>JAWNOF010000021.1:22685000-25185000 GCA_035046165.1 Drosophila rubida
AGCTGCTCCTGTGGCTGAAGGTGCCCGCTGGCATGAGACCCAAGACCGTCTGGTTGCGATTGTTGCGCACTGAGCCGCGCACTAATACTGTATAATTGCCGGCGGCATCGCCATTCTCGTCGATGTACACATGATATCTGTGCGGCACAAAGGGCAAGGCTCAGAGGATTGCCACAGGGATAGGAATAGTGGAGTCGAGTTACTCACCCCATGGCGCTGAGATAGCGCGAACCCTTGATGGCCGCCACAATGGCGCTGCCGTTCTTGGGCCTGCCGCCAGCCTGCAGCACGGCGAGCAGAGCGTTGGCATACAGATGAACGGCATCGTACAGATAGGCTGCCTCAGCGCTTATCTGAAAGGGAAGGGGAAGGGGGCAAATGTGATTGGGGAAACGAGCCGGAAACGAGCCGACACAAACCTGCTTGGCACCGCCGAACACGCCCAAGGGATTGGGGAAGTTGAATGGCGGTCGCTCCATGTATTTGTTTACCTAAAACATACACAATATCAATCAAACAGCTTGCTTGCCTCTTGCCGAGCGCAACTCACCTCGTTGGCGAACGTGGCGAAGGCGACGGGGGCGGTGGGCACAATGCCGAGGTAGGACTGAAATGCTTGCGCCGCCAGCGGCTCCACACTCTCCATCAGCATGCCGCGCAGATACTTCTCCGGCTTGGCCGGATCGTACTGCTCGATGTCGATGCCCACCACGAAGTACTCGCCCCGCGCCAGCAGTCCGCGCTGCTGCAGGCTGACCATGAGCCCCACGTGCTCGTAGTAGTGGCCCAGCACCAGGTAGACTGCGAGAAGATCACAATTATTCATTCGAGATTCGAGAACAGACTAAAATCATAGCTTAATGAGCACAAAGTATTCACTATAAAGTTGAATAAGGATATGAAATAAATTACTAATATACTTGTACTCTCTAATATTATAGATTTAAATAAGGAAACTATGGCAAACAAAATCTAAATAATCATTCATTATAGATTCGAGAGCAAACATAAATCATAGCTCAATGAGCACAAAGTATTACAAGTCTGATGGGTTGACAATCGCAAAGATTTCATTTACTATAAAGTTGAATAAGGATATGAAATAAATTACTAATATACTCTCTAATATTATAGATTTAAATAAGGAAACTATGGCAAACAAAATCTAAAGAATCATTCATTCTAGATTTGAGAACAGACTAAAATCATAGCTTAATGAGCACAAAGTATTCACTATAAAGTTGAATAATGATATGAAATAAAGTATTGATATATTCTCTAATATTATACATTTAAATAAGGAAACTATGGTAAACAAAATCTAACATAAATAATGTCTAGAACTGCGAGAAGTACACAATATTTAATTTAAGATTGGGGAACAAACTAAAATGATTGCTCAAGTTGCACAAAGTATTACAAGCCGAATTGATTGCAAAAATATCACTTAATTATATGTTATAAAAGATAAGAAATACAAAATACTATCCAACAATGCAACATTATGCAAAGAAAAATCTTAAAAAAATGAAATATTTTGAACTACAGGAAGAAGGGCACAATTATTAATTTTAAGGTGCAGATCTGACTAAAATTACAAATTAGCTTTCATAAATTAGGTTGTGGATTCACGAAATATCTTAACTCAATTAAGATCTTTTTTATTATAAATTTAACAAAGGAAGCCTTAGTCACAATAAACAATTCGTACTACGAGAAGACATCAGATGCATAAATAAGTTTGTGGATTGTAATAAATTACATAATGATAAGAACTGCTAGAAGGGCACGTTTGTTAATTTAAGGTTACAGATCTCACTTTAGTATTAGCAAGACAACTATGTTAAATAAGGATGAGAACACAATTCAAATACTCTTCAATTTTGCTATTTACTTTGGGAAAGAAGAAGGAAACCTTACATTAGCAACTGAGAGTTGAAAAGTTGTAAATTAATGTTCATAATTGCATATTTAAAAGCATATCCCTTAACGATTGTTTAAATTTGTAATTTAATTGCATATAACAGTTAATTGCACCTTTTTTTTGGTGTCAACGATGGGCGTCTAATTAAGCATATTAATTGTAATATATACAATTTTTTTGCATTCTGCTCTTTAATATACAAAAACTTGGTTGAATAAAATTCCATGATTGATGGGCGTTTATCTCAGGCAAACATGCATAAATGCAAACAAAATATTGATATATGGTAAATGAGGCCGTGTCCTGCAATTTACTAGGGTAAATGGCAATAGCTTTTTGATGGCCCACAAACATTATGAAGCTGCATTGATTAAAGCGGAAGCAGCTATTAAAGCACCACCAAAATGCCCAAATTGTGGTGGTGGCTTAAGCGATTTCGTGATATATCTAGTGACTAAGATATAGCGCTCACTTACTGCGCGTGTTGGCGTGAGTTTGCTCGACGAGTGCCTCGAAGGGATTGGCCATGAAGCCGTGGTGGTAGATCGTGTTCCAGGTGCGAATGTCCCGCACGATGACGCCCGCTCCGCTGAGGGTGCTGAGTATGGTCTCGGCCACCGGCTGATACTGGCTGCTGGCGTCGTCCAGGTAGAGGAAGCTCACCTGCGTCCAGTTGAAGGCGAGCAGCAGCGCCACCACGGACTTCGAGATCTGTGTGTCCGGCGGCCGAGTGCGCGCGAACGTGGGAAAGTCCAGCTTGTTGGAGGGGTCCCGGTGCGTGCAGTACTGCGGAAGTAGTCAAGCATTAGTCGCGCTCCCTCTCTCACTCTGTCTGCACTTACGTAGGATATCATGGGCAGATTAAAGGCGGCCGCCATGCGTCCCTCGTGCACACAAGTCTCCTGCGGCCCAATGTAGGCGGCCACCTGTTGCGTCCAGAGCGCCGCCGTCTGGCGTATGCTGGCCACCTCGTCGCCATACGTCTCCGCCACCACAAACTGCAGCGAGTGGCCCAGAGCGCGCAGCGGGCCGGCGTTCACCTGGTCGACGGCCAGCGAGATGGCGCCCGAGATGGTGATGCCGGGTCGCTGGTAGTCCAGGTTGCCGGGGCGCCGCTGCGACCCCGTCAGATAGCCCAGCGTGAAGACCTCGGCATGGCAAGCGGGCAGCAGCAACAGTAGCTCGACGAGCAGCAGCAGTCCGTTCCCGGGACCGTTCTTGGCGGCTGTACGCGGGGTTGCACTCATTACGCGCCCCAAGAGCTGCGTGCATGGGGTGATGGATGACTGTGTGTGGATGGAGTGTGGTTGGTGCGGGGGAGAGACGTTAATTTAATTGGAAACGGATAGCGGCGGCTTTTGTTGCGACTGTGTCCTCGTTGTGCGCTAGTCCTTTGGCGTGCTGCAACATTTTCGTTCAACTTTCAGCTGCGACAACAGCTCCGCCGGCTCCTCCAGCTTGTTGTTAATTACATTCACTCGATTGCCGGGGCTCCTTGTCGCTCTCTCGCTCGCTCCTCTGCGCTTATCTCCGTCTTCTTCTTCGTCGTCGTTGTCGTCGTCCTGCGTGCAAGAGAGCTTTAATCAAGGCTAGCGCTGCTTGCATTTTGCATCTTATTTTACTTGCCACGACTTTGCCCTCAACTTTCTCCCCCAACAAGCAAGAGTCTGACTCTCCCACACTCACACAAACTACAATGGGTAACTCGATACTAAATATACCCTGCAATTATTGAACATTTGCACCAGCGGGCGTTTTGCTTTTTCGATAAGCGATTGTTAAAGAATTGTGCGACTTTATAGTGCAATTGTTTTTTGTAGAAAATGATGATGCTAATGCCTAATAAAGAAGTCGATCTCAAGGATCTATAAAGCTAAAAAGTTGCAATTATAATATTATAATTATAATTAATTATAATATGATTGTGATGCCTAAAAACACCGTAATCTCAAATACCTTTAAAGCTGGAAATTTGCTAAATAATTGAAATTTATAATCTTTTAAAAAGGTTAATTTGCGGCTTACTTTTTAGAATATAATAAAATGTTTCGGATGCCTAAAAACAAGTCAATCTCAAAGACATATTTGCTATAGGAAAATTAGAATTAATAGAAAATTTCTTATTTGTTAAAATATTATCATTTTTTCCAGATGCTTAGTAACTACCTCAATCACAGAGTCTTAAAAGCTAAAGAATTGTAAACATTGCATAACCAAGTTTTCCTGGTTAATTTTTAAAAGATTATGTTTAATATGATCATGATGCCAATAAACCATCGCAATCTCAATACCATAAAATAATTGCAATTATTTAAGAAAGTTTTCGTGTAATATTATTCTGAAGCCTAATAAAGAACTTAATCTCAAAGAGCTTAAAAGCTGGGGAATTGTAAATATAGATTATATAATACAAAAATTATGCCTAAAAACCATCTCACTCTTATTTATTTAAGAAAGTTTTTGTGTCGCTTTAAAGAGATTATAAACATTAATAAACACCTTAATCTCAAAGACTTTGCAAGGTAAAGAAATGTAATTATTTCAGTGCATTTTCGTTGCATTTTTTAATAGATTTTTAAATGATTTTGAGAACTAATAACAACAATATCTCAAAGATGTTTAAAGTCAGAGAATCGCAATTATTTAAGAAAGTTTAAGATTATATATAATATGTTAGTGATGCCTAATAAACAGCGCTTTTTCAACTGCATAGGTAAATTTTCATTTTGTTTACAGAAATCAAAGTTTATACAACTCCAGTTTAAAAGAGACCATTGGAGCTATTTAATTTCGAGTTGGATAACAACAAATCAAGAACTAAGCGACTAGTTTGCACAGCAATTTGCGCATAAATTAACTGATACAACTTGTGGGCAGACTTTACACATTTTTAATTATAAGTTCGGCACTCGACTAACTGACTGCAAGTCGACTAGTTGAATTTACAGCGCTAGTTTTAGTGCAGCCCTATCAGTTGCACTTTGATGGGTTGAAGTTGAGGTGGTTGCCTTGAATTTAGTGCAGATGTACGTCGATGCCCGTTCTATGCTGTTCCCACATGGATGATGACGTTCGCCACTAATTGATTACTGTATGCTGAGAGCTGAGTATTTGTCCTGTCACTCACTCAGCCGCTCCCCCGCCTGAGCGTCTTTGGCTCGTCAGACAGCCAGCGCAAGTAATGAAATTTTTATGAGAAATTGCGGCACATCAAAAATGATTTCCACTCGCTACTTTTACTTGAGGCCATAAAGCACAGAGCTACATGGAGGCTGCAGATAGACAGCTTCTTCCCCCTACCACCCCCGACCACCGCTTCGCAGAAAGTGTCTTTGTTTGGCTCTGTGACTTTGTTGATTGCTTATTTCACACCCGACTCTTTGCTGCTGCTGCTTCGACTGCTTCTACTGCTGCTGTAGCGCACACCAGTGCGTATGCGTGATATTGACAGAACCTTCGAACTGGCTGCAATGCCATCATCACAGTAATTTATTATATCGAGTCGCCTGCGACTCCAACCAACCACTTCAAAGTTTTGCACGCTCGGGCATATTGACTTTCCCTTTGATCGCCCCAGCTTTGATTTGCTGCATCCTGCCATCCTGCTGTCCTGCTGTCCTGCCGTCCTCCCGTTAACTTTGCTCCCATATTAATTCCCAGCTGTGGATGGGATACAATTCTTTGGCATTCAATTGAATGCGTGCCAGCACACTGAATGCTCCATACCTACAGCTCGCTACATGTTTATGCTAATACAAAGAGACACGCCCCTCTGCAGCCCCCACTCTGCACGCTCCCTTTGTATACCCTGTATTCGCACGACAGAAAGGTCGGCTTGAGCAGCAGAGATATGTTCGTCCACCCTTATAGATTGATACTTCAGCAACTGTAATTGTTCGACGTAGCAAATTTGAGGAAATTCTTTGTTCGTAATGCAGGCAATTAAATTTTAGCTTACGGCCTTTAATTTGAAAATTGAGGTTTTTGATTTGATGAAGTGTTTCTTTTATACAAAAATGTATATTTATTTGCTAAAGAGTCCTATCTTTGTTTAAATTCCATCTGACTTGTTTTATGTCTGTTTTCATATCTTTTTCTAATGTGCAACTCTTGAGGCTGTCTAGTTAACAGAAAACTAGCTTAAAGAGCAGCCTTTTTCGTACTTTTTTCTTTTGTCTGTCTGTCCATCTGTATAGAAGTCTGTATCTCAGCAACTATAGCTCTCATCATAACAAGTTTAAAGACAATAATTGTTAGCTTAGCAAGCAACTTAATTGTAGGTCTCTTTGCTTAATACGAAAATTGAGGGTTTTGATTTGCTTATTTTATAGAACCTTTATTATATTTATTTATTGAAAAGCGCAGTTTTTGCATAAATTCCGAGATCTTTGGGTTGTGACTGTTTTTATAACTTTTTCTACTGTGCAACTTTTGAAGTTAAGAGAAAAGTAGCTTTCAAACCCTTTTTGTCTGTCTGCCTGTCCATCACTATAGAAGCCTCTGTCTGAGCACCTATAACTCATCAAAATATCATATTTAAAGAAAACAAATGTTAAACTAGCAAGCAACTTAATTGTAGGTCACGCCTCTTAATACGAAAATTGGAGTCTTTGATTTGACAAAGTGATTTTTTTTATAGAGAATGTATTGTGTATAGATAATTATTTGTTTAATGGTCAATTATTTGCTTAGTGCAACATTTGTAAGTTCACATTCCTTGTTATATGGTTGCTTAATATCTGTTCTTCAAAATAGTAAAGCAACTGAAATACATTTTGTTTACTCATTCAATATATATAATTTAGTATAAAACAATCCAATTGTAATGCTCTATAAATGTCTGTTATTTTGTTATACAATATGTGTCATGTTCCACAATGGTTTTTCTAGAGCATTTATATAGAAAATTACTTATTGGAGAGTCAATTCTTTGTCAATTCCATATTTCTTGTTATCGTGTACTTTAGCATCTGTATTTAAGCCTGTTTCTAACGTGCAACTTTTCAAGTTGTTCACAGTCAATAGAAGACTTCCTTAAAGAGCAAATAAAACTAAATTAAGAGGTATCTGGGAGTCGTGCACTGTGTTGCGTGCCGGCTTTCAGTCTGTTGAGCCTGGTTATAAATGGGCCAGCGTCCGCCTTCGACGTTGTCGTCTTTGTCGTCTAATAACGCGCGTTTATCCATAAATCTAGCATGAGCTGCAAATCGCTCGACGTGCCCATTGAGCTGGCAGAAAGTAACTGTGTGTGTGTGTGTGAAATGTAGCAATAGGGGGGCGTGGCAGGGCGTTGTTTGTTGGCCTAACATAATTGTTTGCCGCGTGCACTTGACAGACTGTTTCGCAAGCGATTCATTCAGCACTTCTTGGGGCTCTCGAGCGCTGTGGCAACACACGCTCCAGTTGCGCCCCGATTCCGTCTGCAGTTGGCGCCTCAAATTTGTGAGCTCGCACAGCTGCAGCGAGTCCCACACGTCGTCATCATTACGATGTGCGTCCGACCCATCAGCTGGCCAGCCATTCGTTTGGGGGCGTGCTACGCCCACTGCCAGCTCTAAGCTGAGTAAAGAGAACAATGCAAGGTCCCCGTGGAGCAATTGCAGCCACTGCACACGACGTGCAAAGAGCGCTTTGCATGCGAGCTCGAGCTCGAGTCGAGTCATTGATCTGTCAGGCAATTAACTGCAATTTGTTGCAGCAGGTGGCAGCTGCCAGGGGCAACGGCACTTGCCACACTACATTGCGTCGCTCTGATTAATTCGACAAACCAAAACAAGCCCCAGTGCTCTGCTGCAAAATATCCGTTTAACGTTTGTGGTGGCAGTTAAAGTGTGCAACTCGTATGCAACTCGTTAGTGAGGCAACTATTTCCCATTTTCGTCCTATTTCTGCAGTCACTTCTAATCAGTTCGTTGTAAAATTCGCAACGATACTTCAACAAGTTGTTGTCTACTACAATTGACGAAGTAAATCAAGTAAGTGTTATACTGTCAAATATCAGAGGAAATAAAGCGGGTTAAGATAGTCCAGTGACTCGTAATCAATTCGCTGTAAAATTTGCAGAAACAGTTCCACAATTTACTACTCACTAAATTTGATAAACTATAACAAGCCAGTGAGTGCTCCACTGTGAAATATCGGGGGAATAAAACAAGTTAAGGAGTGGGGCAGCTGTTCCTGATTTTCGTCCTATTTCTGCAGTGACTTCTCATCACTTCGTTGTAAAGTTCGCAGCGATACTTAAACAAGTTGTTGTCTATCTAAATTGACGAAGTAAATCAAGTAAGTGTTATACTGTCAAATATCAGAGGGAATACCACGAGCTAAGAGAGTGAGGGCATCTGTTGCCGAATTTCGTTGAACTGCATAATTTGCAGAAACAGTTCAACGAGTTACTACTTATTAAATTTGATAAACTTCAACAAGCCAGTGAGTGCTCCACTGTGAAATATCGGGGGAATAAAACAAGTTAAAGAGTGGTGCAGTTGTTCCTGATTTGCGTTCTATTTGTGCAGTAAGTTATTATCAGTTCACTAGGAAATTTGCGGAAAAAGCTCAACAATTTACTTTTTACAAAATTTGATAAACTATAAAAAGCCAGTGAGTGCTCTACTGTGAAATATTCGGGTTATAAAACTAGCAGCTGTTCCTGATTTGCGTCCTATTTCTGCAGTGGCTTCTAATCAGTGGACTGTTTAATTTGCAGAAATTATTTAACTAGTTGTTATTATTTACTTGATTTGACAAATTGTGAAACATGCGTTAGTAGTTTATTGAGGAAATAAAATAGAGAATGGGTCAATTGTTCTAGATTTGCATCCAAATTCTGCAGTGACTTCTAATCAATTCGCTCTTAAATTTGCAGTAACAGTTCAACGAGTTACTATTTATTAAATTTCATAAACTTTAACAAGCCAGTGAGTGCTCTACTGTGAAATATTCGGGTTATAAAACGAGCAGCTGTTCCTGATTTGCGTCCTATTTCTGCAGTGGCTTCTAATCAGTGGACTGTTTAATTTGCAGAAATTATTTAACTAGTTGTTATTATTTACTTGATTTGACAAATTGTGAAACATGCGTTAGTAGTTTATTGAGGAAATAAAATAGAGAATGGGTCAATTGTTCTAGATTTGCATCCAAATTCTGCAGTGACTTCTAATCAATTCGCTCTTAAATTTGCAGTAACAGTTCAACGAGTTACTATTTATTAAATTTCATAAACTTTAACAAGCCAGTGAGTGCTCTACTGTGAAATATTCGGGTTATAAAACGAGCAGCTGTTCCTGATTTGCGTCCAATTTCTGCAGTTACTTCAAATTAGTTCACTAAAAAATGTTCAGAAATAGTTCACCTAGTTGATATTATTTATTTGATTTGAGACACTGTGAAACATTCGACAAAAATGTATTGAGGCAATAAAAAAGAGGGTGGGGCAATCGCTCCCGATTTTTATCCTATTTCTGCAGTGACTTCTAAGGAGTTCATTTTCAAATTCGCAAAATACAATTCAACACGTTACTGTTTACTAAATTTGACAAACCAAAACAATCTAATAGTTTATGGGGGCAATAAACAGAGTTAAGAGAGTGGGACAACTGTTCCTGAATTGAGTCCTATTTCTGCATTGTCTTATTATCGGTTCACTGTGAAATTTGCAGAAATAGTTAAGCTAGTTGTTATTATTTACTTAATAGTTTATTGCGGCAATACAAACGAGGGTGGGGCAATTGTTACCGATTTTCAACCTATTTCTGCAGTGACTTTTTTGGTGCACTATGAAATTTGTAGAGATAGTTCAACTAGTTGTTATTATTTACTCACAAACTATAAAACATTCGTCAAAAGTTTATTGAGGCAATAAATAAAGAGTGAGGGGCAATTTTTGCCGATACTCGTCCTATTCCTGCAGTGACTTCAAAGGAGTTCATTGTTAAATTCAAAAGGTCACTGTTTACAAAATTTAACAGACTTAAACAATGCAGTGCTCTACTGTGATAGATTCATTAATAGTTTATGGGGGCAGTAAAAAGAGTTAAGAGAGTGGGATAGCTCTTTCCGATTTTCGCAGTGACTTATTATCGGTTCGCTGTAAACAGTTTAACAAGTAGTTATTATGTTCTTCTAATCTCTACCTTTTTGACAAAGCAAATAACTTTGCTATTTTGGGAAGTGCTAGACTTTGTGACCTACATGTATCTTTCTACAGTCTTCTTCTGCTTGCCACTTGGCTGTTACACCTTGTAGTAGCTGAAAAGTAGCGGGTATAGTGGTCATAAATAACACTTGGAGTCGCGAGAGCATTATCCGAGCGTTGTCCGATAGAGGCCAAGCTGTGCCAAGTGCTGTGGTCAGTGGTGTCTCATTGTCGGCTTAATTTGATAAACAGCCCTTATCGCCGACCTGGTCCATAAACGCCAGCAAGTCGCTGGCGTAATCTAATCAATCGCCGCTCGATGGCGTCGCAATCAATCCGAGGAATGCCTGTAAACTGAAACTCAACCCGTCAGTTGAACACAACATGTCAAGCACAAAGGTAATAATGCGGCGCTGCCTGCTCGTGGCATCGCTCGCCACGGCGCTAATTGCGACACCGACCGCAGGTGAGTTCAACGATCAGGCACAACGTCAACGACCCACGTCAATGCTCTCTACCTTGCAGCGGACGAGAGCGCGCAGCCCGGCTACCTGCTCTACACGCGCCGCAATCCACAGACGCCGCAGCGCATTGAGCCGCAGGTGGAGGCCCTGCTGCGCTCCTCCTTCTACGCCCTGGAGCCCATTGTGTGAGTCAGTCCCCCCCCCCCCCCAGTGGTCCACATGCAAGACGCTCATACTACTTACTCCCTCTCACTTGCAGCCTGCTGCTGCCGAGCTGGCGCGGCAACAACTCAGCGGAGCAGCAGTCCAAGCTGGCGGCAGCGCTGCTGGCACGCGAGCCTTGCAACGTATTCGCACTCGATGCAACGCCGGCGGCCAGCGAGTCGCAGCTCGTGAGCAGCGCCAGCGACGTCGTCGTGCTGCTGCAGCAACAGTTCGACGTGCCACTGGCGCGCCAACAGCTCGTGGGCTACGCCGAGGGCGCCCACCTCGCGGGCGCCGTGGCCGCGCAAGTGCAGCAGCTGCTGGGCGCACAGTTGCCACACATCGTGGCACTCGATCCCAGCGGCGACGGCGACGGCGTGCAGCTGCAGCATCAGCTGGCCGCGCAGGACGCCGCCTACGTCGAGGTGCTGCACACTAACGGCAACGGGCTGGGCACCATGCGGCAGCTGGGCGACGTCGACTACTATCCGAACGGTGGCCAGCAGCAGCCGGGCTGCCACAGCGATGCCTGCGCCCAGGAACGTGCACTCGACCTGGCCGTGGAGATGTGGTCGCCCGCCAACGAGTTCGTGTGCGCCCGGTGCGGCTCCGTGGAGGCGCTGAGTGGCCACAACTGTCGCTGGTCCTCGCTGCGCATGGGCGTTGGCGTCGACGTGGCAGCGGGCATCTACTTCCTGGAGACAAAGGAGCAGCCGCCCTACGGCAGGGGCGCCTACTATATTGGATTCTTGTAACGTTGTCAGTTGTCAGGCAATAAGGGCGAAACGATTAATAAACACAGCCAGCGAGCGTCGGCAATGCGCGACTGCGCGATGCCCTGCAAGCAGGCAAAGTAGACGAAGGCACGCAGCAAGTTGAGAGACTCGCGCTCGAACATTTCCCGGGAGAGCAAGGCGGACGAAAGGTCAGTGGGGCACTTGGAATGGCAGCGCACTTTATTATGTATACTTTAGGTACCAGCTTATAACCCAATTTGCTCATTTAAAATGGACAGGCAAGGAATAGAGTAGACACCCTTTGCAGAGTATTGAAGCAACAAGAAACAGTAACTTAACAATGACAGCAACAAGTTGTAATATAGTACTATACTTTATAATGACTGTAAGTTGGACTACATATAGTCGACACACAGTTCAATTTGTTATGCCAGCAGCAAGCGGCAACTGCCCCTTTAAAGTGCGTGGCAGGGGCAACCGCATTAGTCATTGGGAGCGTGTTCGCTGGCCTGGCCAACTGGCGGCTGTGCTGATGGACGTTAGGCAGGCAGCCGACACATTCATTACTTCAAAATCAATTTGGAGGCCGCCGCTGGGCAAGTTTTTGACGCACGTGCACACATATTGCGTATACGCCACGAGGGACGCCATTCCCATTCCTTCCTCGTTTCTTCTAGCTTCGCAGTTGACAACTTTGCTTATTGCTAGATAAGAGGACTTTTGAGGCAGAGTGACTTGTCGAAAAGTTTGCAACAAACTGGAGCGAGCATATTACAGTCGAGTGCTTAAAGCTGCCAGCATAAATCAGGCTCGGGATCGCAGCGGTTTAAAGCCCCAGACGCAACGTCGCTGGGGATTTATGTGTGCCCGTCCTCTGGATTCTGGAGTCTCGGGGAGTTGTTGTGCTTTTGTTGTTGCCGGCCGGCTGCACTTGATTGTGTCTGATGTGCTGCAGGAATTCCTTTGTGCAGCTATGTCTTGACTTATTCCTGAAGCGGGTCGACAACGGCATCTTTGGCATCTCTGCCACGTCTCCTCCCTCCTCCCTGCTACTTCGTCTCTGTCACACTGTCACAAATTGCGCTCTGCACTTGAGTTTATCTTTCGACCAGCTTGCTTGCGTGCACGCAGCAGCGTTCTCCCCGTCTAATCATAGTATCTATATCTATATAGTGGCAACGTAATGCCTTTATGGTTGCAAGTGTTTTCCGCTCTTTGGCCGTCTTGGATAACAACTGATTGATTGCTCTGAATCACTGAATCGATGGCCCCGATAAGCCAAAAGCTGTCGACAGCTGCGCTCCAAAGTAGGCGACTAAACTTTGGACACGGCAAAAGTTTGCGCTCGCTAATTGTGGCTTCATTAGTCGAGCAGTCAATTTCAATCTCTTATCAGTTTATCACAGTTCTGGGCTTAAAGCACAAGTTTCCCATTTGCCGTTTGGAAAGCAGGTTAAGCGCGCTTTAAACGCGCTCACTGCTCGTCACATGTCTCAGTTGCTTGGCGGCTTAAGATCTTAATTTGACTACTCGAGACCGTCGACATCGCGCACTTCAATCTCGGTTACACTTTGCCTGCAACTTTGCTGTGCCCATAAAGTACAAGTGCCTCCCCCACAGCGTGTCCCTCGTAGCCATTGTTTCCGGGGGTAGCCATTAGACGACTACAGCTTCCCCCATAAATATCGCCATTACACACACTCGCACTTTGGCCTAACTAGAAATGAAATCGCAACAATTTCATTTCATTTCATTTCGCTTCGTTTCGCTTGACTTTTCCTTTATCTTTTGCGAATTTTCTTTGCTCCGTGTTTCTCATTGTCTCATTGGCTTTCTCTATGTTAATGAGCGGCGAATGCCTGGATTCGCATTCAAGTTGATAAGCGCAAATTGTTGGGGCATTAAAGCATTATTTCGTGACGTCACAATCAAATGCTTTCGGCCCAAAACGGCTGACAGGTTGACAGCCTCGCCAGGCCGTTAAAAAGTCAGTTCCGTTCTCTGCTCTGCGCCCATTAGACGGGTAAATGGGGTGGGCGTAATTTCTGCATATAGTAACTAGGGGACGTCACGGGTATATGCGACTTAGAGACACTTCGATTTATGAACCACTCTTCTTCGCTGATCAATTTTAGTTGCGATTCAACTGCGTTGAAAACAGTTTTTTTGTGAACAATAAAAATTCTGAGAATGCCATCAATTTTTATATCTATTCTGGTGCTTTTTAAAAGTTGAATGTAATGACAATTTATACATACAAAAAGTTAGTCATGCAACTTTTGCAGCGTTTCGCTTTTAACACATTTTCACTGTGGGAATCTGTATAAAAAATCAATTTGCGAGCCATAATTAGAATTTCGAGGCGAGGGTATTTAATGTGCAGCCTAATGAATAAAATGCTTGTAACATTAATTTTCGTTGTGTTTTTTCTGTCGTCAATTTGCGAATTTGTTTTTATGGCTATGTTAATTTTTTGTGAACCTTTTTATGGGATGTCATTTGAACAGCGAACCGACGGCCCCACACTTTTCCACCTGCCCGACACTTTGCGCCCCGCCCCTCCCCTCTCCGTCCCTGGTGACACCGCATGCAACCAAGCCTCCAAGCTGAAATTGTGCCATTGGGTGAGGCTTGGTTTTTGTTGTCGTCATTGCTTGGCGTTGTTGCCACTGTGCTTTGTTGTCGTTGTTGTTGTTGTTGGGGAGTGTGCAGAACGTAATGTTATGATAAGAGGTAAGCGGCAAGCGCAGTGTAACATATGTCAGGTTTAGTTGGAACATTTTGAAATGTTGTTCAAACACTCACACACACACACCTACGCCGAGCACATGGGGAGCGAGAGCGAGAGAGAGAGAGCGATAGTGGCCCGCAGTTATTGTCCGTGTGTCTGCTTTGCATTTTGCAAGTGATAAGCTGAAGTCTGCAGCGGTTGCTTGGTTAACCGCGCCAGCGGGGCGGGGCGGGGCGGGGCAGCGCGTTGAATTGGCTGATTGAAAAGCCATCTACATACGAATTTAATTAAATTCGCGTGCTGCCACGTCAAGGTGGCCGTGGTAAGTGGCAAGTGGCAAGTGAACGGGGCTCCCAGCTGCGGGTCGAGTGATTTGCGGGTAATTTGCGGGCCATTTTTATGCTGCACACACATTGTCTGCATGCCACTTAATCTGCATAATCTCTTGGCCCACTTTCGCTAATCACCGCGATGAGTTCTAATATACTACAACATTGCGTTTATGTGCTGCGTGCCGAGCATTTTGTTTGCGCTCATTTAAATTTTTAGAGTCGAATGCTTGATAAGGATAATTCCCTGACGTCTGCCTGCCGCTTATCGGAGCGGGTTCAAAGTGTCTGCTTCTAATACCAAAACAAATTTCGCGTAGCGCCACAAACGAACAAAATTTAATTCTGTTAGTCATTTTTATATCCACTTGATCTGCTTATGCTTTATGGTTGTCTGCTTTATGCTTTGCGCTTTGGCCAACGTCAAATTGAAAAGCTCTTAAAACAACAAAACAGCTGCCCATATGCTGTTGAGTGTGGTCAGTGACAACAGCAGCAGCGACGCGACTGCGGCTGCGACTGCGACTGCGAAAAGCAAATGCAAAACGCGCGCTTGCCTGCACGTTTCTCTCTCTCTCTCTGTCGCGTAAATTGCTTTGGTCATGCGGCTACCAACCACAAGCATAGAGAACCCAGCAAAAGGAGTGCAAAAAGAACGGCATGAACAACAAGTCTAGCAGCGACACCACTCCCACTCGAGCATCACCCACTGTTACAATGATCACAATTTGCACCGCAGAATTATTCTGCAGCAGAGCTGTAGGCTTTTACAAAGCTCAAAGATCTGCTGGGGTGCGTGTGATGCTGCTGTTGCTGCTCTGCTCGCGCCAACAGCGCTGTCGCTGACGGAATGCTACGCTCAGGCATGCAGCGCCACGCGCCTGACACTGATACTGACTCATTTTTGGGGTTTTGAGGCTCTCTCGTAAATATTATTTAATTGTGGAAAAAATTGCAATGTGCTGCCAGAGTTTTTATTTTTTTTTTTTGTCGCTTTTTGCTTGTACACATTGTTTGGTGTCGGCGGCATCAGCAACTGTTGTGTTTTGTTTTTGTATTTGTTTTCTTGCGTGTGCATTTGTACTCACTTTCGGTTTCTTTTTTGTTTTTTCGTTTTGAGAGGGACTCAGAAGCTCGCACTGGCCGCTGCTGCAGTCGCCGTCATCGCTGCTGTTGCTGTTGTTGTTTTCTTTTTAATTTTGTATGACGCTTATCAATTATTTTGTCGTTGCATACAAAATTTATTTAAATGGCCATTGAGTGGGACTGTGTAGTTGTTGCAGTGCGTAATTGCATAAGAATTGTCAATACGTATTTTTACCGTTGTCAAATTGCACTCTGTGGGTGGGCGCAACGTGATGCGTGGGCGTGGATGAGAGCGGGACGGGGGCGGGGGCGGCGGCGGTGGCGAGCGATGAATGTGTAACGGTAAAAGCTAGCGACGCGTATTTCATTGCTTTATTTGCGCACGACTGCTAATTGGATTTGCAATATGGATATTGGCATAAATTTATAACTTTAGACAATTTGCTAATTGCGCTATAAATACGCGCACACGCACATAAATCATATTGACACACGCACTCACACCACACACACACTCACACACACACATGCGTTGGTATGCGTACGTGAGTCAGGATGCTAACGGAACTCCTCGATAGGCCTCGATTGACGATAGCTAACTTAATTGTAAAGTTTTCCTATTAATTTTATGCGCCTGTAAATACGCACAGTGTGCACACACACACATTTATGTGTGGTTTGTAAATTTATGCGTGTTTGTTGTAGTTGTTAGAGTGCTTTAAGAAATTTGTCACGTTCTAGTATGTGTTGTGGTGGCCAAAGCAAAGCGATATTTTAGCAAAAATTGCACGCACTCAAAAACAGACGCACAACATTTTCAACAGTACAGTCGAAAACTAGATATTCTTTTTCATTGCGCTCTTTTCGTTTGCAATTTTTGCATTAAAGAAACATTCAAACTGTGCGAGAGCGTGCGAATGAATGTGCGATAATTTATTAGTCCCACATTTCTGACATGCAACATCTCCCAGCTCCTCACTCCCCCTACCTGCTGGCGAACGTCTATTGCCCATCATCGCCGTCAACATCATCGTTTTATAGACACAAATCTTTACATTCAGTTCGATCGCGCCCCAAACTGAAGAGAAACAACAACACAAAACACATTGCCCGCCTGACACCTGTTGCCAATAACGGGCCGCCAACATTTTGCGAGTCGCAGTCGCTGGCGCTGTCGCAGATGTTGAGCATGCGAAAGGTGAACAAAAAAAATAAATAGTGTTGATGCTCGCGAACTGATGAAATTTGTGTACATTACAGAAACACTGCACGCGCGATTCACGTTGTCTCTAACATTCAAATGTGTAACAGTTGCAAATGCTTTCCGAGAAAGAGGGTTGTGTGCCATTTGCACAGATATTCGAAACACAAAATACACAAATCACTTACACACTTTCAACACACAACCGACAATTTCAACCGCCAAATCAACACTGACTCGAGGCGGCATAATTCTAATTGGACTCGTGGCTGCAATGGTCACACTAGTGCTATAAAACTTATAGCGATAACGACTGTCACAATCGGCGCCTAAAATATTTCACATTTGGCAACCCTTGCAATCGGGCATGCCGATAAATGACATTTTGCCGCGCAATTCATTAATTTTGGATTTTTAATACTTAACATATCGACATATCTTAAAAGTCAGCGCAATGCATAGTGTAAAAGACAGTAATCTGAGCCATTAAGCACAATCTTGTAATCTTTAAATATACAAACAAAGACATTTGTGAAAGCTAACAAGTTAGACTTGACATTTTGAGGAATTATTTTAAAGTTGTACTGAAGTAATAAAAACATATTTGTCAGACCACGTCTTTTCACACGATGATGTTAACATTGCAATTATAATTGCCGCTTAAAAGCTTATCAAATTTGTTATCGATGTGTGGTAAGACCATAAATGACTTAAAATATACTTGTTGGTATAAAAATACTGAAAATAAATAAAAGGTCTTATCGGCTTATGAGATTCAAAAGTCTTTACTTCCATCTATTTTTTTTTTAAGAAAAATGCAGTTATTAATATAATAAAATTTATTTTTAATTTGAATTAGAACAGAAAAGGCTTAGTAGGCGATGGAATTTATCATCACAATATAATTAATATCACGAAAATAAAATGCTTTTTAAAATGGCGCGCTTTCTAAAAAATGTTTAAGAAATTTATCGAAATCTTTATTGAAGTGTAATAAGATAGCAATAATCTAGGTCTTTATCGTTTAATATATCTAATCTCGTCAATAACGTATAGTTTCGAAAAATAGTGTGAAGTCCCGTACCCGGCCAAAAAGCTTTTCGATGAAATTAAAATCTTAAATTAATTTAAAAGAGTAGGATAACAATTGATTAGTGTTTGACTGTGAAAACATCGATTAATGCTTTAAAATATCGATGTTTTGCAAAATCTTAAGGTAATCGATTAATCGTTAATGCTACTGAGGTTTCTCCATCACTAGCTTAGAGAAGTTTGTCATATTTGTTAAATATAACAAATGTGTTGTTTCCCGACTGCTGTGTGAGTGCGTGCAAAAAAAGCTAGTGATAGATATTAATTGCCAGTAAAAGTGGTTCAATCGTATCAGAGAGGTACGCGGCAATAGCAACAGCAACAACAGCGGCAATATGAGTGGAGGTGGCATGGATAAAAGAAAACTGTCGTAAGTTACAAATTTGCAAATGCTTTTCCTCGATTCCTTTTTTTTCTGCGCACACATACATACACACTCATACACTCGGTGCAGATGGCAGATGCGCGTTGCCAACAACGCTAGCGACAGCGGCAGCGCTGCCGACGTTCAATTGATTTTCCACGCAACAACAGCAGCAGTAGCGGCAGCGGCGGCGGCAGCAGGAAACAGCAGCTGAAACGTGCAAGGCATCGCCTGCTGCCATTTATTGAATTCCTTTGGATTATGGTTACGATAAACACTACTGCCCAAAACTCCCAAAGAGAGTAGAGAGTGAGAGAGAGCGAGCGCAGTTGTTCATGCAGATGTGTATGAGAATGTGCCGTGTGTCTGTGTGCATTCAACTAATTCGAGCATGTTAATTCATTCTCACATCGAGTTGAACGACGTGTTTTGCTGAGAACCTGACGACGTTTATTGAATATTGTAGTATTGTAGTACGCTCAGCCGAATTACACAAGCTAGCTGCTGCAAACGCCGATGATTTGTGATAACAACAAGTGCGCTCTCGCTGTCAGACACACACACACTGACACATTTGCACCAGAATGTTATCTATAACAACTTTGTATTGGAGTGTTTTAGCTGGTGTTAGCCACTAAATATTTGGCAGCTTGTGTCCCCATTCGCCCTCGCACTCATTCACACCATTCGCCGTCCAGTCGCAGTCATACACACACGCACACATACGTACATTTACTAGATGATAACTGCGTACATATGTATACAAAAAAAAAAAAAACGAAACAAAAACAAAAAGTACTATTAAAATTGAGCATGAGTAATGCTCGAGCGGCATTTCTTTGCCCCAATTCCCAGTGGGCTGCATTGCCTCATTTGTAGGCTGTGTGTTTGAGTGCGACCACTAGTGTGCGTCCTTGACCTTGTGCCTGCGCCTTGCGCTTCCTTCCTTTCTCTTGCACGCTGGGCAAATGATCTTTTAAAGCTCGTTTGCATCAAGTGTTCTCCCTCTCCCACCTCCACTCGTGACAAGAATGACAACGACGGCTCATGCTTTTCTTATCAGCACGTAGATTTGTTGTGTTGTTGTAACAAACGCATAAGCGGCTCAGCTACTTTGACAAAACGATTTGTGCACTACATTTACACAGCAATAATTTTGCAAATATGTGAATGCACGGGCGACTAAAAAAAATCCATACAGTTGGTGGGCTGAAGGGGGGGTTGGATGTGGCATCTTGGCTGCATTTGCGGGTGCGTCATCAATGCCAAGTAGTTGGCCAGCAGCTGCTGCGTACGCATCCCATAGTCGCTCAACCGCGCCCTTCTAACACCACTCTGACGTTGCCCAATGTCACCGCCATCTCTCAGGGGCAACACCAAGCCTGTAACCATATACGTATGTGTGTGTGGCGTGTAATCGCGTGTTGCATTACCTTTAACTGTTGCTGTGAAATGCCAAACTACAAACAAAACATCAATATCACTGGCCGTCGCAACGGACGAGCTTAGTCATCACCAGCGAGCAGCAGAGTCGCAACAGCGACATGGGAACAGCGAGCGAACTCAACTGTTATTTGTCGCTACGTGCACTGCAAGTAAATAATAGTTCAACAAACCGCAAGAGCAGCAACAGCAGCCGCCGCCGTCGTCGTCTTGCGTTGCTTTGTCAAAGGGATCGCAGAGTAGGCGTATTGTGCGACATATAGTTATAAAGCAACCCCGCAATTGGCACTGTTGATTTTGCAAAATAACAGCAGCGAGCACAAGCCAAGAATGCACGCCTATATAGGTATATATAGTATATGAACTTGACTTCTGCTAAACACATCGAGTTCGTTTTTGTTAGAACAATTCGTGACTGTGTTGTAGAACTCAAGGTTGTAACTTTAAAGCTGCGCTAGCCAAACGTATTTTATTGATTAGCTGGCAATCTGTGTTTGATAATAAGTGCGCTATAAACTTCATCTGTTTACAGCCTAAACAACGGATGAGGCATATTTATTTATTTGCAATAAGAAAAAAACAAGCGAAAAAATGGTTATACACTTGCAATGATAATCTGCTGTGGTTTTCCCCGCAATTATTACACATAAAAATTGTTCTCTTGCTTTCAGCACATCGGGCGATTCGCTGTACGAGATCTTGGGACTTCCGAAAACAGCCACAGCTGATGACATTAAGAAGACTTATAGAAAACTTGCACTTAAGTACCATCCAGATAAAAATCCTGACAACGCTGATGCGGCCGACAAGGTGACGTATGCGTTCTGCATCAACTCGTTCAATTGACTTACCCCCATTGTTTTCGTTGCGAGCAGTTCAAGGAGGTCAATCGAGCACACTCGATACTGAGCGATCAAACCAAACGCAATATCTACGATAATTATGGTTCGCTGGGTCTCTACATTGCCGAGCAGTTCGGCGAGGAGAATGTGAATGCATACTTTGTGGTCACATCGCCAGCGGTGAAGGTGAGTGCAATAATAGTTCTACAATGTTCTCTCTAATACGCATCTCTCTCTCTCTCTCTCTCTCTCGACGACAGGCCTTGGTTATTTGCTGCACTGTGCTGACGGGCTGCTGCTGTTGTTGCTGCTGCTGCTGCTGTTGCAACTTCTGTTGCGGCAAGTTCAAGCCGCCGGTGAACGAGTCGCACGATCAGTATTCACATTTAAATGTGAGTGAAGTTTGATTTGCACTACTTATTGATTGCCTACCATCCACTACCTACCACCTACTACTACTACTACTAACCCTCCAGATTTAATTTAATGCAAAACCAAAAGACAACAAAAAAAACAAGAAAACCAATCGATTTCAATTTGAACCTAACTGGCAATAAATACGCTATCATCACACACACACACACACACTCGAGCACGCACACACAACACTCTCACACACATAGACAGACACCCCACCTGTATATACAGTAACTGAATCACATTGATAAACTAACGTATCTAAAGCTGGCCAAATACCTCTCAGCTCACACACACACACAGGACTCAACTCATTTTGATGATTTTTGTGAGGCAATTGTTTAGTCAAAAGTAGTTAATTAGCTAATCATATGCTTGAATTGAACTGGCATTTTTGCAAATCGCTTAATCGGCACGTCGACATCGACATCGATCGATCAATATCAATAAATGCTTTAATTATGTTTCCTTGAGTATCTATTATGTTTTGTTCAATGTACCTCTGACAGCCTGAGTTGAAGTTGCTTTCACTGTTCAATTATATTTTCTTTGTAACAAGTTAATTGTGCTACTATTATTACGCTACTGCCACGCTCTCTGTCTCTCTATGTATTTATTGCTTGGCACTCTGTTGCTTTCCTTGAGTTTTGTCGAGGTAAGTATGTAGTTTGAGTTCTTCTTTCTGTTTCTTGAAACCAGCGCGCAAAGCTGTTGACAATGGCAAAGGTAAACACAACTAACACCAAATATTCCCCCCCCCCCCCCCCACCAATGTTTCGATCATTTCTCAATTCCAACATTCATTTATTTGTCTTCAGTTACACCTACTACTTACTCTTATTCTTTTCTGATTTCCTTTGATTTATTTATTTATGCGTTTCGTATTTTGAATGCGGACACCACGAAAATCATCAAATGCTTCAACGTCTCTGTACTTTAACCACCACATATATATATAAATATTTACTCAACTTTCAATCGACTTTCAATTCAATGATAATTTCCGGAATCATCATTTTGTACAGCACATAACAAGAACTACATGTTTATATAATGTATATAACAATGCAATTCGATCGATCCAGACTCCAAACGACTCTGGAGCCCCTCTCTTTGGTTATATCGATTATGATTTGTTGAGCGCCAAAATGAAAAAAAAAAAAACAAAACAAATGACAGACAAATTGCTTTTCTTGTTTTTTTACGTCGTCCCACGTTTGTTGTTTGAACCACCAATCGAGATTTTGCTTAATTTTCTAGAGTGATTTAAATGTTCTTTTCAATTGCCATATTTTCGTTTCTGGAGGAGAGTACAAGCAAACAACAAATTTACGTTTCAACTTTTGTTTATTTTTTTTCTCAAAACTACCTTTTTCGATCGTCTCATCATATCCACCTACTACCTCACACACAAATGCGTCTGCGCGCCACTCATATCGCATATACATATACAACGATCCCGCCTTGGATCCAAATATAACATACCTATATCTATGTGTGATATGTTGGCCGTGGTGCAGCGCGCCGATGGCAATCGAGAGGCCAGCGATCTGCCACCGCATCTGGGACAGCAGCCACGCCTTGTAAGTATCCAAATAGTAGGCAACGACCTCGGCACGAGCACGGCATGATTGATCTCGGGGCCAATGGGGCGAACCAATGTAATATCCCATCCACCCCGCCATCCAAAATCCACAATGCAAATGTGCAACTGTATTATGTCAAGTAAATGATAACAACTAACTAACTCACTGCAATTGCAACTGCAACCACCACCATCCTAACTCAAAATTTAGACGTGCTTTAAGAAAATTGAGTGACAAATGTTACATGTATATATATATATGTATGTGTGGGTGTTTGAAAATCGGATATTGCATCACGAGGCAAAGAAATTAATTCGGTGTATTTGATGAGCATGAAGCGATAACTTGGTGAACTGTTTTTATGGGGCTGGTAACTGGGTAAATGAACTCGCATATATATTACGTAGCATTTGTTTCTTTCGACTTGTACTATATATACTATGTTCTCTTTTGATTTGCCAACTTTAAGTTTCGCTTGCGCCGCGAGAGCCTTGTAAACTAAATACTCGCTTTGTAAACGGCTTTCACCACACGCTGCTAGCAAATAAAAAAACTCGTTGACTAAACAAAATGCCGAGAAGGAACCACTCTGCCGACACTGCGATCCACCGACTCCACTTGCAATCCGATCCACTAACAAATTCTATTTCTGTGTACGCAGGAGGACGTTGATCTCGATGATGTGAATCTGGGTGCTGGCGGCGCTCCTGTGACCACGCAGCCGCGAGAGCAGACCGGAGGACAACCCGTGTTCGCCATGCCGCCGCCGGGTGGCGCTGCTGTTGGCGTCAATCCCTTCACCGGAGCTCCAGTGGCTGCCAACGAGAACACGTCGCTGAACACAACAGAACAGACCACGTACACACCAGGTATATAAAGAGTTGGTCCCCAAATCCACAGCAAACAGCCCACGAGCAGAAACAGAACAACAATAATATTGACGAGATATCTATGAGGTTATGCGAAACAAAGAAACCAACAAACAAACAAACAGTAACAAAAGCGTCTATGACCATCGAACTTGTTGTTGTTTAAACTGTGCAGAGGAAACAAGAGCAAACAAATTGAACATTAATCAAAACGACAAAGAATATTGTAACACAGTGAAGAACACTAATTGAATGATAATGTCGAGAAAAGAAGCCCAGTCTATATATACAGAATATACGTATATGTTATATTCACTTTTTGTGCTCCCCCCACACACACTTGTCAGGGAGAAACGTACATAAAACATAATTAATATAAAAGCATTATGCAATTCGTAACACCTTTCTAGCGATAAGCTCTCTTATATGCAGTCCTAGCATATGTAGCACAGTTATAGGACCTACAACGTAAACGTATATTTTTAGACACTCATATTTCCACAGCGAAACTCCGACGAAATAGATAATACATAACATAATACTACTTACTCTATGTGTGTATATGATTATACATCATATGCTTGCCATCGATTTCTCCGATTCTGACTCTGACTCGTAACAATCTTGCTGTAATAATCGAGGCACTTGTGAACGACACCCAGAACGTCCAGATCAGATATCCAGATCATCCATTTGTCGGCAATTATACTGAGAATGGGGCACTGTCTATAACACTGCCTACGAACACTAAATAATGTAACTATGTAAATCAATCGATTTATTGGGCACTTGTCTCCTTCTTGAAGATGTAAATGGAATTGCAGCATATTGTAAATACATCTAAAACAACAAGCACATCTCCCAACTATTCGAACGTTTTGTTATTTTTCGGTTTTGTTTCCATTTCCATCATTGGATCATATCGCACTGCCAATTCGAGTAGAACTCTTTGATTTGATGAGACTTCAATTGAATTTATGTTTTTAATTTTTCACTATACTTTTTCTCTCTTTCTCTTTCCTCCTCTCTTCCTTCAATCTAGATATGGTTAAGCAAAAATATTAGGTTCATGCTTCAAGCGAGACAAACACACCCAATTCATGAGAGCGTTTTCAACTTTCAACAGCCACACACATTTTTATCAACTATTTAAATTAATTGCAAACTTTTGTTAACCATTTTGGGTATGTTAGTGGACAGCATGGAAACAAACAAAACTAAATATATATATATATAACACACACACATACCTAATAAAATAAATATATATATATTTATTGTAAGCTTTAGAACTTAATTCTAATTTAACAAATATATGATGATGATGTTAATTGTAAAGCGGCAGCTGGCAAGTTTTAATCGATCCGATACAAACTCAATTATTTCCATAATCCCAGACGAAGGGAATCCAACTGAATTGCGAGTGTTTCACACATCACACAGGTGCATAAACCACATACCTACATACATACATACTTCAATACATTGAAGCCCCATCATATGTAATCAATATTCATAATATTCATACGTATGCTGTAGTTATTTAATCTGCGAATGCATATTATCTAATCAATTACGATATTTGATACTTACATAGATACTACTAACCCAAGTGTTATTTCCATATACCGTATCAAGCAAACAAGAATTATATATATACGCGTACTTACAATTATAACACATATATTATGTATGTATGTATCAACCTTAGTAAGATCGAGAGTTAACTTAATTAAATACTTATATATATACACTCTATTTATAAAAGAAGAACGTAACGAAATTTACAAACACTTTGGACTATTTGCTGACCTTGATTCGATTCCATTTGATTCAACAAAATGATTTAATTGATTGCATCGGATTGTAAACTGTTGAAACTGCAAGCTTCAATCTTTTACACAAATTTCAATAATTTAGTTTTGCATTTGCAAGAGTGTGTGTGTGTCTGTTTCTGTGAATGCAAGCTGCATCTTAGCTAAAAAAAAAATAAAACCATTGTAATTGTTTATTGTTAAACACTGATCGCTCTTTCGTGTGGCGTACGAAACCTGTGACCATTTTGTGTATCGTCTCTTTAATTTTCAAAATAGGTTTACAACTAAATTGTTAAAAAAAAATATGTGTATGTAAAGAAAATTCAATAAACTGTTGCTCTTGTTAAACAATGGGTCACTGTGTCTAACGAGACCCATTATTATTAACTGCAAAATGTAAATACATAAGTCAAGTTAAACAAAACAGCCTAGAAACGCACCCGATTGAAATGAAAACGAATAAACGTGGAAATATATAAAACACACAAGTTCTATATATTAGATCCAGGCCACTCGAAAGTAGTATACCCATTTAAATGTTATTCAAAATTGCAAGTACAATATTGTCCACAAAGTATTGCAGGCTTATGCGAAGCAAAGGAAAACGAGATATTTTCCATATGTATTATTTTAAAATTTTAAATTATATTGGATTTTAGCCTTCTGTTGAGCATACAAGTATTTAATGCGAGAACAATGAAATATTCGTCACCCATGCATATATATGTGTTTTGTAAATTAACGCAATTAGTCCCAAACCAATTTAATAAATAGTATCGTGCATGTTTATTATATCATTGATATCAATTATGAGGAACCAGCAGAAGTAATGTATGCAGTATATACACACATGCAATACAAATACAATACAGCAGCTATACATACATACATACTTATATACTACTTATATAAAATTCGATTAATGATAATTACATTTTAAAGTTTTGCGTGTGTATTTATTGTTCTAACGAGTCCAAGCGAAAAACAAATGAAAAAAAAAACCAAAACAATTCCAAAATTTACATTTAAAATTAACAATTGTTTTCAAATTTAAATTTGCCACAAAACAGAATGAAACCGAAATCAATAAAACTACTATATAAACAAAAACAGAACTGCGTTTTCTATTTGAAGGGTGTTTGAACGTCGTTTAGCTAGTGGGCACATCAAGTTCTGCTGAAAGCTCGCATCTTTGTAAGCTCAAGTCATTTTTTCTTGCTTTGCATTGGTAAACAAACAGGCAGCGTCCCGTTTGTTTTGTTACTGTGTTATGACAAAACTTTTGACAGCTGACTGGCGGCAGATGGAAGTAAGCTTTTTGCCGCGCGCTCTCTCTCTCTCTCTCTCACTCTGTTTCAACTCTCACGCACGCACTCTTGCACTGGTTTGTTTTGTTTTGGTTGGTGCTCAGTCAGAGATGCCTGTGCAGTGCTCATAAGTAACAGTAAAGCCGACACATGCGCTGTCCTGCGGGCAGTGACTGCGAGAGAGTGAGCGATAGACAGAGAGCAGAGAGACCTGAGGCTGGGCAGTGAGTGTAAGTGGAGGCGGCTCGGCGAAACTTCGCTGCAGAGTTTTTACGGGTCAGAAACCGATAGGCAGTCGGAGAGTTCGTGCGCGACGCACTGCAAAGTTGTAACGGGAAAATCCAAAGTGCTATTAACATTTTGATTAATTTTCATGCTTGCTGCGCTGCTCAGTTAAAGCCAAAGATTGCTGAAAATTGTGACAAAAGTGGCCATTTGTAATTTGGCTAGCAATTTCAAATTGCAGCGGCCGCAAAAGAAACGGAACGCGAAGCAAAAGCCAAACCCAAGCCAACCCGAATTGTCGTTGATGAAAATTTATAGGCGTTCGTGTTCGTGTTAGTGTTGGTGTTGGTGTTGGTCGTCGCGAGTGTGTGTGTGTGTGTGTGCGCGCGTGTGTATGGTGTATGGCATTTGTGCATGTGTGTTGATTTTTCATGCGCAATTTGGGTTACAACAAAGCAAAGTGAAAAGCGAAAAATGGAAGAACGGCTGCTTAAAATGCATTAAAATGTTGTTATAGCCACTACTGAGCGCGAGAGAGAGAGAGAGTGCGACAGTGCGAGCAAGAAAGGGGCTTCATTGATTTTCCCTACGCACAAAAGTATGCTACACACAACTAAGTACTCGAATTATGGCTCCAACTACAGGCGCTGAGCTCGCCTTCGGGCTTCTTGGCCACACTGGCAGCAGCTCAGTCGCGTAATCCGCCCCAGCAGCAGCCGCAGCAGCGAGTTCAACAAGGATGTGGACGACGACGACGACGACGACGAAGACGACAACAAAGACGCCATGTAGCTAGTCAGCGAGACAACGCGACTCTCTCCCCCATTCAAGACGACAACAACAACAACAAAGAAACAAACAAACAAACACATAATCAAGAGTGGTCAACAAAGAAAGTCGTAGACCCCCAAAACGCAACGCGCAGTCGAGGCAACGGACCAGGGCTCCTCTCTCTGTGTGCAAGCGCGGTTGCGGGCAACTTGCCAAGCTGGCTCCAGTGTTGCCCAGCAGCGGCATGGCCGGCCTGGTGAGTGCTGCCAACGGCGCCGGCGGTGTCGCCGCGGTCAGCAGCGGCGTCGGAGTCGGCAGCAATGGCAGCACTGGCAGTGGCTACAAGCACCATCTCATCTCGCCCACGCACACGCCGCTGTCGCACAACCACAACCACAACAACCACAGTCACACACACACACTCACACACACACACTCGCACTCGCACACACACACACTGCCGGCCGGCATCTGCAGCAGCGACAGCGGCATCTCGACGCTGAGCGCCATCTCGCCGCCGCTCTCGTCGGGCAACTCGGTCTGCAGCGGCACCACGGCCCCCACCACGGCCGGCGGCAGTCCCCAGCTGCGCACCTCGCCGGCGCTCAGCATGCTGGGCAGCGCAACGGCGACGGCCAGCGGCAAGACGCAGACGCATACGCAGACACAGACGCCGGGCCAAACGCTGAGTCCGGCGGGCAGCGGCGGCTCCCCGAATTTCCTGGGCACCATGAAGCTGCTGGGGCCGGCGGCCAGCATTGATCTGGGCAGCTCGCCGTTGTCGCACCGCAACTACAGCAACTCGCTGAAGGGCTTCAGCTTTCGGCGCAGCTTCGACGACAAGATCATAACGCCGCCCTTCCTCTCGCACGCCCACGCGCACGCCAACTACAACAGCGGCAGCGTCGGCGGCGGCGGTGCAGCGACTCCAGGCCCCATACCCTATCCCCACTTCCATCAAGCGCCGCACCATCACGTGAACATGAACGTGAACGTGGCGTCGCCGGCGGTCGCGTCCGCGCACCATCTGCACTTGCATCACCATGGCGCGGCGACCGGCGGCCACCAGCCGCTGTCGCTGGGCACGCTGACGTCCTCGCAGTCGACGACGAAGCTGTCGTATCGCGACGACTTTCTGCAGCAGATTGGCTATCTGCCAACGACGCGCATCTACAGCACGCCGACGAGCATCGTGGACGAGGACAAGGCCCAGCAGGACTTCCTCTCGCTGTCCCTCTCGCCGCCGCTCAATCGGCGCCGCGACATGCCAGCGCTGCGAGGACCCTTCGTCAGCCTGTGAGTAGACAGATACATCCAATACCTAGGGGGGCAAAGGGGTCACATTTATTTTGAAGCGAGTAAATTATGCAGGAAGCGGTTGGTAAGCTAAGCGTCGCGCATCAAGCATCAATTTGTGAGCGAAGTCTCCTCGAATTATAATTTCAAACGAGCAAATGCTTCTGCACAATACGCAAATGAATTATTCAGCAAACATTTAAGGAATTAAACTGCAAGGACTTTTTCATATTTTTCATTTTCAACAAATAAATCAACCAGCAACAAAGCAAGGACATTATAAGCACAACGACTCCGTGACTATTATATTGCACAACAAAATAAATCGTGGAACTTTGGCAATAAGGAAAAATAGATATAATTCCACGACCATTTAAAATATTTAGGAAGCAGTGCTTAACTTATGCAAATCAAGCAACAAGGAAATCATCATCATTGTCTATATATATTTTTTTTTGACACTACGACTACTTAACTGTGATATTGAACAATAAAATCCTTCAATTTCAAAATAGGATTGCAACTTTAAGATAGAATTAAGCAGTGCTAAACTAATGCAAGTCAATCAATAAGGAAAACAACAACAACACAAAGAAACTGATATAATGATGTGATATTGAACAATAAATTCATTAACTCCAAAATATGATTGAAACTTTTAGATAGAATTAATACAATCACAATTCAAATCAGAAGTGCTGTATTAACTAAGTAATTCAAATCAAGCCACATGGAAAATGTCAGTGACATCTCCTTGTATTACAGCTTTAAACAAAGAGCTGATTCACGCCACAACTTCGTTGAAGTCGCCTTAACATTGAACAAAGAAATGATTCAGAAAACATTTAGAACATAAAGAAAAGAACAATATCAGTGACGCCACCTTGCTGCCGTTGTTAGCAACTTCTTTGTGTGGATATGCATATGAGTTCATCGAAAGTGCGCAACAAAGAGATGCAGATAAATGGGAATATAAAAGAAGTTATCTGCGACGCTATAAAGTAGACTATATTTGCTTTAAAATCCGAATTATCGAGTTGTAGGAATCTTTACCACTCTTTAGTCAAAATCTTGGGGAAAGTCTAAGCTACATCTAACTATTCTTATTAGTACCAAAAACTAAAAAAGAACAGAAACTTTGAGGGTATATTACAGTCGAACAGTCTGAGTCGAGAGCTTTCTCTCACTTTCTAGTTTTCGATATCCTTGAAAAACAGTTGCGCAGATTAGTCATTGGAAAATCTGGCCAACTCATTTGTGTAGATTGCTCATAAACTCGTTGTTGCTAGCCACGTTATTATGCGCGGAGCTTAAAATAAATTCAATCTTTCACTTACCATACTAAGTCACATCCTTAGGCAGCCTTGCAAGGACTTTCCGCCAGGCAGGCAGTGAGTGGCAGCGTCGCCCCCAGTTAGTCATAGATTTAAACTCATTTTTAGATTTGGCTTTAATGGCATACGCCACGTGCCACGTCGCGACGTGGGCTCAATTAAATTCATCGAGCCAATGAGCACCTCCTCAGCGCTGTGTTGACAGGTCAGCCGAGTGTTTGTGTTCCCAGCACTGCGCACAGTGGCGACGGTGCAGCGGGTGGGGGCAGCGCCTAATCACTCGATCGAATCTGCCGACGATAAGGCAGCATTTAGTTAGTTAATGGTCGCATTAACGAATTTCCAAAGAAAGGGATATCCAACTTTTTGAACTGCACACTCAATGAAATACATTCACATTCCATGTGTAAACTCCAAGAGTCGAAACTTTATCCTTGTCCAAATGTGGGAGGCGTGGATCTGAGAGACTAAATTAGAATGCGACCTTGAATTTGACATTTTCATGTAGAAATTGCATTCTGAACAAATGCACTATAAATATATGGAGCGGGTATTCTATCGTATAGCATACATAGTATTAGGCAAAGTATTGTTCCTTTTAAATAACTAAGGCGTTTTAGTTAGACAGACACAAATTTTAAACACAATTTTAGTTTTTCATAGTTGATCATAAATTGATTTGTTTGTTTTTTAAAAGAAGATATAATTTTAAAATGTAATAATGCATTTTTTTTTTAAATTTTACTTGTTCAAAGTTTGCTTATATTTTCAACGTTTTTGCCCACCATGCTTTCACTGAGCAAATAGGACAACAATTTCAATATTATTTTCGATATTTGCGGTTAGGTTCGCAGCGAACTTTTATTTTCCGCCCACTCTGACACACGTACACACATACTTGCATATGTATGTGCGAAAGTGTGAGTATACCAAAATACACACTAGCTTACATACTCACTCGCATACAGACAGACGTACAGCGACCACTCCAACGGTTACTTTGGTTTGTTTACGTTTTTAATTTGCTTCAACCACAAAATCGCCACGTGACGCCAAATGGGCGTCGTGCCCCCCTGCAGTCTACAGCAAAGCCAAATGACACACACACACACATACACACACGTGCATGTGTACGTTTGTGTATTTGCAAGAAACCGTTACCTATGCTGCAATTGAGTAAACTATGACGTTTTTTCATTCGCACACTCGTATGCAGCTGTAAAAACACACACGCAAAGTGGCTTGTATGTTATTCGCACATATTTTTACAGCGATTTATTGTTTTTATATGCCACGTCTATAAATAATAATATTGAGGAATCAGCAACAACAAGCACGTCAAGAACAGAACAGCAGCCAAAGCAGAAGCTGAAAATTACACTTGCTTTTTTTTCTGCTTTGTGTCGTGAGCAAACAGAGAGTGAGTGTGTGCGAGAGTGAGAGAGTCAGAAATTGGGAGAGGGAGCTAAGCATAAGATGCAAGGTGCGTGTGTGCTTCACTTTGTGCATTAGGGTGAGTCATGCATGGAGCAAAGTGCTTTATTAGCGGCATGGACGAACAAAGGGTGGAGTTTGGAGCGGGGATAAATCAATATTCACAGACTGCTTGGGTTTCATTTAATGAACTTAAAATTAAAGTGCCAAGGGGAGCAGTGAAATCCTTGGTGTTGAGTGCCCCTATGCGGAGGCAAATTTTGGCACAGTGCCGAAGATAACGCAACCATGATGATGATGTTGATGATGATGATCGGCGCGCTGACGATAACGAAGTTGTGCTCGCTCGCCGTCTCGTTTCTTCCATGACCGGCACTTGCCGACGCGTCGTCAACAACGACGACGAGTTGATGAAGTACATTGGATAATGACGCCAAAATATAGATAGCTAAGAATATAAATACGTGTGTATATGTAGTAAGTGGACACGGATATGTATTTGTGTGCATGCACTTTCTGTAGTGGTAGTGACAACAACACCGCACCACAACCACACACAAGCTGAAGGAAAATGAAAACGCTCGCCATACGATGGCACGAATTGAATTCTTTTGCTCATTTGCTTTTGGGGGGGAAAATACTTGGGGAAAAACAGAAGCGCAAACAGTTTTCAACATTCTCGCCAGCGAAACGGTCGACGAGCAACAAAACCGACCAGCTACACAGATACAGATACTTCTCATAATTAAAATTTTTGCGTTGTGCGATTTATTTATTTACCTCCACGTTCCCAACGTCGGCCAACACTGTTGTTGCCACCTCCCCGACCCCCCCGACGACGACGGCGCGACCGCGGCAGCGTTATGTAAGGCGTCTTCAATACACACAAAATAAAACAAGTACAACAACACAGAAAGAACACATCGTCCAAAAAAAAAGTCGAGTGCAACGCGTGCGAAAACAATGCGAAAGCTAACGCAAGCCGCCAACGCATAGGAAAGTCAAGGTCGTCGGTGTTAGCCACCGCCCGCCGCCCGTCGCCCGTCGCCCGTCGCCCGCCCCGTTACTTGCACTGCGTGCGAGGGTGCAATGTAGGCGCCAAGCTCGGGCAAATCCAATAAAAACAGCAATCGAACAGCACTCAATCGAATCGCAACCCACGCACATCCACTCAGTCAGCCAATCCGCAAAATGGACAACTGGTGGCTGCACCACAGCGCCGAGCTGCCCGAGCTGCCCGACGTGTCCGCCACTTGCCCCAAGGAGGCCAATGCCACGCAGCAGGCGTGGCACGTGGACTGGTCGCAGCTGGCGCAGCACTACACCCACTACTATCAGCTGCTCGCCGTCTTCGCCAGTCGAGCGAGTCAGCTGGCTGGCCACGTCTGGGAAACGTTGTCGCAGGATGTGATGTTCGTGTATGCGCTGAAGTTCTGCCTGCTGCTCTTCTTCCTCTACCTGATGCACCTGCTCAAGCGCTGGAACAGCGCCGCCGCCCCCGAGCCCCCGTCGAGCGATGCCAGCGAGCTGACCAAGGAGCTGAGCTGCGACTTCAACTTTGTGTCGGAGCAGGAGAAGCGCGCCGCGCAGGAGGCGGCCGCGGAGGCGATGCTCGAGGTGGAGGAGAAGCGACGGCGCAAGCGGTTCACCAAGAAGCGCAACTGTGTCTCGGCCGGACCGATACTCATCGCCCTGCGGCAGCAATCGCAGCGGCCCAAAGGCCATCGTCGCGTCGCGCTCAACTTTGAGCCCATCTCGCCGCGGGAGCGTATAATCGAGAACTATCTGGCGCCCAGGGAGCAACCCTTGACGATTAATTTGCCGCAAGTCGAGCAGCAGGCCAAGGAAGTGCCTCCCGTGGGAGTGCAGTCGCAGGACGTGGACTTGGTCGCTTTCATGTGGGTTGCCATGGGAGGGGGGGGGGGGGGAGTTGCGAGGGAAATAGATTAAACTCTGCTTTGCAGCAAATCCTTTTCTTTGCTTGCCTGCACTAATTCGCTTGCTTGGTGTCCCTTTGCAGCTCGGAGCCGCGCGGCACGCTGAGCACCACGGACGAGATCTACCCGGACTCGCCGGACAGCAGTCTGTATGGGTCGGACGAGGAGCAGGAGGACGCCTCGCAGTACTGTCGCGGCGGCTACCATCCCGTCGTCATCGGCGACATCTTCGACAATCGGTTTCGCGTTGTGCGCAAGCTTGGCTGGGGCCACTTCTCCACCGTCTGGCTCTGCAGGGATCTCAAGTGAGTACCCGCTAGTGGCTTCCAACAGCCGGTGAATGTAAATGTCAATGTCGATTGCAGGGACGAGAAGTACGTGGCGCTGAAGGTGGTGAAGAGCGCGCCGCACTACATTGAGACGGCGGCGGACGAGATCCGGCTGCTGGAGGCGATACGCGACGCGGACTCGCTGGACGTGAAGCGGGAGCGCATCGTCCGACTGATGAACCACTTCACGGTGCGCGGCGTGAACGGCGTCCACACCTGCCTCGTGTTCGAGGCGCTCGGCTGCAGCCTGTACAAGCTGATCGTGAAGAACAACTACCAGGGCCTGGCCATCACGCAGGTGCGCAACATCATCAAGCAGGTGCTCGAGGGCCTCGACTATCTGCACAGCAAGTGCAGCATCATCCACACGGACATCAAGCCCGAGAACATCCTGCTGGTGATCGACAACGCGGCGGCCATGAACCAGCAGATCGACGACGAGATCAACAGTCTGCGCGTCAAGGGCGCCGACTTCCCCGACTCCTACAGTAAGTTGAGCACTTCGACACTTGGTGGGGCAATATATATGTCGTGTGGTGCATTCTTGAGTGCTTGATTAACAGAGCTAGCTAGAGATAGACAGAGTTTGCAGAGATATAGTGGCTGAGGTGAGCTTCATTTACTTATTTATTTCGAGTCGACAGTGATCAGTTTACATTGAAAGCGGCAAATACTCGTAGTTAAACTTCTCTTAAAATGATTGAAATTGAGGTATTCAAAATGTAAAGTAGAATTCTAATAGAATTAAAACAATTGTTATATAGTAATTAAATTGGAGGTATTCAAAATGTAAAATAGACTTCTTATAGAAGAACAATGGTTATGTAGTAATGCAAATTAAAACTTTTTGCATAAGGAATTGTGGGGATATTTAAACAACAGCAATCTAATGCAGCATTCGCTGCTGGATTTTGGACTGTCAGTCAGTTCTTCTTATTTGGTATTCCAGACCTATGAGTATTCCTATTCTTCCTCGATAAAACTTATCCCGAACATACTCAGTCTAAAATCCAATGGAGTGTGTAGTTTAATTGTTGATCAATTGATTATCTTATCGATCATATTTATAGAATTTCAGTGGAATGTGTTAACCAAGTTGTTAGTTATTTGGGCCACTAATTTAAAAGTCTAGCTCTTAACTTAGTAGCGCGTCTCCCACACTCTCCCTCATGCTGATTAACCCTCTCACGCCACTCTTTCGCCACGCAGTCAGCTCGATCGAGAAGCAGACAAAGACGCGCGCCAAGTGGCCGCTGATCGAGCCGAACGGCTCGACGAATACGAGCAACAGCACGGCGAACAACTCGACATCATCGACGCCACTGGCCGCCATCGTGATGTCCTCGCTGGACAAGGACGACACGACCACCTCGTCCACGCTCAACTCCAACACCACCTCCTCGCTGGCCTCCAAGTACTCCAGCCTGCTGGGCGACAACGAGTGCAACGGCATCGGGCTGCTCAGCGTCGGCGGAGTGGAGAGTCCCATCATCGGCGGCGGTGGCGTGGGAGGAGGAGTAGGAGTAGGAGGAGGTACCACGAATTTAGGCAATCGCTATCGCGCCGAGAAGAAAATCACTGCCAAGGTGAGTACTGTCTTCCAGTCCTCTCGCTCGCACTTTGCAGGTTGGCGCGTCGCGACAGTTTGCACTCAACTCGTTCCTGCATACAGACATCGAATACCATGTATAACATATATATATCTATGTGTACCATACTGTTATATGTATGTGCTCTTAATTTTTCATTTGATTTTCTGTGTTGCTTTTCTTTTGGAACCAACAAAAACAAACCAAAACTCTCCTCATTCTCATCATCATGAACATCTTTTGGCCGTACTCGCCGGCTCGCAGTCTTCTATTGACCGCGACCTTGACGAGGACACTGACAACGACACCCTCGGTGATAATAGCACCATTGCCAGCGACACGCCTACCGAGCACGACGTTAGTCTCAGTGCAAATAGCGCGTGCCCAAATCCAGATAAGGTAATGTCTAAAGTCCTCCACTCCTCCGATGGCCCCGACGAGGGGCGTAGTTCTCCTCCTGGCTTCCACTCGTTCTGTACTTGTTTAAAACGCTTTGCTTACGGAGTGAGATTAAAACTACCTGATTTGTTAACTCGTTAACTGCTTAGTTGAACGTTCTCGTTACTCGCTACTAATCTAATAATATTTGGGTTTCGGGTTGCGGGGATGCGTAGAGATTGTTCGAGCAATGCGATTATCATTTATAAGAGCTAAGCATTCGTTTCAGTTGATAACATATTGCTTTCTTTCATTTCGATCCTGCCAATCTGGTGCTCGCCCTCTCATTTTGCTTGATGTGCAAGGAACTCGCCACAGAAACTTCTCGTTTTATTTACTCGTTAACGTTCCCGTTCTCTTTCTCGTTCTCGTTGCTCGCCAATTAACTAGCGAATGGAATTGGGAGCTCATAGAGCCAGTTTCCATTTATACCCAACTTTAGCGTATAATTTTATAATACTTAAAATTCTAGCAATTTCATTTATAGCGGCAACTTGACGCTACTCGTTACTAGTTACTCGTTACTCGTTAGCAAACTATTGTGCGGGTTGAGCTAGCGCTTTTTATCATTTGTCCATTGATTGCGATCATTATGCTTATGTTGTTTCTGTCCACACCAAACCCATAACCATAAAACCCAACTCCACGTACACCTGTGCTATGCAGTTAATGTGTTTACTATGTGTACAACTCTGGCTTTAGCTTTAGATGTTTTCCCCCACACGCTTTTAGACATGATGACACTGAACCCGAGCTTAAGCAACGAGTAGAATGTTATTGTGTTCTGAATGTTGTACCGCTTTGACTGGACTGCGATCGGCCTTCAATAGCGGATCCCTAAGACATCAGGTTGAACGCCGACTGCAGTCCTTAATTAATGTTTTTCTGCATTGCACCAAATTACCAAAAAAAAACAAAAAAAAAAAACAAAAAAAAATATGTGTTCTTTTTCTTCTTTTCTTTCCTTGTGTGATCGATATACATACACACTCGCATATACATACACAAACACACACACCTGTCAAGCAGCTGCCCCCGAATGCCAACGTGAGCAACTCGAATGCCGGCGGCAACTACAACAACTCGAATGCGAACTCAAATACTCAAAGCACGTGCACGACACCACAGCAACAACAACAACAGCCACATGACAACAGCAACACGATCCACGACAGCAACAACAGCCCCACCTTGAACAGCAACAGCAACACGAACACGAACACGAACACCACGCTTACCACATCCACAATCGCCACTGCAACCACATCCCAAACTGACCCTGCCTCTGTGTGTGCCACATCCGCCACTGCCACTGCCACTGCACCATCTCCAGCTCCCAGCAGCACCACAAGCACGTGCACGTACTCGTTCACGCCCATCGTGGCACCAGCAAGCGCCACCCCAGCAACCCCAGCAACTGCAACAAGCACTGACAACAATGGCAGGACAACAGCCTCAGCCACAGCCACAGCATCGACAACCACAACAACCACTGCAACTGCAACTGCAACTGCTACAGCTAAACTAAATGTCAATGCCAATGCCATTCCTTCGCAGAACCAGAGCCAGAGTCAGGGCCAATCCTATACGCACACAATACAATCGCTGATCAACAACAGCAACGTGAGGGTGAAGATCGCCGATCTGGGCAACGCCTGCTACGATGTGAGTAAAAGTAATCTATAAGCCACAAAATTTTAGAAACCAAACAATAAGTGATCGTTGCTAGCTAGTTGTGCAATTGAAAGTCAATAATATAGGCACAAGAAATAAGTAAATTATATATAAAAATATAAGTTAAATGGATCACGGCAATTCTTGATCGATAGTATACAACGGACTCTTAATAGTCAATCATCAGAAAGTCAATAATGAAAGCACAAAAAATAAGTAAATTATATATGCAAATATAAAGTAGCATTCGAGAAGCAGTAAAAGGATCACGGCATAAACGGCATGACGATAAAAAAAAAACATTCCTGATCGGTAGTATATAACTGACTCGCAATAGTCAATCATTAGAAAGTCAATAATATAGGCACAAAAAATAAGTAAATTACATATAAAAATATAAGTTAAATGGATCACGTCAATTCGTGATAAAACAAGCATTCTTGATCGATAGCATATAACTGACTCGCAATAGTCATTCATTAGAAAGTCAATAATATAGGCACAAAAAATAAGTAAATTATATATCAAAATATATATTTACATTCGATTAGTAGTAATATGGATCACGGCAATTGGCGATAAAACAAACATTCGTGATCGATAAACTGACTTTCAATAATCTATCAGTGGAGTAATTATGCTAGCTGATCTACACATTAAACAAATACATTATTTTACTTTCGCTTTCCAAAAAGTCAAATAGTTGTATGCATTTATTAATATTGAATTTAAGTTATATAGAAATTTAAATATTTTTCAAGCATTTATATGATAATATAAAAATACTACTTACTCTGCACTCTGTAGAGGCATAGATTGGCTGACACACTAGCCACTAAAGGGACAGTCTGATAAGCCAAAGAAGCAGACTATCTAGGATACTCCTACCTGCTAGACCACAGAGGCGCTTCAAGCGTCTAGGTTTCTCTAAAACATTTACTCAAACGTGAACGACAGTTGCTAAGTCCTTATGAGACACTCCCGAAATGAGTCTTCATAGCACTATAGTGCTTGTACTGCTTCAACTAGTTAATAAATCTATATAAATCTAAAAAAATACTCCTTACTACTATAGCATATTATAATACATTATTGACTGGGAACAGCAGTTACTCAAACCACAAAGAAACGTTTTGGTAGATAATGAAGAATACATTATTGATTTTGCAACTCGGCAGTACCATCACTTCACGGAGGACATACAGACACGTCAGTATCGCTCCATCGAGGTGCTGCTGGGCGCGCCCTACAACTATACCGCCGACATCTGGAGCACAGCGTGCTTGGCCTTCGAGCTGGCCACGGGCGACTATCTGTTCGATCCGCACGCCGGCGAGTCCTACAGCCGGGACGAGGATCATCTGGCGCACATTGTCGAGCTGCTCGGCTCGATACCGCAGTCGGTGATACTGCGTGGCAAGCATGGACTCAAGTACTTCACCAGCTACGGCAAGTTCTTAGCATTGCTATTTCTTAAGAAACCTCATGACACTTACAACATGCTGAATTGCAGGCAGCCTACGAAACATCACTAAGCTGAAGCCCTGGAGTCTGCTGAATGTGCTGGTGGAGAAATACGACTGGGACCCGGTGGAGGCGAAGAAGTTCTCGGACTTTTTGCTGCCCATGCTGGAGTACAACCCGGTTATAAGGGCGTCGGCGGCGGAGTGTTTGCAGCATCCCTGGCTGGAGCAGGAGGAGTTCGTCTAGCACACTCGAGAAGCATTAATATAACCGTACTCATATTTGTAGGCTTTTATATTCGAAACAAGATGATTGTCATAGAGGAACTAATATTACGATACGAAATATGCATAATTAGCGTTAAGCGTTAACCAGAATGCAAAAACAAAGAAAAAAAAGTAAATATACACAGGAAAATTTAAAAGAATGCAATAATATACACAGAGGAAATTTGAGTGGAAATTTTCACACAGTACGAAGGCGGAAGAGGACGCGAAGGAGTACGAGAGTGAGGACGAGGAGTTTTCGAAGCTTTTTCTCATTTGACACGATTTTTGTACTCGAGAGCTTTAAACAAGTTTAGCAACATTGCGATTTTACTTAATTTAATAACAGAGGAACAACATAAACAAAACCAAAACATACATTTTCTATGCTTTCCCCTTGAATTTCGTAATTTTTTTTATATTGAGAAAACTAACAAAACCAAATAAAACAAAAGACAATGACGACAATTTGTAAGTCAACAGATGCCTAAACTGACTGACTGAAAAACAAAAACAAAATAAAAAAAAAAAGAAAAAGAAAAGCGAGAATGCAATTAACACAATTAATAAGTAAACATTTTCACAGAACAAATTTCAATCTAATGAAAACATCATAATAATTAGTCAAATATTCGAAAAGCGCATTGATAATACAATATTTGTATAATTAGCGACTCTTAAATGTAGATAACTAAAGATAAAGATATTGTTACGATTACGATTAAATACAGCCAGCTTTCTAGCAGCAAGTAGTGATTGTGGTATATTTAACCAAACATATTGTAGGACCCCAGCAGATTAGGATTACGTGACGAATATATATGTGTTTTTTAATTGGTTTCACTTAGCTGAGACGACGCGTTCAAATTTCGTTTTCCGTATCCAGAAATTCTTTTGGTTTCTTCTACCTGAGTTATAGAATTGCGATATAGTTGTTTTGCAATTAGTCGTATCATTTAATTGACAGCTGCAGGCTTTAAACTGAGATAATCCCCAACTACGACTATATAGGTACATATATATATACTTATGCACGAACATTGATTTTGGAAATTTCCTCAACATTTGACGCTGACAAGGTATTAAAAGCGACGATAAATCTTGTAGTGGAATTGAAATTTACACACAGACACACAATAAATGAAATACTTTCATATGTATGGTATTTGCTAGGGAAATCAAATTCACATTGAAGAACTAAACATATTTTATTACTTACCTACAAACAAAACAAAACGAAACAAAAAAGTATTTGTACACAAACCTAAGAAGTAACATTAAACGTGACCAAATAATTTAATATTGTGGAAGATTTTTCCCCTGAAAAGCGTAAAGAACAAGAATTAAATACACATTTAATATACACACGAGTAATACCAATAAACGCAAGTAAATACTGTAAGTACAATCGTATACTTAATTCCCCCCTCACATCTTTTAAGAGAAAGATGCCTCAGTCTCAGAGTTGATCGCAATTAAAATTCTTCTTCAGAAATATTTTAGGTTTTGGTTTACATGTGTACTTTATTTATACGTAATAATGTATCAAAATGCTGAATACTTGTGCCTAGTGTAGTTTAGACATGGTTTAGTTCTCTTTTGGGGGTATTATATCATCAGGGAGGTTATCATAGATGTTTAACAATAGAATAATAATTATGTACTTTTAATGCGTTGGCATAATGCACAAAGATCGCCTATCGATTAGCAGCAACTAGGAAAATACTCGGGATAGAAATGCGCGTCTCCAGCAGCTGCTACTGCAGCTGTTCTTTCCGTGGATTCTAGAGACCCAGACCCAGTATTTGCTCCTGTTTGTAGACACCGTGATAGGCGTTGCGAATCAGCACATAGGGGAAGCAGGACTCTAGCAGATCCATGGTGAGAAACGGTGACTGCTTGACAATTTCATCCAGCAGCAAATAGATGGACTCGCGATTGCGCGTCGCCTCCTTGTCCGACTCCTGTCCCAGTCGCAGCAGCGATGAGCTGGCCAAGGCCAGAAACTCCTTCATGCGATCCTCCATATCGTTCTGGCCGCAAATGGTGAACAGGGCGCCAAAGATGTTGTTAATCGCCGCCGACATGCAGTGCGTGTTATTCGAGTGGCCGTCGATGGTGGCCCGGTAGAAGGAATGCTCGTTGCGGGCCAGCTTCGGTATGGAGACGGCCACGAAGACCATCAGCAGACACGCGGTCAGGTGCTCGCCCTCGTCAAATTCGGGTTTCTTTGACTTGAGTGTGGTGGCCAGCGTGGGATCCACCTTGCACAGCAGCCCAGCCGCTGAGGCCATTTCGGAGGCGACGCGTATCTGGTCGCCGCCCGGCAAATGCTCCTGGAAGTCCTTCACCGAGCTGAGCAGGAAGGGAATGCGTTTGTCCAGCACGTCCACCAGCGCCTCGTGCACGAGATTGCGGAAGCAGATGATCACGCCAATGATTGTCATGCGCTGCAGCACTCGGTCGACGTCCTGCAGCCGCTTGAACTGCTCCTTCATCACCTCGGGCTTATCGAAGCTGGTGCGCAGCGTGATCAACACCTCCTTGTTGGTGCCCACCAGCGACTTGAGCTCCTGCACCTGGTTGGCAATGTGCCACATCAGCGTCTCGTTCAGCGTCTTGATGCCGTACGGCCCGACGAGCTCGGCGAGGGCGCGCAGCTCGTTCAGGTCGGAGAACTCCTGGGGATTGAAGGGCACCCAGCCCTCGGGCGAGATGGGCACAAATGCCTTCTGGTTGATCGAGAACACAATGTTGCCAGCGGAGACGCGGCGCAGCAGCACCTCGCTGTACCAAGTGTTGTACAGCGCTGCAATGGTCTTCTCGCCATGCGAGTCCAGCGCCTGCGTCTGCTGCAGCAGGCAGTTGTTGAAGACGCGCGTGATGTCGATGTGCACATAGTTCTCCACGGTCTGCAGCACGTTCATGTAGGCGCGCACGCTGGCCAGCAGCTCCGAGGGCTTGGCGATCTCCATTGTCTCCTGGTTGAACATCACCATGCCGACCAAGTCGCGCGAGAAGCGATGCTCCAGATTCTGGCAGAGATATTCGCGCGGCGCAAAGGCGAACTCCCACACATTGACGGTGGGACAGTAGTTGATGGCGTAGCAGAGCTCTGTGAGCGCCATGTGCAGCTTGTCCATTGTGGTTAGATCCTCGCGCGTCTTGCGGTACGACTCGTCGCCGGGCTTGCGAATGTCGTCGAAGTGCTTCGACTTGGATTTGTCCTTCTTCTTGCGCGCCGACTGCACGGAGAGTATCTTGGCGCAGTGCTTGGGCAGCAGAGCATCGGCCATGGTGCATTGCTCGTCACAAATGGTGGTAATGATGTTCTTCGCCTCCTTGGCCATCTCTTCCAGAAAGATGTTGACCACGCTGAGCGAACGCTCGCGTATATGATGCCGCTCCTCGGGACACATTTCGTGCGTGCAGTTCTGGAAGTGGCTGCAGATCAACGGGAATGCAATGATGAAGCGATTCTGTGCCGGAAACTCGAGGCACATGTGGAACTGATCGTCGAACATTTTGCTGTAGAAGCAGAATATGCTCAGATCAGAGGTCTCCACGAGGATTTCGTCCAAATTGTCCACTACACGCGTGTGAAACACCATCGAGTCGAGCAGACGCGCGAGCTCAATGTGCTCGGTGATGCGTAGAGCGGCTTTGCCCACACTCATGTAGGTCTGCAGCCGGAACCAGTCCAGCCGGAAGGGTCTGAAGTAGAACAACTCGTTGTCCTCCACCTGCTTGACGGTCAGGCCCGCGGCTGTATTGTACAGCGAGCTGAAGATAATGCTCTCGTCCTCGGGACACATCTGCAGACTCTGCATGCGTATGTTAAGATCTGTGGCATCGAAGCCCGATAAATATTGCACGTAGTAACGCTGCATGACCTGGCTGTACTTGCGCACCAGGGCACGCAGCTCCTCCATGTGGAAGAGCAGCTCGGGCAGCTGTCGGTCCACCAGATCCTCGTTGCTCTTGCCTGCAAAAGAGTTTCAGTTAAAGTCGCAGTTTGCTTCAATTAAAGCATGCGCAGAGACGTACCTTTGTGCTTCAGCAGCGGCGGATTGTCGTTGTGGCGCAACAGCCACAGAATCTCGTCACGCGCCAGACACAAGCCAATGAAGATGAAGATCGCTTTGGGGCCCAACAAGCCCGGCTGATCCGTCATGATCAGCGCCAATTCCTTGAGCGCGGTGCGTAGAAACTTTCGACGCTCGCGATGCATCAACGCTGCCTTCTGTACGGCCGTGTTGTAGGCCTCCTTCACCTCACCGATGCGCTTGCTGTAGCCCTTGATGCCGTCAAAGGTGGACTGAATGTATTGGTGGATCTGCAGCACCTCATCTCTGAACAGCGCCACAACCCAGCTGCTCTCGAGCGCCGACAACCAGATCTTGTTCACTTCCGGGTACTGGCCCAGCATTTGATGGTTCAGTAGCAGACCGAAGATAATCCAACGATCCATAGCCTCCAGGGAAATGTACTCGCACGACATGGTGTCCGTGCGCACGGCCTTTAGCAGAATGGCCGGGTTGCCTACCAAGCTCAGTTTTTGCATTTCACGCCACTTGTCGGCGGGCAGATTGCGCAGCGCATAGATGGAGGTCAGCGAACGTAGTGCGTTGGCCAGCAGCCGCTGATGAGGTATGAACTCTTCGGCCAGTTTCTTTAGCGGCACCTCGTAGTCGAGTATCATCTGGCCGAGACGTGGAAAGCCCGTGTCCGCCTGATTGTTCTGCAGCTCGTAAGCAGCGTTGTACAGGCCCAGCACTGCCTTGCGATCCTCGACGCGCGACAACACAATCATCAGAGAGACATAGGTGACCACCAGGTCCAAATAGTTTTTGGTTAGCTCAAAGTTGAGCGTTATGTCGAGATGAATTTGGCATGCATCCATGGTGGTCAGCAGCTCGCAGACATTGTCCTTGAAATCGAGCAGATCGACGAACGTGTGGTAATAGAGCGACAGCGACTTTATGATCTCCGCCTTGATGTTCACAATGGCGTTGAGGCCTTTTACATCGATGTTGGGAAAACGCTTCACAATAAACTTGATGGAGGACTCCAGGGACTTTTCGGAGAGGAAGCCCGGCTTGGATTTGGTGTCGCCGCATGCCTTCTTTATGTTGTAGATGCGCGTAAGTATTCCCAGGCCGCGGTCATTCAATATGATTAACTTCTCAGCTATCTTCTGCTGATTGGGAAAAATTGGGCGTGCCATTTTATCACTCCAATGAGATAGACAGACGCTGTTGTTGCTGGATCAGCAAAAAGTTGGCTTTAATTAGCGTAAGATACGCCAAGCAACGGCGACGTACGATATTTCCAAATGCTTGGTGTTTAATGCACTGTCTGTTGTATTTGTAGACCTTTTTATTGAGCTAATAAAACACGGCAAAGCTAAATGTACACATTCTTTATTTTATGCGTTTATCGATAGATTGCATTGATACAAATATATATTGAGTCACGGTACTGATTACCAGTCACGGGTACAAGTAACTATTTTTGACAAAGATAAATCGATATGCTTGGTTAGCAGCTCACAGATACTATAAATAAAAATTACAATATCTGTTAGATCTGTTAGAAATACAAGAAAATAGAAAACAATTAATAATGTGGAGGCACTTTATTCGCGATATTCGATAAGTTTCTCGTGTCGATAATTAATGATGTCGGTATATTTTGGTATGTTTCCTGTCTTCAAAAGGCGCTTTATGGACCTCCATTTGCGGTCACTTCGATTAGCACATGTTGTTGCCATCACCGCAGTTTTTGCCTAGGAAATTCGGTTTGAATTAGCAAAGGTGCGTAAGACTTAATAATTTATAAGAAGTGTAACAAAGTGAGTATATAACTGATTGCATCTACCAGAAATGAGCGCTACGAGAAAACTTGAGCGTGCCGACGTGTGTCGTGTGCCGGAGAACATCAACTTTCCGGCTGAAGAAGAAAATGTGTTGCAGCAATGGCGTGACGAAAAAATCTTTGAAAAGTGCAGCCAACTCTCAAAGGGGAAGCCGAAGTAAGAAGTCCAAGAAATTGCATCAGCCGAACTTGCTAATGATTCACTTTGTTTTCTGACATGTAGATACACGTTTTACGATGGGCCGCCATTTGCAACCGGTTTGCCACATTACGGCCACATCCTGGCGGGCACCATTAAGGACATCGTGACACGTTACGCCTATCAGCAGGGCTACCACGTGGATCGTCGTTTTGGCTGGGATTGTCACGGTCTGCCGGTGGAGTTTGAGATCGACAAGTTGCTGAACATCAAGGGACCTGAGGATGTGGCTAAGATGGGCATTAAGGCGTATAACGCCGAGTGCCGCAAAATTGTCATGCGCTATGCCGATGAATGGGAGACCATTGTGACGCGCGTGGGTCGCTGGATTGACTTCAAGAACGATTACAAGACGCTGTACCCGTGGTACATGGAGTCCATCTGGTGGATCTTCAAGCAGCTCTTCGACAAGGGTCTGGTGTATCAGGGCGTCAAGGTGATGCCCTATTCAACGGCCTGCACCACGTCGCTATCGAACTTTGAGGCCAATCAGAATTACAAGGAGGTGGTTGATCCCTGCGTCGTGGTAGCTCTCGAGGCTGTCACGCTGCCCAACACCTATTTCCTGGTGTGGACTACGACTCCCTGGACATTGCCATCGAATTTTGCCTGCTGCGTTAATGCTAAAATGAACTACGTCAAGGTGCGCATAAATATTTGCATTCAATTTGCATTTTTATTCACTGTTACTTCGGCATTTGATAGGTGCGCGACGTGAAGACCGATCGTATCTATGTGCTGGCCGAGTCACGTCTGAGCTACGTCTACAAAACGGAGGCAGAGTATGAGGTGAAGGAAAAGCTGACTGGCGATAAACTCAAGGGTCTGCACTACAAGCCGGTGTTCCCCTATTTTGCCCAGCGTGGCGCTGAGGTGAAAGCACATCGTGTGCTGGTGGACGACTATGTGACTGAGGATTCGGGTACGGGCATTGTCCACAATGCTCCGTACTTCGGCGAGGACGATTACCGCGTCTGCTTGGCAGCCGGCCTTATAACAAAGTCCAGTGATGTCATTTGCCCCGTGGACGATACCGGCCGCTTTACTGCCGAGGTGTCCGACTTTGCGGGTCAGTACGTCAAGGATGCGGACAAGAACATCATTGCCAGCCTGAAGGCGAGCGGCAATTTGGTGTCGACCGGTCAGGTTAAGCATAGTTATCCATTCTGCTGGCGCTCTGATACTCCGTTGATTTATAAAGCGGTGCCTTCCTGGTTTGTGCGCGTCGAACACATGTCCAAGAACTTGCTAGCTTGCAGCTCGCAGACCTACTGGGTGCCGGACTTTGTGAAGGAGAAGCGCTTCGGCAACTGGCTGAAGGAAGCCAGAGATTGGGCTGTAAGTTAATGGTTTTTCCTATAGACTATCGAGATTATTAAAAGTGTTATTCTTTTAGATTTCTCGCAATCGCTACTGGGGCACACCAATTCCCATCTGGCGTTCTCCGAGCGGCGACGAGACCGTTGTCATTGGCAGCATCAAGCAACTGGCAGAGTTATCTGGCGTGCAAGTCGAAGATTTGCATCGTGAGACCATCGACGACATCGAGATTCCATCGGCAGTGCCCGGCAATCCGCCACTGCGTCGCATTGCGCCTGTCTTTGATTGCTGGTTCGAGTCCGGCTCCATGCCTTTCGCTCAACAGCATTTCCCCTTCGAGAACGAGAAGGACTTTATGAACAACTTCCCAGCTGATTTCATTGCCGAGGGCATTGATCAGACTCGCGGCTGGTTCTACACGCTGCTGGTCATCTCGACAGCCCTGTTTAATAAGGCGCCATTCAAGAACCTCATTGCCAGCGGCTTGGTGCTGGCCGCCGACGGACAGAAGATGTCCAAGCGCAAGAAGAACTATCCGGATCCCATGGACGTGGTGCACAAGTACGGCGCCGACGCTTTGCGTTTGTACCTAATCAATTCGCCAGTTGTGCGCGCCGAGAGCTTGCGCTTCAAGGAGGAGGGTGTGCGTGATATCATCAAGGATGTGTTCTTGCCATGGTACAACGCCTATCGCTTCCTGCTGCAAAACATTGTGCGCTACGAGAAGGAGGAGCTGGGCGGCAAGTCGCTGTACACCTATGAAAGGGCCCGCCACTTGCAGAGCATGGAGAGCGCTTCGGTCATCGATGTGTGGATCTTGTCCTTCAAGGAGTCGCTGCTGGAGTTCTTTGCGACCGAGATGAAGATGTACCGTCTGTACACGGTGGTGCCCAGACTCACCAAGTTCATCGATCAGTTGACCAACTGGTAGGTGGTCTTTTGTCCATAAGGTGTAAGCAAATAATTAAACTCTTCCTTCTACTCTAGGTATGTGCGCTTGAACCGTCGCCGCATCAAGGGTGAAATGGGCACTCAACAGTGCATTCAGTCACTGGATACGCTTTACGATGTGCTCTACACAATGGTGAAGATGATGGCGCCATTCACTCCCTACTTGACCGAGTACATCTTCCAACGGCTGGTGCTGTTCCAGCCCAAGGGCACCTTGGAGCACACCGATTCCGTGCACTATCAGATGATGCCTGTGAGCCAGCGCAAGTTTATTCGCAGCGACATCGAACGCTCCGTTGCGCTGATGCAGTCTGTCGTGGAATTGGGTCGCGTTATGCGCGATCGTCGCACGTTGCCCGTCAAGTATCCCATTTCGGAGATCATTGTGATCCACAAGGATCCCCAGACGCTGGAGGAGATCAAGAGCCTGCAGGACTTTATTCTGAGCGAACTCAATGTGCGCAAATTGACGCTAAGCTCCGAGAAGGAAAAGTATGGTGTGACACTGCGTGCCGAACCAGACCACAAGGTGCGCAATTAAAGCTCGTGGGATTTGCAGCAAATTCTAATTTAAATTTTAACTATTTGTAGACGCTGGGTCAGCGACTGAAGGGCAACTTTAAGGCTGTGATGGCTGCCATCAAGGCGCTCAAGGATGATGAGATCCAGAAGCAAGTAGCCCAGGGTTACTTTAACATTTTGGATCAGCGCATCGAGCTGGATGAGGTGCGCGTCATTTACTGCACGTCCGATAAGGTTGGCGGCAACTTCGAGGCGCACAGCGACAACGAAGTGCTTGTGCTCATGGACATGACGCCCAACGAGGAGCTGCTGGAAGAGGGTCTGGCTCGCGAGATCATCAATCGCGTGCAGAAGCTCAAGAAGAAAGCACAATTGATACCCACGGATCCTGTTATCATCTATTATGCCCTAAGTACCAAGAAGAATGCCAAGAAGGAAGTCCTGGAAACACAAGCCCAATTGCAAAAGGTGCTAGTCAACTATGCGGCTATGATCAACGCTGCCGTCAAATCGGAATTCATACCATTCAACGAGAAACAGGCTGCCTCGAAACGTCCTATCATCACGGAGCTTGTCGATCTCAAGGGCGTCGATCTAACGCTCACCATCTGCTCCACGGAGGAGCTGCAACTGCCAACGCTTGCATGGCTGAATGTGACGCTAGCTGCTGAGCTGCAGCCACGATTTGCCAACAGCAATAAGGCTTCCATATTGCTGCAGCATAATGTCAACAAGGAATACATCACATTGGCTACGCTGCGCACTGAGGTTGATGTGCTGTTTGGACTCTATGGCATCAGCTATGAACTGTATGTGGTTGATCAGCAGAAGAAGGTGACGGAGCTGAAGACCATCGACAAAAGCCTTAGTGGAAAGCTGCTCGTACTTACGCGCAACCCAGATGCTCTACTCAAGTCGACGGATTATGTGGTTGAGGCAGCTCCCTATTCCAAGTTCGTCAATCAATCTGGAAGCACAGTTTTTACTGAGAACCCCAAGGGTAACATTCTGTTGTAAATTCGAAAACTCTAATGGAATTTGAAGGTTGCTTAGTATTTATTTACGTTGTAAACTGAAATACGAAATAAAATATAACTTTTTGAAAAAGTTGCAAATAATAACAACACAAGTTAAGTGTATTGTTTGTTCCTGTTTTTACAAGTTATTGTATAAAGTAAAGACGCAGATAGTTTTTTTTGTAATTTTTTATTTTTATTGAAATCGCTTTTATTCGTTATATTATTAGATATTATATATGGTTTTATCATATATATCGGCTTGCCATAAACGTGTGTATTATGTGTTTGTTCTCTTCGCTTTGTGTACGATTAATTTTTGTTGTTCAATTTTTCTTATTACTCTTTTTTTTAGACTTAGCTTCACTCTGCAAGCGTGAAGCTTATGAATCGCTTTGTGGAGACGATTTCGTACATTTAATACAAATATTGATCATAATTTATTTCAAGTGTTAATTTCAAAGTGTTTAATTCATTTGTTTTATGAATCGGCTCAATCTGTGTGCCAGCAGTATCAGATCAGAATGTAAACATGAGTTGGTTAACGAATTGAAAGTGAGTGTACATATTGTTTGTTGCCTCTGGAAAAATTGAAAAATTTACACCTCGATCCTGAAGAACAAAATATACATAGTACTGAGTAAATTTAAGCACAATTGAGTAGACGTAGATACATATTTCAGTCACAATTTTGTTTTTAGCTGATTTCAATAATTTCGTTTTTACGTTTTTGGTTAATATAATGCTGCTTAATTTTACTACATATACATTTATATACGTTGCTGCATTTATACAATTCGTTTATCTTTTGTTTTCTGTTTTTGTTTTTGTGTAAAATAGTATTTTATATCATTTTGGAAAACGTGAAATTTGGTTTTCTTGATGCTTTTTCTTTACACAACATTTCGCATGTCTCAATCGATGCATATACATATATTCGAATTATATTTTTGCTTAGCCTTTAAAGTTTATTATTATTATGTTATATATTTATATATGCTTTCTGTTTTTTTTCGGTTCTGTTCTGTTTTGTTTTCGTTTTCATTTTTTTTTATATTTATAATTTTATTTAATAAAATTACTAACACTTTAGCTAACTTCTACGTTTTATTCTTAACTCCTTGCTCTCTTTGCTCACTTTCACATTATTTAAGTGCTACGTTTTTGTTTTTGTTTCGAATTTTACGAGTTTCTTTTCTTTATTAACCTATGCCTAATCCTTAGTGACGATGTGTAGTTTGAGTGTGTCTATATTACAAGGTGTATTCGGTTTTTATGTATATGTCATATGGGGAGATTGTGGGGGACTGGTGAGTTATTTGTATTATATTTGTATGTTCAAGACTTAAATACGAGTATGCGTACTTAGATTAGATGCTAGTTTATTTATATCTCAATAGTCAATAGTTTAGTTTCAGTTATAAATAGTTTAATAATATGTATATCATTATAAACAAATAAAACGCTTTAGCAAAAGTTTAAAGTTGCTGTATTGAAGGAGATTAAAAACCAAAAAAAATAAAAGTGTATTAAAAATTGTAAATAAAATTGGGAAAACCTTAATCTAGCGTTTAGATTGAAGGCATTAAAACTGCATTGCTTTTACAAATTAACATGGCAAAAATGTTAAACTAAATATTGCATTTTAAACAAACTAAAATCTTAACAGGCTAATTACAACAGAAAGCGTTATGAGTAAAGTACTTTGCTGTTTCTTTTTTCAACGTTCGATTTCCAATTCGATTTCGGTTGCATTTCGAGATTTGCATTCATTGTTTTTGTTTGTTTGTTTTTTTTTGTTTTTGTTATTTTTTGCAACATTTCAGGTCGTCAGGTCAAATGAAATGTTAGAAATATATCACAATTTGTAAAAAGTATTAATGCATTTTGCCTTCGGAATAAAACATGAATAAGAAATGGTAGCTTAGATGGCAGACAGTGTTCGTCAAGTTAGGGCTTTTGATTTTTGGCTGTCGAAATTAAGTATACGCGTTTTGAATAAATTCGAGCATTCGTGTGAGTCCAAAACAGAAAAAGTGTTTTCAAACAATTGTGTTAAATGTGTAACGACGCGCGTTGTTGAGTGTTGAGCGTGTTTAAAGCATGATTAAGTAATTGATAATAATAATATGTGTGAGTGCGAGTATGTATTGTATATACAAAGCATTTATGCAGATGAAGCTTGTCGCTTTTCTTTCGCTTTTCTCTTTGTCGTTCGAGTGGAGTGTGGGAGTATGGGCTAGGTTAGGGCTTGGGGGACTCTTTCAACTTTTTACATTAATTTATGATTTATATATATTTAATAGATTACTTAGTTGAGTATGTAGTATTTACTTATATGTTCTCAATATTTCGCTTTCTTTTTTCACTTTTATTAATGTATGTTCTTCGCTCGGTTGTTGGTGTGTAATACTTGTTTGACATCGAATGCAACGGGCTAATTAGACTTCAGTAGACTAACAACACAAAAAGGCGCCGTCTTCCATAGCTCATTGTGTTTCGCTGGTTCAGCTTCTCGTCCTCGTCGTACATTTACTCTATATGCATGTAGTTGTTGGGGGAGAGAAGTCGTGAAGCTAGCGAAATGTTAAAAAATTACATTAAATGTTTACATCATGTGGACTAATCATATGCCTATTGTTTAGCCTAAACATCGTCGTCAACATCAACATACATATGCTTATTTAGTTATTCGTTATATGTTATCGTTTACATCCATTGAAATAGAAATTTATGTAGTGTTCGCCGAGGGTTTTGCTGCTGCCGTGGCTGCTGACTAATACTAAACTTTAAATGCTCTTAAAGTTTATATTAATTGTTTAAGTTGAAGTGTTTTCCTGTGTATCTTGTGGTGTCAAGTGTTCGCTTGTGTATTGTGCTGTTGTATTTCACCTAGGTAATTACAAAAACTGCTCCTCAGTGGCCTCGCTGCTCGGCTTCACTGCTATCAAGTAGTCCTCGACGTCGTCCTCGTCCCGCTCCGGCCCGTACTCATACTCCTCGCCAGCTGCTGCTGCACTCTCCAGCTCTTGCTCCAGTTTGAGCTTTAGCTTCTGGTCGGGCTCCTCCACTCACGCACTCACCTGCTGTCGCCGGCTGGAGCTCAGCCTGTGGCTGTTGCCGGTCTTGCGACGCTTGCGCTTGGCGTCGCGCTGGAAGGCCACGTTGCCGGGGTCGTCGGCCAGCTGCGGATACTTGTGTATGCTGTGTATGTCAATGCCGATCCAGCCGTCAACGTCGCCGTGCTGTATGAGCTCCTCCTTCTCCTCCTCGGTCCAGTCGCCGCGGCCCTGGAAGCCGGCGGCCACCAGCTGCTTCTCCAGCTCCCAGGCACGTTCCACGGCGCGCTTGTGCGCATGCTTGAGGATGCGGTGGCGCTCCTGCTCGGGATCGACGCCGTACTTGATGATGACGACGGCCTCGGGTCCGTGCAGGCGCAGCTCCTTGGCGGCGCTGCCGCCGTGATCGCTGATCTCGTGCGTTGATATGTTGAACATGCCGCCGAGGCGACGCAGCTCCTCGTTGTCGTCGCGCAGCTTCAGCACGTTGTCCTTCACAAAGTAGAAGACGTCCTGATCGTGTATGCTGAAGTGCAGGTCGAGGAAGTACGAGTTGTTGAACACCGAACTGACCACATCCTGCACCACGCTGTTCGAGCCATCCACCACACTAACCAAGGCCCGACCGCCGATGCGCGACAGCAGCACGCCTTCGCCGAAGACGGCGCGTCGGTAGCTGACGCGCGGCAGCAGGTTGCGCATCTTGGGCTCCATCTTGAGCAGCGGCTTGGGCGCAAAGTCAAAGTCACTGAACTTCTCGTTGGTGCGCTCCACGATGCACTCGAGGCCGGAGATGACGCCGAAGTCGGGCGCCAGTGTGTTGGACTTGATGCTGGCCTGCGGCGTGTACTGGGAGAGCTTGGTGTAGCGGCTGCTCTGCATGTTGTTCAGCTCGTAGCCGAAGAGCCGCAGCCAGGCGTCCAGGTCGATCATGTAGTCCTGCGGCCGGTTGCGGTTGATGGGATCGTTGTTGTGGTAGCGATAGATGAACACGTCGGTGGGGTGCGACATCTCGGTGGCCAGCGTCTCCCAGAGCGGAGTCATCCACTGGCCCACGGTCGGATCGTACTGGCGGCGCTCCGTGTAGATCAGTTTGGTGTGCGGATCGATGAGGCCGCCGTGGAAGTCGATGGGCACAAAGAAGTCCGGCTTGGTGTCCTTGATGGTGCGGCCGAAGGGTGTGCGCTTCACCTCCTTCACGATGCCGCCGTTCAGGTCGAAGAAGGCCAGCGGCGAGCCGTTCTGGTCGGTGGCCACATAGTAGCGCTGCTCGGCGTGCTCCAACGCGATCAGCATGTCGCGGTCGTCGTAGTAGAACTTCATCGTCTTGCCCAGCTCGGGGAAGTGGGCATGCGTGACCAGCATGGGGGTCTGCGGATTGGCGTAGAAGTACTGCGTCACGTTGCCCTTGCTGTCGTGCCAGGCGACGAGGCGGCTGCGGTCGTCGTAGTAGTACCAGCTCTGGAAGCGGTCGCGCTCGAAGGCGTGTATCAGCTGGCCGCGATTGTTGTACCGGTACTTCTGCTCGCCGCGCCGCACCACGAAGCCGCGCGCGTCGTAGTTGTTGAACTCGACGTCGCCCAGCTTGATGACGCGATCGCCGATGTCGTAGCCCAGGTTGATCTTCTCGCCCTGGTCGACGATGCCCACCGTGTTGCCGTTCTCGTCGTACAAGTACTTCCAGTTGTTGGTGCCCAGCACCTCGATCACATGCCCGTCCGCATTGTAGTTGATCTTGTCGAAGGCCGTCGACCGGCCGAACGTCGTCTTCTGCGACTTGATGCGGTTGCGCAGATCGTAGTCGAGCTCGAGGCGGAACACGTCGAAGCTCTTGATGTTCATCAGCACGCTCTTGACGCGACCGTGCTGGTCGTAGTCCACAATCGTGAAGAACTGCTTGGCCGAGTCCTGGATGACGGTGCGATTGAAGGCGTTGCGCGTGATCTTCAAATCCTGCACCACCTCCAGCTGGCCCAGGTTCTGGCCGTACTTGTAGCGCGTCGTCGGCAGCTCCTTGTCATCGATGGCCATCTCGATGCCGCTCAGGCGCGCATTGCCGTCGTACGCGTACTTGTAGTGCGCCGAGGCCAGCGAGTTCTTCGAGCCGAAGCGCAGCTTCTCGTCCTTCAGTATGCCCGCGTGGTACTTGAACTCGCGGCGCAGCTCAAAGCCCGGCTCCTGCACCTCGACGGACTTCACCAGGCTGGTGCTCTCCTGGTAGGTGTAGTGCGTGCTGAACAGGCCCGCCAGTATGGTCTCCAGGCGGCCGGCGGCGTCGTGCACGAACGCCACCTTGCCGGACTGGTGCGGATGGATCTTGGCGAGTATCTGGCCCTCGTCGTTGTACAGTATCTCGAACGGATGGCGGTTGATGGGCGAGTAGTACTGGTACTTGAAGAAGCCCAGCGACGTCTGCAGCGAGAACGAGTGAATGTGGCCGCGCGGCGTCGTCAGGCTCTGCAGTGCGCCGGCGTCGTCGTACTGCAGCAGGTAGTCGGAGCGTCGGGGCGTGGTCACCTTGAGCGGCAGCGAGCCGAACATGTCCTTGAAGGTGTAGACCATCGAGGAGCCGTCGCCGTACTTGATCTCGTTGAGGCGGCCGTTGCGATCGAAGGTGTAGGCCTCCTGCAGCACGCCCCACTTCCAGCTGACCAAGCGGCCGAAGCGATCGTACTCGAGGTCGACGTCCGCATAGTCGCCCGACTGCGGCCGGAAGCTGACGGGGCGCGAGGTGCGGTCGTAGGTGACGTTGAGCAGCTCCTGCTTGTCGTCGACCAGCACCACCACCGACTGCGTCTCGCGGTCGTACTCCAGGGTCAGCACGTTGTCGCCGTTGACGCGCAGCTTACGTCCCACCTCGGTGACGGGACGGGGCGCCGACTTGTTCGGCTTGCTGCCCGACTGCGGCGGCTGCTGGCGGCGCACGAAGTAGCGCCACTCGAAGCGGTTGGCCAGGTCGCCGGCGATCTCGGTGCGCTGCTTCGCCGGCACCGGGTAGCTCTCGCCCAGCAGCGGACTCTGCTCGGCGAGGATCGTATAGGGCACCACCTCCGTCTGCAGGTTGTGGCCCCACGGCGTGATGCTGGTGGTGGAGCCGTCCATGCCGACGGTGGTGCGCGACTCGGCGGCGCCGTTCTTCACCACCACCGTGGCGCCCTGTATCAGCATGGCGATCTCCTTCTGCGCGTTCTCCGACACCTTCACCTGGGCACCCTTCACGCTCAGGTCGAAGCTCAGCTCGATGACACGGCCCGTGGGCGTCACCGCGGAGGTCAGGCGACCGAACTCGTCGTAGTTGTAGACGTACGAGCGTCCGGTGGAGTCCAGCTTGGTCTTGAGCAGGCCGGTGGGGCCGTGGTACTCGTAGGTGACGTTGTAGTTGTCGGGCGTGCTCAGCTCGTGCAGCATCTTCATGCGCGTCATGCGTAGACGGCACTTCTGGCCCTTCGTGTTCTCGATGGAGTTGACCTGGGAGGTGTAGTCGCGCAGCAGGAACACCTTGTTGCCCGCCGCGTCCGTCACGGTGCTCAGCTTGCCGTTGGACGTGTTCACGTTGTAGGTGAACACGTACGTCGTCTCGCCGGTCAGTATGTTGCGCGTGGAGACGTGCTGGCCGAAGCGGTTGAAGATGTAGATCTCCTGCATGTCGGGCGCATAGATCTCGTACTCGCGCGACGGACTCGCCTCCGGTATGCTGGACATCACGGACCGTATGCGGTAGTTGGCCTGGTCGGCGATGTGCACGTGGCCGTCGGGCGTGACGGCGAGCGCAGCGATCGTGTTGAACTTGGCGCTGGTCGCCAGATAGTGCTCCGCCTCGAAGCAGTCACAGCCGCGCTCCAGGCAGTTGCACTTGGACTCGGCGCCCGCGAACGCTTGAATGCGACCGTCTGTGCCAATCACGCGCACTCGATTGATGCGCTGCGAGTCGCTCTCGGCGACGAACAGCTCACCGAGCGGTCCAAACGCTATCGACTGCGGCATCACGAGCGTGGCGTGCGTGGCCAGCTCCGCGTCGTACACGGTCGAGGCTGTGGCGCAGTGCTGCACGCGGCCGGAGATGACGCGCACACGGCCGTCGGGTGTCATGCGCAGGATCATGTGGTCGTCGATGATGTGCAGCGTGTTGTCCATGGGCGAGACGGCCAGCTCGGTGGGCCAGCGCAGGTGCATCTCCTCCAGCTTGAGCGTGCCCTCGCACGGTATCGGTTTCCAGTGCGACTTGTGCATGTGGTTGCCGATCAGCGTGCTCACAATGCCGTCGCGATCCACCATGCGTATGTTGGTGCCGTCGGCGAAGTACAGCAGGTTGTCGCTCGAGATGGCAATGCCCTTGGGATAGGCGAGCTTGGCATCCTTGGCCAGTGCGCCGTCGCCGCAGTGCGCCTCGTCTCCCGGCAGACAGCGCTCGCCGGAGCCAACGACTGGCTCCCAGTTCTGTTCGGGCCGCTCGTAGTCGCTCATGTTGCGCACACGTATGATCTGGTGCGACTCCGGGTCGGAGATGTACAGCGTGCCGTCCAGCGGACTCAGTGCCATGTGGTAGCGATAGGAGACGCGCGTTGCGTTCAGCTTGACCACGGTGCGTATGGTGCCGTCGGTGAGAATGCGCCGTATGTAGTTGAAGTCGCCGACGAAGAGGCTGCCGTCGGGAGCGGCGGCCAGCGCAACGGGGGCAAGCAGACGCTGCTTCAGTGCGTAACCGTCACAGTCGTGGCACTCGAGCGGACGCTGGTGGCCGTCGCCCATGGTGGTGAGGATGATGCGCGGCTTGTTGCGCAGATAGATGTTGGAGCCGTCGCCCTTCTGCAGTATGCCCTCGTGGAAGTTGTAGCGGTGGTGGATGTCCAGGTTCCAGCCGCCCACCTCGGAGATGGACATGTCGTGGCCGCTGAGCTTAGTCGTCTGGATGTCCCAGACGATGTCCTTGCAGTCCGTGTACTGGTAGCCCACCTTGACGACGGCCGTCGTCACGCCGTAGACGCGCTGCCTGTAGATGTTGAGGCGGTTCCAGGCGTACGTGAACTTGATGCCCGGATCGGCCTCAAACACGCGCTCGAACAGTATGCCCTCGATGGTGATGCGCAGATGGATCAGGTGCAGTGTGGCGGGTATGGTGTCGGGCGTCAGTTGCAGCTTGATCGTCGACAGGTAGCCGGCGGCGCGCGACGAGTGGTAGACGAGGTTGAGCCCGGTGCCGGGGATCTGCAGCGACTCCTGTATCACCTGCGACTCGGCCAGAATGGCGCTGCGATCGGGACAGGCGCCCTGGAAGCCGTGCTTCCACGAGGCGAGCACCACCGGTTTCATCTGATCGTAGTCGTGCGAGAAGCAGGTGTGCGTCGTGCTGCTGGCCAGCGCCTTCTCGTCGGACATGCTCATGACCATCACATCGATGATGACGACCTCATTCCACGGCACCTGCACAATGCGCGACTGCGGCCGGAAGGGCGCGCGTCCGAACTGCAGCGTCACAGCGCCGCCGCCGTTCACCATCAGATCAAACCAGCCGTCGTCGCGGGTCAGCGTGAATCCCTCCAGCACCGTTGTCGTGGAGACGCGCACGCCCACCAGGCCCATGCCCAGCGAGGTGACGACGCGTCCGCGTATGACTGCCGATCGGCTGTGGGGTGGGACAAAGCAGAGCGGATTAGACGGATCTCATAGGGATGATCTCTCGGTATATGTACAACTCTACTCGTACAAGCATATCGAACTACAGATTTTTCATTTTTTGTTTTTTTGTTGGCAAATTAAATGATGCGATAAGTACAAATCATAATGATAATTCACACGCACATAACATAAGACTCGTATCAACACATAAAGGTTTACAATTTGAACAATATATATTTATATATATATATATATATATAGAGAGAGAGTGATAGTTTATATAGTATGTAGAGATGTTTTCGGTATATCGCTTTGCATGGTGACCTAGCAGTGACCTAAGTACAACATTTCCATAGCTTATACATAGATAAATACGAGTACGAGCGTACTATGTAGTAAATTAAATAATAAGTAAAAAAAACCTGGTTGTCTGGCAGCTTCCCACCCGCGCAAGTCAAAATAAGTGGCTAACTAACGAAACGAGCTTATTATCAACAATAGTTTCTACTTGAACAAACCAATCGAAAATGAGGAAAACGAAAAGGAAACGAGTGTACCAAACAACCACTGATAATTAGTAATTAGTATTCAGTATAAAGTAGTAGTATGTTTTTAGTATTTTAGCACCGGCGATTCGCTTTTATTTTGTTTTGTTTTTGTTTTTGTTTTTTTGGCTTACCTTGCGTTGAAATAATTCCAAAAAATGCTGTTAGTATTTGAATTTGATTTACAGCGAGAACAACGAGTAGCGAATGAAATTCGTTAGTTATTTGCAAAGCATTTGGAATTGATTCGAGATTCATTCGAGTTTGTGTGTGTTTTGGTTTTTGTTTCGATTTTAGGATGGGCAATTAGTAGCGAGTAGTAGTAGCGAGTAGCAGTAGCGAGTAGGAGAAGCGAGTGGTAGTAGTAGTAGTAGTAGTAGTGGTAGTAATAGTAAGTTACATATTTTTATTTATATTTCGGATTAAAGGTCACGCGTGTTTGAGAAGAAAAAGAGCAGAGAGAAAATATTTGAATTAGCATGGTTGTCTTGAGTATCTTGCACCAGAATTTGTTTGTGTTATGAAACCCGTCCTACGGTCACCTCGTTTCGTCCATCGGCCGAAATCCCACAGAGACCCTTCACAAGCACCCTTCAACAGTCTGCGCGACATCGGAACATTCTCGACAATTCGCCTGGGATCGGTTGTATGCAACAAATGGGTTTGGTGATTGTGATCGTCACCCCTTGTGAAGGGCGTTCTTATAACTATTTGCTTAAATTAAGCTACCCGTGAATTAGTATAAACTAGTTAGCTTAATTGTAAAGAATACTTAGTTTGAAGCCTTGTACCTTAGAATTGCTTGATTTGTTTAGTATTTCATTTTTTTTTTTGGGTAAGTTTTAAACAAAGGACATATAAGGATTTATATTTACAAGATTAGAATGGGAATTTGCTTGGTATTGTGTATGGATTGTATATTTTAATCGGGATTTGTTTTAGACGAGGGCACGAAAACGAAAAACGTAAATATTGAAACATAGAAAAATATTAATTATGCAAACTATTTGTTGATTATTAGTTGATTGGTTGTTAAGTATCGATATATATATGGTATATATAATATCCAGCTAAATGTCTTGTATAATATACAGGATTCGGTCGCAATTTCTGCACATCGTTGGGTCGAACGAATGTTTAACTAGAAGAGTGGAGCAGCAAATCGGCTACAAGGCAGCACCTACCTCTCGTTAAAGGTCTCCAGCTTGGCGTAGTTCTGCAGACTGCTCTCGTCGATCAGGAACTTCATGCGCTCAAAGAACGAGGCGGTAATCGCTGGCGGCTGCTTGCGCAGCAGCACATCGATCGGCTTGGGCGCCGACACGCACAGCTGCGAGTTCTTGCAGACGTGGCTGGCACAGCACTCCGGATCCTCGCAGTCAACCAGGCCATCTGAGCGTAGATTAGAATGTGACAATTAGAAGTAGTTCGCAGGGCATGCGAAGCAACTCCAACTCACCCTTGTCGTTGTCCTTGCTGTCGCCGCAGTTGAGCTCCAGAGCGATGCCGCAGTCGGGTCCGTCCCAGCCCTCGTAGCAGCGGCACTCCCACTGTCCCTCGCCGCTGACGCGACACTGACCGTGGGCGGCACAGCTGTTGGGGCAGCCCTCGATGGTGCAGTGCTTGCCGTTCCAGCCGGTGACGCAGAGACAGGTGCCGTTCTTGCACTGGCCGTGCTCGTTGCAGCGACTGTCGCAGAGTCGGGTGTTGCAGTAGTCGCCGCCCCAGTCGGGATCGCAGGCGCAGGCGTCGCCCTCGCAGCGACCGTGCTGGCCGCAGTCGAGGTCGCACAGCTCCTTGGAGCAGTCGTCGCCGCTCCACTTGGCCTCGCAGCTGCAGGTCTGGGTGTCCAGGTCGAAGGTGCCGTGGCCGGAGCAGTCGGGCAGGCACTGCAGCGCGTCCTGGTCCATGGTGGCGCAGTCGACGCCCTTCCAGCCCTTCTTGCAGATGCACGTGCCGTCGGCGCAGAAGCCGTGTCCCGAGCAGTTCGGATGCGGGCAGTCCACTGTGTGGGCGAGAAAGAGAACGGAAATGACTTAGCATTTGTGTGCAGGGCGAGAGAAAAGTCGCGTCGAGAGGGACTGTGAACTGTCGCTACCTTCTTCACAGAATTTGCCCTTATAGCCGCGCATGCACTGGCACTTGCCGCTGACGCAGTGGCCGTGGCCGTTGCAGTCGGCCACCTCGCACTCGTCGTGCCGCAGCGAGCACTCCTTGCCCTTCCAGCCGGGATTGCAGATGCACTCGCCGTTGGTGTAGTCGCCGTGCTGCGAGCACAGCACGGGACACACGCTCTCGCTGCAGTCGTCGCCCCCAAAGCCCGGATTGCACTGGCAGTGGCCGAGCAGGCACTGTCCGTTGCCCGAGCAGCCGTTGGGGCAGTTCTGGGTCATGTCCTCGGCAATGGCCGCGTAGAAAGTCAGCTCCTGCACATCGCCGTCGTCGTTGTAGAGCGAAACGAACCAATGGCCCGGCTCCATGTAGCGCGTGACCTCGCGTGTGATCGAAAGCTGCACGATGCAGTGATGCAGTGTTGCAGTGATGTGGTGCGTGATGGATGAGAGGCGTAAACAAACAGTTAGTTAGTTGAGGCGTTAGTAGACAACGAGGCGAGTGCGCGCTACTTACGTGTGCCGCTCGAGCGGTGCGTGTGCTCACACTGAAGCCACTGAGCACCTCCTTGAAGTGGTACTGCGTGTGCGTGGGCAGCGCATTGCGACGCCCGTAGACCCCGATGGAGGCGCCGCGCGGTATGGTGTAGTCGAACTTGACGTACGCCGGCTCCGATTGATAGAATTGCATGTTCCAATAGCTGTACGGCTGGATCTCCTTGGTCAGCTTCTGGCCGAGCGTGATCTGGCCAAACGTGGTGCCGTCCGGTGGGAAGCTGCGCGCCGGGAAAGTGCGAGCACCTAGTGTGGTTGCGGCAAGCGCGAGGTGGCAGCAATGGATGAAGAACAGAACGAGTGTCGGGTTAGTTGTGGCACAATTAGCTTACACTATTATATGACAATTGAAATGCATGTACACATAGAGTGATGATAAGTAAATATATTTTAAACATCCTTAAAATTAGCTGCAGATGCAATAAGATATGTACATATTGAGTGAGGATTAATATACAGTTGATGCCTTGATCTTGGCTGACATTATATGGCAAGTAAGTGATGATAAGTATACAATTTGCGAATGTCCTTCAACGCATATCTAGACATAAGCCAATTGACTTGCATATAGAGTGATTTTGATAAGCAACCGATGCTTTTAACTCTACGTATTCATCGACATACATCTTCTACACTATCTTTAAATCATCGAATGTTTGTGGCAATGAAGACTGTACAAAGTAAGCCCAATGAAGCACCCTCTTTTAGAAGTAGTTCCCGATGTTTGCTGCGCATTTACAAGGCCAGATGCTGATGCCAATTTGTCATGCTTGAAGGTGATTTATACAGATGCCAGAGTATGAAGTAATGAAGCGCATGAAGTTTAGTTAACTATATAAGATTAGCGGTTAATAGACTGTGCAGCAATGCAGTTAGTCGGTTAGTCGGTTAGTCGATTAGTCGCTTGCGTTGGGTCAGTTTGAAGCGGTTAGCTGTGCAGACAGTACAATCACCTTCCAGAATGAGTATAGGCATTACATCGGGGCATGCAAACGGGTCGCCAGCGCGATCGGTTGAAACAGTGTCAGTGTCAAAGGAGTTAGTGGCAATGCTCGTTGTGAAGGTTGTGGCAGGTGCGGCAGTGGTAGTAGTGGAGCTTGCGAGTGGAGCCGGCTCAATGTCGTTCGCGCGATCGTCGTCGTCGTTGTCGTTGTCGAGTTCCTCGACAGCCGGCAGCGGCGGCAGGCAGCTGCAGGGACAGTCGGGCATGCGTGGCGGCGGCTCCGAGGAGCAGCTGCCCAGCAGGCTGTGCTGCTCGGGTTGCTGGGGCTGCTGCAACTCTTGGGGCAGGCGGTGCTCGTGCGTCAGCAGCTGCTCGACGTTGTGCGAGCCGCCGCCCGTGGGCACGGCCACATGCAACGTGTAGATGGAATCGCTGCCGTCGTCGGTAGCGATGGTCAGGTTGAGCAGAATGCGCTTGCTGGGCTGATCGAAGCGTTCGCTGACGTACGGCTTCAGTGGCGTCAGATGCGCGACCGGCAGCAAGTCCTCGCCGGCTGCCGGCTCTTTGAGCACCTCATTCTCGCTGGGTGGAGCCACGACCGCGTGTGGTGGGGAGGGTTTTGTCTTGGGCTGTGCCACGGCCGTCTTGTAGACGTCCACTTCGCTGGAGTGGGGCGATGCGTCGTCCAGCTTAACAATGTCGATGTCGTCATTATCGTAGTGGGCCGCATCGCTCAGCATCAGGTCGGACGCCGTGTGATTTATGCTCTCTCGCCCCTGCTGCTGCTCATCAACGTAGTTGTCGGCCAAATCACGCGCATTATTGTTATCATCGGCGACAGGTTTGTGCTCCGACTCCAGCTGCTCTCTGATTTGAAAATCATTTTCAATAACATCGATGGCTGCGGCTGTCGGCTCGTCCCCCTCCCCGCTCAGCCAGCTTCTGCTGCTGCTGGTGTTGATTTCAACAATGTCATCGTTGTCACTTCCCGACATCGACATCGACGTTGTCGTTGTCGTTGTCGTTGTCAGTGGTGAACCCTCCTCGCCGTGGCTCGTGCTGCCGCTGTCACTTTGATTATAGTCATCAATAACAGGAGTAATGCTGCTCGCCTCAGTATCTGATTCAACTTGAATGTTATCGCCGCTGTTGGTCTCCGCGCCGAGTTCAAACGCCAGCTTCCGCTGCGGCTTAGCCAGCATTTTACCTGCTTTGGCTAAATTGCCGTTTAATGATTTGCCAAATTGTTGCCTAGTTTCAGGCGCTCGCCGCACAGTCGTTGCCTTCTGCTCAGCGCCATCGCCATCGCCGTCGTCATCTTCATAGTCATAGTCACTGATGTCGTCCACAAAGGTATCATCAACAGCATTCTCTGGCAGCCGCGTGCCACTCAATACTCCATCGATTTTGCGCAGAGCTTCAGCGTAATTGCTTTCTTTGGCGCCCGCTGGGCTGACAGTTGACTCTGCGTGCTGCTGTTTGTCAGATGCTTCAGCCAGTTTCGCAATACTTTCCACTCGCGCTGCCGTGGAAGCCAAATACTTTTGTGCATGGACTCCACTTGCACGGCTCGTAATTAAGTCGCTGAAACTTTCAGCGGCTTCAGCTTTGTGCTCATCCCCATCTCCATCCGCAACTCCAACTCCATCGCCATCTCCATCTCCAAGCCAGTGCATTAAACTTCGGGCAACGCGACGCGGGCGAGGCTGCTTCTTGTTGACAGCCAGCAGCGTTGACATTGCTACAGGTAGGCGAGGTGGGGGTAGCGAGATTACTTTGTACCGTGGTTGGTGGTTAGCTAAGTACATGCCCACACCTGGTCGTTGTTATACCAGCCCCAGTTTAAAGCCCATGCGTGCTCAAATTAAGCATAAAATGTGTTTTTTACGAGTAATTCAATTCAGGCAGTCAGTCTCAAGTTGTCAGAAACGTTCATTGCATTTTGATAGAAGCATGTGGATTAAGCTGACAGGTTGTTCAGCCCAGCACCAGGGAAACCAGGAAGCAGGACACCAAAACAAACACACAGAGACAGAGAGAGGGGGAGACAGAGAGATGGTGTGTCAACATTTGACAGCTTAATTGCCAAATGTTGAGTGTCATGCGTGCGTCCTGCGGCTAAAACGAAAACTTCTTTCGTGCATTTCAGCGAGCGAGCGAAACCTAGATTTTATTGACTCTTTTTTGTAGCATACTTTCAGGCTGCATTTGCATTTGGGGGGCCAGCAAGAAATTGGAATACATTTGGCTGGCAGCTTTAGACGTTTAATGAACGCAATACAATGCAATGCAAATGGCATTTAAATAATCGAACTTCTGGCCAAAAGCTCGCAGCAGCGTCTGTCAAATGCAAAGCGAGGCAAAACTTTTGCCCAACAATCTAAAAAAAGCGAGCGCAAAATGAAAATAATATAAAGTTTTGTGTCCGCCGCCAGAGGGCGCTAAATGCCTCTCTATTTCTGGCGTTCCGTCTTCCTGCTCTCCATCTCCATCTCTCGTTCTGTTGCTTTTGTGTCTTGGGAAACTTGCGAAAACTCATTTAAAAATAATTAAAACTTGTGCATAATTACCTCCATTATTGGCATTCGCCAGGGATGAGGACAAAGAGGTCGATGGCGCCAGCGAGGATTGCGAGGACGAGGTGGCCGTGGCAGCCGCCGCTGCCGACGTGGCCTCCGCCGAGGCGGACGTCGACTGTAATCCCTGCGCTGTCCCACTGTTCGATGTGGCCGTCGTCACCGTTGCCGTCGATGTGCCGCCTCCGCCGCCTCCGACGCCACCTTGGCCCTGTATGATTCCAATTCCTTGTCCATTTTTCGCGCGTACCGAGGCGTTGTGCAGCTTGGATAGATCGGTGTTGGTGCTCTTGGCGGCCGTCACCTCGGCGGCCTCGTTGCCGACGAGAACGGTGCAGGGCGCCGTTTGAGACCAGGACAGCTTGCCGGTGCTCGTCAGCAGTATCAGGACAATGCAGAAGAGTGCAATGGCCGAGAAGGCGATGATGCTCAGCCAGTTGGCCGAGCACCAGGCGGGCAGATCCTTGCGGAAGTTCATCGGCGCCGAGTAGTGGTGTGTGGGTATTCCGTTCATGCTCCTCGGCGGCAGCACCGGGCAGCCCGGCGTGCTGCGCTCGTAGCCCCCCTTGAGCGTGTCTTTTGTGGGTGTGGAACAGGCCGATCCGCTCTTGTAGTCAATGGGCGAGCCCTTGTTGATATCTGCGGAGAACAAAGCAGAGATGACGAACATTAATTAAGTGCCAACACATCTCAGTCGAATGGACGGACAGCAGTGTGCAGTGCATATCATTTGGATCACACACCTCGTGCTGCCCTCGTCGAGGCGTCACTATTGTGTGGTGCTTATCGCCATTTGGCGAGAGTTTCATTTGTGTAAAAGGATTTGCACAAGGATAACAAACTGACATTCAACATAACCTCAAACAAACGATGGCAAAACAGCCAAATCAAGAAGAGAACGAAAATGGAAATGAAAATGGAAAAAAAATGAATGAATGCGCCAGCGAACGAACGAATAAACGGGCGAATGCTGTAAGCAGGGAAAATGACCAGCGACAATGACGCTGGCAAATACAGCAGCAGCACACAACATAAAAAGCAAAAAAAAGGGCGATGGAGGGGGACGAAAAAGCTGACCACCAACTAGGAGGGTAGTGAAGTGATGTGAAAAAAAGGGATTCTCGGCTGGACCGTTGACACAACTGGGGAGTTGTAAGAGCGTAAGTTGAAATCATTTGTTGACGCCATGATGATAATTCGATTATGCGGCGCTGATGTGGGGAGTGCTTAAATAGAGCCCGGGGCCCCAGTCAGCAGCGGGGGGGGGGGGGGGGGCGCTGGAGGCAGTGATATGAATACTATGCGAACACAATTTGGCGTAAGGGCAGAAGACAGCAGTGCAGACAGTTTGGGAGGCACTGTTTAAAGTGCCGTGTTGTAGCAGACAGTAATTGCAGTGTGTTTAAAGTAATCGCTATAGCAGACAGCTTCGGCCTGCTTTCAAGTTGATTGCGTCGCGTAGCAGTCAGCTTTGATTAGTCAAGTGAATGGCTAATTTTGTGATCTGACGCGTCTGCATTAGTGTTAGTGTGTTTTGCTGTTTGCCGGGTGTTTGCCAAAAGAAATTATCTGGCGACGCATGCCAGACTCGCTTACACATGGCGTGGCAGGCGCAGACGGCGAGACAGCCAGCAGCTGGCGGAGACACACAGCGACAGCGAGAGCGCGAGTGAGAGCGAGAAACACAAACATGTGTCGCATATACGCACACATTACATATGCATGCCTGCACACACACACACACGGAGAGACAGACAGACATAAGCTCATGCATATATGTATTTAAATGTGTGTCTGTGTGCGTTCGTTTGCTGTGTGACAAACGTTCGCTCTTACGAAAAACTGTTGTAATTTCTGGCAAAAGGACCTCTGGCCGCAGAAATAACCTCGCATACCCCCCTCCCCGCCCTCCTCGCTGCCCCGGCTAACCGCTGCCCAGATGAATCTTTGCAGCAATGAGTCAACGAGCTGGGCGACGCATTCCAGGGGAGTCGTAGTTTCGCCACCACGATTTGCCGTTGGGTAACCCAAAATAGATATGGTCAAAGCGCTTTCACTAAGCATGTGTGAGAGTGTGCGAGTGTGTGTGCGTATCTTGCTATCTTGCTCTCTGTGTGCAATGATAGCGTGAATAATGTCTGTCATTTTTTATATACACAGCACACAAGTGTGTGTGTGTGTGTATTAAAGATACCCATTAAGCTTATACGAGATGTTAGATTTATTTAATGTCAAGATCCCCTGTCGACGGAGGGAGGGGCGCCCGCTCCGAAGGAATGCATAAATGTCCATGGATCCGCAGAGACATTTGTATTAGGGTCCCGAGGTTAAGCGTTTCGTCTCATTTCTGGCTAGTTGCCTCGTTAGGGGGCGTGCCGTTCTAGGGGCGATTTTTATGACCGAAACGTGTTACGATGCAGGGGGGAAGGATGCGCTATATACGCACGTGTGTGTGCGTCTCTGTGTGTGTGTGTGCGGGTGTGTTTGAATAATTAACGAACGCATAATAGCAGTTGGTTGTCGGTTGTCGGTAGTCGACGGTGCTGGCAATCGTTGATATAAATTCACACAAGTTAATGGGCTTTGGGTGCTTTTAAAAAACAGGACATTGAAAGCAGCTCTCGCTCGCTCGCTCCTGCCACTCCCCCGCCTCCGCCTCATTAAGGGAAATGGCGAACGCACTAAAGTATGCCATAAAGCCAGAAAAAATGAGCAATTTCGAGTGACAGGCGATTTACGGAGCCCGATCCGCGCAAATCATCGATAGATTGAAGTTGCAGCAGCATTATTATTATTATCATTATTTGCGTATTTTTGTGCATTTAAATGAGTTTGATAAATTGACTGCTTAATGGCATTTAATCCGTTCGGCAAACACGTTTGTGGCTCGCTGCAGGTTAGAGATAAAAATGCTTTTAGAATTCGCCTTTTTTTCAGCGGCTCGCTCAAATGTGTGTAATCTTCGCATTTATCTATTAATTTTATTGCACTGACATTTTATGCAAAAATTGACAGCAGTGGACAGCCTGTCTGTCTGTCTGTCTGTCCTGTTTGTGTGCTCGTTAAGCCTGCAGCTGTTTTATGAACCCGAAAGCAAATCGCTTAAATTAAAACAACAGCAGCAGAGGGGGCGTGACAACAGAAGCAATAAAAATAGTGTGGTGTACGCAGCTGTCCGTAATGGTTATTGTATAATGTGCACACCATGTGTGTCGGTGTGTCTGTGTGTGTGTGGGGCAAGGACTCAACCCCTGCGAGGCCAACAAGCTGACACAGACACTGAGGTTTAGCAGCGCTCCCCTAAGCCAAATGAGATTTATGCTGCGTGCAATTTCACATTTTTAATATTATTAAAATTACAAATTTTTATTTTATGCCTGCCCCACTTCCCAAGCTGTCCGTAGTCCAATCAACACTGCTCAGATTAGGCGCAGGACTCGCGCTGGGCAGCTAAGAGCGCGCTCGTTGCGTTTTCCGTTCGTCAATTGTGTGCTAAGTACTTTTGAGTAATTGCCGGAGTCGCGCACTAAGCGCGCCTGACTAGCGCCAATTTGCATAGTCGTTAATGAACATTTGCTAATATTATAAGCACTAAAACAGCGCAATAAATTCAAGCTGCCGCCGCCGCCCACGCATCCGTCCCTCCCTCTAGGCGCTTTAGCAGGCGCCGAAGCGTGCGACAATCAAATAAAAGTACATGAAAAACACATAAAGGGGTATTCGGTACTCGCTTTTTTATACTTGTTTTCTTGCTGGTTTTAATGGCAAAGCGCGACGATTGCTCGAAACAAACAGGTGACTGTGTGGCGCGGCGCGGCGGGGGGAGCGGGGGAGCAACTCAGGCCGAAGGAAGCTCCCGCCATGTTGGTAATGGAGTTTGCAAACAAACATGGCCGCCGGGGAAAAATCACATAATTTACACGTTTGCATTTAAGTATTAAGTGGGCACAGCAACGGCGCGAGGGGGACGCACAAGGGAGGGCGGGGGAGGGGCTGCTTGCCAAAGTGTTTCGTTTACTTTTGCTGCGCTTGTGTTGTGTGCAAAGCTCAGCAATTGTGTGTGTGTGCGAGTGTAAAGGAATTTAGGCATGTAGAACGATTTCGGGTTGGCCATGTTGTTGGATTTTATGTGCGAAGGAAGCAATTTTTGGGTCGACTTTATTGCCCCCGCCGCGGCGACGTGGAGCAGCCGCTGATGTTGATTTTAAAGCGTTTAATGGTCGCGTTTTGTGTGCTCCAAATTGAAAATGAAAATAACGAACAGCAGCCAAACAAACACTTACTGCACACGCATGTTTGGATTGCCGCAGATTTGCAGAGAGCAGGCTGTCATAAAGGGGGCTTATGATGGATTGACAAAGGGGTCCCGTCCAAGAAGGGGACCCAAGAAGGCGCAGCTGCAGCACTACGAAATGGAAATAGTCGCAGCAATCAGACTTGGGGACTGGCAGGGCCTTCGCACTAAGCCCAATAATCAGTGTCTTGTAATTACGTCGACTTAAGTGGCCAGCACAAATTGCGATAGGCAACGGTTCGCTGCTTGCCACTTGCCACTCGCCGCTTGCGGGGTAATCAAAAATTCCATTTAAAACTTTAAACTCATTACTAAATGTTTAATGTGCGCTCATTTCGCGTTGTTGTGCAATAAATCAGGGGCAATGAAAAAAGCTGAAAACGCTGCAATTTGTTAGGCCGGGCGCCAACTTGGGTCGTCTTCTAACGATGCGGCAACCTGTCGACATCGACGCACGTGAGTCGCGATCCCAAAAGGGTCGTTCTTGTATCCACTCTGCACTCTCTGTTGTCTCTTGTCTGTTGTCTGCTGTCCTCGCCTGCCATATTGTTTCGAGCAGGCGGCGCACAGCGGGCGTCCCATCTTGAGCACTAATCAAGTGTGTGTCTGCTGGGAGGGTTGAGGCTAACCCGGCCTTTAAGCGTAGCACAGCGCACTTTAAGCCTGCGCGTGGGCTGCGGGGGGAGGGAGGAGAGGGAGGCGCAAAAACTTTTGGCACGATTTGCATGTAAATTAATTGCCATTGCCGTGCCACTGTCGCAAGCTTCGCAGCGCGCCGCGCCTGTAGCTATGCAACGTGATTTTTTTGTGCGCGGCGTGGCGTGCCGTGTTTTTTACGAGTCGTAAGCAACCCTCGAGGCGCACGCAAAGACAAAGACCGAGACTGCGACTGCCACTAAGACAGCGATGGAGTTGGAGCTGGGGCTGGGGCTGGAGCTGGAGTCTGCCGCCGCCCACAAGATAAGTCGTATAAATTATAGCAATTTAATAAGTTTTAAATATACGCATCCGGTTCGCTGACTGCCTGCCTGCTATGTCGGTATGTCTGCTATTTGTCTGTATGTTTACAGGTTTCACGACTAAACCTCTTCCTACTCCCCCTACTCTGGGGAAACTTGGAAATCTTTGCAGCAAAGTTTGGGCGACCTCGTCTGGGGTTGCGACTCGCTGCTTTTTTGGGTGCTCGCGCTCGCTGCGCAGCTATAACTCAAGACAAAAATTGTTGCCGATTAAAATTGTCGGTTGGGCATTAATTTTATGTCACGATGCGCGCCCACTCTCTCTCTCTCTCTCTGGCTTTCCACGTGCCGCGTGATAAGGTGGCGAGTTGGTCTTTCTGCTGCGTCTTTGCAGCTTGCTGGAACAAAGAGAGAGAGTGGGGTGCGTGCTCACCTTTTGTGCAGACAATTTTCAGTTTGTTGCCGCACTAAATGAGTTTATGCAAGTGTGAAAATAAGTCTTTTAATGGCCAACAGGGGCTGGCTGAGCCGAGCGAACTCCGCTGGCTGGCAGCACTTGCCTCACGGGTTAATGAGTTAAAAGTGGAGGACGGCACGTGGATTACTCGCTGCCGGCTCGCTCAGGTGTTGTTTGGGGCAAAAACAAAACTTAATTTGTTGTTGCAGGTGAGACGCATAAATTATTTGATAACAGTCTCAGTCTCAGTCTCCGTCTCAGCCTCGGCTCTCTCCCGTTCCCGCTCTTCTGGTTGTGGCATAAATAAGTCCGTTCGCTGCGCCTTTGTTTGCCAAGTTAGTGCTCGGCTTGGAGCGGAGTTGGCGCTGTTTACCGTTGGCCGCTTAATGCCGCAGCTTATCAGTATAGGGCTCGAGCTTAGTTTATGTGTTTTGATTGTTTGTCATGGCCAAATATTATTTCTGCCAACGTTTAATTAAAACGCTTGCCACAACGCCAAAAGGAGCAGCCAGCACGGGGCACGTGCTTCAAATTTGGCCAAACATTCTCCACTTTTCCATTGCCCCACGGGCCAATTCTATTTCTATTTCTATTTCTATTTGCTGTTTTCATTTATCCTTTTCCTTTTTTAGTAGTGTGTGCTGCATGTAATTACAAAGCAAAACTTTGCCATATAATTTTTACAAAACGCAAAACTTTTTCAATAACAAAAATTAAACAAAAAAAAAAAAAAATGAGAGGGAGACTAGAAAGTATGTGAACTGAAAATGGAAAAAATAAAATAGAAATGGAAATAAAAACAAACGAGTGAAGCAACTGTAAAAAAGTTGGCAATAAAAAACGCCAATGGCCAGCAGAGGACACTCCGACAGCAGACACACATGGGCGGAGGGATCGAGGGGCGTGGCAGGTACGTGCGCTGCCTGCGCAATGCAAATGCTTAATAAACTTTTTCGCATAAAAATTTATCTGCGTTGACGTGCAATTTTTAGAGCAATTAAACCGTCGCACAGGGGAGGGGTCTGAGAGGGATATAGAGCGCTGATTCTGGACACGTGTCTAGTTGCAGCTTTAAGGCGTCTGCTCGCATTTAATTAGCTCGGCATCGTTTGTCAAACTAATGGCAATAATTGCGATAAAGCCAGCATTCAACTTCGATGCATACGCGCTCTTTTATTGTTATTATTATTACGGTTCTTGTTGTTGTTGTTGGGCAGAGTAAGCGCAGGTATTTTAATAAAGTGTTTTCTTCGCCGTGCGTTGTTGTTGTTTGTCTGGTGTATTGAGCAGGTAAAATAAATGCAGGCGGCCGCCTTTTGTTTCCGATTTCGATTTAATGAACTGTAAAGCGCTGCCATATTTATTGCATTTGTTGTTGTTTTTGTCTGTTGTCTGTTTGCTGGCTGCACTTTTTATGCAACACTCTCTCGTTTTATTTGTTGTTGTATTATTTTTATTACTGTGTATTTGCTTTGTTTGCTGTTTCGCTTGTCGTTTTATATTGGAATTTTAATGCATTTAATTTAAATTACTGCAAGCGTCGATTTTGATCATCAATTTCATAATTTCTTTTTTTGTTTTTGTGTTTCTGCCATTTGGCTGGCGATTTACATTGCGGTTAAGCAGCCAGCAGCGGCTGCCTATTTTATAGTCAATAAACATTGTCAGCGTTATCGCAATTAATTGAAATTAATGTACACTCTGTGTAATAGCCCATTTGCGGCTTTCGCTCTCTATAAAGCTGACTGCCGACTGCTGACTGTTGAAGGCTGATCTGATCTTTCCGAGCAACTCAAATATAAACTATCAATTGAAAGTTTAATTAAAACGCTGCTAAGTGCAACTTGTTCTACACTTTTTCCGCTTTTTTGTAAATTGAATTAATTGGCTGCTGACCAACAGCAGCAGCAGCAGCAGCAGCACATTTGGCAAACAAATTACGGCGGCGCTGTCGGCAATTGATGCTGTCGAAACGTCAGCGCAGCAGACGGCGCAACACGAATAAAACAAACAGCAAACAAACAAGAGAAACCAACAACAAACAGACAACAGCAAAGTCAACTTCGACTGCAAGCTGCAAACGCTCATTACCATAATTATTGAAAAAAAAACGAGGAGAAAGGAAGACAAACTGAAATAATGCCGCATAAAAGCGCAGAAGACCGAGATGATAGCTGTCAATGGCGAGCGCCAGGAGGGGTGGTGAGCTGCAAGTCGGATTGGGGGCTCGACATTTAATCATTAAGCGGCAGCCGTCACGATGCGCTTTCCTCGTCACGGCGTTAATTATTGTGGCGTAAAAAGTGATTTATATTAAAATCAAACCACTTGTAATTTTATTATGTTTATACACATTACTCAAGTGTGCGCGAGTGTGCACAAGTGTGTGCGCGAGTGTGTGTGTGTGTGCAGTTGGACGCGGCCATTAAAGTTGGGCGGCCATTTTGTCATAAAGTTTGTGTTAATTAACGCACACACAACCGCGAAAACATGGCGCCCACTAAAGTGCCACTACACAGCACACACACACACACACACACACTGGCACACACACTCGGGTCTCGTGTGCATACATTTGTGCAGGCACTTGCAATATTTAAATTCAATTGCATACTTTCGAGCGCGCGTCTGTTTGCCCGGCCACACGGCGCATACTTAATGAACCATGTACTCGTTCCGCTGCATATTTTATTTGCTCTCCGGTCACTCCTCCCTCCCTCCTCCTGCATTTATGCATATAGTATGCTGCTGGCAAAGTGCGCAACGCTGCTGCAGTCGCGTGTGGAGCGCAGCGTAAGTAGAGTCCCAATGCTGGCTAATAGAAATGTCGCGTCTAACAATTGAATCTATAAACAATCAACAATAAATTGTGTTTTGCATATTTCGCTGGCCGCGCTAAATAAATAATTTAAATAGCCGGCTTAAACAGCCAACAAAGGCACAACAAAAAATACGCATTTCGTTGGCACTTTTCAAAATTCCAAATTCAAATTCAAATGCGACTTAAGCTATTGTTCAACAATTGTGGAAATCCGGAAAAGCGCTTTTTTGACTTTGCGCCGTCAATTAAAGTCGCTTTGCCAATAATATTTGCCACATTTGTCATGCTTAATCGTCGTAATGCATAATGCCCTAAAACGCGCCATTATTCATGTATAATTACGCCGGAGTTTTTTTTTTGATTTGCACACACGCATTTTTGTGACATTTAATTGTTTTAATTACATGCAACAGCACCATTAAACATAGCTTCGACATTATGAAATTTATGAAATTAATATTTTTGACGCAATTACAGCATATTTTTAGAGCCCAACAGCCAGCAACAAAGCAAACAGCGAAATTGTAAACTGCACACTGCAAATTGAATTAAATTCACATTCGATAGATTTAGCTGGCGTTGCGCTCCATTTATGTTATGATTGTGGAGCAAAAAAAGAGGATTGCATAATTACTTTTAATTTGTGGTTTTTATGGGGCTCGCTGCCAATAAATAAATTAATGTAAAATTATGAACTGACAAAACGTTAAAATTATGACAATTTATTTGCGCAGCGCACAGGTCGAAGTTTACGACAATTGTGGCACACAATGGGGCAGAGTGTTGCGCAAAGTGTCGGCATAAATAAATATTAATAAATTGTCGGCTGCATGCTGATTAGTTTTTGCATATGTCACACACATACACGCGCGACTTTAAGCGCGCAACTTTAACGGCGCAAGTTCAACCCGGTCGAGAGCCCTGCGTTGCACTTTAAAAGCCATTAAAATGGCAAATAGGCTGTGCGCGCTCGTAACAGGGAGAGGGGCAAAGGGAGGGGGGAGTCTGTTAATTTCATCAGAGCTACTGGTAATTGCGTGTATGCCATTGCAGTGCCGGCCGAGTCCTGGCCCCGGACGCAAGTCAAACCGTGCCGGGCCAGGCGCAGTCAGACGCAGCAACGTTGGTTACTGTTTTTGTGGCTGCCCAGGGGGGAGGGGGAGGGATGTAGGGGGGTAGTGCGGGCATTGGCGCAGGCACTGCGACTGTGGATACCATTGCCGACTGGCTACAATTTATTATATTAAGTATTAATGTTGGCTATGATGCCGTCGCACACTCTGCCAGCTTCTGCTGACTCCGTCTCCCTCACTCTCTGTCGCTGTGTCTCTCTCTCGGTGTGCATGGGCGCGCAAGAGGATGTCGGGTGTATATGCATAATCCGAAAGCCAAAAGTAATTATATTAAGTAATTGATGAATTTGCCTTTTTACGCGGCAACTCGGCACTCGGCACTCGGCAGTCAGAACTCGGCAGTCGTCAGACGACCAGCGCTTTTTGCCAAAGGCCAAACCAATCCCCCAGCCGCCACTCCCCCTTTATAGTTATCGCGCCGGCAGACGGCCGAGTGTGAGCTTTATGGCCAATGGCAGACAAATGGCAGAGTATTTGATAGTCTCGTGAGTTCGCTGCGTTCGGCCGTGCGGCTGGAAATAAAATTTAATAAAGCGGCAAATAAATATTTATTGTGTGTCATTTTAGGCGCTCGCTGCGCACTGCGACGACAATGACCGACAATTTTGATTTGCACACAGATAGCCGTCAATTTCCGCAGCAAGAAGAAGCGAGAGAGAGCAACAGAGGGAGAGGGGAGGGGGAGTGCTGGCTTTAAGAGGTTTAGTCATATGTTTTCAAGATTTATTTGCCTGCGTCAATTTAATTGAAATAAATTGCCTTGCTTGCGGGCTTCTGTGGAAGCCAAGAACTCGGGGTGGATTTACTCAACATGTCTGCCCATTTGACTGATTGGCCATAAACTTTAAAATAACCCAACAACAGCCCTGCATGCAGGGTTAGTTTCCGTGCTGATGAATGAACTAACTGTCTGCAGGCAGGCAGGCAGGCAGGACAGGACACGCTTCCACACTTACTCCTGCCACAGCGAGTGGAACTTTTCCGATTGAGACTCATTAAAAAGCCAAAAAGGAGTATTACAGTTTTGATAATGGCCCATTTCATGGACACTTATCGGAGGCGTCAGAAACAATAAATGTCCCCGCGCTTATCGAGCGGCCAATTGGCCTCTCAGCCTCATTATGGCTGCCCCGAAAAAGGAAGCACGAAAGCAAAGGAAAACGAAATGAAATGAAACTTTCGAATTTATTGCGCAAGAAAAACGCGAGGCAAGAGCAGCAAGAGCAACAGCGATGGCAAAGTTGATTACTCAATTACAAAACCATCAAAATACGAGCGAAACGCTAGAAACGAAAGATAAATGAAATTGATAAGCGCGTAATTTATGTTTGGATTTCGTTTCATACTGTCATTAACGCACAGCACAGTTGCCACGACTTCTACTTCTGCCTCGCGTATTTATTTCGTTGGATTGGATTTAAATTCAAGGCGAACAAAGCGGGCGAGTGGAAGCGAGCGATTGGCATCGGGTTGACATATTCCATCAATGGCCATTGACTGCGACTGCGGCCATTGGCTGTCATTGAGTTGGGTACGGCGACGACTTAATGATGCGGGTGTGTTATAGTTTCTCTGGCACTCTCAAAGCACGGCACTGGCCTCACAACCCGCAGACCCTGTTGGCCCCCAGCTCAGCGCCATAATCGATCAAAAAAGCGAACGAGTGAGTTGCCAATCGCAAATGGCATTGCCTAACCGGGGGGCTGACAGAGAGCCTGAGCGAGAGGGGGGGAGCGGACGGGGGCGGGCATTAAACAGGCAGCATTATGCATAAATAATTTTGCAGCAGCATCAACGGGGGCAGCAACAAAGGCATCGCTGGCTGCATATTATGAAATATTGAAACATGAAAATTGTCAAAAACAGCGACAGCAAAAGGACACACATTACCTGGCTGTCAGGCGGCGGCCTGGGCGGAAATGAAATTTCGCAATGCTATCAAATGCGCACAGTCGCGGGAGGGGCAGCAGAAGGGGCGGCATGGGATATGTATGCGTTTCCCCCTGACTGACAATTTCGACAATTTCTGCTATGCAATAAAAATGAACGCTTGATGGTGGCTGGCAGTGTTATACAAACTGTTATACTGCGGCTTTGCTAATTGCCAATTGACGAATGCATTGCCATGCATTTTCTAAACGCTGATTTTTGGGGCCAGGCGATCCGCCGACGCCCGATTAATTAATTGTGATAATCGGCTGCCAACGGCGCTCTGCAGCGTCAACTGATTGAAAATCATGCGAAATGATGGCAATAAATGCATGCAAATGTAATTGCTTTTGGCGCTGCTGTCTGTGGCTGATTGGCGATGCCAAAAATGCGGCTCTGGCTGTGGCATTGTGCTTGCCACCCTCTTTTAGCTTCAACTTCAAATTCATTAGCGTCACGTCTGCGCCGTTAACACCTGCACCGTGGGCCCCAGCACTTTAGATTGGGCTGCTGAGAAGACAGCACTCACGAAAATCCACTAAATCAATTCAATTCAATTACAAAACGTAGCATACCTCCCTCCCCCCCCCAGCCTATCCACCGTCTCGTGCGTTCGCCCTCTGTCAATTAGCGGGCTGCCTAAGCGGATACGCATTTTATGTAGCATACTTTCGGGCGAGCCCAACAAAAAAAAACGTATATTGGCCTTTAATCAGCGCAGAGCTTAGCGGCTGATTGGATGATTGGATTGCGGCTGCCACACGACGCTCGACAGCCCTCTAAAAAAGCAGAGGGGAGACAGGTGAGCAGCACTGCGTTTTTATAATTAAACGCAGCAGTCAAGGCAACAACAAATCAAATCGTCGACAAGGCAGCAAGCAGTTCTAAATGTACCACGAAGGATAAGTGAAGGTGAACGAAAGCAAAAAAGTGGAGAAATTAGCAAGGCGCACACTAAAAACTCTTCAATTGTGGCCATAAATCTCCAATCTCCGCGCATTTGCTTAGCGCTGCCTTATCTCGCCTCCGCTGCCCGCTCCCCGCTCGGCTTTCAGTAATTTCAATTTCATTTTGCCATACAAAAGTAATTAGAGGCCTTGACGTTTCATGTGCCGGCGTTTTTTTTCTGTGTCGCGTTTAATTAAAATGAATTTTATTTTTTGCGCCTTTCTCTTATATTTATTATTCACTTTTTTCTCGCTTTTTCTGGTTTTTTTGTGATTACGATTCGTACTTGGCGAGAACGGAGGCGTCCTTCAAAGTGTTGCGGTAATTAAAACGACATTATTCAAAGTTACAAATTCGAAAAGCAGCCGCAACAAAAGAAAGGACTTGGCCCGGGTCAAAGGTCGTCGTCGTCGTCGCTGTTTCTCGGCCAACGCGTGCCTGCCAGATAGGCGTTTATTACGCGCTCTAAGCCGGAGCGGACTATCGAGATGGCAACGCGTAGAAGAAAGAAATTGCAATGGATAGAAAAAGGTCTGGCAGCGTGCAAACCCTTTTTCCGTGCACGTTTGCCGCCTTTGGCCCCTTGCCCCGCCGCAACGAATGTCGCAAGACACAAGGTGGCCGCCAAAGCTTTTGTGGTTAGGTAAGAAATCAAAAAACGATTAGTCTAAGATTTTCGGCTGGGTAGGCGTGAGTTTTGGGCTCGGACTTGGGCTTGGTTTTCGTTGTCGTTGTCGTTGTCGTTCTCCCTTTTTTTTTGTTTTGGGTCAGGGGCGCGGCCGTCGGCTCCACGCCCTCGCCACTTCAGCTTTCAAGTTATTTTTCTATCAACAGCTTTTCAGGCTGCGCGTCGCTGGACTGAGGATAGATACTCTAGACGCATTTAATCACACTATCCAGCGCACATCTAACAGCTATTGTCGTTGGTCTGCGGACGCTGGCGTTGTCATGCGGTTCAATAACCTTTTTGTCTAGTCCAGAAATCCATTAACGCGCCAGCGACTTGATCGATTTTCAATGGTTTTATTTTAAAAGCCGCCGCTGCGACTCTAAGACTGCGCCTGCAAAACGAATTCCGGCCCGTTTGGCAATCACAAAAAACGCTCGAAAGTGCGCTATAAAAAAGTGCAGGCCAAGAGCAAGCGGGAGAGCGGGAGAGGAGGGAGGGAGTCTAGGACTATTTTTAATCACTTCAACAGTTTTATTGTCTGGCGGCGACGAGTAAACGCACTGACAACATTTAATAGATTGCCACCCGCCCGTCTGCCGCAGAAATAGGCTAGCAAAACAAACAAAAAACGGAGTGGAGAAAGCAAAAGCAAAAGCAGCAAAAAAAAAACTAGAAATGTGTAAACAAAGAACGCAGCGCAGCGCCAAGGGGGGCGAGCCGCTCGTAAACGTAGACAAAAGATTGCGTTGGGGCCGGGGTGTTTTTAATGCCGGCTACAAGGGGTTAACTGTGTGAGTCAGCTGCCTAGCCGTGAATGACTCGTCAGGGGCGGTATTTATGAAGATATTTCACTGCAGTTGCTGATTCGGGCGATAAGCATGAAAGGCGACAAGCGACCCGACCCAATCTGCCCGGCCACCCCTTTGGCTGCATATCAATGAACTCCGCTTGGAGCGCGGCTTGCTCAAGCCAAAATGCCATTGCATACTTTCGGGCGCTGTCGTTTAAAGGCCTCTGACGTGCGTCATCGTCATCGTCATCGTCAGCGTCAGCGTCAACGTCTTCGTGCCAAAGTCGCAGCTGTGTTCGTGCCGGCTTTTGCGTGTCTCCAAGTGTTACACATTTGCATTTTGCTGGCGTCAGAGTTGTGCGCAAAAATGGGCGAATACGAGTAGTTGGCCCTTTTCTGCTACTGTGTTGTGCGGCATTTTTAGACGCTTATAATTGCTCCATTAAAATTTGTTTATGGGCAAAGTTTATATGTGACAAGCAGGTCGTGTTGCTGCCAGTAATTAGAATGTCAAAAGTTGCCATTCGGCTGCTATTCTTGGACTGTCGAGTGGCTTATGCGCGCTCGCATGCAACTTTCCTCGTTCGTCATACTTCATTTCGCATTGGCATTCAAGTGAAGTGTGCCACATACCACTGCAACAGCACGCTCGCCTCGATTGGTCATGATTGAAGTGAACTACTCTGGCGCATCATTTGTTAGATGACACACGGAAAATGTGCTCGCATTTCGCCAGCACATCGCGCTCATCGATTGCCGAAGGTCGGCGCAAGGTCAGGTGACCCGACCTAATGGCTTTTTATTTTTCATCTATGCTCCTTGGTGGGCGCCTGGTGGGCGTGTCGCTGCCACTGCCGCTGCCGCAGCCGCATCCGGCTGCCTTTATTTATTTATTTTCGTTTTCGCTTCTTTGTTTTTTTCAGCGAAATTTAATATCTCGTTTGGCGTTGCACTAAAAGCTTTTTCACGGCCCTTTTAATTAGACTTTAAACAATAGCACACACAGACCACACACACACCCGCACACCCTTTTGCGTTCGTTTGCGATTTGCGCTTGATTAAATTCTAATTATAAATCGTGCGTATTTTCAGGAGCTCGCTTTGTCCCCTTTGCCTTTCTCTGCCTTCGCTTCTAACGTTGGCCGTTTTCGCTTTTTGTTTACCGCTTCCCTTGATTTTTACGACTTTTTAATGATTTTGACTGCCAGTCACTCACTTCGCCACGTTGCTACGCGCGCCCCTGCCCCTCCACTCTAGCTTCCCTCGCTGGCTGGCTACAATTTTTCCAATTTTCTTCGACTTTTGCGTTTACGTTTCGACAGTTTCGGATCCTCATTGGGTTGAGCTTAGTTTGGTCGGGTCGCCGTTGGCTTTGCGTGCAATTTGCGCCGCCCCCCTTTTTTTTGTTCCCCTTGCCACCTCGCCACGATTGCCGCGCCCATTTTGTTTACTGCTAATGCGACTTTTAACGCTGATTAATGTTTTTCCTACAACGCTTCCTTTCACCTTTTGCTTTTTGGCTGCGCGCTGGAGTTTTCTCTTTTTTGTTTTTTTGCTGTTTTTCGTTGGCATTCGGCTCCGTCAAATGGGAGCATTACGCGACTTACGAGCATTCTTTTGGAGGGGGGGGGCGGTCAACTCATTAAAACATACCGAGAACAGAAGCAATAACTAGCAGAGCAACAAGCAGGCGAAGAAGTGCATTTAAATATTGGCCAGCGGGCAGCTTGTTTGCCGACTGTCACACGTCAATAAAATTAACACTTGAATGGCAAAAGCAAACAGTACGCAGTCCGTTTGTGCAAACAGGCAAACAGGCAAACAAGCAGACCGACGACAGAGGACAGACGACAGACAACAGCAATAATATATTTTTTAATTAAAACAACAACAGGCAAGGACAGGCCAGGCTAAGCTGACTGCAATAATTTGCTTGACAGCTGCACATGCAAATTTCTGCACCAGCTAAATTGAAATTTATACAGAAAGAGAGACAGAGAGAGAGAGAGAGCGGGGCCAATGGGGCGTATGCGTTATATTGGCTTGCAGCGACGTTTGTGGACGGCAAAAACAGGAGTTCGCATGCAAATTGTATTAAGTGCTCGTTGCACTCCAAGCAACAACAACGACAACAACGTCGACGACGACGACGACGACGACGACGAGGACAAATATGTAGTGCTGTTTTCGTTACAGTTTGAGAGCCACTGTCACAGATAGCCACATTGGCCATTGTTTATTTTACCTGTTATCGTGCATTCAGCAAACGTTTTGCAGTTGTCATAGTTTTTATGTGCGCTAATTGACGGCCCCAATTAAATGGGCGACTGTCGGACCCGGGGGAACGCTAACGGTGTGTGTATGTGTGTGTGTGCAATTATTACATTCGAATTAGAATTTTAATCAGTTTAAATTGCATTGGCCAGGCCCCGGGGGAGCGAGCGATATAAATATGTGAATTGCCCCGGCCGATATGCATTATGCATAATGCAGGCCGAGCAGCATTGTGTGCGTGTTTGTTTGTGCCTGTCACATTGCACAATTAAGTGCATTTGCTCTCTGCCGATATTAATCAATTTAAAATGATTATTATTTAATTTATTGCCGGCGCACACGAGCAAAGACAGCGCTGCCTTCCAGCTGTATTATCGAGTCAAACAAACAAGCCAGGGACAAGCACACAAGCCAGAGACACACTCGGACAAATCAGGCTGGGCGCTGGGGAGTTTGCAATGCCAACATGACGTTTTGGCAAGACGCACCGAAAGTATGCAATATCATAATGCACATAATGCCAAAAGTCCACTGTCAACACACACAGAGACACAGAGAGAGAGAGAGAGAGCCACACACACATGCATTTATGCAGGCAGTTTATTGTTGAAATAATTGTTTGAACATTCGGTCTAGAGTTTTGCCGGCTAGCTCGGCTAGCTCGGTCGAAGCCAATAAAATATGAATTTATGGCCTATTTGCATGGCTTTGGCGCCGCACTCGAGTCCCAGCAATATTTTCCTGCCCACAATAGACATACATACGTAAACAGGCGGCTAAGTCGTATGCAAAGCCCAAATTAAGGCCAAAAACTTGGCCAGCTTAATGAGCTTAGGCGCAGAGACAGTGCCACTGCGAGGGCACTTTTGGGCCACAGCTAAAAGCATGCGGGCCAACTCGGCTCGATTTTGCCGTATCACCGTAAGCATGAGTTCATAAAGCGGCTTGGGACCCAAAACTGCGTTATGAAAATCGAAATTGTATCAGCCCTTTTTCTTTTCCGTTCTTTGGCAAAATGGAATTGCTGACAAGGTGAAACCTCAACATTTGCATTGCCCAGCTGGGGTAAGCAAGCGAATGCCTTTGGCTGCCAGCATATTGAGGAGTGTGGCAAACTTGACGCAAAATTTCTAATTGACTAACTCAATTTGATGGCAGGCTGGCAGTTGATGATGACGCTGCTGTTCTGCGACGACGACTGCTCGCCAAACAAAACAGCAACTTCCCCCCCCAGGAACCCCCCAGGAACTAGGCAGCGAAAGTTTAGTGTCAAATGGGGTAAATTTGATTATGATTCTTAGTTGGGTTACGATAATCGAGTTGGAAATACTTCAAAGCTGCTGGCGGCGTCTCAAATTCCCGAATTCCAAAAATAGCCAACATGAATTGCTTGCGAGATTGTTGCCATTAAATATGCATTAAATCGTTGCCAAGCGAGCAGCAGACATAACTGAGTCGTGGCAAGGATTACACTGCTTATCGTTCTGCATTTTGGTGTCTGCCAAATGAGCTGCCAAATCAAAAACAAAAAAAAAACCAAAAGAAACTGTTGGCGTACTCAAGTGTCAGTTGCAGTTGGCGACTTGGCAACGAAAAGTGAGAATGCTCCATTGAATGTGGGCCAAAAAAGGCGTTGCAGCTTAAAGCGCTCCAGTTGGCCGGTTTGCGGCAATTGGGTCTTTAAGCAGTGCAATCAATTAGTTTAATGTGCACACAATACCAATGCAGAAATACATCAAATTACAGCACATAAAACGACCGCAGCGACCGCGAAATAAATTGCATATAATTTATAGGTATTTTTGTGCATTCGATTGCCGAATTCAGTTGGATTATGTATGCAGAAATGCAATCTAAATTAAATATTAAGCGAGGCACTCGGTGTGCGTGTTGCACGTGTGTGTGTGTGTGTGTGTGTGTGTGTGTGTGTCTGTGTGTTGTTTGGGGGCTAATGAAGCATGCAATGCACACAGAGTGCGACACATTCACACCTGCAATTATGTGGCCCACTTTGAGGGAGTTGTCTGCTGCTGTCTGTTGTCAGTCAGCCAACAGGCAACAGTTGCAGCTCCCCTTGGCGTCCCCGTCCTAAATGCAATATTTAACGCCATTTTATGCAAATTGAAATTATGTTAATGGGCAGCCAACAATGCTGGCAAATATTATGGAAAAAGTCAAACAGCGTGTATGCAAAATGCTGACAAACAATGTGTCACGTCGCCGGCTGCCACACGAAGAGCGCGCTGCCATCTTTAGCCAGCAATTACATTCATGCAGTCGCCCTGGCAGTCACTCAGTCAGTCATTCACTCAGTCAGTCAGTCAGTCAGGCATTCGTTCTGTGCGCATTTCGCATTCTGTTCGCAATTCGCTTAAAGCATTTTGCATGTTTAACCGTTTCGGTTCCTCTCCGTATTAATCATAATGAATGCCTGTAACAGCATTTGCATCTGCAACATTGCAACATTGCAACATGGCAACTGGCAACTGGCAGTCATTTGCATTTTCATAATAATCACAATAATAATAATAATAATAATGCATGCGACACAGGCAACAAGAGAGACTGACAACTGTCAGTAATGATAATAATAAGCATATAAAATCGCCTGCATGCCGCACATGCCGCATGCGTGCGCCATTCAACGTCACGACGGAGAGTGCAGCGTTGAGTTCTAGCTGATGGGCTCTAATGAATTGCCAGCCACTCTTGCAGTTCATCAGCATTTGTCACGACGCCTGCGAGTATGCTTTAAATTCTTGTCTTGCAACTACTGCATAGAGCCATAATGAACACATCATCGTCGTCGTCATCGACGTCAACATGTTACAGGCTGCCTTTTGTTTGCCAGCTACGTCGCCCCATCTATGCTGCTGCTGCTCGTCATTAACATTTTGTTTATTTTCGCTTAAATGTGCGCTCTGTTCTCATAATTATTATGCATGACTGCTGCAATTCCAATTTGCTTTTGTTCCGTTTTGAAAAGCGTGCTCAATTTCATCAGCATCAGTCATGCTAATGTGGACTTTAAACTAAGACTGCTGCCAAACTTACTCATTAAACTTTACTCATTACACTTTTGGGTTGCGAATATTGCGTATACGTACCTGGAACGAGAAGAAAATAAGCAGGAAATTAGCAAGCAGTACACACAAACAGCCCACAGTTCACTTCAGAGTTGCAATAAAGAATCACTCAAGGTGCCGTAAGCAGCTTTCAACCTCATCGTCTATCTATCGAGCTGGTGGCAACTTTTGGCCAACGGCTTTGAGACGCCTCTGAAGTGCTGTCAATTGCCCCACACGCCCAACAACAAAAAAAAAAAAAAAAAAAGCGGGGAGGAAACTGAAGCAATTTCAAATTGAAAACTGCTGCAAATTAATCAAAAGCTTTTGGCCGACAAGTCTGGTCAGCGCCGCAGCACAGAGGCGGCCATTAGGAAGACGCAACAAAAAATGGGGCCAAAAGGGAAACAAGACTGGCAACAACACACGAGCACGTCACTCAGAGTCAGAGTCGGAGTCGGAGTCAGAGCAGGCTAAAGCCAAAGGCAACCGACAACGACGCCAAAAACGCAACCGAAATCGAGGCAGAGCACAGAGCCAACCCTTCCGGCAAATACATTCGAGCTATTCACAGGGTACTCGCTCGCACTCACAGTCGCAGTCGCACTCGCAGTCGCAGTCGAATAAACTTATATAGCGCAACGCATTAAATCGATAACACGATTTTTCAGCACGCACACAACAACTGCGAGTTAAATTGTCAGTTTCATTACGTGGCAGGATTTCTGTTTTATTTTCTTCGTACTTTCGTATTTTTGTACTTTTGTATTTTCGTATTTTCGTATTTGTGCCCTTCTTATTTCATTTTTAAAGCCAAATCACTACGTCTGCGCGTGAGCTGGATAGACTGGCGAGTTTAGCTCCCTTACCCCCCCCCCCCACACCTCTTCCTGCGCTTCCATTTCTCACATTGCGACAAACGATTTTTCAACTTGGCGCTACGTTCTGTGCTTCCACTTGATTTTCTTCGCTCTCTTGCTCTGCTTGTGTTTTTTCTGTGGTTTCGGCGCCACTAAACTCAATTCCAGTCAATTCTGGCAAGCAAGAAAAAAAAGTGCACGGCGAGCTCTGTGCACCTCGGAGACTTGAGTTGTGCTCGACGCCGGCGAGTTCAACAAACATTTAACTGATTGGCTGGGCGTGTGCGTGCGCCTTGCCTCATGTAGCCTGATTTTTTGATTTGCAATACACCTGGGAGACAGCTTCACCCTCACCCTCAGCCTCGCTCTCGCTCAGACTCGCCCTCGTCTCAAGACGCAATTCGAGACGAGCAAAACGCTGGGCTTATTTGTTAGCAGTGGAAAATAAATTGTCTGTGCGTGCAGTAATTGTAAATTGCGTTTGTTTGCCTTTCATTCGTGTCGAGCGTGGGGCTTAGTTCGCAATGTAGCCAATGTTATTGACACCTCGCTGGCTGCTGGCCTCCATCATGTATCCTATGAATTTTTGATTGGCACTAAAAGCCAAGCGCAACCGCTCCACAATCATTCGCATTTGTGGGCGTGGACGGGGCGCGCTTCTTGGGGGAATACATCTAGTGTTGTGTTGTGGCAACTGTCTTAGAGGTATGCAACAATTTGCGGCGCATTGCCTGCTGACACAAATCAGCCGTTGGCAATAACTCAACCTCAAGCCACATCCCAGTCGTGTGTTGCCGTGCACCATTCGTGCAAAATCAATAACCATAAACCAAAATTCTTATGCCTACAACGAAATCGTATATAAAAGTATGCCACATGCTTGGGGAAATCACTAAATTCAGCACAGTCGAGCTGCTTTGTGGGGGTGGGCTGCCAACGTGGCTCATCATTTATGGAATGCGGCAGGCACACACACATAGACTGAAGTTCGTGGGGCACTTAGAAGTATGTGCAGCAAGCAGCATTGCGCCCAGCACGTTGATAACTGAGACTGCTTATCACGACGGCTGCATGTGACATTTGCATGCTTACTTAAACAGCAAAAAGCAGCCAGAGCCACAGCCACAGTCGCAGTCGCAGCCACAGCCGCAGCCGTGGCACGTCTGGGCCGCCAGCTATGCCGCACATTTTTGGCGTCGAGCAGCAGTTGCAGCAGTGTGTCTGTGTGTGTGTGTGGCAGGCAGTCGACAGTCGGCATTCCTGTTGACGTCACATCATCGCACACGTGTGTAGTAAAAATCAGACGTGTGCCTCGGCGAGACCCAGAAGCTGCATGTACTTTGATTGCCTGCACGTTACCGTACAATTTTCGGTATGATGGCGGCAACATTTCATGATTTCCACTACGTGTCTCTCGCCGAGAGCACGCGCCTTGCTCGTCTTGCTCGTCTTGGGCTTCGTCGGTATTGGCATGTGTGAGCAGAGCTCTGGCGCTGGCCAAGTTAGTTGCCAGCCGCCGCCTAGAATGTCGCATGTTTGTTTGCCCGCTGACTGATGATGCTTGGGTTTTGCTTTTGCTTTTGCTTTTGGTTTCGGTTTCGCTGCTTCTGGTTGCAGCTGATTGCCGCGACCAATAAATCAATGGCAAAGTGGCGAAGTTGATCTCGACTGTGGCGTCTGCTCTGATTAATTCATCAAACACGCATTGCTCGCTTTGTGCTTCTTCATTTGAGTGTCAGCTCGGCAGCGACTTCAAATCGTTTGCAGCAATTTGAAAGTCGAAAAATGTGCTGCGCTTTTACTTTGGAGGCCATTTGGTTTAAGCTCTCCTAATTTCCATTCCAGCCGAAGCGATTGCGCAATAAAATGAATTGAGCTTCAGTTTTATGAACGACAATCGCATGGCAGACGCGCTGCTCAGCTCTATGCGGCACTTGGGATTACTGAGGGGTTGGCTGCAAGTCGTTGTGCGGCAGAGTGGCAGGCGGCATTAGGGCAATCATTTGGCAGCGCATGTGTCGGATTATTTTGTTGGCGTGGTTTTGGTTTTATTTAAATTTCGTAGCTGCTTCTGGCTTCTTGGCCAGCTTCTGCTTAGGATGTTTGGCTGGTGTCGCCCAAAGCTGACAGCCAGCTGAAACTGTATGCTAAGCCAGCTCTCTTATTTTTTCGTTGTGCCAAACAAATTAATGATTGCCGTCGTGCGAATAAATCAAAAGCTTCGACTGGATGTCGTCTCAAAGTGAGCGGCAGCTACTTTAAGCTCCCTCTCTCTCTCGCTATAGTTTGTGCTGCTCTAGTTGTTGTTGTTGCTGTTGTTGTTGTCGCATCCGCCAGCCTTTTTCCACTCAACTAAGCGCGCATGCATTCATTGATGATGTATGTGCTGGCAAGGCACACACACACACACACACACACATATAGTATATACTATTGTGAGCGAGTGTTGGCGGGTGTATTTGAGCATCCACTTGGCACCATCGCAACCAGCCGCCATTGACACAACATAAATAACCGTGCGAGCCTGTTATAATTTATAATCCTTGCTCCACCGGCAACAGCAGCAACAACATCTATTGAATGCCGCTGAGAGCGCAAATATTTTGCCAGCTATTCTTTTTTTGAGTTGAGTTCCTGCCCAGTCAAAAGTGTCGTGTGCAGGAGCTGCTTTGCCGCCCGCCTCCGCCTGTCCCTCACTCCTTGCCAGGTTGCCTGCACAAATATTTTGTTAGTTGTTCTCGAGGCCAACGACGCCCCCTCGCACCCTCGCCCCGCCACTGTTCCATCAACGTTGGTTTTTTGACAAAATGAGGTCAGAAGTTTATTGGCTAACATTTTGCACACACAAACAACAGGCGGGCAGAAGTGTGTGTACACTCTCTGTGTTGCCTCATTTTCCCAGTTTTTGTTGTGCCAGCAGAAATGCTGGTGTATTGAATGCGCATCGACAATTTGTAAAAACCTTTAAATGCTGCAGCCATGGCAATGCCAATAATAATCATAATACGATCCGGGTCAAACGGTTGCTGCTTGCAAAAAAAGCAGAGGTCAGCGGGGAGTTGTGTGTAAGGCTATTAATGTTAATGCAACGTTATTAACAAAATGTGTGTTCAAATTGCAACGGAAACGGGCCGCAGGAAAAGCGTTGTGGCCGGCTAATAAACCTGCCCACTGTCAAATGCCTTAAATTTTAAGCTGTTTAAATGATGGCCAACAAAAGCCAAAAACACTGCCAACGATTCCCTAAAGTGTTGGGCAGGGGGTGGCAAACTATTTTAATTATTTATAATAAATCGCTTAATATGTTTGTCAGACGCACACAAACAAAGCACACACATGCACAATATCTGATTATTACGCCCATTTTTTTCACCCCATTCGCCAGCTTCAGGCTCATCCCCAACTCTATCTGTATCTCTAACTCTATGGCTGTTGTGCTTTGGCTTTTGTATTGCTGTTTTTGGGAAAACCCCTCGGAGTGTGCTAAACGAAAATCCCCCGGCAGAGCGGCGTGGTTTTGGAAATGCGAGATGCTTAAACAACAACATTTTTTTCCCCGCATATTTTGCAGAACAGTCTCTATTTCATTTTCGAATTTTTTGTTGCAGCGCAAAATGTGTGGCAGGCAAACTAAAAACATTTAGGCATCTACAGTGAATTTTCTATATTGCAATTTCGTTATTGTTTTGCTGATTAATTCGTAAGTGGAGCGTGTAATTCACTCGCTCATTTTCTTAAATAAAATTTCAGCTTTCACATTTATTTTGAGGGATTAATCTAATAATGGAGAGAAAAGTATTGTTTGCTGTTTAATGAGGGCGGCTTAGCAGTCAACCCCTTGCAGGAGACTCTCCACTGCAGGCCTTGATTTATGACAGTCTTATGGACTCGTCGGCTTTTTAATTAAACGACAATTGCTGTTGTTGTTCGTCTTGTCTGCCTAATCAGTTGGCGATGATTGGCGAATCCGGGATTAGGGCGTCGCATTAAATAAACTGGTGCGACATTTGAATAATGAACGTCGCGTCCTGGCAAAAATATATAATATAAGCCCAGCCGCAGGTCCTCGTCGCCAGCCGTAGTCCGACTTGAGCCGCTTTTATGCCGTAAGCCGACAGCCAGGACAGCCAGGACAGTCGAGGACAGTTGAGGAGAGTCGAGCACAATCTTCACATTGCTCCGCATGCCAGTCAGCTGTCAATGGGGCGAGCTCGGAGCCCGGCCAGGGAAATCTTATCCCATGTGGCTTACATAATTGAGACACGTCGTTTGATGGCCGCGCCAACTAGAAATGGTCAACTAATTGTCTCTCGGCTCTCGGTCGTTGCGCTTGTCGCTTGACTTTAAACTAATGCTGGTAATTGATGTCATTAACTCGTTTGTGATTATCGCAGTTGGCCCTCTGCATGCGCAATGCCCCGAGTCGCCTCGTCCCTTGGCCTTTGCATACAATTAGGCGCGCCCCAAACGCAAATCTCATTTATCAATCACACAAGCGTGTCTCTCTCTCTCTCTCTCTCTCGGAGCGCGCACCTTTGTAGTTGACAGTCTGAGTATTGGATAATTTGACCAAGCAGCATTGATAATCAGAGCGCCGCGTGTTAATAGCCTTGACTCTCGACAGCGCCAGAAATCTGCGCTTTCTTAGACGTTCAACATATTGTGGCACTCTATAAATTACGAAGGAGCATCGAGCAGCAAAGTGCAGGCACTGTTAAAATGGCAACAAGTAAGAATGGAGCCCGGCTGTGATGTACCCTGTACCATCTGACAAAATAAAATTTAATGCAAACATGTGTAAAATTGCCCTAATTTACTTCAAATTGAAATAATAGTACCTGAAAAGCAGCGAATACTAAAATACAGCCAGTTCAAAAGAGATCAAATCATTATCATCACATCATTACATCATCACTACGAATGCACTACAAGACTAATACTTGTTGTTGTTGTTGTTGTTGCGTTCGCCACTTGCGCTTGCTTTGCATATGTGAAACTTCTTTTGTCAATAACTAAGTCACTTTTTATACAAATTTAACTATCATTTGGATTTCAATGCATATTATATCTACATATTGCACTTTCAATTTACTTTCTAGCGCTAAAACTAAGTATGCCACAGTTTTTCGCGGTTTGAGGGCAAGGAGAAGTGCGGGGTGCGGAAAAAATATAAACTTGATATGCGTAAACACATATAACACCTACACCCAAAATTTGGTTACCATAGCTCTTACCATCTCTGAAATCTAGGTGTTCATACGCACAGACGGACAGACAGACAAAGGGACATTGCTAAATCGATTTCATTTTCAATACTGTTCATTTTGATTGTAACAACATGTGGTCTGCGATGTCTTTTTCAACCATTCGACCGAACTTAACATACCTTTTTACCTTTAGGTACTGGGTATAAAAAGTTGCAGGCAAGAGTGGCAAATGCTGTGCTTATGTAGCATGCCTAGGCACAGGTTTGGGGCTGCTTTGTTTGTTAGTTATGGGTCTTCAGAACTTTTCACACTTGTCAAGCCAAACTTGCAGCATGTGTTGCCAAAGAAAGCAGCAGCGAGCGGAGCGTCAGATAAGCAGTGGCACAAACTTTTACACAAATCAAGATGTCACATGTTAATGAGTAGCCCCAACTCGCTGTCAACTCTTTGTGCTGCCCTTATCACAGCCTCCCCTCTGTTTTTTTTTTTTTGTTGCTTTTTGCCAGGCACCTCAGATTGCAGTGGCGAGCTCAACTTGCCGGCGGCACACGAGAGCAACAAAAGTAGAACTGCCCCGTTTAGCGCGATAAAAACGCAGAGGAGCCGTGGCAAAAAGTAAACATTTTGTTAGTTGCATAAATTTGCTGTGGCTGTGACTGTGTTTTTGGAGTCGCGTTTTTAGCGCAGCGCGCCACAAAAAAGTGTCGTCGAGGGAGCAACTTGTGCGTGGCACAGCGCAGTTTAGATAAGTACGAACATGTGGATACACTGAAGAGATGCCCCGATACACTTTGCCGCCAGATACAGTCAGTTACATGAAGCTATTCACAGCTTCAACGTTAGTTAGTTTGTTGAGCAGGCTTTAAGTCGTTGCCGGCAGTTCAATGGCCTGCTCAAGAAGTCGTCAAGCCGTCTTCGGCAAGTGCTCGTGTGCTGCACACCCATTTGCAATTTATGCGGCACGTAAAGGTAAATAAAGTTGCAACAAGCAACTTGCAACTTGCACACGACCAACTCACTTCCCCCTGCGACTCGCTGGTGGTTTCGCCATACAAATCCCAAAACCATTTCACTAATTGAAATGAATTTTCATACACGACGACGACAACGACAACGACGACGACGATGACGATGACGACGTCGTCAAGCACGACGTTGACTGACGCTGCGTCGTCTGTGTGCATTTGCCAGACACAAAATTGCAGTGACCTCGGGCAACAACAGCAGCAGCAGCAGCAGCAGCAGTGTTGCACGCAACTCTTTAAACACGCGCTTTAAGCCATTTCCTCGGCTCTCTAGTCAGGGCTAGTTCTGTGCGTTATCTAATCACTGATGATCAGCTAGGTGTGTGTGTGCTTGTGGATTTTAATTAAAAATTCATAGGAAATTGTTGCGGCGAGAGGCAAACAAAAACAGCCAAGCGGCAGCAGCCCACTCGACGTGTCTCAAGTCGGAGAAAGTTGTCGCTGTGTCGGCGGGGGAAATGTGTAGCGGCGTTTTGTTTAAATAATTATGCAATCGGCTTCCAGTTGGGCTCAGCCCCAAAGTGTGGTTGCCGTTTCCTTGGCGCACAAATTTTCAAGTTCATAATTATGTGGTGCCGGCTTGGCAGGACCCTTCCACGCTCTAAATGCATTTTTCACGTCCTGAGTTTTCATTTTTCACTCATTCACTCATTTTCAATGCGAACGTCGCAGCGAAGCGAAAGCACAAAAGATCCCCATACCCGCCCATGACAAAAAGGAGGGAGGGAGGGGGGCGGGGTCGACGCCTGCCTGTCGGCATTTCCCACAACGGAAGTCATCATACTTGCGCTTGTTTACATTCTGCTCGTGCCGCTGCTCCAACGCTGCGTATACGTAACGTGTAATGAGGCTGGCCTGGGAATGCTGCCGCTGCTGCTGTCGTTGCCTTTTCAAAGGCGTTGAGCGTGGCGTGTAAATGCAAAATGGCGACAAAGCTCACCTGCAGGGAATCTGTCTCTCTCTCTCTCTCTCTCTCTCTGTGTGCGTCAGTGTGTGTGTGTGTGTAAAGCTATTCTAAGGCATTCGCTTGGCTTTTTCTTTTGTCGCCAGCGCTGGGGTAACATTATTTTAATTAACATATTTATATGTGGGCAGGCGCAGAGGCAACAAAACAACGTGTATGTGTGTGGGAGTCTCCCCGTGTGCGTCTCCAGTGTGTGTGCATTGCAATTTTAATTACATAGACGCGACGACAGCGACAACGGCAACAACAGCAACGGCTACAAAACGCATAGAGTGCATTATGTTTGGCATATGAAATCATTAAAAATTGTTTGCAAAGCCGAAGAGAAATCATTAAAAGCATATAAATTATGCACCTCAAGCGCGCCAGCCTCCCCTAAACGCCGCCTGAAATGCCAGTCCGCGTAATTGCGAAGCATAAAAATGCCGACGATGTCGAAGACAAGCAAAAATTGTTTTGCATGCCTCCACAGTTGCCACTCTGTCTGTTGCCTGCATACTTTGCGGGGTTCGTAAAGGATAAGGCATTGCCAAGGGTAACGTCGCAAGTTATTTTCTGCGCGGCGCCTACAAGTATGCTTTAAGAAATTGCCAGCGCACAACTTTGCGGCTCTAATGAAGAGCTCTGCAAGCAGCAGCAAACACACTGCCAACAGGTATGCTGTGTGCAAGTGTCTGTGGAATGTCCGAGAGCCGAAAAAGGCTGCTGCCGATCAGAGCGAAAGCACTTTGTTATGAAAGCAATATTGTCGACTGGACGGAGGACGGCGACCCAACCGCACTCAATATCAATAAATTGCCAGCAATCTGCAGTCAAAAATCAAAAGATACACAGCGGATTGTGGATAGCGGATAGGTAGACAGGCGAACATAAAATGCCAATTTCTAGTTGCCAAATGGTTATTGCCCTGCAAAGGCAACGGCACTGCGAGTGGCAACAAATTTGCCACACAGAGACCGAAGAGAAGGGAGTGTGTGTGTGTGTGTGGATAAAGTTAAGTGCAGCTGAAAACTAACGAGCAGCAGGCAATTTGTTGCAGCGGGACAGGTTAAAAAGAGATTCGCGCATAAACACATATTAGATGGGGGGAGGGGGGCAGCATGCAAACTGGAAATACAATTTAACATTGTGCGTACTCGTATAAAGCAACAGGAATGGCGCAGAACGCAGTCAGATATCGGAGGAGCGCGGCTGCAGCCCGATAAGAAGAGCGACGGGGCAAGTGCGACTGCGACTGCGACTGCTCCAGTACTTAGCAGGCATGAAATTTATAAATTACTACGATGCGCCACAATAAATTTCAGTTTGCGTAAAAACGCAAAATTTATATACACTATGCAGCTGCCAAGGGGCGGCAGGAAGGGAGGGAGGTAGCACAGGCTGTGCTCTGGACTCTGAGTGCAGTGAAAAACCCATTATGAATGAATTTAGTAGCAACAGCAGCAACGGCAGCAAAGAGCACAAAAACCAAAACGTGCTCGCACCACTCGTCGTATTTATACAAATTTAAAGCATTCACCCACTCGACGAGAGGGCGGGCGAGGGCCAGTTGAGTGCTCGAAATTTACGAGTATTTCCATGGCTGGCAGCGACGATAAACCAAACCAGTCGAAAGCAATAACGACGAGCCAATGCCAATAGACACTGGACATGGACGACCGCAACGGACTTCACTAGACTACAGCAACAGCAACAGCAACAGCAACAGCACGACTGCTGCTGGAAGTTAGTTGAAGGACACAGCCTGACTGCCTGCTGCCTGCCAGCAGACAAAAGGGGCGACGTAGGCAGACCTCGACGAGTTGTCGGTGTCTGGCCTTTGCTCCTAGCCATCGCCATCGCCATCGCCGTTGCCGTTGCCGTGGCGTTCGGCTCGGTCAATGACAGCTAAAGTTTCGCAAACTAACCTCGAAACGATAAAAAATTAAAGCAACAGCAAATGAGAGCTAGAGGTGCAGCCAGAACAGAAGGCAGACACGGCTGAGGGAGGGAGGGAGGTGGGTAGCTGGCAAAGTTACCGCATCAAAATGCCGCAATGGTCTCTTATTATAATAAAAACGTAGCATGCAACTTGGCGCAGTAAAAGCGGCAATAAGTACAGCAGGCAACTAGCGGAAGGCCCCAGCTAAACATTTGCATAGCCAACGTCCAGCTCAGAGTCGCCACTCGCCAGTCGCCAGTCGCCAGTTGCTCGTCGTCAGTCCTTTTCCATTTCAAGTGCAATGTCTGTGTCAGCGCAAGATTCTCCTTGGAGAGTTGCAGTGCAAGGACTTTGCCTGCATTACAATTAAGTTATACGTAATTCATTAACTAATTAAGTGCGCTTCAATGCACAGCTACACCACAACACTGCACTCCTATTAAGCATTCCCATTTAAACTTACACAACAATCATTTGCAGATCCAAAATAGAGCACGTTGAGCAATCCCTTTTATTTGTAGCGCCAATCAATACAACTGAAGAGGGCTTTAATTTGTAGATTTATTAAGTAGTTGAATCAGTACAAGCTATATAATACCATAACTAGACATTTCGGGAACATCTCATGCTGACCAAAATTCAAACATTAGCACTTATCAATTGTCGTTCATGTTTGAGTAAACGTTTTGTCGAAACCTAGATGCTTTAAGCGTCTCAGTGGTGTGGCAGGTAGAAGTCTACTTCGGTCACTACTTCATCAACCTGTCGCCAATCTGTTCGACTCTTCAGAGTGCAGATTTAGATCACGATGTATTGTGGATTCTCTCACGTACCGAGGGCAGATGATTGTGTAGTAGCTGAATGCGCTTGCAATTAGATTTGGCTGCAATCCCCAAATCTGCGCTCCATATTGGGACTATGCATAGTACATATACAGCTCTCTTAACTTAAAGTAATACAGGAAGCATTTGCATATGATATATTCCTAAATGTGTTGTTATGGTGCTTTATGTTGGTACTGGTTCAACTACTGATGTAAATAAATGTATATGAAAAAGGAAGCATTCGCAGATTCAATATATGTTTGACTTTGAGTAATCTGGTGTATTTTTAGCGCCAATCAATACGACTGAAGTGTCCTTAAATTTGTAGGTTTGGCTGAACTTTGTATTGCTTTAAAGCCTGCACTGACTTTGTCGCCAAAGTAGACAACATATTTGGCTCTGCAGCGAATCACAGCAGTGGAGGAGGTTGGAGGAGTTGGAGGAGCTGCAGCTGGGCAAAGGGCAAGCATCAATATGAGTCGACTTTTGTTTGAGTTGATTTCGCTCCAAAAAACAATTTATGCATTTCTTTTTTGCTCGGCTCCTACATGTGGCAACAACATATATATTTTTTAACTCTTGGCCAAACTTTTGTTTCACTTTATGATAACTTCCATATACTCGTATGCATATGCGACTGTTCTGTGTGTGTGTGCGTGTGTGTGTGAGTGCGGTTTCCAATCGTGCAGAATGCCCATTTTTATTTGCATTTGCATATGGCGCATAAGCATTTTTTCATACGGCACCAACAAAAAAGCAGCCAGCCAGAGCTTGCTCGACTTCAACAGACCCTGTATCAAGTTATACGTCTTTCCTCCAATTTGTTGCCACGTATTTGAGGAGCTCACTCAATTAAAATAAATTATTATTTGCAAGTCAAACGTTGTTATTATTAGATTGCGATTTGGCGACTTTTGTTGGCCGGAATTTTGCAGTTGACAGGGTATGAAAAGCGTCAAGCTCGACGTGCAATTTGTATATGGGCAAACTTTTTTCAAGCATTTCTTTCTTTCTTTTTTATTATTTACATACGTATGTATTTATGTATGGGTGTGTGCATAAAGGCAGCGGGAGAGAGAGTTTAAAATATTGTAGGCCCGTTCATTTCAGTGCTGTCACTGTCGTCCCCTCCCTCCTCCCCCTCCATGGCGAGGCTGCCTCGTAACGAATTCAGAGTCCACGCTGGGGGAGCGGGGAGGCGGAGGATCCTCGCGGAGGCCGCGGCCGAGGCTGGGTGCCAAAAGTCAACAAATAATATTTTTGCATAAAAATCGTCGCTGTAAAAATGAAATGAAAATATCCGCTGAATACTTGCGCGGGCCTGCAAAGGACTCCCGAGTGTAGAGAATATGCTTAAAAGCCCTGCAAAGCAAACAGAGGCCAATCGGCACACACAAAAGTCAGCTACGTGTGTGTTCGTCTGTGTGTGTGTGTGTTTTTTCTGCGGCAGAGAAATCTCAATTTGCCGGGAATTTAATCAATGCGAGGAGGACGTCGGGCCAGCTGATCAAAGTCGCAATTGGCGTGTTCGACTGCTTATCAATTTATGCATGAGCGCAAATAGAATTTCATAAATTGTCATTTAATTGCACTTTAGACAGCAGCCATCAAAAGGTCGCCCCGAAAAATGTTGATGCTGCCGCTGCTGCTGATGATGATGATGATGATATGCAAAATGCAAATGGCGGCCAAGTCCATTCAATATTAATGTTATGCATGCGAGAAGCCTTAAGCCCTGTCAGCTTGGGTTGCGGCAATACAAGTTTGCATATTCTATACGCATATTTAGTTTCGCATATGAATCTCAAACACACACACACACACACACAAAGCTTAAAGTTGCCACTTTAAGGCTTTAAGTTAAGCAAATGATTTTGCTGCTGTTAATCCATGCAGAGCCGGGCTTAAGTCCTGCATTGCAATTAGCTGGCCATTCCATATGATAAACTGACTCACAACTGAAATTGTGTTATGCTCCAGCCAAAAGCAAGAAAATGTGGACAAAGCATGGCACACATACGATGTGAAAGGCAACAACAGCAACAGCAACAGCAATAGCAACAACGGCAGCTGCGACGAGCGTGTGTGTATTTGTACAATGCAAAAAAGTAAACAAAAGGCGGCAAAAAACAAATACGCAAATACAACGCACGCGTAAGCAAATTGTACGACAGCCCGAAAGTATGCTATACAAATGTGTAACACTCGCACACGTACATATGTTAAGGAAATAGACAGAGCAGTGCATGGCGTAAGTGTGGGGGGGGGGGAGGAGGACAAAGAGAGGGAGAGAGAGGGAATGGGGTGTGTTGTGTGCTGCGCTGCGTTTGTTTTCCGCCTTCTTTCGAAGTAACAAAGCAGCAGCCATTTGTTGATATTTTAAGTCACGCGCCCGAAAGTATGCAACAGAAATTCAGACGCAAAACTTCATCACATTACGTCGCGCTCTCGCTCTCACACACTCTTGCACGCTCACTATCTGACTTTCTCACAATTTAATTCCACTTTCGACAGCTCTCGACCATTATAAAATCCATTGCCTGAAAGGCTGCGGCTGTTGTTGCCGCTGCCAACAGTTAAATGCAACAGCACTTTGCGCCCCGCCAGCGTTTCTATGCAGCAATTCATATGTGCGCCGAAAAAGGCAGCCACATTTGTTTGCTAAATTTTGGTTTTATTTCTGTTCGGCCTTTTTTCGACGTCGCCGCCGTCGTCGTCGTCGTCGTCGTCGTCGCTTCCAGCGGCTGTTTGGTCGCGCATTTTTTTGTTGTGCTGCGCTGCTGCTGTTAGTTGGTTTAGTGGCACGCACTTGTTGTTGTTGTTGTCGACTATTTTCAGTCCACTTTCGTACGTTTTTATCCCTAAAGCCTGCTTGCGGATATGCACATGCAGAGCACACAAACAGGCGAACAAACAAACAGCAGTGGAAACAAAGAAGAAAGCAACAAAAGCACGAATGAAAATCGAGAAGTGCAAAAAATACGGTTGGAAAAACAATAAATGGCAAATGTATTGCAGCATTTTAGGCGCGCACGGCCCCGAAACAACAGCGCTGCAAATGTGCAAAATACGAGAGCACACCCTCCCACCACACCTCTCCAGCTCTCACACTCGCTGCTGCTGCTGGTGTTTTGCATTTTTATAGCAATATGGTAAATGGCAAAGTGGCAAACGGTGAATGGAAACGTGCCACGCTAAACATTTAAATGAGCCAAGTGGCTTTTGCAGCAGCAGGTCAGACTTGCAGTTAGATTTGCATGCCACACACAGCGAGACAGCGAGAGAGATGTGGGACAGTTTGCGGGAAATGTGTGGGAATGGAAAAAATGGGGCGAGTACTCACTTATATTTCCACTAGGAATGTAAACGTTGCCCGATGGCGTCCGCACCAAACACGATGGCTCAAAGTCAACGCCCAGATCATTGGGATTGTTAGCAACAGCGCTGGCAATTAAACGGGCATTATTCATGCGACTCATTGTCGGATTACGCGGCGGAACATCCGGTGGTGCCGTTGGCGTGACTCCCTCCAGGAGAAAGCCTGCAAAATACAAACAAAAAACACAACACCAAATAACAAAATGAGTATGTCACGAAACGACAAAAAAGTGATAGCTTTGCCGTCTCTCAATTATAAAACATTCATCGTGAAACGCTCTAAAATGCAGGCGAATTTCCCCAGCAATTTCCACAATATACACAATGTTTGTTTGTTTTTTTCCACCGTGCTGCCCCCGTTGATCATTGCACATTTGACACTAAAAGTATGCTTTGAATATTTAAACAACTGCAAATTGCAAACTCAAATGGAAATGGATATTGTAGGCGGACGGATGGACGACTGGAGGTTGGATTTAAGGCCGGCAGCAGAATGAGAGCATGATGCAATCAGTGCGCATTGAAGCTCGGCACGAAGAAGAAGAAGAAAAAAATGAAATTATTTAGCAGCATTCAAAATTGAATTTGTTTTTCCTGGGCGACACAAAAACACACCCACACACGAGTCGAGGAGATACAAGTGCTACAAATATCAATATATCTTTGGAATACAGCAAATTACCAGGCAAAAGGCAATTTGAAAATCAAAAGCAAGCACCCCGCCACCCACCACCCCCCTCTCACCCTCTCTCTCTCTCTCAAGCAAGGCCTCGCGCGTCGCAGGCAGAAAAGAAATCGAAATAAAATTCAATTTACTGCGCTAAAAAATTTGAATGCCGTCGTCAGCGAGAAGTCGGCGCGAAATGCCTTAGATACATATACACGAGTATATATATATAGATGTGTGTGTGTGTGTGTTTGTGTGTGTGTCGTGCCAACACTCTTGGTATAATAAATTTCAAAAGCATTCACATTCAGTCGCATAGAAAATTTTAAGCTCATTTATAGGCTTAACAGCCAGGACAGAGCAGAGCAGAGCAGAGGGGCAGACACTTGAGGAGCATACTGGCAACTGGGGGCAGGGCAAACAGGATGCTCGACAAATTCAAATGCCAAAAGCGAAATCGACAAAATAATAAAAAAGAAAGGCAGGCAGGCAGCAGGCAGCGGAAGCGCCGACGGCCGAAGGCTTCAAATCGTCGAGATTTCGCTTGGCGCGAAAATTATATCGTCGCATGTGTCTAGTCGAAGTGACCAGCGCCAGAGCGGGGCTGAGTGCGAGTGGGAAATTTAAGCTGCGGAAAATGTGACACCAGCTCGGCCGCGGGGCCTGCGCATTATCATCATAATGAAACACGGCCGACTGGCTGACTGACTCGCTGCCAGCGCAGATTATTTCACGCGGTTAAGCACAGCTACAAAGTTGGCCACATTTTTCACTCGCCAACACACACAGAGACACACAGAGACACACATCGAATTTCGGGTGCTGCTCGAACGGTCAGCTGTGATTAAAAAGTGCAGAGAGAGAGGGAGAGTTGAGAGGGGGAGCCAAGTGCTGGCAGCTGCGGCTTAAATATTTTTGCGGACTTTTGTGTCTTTGGCTTGTGTGTAATTAGTTTCGAGATTTAAGGCGCTTAGCCCAGCTGATGAGCAGCGCACAAATGGAAATTGCTCGACTAGGCAGACGACAGACAACGACGGCTAAGAGAGACGGAGACAGAGAGAGAGCGACAAAGACAAAGCTTAATCCCGGCACAACTTGCACATTTGCTGCTGGCAAATTATTTTGCCATCAACCGGCGCACAAGTTAAGCTCGTCTTGCGACATTTGCATACACGCCAAACATACACACACACACACAGAGAGAGAGAGATGATGGCAGAGTTCGCTTCGTTTTTAATATGCACAAATATGCAGCAGTTGGCTTGTGGCTCTTACACGCGCATTAGTTTAATATTAAACAAACGAGTGGCAAAAATGTCAATTGTGGTCTCGCTCGCACTCGCTAGTGACATTTGACGACAGGCTGCAGTCGCCGTCGCCGTCGCCGTCGCCGTCGCAGTTGGCAGACAGCAAAGCACAACTACAGCAACGAAACAGAAACAGAGCAAAGCGAACGAGAGCAGAGTAACGGGAACGGCAACGGCGCTGATAAGCAGCTTATCTTCATTTCTACAACCCCCAGCGTTTATTTTTCTGTGGGTGTTGTTTGTTTGTTTGTGTTGTCGTTGCTGCTGCTGCTGCTGCCATTGTCGTTGTCGTTGTCATTTTGAATGCGAATTGTCGTTGTCAGTGCTTTTGTTGTAGTTGTCGTTGCCTGTGCCGTTGCTTTGCCTGTTTTCTGGCTACGCAAAATGTGTAATGGCATTTCGTCAGGCGGAGCATGAAAAACTCGCAACACACACGACTGCAGACCCCATTGAGTGCGCCAGTGTGTGTGACTCTATGTGTATGTGTGTACGTGACAAAGCAAATTTGCCTGGCAGAGTCTTTCTTTTTTCGTTCGTGCGCTTGGCGCTGGCATTTGCTTGCGCTCCCCGCTGCTGTTGGTGCTGCTTTCACTCCAATTCCGTCTGCGACTATCCACAGCCTGATGGCCTTTTTGGCTTGCAGTTTAATGCTTTTATAATGCACTCGACAACAAATGCAAATAAGCAGAGCAAATGGCAAGAGTGCTTAAAGCAGCACGCTCTCCACGCGCATTAAAGACAACTTCGCCCAGCATTTGCAATGTTAATTAAATGAGAGGCAAAGAAAGCACAACGACTGCTTGCGGCATGCCAGGAATGAGCCAAAATGCCAAGCCAGACGTAACTGGTGGCATGCCAACACCTTTCGGCCCAGGTGTTGTCGGCAACAATAACTGACAGCAACAAAAATAAAACAACATCATCTGTGTCTTCATCTGCTTCGTGGAGAAATGTAAAGCACTTGCGGCATGACAGCTGCAATGCGAGTGGCGCAGGACTTTGTCCTCGCTCGGGTTAAATGCGCATTAAGCGCGCTCTTATGAATTTATTTCACTTCGGCATAGGCGGCGTGCCATCGATCTGTGTGTGCAACGCTGCGTATACGCAACGGGCTGCAGCTACGCTCGGCGCTGTCGCTGTCGCTGTCAGTCTGTTGATAAGCAACGGCCACGGCCACAAACAAAAGCCTGCCACGCTACGTGTGTCGTGCACCTAGTTAGAGACGCCCCTCCTGCGTCTGTCAGTGCCACAAACATAATGCGGGCCATCTATATGCGTGTAAGCGTTTGGCGCTGCTCTCTGTTTATATTTGCACCGACATTTGCACTCATGCGTGCCTCGAGTGGCGAGGCGGGGGGCATGTGTATTTGACCGCCTGTGCTTGACATACATAGTTGTATATAACTATAAATAGTATAGGCAGAGTTGTCAAGTTGCCTGACAAACAGCCTCAGCGTCTTTCAGGCGAGACCAAGACTCGTGTCCTTGTCAAACAGACAACGCCGCTTAGGTGTGTCGCTCTATACACAATTCATCTGCACACACACGAGAGTGTATGTGTGTGTGTGTGTTTATTAAATTTAACAAAGTTCCGGGCCCGCTTTTGCCGTCAAACGTCTGGCCAACTATTTATGTCACTTGTCATGTTTCAGCCTCCCACAGCTCACGCACCTTTCCCCCCCCCCCCCTGCGCCACCAGTTGTTTGTCAAACTTTTGGCCATCTCCCTTGCACACTCTTTGTCTCTCGCTTGCATAGCTAGGAGATTTATTTAGTCCGAGTGTACGGCCACAAAACTTGGATTTACTTCGACACAATTGTCAGCTTAGTCACGTTTCGTGTTGCTCTCACGGCGTGCGCGCGCGTGTGTGTGTGTGTCTGGGATTTGCACACACACACACACACACACACACAGACACACACGCACGTTAATGCTAAACACCGCATACACAATATAAAGGTAAAAAGCCAAAGGCACGCGATGCGCATATTTTAGCTAAAAGTTGGGCTCTTTTTGTTTGCCTTCCTTCTGCTGCTGCTGCTCAGTTGTTGTGCGCTGGTTAGTTAGTAACTAACTGCTATCGGGAGACTAAAGCTTGTTAGGCTGGCCCGATATGTCGCCGTTGTTGTTGCCGTTGTTGGCCGAGAGCACGATAGAGTTTTGATTACACGGCCGCCAGGCAGCGTTCGTTGTAGTTAAACACTCTGCTGCATACTTTGCGGCGCAGCTAATCAAATTTAAGCGCTGACCCAGTTGCGGCACCTCGGGCCGTCTCTGCCGGCACTTGATAGTTTTTGCGACGGCGCTTAATTGATTTTGTGGCATGCAAACTTCACTCTACGTCAACGGCAAGCGGCAACCGCAGCTCTGAGTTCATCATGCTTTGCTATCTCTCCTCTCTCTCTTGAGCTGCTTAGTGGCAAGTGCAGCGCTCTGTGCGTAATCCTATTAGACGACGTCTAGCCCGATCTCTTGCAAGCTCCGGCCACGCTGCCGCTTAATTGCCGCGGTGGCGTCATAAACGTCGAGTGGCAGTTGTCAAAAAGTGCAATTTTCGCGATTTATTTGCACAGACATCAAAATGAAATGGCGTCTAATTTAGCGCACATTGGGAACTTGTGGCACTTGCAACTGGGTCACAAGTGTCTGCCACTCAATTCGCGTGAAATTACACAAATTAATGCCGCGGCGGCCGGAAATGCAGCTGGCACAAAAGTGTGGCACGTGAAGGCCGCAGATAACTGACACTTGCCGCCGCCGCGGCTCATTAACATTGCAACGTGGCGGCGGCAGCGCAAGGGGCGGCGTCCAATCGCTTGCCAGTTGCAAGTGCTTAACCTTCTTTGCGCCACGACAACTGTGGAGGTGGTGCTTGACATTTCGCCAGCGCCTTGTGGTATGCAACACGCTGCCTGCCAGCAGACACATTGTCTGCAGCGAATGAAGCGCACAAAGGCAGCGAATAAAGCAACTCGAGTTGTCGTGCCCGAGGTGCTCTACAAAACTAGTGCTGCATGTTGCATGTGCTGGTGGTAGGCAAAAGTGCGGCAGTTAAGCACTTTTGTCTCAATGAGTGTCAACAAGCCGCCTGGCCCCCAAAGAAGCTGGCAATATAGAGAAAAAATAATCGCCCTATTAATGCGCCTCGGGCCAAGTGCAACAAGCTGACAGACAACATGACCCGAACCCCCCCACTACCCCTCTACTTGCTGCTCTAGTTCGCTGGCTATTTAGCTCATGTTCACCCGAGGCGTCTCCGCGCTGTCGAGTGTGTGTGTGTGCTGCCAAGACAAAGCTCAGTGCGCCTGCCTGTCCTTGAGTGCTGCATGCAGCTGAGTTGTAGCTGCCACAGAGTTTACTGCGTCGTATTGATCTTGTGTAGCAATCTGTAGATACGTTTTCATGCACGCATCTAACGCTAATTGGATTTTATATTTGGTTTTTGTGTCGCCGACAAAAGTTGCCATGCAAACAAGCCGAGCCAATCGAATACACGCAGAAACAGAGAAAAAAGCACAAACATTCATCATTATATTGAGCAGCGTGGGGGCGGCAACATGGCGTATACGTTACGCGTTTCACATTACAGCCGCGCATTTTGAATGGGGCGCAACAGCAGCAGCAACAACACAACTTTAATTGGTAAGACTTGAAAGAGAAGTTCGGCCTCACGTTACGCTCTCCTCGTCCTCCTCCTCCTCGTTGTCGTCGTCGTCGTCGTCCCGCTCAAGTTGGCAGCTTTAAGCAGTTACCGTTGGCAGTCGAGAGGTCAGCGGCTCTGCTGGTCTGGTGGGCTTTGTTGTCGTTGTTGCTTTATTTATTATTTCACTGGCCACTTCACTGCCGCCGCCAATCTGTACTCTCCACTAGCCGCCCCTCAATTTGTGCTAATATAATTTAAAAATGTTCACTGCTTCTTTTCTTCGCTTTCTTCTTCGCTTTTAGTGCACATTGGAGAGTCGTTAAATGGGATTCTCGCTGCTTCTCTGGCTCGCACTCTTCATTTTTATTTTCCATTTCGAGGGTTGCACACTGACCCTGCCCCAAACTCACACACACGCTCATACATACTCGTGCTGCTTGCGAGCACTTTGGAGCTCTCGCTCTGCTCATTTTTTGCGTTTGCAAAGTTCACACAAAAATTGAAAAGTACCAAAAGTTCTGAGGGTTAGTTTTTCTTTGGCTTTGCCTTTCCCTTTCCCTTTCCCTTACGTTTCACTCCCGCGCTGCGGTTTCTTTTCTTTTTTTTATTAATGTTGCTGGCGCACATCTTAAAGGCAACAACTTTGCTGCTTCCTATGTAAGGAGGCACAACATTTTTCAAGTTTAGTTGCCGTCGCTGCTGTTGAAGTTTGTTCCTGGTAATTATGCGTTGCCGCATGCACAAAAGTTGCCGGCAGCCTCTTTGGGGTGCAAAGAGGCATGCGAATTATGATGATGCGTGGGCTTCGCTGGCTTCCACATCAACAACCAACAACCAACAACTTCGGGGGCAGCAGCAGCAGCAGCAGAACTTTGATCGACTCGCGACTCGCAACTCGCAGGGCACACAACTTTCACATGCTACGGCATCTCGTAGGTCTTGTGGGACATCTTGGGCATACATTACACAATTTCGCGCACTTCATCAAAAAGTTGGCATACTGCTTTGATTTCTACACGTTGATTTCGCAATTAAAGTCGGTTAATTGCGGCGCAGGCCTCGAGCTGACTTCGATATTCGCTTGCAAAAGTTTGGCAACTTTTCGCTTTTCGCTTTCCGCAGTCAACAGTTGCAGTTGCCGTTTCCACGCAGGCAACAATTAAAAATAATGGCAAAACATTGCGGCAACAACGTCAGCGACAACGACAAGTGCAACAGCAACGACTAGAACTGGCTGCATTATGGCAAGCACAAGCAAGCGTTGGCATTATGTAAAGCAATTAAAATGTAGCAGCGCAAAAAAATTACTCACACACACACACACACACACAGACATGGCAACCGCGCACTTTTAATGGCATGCAAAATGTGTGCCAACGTCGTAAGGGGAGAAAGCTTGCAGCCAGCTGCGCTCGCATTAAACGATGCCCGCCGAAAAGTATGCTGCAGCAAATGTTTACAGGCAGCTGCGCATTAAACGACGCCCGCCGAAAAGTATGCTACAAAAAGTTTAAGCTGCTTGCAAGTCGAAGCTAACCCGTGATTAAATAAATTGTGAAAAAATGTTAAACAAGCCAACGAGCCAAGCCCCTGCACCCCTGCACTTTGCTGCTGCCCCGCTGACCTGCTAAAAATCTATAAAAATGCAGTGCAGCAAAAGGGTCGTGGGGCGGAGGAATGTGCCTGCTGTTAGGCAACATATTGCAGTCAAGGCCTCGCTGCGTGTATTTTTTAAATGCTCGCCGCTTCCTTTTCGTGTTGTTTGTTGCCGCAACGCAGCGCGGCGCATGTGGCACAAACGGAAGCTGCTGTTTGGCTCACATAAATAATAACAATGCTGGGACGAGGAAATGGCAAATGCACCGTGTATGTGTGTGTGTGTGTTTGCTTGTGGGCGGCTGGGCGTGGTTAGCGTAAGCAACACGTGTAACAACTGTTGTTCGCTCGCACCACTCTGCCACCTGGTTAGTGGCTCCCTCCCCCACCCGCTTGTGGCCCTTTATTGCAACTATTTACGCCGTGTTTACAACCTCTGCTCTCTCGCACTCTCGTCCTCTCTCTGTCTGCTGGTTATCTATTGTGCGGCTTGTACACGTGTAGCCAGCCACCTTTGTAGCTAGTCAAACAATTTGGGCAGACTACACAAGGCTTTAAAACGCATGAAATTTAAAGCAAAGACTTCAGCTGGATCGAACTGCAATTGCATACCTGCAAATAGAGGAGAATAAATTATCGATTAGTTGCGCTGCGGCACTTAATTGACAGCATAATTATGGCTGATAATTGGCAAGAGTCGTTGATAGTGCATCGCAATCGCTACGTGCACTTTGCGTTTCTTTAATTTCATTATAACATATATACGAGAGCTTTCGCAATAATTTCATTTGGCTGCATTTTGCGGGCAACCGCATTTCAACATTTCTGAATTTTGCGAATTTTCTGCTCGCTCCCTCGCTGGATGTTGTTATTATTATGGGGCATACTTATTGCTATTGCTATTGTTATTATTATTATTTATTTGGCCAACCAACGTTCGCTGCACTGATGTGCTTTATTGTCAATGTCACCTGCAGCAATTACCACCAACAATTTACACATTTTTTTGCCGGCCAGTTAGCGTGAAATGCATTTGACAGCTTCAAATATTGCGGCGCCAAACTGTGAAAACTCGTGTAGCACACTTTTGAACTGCATCCAGCTTTAAATTGTGTTACATCAGGGAACTTTCGCCTGGTTAAAAGTATCGTAAAAATTGTAAAATTAATTTAAATGTGTGGCTAATGAATGTTTACAGCATTCATATTTCAGTGTCCCAAGTTGCCGCATTGTGATGCTAAGCATGCAACATACTTATGAACGCATCAAAACGAAAAGAAAATCCAAATCAAAATGCAAATCGCAGCGCTTGCATCAAGCGGGCGAAGTGACAAAAAATTAGTCGCGGCAAGCAGATACATACGAGTGTATATTGATATTGAGATACGGCATTGGATGTCAATTTCTATGTTGTGTCGCCTGCGTGAAACTGTGAAGCGATTGGAAACTGATATGCAAATGATCGCTCATGGCTTGTAATTGAGAGAAATTTCAGTTTCTTTGAGTTTTCAGTTAGTTGGTTTTTGATAAATCGACGACGCTGCACCACAGGGGCGCCGCAGTGGCGCAGTTGCATAAGCCCCGACCCTGCACAGATGGCTAATCAGCGAGCGAGCGAGCTTCGTTAGGCGGACAACACAAGAACGCGCATCGCTTGCGTAGGCAGCAGCGACAGCATCAGGTTGCCTCGTCTTGTATGCAACCGAAACTGAATTCGTAAACTGAGTCCCGAAACGACAAAACACGGACAATCAGTTGATGTGCGCTGCGCTCACAGTAGCCGCAAGCACATGTCCCAGCATTCAACTGGCAACTGGCAACTTGCAACTGGCAACTGGCAACTCGCATTCGGCCGAGAACACCGGGCGAGGTCGTGGCAAGTTAATGACTTTTGCAGTTGGCCAAACGGCAGCAACAATGTGCGGCGAATTACCTTTTTTGTGCTTATGCAACGATCATAAAACGCAGAGGGATGCGCGGCCCCCTCTCCCTTCTCTCTTCCCTACTCCCTGTTGCTTTGTGTCTCTTGCGAAATATAAATGAAATAAATTACTGCGCAGGCGCAGCAGCGGCCGCAAACAATGCAGACAACTGCAGCCTGGCTGCCGTCGAACGAATTTGAATGAACGTGCTCCTGGCTGTCTGTCTCTCAGTCTCTCAGTCTCCCAGTCTCGCTGTCTGTCCGCCGTCTGGCTGTGTGTGGGTTCTGCGCGCTCTTCATTTGAATGCGCAACATGTTGCGGCTGAGCCTGGACGCTGCAACTCCTACGGCTTCATTTGCCATTATCTTGGCTCGCCCGGTTAGTTAGTGCGCTTTAATTTATCGCCGCATCGCTGCAGCGTCTCGCATGCGAGCACGAGATGCCGCTGCTCTACACCTACTACATGCCTCGTACCTCGCACAATGCCACGAGGCAAGTCAATTGTCCATACGTATCTCCGGCTCCATCATAAAATTGCCATTGTGTTGTGCTGCTCTTCTTGCGGCTCGCATGCAAATATGACACGACTCCGACTCTGACCCCCCATCCCCCCGCTCTCCACCTTGCCACACAACTCTTCGCCGGCTGTCTGGCTACTTATTTGCTTATTAAGTTTATTATTGTTGTCGTTATCTGCGCTGTAATACAAGTTGTTGCTGCTGCTCTTGCAGTTGATTGTGGTCATTGCTGCTGGTTATCATTATGTTTATTATTGCACTCGCTCAACTACAACTTGAAGCCGCATCTCTCTCCCCCCCTCTCTCCCTCTCCACGCTTAATATGCGCATCTTTTTGCGCTAATTTAATGTGCTGTCCATTGTTCGAGACTCGTGCCGTGCCCTCGAGTGCCTCGAGTCGCAATTTATGTGCTGCTTGAATTGATCTTTAAGCCAGTTTTACGGGTCTTATGGCCAGCGATCGGGGCAAGTTGCACAAGTTGAAGTCGCAAGTTGCACTAGTTACGCTCCCCATGTTTCTTTGTCAATTCGACGGCTCATTTATAGTCGCAGTGCGCTTCAATCTAATGGCCGGCGACTGCCAACCTGACAAATACAAATGCACTGCAGCTTTATCTGCACATGCTCGGCGCTCAGATAGTTCTGCTTGCAGGCCAGCGCAGTTCATCAAGCGGGCTGGCCGTCATCAGTGTCGGACTGCACGCCCACCCAACACCCACCTCCCACACAAGCACACACAAGCACGAGGTTGGAGCTGGAGCTGGGGCTGTGTGTTCGTTGTTTGCTGCCTATTTACCATTTACCATTTTCAAGCTTTTCCACTTCCGGGCAATGTACTAAAGCGTTTCCGTGTGTGTGTGTGTGTGTGTCAAGGATTTATGCCCATATCCTCTCCACATACCCTCGACTTGGACTCGAGTTCATAATCTCGCCACTCAAATCGCTAAGCAGGCAGCTGTGTAGCCGTAGCTGGAGCTGCCTTCCTTCACTGGGACTGCACTTAATTTAGCCTTAATTAATTGACCTGCAGTCGAGTCGAGGCGAGTCGAGTCTCCTTCTTCGCTCCCCACTGCCTGCCCTCCAGACATTCCCTTAGTTGTGCTCTACTTGCTCTACAACTCGTTGTTGCTGCCGCGTTTGCCATTTTTGCAAATGTTTTGTGTACATGCAAATCGTTCGCTCAACTCATCCGCTCACTCACTCAGCTGCTCATTCACTCATTCAGTCAGTCAGGCAGTCAGTCAGTCAGGCAGTCAGGCAGGCAGTTCGTGGTCAGTTCCATTCATTGCCATGGAGTCGCTCAAGTGGCGCTGTGGCCACTCGAGTGGCCTGCCCACTTCAACGGAGGACCAAGCCCGGCATCAGCCTCTCTCTGCCCCAACGACCTCAACTGTCTTGCTTCCCGCTCGCTGCCTGCCCCTCCCTCATTGCCCTACCAAGCTCATTTCATTTGAATTTTTATTTATATACTCTGCAAAGATATTTCAGCTGTCTGCAAACGTTTGCAATACTAAAAATCTATATAGTACTTGTAAAACTGCCTAGGTTAGATGCCCAAATATTTATGGTCAATCGACTTCACCAATAGCAAATTTCGACAAATGCCTATAAAGTATATATGTGCATATGATATCAGCAATTGCAAATTTATAGGTTGGAGATCCGACAGATTGTGCCTAATTCTTTGAGTTTATTCACAATAACAATTAAGCATTTATTTACCAATACTCAACATTAATATCTACAAAGTATACTCGTATATATACTCCATATCTCTAGGTTAGTTGGCTAATTGCAAGTTTCTAAGTTAGAGAATCTTACAGAATTGGTGACAATTTGAAGCTGCATATTGCATATTATTTCATTCAATAAAAGTCGATTCAACTATTAAACACTTATTTGTCAATACTTGACATTAATACCTATATAGTTTGCTGACAATTATGGCAAGTAGTTGAAGTCGTTGACATTTGTATTACCATAAACTAAAACTCTCTAGTGATCAGTCGACGTCAGCTAGTTTATAGATTGAAGATTGAAGAGTTTTTGGCCACTAATTTCAGCTGATTTACACCAAACCTTGCTTGAATTGTTAAACATTTTTGTAACAATGCTTTATACAAATACCTATAAAGAGTATATGTATAACAAATATATACTAAAACTCTTTAGGCTGGATGGCTAAGTATCTAAGGTCAATCGACATCAGCAACTACAAGTTTCATAGTTAGAGAATTAACAGATTTTTCCTATTTGATTTCAGCTTATTCACAATAACAGTCACTTCAACAGTTAAGCATTTATTTACCAATACTCTACATTAATATCTATAAAGTATACTCATATATATACTAAAGCCTATTAAGTTAGTTGCCCAAATATTTAAGCTCAATCGACATCAGCAACTGCAAGTTTTTACTAGTTAGATTCTAAGCAAATTTACTGACCTTTTGATGCTGCGTATTTTATGTCAGTTGATTCACAATGACAGTTGCTTAAACTCATAAACACTAACTTACCAATCTTCTTTATTAATATCTACCTAATGAATATATTTATTAATACTCTCTAGTTTAGATGGCTACATATTTTTAATGACAATCGACATCAGCTAGTTTCAGTTCATTGGTTTTTTATATACATTTATTTACATAAGTAGTGGTAGTAGTTTCAAAGTTAGAGATTTCATAATTTTATAGACATTTTGAAGCTGCACATTTCAATCCAGTTTAATCCCAATTACAGTCGCTTTAACTCTTGAAGATTTATTTATCAATCCTCTATACTAGTACCTATCTAACGAATATAGGTATATATTAATACTCTCTAGGTTAGATGGCTACATATTTTTAATGACAATCGACATCAGCGAGTTTCAGTTCATTGGTTTTTTATATACATTTATTTACATAAGTATGTAGTGGTAGTAGTTTCAAAGTTAAATATCTAATAATTTTATAGACATTTTGAAGCTGCACATTTCAATCCAATTTAATCACAATTACAGTCGCTTTAACTCTTAAAGATTTATTTATCAATCCTCTATACTAGTACCTATCTAACGAATATAGGTATATATTAATACTCTCTAGGTTAGATGGCTACATATTTTTAATGACAATCGACATCAGCGAGTTTCAGTTCATTGGTTTTTTATATACATTTATTTACATAAGTATGTAGTGGTAGTAGTTTCAAAGTTAGAGATCTAATAATTTTATAGACATTTTGAAGCTGCACATTTCAATCCAATTTAATCACAATTACAGTCGCTTTAACTCTTAAAGATTTATTTATCAATCCTCTATACTAGTACCTATCTAACGAATATAGGTATATATTAATACTGTCTAGGTTAGATGGCTTAATATTTTTACTGGCAGCAACTGCGAGTTTCTAACTTAGATTAGGCAAATTTTCTGACATTTTGAAGCTGCACATTTCAATGCAGTTTAATTACAATAACAGCTGTTTATCAATACGCCATGTAATGAGTGTAAAGTTAGCCAAAAGTAAGAGCAACCGGCAGTCGTTGTGTGTGCAGCAGGAGGATTGTGTGGGCAATTAAAACGTAATAAGCTGCAAGCTCAAATGCAAACTGCTCGTGTGTCGCGGAGCGCAGTCGAGTTGGCTGCTTGTACAACTATCGATTAGTTGTTTATTGGTTGTGTTTGCCACTCAATTAATTATTTTTACTGCACATCTGCACAAGTTTTCGAGCCTGCGGTCAATTTGAATAATGTTTAATTAACAGAGCGCAGGCGAGTCGAGTTAAGTCGCCGTCGAGTGTGTGGCTCTCTACCATATACCATATAAAACTGGGTCACTCAAGAGTTCTGCTCTCTCTCCCGCTCTCTAGCTTTGGCTTTGGCGCTGGCTTTGGCTTATTACAGCAACTAATTAAGGCGAGTCTGGGCGCAGAGAGCTCACACTTCGCGCTGTTCGCATTGTTGTGTGTCGGATGTTGGATGCTGGATGTCGGATGTCTCGCAGTAAACTCATTCGCAGAACACTTAATGCGCACTAATGAAATGTCAGCTTAAGTCATAACTCAACTGCAGCCGGGAATGGCAACAAAACCCTTGTCCGGCAGAGCAGCCACAACAACCAAACAGCTGCGATTGGCGACCTCAACTAAGCCCCAAGCTTCGGGCTCCCGGCTCCCGGCTCCAACGGCAACTGAGCCACTTCTTATAACGAGAATCTATGACAAAGCCAAGGGCGCAAGTTTTGTGAGGCTTTTCGCTTGGCTTTTAAATATGACATGCATTTATGAGATTTATGCGTGTGTGTGTGTGTATGTGTGTGTGCTGCTTAACAAAATGGCGGCCATTGTAATTGATAAGTTCCACTGTCTGTGTGTGTGTGTGTTATTGTCCTGCCAATGGACGCCATTTTGCTTACACGCTAAAAGAGATTGATGATGCTTTGAAGGACTCAAACACGAGATGAGACTTGAAGTTGGGTAATTGTAGCGGCAAAATTAAATGATGAAAAGTTTGCTTTCGGCCAGAATGCGACGTCGTCCATTTGATTGATGAAATGATAAAGATCTGGCGCTGGGAGCGGACAGGGGCATTATTATTGCGTTATTATTAAAGCGTTTTTAATGCTAAATGTCAAATGCAGGACAGATAAGCAGCCCCAGCTGTCAATGCACTGACAACGACTCGAGTGCGGCCACAGCCAAAGAATGAATGAATTGGGGGCCACAAGGAAGTCTCCAACTGCGAGCATGAGGGGGGTGGGGGGGGGAGCGGGCATCATTACTAAATGAGCATGTTATGGGCTTCGATAGACGGCTGGCAGGATGGACTCGATACATGCGCATAGTGGCTGAGCTGCAAATCCCACTTAAAATTCGCTTCGTTTACGAAAATGTAATGATGATTAATTACCGCACGCAGAATGTGGCAGGCAGCAGCGGCATGCTGGTTGAGGTTTTTCTACTGCTTTTTCTCCTTTTTTTTTGTGTGCTTGTTCTCTTCCGGGAAAGTGCTAAGTACATAGAAGCAGCAGCGTAGTGTGAGGAGGCCTTTCACTCCCGCTGGCTTTGTGTATTGGTCATTATCACTGCTCTCTGGCAAACCGCCCCGCCCCCCGGCTGAACAAAAGTAATTAATATGCCAAAGTTGAGCGTCGCTGTCGTTGGCAGAAGACATCGTCGGCAACTGGGATTTGATGAAGTGAAGGTTAAGCCAATGTCGCCGATTCCATATGCAAAGCGAAACGCAATCAGCGCGTTGCCCGCAAATGCAAAAATCAAATAATTGTAGTTGGCTAGCAGAGCGTAAGTGGTGTGTTTGTTGTGTGTGGCATCTAAATCCGACATGCTGGGCGCGGCTAACTGACCAGCTCTCTGGGGGCTAGCAGACCGCATTATGGCTCAATTAAAAACCATTTGCACGCTAATTGCAATGCAACGCGACCTGAGGCTCATTCGATCATTGGCGAATTGCGGCATTGATCAAATTCAAATTTATTATAATCAAAATACACACACACACACACGACTGCAAAATGGCGCTGCACTTAAAAACATATTTACAGCGACTCTGTTTGTTGCAGCGCACAAAACGCTAATTTGTTTTTAATATGCGGCCACAGACAAGAGATACACATACAAGTATATATACAGAGAGAGAGAGACAGTATATAGACTGGCTGGCTGCTCAGAAATTCATAAGCCGCAAAGTGTTTCGTCGTTAACACCCGACAGCGCGTAGTTTGCTTTTGGCCCAAATCCTAGGCTGCGGCTTAACAATGTTATTAAAATTAATATAAATGACTTCGACGCGGACATTAGCCGCTGCCCCTTTCCATAGACCGACTCTCAGCGTGGCGGTAACCTTTTGCTGTTCTTATTGTTTTTGTAATTAGCGCGCTCCAAAGCAAGAGAGAGAGAGACAGCGAGAGAGAGAGGGACCTAAACAAAGCGCTGAATGCCGTTCAATGTTCTGCGCGTTTTTTTCACTCGTTGTACGCTTCTTCAGTTGCTGCTGCTGCTTTGTAATTAATAATCGAAGAGGCATAAATATTTTCCAAGAGTTGTCTCTAATGAACGCTGATGGCTGTGAAGCGTGGAAAAAGCGGTAACTGGTAACGAGTTTTATTAATTAAAGTGTGGCCCAAAACTGCTTTGGCGAGCGCCGTTTAAGCCGATTATTTGTGAATACACTCACTACACACTGCTGCTAATCTCGCGCGACTTTGATAGATTAGCGAGCCCTTCTCTCTCTCTCTCTCTCTTAGTGAATTAATCAACAGTTTTGTTGAGTTGCGAATCATAAAAGTTTTCGTGCAATTGATTTGGGCAGCAAGCAGTTTAATTATGCCGGCAGAGGTTAATAAAAAGCATACGAAATGCATTAATAGAAATAAATTGAATATGAGTGTCGAGCTTATATATTTGCCAACTTACATATTCATGTGCCATCGCATCTAATGCCAAAAGCAGCCAACTCTCGAGCGAGGGACGACACATGTAATATGTAGAAGGCAAACAAGCGAACAAACGAAGGAACGAACGAACTTCTTATGCAAAGCCACTTAACAAAAAGCAATTTATTTGCACATAATTTGTGAGCGCCGCAGGATATTGGCTGGCAGCGTATCCTGGCCGAGCAGACGTTGACAGGCAGTCGACTAGTCAGGCAGTCGACTAGTCGACAAGTCACCGAGTCGACGCACTAAAATTACAAATTAATTTTGCGAAAATTTGCGCAAAAACTAGGAGTGCTCAAAATATGCCCGCTGTAGACGGGAAGACAACGTTGTCTGGAGGCGTCTGCGTAATCCCGCCATTGCCGAGTAAATGAAATGTATTGAATTGACATAAAAGTCGCTCAAGTTAATTCCCCGGCAATGTAATTGCTCCCCCCCCTGCCCTGCCCAGCCTCTTGGCATACATGTGATTTCGGGGTTGTTGTTGAAGCAGTGGGGAAAATCTATACAACATTTTGGACAATGTCAATTTGTTAGCATTTATTGAATTGTGAATTATTAAAGCGAACAAATTGAAAACGCAAGTGTGCGCAGTCGGCTCGCATGTGGGGATTTCTTATGATTTGCTCGTGTGTGGCATGTATCTGTAGCTTATAGAAATGGCATATTGTGTGGCACGACACAAAGGCAAAGTCGATTTAGTTGGCCAAATAAGAAAAGAAGCCCGCCGCCTCCCACACAAGCCATAAACAGGATATACACACAGTATATAGTACACATATATGGTATATATATATATATATATGTGTGTGGTATATACGCGTCTTTGGCTGTGTATTCATGGGCGCACATTATAATTTCATTGAGTTGCACGCAACAGCTGAGCTGAGCTTGCTTGCTGGCCAGCGATTGTTGTGTTGATTTCTCAACTACTTTTTGTGTATTGACTTTTTTGCTGCGCACCAATATACCCAATAGCACTTAGCCCCACACTCCCCCTACTCTCCCCCCCCCCTTGGACCAGCAGCAAAATAAATGCCAATGAAAGCGAGTAATAAATGCAAACACACTCCCCGAAACGTGTTAGTTATGAGGCGGGTGCGGAGCTTGCGGTTAATGTTGCTATAGCCGTTGAATACAACAGAATTTAATAAGTAAATAGAGCACAGAAAGCAAAGCAATTGCTGATTGCAGTTGCCAAGACTCCTGTGACTGTGTTTAGTCGTCATTTTTGGAGCATTGTTGTTGATAGGCTTGTCGAATCGATATCGATGTGCTGGAGCTGCGATCAACCCTCGCTGGCTGACATTAACAGCATCCATTTCTTGTGCAATTTTTCAAATATTTGTCTTGCCCACTCTCTCTCCCCTCCCCCGTCTGCTGGCTGACCAAAACAAATGCCAACTAATGCGGGGGAGAGTGTGAGTGCGGCGCTCGAGCACCAGCCAGCTATTTGTCACGCTCGCAAGTAGCAGCAGGAACAGCAGCTAGCTGTTCCATTATCAAATCGTTGACATTTATGCCGCCGGCTCAGCCATTGGCAGCACTTGATTATGATGAAACAGGCGACGTGACTCGGACTTTGACAAGAACTTGGAGAGCAGAGACTCGCAACTTGTCGCCGGGACGTGCTAAATTATCGGAGCGAGCGAGGAGCGGAGAGTAGGACTTGCTTTTATGCTGTGCGATATCCCGCGGCTTTGTTTAGTTTCCAACTTCGTTAGTTAGTTAGTTTGCTTAGTGTGTGGGCAGTCAGTGAAGTTGAAGCGCACGATAACCACACTAAACACACACACAGACAGTCTCTGACTCTAATTGCAAAAGCAGCTTAAGACAATTGAAGTGCGGCACAACAATGGGCCACTTGAGCGCATTCGGAGCGATAAGCCGCCGTCAACTCGCCACAATTAGCTTATCGCCCAAGCAGCAGCAGCAGCAGCAGCAGCACAAATTGGAATGCGATTAATCAGGCATCAGACATCAGGTCAGCAGTTTAAAACAGAAGCTGCCAACTGCTCGTCGACTTGGCTGCAATATTTGTGGGGGGAATCGGGAGTCGTTTATCGACTGGAGTTTTGAGTGCGCGCCAAATGTGGCAAGGAAATGCGACAGCGAGCAACGTGTTTATGGCTCTGGCCATAAAATAAGCAGGCGTATAAAATGTTTGCCGCATTTTAGGCGCAGCAACAAATGCGCCAAGTGGCAAGTGCCAAAAAAGTTACAACGACAACGAAAAATGATCGGGTCGTCGTAGTTTTGCTCAGTTTTTCCACTGCATTTGGCAGCCATGTAATAACAGGCCATAAAAATCACACATATATATATATATATATTGTATATAAGTTATGCAGCAGAGTCGAGTGCATCAAAGTACTTTGGCAGACTGTTTTAAATTCCATTGACTGACTGACTGACTGAGTGAGTGAGTGACTAAGTCGACTTAGCAGCGTCTGAGCAGCTGGCAGCGTTCTTTGGCCAGCGTTCGCTGACCCTTGCTTTGCCTTCAAGATGCCAGAGAGAGAAATTCGCCACTGCAGTTGAATTTGAAGAGCTCTCCACTGTTCGCAGCATGACAAAGGAAAACGATAACACTTGGCCAAGCTCCTCTTCTATTTTTGTTTTTTTCTCTTTTTGCCCGTCTTGTTATTTCTTGTGTTCAACAATCATATTTCTATCTCTGCGACTGTCCTCGTCAGACTTGCCTCCCTTTGCCCAACTCTCCACGCAAAGGAATGAAAAATTCTAGACGTCATCTTGTTGGCAGCGCGTCCTTACAGTTCAATTGCTGTTTGGGGCACGACGAGGACTTCATAGGCGCTGTCCAAATATTTTTCTTACATTTCCGTAATGTGTCTCTCTCTCTGTCTGTCTCGCTCGCTCATTGCTGGCAATCAAGCGTTTTCCGTTTTTAATCAACGACAGCGCATCGCAATAGTTGTGTGCGATTGCTCCATAAATACTTGTCACGGCCCCATTGGCAAATTTATGGCCATTTCGGTTTTTTTTTTGTTTTTGGTGAAATATACAAAACTCGCCCCGAAACTGGGGCAACTGGGGAGCGTCTAAGCGCAGCATCCATCAATTTTTATGACGCCCCAGCGAATGTCGCTGCAGTTGCGTATAAATAAAAGCGAATCTGCGCGCCAACCAATTGCCAATGCACATAACAATGCTCGCCGCTTTATCAGCCACCAAATTGCAATATATAGGTACACATCGTCCACATATTGCAGTTGGCCGGCGAAACAATAACGCGCCCCGGGGAGATCGACGGCGAGAGATTGCGGCGCACACAGTTAGCGGCAATTTGATGGTTGTGGCATTGTTATTGCTGCCCCGGTTAATCTCTGTTGCAGCCATTGTTGTTGCCACTGCTGCCACTGCTGCTGCCAATCGATCAGCGCGCTCCTCCATTAGGCGCCGCTTAAAGATGTTGCACACACACACACTTGCCCATCAAATTGCCGCCCACGTAACAGCAATTGCAAGCACTTAACGTCGTTGCTCCTCCCTCTCGCTCCGACTCCACCTTCAACGCACATTTGTTTGTAATGAAATTATTTAAGTTGAACGCAGCCGCGGCTGCCGCTCGACGAAGGATCTGAAGGAAGCGCAGCTGCCATGGCTGCCAAACTCAATTAAAACGTCAGCGCTGCCACCGCCGCTGCTGCTGCTACAGTTGCTGCTACAGTTGCTGTTAGTTATTTGCAACAACAATGGCAACAACTTGGCGCACATGCCAACTGATAATTAACTTGAAAATCAACTTTTAGCAGCGACGCGCGCCTCACGAAGCAACGATACAGCGAAACACCGAAACACTTAAAGACTATCACTATTCGCAGCTGCAACAGACTCCGACTCCGACGCCGACTCCAACTCCGGGCTCTGCTTAAACGGTGGCAGCAACCAATATTTAAATATGTCAATTAAATAGACGCCACATTGAAGTGCTAAAACAACAGAAGCATTCAAGCATTCCACGCGTTTCATTAGCGCCATTTTAGTCGTGTAAATTCGGGCTCAAAATTAATACAACAATAATATTTCATTAGTGTAATTTTAGTCGTTTAAATTCTGGCTCAAAATTAATACACATATAATATTTCATTGGTATCATTTTAGTCGTTTAAATTCTGGCTCAATAATAATACAATAATAACATTGATTTATGTATTTACTACATTTTCAAAGCATAAAAAAAGACTGAGTAATACAAAGATAATATTGATTTATCCATATTATTTGGCAATTGTTAAAATGCTTCTTAATATTTATTTTAATTCTCATTCTAATCTGATCATAATATCATTTAATAATAACAAATGAACACGTTAGAAAAACACGCAAATTTCTAATCAAACGCAATTAAAATTTGCTGTATTCAAACATTACTCTGCTCTACACTATCTAAATAACAGTCACTAAAACTATTCTTGAATTAAGTATGCCATTTATCCTGAGTACAACAAAAATATTGTTTAACAAGTGATGAAATACTTCTTCATACAATCAAATTCTATTTGAAATGACAACAAACAAATAAAAAACAAAATGAAACGTTTCAAAAATACGCAAATGACTTTCACAATTAGGATTTGCTGAGCTTCAACTTTACTATACTCTAATATATCGATTTATGTAAATGATTTGAAAAGTGAATACTGCTTGATATAATCAAATTCTCTTGCAAATATCGAATAAAATCGTTTGCAAAATCCTTAATTTCTTGTAAACTACAAGTGGGATTTGCTTTCTTTAGTTATGTCATCTAAGTTACTGAATAGTGAGTGCAATAATAATATGGATTTATTTATATGATTTGACAGGTGATAAAATAGTTATTGATACATTCAAATTCCATTCCAAATAGCACAGCATCAAGTTAGAGAAATCCTCTATTTCTTATGCACCATACTTAAGATGTGCTGTTCTCAAACATTACTCAACTTTACTTTACCTTAATGCCAGTCAATATTTTGTTATTAAGGTATGTCCCTAAGTATGATAAGTGATGAAACAGTTGTTGATACATTGAAATTTTATGACAAATCTTCAAATGAAACACTTTGAAAAGTAGGCAATTTCTAGCAAACCACAATGGGGATTTTCTGACCATTCACTACTTTAAAACTATGCTTTCGTTAAGTATGTTATCTAAGTTACTGAATACTGAATACAATAATAATATTGATTTATTCATATGATTTGACAAAATGCTTCTAGATACAATAAAATTCAATTGCGAGTAACAAAACATGAAGTTAGAGAAACTCTCAAATTTAGGATCTGTACATTGTGCACTACCTTAATGCCAGTGACTAAAACTATGCTTTCGTTAAGTAGGTATGTCATCTAAATGTCTGAATACTGAATAGAAAAATAATATTAATTTATTTATATGACTTGACAAGTGACCAAAAACCTTCTAACAAACCAAATTTAGGATCTGTGCATTTTTCACTACAGTGACTAAAACGATGCGTTCGTTAAGTGTGCCGTCTAAGTTTCAGAGTAATGACAAGTGATAAAAGACTTCTTGATATAATGAAACCGCTATTTGGATTTGCTGGCCATACGTACTATACTCTAGCTGCCAGCTAATGCCGGCGACTAAAACTATGCTTTCATTAAGTATGTCAGCTGAGTTCTCTGCTGCTTCTTTTGTTTCACTTCGTTCTTTTTCTCGCTGCTCTCTCAAGCGCAAACTTTGCTGTTGTAGTAAAAACTAATGAAGCGACAATTTGTATTTTGTTCGACGTTACTTTTGTTGTTGTTGTTGTTGTTGTTGTTTTCTTTTTCTCACATAAAATTCAATTTGCGTTTCAGATATTTATGCTGTGCCCGAGGTGTGCGAGTGTGTGTGTGTGTGAGTGTGTTAGATGTCTTGACACGCCCAGTTCTTTGGGATGGTTGTGTGACGCTTCAGTTGGCAGCGCAGCCGTTTTATAACCCGTTTTATGTTGCGACCTATTCGCTTTTATGTTACGTTGCGGGCCTTCATTAGGCCAGGCAATTAATTGTCATTTGTCAGCTTATGACGGACGTTTTGTTATTGCTGTAGAGTCGCATGCGTTATGAATGAAAACGATATTCATTGAGTGAAAATGTGATTTGATTTGATGTGCCATTTTGCCATTTGCCTGATTGAAATCGGGGGCGCTGCTGGCAGCCCGAGTTGCTGATGCAGCAAAAAGCATGAAGCGAGTAGAGAGGTGGGTGGCAAAGTCGTTGCCAAAAGCAGGTCCATGCTCAAAAATTGATGCCAGAAGTATCTGCCAGCAAATGAAATGAAAATCGAACTAATGTAAAATTTAGCACACACACACACGCACACTCGCTTATGTAGCGAGTTATATACACAGCTGCTGCACAGCTGCAAAAATTCGCTTCGGTTCGGTTCGTTATTGTGGCCGCACGCTGCAACAGCTGCTGGCAATGACGACGACGACGACCCAAAATGTTGCATAAAACTTGGCGCCCCACATGCAGCCACCCCGCATTTTGTGTATGCGCTTTTGTTGGCATAAAATTTTGCGAATAATTAGAAAATTGTGGCAGCTTCTTGGTTGAAGCCAGAGCAGCTGTTGCAGCTCTGCTTGTTGTCGCCTCTAGTTGTCGCTGGTGTGCAAATCTATGTCAGCCGAGCGCAGAGACAGCCAGAGACATATAGACAGCAACCAGCTACAGCTACAGCTACAGCTTCAGCTTCGGCTTCGGCTTCGGCTTCAGTTGCAGCTTCAGTTGCAGCCAGGCTGGCACATCAATTAGTGCCGCACAAAGCCACAGCCGAGCAGCTCCTGTCTCGCATTTTTGGGCTGCCAAATTTGCCTTGCTGCCTCCGCACTTCCCCCCCCCCCCTCTCTCTTTGCCTTCCGCTCTTTGCATGTCATTTCGAGTGTAAACTGTGTGAGGTGACGCCGTCGACGTCGACGTTGCTGCTGCTCCTTTGTGCCGCCTGATGACTTGCAGCGTTTGTAATTGCTTGAGGTTTAATTAAAAAATGTTTGTCGGTCTGTCCAAAAACTTTGCGCCACCCACAAGAATGCGTGTGTGTGAGTGTGTGTGTGTGTGGCAGGACTATGCAATTTGTAACTAATCAGGCAAAGGTTGGCAAAGTTGGGCTGAAATAAAACAACTGTCGTTGTCGGTCTCGCAGTTTAGCTTTTAATTTCTTTAACAAATTCAACTGCCACTCGCAATGCTAATCAATTAATTAAAACGAGCGCAAAAAAAAGCTGCTGCAACTAAAGTTTTTTCCACCCAAAAAAACTTTGACACAACAATTAAATGGCTTTATTGCAAAAAAAAAAAAGCGAGCACAACAAAGAGACAGAGAGACAGAGAGAGAGATAACTTTATCTAACGTCCAGTGCGCTGCTGTGGCGTCTCTCGGAGGTTGCAGCTACGAAAAATGTGCTGCAAATTTATGCAACAAAACTTTAAATTGATTTTGCCCTTTTTACAAGACACCCAGCCAAAGAGAAGCGGGAGGATGATTTTTGTTTTTTAATCCAATGCGAGCGAGACGGCAAGAGAGCGGGAGCGAGAAAGGGATTTGCGTGGCATGGGGGCGGCAAAATGATAACGTAACTTTTGGTGCGATATGCAAATGAAGGCAAAACTTTGATATCGGCAGGCGAAAGTCACGGCTAACACCAGAGCCAGCTGCAAAGCCAAAGCCAAAGCCGAGTCCGACTGCGACTGCGACTGCGACTGCGGACGATGGCAAACCAAATTCCAATTGCAATTCAAAAAGTGCAGCAGGCATCCCATGATTAATGTTTGCCCTTGTCAGCTTCCTCCCCCTTCCACTCTCTCAGTGAACTTTTGGCCAAAAACCAAACCCAAACCCAAACCCAATCCGAAGCCCAATCCCAATACCTATTCCAATTCCAATTCCACCTAACGGCCAACTAATCGTGCAAAGTTTTGGCTGATTTTTAAGCTGCTGCTGCTGTTGCTGTGTGGAAAAGTACGTGAAAATTGAAAAACTCGCATTCCGAACTAAGCATCTGTGTCTCTGTCTCTCTGTGTGTGTGTGTGGGGAACTTTTTAATGCCCTTAATTTGGAGGGCTTAAAAAGTTGTGTGCTACGTGAGGGGCAAAGTCAATTTCCATGCCATCAAATCGACGGCAACTGTATAAACAATCCGGCAACCAAGCGATGACGATGATGAGAACTGTCGCCCCGCCGAAGAAGGCAAACAAAGCATAAACAAAACACAAGCTGTAAAAACAAAAACAATTGTGATAAAATGCAGCATGCACTGCATACAGATCCCATCCCAAGGGATCCCAACCAAACTCCATACCATATCTATGCAAGTTTGGCTGCCATCAAGAACAACACGACATCCATAAGCTCGGCGTTCGCTGTGTGCGTGTTAATGACACATTCTCTTCGATCCCAACTCTCCCCTGACCCCGCTTGGTGCTTTGTGAGTTTTGAGTAGTGTTTTAACAATTGCTTTCTCGTTTTCCGCTGCGACAGCGGCGACATTAAGTGTCATTAATGCAAATAAATTGTCTGGCAACAAAGTGCCAACGGCATTTGGAGAAAGTGGCTAGAAGCGCGGTCCGGCTGAGATTAACATTGATGTAACTGGCGTTATCCCTCGACCGGGAAGTCATTTGAAAGTCGAGACGTCTAACCCTTTTACACAGGCGACTTAGTTGTGTTGTCATTACTAATTAAGCGCAACACACGCAACAATTTGTCAACTACAATTGTGTGTATGTATTTTCGGGCATAACGCTGGATAACGCCCTCATTTAGCGAACGGCGAACGGCGACGAATGAAAAATGCATGAGCGGAAACTCAAAACTCAAACACTCACACGTGTCCCGAGCCAGGGCCGCGGCTTTGTTTCCCATTTGACTGACAGCTTGACCGATTTAGAGTTCGATTCGAAGTCCATCTGGGGGAGGTAGTGGGGCAGGCAGGGCTCCTGCGTGAAGGCTCAATGATGTGTGCAACCGACAACGACGTCGACGACGACGACGACGACGACGACTGGCCAAGGTATTCAATTACCGGTCACACACACGCAGGCCCGTTACTTGGACACGCCGTCGAACTATCTATCTATCGAGTCATCTATCTGCTGGCTAGTAACTTATATTGCCGGCTGCCATAACTACGACTAATTTGCGGCCTTTCCATGCCGACTGCGGCTGGGTATAAATAATTTCATCGGCCCGATAGCCATCGTCGGGCATAGTATCGTATTACTGCTTTATTAATATGCCATTATGCAGAGCCGCGTCGCGCTCTCACATGTGCATTCCTAATTGCGTTGACAGGCGAAGACTTGCGGCATTTAGCGCCGATCCCTGCCCCCCCTTTGCTACACGCCACCAAGAGGCGACTATTTGTATTGTTTGAGTTTTGTTTACGCAGCGAGGACACACTAACATACGTGGCTAGATTTGCCGTCTGTCAATAATTCAATTTAGAGTGACGCAAAAATTGTGGAAAAAGTTGAAAGCGCTTGTCCTGAAAATTTCAGCAATTGAGCGCGCACGCGGCCATCGATTGGTGGAAGAAAACTGGAAAACTGGCCCAACATCTCGGCGTACCCTTATCAATTAGTCATATCTTAGCCCCGCTCTTCGATTAGCCCCACGATCGCATCGAGTGGGGAGTGTGTGTACTACGGATTCAAATATATTTTTCGTTTCTCTTTATTTTGTAGTTGTTGTTGTTGTGTCACGCCCTCCGCTCGATGGTTGCATGTGATAAAATTAGAGCAGTTCCACGGGACGGGGACTATATTTAAACCACAACAAACAGCGACAACGTGAACGACAACTTGAACGACAACTGGGCTAAGTGAAGGCAGGCACTCGCAACCGCCCCCGCCCCCGCCCCGTCCCCGTCACCGCTCTCCACTAGCTGGCTTCCTATGTGGCATTGTTGTGGCTCGAGTGTTTATATATACCTCGAAGTCGTCGTCGTAGCACGCTTCGCTGGCTTTCAGTTAACTCTTGACCCCACGTAATAATAAACAGCAGCGCGACGGCGGTTTTACGAGTGTAGCAAGTCCGGCTGGACGTTGGAAACAAAAGCGGCAAGAATCTAATAAATAAATGAATGCGAGTAAGCAAGCCTTGTGCATAGTTGACGAATTGTCAGATTGTTTGTCATGCGTCTGACTGTCTGTCTGTGCAGCCCGTCATTTTGTTTAAGTAAGCGGAAAAACGTTTTACGATCGTTCGCTCGACTTTCGCACACTGCTCATCGCTCTCCCCCTCTCTTTCTCTCTCTCCGTCATTGATCGTCTTCGATCTGCAGCTCACCTGCCGCGCCTCGTACTCGTACTTTAAAGTGCTTAATTGAGGCCTGGGCATCGCCAATTATTGGGTCTCTTGCAGTAGTCTAAAACTGCCGCGTCACGCTGTGGCATGCCGCCGTCGTTGCTCCTACGTGCTGCCAGCTCTTTTGTGGCCATTTATTATTTAACATAAAGCCACGCCAGCAACACCAGTGTGTGTGCGTGTGTAAATCTTGTAAATCTCTTGCTTTCAACACAGACTATTATGAAGTACGGGGGAGTCACACACATACCATATATATATATATATACTATATATGCAGACTTTTTGCGCCATCATCGCTTTTAAAAGTGTTTTGCGCCGGCCTTTAAATGACTGCAAATGCGATTCATGTCCGTCTCGTCGACATCTCGCTCTCTTTGGCTTGGAAATTGCATGTTTTGAGTCTCGTTGGCTCGCTCTACGACTATTAACGTATTGCTCTCGTATTCTTAGTTTGGCTTATTAAGCAGCTTTTTTGTGGCGCGTCATCGTGCCACGACCACGCCCACATATGCACGGCCAGCCCATTTAGTTAGAGGGTTCCGTTTGCCGTTTATTAGCCGTCATTAGTCGAGCCCACGACACTGTAAACGTCTTCGAACCAACTGCTCGACAACATTGATCTGTGTGATCCCAGCGCTGTAATCAAAAGCGCCGCCTGACTAATAAATTATTTTTGGGCAACAGCCATGAGAGATTTAAATTAGAACAACAAAATGCGCGATAGCAGGCAACTTTTTCAAAAGCAGCAGCAACAAGACGACTGCCAATTTCATCATCATCGTCATTGTTGTCGTTGCTGCTGATAAGCTGCGCCTCGCGCATCGCCCACAGAGCGGATATATATAATACGGCAAGAACAAAAACTGTATAAACAAGTGAACAACTTGGCATGGAATGCGTAGGCGTCGTCCCAGGCTTTAGAGCGGAAATGAGTCGATGGGAACTGTTTGAAAGAACACGGCCAACTAACTAATTAAACCGCACATAAAATCATTTGTAAAGCGCTTCACTCGAATTTCGCTGCAAATCGATTTGCCGCATTTGTTTATGTTTTTTAGATGTCTGTGCAAATTTACAGCACTTGCCACACTTGGCCATCCATCAGCGCGCTTCCTTTCCACTTCCTCCCTCGCTTTTTGCCCCCTCTGAGCTCGTTGAGAATGCAAGCTAAATAAATTTGCTGCCACAAATATAAATGCCACACGTTTATTTGCTTTCACCTGTTTCTGCGGCGCGCTAAAAGGTAACTGCCACAGCTCGCCCTCTGCGTGCTGCTTCTTGCTCAGCTGTGTCCTTGCTGCTGGCGCACACACACCTTCAGTTGACCTTCAGCGCGTGTCCTTTGCCATAGTTTAGCGCGCTCACTTTGCCATTTGTTTGCGTTCGCTTCGCGCACCGAAAACAAACTTTCGCCCTGTTTATTTTCAATGCATTTTAAAGTTTTGTCTTTCATGTCCCCCTACCCCGCATCTCAGAGCAAAATAAGCCCATTCGTGCTGCTTAAATTACCTCCACCTCTTGCCAAAAATCTCGTGTTCAGCTTATGCAACATACCTGCAAAGAGACAGACAGAAAAAGACAAGAATATGTTAGCGATTTGTTATGCGTATAATTTGCTTAAAAGCATATGTTGCACAGCTCTCTCTCTCGCTGCTGCGTGTTGCATGTTTGGCACTTGTAATCGATAGCTCGACTCTGCAATCGAAACGCTCGTCACACTCGCCGCATATGTGGGTGAAGTACGCTGTTGTTGCCCGACGACGTTTAGTTTTACAGGAAGTCAATGCACTGCCGCCCGCCCCCCCGTCTTTGTAACTAAATACTTGCATGCGAGAGTGTACACATTTTATACTCGTATGTTGCGCGGCAGCTGTCACTTGGCGCTCTTATCGCCCGCCCTTTAATTGCCGTTGCAGCAGCAGCTTCCGTTGGTCGCTTGATAAACGCCTCCCTCCCCCGCTCTCACTCTCACACTTTACTCTATGCAAATTGCGTGGCTGCTCAAATTGGCCGAGTTCAATTCAATTTATGCCACGCTACGTGGAATTCTTCGCAGTCCAGTTCGCTGTTCGCTCACAGATAGCGCGGAGCATCCAAGTTTTATTTGTGGACGCGTCTCCAGCAAAACTTGAGACATTTCCCACACACACTTGTCGCCGGCACACAGCTTTTACGATGCTGCATGTTAATGAGCCTAATATTGAAATTAATATCAATTTTTATGGCGCACTTTGAGTGTGAAAATGCATTAAAAGCACAATGAAAGCAGCTGGCCGAGAACTGGGTCAGCGCACAAAGTGCCCATAAGGGGGCGCATGGGGGCGGTTGGGGACGGTTGGGGGCGTGTCTCAATAACGCACTAATTGATATTTGATGTAATTCCGTGTGCACGAAATGAGAAATGTCTGCAATAAACCAAATAAAGATGCCAGCGAGATGCGTTTTGCTTTGCAGCTTTCAGCTGCCACGCGAGTGTGGCAACTTTGTGCTGCATAGTTGGGGCTGCACATTGATTGGCGACGCTAAGGCCGAACAGCATTAATTAGGCGCATTAACCAGAAGCCGAGCCAACTAATTCATCTAAACTGTCATCATCATTTCGAGCAACTGTCAGCCATTAGAAGGCCAACAACAAGAAGAGCTGCGACATTGACGAAAAACTTAACGCATTACCCAACCTCGAGAGCTGGTTGCCTGGAAAAGTCAGTTTTAATTATGCTGGCCAAGCCGGCGCTAGCTCGCTCGCCTAAATATTAATGAGCCACGGCACGCACTTCGAGTCCGAGTCCGAGTCTGACCCTTATGAATATTGCATGCCCACAATCCGTGCTCGAGTCGTGCTCTCTCTCTTGCTCGCTGCTAATCAATCAATTCAGCTGGACAGTGGCAATTGGATTGGCAGTTTGGCAAAACTAACTGGCGAGCACGTCACAAAAATCCACCTCATCCACACGTCGCCGGCGTCGTCGTCGTCGTCGTCGTGGTTGTCATTGTGGTTGGCAACATGCTGCAATTGTTTTCAAAGCGCTTTGATTGAGTGGCATATGACCCGATTCCCCCCCCAGCTGCCGTGCCAGCTTGATGTATGACAACGATTTGACAGCACTAATTCAAATCTTGTGTAGCAGTCATATGCAAAAAGAAGAAGCCCACTAATGAACTACATATGTCGGCGCAGCTGCAAAATTACAAAATCTTGTTCCCCATTTCGAGTGTGCAACCCTCGAAGTCGAAGTCGAAGTGGAAGTGGAAGTGGCAGTCGAAGCTGGGGCACAAGTGCAAGTTGTCTGCTACTCCGCTGACTTACTCTGCCACAGCACGCGGAAGCGTCTGCAGCACTCAGTGGCAGTTGCAGTTGCAGCAGTCTAAAATGCGGAAGCGCATTGTTTGGCCGCAACATGAAATATTTATAAACAAAATGCATGTGGCACACATTTAAAACTGAAACAAAGCCGCGTCGTGTGCCATTGTTGCATGCTGGCGGATGTGGCAGCGCTGTTTACTGCTCGTCCGCCGACTTTCAGCCCGATTAACATAAATAAATCAAGGCTACGCTTCAAATTTTAACTGTCGTCCGACCAATGCCAAGTGAACGATTTGATATGCAAATCACACACGGCTGCAAATAGTCAACGGCGCCTCAATTATCACTCAGACACGCGGCGTATACTTAACGTGCGGCAAAGTCAACGTCCGTGCTGCGAGAGTGGCCGCAAATAATAGAAAATGGCGCACAAAAAGGCTATGCCACCCACGGCGCGGTGCATTCACCTACATTTTCCGCAGCCGTGCACGCTGCAGCAGCACGAATTTGTGTGCTCCGCTGGAGACTGTGGCACGCTGAATGCACACCAGCCAGCTGCGGGTGGCGCGCTCAAAAGAAGATGACAACAAGGACAAAAGTCGACAGGCTGGCGAAACACTTAAACACAACTGCAGCAAGTGGCCAGCGAGGAGCAGAGGAAGTGGCGCGAAGCTAGTTAAAACAAACAGTTGACGCCAGCTGGGATGCGCTGCCAACATCTTGGCGTCCGATTAAGGCCAATAATGCGCTGTGCAGGCTTGTCATTAGCTGGGCTACTCAATTAAAACTTTGCTGGTCAGCGCAATCAAAGGAGCAGCTCGCAGAACATTTTGGTGCCGGCGCCCAAGTTGCAACAAGCCGAGAGGCAGCCGAGAGGCAACCGAAACTCTTTAGCAATTTTGTAATTTAATTAAAAAATATTTTTTCAAGTGGTTGGCGCTGTAAATACAACAAACAAACTATCTGCCAGACATTTACTCTCCACCCTGCTCATTTTGCCCACTCGAACTACTTTGCGTTACTTTCCTGCTGCTTGCCACAGTCGCCCCCCTTCTACCCCTGCTCTTGCTGCTGCGCTGTGTGCAAGAATTTTAAAACTCCATTTTGGCAGATGTTGCTTGCTCTCTCGTTCACTGTGTGGCAAGTTTCGAGTGCGGCGCGTGTGTGTAAATATTTTTTTGCAATTAATTTTGAGCGGCTTATAATTTACTAATTTCGTTTTTTGTCTGCTGCACTGCACTGCAAAGTTTCAGCCACAGAAATGTTACGGAGCGAGCGAGCTGCCTGCTCTCTGCCTGCTCTCTGTGTAGCCAGAATAAAAGTTTGCAGTTTCCAGTTTACAGTTTACAAGCAAATGGCCAAAGTTCTTCACACCACAGAGAGAGGGGGGAGAGAGATCATGTGTGGATTTGGCTTGCAGGCAAACCCTCAAAGCCAACAGCTAAAGCAGTAAATGCCATTAGGGCAGCAGCACAACGGCATCGGAAATGTAATTTAATTAATCAAAATATATATTTGCATATGGCGAGTGCTGTGCACACAAGCTGCAAGCTGCAAGCTGCAAATAAAAGTGAGTGAATGACAAAAAATCAAAGCACAAAGTGTGTGTGTGTGTGCACAACACACGAGTATATGGGGCAAGCACAACAAAGGAGCGTAAATTCTAATTTGCCGAATGTGGCAAAGGAATTTCAAGTCGAGTGCGGCTCCGGCTCCAGCTGCGGCTGCCGTGCCACACAGCTTCTCCTCTGCCATTTACTCTATGTACGAGACGAGAGAGCTCGTTGAGCTTTTCGTATTTCTTTTTTGCCGCTCTGGCCCGGAAAAACTAAAACTAATTTGAAAAACTAGTACGCATGTGTTTCCTCAGTAATTTTTGCTCATTTTTAGCGGCAGCGCACCCTTGCACCCTTTCAACTGTGCAGCACATCATAGACTACTGACTGTGTGCGGCACTCGAGTGTGCGTTTTGGGTTTCGGTTTGCGAGCTTCACAGCATTTCAATGGCATTAAGCCAGCCAGCGAGCGCAGGCGAAAGCAAATTAAATAAAATTATAAATATTATAGTAAAAGCAAGCGAGAGCTTCTGCGCATAAATAGTGCAGTGCAGTGTAGGGGGGCGTATACGCAATATCGCTGCATACGAACCTCAAGTGCGCTGAATGTGTGCGCTTTAAGAGCGTCTCATGTGTGCTAGTGTATGTGTGTGTGTGTGGCACTTGACAAATTCTTGCAGTTTGCAACGAGCGAGCAACGTGCACTGCTCGCACTCGAGAACGCTTCCACGATTTCTGTTTGCGCCTGACGAAAGCGGCAAGAGCACTTCTCACACTTGGCTGCAACCTAATTAAACTGCTCATCGGCTGCTGCATGCGGCACAGCTACCCACTTGCTGCCGCACCATAAAAGCAACAGCAAGCAGCCCGGCAACCAAATACAGCCCGGCGATCGCTTTGTTATCGACAACTCGACCTTATCAGCAGCGGATCCCCAAGGTTCTCTCTCTGTACTCTAGTCGGCTCTTGTCTTGGCTGTTTTTGCAATGCTTTAATAAGGCACTGACGGCCGAAACTAGGCAGCGCGTCGTATCATACAAGGCCTTCAATAAATTGCTGCCAAAAGCAGCAGCAACCAAGCAAACGTTGTCGGAGCGACCAAGAAGAGCAGACAAAGCAAAGCAGAGGCAGGCAGGCAGTCGGGCAGCAAACGGTCCTTTGGCCGGGCAGCAGGCAATGACTGACTGACAATCACTTAAGTAGAAACCGATAAAAATCTTGAAGCCAGCAGACGAAAACGGCAACTCGAGCTGCACAACCGGACAGCCAAAGAAATGAAAAGAAGACGACGACGACGACGACGAGGCTGAAGCAGAGGCAAAGTCATGAACAACAGCAACGGCAACATTGGACATTTATGGATATTGAAGCTTATAGACAGCCAGGCCAGGCAAGTGGGGAGGGGGCATGTAAAATGCTTGCTGTGGCTATTGTTGGAGCGTGGAAGAAACCTGTTTCAGGTTTGTTGCTCTGCGGTCAGAATGGGAAAATACTTGGTGTGTGTGTATAAGGTTTTTCTTATGGAAAAACTGCGCTCCGAGATGAACTGTGAGCTGCGAGGCGCGCCAGTGGTCAAGGGGTCAACGAAAAACTAGAAACCAGCTACGAGCCAAGCAATCTGCTGCTGTGTCTCGGGGTCACTTGACGAAGGACCCAAAATATTGCCTGCAAATTCAACAATTTTAATTAAATGCGCTAGGGAGCGGAAGGGAGAGCGGGAGCGCTGTCATTTGATGGCGATAACTGGCAGAGCTGTCGCATAAATATGGCAAATAATTTTGCAGCACAAAGTGCCGGCAATTGTATGCAACAGAGCGGCAACAAGAAGCCAGCACGCGCCAAGAAAAATTGCAGCCACTGTAAGCAAGAGTGTGGGAGACAGCTGTGTGCGAGTGTGTGGAGAGCGCCCCCCCGCCCCGCTCTGCTGGCCATAAAGCAGTCACAAAGGTACTTGAGGAATTTCTCTGCCTGGTTAGCCGCTGTCGCCCCTCCGCCCCACTTTATGTGTGAGAAATTGTATTGTTATGTGCAGTGCGAAATTTATACACGTAGCGGGTTTATATTCAACGTCAACGTCTATATATTTGCAGCACTTTGCGTGCTTTAAGTTGAAACCCTTTTTTCGCGCATCGAAAGCTTACAAATTACGCACAAGTCATAAAGTGGGCAACAAATTGGAAGAGGCAGCGTTATATGCGGCAGCTCGCTGGAGAATTGCTGTCATTGGCTGTGTAGAATTCCTGCTAGAACATGTGTCCAGACGCTGTACGTGCCCGGCAATCGCTGGGCTGCGACTCGCATAAAAAACTAAATAAATTATTGACATAATATTGAGCGCACGCAGGGAGGGGGGGTAGAGTGGATGCTGCAGTTGGTTATGAGCGCAGTCGTAATTGATTTTCAAAGGGCCATTAGAGCGACAAACAGTGGAGCGACTTTGTGTCGTCTCCTGTGTCAACTTGGGCAAATAAAATATAATTGTAATTGCAAAGGCGAACGAGCAACCAGCAACGAGCAACGACCAGCACACAAAAGACAAAAGATCAAAAGGAAAGACAGGGAGACAGACAAACAGCGCTGTGCACAATGATAATCGTCATATCGATGATGATGATAATGACGACGCTGCAGCTACAATTGTATCTGTATCTGCAGCTCGGCAAGACACTCGACTCGTTAAGGCAACGTGGCTGTCGTATTGATTTCAACATCACTGCCCGCCACACGCCCCACGACCCACGCCCCACTTGCCACTCTGTCAACAACGCTTCCTACTTCGAGGTGCAGTCCTCGTCCTCATCCTAGTCCGAGTATTTATGCTAAGAGCTGTCAAACAAGTTGTAGTTACATTGATTACATGCCCCAGCCCAAAGAGAATTGCATCTTTGTGTGTTTCTTTTTTTCTGCTCTTGCTTTTTAATATGATTGCATTACTTGGCCGGGTTCAACAGCTGCCATTGCGTATTGCCAACTGGGAGTTGATAAAGCGTGGAAGGCACTACTCGCAGTTTGCAGAGATTATCAGTTTACATACCTGCCCTGAGACTCGACTTGGGTCCTTAGCAAGTTGCCCAATCTGCCGACTGGCAATCAGGCAGCCATTACACACACCCACCCACACACACACACACGGGGAAAAGACACCCAATTTGGGGTACCAATTATTTTGCACAACAAACAAGTTGGGGCAACTATTTGCGGCAATTTGCGGACTGCAGTCTGCAGCATGCATCAAATTGCAGCAACACACATTAAAACACCATTAGAGCAGCAACTTTTGCCCACTATCCCCCCACAACTCTTTGTCTACTGGTCTCTCAACTTCATTACACGAAACGCGCCCACGCCTTCAACTGCACGGCACAGAGAGAGAGATAATGCCAGTCGATAGGACGATAACAAAGGCAGCCAGCCAGCCACGACCCAGGCAGTTTTCCCTGGCCGTTTTCACCAATTTCCAATACAGACACGCAGACACGCAATTTGCGTCCTCGTCTCCCCAACGACGCACGAAACGAAATGCTTGCGAGGTGCTTGGTACGCGTTGTCGCCACGAACCCCGAGCCAAGTCACCTCGGGCCATTGTATAGGTTTCCATTTTCATAGTTTTCCTTGCTGCTGCGACGACACACATGCGAGGCCGCAGAAATCCTTTGCACACAGCACGCACTCTCCGCCCACACGACTCGTTTGTCTCTAGCTGCCAAAGTAGCGGGGCACGGGGCGGGGTGCTGATGGTGGTAACAAAATACAGTCAATAAATTGTGCCGCAGGCATTATGAAAAGTGTTTTGGCCCGCAGCAAAATGACCTGATTGTGGCGCATAAATCGCAGCCGCATCTCGACTCTGAATTTTGTTGCAGCCTTCAAGACTCTACAGTGCCTGCACTCAGTGCTCGCGCACCAATTAGAGCTAATGTGTGTGTGTGTGTCGTCCACGGCGCTGCCAACCTTCGTGCTGCACATGTAAGTGACTTGTCATTAAAATTGAAACTTCAGGTCATTTTACGAGCCACATAAAAAGGCCGAGCAGTTACTTGGAGGCAAGCCACTGCATAGATAAACCCAAAATACTCACTTTCCAGGCACGTACCAACAACAACTCAAAAAGCTGCTCGAATGCGAGATACTGCGCAAATAAGTGGCGCAATTTATCATGGTTTCTATGCCCATGAAATGATAGAAAGCGTTTACTAAGTTTGTGCAAATGATTGTAGCAGGAAGAAAGAAGCTTGCATCGCATTCTCAATCGCTTTAGACTTGGCCTTCTGTCTGTCCGTCCGTCTGTCTAAACGAGTAGTTCTTGGATACTTTAAAAGCTAGAGTAACCAAAGTTGCTATACAGATTCTTCCAGTTCCGTAGATATTCGAGATTATTTTTTTCTAATTTTCACACTCGCTTTAGACAAGTCCTTCTGTCTGTCCGTCCGTCTGAATAAACAAGTAGTTCTTGGAGACTTTAAGAGCTAGAGTAACCAAAGTTGCTATACAGCTTCTTCTAGTTCCGTATATATACGAGATTATGTGTATCTAATTTTAACCCTCGCTTTAGACAAGTCCTTCTGTCTGTCCGTCCGCCTCTATTAACGCCTAGTTCTTGGAGAATATAAGAGCTAAAACAACCAAAGTTGCTATACGGATTCTTCTAGTAACGTTTCAATACGAGCTTATATTTTTCTTATTTTCCCATTCCTATTTTCCCCACTATAGAATTTTGCGCATAACTCACACATTTTTTAAACGATCACTTTACAACGTAGTAGACTTACTTTTGTGTCTAAATATCTACTTTTCTGCCAACTTTCAACAGGTTTGATTAATTAATTTTAAAGTTATTAAAGTCACCCATTCGATTTTGGCCCACAATGTTGCACAATTTTATTTGCTATGCACCGTCTTATGATGTTTTATATAGTTTACTGTAAAAAGCTAAAAGCAAAGCAGTGTCTATATAAAGTATAAGTTAACTTTACAATACAGAATATTTGATAGCCGCTAAATCTCGACAGCAGCGTTCATACTTCTTTTTACTCGTCAATTTATGCACAAATTCAATGTGACTGCAAGCTGTTATACCCTGTGCTTTCGCACACTGTGAGCACAGCTGAAAAAGTTGAACGACATTCAGACGCAGCACAGGAAAAATTAAATTCTGTACTTGGCCGTAGCTGAGCGCACATAAAAATTAAAATAAATACAGCACTTACAGTGGGCCCAAAAAAAAAAAAAAAACTTAAGAGGCCATAAAGAAGCAACAGAGAGAGCGAGAGAGAGGGAGGAAGAGGGGGCAATGTAACCGCTGGAATGCGGCGCGTCTCCTTCGCAGGCGTCACGTAGGTGGAAAAGCTGAGAAGCGCAGCTAACAATAATATGGCCAAGAGTTATGAGACACGCCGCCTGGCGACAGCCAAATGGCGGCCAAATTGCAGACACAGCAATCGTCGAGGCTGGCACCGCTGGCTGCTTTTGTTTATAATAAATTAAGTGAAATCTATTACAATTTTCGCTAATATGTGAGGCGCGTGGGCCGCTGCAGCGCATCCGCCGCAATCGCACAATCGATGGCAATCTGCGCGCTTGTTCAATTACCAGACCAGAGACCAGACCCGGCCAAAAGCCGCAGCCAGCAACCCGTTTGGCCAGGCCAAAGAGTTGCTCTGTTGCTGCCTTTTTGCCATTTGCCAATTTCGTTGTTTGGCATTTCGGTGGAAAGGCGGCCTTGTTTGGCTCAGCCTCGGCCTCAGCAGTTTTGGCCAAAAACAGCAAAGCTGCGCTGGGGCCAATAAGCCGCTGCCGCTGCCGCACACACACAACAACTACAACAACTAGGAGAGCAAAGAAAAGCTGAAATCGCTTGGCTTTTCTTGGCAATGCTTTTCGGGAAATTGCGTTTCTTGCCGCAGTTTGGGGCCCCTGCTATCTGCGGCCATTGCTTGTAGTTGGCCTTAAGCTGTACAGCGCTTTTTGATTACGACGGCTCTGGCAAAAAGGGTCGCTAGCCGCTTCTATGTTTACCAGATGCCTCAATAGCTGCGTGCCTTTTGTGTGGGCTGCATTGTGCTGCGAGTTACGAGCTGGCCAAATGACTTTCTGCCGCACGTTAAGCGTAATAGCCTCGCATTCTGCCGCTGCTGCCCTGACGTCATAAAGCAACTCGATTGCGATCAGGCCAAACTGCGGGAATTATCGCAGTGCAGATCGCTGCGAGAGGGCATCGCTCACACCATCGCGGGCTCATTAAAAGTCAAGTCTGCAAATGCCACTCGGTCCCAGCGCTAATGAAGTGCTATTTCATCTTTCTGCTCCTCCAACTTCGACTTCGACTGCGACTTCGAGTTTGACTTTATAAATTGCTCAATCGCAGACCGCACCTTGGAGATGCTGCAACTCGCCACACTTGGGTGCAGCACACGCAAGCTGCAAGCTGCCAGACTGTCGACTGTCGACACCTACGCATTGCGAATAGAGTGTTTGGCTTTCACTTGGACGTGCTAACTGCGTGTAGCTGCTGCAATTAAAGCTAAGACAAAGCTGGCAATTCTCGCTCATCAGCGACGGCGACAACGCCCACAACGGCAACAGAAACAACAACTAAAAATTGCGCAACATGACAACGCTGACATGCGACATTAAGAAACCTTTCTGCCTGGGTCCTTGGCCCATTGCGTGCCTCTTGTGCCGCAAGTTCCGTCGCGATTCTTGCGAGAAATGTTCGCAGCACACGCAAAAAATCGCAGCGCGCTCAAATCTGTGCGCGTGCGTGCCGCAAACACAAACACAAACACACAGACGCAGACTTGGGGCACGTTATCAAATGGTCGCAATGAGAGTCGCGCCAGGCAATTTAAATAAATAATTAATTCGCCGTCAATTAAGCACAGTGTTGCAAGGGCAGTGTGTCGAGAGAAATTCTCGCTGCTCCACATCGACTATTGATGCGCATGAAATTAACAAATTATGTGTGCAAGCGAGCGGTCATCCAGTTCACTGGCTCAGCCGCATATAAATACGAGTACATCTTCACTATATAATATTATGCAGGACGCAATTCTCTGGCAGATTTCTCGCTGAGATTTTCGCAGGATGCGGCAACTGTATGACGCTTTTTGGGCCTGGCCGTGACTCGTCGACTGTCTGCTCGACTGCCTGCCTCGTCTCGTCGCGTCTTTGTCGCGTCTTTGTCTTGCTGCTTGCGGCTAATTTTAAATTCACTGCACGCAACAGTCGCCGCCGTTTAGTTTAGCTCGCCTCTCGCTTCCCTGCCCCTCCTCCACTTGGCCATGTTTTTGCTGCTTGCGTTGTGTTTCTTTCGTTCGTTTTTTTGCTGCTCCATAAATTCTCGAAAAACTATTTATGCTGCGCATACTTTTTGCATGGCTCGCACTAATTATGCAGCTGGATTTCAGTCGCGTCCCCAACTCCCACTCGAGCCCCGCTGCAATCTCAGACTCCGGCTAATGTATGCGTGGGCGGCGCTTTTAGGCTGGCTCATAGCCGGCGGCTATAATTCATGGCGCGGCGTCTGTTTTGAAATTGAAAGAAAATAATTACGCGGCAGCGGAAATTGAATTTCTTATTACAACCGGCCAGGATCCCCAGCACCAGCAGCAGCAGCAGCAGCTTGCAAATTAATTGAAATCCATAAAGTCGCCAGCTAGCAACCCCATCGACTTGGGCTGGGTCGCAGGTCAAGGTCTGGTTGGGCTCGCAGCCACTTAATATGTATTGTATTCTGATTTATAGTGGGGCGTGTCCCCGCCGCGCCCCGCCATGCATATTTCATGGGAGAGTCGCGACTTCAATCCGTTTGCATATTGAACTCTTTTGGCGTGGCTTCATTAGTGTTTTTACATTTTTCCATTTCTGCCTCCCAAAATAGCGCCCTTCACACCTCGACGGCCCCCTCGCGGCAGCGCGTCTCTCGACCACAAATTACAAATTGAAAGTAGTTTGTAGCTGCTGCCGTGGCTGCCACAATTTCGTGCAGCGTGCTGAGCGCTTTTCCTGCGGCACAAAAAGCAGACGCTGCACACAGAAATGTGTATGCGTTGCACACGAGAACTAACCGGGCACTTGAACCAGCCCGGACCTGTTGTCGCACTCCTCTGCCCCCCCCCCCCCCCCCCTCGCTCGCTTGGCTATTGTTTCGTTCATTCATGCAGCTGCTTGGGATGCTGCTTCGACTGCCCTTCAAGTCGTTGTTCTGTTCGTTTCGTTTCTCTTTTGTTTTGTTTTTTTGGCTGCCTGCCCAAAAGATTTCGTCGTGTCTCTGCTGTATTGCCCCCTAGGCTCAAGGGGGGAGCGGGGGGATGTGAGCATGTCTAACGCTAACCCATAATTTGTGCTGGGCTCGAGAAAATGTGGAAGCAGCAGAACTGCTGCGAGACAAGTATGTAAAACTCCTTCGACAACGAATGATTATCGTTCTCAGGTTTTTTCGGTTTCTTTTCTTTTCGGGGAGGGAGAAAGACAACCCGAAGATAGACTGTTTCTCTCCCGCTCTGCGTCTTAATTGCTGCTAGTTTGTCTAAGCCAACTAAAGCGACTTCCGTCGGCAGCAAGCTTTATTTATTTGTGCCGTTTGCGCTCATCAGTCGACGGCGAGATACATTTGTATCTTTGCCCATAGCTCTGCTAATCCTTCTGCTCTAAATACGCACCGAAAATAGAGCCATACATCAGCAGCAGCAGCTGCGATGACAACGAGCGACTCCGGGGATTAGTGGCCACCGCTGACTGCAACTCGAAATGATTATTAATTGCAGCGCTTAAATTTATGCTTCCCCCTGTCCCCGCAGACCCCCCACGCAACCAACTACGTGCCGCACAACTGACAAATTCGATTTCTATGTCCGAGTTCCTGTTTCTTTGTCCAAATATTGGGACACTTTCGAGTCGCATTCTGTTTAATATGTGGCGCGTGTGCTGTGAACATACCTGCAAGTAGAGGAGTGAGAAAGGTTATGATTAATGCAGAGTTCGCTTTAATTATGCGGCTTATTAAAAATGCGAGCAGGCAAACAGTTTAACAACTTCCCGGCATCATAACAAACTGCAATAGTCGCAGCAGCAACAACAATAGACAAAAAGTAACGACGTTTTTGTTAAATTAAAAGTTGATGGCGCATTAAATGGGCAGCAACAAAGCGAAATTGCCAAAAACGAGCAAAGGGACAACGAGAAATGAAAATAATAATAGTAGTAATAGTAATAAAGAGGCAAGCAGAAGTTGCGCGTTCAATAGCAGGCAGCAAAAAGTCATTAAGCAGACAACAACAACAGCAGCAAGTCGGGCACAGGTCATTAGACCCACGGCGTCTAAATTGCATTATCAACGCCAATAACGGGAAGCGCGCGAAGAGCAGGCAGCATCATAAAAATGTCATTATTTGTCAACGCCAGCAAACGTGGCGACGGGGTGGCAACCCTACGCTCGGAGTGTTCGGGGTGTGAACATATGGGCAGCCAGCAATCTTTTGTGCCAAAAAGTGCAATTAATTATTTTTTATTAAGTGCTCGCGCGGGGCAGCGGGGTGGCTGCTGATAATCGCCGAATTTGTTCAGTATTATCGACTGCACATTTCATTATGAAGACATGTGGCAACTACGACGACGACGACGCGACGACGACGACGACAGTTGTGGCTAATGACATTAGAGTCGCTGCCGCTGCCGGAGTCCGGCCGGAAGCCCAACATAATCCCCGGCATTTGCGGCCGAGCATTAGAATCAGACTCACCCCCTTCCCTGCTCCCACCAGCTAGCCATGACAACCCCTTTCTCCCTGCGGGGGTTGCGGTTGCGCTGTGTGGAAATTTGATGCGCACACAAATATGCAAAATATTACAAAAATTGTTGGCAAACGGCAGAGAGTCGCCCTGGAGAGGGGTGCGGAGGGGGGTGCGCGGCGCGCTGCATCGGTGAGTGACGTTGACATTGTGCATTGTGTCAGTGGCTGGCAACAACTGCAGCCGTGTTTGTTTTGTATGCTTAACTTTGCTGGCCCAACATTTTTCTTATGGCTTGACAGCGGCAAGAGAGTGTGCGGGGGGAGGGGAGGGGACACTGTGCCCCTACAGTCTGCGACTCATTTACGCAATGCGCATCCTTGGCATTTCACAATCCAGCGCCCCAAAGAGACACGACCCCCAATTGTCTGGCCGCCAAAAAGTGCTGCTCGACATTTGACCCAGTTCGCTGGCCAAGTTGTTGGCTAGTCGAAGGATTTAGCTGGCATAGTTGACATCATGTTTGCAGCTGATATAACTTAAAACTTCCTCAACCCACTTTCAGTGAACTTGCACTTGTCACGTTCACGTAACGTGTGAATTATTTAACTTCAAAACTGTTACCAATGTTTCATCAATGTCAACGCTAAAATTACACGAATCTGAAGAATTCCTATTACTATTGTTGGTTGACTAATTTACTCAATTACTCTCTATAGAAGCCACTGTACTAACACTAGATTTATTCGACTTCTTCGATTGATATTCTCCTCTTTAACCCATAAGTGAAACAGATGTTTTATCGATGCCAGTGCTAAAAAAGTATATAAATTTATGACGCATACTCATTTCTATTGTCAGTTGTCTAACTTCAATTAAAATCAACTTTACTAACGATAGATTTATTCGTCTTCTCCTAAACCCATAACTGAAATGAATATTCTTATCGATGTCCTTTTGGAAGAGTATGTAAACCTGACGTAAGCTCATTACTATTGTCGATTGTCTAACTTAGCTATTTCTCTTTATAATATAAATCAACTTTACTATCGATGGATTTATTCGTCTTCTTGATCGATTGATATTCGCCTTTTTAACCCATAACGGAAACGAATATTGTTATCGATGTCAGTGCTTAAAAGTATACAAACCCAACGTATGCTCATTACTATTGTCGGTTGTCTAACTTAACTATTGCTCTTTATAAATCAACTTTACTACTGTTGAATTTATTCGTCTTCTCCTTTGATTGAAGTTCTTTTTCTTAACTCATAATTGATAACAATGTTTTTATGATTGTCACTGTTATGTAAATATGCCAATCTATCGTATGCTTATAGCAGATCTTTGTAGATCTTTCTTTGCAAGTCTCTTGCTTCACTCATAATTTCGATGAGTCAATGACTAACTTCATAATTTCATTCCATAAATCTAGCATTATTTTGGTTGCTCTCAGCTTTCTTCCACTGAGATTATCTTGCTCAACTCCTAACTCAATTCAATCAGTTATCGGTTGACTTAACTTAATAATTTCATTCTACAAATGTTACATTATTTTTGTGGCTTTCAGCTTTCTTCGATTGATATTCTACTGCTTAACTCCTAACTTTATTGATGTCCATGTTTATCTGTCGTATGCCGAATAAAATTGTCGTTTGACTAACTTAATTATTTCATGCGACAAGTGCAACTTTACATTTCAACAGATCAACTTACTTCGGGTTCACTTAACAATTCATTTATTTATCTTCATCTGACATTAACTCATAACTGATATCAATATTTTTGTCAAAATTATGTAAATCTTACCTAAACTTATTGCAAATATCGCTTCCTTCTACTTTTGTAGATCGTTCACTGGGATTCTATTGCCTATTTGATAATTTAAATCAATGTATTATTGCTGTGTGAATCTGTCGCATGCTAAAACTAATACTATCGATTGACCAACTTAATTATTTGTCTAAAATTCCACTTTCACTTTTGTTGATCAGTTTTTTGCCAATGAAATTCTCTTGCATTACTTCAATCAATGCTTAATCGATATCACTGTTAATCAACTATGTGCAACTATCGTATTACTATCGATTAGCCAACTACTTTAATTGGCTTTTTTGGTGAATGCTGGTATTGAACAGTGCCATTGAGGGACTGTCTGGCGATTGTGGTGTGGTTACCTGCAGTTCCAGGAACTTTGACAGCCCGTGGCCAATGCATTCGACACTCGGCTCATCGGGCAGCGAAGAGAAAGAGAGAGGGAGAGAGAGAGAGAGAGAGAGAGAGGGAGACAGCCACTCAAGTTTGAATATGAATACGAATATGAATCTGAGTGATTAGGCAACACAAATCGATTGTCTACACTCCAGCAACTACTTATCCTTGTGGCGGGGGCGACTCAATGCCTCAGACTCCCTCCCTGCCCCCTCCCTCATCCGTTTCTTTTAGCTGCCAGCTGCTGAATGTTGCGAGTCTCGCGTTTTATTTTCGTATTTTGTGGGCTCTTTTTTTGTGTTGTGTTGTGTTTTTGTGGCTGTTATTTTTGCCTGGGTGCTGGCTGTCAGAACTGACAAACGCAAATGATTTATGTGTGTTTGCATGCGTGTAAATGTCATTAGGCCGCTGAAAAAGAATGGAGACTGCTCCTCGCCGAAAAGGAGTGTAGCTCTGCAGAGGGGGGAAGGGCAGTGAGGGGCAGGGCAGCCTCAGCGCGCAGTGCATCGATTTGCTGTCTTTGACTTGGCATTGCAAAACTGTTGACATTCGTTGCTCTTGTTGCCCCGCCAACGAGGCACGCACGACTTGCCCCAAGAGCAGCAGCAGCAGCAACAACTATCGACCAGATTTGACATTAAATAATGAGTTATGCCGCTGACGGCTGAGAATTCGCAAGTTGCTGGAGCAGCTGGAGTCGCTGCTCAACTTGCCGCGTGGGCTGCCACTTTTGGTGGGCGTTGTGCGTGCCCCAAGCTCGGCTGCTGCCTGCGAATTAGTCATCGCTGAACTCCCCATTAATACACTATATACTTGTATAGTTTGTGATGTTCTCTGCCTGCTTTTTCTTTTGCATGCCAATTCATCATCTGAGCTCTGACTTTGCATCTGTTTCCTTTGCCAGTTTTTGCGTTTTCCACTTGGCTGCCCCGTATTTTCGTCAAGCTCTTTTCGTTAGCCGTTGATGGCCACTTAATGCGTTGCCCCACCTCCCACACGGCGCCTCGTGCATCTTCATCAGCGGCAACTGTCAGAGCGACAGACAGAAAGCAGCAGCAAATTAACATTTTGCTGGCTCACGAGTGTGGCGCCTGCGCAACGCTGGCTGCATGTCTAATTAAGTTGCAGTTGCAACTCCGTCTCCGCTTGAGGTGTGTGTGTGTGTGTGTGTTGCGCCGTCGCATTAGGCGCATAATATTTGCTTTTATTAAACGCTGCCTGCCACAAGAGACGCCTGAAACCGGCTACTGTTGCAACAATTGTTGCCACCGCTGTTGTCTTGTCTTGTTGTTGTCAGGGGGTCGGCCGCATGTGTCCGTGCTGACAGCTTGCCACATATATACACAGCTTTGTAGCCTTTTATTTTTGGGTGCAGGCCGCGACTGTTTATTCGCATATTTCTGCAGTTTTTCTCGTGCGCCAAAGTTTAGTTGACTTTGCCTAAAACGTCGCGCAACAACATTGAGAAGCAGCTGCGTCTGCGTGTAATTGCCTCAAGTTTTGTCTTGTTTTAGTTGCTGTTGTTAACTAGCATCTCTTGCATTTTTTGCTCGAACTGACAAAACACACTCCTGGCTCGCGCATTGAGCAATCGCTGTTTGCCGTCTTATGCAACACGAGTCTGTTGCATGCCCAATTGTGATGTCAAGTGTTTGCTCAGACAAGCATCAAATTGCCAATAATTAACGTGCAATTGAAGGCTTTCAATTTCTCTGCTCAATCTCCTGGAATTCCAGCAATATGTTTGCTTTAGTTCGCTTCACAAATCACTGCGATTATATTAGAATTTATAGGTAAATTGTCTATTAAGGTTGTATTCCGATTTCTTGCCTTTAACAATCGATTAGTGTTGCCAAGTATTTATTTTTTGCTAGTTCAATGTCGACTACACTTGGTGACTCTTTTCATTTCAATTGTCTCTCTCTTTGTCTTCTTTAACATATTACTAATAGTTAAGCAAATAAAATGCATATGCTAAAATATTGAAAGAAGTAATATACAAAGTTGTATAACTTCTGAGTACTGTATCTTCGATTTATTGTAATATATTTACAATCGATGAATGTGGCCAAATTTTCTCTAGATTAATGTTAGCTAGACTTCGTAACTCCTCTCAATTCATAAGAGTTTCTTTGTGCTATCCAACATAAAACTAATAGTCAACCAATAGAATTCAAATGCTATAGTAATCAATTAATTACTAAGATAATTGTTATAATTTATAAGAGTTTCTTTGTGCTATCCAACATAAAACTAATAGTCAACCAATATAATTCAAATGCTATAGTAATCAATTAAATACTTAGATAATTGTTATAATAGTTTAGGGTTGCACAGCGATTGATTTCAATTTACAATCGAATTGTGTTTTCACTACTTAAAATCAAGACAGTCACACTTTTAAATCATTTTTGCAAAGGTCTTTTGCCGATTTTTAGCATAAAATAAATAGTGAGAAAATGTAATTTATACGATAGACGAATTCGATGATAAATATACTTATTTTGTTGGCTGAGCTGTCGATACGTGTGGTCAAATTTCATCTACTCCAATGTCAACTACTTTTGGTGACTCTTCGCATTTCAATTGTGAAGAAAATGCAGGATGTTTTCTATCATCAAATAACTAAGCCAAAAGCTTAATTTAGATGCTATAAGTATTCTATGTATTGTAGCTGTATTCTATGATAATTTCTTAGCGTTGCACAGCGATGACAATCGATAAAGTCGACTGCTTTTTGTGACTCTTCGCATCTCATTTTTGCAAAAGTTGTTTCGTATTTGCCAAAATAAAAGTAATAGTCAAGTAATCGCATACAGCTGCCAGCGCACTCAATTAATTGTGATATTTTTAAAATACTTTCACAGGGTTGCAGGGCGATTGAAATCGCTGAGTGTGACCAAGTTTTTTTGGCATAATATCGCCTAGACTTTGCGACGCTTGTCAAATTGTATTGGCAAGAAAGTTTCTTGAAGATTTCCCAGGCGAAACTAACTGAATTGATACACTGCGACTATGGACATTCCGGCTGGCGACGCGGAGCGTGGCAGGAAGCTGTTCATGCAGCGCTGCGCCATGTGCCACACGATTGAGGCGGGTGGCAAGCACAAGATGGGACCCAATCTGCACGGCTTGATCGGGCGACAGACGGGGCAGGCGCCCGGATTCCCGTACACGCAGGCGAACATAGCCAAGGGCATTGTGTGGGACGAGGAGACGTTGTTCGAGTACCTGGAGAATCCGCGACGCTATATACCCGGCACCAAGATGATCTTCGCGGGCCTCAAGCAGCCCGGCACGCGGAGCGACATAATTGCGTTCCTGAAGACGGCGAGCAGCAAATAAATGCGAGATTAACTGCTGCATGGAATCGGAAGCGAGTGTGATTATGTTGTGGAGCAATTAAACGATAATTTACAGCTGGCAAGCGAATGTATTTCATATTAGTGGGACGACGACGACGACGACGAGTGCTGTTGTCAACTTAATGTCCTTTGCATAAGCGCACGTCTGGCGCGTTTTCATATCCTTTTTGTGTGGCTCGGCGCATTTAATTAACAAAGCAATTAAGCAGTGAGAAATGTCAAACCAGAGAAGAAAAGCATTTTAATTTCATTTACATTGCGTGTGTGTTTGTGTGTGAATGTGGCAACACTTTTGTCAGTCGCCTTGGCGCGTTGTTGTTGCAGCATAATGCAGCAAAATGGACGAAGGACTCGACTCGGCCGTGCTGACATTTTTATTGCCGACAACAAACAATAACAGCAGCAGCCTCCTCTCACTCCGCCTGCCCCGCTCAAAACAAAAGGCAAATTTATGCATAGCCAAGAATTTTTTAATTAAATTTCACACACAAACGCACAAGCTGAAGAAGCTCAAGCTCAACTTTTCTTCTCTTGCTTTTCTTTTGCAACTTTTTTTTTGGGAAGGAGAGCGAAGCAAGGAGCTCGTCTTGAGGGACGTCAACAATTTTGAACACTTCATCGGATTACAATTCGGCGGCGTGCCTTTGACGTCGCTACAAAGCGATCTGTCACTTTTGACACTTAACAACACTCGCAGGCAGCTCCGCTCTGCTCCGTTGATCAGCACTCTTTGGGGTGTTAATTAACTGCGCTCACAGCGCATAAATCAAAAATTCGCTCGCCAGCGAGCCGCAAAAATGCAGCGCGAGGTGCGCCACCAAGGCTATAAACTGCAGCATCATTCTGTGGCAGCAGAACATCGATCACACAACCCCGAATTCACAATAATTCTCTCTGACATTGCAACACCCGCTCTCAGTGTGTTTATCAAGCTGCTGCCCATGTGTAACTGTTTAACCCTATATGGCTGCTGCCCCACCCCGAGTGGGACTGTTTAAGTTGCTCTTTAAGCAACGATCAATCATAAAAAACAACAAACAAAAAAAACGTCGTGCATGCAGATTCAACATGTTTCACGATTCCCTCGTTGTTATTATTAGTATTTGAGGAGTGTGTGTGGGGGCACTTTTGACATTTTAAATACTGATGCTCGTTGTTGCTGGCTGCTCTTAATGCGATACGTTAGTTTGCTGGCTGCGACAGCTTGTTGGCAATTTCTGGGGGTCGCTCATAAATCAATGACGAAATCTTTATTGTTGCAAGGCACAAAACGAGAACAAGTCGCACAATTAATTACGCTGCGAAATAGTTATTAATGGCGATGAAACAGTTCTACGTAATGCAAATGGGGGCAAACTATTTGTTTCCCACAACGCGCCACATCCTGCGAAATCGGAGTCGAGCAATGCGTAAAAAGGGGGCCGACATGACTCTACTACCTTTGGAATTATGAGTGAATTACAGCGCGGCATGACGAGGCCTGCGGACAGGTAAAGCAGTCAAGTGCTGCGCTCGGCCCGGTTACAGTTGGAGCTGCTCGTCTCAGTCGTGCTCGTGGTCGTGGTTCAAGCTTTGGGGTCAATCAACAGACACAGGCGAGGCGAGTTGAAAATTCTATTTGCTGCACAGCGGCAATTTAGCAGCTTATGGCAACCAGCAGCGCTGCAAGTGTGTGGGAGTTGAGTGCTGCCACAGATGCTGCATGCCGCATGCCGCCTGCCGCCTGCCGCATGCTGCATACTGCATGGTGCAAGACTAACTGCTGGGTAATCACATGCGGCGCAGCTTAAACGCTGCCAAGGCAGCCTCAGCACACAGCTCACAGCTCAACTGCATCTCCAGCTGCCAGCGCGTCGACATCGTGTGCCATCAATGGACTCCGCACAGTGCCCCCATATTGCCCCCCCCCCCCCCACAGCTAACTCCACGCGCACTCAGTGCCGAAAAGTCTGATGTATGACTTGAGATAAACTGCGCAACTGCTTTCTGTTGCCAGATCTACTCTACACTCGACCATTTACGGCTAAACGTTGAGCAGGATTGCACTCAATTCGGCTTTTCCTCGACCACTCATTTCTGCAAACTATTCCGCTTTTTGTTATCTACATTCAAACCAATCGAGCTGGAAATATCACATACACTTCCCTGTTACGAATTGCAAGAGTTTATATAATTAGTATAATACATTAAATAAAGCCAAACTTTTGAGCAATCGATCAAGTATTCAGTTCTCTTAAAATCAAGTAAGCGCTTTGATAAAAGTTGGTACAATCTTCAGGTAGATAGCTGCTACATTAATTAAACTAAAAATCTTCACAACTTCATATACTTTCAGGTTTTAAATGCTTTATAGCTCATTTAAAGTAAATATTCTTGTTTTCTTCGAGTCATTTCTACAAACTATTCCGCTTTTTGTTCTATATTCAAACTAATCGAGTTAGAAATATCTCCCATACCTTCTGTTATGAATTGCAAGAGTTTTTATAAATATTATATAGCATTAAACTAAGCTAAACTTTTTTGCAATCGATCAAGTATTCAGTCACCTATAGAGTACAATATGTTGCTATTAAAATCAAGCAAGCACTTTAATAAAGTTGTTATAAACTTGAGGTAGAGAGCTGCTACATTGCCTTGACTAAATATTTTGAATATAATAAGCAATATTTCCACAATTTCATTTGCTTTCCGGCTTAAATGCTTTATAGCTCATCTAATTTTAATATAGTATAGTTCATGATAATTTCATAATTTCCTAGTCAATCTTCTCAATATCTCCATGTGCTGAATATAACAAAAATATTCAATAAATAGCTTTCTACATTATTGCCAAAAACATCACTTCAGTTTCAAGTAAATGTTTTGAATATAATATTGAATATATTTAGAATTTCATTGTCTATTTTTGTTAGCAAACATATTGCATTTCTCTTTATCTCGATAGATACTTGTAAATAGCTTTAATATTATCGCCAAAAACAGCACTTGAGATCTAACTAATTGTTTTGAATATAATATTGAATATATTCCTAATATTTCATTCATATTAAAGTGTTGCAATAGCCACAATTGTTGTCAGCAAACATGCTCTACTTCTATTCGCCTCTTTTTCCCCATGTTCTCAATGTAATATACGATAAATAAAAAGCTGAATTTAGTTTTGTTCAAATGCTTTGAAAATAGTAATGAATGTAATCACAATTTCTTTAAATTCAATGCCTAAAATTCTTTAATCGTAATACACATACACGAATTGAGAAAGTGTGGAAGAGAAATCTTTGTCTCTTCCTTGTGCTAAATAAAATATTATAAAATTGCACAAATAGTTTGTACTTTATAGCCAAAAGTTAGCACTTTAATGTTATTTAAGTGACTTGTTTAAAATAATGAGTAATTGGAATAATAATGATATTCACACTTTATTTTAATAGAATGCCTTAAATTGTTTAGTCATGATGGAAGTGCAGTAAATTCTTGATAATACACACAATGTAGCGCAATTTTAGTCAAACTTCTTTCTCTTTATCCCCTTGTTCTGCATATAAAACATATGTAAACTTTAGATAAATATCTTGAATATAAATGCCTAAAACAGCATTAAAAAATTAAATATATGCGTAATTTATTATAGTTTAATTATACACATAATGTAGCGCCACACTTTAACTTTAACTTTATTAATTCTATAGCATATTTTAAGCTCAGCTTTACAGTTAGTTGGCTCTATAGCGCAACTCTTCTCTGTTTATCATTTTGCTATTCCTTCTATTAAATTTGGCAGTTTCTTGGCTAACTAAAAGTAGAGTTGGGAGTTCGTTAAGGCAGTGTTGCAAGGTTGTGGCAGCTCATCAGCTGGCAACACACATGTGTGCCGTTCTTTTTTTAGGAGGGGGGAGGACTGACAAGCCAGATGCCCTATAGTTTGTGTACGTGGCGTATTTGTTGCATCTTGTGGCAGTTGCACATTCTGGCGTGCATCGCATACATCACAAGCGCTGGCCCGAAAAAGCAGGCGTACTAAGCTGCGCTGCCAGAGCTTGCGGCATTCGTGAGCTGCATGTGGATGCAGACGATGATGATGAAGAAGCCAAAGATGATGATGATGATGGGGCAGAGTCATGGCTGCCTTTGGCTGCTGCTGCCTGATCCCATGTGCACTGGCAAGGTTAATAGCGCTTTTTAGTTGCTCCTCCTGCTGCTGCTGCTGCTTCGAAATGTGCACCGCTGCTTTACCGTTTTGCTGAGCATTTAAGCAGCTCATTTGCTGGCCAAAGGGGCGACGAGGCGTCGTCCAGCGACGACGTTGTCTATTTTTGGGCTAATGATGCGCTTTGCCCAACAGCAGCAGCAGCAGCAGCAGCAGCATCAGAGTGAGATAGCTGCTGGTATCGGGACTGCGAAAGCCACTCGATGTCCATCATTCATTTGGCCCCATGTACGAGCCATGTTTATGTTTATTGACTGTTATGGACATGAGTCACAGTTAGACGACAATGACGTCGACCACGACGCGATTTTAACGGAAGTGTTGCACTGCGACATGGCCAAGGGGCACTCACTCCGTCGAGTGTGTGTGTCGGGTTATTTGCTTAAGTGCAAATATGAGCAACTATTTGCTAAATGACAGTTATTGCTGATTAGCTGTCAGACATTTTGACAGCATGAAGAATGATTCGCAATCTTCTCCTTGCTTCCTGGGCTCCTTGTGTGTGTGCAGCAGTTAATGATGTAGCATATGGTTAATTAGAACATTCGTCTGCGCCAACTTTAAACCATTAGCCACGGCCCAAAACCGGCTGGCCGAGGGCGAATGGGTTAATGCCAGTAAGCAACTAGTCGCCAGCTTGACAAATTGCGGGGCGAGGAGGCGAGCGTCTAATAAGTTAATTGCGCCCCTTGATCGATGGCCTGCAACATCCCCAGAGCCATCGACTGCCACTTGGAGTGCAGTGCTCCAAGTTGGGTGTTGGGTCTAACGAGCTGCCCAAAAATAGAGCCGAAAATTACGCATGTCCGCGCGCGAATTATGGGCCAACAACGACGGCAAGCAATCGCCTTGTAACCGAAAACGTTTGGCCCACAGCCACGTTCAAGTCGTGTGTACCTGCACATTAAACATGGCCAAAAGCAGCGAGAACGAGTTGCAGTCGCTGTGCTGGCTTTGCTCTTTTGCTATTTCGCCTTATAAGGTCGCGCACATAAATAAGCACAGCGCACACATATATATATATATATTGTATATATGTGTGTGAAGTAGGCTGGTGCTGCATCCACAACGACGTCGACGACGACGACTTTGGCAGCGGCACGGCACATCAACGATTTGAACAATCAACTGATGAGAAGAGGAAATGAAAAGTCAACACAGGCCACAGCCAGAGCTAGAGCCAGAGTCAGCATCGAGTTGCGAGTTGCAAGTTGCGAGGCCAGACCCGCTGACATTAGCTGACCGCAAAAGGCCTTTGGCCACTGCCACTGCCCAATTGAGGCGCGCAGTTGAATTGCAAGATTAGAGCAGATAAACAGACGACTAGCATCTTCAAGCTAATTGATGGCAGAGACAAAGAAAGTGCGCCTCGAATTCAATTGAAGTTCTCCAGCTGCCTGCGCATCACTAGCGCGATCCATTGGCGACGATAATCTTCAAGTAATTGACGACAGACACAAAGAAAGTTCCCTTGCATTGCTAAGCTGTTTACTTCAAGCTCTCCAGCTGTTTGCGCATCACTGACGCACTCTTCAACCCAGCCATACAGTTCTAAAAGCTAAACGATGGTAGACACAAAAAAAGTGCCGCTTGCATTCCTTCGCTCTTCAGTTCAAAGTATCCAGCTGCCTGCGCATCACTGACTCGCTTCTCAAGTCAGCTATTAGGCGATCCATCGATCTATTGATCCATCAATCGTTTCCTCACAGGCGACTAGAATCTTCAAGCTAAATAATGGTTGAGGCAAAGAAAGTGCACGTTGCATATCTTAGCTCTTCACTTCAAGCTCTCGAGCTAGCTGCGCATCACTGGCTTACTCTTGATCAATCGACAGGCGACTAGAAACTTGAAGCTAATTGATGGTAGACAAGGAAAGTTCACATTGCATTGCTCCGCACTTCATTTCAAGTCCTCCAGCTGCCTGCGCATCACTGACTCGCTCTTCAAGCTAGCTATAAAGTGACTACAATCTTCAAGTTTATTGATGGCAGAGATAAAGAAAGTGCATTTCAAGCTCTCCAGCTGCCTGCGCATCACTGACTCTTCCAGCCAACTATTGAACAATCCATTGATCCAACGATCGTTTCCACACAGACAACTAAAATCTAAAAGCCAAATGATGGCAGAGTCAAAGAAAGTGCCCCTTGCGTTGCTCTACACTTCATTCTTCTTCCTGCGCATCACTGACTCGCTTTTTAAGCCAACATCAAGCAGCGATCGTGTCGACTAGAGTCCTCGAGCTAAATGATGGTAGAGACAAAGAAAGTGCCCCTTCTATTGTTTCGCTCTTTACTGGCTCACTCTTGAAGCCAGATATCCATTGATCATTTCCTCACAGGCGACTAGAATCTTCAAGCTATATAATGGTAGAGACAAAGAAAGTGTACGTTGCATATCTTAGCTCTTCTTTTCAAGCTCTCCAACTGTTTGAGCATCACTGACTTGCTCTTCAAGTTAGCTATTGACTATATTCATCAACTTTATTCATCGATCCACTGATCCAACGATCGTTTCCTCACAGGCAACTAAAATCTAAAAGCTAAATGATGGGAGACAAAGAAAGTGCACGTTGCATATCTTAGCTCTTCAGTCCAAGCTCTCGAGCTGCCTGCGCATCACTGACTCGCTCTTCAGGCCAACGTTGCAGCGATCCATCGATCGTTTCGATTTTGCGGCGCGCTATTAAATTGTAAATTGCTGGGGCAGCGCTGCCGCGGCGGCAAACGTGTCTGAATGCCATATTGCGCTGCCCCGCAACCCGTTTGCCACTCTAGCCTCAGTCTTGCTTCAGTCTCTTGCTGTTGCCTGCAACGCATCGTGAATCGTGTGCAATTTGCTCCACCCATTGCCGCGACTCCTGGCCCAACAGTTTGCGCTGCTCGCTCGTCTGCTAATCATTGTTGGGCTCCACTCGATTGTGTCGCTGTCGCTGCTGCGGTTTATCAGCGCTTTATTACACTGACGTTTTGTCAATTTGATTGCTTTTGCTTTTGATTTGACTGTTTTTTTGCGCCCGGCCGTTGGCCGACTGCAGACCTTGAGCTGTCTGACTCCGACGACTGTTTGCTGCAGTTAATGGCTGTCCTCTTAATTGCTGCCCTGCAACACGTTGCTGCCTCACCTTAAACGGCGGGCGGCACTTTCAATCTTGTTTTGTTCAACTATTTCACTTTCGGTTGCTCGCCGTCACTTTACGAGTATGCTCTGTTATTATGATTGCTATTTTTATGCAATCACCCGCTAGTTTTTGTCGCTCGTAGGCAGCAGCACTTTCCATAAGAAATTGCTTGTTGGATAACCATAATACTCGTAGTCGACTGTGCAGATTTCCGGGTAAAGCTGCCGCTGTCATCGTGGCCTCTATGCAAATGAATTGGCCAAGTTGCGGCAGTCGAATGTCGCATATATCAGCAGCGATCATCGCGCATTTTATTGTTGCTAGCTGTCGTTCTCATCATCGAAAGCATGTCAACTACCTGGCCCCAAAAGTGCTTGCCACACTTGCCCCTAAGTGTGCCTAATGAGCGTTGGCCGCAAGCAAAGTTCTTGTCAACGCAGAATGTCAAATGTTTTTAATTGTTTACTCCAATCGCCGTCGCGATTCTGCGTGGGCAGTCGAGGAGGCGGGGGCGGGGCAGCGCTTTGAAATGCGCCGCCACAAAATACAAAAATCGACTTTGGCTTGCCACATGTGTGTGGCTGGGGCACTGATTAATATCTCACAGATTTTGCTGGCTCTTTGATGAATTATTTCTCAACTCGCACTTCTTCTTGCCTTCGTTTCGTTGTTAGTGTAAATAAATAACATAAAATTTAGCACAATTTCTCGTTTTGTTGCCCTGTTTGTTTTGCGTTTTGCGTTTTGCGGCTGCCGGATTTTTATGGCTTGTTTAAATGCTTTTCGGCTTTGTTATTGTTGCCCCCCTTCGGCCTTGTTGATTTTGCAGCGTCGCTGCCTCTGTTGCTGCCACTCAAATTTATAAGCAAGCTGATTGATTGAGTTATTCGCAACATGTAAACAGCTGTATTCCTTGCGAGCGTGTGTATATTTCTCTTTCCGGGAATCAGAAGCGCGCACTTGCCCCAAATTTGTGCAGCTGACTGTTGCCTCTCACTTTGTTTCATTCATGACTCCTAATCGTCTTGAGTGCAGCAGCTCGCTGGCAATTCAATTTCCATTTAGCGTCCCCCGAAAAACACACAGTGATTAATTATGGCTGATGGTTTAATAATCACACCAAGCTGCCAAATATTTTTGCTAATTGCTCCTCGCTTTTGTGGTCATTAGTTGTGTTTAGCTTTCTACAAATTACAGCTAAACTGTGACTGACTCTCTTTCGCTCTCTGATCTTCCCCAGCTGATCTGCAGTCCATTGTATTGCAATTACCCCCAACTCAGTTCACTTCTCGGGAAAGTGAAAGTCGCCATCACGCATTAGATAATTGTTCGAGGGAAGAAAAGAAAAAACACAAACGACTTACGCGCTTAAAGCTGATCTAGGTGGGAGTCAACTCGATAGCGATACGTACCTGAAAGTACAAAATGAGAGAAATGCTTGAGTATGCAACGAAGCGAATCATTTCGTAATGTATGAAAGTTTGTATCATAAGTCAATAACTTGTGAATGTATGAAAGTTTGTATCATAACTATAGGCGAACAAATTGCATCAAAATTTGTGTTCAGAAAGAATAAATAAGTCATTTTGCAGCACTTCATTGAAATATATACAATATATAATATGTATACAATATTGAAAGTAAAAACCTATTTAATTTGACATCAAAGAAGTATATAATGAGTGTTTTAGTACGATATTAATTAAAAACTACACTTAAAATATAAACATATATTTAATTAACATCGTTAATAACAGGGAAATATATGAATATGAAACAGTAGATTTAATGATGTTAAAAAATACTGTAATGAGCCTTTAAGTAACTTTATTTTTTAATAAAAGTGTATAAAATGTGGTAAATGTAGACACATTTAATTCGCATCGAAATTGATATCTAAAAAATGCTATTGAAGAGCAAAATGTATCAAATATAAACATATGTAATTTACATTAATAATATAATCAAACAAGAATACATTGAATAATGAATCCAACATTGATGTCAACAAAGCATAAAATAGAAAGCTCGGCATGAATTTATTTAGCTAAACTTGAATTCAAATTGACAAGTTTAGTCAATATAGAGAACAACGATGTCACAGAAGAATAATAAAGATTATATTGATATACTAAATGTGTCAGTGTAAATTTACTTTAAAAAACATGTTCACATTGAGTGGATATTTGTAAGTTTAGCCAATGTAAAGAACACTAATGCAAAAGAAGAATTTAAGAATAATAAACAAATGGATGTCCTCGAATATGAAAATAGATGGCTCAGTATGAATTTTCTTAAAAATAAAAACAGTTTCACATTGCATGGAAATTTGCAGGTTTAGGCAATGTACATAACAGAAATCAAAGAAGAACCTATGAAGAACACATTGATGTCTTAGAAGATCAAAATATAGCTCTGTTTGAATTTACTTTGCAAAACGAGTCCACATTGAGTTGAGATCTGTAAGTTTAGTCTATGTTGAGAACAGTCTAAGTAAGTTTAGTCTATGTTAAAGAAAAGAATATATATAAAGAATATGAAAATAGATGACTCAGTATGAATTTACTTTAAAAAACATGTCCACATTTAATGAAAATTTGCAAGTTTAGTAGATGTAAAGAAAAGTGTTGTGAAATAGTAATATAATTCCTTATAAAATAACAAATTGATGTACTAGATGGCTCTGTATAAATGTACTTTTGAAAACATATCGATATTGAGTTGAAATTTGCAAGTTTGTTCAATGTGAAGAACCATGATGTAAAGCAATAATAAAGAACATATTGATGCAAGAGATAAATACATTAGATAGCTCTATGTTAATTTAATGTGCAAAACAGGTTCACATTGAATGGAAATTTGTAATTTTAGTCAATGTAACGAACAATAAGGAACACATTGATGTACTAAGAGATCAAAATATAGTTATGTGTAAATTTACTCCGAGAAACATAACCACATTGAGTTGAAGTTTAAATATTTGGTTGATGTAAAGAAGAGTGATGTACAAGAGTAATGTGATGAATAATAAAGAGCAGATTTATATAGTAGATGGCTCTTTTCGGAACATGTCCACATTGAGTTGAAATTTACAAGTTTCTTGGAGTTTGATATAAAATAATAATATAAGGAATAATACAGAACATATTGATATACTAGATGGCTTTGTATAAATTTCCTCATGTCCACATTGAGTGGAGGTTTGCAAGTTCGGTGGATGTAAACCTGTTTAAGGTACTTCGCAATTGAGGTCGCGTTGCCCCCGTAATTTGGCGCGCACTTTAAGGCTGACCTAATGCCCTCTTCGCGCATTTAGCGTGCCCCAATTAGCGTGTCGCAGCACTCGCGGCTTACGCCGGGCTGCCAATATTATTTAATTTTCGTGCGTACCACGGGAAGTGGGGGGCGGGGAGCGGGGAGCGGGCGGCGACCGTTGTCAAACAGTTGCAGAAAACTGTCAAAAAATAAATATTGACATTGCGTTGTAATAACGCTGCATTAGCGCTGCCTCCGACGACCCAAAATGGCGACCGACGCCGGAAATGAAAAAGCAGAGTCCCCTGTACCCCCCTCCCGCGTTCCCTGCCCCCGCCTTGGCATCCCCAAGCCGCGTCCACTCGCCAGCCGAAAGCTTAATAATGTAAATTTCGCTCTAAGCTATTTCCAAAGACTAATGGTGCGTTTAGTCCCAGCCCCCGCCCCGTCATCCCTCCCCCGAGCACACGTCGCAAGGTACACTGAAGGACGTTGGGCGACGGGGAGCGGGGGGTGGGGAAAAAGAAATCATCACGAGCCGCAAGTTTGCGTGTCGCCGGCTGAAATGTCGCTGCCGTTTGCTGAAACATTATTAAGCACCAAAGATTATGCAAAGAAAAACAAATGCTGTGGTGGGTAGAGAGGGGTCTAGGGGGGAGGGAAAAACCAATATGGCCGCCGCCTCATTATACGCTTGTGCAAACAACTTGAGCAGTTTGTGGGGCACATTTGGACGTGTGGCATCTGTATTTCTGGTTGCATAAATTTGGCGTGCAACACCGACTTGATCGTGGCCAACTCCCCCTCGTTCGCTGTCACTCCCCCCCTAAGTGGCTGCAGGAATACTTGCCTTTTATTAAAAATAAAAACAATAACGACTCTCACGCGTGTTCCCCCTCCCCACACCCCCCTGAGATGCAGCCCTTTAGTCGAGCTTTCATCTTTATGTCAGCGCATCGATTTTCGCCGCTTTTTTTCTTCTTATTCGTCTTGTAGCTTGACTTGGCATCTTCATCGGGCTGCCAGCACTTAAGAGCGCGCTCTCACCCTCGCACCCGCTCAACCCTCAATCCCGTTTATACCCTTGGCTGAAATTGTTTGTTTGGGGATTTGCATGTATTTCTTTCTTTTTTTTTGGCACACACTCCCCGCCGCGCTCACTGTCTCTATTAGAAGTTAACGCATATTTATTTATTGTCGGTTTTTGCACCTTGTGCTCCACTCGTCCCTGTTTGGCTTTCATGCTCCAATGGCAATGTTAATAAGCGTTTGTGTTTTCTGTCTGTTTGTTGTTCTCAAAGCCTTTAGCGCCTGAAATTAGAGCTTCAGAGCGTGTGCTCGGCTCGACAACTCAATCAGCTTGATTAACATTTTACTCTCGCTCTCAGTCTTTTCACTTGCTTCGCATTAACTGCCGTCGACGTCTCGAGTGTTTGAAGATGCCAGCAGTTGGGCGGGGGGGGGGGGCGGTGGAGGGCGATGAAGTGGCTGCTGAAGAGCGCTGAGCCTGATTTCACTTTGGCCACAATGGATTTATTGTTTGCATTCACAGCCCCGTCGAGCTCTGTGCTAAAAGCCTCTCTAGCAAGGACACGCTCCTGATGGATGGATGGATGGCTCAGCAGCCGGGCTAAGCAATTTCAAGTGTCGGCGCGCAACCTCAACTTGATATACCAGCCACTGATCTCCCTCTCTCGCTCGCACTTTCGCGCTCGCTGCGTAATTCGAGGTCGCCACAGTGCGCGAAAACAAGTGCAAAGTCCAATGTGATGTCATCGCTTCACTCACCCACTGAACTATAGTTGTTGTTGGCAGCCGCGTGCGCTTTAGTCTTTGTTGGGATCGAGTATTATGTTAATCAGATTGTCACTGTTCGCGTGTTGCATTAAATCGTCTGCTGAATTCGGTTTTGCAAACAGATTTCCGCTGGTCACTTTAACACACATATTTCAACGTCGAGTGCGGCGCACAAACTGAGTGGAAGCTTTGCTTGAGTTTGGGATCTAAGCACGATCCTGCTTGCGTTCCACAAAGTGTCAAGTGAGCAAGCGCGTGTGTGTGGAACGCAAGCTGTTCTCGCAGCTGTTGCTGGCGACGCAGCGAAAAATGTGAATAATTTGATTTGTATTTTGCCGAAATCGATTGGGCCCCAAAACTTCACAAGCAATTTGCGTAATATTGTAAAAGCCTTTTGGGCAAACCACATTTAAATTGCAGCCAGACAAGCAAACAACAACAACAGCAAAAAAGGGAAGAAGAAAAACAATTACAACAACAATCATAATAAACATACGGGGTATTTGCCGCTTTTACCGTTAAGCCGCGGCGACGCAGCCGCAAGCTACCCCCTCCCCCCTCCCTCACTCCAACACCATTTCTTCACGTGCGCTGAAATTTTAAGTGAGTTTTTCTTCTTCGTCTTCGTCGTCGTCGTCGCCGCCTTTTGGCTTTTAATGACGTCGCAGCATTCTTATGCACCAACACACTCACACACACACACACACACAGAGGCATTCGCTCATACGTCGCTTGTGCGTGTACGTATTTATACAGAAATTTAAATTTTAAAATAACAGCCTACGTGAGCGCCTGCCCTCCCGCTCTCGAGCGCGCTCTCTCTCCATCGTGCTGTCTCGCTCTGCGACTTCTTCTGCTTCATTGCCAGTTGCTTCATTACCCGAGCCTGCGGCTGAACCTGAACCTGGCCAGCCGGGCAAGAGGACGACTCAGGTGGCAAGTGGGTTGTGGGTGGGGCATGTCTGTGGTGTTTGCTTCTTGCTGGTAGCAAGCAAAATGTCATTTTGTCACGCAGCGGACGCAACTTCATCATCGTCGTCATGGCCCCGGCGCAGATCATTATGTTTATTAAATTGCCAAAACACACACAGAGAGAGAGAGAGAGAGAGAGAGAGGGAGTCAGACTAACACACGACATTCATTCAGATTTTCATTTTCGTGCAAAACTTTTCGTTTTCTTTGCCTTTTTACCACTTATTCTGGCTGCTCACGAAGCTCGCTCAAAGGGAGAAAGTCACCGTTATTCCTGTGCTTTGTCGTGCTCTGCCTCTCCCTCTCTCTCTCTCACGCTCTTGTGCTTTGTCGTGCACAGTCTGCGTTCGTCTCTTTTGCATCAATTTGCATATTGTGAAATACACACCCCAAGATGCAAGTGGAGAAGTCAGTTGTCAACCCGAAATGAGAATCCATCAGTGAGCTTTCGCTTCGCCTCAAATCTGCTGGAAATATCTGCCGCAACTACCATAATTCTATTTCACCTGCTGCAGCTGCACGTTATCGATGCCCCACGATTGCTTCACCTTGCGCCCCCCAACAAAATGTCGCCAGTGGAAATAAATAAAGATTCCTTTTCACGCATCGTAAAATGAAAAGCCGAATGTGGATCGCGACGCTGGCATAATTTGCATGTGTCTCATATTTTTATAGCGCTGGCGCCCCCCGCCCAACCAGCCCCACACAGCTGGCTGCCCCACATAGCAGCTCCCACCTCGAAGGCGCAATGGAGACGACAACAAACAGAACGAGAACAGAGCAAATAAAATGCCAAACAGAATTTGACAAAATATTCTTGCTCTTTTCCAGTCATAGCTGGTGTTCTTATGCGCGTCAGTCAACACGGGGAAAAGGGTATGACGATGCAGTGAACAGACGAGTCCCCAAAATATATATTAGCCTAAAACTATATAAACTCAGAGTCAGTGAAAAGACAAGTATGCCCCAGAACATATGTTATATTAGTCTACTTCTTTCCAGCCTAAAACTGTCTAAGCTCACGTCTTTCACTTACTAAATAAATTATAATATATGTAATTTATAATAATAATATTATTATTCCTTTAAGTCAGTGAAAATGCGAGTATGCCCTAATATATATATAAGTCTACATCTTGCCAGTCTAAAACTGTCTAAAGTCACGTCTCGCAGTTCCCAAAATAGCAACAAATTTAAATAGAAATAGAAAATTCAATGATTGTCATTGCTATGAATCAGTGCTAAAAAGATTATTCCCAATAGTATATATTAGTCAACATCTTGTCTTTCCAAAACTGTCTAAACTCCTAAATCTCAGTTATTAAAATATAACTATAAGCTTAAATAAATTATTCCTTAGTATTTTAAGAAGATTTTTAGCAAATAAAAGCTCTAATCATTTTTGTAAATTTGCTTATTTTTGTGGCTTCAAATATAAAACAAAAAAGAGTGTTCCCCAAAACGTATATTATTATATAGGATTGTCATTTTTCGAAGAACATTAAGAAGTGTTAAAACAGCGTTTTCTGTTGCTCTAATTATTATGATTTGTTTTTCAATTAACACAGTTTTCAAAGTTCAGATATCATATATTTAAAACACACTTATCATATTCTTGGTGTCTTTTAAAATTGACTGCATTTTGTTGTGTGTCGCATCAGTCAAGAAATTGAAATACAATATTCTTAGGAACATTACTTATTTCTCAAAAGTATTTTTCCAGTTTCCTTAAATAAAAGTCGACTGAACTCTTTTGTATTTTTTCTGTCAGGAAACTTAAACACAATATTCGCAGACACCTCAAATATGTTTTCAAAGGTATTATTATGCAGACAATTCAATTATTTTTTTTATTTTTCCTGTTACGCAATTTTAGTACAATATTTACCGACAAAATACGTATTTTGCAAAAGTATTTTCCCAGTTACTTTAAAACAGGACAACTTGGTTACAATTTTCTCTGACAATGAAAAGTGTTTTCCGCTTCGACTGCCGGGTATTTGCAAGTCTGGCAGTTGACTGTCTTGTTGTCCTGCTCGTTGTCGTTTCATTTCTCATCTCATTCTGTTTTATTTATTTATGTGCATATGTGGGCTGCCCCCTCCGCCCTGCCCCTCGCCCACTCTCAATGACAATGTTGTCTATGTTAATTTTTATTTATTTTATTTATGCAACGTCTTGTGCCTAGTGGAATTTTCATAAATTCGCCGAGATTGTTGCGGCCGCTGTCTGACAATGAAAATATTTGTTTACAGCGCCCCGGCAAAGGATAAAGCCTCCTCGACGCCTGTGGCAGCCGCAGCCGCAGCACTAAAGCGGGAACCGCAAATTTCAATTAGCATTAGACGAGAGCCGCCACACGAGAGTGTGGCTGGCCAAAAATTGTTGGCATATTAATTGATGTGTCAATATTTGCATAAATCAATAAACTGCAAAACGTCCAATCATCAATTATTCGACAAACACGCCGACTTTTGCGCACTCTTTCCCAGCCAATTAACACGAGATAGTAGTTGACCAGTTTCGTTTAATTTGTTCGCGTAAATTGCATAATTAAGTTGGAAGTTGTTTAACAAATGTGTACAACAATAAATTGATTAGCAGTCGCCGTTGCATGTCAAGCTTAATTGCTCCGACTCCAGTGGCAAAGTGTCAGTTGATTGTCAGGTGTCGCGTGGCAGTTGCCGCGATTTCTGGCCGCGATAATTTTGGCTTTCGTCATTAGTTCGTTGCCAGCTGAAGCGGCAAAGTCATCAAACTTCCTCGATGCTCGATCGCAACTTCACAGCTCACACGTAATAAACGAAGCCGTAAAGTGCCGCTGTGTGGACAAGTTCACTTCGAATGTCCTGCCGTCCTGCCGTCCTGCCAGCGATTTGTCTTGGCTGCTGTACGCACGATTTGTAGTCGTTCGTGCTGCGCCAAAGTTTTCTTTTCTCTCTCCCTCTCTCCCTCCCTCTCTCCACATCAAATATAAATAACATTTTCCAGCGCTGCAAAATTTATGAAACACTCTCCATCCACCTAGCGAGAGCGTGTCCGGCAACAATCTGCTCACGTATCGATTTTCACGGCAAGCCAACTGCAAACTTGGCTTCCACTTCGAGTCCTTTTCACATTTTCACACTTTATTAAAGCGCCCAAGTAAAAGTCGAAACTTAGTTCTCTAGTTTATAGTTGAGCGCTCCAGCTGAAAGTTCTTATGAAAATGCACGACCAGTGTGACCAGCGCATTGTCCTTGGCCCATTAGGCAAATGCTGTCGCTTCAAATGAAAACGAAGACGTTTCCATTACTCTCCATTATCATCATGAGGCTGCTCCACTCAACTGATTTATGCTCATCATTAAAAGTTCCTCATATCGTGACAGTTGCGCTCCAACAAATTCCAATTTCCACCCCCTCTCCTGCCCACGCTTTTCTTGTCCCTTGCCAACCAATGCAATTGTTTAGTTCGCTGCGTTTTCTTCAGCAGCTTTTTTAGTTTTCCGTTGCCGCAAAATGAAATTGGGGAATTTACTTTAATTTGTTTTTCCTGCCACCCCCCCCCCCCCCTCAACTCCCTAGCCGCTCCCTACATTCGTTGCTTTTTAAAATCAATTTCGTCTACTCTTTTGTTTTGCAGTTTGGGCCAAATTCAATTTGGCACACAACTAACTCGCTCCTGCCACAAATTGCTGCATTGTGTGTGTGCTTGCTGCAGCTTTCTATTAACTCGCCCCACTCAACCACTCTAGCCGCAGTTGTAGTCAAATTTCCAGCCACACTTTTGCGAGGTGCCAAAATATGGCCAACTTGACATTACCTGCCGCTCTCCATCCGTCTGTCCGTCCGTCCGTCCGTCCGTCTGTCTGTCTGTGTGCCAGCCACGTTTGCCGGAAGTCCGGTGCGTGCTTTGTTAGCGCAACTACGGCACAAAAAATTGCTCTCCAGGCGCCAGTCGCCAGTCGCCAGTCGCTGCCCCCGCCGCCCCTGCCCCGCATAGCATCTTCGTCGTCGGCTACACACGAGAGGTGTTTGGAATTTCATTAATATTTTATTGCGTTTTTTCGTCGTGGCCGCTGGGAGTGCGTGAATTTATTAAAAGCGCCGACTCTTGGTCCCACAATCTGCTGCACAGACAATTCAGAGACTGCGAGACGTGTGGCACCCACTCCAAGACAAGTTGCGAGTGCCACAACAAAACATGATTGAACCTGATTACTGCCACACAGTGACAGGCAACTGTAGTGCCTCTGTTCGCTGCTGCAGTTATGATGCTGCCACTTATTGATGCCCCGCAAATGAAAGGAAAACAATCAAACGACAAATGCTCTTCTTTTCTTGCCGAAAATGGCAAGCCGCCCAAGCAGTTTTTCCCTCGCCACAAGTAATTGAAGTCGACTTTAAGAAAATCATTTGACGACATTTGCAGGTAGAACGCTTGTTTTATGCGCTCACTTGCAGCTGGCTGGCAACGCGGCGTATGCGTAACATAAAAAGAATTGCACTGCAATAAAGCAAGGGATAAAGGCAAAAAGGATAAAAGGAGTGCAGACATTTCACTTTCCTTGCCTCGCTCGCCTGACACAATTAAGGCGAGCGCTGAGTGCATTGTGTGGGCGTGGCAGGCACCACTTTCGCCCTCACTTGGAGGAGCGAAGCCAAGTCAACATTTACATACCTGCAAAGAGCCGAAGAGCAGACGAAAAGTGATTAAAAAACTGCTGAGAGCTACTTCAAAGCGCTTAAGCATAAGCTGGGGAAAACTCAAAGAAAACTCAAAGAGAACTGAATGAAAACGGCGCAAGCAAATCACAAACAAATTGCCCCCCGAATGTCCAGTCTAGTGGAGCTGCTAAGAACTGCGAGCTGGGCTCGACAAATGAAATTCCAGAGCTCAACATCATTTCCACGAAATTAAAAAATTTACGCGCAGACAATTAATCATGGGGAGGGCGAGAAATTCGTCGGAAAATGCACAAGATTTTCCTCTGTGTGTGTGCGCAGCATCAAATGCGGCACGTAGCGAGCGCTAATCAAATAAAAACATTAGCCAACATTTACACTTCGCACACGCCAGACAGAGACAGACAGAGAGAGAGAGACGGAGAGCGAGAGGGAGCGAAACCGGTGTGGCTCAATTTAAGACCTGTTTGTTTGCCGAGGCACTACTATTATTATTTTACGACTCTCAAATGCGCGCTGCTGCCGCATTTTTCAGCCGGACACGCAGGACTCGCAGGACAGCGTCGAGGGTGGGCAGCGTCATACGATATGCATAAAATGCGAGACGACAGCGAGACCAAACACACCAAAAAAAAGGGACCTGTGCTGGCCGTAACCTGAGGCGTCGTCGTCCTGCGCGTCCCATTGTAAGCCGATATGCCGAAAATGTGGCAAAAATGTGGAACGCAGTGTGGCTGGCACACACAAAGCTACTTTCGCTGTTGCATATAAAAATTGATGTGTCATAATGCGCAACTATCGTAAAACTTCCATTAGCGCGCACTGCGAACGCGATAGAATTGCCGTTATGTTAGAGAGAATTGGCATAACAATGTGTTGTAGTTGTTGCTGCAGTCCGCTCTTAGTCTTATCTCTTGATCACTTCCTCTCTCAAGTGCCCATTTGGCAGGCAGAATGCTTCGACAACTACTTCAAGTGTCGTCGACAAGTACAGCTAGCCAGCTACACTCGCTCTGTCTGTCTCACTCTCGCACACTCGCACATCCTGCGCATTTGATGTTTGCCTATTCCCACATTCTCTTTGTCTTCGCCTCGCTACGTCTGCTTGCGTGTACAGCTGCGACACACACACACACGCACACACACACGCGCACTTTTAATGTTTTCCATTTTGCTGGCTGCCTATTTGTTTTGGTCTCGAATGTATCTTAAATTTTATTTTATTGTTTTCTTTCTTCTTTGTCTGTCTCCAGCTCTTCGCTGCCTTCGCCCATAAAAACCAAAATGATTTTCACTGATTTCTTGTGCCTCACTTCTCTCTCTCTCTCTCTTTTGGTCTGCTTGTTCGCTGGGAGTTGTCAACGTGACTGCGTTTGGATTTGCTTGCTGATAAGCCCAAGGAATGTTCTCGTTGTCGTTGTTGTTGTTGTTGCGCTGCTATTTTGCTATTTTTATCGCCTCGGCTCTAATGATGAAATGTCCAGGCAGCGTCCTGGCGTTTATCCTGTGCGCCAGCATTTTATTAGTGACCGACCGCAGTTTGTTTGCCTTTTTAGTGGACCAACAGCTGTCGGACTCTGCTGTTATCTGTTGGTCCTAATTTCGTCCTCTAAGCCGCTTTAAGGTGCCCAGATTTCGCCGCATTAAAACTGCTTCTTCTTCCCCCCGACCCCCTCGTTCGCTTTTATTATTTACTCGGCTTTATTACAGCGCCGGCTGCCCACATATATATTTTGTATATACTTTATATCGGTCAAAAGTTTGTGTGTGTGTCATTGAGCGCTTCCGTCGCAGCGCTGATAAATGAAATCGTCGAGGCAAGTGGCACACATTGCTGCCGCTGTTGCAGCTACTTGCGCGAGATATCAATCGATGGTGGCCGCAAGATCGCCGAGCTCGCCCGAGTTCCTCTTAAATGCCGTAAAGAAATCTGTCATTACGTCGAGTTTAGTTTTTACGGCTTCTGGATAAGCGCGCACTACGCGCTCTTTATGGCCTCTCTAGCAACTCCAGTAGTTCAAGTCGTAGTCGAAGTTGGAGTCGAAGTTGGAGTGGGAGCTGGAGAGGGAGTTGGCGTGGAAGCTGCACAATGCAATTAAAAGGCGCGCTCGTAAAAGGCAAGAAGCCAAGACTCGACGGGCATTGAGACAAATTTGCATTCAGTTGTGAAACATTCTATAAAAAATAATAAATTTAATGTTCGACAATAAAAACGGCTCACAACACATTCGCATATTTTTATGCGTTTTGCGTGCCGTTCTCTTTCACTCCCCCTCCCACGCAATTGCTCTTGCCCTGCAATTACTGTAAACAACAAGTAAGAACAGTACAGTCCAGACATAACGACTATGAAATACCCTGCACCACTATCGTTAAGTTCACATATTTGTTATAGACACACAAAACATCATATCAAGGCACAGCGTAAGAAAAAAACAGTTCTAATTCCACATCGAATGTACTTCCTCTACAACTTTAAAACTAATTAAGCGATCCTAATGAAATTTGGCATAAACTTACATATTTAGATACCAAATCAAGTCTGCCAACTTTTAAGAAGAGCGTTACAAAATTTTGATAGTTATGGACAAAAATTTGCACTGTGGGGAAATAAGAGGGCAAAAATAAGAAAAACTTCAACTCATTTAGAAACAAACCTAGCAGAATGTGTATACTAACTTTGGTTACTCTAGCGCTTATAGTCTCCAAGAACTACTCGTTTATACAGACGGACGGACAGAACGACGTACTAGTCTAAATCGATTTGTTTCTCAAAGTTACAATAAGTTGCACAGACTTGATATACCCTTCATTTAAAGGGCATAATCATCAGTGAGGCATTCAGTCGCTCCCAGACACAAGTCGTAAAATGCTGCTTACAATGTCCAGAGAAGCTGTCACAAATTTCGTTCCCCACAAGTTATCAGCAGAGTAGAAATTCGGGCACATCCGTTGGCGCAGCGCTTGAGCTGGCATCGGTGATTCACTGTTTCAGTTTGCTATTCAAACTAATCAAATTAGAGGCCTCGAGGCTGGAGCTAAGCGGCTTGCCACATTACAATACAAACGAGCATCCTTTTCTGCCCCGCGCTCTGCGTGTCTTCAACGAGGCGTGGCACACAAAACGGGTCGAGTTCAAAAGAATGCTGTAAATGTTGCCGTGGCTAATTCCAAATGACAAAGGCAACTGCAGCGTTGCAAGCAGCTCAGCTGCGAGACGAGTTCAAGTCGAGTTGAGTTCGAGTCGAGTTGCGTTCGAGGTCAGGTATATTTTCTCTAACAAATTTTCGGCGCTAATTTATCGCTCTCGCTCGCTCGGAGTGTCGCTCTCGTGGTGCTGCTCATTTGCGGTCGTCGGAGTGCGCATCATTATCGCAGGACTCGCCGTGTGTCAGGTGGAGTGTGTGGGCTTAAGGGGCTTTTGTGCTGCCTGCTTTTGTGCGCCAGGACCTCCTGCTGTTTACGTGTAATTCTCCCAGCATTCCGCTCGCTCTTTGTCCGTCTGTCTTTGTCTGCCTGTTTTCGTGTTTTCGTGCTGCTGACATTTCGCATATCCCGTCGATGGCGTTGTCAATTTTTTCCCTTCTCTCTTCTGGCTGCTATGTTACCTTTTTTTTCGACTCCTTTTTGGGGCTGCTACAAATCGCTTTGATTTACATAATGCTGCGCACAATTGCGACGCATAGTTTTGCATATTCCTCGGCGTTGTTTGCATATTTTTTGACAGCTGTCAGGAAGTAATAAGTTGGAATTTCACTCGACGGCGCCTAGTCAGCAGCGCTGCTGCTGTCATCGACAGTTTCCGCAGCTCTCGACAGCAAAAGAAAATGCGAAAATCGCTGCGGACATTTTACAAATGTTGCCGCCATTGATTGCCCAAAGTTATGAATGTAAAACTGACAATTGTTAAATATTTTACTGCCCCACAACAACAAGTCCAAGTCCTAATATGACAGCTGTGCTTATGCCGTCATTAAAGGTCTCTAGCGCCGCTCAAGTTGATTCAACGGATTAGTCGCTGAGCAGCTTAGCGGCAAGTGAGGATTAGGTCCTGAGGCACCAGCAGCAGCAGCAGCAACGACGGAGGCAGGAGTAAGCCGCTTTCGACCAGCGAGAGATCACTTGGAAGAGTCGATGAGCAGGTTTTTTATTGCCATTGTGGCCGCCAAATTATCGTTATGCTCAGCTCAGAGTTGAGAGTTCAGCTGAGTTACAATTACAATTCCAATTTCAATTCCAATTCCAATTAATTCACACTGCATTTCTACTCATTTCACTTGTTGTGCATATTTTTACTTTTCCCCATTACAATGACAATTAAAATTGCATAATTCATGTACGCTGTATTTTTCCTGACTTTTACCAACTTTAAGTCACAATATTCTCCTCAATAATATTTGACTATTTTCTTTTTCTTCTTGCATATTTACTTGAATAATATTTTATATTTTTATCTTTAACTAATTTTTACTTAAAGCAGAAACTATTTATTTTTCAATACTAAATTACAACATGTTCTTCAATGTTATATTTATTTATTTTTTTTTACTATCTTTCCTCTTTATCATATTCATACTTCAATAATTGTCTGCCTTTGATTCGAGTTCGAATGAATTATGTTTAACTTAGTGTCATTGAAAATAAGACAGAAAGTAATCCACTGACTTTTCAATGATATTGTGGCAGAGACGCTGTTGTTATGCCTCTGCCACAGTGTTCAAATAGTTGAGTTCTATTGCAATTGCAAACAGAAATTCTAGATTTATGTACGCTGCAATCAACTTTTTTTAGTTGCTGTGTAAACCGATTTATTCATATTCAATTGCAATATTTCCTTTAATACTATTTTCAACTTTTATTTTTCTTAAATTTCCTTTAATATACCTAATATCAACTTTTATTTTTCTAAACTTTCCTTTAATATACCTTTTTTATAGTTTCGTAATCAAATGAATAATTATTGTCTGCCTTGACCTTCGACTAGGCTGAAGAAATATGTTTAACTTGGTGCAGCGAAATTATCGTTAACGTTCTTATGACGATAATTTGTCGAATTGAGAGATCTAATATAGACTTTGAAGTTTTAAAACAATTGACATTACAATGTGAACATTAATGAAAGCTGCATGAAACTATTCTTACTTGTTGTCTATGCTAAATTCTTATTTTTTCCTATGCTAAATTTCAATATTTCCTTAAAACCCTATTTTTTATTGCCAGCCTTTCCATCTGTCTTTATTATTATTGCTTAAACTTTTATTAATGATTATTGACTGCTTGGTTTTGGTATTTTAACGCATTGCTGAAGAAATATTTCAAATTTGTTGCTCATGCTATTTTTCACAATTTCAACATTTATGTGCATTGCTTTAAACTATATTTTACTTGTTGTGCATAACGAGTTTTGCCCTCATAAATTTCAATATTTTCCTTAATAATATTTTATTATTTTTTTTATCTTTCTTTTTCTTTAACAATATTTTTCTATTTTTTAGCGTATTACCTTTAATAATTTTCTCTTTTTCATTATTAATTATTTGTTTTTTTTTTTTGGCATATTTATATTAATAATATTCTCATTTTTATTTTATTTTTTTGCCTGTTTATTGTAATATAATTTTTTATATTTTCTTTAATAATTTTCCCATTTTTATTCTTATTTATTTATTTATACTTATTTTAATAATAGGCTCATTCTTATTTTAATTTACCTTTTTGGCATCTTTATTTTAATAATATTTGGAATTCAATTTTTTTATTTTTAATATTTCTGTTTTTTAATCATATGCTCATTTTTATTTTTGTTTGTTTTATATTTTCTCATTTTTATTTTATTAATTTATATTTATTTTAATAATATTCTCATTCTCATTTTTATTTATCTTTTTTTGCATGTTTATTTTAATAATATTCGGAATTAAATTTTTTTATTTTTTATATATCCGTTTTTCAATCATATTCTCATTTTTATTTTTGTTTGTTTTATATTTTCTTTAATAATTTTTTCTTTATTTTTTCTTTGCTTAATCACATTTTAATAATTAGTGTCTGCTTCGACCTTCGACTCGACTTCAAACGAAAAATGTTTAATTTGCTGTCATTGGGAATAAGACGAAAATGAATCGCTCAACTACATTATGAATTGAGCTGCAGATTGTGGAACATCTCGACAATAGCCATAACAGTACATCAAGCTGAAAACGATTGGAACATGCAACGCAAGTGTGGCAAGCAGCAGAGCCACTAAAGAAATCGAAGCGAATCAAGAGATCGCGAGATCGAGAGACGCCGCACCCGCCAACAATAATTACCACAGCAATCCAAACAACAGCCGAGTGCGTTGTTTAAACAAATCAACAAATCGCGTGGCATTGCTCAAGGTGCGCGGCCAGATACCCTGCAATCGAGAGCGGGTCGCACTCGAATTGTGAAACTGTTTGCGTGGCATGCGTCGCGTCGAGCAGTTGGTGGGCGACTGAGTGAAAAGCCGAAAATAGATTTAGATTTTGCAAAACACACAAAAGTGGCCGCTGAGGAGTCGCCAGCAAACCACATGCGACTAGTTAATGGAGGGAGCGGCCTCATTAGCTGGGGGGGGGATGGTAGATTGTGGGGCCATAAAGCAGGCGGGTGTGGCATAAACAAATAATATATTTCTGCGCGCTGCTGGAAAAATCAGTGTGAGAAAAAGTGCCACATAAATAAAGCAAGAGTGGCAGCGATTATCAAGCTTGCAACGACCTTCTGCACTTCGACTCCAAGTTTTTGGGTGATTGACATTGGGGGCCATGTGGCCAAGTTAATTTCGCTAATTGGCCAAGCCAAAAGAAAAAGCAGTGCGCAAGTGATGCAAATCGGAAGCCATAAATACGGCAAAACAGAAACCGAAACAGAAACCGAAACAGAAGAAAAACACGAGAGCATTTATGAATTTTGGCTATTTGGTCGATGGCCCTGCAAGATTTTCACACATCAACAGCTGCCAGCAGCGAGCGAGCGAGCGGAGAATTTTCCTCATTTTCCATTCTCAGCGGATTTTTATGCCGAGCATAAAAAGCAAGCAGCAAAAGCGAAATTCGAGCGAAAGCAGCCAAAAGAAGGCGCAACATTTTCACTCAGCATTTTTATGACAAGCTGCGCGACGACGACGACTGAGGAGGAGACAGGCAAGGGGGAGGGGGGATTGTAGGGAGGACGATGACTGTGTTGCCTTTTGCCAGCTGCCCACTGAAGTGGTGCAAAATTTACGAGGCGCGCCCCCAACTCAGCGCCCCAATCTCAACCCCCCTGCGCCCATTTTATTGAATTTTATTTCTTTCGCCAAAAGTGAAGTGCCGAAAGTCGTCATTGTTGTTGTTGTTGCCGCTGCTGTTGTGGCAGTGGCTGTTTTGTAATTTATTGTTTGCAGTTACGAAATTTATTTCGCTGTTTTTGTTGTAAATTTACAATTTGGGGCTTGCGTACTTTGCCAGCAGGTATCCCGACGACGACTTTTATGTGCCACTGCCGCATAGAACTGCTTTCTTCAATTGTTCGCCAATTGTTTGTGCCACAACAACAACAACAGCTAGCAAAAGTTATGTAAATGCCAAACAAGGGATATGTTTGTGTAATTGTGTGGCCAAAAGTTCGAATGGCAGCAGTAGGAAATCATAAAATTGAAGCCAAGTCAAAGTAGAACTTGTTCTAGATGGACACTCGCTTGTGGCGCAAGGATTCGCAGTTTTCTAGCTGGGATTCGTGTGACAGGCAGCGGCTTAAATTTAATTTGCCGGCTAGAAAGGGAAAAGGGCAAGGGATAACTACTTTGAAATGCAGGCAGGCAGCGCGCAAACAAACCCAAAGGACAACGCACAAAGCACAGGCGACCCTCTCTCGCTCTACCTCTCCCTCTCTCACGGCAATTGTAACCAAACTCCACTCGAAACTCGGCTCGAGAGTTTTCGAGGTTTCTTTTTTTTGTATCTGTGTATCTGGCACCGCAGCCGCAGGCATCGCATTCGGAATTCCTTAATACGCGACGGCGACGACGACTGCGCGTCTATTGTTGCCGCAGACGCGCTTTCATATACTTTATTAATAAGACAAATAATGAAAACGCCGCTCGCTCACCCGGAAAAATCATACAGCGAAGTCAGGCGGCAATCGCCAACTCAATGTCATTCCGGCGACCGTTCAACTCACTTTCCCTCCCCCCGTTCGCGGCTTTTCCTTAATTTCTTTAATTTATGCAAAATGTTTGCTCTCCCTCTCTCCCTGTCGCTCTCTCTCTCTCTCTCGCTCGCCGCTAATTTGCTGAAAGTTGTCGCAAGTTTTTCGCTTCTAGTCTGCGCCCTGTTCTGTGTTCTGTGTTGTGTGCTGTGTGTGGCTGGTCGCTTTATGGAAATCCAGATGAAAATGAGTTGCGGAATTTTCATTTGCCAGCTCAGTGGCTGCGCTCCGTGCGAAAACTTTCGCTACAAACTGTATGCACAGCGCTTAAGTGGGCTTAAAGCGCACAGCTGATGGCTGATTCTTATTGAATTCTGATGGCACTGCCAACGTTTCTCCGCACTTAGCGAGTACTCACTGTACCGCACCGCACTGCATTTCCTATTTTACGACTGCTTTTAGCGCCAACTACTCAGCGAGATTCTATTTTTCTTTTCCACTTTTTACGCTGCTCTCAAAAAACACTTTTAGCAGTCTTTATTAATATTAATAATAATCTATCTTCACTTTTCACTTGCATTATTTAAGCAAAAGATCAATAAAACACGTTTTGTTTTATTTTATTTGTCATTTCCAAATTTCTCATAATTTACCCATTTATTGCATATTTATCTAAGCGAAATATTAATTATTTAAATGTGTTTTTTTACTTTATTTTCCATTTCAAAATTAGAACAATTTATTGCATTTTTACTTATACAAAAGAGTTAATATTTTAACTTGCTTTTTGTACTTTATTTTCATGACCAAAATTGCTCACAATTAGAACAATTTATTGCATATTTCTTTCAGCAAAGTTTGAATTACTTTTATTAAAGTAAAAGAGTTAATATTGTAACTTATTTTTTATTTTTCATTACAAAAGTGCTCACATGTAGAACTTTTTATTTAAGCAAAAGTGTAAATATTACAATTTGCTTTTTTGTAATTTATTTGCCACAACAAAATATCATTTAATTTAGGTAAATTGTCAGAATTTAATAAAAACCACTTTAAAGACTTCTTTACTGCCTTTTAGTTTAACACAATCTAAAGCAATTCATATGGAAATGTTATTAAAATAACTCGATTAGAGTCAGCTTTAAATGCCAATTTTATCTTTAGATAAAAAGACAGAAATCAGTTTTCTTTTCGCTAGTTCAATGCCCACTGTACAGTAAAGTCGAGAGAGTGCACAAATAACTGGTATAAGTATTTTCCACAAGAAGATGAAGAACCGGTTTAAGAAGCACTTTTCTAATTCGCACACGAAATTTATTTTCAAGAGTGAAAATAAAGAAGAAATCAGAGTAAAAGTATTAGACGATGAATTACACAATTTATCACAAATTTGGGATGCATCAACAATGTTGCAATAATCCCTAAAGATTTGAAAATATTACAAGGGAATATTGCACAAATATTACACGAGAAATTTATAAAATATTTCGGTTGCTTTAGAAGTGTTGCAATATTCTCAACGGATTTAAACACTTTTCTAATTCATAAGCACTAAATTTGTTATCACCAATAAAAATAATTGGAAGCAAACACTTTTCTAATTCTAATTTAAAAACACAAAATTTCATCACAACAATAAATATAATTTGAATAACACAAAGTCCACAAATATTAGAGGATGTATTACACAATAAACTTCGGATAATCAATAATCTCAACAATAAAAATACTTCGAAGGTATCAAGAAGTAGTGTGGAATATTGCACAAATATAAGACACAATGCATTTGAAGTATCAGATGCTCAATAATCCAAACTGGTTTGAACACTTTTCTAATTTCTAAACACAAGATTTCTTCTCAACAAAAAGTATAACAAGTATACTAAGTAATGTTGAATATTGCACAAATATTACACAATGTAGTACACTATAAATTAGAAACTTCGTATGCGCAATAATCCCAACACTTTTATATTTCATAAGCACACTATTTCTTATCAACGATATGAATTATTTGGAAGAATTCAAAGTAATATTGAATATTACAATAATATTATACGTGAAATGTACAGAAAATCAGATTCCTTAAAAATGTTGCAATATTTCCAACCAATTTAAATGCAATTATAATTTCTTGTCAACAATAAATATAATTTGAAGAATACAAAGTAATGTTGAATATTGCACAAATATTATTTACAATGAATTAGAAACTTCGGCTGCCAAATAATTTCAACTGGCTTGAACACTTTTCTAATTCATAAGCACAACATTTCTTATCAACGATAAAAATAATTTACCGAATAGAAAGTTATGTTAAAATTGCACAAATATTGGTGGATGTATTTCACAATGATTTAGAAACTTCGTATGCCAAATAATTTCAACTGGATTGAACACTTTTGTAATTGAGAAACACAAAATATCCTATAAACAATAAAACATTTCATAAATATTAGACACAATGCATTAGAAACTTCGTACGCCCAATAATTTCAAGTGGTTTGAACACTTTATAAATGAAAATTTCCTCTCCACTATTAAAATAATTTGAAGGTCTCAAACAAGATAAATTTCTATACAACTACAAAAATACGAAGAAGGAAACAAGAAGTAATGTGGAATATCGCGAGAAATGTGGAACAAATTGGGGTAATAATCCCAACTGTTTTTCATGTATTCAATTTGCACAGTGCTTGCACTGTTGTGCCCACTGTGCCGCAGTCGCTCGCTTGATCGTCAGAGGAGAAGAAGAATGCGTGGACTCACCTTGTCTGCCGTGTGTGCGCTGCGCTGTCAGGTTGGCTGTGTTATCCGGTGGACGATGCGGCAAGTGCTGATACTCGTAGTCGTAGTGCGAGGACGACTGTTGAGCGGCAGCGGCAGCAGCGGCGGCGGCTGCTTGGAGATTCTGTTGGTTCTGGTGCTGGAGCGTTTGGCTGTGCGCGGAGGAGACGCCGCCGCCGCCGCCCACGGCCGCCAGGTGGCGTCCCGTCATGGGCAGGGTGCCGGGGGCGCAGCCGGGGGGGCCGCCGCCGGCGTCGCGGCAATCGAGCGTCGACTCATACTCGTAGGGATTCATTGTGGTCGACTCCAATGGACATTCGTCGTCGTCGGTGTCGGTGCCACCGTCGTAGAGATTGTCCGTGTGACGGTATGCGTGATGCTGATTCTGCTTTGAGAACTTAATTTTGGCGGCTTTTTGTTGTGGGCCCCACAGAGCCGACACTCCACACGTTCAAAGAGAGAGACAGATAGAAGGATAGCGATAGATCGGAGAGTAGGAGACGAGGAGAAGAGTGGGAAGAAGAGTCCAACTCACTCCGCGAAGGAGCCGCTGCTCTTGCAATACTTGTTCTCACTGTCACTGCACACTGCACTTGAATAACTTCTATTTCAATTGCCACATATTTTCCACATTCAATTTCAATTTCAATTGCGGCTGCTTACAAAAATTTACGCAATATTAACGACTGCGATTGCGATTCTTTTATTTGTATTTGTATTTGTATTTCGCGCACATCTTCTCTTCTCCCTTTTCGCTTCTTCTTGCTGTTGTTGTTGTTGGGTTGTCTTTTCCACTTTCGGCACTTGCCGTTTGCGGCCCGTTTTTATGCGGCCAATAAAAATATGCTTGAGGAACGGGATGCCACAATATTTCAAATTGATTTTCGTTTTGCGAATTTGTGTGTGGCCAATTTTTTGGTGTGGCACGAAAACAATTGCATTCGATTGTTGGATTGAAACAAAAACACACGCGAATCAAAACGCGAAGCGAGAGACGGCGATGGAAGTGAAGTGAAGAAGCAATACCACGACAAGTCAGGACAAGAGACAGCAACTAAAAACTCATGCACGTACACGAACACGAATAGGGACGCACACACACACACACTGAGACACGCACACACACACACAGGTACAGGTGTTTGTGAGACGAGCGGTAAATTTTTGTGTAATTTGCTTCAACTTCAACTTGAACTGAGCGTCGACTTCTCTACTTCGACTGCGACTTCTACTTCTACTTCTACTTCGACTTCGACTTCGACGGTCGTTTGTTGTTTGTTGCGCGACGGCCGCGTGACGTGCGGGTCGGCTCAATGGCGAAGTGAATTCAGCGAGCGACGATTTCAAACTAACTGCTGCTCCGAGCTACATTTTTCTGTATGCCAGGCGGCTGTGAGAGCGAGAGCGCGCGCGTCGCCTTCGTTCAGTTTCGCTGCCGACGACCGCCCGTCTAGTGCTGAGCGCGCGAGAGCCAGTCGTTCAGACACACACACCGAGAGCGAGGCAGCGAGCGAGAGAGAGAGAGAGCGAGCGAGCAGAGCGCAAGTGTCGTGGGAGGGCCTCAGATGCTGCGTGCATTGTTGTTGCCTGACTGGTTTGACGAGTCGATTGGCGCTGAGCATGTGTCTGTGCGCATGACGTCGCTGCCGACGCAGCCAACGCTGGCAGCGCTGCTGCCGACAACGACGACACCACCATTCCTGTGCAGACCCAGAGAGCCAGCGAGTGCGTGTGAGTGCGTTTGTGTGCTTAACGAAACTCTGCCGAGGCACTTTTGAAGGTTAAAAAGTGCGTTCTCTGCCGTTTGCCAAAAAAAAAAAGAAGAAACCATGCAGCCCCGCGAGCGCAGCGCAGGGGAAATGCTACGCGGCAGTAGCAGAGCAGTATGCGGGTGGGGACACCGCTGTGCGTTTGCAGCCGCCGTATTACGCGCAGCAGCCAGCCAGCCAGTTTCGTTCAATTTTATCTGCTTATCTGCTGTTAGCCGCGGCGCAGTTAACAGCGCTGTAATAACAGCGAAGGCGTCGCAACGCCTGCAGGCCATTTACATTGACACTGTTACGTGCCATAATGTTAAGCAACAGAAGGCGCTGCTGTTAAGTGCGCAAAAAATGAGTAAGTGCAATAGAAAGGAATTCATTATAAGTTGTGCATAACTGCTGAATTGGAATTAAAATTAGTTTTCGCACTCAGCAATGAATGAATGCAAATTTCATTACTTAATTACAGTTTGGTGCGACGACGACGACGCTCACCTTGCCGGCGAAACAAAGCAAATCGCAGGCACACAAAAAGCTGAATTAGAAACGAACGGAAAAAAATTCTTCAACTTCATTAACGTTGCAGCAAAGTTTGCGAGCTGGACACAATGCAGCCAGCCAGCCAGGAACAACCGAAAAAGTTTGTGCGGGGAGGGGGAGGGGGGAGGGGGTGAGGAAAGTTGCAAAATGCTGACAGTGAGGTTGTCATTTAGCGCCACAGCAATAACAATATGCGGCGCACAGTGTGTCCAAAACTCGGGCTAACGAAGCCAACAGACAATGGACGATGAGCGGGGGACGGCGGACGGGGGACGGGCCACCGAAAAACGAGGAAAGAAGCAGAAAATTGCGTTATAAGCAAAGTAAAGGACATTTCGCTAATGGCTTAACTTTTGAGCAGCTTACCGTTAGCCAAGCGACGGCTGATGGGGGAGGGGAGAGGTGGTAGGGGGAGGCGGGTCAATCCACATCCGCATGCAGAAGCTCGTGTAGCGGAAGTTGTTGCTGAAGCGCTTTTGACAGCTTCCAAGAAGAAGCAGAAGCGGAGTTCTCTCGACGGCATCTGGCAACGCCGCATGAGGCGACACGAGCCTGCAACTGAAATTATTTGCATAGCACTGACGACTCGCTCTTCTTCTTCTTCCACTTCGACGGCTGCTGCTTCTGCTGGCTGTCGATGAAAAGTCAATTTCCTGTTGTGCTCAAAAATGTTGAGCATTTAGAAGCAGAGTCTAGACGAAGCGGAGCGGGCGCGATTCGCTTGCAACTGACACATTGCAAATTATGCCACAAAAAACGTGCAGAAAGAGACGCAGCTAGAGAGAGAGGGAGACAGAGAGAGCGAGAGAAAGCCGGCGACATTTGACATTCGACATTCGAGATTCGAGATTCGAATTGTAAGAGGTCACGCAGAGTGCGCAAATTGTCGTATAATAATAGTAATTTCCAACGAGACGAGCCACGAGCAGCGAACCGCAAAAAACATTTGTTTCTTTTCGCACTGATATTCGCTGAGATCTTAAGTCGCCCACTGACTTAAGCCAGCAAAAGTGGGAATTTGTCTTTGCCTACAAGACAATCTAATACTAGTTGAATTGAATCAAAATGATTGAATGCCAAAACTCATTCAATTTAAATGACAGTCCTTGAAAAGTCAACAAATATTTAGAGTCTTTCGCTTATTATAAACTTTTCTTGCCAGCATATGCTGAATTTTATGGAACTTAAGTAGTTCCTTTGAAACTTATTAGTAATAACTATAAAGTCTATGGCATATAATTAGTTTCTTTGGTATTTATTAGGCATAACTATAAAGTCCTTAAAGATATATTGATGGGAAATTTTAAAATCTTAAATCTTTCCATAGCAGGGAAATGCAAGTTACAAGCATTTTATGTATATGAAATACTCTTCGCGAATTCCGATTTAAGTCAACTTATAAACTCTTAAAATAATTTTCATTGTGCGATTTTATTTGTAAATTTCAAGCACGAATTTTATGACTTTGATATTTAGAAAATTTCTATAAAAGTAACGATGTGGATCTAAGAAGCTATCCGAGATATAGTGCAAATTCCGTTATCATTTAAGCATATACAACATCTATACTTTTGAGTGTTTAATCATTCCAAAATATGCAAAGCAAGAAATGCAGTTGAGAAGCATTTCAATTTCTCATATTCTCAAAGATTGCCGTTTTAATTTAAACTTTAAAAACCCCAAAAAAATTTGAATTGATATAATATTTAATCACTTTCATGGAATGTCCAAGAATTTAATGAATAAAATACAATATGGAATTTACATAATTTGTTTGAAATTTACTGTTTGTTTCTATAAAATGCTCAAAAGTATTCTTGCGAATGCTGATGTAATTTGAACTGTTAAAAACTTTGAATAATTTTCATTGTTCAATTGTTATAAAATTTTCATAGTAAGGATTGCAATTTACAAATATTTGCAAAATAAAATGTACTAAGTACGAGTATAACTAAAAAATCTTCAAGTATTATTTCAGATATTTTAAACTTTTCAAATCTAATAACATTTTTCATTCTAGTTTTTCAACATTTTCAAAGCAGCGAATGAAATTTAAGGAGCATTTAATGAAATTAAAACCCTTAAAGATTTCTTTTTGAATTTAGTTTAATTTAAAGTTTTACAATCTTAAAATAATTTGCCTTAATCGATTATTTCAAGCCATTTAAAATCATTTCATGCATAAAATGGAATATGGAATTTACATAATTTCTTTGAAATTTACTAAGTTGACTTATAAAAGCCCCAACATTATTTATGCGAATTTCGAGTTAATTCCCACTTTAAAAAACTTTAAGATAATTGTTCAATTAATCTAAAATTTTCAAAGTAGTGAATGTAATTTATTGAATTTAATTAATTTGTTGGAATCAGTTTTTTTGAAACTTGTCAAGTATATCCCAAAAAATACGAAAGTTAAACTGAAGAATGTTCGATTATTTGAAAAACTTCCAGGTAGGAAGTGAACTTTATAACCATTTTATGCACTTTGTGGATTTTACTCAGTTTGATTGAATATATTATATTTTTTACTATGCAAGAGGTGCTTAACTCCTTATTTACACATCAGTGAAAACTTGAATGAACAGTTTTTTGTTGTCGTGTTTCTTTAGCTTTGTAATTGAAAGTAAATGAAACGAAGATCATTTCATGCCTCAATTTGTTAGTTGTTCTGCAATTTACTCACTCACTCGCTATATTGTGAGTCAGTCGGAACAATAGGTTTTGCAGTGCGGCAGTAAATACTTTGTTTATGGGATAAGTTCTGTGTTAATTGAGCGTCGATTCTAGAGCCTTGAGAACAGTTGTGCAACGACAAGTAATTTAAATAAACAAATTACTTGAGTAATCTCAATTTGTTGCACTGTGAATGAGGCACATTAATGAGGCTTTAATTAAAGTGAGTAAAAGTTGGAGAGCTATACCTTTTCGATATCGAGTAGTTCTTTAAGGTTTCGCTGTTGCTTCCCAACTAAAACATCGAGATTAATTCATTCTTAATATGGAATGTTTCTCAACGAAATTTCGATTGTTTCCAGAGAGAATTTTACTTTCTCCGTATCGAATATTTCCTTAAGACTTTGCTGTTGTTTCCCAGCCAAATCTTTGAATATATATATTTATAAGAATTTGCTGTTGTTTCCCTACGAAAACATCGAGAATTATAAGTTCTCAATCTCGAATACTTCTAAACAATTTTGTTGTTGTTTCCCGAGACAATTTGACTTTCTTAGTCTCGAATATTTCTTTAAGATTTTGCCGTTGTTTAGCGACTAAAACTTGGAGAAATATACGTTATTAATATCGAATATTGCTTAACGATTTTGCAGTTGTTTCCCGAGAGAATTTAACTTTCTCAGTATCGAATATATCTTTAAGATTTTGTTATTGTTTCTAAGAGAATTTTAATTTCACAATATCGCATATATATCTTCTTGAAATATATATGCTCGTAATATCGAATATTTCTTTACGATTTGCTGTTGCTTCCCCAGACAATTTGACTTTCTTAGTCTCGAATATTTCTTTAAGATTTTGCTCTTGTTTGCCGGCAAAACTTTGAAATCTATACGTTTTCGATATCAAATATTTCTTTAAGATTATGCTGTTGTTTCCCCACTAAAACTTAAAGAATTATATGTTTTTAATATCGAATACTTCTTAACAATTTTGTAGTTGTTTCCCGAGAGAATTTTACTTTCACAATATCTCATATATATCTTTAAGATTTTGCTGTTGTTTTCCGACTAGAAATTCGAACATTATACTTTCTTAATATCGAATAAACAATTTTCTTGTTGTTACCCGAGACAATTTATATTCTTAAAATCGAGTATTTCTTTACTTGCTCAATATCGAATATTTGTTAACGAGTTGCTGTTGCTTCGCATCGACTTTGTTGCAGTTGCAACTCAAAAAACCGGCTGCTAAATTGACTTCCCGTTCATTCGGGGCCACATCTCGAATTTCTATTAAAAAAGGCTTCCTCCGTCCTAACCCGACGTGGAGCGGACGCCGGACTTCTGGCATTTGTTGCATTTCAGCTTCATTTTGCAATTACTCGTTTGCCCCGTCGCCCGCTCGGCAGTCGGCAGGACACTTAGGGTCCTGTTAAAGGACAAACAGTGGAGTGCACTGTGCTGTGTGTTGCCTTGTCTTGCTGGCGCTTGCACTTAAAGCTTCAGTCCCGAAATTTGATCAGCACTTAAAAGCGAACCGGAGTGGAGCAGAGAAAGGCGAACAATGGCTTTAAAGAGTGACCAATATTGTTGTTTGTTTGCCAATTGTTGCTGTTGTTGCTGTTGTTGTTCGCTCGACTCTTGACCCGAAATCATCAACAGCTTTGAACTCTCGAACTCTCTCGAGTGGGCCAGCGTTGCGGCATTTCCTGCGTCAATTTTCACAGGCGAAACACAACAACAACATCATCAACAACAACAAGAAGAAGAGCGGCAGCGATAACAACGAAAACAGCAATTCGAACGGGGGCAGAATGCTTCGAGAGCAGCTGGAATGCAGGTCATTTAGGGTGCCGCTGGAGCCTCCAGAGCCTCTCGGCCAGGCGCCGTCAAGCGGCTCATTTTGCAGTCGCCTGCGTTGTTGCAACACCGTGTGTGTGTGTGTGTGGCATACATATATATGTGCATTGATGGAAGTGCACGCAAAAATTTTACAAGCGGCATTTTCCGCGAGGCCGACATAAAAATTGAACAGGACACGCTGCAGGATGCGCGCACGGTAAAGTGCAGGCGTGAGAAGCGCGTAGAAGGGCAGCCTGACAATGACTGGCAGACACTTTATGCGCTGCCCGACTGACCTCTGCCCCCTCGTTGCCCCCCTCGCTGGCGCGCAGTGAAATAAAATTACGCGAGATATTGAATTACGCGTTTGAAATTAAAAAATATTTTCGCGATTGCATTAAACGAACGAAGGCGAACTAATTAAAGCGGATTTCTCTGGCGCAATGCAATTTGCGAGCTGCAAATGAAGTTGAAGTCGTTGACAAAAGTGGACGAGCAGCCAAAAGGAGGCAACGATAAAGCGACGACATAGCAAGGAGAGCGCAAATGAAAGCAGCAGCAGAGCAGAGGCTGAAATAAGTTTCGCCCCAGCTTTGAAGTTGCAATCACTTGAATGGGATAAATAATTAAAAGGATCATTCGAACCAAGGGTCTCTCCAAATCAGTTTCATTTGAAGCAAATCGCAAATTCGAATAGCATGCTCAAGTTATTAGCGAATCTCAAATTAGAGCAGAAAGTAAAAGTGAAGCGCACTAAATAAACTTTTATATAAACTATAAACTTTGCACTCTACTTTGCTCATCAATGGAAAACTTACTGTATTTATATATTAACTATGAATCTTTAGTTAGCAGGTTACATTTTACGCTCTTCCATTTTCATAAAAAAAAGTTTTTTGCAAGCTCTGGAAATAATAATAATTATAGTATATTTAAATGTTTATATTGTATTTAAATGGCTTGCGAATTGACATAACTAGCAGGCATTACTGTTGTTTGAAAGCTTTCCTTATTATTTAGATTATTTTGTTGCTTATATACTTTAATGATTTTATGCTTGAAATATAGATAGAATAATGACAAATAAAACTTGTTATATATTTATATTCTTCCTATTAAAACTTATATATACTCGTATATTCTCACTTAGTTTGCTGAAGACAACAAAAGCTAATCAGTATTGCTCTCTAATGCAACATAACACTAGTTTTCTGCTGAAATTAAACTCCATTTTATTGCAAACACTTTAAATATTCGCTTGTTATTGAATTACTCGCATGATATAAAAGTGTTTGGCGTGAAAAAATCGCATGATAGTGAAATACTTGCGTGTTATCTATTTTTGCTGCTAGTTACTAGAAGCTAATGAAAGTTAATCACTATTTCTTTCTCATCATGCAGGTAGAAGTTGCACTTTGCAATTATAATATAATATATTAAATATAAATGAATCTATCAAAATAGAGACAAAAATCTTGTAATACATTTAGATTCTGTCTCTTGCACTATATACATACATTATTATTATTATTTTGACATTCAACTATTAAATTATTTTTCTAAGTACCGTTGTTTTCATCTAAACGAAAATGAGAAAAACGAAGTGCATTATAAAAGATATATAAATAATATATAACATTGTATATTCCTATTTAGAGTTTAGGCAAAATAAATTATTACTAAAAATTGGTATTAGTTTTTTTTCTTATTTTTTGCTCATTAAATTAATATTTCTTGACAACAAAATATAGCAAAAGTGTTGAAATTCTTAAACATTCTTTTAAGTTCCCAAAATCCAAGAAAAGTTAAAGCAATTGAAATCATTCGCTCTCGTAATTGTGGTAAAAATGTCTAGAATTCGTTGTAAAGCATTGAATTTTTTAAATTTATTATATTTTAACTTAACATAATTTCTCCTCCTTCACAATTCACTTGAGATCAATTTTATTGTTTATTTTGAGTACTCCAAGTTTTCTTAGCCTACATCTTTATTCTACTTTGAAAACTATGTTTCAGAAAGCGTATCTCAATTACTAATAAACACTTTTAGTTGCAATTTTGGGCAGATAGGAAAGATAATATAGGGGAACAGTAGAAATACTTTGTTGCTATAGTAAAAATGTTAAAATGCTAATTTTCAAATTCCCGCTACTTTTTGCCCACAACTATTAAATGTACTTCAAATACCCGCCTCAACTTTTAACTTCAACGATTTGCGATTTAAGTTTGCTTTGTAGTGCAGCAATTAAACTGCTGGCAAGATGTTCGAAGAAACACGTGTTGCAAGGCGCACTTCCTGCGCCCCGTTGGTGGCAACTATGCAGATCCGGATCGAAGTTGAGGCAGCTGCCACTTAGACAAAGGACGCCACATGATTGAAAGAATTACGAGCGGGCCAAGTGCTCAAGTGCTGACTACGACGACGACGACTCCACCTCGCGTTGCAACTGCCACAACTGCGGCAATCCCCGGGGAGCGACCGCGTGTCTCGGTGTCGGAAGCTGCGGGCGGGCAGCGGCAGCGGCAGCGTCAGCGCACAAAACCAAACAAACAATGCATCAATCAATAAAGATTTCCGCACCTAATAAGCCGCAGACAAGCGCGAGGGGAAGGCGGGCAGCTGTATGCTGTGTGTGGCTGTTGCAAGGCCGTCAGTGACGCTGCCAACCAATTAGACGCCAATAGTCGCCGAAGGTGTTAATCGAATTACGAGCCGCAACTCAACTTTGCTGCCACTGTCACTGCCACAATTTCCATGTTTTCCAATTTCAATTTTCCACTGCCAGCCAGTTGCCGTTGCAGTTGCAGAGTCGCTGCTGCGTTGCTTTGTGATGCGCTCGCCAAGAAAATTACACACATGTGTGGCTCGAGTTGCAGTTGCAAATGCGTCGCTTGCCTGCTGCCTGCCTCACCAACTGTTTCCCGAGTCTTTCTCGTGAGTGAGCAGCCAGCGCATTTCCACTGCTTTCCGTATTCAACGAGCTGGAATGCAACAGCCTCAGGTGCGAGGATCAGGAGCTCTATGTCCCTTCTATGTACTTGAAAACGACACGCAACATTCAGACTAGTCTCATAATTTGCCACAACACACGCACTGCAGTTGCAGCAAGCTTCATAAGCATCTGCAGCGAACGTATCTTGAACTTTTCCAACACAAAATTCTGCTTGACAACCGGCTTTAATATAAATCAGTTATTGAAGTGCGGAAAATCATCTTAAGTGCTTTCCAAAATCTCTTTATTATCTTTAGTTTATTTGCCAACTGAAAGTGATGAGTATAAAACACTACGCATTTAGCATTATTAACTATTACAACTCTTTTGCTACTCAACTCGCTTGCAATGACTTCAAATAATCGCATGATACTCATGCCAAACTTTACCTTTTCTTACTATATGCTAACGACAAAGAAAGTTAGGCACTATTTCTATCTACTACAACCTGGAACTATTTTTATGGCTTTGAACTTAATGACAATTTTAAAGTAAAGATATCAAATATTCCCAAGATATTCAAATATTCGCATGCTATTCAAATATTCGCTTGATATAAAAACGTTCGCATGATATCAATATTTGTTTATTGTTGCTAGATGCTAAAATCACCCAAAGCTATGCAATATTTCTATCTAAGACTAGAAAAGTTCGCATGACATTCGCATAAATTACTTACTTCTTTTTACTAATGACAAGTAAAGTTAATAAGTATTTCTCTCTAATACAATATAGAATTATTTTTCTACAGAAATTGAACTTCATTTTAATGCAAACACTTGAAATACTCGCTTGTTTATGAAATACTAGCATGGTATCAATATTTGCTACATAAAATCGCATGATATTGAAACAAATACTCGAATGAAATAAATTTGTTTCTTCTTATTACTTGATGCTGAAGATATAGAAAGATTAACACTATTTGTTTTCAATACAACTTGGAACTATTTTTATACTGAAATTATCTCATTATTACTAAAACGACTTCTAATAATCGCATGATAAGTTAATCATTGAAAGCTAATCAATCTCTATAGCAATCTAGAACTACTTTTACTTTTGAAATGAATCTTGATTTTATTGTAAAAAGTAGTATTGAAATGTTCGCATAATATTGAAATATTCGCACGATATCGAAATGTCGCGTGATACTTTAGTCTTGAAATATTTGGAAGAGACTCGAATCAATCCTTATTTTTTGTTTCTTGATGCTAAAGTTAAATAAAAATCACCCGTAGCGTTATTTACACCTATCTATTACTATTAAACTCAATTTAATAGCAGAGACATTAAATAATCGCATGGTATAAAGACTTGAAATATTTTCATGATATCAATTGTTGCTCTATTTAGCTCTTTGCTTTTATTGCAGACTTTAAATATTCGCATGACACAAGGCTAAAATGATGCGACTGCTATTAAAATAATCGCATGATATTTTAGTGCAACGACTGCAAATATTCGCATGATACAAAGACTTGAAGTACTCGCATGATACCAATGTTGGCTTTCTGTTACTTAAAGCTGAAGCTAAGCAAAGCTAATAACTATTTCTTTCTTATAGTGCAATTTACTAGTAGAATTAACATTTTACAATGTTGTTTTGGAGGCAACGTAATAGTCTCAATAGAAATAAATCTATCACAAGCCGCAGTCATTGTTCTGCGTTGGATTTAAAGCAATTCTCGAAGCAACAGCTCATAAGCTGAGTGTCTCAGCTATTTTGGGAGGCTGTGAGAATGCAAATGGAATGACTCCAATGGCACCCAGTCATAGTCTCGGCTCAACGGACGGGTAATGGAGAGGGGGGAGGGGAGGCAGGAAGGACCTTCGATGGATACACCACGTGGTTGCTGTCAACATTGCAATTACGAAACAATTTCGACAGCATGTTGTACGAATTGGAGAACTGAAAATAGAGCTGCCTGGCTGCCACACACAACGCACACTCGCACTATTGATCGTCGTGGGGAAGGCGGCTGGCTGTCAACAAAAGATGAAAAAGCTGCGGAATAAAAGTTGAAATCGTTGGCATAAAATTATGCAGATGCACACGAAAGACGGAGGCGGAGGCGACTCTCGCTCTGCCAGTCGTTTTCAACACCTTTCGGGGCGAGCTCACGCTTCATTTGCATGTAACCATGACGCGCCACACACACACAGACTGAGACCACACGAGGCATCCTCGGGGCGACCGCGTGACAGCCGCAAAGTAAGACCGCATACATCAGAAATAATAATAACCCCCGAAAACGCTCGATGCGAGTGGAGTGACAATCGAATCGTTGCAAATATATTTGTGGCCAGCACTGCGACTCCGGCTAACGACGCTGCAGCTGCAGCTGCCGCACACATTGTCAGCCAGCAGACGAAGGATGTGGCAATACCAAAAGGATTCGACAGACGCGACGAGACGACTGCTGCGGCACCTAAGCACTTTAACGAATGTGTCCTCGTCGCCGCGTGCACGCTGATGTCTGTCAGCCCAAAAAGGTGATAAGCAATTCGATTTGCCACCCCCTCCCCCCTCCACTACTCTACGCCCCCTACTCCTGAGGCTACCTGGCGCTTTTATGCCACCCCCGGAGAGGAAGTGGCAGGATGCGCTTGCACTTGACTGTGGTAATTTGACGGAACACTCTGAGAAAGCATATCAACTTTCAGCCCAGCAAGAGGATTTCAAATTCTCAGGAGCAATAGCAGAAAACTCCTCTTAGAGACTTGATTTCGAAAAAGTATTTGATACTTTTGATTTTATTTAGCGATTTACTTTTTAGATTTTTGAAAATGGCTTTTAAAAAGTATTTCATAATTTTTGTTCTTGATTTAGAAATTCTTACACTTTTTTTAGTTTTTCGAAAATGACTTTTAAAAGATATATAATATATATATATAGCAAGTGAGTTTTATGAAAATGACTTTTAAAAGATATTTCATTTTTCGCTTAGAAAGTTTTCGATTCTAAAAACTTTTTTCTTTGTATTTTTTCAAATTTGAAGTTATTGATTTTTTGCTTAGATTATTTTTTTTTAAGTTTCTACTTTTCTACTTTTGAAAATGTTACCGTTTTTTTAATTTTGTTTGATTTGAAACATTTTGTATATTTTTAGAACTCTAAAAATTCGAAATTCCATTTTTTTTTTATTTTGAGTTTTTTTTTTTAATTTATAGTGTATGCTATGCTTTTAATGTTATTATTAAAATTATTAAGTTTTTATATTTTTTAAGTTTTTCAATTTCTGATTTATTTTAGGTTTTTAATTTTTATGATCTCAACTATTTCAAGTTATTGGATTTCGGACAAATTTCGATTCATATGTTTTTTTGATTATGAAAGTTTCTTCTTTAGTGAATTAAAACTTCTGAGCTTTTTGTAGTCTTGAATGGTCTAAGTGAAAACAATTAAGAGTTAGAATTATTAGCTTATGTTGATTGTTCAATATTTTGCTGAATAACAAAAGGAAAATCCCATAAAACACATATGCAATTTGTATTCTATAAATCAATGAAGAGTTAAATTTGACGAGACTGGGAAAATATTAAAATGATTTCTGTAACGAATTGTTTATTAATATCTAACAGACACGGCTAACTCTATTTCATCTTAAGACCTACAAATAGGCAGATCTTGAAATTGATGAACTTAAATTGTTGATTTTACAATACAATACAAATAAAAGTTAAATACATTCTTCATTCATTACTGTTCCTTTGCCCATCTGCTGTCTCCAAGCTACATTCCCATAATTTTCCAGACTATTCGGTAAAGCCATTCTTGAGCTACAATTAGTGTAAATAATGATAATTTCTTTTATATATAGAGATGTTTAAATAGGCATTGAACATCTCTAGCTATCAGTAAGCTCATCTAAAGCTATTCTGGAATATTTTAAGTTGAAGTATTCCCTATGAGTTTGTACAATAATTGTATATAAATTAAATGATTTTCTGAATATTGTTAAAAAAAAGACATATTCATTGACTTAGTTGTTTCTCTAAGATTCTGATATTTTCAAAGATAATAAGACTTTCTTTTGTATATATAGAAATTCAGCTAAAAGAAAGTCAGCTTAAAAGAGTTTGAAAAAAAAGTCATCACATTTATCTAAGAATGTTTTTGTTCTTTAATGTGCACTAAGCAAACGAGAGCACCAAAACATTGTCTAATATCTTAACAATATATACAATATATATGCTCTACAATAAATTGTTAGTCTCAAGTATTTGGGTTCCCAGAAATTGAGTCGTTTTATCCTGCAAAGCGACAGTGGACTTGGAATGCACAGAGCTGTTTCAGTTACTCCCCTCTTTGGTTTTTATTTACTAATTATGATTTAATTTGTTTATTGCGCGCAATTCGCAAATTGAATTTTCACTCGCAAGTGTTGGGGAAAATGCATAAAGTGAGAATTGAATGCGGCGAAATGCTGGAACATGAGTTTATTTACGGCTTAAGATGATTGGCCAGCTGATTGGTTGGCCAATTAGCTGACAGCCACCGCCTCGAAAAAGGATGCGAGGAATCCTTCAGCAGTCGGGTTTTTTCTGTGGTTCATCAAAAAGTGCTCAAACAGCGCGACGCGGGACAAATGACCAAAGTGCAACTGCAACTGGGGCACGGCGATCATCAACAAGTTCATCAAGTGCGGCTGATGATGAGGCAGCCACGGAGGTGGCGCAGTAGCTGTGGCAGCCATAAACGTTTGTTGATTACCCGCCGCAGCCTTGCCACAGTTTCGCCAGCCGCGTTTCGCAGTTTCGAAAAAAAAGCGCGAAGAAATCTGCAAGTTATTTGCATTTGCCGCTGGATCTGTTACACTCAGCAGCGTCCGCGAATCCGCGAGGTGGCCACATCTATATTCTCCCCAGCTTAGCTTGTGGTGAGAGAGCAAAGTGTTTGCGAAAAAAGCGAAAGAAGCGAGCAGAACGCAAAGTGAACTGGCAAAATGGCAGACAGCGCCCCCCGCTACGCCCCCCGCTGCCCTCTTGCAGGCAAACAGCACCTGACGCGCATTAAATCCACACCTGGCATCATCAGCAAGCAGCAGAGAAAAAAGGCAAACTAAAGTGGAGCAGCAGATAAAATGGAATAGAACTGCAGATTCATTTCACTTAGCTGCGCTGCAAGTTGAAGGATGCAGGCGGCGCTGATGTCCTGCTCGGCCCTGTGCATTTCCCGGTGGAAATTATGGATGCAGTCGCATATATAACACGCCGAACTGCTATCGAATTAATGAACTATAACGACTATAACTTGGCCAATTAACAGCGCAAGGCATTCAACGTGCCGCGCTCATTAAGCAAATTAAAATCCCATTTTCCATGCCACTCCTCATTCCCTTTGTCGTACGAAAAAAACTGTGCTGTCATTGTTTATCTGAAAACTTGATTCAAGCACATAAATATTATTGTAATTATTAAATTTTAATTATTATTGAATAACTGCTGCGCGACTGTTTGCAGCTAGCGAACCGGCGATCCCAAAATAAAATAAATAAATAAATGCATGTGCATAAACAAGAGCCCAACATGTGCCGCGCCCTATGCACCTGCATTAATTAGTAATCATTAAATTTAATAAATTTTTTATGCACTTGCTGAGTTAATAAGCTGTTTGTTACATAAGCCAATGTCCATGTGCATCGGCCAAAAGTATTATAAATTTATTGTAAACTGCGAAAAATAACAACATTATTTTGAAAACCAAATTAAAGCAGCCTAAGTATACTTAAAGAAAAGAACCATTATTGTAAACACTATCAAAATAATGCACACTTATTTTACTACTGATTTAAATGTATTATAAAATACAAAATCGAAGATTTCCAAGTGTTTTTAAGGAACATACCTTAAAGGTAGAAAGTCTAAAAGCCATTTTTCTATCAATGAGTTTTAAATAAATGCAACTTCAGTCTGCTCGTCTTACAAAAAGTATTATTCATTAATTTATTTTATGCAAAAAGCAACGCTTGATTTTCATAGAAATTCTAACTTTAAATGATAGTAATTCAGTCTCGTCTTTCTTTTCTGACACCTTATGAAATATAAAATCCTTGACTTAACCGTTTATTTAAAGGGAACAATATAAATATAAATGTTCTTTAATTGATATTCTTTATTGAGGTTTGAGGTATGTGTAATTTCAGTCCTCTCCATTTATGTTAAGATATTATCATATTATCTTATTTATTATTATTGGTAATAAAATGGGAATAGCGTATTTAAAGTTAATGATTTAATTGTAAATTGGTAACGGGAACAAATAATTTGGCAAGCAATATTTTAAGTTTTGGGCAAATAATTTAGTTGTAAAAACTACAAAATGATGCATTCTAATTTCATTGCAGTTTTCTCTGTTTATAATCTAAATAATTACAACATGATTTTGAAAGTAAAGTTAAAGTATTCTATGATATACTTTCGGTATTTGTGTAAATATTTTTATTAATATTCGAGTACTTCAAATACATAAAATCTTTTAGTCGTAGTTCTCTAATGACTTCACATTAATTATAAATTGTCTAAAATTATGTAAATGTTTTTGAATGAATTAGTCTTAGTTCTTTTAAGATTTCATCTAAATTATAAATTGTCTAAAATTATGTAAATGTTTTTAAGTGAATTCTATAAATATCTCAAGTCCTTTCGTCTTACTTCTTGAAGATTTTGCTTGAATTATAAATTATAAACTGTCGAAAATTATGTAAATGTTGCCAATGAATTGGATATATATCTCAAGTCCTTTTCTCTTACTTCTTGAAGATTTTTCTTGAATTATAAATTATAAACTGTTGAAAATTATGTAAATGTTGCCAATGAATTGGATATATATCTCAAGTCCTTTTCTCTTACTTCTTGAAGATTTCGCTTTAATTATAAATGAGTTGAAATGAAGTGCATATTTTTTTTAATTTCTACAAATATTTGAACTTTTCCCATTTTATTTGTTCGAAGACTTCACTTAAATAATAAATTGTCTAAAATTATGTAAATGTTGTCAATGAATTATATAAATATCTCAAGTCCTTTCCTCTTACTTCTTGAAGATTTCGCTTTAATTATAAATGCGCTAAAATGAAGTGCGTTTTATTTTAGAAAATTCTACAAATATTTGAAGTCCTCTCGTCTCACTTGTTCGAAGACTTCACTTAAATAATAAATTGTCGAAAATTATGTAAATGTTGTCAATGAATTCTATAAATATCTAATGTCCTTTCGTCCTACTTCTTGAAGATTTCGCTTTAATTATAAATGCGCTAAAATGAAGTACGTATTTTTTAGAAAATTCTACAAATATTTGAAGTGCTCTCGTCTTACTTGGGCTGCCTGAATTTGCAATTGAAAACCTTTAATTCGCCGAGAATACTGTGCTATTGTTTTTTACTCGCTGCTTTGTGTGGGAGGGAAAAATAAGAAATTCGATTTGTCTCAAGATTTTGTGTCGTGGCACTCGCTCTGCAATTGTCTCGCTCAGTCGCAGGACATGCACCCAACTCCATGCATCTGGGCATCTACTTCTGGCGCCCAGTGTTCATCTGATTGGCCTCCGGCAAACTACTTTATCAGCTTCGGATTTTCTTCTGCTCTTCCCTATATATCGTTCTATTTTTTGTGTGCTGTATTTTGTTCGGGCTGCTGTTGCTGCTGCCTTGCGGCAAAGTTTGTCGCGTCACTTGGCCCGTGTCTGTGGCAGCAGCTGGGGCTGGGACTGGAGCTGCGACTGGGGCTGGGGCTGGGACATTGAACATCCCACAGGCAGGATCAGTCGGCGTGTCCTGCGTTCTGCGTCCTGCTGCTGGCGCACAATAAACCACTTTGCCGAGCGACTACTAGTTTTATTTTTCTTCATTCTCCGGCGAAATTGAATTAAAATTTACATTTTTAATCATTTGTGTAGCATGCAACGCTGCTTTAATCTCGCCTCCCCCTCACCGTTCTCCTTGGTGCAATTCATTTGCCAGTTGTCAGCTCATTCGCTGCGCATTCGCATTTAATTAGTGTGAAAAGCGCAAATTATTCGCCTCTTTTTATGTGGCGCCTCGTTCGGGCTTTCAACTTGTCTCCGTCTCCGCTAATTGGCTTAAAATGAATAGCAATTATTATGTGCTCTTATGTAGGTATTATCAGTATGCCTACTACACGTCGCCCGAACGTGCCACATGCCACACACACAGACACTAGAACACTTTTACTAGCTCTGCATGATGAAATAAATGCAGAATTTGCATTATTATCTATCGCTCTCAGCACCTCTTTAGCATTTCATTCAGTTGCCCTATCAGTTCGTGTTTAACTGTTGTCCAGCTTGCCGCCGCGTGGCAGGTAAACGCGCCACCGAGCGACCAAGTGGAAAGGGTGAGTCAACTCAGTCAGCATTTCTCTACTTGCCCCCGGGCAGCGCTTGCACTTTACGACTTCAGCGTTGTTCAAATTATACTATATAATTAAGCATGTGTAAACACGTGTGTTCTCAATGCGAAATGTGCATTAATTTACATCGAAGCTCGAGCTAAAACAGACTCCAACAACTCGAATTACAAGTGCATTAAACAAATCAACATAAAAGTGCCAACAAATCAAAGTCTAACTCGATTACTGCTCCACAAAGAAGCTGACAGATTTATTTGTTTCCAAATCTTGGACAAAATTTACTTGAATATTGAACGCTAGTTTTTGTGTCTATTGTTTAAGTAAAAACACAGTTATTTTCCGTTTATCCTGGTGACAAAAATATTATTACAAATCTTTGCAATATTTATTAATAAATTTTACAAAAATAATTGTCTTTTTTTTAATATTATACACTATAAGAATTACTTAATAATTAACATATCTCTTGATATTGATATAGAAGCAAATCATTTGAAGTTCATGAGATGTGCAAAATAACAATTTAAAACCATTTAAGTAATGTGACTACAAAATAAAGCTGAGTGTGAAGTTACTGTTTTAAAATGCGTTTGGAGTAGCTAAATTCTAAAATGAAAAAATGAACTGAAAATGTTGAACTGAAGAAACAAAAAGAAGTCTAAAGAAGACATATTACTATTGAATTTTAAGCGAAACTCATTAGAATGTCTAACGCTAGTCATGAAAAGGTGTTTGTGTATCTATTTAAAACTCAAATTAATCTTAATGTTAATGTTGTTAGTAATAATATAATCATAAAGCATTCATTTAATTCACAAATCAGCAATCAATTTTGCAATTGTTTTTCTGAAGATAAAAAGAGTTATTTACTCAGTTATTGAAATTACAAATAAAGCGATTGAAAAGCGAAAAGAGAATTGCAAAGTAAAACAATTCTAAGTATTCTAAGTTGTGGAGTAATTAGAGTTTGCACCACCAAATAAAAGCTGATAGTAAAGAGAGTGATCGAAATATCTCAAATTTCTTAATTGTTAGTAGAATCAATTTATCAATATATCAATTTATGGTCAAAGTAAATTTTTAATTGTTAGACAAGTTTTAAAAATTAATAAGTAAATTTTATATATTTTTCTAAAAGAAATTTATATATATATTTGTATTGAAGTCTTAGCAATATTCATTATAATGTCTAACACAATTTTCGCTTCAATTTATTAAACAAATTGAATTGTTTTTCATTGATGTGATTTATATTGAACTATAATAAAACTATGACAATCTAATATCTTTATTTTAAATTGAAGACAAAAAGAGTTATTTACTAAGATTTGAAAAGAGAGTTGCACAATAATAAATTGGAAGTTAAGCAGTAATTCTACTTTTCATAGTGAAATTACTGATAGTAAAGAAGAGTTTGTTGAAATTGTAAAGCGAAAAGAGAATTGCAGAATAGTAAGTTGAAATTCGTAAAGTAATTAGTGTTCTGCCACTAAAAATAGAGCTGGCAGTAAAGTCGGTGTTTTGGAAAGCGACTCGAGCGTCTAAATTCGAAACTCGCCTCTAATTGAAAGTGGAAATTGGCGCTTCTGATATTGCGAATTGCAGTCGAGTGGAATTCGGAGCTATGTGCTGAACCATTTATGTATTCATTGGGCAGTTTCACGCATTCGCCGCATACGTGAATGTTGCAACCAAATACTCGTGTTGCATATTCAGCTCACTTGTCGGCGTCCTGCGGTAGCCTGCGGCGTCGTGCGGGCACCGCCAGCAAAAATGCGCAGTCAACGAACGCCCCGAACTTGCCGCATTTAATATTGATATTGCAGCGCGCTGTGTTGTGTGGCACACACGCTCAGTTAGTTAATACATTTAACTAATTCAATGGGTGGATTTCGTGGGGCGAGCACTCAGCTCGTTGGCGCGTCTCAAATTGGCAATCAATTGGGCGACCTTCGCAAGCGGGGGGAGGGGAAGGGGAGGTCGAGAGCCTTGCCACACTGGCAGACTGGCAGACTGACAGATTGACGCACTCACGACGCAACTGGGTGCGTTGTAAGTGCTTCTTGTTGTCGTTGTTGTTGTTGTGGCTGTGTGTGTCTCGTGAGCGCAAATTAAATGCAAATTCAATTAATTTGAAGCAAACAATTTGCTTAAATTAATTAATTGAATTTGAATCCAAAGTGCTTGCAATTTAACGCTCAAGAGCCGCCTGCCGCCCGCCGCCTCCCCACATGCGTGTGGGCGTGGCACGGGGGAGTGGGCGCTGCTGTTCGGCTAACCGCAAACGCTGGCAACTCTGGCGTATGCGTAATTTGCATTGAGTTGCGCTGCGTTGCGTTGCGTTGCGTGCATTAAGTAAACTGTTCACTTGAAAATCAACTCTAAAATAAACAGCAGCCACCGAAAACACACAAATACACTCCCCACATGTGTGTGTGTGTGTGTGTGTGTGTGGCAGCCGCAGCACAAATTTTTGGGCCGCTTTGAAAATGGCTCTTGAATGGTTAACCAACAATAAGGCAACAACTGCTGCGAATTCAATGGCTGACGGCCATTATAGTTACCCTGCAACCGCAATCTGCCACCGCTCCCGCCCCGCTCCCTCTCTCTACCACGCTGCACATCCAATTTTGTTTGCATTTTATATTTGCCAAGTTTTTATCGCTCGTTATTCACGTTCGTTTGCCAGCGCACAGCAAATTATGCGCTTGATTAATATGCGTTCAATGTGAAGTTAAGCGACCCCCCTCCCTCCGCCCGCTCGCTGCTCGTCGCTATTGTTGTTTATTTTGATAGTTTACTGTGTGTGTGTTTATTCGCCTGCACTGTTAGCGCAGTTGCCGCCCGAAATGGCAAACTGCAAATTTGCGTAGTGCAAACCCAACGAATTGTAAATTATTGTAACTTTTATGAATTCACGCAAATAAAAACCACGGGCGACTAGCCAAAAAGGGCTCTCGTTTTTTAGTTGGAAAGCGGCTTGTGCTATCGATTAATCATCGGCTGACAAACCCCTAACAGAGACTTGTCACAGACGTCGGGCGCAACATTTTCACTTTCGCTCATGCAAAAGTTGGCGGCGATAATAAATTTTGAATCATTTGTCATTCGACGCATTGCGGTTAACGAGCCGAGCTGCCGGCCAAAAGCTTCCCACTACGAGTACCTTTCTGGCTCCAAGACAATGGCCTGCCGATAAACATCATTTGTTGTCGACTTTTGGGGCTCGCTTGGGGGCCACTGAAGTTGGCTCGTTTGCTTGGGTCAATCTATTGACAAATGTCTCTCGGGCCGCGCTTTAATTGCCAGCTCGCCGATTATATCGCCGTCGTATTCAATATACGAGTTGTGGCCATCTACGACTCGCATCTGTACATGCATTTACAATACACACGTATTGTGTTTTCGTCATTCTCGACTCGGCTCGGCTCGGCTCGAGCTTTTTCCACTACTTCTATTTTGTGCTGCCGCTGCTGATAAAATCGTTTAGTTGCGGCGACCCAAAAGCAACAACAGCTTGGAAAAAATGCGTTGCATGCAGCGCCGGGAAACTGAGAAGCGAGCAGCGGCAACTGCTGACTTCAGCTGCCTGCTGTTGTCCAAACACCCTGCACTTCTACGCTGCCAGCGGGTATAGTCGACAGCAGTTTGAAGTTGGCAAAGAACATGGACAGCTGCATAGTTGTTCGACTGAACCTAAAAATTGCGCTAACTGTTGCTATACCCTGCAGTGTGGCACTGCGAAGGGTATGCCCTTTCGAAGTAATCAATTCACTTTGGAAAAATTTGGTTACTAAGGTGCTATAGCTGCAGAGTTTTACTTTAGCCAACTACACATTGTTCAAGTGTGACTTTGATAGACTTTGCTTGAAGTCACAAAAACTGTTGTCTGATACCCTGCAGTGGCACTGCGAAGGGTATGTCTATTCGAAGTATTCAATTCACTTTGGAAAAATTTAGTTACTAAGCTGTTCAAGTGCGACTTTGATCAATTTAGCTTAAAGTTACAAAAAGTGTTGTCTGATACCCTGCAGTGTGGCACTGCGAGGGGTATATTTCATTGTATAATTAAATATATTTTGGTAAATATGTTTACAACGCTGTTCTAGCTGCAGAGTTTAACTTTATCCACATCATTAAAGTACGACATTGATCAACTTCGCTGGAAATAACAAAGACTGTTGCTATACCCTGCAGTATGACACTGGGAAGGGCATATTGCTTTTGATTGAATTACATATATTTCGGAAACATTTGTTATTATAGCTGCAGAGTTTAACTTTATCCAACTACACCTAATTTAAGTGCGACTTTGATCCGCTTTTTGAGCAGCCACAAAAATATGCTCCATAACAAAGTGGCAAATGGAAGCGCGTTTAACAGCTAGCTGTTGTTTCAGTAATACCCTGCAGCGCATCAACTGAAAGGGTATATACCATATAAGAAGTATTTGATGTCAAGATTACCCAGAACTTTTCACTGCTACTTAGAATTAAGTGTACCTCACTTATTTCACTTATTTGCAATTTGCACTTTAAACTAATTTGCCTATACTTGTATTATTTATAAGGTATCGGCGCGTCGAGCAAGCCATGCCACGCTGCAAGTTCCTGTTACTTGCTTGTTGTTGCTGGCATACATTTCATGATTGCCCGTTGCTGCGCGATTGTTTTTACGATTTATTTTACTACTTATTGTACATTATTCTTATGGCTGATAGTGGAAGCTGAGCAAGGGAAAAAAGAACAGAATCGAGGGAATTCCATAAAAAATTGGCTCTTTGGCCTTTGCAGCTGCGCTGCCATTGACTCGATGCGCCGATGCTCGTAAATAGGTTTCCACTTGCAATGAAGTGAAAATTGATATTTACATAAGTCGGCGCCGCGGAGCTCAACGAAAATTGTACTTAGTTTGAGTCATTACGATAATGATATTGTTATCGCCGCTGCGACATAAACTCTACATTATAATGGCAGCGAGAGCAGGAAGCGTGAACTTAGAGCTCTCAAGATGAATACTTAGTGACTACAAATTCTAGAATTTAGCTTACCAATTTACAGTACTTTGAAACTGGACTCACCTGCAAGAAAGAAAGTAAAATAATTAATTACTTGATATATTTATATTTATAAGAATTGCATCATAGCAAATACAAGTATGAACGCTCTTCATTCACCAAAAATATACTTAAGCAAAGTGTTTATTCAGTTCGCGAGCAGAAACGATTTCTTTCTTGCTGTGATGAATCATTCTGCACATTGATATTCTACATCGAATAAAGCATTTTGTTCTATAAAGAATTTTAAGCTTCTGAGATAAGGCGAAATAGAATGTCGCACTAGCTAAAATGTGTGGGGTTCTATAAAACCATAAAATGTAAATATTTCTTTGCTCATTTCCTTTGAAGTTATCGGTTGGCAAGGGATATATATATAAACTTAATAATGCTCATATAAAAAAAAAGGCATTTATAAACAGTTCTATTGTTTTGCACTATGAAAATCTTTAGACAGTATTCATTTTAGCACTTAGTCAAATCGAAAACACTTTAAATTGATGAATCCAAAGTCAGCATTTAGCTTAGATACTTTTGATTTCATTTACTTTATATCGAATTTTATAAAACTAAACCTTAAACTTTAAATTTGTTATGCACGATTCTTTTGAAGTAATCGTTAACTAAAAGGTGCATATATAAATTTAATTCAATATCATATGCATACTCGTATACAAAACTTTTCTATACATTTATACACATTTTTATTGTTATAAAGAATGCAAGTGTTTATTAGTAGATGAACGATTTATTGCAAAACTGAGGAGCAGGTAAAGTACACAAATATTTAGACAATAATAATTTTGGTACTTGCTGAAACCGAAAACACATTTTGAGTCAAAATATCTGCAGTTAGTCAGCATTTAAATATCTATTTTATATGGGATTCTATGAAACCATAAAATGTAAATTTTGCTTGATTTCTTTGTATATAGAAATTTGTTTTAATATTTCTATTGTTGTAGATTATGCAACAATAGGGTATTTAGGGTATTTAGGCAATAATCACTTTTGTAATTTTGCGAAATCGAAACACATTTTGCATTTAAAATCTGCAGTTAGTCAACATTTGGTATACATATTTTCATTTCATTTATTTCATGTTATTCTGGTACACATTTTATAGCCATTTAATTACTTAGCAGAGTCTCAGTTGAGTGAATATTTAGACAATAATCGTTTTAGTATTTCAAGAAATCGAAACACATTTTGAATTAAAAACTTACAGTGCTTAAGCTTTTAGTATGCATATTTTGATTTCATTTACTTTATGGTATTCCAGCATGCATTTTATAGCAATGTGATGCCTAAGCAGAGTCACAGTTGAGTGCCATTTAATGCCTGACTCACGCACGCTGTGTGGATGCAACTTGAGCTGCGTTTGGCAACTCGCGGCGACAAATAAGGCCAAAATGCCAAAACGTTGCGCGGGGCAGCTGCTTCTGCATCTGCAGTTGGTCGCGTGGCCATAAAAAAGCCGAGCCATCGAAGCCCAAATGGCTCATTACGCGAGCCATTGCAGCGCGTATCGCGACAATGAAATCGCCCACGCTGCAGCCAGGTTGCAAGCTGTGGCAAGCTGCGGCAAGCAGGCGGCGCAGGCGCAGCTGGGCGGGAAGATCGCAATGGATATGGCGAGCCTGCTGCAAGCTGGCTAAATGCCAGTTGCCAATTACGCTTGGCCAATAATATTTGCGGGAGGCAACCAGAGACACTCGCAATTGACCCTTGCTTTGGGCCACTTCTAATGCCGCTAATTTCCCAAAAAACCGAGATTCTAGCCACACGATTGCCAGTCGACCGGCTGGGTAATTGGTATATCAATTGTTGCTGGCTGCTTGCTCGCCAAATTTATGTCCATTTGGAAATTTACCTTATACGTCGTCGTGGGCTGTCTGTCGTTGTTGTACGATATGTTAGCTGCCGTTGCAGTTGCACAAACAAATTGAATTTGCAATGCAAATAAATTGGCCGGCAAACGCCCATGCGACTGCACTGCGATCTGCACACAATGACGACGATTTATATGGGCACAGGAAATGGAGCTTGATCTACATTCTTGGACCACCAAAGCACACACACATACAATTTTAAACGATGCAGAGCGATATCGATGGGCAGCCAAGTGAATGATTCGAAGTGACGCCTGCGAACAAAGAGCAGGCCATAAATGACGCCGGCCATAACAATTTGTGAGGCACATAAAAGCTGCGCCGAACTCTCAATTCCTACATATTGAAAATAGAATTTATCATAAGTAGCCTGCCTCATAAACACACACACACAAAACTAGAACCACTTTGTCGGAGTCTAAAAATAAGATTCATAGTCGCGACTGTAATCAGAGAAATGTGGAAGGTTATCGCCGCACAAAGTTGTCGTCTGTTGCAAGCCCCGCTGTAGGTTATCAATTCGTTGCCGGGTCAAGCTTGCAGTTGCAATTGGAGGCGACTCATGACTAAGAGACAGCCGCAGAACAAGAGCTGTTGTTGAGCAGCAAATTCGAGTTTTGTTTCGAGTGTTTACTCATTTTCAGTTATTTCGAATTCACTGCACGTTCTATAAATTTGAATATGAACGCAACACGCTGCTGTTGTTGTGGCTGTTGTGGCTGCCACAATTGGACAGCAGGCAGCTGCTGTTCGCTCGCTCGACTTCAGCTCAGTGACTCAGTGGCGAGGCGTTGAAAGATTTAATCGTGCCGCGCTGGCCGTGCCCCTTAAGCTCTGTCGCTCTCTGTGTTGCAAGTCCAGTTTTCCGCTCTCCTCTCAGTCTCTCTCTCTCTTTCTGCCTCGCTCGCTGCATTGCGCATTTGAACTGTGTGTTTGTGTGTGTTTAATGCCAGGGCAAGCGAGCTGTATTTATAAACAATTCGATTGACGCAGATTCTGTGCAGTTTGTTTATACAATCGAATTGAGATACTTTAACAATTGTGTTTTCATTTCCCGGGAAACTCGCAGAGCAGCGATCTCTGAGTCACATTTCCGCCGCCTTTGAGCACTTTTAGCCAAATTGCCACCACACTAACCACATTACGCTGCCTCGAGGTCGAGATTTGCGCTGACCTCATCAGCTGTACTCGTCCCCTTCCCCACCTTCCTCTCTATCTCATCCGCACCACTGGAGCAAGTGTTGATCCCTAGACTGCCTTCCTCCTCTTGTCGGGCAAAAATGTGAAATATGAAAAGCTGAATAAAAAAAATGCGCAACTTGCCAGCATCGACTTTGAAATACGCTTCCAGCTGAAGCGAATTCTGTGTTTTTCTTTCTATTCACAACAGATACTCAAATTGGTTAAAGATATTTAAATTTGTTAAACATATTTGAATCTGTTAATTAATATTGCTGACAGCTTCAGATATTTGAATTTCAAAAAGTTGAAGTGTTGACAAGACAAATAGTTTTAAATTTACATGCGACTGACAGACATTGTTTATAATTTTGTCCGCTGAAGTGATAAATTGATAACAAATAAATTATTTACCTCCATCATTTTAATATGTTTTGTTGTGTTTTCTTTATATAATAGTTATACTACACCATAAACATTATAGTTGAAGTTCGAGTCTTGTAATTTTGTTATGCAACTTTCATCACTACAAAACATATTCTTGGCTGATATCAACAGCAAAAGAACAGAGTGCATTTATTATATACAATTATATTGACGTCTTGGGGCTTTCTTGAAATATCTTAATGGTAAACAAAGTTCTTTGTCTTTCTATAAGAGTCTTCCTTTTATAGATTGTGCATAAATTTCTACCATATATAATGAATGTAGTAATAATACAATGAATGCAGTAATAATCCACATTAAGATATCTATAAAAAGTTTGTATTCATTTAATGCTAACAAAATAATATAAACAGCATGTTTTATATATTATTTAAGGGTAAAAGCTTCGATGAATGACTGTGTTGAGAATTTCGTTTAAATATCTAAAGAGTAAACTAAGTTTTCTTTTGGTATAAAAAGCATAATATCGTTTTCTTTAAGTTTTTAATACACTCAGTTCCAAAGTATATGCATTTAGTGTTAATATTTATGCGCTACAAGTTTGCAATTAAAATTGAAGTAAAAAAAATTCCAACAGAGTGTACATATTTTTTTGTTGTGTATATATTATTTGTATTTTTTATTTGTGTATATATTTTTTGATGAGTGTGTAGAGAATTTTAAAGAAAATGTAGAAGATAAGCAAAGTTCTTTAAAAATTTAGGATATTTCCTGACAGTTTTTAGATAAATTCAGTTCTAGTTTATTTAATGAATATAGAATAAAACACTTATATTGCAAGTGTTTAACCAGATAGCAGTAAAAAGTAAACACTTGAATTGATGCCAGCTAAATTAGAACAAAATATATTTTATATTATTTTATGAATGTTCTGAGAATTTCATTAAAATAGCTCAAGAAACGCAAAGTTTGTGTTGTTGTTTGACATGGTTTTTAGAGAAGCGAGGCTTTAACATTTATGAGCAATATAGTAAGAAAAACGTTATACTAAAACTTGGAATAAGATAGAAGAATGAAGTATTAATTTGATGTCAGCAAAATTGTGAATATTTTGATAGTTTCATGGGAAAAGCACAAGAAAAGTTATTTTAAGATTTTGTTTTCTTATGGTTTTTAGATAAATGCAGAATATAATAAAACAACCTTAATAGTACAAGTTGCAATTAGATATCTACAAAAGATAGGCATTCATTTGATGTAGGCAAATATGAAAGTATTATTTTATATATTAGGTTAGTTTCTTGGGGACTTCAACCTTTCAAACCTCTCGTTTAAGATATTATTAACTTATAGTTTTTTGGTTCAAAAATATGTAATATTAAATATTTAGTTAGCAATAAGATATCTGCAATAAGTAAACGTTAATTTGCCAACAGGCGAAAGGACATGGCTAAAACGCAGAGTTAAAGCCACAATGCCAGCTTGGCAGGGTATAATAATGAAAAGTGTTTTCTGCAGCATCCCAAGTGAAGTGAGTGAAAAGCGAAATGAAAATATTATGGCATGGCAAAAGAAAAGCTACAAGCTGACGAGGAAGCACAAGGAGCTGCTGCAGGTACACAAGCAGCAGGAGCAGCAGCAGCCTGGCAAGGTGACATTAAACTAGCACAGGACCAAGACGAAGACGAAGACGAAGACGCCGACTGCTGCCACTGCCGCAGCGTGGCCTCCTCGGAGAGTTACAAGGAGCTGCAAAGCCAAGCTGGCAAATGTCAACACAAACAATGCCAGCGACGAGGGAGCCAAAGAGAGTGTGGGAGAGGGAGAGGGAGAGGGAGCGGGAGAGGGGCGGGTGGTGCATGTTAACCCTTTTTGGCCCGTTCGCCGCTTAGTTAACCCTGCTGATGTGTCTCTCTGGGCAGCAGCAATTGCACTTGCAGGTGGCTGATATCGGCAGCCGCAAGCCGCCGGCCAACGGCAGCCCGCAGTTCCCGTTATCCAGCCGCATCCTGTGCTGTGTCCTGTGCGCCGTTGTCGTCGTCGTCGTCGTCGTCGTCGCCGCCACATGGAATTTTGCAATTTCTTTGGGATTTCGAAATTGCTTTTTCTACTTTTGCTCGCGACCGAACAAGTGACTGAGCGAGTGAGCGAGTGAGCAGCGCGCCAACTTCTCTTATCTCACCTAGCTGCTGTTCCCTTCCCCTCCTCCTTCCCCCGCTCCTTTGCATTGTTGGCCTGCGTTTCGTTTGGCGGCTTGCTGAGGGACGGGGGCAAAGCACAAAAAAATCGATCAAGAAAAATGACTTTTGTGGGTTTTCGTAATTTTCATTGCACGCGTAATTGAAATTTTCAAATTCCTGCTTGCATTTTTCCCTGCCAAGTGCTGCCCCCCACCCACCACCTCCCATCAATCCCCCCTCCCGATACGCTGTCTGTTGTTGATAGCCATTTTTATCAGCGAGGCGGCAGCGAAAGCGGAATTTATATGATGATAAAGGAATATATCGCCGCCCACGCGCCGTCTCCGTCGTCGTCCTGTGAGCTCGACTGTTGCTGCTGTCTGCTCCTGTCTGCTGCTGCTGCTGCGTTTCATTATGCTCTCATTATTTGTGGAAATTGTGTTAATCTTTCGAACTTGAGCAAATAATGCACAAAGCGCTTGAGAAATTGCCGGCAATTTGAGCGCATCGCATAGCTTATGTTGATTGAAAACGCGCTCGATGTGCAACCGACTCAGCCAACGTGTGCAACTAATAATTCTGTGTGTAACCCTAAGAGTGGCACAGCCCACAACGATAATGAAAATGTCACGCGAGCCTCGCTCGCATTTTCCCATCATGCGCCACCTTTATAAACGAGGCACAGCTTGAGCCGAGTGCCGAGTGGCGAGTGCCGAGTGCAGCAGCCAGGCGACAGCCAGCGTTGACAACAGCATAAAGGTAAATCCTAAATAATGCGCTCCACACGCTCAACAAGGACACAGACGGAGCTCTGCTGGGCAGCAGGGAATCAAAGGCAGGATATCAGGGAAAAAAGCAATGCCTTGCTTGCTTGCTCATTGCTATTGTCGAGTGCTAAGACGGCAGAAGTTTTGCAGGATCTTCGACTGCGGAACAGGACATGCTGCGGTTAGCTTTAAGTCCAAGACGATTATAGTTCAGCTGCTGCCAGGTTGCTGCTGTGGACAGACTTAGTGGCTGCCGTAAGTTCTAATTTCTTATTATTAGGCGTGGCCAGCGAGGGGGGGGGGGTTAGGAGGTGGCGCCGCACAAGTTTGCTGCTGTGGCATAAAATTATGGCGCAACTTGCGCCGCTGCATATGAAAATGGCGGCTGGCAAATAGTTTGCACAAACTATTTCTTTGCCTCTGCAGCAGACTTTGTGCCGCATGTTGCCGCTCTTGTTGTTGTTGTTGTTGTTGATGCTGCAGCTGTGGTTGGGCTTTGTTATGGAGCGTCGGTTTTGCTTTTATGTCTTATGGCTTGTAGCGCGGTCGCCGTGCCGTGCAGCAAAATTGCATCCAATGCAGAGCCTACATTTCGGGGCCAGCCGTCGAGATTTAATTAAAACGGCTAATGCGCCCAAGCAGCCGAGTTCAAGTTGCAATGAAAGCCAATTCATCTGTCAAATTAAACAGCAAAAAACTAAGCACCAAACAATGACACATTGGCAGCCAAGTGAAAAGTGAAAAGTGCAGAGCAATAAACCAAACACACACCAAAAAAAGCAAAAAAAAGCAAGGGAAATAGGAGGAGAAATGCCGAATGAAAGGCGAAAGGAAAAACAAAGCAATTGTTGGCGGTGGCATGTGGAAGTGGCAGCGGAACAAGCTGCAGCTCGAGCAGCTGAAGCCGTTGCCCATTATTGTTTCCATTTAACTTACAACAGTTTGCACTTTGGCCAGCCACTGGAAATCAGCGCCAGCAAGATAAACGAGCGCCCAAATAGATCACAACGAACCCAAATGGTGTGTGTGGAAAACGAGACTGATTGGAAAAGCGACTTGCCCGGCAAATTGATGCTGCAGCAGCAGCAGTGGCAACACTTTTTGGCAGGTAGCTCGCTTTAATTTCATCTTTAAGTATTGCAGTTGCTGCATTAGTTGGACGCCGTCTCCTCTCGGCTGCTGTCACAACTTTCGAGGCGCTTGCAACATTATTATCATGAATGCGTCGCGTCGCGTCGCGTTGCCGGCGGGGCAATGGGTTGTGTCGCCCACATCCTACGGAAAGTTGCGCTGCTTTCATGACAATGATGACGGCGTCTGTTTCCGCTTTTGATGACGACGTCTCCTCCTGCCCCCCTCCTTGGCATTTTAGGCGCTCCGCTTGCCGTGTCTAGTTTTGCCCAGACTTTAGTTTACTTCTGCTCGTATTCTGTTTTTTGTGTTTCGCTGGCCTGCAGCATTTGTCTCGGGCCTACATTTTTACTGCTTTGCTCATACTTTGTTCAATGCGCTGTTTGTTGTTGCAGCAACAACAGCAACAACAACAACAACAACGAGTTTGTCACAGACAAATGTCGCCAGCGCTGCCGTCGCACACGTTGTGCAAACTTTTCCACTTCATTGCATGATTGCAATTTTTACGCAAAACAATTTTATTTGTTTTGTTGTGTTGTGTTGTGCAGCAGTGTTTTGCTTCCCTCGCTTGCCATTGTTTTATTTTGTTTGCCCGAGAATGTTTCACTCTGCAACACGGTTGATTGTCACAAAGGTTGGCTCCCAACTCAACAGACTCCCTGTGTATTTTCAGCTCGGGGGGCAGAGAGGGAGAGCAAACTTCAAGATGTGCATTTAATGAAAAGTGAAATGTTTGCTTGGCTCAAAGGCAAAATCTGCATTGCATTGCTTTATGGCCATTGATTGAATAAACCCAACGCTACAAAACTTTATTTAATTTTAATGATTTGCAGCAATTTTTATGCAATTTGCATAACAAGTTGATTAAAGTTCTCTATGTTAATTTCATTGGCTGCATTCAGTCCAATTTTATTTATTATTATTGCAATTTTATGTTGTTATTCCGAATATTTATTTTTTAATATAGCTTTTTTGTTTTAAAACCCAGCCATGAATTATTTTCGAATCGAGTGCAATTTAAGTGATTTAAGCATTTTAGCAGCCAGCATTGCTTTGATACGAAAATTTGTTATTCCTTCTGCGCCTTGCTTTAGTCTCGCTCAGCCTTACACCTCCTTAATTCTTTATTCATTACGACACTTTTATGTTCTCAAATGATTTTGTACGGCTTTACACTTTCGTTGCGCGTGGGATGGAGTTGAGATTTTTTCCAGCGCTTTCAGCGATATTTTTTTCAATTTACATTTTCTCATTTTCATTTAGACCTTTTATTCATTGTTTATTTAATTATCTTTTGTATTGTCAAGTGGTTGAGTTTGCTGGGGATTCGTCTTAAGGTCTGCTGTGGTCGCTTTTCTTTTCATTTCATTTTTTCTCGAGTGTGTGTGTGTGTGTTGTGTTGGCTTTTCAGCCACTGTGAAAATGGGGTTCGACTGCGTCCCAAAGAATTTTCACAGAATTCTGGGGAGCTTTCGTTCGGGCGCGTGGCACGTGCAACTGCAGACGCAGAAGGGTTGTGTAATGGATTAGGGCTTAAATTAGTGAGGAAAAACTCTTTGATACTTAATTGATAAATGCCCGGGAATGTTTAGTGGATCTCACAAAGAGTCTTGCATATACGAGTATATATATATATATTGACCTTTGGTAAGCCCCCGGAATGCAGATTTGAGCTGCGCTTTAATTCATTACAAATTCCAATGCAAACTATTTCTGCAAACTGAGCAAACAAAACTCAGCAACAAGAACTCTCGACGAGCAACTAAAAAGTAAATAAAACACTGCAAAATGGAGAGCAGAAAACAACTAAAAAGGCAAAAAAAAGAGCAGCAAAAACACAAAAGCAATTTAAAGCAGGAAAATTACATACACAAAAAATTCTCACTTGGAAAATCATTAAAATGTCTGAAGGACAACGACGATGATGACGTTGACGACGAGGATGAAGATGTCGAGATGGCGAGTGGCGGTGTGGAATGAGGCCAAAAGATGCCCGGAAATGTGGCAACAATTGTAAATAGGACTGAGAAATAACAACAACTGACTCGTCCGCTCGCTCGCCCACTTGCCGGGCAGAAAGGATGCAATTTGGACTGAAAGAGCATTAAAGTGAATGGCGCACAGCTGGGGGAATGGGGAAATTAAAACAAGTCGAGTTGCCACAGAATGTGGGTCAATAGGCAAACGGCAACAGCGACGACCAGGCGGCAACTTGGCAATCGGCAGGTAGGCCCAGGTTAGAGCAAAGTTCTCTCAAGTTTTCAGGGGGCTTTGTTCTCCGTCACTGCGCGAGCCAAATTAAATTTTCAGCAGCTTGGCCAAGGGTTGAACTGACTGCGCTTCGGACTCGGGACTCTGGACGCGGGACTCCAAACTGGAACTCGAATCGGACTCGGTGCCTTTTTACGCCTCAAAACTTTTTTAACAAACATATTCGATTAACTGGGCTCGGGGTCTGGGGGCTTGGGCGTCCTTTTCGCTGCTTTTCTCTATTTATCGAAAACCACTTGATTATGCAGGCTTATCCTTAGTCCTTTGCCCGTTTCGAGCATGTTTTCCTTTCGCCCCGTTTCATTTTTTCTTCGCTCTCAATATTGTTTTGTTTTCGATAATATTGTTTGCCCTTTTTTCTGTCGTTCTTGGGGGTGGTTGGGTTGGTTGCTTACTTTAGTTTGCAGTGGAGCATGAAAATTTGTTTGCAAATCCTTTCGCTTTCTCGGCTCGTGCAATATTTATGATATCCTGTCGATATTTTTGCTAGGCTTTGCTTTTTGTTTTGCCAATTCTTCCATTCGGATTTCTCTTTGATTCCGAGTTGGCTAATTTATAAATTGCATTTTCTTGTAAATTTCAAATTTCATTTTGCGACTTGCTTTGTTTTTCTTTCGCCGTTTTCCTTTTCCATTGGCCGTTCGAGCATTTCCATTTTGCTCTTCAATGGAATATTATTTTCTGGTTGCCTCAAATCGATTTGCCAAAATGGTCGTCAATTATGCTAATTTGATTATATATCAAGTTCCTCCAGCCAAAGGCCCATTGAATTAGATTGGATTTCGGCAAATTATGGCGTGTTAATTCAATTCTTGAGATGAATTTTGCCAACAATAAGTCGGATAATTTATTAATTAATTCGATCAGTGCGGCTGTTAATCGACTTTTCAAAAAACTTTATTTATCTCAGCCCATTTCCATTTCCATTTCCTGACATCAAATAAACTTGTTAAAATGCAAACATAATGCAATAAATTTTATTTTCTTTGTCAGCAGTTTGCGCATTTTATTTGTGCATTGTTTTTGCCGTTGCCGTTGCTGTTCTTGTTGTTGTGCAGCAACAAAGTAAGCTCGGCTTGTAAATTAAATTAAATTTATTATTGCCGGAGTGCGTGTGTGTGTGTGTGGCTATTTCGACATGCATGCTGGGAGTGTTTTTAAAGGGATTTAAAAGTGCATTAAAAAATTACTTTTATATAGTGGCAATTTACAATAAACCAACACACGAGTCCCCGGCAAAGAGGTACCATAAAACTGGAATCGTAAAAAACGAAACGTTTGATAATTGTGTAATACAATTACTTTTTATTTTTTGCAACATATAGTTTGCGGTCACCCGAAAGTGTTTGCATGCTCGCCAGTTAATCAAGTTATTATACACTGATTCACTCTGAGATACGCATAGTTATGCAAAATGGTTTCATCAAAGCCCACTCGAATTTACGACTTATAATGACTAATCCGGCGGTCGGATTTCAAAGAATCGACATTCTCGTAAAACTAGCTGTAAATGTACTGAGAATGCGAATGACGCGTGACTAAGCCGTAAAAATGAAAATTGTTCGGCAAGCAGCACAATTTCCAATTCAATTAGAAGACACAGCCACGCAGTCGAAATGTAAATGTTAATGCGATTCTAATAAATTGTCAAAAGAGTTACACACACACATAAAACGCGGAACATAAAGAAGCGAGGAGCGCCACAAAAAACTAAGAAAAACTGACAGCGCATGAATTAGAATTCCCCGCGGTAGACAAAGGAATCCCACAAAAAATAAGAATTTGAAATGCATGCGACGCACGATTGACAGTCGAAGAGGAGAAAGAAAAACAACAACGACAACAACAACGAGCGACAATGACGATGACGATGTTCGGTAATGCAATTAGACACGCCCAGCGAGAAAGGCTGCGGGGTGGGCGGGGTCACTGTGGAATCTATAGCCACGCACGAGCTGCCAGAGCAGCGACGCTCCCGAACCGAACGAAAACCCTGTCTGGGTTATCGCTTCGTTTTTATCACTTGAGCGTAAGTGAAATGCATTAGCCGCAACTGTAAATTCGATTTCGGGGGTCGCCACCCCATGCAACTGCTCATAACCGTTATGTGGCCAAATTTAATGATCTAATTACTCGCCGAACTTCTCTTTGGCCCTTCCCCCAAACACTCGCGCCTGCTCAAAACTACTGCGCTTTCTTATCTAGCTGCTGTTTAAGCTAATGGCATAGATAATAAGTTCAAGATCCATGAGAACGTAACTTCAGTTTTAATGTGCAAGTAATAATTCAAAAACCAGTTATAAGACACAACTTGATTTGAAAAGTACAGAAATATTTTGAAATTCAATTTAATTGACAAAATTACCTATTTACATTTTAAATGAAAACATATTAAAAAAAAAAAAATTGTTTAAAAATATTGAAAATTTTCAACTTTAAAATGAACTTTTTAAATATTAAATGAAAATACGTTTTTCTAAAATGTTAGTTGGAAAAAGTGCTTTTAAAATTAAAATTAAATAATAAAATAATATTTGTAAAGCATAAATGAAACTATATTTTAAAACACTATAATATATAATAATATTAATAATAAACCGTTTTTAATATTCAATGAAAAACAATTTTATAAAATATTAGTCGGAAAATATTTTTTTAAAAATACAAATAAATTAATTAAATATCGAATTTAAAACTAAAATGAAAAGATATTTTTCAATTTCTACTTTATTTTCTATTTCTGTTTTATTTCTATTATAATAAAATATAATTTGGAAAGCGAAGACAACTTTCTAAGTTTAATTTAAATAATAAAATTGCACATTTTAATGTAAAATGAAAATAAGTTTTTAAAAATATTAGCAAAAATATAGAAATTTAAAGTTTAAGTTGAAATAAATTTTGAAATATTAATTGATAATATATTTTTATAACAAATTAGCTTGGAAACATATCTTAGGAATTGAAATTAATTATTGAAATAAGACATTTTAATATAAAATGTAAATATATTTTTATAAAGTATAAAACATACAATAATATGAAATAAGCAAAATTAGGGCTTGACTAAAAAGTAAGTAGAAAAGTGGAGGAAAATAATAATTTATAATTGTCAAAAGCAGTAGCGTTCTAAAATTTACTTGGTTGAAGCTCAGCTGTATTTTGAGTTCTATGTAAAGCATATTTTAAATTCGCCTTGGCCATCAAATGCAGTTGCTCTCCACTCCTCTAGCCTTGTTGTCGACGCTTATTGATTTCCTGCTTAATTAATAGACCTGATGGCAATTTGAAACGCAGTTTAGCATCGCATTCCCTTTGTCCGACTGCCAGTGTTGAGTTGCAGCTACATTTACGAGTGAGTTGAGCAGAGGGAATGGGGATGGAGTTGAAGTTCTGCCATGGAAGATGCGTATCTTAACTCGAGATTTGATGGCAGCCAAGATATCTCTGAAGTGCCCATATATGCGAGTCGGAGAGCAGACAAGCTGCATCCGCATGTCCACATGATTTATGTCAAACGAAACGCTCTAACCTATAAAAAGCAACTGAAACTGCAGACGGGGCCAATTGCGGTGCAGCCCAAAGAAATCAATCAACAATTGACAACAGTTGATGAAACAAAACGCTGAATAACAGACAGCAACAGCAACAACAACAATTGAATGCGGGGGTCGTCGCAATGTGCATTAGCATTTAGGGGGAAAAACATTGTGCCGAGATAATTTTAATGTACAGAAATTGTTGAGCTGAGATGACGCGGCGACAAACACAGGCTAATTTTGGAAGCGCCTTCGACTGCGCTCTGCTCGCTTTTTGGGGGCAGCATCGTTAATCATAATTGAGGGGCCTGAAAGGGTTCACGATAAAAACCAATTGAGAAAGGAAGTGCAGCGAGTCGAGGCGGCAAACGAATATTGATGCAGCAGCTCTCGACTCGCTGTCCAAATATCTGAAGATATCCGTCTCTCTCTCTTTCTCTCTCTCTCTCGCTTGCGCTGATAAGCGCAGCGGCAATGAAATGAAATGCATTTCGGGCCAGCAACTGCATTAAAATTATGCATTGATAAGCAATATGCACAGCGGGTAAGTGTGTGGGGACCAGGGGGAATGGGGGGTATCGGCAGCTGGGCAGCCATGCAGTGATTTTCCGATTTTCAATTTTCCACACTCCATGCGATATGCAGTGCAAACGGCAGAGACGAGCGGGGCGAGCGACTTAATTTCTTTTATTGCTTCCACTTAAATTGTTAATTGCTGCCGTGTGTTTAGCGCAGTGAGCGAGAGCGCATCGAGAGAGGGAGCGAGAGAGCGGGAGCAGCGGGGGCGACGTATTGGGTTTCACATATGGAAATTAGTTTTCATTTCGGTGCAGCAGCAAAAACAACAAATTGGGTTCGATGTGAAACAGGCTGGCAAAAGGAATTACTCTACATACATCAGTAGATGCAGCGTGTGCATGTGTGAGTGTGTTTGCATAAGTGAGTGCAAGCGTCTCTGTGTGTGTGTGTGTGTGTGTGTGTGCGTATGTTTGTGTGTGTGCGTGTGTGACTCATGTTCGTGTTTATTTGTGCTGGCCCGCATGTCGGTGTAATTTTACACTGCAGCAGCAAAGGATTCGATGTGCAAGGCGAGCAAGCGAGAGGAGCGATAAGAGAGAGAGAGGGGAAGAGAGATGTAGAGACAGCGGGAGCGTAAACACAGAGAAGGACAATTGGACGCTTGTTAGAGAAAATCCTTTTTTGTTGCTAAAACGGCTGATTTCTACGCACAGTGGTTCGAGAGCAAGCCAAATTCAATTCAAATTCATTTAGAATTCATTTATATGCATTTTACTGTGAAGTTATTGCGCTATTGTCAATTGTTGATACTGAAACTTCACTAAAATGTAGATGTGCATTAAACTAATTTAGAAAATGCGCACAAACCAAAAATGGAAATTGTGAAATGAAGAAATACAAATATTAACCACAAATATTAAAAAAAAATCATATACCAACAAAATTCGAAGTACAAAAACAGAAAGGAATTACAATCTGAGTTAAAAGCGACATTTGACCAACAAAACTAGATGTAACATTTTGTTTAAAAATATTAATACTTAATGATTTCAAATAAAGATTCATTCAACAGATGTCATCATCAATTAGAAATAAAAAAAACAATACTTAAAAAATACTATTTTCAAATGTTTGTACAGATTCTTCTCTTGATAGGAAATGAACATGTAGATTAACATAAAATTCCTTTGGGAAACCAGTAACATAAAAACCAAAGCAATATTTTTGTATAGAAATTAGCATATATCAATAGCAATCACACATTGCAAAAGCAAAACAGAAGCACATTTTTAAAGATGTCAGAAATTTCTACAATCTAAATTAAAAGCCAATAAATAGCTGACTAAAAAATGATATTAGCTAACATTTTCAAGTAGAAATTTCAAAAGGCAATATAATAGCTTAATACAAGAAATAAAATGTAGATTTATATTAAGTTAATTAAAATAATTAACAAAGCTGAGAAAAATAGTTCAATTAATAAATTTCAATATTCAACACACATTATGAAAACACATTTTTTAACAAATTCGAAAGTAAAATTACAATCTGTATTTAAACCAAAAAGTTGACCAACAAAATGTAATTTAGCTAACATTTTCAAGTAGAAATTGTGGAGAAATATAAATGTTGAAAGATTTAAAATAAAAAGGCATGTAGCAAAGATGGTAAATCGCTTGAAATGCTATTCCAAGTGTATGAGAAATACTTGCGCCCAAAGTCCTAGCAGCTGATAATCTAGGGGAATATCTACAATTATTTAGCTGCTGCTCACATGTTTTTCGAGCGGTCGAAACCACTGTTCAAGTGCCGGGAAGCAACCACGACAAAGAACAGCAGGCCGCCGCAAAGAATGCGCCGTCTGCAGACGCCGACGAAGGGCTGCAGTTCGAGCAGCAGCGGGGCGGGGAGGAGTGTCGCTTGTTTGCAATAAGGATAAAGCAGGAGGAATTTTTATAATAATTTCTTTGGCACAGCACAGCATGTGTGTGAGTGAGACGAGAGGGGGGCAGTTCAAGTGCGGCGGCACACAGGAAACTCGCATGCAAAAAAAGTGCACTTGAAAACGCTTCTCTTTTTGGCCGGGCGAAGGTTGTGTTTACTTGCCACACACACACACACACACACACACACACACGCACACGCACAGGCGAATTTGAAGCACACAATTGGGAACTGCGTCCTGTCAGCCGCATATTTACACAACTGCAATAATATTTTGTTGTCGCCAGGCTGCTGCACTTTTTTTGCTCGATGTTTTGCTTTTGTCAGCCAGTCGAAGACGCTGGGGAAGATTCACTTAGGATTGGGCAACTATTGAAAAATTTATATGAGCTGCTGCAAGTTGCCACTGTCTTTTATGCTTTCCTATTTTCCTGCAGTCGCCGCAGTGAAAGTGATTTATGAGTGCTGCGAGCAGCTCGGCGAGACTTTGTCTAGGCTACTTACAAGAGTTTGGGGCGCGACTTTGGCGAACTGGGGCTCCCAGTGGAGCATTTGAGTCGCTGGCTCCTGATCCGCGTCTTGTTTGTGCCAAATGTGCAATAAATTAGTGTTTTGATTTGCTTGCTGCATGCCGCGTCGTGGCGCCGTCGCCCCAAAACTTTTTATCGCTCTGTGGAGTTTTTAAGTTGCATCTCCTATTCATAGACAGAGCGACGAAAAAAGTTGGCCAGACAGCCGGAGTAAGCGAGAGTGAGTGAGAACAAAGCGGCCATGCAACGGCATACGGACGCGCTTATTACAGCTCCGCGAGGCATGCCACACAAAGTACTTGAGATTACAAGCGGCCTGGGACTGCGACTCAGTCTCAGACTCAGTCTCAGTCTGCGTTTGTTATGCTTAATTTGAGGCATGTTTCAAACGCGGCGGCCATTTAACAGGCGTGTCGCTGCGAGGATCACACACGCCGCAGCCGGCGCGTTGCACTTACCACACACATACTCGTACATACTCGTAGCATATTCAAATGGCACATACCTGCAACGAGACGAGCAGAACACAACAATCGATTAGTGGAGCTTTCTTTTGCGCGCAATCATCAGCAGCGTCGTGAGCGCAGCCAGGCAGCTTGCCACATCGAATGAGAGGCAGCTATTGGGGTCAGGCGCAGCGCAAGTTGCAGTCTCATCCTTGGCGCTGGCACACACGACTGCGCATATTTAATTGCGCGTTGCGCGTGATGCGCTGTGCTTGCAACTGCAACTGCAACTCGCGATCTTCGACTGCATTATTTTGACAGTTGGCACAAATTACCGAATGCAACTTTCTTTCTCCCTGCCAATTGGAATTCGTGTCTGCGCGCCGGCGCAGCATGCCGCATGCAGCATGCCGCGTGCAACGTGCCTTGTCTGTCGCCTACGCTGCGGCGCATGCCTCATTTGCATTGCTGGCTGGCGTCATGCAACATTTCTGCTCGCCGCGCCAGCCTGTCGTCAGTCGTCATAAGCTCCCGCAACAGACAGCTGTCAGTTGTCGCATTGTCGCCTCGTCGCCTTGTCGCTTTGTCGCCGGCTACTGTTTGTTGCAGTGTCAGCCAGCTCAAGGGTTATGCCACGACAGTGGAAAGGAAATCTCGTATCTAGGACATGTACAACAACATGATTTACACATTTCAAGCCAAGTCGCGCTCTCTCTCTGCCGATCTGCGGTCAAAGTTCGGTTGAGATAAAGATCGTAATTGTTGCGTAAATATTTGGTCAGCTATAATTGCTTTAACAAAAATATATACTGTGCTTTATGCACGCACTGAAACAATCATTTACATAATTTTCCTACAAATCACGCACACGAACACCTCGCTTGCATCAGCGCGCTCCCCAACTTGAGCTGCGAGCTGGGAAGTTTCGTATTGGGCGCAACAAAGGCAAATCCAGTTATTGATTTAGCCACGACGCGGCCACGACTTTTGTGCCACATCATTGTGCAACATTATTTCAAATCATCAACAGAGAACTTTTGTTTGCTTTACCTCGTTTTTCTCTTCGTTCACTGTCTTTTTTCTCTATGCACTTCGTAGACAAAGAGCGGCAGAGTGTGATGACTTGCTGGCCCTATAGGTAACAAGGCGATCAGTATCTTTTAGAGGCATGTTTCCATCACAAATGTTTCAGTCTTGTCACTAAACTTACAGCTGCCAAATTAGCTATTCTACTTGCTTAAAGTACGCACTTCTTTTTGAGTTATAGTATTTAATAATAGGTATTATATAGTTTGTGTTAAAAAGTAAAGTGGTACTTTTTATTGTATTTTGTTTTAGTAAGAAATTTCTTAGTTTTTAAAGCTTTTTTGACAGCCAAAATTGTAGGATATTAATTTTCAAAACCCCTCGATTTCATTGTTATTTTGATGACGTGTTTTGCTGTCGATCACGCTGGCTGCGCTGGCGTTTTGTTTTGATTTGAATGTTGTGTTTTAGCATATCATCGCTGGCATCGGCTGCGAATGCATTTGTGGCCTGTGACTGACTGTCGCTGTGGCTGAGATGATCTCCGAAATGGGGCAACAGCATCATTAAAAACTCGAATGCGTCTCGACGCGACGCATGTAAATTAGGCACTCGAGATTAGATCCAAAGCTGAGATGCCATACTTGAGATGTCAATTGACAGATAGCCAAAGACTGTGGCAGCCAGAGTTGCAGAGTTGTCACCTTGCCTGCCGAATGCCATACGTACATGCAGCTGGGCAACTCTGCGAGTCGAGCACATTAACGCAATCGCTTATGCGATTTCCTTCTAGCTCAGCCCGGCTCGACGATTTCTCAGCTCCCCCGCTTTGCAATCGCTGGCATTAACTGTTATGGCCCCAGCCCCCATTCACAGTGCCCTATCTAATGCAAATCCCCACAGTCATTGCCCATTAACATAACTCCAAACGGCAAGCGGAGACGAAGACATTGCCCACGTCCTCTCATCGTCGTCGTCGTCGTCGTCCACTCAAACGGCACTCAACAAGTTCTAATAGGCACCACACACATACATACACACACACACATGTGTGTGTGTTTGCCTCCTACACGCTGCTTACCTGCTGCAGAGTGCATCCCATGGAAGGCAATGCAGATACGATCCACGGCCCACGCACAAACCCTTGCCCCGCTCTGGCAGCGTGTGCACTTTGCATTTATGCAATACGTGCCTTGTTATTGTTCTGTCTGGTTCCATGCAGCACACCCACTGTACACTGTGTCCAGCTGTCCCACTGTCCCACTGTCCAGCTGGGCAGTGGAGCGCGCTTGCATATAATTTATATGCATTTGACAGTTTTGACTGATTTATCGATGCAGGAGCATGGCATACATAATGCGTGTAGCCATGAGCTTTTCCAGGAAAATCAGGAATAGTCATGGACACACACACACACACGGGGAGAGGGGGAAGGAGAACAACAAACACTCTCGCAGAGATACGTTAATTTTGCATAATGCCTGCGCGCATATTGAATCATTCTGGCAAATCGGAACGCAGCCTCTGCTCTGAATCAATTTTTGGTTCAAAGTTCGATTTTTTGCTTTTGCTGACATTTCGAGAGAGGGAAACATTTTGCTGCGTTCTATGTCGAAAATAAGGCAAACAAAATCGACATTGTTGACCCGATAAATGGACAGCTGACAGCTATAAACTGGACCAGCGCTAGTCGACTGTGAGTCACTCACTCGCCACACAACAACAACAGCAACAACAGCAACAACGACAACAACATCGACTGAATTAAGTGTGGGTAGCAAACAATACGGAAATCATTGGCGAGATTCGCTTAAGTACAAAAATATTTGTGTGATAGCTGCAAACAGTTCTCAACTGATCGCATAAAGCATTTTGGTTTCATGAACTCTTAAGAAGTAGAACGACGATTTAAATTCTCTGCGACTTGATTGGGGTTTAATGCGCGTCAGTCTGCTCAATTTACTGCTCGTAAAATAAATGTCAACGCATTATATTATCTGCGCTTTTTATATGCTCGAAACTCGAATATTTTGGTTGCCTAAAGTTCATTGATTGTTTACTTTTATTAATGAACTCTTCGCACTAAATCAAAAGTGCTTTAAAGGGTTCTTCATCCTGTTATTTGTATTCGAAACTCGAATAGATTTGTAACTTTAAGTTCATTGATTTCTAAGCTAATCTTTGCACAAAGTTGAAAGCGCTTTAAAAGCATTTGGATTCTGTTATTGGAAACTTGAATAGTTTGGTTAAAGTTAATTGATTTCTTACTTTTATTAATGAACTCTTTGCACTAACTTAAATGTGTTTAAAAGTGCTCTTCATTTAGTTATTCTTCGTGCTCAAAACGTGAATAGTTTGCTTGCCTAAAGTTCATCAATTACTTAAGGAATCTTTGTACTAAGTTGAAAGTGTTTAACAATCTTCTTGATTTAGTTATTCATATACGAAATTCTAATCGAAATTGGTTGCTTACAGTTCTTTAATTAGTTAGGGAATCTTTGCACTAAGTTGAAAGTGTTTAAAAATATTCTTGATTCATTTATTCATATACCAAATTCTAATCGTTTGGTTGCTTACAGTTCCTTAATTACTTAGGGAATCTAAAAATCTTATTGATTCAGTTATTCATATACGAAATTCTAATAGTTTGGTTGCTCTAAGTTCATTGATTTCTGACTATTATTAATGATCTCTTTGCACTAAATTAAAAGTGCTTTAAATGCATTTACTTGTAGAATTTTGCTTAAGCTACATTACTAAAATTCAATTTCATAAAGAGAACCCAAGTTCTTAGCACAATGATGACTGCTTTTTGAATGTCGACTGACGTGACAATTGCAACAAATCGGGTTAATTGAAGACTGCTTGACTTTGGCAGATCTACAAGTACCATAAATAAGCTGCGCTCTGATGATGATGTTCGTCGTGGCAGGTAACACAATACTGGCAATCTCAATCAACAGTCATTCCACATGTCACCTGGTCCGTGTTAAATGTCAATCGAAAAGCAATTCAGCTAACAGCCAAATGGCATATCCGCATCGCACCACGGAGCCAACTGCCAACGAGTTGTGTGCCCCATGTGAGAGTGTGTGTGTGTTTGTGTGTGTGTGTGTGTGGAGTGTGTGCGTTAGTTTATGATGCAGTCGCTGGTCTCATTCCTGTCAAATTGTGAGCGAGCGACTAAATTACAACAACAGCGCACACCAAAAACAAAAGCTGAAAGAAAGCGACTCGTGGTCGCGTTGTGGACACGCTGGAGTGCAGCAGAGAAGTGAAGAGCGGGGGGAGAATGAGTCTAGACATGTCTCGCAGGCCCACACGAAAGCGTTTTCCGAACAAATTTGATTATACGCCAAGACTGCAATACTCTATCGCCGCGAGAATGCCACAATTTTCTGAATAAATTTGTGTTTAAATACACAGAATCGAATTTGAAGTATTCGCTTTATCTGCTCAACGATCTCACAGGCAATTTATGACATCAAAAACGCTCTTCAACTTAAAGAATGTGTTTTTAAAAGCGCAGAATACTTTCAAGATTTATAGAATTATTTCGTTAGCTTATTGAATTAGTGTTGAAATATGCAAACACTATTTTCAACTTGATAATGATTTATGATTCACTATAAATTTGTTTTGGCAACAGAAATTGTTATATATTTTGTAACTTAGATAATATGAAATATTCCTCAAATCGTGGTTATTTTTCTTTGGCTAGTATGTTACCATTATAGTTTCGTAGTGATTTGAAGTACCTTGAAATTTCTAAGGATATTTGAGATACACTTGCAATCTGTTTTGGTAACAGAAAATGTTATAGATTTTGTAACTTAGATAATATGAAATATTCCTCAAATTATCGTTGTTTTTCATTGGCTAGTACCATTATAGTTTCGTAGTGATTTGAAATACAGCTAAAATAAGCGCCAATTACCTTGAAATTGCTTAGAATATTTAAGATTCACTTGCAATCTGTTTTGATAACAGAAAATGTTATAGATGTTTTAACTCAAATAATATCATATGGATTGAGAACTCCTCAAATCATTATTGCTTTTCTTGGACCATTACGATTAGAGTTTTGTAGTGATTTAAATGACATTTAAAATATGAGAAAATGTTCTAGGAATTGCTTAGGAATTTCCGAGTTATGAATAAACTTGAAATTTGTTTTGGTAACTGAAAATGTTATATGTTTTGTAACTTAGATAATATTAGTATATGGATAGAGAATTCCTCAAATCATTATTGTTTTTGTTTGACCATTACGATAACAGTTTCATAGTAATTTGAATTACAACTAAAATATGCGAAAATGTTCTTGAAACTGCTTATAAATTTACGAGCTATGAATTGACTTGAAATTTCTATTCGTAACAGAAAATGTTATATGTTGAGTAACTTAGATAATATTAGTATATGGATAGAGAATTCCTCAAATCATTATTGTTTTTGTTTGATCATTACGATAACAGTTTCGTAGTGGTTTGAATTACAACTAAAATATGAGAACATTTTCTAGAAAGAATTGACGAGTTATGGATTGACTTGAAATTTGTTGTTATATGTTTTGTAACTTAGATAATATGCAGTCGATAGAGAATTGCTCAAATCGTTATTGTTTTTCCTTGGCCATTACCATTACAGTTTCGTTGTCCATTTTAGTTGTGGCTGTCGCTGGCTCTGGCTTTGTTTTTATTTTCACTTTGAAAAGAGTCGATTTACCGCAGTAATAAACAATCAAAACAAATACAAAGGCGACGTTTTATTGGGCATGCTTGGTTAGGCATCCTCGCTCCGCGCAGCCTCCGTCGTCGGGGATGTGAATGTCGGAGTCGAGCTGTGCCTCGGAGTGGGGCAGCTACGTGGGTGCGTGATCCGGAGGCGAGTTCACACGATTTACTATTTGTTATATTTATGGTGTCTGCTGCAACTTTGCGCCCCAAACGACTCAGAGTCGTTGGTTGTTGTTGGCAGAATGCCAAATATTGAAAATACCTCGTGAAAACGCGAAGTTTGCTTGCATTTTTATTGAATGTCGATAATGAGAAATGAATGCAAACTGGCGACGACGACGACCAGCTCGACTCATAAGTCACAGTCAGCAGCGACGTCAGAGTCGTGGTCGGTCGAGGTGTGGCGAGGAGGAGCAGGAGGAGGAGAAGGAGGGCAAGTAACCGCAGCAGAACTGACTGTCATATTGCAAAAGTTTTTCAAGTTCATTCCACGTTGCGGGTGCGTAAAATGATTTACCTGCTTGCCGGCTTGGCTGTCGAAACTTTTTGGCTTGCAAAAGTTCAAGTTTTAATCTCATTATATGCTGACTTTTGTTTTTCGACGTGTTCTCCGCACCAACGGCTGCTCTATAGCTCTCTGCCGATCCGACTTCCAGCTCCCAGCTCCCAACTCCAAGTCGAAGTCGACGTCGAAGTCTTAGTGTAGGTGTTTGGGATTTTTCGCATTGCGCAGTTGTCGCGCTCAAAACTTGGGACCATAAAGCTGTCTTGGCAGCCTGGCCGCAATCCAATTGCCAAAGGCCAATGCCAAAACGCTGGCCCGCTCCGTCGGAGGCGGCAGATAACTGTCTGCGGTATTCATTAGCCAAACGGCAACAGCAACAGCAACAGAGCAACAGCAACAACAACTGCAGTGCAGTGTAAAGTGAAATGCTATGGATATGACTGTGTGACACTGACATGTCCGATTTAACTACGGCTGCGACAGACAAAGACAGCGGCAGATACAACTACGTTCACAGATACAGATACAAATACAGAGACAGCAGCAGATACATCTACATTTACATCCACAGTTACAGATAGAAATACAGCGACAGATACAAATACAGCGGTAGATACAAATACAGCTACAGATATGAATACAAATACAGCCACAGCTTCAAGCGATGTGCGTTAAACCTTGATGCTGTGGCTAATGGGATTACCGAGAACTTCGCTCGTGCCCCGCCGAGTGGGCGTGCAACGTGAGCCATCGAAAAGATCTTTAAGAAATGTAACAAATATAGCCACAGCTATGTTCACCTACACATTCCTGTAATTCGTGCGATAATACATCAATTTTTAATTGAATTATTTATATTTAATTCCTTAAAAAGGGAAATCAAGAATAAGTGCCTTTTAATAGCAACATTCGCATTGCTTAAACGTAAACAAAATTCAATCGTGTTCATTTCAATTCACATTCATTAGAGCACAACAATTTTTATTTACTTATTTTCTTAGTAACTGAAAGACAAAACAAAAATAATTGCATTTTAACAGCAGTATTCGCTTTTGTTGAACGCAAAAGTAAAGGAATTTAATCATATTCATTTTGGTTCACATTCAGTAAAATACAAAATTGTCTTATTTGTTAATTTATTTCATTATCAATCGAAAGCCAATTATGCAAGTGCATTCTGATGGCAACATTCGCTTTGATTGAATGTAAAAATATGTAAACCTCTTCATTTTTATTTTTATTCAATAATGCACCAATTTTCTAGTTACTTATTACTTGGATTTCATTATTAACTTAAAGACAAATGATGAATTGCATTTTGACAGCAACATTCGTATTGATTGATATTTTTAAATAAATCAGAGAAATTCGGAATTTACTTGTTTATTATTTTTTATGTAGATATTAACTGAAAGACAAACCAAGATTGGCCAATTAACTTTTAGAAGCAACTTTCGCATTGATTAAATGTGAAAGAAAACAATTAATTGGTCTTTATATTTCTTCACATTTAGACACACTAATTTTAAAGTTACTTATTCATAATATTGATTTATTAATTGACTGAAAGATAATTCAAGAACTAAATTTTCACAATTAGATTGTGATTGGCAATTGTAAATAAAATAATGAAATTTTAAGTTTGACATTTCAAACGAATTTTATAGTGGAACATGAGAAAAGATTTTCAAGAAATGTTGCAAATGTAGATATAAATATTGCTAGGTGTCGTTTAGTTGTTAATTTAATTTTCTAGTTACTTTTTATTATTTTGTATACTTATTAACCGAAAGTCAAATCTAAAATTGTCTCTCTACAACAACATTCGCATTGATTGATAATTTTGATATAAACAGTGGCATTTTGAAATGTTAAGAAAAAGAGTTTAAGCGTCTTCGTGTTGGTTCACACCACTTGACGAATTCCCTCGCTTTCGTTTTCGTTTCGTGCAACTTCCTGCTTACGCAATTCGAAAGGCATTCGGGTCCGTTTTAAGCCGTCTCAGATTACACAACTTCGCGCCTCAATAATGCAGCTCTGGGTGATTGATTTTCCCCAGTCGGCTAAGGGGAAATTAACATAACACGCAGTGACGTGAGTGCCAAGAAAAGCCGTCAACTTTTCAGGGCTTTTCAGCGGCTTAGCCAAAGCGACAACTATGCGTATTTTTTGAAAAGTGTTTCAAGCCTCATAGTTGCCCATAGTTGAGTTCATAATGAACTATTTGTGGACATTTGATGGTTGTTTTGCTTGTGGCCGGGGCAATCGTAAAAAAGCTCATTTCGCTCGAATGCAGCGAACTTAAGTTTATGATTGGAATTAAAAAGCAAAAAGAAAAAAAAAAAAGCAGTCGAATGGAAATATGACAAAAGCGGCTTTTGTTCGATTTGTCTTCGTTGTGGCGTCTAATAAGCCATCAAACGGCCCCGAATTGCTTTGGATTGGCTTTTTATCGTCGAATGTAAATATTTGTATGTAGTTTCTTCGTTGAGAGCAAAAGTCGTAAAGTGAAGCGCTTTTGATGTGGTTATGATTGCCGTTTTGTCGGCTAAACGCGCCGATCGATGACTGAGACGCTGAGTCACTTGATACTCGCTAAGTTGGCTCAAAGCGCGCAGCGACTTAATTGTCAGCTGATTGACGCATGGGCTTGTGACAATGCATGTGCTGCATGCCACATGACAGCACTGACTGCAAACTTTGCCCCCCGCTGTTGCAGCACTTTGATTTATCAATGAGAGGCAAAGTTTATTTATGAATTTCCGATGCAAGAGAAGAGACACTGCACCACCCAGGCGACTTGCAACACTGTACTGCATACTGTATCTTTGTAGCTGTATCTAAAGCAGGTAGTGAAGCCCTGTGGCTGCTTCGACCGCACTTGCCAATCGCGGGGGCATCTACCGGCTGCTTGCCGCAACTTGTGCGGCGTCAGAGCTCGTCGCAATCATGATCAATAAATTCGGGCTGCTGATGTTCGATGGCTTCGACTTTGCGCTGCTCGTGATCGCAGTGACCGCCAACTGAACTGAACTGAACTGAACTGAACTGAACGCTATGGGAAGATTTCGCGCAGCTCATCAGGTTTGTCGTGTTGAGGCGACATTAGTTTTTACTGCTGCAGCCGAAGTTCATTATCATTCAGTTAGCTTATTCTTTGCAGTTCGTTTTCAATTTGTTTGCTGGCCAAGTTCGTGTTTGGCATTTGTCTTTGCTGGCCACTGTTATCGGATTTCATTTCAATAAGCGCGGCTCAGTGTGAAATGGGTCGTCGAGTACTTGCAACAGTTGTGGCAGAGTGGCAGACTGGCAGGGCAGCGATCTGTGGTGGAAAGCCAAAAATGCACATTTCACATTCGCTGTGAATAAATAATCATGCGGCGCGCAAGTTTTCCCAGCCAGTGCCGTTATAAAGCACAGGAAATTGAAGATGAAAAATGGAGGAAAATCCACTGGCACCTCGGCTATTTATAAACGCACTGCAAAAGCAGACAGCAGATGTGTGTGGACTCAAGAGTGCCGACTCGACTCGACTCGACTCATCACGGCCTATGCCCATTCACCTTCAGCGCAAGATGCCATAAACTGCTAAGAGAGGGTGGGGAGGGGACGCTGAAGTGAAGATGGAGTAGAAGTAGTCGAAGTAGACAAGGTTAAGCTATAAAGAATTCATTGTCTACGGTTCAAAGATCGCAAATTGAAAAATTTATACAGCCAGCGAGCAAGCGAGCGAGCGAACGAAAGAGAGACAAGAAGTGTTCCCAGTGCATAAGAATATTAATAAATTAAAGGCCACAGATAAAGCCGAACGACCAGCCAGCCACAAGTTTACACAAATAACCCAAAAGCTGCGCTGCAACTTTGCAGCACGCACGTTGCATGTACCACTTGATGAGATCTTCATTCGTGGCCCAAAGCTGACTTGCTGCACTTGCAGCATCCACAAAATTGGCGAGAGCCAGTTGTTGTGTGGGTTGATTGCTTGCCATGGGTCGAGCATACAGCATGCAGCATACAGCATGTGGCATGCAGCATGGACATGTGTGCGATTAGATGGGCAGGCCAAGTGGCGTGCGAGCAAAGGTCTAATGAACTTTCCGAGTCGATGTACTTAGTGCTTAATGTGATCGGCGAAACGCCGACGTCACTCAGCTGTAGCTGTAGCTGTAGCTGCAGCTGATTGCCGCATAGCTGCACGAGTTGGCCAAGACTCAATGCTCCAATGGCGCAGAGACAATAAAAATTACAAATCCTTGACATGGTTGCCAAAAACACACACACAAACACACAGAAACAAAACGAAGTCTAGACAGAGCAGCAGCGCACAAACAATGCCAGACGGCTGCCGAAATACACCAGGGGCGGGGAGAGAGTCGTAGGATACCTTTGGGACGCGCCCAAAAAACTGGAAACTGTCTGAGTTTCGTTGTGTTGTGCGGACATGCAAAGCGAGCTGAAATCAGCGCACATTCCATGACATAATTCAGCGCAAGATCGGGGGCTAGTCGCAGGACCCGCTACTAAACGTTGTCTGCGCTCGTGTCCCCATAATTTATATGAACAAAAAAATAAGCATTCAAATCGAAAGACAACAAGCGACGACAGAAATCGAAAAGCAGCCAGCCCTCCGCTCGACTGCATTCCCGGAATACTCTCTGGACTGGAGTTGGAGGCGTTGTCTTTCGATTTCGTTGAGGCGTCCGCCTGGAGTTGTTGACTTTAAATGGATTTCTGTTGTAGTTTTATGCTTTTGTGCCTGACTTTTTTTTTTTGAGTCGTCTTGTCTACAAGTCGACTTTGTGTTAACATCGACAATCAATGGCTATTAAAGGCAGCGCGCTGTCTGTTCAATATAACTCGAGCGCTGTCGCTTTTGTTGTAAGGTTGCAAGTACAACATCCGGCGCGTCGCACTGCCAATTAGCCAAATCTGCGCGTAGCCAACTGTGGCACTTGCCACAAGCGTAAACAAACCGACAAATGATAATGAGACATTTTATATTGCGAGCAGGCCCAGAGAGTATGAGTAATGAAGCATTGTGAGCATTAAAATTATATAAAAACCAGAGCAGCCACAAAACGGGACCGGGACCGGGGCGCTGAGCGGGGCGCTGAGATTGCGGTTTCAATACACCACCAGCGCACAAGTTAGGCATATAAATTTCCTCATTTTTATAACGTGGCCTGGCTGGGCTTTGTCTTCGCCCGGCTGGCGACCGCCGTGATTTTGTGTTTTTTATTAACTCTTTATGGATTCGCAAGAGGATCTCGATGGCGACAGCGACGATTAAAACGTTTTTACGACTTAATGAGCCACTCGCCGCGCCGCATCGTTGGCCGGCGGGGCATGTGGGTGCCACATTGCCAGAGGAGAGCAGCGAGCTACGAGACTCGAAACAGTAAAATGATGATAATGATGATGTGGCGCATAGAGGTGACAAAATTATTGTAGCTACAACGGCACCAACATCAAGAGCCGCCTCCTCCGCCGCCACTCGGTGGCCGGTGAAAGCCATCGCCGAAAACTTGGACAGCATCTTAGTAAAATAAAAATGTTTACGAGTGCCAGGAGCATTAGAGATTAGAGCGAAACAAGAGCGCGGCAGAGTGGGAGACTGCGGGAGTCGCAAACACTTTAATGTCTTTCGCCAGGCAATTAGAAAAAGAAAAACAACAACAGCAAGAGACAAGCAACTGCGTTAGCCAACTCTGATTTTTGCGTTCGGATATCGTTGGCCAAATTGAGCTGAAAGCACAGCAAGTGCCTGCTGATTGCGTCGCGATTGGCCAACAACATCAGCGCTAACAAGCTCACAGGCCCAAAACCAGATAAATTGCCCATTGAAGAGCGTCCAAATGAACGCGGGCTCAAATGCTCTTCCTGATTGCAGGACTGTTGCCTGACGAAAACGCGATTTCTCGTAGTAGCTGCAAATATACTTACTAATAATGTAAGGTAAATTGCAAACTTGATTTGAACTTGAAAATGTTAAATTGTGACAGCATTGAGTAAGGCATCATAGGAGAATTGAGCAATCTGAATAATAGTGCTTTGAACATTATTTTTAATAGTGTGATAAAATTGTATATAAATTCAATAATAACAATCGCGTCAAGTCAATTACTTCACAACGAGTTACTGGTTGCACTTTTGATTGCTTCATAAAATCTGAATAAAGAATGTTCTCACTTTTTAATGTATTAATTCGATTTTACTGCAGTCTCTTTGATTGTCTCTGGAAAGGCACTTGAGCTTAATAGATTTTGCATGTAGACAAAAAATGCTTACTGAGTCATTGACATAATAATAATTCAATAAATTGGCGAATGTGTATTGTTAAGTTGCTTGTCCATTTTATATATTATTAGTTGAATTTTTGTACTGCTAATAAAAACAGAATATGGAATATTTTAGTTTTTCAAACCTTATTAACTAGATTTTATTACGAAGTGTCTTTGATTCTCGGTGGAAATGCGTTTTCATTAAATGGAATGAAATTTGCATGTAGAGAAAGATCGTTTTTTCAGTCATTTAGATAGCTAGGCAATCAAAATGAGTTTACGATTTGTCAGTAATATTTAAAGTATTATGATAATACATTTACAAAGAAGTATTCTAAATGTTCATGCCCATTTCGTATAATATTATTAGTTGCACTTTCTTTTTATTCATCAAAACAATAAATACAAGTTTCTTATAATGTTTGAAGTATATTTTAATACTATGTTAAGTGTCTCTGAATGTCTGTGGAAATCCACTTGAGCTAAATAGAATGTCATTGGCATGTAGAAATAGATTGATTTCTGAGTCATTGACATAGCTTCTTGACGAAAGTAAAGTTAACTTAAGTTTCGTCAATAATGTTTATAGTATAAAGTCTATAAATTAAGAAGATAATCTAAATTTGCTTACTTGCTTCATTTAATATTATTCAATGAATTGTACATTTGTTCAGATGGCTAGAATAATGAAAATTCAAGATACTGTTTTGTAATTTAATGACGAGATTTTATTATAGTAGCTTCTATTTTATGCGTAAGCTCACTTGAGTTAAATAGATTGTCATTTTCGTGTTGAAAAAGATTGTTTTCTAAGTGCGATTTGTCAAATAACATGTACTGATCGTGTAAAGTCAATTCATGTACAAAGAGGTTTTGTTATGTTAGGAATTTTAAGTATTAGGTTTTTCAGAACTTATTGACTGGATGTTATTATAGTAAAGTCTCTTTGATTGTCTGTGAAAACCCACTTGAGTTAAATAGAATGACATTTGCATGTAGAGAAAGATCGTTGAGATAGCTTCTTGAGGCGCTGAAGTAAGTTTAAGGTCTGTCGAATTTCTTCTCGAAAATATTGTAATTTCCTCATGCACTTTAGACCGTAGACGTCCAACTCGCCCACGACAGCAACAGCAGCAGCAACGAGTGCACTCACTCATTCACTCGCTCGACGCTTACAACACCCACGAATGTGAATGTTGCAGCTGTTGTTGCCGTTGCCGTGGCTGTTGCAAAGAGTTGTAGTTGGCTTTGGCTGGGTGCAAGTTTAGTTGCTTCAATCAAATCAACGAAAATTCTCGCAAACTCAATTTAAATCAAATGCTTTTGCGTCGCAGACACTCACACATGTGACGCGCGGCAGGGGGAGCGGGGAAGAGATAAAAAAAGATTCGAAAAGATGCCATGTTGGCTGTTTTCGGGCTCTTTTGGCTCTTTTGGCTGTTGCTCGTTTCGACAGTGCCGCCGCAGCAGTTTCCACTGTCTTTGAAGACTTTGATTGTCAATTTGCGATTGTCTCGAAATTGAGGCAGCAACAACAATGGCAGGGCGAGGAGGACGAAGAGCAGCAGCCGACAATTCCTTGGTCTCGTTGTGGGTTCTGTCAGTTGCCTTGTCTATTTTTAAGTCGCTTTTATTTTGCCATTGAACGATTGTTGTGTGGTTTCGTAATTGCTGCAAGGGGCGACAGCTCTCCCCGGAAATGCCCAACTTTAAAATTGGTACGAGTAACGCACAGAAAGGAACGAAAGAGAGACAGCGAGAGCGAGTTGTGTCAGGAGTGCAAAAGCGGAAACAAATTTCCCGAAGAGTTACGACTTGAGACCTGAAACAAACACATGGAAAAGGGGGGGCAAAAACGAGACGGGTTACAACAGGAATTGGAGTTCTCGAGTACTCGATGTGATTGACAGTCGAGCATGGCAATTGGCACTTGCATTAACTTTGATTTGCCTGCGAATTCGGGATACGGACTGGGAACTCGTGTCCTCGAGCTACGATCGCTGTGCCGCATTGATTAGCGCACCAAATTGGCCCAATGATTTAGCCAACTAGCCGCAAATTGCTTGGGAAAACAAACGAAATCAATTCGTAGATTCCGCGAGCTCAAAGTGCGCGCTCGCAATTCGTCTACGGGGAAGCAATAAATAAAACACATCCGTTTGCCGTAAACCGAAAATGCATTTCAAATACATTTCCAGGGCACAACTTGGAAGCTCCCCGAGTCTGTTGAGTGCTCGAAGTGGTCATAAAAAGGCCGTGCAGCGTTTGCTGCGCGTGGCATGAACCATGAACCGCATTTAATCACACATTTTCCAATGAAACTGCAGCAAATTGTTTATTTAATTTTTAATGTGTGCACTAGGCACACACAAACACAGAAACATGCACGCACACACGTGTGTTGTGGCATGCCACGTTTTGCGCTGCGCACTTCGCTTTACAGCCATTAGCGTATGATTTGTCTTAACAATTAAGCGCAGGCCGCCGCCGCGTCCTCTTTGGCAGCGTCTGTCTGTTTTATCTGCATCTTTAAGATACACATGCTACATGCTGTTGCTGCCACAATCGCGACTGCGAGCCAGCCAGCCAGTCAGCCAGTCAGCCAGCCAGGCACTTCAAAAGAAATGAATGTGCCTGTTGCCCGTTGCCCGTTGCTGGTTGCATCTTCCACTCGTACTTGTTCGATGTGCTATGCAAGCATGTTTTATTTCTATTCGTGCAACAACAACTTGAGGCAGCGTCCGTGGCTGTTCGCTTGCTTGTCTGGTGTTTTATGAGTACGCCTAACTGATTGATGCGCCTATTAAACGATTTCTCATTCGCTCAGGGGTCTACTTACGAGCTACGAGTGTGGCGTTATTTTGACGTTAATTGGATTGTTGTTGGCCACAAAAGCTGGCTCCACCAACGGAAAAAATCCTATATGTGTGTTTGCCAGTGTGCGGGGGATGGCAGAGAGAATAATTGAATAATTATGCCGTGATGGCTTTCGAATGATTGTGGGTGTGGGAGACGCAGCCTCATGAAATGATTAGGCGCGCAGTGAAAGCGAGTGCAGCGTACTACACCTGACGACCGAGGGATGTTTCGAGCTCATCACTTATTTAGGCTTTTAATATGCTGGGCAAATAAAGCGAGCGGCTCGCAACCTGCGCAAATTTCATTAACAACCCCGCGTCTAGTTTGCCCTTTTTCTGATTAAAACACAGATTTGCATGCAGCAGGCCAAAATGACATCAAAGATTCATTTTTATCACGAGTCTAGTCTCGACGCTTCGTCTCTCTATCATAGATAGTGCTTAAATATTTATAAAGCGAAATTCGCGGGAAAAACAAAAGCGCCTGCACGGTGAGTGAGTGAGTGCAACAATGTCGCGCATCGCAAGCACAATTCAACAGAAATTGAGAAATGTCAAAAGGAAATGGCGTAATTTTGTAATTTGCAGTCGAGCAAAAAGCAAACGAATTAATCTCATAACTCGCAGCGCACACATGTTCAGCTCTCCACCTCCACCTCCATCTCTCCCCCCCTCGACGGCGTCGTCTTCATCGAGCCGCCTTTTGATTTACGTGAAAAATCGCTTATGTGGAAATGTTTTTACATTAAAACAAAAAGCGAAATCCATCCACAGCACTTCATGTCCCCACGGCCGCCAACGACTGCAGAATTTATTGAACGCACTTTATATATACGCACATATATGTTGTGTGCGAGTGTGGCAAGTGTAATTTTCCATGTCTCCATATTGAAAATGAAAATTTATGGCGCCTTCCAGGCGACACATTCGCGTATGCATGCTAAATGGGGATTAGCCTCTCAGTCGGCCCCGGGGCGGCCAGGCATTAAAACGAACTGTCATCTTTTGATTAAGCTTCCCGCTTCCCGCTTACCGATTCCCGCTTTCCGCGTCCCGCCTCCCATGCGGCTTACTGCGCAACGCTCTTGATTGAAAATCGTTCCGAGGAACCGCGCTGGCAACCGCGCACCTGACCTCAAGTTTAGCGATACTTTTGTTTTTAATTTCCGCTGCAAGTTTCGGCCAATTCGCGCCACGCCCAGTCTTTGTCTTGTGGCCAGGTCGCATGTGCGTTTCATTCATGAGTCAGCGCGATCGGTTAATAATAAAAATCAACACACGCCTCCTTGATAAAGGTAAAGCTCACAAACTCGAAATTAATTGCTAATTTCAAGACGGGCACAACAAAAAAACAAAATACATAAAAAGAACAACGATCGATCGTCATAAAGCAAGCTGGAAGGTTCGTAAACAAACTGCGAGTTTAGCGCAGGCGGCTGCTCTTTTTTCAGCTTGAATATCAAAAATATTCCGCACATAATCCAGAGAACGTGTGGGATATTCTGGGAATTTGTTTGGCACTCGACTTGACAGTTTTGGCTGCGGTCCGAAAATTAATTGGCATTTCGAGCGCGCTCCACGATCGAGAGTGAAATGAGCGAGCGGTGTTTAAGCGTGTTTGGCTTAACAGATCAAATTGAGATTGGAGTTGATGTGCGACTAAACTATTTATTTTCTAGGCGCTTTGCTTGATGTGCGCTTTGTTGTCGTTGTCAGCCAGTTTATGAGCCGCATGAATTATGTTGTCGTTCCACGCGAAAATCTTAAAAGGATCATTAATAAATATTTCACTCCGAGCTGCTCAGTCCTTGGCTGCCTGTCAAATCCAAAAGGCCTAACGCACACACACACACTCAAACACTGAGACGGCGACTGAGACTGGGTTGGAGAAAGAGCTTAACATATTCACAGTTCGTGTGCCTCCCGGGCGCCCTGTCAGTCACCCAAAAGCTGAGCACAGCCAGCGACTAGAGACGCTGGCGACGCATCCCATCGCATCGCAGCGCAGTGCGCGAATAACATGCAAAAATCCACTTCTACGCTTTGGGTAATCCGCATTTTAATGACTTATTTTCTCGACTTGCCTTTTGGCAGTCTCCAGCCTCGCATGCAGCACATGTGGAGGGCACTGAGCTCAGTCCCCCTCTCTCTCTCTCTCCCTCTTCTTGTCTCTCTCTCTTGTCTTTTTCTGTTACTTATACTTATGCAAGTAGACAAAACACCTACAGCTCAGCTTGGCCCCAACGAGGTCGCGTCTGCGTCTCCCACTCCATGAAATTGTCATTTATTATTTTTTTGAATTATATTTAGACTTGTCCTACAGCGTTCTATTCGAGTCCTTTGCGCCTTCAAGCGACTCCAATTCAACTTTAGCAAGTAAGTGGGTAGCTTTAATCGTTTCCCCTACTTACAAACAGACGAATCTAATGTTATGAAATTAAAGTTGCTGCTGGCTAAAAGACAAATGAGTTATATTTGAATTATATTATTTTTAGCTGTTGAAAAAAGCAGCGGGGAACAGCTTGTGGTTAGTTCAGTTCTCTGTAAATTTGTGTTTTGTTTTCTTATTGAATTGCTTTCGTTTTGAAAACTTTCTTTAATATCACCAAACAAAGCCATATAATAAAATAATATTTTAGTTGAATTTTGACAATTTGATCTATTCATTATTGAATGCAGCTTGCTATTTTTCTTTGTATTTTTTGATTTAGTTCTTTGAATTTTCAAGCTCACTTGATCTTCATTTGTTTTGATTTTTGTCGAGCTAGTTTATATTATAAAACTTTATTGACCTACGAGTTATATTAAATAATGTTATCGCTTAATTTACCGAATTTTAACTATTCAGTTATTTCAAAATTCAGCTTCAAAACTCTTTGTTAAATTGTGTTTAGTTTTTTCTTAAATTTATTTTGATAAATATTTTTTTTATTGAATTAGTTTCGTTTTGCAATCTTTCTTGACCAACGTGTAATATTAAGGAATATTAAACAATTTATGGTCAAAATTTAGTTTCCGTATCTATGTTAATTTATGGTTTGCTTTCCTAATGAACTTGTCTCTAGTTTGAAACTATCTTGAATTAAATATTAAATAATATATTGCCTCAATTGGGATAATTTGATCTTGCTTGCTAATTCCTTTTGCAGTTGGCTTTAAACATCATAGAATGTTGTGTAAATATACACTCGCTCACCACAAGCTGATTATGCCCTTTAATCCCTCGGGCGAGTTGGGGTAATTACGAGTTTAGGTGGGTTGCACGTGGTTTATCTGCAAGTCAGTTAGCTGCTCATATTGGCAAATGAAATTAAAAACTTGCCAACTGCTAAATAAATGCAGCACCCCCCAACTCTAGTTGCCACTGCCACTGCAGTGTTGCACAAGGGTTGCTCCTCCTCGAAGCCAGCGAGTTGGGGAGAGGTGGCTAAATGGCAAATGGCACTGCAGTGGCGACTATTAAAATATTTTACGAAATTAACCCTTTTGCAGGCGGCACGGCACGCTCGCTACTTAATTTATGTGCGCCCCATGCAACGTTGCAACTGCAACGGGAGAGGTACCAGCCACTGTCAGTCTGTCTGTCCGTCCGTCCGTCCGTCCGTCCGTCCGTTTGTCCGACTGTCTGTCTGTCTGTGTGGCGCACTCGCTATTTATCTGCTGCTCGATGTTCGGTTTGCTGATTAATTGCAAATTGCTGGGGTGTCCGCCCGGGCGAAACCACATTAAAAGGCACAAAGGTCACGGCGAGCGGCGGCCAAGTCAAGTCACCATCGATCCGGGTCCGTGCGTATTCCTAGTTTATTATTTTCACGCCCACACCCCGCATTTATGCAAAGTGGCGCACCAGGAGCTGCCAACGCCACAGCGACCCACAGGCACCCGCAATCAGTCCTCAACCAGTGGCCAATCTAGAACCCTGCAGCGCAGCTCGCACCTTTGATGTGCGCGCGCCATGTCGACAAGGACTTTGACAGCAGCAGCAAGAGCAGCAGGAGCTGCAGGAGCACCAGCAGCACTTTCATCATTTGGCTTTTGCCATTTGCGCCCCGGCGCCACTTTTGTCCACTTCGGGGCACGGCAAAAAAGGGGTTGCCACTTGACCATTTGCCGTTGCCGCTGCCGTGTCCACTCTCCCCCCCACCCACCTCGAGCGACGTTCGAGGCAAAGTCTCTGGGCTCGCTTCAGGTCACTCAGTCAGCGCTTTGGCAGCTGTTAAGTGTTTTGTTTTGGCTACCAGTTCACTCCCGCTCCCACTCTTTTTAGCCACTTCTCTCTGTTTATTTCGCGTTTGCTTTCAGCTTGTTTGCCAGTCGTCGTTGTTGTTGTTGTTGTGTTTACTGATTAACTTCGACGACAGCGCCGGGCAATGAAAAATTTGTCTAGCATGCTTTTAGGCGTCTCTTCCTTCCTGCACCCAATTCGAGCACCTGCCTGCGATTGTTATCGGACGGCCAGTGCGCTGTATGCCTCTCGAGCACGAAATGGAAATGAGAACTGCAACGGAAGTGGTTACTCGACTTGTCTAGCACTCGAGCGATAAGCAGGCGGCTAATGAAGGCGCCTCGAAGCATCGAACACTTTTGCCCCGAGGCGGGGCGCAACCGCTGTCCGCAAAAACCGAGGTAACGCAAAAGTAAAGTTGAAAGCAAATCTCAGTCGATGCGGCGGGAGGCAGGGGGTGGTGCGGGCGAAAAATGTGGTAGGCAAATGCATTCATTAATAAATTATCGAGGCATACAAAACCTCAAACTAAAACAGCAGCCGCATGCGGAGAGCAAAGAGAGCACAAAGCAAAAGGACGGGACAACAATGTATACAAACCGCCGCAGCCACCGTTCAACAACAACAAGAACAACAACAACAACGACGACGACGACGGCAATCAGAACAGAGGACCAGGACTTTGTTGAGGACGATATCATTACGTATACGTAAAACTTCCGCCTTAGAAATTCAATTAAACTAATAAATTTTCCATTATCCTTATCGGTGGCAGAGTTGCCATCGAACCAGAGGCTGCGTCGTCTATGTGTGTGTGTGTGAGGGGGGGGGGGGGTGTACCAGCCAATTGGGGCGTGGCAAAGAGTGCAGGGTGCAGGCAGCACAAATTTAAATGCGTCTAAAGCAAACATTAAGACACACACAAACACAGAGACACGAGAGCGAGCGACAGAGACAGCGAGATAGAAAGAGAGGGGGAGAGAGACAGACCACTGAGGGACCGACACATGTGTAAAAATAACAGCAGCAAGTGTAGCAACAACAACAACAAATAGCAACAATTTGCATAAATTAAAACTTAAAATCAAGCGACGACACACAAAACACGGCCCCAACTCGAGCAATGCATAAATACAAAGGGATACTCGACGATACAATCACACGGAAAGCGAAATTCAGCACTAAAATATTGTGAAAATAACAGAAGTAGCTTTTTTATAATTTATAGATTAATTGTAAGATCAAATTTTGTGTACACATATTTGATATTTGTTCTACAATTAATGACGAAGTACCTAAAAGTCGAAGTCACTTCAATCAGCTAATTTTGCTTCAGCAGCTGATCTAAATAATTAATTTCTGTTTATAAATGTTCTACACTTAATACCGGTCTAGTTTGCTGTGACTTCAATAAAGTAATATCATCAACTGCGAATCATTATTCTCTGTATTCGTATTTCTATTATATTTTATATCGATCTACTCAATAGTTTGCTGTGAGTGCTCTTAATTCATTTTGCTCTGGTAGCTAAATTTCAATATTTTCTGTAGGCATTAAAATATTTTCCTCTGAATAATTATGATCTGTTTTTATAATTCTCATACTTTTATTGTCTACTTGCCTAATTATTTGAGTTAGAATATTTTCTATAGCAAAGGATATATTTGCTTAACAATTATTACTTTCCCTTTTTATAATTCTTATACTTTAAATGTGGATCTACTGCAGAGTTTGCTGTAACTAATTTTGCTATATCGGTTGAGCTACAATATGTTCTTTAAAAAACATTTTTGCCTTTCAATAATTATTTGCTATTTTTTCATTTATTACTTATTGATGTCGTTTCAATTTGTTTTGCTCTGGGAGCTAAGTTTTTAATATTTTCTTTAGACATTGACATCGTGGCCTAAGAAAAATTACCTCCTCTTTTTTTACAGTTCTTTCAAAATTGAAGCCGCAGTTTGCTCTTGCTTCAATCAATTAAAATTGCTTAATTAGCTCAATTGAAATACTGTCTACAAATAATCACATATTTGCTTCTGAATTTTCAGCTCAATAAAAACATTGCTTTAGAGTTTTCAAGAGATTTTGTAGAAACGACATTTTACTTTGTGCCTCAGCTATACTATTTATCAGACATCTTTGTCTATGAATAATTATTTTCTATTAACAATCAGAACGACGACGAGTATAATAAATAGTTCAACTCGAAAGTTTAATGAAGTTGAGCTCTAGTTTGGAGCAGTAATCAGATATCTCGCTTGATACGCTTTGACCTTCCACATCAACTGGACTATTTTGAGGAACTGCTTGAAACACACTGAAGACAAATTGAGATTAGTTCGTGGGAACAAACAAGAGCTCATGACAAATTGGTTCGACGAGTCTGATGACTTCAGCTACAGCAATATGTTGTCTATGCTCTCGACCAGACAATGCTCGGCAATTCCAGGTATTGCTGCTGCGAAGTTTGTGTGTGTTAAAAGAGGTAAATAAATAACTTAATGAAGCATATGCAAATATTTCTGGGATAAGCTTGTGCTTGCGCTGCCCACTGTGTTTGTTTCGCCGATAATTCCAGAGCCTTACAAATTGAAAAATGTCAAATAACAAGGCAGCAGCACAGGGTGCAAAACAAGGGAGGGGGGCTCGGCACGCATGGGGCGTGCTGGCAAGGCGCTGGGGGGCGTGTCGAGCTAAAAATTGCAAATGCAAAATTAAAGCAGCGTGCAGAGCGTGAGTGAGTGAGTGAGTGAGTGTTTGTGCGTTGTCCATTTAAATTCGAGCACATTAAAGTGCCTCCGAGGGGACACTGAATTTACATAGAGCGAGAGAGCGAGAGAGTGGGACAGCTCTGGCCACTTCAAGTAAATACGACGGCGACATGCCTCAGCTCCGGTTTTTGCATGTGGAACACCACACAGCGCCACAGCACTGGCAACAGCCGCAGCAGCAGCAGCAGCAGCAGCTGATTTCTTTGTCGGGATGGAGGACACAGCACACAACAGCGCCGAGCATAGAGAGGACACTCTGTAGTCCTAGCTGATGCTGCGGCGGCAGCACAAACACGTAAATTAATCTGACAAGTGATACTTTTGGCCTCGGGCGCCTCCGCCTCCTCCTCCTCTCCGTTTGTGCAGTCTGCTCCGGTCTTCGGCGCACACACACTCGAGCACACAGAGTTGGGGACGTCAAAATGTCGCTGTGCAGGACAGCAGCCATGTGGCGAGCATAAAAGTCCTTTGGACAGCACACACACACACACACACACACGTATCCCCGGGACAATAGACTGACTGACTGACTGACTGAGCGACCGAGCGACTGGTCCCTGGGCTGACTTTTTGCTTGGCTGCCAGTTGATGAGACGCTGACGACGACGTCCCCAGCGACGCCGCAAAGTCCAAGTCCAGCTCTCCAGTGGGTGTCTACTTTTATTTACATGTATTGCAGTTATTTTGTATGTAATTTATTTCCCGTCGGCCTGCCTGCCTGCCTGGCTCCCAGAGAGCGTTCTAGGTGCCGCCTCCTAGCGGCCACTGTGCCCCTTGACATGGGTTTTGTTTATTGGTTTTTCCACTTGGGAGCTTTATGTGCCTGCCGCATGTTGCACACCCTCCCCCCTCTCTGCTCAGTGCAGCCTGCAGTCTGCAGTCCGCCGTCCGTTGTCTGCGGCGCGCTTGACGTTGTTGCCTCTGACGGTCAAGTTTGAGTTTTGGTTTTAATGGCCAGGCTGCGGTCGGACAGTAAAGTGGCCACAGGCGTCCGTCAAAATGGCGTCAAGTGGGGTGCAGGGGCGCAGCGCCAAGCGAGCACATATAGCATTACTTTATAATCAGATTTGACTTATTATAATTCGCAAATTCCGCACAACAATTTTTCCACTGCGATGTCTTGGACACTCAGTTGTATGTGAGTTTTTTTGGGCACACACTTGATTGTTTTATAAAGCAAATTATTTTATAACAAATTGTGATTCCCAATTTAGTGAGGGAAGACAAAGGTCAATTCAATGGAGAAGCTAACATTAGAAGTGTAAGTTTCAATAGAATACTCAAAAGTTATAAAGCAAATGCAGATATTTTGCAAGAAATACTTCTACATAGCTTATTATTATTAATATTTATCATCTCTGAAGAGGTTCCTCTCTAATATGATTATTGATAAGTTTTTTAAATGTACAAATGACACAATGTATTGTATACACAATTTAAAATGAACGTTGTGAATATAATTAAGCAACTGTCGGTCCTCTTCTGTGAAAATCTTCCTCTCAAATATAGTTATGAAAGTCTTTTTGGCAAATATTTGATTATTTTAAATAGTTCATTATTTTATAGCAAAATATGCGACAATATTATTCGTTTTTGTTGAATCTATTTAAAAGTGAAATTAATTTTTTGAAGGATTTTCTTATGTAACAATTTGTGTTATTTATACTGAGACTAAATAAATAAATTCAATTGGAAAACAAACATTGAGTGAAGTAGTCAACAATTACAAAGCAAATGTAGAAAGTTAATAATACTTTTATTTTTCTAAAGAATTGTGATTAGTATAGCTTATAGTTATTCTTGTCTATATAATTAATTAGCTGTGGCTACTCTCCTCTCAAATATAATTAAAGATATATTTATCACTGAGTTTTTTTTAAAAGTGTTTATTAATTTTTATAAAATATGCCGAAATATGCTCATTCATTGCTTCAATTTATTTCCAATTAAATTGAATCTCTTTTAATATTTTCTTTAGTAGTATTTTGTGCAACATCGAATAAATTGTTTTTGCTTTGCAGAGGAATGTAATTTACACAGTTTACAGTTTATTGTGAATATAATTAATCAACTGTGTCTTCTTTGTGAAGCTTCCTCGCAAATATAATTGCCGGACGCGGCTGTTGAACTGTCAATTTGCCGACTTAATGTTAAGACAGCGAATTTGTGATATTTCGCCTCGAAAAAGAGGAGAGAAGAATAATGCAGCGGCGTCGACAGTGATAAACAATAAACAATCAGCAGTATGGACATCAGACTGATGGGCCTGGCACACTTTGCAGCTCGTTAATCAATTGAAAACATTCCCGAATTTGCATAAACAATTTCGCTGGCAGTTTGTGAGTTGCCGTCAATGTTGCACTTGTGCTCGGCTTGTGCACAGAGCTGGCCGGAGGATCGACTGCAGAAATTGATTAAAACATCACGTAATCGCAATCCCAATCGCAATCGCAATCGGAATCGCAGTTGCAGTCAGCGGCGTCAGCGTCAAGAGGCGCCAGCTTCAACGCTGGCGGCGACGCCGTCAACTCTTTCTCTCTCTCTCTGCCTCATTTCAATAGTTGCCCATTCAGGCATGAGCTGGAACGTTGCACGTACGCGTGCGGTTTCTATAATACAAGTGCTTGAACTACGCCCAGAATATGAATAACTTCCATTTGGATTTCTGCGAATTGCGACTGACTCAAGCGACAAGCGGACATCGCTCATATATTGAATTTAAATTGGGCTGATCAACGCGCAGCGTAGATCCCCAACATTCAGAAAGAGAGAGAGTCTATTAAGTGACAAATTGTTGTCGTTGATGACTCACAATGGTAGAGCAATTGACCAGCCCGACCCCAACATCTTATCGGCATCACCATAAATAAAGCCAAAGGTACTTTCCTCGCAAAATCTCCCGAATCAGTGCAAGAGAGAGAGACCGTAACTCTTTGCTGCAGTCTTCATAAATTTCATTTGTACATGCAGCAGAAGATGTCAGTGGCCCGAGCAGCCAACGCTGCCTTGGCCGGCCAAATATGGTTAATGACTTGTTTGTGTGTTGGATTAAATATAAATTATATTTCCCGTCGCATGCACAACGGGAACGAGAGACGAAAAAAAAAGTCAGGCGAAACCAGTTTCAGACTGCAGCATGATTAAAATTGTATTCCAACGAAATTTGTTTACATGTCCCAGCAAGAACAACACAAAGTTCGCAGAAATTAAAAGGGCCAAGCAGCGCAGAAATATGCATACATGCAACTTTACTTCAGCTGCTGCAAGTTTTGCATTCAATTGCCTGCCGCAATCGTTGATGATCCGCTGGCTTCAATCAAACGCAAGTTGACACTGGGCCAAAATAATTAGATCAATCTGTTTGGCAGGCATTGAGCGCTGATTAGAGCAAATAAACAAATCGGGAACATGAGTGCTGCATTTGTCAGTTGTGGCAATTAATCAGGGCATCTCGGGTCGAGTCTATTACGAGGCCAGCAACATATGGGTTGAGATGAATCAAAGCGCTGGAGCAATGAGCAAGGGCTGCACATAAGAAATAAAATTTAACTCATTTATTTATGCGCCGGCAACTTGCTGTAAAAAATTGACCAAAACATAAGTTGAACGGTGCGTATGAGTAATGTGTGCGTGTGTGTCTGAGATCTGGCTACGAAATATGTTGGCAAATAAATAAAAATATGCGTACAGTATAAATGACGTGCTCTTAGTCCCGAGCACATCACAGCAGACGACCGGAAACTGCATGAAATTGCTCAAGTTGTGGGCTGGGCGGGGCGGAGAGGTGGAGCGAACTTGAAAGCTGCCGACGATCAATAATTCTCGCACAAAGTTATGCAAAGTTGTCAGGCTGAGCGAACGCTCAAAATCCCAGCACATGTTTGCGCAAAACGAAACGAAACATCGAGCTGAATCTGCAGGCGGAAATCGAATGTCTGTCAGTGGGAAATTTATATAAATAGGAGTTGAGAGTTGCTGGTAAGTAACCTGGCGCCGGCTCCTAGCTCTCGCCTCCCATCGCTCTCTCTCTCTCTCTATCTCGCTCGCTGTAGTCCGACATAATTTATGCAAATAACTCGACACACGCAATGTTTGCAAGAGGCAGCAGTAGCTTCTTCCCTGCTGCCCCTGCTACTACTTCTACTTCTCCTCCTCGGAGCAATGAATCATATGGCACAAGGCATTTGACGGCTGCAGCGGCAGAGCTTTTGTAATAGGCCCGTTGGGTGCTGCTGCTGCTGCTGCCACGTTCGCATTACGTGGCGTATGCGTAATGCACTCAGACACCAGCCACCAGCCACCAGATACCAGACGCTCGAAATGTCTTTGTGTGTGTGTTTTTGGCAGCGTCCAAAACTTTGCCGCTCAAAATTGTTCGCTGTCTGTCTGGCGCTGCCGATTTGAAGTTCACACATTTGTCTGGCTCGCTAACATGACGCTGACTTACGAGCGACGTCTTGAGTGCTGCTCAGCATTAGCCACGTCGCCACTTACCTGCAAAGATAGCAAGAGAGAGCGAGAAAATATTATTAGCCAGTGTTGGGCGATAAACGAACTCAGCTAATCGTGTGCTTAGACCTGCATCAAGCGCCGTCTCAATTACATCTCAAGCGCAGAGCAGAAGGGATTCTAGCCGGCAACTTGGTGGGCGCATAAATTAAGAGCTAAACCTCGACTAAGAATGCTCGACTCGACTGGGCCTCTAATGATGCCTGAGCGTGAACCTTTTGCATGTAATCAGGGAGTCGCATGTGCGAAGCGGCCATGCATGAGCTCTCGGAGCGGCCTGCTAATCCAACAACTTGACTGCCATTACACTGGGCCGAAAGGTCCTTGGCGAGGCGCTGGCGAAAAAAGCTGGGAGAAAAAGCGTTCATTTGCTCAATCGTGCACTCGAAAATGTCAATTTACATTTGCGGCTGCCAGTGTGCTCCCCATGGAGCGCCTCGGAGCAGCGCCTCCCCAGTGACCGGGACGAAAGTGTGGGGAGGAGGGCGACCGTTGCGAGCTTAAGTTGACTTTAACGCCTGAATGCAGCTGTGCGAAGTGTGTGCTCGGAAAAAAGGACTCTGGAGTGAAAGTTTTCATTGCGCAAACTTTTTATTAAAGTCAGCAGAAATCGCTGTGCTGTGCTGTGGCTTTAGATTTCCCTCACTCACTCACTCACTGGCCAGCTCGCTGCGTGCGTGTGTTTGACAACGTGGGCGTGGCAGCTGGGCTGGCTGTTGCTCTCTGGTCAAGTTAATTTGTATGTGTGGCCGTAAACTTTGCCAGCTTAGACTTGCAACACGCCCAGCTGGGCATTGGCCATAGCTGAGCGATTGGATGGGCAGCAGCCAGCAGACGGCAGGCGGCAGGCGGCGGGCGGTTCTCGGACATCCTCTTATGATATCTCAAATGTCCAGTTGCCAAATCCGAGTGAGTTTTTACTTGCCGGCCACCCACACACACATCTTCGTCTCCGTTTCTGTTGCCATCTCACATGGCCAATGGCCACAATGTGTGAATTTTGTTGGCTTATTGCTTTTGTATGCCGCATAATTGCTGGCTTCTTTTGCACATTCACACACATCATTGAGCAGTCTGTGTGTGTGTGCGTGTGTGCGTGTGTGCTTGTTGGGCATTTTGTCCTTGAGCATGACGCATAAATCATAGGGCTCCAAAATTTATGCTTCGTTGCATTTCTGATGTCCGCAATCGAAGGACGCACTAGCTCAAGTCCTCCGTCTCCTGTTTCTGCTCTGCGGCTTCGCCTTTGCTCCAATGTTTGGTCAGTGGGTAAAATAGATAACAAGCTAAACAGTTGCTGAGCTGCCGACTTCAAAGTGAATAACATGTTCCTCGCCCCGCCACAAAAGCGCACAGTAAAAAAGAAATCAATTGCAGTCCTCAGTTCGACTGTGGAAAGTTTAAGCCATTTCTTTGTATAACTTGTAAGTTTCTTAAAACTACCCAAAGAAATGACACATTTATGTTGTTAATGAAATTATGTGGCTGTCAGGGAAGCACGGAAGATAAAGAAGGTGCTTTAGTTAACCATATTCAGAAAGGTAATTAAACTTTTACTTTGTATACGAATATTGTACAAACTCATAGATAATATCTGAGTTTTTAATACTTTAGAATAAAGTGTGCTCACAGACAACTGGCTAGGCTTTTGCCATATCGATTTAAATACTTAGTAACATAAAATAAGGTATTATTATTTGCACATTTGCAGCTCAAGAGCTGCTGTACCTATTTGTCTGAAAATTGCTTGGGAGGTAGCAATGATTAGTGTCGTTAGTTTTTGTATTTGTTCTGTATTGTATTATATACTAAACAATTTAACCTTTTAAATTCCAAAATTTGCTTGAAGGCGAAGCAGACAAATGAGCATTAAACGCTAACTATGATAATATTAAACCTAGCACAATCAAACATAAGTATACATATAGCTCACCCTAAAAATAATTATGAGAAACTAACTTCTGAAGTAGATAAAACCAATAAATTGATAGCGTATTAATTGCCCGATTCGAAAGCAAATTGATAAAGAGTATTCGAAGCACTCTGCAGATAGTTTAGCGCCCACACCACACGCTCAACTCAACAAATTATTTGCGTGGTGAAGAGCGAACTCCGCCCATGGTGTTTTCCCACTCCAACGCGGCGTATGAGTAATGAGTTGCGTTGCAACGCCGCAGGCAATGCCAGGGTTACGAGGCGCGCTGCCAAGGTGACCCCCGCTTGTGCGCCAAACAAGCAAACAGGCAAACAAACAAACTGGCAACCACATAGTAACCACTGCGACTGCAGAACAGATTTCAATGCACTGTCAATGCTGCATTTGTAGTGAACAATTGAACTGAAGTTGTGTGCTTAAGATGCCCTGCTTGTCGGCCTGCAATGTGCGTTTTGTGAGCGCCGAGGCGCAGCTGAAGCAGCGCTGCCAAGAGCTGCGTGCTCGAGCGCAGACCGCCGCCTATCGTCCGCCGCCCGGCGGCTACAGGCCGCTGACGTCGCTGGCGGCGCAACCGCCCAGCTATCGCAGCTACCGGCGACGCAGCGAGCAGTTTGCGGCCTTCGACCAGAAGCAGCTGAAGCGCAACGAGCGCGAGCGACGTCGCAACCAGGGCGCCAAGGAGCTGGTGCTGCGTCCTGCCGAGCTCAAGCGGCTGCAGCAAAAGTGCCAGGTGCTGACTATCGACGACAAGCTGCAGGCCATCGAGCGCAGCGAGGCCGAGCATCGTCGCCAGCTGCAGCTGGTGGAGACGACCAAGCAGCGCTTCAAGTCGATTGATGCGGCGCGCAAGGCCGAGGCCGGCAAGCTGGCGCCGCAGTGCGACGAGGTGAGTGCGGCGTTGGAGGAGCAGCACACGGTGCTGAGTCGCGCGCTGCTGGCCAAGCAGGAGCAGGAGGAGGACGTGAAGCGCATCAATCGCATGATACTCGACGCCAAGTGCAAGGCGGTGCGCGAGGCGCAGATCCAGGAGAAGCAGCAGATGGCCAAGGCGCTGCGCGACGACGACGAGCGGCTGGCCAAAATGGTCAACGAGCGCGCCAGGCAAGCGCTGAGTGCCGAGGACGAGCGCGAGCGCCTGGAGACGGAGAAGCGCGCCAAGTACGCGCAGGACATACGCCAGCAGCTGAGCGAGCGCGAGAAGCAGCGCTTCCTCGAGGCGCAGCGCGTCGCCGCCGAGGCCAAGCAGCTGCAGAAGGCCGGCGAGCTGTTGCGCGAGGACGAGCAGCGACAGCGCAGCTTTGTGCAGCTGCGCAAGCTGCGCTTTCGCGAGGAGCTGCAGCGCATACGCGACATGTCCAGCGTGTTCAAGAGCATGCTCAGCGAACAGGAGCGCCTGGCCGAGCTGCGTGTGGCGGCCTACATGCGCGAGAAGCAGGCCAAGGAGCGCCAGCTGCAGGACGCACAGAAGCTGCTGAAGAAGGAGTTCGAGCGGCGGCAGCAGCACATCTACACGCTGGCCGCCGAGGCGCAGGAGACGCGCGAAACGAACGAGGAGCTCAAGTATCTGAAGGATCGCAATCGCGTCGAGCGCGAGTACCGGCAGCGCGAGAAGCAGGCGGCCATGGCCAAGCGGCTGGCCGAGCGCGATCTGCTCGAGTCGCGCGCCCAGCAGGCGCAGGAGCTCAAGCAGCGCATCGCCCAGGAGATCGCGCACGCCGAGCACGAGTTCAACAAGGTGCTGGAGCGCATGCGCGACGAGGAGGAGAAGCAGCGGCGACTGGATCGCGAGCGCGAGGCGCGCAGTCAGCTCTACAGGCGCGACCTCAAGCAGCAGATGACGGAGAAGGAGGCGGAGCGGCGACGACGCACCGAACTCGAGCAGGAGCGCATGCAGAAGTGGCTGGAGCAGGAGCAGCAGCGCGAGGCGAACATCAAGCATGTGATCAGCTCGAAGATAGCGGCCATGCGCGAGAACTGCTTGCCCGAGAAGTACTTGCGGGAGGTGGAGAAACAGCTGCGCAACATCCAAAGCGCACGCACTCGCAATCGCATACGCTGAGCTGACTAGAACTTGCGGCATAGCTTACGGCAGCTGTCTAACGCGCTGAGCTTTAACAGCGCGCGCCTAGAAGTATGCAATGCGCAGCGAGCATTGAATTCCACTACTACACGCTACTTGAACTTGCAATTGCTGCTGTTAATAAAGTTAAGCGAAGCACAGTAAACTGTTCGTTTAGTAGAGGGGAATAGTTTAGAGTGCGTTGATTGGGCTGCCGACTGTGGCGTGGTGCGTAGACTGTCGATTTAATTGCAGCGCTCAAGCTTAAGCAAATTTAAGCTGCCGCCTGAAAGTATGCTACAGAAAATGGCAACCGCAGCTTAAGTTGGCTGGAAACGAAATCAAAGGCATTGACGCTATAACCATGACATTGTAGCGTGCACAGTTATTCACATCCAGATCCCGCTAAGACCTTTCAATTCCACGCACACACACACACACACACACACATGCACATTCACTTCGCGCTAATTTCTAACCAGCTGGGTGCTCAGTTTGCCTTTCCAATGCTGACGCTGACAGCCGGAGGCAGGCACACACTCGCACACACCACAAACAATTACGAGACGAGAGTTGTGCACATGCCAAAAAACTACGCCTCACTACCGTGAAAAAGTGGTAGCAACTTTTGGCTACAATAAAATTTTATTATGCCACACACATACGCAGCGCAACACGCACACACCACACACACACATGCACACACACACCCACCACACACATGCACACAATCACACATGTGGAAACAGTGAGTTGGGAGGCGAGGCAAACAAAGCGGCAACTGAAGCTCAAGATGCCTCGACGACGTCGACGCCAGCGTCGCAGTCGAAGAACTCTTGTGCATGGTTCAATTATCGTATTTCATGATTCGTTAAATTTTCGCATACGCCAAAAAAATACGCAAGACATTGCTGGAGAGACCCCCAAAAGCGACTCCACCCGCTCGCGCCCCTGCCACTGCCCCGCTTGGTGGGCAAAGAAAAGCCAAACTGAAAAACAGGTTTTCCCCTAGCAACCATTGTGATGTCTACCTACAATGAAGTTGACGCTGGAGACAGCATGGAAAACTGGCAGACTCTCTGGCTGGCTCTGGCTGCCTGCCTGCGCTCCACTGCCACTCGCATGTGGCAGTAATAATTCCAATGACAATAAACGTTGTCGTATTTACAAGTACCAACACACACACACACACGCACACACACACTGCCGCACACTCCCGCACACTGACGTGAATTGATGAGAAAAGTTTTTGAGGAAATGTCAATAGAGTCGCTGAGACAAACTATGCATCGATGTCGCTGCTGATGCCGAAGAAGTCTGACGACGACAGTGGAAAACTGCGGGAACATTCGAGTCACATTATTGATTCGCATAATCCGTTAAGACAATAATGCAAACAGACCCACCAACAAACAACTTCTCTAAACGCTCGTTAGTTGTGAAGCTGGGATTAAGAAAATTAAACTTCAGTTGAATCAATAATTAATCTGCTTAACTAGCTAAGTTGTGATTTTGATTACAATTTGTGCATTTCAAGATTTTGCTGTACTCTTCGTTTTCGAATACGTTTTTCGTATTTGAGTTTATTGACGGACGTACAATTATCTCTAATAAAATTTCTAGTTGCAGCAATAAAAGCGCTAATTGATTGTAAATAGTTTACGAGTGGGAAGTTTTGTGTTTTCTGAATGTTTAGTTAGATTTTTAAATATATTTTTCGAATTTGAGTAAATTAAATAACAATTATTTCTTAATTTTTGTACTTTGTTCGTCAATAAAATTTCTAGTTGCAGAAATAAAAGCACTTATCGATTGATTGCAAATACTTTATGTGGGAAGAGGGAAGTTTTTTGTTTTCTGAATGTTGTTCAGATTTTCAAATATATTTTTCGATTTTGAGTAGATTAATAGACACATGTTACACTTACTATTTCAATATTTGCGTACTGCGTTTATCTTCAATAAACAATTTTAAATTGCATTAGTAAAACAGCTAATTCTTTGGAAATACTTCTCTAGAAGAAGGTTTTGTGTTTTCTGAATGTTTTTTAGATTTTCAAATATAATTTTCGAATTTGAGTAGATTCATAGACATACACATACTATTTCTATATTTGACTATTACGTTTATCTTCAATAAAAAAGTTTTAGTTGCATTAATAAAACTGCTAATTCTTTGGAAATACTTCTCTAGAAGAAGGGTTTGTGTTTTCTGAATATTGTTCAGATTTTTAAATCGAATATGAATAGATTAATAAAGATACAATTATTATTTCTTAATTTTCGTATTACATTTATCTTCAATTAAATTTCTTAGTGCAGTAATAAAAGCACTTATCGATTGCAAATTCTTCACTAGTGGCAAGTTTTGTGTTTTCTGAATATTTTCCAGCTTTCAAATACATTTTTTCGTATTTGACTAGATTGACAAACATATAGTTATGTCTTTATTTGTCTTCGATTTGTAGTTGCAGAAATAAAAGCACTTATCGATGGCAAATACTTCTGTGGCCCACTGTGGGCCAGGATTGCTTGGCGTTTATAAATATCATGTGTGTGGCAAAAGGTAAAAAGCCAAGAAACAGATATTGTAATTGGAAAAAATACTAGTAAAATGCAGCAGCTGCTGCTGCATGCGGCATGCGGCATGCAGCATTACACTCAATGCCACACACACAAAAACACATGCCCCACCTTCAAAGGCTTGCCCAGAGTCGAAATTTATCTGCGAGATTGCACACAATTGTTTTGTATTAGTAAAGAGATCTTTTGTGGCCCCGGTATTCAAGTATTCGAATCAACGAGTGTGTGTGTGTGAGTACACTCGTATTGGTTTGCTCGAGTAGCTGCGAGTATCTGCGATATGTGTGCTTAAAAATAAATTGCTCGGCTTTAGTTTTGCGTTTTATTTGTATGGCTTTTCGCTGTGCGCTGCGGTTTCGCATCTGCGGACCACAAAAGTCTTTTGTCGCTCTACTTGAAGGCAGTTCAAAAGCGCCAGCTAGCTGTAAATGTATCTGTAAATGTATCTCCGTATCTGTATCTGCTGTATTATCCATATCTAGGTGAGTGGGTAATGCGCCTCAATTGCACAAATTTAAACATCAATCGTTCGTTCCAGCTGACGTATTAGTTGCGACGCTTTGGGGGCCGGGGAACGGCAAAAATCAATAGATGTATGTATTTGCGAGCGGGAGATAAGTTGATTGCCAATTCACTTAATTATGCCAATGCAAAATTTGAGTGCGGGCAGAGTTCCGTGCAAATGGATTTGCGGCGTGCAAATATGTTGCACGCAGGTCGCACAAGGGCAGCTCAGCAAATTGATTTCAGTTGCTTAAATACATTACGTAGTTATCTGATCTATGAGCAAAGACCAATTCTCTATACCTTGAACACTATTTATCGCACTTAAGAGTCGTAAACTAGTAACAAGTTCTGACTAAACAATAAAGCGACCTGTTACTCAAACGCTAATTTAGGGCAACAATTTATGTATCAGCTTTATATGATATAGAATAATATGGCAATTTAAAATACTGTAAAATACTGATATTATTCTGAAAGTGCAGTTTCTTACGGTGTGTAGCTATAAATTAACTGCAATTCAATTAAGTTGCTTAAGTAACTTTATTGATCTATCCAAACAGCAGATCTAAATGCGACATCGACTCTGAGAATTCTAGAATTCTGTGCTGCGAGCTAGTGAAAAGATCTAATGTAATAATTCCTCAGAACTTTTAAATGAATTTTTTAATTAATTTAAACGCCAGAAATTGAAGGCCTTCAGTTTCCATATCAACTAAATTATATTGTGATTTGAAAACTTAATAAAAATTATATCTATTACTCTGCAAGTTTAGTTTATTGTGCATTTATAAATCAACTACTGAATTGAATTGTTTAAAATATCAATAGGGAATTATTCCTACAGCAGATCTATAAGAGTCTTCCACACTTGAAATTCTACAATTCTATATAAACTAATTCACTGAGCACGAATGCTTATAGCAGACAGCAATTCGTTGTAAATTAGTGAAAAGTTCTAAAGAATCAAATAAGTATAAATCATCTCTTTAAACTCTTTCACTTATAGAAGAAATCAATTTGTTGTAAGCTAGTGATTAGTGCTAAGAAATCCATACAGTTCTCTGATATTTACATGCCAATGTTTACCAACAGTTTCCACATTAGCTATATGATATTGTACAATATGGAAATTTTAAAGACAACAAAAATATTGCTATTATTCCACAAGTGTAGTTTATTGAGTTGTTTGAATAGCATTACAGAATTATTCAAACAGCTGAGCTATAAAAGTCATCGATACTGAAAATTCCAGAATTCTGTATAAATAGTTTCTTGAAGACTATTGCATTTAGAAAAAAGCAATGCGTTGTAAACTAGTGAAAAGTTCTGAGGAATCAAAACAGTTTTTTTTTTTAATTGGACATCAATTTAAGTGAACTGCGTTCATATAATATTGAATATAGCCATTGAAAAGACAGCTGTTTATTGCTGTCTGAACGTGTAGAACAAGTCCAACTCAATTGAATGAAGGAATAATTCAATTCTAAACTAATGCTTTAAACTTTCTTTAAATTTTCTGATCAATCATGAACGTTTTCTCATACTTAGACGCCAGTTGCCATATCAGCTTAATTTGTTATTGAATAATATGGTCGTTCGAAAAACAGCTAAAATATGGCTATTTTGCTGTGAAGCACCGTGAAGTTGTAAATCAGCTGCAATTGAATTGAACAGTCTTAAGCCTTTTAATCGCTGTGGATTACGTGATAGCCGCACTTAACCTTATAGGCACCTGTCTGGTGATCTCAAGGCTTAATGTATTCCCTGCTGTTTCCAATATTTGCAAAGCAATGTCAATTTAACTTCTAGTAGTTGCCAAAAGTCGTATGAATGCGCAGATTTGTATTGATTTATCAGTCGTGGCTGGCGAAGAGTTGTGACAACTTTGTGCGTCGCGATTTTGAAATACCTGCGAGTGTACTTAGTATAGTTGATTAGATAGGCAACACGCCTAAGTGCGCGTAAACCACAATTACAGAAATATTTGTTTTATCGACGCGAGCTATCGGCGAAGAGCCGTCGTTGCTTGTCGTCTTATCTGCAGTCGCGTGATAAGAGATCTGGAGCCACAAGGAATTGCCGGTTCGATAAGATTCCCTGAATTTCGCAGCAAGTCGTCGTCGTCGACAGTTTCAAATGTTGCCCTGCCCTTTAATTTCCATAAATCAGTAGTTGAACAATAAGCAAACAAGTGTTATTTATTATAGCAGCAAGTCGAATGCTCTCACAATTAACACACTAAGTAAATGCTAATAAATGGAATTGATTTTCTTTTCGTTCCATAAATCTTTCACAATGAATTGCTGCCGCTGTCTTTTTGTAATATTGTTTTGTGGTAATTGGTTCCACGGTCTTATCGCGCTCAAAACTATGCAGCGCCGTCGACTGCAACGCCGACTGCAGCTGCAGATTGTGCCAGCTGATTGAAGGCACTTCAAAGCGGCAGTGGCTGCGACGCGGCTGCGGCTTTGTTTACAAACAAAACAAGCGGCCGCCGTGGTAGCCGCAAGACGCGACAGCCAGATATGCGGCCAGCGATACGCGGCCAGTTTCGTGCAGCATTGCAGCTGTTGTGCCCACTGTGCCGGCGTTGCCACACTTTGGCTGCGCTTGCACAATGCGTGGTGTGCGAGTGTGCGAGTGTGTGCGAGTGTTGGTGCCGCGAGGCAAATTGGATTTCGTAAATCGTGCCGAGTACTTGGCCAGAGCATGGTCTAGGTGCATATCAGGTAAAAAGAGTTGCGCCGCGCGCTTATCACATTTGGTTGCGTCTGTTGCGCCTCGCTGCCGAGTGGGTAAATTGTTGAAATTGTCGAATTAGTGGCCAGCACACTGCACAATGGGCGGCAGCCAAGTGTCTCTCTCTCTCCCACTCTTAGACCGCATTTGGCGGCGTCGAGGTGCGCGATGTGGGCCGCTCGTAGACGTCGTCAACGTCGCTGTCGTCGATGTCGATCTCGATGTTGTCCGCGGGCGTGGCGGCGGCGGCTGCCAAGAAGTGCACCTTGGTGGACGTCGTCGAATTGTTATTCTCGCCCAGCAGCGGATCGTGCTGCTGCTGCTGATGATGGTGATGGTGTTGCTGATGATGGTGGCAGCAACAGCAGCAAGTTGCGTGCTGGCCGTGCCACAGATCGCCCACGTAGGTGGCCGTGACGACGGCGTAGAGCACGCCCAGCACGGCGCCCGCCAGCACGTCGGACCAGTGGTGCCAGTAGTCGGCCACGCGGCTCAGCGACACGTACCAGGCGGCCATCAGCAGCAGGAACTGCAGCATGGGCCGCAGGACGCGCACGCTGCCGCCGCGGCTGCCACGCCGCCACTGCCACACGCCGTGCACGTAGCAGGCGAGCAGACACATCGCGTAGAACGAGAGGCTGCTGTGCGCGCTGGGGAAGCTGACGTGCAGCTCGCGCAGCTGCTGCGGCGACAGGTTGCTGTTGCTGCAGTAGAACTGCTGCACGTACACGTCCGCGTTGCGCCCGTCCGCGCAGCTGCTGCCGTCCTGCAGCCGCGGCTGGCAGGCGCTGTAGAAGTGCGGCCGCAGTCGCCCCACCACGTGCTTGGCCAGCTCCGTGGTCAGATAGGTGGCGATGAAGCCGAAGCTGAACGTCGCCTCTGCGCGCCACACGTTGCGCAGGTACTGGCGCATGCGCAGGTGGCCGCAGAGTCGCATCACCTCCACCACCGCAATGAACAGCATCGGCAGCAGCAGCATCAGCACCAGCAGCATCGGCACCGTGATCGTGCACTCCTGGTACGGGTAGCGCAGCGACAAGTCCGAGCAGTAGAAGCCCCGCTTGAACGTCCGCATCCTGATTGGGCAGCAAGTCCTGCGAGTCCTGCTGATTGCCGACTTATTGATTGCTGATCTGACTACAACGGAGTAGTTCAAAGACAGTTTCAATAATAGTCAATATATTTTCAAACTAATCCCGCACTTGTTTCGATATTTTGCTTTCAGGTTTAAGGATGAAAGAATAGTCTATTAAATGCTTATCTCCTTCAATTTATCGCGCACTTCTTTGCATACTTTTCAATAATAGTCAATATATTATTAAACTAATCCCGCACTTGTTTCGATATTTTGCTTTCAGGTTTAAGGTTGTAAAATAGTCTATTAAATGCTTATCTCCTTCAATTTATCTCGCACTTTTTTGCGTACTTTTTTAGCAGTTGCAAGTAGTTGTAAGAAAAGCGGCAATGTTCTTAAATAGTCTTGTAGTTACTCCATATTTGTCATATTTTTTATTTGTTTTAAGCTTTCACAGTAGTCAATTATCAATAATATTGTTGCAGTTTTTTGGAAATTCTTAACACTTGAAAGTAGTTATAAGCGAAGTGGAAATGCTCTTTAATACTCTTGCAGTTATCAAGCACTTTAATGATTATTTTCTTAAGGTTTCCAATAACTACTAGTAGTGAGTGTTTACTTTAATAGTTTTGTATTTACTGGCATTTATTTGGGGTTTTCTCTTTCACTTTTAATAGTTGTCAATTATCAATAATATTCTTCTTTTTGTCGAGCATCTTCTTGCGTACTGTTTTTCAATAATACTCTTTAATTTATTCCGCACTTTTTCTTTCCAAGAGTAGTGTCAATTTTGAATACAATTCTTGAATTTATCGCGCACTTTTTTATATTCTTTCATTCAGTTCAAACTGTGAGTGAACAATTATTACTTTGAATTTATTTGCATTTTGTTGGGTTTTTGTCGCTGATGCTGCAGGTTGAACGAGTAGTCAATTATCCATAATAAATTATTTATTTCGCACTTTTTGTGCATGTTTTTAACAGTTAAAAGCAGTTGTAAGAGTATTGTTAATTTTTAACGAAAGTCTAAAGTTTATCGCGCACTTTTTTGGATTTTTATCTTAAAGGTTTATCGTTATAGGAGTCAATTTAACTCCCACTTTTAAGTCATGCTTTATATTGTTAAAATCGGGTTTAGCAGTAGTGTTAATATTCAGTAATATTCTTGAAGCTATCTCGCACTTTTTTTGTGTTGTTTTCTTGCTTTTAAGTCACTAATTTTTTTCAATTGTCACTAATATTTATGGATTGACTTTGCACTTTTGTGTCTCCAATAACAGACAATTTTGTAAAGGATTCTTTGATTTGATTTGCACTTATGATTTAAATATAATTAGTTTTGCGCAAAATTCTTGAACTTCTTTTGCACTTGCTTTGCAGTTGTCAAGTTGTAAATTTTCTCAATTTTCTCAAGCAATTGCAAATTGCAAAGTTCGAACTAAACACGTGCTCAAATCTGAATAGTTTAGTTTGCGCTTTTGATTGTGTCTGTTAACTTATTCAAGATCATAGTTCGTTCAAGCTTGATCTTTACAAGGTTCTGCACTCACTTTGGTTGCGTATACGCAATTTATTTGTTTGCAATTGATTGTTTTTGATTCGAGAGCCTTGCGTGTTATTCGCAGAATTCGGATTGAAATTGTTGATTTGCCGCGCTTTTGGATTGTACATTTGTCTTATCGCTATGTCACTAGTTGAACCCGACACTGCGACGACGACGTGCGACGGTGAGCAGTTGTTGTTTTATAATGGCAGCGACTGTGTAGGAAATGTTTGAGCAACGACACCAATTGTTTTGGGGTATTTCGGGTATTCGCAGAGTTTTCACCACGTTCATTCACATCTATTTGTTGTTGTTTTTTGGGCACTCGAATTGCGCGTTTATTCGCTGGCTGTGTTTATCAATGCGATTGGCTTTCTAAAAAGCATCCCGCTCTCGCAGCGCGCTCACTTCAAAGGCGAGTTTTCCTTTGTCTCGACGGAGGCTGCAGCAGGGGATGGAGGGGCGCGGGGAGGGGAGGCAGCACCACGTGCAGCGCGCTTTTAACTGCCGTCAGAGTTTGTGTTTTATCTGTTGCGGAGTCGTCGCAAATTAAATAAATCAATGCTCGACCCACTGTCAGTTGGACGTACGTCCCAGTTGCAAGTTGCTAGTTGCTAGTTGCAAGTTGCTCTCGTTGCAGTTGGGTTTTGGGGCCTGTGGGCCGTGGGTTTCCTGGGCAGCAAAAAGCAACCTCGCTGGCCGCGCTCACTTCGCTGTCTATGCGCGCGACGACGTCGTCGTTTTGTTTGTCAGTCTGCGACTGACGGCGGCTTCGACTTCGACGGTGACTGCGACTCTGACTGAGTTGTGAACGATCGTGCGCTGTCGCTGCCGACGTCGACGCCGACGTCGCTGCTGCCGGTAGCAACTGTCGACTGCCGAGTCAGCAGAACCCACCACAGCGTCGTCGCCTCTTGCACTGCGGCGACTGTGGAGGAGGCTCTTGCCAGTGTTTCGCACTGATATTGTATTTCAATGTTTTCCTTATCAATTCAGCGACGTCAACGTCGACGTCGCCGTCTGCAGCGCAGTCGCTGTAGAACTTGCTCGCTAATGAGGAAACTGCTGAATTGTTTCAAGGTTTGCTTTATGCTCATTTTTTTCTGTTTTTTTTTTTGCCTTTCTGCTGCGCATTGTTTGTTTAGGCCTGTTTGCGCGAGACTCTTGGCATTTGCGCATAATGATAGAGTTGCATTTGCTCGACGACTGAAGGAGTGCCTGCCTGCCGACTAGCGAATCCCTTCCCTCCCTTGCCCACCATCCCCCGCCACCCCTCCCCGGCCCTTTCGCGCACTCTCTGTGGACCATTGGAGTAGGTCATTGCAACGTTGGCGATCGCATCGCTTCGACTGCGAAGTCGCTGCGTGCCTTTATAGCATTTGTTGATGTAGGTCGTTGCTACGAGCCCAAGCTGTGTGCGGTAATGGAGACGACGGCAGCACAACAGTCACTCGTGGCAGCAGCCACCAGAGCTGGCACAGTGCAAATGCAGTTCATAAAGTGCAGCAAGTTTATGGCCACTTTGTATTTTCACAGCGAATTGAGCTTCTTTATGGCCACAGTCTGCAACTGCTCAATTTACATAGAAATTGTCGCTGGTCGCCTGTCGCTTGTCGCACACTCCCAACCACATTGCCCGCTAATTTATGTTAATTTCACAATCGACACATTACTCTCTGCCGGACAGCCTAATGAACATTCCACGATTCCATCACACTCCTTCCATTAGCCATTCCAACTGAGTGCAAAATGCGCTTTCAATCTATCGCCTGCGTTCTTTGCAACAACTTTGTTTCGAGGGCAGGTTTCAGCAAAACAAAAACAAACAAACAAAACCGGGCAGCACACATATCATCCCATTGAAAAGCGATATCGAAACCGCAGCGCAATTAAATACGCCCCAGTAATGTTCAGCAGCTCGTCGAGCGGCGTCAGCACGCGACAGACCTGAAACGAGATCATGATCACCATCCACATTGCCTTGCATTGCAGCAATGATCATTAGCTGGAGTAGCATCTGCCACACAGTCATTATCACTGATCAATAAATCGTTGCAACAATGTGCTCTCTTGATTGAGTTTATCACGATCTTCGTTAAGCACCAACGATAAGTGAACAGTGATTTGAAGGGTGTCGTTAAGATCACTTGCCACAGATCAATGAAAATAATTACTGTCTTGCTACTTTGTAGCACATTACACGCTAATCCGGCAACTAGATAGTTAAATTAGGATCTCGAATAGGATAGTAAAGTTCACATATTTAGATGAAACTATTCTTAACAAAACTTGACGCAGATCAGTGATAGTAAATATTGTCTTGTTACTTTGTGTCTAATGAAAAACTTCCATTTGGCAACATTATTACAATTAAAATGTGTTACAGAAGTAACATAACATAGTTGACCACATAATACGATTTTTATTTTACTACTTCAAATCTTCCTGAAACTTACCATTAACATATTTTGAAGTTTGCTTTTAAGCTGATCAATACATTCTGCCTTTGCCAAATGCACTAAACCTTTCTAAATATCACTTGGCAAATATGTATGACGGTAATTATTATCTTGCCACTTTATACTAAATAGCAAGCTCATCAGGCAGCTTCATTGTTGAATTTTGGTTTGACACTTTCTACTTCAAAACGATCATTGTAATGAATTGTCGACAACATGTTTCTATTTAACTCTTCTTAACATCACTTGGCACAAATCAATGACGGCAATTATTGTCTTGCTAATTTGATCCCTACTTAAATAACACGCTAAGTAGGCAACACGATTTGATCACAGTAATTCTCTGGGAGTTTCAGATTTACAATAATTATTACAATCAAGTGAGATACATAAATAGTTGGCCAAATATTTAGAAACATTTTTATCTTCAGAACAAATCAAATATTCTTTAAATTTATCAATTGCAATTGTCGAACGTATTAAGCCTTTCTAAGTATCAATAAGTATTATTTGGATTTCACTTTTCTAAACAACACTGCACTCAGATCAGTAACAGAAATAATTTTCAAGCTAATTTGCTTTTAATCTATAAGTCGATTTTCAACTAACAAGCAAAATGATTTCATCACTATAATTCTGATGAAATATGCTACTTCTAAGAATCATTATGAAAATCTATATAACATGAGTAATAGGAAACATATTTAATTTAATTTTTTCTTTACAAATCTGATATTATTCAATTACATCAATATTTTGAAGTTTGCTTTTATATTGGAGTTTTTATGTTTTGATATTGAAGTTTGCTGATCAATTTCAGCTGCCAGCTTAAAAGTTACCTAAAACATAATCATAAATCACAAGCACAGCGAGCTATCTTTCGATTTCTTGCTAATTTATCGATATTGAAATGAAAGTCATTTAGATGAATCCTTGGAATCAATCAACTCAGCTCACAGACCTCCCACAGTGCTGCGATAACGATGAAAAATGAAGAAATTTATGCAGGTGCACACCTTCAATCGGAAGTGAGCGTTGTTTTCGCCAGCAGCAATTGAGATATCCGTTCACCATGATCACGCTCGTCGCTGTGTCGTGATCATTGGCCCAAGCGGCAATCGCTCAGTGTCCACACCTTGATCACGTTGATCGCCCGGGATTAAGCGGACCGATCATCGATCAGTCTGCACACCAGCCAGCGAGCTGTCGATTGATGTATATTGTTTTTTTGAGTGCGGCGATAAATTGCAATCAATTATTGACACAATTCATTGAATACGCTGAGCCAGCCCCGGCAAGTGCACGAGTGATTACACAAGACTTCAAAATCCGCCGCGAGTAAACAAAAGAGCTGAGACCATGTCTGGCTCAGAAATGTTAAAACACAAGCTTAACACGCAGAGCCACTAGCCAACAACTGACTATGCAAAATTAGACACAATTCAGCTGTGTTTATTACACTTGCTATACATAGGGTGGAGAGTATCATAACATAATATTATGCCAACAGGAAATGCATGTAAAAGGCAGAAGGAAGCAGCTTGCTCAGCAGAAATGGCATAGACTCGATCCGGCGTTCCGTCTGTCCGTTCGTCGAGATCTCAGCGACTATAAGAGTTGGAGACACCATACTTGGTCACAATACGCATGTCTGTCATATCAAGTTTATATCAAATCCGCCCCCGGAATCGAAAAAATTACGGCTTAAGAGCATAATTCTTAAGCTGAGGTATCGAATTTCGTTGCACAAAATAACAATAACGGTCAGTCTTGTTAATCCCTGAAAGTTTCGTTGCGATGGAATAAAAAGCTTGGAAGCTATTCGGGAAAAAATGTTGTTGCCCAAGTGGCTAGTGTGACCGTTTGTGGTGTATTTTATACTCTGTGCGATGTTTTGAACCATATTTTTAATGTCAAAATGTCAATAACAAATTCGAAAGAAATTACAAATATAAAAAATACTAAGTGTATTTAAAATACTACAAATATACGGAATATAGCAAATATGCATTATTTTTGATGTATATTTCAGTATAGTCTGACAAATATGCAAAAACTATTCAATATACCAAATATACTAAAAGTAATTTTCGGTATATTTCAGTATATTCTTACAAATACGAAACAACTATCGAAAATAACAAACATGCAAAAATTATGTGTTGGTATATTTTAGTATATTTTAGGTATCTCGCAGTTTAGCACACTTGACTGCCGCTTTCCCACTTGATTCCATTATTCTTCTTATGCATTGCAGTTGTCTTTTTAAATCCGAATTTCGAGTGTGCTATAGAAGCGTTCCCGTCATCGACAGCCGAAGGGGGCAGCGAGTGGTGAGCTGGGGAGGGGAGCGGTGTGACTGATAAGCGAAAGGTGTAAAATAATGCGATTACGCAGACAATTACGATTGCGAGTGCTGATAGCGACTGCGACGTAGTCTCAGCTTTGCGTAGCAAGTCATTGGGGGACATTAGGGGAAAGTGGGGGTGGGGAAGTGCCACTGTTTGTGTCGCGACAATATTTTGTTGATACTCATTGATGGGGGAACTTGGGGTAACTGCAATTTAGCAACTTGTTTATTTGTGTGCATTTCTTATTGCCATAGTTAAGTCTCCCCACAAGCAGCAGGTGCACGGGGCAACTAGACAAACACACTCCCACTCCTATCTGTGTGTGTGTGTGTGTGAGTGTGCGTGAGCATGTGTCAGTGGTTGGGGGCTACTAACTTGCGCGGAATGTGCTGCAGTGAGCAATGCCGACAGGAAGCGAGTGTTAATTGCCAAAAGGGAAATTGGATAAGCACAAATTATGTTAAACAATAAGAAGCAGCTACGTTCTCGTCGAGCGTGCACGATATTGGCTCAACATTCTTGCCAGGGCTTGCTTTCAAAAGTTACCAGTAAAACACTTCTTTAAACATATTGGGTCAATGGAAATTGTTCAATTACAAAACTCACTTGCAACACATTTCTTATCTATTCCTATGATAGTAAAACAGAAAATCGGTTTAACGCCTTGTAGACAAAGTTAAAATATAATATTGTCATATTGCCATATGTAAAAAAGTTGATAAATCAACTGAAATTCTTTAAATTTAAATATTGATTTAAAGAGAAAAAATATAATCAAAACGTAGAAAACATAAATGAATTTTTTATATTTATATTATACTTTTAAAGCCAACTTTAATTAACTAGTTTTTATTATCGGCTTAAAAAGAAAATAATATAATTAGGTAAAATTGTTAAATATATAAATATGTTAAAAGAAAAAAGAATTAATATATTTTTTAGAGTTATGGCTTACGCCTTAATTCTATATCATCTTAAATTTTGTATCTGTTATTATCGGTTTAAAGAGAAAAGCAACTATTAAGTTGGAATAAATTTATAGTTACAAATGCTTTTTTGAGCAATTTATATCTTAATCAAAATATAAAGAAAACAAATGTTAAATAATTAATTGCTTACATACTCTTTACTTATTAGTTCAACTAAAAAATCAGTAGTTGTTTATATCGGGTTTCAAAGATAATAGTGCATTTACTTGAAATATATAAAATTTGTCATAATCAAATTATAAAAAAAATAAAAGTTTCTTGCGGCTTTCTTTTTATGCAAACTTAAAACAGTGAGCCTTTAACATCTCTTTAAAAAGAATAAAATTCATTAAGTTTAAATACTTAAAAATGAACATATTATTATTGGTAGAATTTATCATTCATAATCAAAATGCTCAGAAAATAAATGTTTATATTATTTAATTGTTTACAGCACTCGTATGAGCTTCCGATTTTATTCACTGGCATATATAAAAATTATATTTAATTACTAAGAATTTTTCATTGTGAATTTGAACAACAAGCTTAATGAAGGAACTAAACCTGTTCCCATGGTTAGGAATATGTTTATTTATATTATTTTGCACAGTTATAAACAAAAAGCTTGTAGGTGGCTCCGCTTAAATTACGACAATGCCTTGCAGTGTTTATGTTATAGTGCGTTGCATCCATTATAGTGCCACAGATATCCTCCTCCGCACGCCCTGAGTGCCGACTAACCATATATAGCAGGTTGGGCTGCGCGATTTTAATGTGTAATTCATTTGACAGCAGTCGGATTAAAGTCCGAATAAATGCACAATAAATAAAATGTAACATTTAAACAAGTTGCTTAATAAACTGTCAACCAAAGTGACCTACCCCAAAAAAAAAAGAGAAAAAAGAGTAAATAAATAAAATAAGAGCAGTTCGGTTCGGGCCATTTAAGTGGCATGGAAATAAATTGATTTTAATTCTGTGCACGTGCAATGCACTCACGGAAACTGGACGTCGGCCCAGATAAACCTGCTGCCCAGCATGTAAATACATAATAAACATCCAGCAAATACGGGCAATAAAAATAAATCTAGAATGGGCAGCAGGCAAAAAATGAAAGCACAAAGTGCGAAACAAGTTATGAGAAATGCTGCTAAATTTCATAGGTGAACAGAATCAGAGCCAGTTTATCGAGTTGAAGCGCATAAAGTTTAGGGCGAACAATTTCCAAAAAGTTGACGTTTATTTTATTGATTGGAATTTGGGCAAGTGCAAAGCAAATTGTAATCAGCATAATTGTTATTTGAGTTTGAATGAATTAACACGCAAACAAGAAAATACTAGAAAAATGGAAAACAATAAAGAAATAAATGCTAATTTGACGAGTTAACGAGGCGCAACCGCAGCCGCTTCCAGTTGCGATTTGTGTTAGTAAAAGTTTGAAAAAAAACATGTACTAAAACACCATCACGATCGGCGAGCGTCGACTGACAGATACGCTGTAATTTGCGAATTGTGCGCTGACTGTCTTCTGCGTGTTGCAAACCAGTTTCTGTTGGCGACACTGCTCAGCCTGCCCTACAATTTGCATTTGTAGAGAGCGTCGTCGTAGAAGAATACAGCAGCTTTGATTAAACCTGTTTGCACGCGGCTCAACAGCGCAAAAGCTTCGCTGACATTCTCGCAGCGCGAAGAAGCTTAAAAGCTTTCGCGAGTGCAAGCGTCACAGCGACGACACTTGGCGTGGAATGCGGCAGCGCTGTGACGTCACAAGCACAGCTTTTGACTGGCTGTGGAATACACAGGTGAACACACTGGGTCATTAGACAGCGAATCTGTGTTCCAGCGAAATGCGTGCGTGAGTCACACACACACACACATACAACGGGGCTTTCCTTCGAATTAGTCGAGCCTGCGCTGCACACTTGACTGGTCACTCAGCCTGCACTTGTGTGTGTGTTTGGTTCCACATCACAAACGCTGACCGAAGTGATGCAGCGAAGTTGCAGTGGCAAAGAAGAAGCGCCCACTCGCTCTAAACTTGTATTCGCGCAGCAATTTCTCTGGCAAGTGAAACCAGTTTGGGAGCGCTGCGCGAATGTGGGACTCGTCGAGTGGAGTTGTGAATCAATTGCGAGCTCCCGAAAAGAAGAAAAAACGACTACTGCCATGATTTGTATAATTATAGGCAGCGCCAGCAAAACAGCCAAATAAATAAACAATAATTGTTTATGACTCGTTTGATGGGTAACCAGGCAACCAACGAACAGCGGCAGGGGGCGGCGAGGAATTCCACGCCACTAGGTGAGAGAGAGAGAGACGCGTCTCGAGCGCGCTCACGCAGCTGAGGGAGAGCGCGAGAGAGAGAGCGCAAGCGACGACGGCAAATCAGGGCCACGTTGGACCCAGAGCCAGACAAGATAGTCGAGTCAGTTAAGCGCGGCTTGGCGCTCCGTCGAGTAGTATCGCAACGTTTTCTCCACCACACGCCACACGCGTCATGTCGGGCAAGTACGGCAAACTGTTGCGCGGCCTCTGCGATCTGCTGCTGTGGGCCGCACTGAGCACCGCCAGCCTGCTGCTGATGAAGCTGGTGGCGCCCGCTCGTCGCGGCTTCTTCTGCGGCGACGAGTCGCTCAGCTATCCGCTCAAGGACAGCACCATTGGCACCATCACCGTCATCGTGGTGACGCTGAGCGTGCCCAGCCTCGTCATCGCCGCCGTGGAGCTGTTCAAGCAGCCGCCCGCCAAGGACGCGGCACGCCGCAGCGACTACGGCTGCGCCACACGTCTAGGGCAGCTGTACAAGCAGGCGGGCTGCTACCTCTTCGGCCTGGCCATGGTCACCTTCTGCACGGTGTTCACCAAGCTCTGCATCGGCCGCCTGCGGCCGCACTTCTTCGCCGTCTGCCAGCCGGCCATGGAGGACGGCTCCAGCTGCGCGGACGCCCACAATCTGGGGCAGTACATCACGAGCTACAGCTGCCGCAACGCGAATGCAACCAGCTTCCAGCAGCAGCAGCTCAACCAGAGCTTTCCCAGCGGACACGCCAGCATGATCATGTACGCCATGTGGTATGTGGCCATCTATCTGCAGGCCACGCTCAGCACGCGCGTCTCGAAGCTGCTCAAGCACCTGCTGCAGTTCCTCTTCGTCATGTTCGGCTGGTATGTGGCGCTCAGCCGCATCACCGACTACTGGCACCACTGGTCCGACGTCCTGGCCGGCGTGCTGCTCGGCGTGCTCTTCGCCTGGCTGACGGCTGTGCACATCGCCGATCTGTTCGCCTTCAGGCGCTGGACGCGCAGCGGCTACTCGGCGCACACGCTCAAACGCGGCCAGGTGTCGCCCAAGAGCTCCACCAAGTCGCAGTCGCAGTCACAGGCGACGGCAGCGGCGGCGGCGGCGGCGGCAGGAGGCGTGCCCCCCGCGCTGCCCGCCTACACGTTCGGCACGCTGCCGTACACAGCCGCGTATCCGGCGCAGGCGCAGTACGCCCAGACCTACCACAACTACGGCTACGTGCCTTGATGCCCCCGCTCGCCTCAGCTCTGTTAAAAGTAAGTTGTATGCAGATGCCGAAAGAAAGTTGCGCCCCTTCTCTTCCTCGCGGTAGAAAGCGGCGATCGATCTGCGAAGATGAGAGGCGAAACAACAGCGCTGGCAGGCAACAAAGTGGAACCGTTTAATGGCTGAGTTTACACACGAATTAAGTTCGAATTCGGCTGCATTCAACACAAATTATATTCACGCTGAATCGCTAAATTAATTCGCAAACTGTTATTCACTAGAGTTAAGCAGACAAATAAAATAAGTCAATCTATCCATACAATAATTTTCGCTTGATTTAAGTACGCGGCGCAGAAGTTGTGAGTCACAGTTGCCAAGGGAATTTCAGTTGGGGAAAGCCCATAAGCAAGTGGGAACAGTTTGCTGGGTACAGTTCTGCAGTTAAAGTGAAGTTGAGCAAGCTACAAGCAGAGTTCTTGCATGGTTCCGCATATTTGCAATTGATGCGTGATCAGATTTGGGAAATGCCAACAGCAACTCAAGTGACTCACAAACTTGAGCGCAATTATTTTGGGAACAGTTTGTAAATTTCAAATAACAAAGCATAATAAATTTGTGGATTAAAATCGATGGACCACAAACTTTTGCAGGTAGGGAATATGCGGATTAATGGAGTCAATAAAGTACTTGAGATTCCTATAAATAAAGAACTTGTGATTCCTTTGCGTGCTAATTTAATTAATCTACGATCAGTTTGACGCTTTGAACAAATGTTTTGGGAGCAGTACATCAGCTCTAAAGGCCAAAAGTTGAATAATAAATTATTAGTTGACAATCGATGCGAAGATGAGAAACTTTTAGATACTTATGAAGTTCAATAAATTATAGTATTAAAGTCCGTCTTTTCTGCAACTTTTGAAGTAAACAAATTAAGCAACGATCACTTAGTTGTTTGGGAACAGTTTGCAAGTTCTAAATGACAAAACTTTAACAATAACTTATTAATTTAAAATCAAAGCAAAGTTCGGGAATTTCTACTTGTATTCACTCCACAAGTGATGACATACAAATCAGTCTTTTCAGCCATTTTCGAAGTAAATAATAAAGCCCATTTAAAGAGTAAATTTGATATTGTGGTGTTAAATGAAACTGAGATCAGTTTGCAGTCTTGGAAACAGTTCGTATACTTTACATTACCATGCAAAGCTTTAATAATAAAGTATCAGATACAGTATCAGTGAAATCCAGGAACTTTTGTAGGAAATAGCTATGCAAATTTGTGGAGACAATTGCATACTTAAAATGATTTGCTAAATTATGCAACTACCAGTTAGTCGTGTTGGGAACAGTTTGCTATTTGTAGTAAATGACGAAAGTTGCATAATAATATATTGGTTTGAAATATATGTAAAGTGCAGGAACGTTCACGGATTTGTGGAGTCAATGAAATATTTGAGATTCCATTAACTATTTGTGAGTTGAATTAAACTAGGAACAGCGCGTCGATTTGGGAACTGTGCGTATGCTTTATATTACAAGACAAAGCATTAATAATAAAGTAAATGATTGCAATCGATGCGAAGATTTGCGGATTTGTGGCGTAAATGAAAAATTTGCTTTTTCTATAATAAATTGTGAGATAAATTAAAGAAAGATCAGCTGATCGTCTTGGCAACAGTTCGTATACTTCATATTACAAGGCAAAGCAGTAATGATGAGGTATTTGATTGCAATCGATGCGATGTTTGGCAGATTTACGGATATAATTAAGTACTTAATATTCCCTAAATAAGTTGTGAGTCAAATTTAACTAAGATCTGCTCGTCGACTTGGCAACAGTTCGTATACTTTACATTACAAAGCAAAGCATTAATAATAAATTATTAGTTTACAAGCGATGCAAAGTTCAAGAACTTTTGGCGTAAATGAAATATTTGAGATTCCTATAAATTCGTACTGCGCATTAAAATAAAGTTCGGGCTGCGAACTCGAATTTGTGGTTTTGAAAACATGTTCTGTGAAGAATCGGGTTGGGTTCTTTGGCGTTTACAGCTAGCTTTAACAGTTACTTTTGCTTTTGTTTAGAAGATGATTTCTATTCGCAATCGAGAGGCCCTCAGAACCCCTCAGAGGCTGTAGAATGGCTCAGGGCTAGCAGCCACAGCAGTTCACAGAGTCGAGGTTGAGAAATGAGGCATAAATTAAGCGCGATTTGCATAGTTTAGCAATCGATAAGCAGCTTGGGAATGCCGCGGACTACCTAGCTGTGCATTGTCTGGCCGAAACGAGTTTGCAGTTGGCCACTGTGGTGCTGTTGGCCACCGCTCAGTGTCAAAATGTGCGGCAATCCGAACACGCGTCTGCTCGCGCGCCTCCTCATCGACTTCCTGCTGCTGCTGGGCCTCTACTGCGTCGCACTCGTGGAGCTGCCCCAGCAGCTTCCAACCGTGCAACGCGGCTTCCACTGCAGCGACGCCACGCTGCGGTATCCGTATGCGCCGCCGCGACTGGGCAAGCTGCAGCTGACCGTTGTGGTGGTGGCGCTGCCTGCCGCGTTTATGCTCGTGGTGGAAATGTTGCGTGCCGCCTGCGTGCCCGCTGCGGCGGAACTGCGGCAGCGCTTCGTGTTCGTCGGCGTGCGCATCGCCAGCTTCGTCAGCGAGTGCTACAAGATCGTCGGCGTCTACCTGTTCGGCCTGGGCCTCGCGCTGCTCGCCACACGCGCCACCAAGTGCCTCACGGGCCGCCTGCGTCCCCACTTCTTCGACGTCTGCCAGCCCAGCTGGCTGGACGGCGGCGCAGAGGAGCTGAGCTGCGCGCTGCTGTCGCCCGGCAACGACACCGGCTACGTGACGCACTTCAGCTGCGACGAGTTCGCCGCTGCGCCGGAGCTGCTCGCCCTGGTGCGTCACTCGTTTCCCAGCGGCTTCGCGGCCGCCAGCAGCTATGCGATGTGCTTCCTCGTCTTCTATGCGCAGGCGCGTCTCTTTGCGCCCTGGCTGCGGCTGCTGCGTGCCACGCTGCAGCTGGGCTGCGGCGCCGTGGCGCTGCTGGTTAGCTACGAGCGCCTTGCCAGCCACCAGAATCACGTCACGGACGTTGTGGCGGGCGTCGGGCTGGGCGGCGGGCTGGCTGCGTTTGTGGCCGTGTGCGTGGCGCAGCTGTTTCGGCAGGTGCGCGTCAAGCGACGCCAGTGGCCGCGCAACGAGCAGATCTACGGCTATGCTGGGTACTTCAATCGCGCCACTTACAGCTACTAGCTTAGTGTATAAGAGTTACTTCAATAAATAATTGTATGCCAATGTGGATTGTGTTTCACTCTGGTGGCGATCAGCCGGGTTTCGAACCGGCCGTTGGCTTGCGTTCCACGCTCCACACGCGCAAGCTTGCGCTCTCCGACGCGCTCTCTCGCTCTCCCGTCTGGCCGTGGCGTAACCCATTGAGCGACAAGTGCGGTGCGATTTGTTTACAAAGTCAACAACAAACAGCGCTTCATGGCAGCTGCTTTCATTCAGTCGACAGCAACAAGTGGCGCTCCGAAGTTTGCGCTCGGCTCAGCGTCGTGAAACTAATAAACGATCGATCGCCGTCGTTGTCGCTAGCTTCAACAATTGTCGTTTGTGTTTACGTTCGCATTTGCATGCAATGCCCATGCGTGGTCCAGTCTCATAAGGTGCGTGTGTGTGTGTGTTGCAGCTGCTTGCCGTTAGTGCGAACAGTGCGAAAAAGCGAAAAGAAGTGAATACACTGTAAGTGAAGCAGAACAGCAATCGAAGCAGGCGGAACTATCAAAGACATTATCTGCAGACGATTTACAATACCAAAGACAACGCTCTTCTATTGGCAAAAGAATAGCTTTGAAGTTTGCTCAAGAAGTAGTGCGAATACAAGCAAAAAGTGATAACAATTTTTGACTATCAAAGACATTATCTGCTGGAGATTGTAAAAAAACAAACAATTCCATTGAAAAAATGTCATCTATTGTTTAAATAAAATCAACAAATTACAAAAGTAAATTATTATAGTTAGAATAAAAACGAAAAATAATAAAGTATTAATTATGACTTTATAGTGAAAATACAAGCAAAAATTAATACAAACTTATTGACTATCAAACTAACGAACTACGAAGACATTGCAGACATTTGTCAATATGAATCAAAATGAAAGAAAAAGAATATTTCTATTGCAAAATATTCAAAATAACAACGAAGTATGCTCAAAAACATAAATACAAAATATTAAAAATAATAAATTAGTATAATTTAGCATTTTATGACTACAAAGTGTGCCCAAAAACATAAGTACCAAATTAGAATAAAAACGAAAAGTAAAATAAACTTCTTGACTTTCAAACTAACGAAGTATCAGACATTATCTGTCGACGAACAAAATAATAATAAAAATTGGAAAAAAAATTAAAATAAAATTAAAACATATATAATAAACATAAATTTAAATAAAATAGAATAATTTATGACTGCGATAAATGCGCAATAAAATAAATTATTAGAACAATAATGAAAAAGTATAAATTTTTACTACGATTTCTGCAAATTACGTCTATTAAAACTAGTTGTGAGCAATATGAATTCACTTAAAAAATTCGCATTCGTAAGTCTAGCCAAACTTTTATTGAGCAATATGAATTCACTTAAGAAATTTCATTACCTTTACATCTAGTGCTTTAATGAACGCTCAAAATTTGCAAGCTTTAATCCAGAGATCGTAGCAGAGCGAGAAATTAAATGCAATCCAGCTAATGCTTTTCATGGGAAGTCCTAATGAAGATTGTATCCAGTTGCCTTTTGCGCAGTTTTTGAAAAGGCGAAGAGGGAGAGGGAGAAGGAGGGGGAGTGGGAGAGGGAGAGAGAGAGGCATAAAGAGCGAGTGGAGTTCAAAGTGCATTTTAAAATGCCAGTGGTTAACGGTTAACCCGCAGAAGAGCAAATAAGCGCCAGTTGCTGTACCACATGCAGATATCATAAAAAGAGAGCAGCTCACAGACAGAGCGAGCGAGCGAGAGAGAGAGAGGGAGAGAGGGAGAAAGGGAGAGCAAGTTGGCGAGCGCAAAGCCTTAATTCAATCAAATGTCGCTTATTCATTCAATTAAAGGTCGCGCCATTTGACATCGCACAGCGACTACGAATAAGCATGAGTGTGAGTGTGAGTGTGAGTGTGAGAGTGAGTGTGAGTGCGAGTAGAAGTGGCGCAGGGTGAGAGCTGTTTTTTAATGCAAGCGACTGTTCAACTTGCTGCAACTGTCACATGCGCTTCTCATGCATTTCTTTTTTTTTCGGGGGCGCAGTTGGCGGCGGGGCGTGGCAGCGGACACTTGCAACGCACACGCACACAATGAGGGCCATTCTTGCAACAGATTAGCGCGCCGACTTCGCGCTGCCGTTGCACTTTCTGCTCCCAGTCGACGATAATGCAAATCTCGCGCTGCGCTGCGCCGCGTTGCGTTGCATGCGACGCGCCTATTTCATGCATCATTGGGTCACAACAATAGACAGCCACTCAGTCCCCCCGCCAGGCGGGGCTAGTGATGAGTAAACGCGGCGCGTGAGTGACTCAGCCGCGAGGCGCCTATTGACCCAAGATACCAGCTACGACGTCGGCTTATTGGCCAGCTAAACATAGCACACATATCGCTTGCCGCAAATACTTGCAGCACTTTCTCAGCGCTCGTTAAGCAGCCCCAAATCTTAGCTAATCGTCGCCATTAGTCAACGGGCAGACAAAAGTCTCCGCATTCATATTCAGTATTTGCACAATTGTCCCGAAATGAGCTGAACTGCAGTGAATTGGCACAAATGCCGTGTTTGTGTGTGGGCAGGTCGAGCGGGTACTTTTGCCGTTATCTGGAACACGCGTTGATTTATCTTATCAAACTGATCTTGAGCTATTCGCCGAGAGCGCCGCAACTCAGTCGCCGCACTGCGCGAAAAACTTCCATGAAATAGAGCGAATTGACGGAGGAAAGCGAAATCGATCAACAGTTTAACTGTTCCGAAGTTCGGGAGGTCTTAAAAAGCACTTCAAAAGGGAATCTATTTGCTTAATAGTTGTCCGTCTCTATAGTATATTTGCTAACTAAAGTTCGTCTTTGTAGTAGAATGTATTGGAATTGCAATTTAAGTGCGTCTTCATAGAAAAAACTTTTAGAGTTACAGTTTTGAAATTAAGAATGTGCAATAAACAATAAATTGGGAATGTGAATTAATTGAATATAATAGAAGAAACTTTTAGAGTTGCAGGTTTGCAGTTTTAGCAAACATTTTTATGAACTATTTATTGTTTCTAATATGTGGCTTGCTTTGCCAATAAAATAACTGAAATATAGCAGTAGAAGAGCTTCTATTCTTATTTATTTTAAATATCCTTCGCTAAGCACTAAGTTGTGTTATAAAGTAAGCAGGAAAATGTGTTAAAAAATACTTTAATTTAAATACTTTTTATAACTTCAAGGCATTTGCTTTCTACTTTGACTAATTTCAATTGGTGTATTATTCCACTTCAAGACAATGAGGCTCTCGAAGTATGCAATTATTCAATTTACTGATTACTGATCTTACTTGGTTGGTAGCCGAGTATTCAGCAAAAAACTATATAATTAGCACATTTTCTTAATTTGTCAATAGTATATTAATTACTCTTTTACTTGATTGACACATTTTCTTAATTTGCCAATAGTATATTAATTACTCTTTTACTTGATCTATAAATGTGGCTCTCTAAGTATTTCAATTTGCTGATTATTAATCTTAGTTGATTTAGTAAACAAGTCTTTAGCAAGAAACAGAATGCATTTGCATTATTATTTAACTTTCTTAGTTGGGCAATGTATATAATATTAATTACTATATTCACTTGGTTCAGTATTGATTTCTTAAGTAAAATAACTTAATTCTGTTGTATAAGTATGTAACATAAGTAAGTAAATAATATTATTTACTATATGAAGTTGGTTAAGTATTAAATTCTTAAGTAGAATAACATAACGCATAATGTATAATATAAGTATTATACATTTTTGATTGACCAAAAAAAGCATTTGATTGATTTTGTCAATTTGAAACCATTCTTGCACTTGCTACTTCGACGATGTTGCTTGATTGTTCAGTCTGTTGCTAAGCAATAGATTGTCTATATCTATATCAACATTATTAACTGTTGCTCTCCTCAATGAGCGTGAATCTTTGAAGTAAAACAAATAATTATGCGCTTCTAATTAAGTTTGCGTTAAATTTATCTATTTTTAGCACTTGCTTTGCCTAACTATATTTTGTTGTCCACTTTTTCTTGCAGTGCACGCCGTCGACTGCCAACTGCCGTCTAATCTAGCCGAGTGCAGAAAACTCCTCGGCGCACTAGCGAGCAGAGTGCGAGCGGGTTGCGGGGCGTGAGAGCGTGAGAGAGAGCGGGAGAGCGAGAGACAGTTGTAAACAAAGCGTAGACAAGCAGAGAGCTCGCGTCGTGGAGCATGAAATGATCGTTAAATTAAAAGAACGTTACCCAGCCGAGGTCGCATCAGTCAGCCACTGACAACGAACCCGCAACAACGACGACGACGACGACGACGCCGACGCCAACGCAGTGCGACGGACGAACCCAAAACTTAATTAGCCACCAGCGAATTGGAATAACAACTAATTAAAAAGCAACAAACGAGAAAGCCAAAGCGATGCGCGACGAGGACAACGCAACGGGAGTCGCTCCCTCTCCACCGCCGACGCTGACGCCGCCGCCAACCACGACTGCGACGGCGACAGCGACGTCGGCGCAGCGGCGTCTGACGCGTCGCTTCCTGGTGGAGCTGGCGATCGTGACGGTGCTGGTGATACCCATCTGCATCTGCGAGGTGGCCATCGAGCCGGTGCGACGCGGCTTCTTCTGCGACGACGACTCGATACGCTACCCGTTCCACGAGAACACGGTGACGCCGGTGATGCTCGGCCTGCTCGTCGGCGCGCTGCCGCTGCTGGTGCTCGTGCTGGTCGAGTACGTGCACTCGCTGCGCGCCGGCGAGCTGGCGCGACGCGTGCAACTCGGCAGCTGGCAGCTGGCCGCCTGGTACGTGGAGCTGGGCCGCCAGTTCGCCTACTTCGGCTTCGGCATGCTGCTCACCTTCGACGCCACCGAGCTGGGCAAGTACACCATTGGCCGGCTGCGACCGCACTTCTATGCCGTCTGCCAGCCGCAGCTGAGCGACGGCACGCTGTGCTCGGACGCCGGCAATCGGCAGCGCTACGTGGAGGACTACGAGTGCGCCGGCGAGGGCTACACGGCGGCGGATGTGCGTCAGGCGCGGCTCAGCTTTCCCAGCGGCCACTCGAGTCTGGCGTTCTACGCGCTGCTCTACGTGGCGCTCTACCTGCAGCGCAAGCTCAGCTGGCGCAGCTCCAAGCTGGCGCGCCACTTCCTGCAGTTCCTGCTGCTGATGCTCGCCTGGTACACGGCGCTCAGTCGCGTCATGGACAGCTGGCACCACTGGTCGGACGTGCTCGCTGGCTCGCTGATCGGCGTTGCCGGCGCCCTCCTCACCGCCCACTACATTGCGCACTTCTTCGCCACGCCGTACGCCGCCGTGACGCTGGGCAGCGGACTGCGGCGCGAGGACACCTCGGCCACGCTGCAGGAGGAGGTCTGCCCCGCCACGCCGCCGCCCTACTGCGTCAACGACGATCGCTACTGCACCAAGGTGTAGGGATAGAGAGAGAGAGAGAGAGTTATATATGCATTCCATACCAAATAAAGTTAGTGCCCAACTTAGCCACTGTGTTGAGAGCTGCTAGTTGTAACGTCGTCCATCTGCATGTGTATAGTTGTCACCCACTTCATCAACGCACTCGTATTACTTCAGTCTAATAAACACTTAAAGCCACTCACCGACTACTATTTTAATTCGTCAGCGTCGCGTCGCTCGACTACGAGTGCCAACCTCATTCCCAGTGACACACATAACTCGTATATGCTATATGTTAGACGGCCCCGATTAGGCCTCTGGAATTTAATATCGCACTATGGTAGATGCGATGATTGTGCTGAAGTGTAACTTGTAATTGTTTATTGAGTTCAATTGTTAGCGCCAAATAAATTGCGTTTGGAGGAGAGGCAAGGTTTGCTTTCTTCACAACAGGTTGCGGCTACCACAACTTGCTGCGCTGAATTCCGTTGTTTATCTTATTTTCTTATTTGTCGAGTGTACAATCATTTTGGTGTGTATATGCCTCGTTATGCTTTTTTCATAATCATTGTTTTGCGTGAGTCTACGGCGACCGTGAAAGCCGATCGTCATTAGTGACTCACGAGCAATATTTGTACACAAATTTCACCCGAAATTTCAGACTGAACCAACACAAAAGCGTTAGAGATCTCTACAAAATTGATTGACATAAAAACAACACGAACAAAATGAGAATATGCCACGATTTGGCAGAAGCATTGAAGCAATATACAAATTGTAATCTTGACAGGGTATTTACTCGTCGTTCAACATGGCGAGCGAGCGCATTTTTGGTCAACTGTTTTTTAAAGCAATATACAAATTATTATACTACTTACAAGGTGTTTGCTAGACGTTCAACAGATGTGTATTTTTAGTCAACTCATTTTTAAAGAATTATACAAATTAAAATTTCAATAACAGAGTATTAGCTAGTCGTTCAACAGCTGCGCATTTTTGGTCAACTCTTATTTAAAGCAATATACAAATTAAAATCTTACTAACAGGGTATTTGATAGTCGATCAACAGTTACTTTCGCATTTTTGGTCAACTCTTTTTTAAAGCAATATGCAAATTAAAATCTCAATAACAGGGTATTTGATAGTCGATCAACAGTTACTTTCGCATTTTTGGTCAACTCTTTTTTAAAGCAATATGCAAATTAAAATCTCAATAACAGGGTATTTGATAGTCAATCAACAGTTGCTTTCGCATTTTTGGTCAACTCTTTTTTAAAGCAATATACAAATTAAAATCTTACTCACAGGGTATTTGATAGTCAATCAACAGTTGCATTCGCATTTTTCGTCAACTCTTTTTTAAAGCAATCTACAAATTAAAATCTTACTCATGGGGTATTTGGTAGTCGTTCAACAGCTGCGCATTTTCGGTCAACGCTTTTCGCCGCGTCATCCACACGTTGTAAGATCGCTGCAGTAGAGTTAAGATTTGTTAGCGATAAACCCATTGAACGATCGTGGGAACTCGTGTGTGACGCCAGCAAACAAAACAGAACAACAAAATGTGTAATAATATAGAATATAATACGAGTACTTTGCGCAACAAGTTCGTAAACGCTTGTGATGATTATTTATTGAATTATTTTTTACTATGCACGTATTAAGCGATCGCGCTGCGTCAGTCAAAGGTAAAGAGATTAGCTTAAGAGAGTGGAACAGTTTTAAGAGCTGCGATTGAAAGTTCGTTCAACGTGCACTTGAAATTACTCGCAGCTGATTGTGTTTCCAAGCGAAGGAACAATGTTATTGGGAATAGTCTGTGTCTAATTCCGTGTCGTCAACAAAAAAACAAATAACTCGCGTGTTTTCTGAACCCTCAAGGCCAGACGAATGGGCAAAACAACAACAGACCCCAGCTCGGTGGATCCCTCAACACGTGCCCCATGCAACAACAGCCGCTTATCAGCTGGCCAAGGCTGAGCGTCTGCTGAGCTGCTGCGGGAGATCAACGGCATTTCTAACTGTTCTAATCAACACCCCTAGTGCGATCGTTGTGAATAGATAACTTCATACTTTATTAGGTAAGAATAGAAGGCACAACAAGAGACGCTCTAAAAGGGGTCACATCAGCTACGCCGATAAGCTTTTAGATCACTGAATAACAAAGTAGTATAAAAAGGTTAAAGAAGGTATTCAAATTTAATACATTTTAAGCTCAATAATTCCCTGATTGTATCCGAAGCATGCCATTTACGTCTATGCTTTTACAATTAAAAATTACTTTAAGTATTCTCGGAATCTCGCCTAAAAATAACTCTGTAGACGCCCACAAAGCCGCTTGAACATATTCCCTAACAAAATTCAATTCGCTAGAGGTATTATAATTTTTGCATGCGTTTTAAACGGGTAAATTAGAAATGCGATTGCTCAATAATTCGAGACTGTTGGAATGGAGTTTTTGGACATAAATTGACTATTCAAAATATATTAACTCTCATATATATTTTATCTGACTATTTTATAACGAATATGTTAAATTGAAATAGTGATGTCTACATATTTAATAAAAATAGAAGGAATCGCCTCGTATAATATAAGCTGTATATTTTTTTTAACATTTTTGAAATTTTAACTGTGATTTTGCGAATATTTTAGTTATTTCCTAGATGTCAAATGTTTCGTAGTTGAAATAATCTCACTTAACATTTCAGCTGATGAATTGCATTCGAATTTGTCGAATTTAGACATTGATTTTGCTTATATAATAAATAACAAAACAATAAATTTATTTGATCTGATGGATTATTCAATAACTTGTTAAATTTGAACTGTGATTGTTAAAATATTTTGGATAGTTCCAAGTAAATGGAAAGCATCGTTTGGAAATGAAAAATGCTTTATCTTATTTTATCTCAAACGCTAGTATTTCATCTGAAGAATTGACATTGAAATTATTGTCCACAAAATGCTTAGATAGCAATAAGAAAATGTTCCCTATTTACTGTCAATTCTTTCGTTGATGTACAAATTTTAGGAGGTTCTAATAATTCAATGATTAGATATACTCGTAAGAAAAAGCCCTACTCCAAACTATTTGTTTTCTTTAATATTGCTTATTATAATTTATTTGTGAATGTTGCCAAATTGCGCAAATAGTTTAGATAATTCGATATCCAACTGACTGAAATGTCGTTGAATAAAATAAGTCTGCCATTTTAACTGTTGATTTCTTCAAGAAATTGTCAAACTTGAACAGAGATTTTGTTTTTTACTAGATTTTTAATTAAGAAAATTTTCTTATTAATATTTATGCAATATAAAATCTATCTCACTATTTATTATTTCAACTGATGATTTCTTTAAAAAATTAACAAATTTGAACAGAGTTTGGTGAAATATTTTCATTGTTCTTTACTTAAGAAAATTCTCTATTGAATATTAATATAATTATCTCACTATCGATTGTTTCATCTGATGCCCTACTCACTATTATTCTTCATGAGTTTGGCAAATTGAAATTCCGATTATGAAAATACTTTCCTTGGTTATTCAATAAGAATATTCCCTATTCAATAATGTATGTTTATTATTTTTTGAATATGTCATCTCAATCACTTATGTTCGTTCTGATGAGTTCTTAAAGAGTTTGCCAAATTGAAACTGTAAGTGCGTCAATTAATCATGTGTGCTGCGAGACTCGACAACTTCTAGAAAATAAGAATATTTCTTTTTGCGTAAATTGTTTTTTTAATGCCGCATTCAAGAGTATTTAAGCTGCGCTCTGACCACTTGAGCAGCCTGCGTCTTTTTGTTATTGTTGTGCTTAGTACAAGAATTGTTATTGCCGAGCGAATTAAGCTCGCGAAAACACGAAATCAGTGAGCCGAAGTCGAATTGGAAGTCGAGCCCGCAGATTGTCTTCGAGCCGCGACTGGGCAGCGATTGGCGATCAGTGACGCGTGAACCGTCGAGCCGAGCGAACCATGAGCGTGGACAAGGGATTCAAGTGGCTGGCGCTGCATGGAGGACGAGCACGGCTGCTGCTGGACATCGTGCTGCTGGCGCTGCTGCTCGCCTTGTCCGAGCACCTGCGCGACTTCGCAGGGGAGGCGACGAAGCGCGGCTTCTACTGCGACGACGAGTCGCTGATGTATCCCTACAAGGACAACACCGTGTCGCCCGACCTGCTGCACTGGCTCAGCTTCTACCTGCCGCTGGCGGCGATCGTGCTGCTCGAGAGCTATCGCTGCTGGGCGCGTTGCCGCGCCGCTGCCACCGCCAGCTGGCTGCACTACTGGCCCGTGTACAACACGCTGCGCTGGTTTCTGTTCGGCCACGCGGCCGAGTCGCTGCTGAAGGACATGAGCAAGCAGCTGATCGGACGCCTGCGGCCGCACTTCTTCGACCTCTGCCAGCCGCGACTGGCCGACGGCGGCTTCTGCTCGGACGAGCAGCATCGCGCTGGCGGCGTCTACCACACCGTCTACAGCTGCAGCTCCAACGCCTCTGCGAAGTTGCTGCGCGACGTGCACGTCTCGTTCCCCAGCGGCCACTCCAGCATGGCCTTCTACGGCCTCGTCTTCATGGCGCTGTATCTGCAGACCCTGCGTCTGCCTTCCACACTGCTGCGTCCCGTGTGCCAGCTGCTGTGCGTGGGCCTCGCCGCATTCGTGGGGCTGAGCCGGGTCATGGACTACAAGCACCACTGGTCGGATGTTGTGGCCGGCTCGCTGCTGGGCGCCAGCGTCGCCCTTGCGGTCGTGCGTGGCGCAGCGCAGCAGCATCGACTGCGGCCGCAGGCGTCTGTGGAGGCTGCCCCAGCAGCAGTTGTGGAGGCGCCGGAGCAGCTGACGCATGATTTGTGCGAAGTCGCCTGCCACAGCAGCAATTAGCTTTAAGCACCTGACCAAACCATATAAGCTTAAGTGTAGCGTGTAGTTAGATAAAGCTAGTTAAGGAAAGCACCCCGATTATTCACATCGCAGTTTAAACCTATTTTTGTTACTCGAAATTCTGCTGACTTTCAATGACTGAGTTCCAGCAACTGCATAATCTCGCAGTAATCCGCGATCTCTCGCCAGAAGCGTTCTTCCCGGGCACTGCGCAAACATCAGCTTGACGTCAGCAGCAGCGTCTCTCGTTGTTATTTACAAACCGTAAAACACTCGGGGCATCTTGTTTTGATCAACGGAAATGCCCGAGAGTCTGAGTACGTACCTGCAAGCAAGACAGAAAAGAGATTATAGTTGTGGAATGCCAAAATTAGCAGCCGAAATGTATATTTAACTCTATCAATGATTTCAAGCAGAGAATGTGATTCTTGAAATCGCAAATAAAGAATTGAAATTATTGGTTTTTTAAGAGCGTTGAAACTGATTGCAGACTCTAAGAAATAGATTTTAGTTGACGATTGTAGTTGAAACCAATAATTCGAGTTTTTTTTAGAGTCTTGAAACTGGTTGGTAACTAAAAAATAAATAAATTTTAATTAACTATGTAGCACTATATAGTTTTTTACACAAATTAAGCATTAGAATTAATGCAATATTTTAATTCAAATAGCTTTAAATATATTTCAAACTAAAACAGAAACAATATAGCTTAAAATGACTAAAATTGAATTCAATAAAAACACAAAACAAATAGTTCTTGAAACTTTAAAATAGACATTCGCTGTAGTGCGATGCTGGATTTCAAATACATTTACAAACTTTGAAAATGTTCAAACTTTTCAAATGACTAATACAAGAATAGATTGATAGAAAGATAAGATAGATAGATAGATAGATAGATAGATAGATAGATAGATAGATAGATAGATAGATAGATAGATAGATAGATAGATAGATAGATAGATAGATAGATAGATAGATAGATAGATAGATAGATAGATAGATAGATAGATAGATAGATAGATAGATAGATAGATAGATAGATAGATAGATAGATTGATAGATAGATAGATAGACAGACAGATAATCAGATAGTCAGATAGAAAAAAATTGAATTCTTGAAGCCTTAAATTAATCATTCGATTTCGTTCGATATTTTATACATTTAAAAAACGTTTATTTACATGAAATGCAAACTAGAACAATGCGATTTTCATACTCGAAATCTTAACAAAGAGATTTGAATTAATGAAATGCGCTGCATTTGTAATACAAGTTTGTTGAAACTGATAACAAACTTCATAAACGAGATTCTAGTTCAAGAACTCTAACTGCGATTTGAATGAAGATATTGCTAAATGTATAAGAATTGCAGAGAATATATTTAAAATACATTAATTTGCCTTAAAAGTGTTGAAATTGCGAACAGCCTCCATTAGTGTGATTCTTGTGCAAGAACACTTAAAATAATCATTTATTTTGGCTTGTCATTGGCGCAAACAATTTACGTATAACGTATATCCGTTGAAGCTGATTTCAATCAACAGGCGATGCGCAAATCCCATCGTGACGTAAAACTTGAGAACGGCGCCACAATTAGCGGGTCTTTTAGTTTCATTAGAGTGGCATTTTGGAGCGGCAACGCCGAATAACCACGCGACCGAAGGTGGAATAAATAAATTTCAACAGCAGCTGCAGCAATTGGCAGCCAAACCGAGAGGGGGGCGCGGGGCGAGGGGCGATTGCCAGACACTGATGATGATGCGCAACACCTGAGACAGAGCCGCAGCCAGGGAGTGCGGCAGGAGGCAAGGCCTGGGGGCAAGGACTACCCTCGTCAGGGCAAACGGAGACGGAAGCTCTTGGCGGCCATTTTCACTTGTGGCTCGCTTAATTGGCTCATTTATTTTGATGGCAAAGAAAATGCTAGAAAATTGTGGCCTTTTTTTTGTGTTTTTGTGTTCTGTTTGTCTGATTCTCGCATTTACCTGGTTCGTTGCCGTCTCTGGTTTTATTATGATTAATTATGCCAAACTCACACACACACAAACACACACACTTACACACTCTCGCACACACACACACACACAATTACAGCTATAATTTGACCCTAAGCTCCACTTTCTTGCCAAGTTTTGCAACTGTGTCAAGTTGTTGTTGCCGCTCGTGCTCGTGCTCTTCTTGTTGTTGTTGTTGTTGTCTGCCCCGAGATTCGAATGATAAATTTCTATGCAATTTATTTTAATCTGCTGCGACAGAGCAACCCCTCTCTCCCCCCCGTCGCCCTGCTCGCCACCGTCATCTTTGCAGCTAGTTTCCATGCGTTAATTAAATGGAAAATATTTGCACACAACAACAGTGGATGGCAACGGCTGCCACAGGAAGCGGAGCGAGGTGGAATGGCCTTCTAAACTTCAGCTGCAATCCAACACAGTGACCCACATTCAGCACAAGCGAAACTTTTGCTTCTGCCAGCTGAAACCAGTGGAAAACCGAGCGCAGAGATCTGCCACTGAGGGGAGCGTGGGGCGGCAGTCACGCCATGCGACAAGCAGTATTATGAGCCTCGTAAGATGGCGTAATAGAAATAACAAATAGCAGCTGGCAAGTGCAAGAGATCCTCGTTGCCGCAAAGTCACGCGAGCAAGTCCATGAAGTGAGTCGAAGTCGCGGCTTGTGGCTTAAGTCGGACAGCGAACGGAGAGGTGAAAAGCGGAAATGTGAGAGGGGATAATAAGGACACAATGCCCCACGAATGTACTGAGTATAATTTTTAAAGCACACCTATTTAAGGCTCATTAAAACGATTTGTTGTGAGTTGTGAAATGATTAAGGAAAATATAGAATAGTTTCATAATAATTTGACAAAATAGTCTAGTCAGCATTTTAGGTGCAATCTATTTGAATTATTTAAAATTTGAATCATGATAAGGTCAGCTAAGAAAGCATTGCAAATGTGCAGCAAAAGTTATTCATATTGACTAAAAAACTGTGTGTAGATACATGTCTCTTATAATTGTTCTATAGATAAGATAGATAGAGTAAGAGTATTTAGATAATTTGTGGAAGTATTTGTAAGTTCGTGGTAATCTTGTACGAATGTTAAGCATTATCTCTTTAAAGATAAGAAAAAAAGTCAAAGAAAATAATAGCATGTAACTACAGTAAAGGCAATTAATGCTGACTAATGAGATTGTAAGCAGTTGAATTTTCTTTGTAAACAAAATTGTTCGTTCTGTTAAAAAAATATATGCAAAATATTTGGATTAAATTGGTTTGCATAAGTTAATTATTTGTTTTGAAATAATAACAAAAAAAATATATATTTGATTATGATTCCGATTGGAACTTCTGGTTGGTGAATTGGGTGCAGTTCTTGGTATTCTTGGAATACTTGGGCAACTTGGTTCGGCATGTGGTGGATGAGTTGGTCAAGTTGGTTTTGGTCTTCTTTAGAATCATGCAGGTGTGCTCAGCGCGTGCAGGAAGTTGGTCAGACGCTGATTCTGCATATTGGACTTGTGGGATTCATAGTTCATAATGATTTGAGTTTCGTAATGTTTTGCATGTTAACTTCAACGTTATCCGAATTTTATTAATTTTCATTAAATTATTTTAGCCAACTTTGTATTAAAGTAAGAAAGAATTGAGTAATAAGGAAGTGTGTAATAAATTGTTCCGGCGATGAAATATTATATATGAATCAGTATGAAAATAATTTACTGAACTTTTCGCAATACAATTTCAGTGTTTCAACAATTGTATTTAAACAAAATTATTATGCAAAATAGTATTCGTGAATCACTATTTCAGTCCGCTTAACTAAATCTGCATATACCTCAAAAGTATTATAACTTTATAACATTTCTTTTACTTAAACTATAATTTTATTAGAAGAGCGTCAGTGAGAGACACATTGAGATACTAAAGACAATATTACTAGTCTGTAACTACGATGAATATGACTAAAAAGGCATTTTGATATGCAGCTTAAATTGTGATTTTAAAATGAAAAAGTAGCTCTATCCAGCAACTACAGTAAAGGTAATTAAAATAGTCTAATAAGCCACTTGCATTGACTACTAAAAGTGTGATTTGAGGGGAAAGAGAAAGAGTAAAATAATTTACTAGGACTTAAACAGGTTTAGCAGCAGCTGAAGAGCAAATTGAAAAAGACGGCGATTGCTTGGCGTTCATTTGATTTTCGTTGGCATTGTGCAGAGCTCTGCACGATATTTGCCAATTAATCTGAACTGTTTTCAGTTCATTCCCAGCAGCAACGTGTGGTGCTTGCTTAACCCCTGCGAGCGGCACTTTAATGGCTGCTGCTGCTGTTGGCTGGGAGTGCGAGGTATCGAAACCATTAATCAGCAGGTCGCTTAACTCTCACTCTCAATCAATTGGCCTCGCACACGGGGGCTGGGAGTGGAAAGTCGAGCGAGTCCTGCGGCCACCGCAGAACACAGACAGTGCACAAATTTAAGAGCAGCAGCAACGCTGACTCTCTAATCGCCGTCAGGTGTGATAATGTTGCCTCGTGTGCCGGTGTGTGTCCAGTTGCAGTTGCACGTCGTGTCGTGGCGAGTCGAGTGGAGTCAGTTTGTCAGCGACGGGGGCAGCATCAGCAGTCAACATCATGGTTGTCATCGGCACATCGCAGCTGCATTTTTGCATGCCTCTTTTAGCTCCGGCTGCTCGACCAAATGCCCCAAAGCATTTTCGGCTGCGATTTTCTACTTTGCTCCACAACAGCCAGAGAGACAACACCTCTGCATGGGTTTGTAGCTGTTGCTGTCATCATCGCACCATGCGCTTCATATTTCTGCGGTTGCCAGCTCGTCCATGGCCCTGGACTCCCTCCAGGCGGCTTTTGCACTTGCTATTTGCCAGCAGCAGCAGCAGTAGCAGTTGCTAGTTGTGGCTGCTACACTGGCTGCTGGCTGCTGGTGCTGTGCTGCGCATTGGTTTCATGTGTGTAAAGACAATTTGATAATCGCAAAATGCAGCATAGTTTGAGTTAATGAAGCTTGTGTGCCATGTGTGCCATGTTCGCCATCCCTTACATCCCCCACACGCATCCCTTGCACACCTGTGTGCCAGACCACAGCAGAGACTTGTGTTGTTTGTTGGGCAACAAGTCGAGCGTTTTGCTTGCCAATTAGTAATTTGTTTGCCGCCCGACTGCAGCGAGTTGTGTCCATTTAAAGACTGTGTGCTCGCTTTTGTTGAGCTTGGCGACTTGGTTGCGGAATCACAGCTGGAAGTCGTTGCTCAACTGCTCGCTTCAATTTCGCTGACAATAACAGCTCAAATAGCGCTGCAGCTTCGCCATTCATTTTCAATTTATTTAAATTAATTTGAAAGCATGCTCCACACGACACATTACAATGCATTTATCAGCAGCAGCTTCACTCCGCCTCTCATTCTTTCATTCTGTGTTCTCGCTGCCGTCGTGCTGCGAACTTATTCAATTTTTATCGACTGACAAGACGAGCAAATTCAATGTGACAATGCGACAGCTCAGCAACAACAACGACGACGATGACGTTGGCCGTTGTAATGGACGTTGCTGATGCCACTGACCCGCCACATGCCAGCGAAGCGGAGTCTTGCAGCGATTGCATTGCAGCGGCGTCCTGTCGAAAATTTCGCTGCCGTTTTGCGCCCTGTCCTAGAAATCACACGCAGCCTCGACACGTCACGCGCACAGCGGCCATTTTGCGTTTTGTCGCCATCGCCATCATTATTAATATGGCCGCGCACCGGAAGTGAGTCTGGCTCCACTCTCTGCTGCCTTTGCGCTAACTCTCGTTGCGTGGCATCGCCTCGCCTCGCATCGCATCGCATCGCGTGCTGTGATTTTTTCCCTTTGGCAGCCGTCCTCTCTTGTGTTTCGTTTTTTTTCGTTTTGGTCGTTTTGCCGTGACAATTTTGATTGCTGCTCGTGCTCGGGCTGCTGCAGCAGCAACCTGGCTGCTTTTGAACAGGTGTGTGTCCGTCAACTGGCAATCAACTTTCATTTAGCAGCATCATTTGTCACGCTTGTTTATTGCCCGGCTACGTGTTGGCCACACTTAATGGCTGTTATTGTCGCCTTGCTCCAACTGCAATTGCACGGCGACTGCCGCGGCGGGGGAGACGGGGAGAGAGCGGGGCAAAAGACAAGTGAACTCGACGCTGAGACACCAGCAACACACAATTTTGGGCAATACAAAAAGCATTCCCAGCAACGAAGGGAACGAAAAAGTGCTGCAAGCATCAACAGCATTTTGAGTGAATAGACAGCGAAACGAAGAAAGCTCTCACTTTTAAGCATGTTTTGAAAATCAAAAATAAATTTATTGCGCTAGCCATTTGTTATTTTGAACAGACAGTTTCTCTACTCCTCTACCATTTCCTTAATTGCTTAGCAATTGATGATGTTTTTAAACTGTCTTTAACTTACAATATTTAACACTGCTCTCTAAGTTTTCTCATTTATTTCTACTAATTACAGCATTTTAGTTTTTACTGTTTTATTGAGGTTTATATAAATTTGAGGGGCTTAAAGTAAATTGTAAAGATTTAATAAAAGTAATTTGTTTTTTGCCTACATTTTCTTATTCGTTGCAATAAGTAATCGCTCAACATAAACAACTTCAACAGTTTTGAGCCATACTTGCAATGTTGGCAATTATATAACTATCTATAACTAAAACATATGTTTCAGTCGATATATGAGAAATATGTACAAATACAGATATACGAGTATGAAATAACTTTATGTGTTGAAAAGAGATATCAATTTGAAAGAACAACTTGAAATACAAATATTGAATTTTAGTTATTATATTACATTTATATTATCTTAATATTAAAATAACTTTTAATTAGAACTGTTATTATTTCAATTTAATTTAAGGATTGCAAAGATAATGTTAAAAAGCTTTTCACTATTTTTAATTCAAATAATTATTAAAAATATTCTAACATGAATTGTAGGTTGAATTCTTATTATAATTAAAATATATTTTTCAATTAAGAATTACTAATAAAATTTAAAAATAGATTCTTTATTTATAATTTAAATAAATATAATAAATACCATATTCAATTATAATTTGTATTATAATAAACGAAAAATAAATTTTATTTCTAACTTTTGTTATATAAATTGAATTTGACAATTAAAAACAAATTTTAAGCTAAAAATTGTATATAAAAGTTAAATCTATTATTGAGTTTGTGGTAAAAAAAAACATGTGTGTTTTTTCTGCAGTTCTCGTAGAACTTTTTGGGCTTCGATTTGTTCAAACTAATAACTGTTAAGTTAATAAGAACCTCGAAATATATTTATATGTTTTTAGTTAAAAGTCTGCTGCAACAGCTTCGCAGCAGCAGGTGAAAAGCGCTGATTCGATTGCTAAGCATAACGCAGTCTATAACGCGTGATTGGCAGCAACTTTGTAGCTTTGCGGCTGGCGGGGGGGAAGGGAGCAGCGAAGTAGCAACCGTTGCCGTTGCTAATGCCGCATTGATTATGAATATTTTAGCGCCCTCTGGCCAGAGCCGAGCCCCACATAGCTGATAACGCCGCTTGGCAATAATGACGACGGCGACGACGACAATGATGATGGTGATGATGATGACGCTAACCACACACGCCGCGAACGAGCAATAAATTTTATATGCACAGCGTCGAATTCGACTGCGAATGCGACTGCGAGGGGGGGAGGGGGAGGGGGAGCCACACATGCATATGGCAGCATATGAAAATTTCCATTTTGCCAATTTCCAGCTGTCGAAGAATCGCCAGTGCAGCAGTGCAGCAGGGCATGCTGCATCCGTGGCCCAATTGGGCTGCCTGCATTTGCCTATCGTCAATTGCGAATCTTGGTCGAGTGCAGCGCGTAAATTCCGTTACCACGTCGCTTTATTCTGCCTGCTGCCCGCCCCGTCTGTCCGTCGGTCCGTCGGTCCGTCTGTCCGCTGTCTGGTTTTGGTTCGCTTCGTGCTGCCAGCAAATGCAATTTCCTAATTTCTCACCAGGGAAATGCCGTTAAGAACGTAGCCCGGCCAGTTCGACTTCCCGTCTGATTGGGCAAGGGTCGCCCAATGCTACTGGGGGCCACAGCTCGACTGCGCTCGCTTTCAAATTAATGACCCGGCGCCGCAGACGGTGAGTGCAACACACACAAGCCCCTGGAAAAAAAAGGGAAGGAATAACCGCAGACAAAGGCGCATAAATGCATAAACTGGACGCTGGACAGCCAAAAATGGCTGCAATTGGAGTCCCGCCGTTCAGCAGTTGGCTGGCCTCCATCTCCATCGCCATCTCTGCCCTTGCGTCTTCCTGCCGGACCGAGCTTATGCAAAACAAATTGGTTTATGCATGAGGCCCCCAAACGTACCGAGCGCCGCTGCAAGGAACTTCACACGAGCCGGGCTCGCATGATGGAAGCGCAGGAGTCGAGACTGGCTAAGTAAATTGTTGGCATAGCCCTTGATTAGCTTAGCCCTGCTCTCGACTCCAGCTGCAGCTGAAGCTGAAGCTGAAGCTGCATCTGCAGCTCGCCGGGGGTGGTCGTAATGCATTTGGCAAACCACACGAGCGGAATTCGCAGCCATCCGCTGGGAGAGTTGGCTGGCGGGCGGGCAGCAAACCGACTGGGGAGAGAGGTCACTGCAGCTGAGTAGAGAAACATTAAAATTTCAGCAGGCAGCAGGCAGCAGGCAGCAGGTAGAAATATTAACTTTTGCTTATGCTGATCACAAACCAACAAACAAACAGCAGCCAACTTTGCACTCTGCATATGCAACAGTTTTAGCAGCGCTCGTAATTCGCAAAGCCGAAGATGAGGCTTTTGAAACCATAAACAGATTCGACTAATCTTCAAGTTCTGCAGCAAACTGGCTAATATTGTTAGTTACTCTTTAGCTACAAAGAATATTAATTGCAATTAAGAGCTGCAACCAAAACCAAACCTTTTTGTTGCTGCAATGTGCAACTCGTAGTGTACACGGTTGGTATACTTGATAAAACAAGCATACAATTTAGTGTAAGTATCATTGTATACACGGGTGCCGTACTTAATGAAAATGAGTGTACCCGAGTATGGAACTCAAGTTAATTTGTGGTGTACTTAATACAACAAGCACTATTCTGATTTATAAGTATCTAATAAGTGCAATAAGACGGCGATTAATTTGTTAAAATAAGTATAAGTAGAACACTCCAAATATACAAATCGATGAGGCACAGGTCGACCTAAAGTACGCCCTGATACAAACACAAATAGTCTGAGTAATCTTTGGGAAGTTTTGCTGCCTGCTCAAGCTCATTTTGGTGATCGGTTTATCTTTGATTTAGCGCATACAAAAGCAAATGACACTCATTCACTTCTTGCTTAGTCATTGCTTTGCAGTTCTGCATATCTGTCTGCCAGCTTTTAAATTGAAATACTTTTGAACATAGCTGACAATGAAACTACCAATAAATTGAAAATTGATCCAACAAAATAAACAAGAAATTATATACCATAATAAGAAATAATTTCATTCAATGTGTGCTACTCTATTATATAATATGTATATGTATAGTCTCTATCTTGGTTGATTGCAGTCTCGACTGCAAAACTCGTCTAAATATGCTGAGTATAATTTAGCGCTAACATATTATTTTGCCATTCATTTCTATGAAAATTGCATTTCAGTTTGTTATAAAAATTAGAAATGTGTATATTTCTCAAAATAAACTGAGCTGCGCTCAAAAAGCTTTAGAATCTCTCAAAAGCAAGCGTCGCATCAAACCTGGTCAGTTTAGCATTTCTGTCTGCCTTCTTTCTTTCTGGATTCGACTGACAATAAAATTGTCTAAATAATTAAATAATTTTTATCACAGTATAAAGAACATCTTTGACCCTTTTATAATGTATTTAAATACCTTCATTAATATCATACGCGACTACTTAAGAATTTAGCATTTATTCACGTGTATACCTATTTTTCTTACATTGTAGATCATTTGTAATGATTTTATTCAAATTTGCTATCAGTATGTTTGAAAATTCCGTTGCTATAAAAATCACAAAATATACGCAATTCTATAAATAGAGCTGCGCTTTCGTTTCTCCCAAAAAGAAGTGATGGAAGTGCCGTACACAAGGTCTGCTTGGCATATCTACCTCTATATTTTATTTTGTTGACGCATCTTACAACAGCTTTGACTAAAACTAGAATCCGCCAACAAATTCAAGTAAGAAATTATATAATAAAGAATACTTTCGATGTGTATATCTGGAACAATTGCATTCTCGACTGCAGCACTTGACTTAATATGCTAAAATATTTCTTAAGAATAATTGAAATTCACGTCCGAGAATAAACTTTATAAATTGCACATTAATAATAAATTTTGAAAACTAGTTGCGAACAAATCGTGTAGAATTACACTTGCTATTAAAATCACAAAATATTCGCAATTCTAAAAATAGAGCTGCGCTCAAAGAGCTGTCGATTCTCTCAGAAAGAAGTGATGAAAGTGCCCCACACGAGCTGCATGCAGTGTTGTAGCTGACTGCGATGCGGGAGCAACGTTCATCCGGGTGACCCTCAGCAGTCGCTTGCCCGCTTGCGACCTGCACGGAGCGTATGAGTGATAATGCGGCTGCCGCTGTTGTCGCTGCTGTGCGTGGGGACGGGGGGAACGGGGGGACGGTGACTCACGCGCTGCTGTGTGAGCAAGAGCAAAATCAATAGACGTGCACAAAAATTTGCTCGGCTTAGCAGCCAAATTGGATTTGGCGAAATGGAAAAGGAGTGGAGCGGCCCATGCACACAACAAACGAGCGAAAGGGCAGCTGAATATGCTGAGGGTTGATGTTGGGGTAAGTAAGCAGATAATATGACATAAATGATTGGTTGAGAGAGACGGAGAGAGAGAGAGCCAAACATTGCGTCGTCGTCTGTGCACATGGGAAAGTAAAAGCGCAGATTGTTTTTGCCTCCCCAATGGGGGATTAAGATTTGGCCGAAACGGCCGCTGCACAGACAACAACAACGATGATGACGATGACGATGACGATGGCGATGACGATGGCGACATAAAAGCGAGCGTTGCTCTTAAATGTTATGGAAGCCCAAAAAATGCTAGTAGCCCAACTGGAGACCCAAACACAATCCCATTTCCAATCCCAAGCACAATGCGAGCAACGAAAGCGAAAGAGTAAACGAACGCATCATCATCAGTTTTAACGGCTCCAGAGACCAGTTTTGTCTGCACATATTTGGGGAGCAACCTGTCCCTCGTCCTGCTGCTGGCCCGAGAAATCTCGCGCATGACTTTTCAAATGAATGACAGCAATTAACGCAGTCAATGAAGCCTACGCCATTGTTTGCCCCCCTTTTTCGACTATTAAATGCCGCCATCGTCGACGCAATTGCAGTCGACGTCATGGCATGGTTATGACACATAAAAACAGCCTGGCCTGTCCAACTCCACTCCACTCGACTCGGACAAAGCTGCCGTTATCGGGCGCTGCTGTCTGCGCCGCTCTCCAAGGGCGCAAAGTAAACAAAATGGCCAGCAGCGCACGCTAGGCCAGACTAGGCTAGCGCAGACCACCAGGACGGGACCACTAAATCTGTTATTTATATGACATCAACGGGTTATCATCGTGAGCAGCAGCAGCAGCGGCAGCGGCAGCCTGGGACTGAAGCGCATCGTTTTCGAGCATATTTCACAAGGCTTTTGTGGTTGGAGTGGCAATATTTAGCAGCCATATCGAAAGCGGCCATCGAAGTCAGCACTTGAGCCTAAAATATCGTCCATGAATTTGTATATATTTCAATTGATTTCTGCTTGATAACAGCTGCCAAATAAAATACGAAATGCTTTCAATCGTTGACTGAGAAACAAAAGCGTAAGTGGCATTGAACGCTAGATGGCGCCACCACCAATTTCACATCAAGAAAGAGTGCATGAAATGAATGTGAATTTCTGTTCTAGCTGCAGGTTAACGTATTTAAATTTTAATACAATATAATAAACATTACGCGCTTATTAAGTTCACTTGATAGGTATCAAAGGAATACCACGAGAATGCCATTGCAACTCGTCATAATAATTAGTAACCAAGCCGAGCCCCGCATGACGATTTCTTCAATCTTCTGAAGCTGCATTGCAAACTATTTAATACATTTTTCAGAAATGTTCCATATGCCCGCAATTAAATGAAACCATCATAAACGAATGTAGTGGGACTCAAAGCGGCGTTCCCTGGACACCAATTAAGTGAACTTATTTCACTCACTTTTTAATCGGCAACTAAACGAGTGGCAGCACAATCAACACAAGTCACGCCAGCCAATTGCTTTCACTTTCAATAAAACTTTGGTTTGTTTGCACAGTATTTACACACATATATGTCTTAACATACAAAACATACAATTGTAACTCATAATATATAATAGGTAGGCATTTATGAAAATTATAAAAATCGCATATATTTTACATTGCAATAACTAAACAAAATAAATAATGTAAATTATTTAATACTTAATATATTTGTTATAAAGGAGTGAAATGATTTATGATATACTTATAATATTACATTAATAACAAAATCAACAAAATATAAAAACCTAATCTAATTTCAATTGACATAATGTTAGAAAGCTACTGGCCAGTGTGCTAGATTCTAAGATACTAGCTACACAGTTGAAAATACTAGAATATACCAACATATGTTTTAGTTATTTTTTGCTTATTTGGTATATATCTCATAGAGCGTAGACTATACTTCCCATGCTTACATTATCAATCAAGGCAGATAAAATGTTTGATAAACTACTTCCAAGTTAAAAATTCCATCTAATCACAGACACACTTTTAGGGAATATCAAGATAATGAAGAATATACAGCTCTGAGCCAGAAAATACTGTGGATAATGGGAGATACTAATATTAAGTTGGAGATGCTTTCATTATGCATTTCTAATCAATGTTTGTGTCATCTGTGGAATCACATTTTCCCACTCATGTGTATGTATACTTTGATTAGCGACAAATTTAAATAACACCGAGTTGAGCTTGCATACTTTCGTGCTCCACACAAACGATGCTAAACGCTTTATAACACTGCTATTTTTGTGGGTAATTCTAAATTTTGAAAGTATTCTGTGCTTGCTAAATTGTCCTAAACTTTAAGGCCAAATTGAATGCGCTGCTAGTAGTGAGCACAGCCAGAAAGCCTTATCGTAAGTAAACCAAGGCAGTGTACACAAATGTGCGAGTACTCTATATTTATTTCCTGTTTCGATCGCAGGGAATCGGGGCGGCGGGGGAGGCGGAGAGGTAGGCAACCTGCGGCAACGGAAAATGACATTTCAAAGGCAAACCGAAAACATTTCGCCTACAACATTTTCGCGTATTTTAATGAGCATTTGCGCGATGGCTGCACGAGCACCAGAGTGAAGGGGAGAGAGAGGGAGCGAGCAAATATATGCATGAGACCGCGGCACACGCGTCGTATGTGTGATAAAAAGCCCCAGAGCATTTCGAGTTGGGGTTCGGCTACTGTATTTTTTGCTCCAATGCCACCGACATTGACAATCAGACCGAAAAGGACGCTGCGAGGGCGTGGCAACGGACGTCGGGACGTGAAGCAATTGCAGCCGGAGTAAATTTCGGTGGCGTACGTGTTGGACGCAAATTTCAAATCAGTCGCGCACTCGCCGCGTTGCTGCACACACACACAGCCACACACTGAAACACACATGTGTGTGTAGGGAGTGCGGCCATCATTTAAATTCAAAAAAGCGATAACGACCGGGTAATGATGAAGTGCAGCAGCCAGGCAGCGACGAAGTGGCCGCCGGCCAATGTGACATTGCAGGCGTCTGCCAAAATTGGTTACGCGTTTGGGTCAACAGCTGCCAACGTTTGGTATTACAGCCAGCAGCAGAGCGCGCCCCGTAATGTGCACATATCGACCGTCAGTCGCTCGTTTGGTCGTTTGGTTTGCCGTCAGCACAAACACATCGACACTGGCCATGCCTGACACTGGCCTCATTAGACCATGATGACGAGGTGGCACCGGGCTCCATGGCTAGCGAGCGTGTGAAAATGAGCTGCCGCCGTGTGTGCGACAACAATGCGATTACTCTTTCAATTCCAGTTAAGCGACAACTTCTCGCCTTCCCCCCTCCCCCCACCACTCGACCGACTGCAGCGGCAAAAAATGCCGAAATTCGTGTCATAAAACCAGCAGCAGATTGATAACTAGCACGGCTAAATACTGATTGCACATCGAACTGAATTGTTAACTTGAAAACTGCACCACAGTGAACAGACTAATATTTAACAAGCGACACACAAGGGAAGATATTGTATCATAAATGCATTGTAATGACAACAACACACTTCAACACTTTAATCGAGTTACTAGCACTCTTTAGCTATGACAAATTTTTTTCTTTGATTTTTATACATTTATCATATCTATAAACAACATAAGCAGCTTCATAATGTGAAAGAATGGTTAAAACGCTAATTGATAATCAAAATGTTTAACTAACAAATATTAAGAAATTCCAGAAACTGAGTTGCATTTCTAGAATGCCATCAAAGTGGATAAAAAGTTTCTTGGATTACTCAATATTTTATTTAATGAAGGCAGATAATATCAAAAGTGTTTATTGATAATTAAAGTGTAATTGTTAATCTGAGAATCATTCAGTAATTCAAGAATCATTCAATGCAATAGTACGAAATTATTTTCTGGTTTTTGCACAAAAATTAAAGACTTTAGCACTGAAATCTTGAAATTATCTAACAAAAGCAATGATAATTAGTGTAATTGTCTTACGAGTACTCACACAAAAATAAACTAATTAACTCAATCAAATAGTACAAATTGTTTTCTATATACATTTGTAAATATAGCAGTAGAATTTTCAAATCAGTCGAGTAATGTTTGAAGCGCTTTTTGATAATGCGACAATAATTGTTAAACTGAAAAACTTTCATTAATCTAAGAAACTTTTAATGCATTTTAATAAGATCATTTCACAAATTTAGTTAAACTTGAAGCAGCAAAATTATACTTTTCAACTCAAACTAATATTTCTCTTGGCATTTTATATACATGTGTATAAATAGCAATAAAATCTCACAATATCGAGTAATGTTAAAAGTAAGTTAAACTAATCTTTCAGATCTCCAAAGTCTGATGAACGCAAGCAAAGCTGCCAAATAAGGACTTTTCGAGACTAAATGGAAATTGTAATCAAATGTGATTTTAGTATTTTTGCTTGTAAAAAAGAATATGGAAATATCTGATGCTGCAATACTTTAATATTTATTCATAGTGCCCGATTTAAAACTGAAGTATTTGTGTTTCTTATGCTCGATAAGGAAAACAATTGTGCGCTGCAAGCGGCTAGCGTGTTTGTAGTGCAGTCCGTCAACCGACTGCATATAGTACACAAATGCATGTGCATCGATTTATTGCTGTGTACATAGAGCCCAAAAGTATCAAGCTGTGCTGCAGCCACTAGCGAAATTGCAATGTGCACGTGCCCAAGGAAATGAAGAAATATTACGGCCCTGAAGCATGCTGCACTTTTTTTCCCCCTCGTGCCTCTGCTGTGTGCCTTGTGCGCCTTGTGTTTCTTTCAGTTGTTGCTGCGGCAGCAGTGGTAACAGCAGCAACAGCAGCAACAGCAGCGCCTCATCAAAAGGGGTCGTCCGTCTGCGCTGCGGCTGTCCAGTTTATGGCGTCATGTTCAAGATGCTAAACACACATGCTGGGAGGACACTCAAAGCTGTTAGTGAAGTGGTCTGCTGGGCAAAAACGCCGACGTCCAATCAACAGCGTCAGCGTCAGCAGTCGCTGGAGCAGCACGCGCGGCGAGCACATAAAATGGCTAAAAACCCACAACGGGCCACGTTGGCTCTGCCCTGGCTGCCCTGGCTTCGGCTTTGCGGTCCAGCTGCTGCCCATCATCTGCACTGGCAATAAAACTAGCAACCAAAGGCAACCCTTGCGCCTTGGCAATGCATTGCATATAAAATATTTTGCCGCAGCCAAAGGGGCAAGTGGAGGGACATACGTCAAAAGCTGCTGGAATTATGCTGCGAAAGTGAAAAATTGGCTGACGTGTGAAGTGCGCAGCCAAATTGGACAACTCGGCCCAAATTATTGAGGCATACTTTAGGCTCAAGCCGACTTGTCTCTCTGTGTTTTTTTTTATTGTGCTGCTTATTTTCAAGATCGTAAAAATGCCTGCGCTGGGGCTTAAGGCCATAAGCTGCATATCAAAATCGAATAAAGTGAAGCATGACGCAAAAGGATTCAGTCAGCAATCTCTACCTCTCTCTCTTTGGATGCTCGTTTTGTTAATTGTGCGATTCCTTGCTTTGCTGCGCTTGCAGTTTGACTTCGTTTTTGCTCGCTGCTTTTTTATGGCTCAACTGGCATGCATGTAAATGTAATTGTTTGAGGATTTTGTGCGGATTTATTGCTGCATGCTTTGTGTTGTTTTAGCCCTTGAAACGTTGTGCACACACATTGATAGGAATTTGATTTGTCAGTTCGCTTAATTTATGACAGCACGATTTATGCTGGCAAACACAACAAACACAAAAGCAGCCAGTGCTAATAGCGCGTACTTTGTTAAGCAAATCGAAGCTGTTGCCAAATAAACCAATGGCACTCGCACACTTTTCTTTTGGCCGGCGAAAGTGCTGAGTCGAGGGAAAAACAGCGAACGAAACAACTGACGGCCAAAACAATAAATGACACTGTACTCTACTACACTGCACTACACCGAGTGGAGTATAAAACAACAGAAGCGCCAAATGGCTGGCCAAAAGTACAAGCAGCGGGATCGGGAGCGGGAGCGGGACACATGTGGCAAGCAAGCACAGCGCGAAGCACTCGAAAATCGACGAAAATCCTTTTGCATGTTGTTACAAGTGGCCCGGGCCCAGCACTATCCCGCCCCTCCCCCAAACACTCCTACACTGCGACGAGCCCAGATAGTGGCCATCCGTTGCTGCCACACGTTGCCATTGCTGCTGACTCAGCAGCCGCCGCCCAGCGAAAAGAAAAGGGCTGCCAACCAATGCTTCGCTGCTTCTTGCTACGCTTTTTTCTGTTTTCTGTTTTCTGTTTTTTGTTTTGCTTTCTTTTTATTGTCTCTTTGCGTTTTATTTGCGCTTTGTTTCGCTTTATTTTGGCTCATATCCTTGGATATTTTCCCAACACTTCATAAACCATAAAAGCCCAGTCGCAAAATGTGCTGTAAAATGCAGTCAAATTTAATTTGAAGCTCATCATTTTTGCTTAACAGCTGCACAAATTGTTTTCGCTCCCCGCCCCGCCCCCGCTTCCCAACGATCACGTCTGCCACAAGTGCCACAAGAAGAAAATAACAGAAACTTCACACTCATATGCGCCGTTTTCATTTCTCGATGTATTTGCATTCCATTTCCAGTTTCTCGAAGTGCGAGTGTGTTTTATATATTCAACGTCTTTGTAATATTTTCATATTGTGTTGCCTCCAACTTTGTCTTAAAACGAGTTTATGGTTTTTAAAGTGCTGCTCTCAGGGCACAACTTAAGAGTTGTATTTATGAGCGTGAACCAATTATTGGTTATAAAAACAAAAACCGATTCTAAGCAAATTTAAAACTTTACCATAAGTCTTGCTTATTTTGTGAGTAAACCAAATTCAAAGAAAGTCAATAATTATTTGAGAAAGAGTATTTATGGACAGCATATTAGATTATCGATGAGTTTTGTGAAAATACATATTTATACCCGGTACTCGAAAGTTATGAGTATTATAATTGGGAAATGTATGTGACAGGCAGAAGAGAGCTATGCTAATATAATATATTATTGCGCAGCTGTTGTAGAGTTGCCTGCCTATCCGCCTGTCTGTCCGTCCGACCATATGAACATCAATATCTCAGAAACTATAAGAGCTTGAGCAACCAAGCTTGGTGAGAATACTCGTATTTGTGTATCTCATAGACAGATCAAGTTTATTGCCAATCGTTGCCACGCCCCCTAGTTACACTTGAAACAGAAAATTCGACTTAAGAGCATAATTTTTAATCTCGGTGCTCACAAATGTCACTAAAATCTTGATAAATTTGCATGCCATTCTATGATAATACTTAAAAACGTTGCGAGAAAAAATTGTGTAGGGAAAAATAGTAGATTTGCACTTGACAGTGTGTCCGCGTTTGGTATATTTTATACTCATTGCATTAATTTGAAAGCACTGGAATATCAGTTGACTAAATACACCGAAAATATACAATTACCAAAAACACCAAAAGTGCCAAAATACACTACATACCAAAAATACTAAATACACCGAAAATACGCAATTACCAAAATACCAAATATACCGAAATACAAAATATGCCAAAATATCAAATATACCGATATACCAAATATGCCAAAATATTAAATATACCAAAATACCAAATATACCAAAATAAAATATATACCGAAAACACTTTTTGGTATATTGCAGTATATTCCAACTAGGTATCTCACTGTTTAGCACACTCCAAAGTAGCAACAGTTTCGTATTGTTTATAAGTTGACTTAACACCAACAGTCGTTTTGAGTTTTCAGCGCACTAGTAAAGCACTTAAAAGCTACGCTCGTTGTTCAACTGACGCCACACTTGATCAGCTGACAAGCTGAATTAAAATAGCTTGCTTAATGGCCGCTTCATGGAACTGAAGCATATGGTAATTGCAAAGCAGCTGCTAAATTGAAATACTACTCACTTCAGCAGCGACGGCGCTCTCAGTGTTCCGGCAAGTGGAACGGCAACGAGACACGCCTCGATCGCCATGCAAAGCTGTGTGAAGTGTGGAGTGTTGGCGCTGCTGCTGCTGCAGTGTTGGGCGCAGGACAGCAGCGAGAAGGAGCCGCTGAGGTCGCGCATTGTGCGCTTGATGTCGCAGGAGCACGAGACGTTCACGCGCTTCGACAGCGGCTACGAGGGCAAGTCCGAGCGGCAGCCGTATGTGGTGGCGCTGGACTTCAGTCGCTCCGGCACCCCCAACTGGTTTTGTGCGGGCGCCATCATCGATCGCCACTGGATTGTGACGATGGCCACCTGCACAAATCCCGCGACCGCTGTGAGGGTCATGTATGGCGCTGGCAATCGCAATGAGTCGGGTCCCAGCGTGTACGTTGCGAAGCTGTCGTTCTTTGCACACAAGGACTTCAATAGGCTCTACCAGAACGACATTGCGCTCATCAATGTGCCGTACATCAGGTACACGAATACGGTGCAGCCGGTGGCGTTGCCCACCTCCGAGGTGCCGCCCGAGGATCACTGGATGCACACGATGGGCTGGGGCCAGCACAAGGGCAACACGCGGCTGATGCACCAACTGCACGTGATGCCCATCCAGCTGATGCACAACGAGCACTGCATGAAGAGCGGCTACATCAGGCGCTACGTGCCGCAAATGCTGTGCCTGCAGCTGCCCAATGCGGAGACCAGCTGCCGCATCGACTCCGGCAGTCCGCTGGTCACCTCAAATCCGCCCGTGCTGCTCGGCATGGCCTCGTTCGGCGACCACTACGGCTGCCAGTCGAAGGCGCCGCTCATCTACACCCGAATCGGCTCGTACATCGGCTGGATTTTGAAAGTGATGGCCGGCAGTTACGAGTAGCGAGCGACAGCGAGTCATCGAATCGAGTCAATAAAGCTGCCTGCAATTAGTTTGGCTTCTATCTCTCGCTTTTTTCTTTCCTTTTTTTTTTTGGGTGGCAGGTGAAATCTAATTAACACTAATCAAGGCAAAGTTTCTGGCCGGAAGTCGACTAGCTGGGCGGCGCTTCCGGCCAGCCGAGAGCAGGTTGTGCATGCAGGCAGCGCTCGATGCGGATGCGCGAGTGTCAGAAGTGTCGGGCAAACATTTCATTAGAGCCAAAAATGTCGGCGCTGTGTTTTCGTTGCCTTTTCACACAGCAGCTGCTAATGAGAAATGTGCGCCTGTCCGGGCGAATCCTTTTCAAGGTGCCAGAGACGGAGCGGAAATGGCGAGAAAATTAATTAAAATTACAGAAAAAACACGCAGCGAGCACAAAGAGAGCACAAAATAAAGTCGAATTCAATCTGGTGGCAAACAAATGCCGCTCTAATGGTCACTGCTGCCTGTCTGACACATGAATAGCAAGTGTCTCGCTCCCCACTCAACATTTCTCTATCTGTCTGTTCGACTACGTATTAAAAAACATATAAATCATAAACAGATGACGCGTTTTTGTTGTTGGCATTGTCGCTACTTTGCGCATTATTTATTCATAATTTCTTTTTATTGTGTTTTATTGTCGGCGGCCGCCACGGCGCATAGATCCAGCGTTCAACTTGTTCGTCATTTGTCGCGCGTCACACGCACCACGAGGCGTATACGTCACGTGCAGGTTCGCAGGCTCCCTTCGACGTCGCCGGCTTTTTTACGCCTGCCTAGCTCAGCGCAATCAGTTGACACTTCCCTGAGCATCGTGAGCATCGTGAGCAACGCGCGCCGCCCTCTGCTTATGTTGCAAATTTGTATTTCTTGTACAACTGTCACTGCGACACAGACGGGGGCAGATTGTCGCACACACAACAGAGCGTAATCTGGGACAGTAAAAAGCAACATTCATGGCGGCTCCTCCTGGCCATTGTCGTCGTCACACATGTTTCGCTCTGTCGCTCGCTTCGCTGACTGCCCCTGCTACACCTCTGCCACCCCGGCAGACAGTTGTCAACAGCAGCAGCCGCAGCTGGTCTGCATCTTCAGCTCCAGCTCCAGCTTCGTGCAATCATTTTCATTATCATATGCGTCATGATTTTTCGGTGGCGTCCGTCAAAATCAGTCGCAAGCACAGACTGTAACTTTAAGGCCATAACTGCTGCCGCTTTGGATTGCCAATGATATTGCTTGATACTCCACACTAAGCAGCTTTAATTTGCAGCCAAGTGAAACAAGTGGCAAGTTCCCAGTCTGGGGCGAAAGCAAATCAAAGGCCACACAAAGCACTTCAATGCTAACTTCTCAATGCGTGTAAAGGGGAGTGAAGCGAGGGGGGGGGGATGTTGCGCCTGCAAACATTTCACGGCACTTAATCCATGTGTCGTCGCAGGATGCAAAGTGCGACTGAGGCGACGAATGAATTATGTGCGACGTTCACGAAAAATTGCGCGCAAAAATTGCAATGATGAGAACTGAAATTTATTTGTGTCGGGGGGGCAGCGCGGGGGAGTTGAGTGTGCACCCCTTTTGGCATGCTGGCAGGCGCATTTAACACGCTTTTTAAATTTATAATGACATTTTATTCGCACGGTTGCGGGGAGTGGGGAGAGGGGCCTAATTTTCAGCGAGTGCTGCTCAAAGTTTTTGCGCATTTCAGCGTAGAAAATGCAATAAATTAAGCAAAATACTTGAGTCACCTTGAGTCTTGAGCCTTGATCCTCGAGCGACAACAGCAGTGCCAGCAGCAAGGGCAGGGGGCGGGGCGGGCAAAGGGATGCTGCTGAGTGCGACAGCAGGCGCTGCTTGCTGCCTGCGAAACTTTATTTCTGCCCTTTGTCGTTTTCGTTCTACGTTCTACGTTCTTCGTTTTTTGTTTGACTGAGCGCGTGATTAAATGTAAAATTGGATTTTTATTATTTGTTTGCAAAATATCCTTCGTTGTTGTCCTCGCCTCTGCCTTTTGGCAAGTTTTCAAATTGCGTGGCAAGCAGCGGCAGCCAAAGAGCCGAGAGCGGGGCAGGCGAAGCATCAATTCTAGTGCGCATATTTTGCACAATTTTTCAAGGGGTTCGCTCGCTCGCTCGCCCCGTAAACCTTTATAATGCGATTTCGCTACCCACTTTTCATCTCTCTCTCCCTCTCTCTCTCCCCGGCTACCAACAACAACAACAATGTGTACACACACCCCTCTAGGTTTTGTTCCGTTAGGCGTCAGCTGTTTAGCATGCGCTTGGCATTTATAATGAGTGCAATTTCGGGTTCGTACATTGTTCAGCTGACGGGGCGGAGAGAGTGAGGAGTGGGGAGAGCGAGGAGTGGGGCTTAAGCACAACCTAAAGACTTATTAAACTACTTCTGTAATGCGAAGCAGCAAAAATGGAATATGTGCGGGAGACCCGGGCTACCTCTTCCTCAATGGACCTTTATTTCCATACAAGAATATTGTTCACAACCCCAGCGGAGACTTGTAGAAAAAAGAGTTGTTAGGCTTGTTTATTTTCTGAAGCACTCTATTGATTGTGTGTGTTAAAACAGCATGAACAATTATTGCTTCAGCAAATTACGCATTTATCAATGAAATTATTATAAGAGTAGAGTAGAGTAGATTAGAGAATTTGCGTGCCTAAGAATTTGCAAAGAAGAGCAAAAATTGCAGAAGGCTTATTGTCATACTTTTAGGGAGTTAATAAACAGTTTACTAGCATTATTTAAACTAGTCTACAATAATATTAAAAAACTATTTTGTAAGCTTTGGTAAAGATTTGTAGCTGGTTAATAAAAGAAACATTTTCATTGGTTTACGTATAGTTATGTCTTGAAAGTTATAAAAGTAGCAAAATTGCTTATATGCGATTGCTTTTTGTTTTCACATTTTCTTTCCTTTTAGATTAAAATGATTGAGTTTTGTTTGCTACATTAATTTGTAAAGAAATTTAGATGTGATTTTAAAATTTAGCAACTTTGCTCTACGAATAACTTTTTTTGAGGCGAACCAAATAATAATAATATTATTAAAAGTACAAAAGTAAACTGTTTTGAATAACTTTTTTAACACCCAATAGTTGCAAATATGTGTGTGGGGAAAAGGTAAATAAACACTGTATAAAATTAGCTAAAACTAAATCCTTGCGGCCTTCACACTTGTGAAAGTCAGTTAGTCGGGTCAGTAGCAGACATATTGCATATTATAGAAACTGGCTGGGGACTTGCTCGCTAACTGACACTAATTGCAAATAGTGGAGTCAGCAATTGGCTGTGGAAATATGGCAGACCTTGTTGCCGGGCCATTGTGTTATGCCTGCGCCCGATTATCGGACCAACGGCAATTACAAAAGCCAAGAGCAGGCAACTGAAACTGCAGCAGCAGCGAGGCGAACAACAAATGAAAAGCAGAAAAATATTTGGTGCGAGTAATTGCAATAAAGTCGTCAATAGAAATGCAACAGAAAGCGGGCAGCCAAGGGAGCGAGAGAGTGGGGGAGTGACTGACAGACTGATAATGCGGCAAATGCATTCGCAATGGACGAATCCAAATGTGTAAATGGCGAGTGGCGAGTGGGTGAGTGGGTGAGTGAATTGCTGCCGCAGGAGCCGCAGACGAGGCGAGTCCTGGCAGCCGCAGGGCCCTCAAAAGTTGGGTGAGCGCCAACAGCTGCCCCGATCCCGAATCCCGAATACCGAATTGTCTATCGATGGCTTTGAGTTTGCCAGTTAGCATTGTTTACACACACACACACACGCACACACGCATGAATGTGTTTAGAAATTATGGTTGCATTAGGCAGCCATTAGAGCGGGCGGATTGAATGTAGAATGCAGAGTAGTTTTTGCCATTGCCAATTTCACTTGATTGGCCCTCAAAACTGGCAGCAGCAGTCAACAGTTTGTGGGGCTTTTTGTTTAGTTTACGGCGCAAATGTTTTGCGCAATAGCCGAGCCGAGCAAAGCAAATAACATTAACTTAATTGAAATTGCTGCAACTTTGTGCACAACAACAACAGCAACGAGTACTGTAATTTCCATGTGAGAGAGGAAACTCCCCAAACAATTGGCGTGGCAAAGCTCAGTAAGCCGATGCTGTGCTCTCTGCTTGCAACACGCTTGTAATGTGTCTCAGAGGCGCCTGGCAATCAAAATGCCATCGCCAGTATGTGCTGCTCGGGCCGTAATCAAATTTTGTCACATTTAAAGCACTTTTGACACATTTTAAAATCAAATTTTATGGCCGAGCAAATGTTTGCTGGCCATAAAAGCCCCAAGCCGAACGAATAACGAATTCTTTTCGCCTCGATCATAATAGGCAAAAATTTGCCAACAATTTGCGTTCAGGGAGCGATGAAGACAATCACAGCAGCGAGACACATACACATACATATGTTATATATAAACAAGGCTGCTTGTTTAGCCAAATCGAGACAGAGTTGGGCAGCCGCCCAACAATCCCCGCTGCCATCTGTGTGCGGTCGTGTTGCTGTCGAGTGTACTTAAATCCAATTGACAATTTGAAATTAAAATGCCGAAAAGTACAACGCATGACCGCAAAAACAAAACGAGCCAACGAAACAGATGCAATTGCAGTTCCACTTCCACTTCCAGATACAGATACAGATACAGTGGCAGATACAGCTACAGATACAGTTGCAGTGGATACAGATACAGATACACAGTGGCTTAAATGGAATGCAATGCAGCGCAGCGCAACGCAAACGCAGCACATTTCCAAGCGACTGTGTGGGAGACTCTCTCTGTCTGTGTGTGTGTGACAATGTGCGACAGTGTGTGTGTGTTCATTGGACTGTGTGTATGCCAGGAATAGAAATTGCAATGTCAGCAATTGGCAGCAAAGCAAAATCTAAATAAACATTGTCACAAAATGCAACCAACTTCCTCTGCTGCCCCTTCCCCCCACCCTCCCCCAGCAACAGGAGTAGCCACAAAGTGAGCGAAGGGAGGGGGAGGGGGTAAGGGGTTAGCGAGCACGCCACCTCCACGAATGCTTGTCAATAAAATTGCCAACAGCTACAAGGAGATTGGGAGTCGGAGTTGTGTGTGTGGCGTGTAACATGCGGCATGCGGCCGGCGGCATTTGGCATGTGGCATGTGGCATGTGGCAGGGGTGTGTGTGTGTGTGTGTGCACAGCCAATAGGTAGTTAGACAAGTGTGCGCTGCTCTGCATGCTGCGCCATGCCTGCCATGTAGCGATACGGATAAAGATACATTTACAGATAGCAAGATGCAGATACATCCTGTTGCTCGACACGGACGCTCGCTCTCGCTCTCTCGCTTCTTCTCGCTGCTGCTCTATAAATAAATGCATTTTCATTTGCATGCCACACCCACACGCCCTCACGACGCCCTGCTTGCCACACTGATTTGTCAAGTCGACTCGCTCTCCCTCTCCCACTCTCTCTCTCTCACCGTCTGTCTGTCTGTCCGTCCGCCTCTTTCATTCAAATTTCCATTAGAGCCTTCAGTTTTTCTGCTGCCCCTGCGACGACACCTGAATTGTTAACTTGCACATTAGGCGACGACACCTTCTGCTGCGTCTGCAAATATCTGCAGGACATCATTTTAATAAACTTCGCTCCCCTCGTTGCGAGTGTGTGTGTGTGCTGCCAGCAGGATGATTAGAAAAGTTGCTTTTTATATTAGTTTCACAATTGTTTGAGTGCCCAAGCGAGCGTGAAGCGTTGCAACGTCGAGTCCGAACACTCGTAAACATTCGATAACAACGGCCAACTTCAACAATTGCAATTCCCATTAGAGCGCCGAGCAACGGGTAGATTAGCCAACTGACTACTCCAGTCATTAACCCGGCATTGTTGTTCACTTGTTGTTATTAGCCAGAACTATGCGCAACGCATAAAAACTGCAGCTGATTTGCATTTCGAATCAAAATAAATACATTGAAAAGTGTTCATTGATTTTGCACATAAATTGGTTTGTATAAAAATGAATCTGAATTGTGTTTTCAATAGATTTAACACATTTGAGTGTCAATGCGACAATAGTTGCAAATTGCCAAACAATATTCACAGTGAATACATTAAACCGACTCGAATCCAATGCAACTTTGAATTGCCAATTTTCTGTCATAATTGACATTTCGTGACTAAGTAATCGACACTGATTTCATTTGTAATGAAGAGTCTTTCCAGCACTTTGGCTTTGTCACTTGTGTCTTTTGGTGGCAACATTTTGTGGCAGAATGCAGAGTTAACTCTGCTCTGACACATGTGAGCAGCACTTGCAACTTTGAACAGTTGCCGTTTCTTTTTTCTTTATTATTATGCATATCATTTCGCTGCCGTTTGTTGTTGCATGCAATAATTTGAACAATTAAACTGGCAAAAAAACACAGCGCATTGCAGAGGCATGAGGCAGAGACCGCTGCCCATTAACCCTCCACTTGTGTGTGTATGTTATGGATGTGAGCAGCAAGAGCAATAACAACAATTGCAACAACACAAAAGGCATTAAAAAGTCACCTTTGCAGCCAGGGGACCTTTCCCATCCCCATCCTCGTCCTTGCTGCTGTCGTGTTGTCGTTGTCGTTGTCGTTGTCGTTCCCGGTTGTCCTTTTCAAATTGTCATTCGCTTTGTTTTATGCCTGCAGTCGTAGCAGTTGTTGTTGTTGTTGCTGCCAAACTAATTGTACGCAGCAAAAAGCACAACAAACAGTTGCTGTGTAAAACATTTGAAAAATGCTCGTAAGGGGCAATTGCACTTGGTGACAGCGGGACAAAGGCTCGACTTGTAGTGCTTGTTCTGCACGCTCTGCGAATTAAGCAGCATAAATAAAAATACTTATATATTGTATCTGCGCTCAGTATTTTTTATCGTCCCCGTCCCCGTCTCCGTCCCCGTCTCGTCCTTTCACTATTCTCACATCGCGCCCCTTGCCGAATTTTATTGTTGCCACGGTGGAAAATTTAAATTAGAATTCGGGAACAACAGCAAATGAAACGCTATAAATTATCGCATCCTTTTTGGTGGTGATTGTTCTGCTTGCCGCTTGCCGCCGACTTCCCCCCCGCCCCCCGTCCCTTCGGTGGCAACTGGGGCAGGTAAATTCAAATGCGATTTGTTACGGTTTTGGCTTTGTCTCGAAATTAAAGAACATCCCAGCGGTGGTTGCAGCCTTCACATTCATTCGCCGCGTTCCGGGGGAATTATTGTGACAGGTTTTCTTAATTTGCAGCTTTAAACAGCGCCAACATGTTTCAATTTTAATTGCGATTAGCTAGCTACGAATGACACAACTTGCAGCGCAACCTATTAGCCCACACTTCTCATTTCGTAGGGAGAGAGCAACAAAATGGAAGATAAGCGCAAATTGCAGAGACCAAATTGGGAGACAACCCTCACTAATGACACAGGCCCAACAACAATTTGCTCTAATCGCTGACCAAGCAAATCTCGCAACTGACCCCCCTCCCCCCTCCACCGCAGCAGCATCGTAATGAAATCAACGCCTTGGCAAAAAGCAACAACCAAGAGCTAAAAAAAAAGGTGATAAATTTGGCGCATAAATGACACAAAGTCAAAAATCCTCCACAAAATGTACTTTAATAAACTTCGTTCGGCGCTGCCGCCGCCTGAGGGTCCAGATAAAGCGCGTCGAGTCTCAAATGCGGCCGCAAAAGATAATAAAAAACAAAATTATCATAAGAAGAAAATGAAAAAAATTAATTTACATGAAATTTGCTTTCGCTTCTTTTTCCCCTAACCCCCCCCCCCCCCCACCAACCCTCGCAAATAAATTACAAGCAGCGCAACTTCGTTGTATTTGTTGCCATTAGGCGTTATTAGTGCTGGATTTCCTGTGGTGCTCTGCCCAAAATATCTATATATAAATCTTTTTATATGCACGCATTTGTGCGGGCATAAAAACGTTAATAGTTATTAGTCATTTGAATAGTTTACTTACTAACACACGCAAAATGCAATTTCATGGCTTGCTTCTATTATCGACATACCTGCAAAGAGACGTACATAAATAATTGATTAGTATTTGCGCATTTTTAGCTGCCTTTTTATTCAGTTTTTTTGCTGTTTCGCAAAAATAATCACCAGCAATTTTGTGAGTTGTCTGCTCTCAGTGATACGAGTGTTCTCAACCGCGTAAAAACAGATTAAAGTCTTATTTGGCAGCGCACTTTGCTGCTGCCAAACAACACCTAATTCACATTAAAGTCATGCTCATGCTATTTGAATTTGATTTGAAAATGTATCTATTGCCGAAATGTTTAAGGCAATTCAAGTTTTTAATAATAATAATATTATTATAGCATTTAACTGTATTATATAACACACAACGTAATAGTGTTTGTTTTTGAAACATGCTGGCAAACGTATTAAAGTCATGGAATTCCAAGTTAATTTGTAAATGTGTGAATTGTAGAAAAATTTGAGGCAATTGGAGTTGTTATTAATATTATTATTAACTCAGCATTATTATTATTATATTACACATTATTTTTTAGGCATTAACATGCTGGCATCACGCATTAAAGATGTGCTATTTGATTGTTATTTAAAGTTGTCTAAATTGCGGGAAAGTTTAACCGATTTCAGGTTTTAATTTGGAAAATTTGACTTTTATATTCTATGTTAATATTATATTAAGCAGAATGCAAAAGTGTTAGCATTTAGTTATAGAAATCCATTTAATTATGTATTTGATTTATTGCACAATTTAACATTTTATTGAGCTATGAGAAGCACATCTGAATATTACAAAATCTTCTTTTTTTAGTTTTTATTATATGCAGAAATTGACGTTATGAAACACAAAGCTTAGTTTGCTTTTAGGCAAATCGGAATATCAACGAATACATTGTTCGGTGGATAATTAGGATTAAGTAACTCAAATTTGTAAATCCTTTTTAAATGTTTATTACTTTTGAAATAATTGGTGTTGGTATTGCAAGCTAAAATTATATTAAATATAGAAGTAAATGTGTAAGTTCAGTATTAGAAACTACTTTGCTTGCATATTTAATGTGTTGATTAATTAAAGATTTTATTAAGGTAAGTGTAAACTTATTGTAAACCAGGAATTGCTACGGTTTGTGAAGAGACTTTTCTGAATATGCATAATTGAATTTACTTCAGACTAAATCTGAATATTTAATAATATTTTTGCGGAACTTTTTAAACTGGATTTTGCGATTGCTGTGAAGCGTAAAATAGATCATTTAAAGCTAATTCATTTGCTTGAGGGCCTCGAGAGAGCTGCAGAGATTTGTTTGTGAGAGCAGCAAACCATCCATAGACAATAAGTCAACGATTACAAATTACCAGCTGCACTCTCGCCCTTTTCCGCACACCCCTTCTCCTAGTCTATCTTTCTCGTTCCCTGCTATCTCCTCTAGTTGTGATGCTGTTTGCTGCTATTGGTGGTCCAGCCAACTAATTAAAAGGCTACAAACGCGCCAGGCTCGCCTGCTTTGGTGTTTGGTTGACAACAACAACAGCAGGAAGATGACGACGACAACAACAGCAACAGCAGGAGTAACGGGAACAACGAAGGCAACGACAAAACTAAAGACAAAGACAACAAACAAACGGCGCGGAGGCTGTGCCGCAGTTTGCTGTGATTTAATTAATTTCAATGCATAACGTCAACTGTGAAACCGGAACCAGAGACCGATCCCCGCCGCCCCGATCCCCCCGATCTCCCCCGATTACCCGTTACCCGCTAACCGTTACCCGTTACCCGTTACCCGAGTCCGACTGCCTGTGCGAGTCCGAGCCTGTCCGTGCTCAAGCCCAAAACCGGAGCTGTTGGTCGTCGCACAGTCAAACTTGACACCGAACACCGAGCAGCGCCTCAGCTAGCCAGACAGAGACAGCGACAGCGACAGAGTGTGAGTGAGAGAGAGGGGGTGACGGTTGGAGAGCGGCAACTGGACTGGAAAATTAAATCGAGTATAATTTTTTGTGACTTTTTGCTTTAAATTGTACGCCGTCAACAAAAACACTCGCTCGAGAGTTGACAAAAATGTGAAGAGGCGAGCGTGCGAGCGAGAGGGCAATAGCCCTAGCAATTTGGGCAGCTGGACGAGTAAAAATTCAAAACAGCTACAGAGGCCGCACAACAATGGCAACAACAGCAGCAGGCATCGTAAACCTTAAAGTTTTCCATTTGCCTGCTCGCTGCGTGCTGTAAACATTTTTCCGCAACATTGCGCTCTGACTTTAATTAGCATTTTCGCATTTTCAAGAAAATTTACATTTACTTCCTCCCCGCCTCTCGTTGAGAGACCGAAACTGAATTTCGAAATTGACAAATTGATGTGGGGCTGCAATTATTGGCAGTAAATTGAAAGCTGCAAAAACTGCTCTCTCTCTAAAGTGCTAAACAAGCCAACTTCGAATGGCAAATGTCACACAGGGCATGTGCTCTAAAAAGTGTCTATAGAAATTATGCAGTCGAATTTATCACAGCACAGAATTTAAATGAGTTGAAATCGTTGTCATTGCTTTATTTATACAAAATGCGCACTTTGTTGTTGTCGTCGTCGTTCTCGTTGTTGTTGTTGCTCGCATAATGAAAGTCACTCAATCGGAATATTTCAACTTATGTGCTTAACACACAGCTACACACACAGCACAATAAAACTGACAATGGTTACCCAGGGGAATCGCCAATTTATTTGCCACTCACTCGACTCGTGCTTCGTCCTTCGTGCTTTGTTGACTCCACTCACTGTTTGATTCGCATTTGGCTGCTTTGCATCTCATTGTTGCGCCATTTGTGCAACCCGAAACCGAAAACGGCAGCGCATCATTATAATGCCATTCGATTGGTCAGCTGTGGGGGTGGAGGCAGGGCAAACGGCTTAAAGCCCGAGCTGACTGCACTTCAGGTTTAATTTGCACATAAGTTGCGCACAATGACAATCGAAAGTGTCGCCCAAGAACTCTATTAAAAATCTTTTAGAGCGCCAACGTATAGAGCATGAAGATGATGAAGTTGACGACAACGGCAACGCTGCTGCAAGCACGAGGCAGACAATGCGAGCTGGTCGAGGGCTATAAAAACCTTGCGCCCAGGAGCAGCACGGCGTGTTGAGTGCAGCGGGCGCGGCGCGGTGCGGTGCAGGCGGTGGATGAAGATATTTATTTTAGGGATAAAAGGAATTCAGTAGGGCTTAAAAGGGCGGATGAGTGCCACTTCACGAGCAGCGCGCAAGGAGCAGAGCAGCCAAGACTCCGGCGACTCCGGCGACTCGGGCGACACATGCAGGCGACAATGATGCGCAGGATGAGCACGAGGCCAGGCGAGCACAATGGATCTAAGACAGAGATGGAGATGGAGACGTAGCTGTGCAAAGACAAAGCGCGCGAAAAGCGCTCAAGAAAACACCGAAGAGTTGAAAATGACGTTAAAGTAAACAAGATGAAAATTAAAAGCGGGCAACGCGAGCAGCCCAAGTGGATGCAACGACGACGGAGAGCGAGAAAAACGAAAATAAAACACTCACACTTGCACTCACTGTGTGCCGGGATTTGATTTAAAAATGGAGTGGTATTTAAATAAAAATCTTGTTGCATATTTACGGCATGCGGCGTGCGACGTGTGGGGCGCGGCATGTGGCAGCAATTTGTGTTGCAGCTTAATTGTCGCGCGAAAGTAGCTTGTCCCTCTAGTCGACCACTCGCACTTGTTTTCCCCATTTTCTCGCTCGCTTTTCTGTGCACTCGCTGCATAATTTAAAACCGCCGAAAAGAATGCAAATGCGCTGCCCCCAAACCAGACAGTTTCGCTAGAGTTTCCGGCTCAAAAGTTGCTGGCGACACAAGTGAAATTAGACTTTGTTGTGTGTTCAAATTCATAGTTCTTATTCACATGCTGCTTAATGCTCAGTGTGACCAGATCGCTTATTGCTTAATTAGGCTGACGAAAACCTTAACTCCAAAATTACACCATGGAGAGATAACGAGCTGTGTTCACTCGTAGACTAATTATTACACAAGCAGCTTAAAGTGACTTTTAAAACTATAGCATAGTTCTTATTCACATGCTGCTTAATGCTTAGTGTGACCAGATCGCTTATTGGTTACTTAGGCTGACGAAAACCTTAACTCCAAAATTACCCCATGGAGAGATAACGAGCTGTGTTCACTCGTTGACTAATTACTACACAAGTAGCTTCAAGTGACTTCTAAAAATATAGCAAAATTGTAATAGTTTTATACCCTATTTCTATAGCTTACAAAGGTATATTAAGTTCATTCGAATGTATGTAACAGGTTGAAGGAGAAGTCGCAGACCACATGTTGTTACAACCAAAATGTTCAGCATTCAAAATAAAAACGATTTAGTTATGTTCTCCTGTCTGTCCTTCCGTCCGTCCGTCTGTCTGTCCGGAAGATCATCTAGATTTCAGAGATGGTAAGAACTAGCGAAAACAAACTTTGGATTTAGACGAAGTATGCATTTACTTAGATCAAGTTTCTGCATGTTTCCTTCTCCGCACTTTTCATTGCCCAAGAGCAGCGAATATCTGTGACATCCACAATTTTATAGCTAGAGAGTTAATTCAAAGTGCAATATGTAGATTTCGATAATATAAATCGAAGTCCAAAAGCTGGTTGATATCGCATAAGAACTAGCTTTGTTATTACCTAGCTTTGTATTGGAGCAAGTGCAAGTGGCAAACGCAACAATAACAACAAGAATAAGTCTGGCATACTCCAACTTATGCAAACACATTCTTATATAGGTAAGCTTGTATGCCTGTATGAGTGTGTGTGTCGAAGAACAAAGTTGGATTGGTCTATTTCCAATGAAATGAATGTTGCTTGATATGATCTCCTTTTAATTCGTTGTATTCTATTATTCATCATTCGCTGTGCTTCAGGTATTATTATTCTAATTGGAAGTACATTAAGGCGACGACAAGTTCACATTTGCATGTGTCTTTAGCCGTATGCATATTTGTATTTTATGGTACAGGGTACATCACAGTCGGGCTAGCTCGACTGTAGCCGTGCTGACTTGTTACAATTGGATAATTCGCGGACAGTTTCTTGCAGGCTACTTGATAGCAAAAACGTTGGTAGTCGGTTCATAATTGATTTCTGATGTTCCTGCTAAGCGTCGCTTAATCCTAGCTTAATTAAGGTGACGGAGTGAGTCGATTTCGCGCAGAGCGACACACGAAAGCTGTACTTCGAGTTAATGCTAACAATTCTCGCTCTTAACTACAAACAGTGTCTGATTGGGCTTAAAGTGGCGCACACATGTCAACTGCATGCTGTCTTCAGCTTGCCGCACTCATTTGCCACGACACATTCGAATGCAAATTTATGCAAAACGTGTCAATGTGCTAACAAAAAAAGAAAAGCAGCTCAAACTAAAGTGATGCCAGGGCGCAGTGCACGGCGACTTCACGCTCCCAGTGTAAAGTCAACAAAGCGAGGTTCGCGTGGAGCGAGTGGCGAGAAAACTGTGGCAGGGCGAGGCCACGACATGCCGTGGCATGATTGACGGGACGAGCGTTCGTCTCTCTAATCCGTTAATAGAAACATTAACGAGGCATTTTTCGAAAATTATTTCGAGCACGCGATAATCGACCAGTCGACTGAAGTCAGCTGAGCTCTGAGGAGCACTTCGGCACGTCAGTCAAGTTCAAAGTGCAAGCGGCTGCTCGTGCAGTGGCTGTTTTGTTGGCTTGGCGTGGTCACGTGATGGGCGGCGTGCTGCAAATATTCTCATTTCGCTTTAATTTGCTCGATCGTTAACCCTTTTTCGCCACCCGTTCTGGGCTGCCTGCCTGGCAATCAGAGCGCGTCAAGTTGTTGCTGTTGCTGTTGCTGTTGCTGCTTCCCCTGTCGCTGCACCAGACCGACCTGCTGGCTGTCCTGTCGCTCGTCCTGCCTGCCAGCCTGCCAGGCTGCCTGTAAAGTTCAAGCAGCCCGAAATAATTGCATTGTAATGCGAAATAACTACCACCCAGAGCCGGAGTCGCAACGCTCCCCACCCCGTCCCGCTGCGTTTGCATGCTTGACTCTTGTTATTTTAGCACGTTCATATGGCGTGGAGAGCTGGCGGCACCACCGCACCACCAGCCCACCAGCCCAGCAAGCTGCCTGCACCACCTCGAGCTCTGTTTATGTGTCGGTAATTTCCAATCTCACTTTGCAATCGTTTTACAACATTTTGCTTTTATTTTATGCCAAAGCGTCGCTGGCAACTTTTTGATAGCCAGGACTCGCCTCGCCTCGCCTCGACTCGACTCGTACTTTTATATATCTTGCGTCGTCCCCTTTTGCTATGCCACCGTCGTTTCTTGCCATTTTACTCTTATTGCAGCTTACTATTTATGTGTCTGCTGCAATTATAACGGAAACTAGTTGAGTGCCACAGTGGGAGCAGCCAACAGCCAACAGCCAACAGCCAACAGCCAGCAGGCCACAGCCCACAGCTCACAGCCAACAAAGTCCTGTCGACCGTGTGTGGCGCAAGATCACAAAATTGCTTCCGTCTGGCGCAGGTCAGGGTTAAGTTAAGACAAATCGAATTATTTTTCTGCTCTCTGGCGAAGCTGTATTAGCTAATAGCTCATTATCAGCTGCATTTGTGTTTGGTAATCGTTTCTTTAATTTAATTAATCGAAATGTCGACTATAGCAGTGAACGTTTTGAGTAAATTTCATCTGCAAGTATTTTGTTTTCAATTAACTAGTTGCTTCAGCTTAAAAACTCTATCCTGTAGTATACATTATTTACATTTCTCTATTAACTAAATTTACCACTGATAAATAAATAATAATAAATGTTAAGCAAATTAAGTCTATTATTCAATAGCTTCACAAATAACAAATAATCGAAATGTTGAATATTCTAGTGAAAGTTTTTAGTGAATTTCATTTCCAAATGTATTATATTATTCTAGTTTCTTATTAAGCTTGAGTTCCCACTTATAAAAACTTAATTGAAAGCAATTTTAGTCAATATTTGATGCTTCCCTAATAATTTCTTTTATACAATTAACTGGTTGCTTCAGCTTAATAACTTTACTTTATACTATACATTATTCTAGTTTGCTTTTACTATTTTTAAATAATCGAAATGTTGAATATTGTAGTTTTTCTCATTTCCTAGTATTTTTTTGTTAAACTAAATAGTTGCTTCAGCTCAAGAACTTGACTTTAGTATAAATTATTCATGTTTTCTGATAATTTCGAGTTACCATTGATAAACATATAATTGAAAGCAATTTAAGTCAAAATTTGATTCTTCAATCAATTTACTAATTTAAAATTATCGAAATATCGGAAATAGAAGCAAGGGTTTTTACTAAATTTATACTATATTTATAAAGACTATAGAATAATCATTTTTCTTAATAATCTAATAATAATTTTGTAATTTTAAACAGTTTAATTGAATATTACATTTCTTAATAAAGCTATCAATGCAAAAAATACGAAAGTATATTAAATTATTACACTTAATAGTAAATAATATATATTTGCAATTAATTCAATATGCTGCAATGAGCTTTGTTGAAAGTATTTTTCTTTTGATTGTGAATTTGATTAAGCTCAAGCTTAAATCAATATTTGATGACTAAAAGATGTTAAATTGTTTGCAATATAAATACAAATTAAATACTTTAAAACATAACATTTGATGTTAAACAATGTATGTTGTAAAATTATTCTATATGTTGCATTGAACATTGAGAAAATTAGCTTCTGACCACTGTGCCGAATGCGTTGCCCCTAAGAATGCAACTTATTGCTAATTAGTTTTAAATCGATGACCAGCTACGTGCAAACTTCGCATTGCATTGAAGTCCTTGGGTGTGGGGGAGGGGGGCTTATTGGAGTGCCAGGACAGCCCCGACAATTTGAATAGCAGATCCGTAGAATGTTAGCGGAGCAGAGCGAAAGAGCACGCGGATTAAAGAGCAAATTAAAATGCTACATGCCGAAGACTGCAGCAACAAATAAATAATCGATGTGAATCAAGAGTTCGACGGAGTTGAGGATCCCCGACGATTTTATGCGTATTTGGCAGGGGGCTAAGTGAACTTTAGTGCAATGCTCGGCTGTGTTTTTTATGTGTTGTGCAGGACGCGATTTTTTCGCGCATTCCTTTATGGCGCGCACTCAGCAGCGGGGCTCGAACTCACACTAAAATGTAATAAAATAAAGTGTTGGGGATTTCGTGCGCTTTCCGTTCCCATTCCCGCTCCCATTCCCATTCCCGTTCCCATTCCCGCTCCCGTCAAGGGGATATCGCATATCGAACAGGGAATTCGACTGAGCTGAGGGGAGGGGGGAAACAACGGGATCAGGATCAGGGGTTGGAGCTCTGGCCGCGGGCGCGTCAATGGCGTGAAGTATGTATGCAAAAAAAAAAAAACACGGAGGAAAATAAAGGGCGACGGCAACATGCGAAAATCGATGGGCCAAACTTTTGGAAAATCAAGCAATTCGTTAGCTCTTTGCGTGCAGCTGCTGTGGGGTGGGGATGTGGGGAAGTTGCTGCTGCTTTGCTAGATTTGCTTTTATTGTGCGGTATTTATTGTGGTATATGCCGCCGCTTGACTTTTTCCTCGATTTGCCACCTCCCAAATCGCAGCAAACTTGCTGCCAAGTGGCAATTCCTGCCGCCTGCCGCCCGCCGCTTGCCACTTGCCGCTGCTCGCCTCCACGGCACATTGGGGCCAACGTGGGTTCATAAGCCGATTAAATTGGTTCGCCTTTTTCTGTTTCGAGCCGTGTTTCTCGTCTGTTTTTGTTGTTCCGGCTGTAAAACTCGACGCTGCCGTTGCCGTTGCCATTGCCATTACCTTTGCTAGGTTATAAAAATTGTTAATTAAGTTAAGTTTGATGGGTTGTTTTATTGCCCGGCATTAGTCGGCGGGCAGTCTCCAGCAGCGTTTCTTTTTTTTACACATGCCACTCCCCAAATTGTGTTTCAGCTCGTTGGCAATTTCACAACTGTCGCTTGCAACCAATGGAACAAGTAAACATATCAAACCCCTGCACAAATTTCACGCCCTGTCAATTCTTCATTACCATTATCAAACAATAATTATTATTATGTTATTATGTTGCCATTATTTGACAGGCAAACTGTCTTTACATATCCAAGTTAGTTGTAAATTTTTCATTATTATTTTTATAATAAAATTAATTATTATTATTTTGGCATAATTCATCCAGCACACAGTTAGCGCATATCCAAATTTGTTGCCATTTTGTCAATATTATACAATCATTAATGTTATTAATATTATTTTAACACAATTTGTCATGCAAACTATCATACTTTAATTTGCTGCCTAGCCAAAATTTACTCTCAATTTTTAATTATTCTAATTATACAATATTTATTATTGTATTATATTCTTCTAAATACAATAATATTTATTATTATTTGACAAGCAAACTTTCAGCACATACCCAGAAATTACTGTCAATTTTCCATTAAATATAACAAATTAATTATAATTAGTTATATAATTGCAACATTATTTGTCAAGCAAATATTCAGCTCATACCCAACATTTGCTCTGCTTTTTCATTATTAATATTATACAAACATAATTATAATTAATATTATTTTGCAGTATTTGTCAAACAAACTCATTCTCAAATTTGTCGTCAAATTAGTATTAATATTATATTGTCTCAATTATTATTATTAAATTATTTGTCAAACAAACTTTCAGCAAATACCCAAATGTGCTATCAATTTTCTATTGTCATTATTATATAAAATACTTATTATTATTAATATCAATATTATGATTATTTTGTCAGTTTTTCCCAAGCAAATCATTCCCAAATTTGCTCTTTATTTTTGACTACTAATATTAGTGCATACCTAAAATTTCGTGTCAATTTTTCAATACTGTTATTAGGCAATAATAATTATTTGTCAAGCAAACTGTAAGTTGTTAATTTACAGCCCATTCAATTATGGATAATTGACGTAAGCAAGGACTGCATTGAGTGCAGAGTGCAGTGATTGTGGCATTAAGAGCAGATCGTCGACTTGTGGCTTGTTTATTGCTCGCTGCGCATTTCTGCAGCATTTGCGCTTGAATGCATTTGGAGCGCAGACAAAAGAGCACAAATATGCAGCTCGCATATCATTTACAATTGCATAATCCAGCACCCACACAACCCCAGTCGCAGTTGCCGAGTTGCCACAAAGCCCCTGGAGCCTGGCAACACGATCGTCCCTTGTGCAGAGCAGTGTCCTTATTGTGCTCGTAATGGTGTTGGCAACGACGATGGCGATGGCGATGGTGATGGTGGCTGCTAACATCATTAGGGGCAACCCCTTCATCCGAGTTGAGCACTTGGCATTCTGTTCAGCTGCTGTTGCTGCTTCTTCTGCATAAAGTATTCTTGGGCGCTCGCTGCTCAGCTCGCTCCGGTTTTGTTCGTTAGTTCGCCAGCTCGTTTTTGCCGCTTTGTGCGCCGTTTTGTTTGCTTGTTTACACTGCAAGTGTGCGAGTGTGCGGCTGTGTGTGTGCGAATGTGTGTGTGTGTGTGTGTGTGTGTGTGTGTGCTGGGTGCTGGGCGCGTTATCCCGTCGCAAATCCTCCATTGGCGCATTGTGTTGCTTATCTTTGTGCCTGCCACTGCAAGTGCTTACATTTGTGTTGTGCAAATGCAGCAGCCGAGAAAGACGTTGGCTCTGTTATTTAAATAAATCGTTGCATACTTTGCGGCTGGATGCGGCCATCAACGCTGTTTGCTTTTTGCATATGAGAGAGCTCCCCGCCCGCGTCCCCGCCGACGCCCACGCGCTCGCTCGGGTCTCGCTGGGGCTCGACTTTAAATCTCATTTGAATTATTATGGCAAAATGCACGACAGTCGCGACGATGTCGTCGCATTCTGCTGCATACTTTATGGCGTTTTAAGTGCTGCAAATGCTAAAAGTGTGTTGCAGCCTGTCTACTCTCGACTCTCGCCTGTCGCCTGTCGCCTGTCAAGCGTTATTATTATTTTTTAGCTCGCCGCCGCCGCCGCCGCCGTCGCCCCGTCGCCCACACTCAACACTCGGCACTCGCAGCATTTCTTGCATAATGTTTGCCATTTGTTTGCCGTTGTTTTTGCTGCCAACTGTTTGTTCATGACCCAGTTATTCAAATATTGCATGCAATTAAACATATATTTAGTGCTCACACATACACAACATGCTGTCAAGCTGGCAAATGCATATGCTACAAATAAAAGTGCTCGCAAGTCGAGAGCGTGTCGCACTCAAGATACTCCTCACTTCCAAGCACCAAATAAGGACCAAGAATGCAGCCAAATGTCTCCAGCCAGGCTTAAAACAAATCTTCAATCAACTTTCTGTTTTGCCTTCAAAGATTTTCTCTCTAGTTGTAGTTCACTCATTAAGATCGCTTAAAGATGCAGTTGAATGTAGTAAACTTTATTTTAAACATTTTAATCAACTTCCGCATTTACTCCAAAAGATTGTCTATCTGATTTTAAACTACTCACAAGTGCTCTTGAATATATTTATAAAGTTTTGAAACATGTTTTCCTCGATCAGCTTTGTCTTCCACTTCAATAGTTTCTCTCTCTTATATTTCAAATGCTTCCGATTACCTTTGTGTTGGGTATTTCTAGCTGACGCTGCTCATAAGTGCAGCCTAATGCATTAAAAATGAGTTGAAATACCTTTTTTCAATCAACGTTCTCTTTAGTTGTTGTGTAGGTATATTCTCTTTCTTCTATTTCACATGCTCTCATTTGTAAATGTCTAGGATATTTTTAGCTAATGCTACTTGAAAATGCAGTGGAATGTAATAAAACTTGTCTAAAAACATTTATATAATTTCCCTTGTGCTTCAAAATATTTCTTTCTCTTGTATTTCACACAGTCTCATTTGCAATTATGCTGGATATGTATAGCTTAGATCGCTTAAAGGTGCAGGTGAAAGTATTAAGAAAGATTTAAACATATTTTCTTCGATGTACTCAATGCATTCAAAGTAATTTGGAACATGTTTTCTTAATTCAACTTTCTCTTTAGCTTCAATGGATTCTCTACTTTTCTTTCAGCTTTGGATATCCCATACTCTCATTGGCAATTTTGCAGGGTAATCATAGCTCATGCTGCTCAAAAGTGCAGTTTAATACATTAAAAAATATCGAGTTTTTCTCGATCAACTACTTCATGCTTCCAAAGATTCTCTCTCGGAGCCTATGCTACTCAAAAGTGCAGTTGAATTTATTCCAAAAAATATTTGAAACTTATGTGCTTCGATCAACTTTCATTTTGGCTTTTCTCTCCTTGAATTCCTCATGCTCTCATTGGCAATTGTGCGGGGTATTCATAGCTTATGCTGCACAAAAGTAGAGCAATGTAATGTGCTAAATATAACCATGAAGTTATTTGAAAGCACACAAGTCGAATGTCAAAACAGTAGGAACAGTCAGAGGAAGACGCATCATGCAGTAAGTACTTAATAAATTATTTACAGCTTGCAAGGCAATGAGTTTGCTAGCCGATATTTATTTGTTTGCACACAAGTTTCCGTGATATTGTGCTGCTGCCGTTTTTACAGCTCATGTATTTCGCTAGCCAGCTGATAATTTGCAGTGCACTCGAGGCAGGTGTGGCTGGGTGCAAAGAGTTGGCAGCAGTTGCTGCCACGTAAATCAAATGGCACAGCTTGCTGTGGCAAGCTGCACAAACTAGTTGCTCGTGCTGCGTTTATTTTATTTGCAATTTTTAACAATTTCGAGAGAGTGAGTGCACTCGCATTGCACCTCCGATTCCGATTCACACACACGCCGTTTGGCTGCCTTCCAGGCAACGAGAGCAAGAGAGAGCAAGAGAGAGAGAGCGAGGCAGAGCAACAGTGGCATCCAGTATTTTGATTTATTATTTTGATTTCTGTTCCTTTAGTACCTGCCAGGCTGGTGCTGGCATTTCTCGCTCTTGCTCTCCAGCCACAGTGCATCATTATCCTTGTGCTCTCCGTGTCGCCTTCTTTATTTTTATTCACACGGTTTTCTGGTTTTATTGCTCCAATTATTTCATGTTGTACTCGCCGTGTACGACACTTCAGTAGATTTCCCATTTCTCATCCAACAAGCTGCTGCTTCCTTTTTCCATTTTTGCTGTTTTTCAACTTGCGTTTAAATTTATCGTGAGTTTTCTACCATTTTTGCTGGCCAATTGTGCGCAAATATTGTGAGCAAATTGTTGACAGATTTTTGAGTTGAGCTGAGTGTTGTTTTTGCGCAAATTGCTGATGACTTTGATTTGCTGCAGTCGACAACAAGCGCTGCGCTGTCTGCTGCCAATTAAGAACTCATGCGGCGCCCCACTCAGAGCGACTCTATCTCGAGAACGAGTCCATAGATGGCACAATCCGAACGCTTAACTGCACATAAAATATACAGGGACTAACTTAGTTGCCGCATATCGTTGGGCATAACTCATGAGCAGCCGCACACAAATGCCCTCGCATGAGCACGGTCCTTCACAGCGCAACCTGTCCTGGATGTCCTGGGTGCGTTTCAGCGCCCTCCCCAGAGCTCGCTGCACAAAGACAACAGTCCAGCCGTGATGATAAAAACAACAGCAACTGAAACGGCAACTGCAAAACCAATTCTAACGAGCGTCGCTGAGGTGACTGCCAGTTGCCAGAGGATTGCCCCAGTCTCCTGTTGCCGGTCCCCGAAGCCGAGTGCCGTTGCCTTCGTCGCGCCCCGCTGTCGAGTAGTTACCCATTTTTTAGATATGACTAAACTAAAATATTGCCATAATACTTGCACTTGCATTCGCAACAGTTCCAATGCCCTCGCCATCGCAGGGTCTATCGAGTTTTAGCAAAGCAAACAAGTCTTGGAAAAGTATTTAACAGCATTTTTTAAATCTTTCACTACAATTTTTATATATTACTGAAATTATTGTATTTATTGGTTGCTGTGTAATCGTCAACAGTTAATAAAATATTTATTATTTGTTGTGATATTCTGAATAGTTTCAGCTGACTTCAATTAAAATTGTTTATAAAAACCTTCAGCGATTATTGTATTTATCAATGGCTGTCTAATTTTTATACGATTTTGGCTAACTTCAATAAAAATTTCGTTGGAAACTTTCTTAGTTTATTGTATTTATGAATAGCTCTGTAATTATAATAAGTTTTTAGTCAGCTTCAATGAGAATAGGTTATGAAAAGCCTCAAATATTATTGAATTTAATATTTGTTGTGTAATTGTGGTAAGTTTTTCGTTGACTACAATCAAAAATAATTATGAAAACTTTCAGATATTATTGTATTTATTAATATCTGTTGAATTTAAAACTGTATTTAGCTGACTTCAATAGTGCTAGATATAATTGTATTTATTAATAGCTGTGATAAGATTTCAATGAACTCCAATAAGAATTATTTATGAAAAGTCTCAGAGATTATTGTGCTTATTCTTTGGTGTGTTAATTTCAATAAAAAAACTTTTGATTAGGCATCAACTCAGCTACTAGATTACAGCTACTAGATTAATTACACAGATATTAGCATGAGTGTATTTGCAAATCGGCGAGCAGGCGGAGCGTTGACAATTTTTTCATGCAGAGCTCTCTTCTAATGGCAACTGCTGAGTGGATGCAACAAAGCGTGTGCTGCTGCAGAGGGCAAGGGAGGGAAGCGTGGCGGGCACTCGACTGGCTGGAGGATCGCGAGTCAGCGGAGGTGGAGCGACTGTGGTGGGCCATGTATAAATTCATAAAGAGAGCATGCGACGGCGACTGCGGCAACATATTGTAATTGCGTATTTTATAGATACACACACACACACACACGCTGAGAGTGGTGTGGGGTGGGGGGGAGTGTGGCGAGGTGTTGTATCTGGCGTTGTCGCTGGCTTTTGTTTGGCGCGGAAATGGCAACCGGTGTGCAGCGAAATATGTGTATGCTGGCAAGAGCAACAACAACAAGAACAACATCACGCATACGCCATGTTGCGCCATTTGAAGTTGTTGGCGTATACGTAATTTTTATTTTACAAGCCAGCTGAAACAAAACCAAATAGGACGCTGCTCTGCAAATGCATTCAGCGCCAGCAATAGCAAACAGACAAAAACAGCGAAAAAAGAAAAGCACAAAACACATCAAAATGGCACACAGCGCACAGAAATTTTAATTGCTCAAAAGCGACCCCAAGAGACGGCAGAAAAGGACGACGGTGGGTGGGAGTGGGGGAGGGGCGATGCAATACTGGTGTATTGCGAGTCAACTGAATTTGCTTACGTTATGCGCGCGCTATCCGGCTGTCCGGCTTCCCATTTATGACTTTTAATTCAATCAAAGTAAATTAAATCAAATAAAATATTTCACTATGCACTCGCATTGCATTTTGGAGCTGCGATTTGAATTTCGCTTTGACAGTTTCGCCTTTGAATTGGCAGCACATGTAATATCCTCAGCTGGATTCTAAAGCTCGCTGCACTATGGAAATTTAAGGATACAGCACAACCGATCCTCTATTGCCTCGAAATGAAAGGCTTTGGCGCAAAGATAGAAAGATAGAAAGATGCATCTGCAGCTCGTTCGCTCGTTCCCAGTCCATTCACAAATCGTTTGGCGTGCGTCCTTGTGCAGGCTGCTGCCCTGGCGAGTGTCCTTGTTGGCGCATTTAACACACGTACTTCTCGCCATTCTTCTATTTTTCGTTTTGTGTATTTTTAGAAGCGTGTTTACGTGATCGCATGTGTGAGAGTGTGTTTGTGAAAAGGCGAAGGGCTGCTTCAAAATAAAATTCATAAAAAGCCGCGCGCAAATGCGCACTTTTCTTTGGCGTCCTTTCCACGTCCTTTCAGTGCGTGTGTGCATTATCAGCCATGCGTAAAAATCAGGACATGCGCGTGAGAGGAAAGCCTTTTGTTCACTTTTATTTTGCATGCTCTGAACTAATGGTGATTATCTGCCTCCGCTGTGTGTTGTTTGCTGCCCCCTCCCCCAACCAAAATAAAAAGGAAAAACGAAAGGATAATCATCGCTGTTTATGCCAACAGAATCGCACATTTTGTGCGCCGTCATTTAAGTGTGAATGTGGCGATAAGCCGGGGCAACAGAAATTTAAACAAATGCCGAGCCGCAAATGTTTTGCAGTTGCCATTAAGCAAATAGTTTGACGACAAGCTGCACAACATTAGTTTGAGGGGGAATGAAATTCAAGAGAATCTTGTGCATGTAGCAGCACTTGGCTTTCATTTCTTGAAAACTATTCGAAATTCAAGCCGTGTTGTGCATAATCATTCTACTCTGCTTTGGGCTGCGATAAAGTTGTCAAAGATATTTTACAAATTTGAAGTATGAAATATGCCAGCGACCTTGCTGTTGAGGAATTTGCGTTACTGTTCCATGTTTGCTCTGCTTCATATAGCCAAAAAGTGTGGGCGGGATATGAATGGAACAGAGCTCAAGGATCGTTTCAGTTTCAGCCACATTCTCAGCTCGGCAGCTGGGAACGCTTGGGAGAGTCCACAGCGGAAGCGAATCTGTGAGCGCCTGATCAAAATGCTAATCAAATAGTATGGTGCCAGCTATGGCTGCATTGTTTTAAAAATACGTTGCAAATATCCCGTAAATATTCAATAAATTTGTTGTGTGAATTGCGCCTATAAACTGATCTAATGCGTTGCCTTTTCTTCGACTCGTCAACTGCAGTCAAATGCTTAAAGCCACAAACAAAAGCCGTAAGCAGAGTAGTTGTTGTTGTCGTTGCCAATATGGCGGCAGTTCATATGAGCACATAAATTACGCCAACGCCAACGACATCGACATGGCCATTGACAATGACAATGATGACAATGAAATGCGATGCCCCGGCATCAGTATGTGTGTGTGTGTTGGTGTGGGTGTAGTTGGCAGCTGGACAGTCGCTTTGGTTGTGCGGCTGTCCAGTGCATTTGCCGGCCATTGTCTGACATCGATTTTAATGGCAAGTTTGGCAGCAAGATTTCTAAGATTTGAGTGGAGAGAAACGAGAGCTGCAGGTAGAGAGTTGGGCGTCATAATTGCTTATTATGTATGTTTTTTTTTATTATGATTTTCTCCTTTTTTATGAAGTGATTACGAACAAAATTTCAGGTGTAGTGTAGAGAAATGTGCAAAACTATGGATATAAAAATCGGTAGATACAAACAACGCTGAGACCTTGTGGATCTCGATGACTGGTAGATGTTCGATTGCATGTAAATGATGACTGACGAGATAGTCTCCGCCGGTTCTGTCTTTCGTTTGCGTTTGCATCTCTTGTGCAATTCGTCGGCGTAGGTAAATTGAAAGGGCATGCAATGGATGAGCACGGAGCCGTCCACGTCCATTGCATAGTTGTGGCCGTCGCAATAGAATTTACCATCTTCGAATACAAGATTGTAGCATTCGGACAGCGGACCCTCGTAGAACACAATTAACAGCATGGACGAGCCAAAGTAATCGGCTCGTTGCCATATGGCATACGGCGTGTCGATGGCGGGAATGCGATCCTTGTACATCAGTCGCAGGTTGCGATCGTAGAATCCGTGGCACACAAACTCCAGTATGTGGCCGTCGATGAAGGTGCAATTATCGAGAGCTCTCTCCTGCATTGTGGGTGCGACAACAAACAGCAGGATCAAGCAGCAGCAAGCAATCAAATGGATATTGTAACTTCCTCCTCCTGCGTTATGGAGGCTCACTGGCATGGCCTATAGTCTTGCAGCAAATGATTCTGAGATCATTTTATGTCAATTTGTTCACCACAGACACTAAAATCGATGTGTAAAATTGTTTCACGAAATATAACACAAAAAACACAAAAATAAAATAAACCCTCCCTTGACAAACGTCTCTAAACTAACAACCATTTTCAATTACCTGCCAAATTGTGCTGGCATCCTATCTGACTCGACTCGAAGCATTAATTATGCTCCAAATCGAATAATCCCAACAATAATAGTTGGGAGTCGTAGTAGTAAGAGCAAGCAAAACAATAATGATAGCAATAATGATAATAAAAATGACTATTAACAACAGTAGTATGAACACTAATACTAATACTACTAGTAGTGATAATAATAATAGTACTAATAATAGTGATAATAGTGATAATAATAATAATAATAATAATAATAATAATAATAATAATAATAATAATAATAATAATAATAATAATAATAATAATAATAATAATAATAATAATAATAATAATAATAATAATAATAATAATAATAATAATAATAATAATAATAATAATAATAATAATAATAATAATAATAATAATAATAATAATAATAATAATAATAATAATAATAATAATAATAATAATAATAATAATAATAATAATAATAATAATAATAATAATAATAATAATAATAATAATAATAATAATAATAATAATAATAACAGTAAGAGTAATAATAGTAATAGTAATAATAGTAATAAAGAAACGCAAATAGAACACTGTAGTATTCCTAACCTTACTCATTCTTCTGCGATGCTCTTCTAGTCTGCTCGTGCGAATAGAGATCTGTGGAGATCGACCTGATTAAGAATACCTTGGGATACGTCGTGGACCACGGCTACTCTGATAATTTAATTGTGCAAAACATTATATTTACAAAGCATAATTGTAGTCATTGCTGCAATTACAATTATAATTTGCCACTTTCTCAGCCTGCTGTCCGCATTGTTGTGAAGGTTATATCGGGAAAAATGGAGCACGGTAAACTCCTCTACGTCGTTCTCATCGTGTACATGGTGACGACAATGAGCAACTAAAGCGTTTGGATAGCCCGATAGTTTATTGATGCAGTGCAGGTCCGAATGTTGTTTGAGTGATTCATATCGTAGCGGGTCGCGTAAAGGCGAACCCACGGCTCCCCAAATCGTATAGTTGTTTTCAAAGAACACCATGTCAGTGCAGTGAAACAGTAGCGACTTATGGAACGATATGAATAATATATTCGGGCGTTTGTTATGCTTAAACACAACATAGGGCGTGTCTACGGGCGCTCGGACATTTCGCCAGCGTCTGTCCAACTTCGGAGTGATATGACCCCTACACAGTTTGGAGAATTCGTATGGGGCCGCTGCCCTACAGTCGCCGGTATCGTATTCGGGCGTGAGACTGTTGTCATGTCCATCAAGGGCTTCTAGCCCAGCGACCAGCATGCTGAGAATCAGCAACCTCCATGTAAACATTGCGAATTTCGAAACGTCTGGTACTCTTTACGCGACACACATCTGAAGTTTTTTTTTTAACGTTTTGCATTTATACATAATTTTGTCATAACATAAAATGAAATTCGTTTTGAAACTAGTTTCAAAACTCGATTGACTTCACTTCATTAATTGAAAAGGCAGCAAGGTCTGCTTTTAAAGATATACTCGTACTATGTACATATATTCTCTGGTTGACTTCTTGCTGCCATTTATATTGCTTTCGTACACATTACGTATACGCCGGTTGCGCCCAGCATGCAATTCATATGAGAGTACAACTTGATTACTTTTGCAACTTTGGGGCACTTTGCTGGTGTGTAGCCAAAGGCAAGCAGCTTGAGCAGCTCATCAATAAAAGTAATTGCTGCAATGCGAAAAGTTTCGCTTGCCCGCCCTGTTTTGTTTCCGGCCAAAACTTTATAGGTCAGTTCACTTTTTATTTTCAATCAATTTGTAATTAAACCAGGCACACACTTGCACACAGCATGTCTCTGAAGATTGCAATCATATTGCAACACATTTTGGTTTTGGTCGGTCAACTCAGCCTGATTAGTTTGGTGGCAGCGGCGACCACCGAAAAGCCAGGTGCCTTTCCCACCGGCGACTGCTCGCAGCTGTTTGGAGTGCATCTAAAGTGGGTTTGCAACAGCTCACTCACCGCAGAGCTGCGCGACAACTTCCCGGACAAATTTGCGGAGAAGGCAGCCACATACGCCATGTTTGTGCCCAAGACCATGCTGCTCTTCGTGTTCATCACGATGAACTCATCGCCACTGATGGCCTGTCGCCGACTGATAGTGTTGCAGTGGAACACCTACGACTGCGATGGCACGTTTCTGACGTTGAAGTCGTCGGAGCTCCACTGCTTTCACTATCCCATGCGATATTTTGGCGGGCTCAGGGACGAGTGCTTGCGCCAGCCCAATCGGAACTACGAGTCCATTGATCACTCAGTGCTGCACTATGCCAGAAGAGCAAGCTCGTCTAGTTGGCGGCTCGTTAGCTACACGCTGCTGCCCATTGTGCTGCTGATCGACGTCTTCGAAGTGTTCTAAATAAGACCAACGACAACTGGCAGTGCTGTGAGCATAATCAAGTGCTCCTTTGGTCACTCAATAACGTCCCACTGCAGGAGGCCATGCAAAAGGTCGAGTGCCAGTTAAATTGATTTACATACTCGTGCATGTCTGACGAGCACTGCAGCAAAGGCAGCTTCGGCAGCCTTGGCCCGCATCTTGGCTTAAAACGGGATGTGAGTTGGCGAAGGGAGTCGAGTCAAATTCACAATACGTGTACTTTCAATTTCGATTCAGTGACAATTCCCAGATTTAACTCGTTTTTTATGACGCTGCTTTTGTCTGGCTGCTTCGCTTGTTTCGCAATGCCATTCGCTTTTATTATGTTACAATAATAAATTGTATTAAGTGTGCTTGTGCAATGGAGCGGCACGACAGAGGTATGCGAGTATTCACATGGCGCGACACACGAAGGACGAAATTGAATTAAATCAAACAAATGCAAAAGCAGCCAGCACTCGACGTTTTCTTTTTTCCCCTCTGCTTGTTGAGCACATTTCGAGAACACACTACAATTACCATTAGAGCTTTTTATTTGGGCAGCAAAGAAAAATGCTACAGAGAGAAAAATTGAAGTTTTCGGTTGTCGGTAAATAGACACATCAGTGAATTTAATGCTCTTGTCGAATGCATTGCAAGTTGAAGACGAGTTTGCAGGCAGTCATAATGATATAGATACTCGTCCAGCTGGCCAATAATTTAGTTTGTCATTTCGATGACACGCCACATCGCATATTGATGGCCACAGGACGCACCTAGACAAGCCAGCTAGTTGCTGCGGAATCAATACCTCGGACTCACATGCTGTCATAATATAGGCGGGCAAGAAAATAACGAAAAAAAAAGGAGAAAAAAAACCAGTCATGGTGGTGCGGCAAGGCGAAATATAAACGACAGCAAATTATTTGCTGTCAGCCGAAGCCAAGGGGAGTGGCGCAGGAGCGGCGCAGGGGGGAGTGCGTGCAGGACAACGGCGACAACCGTTGGAGCAGAAGAAGCCGGGGGGGCTGGAGCGGCGGCAACGACGATTGCCAGCCAAATGCATTGCGTGTCGCCGGGAGAAATGAAAAGAAAATTGATATTAAGAAATTGCATGAAATGAGTAAATGAAGCGTGGCGAAACACGCCCGCCTAATGGACTGCCTGATTGCCAGCGCCAAGTCGCTGCGGAGCGGGTCGAAAAACAAGCCAAAATCCGTTGAATGCATATTAAAAATTTCTTGGAAAACTAATCAATGTCAAATGTCGCCAGATTGTGTCGAAGCCACGACAGACCGTAGTCGACACAGATAGATAAAAGACCCTTCTGTCCGTTCGCCAGTCCGTTCGGTCGTCTTCAGTGCGACCCTGAGGTCGACTGCATCGATTGAAGTTCGTGTCCGTCTAGAGGCGCTTGTCGCTTGCCTCCTGCCTCCTGTTGTCGGCTGTTGACTGTGCAGTCAACAGACGAGCGCGTGATTAGCAGAAATTAGAAAATAATTTGCTTCGTAGCCGGCAATTTATTAGCTGCCATAAATTTGGCAGAAGCATGTGAAGCACTCCTTGAGGATATCAGTCGAGAAAGGTGTCTTATCTCTACTTAATCAATTCCCTTTCCCCACCCTCGGGCCATATGATTGCTCAATGCGCATTTCCATTTGCTGGCGCTTTGTTCGCAGCTAAGCGAGTGATTGCAAAATTTTCCACTCAATAAGCCAATGCGAAACAATGTCAAAACAGGAATAATCATAGTTCTCATAATACACATTCATTTGGATGGATAGCTTCTGTGCCGGACACGGGTTGCCAACAGCGCGCACTCGATGAATAGGGGAAAACAAGTGAGTACATATGTGTGTGAGTGAGTGTGTGTATGTGTGTGTGCTCAACAAGGACTTCAAATGGCAATCAGCACTGAGCGAAGTCGGCAATAAGTCGTGAGTCGAGCTGCCAGCAATTGAAGCACATGCGATTAATGAGCTCCATTATTGTGAGTCTCACTGAGTGGATGCTTTTCTTAATCCCTCTTATACTTGTCCTATTTAACTGTTAACTGCGTCTCGTTCATTTTCATTCATGCTCGAGTTGGGGAAATAGTGAAGCATCTATTGCCTCTAGCAGTTTTCTGCGAGTTTGGTTCGATTGAAAGGTTGTTACTCGACATATTTGAATTGTTTACTTAAGAGTTCTTAAAAGCAGACTAGGCTTATAGAATATAGCATATGAATTTACAATTGAAATATAGTTGTGCGTTTACAAATAAATAAAATCAATATATGAATGAAATTGATAACTTTACCAAGACACTTTTGCGAGCTATAAAAATAATGACTTTGGCAGCTTTCTTAAATCTTTTCTCCATTGTAGGGTAAAGTACAAAGTACAAAAATGATTACTATCAATAGTACATGAATCTAATTTATAACTTCATCTAGAGTTACAGCAATATTAAAACGACTATTATCTCTAGCAGTTTTTGCAATCTGTATTCAATTGTTGCTCAGCATATTTATATTCAAATTTTGATTTACAGCAAAGCATATACTTAATTATATGTTTATTTGACTTCATTGCAAAAAGATAACACATCGATTTACTATTAAATTGCGGCTTGTATAAAACCAGAATATTTTTAAAATGTGCAAGCAAAATTTACAAATTAAAGCAATCATCGATACATGAAATTGATATTTTAAAGAGAAACATTCTCGAGTTATGAAGCGTCTATTGACCACTTTCATATAACATATTTACAATACCTATTTTTGAGTTTGAATTGAATTTCCTATTGAATTCAAGTTATGATTACCCAACATAATTGCAAAGTGTGCAAGCAAAACCTAAACTAAACTACAATCAATGCATGAAAACTTAGTAAAGAGACAGAGATGGAATTATTGAAGCATGCATTGTATCTAGAAGTTTTCTATCTGTAATTTTGGTTCATTTGAAAAAGTTGATGTTGCACAGCATATTTATATTTCAATTTTGATTTGCAATAAAGCATATTCTCAAAGACATGTGTACAAGTATTTAAAACCATCTGAATTTCCCTTTGAATCCCTGTTTTAATTTGCCAACATATTTGCAAAGTATGCCAATAAACCAGAAAAATAAATACAATCAATGTGTGCAATTGATAACTGCAGCAAGAGACTCTGATTTCAGCATTGAGAACTCGAGCAGTCACTTAAGTCGCCGATCAAAAGGCATAAAGACACTTTAGTCGTATAATCAAAGTACGGCGAGTGCTCAATATCAGGCAGCTGCATTGTTCTGTGCGCTGTTCACACGAGGCTTACGCTGCGCTTGCCAGCGGAGTCTCGAGTGCAGCGAATGCAGTGAATAAGTATGAGTAGTATTTACAAATACGTCATTAAGAGCTGGAATTATTGTAAGCGGCGCAGCGGGCGCTTCATCCCTGTGCAAGGAACCAGAGCTGGAGCAGGAGCAGGAGCAGGAGCAGCTGTCAAATTGACATTTCTACTTAACATGCGGAGAGCGCAGAGCTGCTCAATTTTTAATCGGTTTTTCAAGCTGCTTTTCGGCAACGACAGCGGCAACGGCAACGGCAGCAGCAGCAACTCATTATTTTTATTAATATGATTTCCACTGCACTTGAGTGAGCCTGCAATTTTGCATTCTGTATTCTGCATTCTGCGTTCTGCGTTCTGCATTTTGTAATTTAAATTTTCATATTAAGCTGCCACTGATGCGCTGGCGGCTCACGACGATAATGATGGCGATGATGAGGCTGGCGGTGTCAATGTGTGTCATTGTTTTCTCCAATGAACACTCATTTATTTGCAATTATTTGTTTTAAGCATTAAAAATACAAAGGCCCTCCTACTCCTTCTCGTGGCGACGTCGCAGGCCAGAATTGCCTCGGGGCGCCTGGGAGCAGGCTGCAGCTCAAATGCGCATTGTCCTGGGACCGTGTAACCGGCATCGGATCGGCTGGAAATGCTCTTTTAATTGCTGTCAGAAAGGTTCTCGCCACTGCGTGTTGAATTATGTCAAACAAGTTGTCAACCCGTGGCCAACTTGGCCACCTACCTCGCTGCTGTTGCTGCTTGCGTTGCCGCTGACGTTGACACACTTTACGGCTTGCATTTAAACCACTTTTAATTTCCATTTGGCGGCACTGCATTTACTACGATATGAGCACTGTCATTGCGAGTCAACGCCACTGCATTGAACAGCAGCCGAACCTTCCTTCCACACTGTTCAGCTCATAATTTGACAGCCACAGCAAATGTTGCTGCTGCATGAGTAAGCAGTTTGCCCCATCTGATTGTTGCTGCATCATCGACTGTCATTCGCAAAGAGTTCATAATCACTCGCTAGAGTGTACAAATTCGAAAACAATGCGTAGCGCAAGCTATTCACCTTGCTGCTCCCATAAATCACGCATACGCAACGTTGTCAATTCACCTGCATTTTCGTTCATTAAATATGCTTTTTTTTTTTGGGTGGCAACAACCCAGCCAACCACACATGTCCTTCGGCACTTATTATTGCTTCGCTGCAAAAAAGTTGGGGCTGCTATCGTGTCCTTGTAATGCAAGTTGAAAGGGTTTCGGTTTGCTGGTCAGTCGCCACTGCTGCTGCGGCTCGCCAGTTCACTTTAGACTTGTACATTGCAGTTGCCAATTCTCCACCCTTTTTTTCTCTACTTAACAGTATCAGCGTTAACGCGACTCATGTAGACTTTGTTTAAAGTTAATTGCTTAGTTTTAAAGTCAAAGCGATGCAACTAAGGCACTTGAAGTCAAAGGAGAAGTTACTAATTGTTTACTTGGATTAACGAACTTACTAAAACAACTTTGCTTAGTTTTTGAGCTAATTAAATTGCTGAAATTATACTTAGCTAAAGAAATAGAAAACGGTTTTCTTCTTAAAGCAAACATATACACAATTGCAATAGTTATTTTTGTTTATTAGTTTGTATCATATAAAATTAGTTTATTTTACATAAATTTGTGACGTATTATTTGTTCTCAACTCTTACATTTTGCTAGTTTTGTGATTTATAAAATCCTAATCAATCCAGTTTTAACTCTTCAAGTTTGCTTGTGGCAACTGCTCATCTTGAATTGAATAACTGGAGCAATTACTTAAAGAAATCAAGCAATGCTTGGTCAGAGAAACAATTGTGTAATAAAAATGCAATATTGATGTTTTAGATTTCATTGAAGTATAAATATACTTTGCACTATTCGCTAGTGTTTTCAATACCAATTAATTTGCTAATTTTATATTTCATTATTTTCAATAAGTCTAGTTTAAATTGTCACGTTTATTTGAGACGAATTTTTATGTTTGACTTGAACAAATGCAAAATTGATGTCTTAGATTTCATTGATTTATAACTGACTTGAATATCTGTAGCAATTACTTGAGTTGCATCAAACAAAATAAATCAATACTTTATCAATCAAACAAATATGCAATATAGATGCAAACTTTGAATTTGTTCATTCACATTCTTTATATCAACCATTATTATTTTAAATTCTCACAATTTACTTAGTTAATGTTTCCTTTTATTAATGAATCGGGTTGTAGATTTGCAGGTTTACTTGCCTCATGCCCATGCCCGACTTGAATTGTGGATAATTGAGTCTAACTTCGTTTGCGCAATACATTTGCCGAAGATGCCGACTGGCGAATGATTGGCAAGCATATCTCTTAAGACTGCGGCGCTCAAAAGGACACTTTATCGAGGAGAGCACACAACGAGGAGGGCACACTTGGGGGCGGCCGCAACTTGGACAAATCTGGAGCAACTACTTAATCAAATGAAGCAATATCCAAATATTTGAAGCCCACGCGCACTTAAGTGCACGGCAAGGATGCCCAGACGCTGTTGGCTGGCCCGAGCACACGTTAATACAATTAAAAATCCACCAAGTCGCTCACGAGCACACGACGCAGGGTGGGGCGATGTCCGCTCACTACTTGGCGGTTGCCTGGGGGCCTAGGTTGACGAGCCTCAACATCCTTGTTGTTGTTCGCTGCACACAGCGGCTCACTCTCTGTCTGTCTCCCTCACACTCTCTCTCTCTCTCTAGTCGGCTGTCTGACTGTCAGCTGCAGAGAGCTCTCTGATGCCATTAGGCGTAAGTGGCATTTTCCTTTTGATTTTGGTGGCATTTGACTTTATTAAGCAAAACTACGGCCGTGTCCTCTTGCGCCTCGCCCCACCCAGGTGGGCAGGTGGGCGTCTGCTTGGGGGATTGCTTGAGCCTGTCAAAATGGGTCAATATACGAGCGGAGCCACTACACATGCGGCTGCCTAGCGATGATGCCCGACGCTCGCCTCATGCAATATTCACCAGGAAACAATCGAGCGACATCTTCGGAGACCTCACACGACTTGCTGCAGACCTCTGTATGTGTGTGTGTGTGTTTGCATTTGGTTTATGCACGCAACGCCGCCGGCCAGACAGTGTAACCTTTGTCACGTGTCCCATGTAGTACTCATTTGGCGGCGGCATCTTCAGCTGCCTACCTGAGTCCTTCGCGTCGTCGCCTGCGCCTGCTCGTGACAGGGCGGCTAACGTCTGCTTGGAGCCAGCAGCTGCTGCTCAATCATTCATTTCGCTTTTGTTTATTTATTTAACTAATGGAATTATTTGATGCACCCCCCCGCCGAATAGTTGGCTCTGCTCTTCGACCCGCTCTGTTTGTCTACGTGTGTGCCCCGAGATTTGTTTCGCCTTCCCGCTCTCACTCACTCCACACTCTTCTGTCATCTTTTCATATTTATTCAACGTGTGCTGGCTCTCACCTGGCATCTATTGTCTCCAATCCAAGATGTGTTTATGCTACGTGTCTTTTGTTGGCGAAATGTTTTATTTGTCGCCTTTGCCTTCGATATTCGTTCATTTCTTTCCGCCTAATTGATTTCGCTCGCAAGTGGGCGTCGCCACGCCCCCTCCCCCTCCCCGTCATAGCCTAGCTATTTGCTTAATTGCCCAACACTGATTGGCATCCAGCGAAATCTCAATTGGCCCAACAAATGATTAACACAACAATGGAACCATATTTGTACAAAAAATCATTAGTAAATTTCATCGAGTTAAACAAGTTGTAATATTATTTTACTTCGCAATCAGCTGAGAGAACAATGGATTGCCATATTTGTGCAATTAATTAGTAAGTTCGCATAAAATAAGTTGTAATATGACTTTCATTCACAATCAGCTGCAGTTTCAAATGATTAATAGAACAATGCATTGTAATACTAATGCAGTAAATTTGTTAATTTGAGTAAAAGAAGTTGTAATATTCTTCTTTTCCTCAATAAGCAGATTCAAATAATGAGGAGAACAAGTGGTTACAATATATATACAAATCATTAATAAACTTCATCGACTAAAACAAGTTGTAATATGACTTTCATTCACAATCAGCTGCAGTTTCAAATGATTAAGAGAACAATGCATTGTAAAACTAATGCAGTAAATTTGTTAATTTGAGTAAAAGAAGTTGTGATATTGTTATTTTCCTCAAAGGAGAACAAGTGCTTACAATATATGTAAAAATCATTAAGCAAATCATTAATAAAATTCATCAACTAAAACAAGTTCCAATATAGTTGATCTGCTCAATCAGCTGAAGTTTCTCTAATGATTAAAAGAACAATGCATTCTTGTATTATGCAAATACAGCTGCAATTTTAAAGGTTTAAGAAGACAACATATTGCAATAGTTGTACAAATACTTTGTAAAATTAATGATTCTCTTCTCAATTAGCTGCAGTTAATCTAATGATTAAGAGAACAATGGATTGCCATATTTGTGCAATTAATTATCAAAGAGTAAAACAATTTCCATTTCAATTTACTCAATTTCAAAGAGCTTTAAATGAGTTTAAAAATATTTAATTAAAATAGAAAATACAATAACAGACTGAATTGCAGCTCCAACTAACTAAAGAAAATATTCAAGTAATTAAGTAAAATTTTCACAAAAGTATATCTAAAAGTATGTTAGAAATATTGTTTTGAATTTGAAGATAGCTATATCATTTATTCAGCAAGAATAATTACGTGGGAAGACAGCTAAACAGTTTTGGCGGTAAGAAACATATTTTTGTCTAAGTCAATTGAATTTTCTAAGAAACTAACGTTTCAGCGCAGCGAATGCTGTTGAACTATTTGTGCAAATAATTAATAAATATCAGAGGGAAATATTGTGCAACATAAATTAAAAAGCCCGCAGAGGCAACTCGACGTCCGACGAAGTTGCGGATGACAGGAGCAATGCAGCGCCAGCGTCCTGCGCTGCTGCTGCTGAGCGGACACGAAGAGAAAATTGAGGGGGGAGGGAGAAAGAGTTGGACAGTTGACAGGCCCCCGTCTCAGAGCTATGCACAGTCCGACACCTCGGTTGTGAAAGAAAGCACCTACAGGGCACTAACTAACTGTTAACTGTTAACTGTGAACTGTCGACTGTGGACGCTGGATGCAGGACGCAGGACACTGGACTGAGGACTCAGGACGCTCGACTGTAGTTGGAGTAGTATAAGTGACAGGCATTCAGGCAATGAAGCCAGCTGAGCAGAAATGCTGGGAAAGTGTCAGCAGCAGTCAGGCAGAGAGTGCGTTGCAACTTAAATATTTATTTGAGGCAATCTGCTGGAAATTGTGAAGACTTTGGGCGAACTTAAAGGTAAATCAATTGGCGGCATCGACACGACTACACTCTTTGCTGCAATGAATAATAATGCGCTGCACTCGATTCCCAGGCCGCTAATCCTGGCTGGCAGGCAGCAGCTTATTGAGTTGCAATCGAGACCCAGACACTGGAATTGAATAAAAATGCTAAAGAGGCACAGAAGGCGCTGCAAAATATGGCAGCAAAGGTTAACGCCGTCGACGTCGCAGTCGCAGTCGCCGTCTAGTCTGCGATGACGTTGGCAACAACAACGGGCACAATTCACAAGCGGGGTTGAGGAGGTTGGTGTAAAACATGGCACAACTTTTCTGCAGTTTCCTTGGCCATGTCATTGGCCTGTCTGTAAATCTGCCGACATCAGAGTTGCCAGCCAGTTGCCGCTGTGGTTTCCAGCCAACGTAGAATATTGACTTCATAAAAAGTTGACTTTTTTCGACTTCACTCGCTGGACACAGCATCCTTTGGCCTGTCGACTGTCGCTTGTCAGTTGTCAGCTGCTTTTGTGTCCCATCCACACGCTTTATGAATTATAATAAAATTGTTGCCGCTGCTTTTTTTTGCGTTGTTGTTGTATCTGCGTCTGCTCGGATAATACGCCTTTTGCTGCGTCTCACGGCAGAGTCAAAGTGAAGCCTTTGAAGTCGTTTGCAATAGATAGATGCAGTCTGAAGATTATACGGATTCGTGGCTTAAGTTGTGCTCAAGCTGAATGACGACTTTCGAGAGTCAGCACGTCACAATTTCAATACAGTCTGAGTCTCGGCCAGCAGCATTTAATATTTCATAAAAATGAAACACGTTGAACTACCCTAAAGTATTTACACCCACGCCGCTGTCTGCTTAACTACACATATCCATTTACCAGGCCAAATAAAAAGTAAATCTCGGCGTGCGTATAACAGCATGAAAGCCCGCAACGTCTGTCTGATACGTATAATAATATTTAAAATGGATTTCTACCGATTTATGGCATTTCACTTGCCCTTTGCAGCACATACGCTTCACATTCTGTTCGCCTTTTTTTCCTTTCCTTTTTTTTTTTGGCCGTGTACAGACGCGACCTGAAATGGCGCAGGACCATATGCTGTTATTTATGTAATTTGCGTTATACTTTTCATTTGGATCCCTGCAGCTGCAGGTACAAATTGATATTTATTCCTTTGCAGCGCCAGTTCCAGTTTCCGAACGGGGGACACACGTCAGCAGTGGGGCGCGTCGTGTTTGGCTTTAAGGCCAATTTATAAATTGCCGAAATCACCGAACTGCATTTCGACAGACTGCACTTAATTGGCCGCCTTAAAGATGCATTCGAGTGCAACGGAATTTAAATTTCCTCCACAGCCTGTGTGCGGCATAAAGCTGTTGTCTTTAAAGCCACACACGCACAGAGGCATTGTCGAAGGCCCGAACACTTGTGGCCCAATGTTTCGGCTTTCATATTTGCCTTTATGCCTGAGCAAATGCTTCTTTCGAGCCATTAAGAAGTCAGCCCCAGAGACAATGGTCCACAGTCGAGCCTGAAGGCTGAAACACTAAAGGTCTTCATTGGGCCCCACTCTAATGAAGAACAGCAACCAGATTTCCGGCTGTGGGAATTTTAAAAGCTTTCAGCTTCACAATTTGGCCCACTAAATTAAATTGCTATACACATATTCGGCTGCCATTATTATTATATTTGTATTTGAATATGTTATTAAGTTGTGATAGTATTTTCTTAGCTTAGTTAAGCATGGCATAAAAGCAGACCAGCTAACTTTAAGAGTTGCAATCAATAAGCGTTTTCACGACCATTTTAAATTCAAACTGGCGAAACCATTTTACATCTAAAAGATATCATTCGTTTCATATTTTTTGTGAGAATCTGAAGCAAGTGCGAGCAATTTCTTTGTTTTTATGTAATTGATGTAATTGAAAGAGAATAAATATTTATTATTCATAACAATATAACAAGGCAGTAACCAATAAATTTCATAACTATTCTTAGGTAATGACAAGCATAAAAGTGCACAGCTTTCTTTATGAATTTTAATCAACAGTCATTTTTATTATACAACAAAAAATTTAATATACGAGTATGTAACATAAGTAAGAACTTACAATATCTCATATTTAACTTATACCATTATATTTTTATTTTTTATTCATTTATGTTGCGGGTATTTAAGTGAGACTCTGAAGCAATTAAAAGCAATTTCTTAATTGAATTAAAAAATAATAACTATTCTTTTATCTGAGCATTTGATAGGTGTAAAAGCAGCCCTTCTACTTTTATTAGTTTCAATTATTAGGTATTTTTATTATGCATAAAAGGCTGCTTCTAAGTAAAAACTAACGACATAAATTCATATGTAACTTATATCAATAAATGTTGCTTGCAAAACCTCATGAAGAAAAAAGTTCTATATTTGCTTATTTATTTATTACATTTAAGTGTGAACTGAGTGCTAGTTTTTAATTTTTGAAATATACAACTTGAATCAGCAACTTGTTTTCATTAAAATACAATTGAAATAAAGACTACTTTCAAATTGTATATTTAGCCTAATCTTGGTAGTTGCAATAAGTCTGTATTTTCTAGTAGCAACAGTTTCAATCAATAGACAAAAAATATTCAGCTTACACCAATAGATGTTGCTTGCAAAATCTTATTTAGAAAATAGTTTTGTATGTTTGTAATTTGCTAGTATTTGAGTTGGAAATAAGAGCAATTTCTAAGTGTTGAAATTAAAACGAAAAGGAATTAACAACTTGCTTACAATATCATTGACGTATAAACTGAATTCAATAGTTAATGATGGCCTAATCTTGTAGTTGAGACAACTGACAAATTGTTAACTTTAACCGATTTAATTAATAGGCGTTTTCATTATGCAAAATATTTAATTTCTACCAATAAATGTTTCCTGCAAACTCTCATTTACAAAATAGTTTGGTATGTTGTTATATTGACAGTACTTAACTAAGAACTGAGAGTAATTTCTAAGGCATGAAATGAAATCGAAAAGGAGTTAGCAACTCGTTGTCGTTACAATACCATTAAAATATAGACTGCTTTCAATAATTACAGATTGCACAAACTCGAAGTTGCGACAAGTGGGTATTTGATAGTCGCTTCAAGTCGAAGCCAGTCTTCTGTTCATTATACCATAGTTTAGTTGCATTTGCGAGGCGTCTCCACGCTGTTACCCGTGAGGGGCGACTGACATTTTGAGTTGCCTGCGAGTGCCGCCTGCTGTCAGGTTTGTTTCTGTTCCGTAGGCATTTCACGGGGCCTGTTGCAAGTTCTTTGCTTCACCTACGTTACACTTCATTTTGCAACTTGCAACTTTCGAGTGCTGCCTGCATGCGAGTATGTGTGTGTGTGCGAGTGTGTGTGCGTGTTTACAAAATAGTTTTGTACTTACTTCTACTTGAACTTTTTAGCTTGCTTTTCTTTGCTGTCGCAACTTTTCGCCTGCATTGTTTTTGACTGCAGTCGCAGTCGCCGCGCTCACTCCCCCCCCTCCATCCAGGACATTCTGGCCTACAAGTGGATTCGTTTCGTATCTTAACCCTGCCAGCCTGCCAGCCTGCTGCCTGACTGCTCCTGCCCTCCACCGAGTCCTGCCTTGTCCTGTGCTGTGTGCTGTGTGCTGTCTCTCGGCAGCTCTTACTTCAGTTTTGCGTTAGTTCGTTGCTCGTGTCTGCCGCCGCTCTCTGCTAGTGAAGCCTGTAATTTATTTCTTGTTTTGATTGAAATATTGCTTTACAAGCAAAAAGACACGCACACACACACACACACAAACACAGTTATTGTGCTTGCAGGCCGACGTAGGCAGAGATTCGTTAAGTTTGTCGGCATCGAGGAGGCGAGAGCGGGACGCAGGCGACAGGGTTTAGCAAATACGCAGCATAGGCTGGCAACTCTAAGCCAGAGTTTCGGTTGCCCTCTGTTCAAGTGACAGCCTGTCTGCTCTACGCACACACTTCATTACACAGCTCTGCGCTCTACACTGCGACAAATCGTCCTGAACTATCCGAGAATTAACTTCAACAGCTGGCACATTTGAGAAGTTGAAGCAAAGCGTAAATCGAGGATAATATTTTAACGTTTTGCAATATCAATTGAAAGTTGGGCTTAAAATTTTAATGTTGAACTTTAGTTGCTGTCTCTTTTAAAAACAAATCCGAAATATATACTTAATGAAACTTTTTCTATATATAAAAATAATCAAGTTAATAATTTTACATTTTGCCATATCAATGCAAAGAGAGGTTTAATAATTGACATGTAAAACTTTAACGCATTGCAATATGTAGATGCCGATAAGAAATTATCTTGTTGGCATATAACTACAATTTAGTTATAATCTACAACTTTAACGCATTGCAATAAAGCGATGCTGATAAAAAATGTTCTCTTTGGCATTTCAACTCAACTTGTTTTATTAAAATGTAGAATTTTAATGTTTATCGATGCTGATAAGAAATATTCTTGTAGGCATATCAATACAACGCTTCACTTTAACGCTATATTGTAACTCGATGCTGATAAGTTAAACACTTCAAGGCCAAACTATACATTAACTCATATAATTTTACTGATGCTGATTAGAAAGTTAACTCGATCTGGCAAATTTTGCATTTTATCTGCAGCCGCCGAACTCTTGACTTAGATAAGCACAGTCTATCACAATAATCTACAACTGTTCATTAGAACAATATACTTTTTATGGTTTTCTTATGGTTTCTGATATCAATAATCACACTTTTGCTGTTTGAATTGGCGATAGCTACTTAAGTAATTAACCTAGTTTTAAAACGCTCTCAACTCAATTGCTTATCGATAGCTGCTTAAGCAATTAGCTTACTTTGATATAGCACAAAACTCTATTGTTTAGCAGCTAAAAGTTTGTTTGCAAAAAATACTCGAAATCACAAAACATGTGAAAGAAACTCTTCTTGAGCAAATCTTCATTTCGGTAACATAAAATTAATTTTCAAGCCCAAAATTCTCACATTTTTACAAAGCCCAAAAGTTGCCTAATATAATAAATTAACAGCAAAATGTATCTAAATTTGTTTTAAAATTGTTTTCTAAACCTTCACAATGTATTGCTGCTTTTTCTCCCAGTCTAGCCCATTGAAGCAGGCAGCTCTAAAAAATTGTATTCATTTCCAAACATATGCACTTGTCTCCTCTTATTGTGTGAGTGAGTGAGTGAGTGCCTATTGCCATCCCGCTCGCTGGCAGTGTTTGTGCTCTGGCGTATACCGTAAACAGGCATATTTCAATCAAAATTACATGGGACTATTGAATTCAGTTGCCTAAAAGCCCGTATTGGGCAACAGGAGCAAAATCAACATCAACATCAACAACAACTAAAAGTTCGGCCTCGACTTCCACTTCAAAGTTGTATTTTGTTTTTGTTGGGGCAACAACTCTGGCCCTCTGTTATTGTTATTGTTGCTGTTGTTGCTGTTGTTGTTGTTATTCGTTGGAGCTGGGAGGAAATGCTTAGAAATTTGCAATTAACTCCAGGAAATAAGTGTTTACAGTTAAATTTTATAGCACGGCAAATCGGGCCACTGGCAATCCAATTGTACGAGCAGCACTTGCCTCAACGACGCAAATTTGCAAATATTAGTTGACTTAATAACTGGACAAGGCAGTTTGCGGAGCCTGCCATTCAACTCGCACACAATTCAAATTCCAATTCCAAGTCCCAAGCGAGCTGAACTTTGTGATTTATGCCATGCAAATCGATTTGATTCGCTGCGATTCGATTGGATTCGATTCGAGGGCTCTAACAATGCAAAATTAATTCCGAGGACTTGTCAATTTAATACGTCGCAAATCTAAACGACATTCAGCGGCTTTTGTGCGATCGGCTCAGCGGCAAAAGTCAAATTGAATCAACAACATTAGCAACAAAGAGCCACCCGACCCCATCTGACTCCCGTCGCTGGCCCCCGCCCCATTTGCCCAGCTGCATTACCAACTGAACCCTTGCCGACAGCTGGGGAGAGAGCTTCATCATCATTATGATGCTCAATATCTCGACGGCGTCTCTCGTCTGCCATTTTACATTATAAATTGCATTATAATTCAAATTTTGCAATAAATCTCAATTTCAGCACAAAGACGCCGACTTGGCGATAGGGAGCGGGCGGGACGGGGCAAGGCGAGGCGGCAGCAGCTGAGGCAAAAAACTTTATAGCCCTCGACGCACCTTGAAAAGAAATGCCCGGCAAATCAATCGATTACGCGACTTAACTTTTCAATAGCCCAACGACAAGCGGACAGCCAGACGGACGGACGGACGGACGGACGGACGGACGGACAGACGGAAAGTCGGAAAGTTGGAGCGCGCAAGCGGAAGGGTTGAGGGGAGCGAACAGTTGGACAAGACAGGTGCGTGCTGGGAGAGGGATGAAGTTACGCCAGCTACGCCTTTATGTTTATGATAATAATGGGGCTCGGGCTGCGATTGATTGTCGGTTAGTTGTCTGGCAAATTCTGTTCAATATATACCTGCTTCGCTCCCTGCTTCCTCCCCCAACTTTCGTTTTAAATGTGTATAGAAAGCTACGGCAAAGACTCGTTGTCGTTGTCGTTGCTGTTGCTGTTGCTGTTGTTAGAAGTTTGCGATTGTATTTTGCTAATAGGGATGGTTGCGACTTTGAAGGCTTAAAGAAAGTGCAGTTAACACATAATCTGTTTATACTAAAGATGAAAATGGCAAGAAAACTTTCGTTGGCAGCAAGAAAACGATATTGATTTTAATGCATACAACATCTGCACTGTAAATAAGAAAATATTTCACTTTCTTGTTGAATTATCAGCAAATTTTGAAGAATGTTTTAAAAATAAACTCATTAAGCAAACAACTGACTGCTATATTTCTATATGTATATGTATTATAATTAAATTAAATAAGCTCAGCAAATTTAATGAATATTTGAAAAAATTTAAAAATCAATAAGCAAACATCTATGTACTCCAATTTCTAATATAAATAAAAACTATCAAAGCTAATTAAAAGAATATTTTAACTAAAAACTTATGAAGCAAACATTTAAATATTTCATTTTATTTCATTCATTTTATTTTTTTAGAAAAAATATCAGTTAATTTAATGAATACTTTAAATAAAACCTCATAAGGCAGACATCTAAATATTTCATTAAAAAATAAAAATAAAAAGAATACAACAAATTTGATAAATGTTTTAATTAAATCCCCATTAAGCAGATGACTAAATATTCCCTCTTTAAATATATTTCAAAAAATGTCAGTAAATTTAAACACTTTTGTTACTAAGACCACAAGAGACTTACATCTAAATATTCCAATTTTCTAATTGAAATAAAGAAAAAATTTCACAAGTTTGAAAAATGTATTGTGAAATATTGGAGCAAATGTATTTAAATATTATTTTGAAATATTGTTGTATTAAGATCATATTCAGGAGAAAAAGTACACAATTTCATGTAGAAATATAAAGAATTTTATAATTATTTCTTTCCGCCTTTTTTGGTCTATAGATCGAGTCATGTGTCAGGCATGTAAATTGCAGTGCTTAATCATTTTAATCTAGCTGCGGGGTAACCCAATTTTGTTGCCGTGCTCTATGCGATTCTAATAAACGATAAATCTGTGCCAAGGCGGACAACAAAAAGCAAAAAAAAGAGGGAAATGTAAAAAGAGACTATAACCTATGCGAGTGTGCTGAACCCAATAAAGTATGCAACTGCCAATGGCATCTATACTGGGAAGATATTAAATATTTACACCCACATGCGAATATCCATATAGCGCAGGTTTGTCTGTGTGCCATTGTTGTGTTGTGTGCGTCGCAGGCAGCATAATGTAATAAGTTGTGTTGCGAGCGCCCAAAAGGGTCGCCGAACAAAAGGGAAGTCGAGTCCGCAAATGGGGTTAGCGACACGGCCCCATACAATTGAGTTAAAGTGCAAAAAATGTGATTTCTTAGCTGGCTTTTAGGCCGGCAACAACTTTGACCGGCTCGGCAATTTCTCAATCAATTTCCACCTCAGATAGGTAGATATATATGTACGATATGTATGTGATGATTATGGGCAGGATTGGTAATGCTATCGTGCATGTGAAATGAAGAAGATGGCGAGTGTCTCTATGTGTTGAGTTGCGCCAGCTATTTTTCAATATTCACACACAAAAGATTAACATAATTTAGCCATTTTCATAACCTCAGACCGTGCTTAACCCCTTCGCAAGGTAATGGGCATTTGGCAATTTAATTTCTTGCACGCACAATCGACGAGCTAAGCTCCAGCATCACACACACGCACACACACACAAACACACGCGGACTGCGAGCATCTTCTTCGGCTTCGACTTCAGCTTCTGCTTCATACCCAGCACAGCAATATTGCCAGTCATAAATCCTGCTTAAATTGTGCATGTAGAGGATTTTTGTTCCAGAACGGTGCCCCCCAAACGCAACGCAACGCAACGCAGTCCAACCCAAAACCGAACCGAACCCAGCCCAACCCTTCCCCGCCCACACCACCGCCCTCCCATTCCACACACTTCGCTACTTGGCTGCCAGCAAATTCCTCAGTGCACACTGTGCTCAGCTCAGCTCTCCCTCTCTTTCTGGCTGCCCCGCTTTGGTCGTGCATATGTTAATAACCGTTAGCTTTGGCAGCAGTGCGTGTTTATGCACACGTGCCATCCCGCTCGCACTCCAGCTGCAGCTACATAGTCTGCGCTCTCTTTCGAAATGCGCTGCTTTCCTTTTATTTGATATTATTACGATAATTTATTTGCTCAATAAATTTTTTTGTTCCCCAGTGCCATAATTTCAATCTCGCTCTGCTTTCTTTTTATTGTATTTTCCGTTTTGCTCCATAGATGGCGCTGCCGCTGTGCGAATATAGCGCTTATATTTGCTGTTTGATGATGTTAAGAGCTGCTCTTTGTCGCCAGCAACAAATAAACTCCCTCTATACTCGTACTTAATGCTATGGTTTCTGGATTAGCCAATGACGCGGTTGACTACGAGTACAAAACTGAAAATACCAGCTGAATAGCTTGCACATAAATTATCAATGAATTTCCATGCGATTGCTGCGGAATCTCGCTGCAATTTGATTATTATTATGGCTCTTCAATAGACTCCAAATTATCTGCAATAATGCGAAAATTTGAATTTAAAAACATAATTTAACTAAAATTCTTCCACAACTCTACTGGAAGTATTAAATTTGCGTCGGATAAATCAAAGTCAATATATACAACTAAGAGCTTTGTATAGTTTTATTGATCCGACTCTGATGCAGAGTGATATCAATACGAGGCGATGCAAAAACGAGACGTACACATGCAAAAATGTAGCACAGATACAACATAGTATAGTCGGAGCATATCGGAAGAGGCAACAAAAAGTGGCATTACTATCGCAGAGTGGACATAAATTAAAGTAAATAGGTTGTAAAAAGCGTAAATCATATTGTTAATGGTCGCAGTCCTTTTATTATTTGTTTATGCCAACACTCGCACCGACTTCTTTTTAGACACTTTCATTGTTGTGCGCCACTAATTTATCACTTTGTTTAACACTCGAAACACTTTTTGCTGTCACTCGTTGTTAGCATTTATTCCTTTTTTACATATCCTTTTTTTTTGGCTGGGGATTGTTGACACGTTAATTTAAAGGCTGGTAAACAAAGTAAATGACCCACAGTTGAAATATTGTGAATAAATCATTTAAGCGCCGCGCACAGACAATTAAAAGAAAATAAATAGATATTATTCAATATTATCAACAATTTCGCAAGATTATTGTGTTTGCTTTTGTTTATTTTGTCCGGTTTTTGCAATGGCAAACAAAACGTGTGAATTGGAATTTCGAATCAAAAACACACGATAAATTTCAGCACGTTTACTTGGTTGTTCGTGCGCCACAATCGGCCTCAGTTTTGGACGGTTTCAATCGGAACAAAACTCCCAAACACACCAAAACACGTCTAAAACTAAGGTCTCTCGTGGGCAGCCGCTGGTCTCCCTAAAACACGCACACGCTCCTTGGATGTCCTGCTGCACAAATAAGACGATAAATACGCATAGCTGTTGATGTAATAATGTCATGCTGAGTGCGACTGTTGCATGCTGCTTACCTTCTAGTCGAATGCAATTTGTTAATGCTTCACTTACCTGAAATGAAGAAAGAGAGTTGTGGTGTATTAGTAATGTGGCGATAAGTTGCAGCAAAAAGTTCGCAGAAGTTGAGTCATATGGAACAGCATATTGCCACAGCGAGAGTATCGCAACTTTCTGCACGTTTCCCAGGCATTTTGCGGCGCTTTGGCCAAAGTTTTTGTGCGCGCGGAAGTGCGCCACGTTGCATGCCTCAGTTACGCGCCGGGCAAAAGCGGAAAGTCCTTTTTAATGCTGGCTTTGGCTCGACAATTGTGTTTTGTTGTTTAATGCAAATGAATGTCAGCACGCATCCTTAATGCATGCTGATCAAATGCGTTCTTCAGTCTGATTCACTGCGCTCTCGAGCGGCCCGCAGAGCACTCGAAGCGAAACCGACTAAACGGACTAAATTAAAACACGAACTCGGACTGAAAGCCGCCGCAGAGAGGCCACTTCTACGCCAAGTTGACCGTATTCAAGGGGCATGCCACTCAACGCACAGACTCTGGCAGCGTGGTCATATTTTCAATGGCTTAGAATAATCAGGGGCGGGGAGGAAGCGCACGCACAGCTTCTCTAATTAAACAAACATTTTGTAATTTTCGTTTAACGGCAAAGCGACGACACGTGGTCGCCTCTCGGGGGGCGGCGCTGGGCGTGGCACAAACCACTTAAGTGCCAAAGCAATTTAAAGCCAACCCAGCACACGACTGCTCCCAATTCATGTGTGTGTATGTGTGTGTTGGAGAGTTTACATATGTATTTGTGTAAATATGTGCCCAACATATTTCGCAAAAAATAAACACAGCCGGAGGCTGTATAAGCAAACTCACCCTCGACATTCAGGCGGGTCAAATTTAATGCTCGACAGCAGATCGCTTTCAAATTTATTTGTTTATTTATTAACTGCATTACATTTATTTCTTCATTTCGGCCGCGGGCTGGAGTTTCAATAGCACAACTCCGTGCGCTTAAAGAGTTTTAAAGGGATGCCCCATAACTGTCGCCGGCAAGTTCTTTATCAGACAATTAGCACTTTATATCTGCGAGCCAAAATATCTGAGCATCCGCAAAAATTATTTATAAAGCCATCCAAGCGCAGTCGAAAAGTTTCCCTCCACTGGCAGCGCCAAAACTTGCCTCATAATTTGCTGTTATTTAAAACCATTCATTTCCGCTCATTTTACTACTCGACTCCTACAAATGCCAAACTCCCCCCCACCGCCGCTGCAACGGTGTCTATTCTTTGATGCGCTTTCCCCTGCAACACACTATCGAACCCAGTGCTGGGTCCTCTGAATTCCATTAAAACTTTTACACCCAAAATAGTTGCACACACTAAAAAGATATAACTGCTAAGTTATAGTACCCACCAAAGTTTACCGAGGGGAGTCAATTTGAGGGAGGGGGGTTGCTGTGGGGGCGCTAAGCAGCAAACTGCAGTAAACTTGAGAATGGAAGCGAGTCCGAGCAGCCTTATTAATAATTTTTAATTTCCTTGATGACTTCCCAGTTATTAACAGCGCCCCGCAGAACGCACAGAAGCATGGCTAGCTCTTGTTATTTCCTTCAACTGCATTCGCGTTCTTTTCGACAAGTTGAGAGCGAGTTTCAAGCGCTTGTTTCTTATAAATATTGCAATGGAAATGCTGCACTTAGTTTCACTTAGAAACATAATAGATTTCCATGCTCAACTGCAATCAAGTACATACATTTCAACAGACTACAACTGGTCTGATTTACAGGGTATGCGCAACGTGCACAACGTGTGTTAATCGAGTGCTTTGTGTAGTTCTCATTTTGCTCTCGGCGACGTTTTAATTGTCCTTGGCTCGCCAGCTGGCTTGTTGATTTGTTTGCCATTTATTTGCGCGCTCTCGTTCTGTTCGTCCTGCGGCCATGCGCTGTGTTTTTAATGACAGCTGTCAGCATTTCTGCTGCACTAGTCGTGCAGTAATTGCGCCCTAATTTGATTGATTGCGGCCGCCGCTGCCGACCGCTAGATGGCGCCCATAATTGAAACTGATTGAGCGCAATAGAATGAACTGCATGCGGCATTCGTCGTTGCTGTTTTGATCGCACCGAATTATTAATCACGACACGTGTCCAGTGTCAGCAGCGGACAAATTACCGAGGCCAGGAGCAGCAAAAAATACTTTGACGGCAACTGCAATAACTCTGGAAATAATTTAGATTTCCTCCACACGAAATTGCAAAGGCACAAAAAGTTGTTGTGTCGTTGTTGCTGTTGTTGTTGCTGGCAGTTGCACAATGCCAAAAATGTCATTTGTCAAATGCAAACAGCTAAGAATAAACATCAACGGAAGTAATGCAGCCACAAAATACATAAAACAAGCGGCAACAACAAGCACCGGGGCTGAGACAACAGCGTCGAGTGTTGGGGCAAGACCAACACAGACAGACAGAGAGACAGACAGAGCAGCTAATTATCAGCAACAAGAACTGTGCAACTTCTCGGCAAAACAAGACAAATGCAGTGGGGAGTGGGAGTGCAAAAACTAAGAGTATTAATGAATAGCAAACGACTTTGACTTTGCCAGCGAGTGGCCAACCAAACAGACCAACTAAGATCCAGTCTCCCGCACTCCCCCCCCGTCGATGTGGCACTTTTTACTGCAAGCTAAGTAATTTGGGCAGAGCTGCGCGAAGCTGTGATGAAAACAATGATAATGCCCGCAATGATGATGATGATGATGATGCCGGTCTGATGCTGGCGCTGATGATAATGGAAATGCATTGAGTGCTGCAGCCAGCGACATTGGCTATTAATCATCTTTAAACAAAAGACAGGCAGCAAGTAACAGCAGCAGCAACTACTACTAACACATCAACAACAACTGCAACTGCAACAACAACAACAACAACTGCAACAGCAATAACAACAACTAAAACATAAACATCAGGTTAACCCTTTCCGGCACCAGCCAAGTCCCCGTTGCATTTTCGTCAGCTTAAAGAGCTGAGTCCTGCACAGTGGTTCCACACATCAGCAAACTTCACTGCATTCATTTAATTGTATTTGGAAATCATTTGCTGAAGGATTTATTCCACAGAAGCAGCTCAGCATACTTCTATGTTTACTAAGCATTCTCAGTTTTTCATAAATTAATTTAAGCATGTTTTCCACACTTTTTCAGTTCGTCAATGATTGTTTTTTTTTACAATTTCGAATATCAAGAAAAACATGTGTATAATTTCCTTCTTTTTCAGCTATAGTTACATTAAAAGCTGTTCATTCTAACTGAATGACTAAACTATTTAAATTTCAACAAGTTTTCAAATTGTTATTTGAGAAATTGCAATGTTAGTTATCTGTGTTAGAAATTAAAGCTACTCTTAGACATATTTGTATTCGAGTAATTGAAAGAGAACTAAGAAAATAGTTTGCCTATTTTAAGTAAGCAATAAGTAGAATTTCCTGAAAAGACCTAGTTTAGCCAACTTAAAATCTTGCATAGAAAATGAATAGAAGAAGAGTTTGGCTCTTCCTAATTTGCTGCCCCTACAGTTTTTGGCCGCTAAAAGTGTGCTGTGGCCCACTGTGCCTGCAGTCTGATGCACAACGAGCGCAGTCAACAATGACAGACGAGCAACTGCTCTGATGTGCGATGGGCTGCTGGGAGGCTGTTGATATATGTCGCTTGGCTTGCTTGTTTGTTTGTCTCTGCCCCGCCGCATCCCCTCTCCTGCCCCGCTCCGCTCCGCTTCCGCCACCGTCGGCGCCCACAAGCCAGGTGCTGGGGTCGGTCTCGAGTTCGAGGGGCCATGTTGCTTGTCGCTGTCGCCGTCGTCGTCGTCGTCGTCGTCGTCGTCGTCGTCATCGTTTGTCGCATTGTCAAGAAGATGCATGTTGCTTGCCTTGCCAACGCAGCCCCTCTCCACACGTGTTTCCTTCGCAAATCCGTCCGTCTTGGTGGCCAGCAAGCACATTGGCATTGCTCTAAGCCGCCAAGTAGTTGGAGGGGCGCATTAAATCAGCAATTGAAACAACATCACTCATGACACGTTTCGGCCGGGTTGCGATGAGAACGAGACTGGCGTCCATTTTGTGTGCTCGTCGTGCTTAATTTGCGTTCAACACACATGCATGTCTGTGTGTGCGAGTGTGCGAGTGTGTGTGTGTGTGCCCCTAAAGTGCATTTAGTTGCAAGCATTTATTGTTTGCGGTCAAATCTGCTCGTCCGTCGCTCCGTCCCGCCGACTGTCGGCCATTGTCTTTGCTGCTGCTGCTGCTGCTGTGGTCCATTGTTGTAACGTTGCCCGGCCACAAATGTGTGCCTGTATAAGTATGTGTGTGTGTGTGTGTGTGTGGGACAACATATTGCAACGACATAAATGCATAATTAATTTGGCTTTCTGTGCGTGTACTTAGGCGAGTATTTGTGCGTCGAGAGCTGTTTGTCCCTCACTCGACTTCAACTTGATTCTCACGTTGAACTATTTGGCCCGGTCCTCAATTGTTGCCAGTCAGCAACCAGCCACCAGCCAGTCGTAGTCGGCAGTTGGTAGTCGACAGTCGACAGTCGACAGTTGCCTGTTAATTAGCCCAGTCCACGCATGCGTTATTCACGAGCAGCAGTAACCAAATTTGGCTGCATTTCGACACATTAAATCCCGAAAAATACACAAGTCAATGCACTGCTCGAAATCCCACAGAGATTTCGAAAGATGACACGTATTACAATACAATAATAGAGATCTATTCAACCAATCTATTCGCCATCTGATTTCATGGCATATTTGCATTACACAAGTTAAACTATTATGCAAAGAGATAATCAAGAAAAGATACTTAATTATAGTTGAAAGGTAAAGATAAAATCATAAAATTTTCAATGTTTTAAATATCCAAAAAAATATATTTAAAATGAATTAGCATTTGCGCAGATATTTGATTAGAATCAAAAAATGTGTTGTTATAAATCTAGTGTTTAGATAAAAAAGGGTAATTATTAATGCAATATTCAATTAAATACTGTACTTGAATGAGCATTTTTTTAGAGTAGTTGAATTCAACCTCTGACAATATTAGCCAAAGAGATTGTTGAAAAAAGGAAGATTACTAATTTATGTTTTAAAATTAAGATAAATTGATATACCAATGTTTTCAACATCCAATATATTTGAATTAATATTTCTTTTGAAAATTTATATTTAACAAACACAGTTATAATCCATAGGGATAATCAATGAACATTGTATAATTGTATAAAAATAATAATTTATAATATAAGTGTTTGAAGTGCAAGATAAACTAATGTAATTATTAATGTTTGCAATATCCAAATAAATTTAAATAAGCACTTTTCAAATATCTGAGTGAATAACAAAAATAAGAAACTAATATAATATAATATATTGTAATATATAGAATTGAGTGATAGTAATATAAAACTAATAAATGGCTGACTTATATCTTATAGCGTGAAATTCAAGTTACAATATTATATTAATATATAATATAATTAACAATTTTTTCGGTTGCCATGCAAATAATTTAATTTATTTAACAATTAAAAACAATATTGAAATTGAATAAAAGAAATTTTGATGCACTGAAAAAATAGTTAGAATTATTACAATGATGGTTTATATTTTATAGTGTGAAATTCAAGATACAATAAGAAATATATCAATATTTTCATCAAATAATGTACAAATTAATCAAATAATATTTAAAGTGAACAATTAAATTTTTTATAAAAGAGATACTGATAGAAAAAAAGATTGATTTGGTTAAAGTTATGAGTTATTTTAAATCCTGAAATTTAACATACAATCATGCAATCAACAATTAATTAAAGTATTATTAAAAGTTTAAAAGAAGTGCTAGAGAAGCAGCCTAACAAACGAGTAGCTTGAATAATAGAATAAAGAATTAAACACTATTAGAAAATATATTTAGTTCCACGAAAATTTATGTTACTTGAATGAATGAATTTAAATTCGGTGTCTACGAATGCTCTCATTATATTTGGTTACTGAAGTGAGTACAGATTTGTGAAAATATGTGGGAATAGTCTTTTCTATTTTCCACACTTCTTTGCAAAGTCATCTGCACATGATTTGCGAGTTGCGGCTGCTTCGCAGTCAATTAAAATACTTGAGCACAAGTCGCAAGTATTTGCACGCAACGTTTTATTGCATTTGCGAAATTTATAGAAATCATGAACGATTCTGAGTTCGTCTCTCTGTCTCTCTGTCTGTCTGTCTGGCTGGCTGACTGACTGTGCGACTTGTCGATGTCGTTTTGCTAACTAGCAGAAAATGAAATGCTTTATGTGCACACACAGAGCTCATTAGTATCCATAATTTATGTCAAACTTCTTTATGTGAAGTGCCAGCAGGAGTCGGGAGTGGAGAATCGAGAGAGAGGAGTTGGGAGTCGGGAGTTGCAACCCATCCCCAGCTAGAGCGACGCCAACAGCCGCTCCACAAATAATACGCCCCACCCTAGACGCAGTCTTCGCCTCTCCCCAGTCTCGTTGGCAGTCGACTTAAATCATAAAATCATGAGCATGAACTCACTTGTATATAGTAAGCGATATATGCTCATATATTTGCGACGGCGGCAGACTGCGCTGCAAATAAATTTCAGTTATGAGCTGGAATCGCGCTGTAATCGTTTCGTTTAATGGGAAGCACGTGTGAAAGCTGCAATTTCTCAGAGCAACTGCAGCCGCAGCTCATTAGAGTTGGGGACATGTTTGTGCCCCCCCCCTGTGCATGTTGCACGAATGGTGGGCACTTCAAGAGCCAGTTGCTTGGCTTCCCAGTCGCACAGATATTTATAGGCTGCGCAGATTGGCAGCGCCAAACAGATTTCGCCAATGATTTAGTTGCGTTCGGGCGTCAAGTGAATCATAAGCCAAAGATTCTTTCAACTTCGGCCCTCGCACATAATTTATGCGTCGCTCCAAAATGCCACTAGCTGGCGACGAAGGACTGCTTTTCAATTAGGGCAGCGCAATGCAAATTTATGCAAATCCTTGGCCAAAAAACTAAGCAACATCCCGGCAAAGGCAACAGGACGACTAGCTCAGTGGCCAGTCGGCTGGTCGAGTACAGTTGCCCCCGGCCATGGCATTTTGTGACATTGTTCTGCATAATTTGCACCTCGAGCCGCGAGCTGTGAGCTGTGAGCTGTGAGCCTGCAGATCGAGCTGCCAAACTACCGTTGCGAGCTGCTGGCTCTATTGCCACCGTTAAATTAATAAAACGTAAAATTTCCCATTTTAATATTTATGAGTTTTCGCGCTGCGTTCCAACGGCAGCTCTAACAAATTCTGCATACTTTAACGCCAAGTTCTTCGCTCCGCCAACGAAATCATAAGAATTTACGCGCCAAACCTAATTTTGTCGCCTCGCGGTGGCAACTGCCTGGTGGCTGGTGGCAGGTGGCAAGTGGCAAGTTGCTGGTGCGGGGCAGCGCGCATTCGCTTCTCTCTTTCACGCCATTAACTACAATTCCATAAAGGTGCAAGAGGCGAACAACAGCGAAAACAACGCCACCCACCCACGGGCTGGGCCAAGACAAACGCGGGCAATTTGCAAATGGCAACATTTTTTAAAGCTGCCACATTTCAACGGCGCGGCGGCACAACGGATTCCTGCGCCACTCGCATTAAAGTGGATTAGTTTGCTTAAGCAGCCAAAACATTCACCAACTAGAGGTATCAATAAAGTGTTTCAATTGCTGCTTACACATTGAATTGTTATTGAAATCTTTTAGTAAATAAATTATACTGAATAAATGCTGCTTACATCTTTTCAAAAGACAAACTATCGCAATAATTTATTTTGTAATGCAAATGCACAATTTAGTGAGTCAACAAAGTGTTTTATTTTGGAAGTTGAATTGTTATTGAAATCTTGTTTCTCATTTACGTAGACACGACGACACTTTCAATAATTATATGAAATAAATATATAGTGTATTGCGAAAAGTTTACACATAATCACAGCAATTTATCTTTTCATAATATGGTCAGCAATAAAATGTTATTAAGAGAATTCTTTTGCTTAAGAAAGGAAAGAGGTTCAAGCCAAGAAATATTAACAAAGTGTTTCATTTGCTGCTTGGAAACTGAATTGTTACTGAAATTTTATTTAAAAATTATTTAGAGACGACATTTTCAATAATTAGATTAAATAAATGTAAAGTGTGAAACAAAAAGTTTACAAACAATCGCAGCAATTTCTCTTTTTAATACTGCGGGTCGTAAGTTAATAAAAAGTAGTTTTTACTTATTGAATTCCTTTGCTTATATGGGGAGAAAATATTGCTGCCTAAAAATATCAATAAAGTGTTTCATTTGCTGTTTGGAAACTTTAACGTTAATGGCACTTTATGTGGATGCAACATTTGAAATAATTATATAAAATAAATGTAAAGTGCATGTAAAACAATACTCGATTAGTTGAAGAACTTTCTTTTTCTAACCATAAATTAGGCAACATTTAATTTTATTAAGATTTATCTATTTATTAGGTAGGCCAAACACTTAACAACGGGAAATATCAATAAATATGCTGGACATAGGAATTTCATCTGAAATTTATGCAAACACAACATTCTGATCTATTTAATTAAATACATGTAAAGTGAATTTAAAAACAAATTATAAATAATTTCAACAATTTTGTTGGTGAGGTTTGGAACTGTTATATTAGTCTTTTATAACAAAAAAAAACTCTGAAGTAGCTTAGAAAAAATTACAAAAAAATTATGACTTCTATCTATCTTTTAAGTAATCATTAATTTTTCTACATTACATTTTATTAAGTTAAATTTTTTTTAATTATATTCTAAGAAATTTCAATTTTCAAATAGAACTGTTACATTTAAATTATATAATATGTTATGTTATGTTATTAATGCACTCATAACAGAAAGGGAAATTTAAAATGTTAAAGTACAGTTTTCTTGAAGAATAATTGCTTGTGTAGCTCTTATTTAAAAGTTGAATGGATTTTGATGGCACACGCTTCACATGTGTTTAACACATTTAACAGATTTGCTTGCAAGTGGAAAAACCCCTCAGTTGTCAACATCAAATGCACATTCATCAATCTGCTCGCTCTGGCCACACTGCAAATGATTCGAAGGAGAGAGCCAAAGTCTTTTGGGCATTCGTCATTGCAGCGCCTACCTTGACCCACAAAAAGCAATGCAACGAGTTGAGTGGAGCTTTTAAGCCTGCTGGCTTAAACAAAGCAAACGGACAGTTTCGGGCATTTGGGCCAACTTCTGTCGGGCGGGATTTGCCGACCGAGAAATTGACGTGCCAACAAATTTGCCTGTCGACTCTTCAAAATATTTCAATTCTCTCTTGTTGTCTCGCTTTTTTTTATCGCCTGTCGTGTTCACTTGCTGTACGTGTGTCTGTGTGTGTGTGTGTGTGACGTTGAAAGTTAACGTGCAAGAGAATAAAAAGTCATTTTTGTGTCTCGTGCCAATCGCATCGTTCATTTCCCTTAAATGCTTCGTCGCCTGCCGCCAAATGCAAGAAATGCACGCAAAGCGCAGAGAAGAAGAAACCCAAAAGAAAGGTGTGACTGCGTGTGTGAGTGGGATGGCATATTGTGTGTGGGTTACTTCGCTGTTCGGTCAGTCAAGTTGCTCTACCCGCTCCCCGCTCCCCGCTCCCCGCTCGTGTTATGTTTAATTGAATGCGATTTCATTACGACGCTCGAACTGTGCCGCCTTCTTTCCACCTCACCGCAGTTCTCATCACATCGCGCAGCATTCTCATCTCGTCTCGCTCTCTCGTTCGCAGCAGGCCCCCCGCATTGAACACGCTTTTCGGCTCGTATTCGCCGTCCTTGTTGTTGTCGTTGTTGTTGTTGCTGGTCGTTGTCGCTTGGACGTTTGCTTCTGGCCCAGCGGAAATTGAGGCATTATTGTGATTCAGTGATTTTGCTCTTTTGCGCCACATTCCTCGCTGCTGCAGCTTCAACTCCAGCCTGCAGCTTTCAACTCGCTGCCTTGTTGATTTTGGCATTTCAATGGGGTTTTTGTGTGCCGGCGATTGGATCCGGTTATTAAGTGCACACACACACACACACACGCGCGCATCGACCAGCACACTCACACACACTCACTCTCTCACACACTCATTCAGTTAGCCATTCAATTGCTTTGTCGCTCGCTCTGAGGTGCGAAACTAATTTGCACTGAAATTAGTTTTCTTTCTCTGCCGAAATCAACCCAACGATTTCTGCTGCATGTTGCAGCAACTACACGATTCTATGTATATATTCTTTTAATGAGGCGCACATGTCCAGTCGACTGACCATTTGGCCTTGTTAAGCTGTTGAGGCATCGACTGCATACGAGTTTGAGGCATTAATAGGGCGTGCGGCCGCGTGGCGTTTGGTCGTGTGGCATGATTAGTGTGGCATGCGTCTTGCGCCGGCGGGATTTGACGGACTGCCAAAAAGTTGGCGCACAGCAAACCAATCAAAATGATTGCCAAGCAGCAACTTTTTGCAGCAAATCAATTGCGACACTTTCGACCATTTAGCTGAAGTCCGAGTTATGCCATTAATGAAGACACTGCTAATGCACCACGCCCGCCCCTCTGCCCACACTGTCTGCTGCAGTCGAGAGACAAAGGCGGCGGCTGCAAACCGAGCACACTTAAGTGAAGCGCGTAATCCGAGCCACACAACAAATGCCGCAGATAGCGGCACGGAGTGAGGCGACAGGAAGCACACACACATAAGCAACTGAGGCAGGCAGGCGACGAGCAGCAAGCAGCAAAAGCAACTGGGGAAAATGCTAAGAAAACAGGATCAACGGCAGCTTTGCACGTTCTGCTGAACCGAGCTGAAACCCAAGACAACATTACCTCATCTGGAAACTCGAAGAGGTTGCGGACGCGGGTGGTAGTGGGAGCGGGAGCGGTGGCGGGGGCGGGGGGTTTGACCATCATCACGCTGAACTGCAAGCGAGCTGCTTAGATGAGATGTTCACTTATGTCGCACGGCAGCAACTCGAGCGTACACTGCGAGAAAAGCAGGCGCGAAATTTAAAAGTAATTGACTTATTACATCTTTGTGAACAGATTTTGAGGGGATTTTCTGATGACAAAACTGGAGAAAGAAGCAAGGAAGCAATGCTTGCAGCAAGCAAGGAATCTGAAAATTTCACTTGGGTTCAAATTGAATTAAGTTAAATAATATTTCATATTTCAATATTCTATATATATTTAAATATTTTCAGCTCAAAGCAAACCAGATTCACACACCAAATTAAACTTCTCTTTTATTTAAATTTTCTCAAAAAAATAATGATTCACAGCGCAACTTAAAAGAAAGAGACAATTGCTAATAGATTAACCGATCTTTGATTATTTTATTTTGGTCTTTCAACTCATGGGAGCCAAAAATCACAGACCAACTTAATGGAAACTGACAATTGCACATTTACTAACAGTTATTTTATTCTTAGTTTATATATATTCGTAAGAAATAATAATTCAATATATTCACCAAGTAGGACACAAGTTTCACAGACCAACTTTAAGGAAACTAATGACTGCTTATTTTTAAGCTAAACAGCAACCGTCTTTTTTTGTATATTAATAAAGAACAAATTAGAGAACACTAACAATGGCGTATTTATTAGCTGATCTTATATTGTATTTTTTTATACTTTTGTAATAAATAATATTTAAATTTTTTTAAGCATATAGCAAGCAAGACTTAAAAGAAATTAAACATTAACTGAGCTGAGTGTTTATATTTAGAATTTTTGCTTGCTAAATATGAGTTTAGTGAGTTATATATGTTCCCAACCCATTTCCATGTTCCATTTAAAAACAGAGGTATTTTAAATGTTAGTAACTGAAAATACTTTACCTCATTTCTATGTAATTTTCGTCCAGTTTCAGTTGCTGTGCAATTTAATAATACAATTTAAAGTGAGCTGAACGCGATAAACTGCGATTAGTTAAGATTACTGTTAAATAGCATCGATTGAAGCAGACTTTGGCGCTCCAGATTCTTTGCTTAAATACATTACATTACTCGTATTTGTTTACTTTGTTAATTGGAAACTTAAAAAGTAGTTGAAGAAAATGCAGTGGAAGCGCAGGCTTTTCGCTCAGTGTAGCGAGGGGAGTTGGAGTTTGTCGAGAGCTCGTGTGACAACGTTAAACTGGAAATCATTGCACGGTCACGTGTCAATCTTTAATGCGCCCCCTCCACCCCCACCCAAGCAGTGGGCAGCTGCTTCTTGGGGTTGCTGGCCAAAGTGAAACTGTCAAAGCGCATCTGACTTTTGCATTGGACAAGAAAGAACATTTGCCCCCCTCTCCACACGCTTTATGTATTATATTGTGTGCTGCGTATAATGACGGCAGTTGAATAAGCCAGCATAATGCCCGATGCCTGCTGATGATATAGACACAGTTGCTGGGCTTCAAGTTACGGCTGCTGAGTGTTTGGTTGAATTACCTGGCAACTGAAGTTATTTCGGGGCACAACTATTACAATCTATTAGTCAGTTTGACAGCACTAATACCAAGCTTGGCCCACTGACTGAGGCCTCAACTCGCAGAGGAGAACGAAGAGGACAACACTTAATTTCAATTGCTGCAATTAAGAGCAGCCCACACGAGGCGGGTGTGAGACGAGCACCCCATTAATATGAGTTTAAAAACTTGATGGCTTCAAAAAACCATCGAGCACAAAAAAGAGTGGCATGCGGACGAGAGAGCAAACCCCAAAAGTTCCCAACTCACATGTCTAATTAACCAGCTCTATGTGTGTGGGGGGGAGGGGGGCAGGGCCAAAGGGTTGTCACATGTGAACTGGCTGCTGACCTTTTTTTCAGCTGCTTTCTAAATCACTAGCCACAAGCTGTGGCTGCCTCCGAGTCCCAGACTGAGGCAGAGTCAGACGCCGCACCTAGTTAGAGCGGCGAAGAGACGTCCTGTGGCTGTCTGGCCGACTGACGGCGAATCATTCAACCCTTAAATTGGTACGCAATGTCAGCGATGAATTATCTGCAACCTGCTAAACAAGCGACGCTGCCTTCCAGCCATTTACATAACACGGCCAGCGGGGTTAGCCGGGCCCGGAGCCCGTTCATGGAGCCCGTCGCCCTGCTGCCAACTCTCGCAGCGCTTTTGTCAAATGTCGGACGGTGTCAAAGCGTCGCGCGCCGTGGCCATAAATCACAGACGGGGCCAGCGAATGGCCAAAAAAGGGCCACGAATCCGGCAGATTGCAGCAATAACTTGGCGGCAGTTTAAAGCCAACTTGCAGCGCTTACTGCTTTAAGGGCCAACGACCTCCACAAATATTATTGCGAACCAATATTTTACTTGTCGTTTCTTTCATAATTAACATACAATTATAAATATATATTAATAAGTCTTGTTAATTCATAAAATTAGTAATTGCTGGTAATCACATGAGCATCAATATTACATTTAGTAACTTTATTTCAATTTTCTTTAAGTCTATGAAAATTAATCAATGAACTCGACAAATATTGAGACCAACAATTCTCTAGTCATAATTTTCATAATAAACATGCATTCTAACACTCTGTTAACTGTTGATAAATCATAAAATTTGTGATTACAAATTCCTTGTAATCAATTTAGATTCTCCCTCTTTAGCCTTATGAGCAATATTTAAATACTCTTTAAGTCTATAAAAAGGAGCATTGCCATTTCAAAGCTGTGTAAATAATTTTCTCAACGACTTTAACAAATATTATTGCGAACAACTATTTTACTTGTCATAACTTTATTATAGTTAGCTATTCAAGTTTACAATTCAAGTAAATAGCGTGAAAAAGTATTTAGATTCTTCATCTTTAACCATATGCTCATTAATTTTCCCATTCAATGTCGATATTTTAATACTCTAAACAAAATTATAATAGTCTTTAAGCTGTGTTGTTGATTAAGATTCTTATAGACTAAGCACCGGATAAATATAATTAGAATGAAATGAAATTAGCCTAATTTCCAAATTGAATATGCAATTGAAATTAAATTATCATGTCTTTCACAATTGACATCTATTCAAATTAGCAGGATCATAGAAGAAATTGTGGTAATTTAATGACGTTTTTATTACAGCTAATATTTTAAAAACGGCGTGTGAAACAGAGATGTAATAGGCACAAAACACTTGTAATATATTTATATTTTTCCTCTTTCAGCACATTCTTATTTTTGTGACATTATTTCAATGTCGAAATCAAGAGCAATATGACAGTGTTTAAGTTGAAGTTCCTCATAATTTGTTCACACAAAAGAAAGCACAATTTGTGTGACAAGAAGTTCAATAAATGTGAAATGAATCGAATTAAAAATACTTGTGACGAGCACGGAAATAACTTGAGTGTGTAGTGAGTCGGTTAACTAACATTTAAGCCGCTGCGGTTGACAAACAGCGTTTGTAACAGCTGCAATTTGGCAGCATCGACGTGCAGAGAGACAGACACGTGGAGAGGGGGAGCACTTGTTGTGTTCGGTATTCGGGGGAGGCTTGGACTCAGCTCAACTCAAGTGTAAAATTAAAACTCGAGCAATGAAAAATCATCAACGTCAGCCCCCCTTCCCAACTCACATGAAGATGGAGACCCACGGGGCGTTTTTGAAAAATAAAAAATTAAACAAGCAGGAGCAAGAAGAATAAAAAGTAGAAACAGTCGCAGCAATTTCTGCTGCGAGGGGGAGGCTGACAATGCGTCTGGGCGGCCAACAAAAAATATGAGCTACCGGAACGCCCAACGATCAAAGGCACAGCACAACTGCGGGCGGTGGCATCGACAAAGTGGGGCATGCACGAAGTGGGGCAGGGGGCAGCTGCTTCTCCAGCCACTTTGACGAATGAGTGGAGACGAGACGCCGAGACAACGATGACAACGTCAATGGCGACATTGAAACCGGAAAATTGCTGCGGGTCTTTGGCAATTTATAAGCGCAGCTCTCAGTCCCCCCGCCTTCCCGTTGGCCCCCCCTCAATTCCCAGTGCCCATTTCGCAGCTCGCGCAGCGCATTTATTGATAAAAATATATGTGGGAGCCAAAGAAAAGAATCTAAAGCGAAAGCAGCGCCAAAATCCATGCCTAATTGAGACGATTAGTGGGCGGGCGGCCAAGAGACACACCCAACTCGAGAGGTGGGCAGAGAGGGGGCGGGAGCGGGGCTGGAAATATTTGCCATGTCAGCCAAGATTGTCGTGTGCTCTGCGCGCGAAGTCTGCTCAACCTTTGACATGAACGCACCGTGTAATTTATAAACTACGAGTAAATTGTGTTCTGTCGCAAGCGGCATTTGAGAAGAGGCGGATGTGGCGGAGGCGGAGGGGGCGGAAGAGGAGGCAGCCTGTCATTGACAGATTACGCGTCATCACAGAAATATTAACTGTTCATTGACAGTTGCGTCCCCGGCAGCTGGCATTCTCAGCTCTGTCGACAGTTTGTGTCGAGTTGGCCAAGTGGCCGTCGAGTTGACAGCAGCTCCAATCGAACAAATAAAGTTTAAGTCCTTCTCTCCACGCTTGATTAGCCAACGTGGCGCGTTACAATGAAAAACCTGCTTCAAATTGTCCACACAATTTCATAAAATGACACATATTGCGCACAAGAAAAAACCAACTAAATGTTTAGGTGTAAAACTTCAATTCTTTAGAGCTTTAAATGGCATAGAATCGTAGTTCGTTTATCGCGTTAGATACTTGAGATTGTCAATTTCTTTAGAACGCTTCGATACTAGCCACAGTTGAGATCTTCAATTTGCAATTGTAGATATTTAGACACTTTCGAATTGAGTAAAGTCGCCCATATTACGATATTTAGAATTAAGCTACATTTTTAGCTGTAAAACTTCAATTGTTTTGAGGCTTTAAAAGACCTGAAACTATAGTAGGCTGAGAGCTTTAGATACTAGCGAATTTCTATTTTTTTAGAGCTCTTCAATTTAAATTTTTTCGCTCAGATGCTGCAGCAACTTGTCACATTTGAGATTTTCAATTTGAATTTGAATAGATACTTTGGAATTGATTAGAAATACTTTGAAATTGATTAGAAATACTTTGGAATTGATTAGATAGTTAAATTATTTTACGACTTTAGAACTTATAGAAACGTGGTAATATTAAGGCTAAAGATACTTAAGACTCTTAGTGTCTTTAGACATAAAGATACTTGCAACAGTTGAGATCGTTAATTACAATTCGCACCTAAATAAAATCCACATATGTGTAAAGTGTAAGACATCGATTCTTTTAAGCGCTTTTAATACTATAGAAGCCTAGTTAAAGTATCGCTATAGATATTTGAGACTCTTAATTTAATTAGACCTGTAAATACTGGCAACACTTGAGATCATCGAGTAGCATTATAAAGCTCTAAATGCTTTGGAATTGATTAAAATGTTGATTTTAATGAACAAGATAAAAGTAAAATATTTAAATATTTTAATATTTTACACTCTCAGTTTTTTTAGACCTATAAATACTATCAATGCTTCACATAATACAATTAATGATCCTCAAGTTGAAATGCATTGAAGATGCTTAGATGTAAAACATATTTTAGGCCCACAATTTCTTTAAATTGTATAAGAGCTTTGTTAGTTCATCGCCTTAGACGATTCAGACTCTCAATTTGAACTTTAGAGCCTTAGATGCTTTTGAATCTCATTTACTTCAGAACTTTCAGCCGCTCAGTTACTTTTGATACTAATTTACTTTGAATCGTTAGTGAGTTTTTCTTATTTATACTAAAATTTCTGATTACTTTGAAGCTTCAGATACTTTAGCTGGCTGCAGTCTTAGTTCTGGGGAACTTCTTGGCTGTCTGGCAATATGCAAATGCAGTCAACGCAGACCACTCAGCTCTGTGGCAGGCAACTTAATTAATCCGTGCACTTTGTGGAAAACCTCAGCCGAAAAATGTCAATAGCACAGAACTCGCGATTCTCGGCAAAAGCAAATGGCAGAAAAATATGCCAGCGAAAACAACAAGAACAACACGAAAGCGCTGCTCAAAAGTTTTGCCATTGCCAGCGACTTGGGCGTCGTCGTTGAGGATATTACAAAATCCATTAAAATTCTATTTCCTGCCATCAAACTGCCCAAAGTTAAATAAAGCGCGGTAAGCGCTCGCCGGCCGTATAAATCGGCAAAAAAGAAGCGGCGGGAGAGAGGGGTGGGGAGTGAGGAAATGGGAGCGGCAGCGACATCGGGAACGAAACCGAGAAATACATAATAATAATAAACGACGACAGCAAACAAACAAGCGGCAAAGTTTTTGGCGGCGCACTGCAACTGAAATTAAAGGCAACACACAGCGCCGACAAATCCTGCGGTGGGTGTGCAGCTCCGCCAGGACACCAGCCGCTGAGCAGCTGAGCAGCCTGCAAAGTTGGCGGCACGGACTTTGCCAGAACTCGAGAGTGGGCGGAGTGCTCGAAAGTGCAGTCGAACGTTGACTGCATTTTAAGGCAAATTTAAGTCACGGCGCAAAGAATCACGCAGGACACAGAGCGAGCAATGATTGACCAGCTGATGCCCCTTAGTTGAGCTGCGAAGCCACAAAGCAACTCAAATTCAAAGTGCAAAGAAAGTACTCTAGTGCTGTGACTACAAAGCTGCCAACATATTTTTGTTAAATTAAAACAAAAGAGTTTTGGGGGAAACAATCAATGTTTCTATATTTCCAGCTGTCGATAATTTGGCAACAAAATAATATGTTTTTGTTGTGAAAACGAATGTGAAGTCTTTAGAATAGATATCGAGAATTGTCAAGCCGCAATAAAATGAAAACTGAAAATTTTAGTTGAACTAAAACAAATGTATTTTGTGGAAACAATAAGTGTATTTTAAGCTGCCTCAACAAAATGAAACCTAAATATTTTGTTAACTAAAACCAATGTGCTTTTGAGCCAACAAATGTTACTTCTTATGTAGTAATCCACTGATAATGAGCCTACCAAATAATCACTGCGAAAACTATAATAAGTAAAATAAATAATAAACTAGATATCGAGGATTGCAAATGTGAAAAAACTCGTTATTTTTAAAAAGAAATGTCGCTTTGACATAGCAATTATTGTTTGCACATTTCCAACTCTTGCTAAATTAGAAACGAAATAATATGGATTTATTGTGGAAACTAAAGTAAATGCTTTTACCAACATATTGGGAATGGCAAAACTGGACTCAATAAATTTAAATCCAAATTGTAATGCCTAAAAACTGAAATAAATAGTTTTAACTATTTACAAAATAGTGCAATACTGCCTTAGTAAATATTGAAAATTATTTGTGTTAATATAAAATATGCGTTTCATAATCATTGCATTTACATTTCCAGCTGTTGTAGTTTCCTTGTAGAAACTATCATAGTTTTCAAAGCTTAAGCTAAGATTAACTACCACATTTCACTCGTCGACATTTCAAAGTAAATTTGTGTATATTTAATATTTAGCTAAAAGGGATAAGGAACTTGTGTTTTAAGTGAAATAGTAAAACTATTAATTGATGATTACTATTTGTATTTCAGAACTTAAAGCCTTAACAAAGTAAGTGTGTAAATGCAAACAATTGATTTTTGTAAACAAAAGGAAGTATTTATTAAATTTGTGCAAGTTTCAAGTAGTTTTTCAATCGATTGGTCAGATTACGTATACGCTTAGTTAGCCGCATTAGACGTGGATAGCTTGCGTGATTTCTGGGCGTCTTGAGGTGCAGGGTATTCTAGTGCGGAAAAACTAATAAGCCAACGCAGTTAGCTGCAGTTGGCAGGCGCAAAGCAAAGCAAAGCAGAGCAGAGCAGAGCGAGGCGAAAGCAATGGCAAAGCGAAGTGTAGTGAGGGGAAGTGAGGAGCTCTCATGGCGAATAGCAGATGCCGAATAGCAAATGCCAAACAAACCCGCACTCGCAGCCAAAGTCGAGTCGCATTAAAAAGGTATAAAGCGCAGTTAATAAAGTTGCAAGTGCTCCGTTCGACGGTCGTCAGCATCCTCATCTCGAGGGTCTGGATGAGGTTTGACATTTCTGCTGCTCCTCGCTCCGTGCGGTTCACTCGCCAGCTCTCCTATTTTATTATGAAATGCAACGTTGCCTCCTCCTTGGTCGTCGTCGTCGTCGTCGACGTCGTTATTGCTTATTAATCCCAAAGCAAATCCTGGCAGCTGCGTCGTCCTTGCCTGGCAGTCGTAGTTGTTATTGTGCCTGTCCAAGCATCAATAAATGTTCTACAATGCCAAACAACAAGCCAGCAACAGCAGCAGCTCTAGTAATCCCCCAACAACAACAGCAACAGCAACATCAACAAGTTTGCTGAACAGCAAACACAACAGCAACAACAACTGCAGTGGAAGGTTGCGCAAATAAAAAGCATAGTTTAGATATAATGAATACAGCTTAACTTGGCTAAAATGAGTTGGCGTTGCCAGCGACTCACGACTACTCGACCTCAAGTCCCCTCGATCTGTGCCCCTCCCACCCCTCCCCGACAATGTTGTGCAACACATTTTGCTGCTGTTCGCAGTTTAGCAGTTTTTCATCATTTGCTCGACTTGTTGTTAGTATTTGTGTGTGTGTTGTGCATAATTTTCACCGCCATTCGCTAAGAATTTTCCCATAGATTTATGTTTTAATTTTCGCGGATTTTCGCGCATAATTAAAACAGCAATAAGCCAGCTAAACTAAGCACACATGAGCAACTTTTTGGGCTGTATATTGAGCACTACTAGAGTCGGGATTAACTCGCAGGTTTCGAGTTGGCTATTTAAAGATCTGTTTGCCACACTTCGCTGGCAGTTTGTGGCAAGATCAAAGCTTCCACAGTGGCTGCTCGGCTTGGCCAGCTGCCGCTGCTGGCCATAAATCTATAGTTGTCGCAACAAAAGTTCATTATTTCTGCTCGCTCGCCAACTGCAGCCTTGCCACTTGGCCGGCCACCAGAGCATGGACTCGAAGTCCGAGTTGGAGTCGGAGTCGGAGTCGGAGTCGTGCAACTTTTGCCACTGAAAATAAACAGCAGCCGTTGCCAGTTCGCAGGCCAATGAAAAACAATGAGAGCAACTGCGAGGGGGGCGACGGGGGGCACTTGTGACACGCAGCCGGAGAACAATTGAAAATCTTTTTAAGTAATTTCCACACGTAATCCAACATTATTGCCAGCATGCCAGATATACACTATCCACGAGCTCAACAAATCTGGCAGACGACATGTGCGTTTAGAATTATTACCTTGAAAGTTAATAGTTGATTTGAAAGTTGAGGAAAGAATTAATGGAAATATTAAGGCATCTTAAAGAATTGCTTAAATTGAAAGTTAAAATGTCTGCTAATAATGTGTGACTTTGTAATAATAATTTGTATTTATTTTTAAGAGAAATTCTAGTAAACAAACTTGGAAATTAATTGAAGTTTTCGGCTGTTGAAATACTGAAAAATATGCATTTGTATTTCGATGAAAATTAGTGAATTTAAAGTCCAAACAGAACTATGGTTCAGAAGATCTTACAAGTAGAATTTTAAAAAAATTGTCAAATTGCTTGATTACAAAATAAAAATGTCTGCAAATAATATTTTTTGAGACTTTTTGGCAATAATTTATATTTATTTCTAGGAGAAATTGTAGTAAACAAACTTGGAAATTATTTGAAGTTTTCGGTTGTTGAAATACTGAAAAATATGCATTTGTATTTCTACGAAAATTATTGAACTTAAACTCCAAACAGAACTATGGTTTAAAAGATCTTAGAACACTTACAAGTAGAATTTTAAAAAATTGTCAAATTGCTTGATTACAAAATAAAAATGTCTGCAAATAATATTTGTGACTTTTTGGCAATAATTTACATTTATTTCTGGGCAAAATAAAAATTTAAATAAAATGTACTCCAATCGGTATGAATTTAAGTAATAAATACTTGTGAAGTAATTGCATTTTCGCTTATTGAATTAGTGGAAATATGCTTTTCTATTGCTAAGAAAATATTAGTGCATTTGAAGTGCAAAGAGAATTATTATTTGAAATATTTTACAATATTGCTATGAAAGTACAGCAAGTACAACTTTTAAGCAATTAACAAATTACCTATGTATTTATAAGGAATGTAGTCGTAAAATAATAAATTTGAATTTATGCAAACAATGAATATTTATTTCGAGGTACAAGTAGCTTTGGAAAAGTAACTTTAGAATCAAATACAAACGAATTGAATTGAAGTATAAATTACTTGTCAACTAAATGAAGTTTTCAATTGTTAAAAGAGTGACAAATATTGTAAATCAATTACAATCTTATCGATTTGAAATAATAATCACTTGTAAATTAATTGAAGTTGTCGACTGTTGATATAACGAAGCACATGCATTTATATAACCCAGAAAATGTCAGTGAAGTCGAAGCACAATAGAAAGTTATTGCAACACTTCTAAGAAAGTGCAACTATCAAGAATTTTAGCAATTGACAAATTACTTATTCTTAGGAAATATAGTCTTTTACTAATAATTGCAACATTATGCTAATAATTTACATTTATTTCTAGCCAAAAAGTAGCATACTCCAAATCAAATTGTGAAGTAATAAGTGCTTGAAAATGAATTGAAGTGCTCGATTGTATGCATTTGTATTTCTAGGAAAATGTTAGTGGATTTGAGGACAGAAGAGAAAACCATTATTCGGAAGTAATTACAGCACTTCCAAGAAAGTGTGGCTAGCTGGTGAGGGAACGGTTGAGTTGCCCCACAGTTGAGTCGAGCCTGTTGTTTTTCGTTTTGCCTTAAGTCGCAAGGAAAACACGTCGAAAATATGGCAAGACAGTGGAGTGCATTGTGCGCAGCGAGTAACGAGTAACAAATTGCAGATGCCGCATGTTTTTAATTCATTTCGCCAGCGACAGCTGGAGGGGATTCTGGGGGGAGGGGGTGCAAAGTCACAATGCACTGCTCTGGGCGCAGAGATTGCTGCAGTCGATGCGTCAAATATTTGCATCGAATGCGATGTGATTTAAATATTAAACTGCAGTCGTCAGTTACGATTGTGTGCAACGTGCAACGTGCAATAGCCGAAACAAGGCATCGAGAAATCTGCTGCATGAATAAGTCAGCGAGCAAACAAGCCTGTTTCTGTTACTCGAGTTATCGACAGCCAAATGACGAGAACGATTGAAAACGATTTGCGCAACAATTGCGCACGAGTGCTGAAAGGACTTGCGACTGTTGACAGAGTGTGTTTTCTTTTTGTTTATTGCCTCGTCAATAATGCATGCAAACTAGTTAAGTCGGACGCTGATTGCCGGCTGCTTGCCGCACGCGTTGCATGCATACGAGTAATTGTGGGTAACTTGCAGCTGCAGCAATTAGAGGCAGCCTAGACGAGTTCTTCGCGTAGTTCGCATGGCTAACGTAAAAAGTCGATTAATGCGGCTCAAGCGGAGCCGGCGAGTTAATAATTAATGTGCAGGCTGCAGAAAGCCACTCATACTCGTACCTTGAGCTCATCCAATCTCGCTTATTCATTTGCCGCCTTGCCAATTACGCTTAACTATCTCATTGTGCTGGCGCTGAATTAAACATGCTGCCGAGCTTAACCCCCCAAGACTGAGACGGGAGCTGGCTGGCAACAATGAACCCGGGAGACAGCCAAATGACACTTAATTTTTCAAAATAGTCGACAAGGCCCCAGGGAAGCGGGGCAGGCACCTGTTCTTAGATGCTGTAAGTGCAAAAATCTGTATAAATACGCCGACTCGCGTGTGTCTCAGTGTGTGGGGGGGGGGGGGGGACTGCGTAATTTGTCGCCCGAGTAATTAGTAAGATTTAAATTGCTTCTCGCGCCGCCCACACTCTGCCTCCGCGACGGGGCAACACTTGGAGTTGTATTAAATGCATTAAGTGCTTGTCGCAGCCAACTTTTGTCTAAGCGTTTCAATTAGTTTTCGCTCCGCAACACTTGTCGCCAGACAAACACGTTGAATTAGCGCAAATTGCGTTTTAATTGTAAAAAGTGTATGCTGCAAATGTCGCCTTGCCACGCAACAAATTTGTCACTCCCCCAGCTAGCTGTGAGGTTTTCTCAAATTATTCGTTCACACTCGCCTCAACACACACACACACGCACACGCACACGTATGTTGCGCACACTCTCACACTTCTGACAAGATGCACAGTCACTATTGGACGAGGTGCCACCTGGACTTCAGCCACGAGCGCAGCTTGCACCTGAACGATCTGAAGGTAGCGATGACTTACATCGGTAGCCAAATAACTCACGCCCGCTTCGTTGCAGAGACGCTGCCGGGAGGTCGGGGTGGACAAGGAGTATGCGCTGTACGAGCGACGCAATCGACTCAACGCACTGACCATGTTCCTGCTGCTGCACACTGTGATCACGGCGCTGCACTGCACGCTGCTGCTGACGACGTCGCAGACGCTCGTTGTGCTGGACGTCGGCATCTACGCGGGCTCGTGTGCGTTCATCATTGGCGTGCTGAGCATCAACTACCGCAAGAAGAACGCCAAGTGGGTCGTCTACGCGACGTCCGTGATCGTTGTGACCACGCTGCTCCTGGTGGGTGCGTATTCACCGCTTTGCCCCCCCCCCACGCTTTGACCATCTACGACTCTTCTGCAGATCTGATAGTGCACGAGTATCACCACTTCGATAACGGCTGGGATCTGTGCTTTCTGTACGACACGTACGTGCTGTACGTGATCTACATGTTCCTGCCGATGCCGACGATCAAGGTGCCGGTCATGCTGGGCTTCTTTGTGACCACCATCTACATATCGTACTTCTTCTACGAGCTGATCACCTATCGGGTGGACGACATTGCCGAGATCAAGAACCTGAACGACATCTTCATCGATCTGCTCGACTACATCTGCTTCAATCTGCTGGGCATCTACTTTCGCATCATCACCGACATCGTGGTGCGCTCCTCGTTCCTCGAGCGCCACCAGTTCGTCGTCGAGGACATCCAGCTGCGTGGGGCACGGCAGCGCGAGAAGATGCTGCTGCACAGCATACTGCCGCCGCAGATCGCGCAGCCGTTCCAGGACGACATACGCAATCGCGTGGCCGTCTCCAGCAGGCACCGCAGCCGCCGCCTGCTGCCCATCACCAAGGAGCCCATCATGGCCATTCAGATGCACCCCGACGTCTCCATACTGTACGCCGACGTTGTCAACTACACGCACCTGACGACGACGCTGTCGGTGAAGGAGCTGGTGACGCTGCTGCACGATCTGTACGCCAGCTTCGATCTGGCCGCCTCGTACTACAGGACGCAGCGCATCAAGTTCCTCGGCGATTGCTACTATTGCGTGGCCGGGCTGTCGGAACCCGATCCCGATCACGCCACGTGCTGCATCGACCTGGGCAACTGCATGATTCGACTCATACGCCAGATCAGGTGAGCAAATTACCGCTGCTCTCTGTTAGCAACTGCAAACTGTTTATTGGCAGAACGACGCGCGACCTGGACATCGATATGCGCATCGGCGTCCACTCGGGCAGCATCTTTGCCGGCGTCATTGGCTCCGCCAAGCTGCAGTACGACATCTGGGGTGAGTACGTCAACTATGCACAACTACAACTACTCACAATGTTGCTTGTGGAGGCGAGGACGTGACCATTGCCAACAAGCTGGAGTCGACGGGCATGGCGGGGTACCTGCACATCAGCGAGAAGACGCTCATGTTCATGGGCGATCACCAGTACGAGATACTGCCGCCCACGGACATGGCGCGCGACGATCCCTTCCTGCGGCGGCTCAACATCAAGACGTTTCTCATCGCCTCGGAATCAGACAGCCCCTCGGACAGGCAACTGGCCACGTCCTTCTACATAAACAACGCCAAGGACAACAAGGCCAAGGAGGACAACGACGACGACAACGACAACGAAGACGACGACGACTACGGCGACGAGGAGGACGACGAGGACGCCGACGTGAAGCGCGAGCTGCACAAGGAGTTCCAGAAGATGCCCACCGGCATAGCCGCGTAAGTATCGTCCAAGCACAAAGCTAACACTTTTGCTATAACTTGCTGGCAACGAGACAGCACGCAGCTGAAGTTCGGCAGGCGCAAGAAGGTGCCGGACATGAAGCGGCCGCTGATCGGCTTCTACACGCTGAACTTTCGCGAGCCGACGCTCGAGTACAACTACATACACCAGCCGGACTACATGCTGAAGTACAGCATACTGTTGTCCTGGCTGGTCTCGCTCAGCCTCTTCTACGTGCAGTGGGTGGACCACACCACGCTGCACAGCATCAACTATGTGATGGACGCGCTGGTGATCACCATCCAGACCACCTTGCTGTTCATCGTGTGGTACAAGCAGCTCTGCGACTGGGCGCATCGCAAGGAGCCCAACCGTCGCTACTCGCGCTTCAGCTGCACCATCTTCAGCTGCTACGACGAGATGCAGCGCCATCTGATAACCCGGCTCTGCATCTACGTGTTCACCATCATGATGTACTTGCTGATCATTGGCCTGTTGCTGGTGAGCTTTGCACTTCGATCTGCCTGCTAGTTGTTGCCAGTGTGTGCTCGCAGATGGACTGCAATCCGGCGGAGTACTTGCTGGAGCATGTGGAGAGCAAGCTGTATCTGTACGAGATGAGCGACAACATCTGCTTCCATCCCTGGGTGCTCACCAAGATGATCTGCCTGGTCATTGGCGTCACGCTCATCTTCACCGGCATACCGCTGACGGTGAAGATGGTGTTCAGCGCCGTCGAGGCGATGACCTACATGATCATGGTGTTCGTCCACTACGACTATCTCTTTCGCAACAGCGCCACCACGAATCCCACCTTCAATGCGGAGTACTCGCACTTCCTGATCGTCGCCTTCACGCTCATCAGCCTCTACTTCATGGAGCGCCAGGTGGAGTTCAACAGCAAGATCAACTTCAAGTAAGTCGCCACTTCAATTTCTTTTTCAATGTATAACGTGTTCTTGCAGCTGGCGCGTGGAGTTGCTGAACAAGCAGCAGGATGCGCACATCACGAACAAATCGATAACCATACTGCTGCACAACATTCTGCCCACTCACGTCGGTAAGTGCGCCGCCGTGTGGCATGCCGCTTTTGGTGACTCTGCCTCTCTCTGCCGCAGTGCAAGTGTACCTCACGTCGCTGGAGAAGCACGAGCTGTACTACGAGAGCTACGAGAAGGTCGCCGTCATGTTCGCCTCGCTCAAGAACTTCGAGATGAACATGTCCACGCTGCGCTTCCTCAACGAGATCATCACCGCCTTCGACGCCGTCGTAAGTGGCAGCCCCTCAACGTGTGCAACAGCTTACTCAATGCCTTCGCGCAGCTATCGCAGTACAAGAACGAGCATCTGGTGGACAAGATCAAGATCGTGGGCTGCACTTACATGGCCGCCTGCGGCCTGCACATACGCGGCAAGAAGTTGGCCAGTTTCTCCACCATGTCCGCGCCGACATCGCGCCAGAACTCGGTGCGCCTCGAAGGTAAGCAGTTGAGTCAGCGTCAGCGATTGATCTCCATTTGAGTCTCTCCACAGTTTCACGTGCCATGCTGTATATGGGCTCGGTCGATGTCCTCAGCCCTCGAGGCTCGCAGCATAACGACGAGGTCGTGTTCATCATCGCACTGTTCGCGCTGGACCTCATGCGCACCGTGTGGACGATCAACCAGGTGTACAAGGCCAGTCCGCTGGACAGAATATTCGCCGGCGAGCTGAGCATCGGCATCTCCAGCGGCGAGGTGATGGCCGGCGTCGTCGGCGCCTCCCAGGTGCACTACGACATCTGGGGCAACTCGGTCAACATGGCCTCGCGCATGGACTCAACGGGTGTGCCCGGCTCCATTCAGGTGACTGAGGAGTCGGCCAATATACTGCGCCACTGCAACGTTGTGTGCAACTACCGCGGCATGACCTTCGTCAAGGGTCGCGGCATACTGCCCACGTACTTCGTTGGCATCGACGAGCACCTCGAGTTCCAGAAGATTAACAAAGAGTTCTAACCGGATCCAAACACACATACATATATATTTTGTTATGTTTAGTTGCTTGCCACACGTGTGTTGGCATTGTTGGGCTAATATCACATTGTGCAAACATAATCAGCACAAAGCTTTTCTTTCACGTCGAGTGGCAGCGCATCGAGAGCCAAACAGGGACACGTGTTGATGGGCAAACAGTGTGGCAATGTGTGCGTTCCACTTGCCGGCGCACTGCCAAATTATTTGCACAAATCTCCGGCATCCCCTTTGAGCGGCAGGCGTCAGGCGGCAGGTGGCAGGGGAGAAAACAATGCGCACCCGAAAGCTGCTCTCAATTATTTACGTCGTCTCTGATTAGAAACCCTCAAAAACCCCGGAAAAACAAGTCAGCAAGTTACTGTCGAGTGGGCTCGACAGTGAGATACTGGTTCGAATATACTTTAAAATGTGCCAAAAAGTATTTTTTTTTAGTTACGGTCACATTGTCCACTAAGCAAATTAAATTGTTGCAAGTTTTTTCAGTCGATCACAGTAAAACTTTCAAGGATTATCAAGACTATGAGTCAATATTTGTGTACCGACTGCAGCAGCATTATTATGCAGTTTCTTTTTTTGGAGCAGGCAAAAAGAGTTCTTGTTTGTAGATAAAAAAATGTGCCTAAAAAGTTTATAGTTATTCACTACATTGTTGCTTGACTAACTTGTTTTTTTGCCATTCGATCGCAAGTTAACTTCTTATCATTATCAACACTTTATTCATCATTAGTTTACTTCAGCTGCAATATTCTTAAAGATTTCTTTTCGTATCTAGGCGCGGAAAAAGGGCCCAATTTGAATATACTAAAATATACTTATTTTCTATTTTAGGGTGCGAGAAAATTGATGGTTTTTCACAAATTTGTTTCTTGCACAACTTGCAAGTATTTTGATTTGATCATAAATTTAAAGATTAGCATAGCTATAGTTTATGCTTGTGTTTACCGAAAGCAGCCGCAATATTCGTAATTCGTAAGTCTTATTTCGCAATTTGAGAAGCGAAAAGGCGAATATACTAAAATATGCCGAAATGTATTTGTCGCTTACAAAATTGCGTCTTGAACAACTTGTAAGTTTTTCATTTGAACACAAATCTTATTAGAGATTATCAAGGCTATAGTAATCTTGAGTGTACTGCAGCTGCAATATGACGTAATTCGAAGATTTTTGTTTTATTTGAGAGCATGCAAAGGGGCGTGGCAACGGTTTGAAGTAAACTTGATCAGCGTATGAATGACACGAGTACTGTCAGCAAGTTTGGTGTCTCCAGCTCTTATAATCTCTCTAATATCGATGTTTATACGTACGGACAGACGGACAGCCGGGGTCGAAGAGGCTTCCCTGCCTATTACACACATTTCTTGATGTTTTAATTGCCCTTCAGCCCTTTGGATAGCGGGTGTAGAAAAGAATCACGACCCTGGGGACAGTTGACCGTCAATTTCGGCGACTTTGACAGCCCCGAACGTTCCCCGTGGGCAGCTCGACTGTGAACGAGCTGCCAATCAGCTGCGTGGATTGTAATTCAATGCGCGTTTAATTAGTAAAACTAACTTTGGTTAAATGCTGCACTAATTTTCGTCATTAATTCGCAATACAGCGCCCAATCGCAATCGCAGTCGCATTCATAAATGCTGAGTCTGCCCCCTGGTCGCAAGTCCCCCCTCTCTGCTCTCCCCTCGCTGGCTGTCAAAGCCGTAATGTCGTAACGTGGCACTTGTCAAAAATCCAATTAGGCGACGTTTTCGCCATTTGCATTGACAAATTTGCGAGCACTAATGAGTTGGGTGGCAGCCACCGGGATGGGGGGAGGGAAGCAGTCATCCCATGTGGCTTGGTCGGGCCTTGCGAATGTCCTCGATGCTAATGAGAAAGTGTTGTGCAATTACGATTGGCCTTGACAACAATGCCCAATATAATGTGCCACAATTATGTGACGGCAGCAAAAAGCCTTTGAAGCCGCCTAAATGAGCTTCCAATGGTTTAATACTTGCTACTGCATTTCAATACTTCTGATTAAACAGTTCTTCAAGCATATTTCGAAAATGTTTAGAAGTGACAGCATAAAATTCAAATTAGAGAGCTGATCTACAATTGGTAATTTAAAGTGGCACAAAAAAGCATAAAAGAAATTTTAGAAATAACGAAACAATCCAATACGATTGCCTGTATATATTCAAAACAATTTTGAGTAGTGTTCAAAAAGAATTTTCCAATATAAATAGTACTATATTATCAGTCTAATGTGCGACAATTATGCCACGACAGCAAAAATCCTTTGAAGCTAACTGCCACAATTCTAAATGAGCTTCTCAATAAGCAGAATATTATTAGAATATTGGTGATTATGTACTATTAAAGTAAGTGTTAAACTAGCAAAATGATCAATAACAATAACTATTTGAAAATGCAACTCAAATTATAAATAAATCTCATAAAATTAAGAGACAAGGCCATAGAGTTGTCTGTATTTATTTAATACAAGAATCCACAACATAAATATATTCTTATTAAAGTCATAATATGACACAATTAGGGAATTAAAGCAAAGAGCCTTTAAGCCAACTATCATCTGGCTAATTGAGCTTCTCAATGGTTCAATAATAATTGACACTCTATTATATATTTTAGTAAGTTTTTTCAATATTTCAGAAATCTTATGTAAAAAGGTAAATTAGCGAATTTATCAATCAGAAGTTCACCAACACATTAAAGATAAAGTTTAGGTAATGTCAAGATGTTCGAGTAGACTTATCAATATATATGTAATACATTTTTGTGTAGTGAGCAACAAGAAGGCGCTGAAGTAAATATAAAAATATGCTAGTTCACGTCACACAAAAGTTAACATAGCAACAGGCAATTGTGCCACAAAACAGCATAAATAAAATGCAGAAAATTGCGAGACATCCGAAAAGACTTGTCGGTATATATAGTAGACATGTTTGAGTGGGAATCTTGCGACACAAATACAAATATTATATGTTATGCTTATTCAAGTAAAACTATTTTTGACTGCCACTTTGAACAGTTTGCTGTCAATTGGCGCTGCTAAACAATTAGGAAGTTGCTCAGCTTTCGCCGGATCATCAGTTGCAGGCACGACCCATTTGCCATTTGACGGGGCATTGCCTGGGGGGGGGGGGGTTGGTGCATCGTAAAGGATACAAATTGCATACATATTTAACGGGCTGACAGCGGGGCGTGGCACTGGGCAGCGGGCAGCGGGGAGAATCGTCGAACGTCAAGACGTGCTAAATGGCCAAAAGAAAGTTGCAATCAAAGGCGAAAATGCAAGATGTAAGCACTCTGCTGCAACTTGCTGCGGCGTTTGTGTTGCCTGTCTATCATTTGGTCAATCAGTGGCAAAGCCACGCCCCAGCCCCTGCCCCTGCCCCATCCCTGCCCCCGTTCCTGCCTCCTCCCAGGCTGCTGTGAAGTCAGCCAGGCAGCTAAATGTTAAACGCATTCTGAGCGTGCAACAGTCGACAGAGAGAGAGAGCGAGAGCGAGAGGGATGGCAGATGGACAGTTCTGCAGATGATTTGGTGGCGTGGCGCGTGTCCAACGAGAAATGTTTCCACTGTGCGACTGCTGGCTTCTCTTCTGCTTTTTGGCCATAAACTTCGCTTACGTGACAACTTTAGTTTATTTCTTAAGTTGAACGAGCGCATTATGCGTCTCAGGACACGCCGCCAACTCCATCTCTCTCCCTCTCTCTCTCTCTCTCTCTCTCTCCTTGGCAGGACTTTTGCTGTGCTGTTTCGGCAGCCTGCTGTTGCTGCTGTAGTTTTCGCCGGGACAAACGCTGCAACAGCAGCAGCCTGAAGGAAGTCAGCAATTTGTGCCAATGAACATAACACATGTCTCGCTGGAATACAGGGTTGTCGACTCTTGCGAGGATTGAGTGTGGCACTGCAAGGGTTGTCCAACTATTTTCTTTGCTTTATTACACAAATATTCTATTGTCTAGAGGCGCACAGAAATTACTAACTTATTTCATAATATTTTGTTGCTATTGTTAGAGCAAAACAGAATATGCAATTTTTACAAATTCAAATGTTTTCCTGGCAAAGTGATTATGTAATGTTAAAGAGTAATTTATTTGTCTTTTAATCTTATAAATATAAAATAATTGAGACGCTCTTAATGAAGAACAAATTTAGAGAATATTAAAGAATATTAATATTAATTCGAGTTAATTTTTTAAAAATTTAAATTATAAACAAAATTATGTTATATTAAAGACCAATTCATTTTTATTTCTGACAGTTTAAATACTAAGTAAAATGCTATTGTTGAAGTGCAGTCAACTCCAATTCGTCTTTATTTTTGCCAATTTAAATAATAAATAAAATGCTTTTCTGAAAGTTCACATTTATGTAATAAAAACGACAAATTTAATTTTATTTTTGAGAGTTTAAATACTAAGTAAAAGGCTTTTGCTAAAGAAGACCATATTTAAGTAATATTAAAATCCTATTTTTTGTATAGTTGACATTTTAAATAATAAATAAAATGCTTTTGCTGAAAAACATCTTTACGTAATAGTCAAGACCAACTTATTTTTATTTTCTAGAGTTTAAATTGAACATAATTTAAATAATTGAACAGACCAATTTAATTTTATTTTGTAATTGAAATATTAGAAGACTTAACTAATAAAATGTTTTTGATGCATCTTCAGCACTTTAAGATTTTGGCTTTTTATTTCATATATTTTGAAATATAAGTATTTGCAAGTAAATTACTCGCTCTTATTAGCTAGCAATCAGTATCTGAGTAAGAGAGTAACTATATTGCAGTACTCGAGGCAATTCGACTTCTACTAGAAGACGGAAACTTGCCACTTTTGATGCGGTTCGCTGTGGCAAAGCACAGCTGGGTTTTTCACAGCGACCCACTCTTTAGGTTTAGGTAGAATACGAGGAGTAGCAGTCAGCAGAAGAATAGAATAGAAGAGAAGCAGGAGCAGAAGCAGGAAAAACGCTTAACGTACGAGTGCGAGTATAACCCAGATTTGTTATGACATAAAATTATTACGAAAAATGGTTATTACCCCGTTTACGTTTGAGTGAACGCATTTGTACGTGTTGACAATTTGTTGGCTTAGATAATGTTACACAGCTACAGCTACAGCTACAACTGAAACGGCAACAATGCCACGGGCGAGTGTTGAGCGCAAAATTAGAAAAGGGACAAAAAGAGTGGCATCATCATTGCGTGCCTTCGCTCTGCTTTGCTTTGCTTTTCTTTTCGATTTCTTTGCGTTTCTCTTCCTTTTTTTTCGCCATGACGATTTTATAAAACTCGCTTTGGCTTTGCAAGGGTTAGCCACACACACACACACACACACATAGAGAGAGAGAGAGAGTGAGACGCACAGCGGGTGTGACAGTTGGTCTGTGCGTGTCACAAGCCTGTCATTTGTGCTGCCACGCCCCCCGTCAGCGCCTCCGCATTGCCGTTGACATGCCGGCATTTTAAAATTCCTTCGTCGCATTCAGCGTTGCCATGGAAATTGTGAAAGTTTAAAGCCGCCGCCCGCCCCTGCTTCCCGCCGGCGAGTTTCCTTCGTTTTTCTCTGATTGCCAGGCAGGCATCAGGCAGCCAGCTGTTGCCGTCGTTTAGCAGCCAGCGATCCCGGGACTAGCCGAGCACCCGACGCATCCCAAGCGGATCCCAATGCTCCGCAACTGGGCGCCAATTTTATTGTCACGCTGATTGTCACAATCAGTGGTATTTGCCTTTGACCAAACTGAGCTTCATTGTTTGCTGTGCTGCTCTTCTCCTATTTTTTCCAATCCCTCGCTCTCTCTCTATCTCTCTCTCTCTCTCTCTCTCGCGGCTGATTCTTGTGCAAGTTTGGTTTGATGTTTGGCCAAAATTGGCAGCATTTGTGCAAATTCTAGTCGAGTTTCAAGTTTTTAAATAAATTTGGTTATGGTTATGCGAACCGAAGCGAACCAAAGCGAACGGAACCAAACCGAAAAAAAGAACAAGTAGAACGAAAAATAAATTGCTATAAAAGTAAACTCGAAATCTGTCGCGAAACGAATTGAGTTTAATTGGCAGTTGGTTTCCCTCTGACTGCTGAGCTGAATGCCAATGAGTTACAAGTTGAGGTCCAGCCCAAGAACTTTTCGCAGTTGAAGGAAAACATGTGTGTGGCATTTAGAAAATTTGCATTTTTTGCCAAAACAAAAACAGTTTTCATTGTAGTAGTTAGCAATGATGTTTAGCCTACGTTGTATTATCGATACATCATAATGTTATCGATTAAGGTATTCAATTGAATTGTGTAAAAGCGCCCTCTGACGTAAGTAAGCAAAACTAGAAGACAGAACAATGTTTGAAGCATATGTTGTATTATCGATATTTCAAAATATTATCGATGTTGACATTCATTTGAATTATGTAAAAGCGCCATCTGGAGTGAGTTATAAAAACTTGTTGACAGAGAAGAAAAGAGAAAGAAAAGACTGCACTTTGCATTTGGAAGCCAATTGAGTAAATACATAAAGAGCAGGAAATAACAAAAGTGAATTACTTAAACTAAAGCAAAATCATAATTGTAGCGAGAGTATTAATGACAAATTAAATAATATTTATACATTAATAAGCAACTCCTTCTGAAATTTTTCCTCCAATTTTGCAGAATTTAAGCTTAATTGGCAAATGATATGAGTGAAATGCTGTATCGTCAAATGTAAATGATTGTTGTAGTTAATTAAATCTTTGACCCAATTTCAAAAGTTACTGAAACTGATTAATTGCGGCTCACTTTGGCGGCAGCACGCGTAATGTGAGTTTGGCATATGAGGCGCACTCATATGCGAATGATTTGCGTAATTCCACAACGTTTTACATTTCAAATTCCGCGTGGTGAATATACAATAAAGTTGCTTCTATGTTAGTTGCGAAACTTGAACACGCAGCCAGCTCGTCGCCCGCGAGCAAACAAAACTCTGAACCACTCAACCACACAGCCACTCACACATATACAGAGGCAGCTGTAGACACACTATAGACACGCACAGCGGAGCAGCGTAATGCGTACTATCCTGAGGGTATTGAATTAATGTCAAATTAGACTTCAAAATGCGTGTAAATTTCACGCGCGGTTACAAATGAGAATTATATATGTATATACACGTGCGTGTGGCTGTGTGTGTGCGCAATCAGCGAAAAAAGAAGAGACTTCAAGCCACAGGAATAAACAACAACAACAACAACGACCACGACGGCGAGAACAAGAACTACATGGCAACAACAGCAAAGAGCAGCAGCAACGGCAAATTATAAATCCACTGGGATGAGAGCGAGCAGTGAGCAGCGAGATGCGCTGCGAAGTGTCTGTGCTCACCCACATTCGCTAGCCTTGGGCCAACAGTTGGACTACTGCTCTCCCTCTCCCGCTCGCTCTTGTCGCAGCTTACAACAGTGCTTGCTGCACACATTTAATTCCTCATTTGCTTTGCGCTGCCGTCCTCAGCTTTCAAGCAGGCTCAACGAAATTTCTGTGCAGCTTTCAAGCGTTGCCTTTTGCTTTTTAGTTTTTTGTTTCTCTTTTCTGCACTTGGGACACACTCATTACCATTATCACCTGCAAGAGCGCGAGCGAGACAGCAAAACAGGGGCATGTCTCACACAGTTTGCAATAGTTGTCGTTGATTAGACTGCTCACACTCGCAGTCTACTTTTTCGCATGCACTTTTGTGGTCAGATTCAACTGCAAATTACGTATGTATGTATGAAGGAGACAGGCAGCGATATTGTCTAGAAAACCGTTTTAATACTTTTCGTTTCTTTTTATTTCTTTTCTCGCCAACACAAGTAGCTAACAATCGGCAGCATTATTTTGCAATCATAATTAAATAATGCCTTATTGAATAAAGTAAATAAAAGACCTAACCTCACTTTTCTCTAATCTGAATTACGATTCAAACTCAGAACAAAGTTAGCGACTAGTTGAAAGCATGTTTTGATTAAAATAATGTACAATTAATGTGCAATACTTATCTACTTATTGTAGATAAATATATTATTTGACACTTTAGTTACACATTTCTATGCCATTTGAAACTTTAAAAGCTTTCCTTATTGAAAATTTACACTATCCTCCATGTATAACTTATACTTCTTCAATTTGAAGTGTGTTTTCGATTGATTATTATGTGCCAAAATTGAATTGATTTCCTGTAAAATTATCTTCCATTTGAAATTGCATTCGCGGCACAAAAGAATACATTCAGCATAAAGTTGCGTTTATGTGCTGCTTTGATGTGTGTGGCTCACACTGCGTATACGCAACACTGGAGTGGTTGCAATAAAGCGCTATGGAAGACAACAAGATAAGCGCAGCGCAGACGGCAGCAACGGAATCAATGCGTAGAAGATCAAAATGAAGAGATATTAAGTTGGTGGCGGGCGGGCAACAAAGCGTGGCACGAGTTGGGTAAGCTGCCACAATCCGCAGCGAGTTGAATGACAGCGTTGCCCCGAAATGAAGACATTTGAGCTGCACAAGCAAATGCAAGTCTCTGTGTGTGTGTGTGTGGCTTTATGTGTGTGCGGTTAGGAAAGCTGCAAATGCGCTTTCAGTTGATTAAATTAAATCGCTAAAGCAGCAGCTGAAGAAGCAGCAACAGTGGCAACAGCAGCCAGCAGAGTTGCAACTATGAAAAATGCAGTCAGCCCCAAAGGAGTAGCGCCGAGGGGCGTGGCTGCGGCCAATGTACTCAGCGTAATGGCGACAAAGTCGCAGCAACGACAGCGACGACCGCAAAGTATTTACCTTTTTTTTTGTCTTTGTCTCCACTTCTTGTTTTTTTTTTTTGGCTGCCTGCCTGGCATGTGAAGACGACGCGTCGTCAGCAGCGTCGCCTGCACCTGCATCCCAATTGTGATACAAACACAGAGACACACACACACACAGACAATGGCAGCGTTGCCATCGCTGCACTTCCGTTTCCTGCTGCTTTGGTTTCGCTCTGCGCTTCATTTCAAGTATGTTTCCTGCTTGCCAATCTCCCGCTCTCCCTCTGCCTCTCTCACCCATTCGCAAACAATAACTTATCGAGGCAAAGTCGATGCGCTGCTTTTTGCCCCGTCTTGAGGGTTGCAAGACAGCCAGAGTTTGTCTTCGGGTTGCGCAACGTGGGATTAGAGATTTTTGTCAATGAAGGTAATTTGCGGAAGATTTTGTCTAGAATTTCAATTAGATTGACGTTTTCTCTGCGCTGCACCGAAAATCTATTTTATTTCCCCCAAATTGCATGAAAATAAAAACAGAAGGTGCTCAAATTGGGGTTGCATCCACAGCTGTCTCTTTGCTTTGCTTTCCTTGGCGATTGCGTAATTAATTTTGCGGATTAGTTTTTTAGAGTCTTGGCTGCTGGCTGATAGCAGCCTGATCTCGTATTTCATCATCAGCAGGCTTAAGCTGCAGCCAAGTTGTGTGTCTCGGTGACCCACATGCCAACTTGCCAGCTAATTAAAGCGCCTAACTCTGCACACACAGTCGTAGAGTCGGGCAAGAGTTAACTGGCATTCAGCTCGGAGCCACTTAATGCAAGATGCAAATGACTTTATTAACTTTGGCCATAACGCAATCAACAACTTGCAAATGCCGCAGCCAGGCGATAAAGCCCACTCCTGCAAGCGCAACAAGCCCCGGCTTAGTGCTCCACCCTCCCCCCAACCCCTCTGTTACATTGGCCAGCACGTGAAGCTCCTTGCTGCAATGCTTGCCGTAAGCCGCGGGAATTATCAGTTGGCAAAATTAATGCTAATTACTTGAAAAATATATGAGCGACGTTTCTCGCTTCCTTTTTTTCTTCGCATTTCTAAGGATGGCAAAAACTGGCGCCCACTCTGCCAACTGTTTCCACTTTTTGTGTTTTTTTGCGTTGCCCAGCAAACGTTTTGTTGCATTTCCGCTGTGCCAAAGAAGATGCATAAAATATGAAACAAATGCGGTGCGGACATGACAGTCGAAGCACAAAAAAACACAATGCTGCACTGTGGACAGTGGCATAACTTACTAGTTTATTAGCCAAAAACTGGAATGCTGAATGGAGCTAATAGACGATTATTGCAATGAACACAGGAAACTAAAATGTAAGCTTAGAAAAGTAATAAAATTTCAAGTATTTTAAATGATTGATGATGGTTTTCATTGATTAGAAAATTCCAACGCAGCTTACGATCAAAATAAGCTACTTGTTATGCAAATACTTTAAAACTTACTGTAATAATTTTTATCCTATAGCATTTATAGTAGTTTTGTTTGGCGCAAAACTTAAATTATTTAAGCTTATTAAATTAAATTATTTTGGTTTTTTAAAATCGAATTTCTCAATACCAATTTATAATTTTAAATGATTAGTTCCAGTTTTAATATTATAATTATTAAAATGGCAAAAACCTTATTCTAATTTTCCTTTAATTTTCAACTTACGAACTCTTGGCCTATGGAGCTTTTGCTACTCATACTATAATTGCTATAACTTTTCGTGTTTTACTAAAATGTCGATTAGAATTCTAATAACGATCGAAAATGTCTATATATAGTACTCATTCTTAAACAAATATTTATAGCATATTTTTCGGTGGCAGCCAAAGTAACTTTTCCTGGCGCATATAATAAATTATTAACCATAATAATAAATTACCTAATCAACGGCAATTAATATATGAATACCGAGAAAGAGGGAAACATTTAATTCGTATAATTTATTATCTATTATGCAATACAACTCGAGTTTAAATAAAGATTAAAATATTCTGCAAATTACACGTCTTTACAAACAAACCAGATATATAATTCCGTATTTTTTAAATGACTTATTGAATGGCAATTCGAAGTCAACTTATGTTCAAAAAATTCAGCAATGTGATAAAGTTCTTTATTTATAAGTCCAAGCAGTAAAGTTTGGCGACAGTTAGGTGACATAGATTTTCTTTATTTTCTCTTATATAAGATGCTAAATGCCAAACGCAAAAATAATATAATAATTTAAATAATCATCAAATTAGTCAATGACTTTTACTCTTTTTAGTACTATTATTTGATTTAAGAATTAACTTCTGATATTAATAATAATTGCCAGGCACATATATAGAATTATAAATGCAGAAACCATAAATAATCCAACGCTGACTTAGCATTAAGTTCATCGAAAATGATTTGCTCAATGGTAAGACACAAAATAAAGGAAAAAACTATTGTTTAGTTACTTCAATTTGTCATGATTTTTGCAATGACTCTAATGATCAAAATAGTTAATTCACACTGCTGTTAAATGATTCATTCAATGAGCATTAGCGACTATAATGTAAGTGTAGAAAAGTACTTGAATTGCTGTATTTGATTGAGGGTGATTTCCATTGAATAGGTAAATGGTAACTCATATTACGATCAAAATAGTCAGCAAGTTATACAGCTTTGGGTAATACTTTAATGGAATTTACTCAATGGTTATTCTTGTGTGCAAGACTGCAACATAAATGCAGAATAGTAGGATAATTGCTGTAATTTGTCATGATTTATGCAATGCCAATTCGAATTCAAATAATCATCAAAATAGTCGGCGAATTACACAGCTTTTTCGACTGTTTTTTTGCCTGTGGCGCCCATGGTGGTTGTGCCAAGCGCATCCGTACTCATAATGAATAATCATAAAAATTGCATAAATTATGTGCCGACGCCGTCTTGCTTAACGCCTCCGGCGGCAAGCGGCAAGCGGCAGACACCGCCACCGTCGAGTCCTGCGCCAGCTGGGGCAGCCAGTGAGGCAGTGAGGCAGGACGCGGACAAGGGGGAGGGGGGGCCAAGTGGGTGCGCTGCATAAATGAAATGCAGAAATGTAAATCTAAAATAATTTACGCGTCTTTGTTGACTGTAGTTGCCGTGGCCGCTGCCGGCGTCGCTGTCGTCGTCGACGTCGTCGTTGTTGCGACTTTACGGTGGCAATAAAAAGCTGCCGCTACTCGCAGTCCGCTTGCCCCCCACCCCCTTCAGCGACTGCTTTTTTGCATTGCTCTTTGTTTCTTCGTGGCGGCCATAACTGTTGCCACTGTTGCAACAAAATGGCGTCATCGCTGAGCTGTTGCTGCAGCCGTTGCTAGACTGCTGTTGCTCGGGCTCTTTGGCTCTTTGGCTAGCTGGTCGGCATGGTCTGATGGGTGCTTAGTGGCAAGGCGCAGAGAGATATCCACACTGCTCCGCATTTACATTTATGGCATGGAATAATCCATTATCAGGCATTTTGCAGGTTGCCTAGGCAAATAATACCTACACAGACACACACACACACACAGATGCACGTCGCTAACATATCCCCTCGAAAAATACATGCACGACCTGGGAGCCAGTTAATCCTTTGGCTTTTAGTTTAAAAGTGGCTTGAACGCGCCAGATTAATTCGAGCCAGCCAAGCGATACATTCAAGACAAGCTCTTGTGCAGCTAGATGGCTAAATAAAGCGACTACTATATCATGCTAACTCTTGTCCAATAACCGCCGCGACTTAGAGTATTCCAGCACAGCTGGCAGGCAACAATACAGCAAAATTAACTAGTTGCATGTGAGCACAATACTTTCTGGCACATTTTACAAAATGTATTGCATACTTTTGTGCGGCGACGTATAATTATTAATTTGTGTTGCGACGTATACTTAATTTCGCAGTTTCGTATTCAATTCTTGCTCTTTTTCATTGCTAGTTTTCACTCGCACTTCTCAGCCATTGTGATGCCTCATTTGAAAGACGATCGAAACATTCTAGACAAGTTTTTATGCAGTTAGATAGATAGATGAAGTTGAATGTGTACAGAATTTTTTTTTTTTTTTAATATACATTTATTTACATCAGTAGTTGAACCAGTACCAACATAAAGCACCATAACGACACATTTAGGAATATATCATAACAACCAAACCTCAGCGTGTATGCCAAAGAACTTATAATGTGCACAGAATACTCTCATAGATAGTTTACAAAATATGTTGCATACTTTTGTGCGGCAACGCGTAATTAATATTTTGTGTTGCGACGTATAATTAATTTCGCTTTGCAATACTTGTTGTTTTTCATTTCTTGTTTTCACTCGCACTTCTCAGACATTATGATGCCTCATTTGATAGACGAGCGATACATTCAAGATAGATAGCAAAATAAACCAAGCAACGAGATCATGCAAACTTTTCTCCAATAACCCTAGTGATTTAGAGTATTCCTAACACAATATAGCAGAGTTATTAAGTTGAAAGATAAATGTACACATACTTTCTTAGATAGTTCACAAAATGTGATACATACATTTGTGTGTCAACGTATACTTATTATTCTGTATTGAGAAGTATACTCAATTTCGCAATTTGATATTTAATTAATTTTCTTTTCCAATGCTAACTTTTGCTCACACTTTTCGGGATACATTCAAGACAATGTCTTGCGCTGTTAAATAGGTTAATAAACTAATAAACTAGATTACCCTGTTTATTGTATTTAGTAAACAATAACAGCAATGGTTTAGACTATTCCAGCTCAGCTGCCTTAGATTCTAAACACAATATAAGCTGACTTATCAAGTTGAATGTGGACACAATACTTTTATAGACATGTTACCAAATATATGGCAAACCTTGAGTGACAACGTATAATTATTATTTTGCTTTGCGACGTATACTTAATACCGTAGTTTCCTATTTAAGTCGTGCAACTCTTGAACAATGAAAAGTACTTAATCAATTCATACAAAAATATTGATGAAGATGGTACAACTTAAATGCAAAACAGTATTTGAATTCCTTAGACTTGGTTTATGTGTTGAATGCAATGCGAATACTTACCGATAGTCTGCAAATTAGATGTTTTTGCAATAATTTTGCGATGCGCGTATACTTAATATTTTGTATTGCGACGTATACTTAGTTTCCTATATAATTGCTGTTCTTTTTCATTGCTAGTTTTTGCTGGCGCTTTTCAGCAATTATGATGTCTCATTAGATGGTAATTGACCATTAAAATGTTAAGTGCCCTTTGGGTGAATCTGGCAAACTCAATTAAAATTCTTTGCACGTCTAATGCCAATAAATTGCAGCGAAATTGATCAACTTAACGAGAACTAAAACATAATGGATTAATTCATTTAATTTTAATAAATAGCATCAATCAAACAACTGCTCTAAAAAATATCTAAATGAACAGCGAGCGCTGCAGCGCATTGTGCCCCAATGATGGAGCCAAAGAGGGGAGCTATGGCCAAATAAATGGCGTGTCAATTAAAAGTTTAATTAATTTCCAGAGCATGCGTTCATACACATTCGCACAAACAATTTGCAAACCACACACAGACACAACAAAGCACACACACACACACACACACACACACACACACACACACTGCACCACTACACACGCAGACTGTCGGGCAATCAAACAAACAAATGTAACAAACGGTGTTAGCGATAGAGCAGGAATATATAAAAAGGTGCAAAGGGGAAGATGTTTCAGGGGAGTGTTGGAAGCTGTTGCTGTTAACTTTCGAAAAAATTTAGAATATGGCAAATGGGAACCTTACAAATTACTATTACTCTGCCATTAGGAAATGCATAAATATAATATGAGAGAACAAATGTGAATGATAAATATATGTAGTGAATGGCATCATAATAAATATCTAATATTCTAATATTTTAATGGCCCAGATAAAATGCCAAATGAACAAAAAAGTCTACACATTTATACGAAATGTATTTGGAGAGTGTGAAGCATTTCTTCTACATTAGCAAAGAAATGCAAGAAATAAGTAAGTGTTAAAGATTATCATAATTTTAATGAGCAAAATAAAGCAGAATTGTTAGTATTAAGTTTTGGCTTAGAACGAATTTGCCGCACTTAGTTAAGTTGAGCTAAGTTTAAATGACGCTTGGCTGAAATTAAAAGACCGCCTGTAAACCAAATCATTTTCTCCTAGATTGTCGCATATTTCGTGGGCGGCAAACACACAACAACATTATGAAATGTTAAAATGCTAATTTCATTAAATTTCAAATTGAATTTAAATTAACAAATTCAAAATATAATATTGAGTAATATTGAAATGAAAAAATAAAATGACATGGCAACTATTTCAAATTTACAAAACATTATTAAACAATTTAAAAAAAATCCGTGTCTGTGACAGCATTAGAGCAATCATTTAAATTATATTAGTTTTTTAAATTTATTTTGTATCAGTTGATATCAAGTAACAAATGCAGAATATTGATTGAATTGATTTGAATGAAAAGATTAAAATATTCCAATATATTTCATAAAATGTACTATATTGAAAATATTCTTTCATAATTGATCAAATTTCCTATTCCAAAGCAAGCGTATTCGTGGAGATAATTTATATTTTCATATAACTGAATTTTGTTTATCACCACTGTTTGTTTCAGTTACAAAACTAAGCCATTTCGATCTAATTGGAAATATTTGTAGTGTAGCGCAAACGTGTGGCAATAGTTGATGTGCCGCGTGTGGCGGGCAGGGAAAAGTGGAGGAGCTCACGCCAAAGTGAGACAAATCCTATGAGAGATTTGCGTAATTATTTTAATTGTTGAATGTCATGCGGTCAGGTGCCGCAACAGCGTGTGTGTGCGAGTGTGTGGGGCAAATCAGTGCGAGGAGACACGTGTTGCGGGGCGGGGAGGCAGCCGGACTGACGATAGAACAAATTGCGCTCCACTTGCGCATGTTGTTGGCGTTGTTTGTTTCTTTGTTTGTTTGTCTGTTTTTAATGATTAATGAGCCAGGTGGCTGACACGCCTCGCATTAGACAGAGCCACCCCTGGCCCCCCTCACCCCCCTCTACGCGTCTCGTGTAAGTTGACACTTGCGGTTTTTGCCAGTGTCCAGGACAACGAAGAGCAAGCGGGGCAACCAGCATAAATAGTTGCAGAACTTTCAGCTGCTAATGAGTTTGCTACCAGCGCAATCCCAGCTCGTAGTCGTTTAAAGACCGCCGACTTTAAGCTGCAATTAGTTGCAGATCGTTCTATATATGTGTGTGTGTGGCAAGGCCTTGACCCGCATTCGCAGCATGCGCTCTAATTGCACTTTAACGCAGCTCGTTTTATTTCTCTTTCTTCGTATTTGCGCAGCAAAATTAATTATCCAAAACTCATTGGAGGCAGAAATATAAATAATTTGTGTGCGCATAAACATATGGCGACTGCACAAAAGGCAAAAGCACATGCGTTGGCATGTCCTTGACTAGCTTTTTATTCCGGCCAGCAGCTGGGGCCATTTGGGGGCAACTGTGGCACGAGGTGGCTGCTTGCTGACTTGCTACGGACTGTTGGGTTGTCAATCATGCAAAAACTGCAACCGCCGCATAACCGCTGGTTTATAATAGCTTGTCGGCAGGACCCACAAGCCAGCCAAGAGGGCGCAAGGGAGAGAAGGGGTTGGTTGCTGCAACTGTTGGTTGACTGTTGCCTGGTTTCGGCAAAAGCTTTTCAAACTTTTTAATTATGCAGCAAACAGAAAACTTTGTGGTAATTTCGTTGCAACAGTTGGCCCGCTCGCAAGCACGAAGCGCCGACGCGTCGGTAACGTCAACGTCAGCAGCAGCGGCAGCAGCGGGAGCGGCGGCAGCAGCAGAAAATTGTTGCCCGGCCAGGTTGACTAATTGAGTTAAGCGTGGGGCGGGCAACGCGCTCCTCTTTGCCCGTTTGGCAATAATAATTTGCCAACAATTTTAAAGTGCATCAATCATAATTAGTGACCGGCATGTTTTCCTATGTATGAGCTCCACTCTGCCACAGCGTGGCACAGTGTGCGTGTGTAGGCGAAACGAGGTCGAGACATTGCCGAATGCCATGAAATTGTGTCGAATTGCAAGAATGCTTTTGGCAGAAAGTGAGAAATATGCAAATTACGTGCCCACATCTAATTGCCTTAAATTACTCATGCCAAATTCCTTCGCACTTTACACTTTCCAGCTAAACAATTTATTTGCCTTTGGCCAGCGCAATTGAAGAGCACTTTAGATTGATCGATTACTAAATAAACTACGAGTACGATCAACAAGTAGACAATTAATTGAGAGTAAATAAAGACTCTTCAAATAACAATCTTGTTATGTAATTGACTTCTTACGACAACTTATCATTGATCAACTTTCATGTTTATAAAGAGGCTATATTGACTCTTGATGAATATCAACTTATTGTTAATAAACACTAAATATATGTAGCTGCAAAATGTGCTGAATCCCTCAAAGTTTATGTTTCGTGACATTTGCCAATTGTGAGGTGTAAAACTACGTTGCCGTAATGCAGTAGAATGCTAAATATACTTCAATACTAACATGAAGTATTTCATGTTCTAATATTCCAAACACATGCATATGCGTCCATATAATATGACAAATTGTCCACCAGCTTCGATTGATCTGTCTGCCAATACGATTATAGAAGAAGAAACTATTTTGTGTAAGAATTGCAGCCTCGTAGCTTGTCGTTTGTGCGTTGAAAGTTTTAAGGGTTGTGGCTACGGTCGTGGTAAGCGTTATTAGAACACTCAAAGCGCTACTACCTTATTTGGTACCAACGGGACTTATCTGCCATTAAAAAGTATGACAGTAGACAGCTACTTAGCATATACTCGGAAAGAGAATGAGTCGAAACGCACTGAACTAGATGAAGGCGCGCAAGCTGCATAGATAGAAAGAGAGTGAGTCGAAGCTCACAGAGCAAGATCAATTCGCGCAAGCTGCATAGAATAGAAAGATAGATAGAAAGAGAGTGAGTCGAAGCTCACAGAGCAAGATCAAGCGCAGATCTTTCTATGCAGAAAGATAGATATAAAGAGAGTTAGTCAAAACTCACTACGCAAAAGTTTGGCGTGTAAGCGGATAGAATAGAAAGATAGATAGAAACAGAGTTAGTCGAAGCTCACTGAGCGAAAGCGTGGCGCGCATGCTAATTGAGATAGAGAGAGAGAGAGAGAGAGAGAGAGAGAGAGAGAGAGTTTGTCAAAACTCACTTAGCTAGAGCCACTAACCAATGTATTCTTTGGTTAGTTAGCTTAGCGCGCAAGCTGCGTAGAATAGAAAGCTAGGCAAAAAAGTGAGTGAATCGAAGCTTGCTGACGAATAGCAAAGCGCGTAAGCTAAATGGGATAAAAAGATGGAAGCTTTCTGAGGAAGAGCATAGCGCGCAAGCTACTTGGGATAGAAAGAGCGAGATAGAGAGTGATTCAAACAAAGCTCACTAAGCAAGTGCATATGTATTTATGCCTACGCGGCTTATGCGCTAATGTGGCTACTATTCGTATGCACTTTGTATAAGTTTGACCACCAAAATATTAATGAAATAAATCTTATGAATGAGGGTGTCTTTTGCTCGCCAACATGTGCCAAATCGACGCACTCAATTTATAGCTACACTTTGTTTTTACAAGAAAACATTGACCTAATGCTCTGAAGAGAGAGCTGCAATGGAAACATTGCAATTAGATGGCGGCTGCGCTGTCAATTTACTTTTAAGAACACAGGTTTATTTAGGCTACAAATTAGAATTGTCATATTAGTCAAGTTGCAAGTTTGACTGCGCTAAATAAATATTATTTCTCGAGCTAACAACAATCGCATTTTTAATTTACATACTATTAAATATAAGAGTGAGTGAAACAGCTAAAAGACTACTTTTCTGCATAAGCAGGCAGTTCACAAATAAGTTATCTTAAAACTTTGGATCTAGTGGCAAATCGAAGAGCAAACAGTTTGCAGTGCAGTTGCCACGCAGCCGTAATGAGTGCGAAGCATTGATATTTATGAATGTTAAATACACATCTCAATTAGCCAGCCACGAACGCGTAAGAGGCAAGCAACTGAAGCTGGCGCTGCACTGCGGCAAGCTTGCCGGCAAACTAATTATATTACACAACTTGCTGCTGCCACAGGAGCTGTCAGAGGCACACTAGCTGTTTGTTGTGGCTGCTCTTGCTGCTGCTGCTCTTGCTGCTGCTGTTGTGCATTTTGTGCTCTGCTAGTTTGGCGCCATTGACGTCGCCCTTCATCACTTAATTGAGTTCTTAAGCATTTTGCATGTGGCGCGCATTAGTGCAGCCAAGCGAACATCCACAAGACGCAACAGCAGCGAGTGTCTCAATTATGAGACAGCGAGGAGCAGACAGCAGAGAAAGAGTGTAGAGAGAGACAGTTGCGTTTTGCAATCAAACGTATTTCCGCCACTTGCTCGGCGACTCGCAGACTGCTGCTCAAATGAGCGAGAAAACGCTTCACTTCTGCTCCCGCCGCTCCCCACCGCCCCCGCACATTATCTGTCCAGTTGAACTTAAGTACAATTTGGTCAATCGGCTATATATGGGTGCGGACCCGTCCCACGCATGCATATTGATAATCTGAAACGCTTGAATGCTCATTTACTCAACTTGAAAGGTAGCCCCAGCCAACCGGACCCTCGGCCTCGCTCCGGCCTAACCCCGGCGCCCGACCCCAGCTCGCAGGACTTTTTAATCATGCGAGCAGTCCTCGCCTTCGCCTCCAGTCCGTTTGATGTGGGGCCGTGGGGCCAGAGCACTTCATGCTCGGCCCGAGTGTATTGAGCATGTATGTTGCGAGTATGGCTGGAGTGTTCATTTTGGGGGGCTGCTCTGTCTCTATCGTTTATGGGCTTCGTCTTCTGCATCTTCAGCTACGTCTTCTTCTTTCTTTTAATAGCCCGACCCGAGCCACTTTTCCAATCAAGCTGAGTGTGTGTGTGTGAGTGTGCGAGTGTGTGTCCTTTAGCCCAGGGATGCTGCTGGCCTTTTTCCTGCTGACTTCGTGCCGATTTAATATTTTTCATTTGAGAAATAGATATTTTTTAATGCCTTTTATTAAATCGGCTTAGATTTATTGTACATGTACATTTCGCAAGCCCTACGCGTGTGCATGTGTGTGTGACGCGCGTGTGTGTGTGTGCGTGTGTGTGTGTGTGGCAGTTAAGCCCTTTTCTTTGGGACTTTGCTGCGCTGCTGAAATTCGTTTATGGATCTTAAAGCAAATTTTGTGCATTTAATAAGATTTATTATTATTTTGCGGGTCCGCATCGACAAAATGCCGAGCTGGCAGCTTTAAATTGCGTTGCGCAGTTGCGAGTTAATCTAATGAATAGGATAAGCTCACAGGGGGAGCGAGAGTGGAGCACAAAATCTGCTCTATAATTGGCTTACGCAGCTGATATTCAGTCATCATCTCCACACAACACACGCTCGTAGCTGCCACACCTGTCCACCACACACACTTACGCTGGGAGTGTGCTTAGCAATTGGCGAACCACAGTTACATGCAAAAAGCATTTGAACTTCGCCTGCACAGGTCGCTCTTGTTGCCAAACTCGAGTGGCAAACTTTCGGGGGGCTGCTGATGGAAACATGTAAAATCTTTTCGACTACATTTATGCAATAAAACTTCTCAACTGGCAGCATTGTGTTAATACACCACGACAACGAGGAGGAGTAGACGCTTAAAGAGCGCAGTGAATTCGCTGGCAATTAAACACTAATTTGCCGATTAATTAGACCATTTGACGCGGCAATTAACAATGGCAAGCAAGCTGGCAGTTTGGCAATGCAATTGCGAGACTTTAAGCCGATTGCACAGGATTTTAAAGCAAATATGCAGAGCTGCAAGCATGCATTGGAAAGACGCAAGCATTGCGTTTGTGCAGATAATTGCAGTTGATTGAAAGGCAGCAGCCATTCCCTCGACCCTTCGCCCGGAGCTGCCCAGAGCTGATGAGCCTTTTTCGGTCAGCTGCGAGCAATTAAACGCATTGTACGGCTTTTCGGCTTGATTAGATTTCAATTTTGTGCTGCTGCAGTCGAGTCGACTCGGCCCAAAAATGCATATGTGGCCCCCAGAGATTAGGCAAGCCAATGCCGGACTTCGATTCATTTCGGTTGCATGCAGGGATTCGATTAGCTCGAGACAATCCAGCTGGCCTCATACTTTGTGCCGTTCACATCCAGCTGGACGTGTTGTAATTCGCACTTAGCCACAAACCCAAACACACACACACACACACACACGCATTTATGCAGGCCGGCTAACGTGTCGTATGCATGATATAAAGCGTTGTGAGGCAAAGCATGCTTGGCTGCTCTGGTTTTAATTGTGCTCATAGCTGAAAAGTATGCCGAAAACAGTTTAGCCACAATTAAAGCAGCACAAATTTCCCACACTCAGAGGGGGAAGGCATTTTTACGAGCCCAGAGCTGACATGGAAATGGGGAGCCTGGAGCTGAAATAATTAATAAATCGCAGTGCGCAAACACAAGATGAGAGTCATAAAAAATCAATTATAAATAGGCCAATGCAATCTACAATATTTTTTGGGGCGGGCAATCGGTAATAAAATATGAAGATATGGTTGAGTCAACAAATACGGACGACGAAGAAAACTCGTGTTTGACTAACTTTGCAGCCCTAAAAACTAATTGACTTTTTATGGCCCGGGCAGAGGAAATCCCTTTTGCGGCGGGGGCCGAGGCGATTTGGAAATTAATTAATAAAATTTTGTTGCCAAGTGGCGAGAATCAACAAAGTAATACTAATAGTTTTGAGGCAAGCCAGTGCCTTAACAAACAAAATCCCCACACTCGGGGGAATACTTTGCGAGCATTTGGTCAAGAAGTTGGCCTGTGGTTCTCCATGTGTGTGTGTGTGTGTGCTGAGTACTTTCTCGAGCCGCACAAACCGCACACACACACACAGACACACGCAGACGCTTGGAAAAGCAAACAAGTCAAACAGCAAATACTTCAATAAACTAAATTAAATATTTGTGTACAAAGCGAAAAATGCTGCATTCACCTGGCACATCGAGAACAATCTATATAATTGCTGCAATCTCTTGCCTTCAGCCGACAGCATTCCTTGCCATATTTTGCTCTACATATATCTATACCCTGTGCCATGACATGCTAGGAAGGGTATATTAAGTCAGTGCAAATGTTGTGTCAGGGAGAGGGAAACGTCGTAGACTAAATGTTGTTACAAACAATATGCTTCGAATTTAATTCTAAAGCGTTTTACACATATCCGTCCGTCTGTCCGTCCGTCTATCTGTCTGTCCGTCAATATAAACGCATAGTTCTTGGAGAGTATATGAGCTAGACCATGTGTTGTTACAAACAAAATGCTTATAATCATATTCTAAAGCGATTTACACATGCCCGTCTGTCTGTCCGTCCGTCTGTCCGACCGTCTATACAAACGCATAGTTCTTGGAGACTATATGTGCTAGAATTACCAAAGTTGGTATCTAGATACTTCTAGCTCTGTTTCTTTAGGTGCTTATTTATTTCTCATTTTCTTCCTCTTATTTCCGCACACTATAGATTTTTGCCAATAACTGCCTCATTTATTTAAAAGATCATTTTGAATAGTTTTTTGTCGAGATATCTACGCTTATGCCAAATTTCATTAGGATGACTTAATTAGTTTTAAAGTTATTGTGGAAACCCATTCGACTTTGGACCAATTCAATTAGAACTGATTTTCTTTACTCTGAACTGAGATATGATGTTTGTTTGTCAAAATCTAAAAGCAAAACAGTGTCTATGTTGCAAACAAGCAAACTTTGTTCGCCTACAATACTGGTGCAGGGTATTTAATAGTCGATCTGGACTGTAGCGTTGTATTCTTGTTTCACTGTATCTATGCTCATAACTATTCGATTGGCATGCTTCGAAATTGTTGCAAATTGCTATCTTTTTGTTTTTGGGCAAATGAGTTGTGGAAGCGAGATTAGCAATTGTTTGACTTTTGACTCGAACTCGTTGACTTGACGCGCTCATTAAGGCGCTAATTGGGCGTTGCTTGACCCTTGTTTAACTGCCGCCAGCCAGCAGCCGACACCTTTTTGATGTTGTTTGGCTCGGCTGCCCAGGGACTGTGAATCGGACTAATTAGGCGCAAATTTAATTAATATTTGATGAATTATTTGTGCATTTGTGAGCCGGGCGTATTTAACATTTAAACAGCACTCCAGACTCCCAGATTGCTGGAGATGTTTAGAAAAAACATGAAGTGCCTGGCAACACGAGACACGCAACACTCAAGAAATGATAAGTTTTTCATGTTTTCCATAATGGAAAACCTACCGTCACACAAATTGAACTTCATTTGTTTTGCGCCCCAGCAGCAAAGCAGCAAAGCAGAAAACAGAAAAGCAGAAAACAAGACGAAGGCAAAGTCGCTGTAAAACATTTGATAAACTTGTCGCTTGGCAGGTAGCGTATAAAAGAAAAAAAAAGCACAACGCTGGCGAAATTGGAGCATTTCTTTTATGCCTACTACAAGGTGAGAGTGGAGTGCGGAATGTGGGGAGCGAGAACCATAAAAATGTAAGGTGAGTCGCGAAAAGTTTTGCCAACAAAGTTATGCCTAATGTTTATTGGGCAAACTTTTGCATTTTTACAGCTTTGGCAAAAGTTGGAGCCGTAATTGTGGCGTTGCCTAGCCCCACTTGGAGCCCACTTGGAGGCCACTCGAAGTCCACCGCACCGCCGACGTCTGGTCATTTTAAAGTTGATATTATCTAGATAGCCCGCTCAAGTTGCGTTGCGCCTGCAATCCAACGATTGTCAGCACATTACAGACCCAGAGTAAGAGCGAGGGAGAGTCGAAGTCGGGGACATTCGCAATTCATAATGAAACTTTTCAGCCCTGTTGCTATTGGCAATAATCATTGTTGTAAAATTTCTGCCATTAATTCGTTTATTCAAATTCGTCTGGTCTACGGTCTGCTGCTGCTGCTGTTTTGTTTTGCTCTGCCTTCAGATTATGCAAATACCAAATTTCTCCGAAATAATCTCTTTGTGTAAGTCAAATGATGCGAACTTCGAGTACTTACGCAGCGTCCCGCCTGCCCATCGATTTGCATTTGCCTGCCACCACTTACCTGCAAAGAGACAGAGAGAGAAGAGAGCATGTGAAAATAGAGTCAATTCGGGGCAATTGTAGAATTGTGGAAAAGTCAGTTAGCAGGCACTGAGAGTCGACTACAACTCGTCTAAAAATGCCCCGATTTGCTGCATTCAATCTCCTGGTGTTCAATCTGGGGCTCGTCTGGCTCATCAAAGTCATCCACGGCCTGAGCGATGGTAAGCCACACAACTGCACGCAATAGAGACGAGTTCACCAACAGTCGTTTAGCAGCGGATTACACCATGGAGGACATCGAGCAACCCGCTTCCAGGTGGAACTTTGTGCAGCAGCTGAAGAGCATTGAGCCGCCCATCAAGCACAACGTGGTCACCGAGCGAATGCTCTATCTAAACAGCAAGATCAACATGCTGCTGCTGCTGCCCACGTTCTTCCAGGTGCAGTACACATTGATGAACACTTTCATTTGCTGTAACTCTTTGCGCTTTAGAACCGCTTCATTGGCTGGCTGCTGCGACTGATCATCGCGTGGAATATGTATGTGTATCAGCGGCTGTTCGCCTTCCAGCTGCTGCTCGTGTACTCGCTGTGGCACAGCCAGATGGATGAGCTGCCTTACAGCCTCGTCCTGTTCGCCCTGCTGGTCTTCGACGTGCTCTACTTGAGTCTGCTGTACGAGGCCATCAGCTTGCAGCGCTTCATTTTCGTGCGGCCGAGCGTCTGGGAGGCGGACACGGGAAATGAAAGCGAAAGGCGAAGATGGGCCAATAGGTATCATTCGAATTAATGTTTGTCCACTTAACTGGGTCGCCTCGCCACTGCACAGCACACTGCACACACACACACACAAATCACTCGCAGGCTTAGGCTTTAACCTTGGCCACACACCACTACAACTACAACTACAACTACAAATCGTAGGTCGTTTGGTTCAACTAATAAATATGCCAAAAAGTACGAGTACGAGCGGCAAACACATTCACGGCCAGCCCGGCGGCAAGCGGAGCTCGACGTGTACAAATGAATCGCAGCTGAGGGCTGCAAAGGGCTGCTCGGAAATAAAACCATTAAATATTTGCGGTTAAACGCACCAAAAACAAACCGCAAAAGTAAATCATACCGAAAGTAGACATCGGACATGGCCAAGAATTTCCCAGTGCTCGTTTTCTTTTGCTTTTTCTCTGCCCTCGTTCTCGTTCTTCTTTTTTTGCTTCTTCGGTACGCAAAATATTAGATTAGAAATTAGGATAACCATGGACAGCACAGCACAGAGCATGCAGGCAGGCAACAGAGCATAGCGCCATTTACTCGATTGGTGGGGCTGCGGGCCGCTGGACACGGCCAGGGGCAAGTAGGGAGGGGGGCCGAGCGAGCAACGAACGGCCTGCCAAAAATTCCAAATGGTCCATGGTGAAACATAAATCATTGAAACTGACATTTCACCATTTTACTGGATTTGTATACGGCAAAAGGTTGCCCCATGCCACAAAAATACATTTAAGCATGACTGGCGTGCCGTCGAGGAGGGAAGGGGAGGCGAGGGACTGCTGCGAGTGCAAAGGAAGAAAAAACTATTGAAGTAAAATGACCAATAACTGAAATATTCAGGCGCTCACAGTCTACGCACTAAGCAGCTACGACGATTCCCACTCACACATCTCACACAGCTCTGACGGCCCACAAAAACTCGGCCGGAATAAATCATTTTGCAATTGAAAGCGCACCACAACAACACACAACACACAACACACACGAGTTGTGTGCGAGATGCAAAGGACAGCGGGTCGAGCTTTGAAAGCGAACGAGTAATTCGGTAACTGGAGCAAAATTGATGGCTGCACTTGGGTCGCCGGAACGGGAGCAGGGGGAAGAGGTCGCCAACTAGGTCAGTGGTGTGTCCCAAGTTCTTGCAGCAACTTTTGGCCCAAAGTCCAGGTGGGAGTTGGCCAGCAGACGACAGTGGTGTCCCACTATTAATGAGTTTTAAAAGTGCGCTCTGTTTGCGTTATTTGCTGCTAATTTTCTCGCTGACTCTCGAAACTTTGCACAAACTTCAGTTATGTTGTGTGAATAGTTTTTTGAAGTGCGCGCCAGGAAAACATCCATTTGATGATTATAACATTGCACTTTTACTAATATTTGGCATTCTTAGTATCTCCGCCTGCATTTGAAATAAGCGATAAGTTTTAGTTCCAAAAAGTAATGAGCATCGATATCAAATAAAAAGACTCAGTCGGAAGTGAAAGTCTCTAGAGTTGTCAAGTGCATTTACAAACCACTGTCGCTTCTTGAATTTTAGTATAACTTTGCTGCTGGTATTCTGTTTAATTCTTGAAACTTTTGCACTGCAGAATCTTTGGTTATATACTGGCACCATGAAAACAACTATGTGTAAAATATGACATTGCACTTTTAGAAATGTTTGGCATTTTTATTAGTAAGGGCAAGCAGGGAACTCTAGCTTACCCAAAAGCATAAAATATTGCCTCAATCTCTGCGCACATTTCAATTAATCAATAAGTTCGAAGATTCGTCGTAGAAAAGAATGAGTAATCACCTCAAACATTCCGAAATTCGGAAGAAAAAGGTTCTTAGTAAATCGCCAAGTGCGAATCACAAACTATTGTAACTTAATTTGTTCAGCCCTAAAAAGTGGTTCATTTAAGTGATTGTTTCAAAATGCATTAAACAATTATGCTACCTGAACATAATTGTGTTATTGAATCCGAAATGAATAAAAGTTCATTTGTTGACAACTATTTTAAAACTATTTAAAAGATTACTACAAAAAGCTATTGGTTATAAGTGTCAAATCGTAAATGAGAAATGTTAATTGGTTAAAGTTGTCAGAAGTCGCCTGCTGTTTTATGCGATTTGTGACTTATAGCCACTTGATTTCATTTCAATTTTGACTGCATTGTATTGCTATCAAAAGGTAAATGATTCGTGATACCTATTTTAATGCATAATTGTAGCCAATTGATTAATTTTTTAATCAACGTAGCTATTTCTTGTGAATTATGTATGTCTGAATTATGACTTCATTTACCGTCATAACTGCAAAGTAAGTTGCCGGCCATCATCATCAAAGTTGCTAATTCCTGGGTATTATGTCTTCTATTGATTTCATGAACAATTAAGACTTAAAAGTAAGTTCTTGGCACTCAACTAGTATGCATTGCTTAACGAGAACAAAAATTGATTTGGATTCATTTGCAACGATAACTTAATACTCATTCTGTTCACTTATCGCTATTCCTTCACTTGTTACTTATTCCGTTTACTTATCGCGTTCATTCCGTTCACTTGTTGCTGCTCTATCGCTGCTCTTTCAGCTGTCTGCTTATTTCGCTCACTAATTTAATTCCGTTTCAACTAATTCCGTTAACTTTTTGCTCAATTCCTTTCCTTTTTGATCTTTCCTTTCCCTTTTCGCTCATTTAGTACACTTGTTGCTCATACGGTTCACTTCTTGCTCATTCCGTTCATTTTAGTCGATCATTTAGTTCACTTTCTGCTCATTTCGTTCACTTGTTACTTAATCCGTTCATTGCTCCGCCTTTTCCCTCCTTGCTTAATCGATACCCTGCTCATTTCGTTCCTCTTGTGCTCATTCCGTTCACTTATTCCTCGGCTCATTCTCTTCTGGTTCTTTTGGTTCCCAGTTCCTGTTTCCACACAGTTGGCAACGCCTGCTGACAGTCTGGCAACCTCGCCGCGTCGACAATTCGAAGCGTGCTGGCGACGTGTGGCATTTGCAAACACACAAGTGCTTTTCGACGAGATCCCAAAATTTCCAATCAAAAGCGAAAGACTCTCGGAACATGTTGCTCTCCAAGCTGTGCAGGAAGTCGTCGGGCGCGGCGAGCTGCAAGCTGCTGGTGCGCTCCACGAGCGGCGTCTCAAAGCCCAAGTACGACTACGACCTGGTGGTGCTGGGCGGCGGCTCCGGCGGCCTGGCGTGCGCCAAGGAGGCGGTCGAGTGCGGGGCACGCGTGCTCTGCTTCGACTACGTCAAGCCGACGCCGGTGGGCACCACGTGGGGCATTGGCGGCACCTGCGTCAACGTCGGCTGCATACCCAAGAAGCTGATGCACCAGGCCTGCCTGCTGGGCGAGGCGGTGCACGAGGCGGTGGCCTACGGCTGGAACGTGAACGCACAGAACATCAAGCCCGACTGGCGCAAGCTGATCAAGTCGGTGCAGAACCACATCAAGTCCGTCAATTGGGTGACGCGCGTCGATCTGCGCGACAAGAAGGTCGAGTACGTCAACTCGATGGGCCGCTTCGTCGACGCCCACACCATCGACTACCGCACCAAGCAGGGCGAGCGCCGTCAGCTGACCGCCGAGCACGTGGTGGTCGCAGTGGGCGGGCGACCGCGCTACCCGGACATACCCGGCGCCACCGAGTTCGGCATCACCAGCGACGACATCTTCAGCTACGAGCGCGAGCCCGGACGCACCCTCGTTGTCGGCGCCGGGTACGTGGGCCTCGAGTGCGCGTGCTTCCTCAAGGGCCTCGGCTACGAGCCGACGGTGATGGTGCGCTCGATCGTGCTGCGCGGCTTCGATCGCCAGATGGCCGAGCTGCTGGCCGCCATGATGACCGAGCGCGGCATACGCTTCCTCGACACCACCATACCCACGGCCGTCGAGCGTCAGCGCAACGGCACGCTGCTGGTGCGCCACCACAACACCACCACGCAAGCCGACGGCGGCGACGTCTTCGACACGGTGCTGTGGGCCATCGGTCGCAAGGGCCTCATCGACGACCTCAACCTGGCCGCGGCGGGCGTGGCCACGCAGAACGACAAGGTCGTCGTCGACCACACGGAGGCGACGTCTGTGCCGCACATCTACGCCGTCGGCGACATTGTCCACGGCCGCCCCGAGCTGACGCCGGTGGCCATTCTGTCGGGTCGCCTGCTGGCGCGTCGCCTGTTCGCTGGCTCCCAGCAGCTGATGGACTACACGGACGTGGCGACCACGGTGTTCACGCCGCTGGAGTACGCCTGCGTGGGCATGTCCGAGGAGCTGGCGATTGAGTCGCGCGGCGCCGAGAACATCGAGGTCTTCCACGGCTACTACAAGCCCACCGAGTTCTTCATACCGCAGAAGAGCGTGCGCCACTGCTACCTGAAGGCGGTGGCCGAGGTGGACGGCGACCAGAAGATCCTCGGCCTGCACTACATGGGCCCCGTGGCCGGCGAGGTGATCCAGGGCTTCGCTGCCGCGCTCAAGTCCGGCCTGACGGTCAAGACGCTGCTCAACACCGTCGGCATTCATCCGACCACAGCCGAGGAGTTCACGCGGCTGTCTATCACGAAGCGCTCGGGTCGCGATCCCACGCCCGCCTCCTGTTGCAGTTAAGTTCAACGTTTTTTCCAGTTCACACACACACTATGTTATGTTGCATGTACGGTACAGTAAAACAAACACTGACGACCCAGTCTCGGCTGCACTCGATTCCCCAGTCGGCGATTTGTCACCAAGCGTTGACTAATTATCGTGGGGCAGGGTGGGTGACGGGGCGGGGGCGGGGGCAATGCGTGGTGCACGTTCTGCTGATGTGACGTTTCCATATAAATGACAAAAACTCTCGCTGCGTGTCCATTTCTGACATATGAAGTTGTAATTTATGAAGTTCACGCAACTGAAAGTGCAGAGGGAAAAGTTTTCGGCGTCTGCGTTTCTTTTGGCGGCTTCGCTTCCGCCGCGCCGCCTTCTGGGCTATCTCTGGCCCCCAATCGCAAGCGTGCAATCGGCTCGCCTGGCGCCGCAAAGTTGGCCACGTTTTTGCCACACTTTTTGCATGCCTGCCACACACAGACCGTTTGTTGGGGGCGAGGCACAGCACAAAAAAAAAAGGGAATTTTGATTAATGTTTACTTCCGATTTGCATAAATCTTGCTTTAGCGTTGTTGCGGGGCCCAGTTTACGGCCGCTTTGTTATAAATTATGTTTTTATTGTTGCCGTCGAATGGCCGAAATACGTTTTGTTCCGAGGTCAAGGCGGGTTATTGCACCTGCGATTGGCGCTGCTAACTCACTTAAGAGCGTAAGAAAATATCACGAATTCCAGAGCACTGCAACACCTTGCTCACAATCATGAATTGTGCAGCAAAAGTTTGTGCCCCCGAAAAGTTGCGGAGCAAGTTGAAGCGCTCGCGGGTAATTCGATAAAGCGTAAAATTTTGCACTTCAACTATTTTCTGGCTGGCATCTCGCAATTGCATTGTGCTCGTATTGTTGTCAGTTGACCTGTGTAAGCGGACTACAATTACAATGCAATGCAATGCAGCTGCACAAACTTCAGATTGTGATTGCTCGACTGGTGCACACAATTAATCGGCGCGCCCATTAACAGATAATTATTTAATTTCGGTTTAATAAAAGCGGGCGACTTGACCCTCGAGAGAGCAGTTTATCATTTCATAACACTGGCTGAGTGACGTTGAGTGAAGCCAGCTTTGCGGAATTCAATTAACATTTAAGTCAATTGAACCATTTGTTAACGTCAAAGCCAGTTAGCCAAGGCGACTCGAGGCGAGGCGAGGCGAGGCGACCACTCACACAGGAATGTCGGCTTGAGCTTTTCTTGTCTTGAAGACGTGCCAAATAGGCGAAATTGCAGGCGAATTGCTGGCTCAGTGGCAGCTGTAAATGTAATTAAATAATTGCAATTAGCAATTGTAAAGTGAAAGCAAAACATCGCTCAGTGGCATCAATGGAAATTGCGTAAATACTTTAAGCACGCATCAACACATTATCAACTTTTGTTTAATTACACAAGCTGCAGTTGCAGTTACAGATACGAATCGAGTGGCAGCTGCAGACACAGCACACGTGCCTGATGATTGAGTTGCGTCTGCGTCTGTGGCAACAACTGCTATTCATGGCATAATTTGGCAAAGTGGAAATGGATACATTTAATAACTAAACTAAATAGAAAGCTGTAATTGTTGTGGCTCTGGCAGCAGCATATTTGCCAATGCACATGGAAATCAGAATTGGAAATGGAAATGGAAATGCAGCTATTGAATCATTGAATGGCCATTTTCTGGGCAATATGTGGAACGTGTTGGCCACAGCAAAGCTGCCCGTTTCTGCAGCACAATCGCAGTGGCAGTCCGAGTGCTCGGCAAACAAATCAAATGCTGATTGCAAATTTAATGGGATTTAAAAATTCCAAATTGCTAAACAAGACTTAAGCTCACACACACACACACAGACTGTCCAGACTTGTATATGTGTGTATGTAAGTGCCACGCCCAGCGCTCGTAATGTGCAGAAGCCGTGTAACCACAAGCTGCTGTGGCTGCGTGCCTAAAGTGGAATTGTTTGTAATGCGCTGATGACGATGACAACAACGACGACAACGACACGACAGCAAGACAGAGGGGAGTTTCCCAGCGTGGAGTGGGGCAACAGGGAATTGCTGGCCCAGTGAGACAGAGACAGAGAGAGAGAGACAAAGAGAGAGAGAGAGAGAGCTGTGGCAATCACAACTGCCCCACGCTGCGGATTAATTTAAATGAGATTTTTAATTCACCTTGCCTGCCATATTTCTATTGACTTCCGACAACTCGCAAAATACCCAAGTTGCCTTCATTTCCCCATTGATTGCTTCATAATGCAAATTCGTAAATCGAACTCCATTATTTCACACTCAAGAGCTATTTCTTCAAATACAAATAATAATAATGCTGCGGTTTCTAAATCGGAATTTTAACGCAGCTTAAGTCAGAATTGTTATAAACTCGGATAACTTCTTACAAGTTACTTGTTAATCTGAAAACAATCAAAATAAACTCCACCAGTTTAAATGCAAAAATTCCTTTTTAATATTGGCAAAAACAAATATTATTTTAACAAATTTAAATCAAGAATTTGAATAATATGAAAACAATGACTATAAACTGTGTTAAGTAAACCTATTTTAGTGCAAATATTCTTAGAAATAATGAAAAGAATATATACACTTTTATCAATTTTAAATCCATAATTTTAACTAAAAGTGTTTTTATAAATAATTTTAAAACTAAAGAAATTAATACAATTGTAACTCCTATGGGGACTAAGTGTGCTGAGTGGACTATTTTAATTACAAATATTCCTAAAACAGTCAATAATTTGTGTTATTAAAGTAAACTCAAGCCTTGCATCCAACTTGATAAAAATTTGCTTATTAATAATATACAAATAATATCGAATCGGAACTATTCTCAGCGCATAGTAATTCTTCATCTAAATTATAAATTCTTAAAAGTAAATGCACATATTCAATTAAAGTAAGACTTTTATCCCCTTAACTTGACATACATTTTCATATTAGTACATGTAAAATAATTTGATCGAATTAAATGAAACCTTTTTGTTTATCCAACTTGATGAAAATTTTCTCATTAATAAAAAAAACAATGAAAATATTAGGTTGTCACTTTTTTCAGTAAGTGATCCACTTGAAAAACAAGTATTCTGATTGTTACTGAGAAGTATACATTTAAATTAATCAAATCAAAAGTATTCCTAATATTTGTTCAAAAGACTATGCCTCTAAATTGATGTTCATTTATTGTCGTTTGAATTAAATAATAATTAAGTAATTGCAATTAAAGCGTTTCTGTCAGGCAACTTGGTAGAAATTTGTTTATTAATGAAAAAACATTTGAAATAAATAACAATTTATTTGTCACTATTTACTGTAGTAAGTGCTACATTTAAATTACGAAACTATTCTCGTTAAGTGCTGAGAACTCTTTTCGCATTATCAAATTCAAATAAAACCCTTGTTTCTCTTTAGCTCGCTTATTAATTTTAGTGATTTGGAGGTTCATTTAATATACTTTTCTGCCTTTTAAATTAACAAGTTTTAAACGAGTTTATCATGAAAAAAAAAACGTTTACGCGAGGAAAGCACTTACATAATTTCATTTTTCTTGAAGTTTTCGGCAATTCAGAGCAACGAGTAATAATTGTGAAGACAATAATTGTGTTGCACACGCCTGGCGAGTGTCAAGGCGCTGCTATCAAAAGTGCAGTTTTATTGTTGACTGCTGTCGATGCTCCGCATTCCCCTCAGCAACCCGCGCTGTGCACCACCTCGGGGAGTGTTTAAATATGTGTGTCGTAATTTAATTTCATAAAAGCAATTGTATTCCTGCCATGTGGCGACCAAGTTCGCCGCGACAAACTTCGCATTCACTCGCATTCTGGCTGGATGACAAAATGACGCTGCCAGCGACCGGGCTGGAGCTGGAGCTAGAGTCGAGTCAGTGAGAGTGTGTGTGGTGTATTTATTTTATTTTTTAATGCCAGCGCCAACTCCAACAGCGCAGCTAGTCGACAAGCATTTTCATTGTCTTGTTTGCCAAGCGGCGAGCATCGAGGGGAGTTGCATATTTGACATTGGACTTGTGTGCTCTGATAGCGTGCCAGCCAAAACATCACAATGCTCGGCAACACTGGCTCGCAGGCCGCCCGGCGCACGCACACACACACACACACACACAGAGACACGCACACACTCAGCACCCAACACAGACCACGTAGTATAATTGTGCATGTTTGCCTTGTGTGCGTTGATTTTTGTTTTCATACCCTGCAGTCTGCGAAGCAAGGTTTGCTGCTCAACTGAGTCAGTACTGCAAGATGACAAAAGAATTTAACCATCGACCGAAATTACTTCGATTGCAGAATGGAAGAACAGTTAAAGGCAATTAAAGAGGCAACCAGTTGTAGAAAATATTATTATATTATTGTTAGTAAAACTTGTGACTAAGTTAACTAAAAAGTTAATTTGCAAATGCAATTAGTTAAACAAAGGAATTCTTTTGATTACATTATTTTCAGCAATTTTAGTGACTAACTTAAAGGCAATTAAAATGGCAAACAGTTGTGGAAAGACAATTACTGATTAAATTGTATTATAATTATATAAAGTTATTAATAGCAATACTATTCACCAAATTAAAGTTAACTAAAAAGGCTTTCGGTGCTACAAAATAATACTTTGATTCAATTTTTATAATATTGTACTACTATTGGTAAAACTTGCGACTAACTTTAAAGACTAAGCTGTACAAAAGTATTCTGTTTGACAATATTATTATATGAAGTTACATTACTTGTATTTTACATGATTATTAGCAATACTTCAAAGTAAGTTAAAGTCAACTAAAATAACAATAAGTTTCACAAACAAAATACTTTTGATTGTTTTACTATTATACTACGTTATTTTTGGTAATTCTCGTGACTATTAATAAATTAAAAAGGCAAGAAGTTGCACAGTAAAATACTTTCGATGACTATGATTTCGATGATTATGTAATTGGCAGACCTCCCTATAAGTGAATGCTAGAACTTATCAATGTGTAGGTCTTCTTTATTATCCTCTTCGACTTTGCGACTTCGACTCAGATTCAAGTTGCACGATCAACGTGAGCGCGTTCACTTACAAGCGAGCCAAGCTAATACCAAGAGAGCACTCTTTTATATGTATTTATGTTCAAAACTAGCCTACTATATTTATTGCCATAGTGCATTATTACTATAGGACATTATTGTTTTACAACATTGTTATTATCAAAACATGACACTAAGTTAAAGTTAACAAAAACGCAATAAATTTTACGAAGGCAAATGTTGTATAGTATTATTACTATACGACATTATTATTAGCAATACTTGTGACTATAATGAAGGTAGTTATAAAGGATTTAAGTTGCTCAAAATATAACTGTTTACTAAATTATAATTACATACAATTGCTATTAGCAATATTTGTGACTAAGTTAACTGAAAAGGTGACAAGTTGTTCAAAAGAATACTTTTCAATATATTCTTATTAAATTATTATGATATTGGCAGTACCTTTCAAATTGGAAAATATGTAAAGTAAAGTCGTACACACGAATACTTTAGCTTATTTCACTATTATACTACATTATGCAGGCGGTTTAGTTGAGGGAATTGCAACGCAATCGACGGCGTGTAGATGAAAGTTATTCGTAAGCAATGAATTAGAGATGGCTTAGTGTCGAGAACAGGGTATTTTGCAAGTAATCAGCTTAATGCGACCTTCAGCGTTTTTTCTACGTTGCATTGCGTTCTGTCTCTGACAACGCGACGTATGCGCAACGTATGGGGAATACAATGAAAACTGCTGCCGCCTCAACACACGCACACACACACACAGACACACACAGAGGCACGCACACATACTTATGCAAGCAGGATGCCAGTCATATCATTTATGCACAAACGTTGCCAACTCTGCTTACAAATGCAACAAAGTCGCCAGCTGCCTTTTTATTTGTCTGCTCAGCTCAGTTTTTTGCTCTGATGTAAACAGTTTCGGACAGGCGGGCAGGGGGCGGGGGGAACAAGCTGCTCCTGTTAGCGAGCTCAGCCTAACCACAAAGAGGAATTTACCCACATTCACACACACACAAACACACAGTGAGTGCGACTGCAGTGGTATTCTTGAAAACAAAATGCGAAAGAAAGGCGCGTTTTAAGCACTTTCAAATTAAATTAAAACTGCAGCCGGCAGTTGAAAACGGCAGCTGTAACTCCAGAGATAGCGCTGCTCGAGCTGCCAAGACAAAAACCTGAAAAGCGAGACTACCAATGGGTAACGAGAGAGAGATGAGAGCGAGAGATGAGAAAAGCCGCCTTTGAAGTTAGCAGCAGCTTTAAGGCCCTTTGATTAAAAGCCCGGCAACTGCAGCAAGGATTTGATACTCGAAGAGATGCAGAGCTGCGTTGCACATCGTGGAAGTAAATTGAAGCTGATGTGCATAGAGATATCAGTTCCATTGAATATATGAACTCCACACATTATACGCAATATTAAAAGCAGTCGAGAGATACTTGAAATATATTTACTCTAATGCTTAAGTTTCATTGGTTTTAAACAACGATTTGGTCGAGGAAGTGATATCAAATTACTTAAGCTATTAAATCAATTTAACACTTATAATTTGAAAAGCTTTTTTTCACTTATTCGACTAGCAATGTATATTTATTATTTCTACTTAAAAAATATATGAATTTTTTAGAAGTATCTAATGCCTAGGAACTGTATTGAATTGATGCACAGACTCCACGATATGCAGAGCTGCGTTGCACATCGTGGAACTAAATTGAAGCAGATAGCAGTTCTATTTAAAATATGAACATTATACGCAATATTAAAAGCAGTCGAGAACAACTTGATTAAGTTCTTGAAATATATTCACTATAGTGTTAAAGTTACGCTTGTTTTGAACAACGATTTAGTCGAGGAGTTAAACTAAATATTTTAGCTGTTCGAAGAATCTGGGCCTTATAATTTGGATGACTTTTTTTTGCTTATGCATTTAATAATGTAGATTTGTAATTGCTGTTAATAAAATTAAAAGTGTTACTGCTGAAATATATATATTTATTAAAAGTGTACAATGGTAAAGAACTGTTTGAAATTTGAGTTAATTTCAGCTATAGTTTTAGTGCGAAATGTTTGCTGTTTTTAATATGCCAACAAATGATTATACAATATCTTATAGGTTATGCACACATTTAACTTGATTATGTTAATAAAATATATAGACTCTAATGCTAAATTTCATTGATTTTAGGCAACTATTGAGACGAGGAATTGAACTAAATATTTTAGCTTAATGTAAACTGGAGTCAAAACAATTTTAGACTTATAATTTTGATTGCTTTTTTCGCTAATGCATTTGATTATATAGAGTTGTAATTAATAAAACTAAACTAAAAAAAATATAAAATTTTTAAAAGTATACAATGCCAAAAACGATTTTAAAGTTGAGTTAATTTTAACCAGAGTTTGCGTGGAAAATGTTTGCTGAAAATATGGCAACTAATGATTATTGAAGATCTGATTTGTTATGCACACTTTTGACTAGAGTCGTGAGCCTCAGATGGCTTTAAGCCGAAACGTCAGCGCCCATCGCCCACACAATGCAACACACACACTTGAGTGTGTTTGTGTGGCACGCAGACAGCTGGGTGAGGTGAGAGGGCGAGTGGGTGGCGGGAAGTCACACGCACAAATTCACAAGAAGAAAGACGCGAGCGAAATCACATTGCAGAAAAACGCGTGTGCACAGATGCTGCTGCCACACAACAAAATCATAATCAGCATCAGCATCAGCAACGGCATCAGCGACAACAAAAGCCAAACAGGAGCTGCGCCACACGGCGGGGGTCGAGTTTAGAATCGGTGAGGCGAGGCGAGGCGAGGTGAGGCGAGGTGTATTGTGGCAGTAAAACAGCCGAAACGCAGTGACAAGTCAACCAAAAATGGCGAAAAATAACATGTGACTGACAGACGGACAGACGCGAGTACGAGCTGGGCCGCCAGGTGGCGCCACACTCGCAATTATGTTGATCAATGTAAAACATTGCGCAGATTGCAAGCGGCATAAAAACATCAATGCGACCCGCATCGCAACGAGGCCGCCAGCTGCCGATCATTATCGCATGCGATTGCAGTACTTTTCTCCCAATACCTTTGTTGTTATGCCTCCTGTTGTTGTTGTTGTTGCTGCTCTATTTTGACTTTTGTTGTCTTTGTTTGGTATTAAGTCGACGTTTTGCAGTTTTTCCATGCGGAAAATTGTCATTGTCGAGTGCGTTATTAATTAATTTGCTGCGGTTGCGTATCTCACTGTGTGTGTGTGTGAGTCTGAGTAATAAAATATTTGCACATGAATGCAGTTGAATAGTTGTGCACAATTTGCTGCCGCTGCCATGGCATTATGCATTCAATTACGGATCGCTAATTTGCGAACCGAGTGCGACTGGGAGGCTTCTTCTAAGCGCCTAAGCTGCCGCTAAATTGCCAAATTAAATGCAAATAAAATGCATTTTTCAACAGATTAACTGCAGCAACTATTAACGAAATTGAAATTAAGCCTATTTGACATTTAATTCGATGAAATAGTTTTGTTTAATAATTCAGTAAGTATAGCAATGCAAATGCATTCAAAATAGTTTCGGATTCTGTGAAATTCAAGGCGTTCGAGTGATGCTGTCGCTCGGGCTTATCAAAGTCAGCAACCTATTAAGTCGCCTGCTGCCAGCAGAGACAATGATGACTGCTGTCGTGTCATCAAACATGGTCCAGACACGCACACACACACACACACACAGACGTGTGTGTCTGGTTGTTGTTGGCGCGCAACTTTTGGGGGCAAAAAGTGCAAGAAAAAACCGCAAAAATATCAGAGCAGTCTAAAAAGTTTTGCTCGGGCTCTCTCTCTGAAACCCAATGACTAAATGTGTCTCGTCAGCCTGCCCGGGATTGTATGCTATGCTTTTTTTCTCTAACAAGCCTTTTGTTATATGAGATCACAGTGCTGAGCAGAGAGTGAGTGAGAGAGGGCGACGCAGCCGGAGCCGGAGACAGTGACAGAGGCAGAGGCGCATGGCTAGGCCCAGACACATGGTAAACATGTCAAATTGACAGTGTGCAGAGTGAAAGCGACGTCGGCCAAATGACAAAGGCAGCTCGCCTGCCTCTCATGCCTGATCCTGCGACCCTCACACACAATCTCTCTCTTCGTCGTGCTTTCCTTTTTAACCCATTTTTTCTTCGCCTCGCTTGGCTTTGGGGTGTGAATTATTAAAAGCCACAGCAGGGGGAGTGACAAGAGAAGTGCGGGGAGGGGGGTGGCAGCAGTCAACGTCTAAATTAGCAGAGACCCAACAGGAAAGCACAATCAGGAGGAGAGCCAGGGCAGCCTTTGCATTGTTTCACTTTCAGCGAATCTCATCATGAGGCTGCCCGTCATCATCATCATCATCAACAGCAGCAACAGCAGCAGCATTGTCATAGGCTTCTCCCCTTCTGCTTTCTGCTCTCTCTGTCTCTCTCTTGCGCTCTGCTTCGTGGCCGGGTCCACGTCCTTTCGCTTGTCACTCATTCGCATAAACAGTTAATTATGCATAATATGCATTTTGCTGTCATGTTGCGCAATTTTTATCTGCCTCTCGCTCTCGCCGTCTCTCCTTGCATTTTTATTACCTCCCCTCTCCGCTGCCCCGCCAGCCGCCCTTTTGTTGCAGTCGCCGCGCGGCGCGTTAATGTTTTTAAATGCGCTCATTTGTCGTCGTAGAGGTATGGGTGCGTGTGCCTCTGACACGAGAGTGTGGTGTGCGCTACGTGTCAGTGTGTGTGTGTGTGTGTGTGTGTGTGTGTCCGGTAATTGCCAGCCGGTAACTCGATGTATGACGTCGCTGTGATTTAATTGGAGCAACAGCTACAGAGCATAGGGGAGAACAGCAAGCTAGTTTAGCAAACTAGATGTAATAAAATTAAGAATTACTAATTTATAATATAATATATATTATAATTTGTAAATATTTATGCAAATTCCCAAATAAATATTTAAATATATTGCTAAAATTTGTTATTATAACAATAATTTTTAAGTCAGGCAAAACATCAACATCAATTTGCTAACAAATTCTAGAATTTGCTAAAAGTTAGCTTAGCAAAATAACGAAATTAACAAGTTAAGACTTATTTCAACTGCCAATATATGACACCCACTTGATCTGAGCTCAATAAAATATATATTAAAAAGATGTATTTTGTCGCAATACTTTTCTTTCTTCCTTTAAAAATTAAGCAAATTGTATATTGCAAGAAGCTGAAGTAGAAAATAATTAACTTGAGAATATTTAAATTATTTAGAAATATAAGCAGTTGTGTGTAAATAATCAAATGTATATTTAACTGCATTATTTTTAATAACTTAAAGATTCAGTAACATTTCAAATCAGCTGATAGAAATTTATAAAATTTGTTAAAATCTTGAGTTAGTTTAATGTATTTACTTTAAAACGTAAATATTTACCATAAAATAGTTCTCAGCTGATTTCAGATAAATCAATTGTAAAATATATATTTAATTGTTATCTTTGTTTCATCACTTTAAGATCAGGTAAGGTGTCAATTAAGCTGCTAATAAATATTTCTAATAATGTACAAACTAATTTAAAATGCGAATGTTTATCACGTATTTGTATTTAACAGAATATAAAAAGAAACATCTAAATAGTCACGCAGAGAATTGTAGACTACGAGTACAAGCCAGTTTAGCACAATAGAAATCAATTAGTATATATTTAATTGCAATACTTTCAACATTTAAAGACAACATGTCAAATAGGGAATTTAAGAACTCGATATTGCTTCCCTTCTGCTTCAAGTCATAGTTGAAGTTGTTGCTACAGATTGAACAACTTGATCGTTGACAAGCTGAAGACTCTTTAAGAGACTTTGCAATGACAGCAATTTGCAGTTGGTAGTAAGTAAGTATATGATTTATCAAAAGTTTTGCAACAATATTTAAAATTCATTGGAGTAGCCTTTGGAGAGTAGTTGAGTGGAGCACGGAGATTTGCAACTTGAAGCGCTTGCATATTGATAAAATAAATCATGGATGCCCAGACGGACGAGTGGAGTTGGGGGACAGGGGGGAGACTGGTTGGGGAGTGGGCCAATTACATTTCATATGCCAACACGCCGTAAGCTGTGAAACACTTTGCAGTAAAAAGTATCAGAAAACACTTAAAATTCAATTGGACAATCGATTTGCATATGGCTAAAAGGGAGACAGATAGTGGAAGAGCTGCATAAAACTCACTTCAGCATTTCCGGCTTGCCGACTATTTTTGCGTGGGCTGCGTTTAAACTACGCAAAGTGCTGCTGACAATTATTACATCCGCAGGACATAGACAGCATAGCCACACACACACACACACACACGGACACGAACATCGACACAACGGAAGTCGAAGCGGAGCAAAAAATAACATGTTAGTCATACATGCGAAGGATGTGGACGTCAAGGACACAGAGTCGTGGCCGAAAAACAAGACGAGGGCGAGGAGGAGTGAAACAAGCAAATTAAAAAGGAAAAGGAAACGCATAAAAAATGCGACGATTGAATTTAAATGCCAGGCCACTTCAGCTGCTCGACTGCTGCTCGAAGTCGAAGTAAATGGCCGAAAATGTCAGTCGAGGGGCGACGAGGGTGACGACGGGCACAGCCCATTTCCTATTTGGAACGGCCTTTGACAACGCCTGCCAATGTGCATTTGAGTAAGTCATGAGTTGCTAAGATGCCTCGCCCTTGCCGGGGCGCATTCGCATTCCGAGCAAAGCCGTTCTGGTCAGTTAGTGCTGGGCGTCCTGTGCTTGTCTGCCATTATAAAAATAGGTTGTTAATATGCATGACCATATGCCGAGTGGGCCGAGGAAACGTGGCAACGTGGCAACGTGGAAACGTGGAGAAGTTCGCTGCTTTTACGAGTATGCTAAGCTACTTGGCCACTCGAACGCCGCTTTGTCTTTTATGGCAGCCGAAACGACAATGTGCCCCAAGACATTTTGTTAGTTTGGCCCCACGAACGGAGAGAGTTCGGAATTGGAATTGTGCGCAGCAAGTTGAACTAAGTTTTGGCAACGGGTTGCAGAGATCAATAAGGAAAATTATTATTAAATAACTTTGCAGCTGCGAAGGCGCATGAATCGAACGCAGATTGCGGAAGCAGCAGTTTCGCTTTTCTGGCTGCAGTGCGCGTCGAGCCCAATTAGAAGTATGTCAAAGTAAACATGTGCTTGCATATTAAGCATACGCCACCGGGGCCGGCACTTCCACTTTCCACTGCCAGCCAATCAAGCAATCCCAGCCAGTCAGCCAGTCAGCCAGTCAGCTTTGACGTGGCCTCCTCCGGCAATTCATTAAGTGTCAGAAAGTTTTGCTTTTGGTCATTTCTTGGGCGCCAACAATTTGCATACATCGAGAACTTGTACGGGCCCAGAGCTGGCTTCCCTTGCACTCGCCCTCGCAGTAAGAGTCAGAGACTAGAGTGCCGCTTGAATGGAAAGTTGCACCTTGGGCAGCAGCACAATGTGGCAGCAGCAACGTGTGCCGTTGTCCATTGTGCGAGTGACTGAAAGGACATTGAATTAAATTCATTCGAAAGCGCTGCACACAGTCACCAACGAAAGTTTGCACCCGCCTTCGCTCCGGCTTCTTGCTGCTCTTTGTTGTTCTCTGTGTGTGTGGCTGAATATTTAGATATTTTACGATTCTACGACTCGACGTTTGTGGCTGCTGCAAGCATTTTTTGTTTGTTGTGCGAGGCGAAATGAAGTTTGGCAATTTTAATTAAATTTTTGGACATTTCCGCTTTAGCTACATAATTGAGCAATATTTTGTGCGCCAGCAAAAGTAACTGGGAATGCGAAAAATGTGGCTTAACTTATGCATATTGCATGCAACACATTAATATGCTTAGCTGCCATTTCAAATCACAAATTGCACGTTTCGTATTTCATTTGCAACTTGCAAAACTTGTATTATTTTGTTGTGTATAATTGCGCGTTGCATGAGTGCACATTGGATGCGAATGGCTGCAAGTACGGGGGCAGACTCGAATGGCAAATAATCAGTTCAATTCCATCTCAAAGAAAAATACGTAATTTAATTATGCGCGCTGGCAGCGCACAAACCTCAAGGCAAATGCCTCGGCACTTCAGCTGCTCCTTTAATACGCAATAAATATGTAAAAAAAAGGAAAGGAGACGCGGAGGAGAGGAGCGCAGCGAAAGGATGAAGAAGGCAAGAAAACAGCCCGAGAAACGGAAATAAAATAAAAAATATGTTGCATAATTTTGAGCTTTGTTCCGACTTAGTACCTTTCCACACACACAGACAGTCGGGGGCGGGGGAGGGGGCAAGTGCAGGCAGATCCGGAGATCCTTTTGCGTCAACTTAACAGCGTAGAAAATATCCAAGGCAACAATAAGAACAATAGTTCCCCGGGGAGAGTCGCCAGCGCCAAGCACCGAGCACCCGTGTCCCGTGTCCCGTGTCCCGCTCTGGCAAAAAAGGCAAATGGAGTTACACACATTCGCACACACGCACACACGGGACTGGGACTCACATACGCATGCAAATCCTTTTGCTGGCGGCAGATGCTGCCAACGCTGCCAACGCTGCCTCGCTCGCTTTTTATTTTAACATTTTTATTTTATTTCCACGGCGCCTTTTGTAAGCATCTTTGGCCTCCGAGTTGTCTCAGCCCTCGCCTCGGCTTCCCGGCTATGTGTGTTGCCAGCTTTTCAATTTTTATTCCGCCTCTCTTCTCGCACACGCTGCCGCGCGAAAGGATAAATTTTTACATATTTTTCTTACCTTTAAAAATAATTTCCAAGCCATCCCTCCACCCACACCCTTCTGATTCGCTTTCCGCGGGCATCGCTCAACATTTTGTTGGCTTATTTTTGTTGCGCAGTTGCCGCTAACTTGAAACGGAATTCAAATGTATATTTAAGAGTGTGTGGCACACACATACACACACAAGCACACACAAAGCACATTTGCGTTGGCTTCTCATTTAATATTGTTGTTGGGCAACCATTCAGCAGCGAGCAGCAGAGTGCAAGCAGCAAACAAAAGAAAGGCGAATCGAGCAACAAGAGGAGACAATCACTAGCGCAACATCTCATTCGTACTTACACCCACCCACACACACACTTGCACACACACTCGCACACTCGCACGGCAACTAACCGCCAGCGCCTTGATGATATTTTTCCCTATGCAAATCGCATGTGGTTCCTGCCCGAGTTCCTGCCCTCGTATCCTGGCTGCTGCTGTCCTGCCACTAGGCGTGCGTATGAATACATCTATTTATGCATACAAGCGTGTGCTCAAGTATGCGTGTGTGTGCGTTTCTGTGTGTGTGGGTGTGTGTTATGTAAAGCGAATCAAGTGAAGGCAAAACAGCAGCACAACAAATGTCTTGCATCTGCATTTGTGTGCTCCAATAGGTGTCTGTATTGCTCTCTGTCTGTGTGTGTGTGTGTGTGTGCGTGTGTGTGTGCGTGTGTGTGAATAAGCAAATACATAAATAAAATTGAAAAATTCCAAGGGACACCGTTCCGGGGCCAGTCTGCAAGTATGCAACGTTTATTATTGAATTCAAGGCATTTACAAGTATAACTGAGCCGAGTCTCTCCCCTCCTCTTCTCCCCGCCAACGAATGAGCATTGAAATCCAGCTGCAGAACCAGCAATACTCTACGAAACTCTGGGTCTACTCTATGCCCACAAACTTTTGCAAAAATCAACCATATTAGCATTGCTGAAAGACAGCTTGATAAAATCAGAATGAAAAGCTAAAGTTGTAAAAAAAAATAGACAATTATTATAGAGATATATTTAACTTTCTCCTAAATATGGACAAGTTGATCTCGGTAAAATTTGCAATGATAAAACATTGATAGTTGAATTCAGTATAAATAACTTAAAGTTGTACAAGACATAATCATATATTCAATTCTCTGTAAAATGCACAAAGTTTTAGCACAGCAATTACTACTTCAAGTAGATCCTATGTGTGTTACTTATTTTATATTAGAATTAATATAAAATTAGCAATGATTACTAGCTAAAATCAGCACGAAAAGCTTAGAGATGTAACAGAGACAATCAGTTGAGATATATATTCAATTATCTATTAAATATTTGAAGTAGATCTTAGTGCTTATTTGGTGTGAGAATATATATAAAACTAGCAATAGTAAAAGATTGCTATATAAAATTTAATTTATATGAAAAGCTAAAAGTTAGCAAAAGAAATAATCATTTAGGTAATTCTTTGTATAGTTATAGCGCAGTAATTACTACTTCAAGTTTATATTATTTTATACGTGAATGAATAAAAAATTAGCCATATTAAAACGCTGACTAAATCAGTATGTCAACTTTAAAGCTGAAGCATAGATATATATTTTATTATCTGTGAATTAAAGTAGTAGTTTTTGTGCAGCAATTACTACTTCAAGTAGATCACTGTGCTTTCATTAAACGTCAATGAATATAGTGATATAATGATATAAAATCAGTATGCTGTATAAAATCAGCCTGAAAAGCTCAAAAAGTGTTAAAATGTAGATACATATTCAAATCTCTGTAAAATATTGTTTTAGGGCAGCAATTAGAATTTAAAGTGGGTCTTAGTAGATCTAATTTTATGAGTGAATAAACTGTGAGTACTAGGAATAATATATTAAGCAACAATTAGTAAGGTAGATAGTTAAATGGAGAGCAGACTTTCAGTCTTTAACGATTCTTTCATGGCAGCCACAGCTGGCAATTTTGGAGGTCACAATTTTGGAACAACAATCAAACATCATTGAAGAACACCTTTAGTGAATACTTCGTTCGATAAAGAGCGCAAACGGCATTGAGTTGTCGTTGTCACCTGGCCGACAAGTGCTAATACCCTGCTGCCAGCTACTGGCTATAGTTGCAGTTTAGTGCCTCGAATTGTGGCGTGGGGAGCCTTCGAAAACAATAGATGAAAATATGCAAATAGCAGACGAAATGGGCAGCGACTTGGGCGCAGTTGAGGCGATGAAAGCTATGTGCAGATGTGTGATATAGAAGAGCTTCGTGGTCGTCGTGTCGTATGCGTAATATGATTATCGGGGCGTCCTGCATGGTTTCACGAATCTATGGTGTGAGTCAGCAGGCAGCTGGCGTGAAGTAGATGCCTCCGACTGACGGCGAGACTGTGAGACTGAGTGAGTGACACCCCCAATGGCTCGTGGCATGCTTTGGTTTTCTGGTTGCCTCTGTCTGCATTATTGATAAAATATTTGCCGGCATTTTCTTGTATTTTCTTTTAATATGTAGCTCAGCAGGCGAGCGCACACATAGACACTGCTGCTGCATTCATTTTGTGGTCTGGCAAATGCGTTAAAAGCCTGCGCTCGATGCCTTAACGAGTCGCCGAGACAAGGCCCGTTTGATGTGGCCACTTGCCACCAGCACTTATGCAACAAGTGAGGAGTGCCTTGAGTGGCTAGTGGTGGATTAGCTGTGCATCTTTAATTTCTATGTCGATCCACTTACCTTTGGGACAATCAATTTCATTGTACATTTAGTTGCAGCATGCGAGCGATTACACTGCTTGGCTGGCGTTGCAAACTGTGTATTGTTCTTGGGATTCTGTCTCCTTGCTGCTTGCCTATTTGCAGTGGATTTGCCTGCCCCCAAAATTATGGAATATTGATCAACACACAAACACAGCACGCACTGCTTTTATCACGCCCACACACAGAGCAGGAGGGAGAGCGAGAGAGATGGGCGTTGTTTATTTGCTCGCCTGGCGCTTTGTTTATTTATTTGTGCGCGTATGTTGTTTGTATGTTTATTTGTCTGTTTGCTTGTTAATTTAAATTTTGGATATGTTCGCGCATGTTGCCAGCACAGCACAGCACAGCACAGCACAGCGCCGCTGTCGGCTATTTGCCAAAGTTTCGCTGTTTAGTTTCAGTTTCAAGAGTTTGCCTTATTTGCCCGCGAATTATCAGAGCGGCAAGCGGCAAGCGGCAAGAGCGAGCTCAACCGAAATTTATGGCCCGCCTGAGGCTGCTTATATTATTATTGAAAGTGATGTTTATTAAGTGCGCCCAGCGACACATACAGCGCGCCGATACAGACTTATTTACAGCTTAAATCAGACTGCGGCCGACTGCTGGCTTGATTTGCTTTACACTGCTGCTAATCGCTGGCGTGCGCTGTTGACGCAGCTGCTTTAGCTGTAGCCAGCGGCTTTGTTGTGCCACTGCTCATTGAGTTATCGCCACAGACAACAGCAAACAGTGCTGCATGCATATAACGCATACGCAGCGTTAAACAGGCTGACGCTCGAAACTGGGCCTGGTGAGGGGCACGGTAACGGTAACGAGAACGGGAAATGGTTGCACTGCTTTTGGGTTTTGGGTTTTTTGGCGCCAAACGGAATAATGTTTTGTTTGTCTACACGCGCTGTGCGTTGTCGAGTGGCACGGCAAAACTGTTAACTGGCGGCGGCACGGGCGGCGTATACTTGATGTTCACAGCACTTTCGCAGCAATTGGCCATTTGAACGGCATTTCGAAGCACGTCGCTCGAAAATGTACGCTAAACTGCAGTTAAGTTTTCGGTCGCAGCAACAAAAATTAATGCAAAATTGCATACACACGACACGACAGAATGACGACTACGACACGGCCAACAACGACAACGACAACGACAACGACAACGACAACGACAACGACAACGACGACGACGACGACGACGACGATGGCGACGCTGACGCCAACGATGACGACGAAGAGCAGCTATAACGGCAGCGACAGCGACAGCAGCAGCAGCGGCGACGGCAGCTCATTGTTGCGCTTGCCACATTGAATGCGTTGCGTTATGGCGGCGTTAGCCTGATGCGACGATGCGACTACCGGCCGCATTTCAGCATCAGCTTCATCGTCACTGCTCCACGAGCTGCCGTCACACACACACACACACACACACACACGCAGTCGCACACACACAGGCGCGAGTACAGATAGCACACTCGGAGATGAGCAACAACTCGACGCTGGCAGCGACTGCGACGCCAACGCCGACAGAGCTGAGCACTCGCTTCCGTTGCTCCGTTGCTCCGTTGCTCTGTTGCGCTCTCTGCTCCGCTCTCTCGCAAGCCGAAATTCGCCAGCTGTGTTTGGCTGCCTGTCGCACACAATAAAAGTTATGCAAAAAGCCAAAATAGCAGCACCCGAACAATCCATTCTCATCGTATCTGACTGCCGCTCTGTGTGTGTGTGTGTGTGTGTGTGTGTGTTTGTGTGTGTTTGTGTGCGACGACGCTGGCGTCGCTGCGAGCTGCCTTTAATGAGCAGCAACCTTTGTAAGTCGTTGTAACGTGCAGTTGGCTTTTAGGGGCGCAAAGCTAGCGTAAAGCTTTCTCCTAAAGTGCGCTTAGGGGCAGCTACCCCTACGCTGCTCTTATAAATGCCAAAAGCTCAAATTAAGCTCCGGCACGAAAGCTTTCTGTACAACAACTGCTAAGCTAAAGCTGTTAAGTTGCAGTTGCCAGGAATTCAAGCAGCATCTACTTATGAATAACATTAACAGCATTTTATCGCAACTAAGTTAACATTGTAAGCTAGATTTATAATGTTAAAAGATATGTATCAAGTTATGTAGTAATTAAAGATAGTTTGCTAGTATAACTAACGCTGAGCTAAAGCTGCTAAGCTAAAAAAAAGATAAAAATATATTTATCAAGTTATATAGTCATTAAAGACAGTTTGCTAGTATAACTAATGCTGAGCTAAAGCTGTTAAGCTATAGCTGCCGGCAATCCAAACAGCGTCTATTTTGAACTATGAGAAAAGTATTCTATTGTAACATACTTAACATGCAGATATAGTTATTAAATGTCAAGCAACATTTAGCAAGCGTTATATCAGCTAATTGTGGAAGTTTACAAATAGATGGCTAGAGTTGCCGGGAATCCAAACAGCGTCTACTTTGAACTTTAACAAAACGTATTTTTTTGTAACATACTGAACACTGTAGTTTGGTTATTTTGTCTAGCAACGTGTAAGAAATTATATTGTAGCTAAGTGTCAAAGTTTACAATTACAACCAAGACTAAGCTGAAGTTGTTGAATAGAAATTACTGGGAATTCAAACGGCATTTAGTTAAGAACTTCATTAACAGCAGTTCTGTGTAGTGAACTTAAACTGGTTAGTTGTTATTCAAAGTGAAGAAGCAATCAGCATCTCTTTAGAAATTCGCTAATACAACAAATGCGAGGACTAAATATGCTAAGCTAAAGTTGCCGGGAACAACTTGCGAACAACAATAACAGCTTTTCATCTTAAGTTAACATTTCAGTTTGCTTTGTAGTGTGTTTAGTGCTTGAACTGGTTAAATTACTTAATAAATCTAATACAGTTTGTTCTTCAATTATAATTTGTCAAGCTATATAGTTAGTAATAGTGAAAGTGCAGAAGTGCAACAAATGCTAGAATTCAAAGTGTTAAGTGTGTTGACTGGAATCAAAACAGCATCTACTTTGACCTCAATTAAAAGCGATTTATGGTATTGCACTTAACATTGTAGATTAGCTATTAATGATATATCAAAATGGAAGTTTACAAGTACAACAAATTCTAAAGCTGTTGAGTTTCAGCCATCATTATAAACTGCATAACACTTTCTAGAAATCGTCAACTACATTAACAGCATTTCATTGTAACAAACTTAACATTGCAAGATAGTTATGCAATGTCTGACAACATTTGGCAGCGCTGTAGTAGCTAACAGTGTGAATTGACATGCTGTTAAGTTAACACAAAATGTTAAGGAAAACCCCTCAACTGCAATGTTGTTTAACATTATCTAACTACCCCTGCTGCTCGAGGGGTAGCTCAGAACTTGACGAAACCGCTGCACAGCGCACAGTGCTGCGAGTCCTTGGCGGGGCAGCAGCGCTGGGAGAGAGAGCGAGGCAGGGAAGCAGAGCCACCCCAATGCGAAAGAGGGGTAGCGGTTTCAATAACATGCTGCGGGTGGCGAGCTTAACGGCATGACTGTAAAACGAGCGACGGAATTTCCATCAGCTACAATCTAGTTTGAAGACAACTAAGCGAAATGTTGGCGAAAAAAGGAAAACAGTTTTATCGCCACCCAAAAGAAAGCAAAAGAAGGAAAAAAGTGAATATGAAAGTCAAGTGTGTGGAGCGCATTAAAATCTGCTGATTTTTCAATTTGAATGAACTTTCCGTTGGCTGGCGTTGGTGCGGCTGCCTACTACTTTTAGGCGCCGGTGCTGTAAACAGTTTTATGGCACCCGATGCTTTGCAGGCTCGCTTTTATGGCTCAGCTTTTCGCAACTAACTGGCAACGAGACGGCGAAGCTTTGGTGTGGGTTGATTGCAAGCATCGTAAACGGCGAGTTTATAACAAACTTCCCTTGCCATAATACGACACTATAAATAGTGGCGAGTGAATAACAACGCATTCCCAGCTGCACTCGCCTTCAATTTGTTCACCTGCGCGCCAAACTCCAGACTCCATCATTAGGTCAAAAGTCGACGTCTCGCTTTCTGCATGCTTAGCACTTTTTTGCTCGACTTGCTCAATTGTTGCCTTCATTTTGCACCGCTGCTGCTGCTTGTCTGCTTCTTTTTTATGATATTCATGAGACTCGCTCCGCATGTGAGTGTGCCACTGTGTGTGTGCCAGTGTGTGTGTGTGCATCACGTATAAATATTTTACGACGTCCTTCAGTCATTTACTTTTATTGCAATATTTGCTCACTCAACGTTTATGATGATCATTTTAAGCCATTTTTATGGCCAGCTGCTGTGCGAATTGCATGAATCACGGACTCGCATCCATGTGAATGCCCGCTCCCCCTCCCCCCGCTCTGACTCGCTTCCCCGAGTACCCTTAGGTGTTTTCCTCTGCCTCTCTAACACACACACGCACACTCACACGCAGTCAGCTCGCAATGTTGCTAAATATTTGGCTACCTTTGGCCACTTTGCTCCTTTTTATATAAATGGCAGCTCATTAAATTGCTGGCATCGTTTCCTCCGCCCGCCAGTCGTAATTTGCTCAGGTGGCAGTGGAAGTGGAAGTGGACTGATGTTGCATACTTTTGTGCGCAGTTTCCAGTGGCAAAATTCTAATTTGGTCAACAACTTGTCACATCATTTGTGCTGCTGGCCACGTAATGAGCTGCAGCAAGCAGCAGCTCAACCCGACAACTTTAACTCCATTCTCACGTGGCATTCGCACGTGCTGGAAACTATGTCAACCGGCTGCGACGTGGGCGGAAAAACTACTGGCCCAACTATGCTAAAGTTTATGCCACTTTCGGGCTTAGCACTTAAAGGCTATGCTCGATTGCTTTCCGGCCCCGGCCCCGTGCTGAACTTTTAGCCCAAATCTGGTGTGCAGCCAGGCCGAACAGCAAACGAAGGAGACACAGTTGAAAAGTGCACTTCATTTGATTTAAATTGATACGATGTCAGCTTGAATTTCATTTGGAAAATGGCATGCCTAAAAATTTGGCCAAACCACCCGCCCACTTGAGCGACTTACACAAGTTATAATGGCCTGACCACAATTTCCCACTTGACAGCGGCCAAAAGGCATGCTCAAGTGCTTCTGCTCCCAGCTGGACTGCATGTGAATGCTCAAGATGGGATTGCTGCCGCTTTTGTGTGTGCGTTGAGCAACTTCACATTACAGTTGCAAATGGACGACGGTTTAAAGTGAGTTGAGTTGATCAATAAGCACAACTTGTTTTTGCACGCCCAAAACTTTTGCAGCCGCCAGCTCGGCGGCGTCTTGCAAGTTTTTCGCTGCATCAAACTGTCATTTGGCGAGTGGCTTTTCCTTTGTTCGCTCTGAGGTCGACACACAACACTAACTCAATTAAAGTCGTGCACAACTGCTGCAATAATCGGCAAATAAGAGTGCTGCCAGAGTGGAGCTCAATGAAGCAGCTCGCATATTATTCAATTGCACATTGTGCAGCGAAAGTTAAACAAACACACTGTGCAAAACAAACACGAATGCAAAGCGCGCCCTCCACTGCAATCGCCCCCGCCCCCGCCCCCGCCCCCACTCGAGAGCACAGTCCATTGCACACACATCGACATCGACATCGACATCGACGGCGGCATCGACAATGACAATGACAAGTACATGGGCATAATAAAGTCTTGGAATTTATTTTTATGTGCATATAATGGAGGGCAGTCCACCCGACCCCGATCCCGCCCCCGACCCCGTCTACGTCACCAGCCAGCCCGCTACACAAACACCCGCCCAATCGTCCAGGCCGCCCCCAGGAGACGCATTTCATCTGACAATACGGCAAATTTTATGTGCCGGAAAAAGCAGGAGACTCCGAAATTTGCAATGCCTCTGCAAATACGAGCAACACAGCAACAACAACAACAACAGTTACAAGCCAAAATAAACAGTTATTGGGATCCCTGTCGAGCGAAACTCGGAACTGGGCACTGAAAGCGGTACCATGAGTTGCGTCCAATGCATTGACCGAAACGTCCGCAGCGAATTTTCGAATTTTGCCAATTTTTGACTACTATTTGCGTAGTCATTCGAAGATTATCCTAATTGAGAATCTCAGCCTGCCAGCCGGGGGTTGTCCTGATAGTCAATGGCCGATAAGAAGGGGGCACCCAGAAGATACATCTGTCTGCCTGTCTGTCGCACGGTGCGCGGAGGGCAAGAAGAGTGCAAGTGTTGCAATCACAACTCAAATGCACTTCGAGAAAAAACCTGTACTTCTTCATTTACTATTATTCTTTGCAAGAGTGATTGAATATTGAAATAATTTGCATATTTGGTAAAGCGATTTCATTTTGACATTTGTCAAATTTAGTTAATTTTTTGTTATTATTTGAATTTAAAATTATTTCATACTTTCAATTTTGTAATTGCTTCATTTAAATAGAAATCATTTTTATTGTTGTCTAAAGAATTTTAATATTTTTCAAAGGGACAACATAAATTAAAGTTTTTTTTTCAAAATTATTCAGTATACTTTTATTTTTATAGCAACCAAAACTATTTAAATTTATTTGAATAAAATGCATATTTCCTCATTTGAATTAATTTATTCGAAGAATAAAAATATGAATGAAGTTGTTGTCAAGAATAATTTTGAAATAATTTTCATATATTATACCATTATACATTATTTCCAAAAATTAGTTTATTTTAAAATTTGTCAAAATCACTTTCATTTATTAATTGCCAAAATTTACTAATGTGTCTATTTTACCAAAATTAGTTAATTTCAAAATTTGTGAAAATTAGTTATTTTTTTTATTGTCAAAATTAATAAATATTTGCATTTTTAAAACTTGTAAATTTTAATATTTGAAATATTGATTATTTTTTATATATTCCTCAAAATTATTTATTTTTCTAAAATATTAAATTTGGTATTTCTTCTTAATAGTAAAATTTATATAATTTAATTTTATTTTAATATATTATATTTTTTGAAATTATTTAATTGTTATAATTGGAAAAATTAGATACATTTTATATTTGTCAAATTTATTTTGCAATGTTAAAATTGAATTTAACAATTTGTGTATTTTATATTCTTAGTTTGTGGAGTAAAGCCGCATCAATTATGAAGCGAATTTTTAATGTAAATAAATAACTCCTTTAAATGTTCAACATTACAAGATATTAAAGATATTTGAAGAAATTACTTGAAATTGATTTTATTTTTAAGACATTTTGAAATATTTCTCCAAGTGTTGGTCGACATGAGGCAACTTTTCATTATCCGCAAGTGAAGTAAACTCGTGAATTCTTGACAAATGAAGAACAAATAAAAGACGCCTTGACCACTCTGACCCTTAGCCTGTCCTCCCCTCCACCATTCGATTGAGCAGCGAAAGTTCCGCTGCTGTCACAATTCATTAGGGGCACAAGGATTCGGGCAGGAAACGTAAACAGAGTTTTTGTTTTAGATTTCGTGACAAATGTACAAAATGTACAATAATGGCAATGCCATCAACAAACCCCCCCGTCCATGAAATTATCACTAGAAACAAAATATTTACACTGTCTCTAAATGGGTCGCAGGGCGAGAGCCGAGAGCCGAGAGCGGAGAAAGCAGGGCACAGGAAGTGGACTGTCGAAGCCGAAAAGGATTACTTATCGCATATTTTGACATAAGTTAAGTTCATCACTGAAATACGAGAGTCAATTGTTCGCTTCGGGCTTGGGGGGGTTAAGCCCAATGCCCAGATAGCCCAGGCGAGGAGGGGGAGGCAAAGCCATTGGCTCGTGTGATGGGTCAATTGTGATAAGCCGACCGACAGAATGGCAGCAACGGGAGCTCGCAGCTCGGAGCTCGGTGTCCTGTGTGCTGTGGGCTGTGTGTCCACCCTCGAATGCTCCTTTGTTTATAGGCCTTCTACGCCTTGTTTATTTGCATTCGCTCTGTTTGTGTTTGCACTGAAATCGAGGCAGGAGTCGGCAATCGTCCGACGATATTCGGTTTTGTAAAATTGGCAAAAATCTGCAGCACAATCGCCGGCTTAGCCCAAGAGCAAAGGGTTAGACTTAGTCCTTAGTCGGGTCGAACAATTGACGGACATGTCTGCATTGATTTCCACTAATTTCGCATGCGCGTTAACTTGGCTAAGCTAAGGGAGGCAACGAGTGATTTGCATTTCATAAAAGTGCCTGCTTTAAGTTGCAGCTTTAAGTCGCGCGTCTTTCGCTGTCTGCTGTATGCATAGAGTCGTCTATATACACAGCCATAAACATATATGTATCTCATAGTTAGCTGTTGATACTTCGACATCTTCAATGTGTGTGTGTGCTGTGTGCTGTCTTCGCAAGCCCGAGCAAAGCAAAACAAAACAGAGGCAAGCTGCGAAACAACAAAGGCAAGGACCACGTCGAGGACTCGCACTGCAACTCGGACTGAGTCCGGGTCCGACTACTCATGCACAGCAGCCGCGCCTGGTTGTAAAGATATAAAATCAGACAAGTGCAACCAACAGCAACAACAAACTGAACACGATGTTGTCCTGCCACTGACTCGTCGTCGTCTGGCTGCCGTGCTCTGCAGAGTGCCTGCTCTGTGTTCTGTGTGCTCTGTCAGCTGCAGCGGCGATTTGTAGCGCCACAAGGATAATCACACTTTTAATCGTGATTTAAGTTTATGGCGCTGGGCGCTCGTTTAGTTTCTTGTTAGCCGACGCCATTGTTGTTGTTGCCATTCCGCACAAAGATTTTCAATTTTTTCCATGGCTTCATCAGGAGCCAGGCAACCGCCTTGTTAACTTGCCGCCTTCATTTTTATATTTTTTAATGATTTTTATTGCATAACTGACGACGTGCCCGGCTGGCCCCGTCTGCCCCAAGTCGCTGTCTGCCACTGCCGCCATTGTCCTGTGCGGCAATTGCACTTTGCCACATTTTATAGCTGCGCCAGTTTGCCAGCGACTGCGGCAATGATTTGTTGATAATGTTGCAGCAGCAGCAGCAGCAGCTAACACACATAAAATACGGCCCGCAAACTTGGCCATCATTGTGCGATCAGCTAAAGAGCTGCTCTCAACTGTAATCATTGCACTGATTGTTTAACTCTGCTCAGCTCGCTGTGCAGCTGAGTAAATCTCCGACTCGACTGCACCTTTTGGCCTGCTCTGCTCTGTAATTTGTGGCAGCGTCTCGGCCCTAACACATTACGAGCACTCGCATAAATTTCACTTATTGCCAGCAGCGCTGTGGGTGCCAAGTTCTCCAGCCTCCAACTCGGACTGCAGCAGAGATTGAGCCGCAGTCGAAGTCTGGGCCAGACACTGCGGGACTATGAGCACCTTTCTGAGCTGTAATTAGAAGGCAGCCCCAAGTCGATGCTAAGCCAAAGCAAAGGCAAAGTCGACTGGCCACTGCTTGAAGTTTGGGTTCGGCATTGGCCACTTGAAATGCAAATTGCGTGCAAATTATGGCAAGCCGGCCAAGCCAAGTCGAGCAGCAACGGGAATGGGAATGGGAAATGGGAATGGGAACGGGAACAGACAGGTGAGCGAGTGCTTTTTTTGTGTGATTTGTTGTGCCACCGGGGGCAAAAATTACGCAGAGAGGAAATATTACTTACGGTCTCGGAAGCTGTTGTTTTTATTTTCTAATTGCTTCACTTTTTAATTCAATTTGCGACTGAGCACTCGACTCCATCTCGGTTGCACTTCACGGGAATGTTAATAAAGCGCGTTAAATGTGCGTTGATTATGCGAATCTTCCTGAGAAACCCTTTTCCAGATAACTAATATAGTTTCCTATTTTGCACGCAATTTGCTCGGTTTATCATTTTGCACTTTTGTATCTACTAAATTTTATTCCCAAGGATCTCAGTTATTAGTAATTTCAATTACTTATTTGTGATGAATGTAAAGCTGAACAATTCGAGTGCGTGCTCTTGCACTGTATTGTTTCATGATAAAAATTGTCTTCGAATGACGCTTCTAATAAAGAATGACAAAAGTTAAAGGGTTGCCTGATGCTTCCAATTTAATTGATGCTTATTGCAGCTTATGAAAACGTCACAAAAAGTAAATTCTCAAAACTTTATTAAGAAAACACTAAGTTACATATCAGCATATTAAAATCTTTAATTTTTTTAAATTTTCATTGGCTATTTTAATAGACAATTCTCTGAATTTCATTTGAAAATTAGATTTGTCAATTGTTTGGAATTGAATTGTTAAAAATAAGCAGACTTATCAAACGATTTTTGAAATTCAGTTTAATAATAGACTTTTTAATAAGTATCTTGACTTTTATATAAATTTTTAGTGCTACTTTTCTCACTTTCTCCTATAAGCTTTTTCCCTTTTTACCCGTTTAGAAGAGCGATAAAACTTATCATAAACAAGAAAGTCCGAGATGTAGTTGACGAATGCTTAGGATTGCTCTAAACACTTAGCTAATAAAGAAAACTCTTTAGACATTTTATCTATTTGTTTCTTTTCTACTTTTCTCGCTTAATTCTGCAATCTCTATGTTTTTCTGTTTTACAATTGCCTTATTATATGATCTTAAATACCACAAAAAATGAACGAATTCGTTAACAATTGGCTAGTGAATAAAAAACCTTTTGAAATGATATATTGCTTTCTACTATTCTGGCTTTCTGCCATAGTCGCTTTATCTTTCTCTATTAAACACTTTGAAAATATTTAATAACATGAATTTATTATCTGATCTTAAACTCTACAATATACAATATAAGCCAAGTCATTAATCATAAGCAAATAATTGACTCTCTTTGCAAATGTTGTCGAATTTATTCTCTATTCATTTCTACTCTTCTTCGTAAACTGTCTTTATTTAAAATACTCTGCAAGTTTTAAAAAACTTGGCTTTTTTAAATGATCTACATCTCTGCTTTGCAATTTGGGGCACATTTAATTCTTCAATTTATATAGTATATAGAGTATATAGTTTTTTAGGTTGTGTTGACTCACCGTTATTATGAGTTAGAAACGCATTTTCGGCCTCCGAGGACGAGGATCCTTGCTGCTCGTTGTTGGCGTTCGAGGACGAGGACGAGCTCGAGAAGTCGTAGGGATGGCTCAAGCTGTTGCTGCCGCCGCCAGCAGCTGAGGCAGCGAGCGCCTTAAAGAGGTGCGCAGTGCGCTGCTGTTGCTGTTGTTGTTGCTGCTGTGACTGCTGTGGATTGTAGGGATTGTTGTAGATGTTGCGTGTGTCAGTCGCCGACTGCAGCTGCTGTTGTTGCTGCTGCTGCTGTTGCTGTTGCAGGTTGTACTGCTGCTGCTGGAGCGTGTTATTAGCACTCAAACCATTCACCGTAAAATGCCGTGATTTGGCTGCAAAGGAACGAAGCAACAAGAAAAAGCTTCAGCAAAAAGTTTCAACAAAAAATGGAACTTTTCCCCACACCCCTCGCTCGAGTCAAAGTCTGCGTGCTCCACACGCCTAATTGCATGCATTGAAATATGCAAATGTGCGTTGCAGGGCGCTGGCAGGGTGAGGTGGAGGGGGAGGGGTGTTGTGTGAGCCCCAATTAAAGCGTTTTCAGTGGCACTCACGTGGTTTGAGGTTATGTTTTTGCTTCGTTTGCTTTGCCACCTATTGTTGCTGTTCACATATGAATTATGCATGCCAATAACAACAATAATGGCAACTGTTTGTCTCTGTGTGCGTGTGTGTGTGTGTGCTGCTGTTTGCGGAAATGATGTTGACGCGGAAGCTGTAATAATGAAGCTGTGTCGTCTAATGCCCCGTCTCGCCTTCGCCCCCGTTCACGTCCCTTGAAAACCCTTTCAATTTGCCAGCTCGGCCAAAAAGTTGTTCCTTTCCCCGACTGGCAACGTTGTTGTTGTTGCTTCTTTTGCATATTAATTATGCATGTTTTGTTGGTGCGAAGGCATCAACACATTGTTTGAATTTTAAGCAAGCTCTGCCCCGGCATTGTCAACGCTGCTCGGCTCTGCGCTTTTTTCGCTCCTCTCGCCGCAATTCGGCAGCCAACTGTGTAAATATGAAGTGTGAAAGATAACGAGCTAATAACTCAGTTAACACACACACACACTCACTAGCGACGTCTATTTTTGTGGGCTGTCCTCGCAGCACGCAACGCAACGTGCGCTGGGCAATTAGGGAGGCGAGTAATCACATTTAATTACAACAATTTAAATATCTAATAAAAAAATGAAGGAAGCCAAGTGTCTATAATTGCCCCGGCATTCCACAATCCGTATTTGGGTGCGTGTGAAATCGAAGTACTTTAGCATTTGATTTAATGATGCCACTGGCATTTCGTGTGTGGTCATCAATCGATTGATTGCTGACCCAAAAAAAAACAAAAAAGGGAAGAGTGGAATAAAAAATAAACGGGGCGCAATTGTAAATTAATAAGCGCATTTGTTTGTTGAATGCGCGCTCGCAGAGTTGAACAAGTTTTGGGGCAACTTTTGGACTTGCAGCTGAATTGTTAATTGTTAATTGGCATCGATTGTTAATTGCTCGACTGGAAGGCAGAACTTTTGAAGCGCTTTCGTCTGGCTGAAGTCGACGAACGGTTGCGAACAGGGCTTAATTAGCTGGCTGCGATATCAGTTGGCCACAAGAATATGCGCAATTTGGTTAGGAAAATACAGCGTGAAAAGCTGGCTGCCCATTTCCATAACGATTCGATTCCCCTGGCAGTTTTTTACATTTTGTTTTGCTTTCAACGGAATGTGGCAAATTTACACTTCCCCCGCCAGCAGCGCCAAATAACAACGTCAACAACAATAGAGCGTAACAATGGCCAAAAGTGTGATTCATTCGCCCCCCCCCAACGCAGCGAGGGAGAGAGAAAAACATGAAGCAAGTCACATAAATAAGGCAACATTCAATGCAAATTGGACTATTTACGCAAATTTTATTGCCGAGCATTTTTATATTTATTCGACTGTTGTTGTTGTTGTCGTTGTTGTTGCTAGTTGCTGCCCCAGCACATGTGGCAAAGTGCGCCTGGAGCACGCTTTGTGCTGCTTCATCTTTGCCCTGCGGATCGTGGCGCCCCAAGCGACTACTAAATCAGGCAATTTGAATGGCGCTTCCTCCGCAAAGTTGTCGCTCTGTGTTGGAGTAACCCTTGGCAAACCTTTTGGGGGTTACTCGGGCTCCGGCTGGCGCTCAAATTATGCGATTTGATGTCATCATTTTGTCGCCAAACGATGCGCGCCTCACTTGGCAATTGCCCGACTACGTCCCGCCCCCCTCCGTCACCGCCTCTGTCCTCCGGCTCATGCACAATTCTGGGCAGATTTCCTTGGCTGTGGCCTATGCTTAAAAGGCAGCGCTTTATTGACATTCAGACGCGTCGCCAATTTCCGCGTCGTCAACGGGTTAAGAGCGTCAGGCCTGCGGCGCTGTCATAAAGCGGATGCGATGAGGGGTCGATGAGGGGGGGAGGGCGACTTACCAATAAATTCGCTCTAGTGAAAATTTATTGACATTGGTTTTTAAACCGCGACGCGTGTTGCCGAACGCTTTTACGACCTTCGATGCGCCGGAAATTGGCGTTCTATTGAGCCATCATCACTGACCTCTAAAGATCCACAAAGAGCGCCCCAGAAAAGTCGATAAGCAAATTGAGCTGCTGAAAAGCCAATCAATGCCGTAGTTCAAAACAGCCATAAATCAAATGACAAACAGCACGATGGCAATTGTCAGCGCTTCGAGGGAAATTTGAACGCCTTTCATGCTGAATTATTTCGCTGGCCTACTCCGAAAGTCCTTATTTAATATCAGTTTAATTATTTTCAAAACAATTATCAGTTAAGCAAGATGCATAAAATTCTCATTTAACAAATGAACAAAGTAAATATAAGCAGACTTATTACGAATAAGTAAAATATAAACCCAATTGATTTAAGTCATTGGCAAAAGAAGCGTAAACTTTTCAGTAAGAATTTAAATATTGTGCAATATACAATATTTTTATATTCAAAGCACCATTTTAATATTTTTACAACTTGAATGTTGTACATATTTATTAGCTAAATATCTTTAAAAGTGTCTATTTCATAGCTGTTTAATTATTTTGAATGCATTTCTAAATAATACAAGAGTATTGAAAGCTTCATTGGTTGAATGCTTCATGCATTTCTCATTCAATAAATGACCAAAATAACTCTATTAAAGCAAATATTAGTTGATGTTTAACACTGTTTATATTGCTTAATGAAATATGAAAAGAATTTTACAATTGATTCAAATCAAATTGAAAAGATTGCTATTTTATAGGAATGCAAAGAATATTTGTAAATTTAGAGTATTTCCTTTAATTATTTTGTAATTTCGAAATGCTTTAATATTGGATAAATTATTTAACTAAATAAATTTGAAAGTATTCATTTAAGTAGCTAAATTATTCTCAAAGCAATTATTAATAAGACAATAACAATTCACAATAGAACATTCAATTCAATCCTTCAATTACAAATAAATGTTTTAATAAATGACCAAGTTAATTGCACAATTGAATCAAGTCTTGTTTAACAGGCTTTTAATTGCAGAATATACTTAAATGTAAAGACTTTTTGTTTAGTATTTTGTCATCTATCGAAACTCTAATGCTTGAGAAAGTTGAAGCAGAAATACAATACAATTTAAAAGTATTTTAGAGCTTTTAATTAGTTTTGTAAATACATTGCTCAACAAATGACCCAAAAAATTTATCTGATATACGAAATGTTCAAGAGATATTTTAGAAAAACGCAAATTACTTTCACAATAGCTTCAATCCATTTGCTAAAGAAACGAAATGTTGTTGAACAGCAATTTAAAATATTTTCTACTTAAATTTAAAGTGCTTTGTTCAGGTATTTAGCCAGCTCGAAGTCAAATCCTCCCTCTACCTTGCAACTCCTTGAGAAAACAGATTATGCGGCTGTGGACAAGAAGCTTTCGTGAAACTGTCACTCGCTGAATGCAAACGCGGCCATATTAATCGAATGCTATTAACGAGGCTTACTTCACCCGTTCACCCAATTTGAATGGAAGCATTTTGTGGACATATGTTGAAGAGCCGCCTCCGGCTGTCTCCCTGCGGGGCAGCCACAGAAGCCACCGCGACAACAGAACAGAAGGATCGGCGGCCGCTGAGGAGAGACACTGTTGTTGCTTATCGACGCGTTATCTGCGCTGCCGCTGATACGCCTGATGTTGCATGTGCTCAGCAAACCGCGAAATGGAATCCATAGATCAAGCCGAACCCGCAGTGGAAAAAAACAATTGAGTCGACTTGCATTGATAAATTAAAAGCAGCCCAAATGTTTGCCGTTGCTTTGACATGTTTGACAACAATGGGCTGCGGCAGGGCACGGTTCAGAGGGGGGTGGGGAGGGGAAGCGGTGCGCGGACTTAAGCCGCTGACAAATGCGATTGCCTATAGAAAGTGAAAAAGCAGAACGAAGCCGGGCACACAACCCTTGGAGGGTTAGCCCGGCCGGCATTTGCATTGATTTCAATTAATTTGCTTGTTCTGCCCCCACTCTTCTACTCCCGCTCTGGCCATTGTCCCTGAGCCCAAGTATGCGTGATTGTAATTGATATTTGCCGCTGCTGCTAAGGCTGGTTTCGGTTTCTGTTTCGGTTTCTGTTTCTGTGTCGGTTTGATGCGAGTCAAGTGCGACGCGTCGAGGGACTTATGCAAATGCCAGAGCAACATGCATTAGAGACGCCACCAACTTTCTGGCGAGTTCGACTCTGAGCCGTTTTTGCATGCCACGCCGGGCATTAACAGCCTTCAGCTGTGCGAATTTCGCTCCCAAGGTGTTGGGCGACCCGGGAATCCGCTTTGTCGCCGTCGCCGTCGCTGCATTTGCTTTTAGTTTTGTGAATGCCAAATGCGTCGACAGCTGTTCAAGTGTCCCAGAGATAGCGCGGATTAGAAAACACTTGGGGGAAAGGTGCTTAGGAAAAGCTCTGCCAAAAAGTGAAACATTCACGCAGTTTTCGCTAATGACGACATTCGCATCGCAGTCAAGAGCCAAAAGGCAAGAACGCGCCTCGTACTCGCCGGGGTGGCGTTTGACATATTCAACTCATTAAAGCAACATTGCGCAGTGCCCAACAATGAGCAGACGAACGACGACTCTGTTTGCCGGGCTAATAATAAGCAGCAGACAAAAAGCGAGCGCATTCAAAGGCAAATGATGAATGCGAAAGTGAACTGCGACAATAGGAGCAGGCAGCAAGGAGAGCGACGTGTGGAGGGTTCATTAACAGTGCGGGGTGCAAAAACTACCCCGAGATCAAAGCAGTGCACGTTTTGCCTTGTGTTGTGTTGTTTTTTTTCTCCTCGATTCTGTGTTGCGCAGCAAAACTTATTACAAAGTTGACATTGTGTCAAACACGAAATAACGAGTCGCACGCGGCCTGCCACACACCTACCGCCTGCTTGCAACACACACACCGAATTGTTGCCTCGATCCCGGCGAGCAGTCGCAATTATTGCGTTTGAATTGTCAACACCCCGGTGCGCAGCGGCTGTGGTCAGCGCCACGGGCAAATGAACCCGCCCCGCCTCGCCCCTCCCCTTGTTGCATGTGTGTGCTTAACGCGTCGGGTGTCGATTGTTACAATAACAGCGCCCACAGCGCAGATTTGCGCCTCTAACGACAGCACTGATGATGATGTTGCTCGGCGTTATGAGTGGACAATCGAGTCCCATCCTTTGGCCTTTATGCGCAGATTCCCAGTCGAGTCGCGCCATTACTTTGCGCAATTTTTATGCTTGTGGTTTTTAGCACCTTCTGTAATTTACGACGCCTCGGACTTTGCTGTTAATTGGGCTCCAGGGAGCCCGTGTGTGGGCGTCTGATGATTAGCAGCAATGCTGCAGTTCAATGGCTGTCACAACATTGACTAAGCCGGCCTTAGTTCATCTGCATTCAATTGTGAGCCGCATGTAAAACGCCACACACACACAAGCACTTCATCAAGAGGCAGCACATATTCAACTCAGATTTATTGTCTGCCAGCGCAGAGCTGACAATATGGCCAACCACAAGTCGAGCAAAACGTTCAAGTGGTTAGCTTTATTTTTTCGATTTGAGAGTGTGCCAGAGGCAACGTGTTGCCATGACTGTGCAGCGGCATATGGCATGATTGGACGCCGCACAAACTAGCAGTAAATCCGGCATCGATGATGGCGCAGAGCGTGAAAGGATTAAACGCGACCAGCAGAGCAGCGGCGGCAATAAAAGTTGAGCACGAGTGCGACTGCAATTTGTCGCTCGTTTAGAGTTGAGTCGCGAAACGGGAATGAAGCGGCGAGATAATGAAAAACACAGCACACAAAAAAGTGGGCAGCTGGCGAAGGACAACGCTGCAAGGGGCAGCTCCTGGTAATCCGACGATTAATTAAAAACGTTGTCTTTGCCCTGTGTAAAGGGCTTAAAATTGAAATTGATTGTCGTCGCACAGTGGCGGCTTATGCAAAGTTTCTGCAATTTAAGCAAACTTGTTTATGCTAAATCACATAAATATAAATAATGCTCCAGGAGAGTTGAGCGCTTTGCCTCTTGGCGAAAACAATCACATTTATTACTGACAAAATACTCCAGGGAGCCCTCAGCTCATCAGCACTTATCATCATCATCATCGTCATCATTGTCGGCGTGGAGCGAGGAACATCATCAACGTCGTCACCTGAATGAAAGTCGCTTAACAAGCTTTCGACTCCCTTGGGGCATATGCCAAATAAAAAGCGCCGAAATAAAAGTAAAATGCGCCCCAAAATACAAAAAACAAGAAAAAAGTTGTGCGAAATTCATTTGGACGAAGTTTACACGCGCTCAAAAAGTTAAAGACAATCGCCGTGAAAATGTCGCAAACACAATTTTCTAATGAAGTTTTTCGCGCTCAGCCCCCTGGCCTGGTTTTTGATTGGATTGGATTATCGCTCGCCCTTTGCTTTAATTCCGTGTGCGCTCTTGATTAGCGGCATAAATATTGATGTTGCGGCGGCAGCCAGCAGCAACTCAACTGGAAGAGCTGCGAAGTTCTCATGCAAATTAACCGAGGAAAACTGCCACACGTGATGCTGGATGCTGGAAAAGTGCAGCATCAAGCGTTTGTTCGAGGCCACCCCAGTTTTTTTGTTTGGGACAGTAAAAAGCCGTGTCACTTTCTCATATCAATTAGTTACAAGCGAATACACTTGATTCATTAGCGCGATAATTACAACCAGCCAGAGACGAGCACACAAACAGCACAAGCCAAAGGACGTTGAAAGTTTCCCACGCGTGGCTGGAACAAAGGCCAAAGCGTTACCACTTTGTCATGCTGCGGCCCCGACCATGATGTCAACAATTTGTGTTAAAGCCCAGCTTAAAGTGAAACGAGCTGAGATTGAGATAGAGAGAGACAAGCTGGAGTGGAGAAATGGAAAGCGAAATGGAAATGAAGTCAACAAATTGCTGGCCAGCGGACCGTGAAACTCAATTCACAGCTCAGGTAGCTCGCAAAAAATGTCGCAACAATTAGTGGAGCATAGTGGAGCGCGGGGGGCATCGAGGGGACATTGCAATGGATCTTCTGCTGGCTCGAACCCTTCAGCGCGTTTAATTGGACTACAAAGCTGAATGAACTGCGGCTGCTTTGCTTAAAGCAGCATATTGCACAATGGGATTTGTGGGCTGTGTCTGTTGCCAAGACAATTGATAGCCCGCTCTCTCTGCTCTCAGCCAGAGTCCTAGACCCCTTATTTGTCTGTCTGTCTACTGCTCAAAGCATATGCGAGTTCACCTTTCAAATTCTGCTCTCAATTTGTGTAAAATTACAGCCAGCGTTAGAGTTGGTGGTGGTTGGTGGCAGCCACCCCGAAATCGATCAAGCCGCGTTGTTGTTGCTCTTCAAAATTTTGGTGCTGTTTGCGCTTTGTGTGCGCTAATTGCAGTTTGTGCGACGCTCAGGCTGAGGCTGAGGTTGAGGCCGCCGGGGCGCCTGTGAGTCTCAGTGTTTGCGCTGCTCTGGGATTTGATTAGAGCGCGTTGTCAATTGCAATGTAATTCAGTTAGCAACCAGAAATGGGATAAGCTGCTGCCCAAATATACATCTAGTGACACATGCACACACTCCATGCGCAATCCATGAGATCTTGTCAAACCGTCTTAAATCTCATAAGCAAAGAAAATAGTATAGATGATGAATAGAATAGAACGTATACATCGAAGAAACTGCACACAATTGCAAGCAATGAGTGCGTATAAATGTTAACAATAATCAATATCCGAGTTCAACTATCAATTCCATAGTTCGCAAGCAATAAGTTCGTTAAGGAATAACCAATAGCCCCTCATAAGTAAGACTTTGTATTTCACCGAATCAGTTGCAAGCTGGCATTATAGAATAGCATTTCTTGGACAGTCTCAATAACCTATGATGCCTTATAAGTAATATTTTGGATTTCACTGATTTACTCTCAAGCTGGAGTTATAGAATAGCACTTTCTGGGTGAACGTAATGTCCAATGGAACATTCATTGTCTTTAAGATTTTGTATTTAACTGTTTCAGTCTCAAGTTGGCATAATAGAAGAAAAGATGCAATTCCAGTTGTTTCAATTTATGCTCAAGTTTCAGGGTTGGTCTTAGACGTCGCGACGGATTCATTTTTTGTTTTCGGCTTAAACAATTTTTTCAAATTATTGTTTTTTATTTGTTTGAATTTTCTTTTTCTTGCGACTTCAAGAATTTTCTCTGATTTTGGATTGAAAAAATGTTGCAAATTTTCGTTTTTGGTTTCGGAACTTCGATCGAATTTTTATTTTTTTGCGACTCAGAAAATTTAAAAAGATTTTTGAGTGAAAAAATGTTGTGAATTTCAAATTTTTTGATTTTGCAAAGTTGGTAAAATTTTTCAATTTTTTCGACTTTAAATTAATTTTAAAATGTTGTGAATTTTCGTTTTCTGTTTTTCAGAAATTTGGTCCAAATTTTCATTTATTTGCGACTTCGAAAATTTTTGAATATTTTGTATTTGAAAAATGTTGTGATTTTTCGGTTTTTATATTTCAGAAATTTGGTGGAAATTTTAATTTCTTTTTGGACTTTAAGCAGTTGTTCGGCTCAGAGCTACACACCTTACAATATATACTACATTTTGCAATATAAATGAAGCGTTGGCCAAAATGTGGCACTGATTGACCCACATTAGCAATTAACACTCGATTTGCGCCTAGGCGAGCTATAAAACAATTATCGGGCGACATTTCTAGCCGCTCCAATGTTTAATTTCCTTTCAATTTATGCTGGAAATCGAGGTCGTCAGCCAGCAGAATGCAGCACACAGCGCTGGGGGCCACAACCGAAAGCCAATTTGCCCGGCTGATGATGAAGCGCCATTGATGAGCCGCCGTCGCCACAGCAGAGAGCAAAGTGAAGCTGGAGTCAAGTGGCAGACGCATATCAATGGACGACGACTGAAAGCGGAGAGCAAAAAACGCTGCTTCAAGTGTCAATCAGTGTGCAGAGAAGACAAACACACATGGCTGCTGCACACACACACATGGACAGACACACTGACAGACAGATGCGGCTGCAGATTGCTGGGAGCTAATCGATTTATGTTGTAATATTCAAAAAGTTTCCCATAAGGACGAGAGCGACAACGACAGCCAGCAACGACCTAATCCACTGGCACTCCCTCGTGTGCCATCGCCGCTATAATTTCTCCCCATGGCCACACGTGTTGTGTGGCACCCTGTATGTGGGCCAGCATCAGCAGCCAACGCAGCCATCGCCAGCGGCCCCAGCTGCCAGGAGCAAGGAGCACCAGGACACATGTGAGTCGTTGCTGTTGCTGTTGCTGGTGTCGGTGTCGATGTCTGTGCCGGTGCCTGTTTATCTGCCTTCGTTTGTCGCATTAAAATTGAATAAAAAATCAATCTCAATTCTAGCATAATTTGATTCCTGCCTTCGATTATCCATGTGAGCGTATTTGTGTACCTCTCTCTGTGTGTGTGTGTGTGGGGATCAGAGAGGTTGTCGTCCTGGATTGGGGGCAAATGCAAAAAGTAAATAAATACTTAAATCATAATTCGTATACTCATCGATGACTAAATTGAGCCACGGGCCAGACCACTCCTCACACTCTCAAACGCACAAAAATAAATTCGCATACGCAAAAAATGAAATCACATGAATACTCGAAAAGCATTTATATTTAACACCAAAGGTCGTATGGGTGCCTTTAGATTATAAATGGATTTATCTATATCTTTCCAAGGTAATATCATGCTGATCTTCAATGAATAATAGTAAATTCATTAACGTTTTTACCAACTACTTGTGAAGTGTTTAGAGTTTTAAATATTCTCAAGAGTAATGTATAATTATTGCTACAAAGTGATTTGAACTAATATAATTTTTTTAACAAATATTTCATAAATGCAAAAATAAATTTGTATAACTACTGTTTTGAATAGGCTTCGGATATTGTATTCAAGAAATATGTGAGTAAATTTAGCAGCAATGTGAAATTTTATAACATTTTCAATTTGCAAATTTGTATTATTATTTTATTGTAATTAATCAGCGGCAAAATTACACTTTATTAAATAAGAAATTTATTGAATAGTCTGCATTATTTATGGAAAGAATTAAAATGCAATCGTTAAATCAAATTTGATAAGCATTGTTTACTAATTGTTCAAATATTTCTCAAAATAACTCACGTTTTGAATAAGCTTAGTCTATTGTATACAACAAATTCTGCATGAGTTTTAAGTGTAATTTTGTATTAGTCCCTGTTGTATATTATGTTATAAATTAATAGTAATCATCATTTCTGATCGTATGTAGTAACATAAATTTATCTGAATTCTAAATAAAGCAGCCATGAGACACTTTATCAAATTAAAATTTTATGGCATAGTCTGTAATGAATTAGAACTTAGTCGCTAAATCATTTCTGATCTTAGGTACACCAATTGCTAAAATATTTGTCAAACTGAAACCGAAGTAAAAATGCAATTTGCAGGTATAAAAGAAAATATTTGAAGTACTAACAATAGAATGTATTCCGAGCTGCTTCGTCACGTTCGCGAGCGAGCGAATCTCCGGCTGGAGCTTAGCAGCAAATTCACTTTGCGATACAGTAAGTAGTAAGGAGTCGCCAAGTTTTTTATCCCTGCAGCTTATTCACACATGCGAGTAAATAGTGCACGGCTCGAAGGAGACAAATGTGGGGGAACAAAGAGGGAGAAGAGGAGGAGAAGAAACTCGTTCGTTTGGATGCGTTTATTCCAATGCATTTAATAAAGTGTTTATTTCTGCTGCAACAAATTTGCCAGCTGAATGCAGCGCGTAGGAAAAACTCTCACGGATAACCCCTCGAAGAAAGAGAAGAAGAAATAGAAAAAGCGGAACGTAGACGACGAAAACAATGCGAAGTGAAGCTGAAACCTGAGCACGACACAAAGGAAAATTGCTTTTCCGCTACGCACACACGCTCGAACTAACTGAGGAAAATACCTAGCACGCTTCGCGGCAGCGGAAATATGTGGCTAACGCATCCGTGCCCCCTTCAGCCATCGAAGTTTGGCTCCCGATGACGTATAGTCGAGTGGGCGGATTTCAGGGGGAGTGGGAGGGGGAGGCGTGTGGTTGCATTCCTTGGCAATTTTGTATTATTTTTCGGGGTTCCGGGTTGGCGCCGCAACTTTTCGCCAAACTGCGCGTAGCATAGTTCTATTTCAACTTACTTTTTACTTTTCTTTTCTATTTGTCTTTGCCCGACCAGCAGGCGGGGGCAGAGAGGAGCGGCAAGGAGGCTGGCCACGCTTGGCATTCGGCTTGAGTGGCACATTATTTGATGATGCTTTTCGCGATTTTTTCGCACTTGAGTGCCTGATTTTTATTAGTTGAATTCTTTACGGTTTCGCCCGCAAAAGTTTCAGTTTCTCTCTCTCCTTTGCTGCCGTTGCCATTCTTCTTTCGAGCTCTGTCTATTCTCAATGCCGCCGCACGTCGACAAAACTTTTGCCTGCGCTGGGCAAACAAAGATTTTGAAATATGGTCGCAGAAGTATCTGATAGTTACTGGTATTATGTGTAATTCCAGCGCCAGATCATAGACTCAGTATTGATTTGGCAGCACGAGTGAAATCCTCAGCTGATGCGTCCGATTAGCTAGATAATATCATATCTCACTTATCGAGCAATACTCTCAAGTTCAAGGAGGCAAGTAATGGGGGAGCTTGGACCGGGAAAAGCGCAAAATCTTGATGAAGAACAACGCTGGCAAAACAAACGAACGGAAATGAAAGTCAATTTGAATACATTACCAATTCTAATTACGATTTTTCAAGTACAATAAAGAAGACGACAACGACAACGAGAACGAGAACGACGATGGCAACAGTGCGAAAAAGACAAATACGATGGCATGAATAAAATAATATTGGAGTCGTAGGGACGCCGTGTGGAGGGAGGCGCGTCGCCGACCACGAAGCATTCAAATTGGAATTTCAAAAAGCGAATAGACAACAAGGCGACAGACTGGGGTGGGGCATGGGGGACGGGTGTCAGTGTTGGCTGACCAGCAGATTAGCTGAAATGCGGCGGGCGTTGTTGCTGCGAGTTTTCACAGCCAGTGACAGGAAAATGGCGGCGACTACAAAACCGAATTTGAATAATTTTCTTTCTTTTCCCCCCATTTTTTTTTTTTTTGTGTGTATTTGCGGCGGCGTCTGCACAAGTGGCAAATGAATCAATGAGTGGGGGATGGCAGCACGAGCCCAGCTTGGAGGGATTCGCATTTCATTTTATTAAAAATTCAAATACTCTCGCTTATCGCTTTAGACGCCAGCTTAAGCCACCTGCAAGAAGCGACAGCAGCCACCCCCACAACGCCAGCAACAACATCCCCACGCTCCACTTGACTTCTGGCCACAACAAATATCGCAATGAGCTGCGCTTATTATGCAGCATTCCAGGCACAGACGCTGGTAGCAATTTCATATGCCTCATGCCACCGCAAGAGAAGCAAAAAATTAGAAATGAAAATTAAGTAAATATTATAATATGTTGCCGGCAGCTTCAGGTGGCAGCATCGCAATACTCGAACATTTGGGCTTCGCCTCGGCAAATAAATGATAAGCATTACATTTGATATTCATTATTTGATAAGGTGTAATACGAAATAAAAATAAAACTTGCGCTAGGAAATGAGACACCGAGAAGTTGCGGCATTAAATGCTCGCCGAAGTGAAATATGTTAAATGCCAAAATATGTATGCGCCCCAGCCAGGCAGACTGCTTCTTATGCCCCCCTCACCTGTTGTCTTGTCGTTTGATTTATGAGATTAAAGTGCCCCACATGAGATCGGTCGCATGAACACGTGATGAGTTTGCCTTCTTGCCAGCGGCATGAATTGCAATTGAAGTCTGGCCGAAGGTTGAAGGTGACTGCAGCACGACTCCCCGAAGTTACTTACGAATAATTACAAGTCTATTCGCTTCTTTTTTCTTTTGGGGACTCCCTTTTTTGCCAGTCTGGCAGTCATTCATCACATTAGCTCGACACACGGCGGCCAATCCATTTAGCAATCCATAACTTTGAACTCGACTACGAGCAAATGCTAATGTCCGTCAGTTTAATGGTCAAAGAACATGCAAAGACTCTTCTCTTTTTCAATGAATGTCGAACTACACTGAGAGCTAAGCTTTGGCAAACAGAAATCCTGTGTGCTATAGACAAAATAGGTTGGAATAAATAAATGAAGAGTCATTTGATAACTAAACATTCTACGAAGTAAAAACAAATTGATAATATTAATTAATATAAACTTATTGTAACATAAGTAGAGGCTTTGCAGATAGAAATCTTTTGTGCTGTAGGTAAAATTAACATGAATAATCAAATGAATAGAATAGAATAGAATAAGACATGCTTGAAGCAAATAGAACTTTAAAATAACTTGGTTGTGTTGCAGAAAATAACATCATTTTAATCAAAGCTTACTTATAAATATATACTTTTTGCGAAGCTCTGTTTTCAAGCAGCCTTAATAAAATTACGAGTATAATGCATTTAGAACTATAGAAAAAAAAGTTTGTGCTATAGTAAAAATAAGTGGGAATAAATAAATCGAAACTTATTTAAAAGTAATCCAAATGGATCAAACTTTATTTTTAAGTTAAATATTTTGGAAAATAAATATGTATTATAAACATATATTTATTGTGGGAATTAATAAGTGGGAATAAATAAAAATAGAGTTATTTAAAAGTGATGCAAATGGATCAAATTTGATTTTTATGTTAAATATTGTGGAAATTAAATATATATTAGTAAATATATATTAATTGCGGAATTATTAAGTTAATAATAACTTCAAAATAAAATGTGCTATGAAGCAAAAATGACTTTGAAATAACTTTAGTTTTAGGTTGTAAAGAAAATAAAATAGGTATTATGGAAAATGAGTAATTGTTAATTAATATTTACTTATTATGAAGCTCTGTGTTTATTAAAATAGAATCAAATTGTAAAAAATGTAGAACTATATTTAAATAGACAAATTGTCGCGAATAGAACTCTGCAGAGATGTAGGTAAATATTTAACAATTTAATATGAAGCAAATAAGACTTTGAAATATAGTTTTATGTTGTATTTATAAATAAAGCAACATATTTGCGAACAGAAATCTTTTTCTTATTAATAAACATCTACTAATTGTGAAGTATTGCTTTCGGTGCATATTAGTAAAATAACAAATAGACGAAATAATAAAATAAATAGTTACTTTGAAATAAAACATGCTACAAGGCAAATAAGACTAAGAAATAATAAGATTTTTAAGTTATATGTTCTACAAAATAAATACTTCTTAACAAAAACATAATGAAGTCCTGTTTTCACTCAAATTTAGTACGATTTGTATGAATATATAATTTGTGCTATAGCTAAAATAAGTGTGTATAATTAAATTAATAAATTCAAATAAAAACATGCTGCGAAGACTTTGGAAAAAACTATATAATTAAGTTGTCTGTTGAAGAAATAAATGCACATTAATCACAATATACTCATTCAGAAGCCCTGCTCTCTGTCAACTTTAACAGAATTTCAAAATAGTTTTCTTGTGAGTAAAAAGCGGAAATAAATGCTTATTAATCACAATATACTCATTGAGAAGCTCTGCTCTCTGTTAAATTTAATAGAATTTAAAAATAGTGTTCTTGTGTGTAAAAAAAGCGGTTAAATAAATTAGACGACACTCGAGCAGTGCACGCAATAATCAAGTTTAAGCTGGAACTACAACGGTCGTGCAGCCGTAAAAATAGCGTAAACGAGGGGCGGGCAGCAAACGAGAACGGGGGCCAAGTGGCATAAGCCAGACCAGAAACGGGGCCAGAACGAGGCCACCGTGAACGGCGTCAACGGCGTCAGTGGCGTCAACGGCAGCGCACTTAAGTTTATTGGATTTGAAGTGATGTCTTCTCAGTCTGAATCGGGAAGCTCAAAGCCAAAAGAAGCGAAAATGTTGGTGAAAATTGTGGCTGCACACACACAAACAACGACACACACTATGGTGTGTATAGAGACACACACTCATAGCTCTTCAGTTAAAGGCCACGAACGAGTGGCTGGCACAGGTGCAGCACGGTGAGGGGGAGTGTGCGACGAGCATGAAATTATGAGCCCTTTAACGACAACAGCAGCAGCAACAACGACGACGACGACGACGACGAGAACGTCAACGACAAGCTTAAGCTGCTTAAAACAAGCCAATGGCAAAAGGGGTGAGCGCGACGAGGGAAATACCTGCAACGCGTGGTGGGGGAGGGGGAAGGGGAGGTGGAGAAAGCGAAAGTGTCAAGGATGCGGCAAGCGTTTCATAGTCAAATTAAATTGCTCACTAAAACAGCAGGAGCAGGAGGAGGAGCGGGGGGAGAGCTGCAAAGTCGACGCTAAAGTAAAAGGATAATGTGAGCATAAAAACATTTTTAATGAAATCGAGACGACTACCAACTGCGACGACTCGCAGCCCGGGTGGCAAGTGTCGAAGTCGGCGTCTAAAAATGTAACAAGTGAGTTTTAAATTAAACGCAACGTGGGGGGAGTTTAGTCGAGAGGCGATGCTCCTCTCTGTCTCTCTGTCTGACTGTCTCTGTGTGTGTAATTTCTTTTGCCTGCACATTATTTTCATATCCCGCTTAAAATTTTAATTAATTTTCAGCTTGATTGCGTTTTAAAGAGGCGGCCCAGCCCGACCCGCCTTGGCTTGCGTCTTCCAACCAAGCGTGCGGTTGACGATGGGGCCTGGGAATTTATAGTTATTGTGGTAGAGTGCGGTTGCGGGGTGCGGGGTGCGGGCTGCGGGCTCGGGCTGCGGTGCCCTTTGACTGGGCTTGTTGAGCAACAAATTTTGGTTTGTAATTATTTACACAATTTATATTTAAGTGGGCTTTTAATTAATTTTTGATTCGCATTGCTGCCAGTTGCCCCAGAGCAGCACTACTCGTACTAGACTCACCTTTGCTGGTGTGCCTATCCAAATTCGGATCTTTGAGGCCTGCAACGAGAAGAAACACAATTGTAGTTACTCTGCACTCTGGCAATTAATCCTTGTCTCTCAAGCACTCTTCAAGCACTTTGATCTTAATTAATTGCAACTAATTGCACAGCAAATTGGAAACATTACAACTGCAGTCGTTTGTCATCCTCCACGAGCTGATCTCCGGGCTCTCCTTTGCTTGCCCAGAAGATTAGCCATAAATGGCAGGAAGCAAAAGTCGAAAGGGTCAAAGCTCAAAGCGAGAGGCGAACAAGCAAATGCTTTTGGCATCGAACTCAAAGATAAACTACTGCGAAAGTCCTTCGCGTGTGCCGGCAACTTCTAATTAATTTTTTCGCAAAAATCTAAGCTCGGCCGGAAATGAATTTAAACTTTTAGTGCAGCCGGAAGTGGAAAGTCGCAGCCAGAGTTGCATTTGTTGCATTTGTTCTTGCCTGCCTGCCTGCCTGCCTGCCGCCCGTGGCCCGCGGCTCTGGAGCGCTTGCTTTGTGTTGCGCTGGCCTGCTCTGGGGGTTGGGCTGCCATTTATTGTTATGCCCTCTTGCAGTGAATGCGAAAAAACAGCAAGAGCGGAACAGACGGAAACAGACGTCAAACGTGAGGCAGGGAGCGACGAAGCGCAGCCCCAGAGAAGCATGAAATCGGCAACAGCCCTGCTTCCCATTTGCCCGATGAGTGGCTCGGCTCGACTCGGCTCGGCTCTTAAAGCTGGCCCAAAACAGCGTGTGGCTAACAGACGACTCACATCGGTCTCTTACGAGGGCTGCTATATACATATATGTCTGGCCTAATAATGAACATCCAAATATGTATCATCGAAAATGGTTCTATTGCTTTGCAAAGTATTCTCCAAAATGATTTCTGCACTTTATGCAATTGTCGAAGTATTATATATGTCTGACCTAATAATAAACATTTGTACAATTATCATTAAAAATGGTTTCATTACTTTGCAAAGTATTCTCCAAAAAGATTTCTGCCTAATAATAAATATGCATACAAATATCATCGAAAATGTTTTCATTTCTTTGCAAAGTATTCTCCAAAATGATTTCGGCACTTTACACAATTGTCCAAGCATTATTTTTGTCTGGCCTAATATTGAACATGCAAATATTTTTCATCAAAAATGGTTATATTCTTTTGCAAAGTATTCTTCAGCATAATTTATAAACTGCTGTCGGAACACTTTTGCTAATCCGCTTTAGACAGCTACAAAACTTGGTTTTAGTACTGCTTCAACAGCATCTTCTGATCGTTGACTACACATTTTTTTCTTGATGCAGGAATAAAAAGTAGTCATTGGCTGTCAAGTAAGGACTGACTCATCAATTGAAGGTTTCATTAGCTCATAAAGGCGCTGATTTGAGCCGATGTGTCATCGTATAAAATGATTGATTTGCTCTTGCTCGTCTTTCGACTTTCTCCGAGGACTTCAAACAAATTGTGGAGCTCCACTAGGAACTGACCGTTCTGAGTCGCTAAAGTCGTACGTAGTATGCACATTTAAATGTCTCATGCGACACCAAGCAAAACGACACTAAACAAGAGCAAAGGGAATCTGCGGCGAACATAAATTTGAAGCCGATAGATTGAAATGATATCCACTATTCCCACTAATTATTTACTTAGTGGGTTAGTAGTAAGGTTTTTAAGTGGTGAGCATTGTTAGTATTGGAAATGACATGACGAGCGTTGCTTAAGAAATTGGCAATGATGTGCTTTGAAGTGCTTCTACCACGAATATCTTCTTTATCTTCAGCTTCTCCCAAACTGTTTATTGCTGTTTTCTTTCGGGTTCATTCGCATTCATGATGTATCACCTGCTATAATCTTAGAAACGCTTTTTGATCAATCATCAATGTTCTCTGGCCGTTTTGGGACGAGCTTCACTAAGAGCGTCTTTGAGAGCGCATCATATACGATCGAAATTATTGAAGTAGTTTTCCAAAGTGATATAAGAAGGTGTTTCAACGGCAAGCAAAGATTTAAGTACACTCTTGTGGTAATCCACGTTGAAAGTTGTGCAAAATGAAGACACGTAAATGTTCACGATTTAATTTGATTTGGTTGCTCAACTGATTTGTTCAGGTTATTGTAACACCAACAATCGAAGTACGTCAAAGTGTTCTAAGTGCATTTATGCCTGTCGAAATGTCGAAGCCTCGAGCAACCCTCGAGTGTTCGTTATTAATAGCACGCGATAGACTTAAAGTCTGCGTCGTTGTGGTTTAAGTTTAATTTAATTCGCGTCGCCGTTTAATTAATTCCCAGTTATCACCGCAGAACAGACTGAACAGTCGCAGCCTTTGACCCCAGCAGTCTAAATGGCGTCTAGCCGGACAGAAGAGATTGCCAGTCTTGTGGGAGCATGCCGGCAGTTCACATACCGCAGACATGTCGAGAGAGCCAGATAGGAAAAGATAGAGCTTAGCACATAAACACAGTCGCTGCGATTAGCAGGGGCAGGGGGGAAGTGGGAAAGCGAGCTAATGCGGTTTCGCTTTAATTGCAGTTGGCAGACATTGCTGAAGAATGCCGCCGCATTAAAGTCTAATCAAATTAGCCGCATAGATTTGAGAGCGTTTACTACTCACTCAGCCACTATTAGGCTGTCAATACACAATACGACGTTGATATCGCCGAAAAGCGCATAAATCGCCCATTAAAATTGTCGTGCAGAGTCGCTACAAATCGCGGCGCGCATAATTATGGCCTAGACATCATAAACTGCGTGCTTTGCGCCTCTGATTGCAGCCGGAGGAGTGGCGTAGTTTTATGGCCAAGGGGTTGGAGGCGTGCCTCGTCTATAGGCCGTTAAGTAAATTATCACGTCAGGCGAAATGCTGCGAGTTTTATGTCGACTACGTGCCCATAAATTTCCATGCATTTTTCGCATTCAGTAAATAATTTTATTACACCCGAGTCAAACAACCACAACTTGCGCTTTGTCTGCAACTTGATTAAGTTGTTGACACAAACTTCTTGCTGGCCGTTTAATTAGAAAAGTTGCAGAACTTGCAACGCCAGGCACTGGCGACTGCAGCTGACGACTTTAATATTTGTGGCAAGTAGGCAGTGGACAGTTGGTCGACACTATTCATCATTTATGCAATTAATAAGCAATTAATGTGCTTTATTTTGGCGACTCTCCTACCTATGAGCGTATAGCATAATTAATTAAAATTTGCGCCACACGCCTTGCGGCAACATATTTTTGTGTCACATCAGCAAATTGCAGTCGCCATGGAGATAACCGAACTGTGCCCCCACCACGAGGCACGCCGCAGTCCAGCTGACCAACCAACTGTCTCTCTCTCTCTCTCTCTCTCTGGGGTAACGGCGCTGCTGTGCACACTCATTAACACAACAATAAAACACGCCCCCTTGCCGGACATTCGATTGGCGGCGCGGACAATTAATGTGACTGACACACATGCAAATTCTGCATCGCCTGCGTTGTCATATTTGATTTACAGTTGCAATTTGCACACTTGCGAGCTGCTCCGAGCTGCTTCTCTCCCCGCAGACAGCTGTCGACGTCAGCGTGCACAGTGTCTGTTTGATGTTGTTAATTGATTTTCAAAGTCAACTCGCCGGACTCTGGGGCAGACAGCCATCACCGCAATTTGCTTTCGCTTTTACTCGGAGATTAGCAGGACAGTAAAATGCGTCTCCATTGAGTCGCAAGCGACACAAAACCGTTGCTCCCCAAAGCCGCTCGCATTCGCTTCGACAAGTGGAGCCGGGATGCGTGTAAGTGCAGCGAGGCGCATTTACAGCTGCAATTGCGAGTGGATTTCGATGTGCGTGAATGTGAGTGTGGCCAGGACACTGGCAGGACGTGGCCTGTTTGTTTTATGTGCGGCCATTGTGTAGTGCTGTTGTTGTTGCGCTCTGATCTTGTTGTTGTCCGCCCGGCATGCGGTTCAATCAAAGCGATTTCCAATGTCCACAAAATTGCGCAAAAGGACATTTTGGTAATTTGACAACGACGACGAGCTGGCCCGAGCACGAGTACGAGCACGACACTCGCTCACTCGCTCGCTTGTTGGTAATGAGTTTGGTTTTACTGTTTAAATTTAAACATGCATCAGGCCCCGGAACTGCAGCCGGGCACACTGGCTGCTGCTCTGGGTTGTGGGCCTGTGGTCGACTGCAATTCTAAAGTGTATTTGCATTTAACGCTAAATACATCTGCTGGTGGGTCGGAGCGGAAACGAGTGGGGGAGGGGCAGCCAGAACATGACAGTTGCATTAATTTTGATTGCGTAAATATTTTAAGTGTGCGGATTGCTGAAAGATCCGCAAAAATGTTTGGTCAGAGCTCGGCAAATGGATTTGAGTGGCGCGAGTGCGACACAAATACACCGCACACTTCATGAGCCCAACTAAATGGTATATCATCGCAAAGTAACCATGAAAAACGACGCGAAATCGCAGTAAATTGTCGAGTGAAATCTGCAATCTGCACAACTGCAAATAAACATTCAAAAGTTCTTGTGTTAATTAAAAGAAGCGCAGTCCTGAATGCCTGTTTAAATATGTATTAATCTTTTGATATGCGAGCTTAACAGTTTGTCAGCTAATGTTAGTAGAAAAGTAATAAAATACAATTTGACAAATTATGCAAATTAAAGTTTGCTCTAAATGCTTTGGAAAATTTGCAATGGTGAACACTTATTAAGCTATGTTTTAAGCATAAAACATTCTCATATAACAATTTATACGCTAAACCCAGAAATTTGAAATTTTATAAGTTTGTTAAGCTTTAGATTTTCTCAAAAAATGACATAATAAAATTTTACAAATAAAAGTTTGAGAACTATTCTATTAATTACAAAAATTGAAGTAAATTTGCACTGCTGAATACTTGATGAGATTTGTTGTAAATTATTTACTTTTTTATTATTTTATTATTATTTTATATTCATAAATAGCACAATATTGCTGAATTTTACTAGAAAAAATCAAAACTGTTTCAAGGTTTTTTTAGCTAAGCAATTAAATTATAATAAAATATAATTTGACAAGTAAGACAAATAAAAATTTGCTTGAAATGGCTTTAAAAACTATCTTACTGTTTACCCTAATAAAACAAAATCTGCAGTGCTGAAGTCTTAACAATATATGTTTAATATATGAAATATCACAAATTGAAACAGTATTGAAGTTTTCACCGAGCGCTTTATTAAATAAATGAATAATAAAATTAAATTTCACAAATAAAAGTTTAATAGAAATGCCTTCGAAATTATTTTACTGTTTTAATCTAATGTAATGCAATTTAATGAATAATGAAATAGAATTTGGCAAGTTATGCAAATAGAAGTTGTTTTGTATAGCACTTTGAAACTATTAAACAGATTGCTAAAACTCGTAAAAATTGTTGCTTTAAAGCAACTTCAACCACAAGCAATGAAATGTGGACGAGTTCCTTCGAGCGAGCAAGCATCTGTCTGCACCCTGTGCTCTGACTGTGCAACATTTGTATGTGGCAGCGACATTTTTAATGAATTCCATTCTCAATACAATATTTTAACTTTGCCGGGGCTGCGTTTGTCTCTGGGCCTCGACGCGAATGGCAAACAGAAGGCAAACTGAAAGACAAACAATCAGAAGAAGAATCACTTAAAAGTCGAAGCAGAGAAATGCTTTTAAATGCAAAATATATCTGCCGCATGTATACATACTACATAAAGCGCGACTGTTGACTTTTGATTGATATTGATGCAACGTCAATCAAAGTAGCAGGGGCTCTGTTCTGCTCTGCTCTGCTCTAATTTTGTCCTCGTCGCTGGCGTTTATTTAATGCAAATTAATGTCGCAATTGAGACACAAAGTCAGTTTGCCGTTCCCCAAGTTCGACTCGCATTTTTTATTGGCTCGCAATTGGATTGAATGTGTGTGAGTGTGTGCTGGCAAACTTGACTTGGCTGTCTGTCGTTTATGTATATATTAAATATTTATTTAGCATCTTTTATGAAAAGCACGCAACATGTTTCATCTGCTGTCGGAGATTTATGGGCATTTGATGTTAAATTGATGGCAACATGCCTTCAAAATGTTGACCTTGTTACCAATTCCGATTGCTCCTTGTTCTTGTTGTGCTTGCTGTCGAGCACAACGAGCTCGACAAGCGCACACACTGCGTATACTTGACATGCGTTGCAGTTCTGCCTCAGGTCCCTTTTGTTTTGCATATTGTTTATATTTTCTGCAGTCTTGTTTATGCATCGACTCGACTCGACTCGACTCGATTGCTCTGCTGTCCTGTTGTCCAGCTCCCCAGTTGTGCAGCTGTCCGCCTGTTGTCCTTTGCACTTTGGCTTCGATATATTGCACATCAGATTTATCTTACAGTTACAATATTTAATTTGCTCTTACGCAAATTGCTGTCGCTTTCCGTTTGTCCTGCCCTGAAAAATTGTTGGACCTGCTGTGCTCACTAAATTTATTTCAAATTGCACATTCAAATAAATCCAGTATGTGCAAATTGGTTTATGTGTGTGCCATAAAACCTTGCCAAGACATTTTCTTTCATTCTCAGCTGAGAACAATGTCGAGCAACGAAGTTTCTCTGGCCGCAACATGCCTCAGACGACGTGTAGTACACGCAAAGAGTATCGCCAACTATGCGCGCTCTATTTGCTGAGGCCATGTTGCAGGAAGCAAGTATATGTTTTGCCTTGTAGCTGCTCCAGTCTGCACAACTACTATCCACAAGCCTCGGTGTCGACTTAATTTCAGCTGCCAGACAGCTCGCAGTCAAGTCGCGTTGGGAGCCGAGCAACAACCCGGAAACAACGATCAATTGTCGGATAGTTGTCGTTGTTACTGCCTGTTTGTTGTTGGCAGGAAGCGTGTGCGCTTAAAAGTTTAAACAGCAGTTATGTGGGCGTCGCACACCCGCACACACTCACAGCACATTGCGCAGGTGGAAAATTTATAATTTGCAAAATTGCCACGCATGTTGGCAACATGTTAAATGGCCGGGCAGTTAGCCGGCCTCGCAGCGCGCCGCCTGCATCGTTAGAGCCGCCCGGGTGGCAGCTTAAATTATGTTAACCTCAAACGAGACGCCAACCAGCGACAGTCAGCCCGACAGCTGCCCTGCCACGACCCGCAACGAGTGGAGTCGAGGCGAGTCGAGGCGAGTCGAGTCGAGTCGAGTCGAGTCGAGCCGTGCACAAAGTTCGATTTAAGGCCTTGTTTATTTAGCCAACCAAGTCGAGGCGAAGCGAGGCGAGTCGAGTTGAGTCGAGTCGTCTGGTTCGTTGGTCGCATGTTGCAAAAGTTGTTGCTGCTGCACAACCACACATGCACGCACACGCACACACACACGCTTACAGAGTTGCCACAACATGCAGCACAGTCGTTTGGCTGCGGCAAGGCTCCTCTGACCCGGGCGCCGTGTAGAATGTCGACGGCTGCGGCCTCCACATGCCCCACTTGGCAATTGCCAAAACTATTTGTTTACATATTTTAGACCATGCGAAAAAGCCAGGCATGTTGTCAAGTCATGTTTACTGTGAAATATGCGCATTTAAATACAGGTGGGCGACCCATTCAAACGCCCACAAATGTGTGCGAACAGAAGGCTGTCTGGTTACCAAAGGACCCAGGCACCCAGGCACCCAATCACCCAGGCAGCTGTGCGACGACGCACTCACTGATCAATCTATGCAAAACAAGATAGTTGCACAACAGCCTTACAACGAGACACTTCGATAAAACGACAGACGTTCTATAACTCGGCACGAAATATGGACTCTTTCTCTTTCATATTATAAAGTCTGACTGAATCACTTTTATATATGTCCATTGAATTCATTCAGATATTGAAGAAAATAAGTCTCTCAAGAAATAAATATCTATATACCAAAGGCTTACATTTATATTTATTTGAAAAACAATTCTTAACCGAAGTTTTTCTTTGTCACATTATTAAATCAGACCAAATCACATTTAAATATGTCAATGAAAAAATTGAAATATTGATAAAAACTTCGCCCTGTAATAAGACAAATAATAACTAGTTAGATACACATCATATTTAGACAATCTTCTATTGAGGAATTAAATTTTTTTGAATATATTTTCAAAGACGTTTAAATAACTATCCCCGACGAAATATAAAAACTCTTTTTGTCACATTATCAAGTCAGACTGAATCACATTGAAATATGTACATTGAAAAATGTTTAAATCGAAAAAAATTCCATTCTTAAGCCAGTAAATAAAGTTCGAATTTCTAAATACTTTTAAAATGTATAAAAAAAAACTACATGTATTTAATATCATTTTTGTTTAGTAGCTTTTAAAACAAACAATTAACAATTTTTGGAAAACACATATTCTATCGAAAAAAAAAATTTATTTGGAAATATTTTCAACGAGCTTGATTGAAAAACAACTGGATTAAAAACGGCATCTCAGTCACATTATTAAGTAACAGAAAATTACACTTAAGTAAGTATATTCACAACATTAAAAGTTTAAAAATGAAAAGTAGAGTTTCAGTTGGAATTTCTAAATATTTCAAAACAACTATATAAAATACAAATAAATTATTCATAGTTTCTCTCAAAACATATAATTTAGTTTTAAACATATATACCCAACTAACATTTTTAAAACTATTCCCAACGAAATATAAACTGTCTCCCTATCTTATTCTTAAGGTAGACAAAATCACATTGGAATAAATCTAATAAAAACATTGCATTAAGCCAGTCAATACTGTACAAAATCATGAATACTTTTAAATTGCATTTAAGAAAAAAAAAAACTACATCCAATTAACATAATTTTTTGTTCATCAGCTTTTGAAATAGACAATAAACTATTAAGATATAAGAACACATCTATCGAAAAGTTAAATATTTGTTAATATAGCTTTAATGAGCTGTGGATTAGATAGCTAATTCTAAAGAAATATAAACCATTTGGCGAAACTTCAAATGAATAAAAAATATATCATCATAGAATAGATCTTGTCCAAAGTTCAATATTATATATAATTTAAATATTGTGTAATTTCCAAAATACTATTAAAATGCATTAATAAACAAATCTACGTAGAAAATAAGCTATTAAGATCTACATTCACAGAACCCTTAGAGTTAATTTTAAAATACATATTCCATCGAAAAATCAAATAGATTTTATAAATCTTCAAGGAACTGACTTGCTTACAAAACAAACAAAGATGTGACATTTTACAGCTCTGTATATAATTAACTTTGTTGTTGGACAACAGTTGAAGCGACTCAAGCTACAGATTGAGATGTGAAATGAGATGTTCATTTGAGGATGCAGAATATGCATTCTTTGAGTCGAGCTATCGCCCCCTCGAAGGGGCTTGAGTTTGTGCTACAAAAGTCAAGATCAAAGTTGACTCTTCAGATGTAATTAAGCCATTTGCCGCACGTTTTGCCAATTCAAAAAAATGTAGACTTTGACCTCCTGCCCACAGAGCTCTTATCGCAGCCATGGCAGCGACAACAACGCCCCCTCGCAATGGCAACAACTCATTTGAATGGTGCAAGAGCAGAGTCGAAAAGAGTATGGATTGTGCCGCGTGCAACTCACAACTCACAACTCAAAACTTCCCCCAATTTCTGAAGAAAAACCGAGGCGAAGGAAGTGCTTTTGTGCCCGCTGGGCGCAAAATTCGTGGAAAAATCACGCGCGCTTATCTCAACCTGAAGCAAAGGCAAACCCCCGCAATTAACGCCCATTGCGCTGTCACTGTGAAAAATGAGGCCGCCATTTGGGGGGGGTCGGTGGGCGTGATGGAGTGGCCGGGGGATGGGGCATAGTGGAGGGGAAGTAGTTGCCCTCGAGTCATGCCCATGCCGGGCAATTGCGAAATGATTTGCAAACGATGCGCAAACGAAATGAAATCGAATTCGACTCGAGTCGCGTCGCAGCTTCCCATTGTTGCCGGCATTTACCAATGGCTACAAATTTTAATTGCCGCTGCGATAGGAAGAAGCGCAGGGAACGAGCAGCCGTCAGAAAATAAGTAAGTCGCATTGATAAGAGAGTCACGTTCGAACGGCAGCCAGCCGAAGGAGGCGACGCTCCCCAAAGACAATGTTGCCGGTGTCTTCATTATCAATGACAGGCGAGCGGAAACAATGCTCACTCTTTTATTACCAGCAACGAGATCTCGTAGCAGCAGCTGCTGCCTGTGCTGTGCCTCTGAGTCAAATTGATAAGATGCTGAAAATGACTTGGAAAACAATAAACGTGGGCATCAAATGAATAAGGCTTCCTCTGCATTTAGCACCAAGCATGAATAGAGAGGGAAACCGAGTTCTATACGCACTCCACTGAAGAGGGGGGGCGCGACAGGGGCAGGGGCCGCAGCTCGAACGCAATTTCGATGCATAAACAGAACGTTTGCGCATTTTAATGAGGGTATTATTTGTGCTCCTTTTTCTCGGCCAGCTATCTCTGTAGGCACCTGCAGTGTTTATGGCCAAGTTTGCGGAGCAACTTTACCCCAAGCGAGGCGACCCCCTTCCCCTTCTCTGTCGCTCTTTTAAATGGTCTACGCTTGCTGAATATTATGGTCTATTGAATTCACATCGCACTTTAGTTCGGTTTCGTCTTCGATCACCATTTACAAGTTGCAACTTTAAAGACATATTCCAATATGTTTTCAACTTCCAATTCATTTGATTCGTTTGCGATTTACTCTTGCAACACATCAGTGAACTTCAAAATCAATTGTAAAGTAATAAAATAAATTAACTCAATTACTTACTAAAGCAATCTTTAAGTGTTGACTGTAAACTATAATGAAATGACTAAGGATTTTAAAATTAATAAACAATTTGATGGTCTTTACTTGTTCATTTCAATTACGAAATTCAAATATTTTAACTTCAATTATTTGATTTATTTATTAAGCAATATTCCTATTTTCTGTAACATGAAAAATGGATTAACTTATTTTAAAATGAAGTATCAATCAAATATTACTGAACTCTATTCATTAAGATTCGACTTTGCACTTCAGCATAAATATGATGGCTAAAGTATTTAAAACAAATAAAGAAATTTAAGGAAAACATTATTCAAGTCCATTAACTAATATTTGGTATATGCTTTTAATTTAAAACTCATTTGATTTATTTTCTAAGCAATATTTCCTATTTTTACTATTAATCGATGTTCTGCGGTAACTAATTCCAAATCTACAATATTAATGAACTCAATTAGGCCTTAAAAATATAAAAATGGACTTTGCAAATTATCTCCAATAAAATAAAAAAGAAAGTATAATAAACAATATAAAAATCAATGCTCTTTAACAATTTGAAAACTCATATGTATATTTTTTAATTAAGAATCACTTAATTCACTTTCGACGCAATATTTTTTTATTTTCCTAATGATCGACTGGCAATTGATGCCAGTAAATAATAATTTCAAATTTATGATATTAATGAGCTCAAATACTTACTAAAATAATTCTCAAGGGTCGACTATGAACATTATCACTAAAAATATGAGCATGGGTTTTGTAAGTAAATAAATAGTTTGAAAGTCAATACTTTGTAAGTAAATAAACGATTTTAAATTCAATACTCTTTAAATTCTAATTATAATCATCTAATTAAATAAATTATATATAATATTTTACATTTAAATTTAATTGATTTACTTTATTTCCGATGCAATGTGTCATCGATGACCTTCAATTGCAATTGAATAATTTCAAATCTTTATGAGCGGAATCGATTGTTAAAGCAATCCTTAAGAGTCGTCTGTGCACTTCAGCAAGTGTCTCAAGTGGCTAAGATAAATGCGATGCAGTTGACCTCTTAAAGCTGACACATTTCGTGAGCTCGCTTTAAGCTGCGACAGCCAACAACGGTCAGCTAATTTCTGGCAAGTTAAGTAGCAAACTTGGCAGTCGTTTAATAAAATTTCATTTGATGAGACGACAAAACAAAAGTCCCCCGTCCCGCGTCCCGTGTCCCTTGTGCCGCGTCTCCCATGCAACTCATGTTGATGCGCAACAAAATTTTATGAAATACTTGAGAGCGAATTTTATGCGTTGAAGCAGCATAAAATTTTAGCGCTAGCAAAAGTCCCCCGGCTGAGGCCGTTGGCGGTTTTCCCCCCGCAGCTGCTTTGGCCCTGGCCAGCTGCCGGAGTCGTGAGTCGAGCTGGCTGAGCTGCTGGCGGGGCTAATAATATCAAGCATTTACACCTTTATGGGGCGTACTTAGCGCGTTTATTTATGCTAATGGGTAAGCAGTACAAGCGATTGTTGTTGTATCTCAAAGTTAAGACACCCAAAGTGGCGCCTGGGCGAGCTTTACACTAATACCACCCCGAAGCGCTGTAAACGCATAAAAGAGTACAAAGCCGAGCAACTACAGTGTCGAGAGGACTTAAGATTTGAGCAGGTACAACTTTCGGACGAGTGTGTTTCATCACAGACACAAAGACAATGCTGCGAGTGGCCACCCTCAGTTCTTGACCTCAGCGGGGGGGCAGCAACGGCAACAGCAACGTCGGCGACTGTGGCAGACTCACATCCTCGTCACGAATGTGTTTGTAATTTCCCTAGAGTGTGTTTGACTTTGACGACTTAAGTTGTAAAACTTTAACATTATCATTTTCACTACAAGACGAAGACCAACAACAGCTCCTGCTCGACTGGCCTCGGGGTATGTGGCATGTGGCAGCGGCATGTGTGTGGCGGTCTTGTGCGCAACTTTTTGCCAGACATTTTGATGATGTTGACCTTCGCTACTTTTACTTTTCGCCAAAAAGTTCCTTTGCTTCTTCTTTAAATCTGCTGCAACCTCTCGACACTGTTGACATATCGCATTACACTGCACAAGTCGGGCGAGTGGGCAGCTCTGCTTGAACTTTGGCCAACTTAAAGCCACAGCAGCAGTTTTTCAATCGACGTCTCGCATTGCCGAATTCCCAAATCGATTTCGATTTCAGGCTGCTCCTCCGACACATGTGTCAATTAGTTCAATCAGCAGGCGAGAATACATCAACCGCATATGTGCTACCACCAATAGCACCACCACATCGCACCACCTCACCACTTCCACCCCTCGCGAGATATGCGACCCAGGCAGGGGACGCATTTGATGCCGTTTTTAAGGTTTTCCAACTCGTGCGCGCCGCCGTTTTCCACAATGTACAACAACAGGAAAACAACGGAAGTCAGCTCGGTTCAGTTGCCACGGGGCAGCTCAATGCAACCCCGTCAAGGACATTTTCCGGCTCGTTCTCGCTAAAAAATGATATCAATTAGTTTTCCACATTTGTCGCCACGCACATTCCCCCGACTGTGTGCAACATGATGCACGCAACGCAACACAACACAACACAACTTTGAGTTACAGTTTACACCACACGTTGATTTTGTATTCAATTTCAAGGGGAAAAGTTTTGTAGTGTTTCTTTTCCACTGAACTTGACACCAATAATTGCCACATTTCGAGAGTTGTAGCAGCAACTATCGTATTACTTCAACAGCACTGATTGAAAAACATCCCTTGCTTACAAATAAAAGAGAAACATTACAAAAGAGAAATATTAATTACACACTTTTCTTATTAATATCCTAATTTGCTGGAAAATAAAAATTACAAAATTACCACGAAACTGTTTTAAATAGTTTCCTTGAAGAACTATTTCATTTTGGCAAAAAGTTCTGGTAATAAAGCATCCTTTGCTCACAAATAAAATTGCACTATGAATAACAGCGCTTTCTTTATAATTTCCTTAATTTCTTGAAGAGAATCAAAGAATCACAATAAAAGCATTTTAAATATTTCTAATTAATCATTAATTATTTTTCGATAAAGTATATGACGTTAAAACATCGCTTTACCTTTATTTTTCTGCATTTATTGCCCTATTTGTTTGTGAATAATAAAAGAATTAACAGTAAAGTATGTAATAAAAGAGTGTACAGTCTTAAAACATCCCTTTCTTACAACTAAAAATTCAATATTAATTACACATTTACTTTATTAGTTTCTTTATTTGCTTGAGAATCACTAAATAATTAAAATTAAGGTATTTAAAAATTGATATTGGCTGCAAAGAACTATTTTATGTTCATAAATATATTAAAATTATACTAACATAAAATATAATAATAATAATTGCTAATTTTATTTATTAATTTTCTTATTTGCTTGAGAAGAATTAAAGAATTAACATTAAGGTATTTAAACGTGAATATTTTCTATAAAAACTATTTAATTTTGATAAAAAGTATACAGTATTATTCTATTTCTATTCTTACAAATTAATATGACACATTCAAAACTTTTTTTCTTAATAATATGCTAGTTTCTTTAAGAATCACTAAAGAATTAAATTTAGGGTATTTTAAAATGAATATTTTTTAAAAATATTTATTCAATTCAAAAAAGTGTATTATAGTAAGCGTTGCTTGCTTACAATAAAAAATACAATATTAATGACTGATTTTATTTATTATTTTCCTTATCTTTACTTCCATACTTCGTGTAAAGAACTATTTGATTTTCTTAGAAAGTGTGTGTCATTAGAGCGAGCATTGCTATCTTACAAATAAAAACACAATATGAATTAGAGAATATTTATTAACTTCCTTTTTTATTGATGAGAAATAAATAATTAAAACTAAAATATTCAAAAATTAATAAATGCATTACATAATTGTTTAATTTTCAATTTTATGGCAATAGAGCAACATTTTTATTTTAAAGTTAAAATATTTTTGTGCTTGAATTTTAAAAATGAACATTTTTTGAACAAAAATGAACATGAGTGACATTTTTTAACAAACTGAAGCAATTTCGCGAGCTGCTGGCGCCATCTATCGCTCGAAGTATGAGAGCGTAACACAAATATACTACACACATAAATGAAAGCGCTGTAATAATCGTGTAACTGCAGGGTGCCTTTTCAACTGCAGTCGCTGTTGCGATTTTTTTACGAAAACCAGTTTTTTTTCTCATGGAAATCAATTTCCGTTTGGAAAACGTTGTTAACCTGATATTTAGGCGAGCTTATCTGCAGTGGATGGCTGGAGTAGCGTGTGCCGTAAATTAGAATCAAATTGAGAGGAGTCAAGCTGATTTATGCATTTCCCATAGCACGAGCAATGCAGCAGCTTCTACCACACGGCCCCCCTCTCACACTCGCTCTCGTGCTCGCCCTCATTATGCAGCCTCGAGGCCCATTGAAAAGCCAAAAGGTAAACAGGCAACTTGCGTCTCAGTTGAGCTGCGCTGCGCTGAACTGAGCTGAGCTGAGCTGGGCCACCCTTTGACACGCGACCTGGTTGTGCGCTGTCGTTCGCCAATCACAAAGACATAATCAGCTCGATTTCGTAAATCTCGACAAGCTGCTTATCTGATGAAATGTGAGCAGCGTTCCAAGCTGCCAAGGATCACTCGCCATATGATAAACATCTCACACGTTCGTCCTGGCTGACACGCTCAATGCCCGACTTCCGGCCGTGGGGCCGGGCTGTCAAAGTGACAGCTTAGGCAGTGCGAGGGCGTCAAAGACAAAGCACCCGAAGTACAGTAAGGCCTGGCGCGTGCAACTGTCTGTGGAGTCTTCAGTTTTGCACTCGCTGATTGGCATCGGAAATTCGAGTGTTTTTATTAATGCCAATTGAACCGGCTGCTGGCAATGTCTCAATGTGTTTTCGCACAACGATTTCATTATAAATATCACATCATTTCTGGTCAAGTTGGCAGCCCAACTCCTCCAACACGCCGCATTATTGAAATTCATTGCAGATTTCGTTGCGCAATTGATTGACAGTTGAATCCGTCATGCGATTGACGCTTATTGAATTGCCGAAACTTCTAGCCAGAGTGTGGGGGGGGGGCTAGGGGATAAACAAAAACGCAGCAACAGTGGCGAAACAAACGAGTCGAATCGAGTGGAGTAGGCCTTCAGTTCAGAGATTCTGTATATTAGCTACACTTCCGAGCCCAAATTTGAGTTCTTTACACACTTTTTATGTTTTAAACTGGGGAAATATAGTTGCTAACAACTTTTATACATCGAGGCGAACGAACACACTTAAATCACACCACGTTAAGTCAGATAATGCCGCCCAAGCACCGCGACATCTCTCCCTTCCTGCAGCTGATGCGCGACTTTCTGCTCGGCAGGAAGCACGTGACCTGCCTGCGTCACGCCGACAACGTGAATCCACGCAGCTTGCCGCCCCACACGCCGTTCGAGCAGGAGAATCGCTACTCTAGCAATCCGTACTACTCCAGGGATGCCCGTTCGCTGGTGCGGCCGCCCATCGATCTGGTCGAGCAGAAGAAGCGCGAGGAGGCCGCCAAGGCATTAGCCGAGGCGGCCAAAGCCGCTGCAGCCGCCGCCGAGGCCGCCAAAGCAGCCGCCGCAGCCGCCGAGGCGGCCAAGAATGCGAAGGTCGACTGCAAGAAGCCACCAGCGGCACCAGCTCCGAAGGCGGAGAAGAAGCCCGCTGATCCGCCAGAGGAGCAGAGCGAGGCGAAGGGGAAGGGGAAGGAGAAGCGGAAGGTGTTGCCCACTCCGGGACCGTTGCACAACTGGGACTAGGCGCCAATTGTATGTGGAATATAAATTACATGTCTTAATTTAGCTATCGACGAAATAATCATGATTACTGTTATTATTGCGACTCGCAAATCTGCGCTGCAGTCTTTCACTTGTTCCATCGTTGACCTTAGGCACTTCACACCAGTGAGTGAGTGAGGGTCATAAAAAGCGGAAATCTAATTAGACGCCGGGGCGAAAATCATTTATTACACCTGCATGAAAATTTAATTAAGCGCACAATTAACAGACCTGACAGCATTATACTCCACATTGCAGGCTTATGCAATATATATACATTTGTGTGTGTGTGTGTGTGTGTGTGTTGGCTTAATAGCATTTAATGCCATCAAAATTTATTTACAATTTAAAACGGGGCAATTTACCGAGCGACGTTGAGTGGATTATGTCAATTGTTGATGATGATTGGAGGTCGATTGTTAATTGTCTGTTGCTGAAATTTATGTTAATGACTTTTCACATCGATTTATTGATTGCAGCAGCCCATAAAAAGCAACCCTAAACCGAACGCGAAAAACATCACTCACCCACGACAGAAATATAATCAGATTTCGCGCTATGCAAAAATGCTGGAGCTCTACTATATTTTTATTGAAATTACCCTTATAAACTAGGCACTCGTTGAGGGTTGACTTCAGATTGAAAAAGGGTGTCAATTGCTTGCAAATTTCCCCAGCTTCTTGCTCACCTCCCTCCCCCGCTCGTTCGACTGTCAAGTCAACATGTTGCCAATGTTGATTCCCATTTTGCAGCTGCCAAAAAAATATGAGAAATCCAATACAAAAACTGTAGCACACTTCTGCTGCTGCTGCCGCGTCTTCAACAGCAGCTCAGCGCCAGCTGCCCCACTTGATGTCCTCCATTTGCATGAGCACATGCGGGAGTATTGTTTATTGTTTATTGTTTATTGGACTGCTTGTTCGAGTGAAGAAGCTGAAATTTATTTATTGGATTGTGTGCCACATACTTGCGCCCCATAAATGTTAATCTCACAGCAGCGCAAGTGTTACAACTAACTACAGAAATGAATGGAAATCCAGAAAAAAACATTTCTAAATAACTACGCAAGTTGACAAATTGGAGTTGACTATTTGCTCTAATTAAATAAAACCAGCAGAGGAATATATATAGATTTAAAGTAGTAATAGTATGTATATATAGACGTAAGCAATAGGTTGAAAACATTTCATAAAATATTTATACATTGTTGCATTTTTTCAAATCGTTTCAAATTAATGCATAATGCTATCGATTAAAGTGCCTATTTATTTTAAATGTGCAAAAGCGCCATCTGTCGTGAAGCAGAAAAACTAGAAGTATCACATAGGCAAACCATTGACTTTATTTTTGTTGCTAATCCCAACGATTTAGACTAGAAAACTAAATTTATTAATTTTAAAAATAAATATGACTGACGACATTAGAAATTGCTAATATTTCATGAAACTAACTAAGGAAATTGTGTAATGGAAAAACAATTGTGGAAGGCTAGGCAATTTACATTGGAAAAATATACAAAAATTATACAAAAATATTATAAATACAATCACTTCCATGTACGAACTACATAAAATTAAAATACGAATAGTATCTATGAAGAATAGAGAATTTTTATTGGAAGAAAAATAAAAGAATTCATATTTGCATAAAAAAAAATAAATATAATATGGTACACAAAGCAAATAATAAGAATAAAAAAATAAATTGAATACAATTAAGAAAATAATTAAATAATAAGATAAATAATATAAATAAAATGAATAAAATAATTAAAATAAAAATACCAAAAAATCTCATTTTAATTTACTAATATAAATAGTTTGATTTAAAATCTAAATCACAATAGCAAAGAAAGGCTAACAACATTTCGTTGTTTTTTTTTAACAAACAACTAACGACAGCATTAAAACTGATTGTAAATAGGAAAAGTTGGCGATTTGCTTTACGTTTTAAAATTTAAGGGCTCACATACTGAAAAAAGAAGCACTTAAGACGAATAAATATTCAAATATTATGCACACAAAGCAAATACACTGGCAAATAAAAAGTGTGTGTGTGTGTTTGTGTGTGTGTGTGGGTGAGAGTGAGAAACACCCTTTTTGGGCAACGGCAGAATGAAAGTGGAAGTGGAAGTGGAAATGGAGGTGGAATGGCAATGGCAATGGCAATGGCAATGTCAATGCTGGGCAACCACTTGGAACAACCGAAAATTGCGGACTGACGACAGCTGGGCACAAATGTCAACGCTTTCCACGCTTTCCCGACTGCGCCCTCGCCTAAATGTTGCTCCAATCAGAGACGCGTAATTAAAATATGTACAAACAAGCCGGGAAGCTGGCAATCTCGCGACGCCGTCGTGTAAGGCGCATAAGCAGCACTGAGAGCCAAAAGTTTGTTTACTTTGCGTGTTTTTCTATAAAACCAAAAACAACAACGCGTAAGGGGGGTGTGTGGCAGGGGACAACAAGCGAAGCCGCAGCGCGAGCAATAATAACAAGAAAAACATTTGCATAAAGCAACAAACAGCTCACAGGTTTGGATTGCCGCTGGATGCGGGGGAGGGGACAAAGGAGAGGGGGAGGCGTCCTCAAACGGAAGTTAATGAGCGATGTCGTGGGGTACGAAGCTGGCGCGCGCAAAAAAAGAGAGGAAAATCCACAAAATGCAAACCTCTCCACGAGGCAGGCGAAATCACTTCATTAATGCGTCATTTGTAAGGGAGCATGGCCAGGACATAGTCAGGATATGGCCATATGCGACCCAGAGCGGGCCAGAGGCAAGTGTCGCAGCTCCTGCCGAAGCGGAAGTTGTCTCCACGCCGGGCACGAAACTTTGCGCGAAACTTGCCACCAGGCAGCCAGCCAAGCAACGTGTGACAGTCCTGGAAAAGTTGATTATTTTTAGCACGCAGTGTGCCGTGCAGGAGGGGTAGGAGGGGGAGCGTGCAGTCAGTTTCTAGTACACTGAATAATGACTTTTACCGTCCTCGTCCTCGTCGAGCTGCGCTGCCTTCGGGCCAAGTTTACGAGCAGTTCGTTTTTTTTTTTTTTGTCAGTCATTCTTCCCCCAAAAATGGAAGACAGGCTTTGGCGCTGACTCTGTTGTCGCAAAGTTATGCAGGCTCATTAAGTTGTTATACAGTTTAGAGCGAAAATTGTCAGCTTGCTTAATTTGGCCGAGTCCGGGATCGAGGGGCAGGGCGGGGCAATGAGACCGGAGCGAAGCATAAACAAAAGATTTCCGGGCCGTCGTTCCCGGTCGCGGCCTTGTGTCGTCGTAGCTCATGGCAAGCGTTGAATGAAATGAATTTCAACAGAGAATTTATTATTTGCCTGAAATGAAATGAAAAGTGCGAGGCCCTCAAAGTCGCCTCATTTGCCTCACAATCGCAGCAGCAGCCCAGCCCTGCTCCGGATGTATATTTTAAGTGTAATTAAACCTGGGCTGCTGATTGAACTGCCTTCACTCGCCGGCAAACATCAGCCGTTAGGCGAGGAAGGCCAATTATACTTGACGCTGGAAATGGGCAACACGAGTCGCAGTTAGATGATCTCGAAGACGTAGTTAGCATACAAATGTTGCAACTCTGTCTGGTGGCATATACAATACAGTGAGTGGATATCGACTTTCATGCACTCCTGCATGACCACAGCAAAGTTTTCTTTCGGTTTTGCCGCAATTTCACCTTCAATTAAACTTGAGGTAATTGACAGCGATGGAAAGGAAATCCCGAACAAAGCACCACGAATCCACACACCACTACAATATACACAAAAAAAGAAGAGCAGAGAGAGCTCTCCCCAAAGATAAATGACGATGCCTTAAACTGATTGTGTGGATTAAATTGCCATATTGGCGAAATTGGCAGCGACAACGAGGCGGAGTGCCGAACTCCGACAAGGGAGAAAGTATCGAAAACTTATTTTTGATAAGCGCAATTATAATTGGATTTGGGCGAAGTTGCTGAGCAGGTAGCTAGCGAAGGGGCAAAAGTCGAGCAGGGCAATGATTAATCTACCTCTCGAGTATTTAAAAAGAAAGATGCGCCACGTGGGGGACGACGTCGTTGGAGTCGCAGTCGCAGTCGAAGTCGAAGTAAGCCGAGAGTGCGGCAAGGGGAAAATTGGAAATTGTTGTGTGCTGGCTGCGATAAAGACGTGCTGCCAGCCAGCTGCTTATTTTTGTAAATGTTTGCTGTCAAGATAAGCACCACACAACAGCATGTGGTTCGACTCGACGGTGGGGGAGGAGGGCATGCTGGGGGACTCCCGAGGCGCAGTTTGTCGCAGGACTTAGCAGAGACAAATGAAGTTGTTAGCGAGCGCAGAGTCTTATCGACTGCGGCTTTGATTTCCGTTGCATTGCAACAACTTTGATGTGCAGTTGACCAGTCAACTCGCCAATTAATTGAGTTTCATTATTGGGGCGCCACCTCGAGCATGCCAGAGTCGAGTAGCACCTTTAGATTACATTCTGAATGCCAACTTCTGATATTTGCTCCCAGCCCCCCAGTTTGACAGCTCATTAAAAGTCTGGCAGACAACCCCAAAGCGAACGGCATTTATTTGTGCCCATAATTAAACGCAGACAATGCCGACGCGTAGTCCGGGCTGCAGAGTGTGTGGCATGCCGCATCGCTCAGACACTTTGGCCACAATTTATTAATGCAAATGGGCGACGCTCTCTCTCTGCTCCGCACTTCTAATCAGCCGCCTCGAGTCATGGCACAAATTCGAGCATTTTTGCATTGACGACTTGCGGGTGGGTGGATGCCACATGTGGCAGTGGAAAACCGCTGCGTGATTTCGTGTTTATTTTCGAAAATTGAAAATCAACAATTGCCAAAAAGTAGCAGAGTTTTCCTTGCACATTTTCAAGAGTTTTCCACAATTAAACATCCTCCGGGGGCGCAGTCCATTAACCCCTCCAAGCCCCCTGTAAGCTGACCGACCCTTCTCAACAGCCGCCTTTTGTTATGCATGCAAATTAATGATGACAATCGAAAGTGCGGCGGTTGCCCAAAGTGGGGATGATGGCGGCCAACTCATTTATTTTCCTTACAAAATGTTGTTTCTAACTTTTAATTGTAATTGGCCAATGCTTGTCCGACAACATTAAGTGAACATTCCATAAATACAGCGATACATTCAAGTAACACAATTAATTAATGTCCAAGAATTTAAATGCCAACTGTGCATTGAAAAATCAAGTTTATTGTTCAATTAATTTAGTATTGTTGCTTTTGTATTTATTGAACAAGTAAGAATATAACATGAATAAGAAATTTGCAACGAAACTTAAGCAAGTATGAACAAAACATAAAACAGTAAATAAACATAAGAGCGATTTGTATTATTATTATTAGAGTTGCAACTCTAACGATATTTTGGCGATAGAAACTAAATGTTAAAGTGATGTCTGTTTAACAAGGAAGAGCAAAAAGTATTTTCATGGTAAATTGATAAATGCAAGTAAAAGTATCACCAACGAATCTTTTATCCGTATGATTGACAATGAGTGTTAAAATAGATGTTTCATTCTCGTAAATTAATTCATGGTAAGTACTTCGAATATTCTAGGAAACGTATACGTTGTGAATATCCGATTCTGTCTGAAACTTTATTGAAGTTTTTCGGAATTTAGAATTAAATTTAAATGAAATGATATTCGTTTAAAGTATCTGTTATGCTTTTGCTTAACAATGAGTAGAAAAATATACTTTTCATAGTAAATCCATATGTGGTAAGTATTTCCAGTAATCTTGAAAACGTATACATTGTGACCATCGATTCTGTCTGAAATATTATTTATTGGACTATAGTTTTATTTGAATATAAAATTAAAAATAAATGAAATGCAAGAAAGTTTGTTAACGAATCTTTTATGCTTTTGCTCAACAATGAGTCAGTCTAAAATAAATAAAAGAGTTTCCATTGAAAATCTATAAAACTACACCCTACAATTTTTGTGTATAACGAGTCAGTCTAAAATATTTCTATGGTTATATAAATGCAAAAATATTGTTTAAAGAATATGTTGTTCTTTGATGATGAGTGAAGGAAAGATTGTATATCGATATAAGTAATTCCTCTAATCTAGGAAGCAAATATGTTACTTTTGTGTAACGATTGTATTTGAAAAATTGTTGACATTTATTCGAATTTAAATTTTAATGAAATTGAAGGAATTTTGTTTAATGAATAAAGGAGGAGAAGGAAAGAATTTTCATTGTAAAGCGAATTATGTCATTTCTATAATTTAATAAGAATAATGATATTTATGAAAATAAAATGTAAATTTAAATGAAATGCGAGGTAATTGGTTTTAAGAATCTTCTGCACTTTTGTTAACAATGAGTGGGAGGATCTCTTTTACTTTATAAATAAGTAAATTATCTAATCAAGAAAGCGTATACTTTTGGTGAAACTATCTAAAAATTTCTGCTATTTATTGCAATTTAAATTAAAATTTAAATGAAGTGCACATAAATATGTTTGTTGAATTTCTTGCTTCACATTGAGTGGCAAAAGTTTTCAATGCAAATCGACAAAAGTACTTCCTGTAATCTTAGGAATAACATATATCCATTGTGTCAATAACATATATCCATTCAGTCTGAAGTATTTTGTTGTTTATTGGAATTTAAAGGAAAATTTAAAAGAAATGCCTAACGCTTCTTATACTTTCTTTATTTATTGCTCTTTACTCCAGACTGACAAAATTTCGTGAGAAAAACTGCCGCAGAAATGGAGTTTTATGGGAACTTTAATTGCGCAAGTGGCGAAGACTGCTTTAAATTTTCACTAAATGCCAACAAAGTTTGGGCCACCCATCAATCCCATGAAGACTACGTCAAAGTTGCACACTGCGCTTTTATGCAGATAAATTGTCGGTTATTTCCCCAGAACCAGTCCTCCCAGAACCCTCCTTATCTATGCTCTCTGCTGCACGGGCGGCACATCGTCCTTCCCGCTGGCGTAACGCTTCGTTTGGTTGGCTTTGCAGGCGCCGCGTCAGTTGTTCTGGCCAGGCCCAAAGGCAGCAAGGAGCCCGAAGCAAGGAGCGTGCAGGAAGTGGGAGGAGGGAGAGGAGGCGGGAAGGTTGCCAACGGAACTAACCGGAGTGTCGGCTGCTTGCCTGATTGTTTCATAAAAGTTTTGTGCTGCAACCGCCCAGCTAACTATTGTTGTTGTTGTTGTTTGGCTGTTGCTGTGATTTCGCAAATTAATTTGCTTATAATTTTTACGCTTAGTTAAACACAATTTTGAGTGATTTTCACACAGCCAATGCTCGATGCTGAAAACTTTTGCCTTGTCTCGGCAGCCGGGCCGGCGAACGAAAGCAGCCGCACAGTGGGCCGCAATGACTAAAAAGAAGGCAACAGCAGCCATGATTTAATCAAACTGCAAATAAGCTGCAACTTCAAAAATATTTACAAAGCACAAATTCTTGTTGGGAGCTTTTTATGCTTCACGTACAACTGCAATTTGCTGCAGTTATCGACATTTAAAACATTAACACGAGTGCTTAAAGTCAACAGCGGACGCTTGTCAAATCGGCTTTAAAATGATACGGCTGCGAATCCCAGTGGCAATGCAAATGTCGACGTGGAGCAGCAGGAAAAAAATGTGCATTTAAATTTTATTTGCAGCATCGTCCGTTGAAGCCTATCGGCGTTTTTCATATTTTTATAAATTGCTATAAATTGAGATATTAATGCGATACGCCCGACAGAAGTCGCTGTCGCAGTCGCAGTCGCAGTTGGAGTCGGAGTTGGAGTCGGAGTCGGGGGCTGTTGTTGTTCGGTCGGTTCGCTGATTTCAACATGTGGCAAAAAGTGTCGCGACATTAAAAAATGTTTCGCAAGTGTTGCGCAAACAAAATGTGCAGTTATTTGTATAAAATGCGACAGGCGACAACTTTTTCGGCACAACATTTGGCCGTTGGAGTCGCGAACCGATAATGAAGTTCTCGCTTAATGACCGACCCTGCTGCCACAACTGCAGGCCACAGTTCGCTCGCCTTTAAGCTGAAATTTAAACAGCAAGTCGACGGACGGGGCAGTAAATGTCCTTTGGCCGCTGGACTGCAGGCAGCTTAAATATTCCACACACACGCACATTTCGTCAGTCGCTTCAATTGGACTGATTTAATTGAATCAGTTTGCTCGTCTACTTCACTTGCCACACGCCGCTCTGCCCTGTGCTCTGTGGCTCTGTCTGCAGTTTTTGTCTTCGGTCTTTCAATTTACTAGCCCAGCCACAGCAGGGTGTTGTTGTGTTGTCTCCGTAGTTCGTTTCTCGCACACGTTGGCGTGCTATGCATGGCATAAAAATTTTGACACAAAAGCCGTTGCATACCATCGGGCGCACACTAGACGCAGCCTACGCTACGAGAACGAGAACGAGGCCATGACGACGCGACGTGTTGAGGTCGTTGTCATGCACTGATTTCGTATGCAGCAGCAACGAATGCATTTGAATGCCAACATTTTATAGACTCACTGAGAGTGAATGCAGCGCTGCAGCCGCATTTAAAGCCGCACTTTCAACTGAGCAACTGAGCAACTGAGAATCGTGTAATTAGCTTGGGCTTAGTGATAAATGTGCTGCTGTGGAGTGGGGCATATTTATGCCTACTTGAGCGATTTGCGCTTTATTGTTGTGCGTGCAGGAATCCTAGGCAACAACTTATGTACCCATCTTATTTATTCGACTACTTCTAATATTTAATATAAACGCCTCAATTGCTGCGCCCGATACGCACACACACACACACAGGCACACTCACACATGGTTGGGCCTAAACTCTGGCAATCAGAATTTTTATTTACGTCGGTTCCTACGCCTCAAGCCTGAACTTCTGCCTCTGGTTCGCTGCACACGTGCGTTGCCCTCTCGACACGAACTACATAAATAAGGCAACGACAAAAGATGCTCTCGCTCTCTGTCTCCGTCGCCGTCTCCGTCTCTGTCTCGCTCACATGCGATTTGTTTTCGGGCGAAACTTTTCCAATTTTCCCCTTTTTATCGTAAATTACGCACAATTCAATATTTGGCCTTTTTACTGTCTCTTGTTTTGTGTCCCGTTGTCTGCCTTTTTTCTGCCTGACTGGCTGCCAAGTGTGGCCGGGGCAATGAGCAGGTTGCTCTGCTTGGAGCCTGGGAGGCAGGGTAAATGCCGTTTGAGACGTGTGGGGGGGGGCTAGCATTTGTCTGCAATTTTCGTTTTCTTATTTTCGCTATTTTGCTATTTTTTGTGTGTCTCTTTATCGTAAATAAGAAATCTCATACGTGCGTCTTCAGCCTAGACATCGTCCATCTATCTATCCCGCTCTCCCCTGTTTCACTCCCCCCAGCGCTTCACTGCTCATTTGCTTTATGAATGAGTAAGTAAAAGTTAGTTGTGCTTTTGTTTCAGCCATGGCACTGCAAGGGTGCGGTGCTCTAATCGAAATTGGCTTGTGGGCCAAAGTCTAATGATTGTTTTTCCATGCGCCTTAATTTATTTAGCATTATTTATATTGGAATGTTGGTCGAAGTTTCGCCCAACTTATTGTGATTAGCTAGCCGGCGATTGTATGCAAGTATTCCGCTTGATTTTAACAGAATTGGAAAACTTTGCCCGCAGCTAAATAATGTGCCGCGAGTGGCTGGCGATAAGCCGCATTTATTGAAATATGATCACAATAAGCTATTTGCTATTTGCGAAGAGTCTTCAATGCACGAATTGTTAATCGCGCCATTGAGCACACGCATGTTTTGCGTCCCGGGCCAACATGGTCGCTGCATGTTAATTTGAATTTATGCCTTAATTGCAAAGCCCAGCCAACGAGAGTGTTTGTGAAAAAAGTGCCGCCAACAACAGCTGCAGCTGCCGTCGGAGGCCATTAAAGCGCATTTGGTCGCCGTCGCCGACGTCGTCGTAGGCAGCCGCCATGCGGCGACGTCCATAAAAACATTTATGTAATTGCTGTTATCGACAAGCGCGCGCAATGGGCTCGTTGCGCCGCCTGTAAGCGCGGCCTTTAATACACTTTTGATTGGATTGTCGCACAAGTTAATTGAACGACGACGCGCTGCATAAGCCACTGAACGTATCCAAAATGGCGGCAATTACATTCGAAACTAGTTGGCAGGCCCCACCCAGGGACGGGTGGGGGGCTCAATGGAGCTGTAGCAAATCGCCAATTCATGCGAGCTCATTAGGCGAATGGGTCGTATGAATAACCAGCGCCGCCTAAAAGTATGCAGCATTTTCTTTTGTGTAGTTCCAGCATTTTTATGTGTGTGCGTGTGGTGCGGCTTACTGGGTGTGTAGCGCGTCGAGTTGCGCTGTGTGCGGTTGCTGTATCGTCGTCGTCGTTCGGGGCAACTACGTTTTTAATGCTTCAACGCATTTTGTCTTTTGTAGTCGTTCGTTAATGCTCTAGCAAATTGTTTGAGAATGACCCGCGTAAATTTCACTTCTACTTGATTTACTGTAAATTGTATTGCCAACGAGAGCATCGAGCAGCGGGCAGATAAACTGAGCTCAAGGCGGCACAAATGCCGCCGACGTTTATAAATTGATTGGGCCCCACACACACACACCAGCAAAAAGGTCCAACTAATTTTGAATTTGCTTTTGCTTTGCATTTGCCGTTCGTATCGTGATTTGTGCGCTTTGTGGGTGACCTGTGGCCAATTTGCCGCATGTCAGGCGCAGTGAGGTGAGTTATTCATCATTTGCGACTACAGATTGCCTACTTACCCTTCTGATAACTCATCATTTCAAATTTGCTGCGGTCATAGACGAATGCAAGGCGATTGATTATTGACTATAAAATGCACAATGATATCTGCAAAAGAAACGAAAATATTGCCAAATATAATTAATGCGAATGAGCAAGCAACTATGTCTAGTTATCAAATATTGTGTTGCGCAAAAAACCTCCGTTGCTTTTACCCATTTTTTAGCAACTTCAGCGCAAAAGCCTCTTGGACTCGTTCATTTGTTTAACTTCCAAGCCGGGGATGAGCCGGGGATTTTGCTGTGCACTTAAAAGTGAGCCCGCATCCGAAGAACTGGAGAGCTCGGGCTGCTGCGCAAAGGACAAGGGCGTCTAGTGTAAACAATCTCAAGTTCTGTTGGCATTAGTTTTGTAAATTGCAGGTTGCAACATTTTCATTAAATTAAGTCAAATAACAAACAACAGGCACGCAGTCGGGCGCACTGCGAGGCGGGCAAACAATCAAGCCGCTCTCAAGAGCTCGCAAACTACGTAACCAAGAGCTGACTGAGCTGAGCTGCAGTTCGAGGCAGTTGGCATTAACAAATTAGTAAAATTACCTGGCTAGCCAAGTGGATGCCGGCAACTTGCAGACAGTGCAGCAAATTAAGTTGCCATGATCTCAAAAGAGTTCATAAATGCACGAGATGCGCCAGCTAAGCGTGTTAGTAAGCCAAATTGTTGAACCAAATATGAACTATACTCTTATCAACTAGAGAATATAGTACACAGCACTGACGATGATTATCTTGACGATTCATCAAGGTAATCAACAGTATAACTCTTATATTTTAATAGCATTTTTAGTTTGTACAGCTGCACTTAAGTTATTCTTGCAGATAGTATTCAAAAAAGAATTCAAAGCGGCTATTTGTTTAACAACATTACCTTTTGTATACCACTAACATTATAAAATTAGTTCATGCATATTTTTAGTATACATTTTTGTAGCTTTTTATACATTCACAACTCCATTGCTTACTTGGCTTACAGCATCAATTATTATAATTTATTGAGACATTGTAAGCCTACGACAAATTGTGTAGAAAAAGCAAAAAAAAGAGTAAGTACTTTAGGTCGACATATATATCTACATATATGCTTCTTTTGTGTTCTTAAAAAACAATCAGCTGAGCGCAGATTTCAAGCAATTCTCAAAGTTGCAAGAAGTATTGGGCAAAGTATGTTTGGCTTTTAATTCAGAAATGTAGTTCGACTCAGTTGAAAGCAATCTCATCAAATAAGTTAAAAATAACGTTTTGAGCAAATATGACAAGTAAACAAAGCAACTCCAACTGAACAAGCTGGCAAAGCGGAAAGCGTTACTAAAATATGAGTGAGTCAAGTATAAAATGCGAGTTGTTGTTGCCTCATTCTGCGGCATTAGCTGGCAGAGTTGGCGTTGCAAGCTGAAGAGTTTATAAAATTAACATCGTCATGACATTGAAGCAGAGCCACCGTGGCTCATCAAACTGCAGCCCCCCATTCTACACACACACACACACTGTGCATCTTGTCACGGTCCAGAACATCCTTTGAGCTGTCGTTCTGCATTTGTGTGCGTTTCGCCTGTCTGATTTATGTGTGACGATGTGTGTGTGTGTGTGTGTGTGTGTTTACGTCTCTGTCGTGTTGGCATTTGTCGTTACAAACTTAATTAATGTTATGCTGCCACCATCGCCTCTGACGCCTCTCTCGACAGCGCCCGGCTGCCCGTGTCCTCCGGGCTCTTGACTTTTGTCAAGCGCCGCAAAAACTGCAGCCGGCTGCCACAGACACGGTGGCACTTGCCACTGCCACTGCCATTGCCACTACCACTACGACACTGTCAGTTTCAGCTGACGTTTGGTGTTTGTGCGCTCAGCTCTCGCTGTTGCTTCGTTTGCATCCTTCGTGCTCGTCCTGCGTGCTGCGTTTTGCATGTGATTAGGCGGCATCGTCGTCGTCGTCGTCGTCACTTGACGCTGAGGTCGCCGCTCCCCTTTGTCCAGGCCGCACTGCGCACGGAGTTTGGGTCACAAAAATGTTGTGCTGCTGCAAATCGCATTGGCAGCATTATCCTTATTGGCATAATCAGCACTCGGCGTCGACGCTGTTTGTGTTGCGAAAAGAGTTAACAAGGCCAACTAGCCTCAACTTCAACAGCCACCTTATAACTTTAAGGCCAAATGCAAATTCAGGCGAGCACATAAAACTTCTGAATTGTTTAAGTTTGCTCAAACACGTGCTGCATTTCTCCATTCATCTGCGTTCCTGAAAGCCTTCGCTGGCTGCCAGACAAATGCCGACTTTGCTTTGTGCAGCAGCGCGTGAAGCGGCTGGGGGCGTGGCAGTGGCAGAGGTGCCTGAAAAAATGTCTATTTGTTTATGGCGCAAATGGTGGCACACAAAAGTGCAACGCTGCTGCCGGCTAAAAGGCAGCAAAGCAACCAAGCAGCCAAGCAGCCAAGCAAAGTGCAGTCAAAGAGCAGCAGCTCTAACCTCGATTCACAGGCGGAGGTGCAACACTCATTGTATTCAATACTCCCAAGTGTGAGTGTGTGCCTCAGCGTGTGTGTTTATGTGTGTATATGTGTCCATTGTCTGTCTGTCATGAGGCTGCAGGCGTCGTAATCAGTTTGCCGCGCCGTAAATTGTGTAAAAAGTGAAAAGGACTTGTCGTGCATTGCTTCAGCTTAAAGCAAAGTGCACATCCAATTTTATTGCATTTAAAAATGTATTTAGACACTTACACTTTTAGCATACAAGACTGTCTATCAACTTACAAGTCTGCATGCTAGTTTAAGCTACAATCGAAAACTGCAACTTTAGATATAGTGAACATTGAAGACTGCCTATCAATTGATAAGTTTTCACACTAATTTTAACTCCCACCTCTGCCTACAATCAAATATTGTTACCAAAAACAAATTAATAATAATTTTATTTTAAATGGGCATATAAATGTATTTTTGTATGTTTTTTAATATAGAATAATGCCTATCATTCGATAAGTCAGCTAGTTACCTTAGCTACTTACAATGAAAAACTGCAACACTCGCGTTATTTGCACTTTTTGTTTTAATGTATTAATAGTTGCCTAAGTGATAATGTGATAATGATCAAGTAAATGGGCAAGAAGTAATAGAGAACATTAAGAGCGTGATTCGAGAACGAGAGAATCGAGAGAAACGATTGAAATAAGAAAATGCAAATAAAGTGATTTGTGAGACAATGCGTATGACTGAATGAGGCAGTTTGTGCTAAGCCGTGCAACCATCCGCAACTTGCTGCGCTCTTTATTAGAGAAGTTGACAATGAAAGCATGTCTGCCTTTGCTTGTTTTAACATAAAAGACAGCCCAACAATTGATAAGTCAGCTTGTCAGTTAAGCAACTACTACAACTCTTCATTTAGTTTCATTCTTAGTGCCAAACAATGCCGCTTAAACTGTTGTATTTGAAAAATGCATATACTTATATATTCTTGAACAGAGATAACTGCCTAGCAGTTTAACATACAAGTTAATTTTAGCTACCAATTCAGCGTATATTTCAATGTCAAAAAACCGCTAAAAATTCTACTAAATTTCCAAAATTCAATAATTGAAAATCCAAAAAAAAATTGCATACAAAACCTACAACTGTTGATTTAGTTGCACTAACAATATATGTTATTATAAAATGTAAATATACTCTCAATTATTCTAACATAGAAAACTGTCACTTTTGGCTACCATATCTGGTTACAATTGAAAACTGTAACTTACGATTTAGTTGCAATTTCAGTAATAAATAATTGAATTTCAACATAGAAGACCGCCTATCAATTGGTAGGTATCTAATTAGATTTAGCAGCCCACAATTGAACATTAGAACTCTCAATTTAGTAATAAACAATACTGCCTAAACAGTTGTGTATTTAAAATCCATATACATTTTTTAACATCGAAGAATATCTATTAGGTTATAAGTTAGTTCTTGTCGTCACTTCAGCCTGCAATTGAAACTTGCAACTCTCAATTTAGTTGTACTTTTAGTGAACAACGCTGAGGACTGCATTGTATTTTTAAATATATTACTCTTATATTTGGTTGCACTTTCAGTAATAAATAATGCCGCCTAAATTGTATTTAAGCATAGAAGACAACCAATGGCTTGCTAGCTTAGCTGCCTACACTGGAACAGTACAGCTCTGGACTTAGTTAAGTGTTAAACAATGCACTTAAACTATTGTATTTCAGAAGTGCAGACGTAAAAGACTGTCTATCAGTTTATAAGTTAGTTATAGCTGCCAGTTTAGCCTGCAATCGAAACGTGCAACTCTCGATTTAGTTGCACTTTGAGTGTTGCACAATGCCGCCAGCGAAATGGAGTGCATGCTGCCATATTCAGTTGTTCGACAACATTAAAAATATGTTTACATTTATATTGTGCCTGCTCTGTATTTGTCGAACAATTTACACATGCGCTCGCAGTCCAAGTGCTCTGCCAGCCGGCCGAACCTTGCCCCGCCACGCACCGCCCCGTCCCGCGGCCGTTGCGGCTGAGCAGCTGCAGCATAATTTAAACTGGCAACTTTAAAATGTTTACCGAACGCTTCATCCTAGTTGTAACGTAAATTTACGGGCCAGCAGCTAAACAAACAGGCAGCAGGCACACAACCGCGCACACATAGAAAGCTATCATTGCGTGTGAGGAGGAGGAGGAGTGGGGTAGGCAGAGGGAGGGGGGAGTGTGCGTTTGCCTGTGGCTCGTCTGTGCTGTCTATTTGCGCTTAATCCGCGGACAGAGCGCGCTGAAAAGCAAGCTACATTTTTTTGTGAGTTGCAGGCGCGAAAAGATATGCGAAGCGAGACGCGAAAGGCGAATGGCGAATGGCGAATGGAGTCTCCTGCTCATTACGGCAGCCATTTTTTCCGTGTTCGTTCGGTCCGTGCCATTATGCTGGATTTTAATTAAAATTAATTACATTAAGTGCAGCAAGCGAACAACAAACATCAGCAGCAATCGGCAGGCGAGCAAAGGAGTGAATCATTCTAAGCACAAAGCGCCCACAATGCGCTCGCTCCCAGACGCAGACGCTCTTTAAGGGCGCGAGCTCCAATTTCCACTGATTCTTTAATTATATGCCACACATGCGGCCAAAGGTCGCGCCAGCAGGGAATGAAAAAAAATGCTGGGAAAAGCGCTTAGTTGAATGCGTGTCATGCTTATGAGTTTAAAGTGATCACTTGTGGGAATGTGTAATTGAGCACTTAAAGCTCAATTAAAATGCCACATTTAATTATGCACTTGGCGCCGCTGAAGTTGCAAACACGTCAAATCAACAGGCAAATTAAATGGCAAATTAAATGGCAAATTAATGTAATTAACCGTGCTCAAATTAAGTGATCCCTTGACTGCGGCTCAACCGATTTCGATTTCGATTGCCCGCCTTTAAGTTCGAGCCCCGCAGCGAGGCGAGTGGGGAAAAGTTTGCCAACTCAACTCCCGGTGACAACAAAATATGAAATGCTGCAAAATTGTTGAAGTGTTCGCCCAGAAAGTGCAATTCAAGCACAACATAATAAAATACAACAATTGACAATATTTTTTTTTTGTTGTTGCTGCAAATATTTTTCTGAGCAATTAAATGTTGCCAGTTGGTTGGAAAAAAGTTGCGCATAGAAAAGTTTGAGAGCTCCGAAGTTGCGGCAGAAATTGTGCAAAATTGTCAAGCTGGAATTGGACAGCAAAACGAAAAGTTGTGTGGCTCAAATCGAAGGCAACACTCGGGTGAATGGAGCAGACCCCCCCCCCCCCTTCCCGCTAGCGCGCTCGACAACAACTAGAATCGAAATGACAATAAAAATGAAACCGAGGGAAAACATTGTGTAATACCAGCATGGAAAATCATAAATAAAGCGCATGTAATCCAGAATTGAGTGCTTAAGTTGATTTCCAAACGGGGGCTGCCCCCCTCCCACTTCTCCACGATAAGCAAGCAACCCTGACTGCCACACACACAAAGAGGGAAGCGGGGCGCACAATATTTACATTTGGGCACACGTTGTGGCACATAAAAATCAGAGTCTGTATTGAAAAGTCATCAATCATGGAGCTCGGAAAGTCAGCAGACCACGAAATTTGTCAGCATAGCAGAACGTAATAGATGCGGCGAGGCGACGAGGGATGAGCAGTAGGGGAGCGGGGAACGGGAGCGGGGGAGGCAACGCGTAAGTCGTGACATCAAACTGGCTGCGCCTAAGAGTATGCTATGGATTTGCGTGCGTTGAGTCAATTTGCTGGCAGCTTTAAGCAGCTTTAAATGCAAACACAACAAAGCAGAACGAAGGGCCAGCAAAAACACAGGCAAATTAATGGTTGAATAGATAGAAATACACAGGCTGAAGAGCCGGCCGAGAAATGCACAAAGGCGGCCCCAAAAAGCAAACTGGCAAAAAGTAGCCGAGGCAAAAGTTTACATAACATTAAACAAAGCGCACAATGGCAATGCGAATGGCAATGGTAAGGACTTTGGGCCACTCTCCCCCTGCCCTCCCTCGCCACACCACGCTGATGAGTGCGAATGGACGGCGGCAGACGGAGAGGCAATAAAACACAAGTTAAGTGCAAGCCCGGGACAAGGCAACAAGAAGACAACAAGAAGGCAACATGGAAACACAGCCACACAGTTTGCTTTCTTTTTGCGAGTCGGAGTTAGAGTTGGAGTTGAGTTGCTTTTTTGTGCGGCCAAGTCAAATAGAACGAGTTGCGCATAATGAAGCAGTGCACAAAGCGCGGGCAGGATTTATGCAAGTCGAGAGCAGGTAAACAAAATCTATGCCAAATTATGATCAAACTGAAAACTGAGCTGAGCTGAACTGCCGAGATTCACTTTCTTAGTGCTTGGTCGGCAAACTCGCCGCACAACTCAACTTCCCGTTCCCCGAAATGATTTCATTAACAGCAACTCCAACTCCAATTGCAAGAGTAAGTTTTGCTCGCTGCTCTGCTCTGCACTTTCTCATAAGTTTGTGCGGCATTGAAGTTTTATTTCGGTAAATGCTATAATCGTGTTGGCAAGCACAAGTTTGTGGATAAACGTTTACCAATGGCTGAGTAAGTGCTTCGGCATGAAGTAATCGCACTACATGGGCACTAATTGCAAATGAAGTTCGCCAGTGTGGCAATTAAGCAGCAAGAGGCGAGACCCAAAGGAGTACTCTCTCTTACTCTGTGTGTGTGTGTGTTATCCCTGACCCAGCTTTAAACGCTCTGGCAATCCCAATTTGCATAACCTACAAAATGCAAAAAGTATGCCCCACTCACACACACACACACACGCACACACACTCACGTTGCGCTAGATAGACGCCCTAATACAACTACTTAATTCCTCTTTATGGCCTGGGCCATAAACTGCGCACTTAAAATGAAACATGCTTAAATGTGATTCAACATCGTCCATAAATAAATTATGAAAAACGCTTAACTACTTTCGACAGCTTATAAACGCCTACAAAATGGCCGCCCCCCACAACTATTCTAGTGTGTGTGTGGGGGGGAGGGGTGCGGGCGTCAGTTGCGGTGTTGATTTACAGTTGCACATTTCTTAAACGGAGCCCATCGTCTGGAACTGCGGTGGCCGTAAAGCAATTCATTTCCCTTATGCATTTCGTAGCAGCCACGGCTACGGCTAAAAGCCAGCCCCACAGCTACAGCCACAGCCAGGTAGCGCCACAAGGAGACCCAGTCTGGGGCGTCGTCGAGCTGGCTGAACTCAACCCGACCCCTGCAGGCGAACTCAACCTGCCACAAGCGGGCACAAAATGGCGCAACGGAAGCGCTTTTCAATGAAATTTATGACGCATGGAAACATTAGACGATCGTTGACGTTTACAAGTCCGCGTCGCGTTCTTCTGAGTCGCGGGCGGGGCGGGTGGTAGGGAGGCGAGCGAAGGGTTTGTCGCTTTGGCCTATGCTAATGTCCTGACACCAGCGATTTATGAGCCCGCCTCGCAAAGCCCGAGCAGCCCGTTGGCAGAAGTTGTGTGTCTGTTTGCTGTCTGTTTCGGCGTATGCTTGCTAATTTTTTCGCTGAGTACCTCGCAAGAATTTCAATTAAATATAATTTATGTGGCCCCAAACTTGTCAAACTGCATCACAAAAATGCGCTAGAAGTCTGCATGGCACAACGTCTTCAGCAACTTCTGACTCACTGCTCGAAATAACGAAAAATATTGCATTTTATTACATATGCATTTAATCGGTTAATTCAATATTGCTTTAATACTGTTTTTTAAGTTAAAAGTTCTTTAAGGAAAATATGGATTTACTTGTGTTACTACTCGAAATAATAGAACAAATTATTATATTATTATATAGACTTCTATATTGATAAAGCGTTTAACATTTTAATCGTATAATATAATATTTAATATAGTTTTTATTTTGTTTCTCAAGTGACAAGTTCTTTAAGTCAGTTTTCGAACATGAATCGTGAGATCATGAGGAATCCTAGTCAACTTGATAGTCACTAACAAAAAACACTCACTAAATACATAAAATAAAATAAAAAATAAAATAAATATTGTCTTAATCAACTTGTCAAGTGTTCAATTTTTTTTTCCTAAATAAGTAAACAAATTTAAACGACTAAATTTAATACATTTTTGTCTTTGGCACACTTCACGAAATAATAAAGCAATTGGTTTTGATTACTTATATTTTCATAGCAATAATGTGCATAATGTTTATATTTTATTAGTTACTTCAATGACTTCAAGACATGTAAAATATTAATTTTCTTTATTCAGTTACAAGCTCTTAAAGTTTGTTTGCGAATGCGCACAAGAAATTTAGTACAATTTTGTTTTAAGCAACTTATAACTAAAAATAAAAATAAAAAATGTATGTTTTTAACTGATAAGACGTATAATACTGCGATATTGTTTATCTTAGATGGAAATTACTTTAAATTTGTTTTTCTTAATCAAGTTACAATTGCTCAAAATTTGTTTAACTTTACGAATGAGTGCAATGAAAAAATGTAGGACTCTTTTGTCTTAAGAAACTTGTGCTTACTATATAGTACCTTTATATTACATATAGTACTTTTATAACAATAAGACGTATAATATTAATATTCAATTATTTATTCCGTAGTCCTCAATTAGTATGTGTTATTGTTTTTATATATAAAGTGACACGTCCTTATACAGTTTGCATTTCAATACGGATCAATGCAACAACAAAATGCAGATAAATTGAGTTAACTTGTTACGGTCTGCTCAAAACATTAACATAATCTAAACAGATTATAGTTTATTGAATATTTAGTTGAATTCCAATTTCAAAATTTATTCATATTCTTTTTATTGTCTTAACAACTGCTCAATAACATGACAATGTGGCGCTGTTGGTTGGCTAATAAATACCACACTTTTGACTGTGTGTTGTCCCACTGTGCAATGCGTGGGCTTTAAAGTTTCAACAATTGCCGCTGCTCGCACAGTTAGCGCCTAAAAGTATGCAATGCCCGCGTCGTTTGTTGCTCGTTAGTAGTTTTCGTGCAGAGAAACAAAACACAACGAAATGGGAAGAATCTGAGGCCGGTCGTGTTCTTTTTCCTTTCTTTTTTGCTGGTATCTCACTTGTGATTTTTAGCCGCCTCCGCAGCCGTTTCGTGTGGAGGAGCGCTTTGTTTTTGCAGCCGTTTAGCGAGCCCAGAGCACGCCTTCAGCTCGCAGGTCTCGGCGCCGCAGTCGCGCTGGTCGTGTAAGCAGCCAAGCAGCGGAAATGATTCGTCGTAATTTTCCTTTGTGTAATCAACTCCTTTGTAGGGAATATTTTGTATGTTCATATGCCTTGCCAGCAACAACAACGTCGCCGTCGCCGTCGCCGTCGCCGTCGCTCTTGACTCTTGGCTGTCAACTGTCGACTGGCAACTCCCTCAACTCGACTCCGGCTGGCGAAGTTTTGTATGGTGTGCCAAAGCCTGCTTATTTTATAGTTCTGTTTTGTACTAAATTTAAGTGCCAAAAACTTTTTATTTTCACATATATTTGCCGCTGCTTGAGCTCCAGCGCTTCATGCTCTTGCGGCCTTTTAATTAAATTCTTTAAGTCAACGCCATAATTATGTAAATCATACGGCCAGCAAGTACTGCCAGTTCACTGTGTCCTTGGTCCTGCGGCCAGGTGTTTAGCCGTCAGCGCTGACTTATTATCTCGTTATCGCTGTCGTCCCCGCCTCAACATTGATTATTATGAAGTTGGGCGCTGTCAACAAGCGAGAAATCCACTCAATTTCAAAAGCATTTCTCTCGCTAAGTTCAGCACCATCAATTCAGCATTACGCAGCGCTTAAATGATGATTGCTGGCGTTGAATATTATTAGAATCAACAATGAAGTGTAGACAGCAAGATTTGCCAGGAGCTGTCGCTAATTAACGAGTACAGTAGGGGGAAAAATATAGCTGAAAAAGTGGCAGCAGCTGCACTTTTCAGGTCACCACACGTCGCACATCAAAGCGTTGTACAAACATTTAAAGATCAAAAAGCCAAAAGCCCATTTGACCCGCTGGGCCAAATAGTCGAAAAGGCCAAACAAACACAGAGAGAGAGAGAGAGAGAGAGACACGCACACACATCACATTCACATGAGCATTCCGTGGAACGGCAGCAAAGCAGAATGGAAGCGGCAGAAAAATGACTGACCACTCGCTTTTTAAGCTCGCCCTCGCACACACTTCACACCCAGTGCCCAGTCTCCTGCTGGGCTGCATTAATAAAAATTGCTCACCATATTGGTAAATCCATTATGAATATTACGGGAGAGTAAAAGGCAGCTAGCCGATGAGCTCGCCGTGTGTGTGTGTGTGTGTAGTGAAAGCCACTGGCATTGCAACAAGGGGGGCCGAGTAAAAAGATTGAAATTGAAATTTGTGCTGCTGTCGATGGCGATGCTGCTGCTGTGGTGGTGGCAGCTGGAGAGAGAAAGTTGGGAGTGCTGCACCTCCCGGGCGCTGTGTGGCTGCCTCCTGCAGCTGGCTGTCGTAATTGTGTGCAAAAAGCAAAGCAAATGTTTACGTAATAAATTTACGTGATTGAAATATGTCGAGTTGGCAACAAAATGGCCACCGAATCGCCTCCTCCCCACCAACCGCCAACCACCCACTTATCAGCGTCGTCTGGGGCTAACGAATTGGCGCAGGCCAGACTCATCCGTCCGCTCATCCCGCGCCTTCCTCGCCACCAACGTGGACGTGTAAATTTTTGCACATGTGCAGCGCGCTCTCATTTTTATTAGTTGCCAAAGCCGTTTGGCCCGTTTGGCGGCCGGCTCCGCGTTGCTTGTTGTCGAAAAACCGCAATTTGCGCAAAAATTATGAAACGAGACGTTGGGCAAACACAATCAACGCTTGAGCAGGCTTTTGTGCATCCGAAATGAGCGGACAACTTAATTGAAATTAGTTGCCACCAGCCACTGACATAATGCATCCCAAATCGCTGCAACTGCGCCTAATCCTGTCACTAGACTTGCAACTGGCGCTAGGCTTCCATTTTCACCTTGTCGTGTAACAAGGAGAATGAAAGAAAACTCCGAGCACGCGCAATTTGTCGCTGGAAATTGATCCAGGCGAAGAGTCCCCACGGAGCTCGCTGAGATGTCTGAAAAGTATTTACGGGCGTCGTCAGTCATTCAATTTATCGCATTTTTTTGGCCCAAACCAAACACACAAAACGTCGGCGACTCGATGGCTTTGGCTTTGGCTCTGGCTTTGGCTGTGCACTGTCGACAAGTTCATACGTCTTATGACTTCCCGTTGACGGAAGTGTGTGCCACACGATTGCATGTGCGTGTGTGTTTGGGTCTTATGTCTGCCCGGGACGTGTAGCTTACAGCGAAATCACTTTTATAATTGGCACGCAGCCAGCCAAGAGGCAGGCAGGCAGGCAGGCAGGCAACTTCATGAAGTTGCACAAAATAAAGAGAAAATCGTAGAAAAATCTTGACTGTCTGCGAGGTCGTCAGTCAGTTAACTTATTGCTTCACAGATCTTTGCAGCGATGTCTGCCGCTCGTATTTGTTAGATATGACAGTATCTATTGATTGAAATGGCAGTGCTATATGGCAGTGTGCGGCATTAAAGTCAATTAAAGTCATCACAAATATTGTCGGCGGGCCGTCAATTACATAATAAATGACACGACACGAATAAAAATCGAACCCTAATTGAATTGGTAAATATTTAAATAAATATAACCGCAAATAATTAAAACAACAAAGCCAAACGTTGCAGCGCCCCGGTGACAAATTTCAATGGACGACACGTCTAAATTAAGAGCTCGACAAACACAAATGGCAATACATAAAAAAAAAGTATATAGCAGGGGGATAACGAAAAAACATCCGTGTGCAGATAGAGGGCTACTCGTTGCACATTGCGACCACAAAAGCAATTAAATTTCCAATTAAATTGCATTCACTTTGCAACATTTCGTTACAAACGCTGCGCGATTTATTTAAATTGTTAATTAGGAAAAGCAATTGCAGTCGACCGATGACAAATTAAATAAATGTTGTGATCAGCAACTATGCATTGCCGATTACAGCGCTCAACTTTCAACAATACCTCTCAGACAACTACTGCGTCTGCTAAGCTGCCACTCGTCCCCTTTGATCTGCGAGTGCTTCCACTCAATTGCAACAACAGTGGCACCCGACAGACTTGCCACATAAAGCACGCCAGCAATTACAACAATCCCCAGTACCGGCGAAGCAGCACACAAATTGCAAAAGGCAAAAACACAGGAGGAACACACAACGGCAAAAAAAAAACGAATATAATTTTTCGTAAACGTTTTTATAGTGTTGTCATGTACGATTAATTGCGGCTCATTAAACTTTATACGGCTGCAGACGCTTAAACGATTTCCGCACCGAGCCTTCTCTCTCTCTCCTGCCCCTCCCAATGCCAGGGGACGACAACTCCAACGAACCGAAATGACAGCGCAACCCAAGACCATTCAGATCCGACTGGGCTCTGGACCAACAATATGTAGCAATTCTTTTATTCTCTGTACTAACCCCGAGTGACTAACAAGCAGGCAGTTTGTCTATGGCTTACAAAAAAGAATTGGAAGCACTTTAAGTTGACCATACACTAAGGTAAATAACTTTGTTAATTACATATGCACTGTGAAGTATTGAAGCCAGAACATTACATTTACAATACTTAGTTTCAATTAAAAAATTCACACAATATTTGTTGGTAAATATGGCATACAATATATTTGTTTTGCTAACAATCCAACATCTGTTTATTCACTAAAGAAATAATATTTGAAACTCTTGTATTTCGCCTTTATATTGTTCACTTTGCATTATGAAGTCGAATACATATATTACTTTATTTATTCATACAACATTCGCATTAAAATATGGCGCTGAATGATGTAAATGAAATTCGATACTGTTTAACGTATTAATTCTCAATTGCTTATTATGTAAAATATTTTAGGTGACAAGCTTGCAACCCAAATCACAAATCAAGTTCAGATGATAAAGCGTAGTTTATTAAAATAAATAATGAACATTACATTAAGTACTGAACATTTACATTAAGTAGTCAGACCAATGCGTAAACGTTTTGTTTATTGCGTGAAAAGTATAAGTAATTTTCATTACGAAGAGAAGATAGAAATTCGAATACGCATTATAACATTTATCATACGTATAAGGAATTATCATTACGAAGGCAAGAATCAAAGGCCTATGCGTATTATCATTATTATAATACGTATAAGTAATTTCAATTTCGAAAGCAAAGAAATACGCAACTTCGTATTTATAATACGTAGAAGTAGTTTTTATAGCGTTAGCTACCACCATATGTGTATATGTATTATTCAAATAATTATACGTATACGTAATTTTTAGCTTGCGTATACGTTTCATTTAGTTTTATAAAACTATTAGTGTTGCTTCATTAAAATTGTACCGACAGAAGCTTATCGCAATAACACTCAATTAATACGTATACGTAATTTTTACTACGAAGCCTACAAACAACTATCACTCTAATAATAAGTACGTATAAGTAATTTTTATTTTGGTTACAGAGAAATGCCAATAGTAGTATCGTTTTTACAATACGTATAAGTAATTTTAATTATAAAGGCTACATAGAGAATCGTAAACACAATATACGTTACAATGACAAATGCGTTTACAAATGCTTCTCTAATACGTATAAGCTATTTCTATTATGACCACAAAGCTGCGATACGTAGTATGAGGCTTATATACGTTTGTATAAGTAACGTAAAGCAAAGGCTACCGACAGAAGCCTATACGTATTATCACTTATTTACAAACAGATTTATCTACTGATTCTCACTTAATTAATACGTATATGTAATTTTTACTACGAAGGCAACTTACAGAGGCGTACACACAATATCAGTGTTACAATGCGTATAAGTAATTAATTGTGAAGCCGAGCAGCGTATACATGTTATTTTACTTAGGCATTCTTTCGAGTTGAAACCATTTAAAGTGTTAATTGTAAAGTTAAAGAGTAAACCTTAAACACAATGAGCAATTGTAAAAACTGATCATGACTCACGAGTTTATTACTCAAATTGCTGATAGTCGCGCAAGAGATTTGTTTTTAAAGCGTTGGCCAAATTGGTTTTAGTTTTTATTTAGGGCGCAGCAGTTTCTGGTATTTTTTAAACAATGCGTGTCGAAATTACAAAGTGCAGCCTTCAAATTAAAACATCAAGTGACGAACTGTCTGTAATTTTTTACAGCGCGCTACGAAAAAAAGGGGAAAAGGGAACAATCGCGTGGCGCTCGAACAAAAAAAAATTGTCAAAATGTGTACACGAATTGTAATTGTGAGCCTGCTGGCTGCTTGTTTATTTTGTTGGGATGCCGAGTCAATGTTGCAGGCACTCAAAACTATACGAAAAACAAAATAACAACAACAAAAATGTACATTTTCGTTGATTTTTTCGAAATGTTTTCAAATCAAATATCGACAACTGCGGCTGGACAGACTTTGATTGCCTTTGACTGCATATTTATTTGTATGGCTGGGCATCTGGTCGCCGGCCGAGCTCGTTGTTATTGCTGTGCTGTTGTGCTGTTGTGCTGCTGTGCTGCTGTTGCCTGTGCTACGATTTTCATTTTATACACTATCGAGCTGCATGTATTTTTACGCTTTTAGCCAACGTTTCGTCGTCTGCTTTGCTTTTGTTTTCCTGTTTGCTCATTCAACTGACTCGGCCTGCCTCTTCAGCCTTGCGTTTAATGAAATGTTTTGATTATTTCCTCGGTTAGCTGCCAGTTTGTTGCAACTGTCGCTTTTGCCACATCGTAGCCTCAATAAATGCGCTCTCTGTTTGTGTGTGTTGCTGCTTATTCGCAGTGGATCGATGAGTTCAGCAGCCTAATTAAAAAGAGATGCAGCAGCACTTGGAATTAGCTGCATTACTTTGAGAATTATTCGATTTGCAGCTCAAGTGCTGGCAAATGAAAATGCTTTGCCGTTTAATAAACGTCTTCAGTGCCATCAATTGAATCAATGACGCAGCAAAGTATGCTGCATAATGCTGCGACAAGGGAAACTGCATCTCATTCCGAGACTCTGAGACTCATCCGTTTCACTCGAAATCACTTCAACAGCTTGCACATTTATGCAATTCATTTCACACAGACAACAGCCACACTTGAATGCAAACTCACACACGCACATTCGTATGCATAGACATTCCCGATTTGGGCAGATCAATGCAAAAATCACTTATACGAGTATGGCCCGGAAAATTGTTTCACTTGGCAAGTGCAGTCAGCTTTGAAATTGCTGAGATTGGCGTTTGTTTAGCAGATGTCGCAAGGCAGCCGAATCTGCTGACGTCGCACTTCAAAGCAGCAACAATTCTGGCCAAATTTTAATTGAAACTGAAGTGTCAAAGAAGAGTCTGCCACAAAATCAATAGCGCAAACGAGCCGCGAAACTGTTTCAGGCCCTTTCAACTTCCCATTTTTCTGCTTTAATTGACTTCCAATTTAGAACAGTTTGCAACTATGTTAAAAGTTACTGAAATGACATTATTAATTGGCGATTTCTTACCATTCAGCACAACATCTGTGAGAGTTCTGGTGAGCCAGGCTTAGTTGTCAACTTGAATATTCTTGCACTTTGTCAACACTGAGAGATTAAACTATTTCGATTCAGATTATTTGATAGACATGTATTTAAACTTGTATTGCTAGCACACGTTATACAATTACGAAAACCTTACGAACTAGCAAAGTTACTTTGATATCGATATTTAAGTGTTGATATGAAAATATTGTTTGTAACACTGATCTACTGATCTATCTATAGGCTAGATGGACTAAACTTAATCGAGGAAGCGTAACTGATTATTGAATACGTGCAGAGCTCTTGACTTTGTATTGTTTGCAGTCCACTTTGCTGTTTACCATTTAGTATTTAGTTTCACAACCATGAATTTTTAAGCGAGCGATTCGGAGTTTGAGCGTTTCTTTAAGTAGCAGTTGTAGAACTCTCAGTAAGTCAAAACTTTTTTGTCGAAATGCAAATGATATGGTACTTTAAGGTAATAATTGGCCTAACTCTACTGCCTATTGCCGACTACAGCTTCTAACTTATGCTATACTTTCTCTCTACTTTACGATTATTTTAAGAATTGTTTGCTAGGTTCCTCAAAAGTGTGTTAAACCGTTGCAACTATTATTGGATCGCACAAAACTGTCTGCTCTGTAAACGGGTTGTTCAAAAACGCCTAAAAATGTTCGCGATTGCTGCTCAATTCGGCTGCGTATTGTCCTGCAGGTCCTTGCATCTCAAGTTAATGCTTGACATAGGTCAGTCACATTGTCACTACTGTTCTAAGTGCCTTGTCGTAGGTCAGTTCGCGGTGTCCAATTAGCATTTCAAAATACGTTTTTTCGCGCAATTTCTCACACCGTATCATAGACGGTTGTAGTGAAAAGTTGTGAGTGGAAAGTTTTAAAAAATCGCGAAACACAAACTAAAAACACACACACGCACACACTGCGACACTGAGACACTGCGACACTGATAAAGACAGGGAAATGTTTGCTTAGACGCCGGCTGTTTGTCGTTAGCAACCATTCGTAACCGTATTTCGCGCAAAACTGATCCTTAACGCATTCCGAAAAAATCTGCTGCTTGGCATCGCGCGCGTCGAATGTGCAACGAACACGAACCTAACGCAATGCACGAGCCGTGCCAACGACGAGGACGGCAGTCGGTCGACGACGCACGAGAGGCGGCACGACGGGACAACACGAGGCACGAGGCGCAACAACGAGCAGATGCCGGCAAATGAACGACAGCACAGTTGAACGGGACGGCAGACAAGGCTTTGTTGCCACCACCAACAACAACAGCAACAGGAACGACTCTTCACTATTCTTGGCCAAGTGCAAATCTCGGCAAATAACGACGCGCTAACGACGCGACGATTGCAGCCGGACGACGCCGTCTGGACCAATAATGAAGATGTGTTGCACTCGCAGACGCAACATGTAGCAAATAGCCAGTACTTCGCGAATCTGCAACAATAATACTCATTTCATTTAACTATTAACTCTGGAAATGCCTTCAAATCATGGCTTTATTTCTATTCTTTTAGTACGCATCAGCAAATAATTCAGAAAAATCCACAGAGAGCAAAAGCAGCCAGCTCGAACATGTTGCGTGTTGGAATTCGCCGCAAGTGCAAACTCTCAACCAGTAACGGCAACAAGTACAAGCATCCCTACAAAACTTTCTCTACTTCCACAGTAACCTATCAGCAGAGTGCTGCAAAGCTTTGGCCATACCGCAATTCCTACACTGCGCCGATTTTCGCAAAGTTTTGGCTTGACTCCAAGAATTGGTAAAGTAAATGAGCTCTATATAATAAGAACAATGAGTTATTTAATCTACTAACTCTTTTTAATACTGCATACTTCATACTCCAATATTTCACATTTTATATTTTATGCTATTACAAACAATTGGTAAAGTAATCTTCAAAATAATTGTAATAAGATAGTAATATATTATTTGAACTCTTTCTATAACTTCATACTTTATACTTCGATACTTCATACTTCATAGTTCAATACTTTATACTATTATTAAGTAATTAATCTATTCATAATAATAGCAAGAAGTCATTTCTTCCATTAACTTTTTTAAAACTTCAGACTTTATGGTTCAATTCATCATAGTTCGATGTTAGTTACTTCATTACTTCAATATACTTCATTACTTTATACTTCGTTACTTCAATACATCACAACTTCACTACTTTGGTACTTCAATACTTCAGTAGTTCAATACTTTAATATTTCAATACTTTAAAATGACTGTACTACAATACTTCAATCCTTCACTACTTCAATACTTCATATCTCATATTGCTTACTATGAAATACTTTTGTTTTAAAACGTTCTCCGTTATCATTTTTGCAAACTTTTGCAGTGCATAAAGCTCGCCAAGTGAACAGTGTGTGTGTAGACTTTTTGCAGTAACGCTGAGAGCGGCGATTTACGGCCGAAGAGCGAGACAGCAAAGTCTCCAAAAAGCTAAGTGTGCAAGTGGGGGATGAACTGCGAGCATGCACATGAATGCCACGAGTGAAGCAACAATAATTGAATATAAATCCGCATTGTAAGCAAGCGTAATTCGATCAAACATTGATGTGTCCAATGCACATAAAAGGCAGTCGATAAATTAAGCAACTTCTATACTTATAACTTAAAAGCTTACTTAATTTAATAGGCAATTGCAAATGAGAGCAGTAGCAATTTGTTGGCCCATTGATACAAATTGCAATGACATCTACGTCAACAGTGGGGAGGCGAGTGCAAACACAGACACCTGCATTCCAATTCCAGTGCAATTAGCAGACGCTCGGCGCACGGCCCTGAACATAAAGACGGTCATAACCACCACCACTTCAGCGAGCATCGATTCCCCAACCATTTCTCACCACGCGCTAAGCTTTAATCACCGACACACACACACACACAGCTGCAGACAGGCAGCCAGCCAGACAACGGGTGCAAATAGTCGAAAAAAGAAGACAAACAAAATGTAGCATAACGCAGGGCGCCTGTAAAAGAGCTCCTACTATTTGCTGAGCAAACGACGGCAACAACAACAAAGCGCTCTCGCTATCGCTGTCCCTCTCGCCGTCGCCGCTCTCTCGTCGCATGCGCATTGGAAGCTGCCCTTAAGCGCGACTCGACCAATCAGCAGCGCGCTCGCAAACTTTATGAGCACGTGTTGCGCCCGCCAATCAGCGCCTTGCACATTTCCAGGCGAGGCCCGAAGCGCGCTCTGCACGCTGTGCCCCTACGAGTGCATTCAATGTGCCACGGAGCCGACTCGGGCTCGGTGGCAGAGCGCGCAAACGCAGCATTGGCATTGACTTCTGCTTGCAGCGACTGGGCGCCGCCCCAGTGTCTCGATTACAACAGCAACAAACTGCAATCGTTGCATATCTGTAGGCTCAATTACACGCACACACACACACAGGCACACGCACTGTAGGTGTTTGCTTTGCTGGCAGCTCGGGCTGCTCGGGCTAGGTGACAAATTTTGATGCCAACGCCTGTAAATTTGCAGTGATTCTTTTATTCGTGCAGCAGATTGCAAAACGAGGGTAATTGAGGTCGACAACGTCATAGTCTCCGTCTTCCACGTCGTCTTCTGCTGTGTTGATTTTTCGCATTGCATATTTTGAGGCAGCTGCTGCTGCCTGCCTCTGATTACGCCTTGGGCGACTAACTCTACAGCCAGCTAGCACTCTGGGGGCATTATGATGATGTCTTCTTTTGGCGCGCACGAGTGCTCCGGCTGGCTGGGATTGCATTCTTCTTGTTTATTTTGGGGTCAGCATGTTTGCCAGCAAAATATTTCTCCATTGCCAGCGTGCCAAGTGTGAAAACGTTTTCCTCCGTTGCACTTTTGATTGCTGTTTAAATTGGAGTGCCACACGAGAAGTGACAACAAAAAAATATGGCCATGCCGTCGACTATAGTCTATCTAAAGTCTGCTGTGTAAATCAGAAATGTGGTTCAAATTGTTGACTCTGCATTCGCAATCTCGAGACGGCGGGGCAATCAACGTGCTTCCATTTGTATGCCAGAGCTGTTCCCAATTGGATGAGCACTGCCACAGTGTACACCTCACACATTTTCAATTATTTTTATGTGCAGCAGCAAGTCAACTCAATAATAAATAAAGTATTTCAGTTACAAGCCCTTAAATCTTGAGGACACTTTCGGTTTACCTGCAGCTTAAATCATGTTATTAGAGCAGAAAGCCTGCAACTCTGACTCTCTTCAAGAAACAAAAGTCACATGAGCCTGCGACTATAATGATGGTCACGGACTCCAACAACTGCAACCTGTGTGCCTATTTACACAGCACACAGCACACGGCAGGAGCACGTAAATGCATCTGCAAATATATGTATGTGTGTGTGTGGTCTAAGGCAAAATAAGACACACGTGCACACACGAGCAGGCACCTGGCCAACTGACAGCTGCAGAGTCGAAAGGGAATTGAGTTAGGAGCTAAGCGCTTTAAATCAAAAGTCAGCCAGGCAGTCGTAGTCTGCCCGGCAGACAGTCGACCACCAGGCCTATGTAAATAAATGCACTTCACATAGGCACACAGAGTGAAAGCGGAGGCAGCAAAAAAACCCGCAAAGACATTTCCAGTTTTTGCCTCTGCTCCGACACAGAGACGGGGACTCGAGACGCAGTCTGAGAGCGAGTCGGCGACCAGGCGGCGTCTACGTCAATGTCGATGGCAAGCTGTGGGAACAATTGAAAATTGCGCCTTAGTTTTACGGCAACGATTCTGATTCTGATTCTGATTAAGGGCAGAGGTCGCTTGTCATGCCACAGACTGTCTGCCCGTCTGCTCGACTGACAGTCTGGCCATTAGACTGCCGCAACCACAGCACAGCATAAAAAGCACAAAAAAAAAAACAGAAAGGAATAGAAGGATTCAAACAAATACGCTGGCGAGGTCCACGCGCATAGTTGCAATGCTACGGCGTAAGCAGAATTACGTGCAATTGTTCTCCGCAGTGCAGTTCGTGTACATAAATACGAGCTGCGCTTCCACGTTCTGCGCCAAATAAACAAAAGCCGCACTGCCTGCATTTCGGATGAGCCACGCGATGCGATGCCATGCGATGCGATGCGATGCGTTGTTGTGAGCCAAGTCAGCCAGTTTGTGCAAATAAATGCTGTTACTTCTCTTACTTGCCATGTCGGATTAGGTTGTCACACAATTAAAGTAGTCGCACACAAATCGATAACTTTGCTGCCTAGTGGAATGCTTGCTTTAATTTCCATTACACTCAACTTTTCAACTTATTAATGAAGGCGATTCAACTCTCAGAGAAATCGATATCAAAAGTTTATCGATTTGGTCGTTAAGGTTGCCGGATTAGGTTGTCAGACGAATAACACACAAACCGATAACTTTGTTGTCAGTTAAGCAGACTCCGCTTAGCAACTTATCAGTGATGATCTTGCTTCGTCTTTGCGTCTTGAATGTGGAAAGATGCTCATCGATTAATGGTCTGTGACCTAACAGGCCGTTTATCGATTTGGTCGTTAAGGTTGCCAGATTAGTTTGTCAGACAAATAAAGTCGTCCCACACAATCCGATATTTTGCTGCCTAATGGAATGATTACCTTAAATTCTATTACACAACAGTTAAGCAGACTCCGCTTATCAACATAACAGTGATAATCTTGATTCGTGTTTGCGTCTTGAATGTCGAAAGTCGCTTATCGATTAAGGGTCTGTGAACTAACAGATTTGATCGTTAAGGTTGCCAGATTAGTTTGTCAGACAAATAAAGTCGTCCCACACATTCCGATACTTTGCTGCCTAAATTAAATTCTATTACAAAAAAAGTTAAGCACTCTCGACTTATCAACTTATAAGTGATAATTGTGATTCATCCTAGATTAATCTGTTAATAAGTCCGTTAAATAACAGAACGCTAATACTAGATGTTACTTCAGTTGCTCAGAGACAGCGGTATCGAAAGTCGCAATCGATTAAATATCTGTGAGAAAGTTTGTTAACTTACAGTCCACTGTTAATTGCTGGTGCTTCGCTAACTTGCCAAGTCGGATTAGGTTGTAAGACAATTTACAAATCTATGACATTTGTATTTACTTGCAGTTAATTAACTTGCCCTATCGGATTAGGACAACAGATAAATAATTGCGTACAAAATTGATTTCATTTGGGTTTAGTTTGAGTACTATTACCGTGCAATGCACTCATTAGCTTTCCAATTTGCAACATATGACTGGTCTGCCTGATTCGTGTTCTATGCGACATCGATAACAAATGTAGCTTATTGATTAATTTATGTAAAAATGCGAGTTAAATAACAGACCGCTGTTAATAGAGTTACATCACTTCGTTGCCAGACTTACTTGAACAAAAATGCATAATATTACAGAAAAATTGAATTTTTAATGTAATTACTTCAAAACAAATACTAAACGCACACTGTGTAGGCCACACATTTACATTCGAACTGTGTAATTAAACTTCTCTACGATATAGATATAAAAAATAGCTTGTCAATGGAACTATGTTAAAATATATGTTAAATAACATACCGCTGCTAATTGTATGTTAATTTTACATGCCAAACCTGCATCTATTTGAGAGTAAAGGAAATGTGGGCCGTTATTACAGAAACTTTGCCATCCTTGTCCACAAATGTGTCTCTCGAATGAACATTCGGCATATCCCGTTTGATGTATAATCGAAAGATGAGACGATACACGCCACCCAGAATATAAGTGGGCATATGTTCCTTGCGGTGCTTCAAGTTGCGCCAAGTGTAGTTGCCCTTAAGATATCAAGATTATTTATTATTGTTAAATCGTAGAGTGTGATTGTGTGTAATCTCACTGCTTGGATGGGACACTTGGCAGGTAGTGTGCCCTGTTTGAAGATGTTCCTCATCGCATTGGTGATAACGATGCTTTTGGCCTTCAATCCATTGTTAATTATATCGCAAAAGGGCAAATCAAATTGCAAGTTAGGTGTTACATTTTGTCGAAGGATACTGCCGCTGAAACTGATAAAATTCCGCATATTCGGATCTTGATCACGAGGCACATAAAGGTCAACATCCATGCTTTCTCCGTCGGGCTTAATAACCACAGTACATTTTTGTACGTATGCTGGATTTGAAGTTACGTTCAGAGCCAAAAAGCGAAAAGTTGCCTAAATAATATATAAAAAAAATGTCGTAAATAGCGTAAAAACTTTAAATCTACTACCTTTCTGCAAATTGTTTTCACTGCTAGTAATAATAGAACGCCGAAACACAATTTCCACCTCATGGTTAAACCGCTGTAGCTAAGAGCTTAATCGAAATTGAATACTAATGACAAAATGGTACTTATATAGACCGCGTTGATAATTACAATTTAAGTGCGAATTTTTGAATTTTCTGTTCGATATAATTTAGCTGTAGATTAAGCAGTTTTGCATCATCATTGCGCTCAGTTGATTTTTGATCAGTTGGCAACGTTTTTAAATAGGTATATTGAAATAAAGCATATAAGAAATGCACATTGACTTCGATCGCTATATAAAAAACACTTTAAAGTATGGTATGCTTAATACATAGATCAATTGTAATAAAGCAGGTAACAAATGCAAAGTGATTGTGTTTCTTATATATACAAATATCAAGTTTATTAAAGTAGTTTAAAACAATGATTATTATGAATATGTATATATTTATGCATAATAGAAAATGTAGAATAAATCACATAAGAAATGCAGACTGATTGTGATTGTTTATACAAAAGACACCTAAAACTTCAAAGTTTACATTGCTTAAAATGAATATAAATGTATTAACCAAAAGTAAACAATTTATTAAGAAAGTCTCACAATAAATACACAATGCATGAACGTATCAGCAGAATTCGCCTTGAAGCGACCATAGAAGCCTTTTAAGTGAATTCGATAATCGCCTGAGAACATGAAGCCGGGTATGAGATCATCTTCCAGCTTGAAATCCTTTAGATAATAATACCCAGGCAGAACCGGGCACTTGTCCGAAAAGTTTCCGTACTTTAAAATGCTGACGACCCACTTCTTATAAAAAGCATTGCGTAGTGACAAGAGTGATCGGCATATATCCATATTGTAGCTAAAGACACTGTTGTATTTCTTAGCATTTTGCAGCCGCAACTCAACGTCAAGATAGATTTTGAATCCCTGCATTATCTTTGTTTTGGTGCCCATCTCAGCGTAAACTCTGTCCTCAATGATCGATAGATTGAAGACATTGAAGTGCTTTGGATTAAAGTTACACTCATTGCTCAAGATCTCCATATTTTTCTGAAACAAGAAAGGTTTCAGTTTTTAGTTTTTCTTTATTTTTAAATATGTCAAATATTACTGCCAAAAATTCGCGAAGTGCCAGTGAAAATATTAGAAATATTACTGCAAAAATTTGCTTGTAGTGTTCCATATTCATTTCGAATTGCGACGGACTTTGAAATACTGAATTATCATATCAAATGAACTCAGCCAGAAAGGCCGTCGCAATCTGTAATGAGCTGTCGCACTTATATTAAATCATTGCATTTCGCTGAGCAACCTAAATACTTTGATGGCTAATCGTTTGTTGAAAATAAAACAATGACTTTTTTTCGGATAATTTGTTTTAATTGTTTTCAGCTTGATTGGCAGTAACGTTGATTTGTAAAGTTGCAAAAAAATGATAGATAGATTATCGTAGTGTGATTGCAACTTTCTTGGTTTCACATTTGCTAACTAACATTTACTACTAGTTTATCATTTTTCTGGCTATGTAATTATTATTATTATCTAAATTGCCAAAAACATAGTCAGCGACTCGCACGCGCTTTTTTCATTTAGTATAATTTTGATTGTTTTCCACTACAGATTTGTGTTTTTACAAGCAGAAAAACAGTAAAATATGAAATTTGCAATTTTTCCTGTGCTAACTGGATATCTTTTTCTAAGTTCCTGCGTGGTAATCATTTTAATTAATTTTAGCAACATAGCAGTAATCGGTTTGTTGCTTTAGATGGCAACTGTTCTTATTTTGAAGCCGCCCTCCTGTGATGACTATAATCGGAACTATTTACGCAACTTCTCGCTGAACGTGAGGAAAGGCATACTGAATTTGGAAATGAATATAATAAGTCCTCTGCACGATGGACTGCGAATGAATATGAACTTTCTCTCTCGCATGTCCAACTCAACCAGCTTCCGCAATTACTATCACTATTCGTTGGATATGTGCAACTTGTTGCGCTATCAGACAATCAATTTGTTCAAGCGATGGGTTTCCACGTTCCACTTGTACGGCAATTTCAAAAAGACTTGTCCCATTCCATCGAATTATTACTACATCAAGGACTACAATATTAATGAGCTTGCGATTCCTTCGTTTTTGTTCTCGGGCTACTATCGTATTTTTATAAATATGGTGCAACACAAATATCGCAATCAAAGTAGGGATTTTATTATAGCTTGTAAGGTCGAAGTGCATATAAAGTGAGAATACAAACTGAAATGCTTAAACTTGTTTATTTTACTACGTAATAGTGTGGTTTAGTATTTTGAATGATTAAATTAATTGCAGTAAGTTGTCATTTAAAGTTTGAACGAGCGATTTCATAGTTGAACAGGCTGGCGAAAACAATTATGGAGATAATCTAGAACTTGAAAATAAGGTTATTACCGTAACCAATTGCCGAAAAATTGGGATTCGCCGAACTTTAATGTTGACTTTCTTGTTGAGACGCATACATTTTTATTCTTTCATTTGTGGTTTCAAAATCTCTGAAAAAAGTTTGCATTATGAGTCCGTTTATACAAATACTCATCATTTTTTGTCTGATGCCGTCCGCAATAATGGTAAATTCTGAAACAATTCAACTAATCCATTCAGTCGTCTCATGCAGCTTTCTTATTTAGACACCAAAAGTGTTTATCTCCAAAATACCAACTTGCGGAACGCCAAACCCGAAATATTTACAAAACTTTTCCGTTTCCGTGCAGAAAATGCACCTGAACGTTGATGTGGATCTGATGACTACCTTAAACTCAGGGTTAGTTGCTAACATGGAGTTCCTTTCCCGCAAACGCAATTCCAACGCATACCAAAGTTTTTATCAATACTCACTTGATGTGTGCAACATTTTGGCCAGTCTCAAAATCAACATATTCAAGGAGTGGATGTCATCGCTTAGAAGACATGGCAATTTTCCTATGAAGTGTCCGATGTTGGAACAGCATTACTATTTAAAGGACTATAAGTCCACGGAACTTAAGCTCCCATCGATTTTCTTTGCAGGCTCTTATCGCATGATAATCAAAGTATTTCACACTAAGAATAAGAGGGGTAAAAACCTAGAGCTACTAATTTCTTGTGATTTTGAGATGGAGCTGAAATAAATGTTTTCATTTTCATTTCATTGCTAAATAACATTGTTAATTGGTTACTTGGTTCCACATTTACTAACTAACAGTAAGGACATATTGAATTAAACATATTTTTATCACTACGTAATAGTATGGTTTAGTATTTTGAATGATTAAATTAATTGCATCAAGTTGTCATTTAAAGTTTGAACGAGCGATTTCATAGTTCAACAGATCGGCAGACGAATGTAATTATGGAGATAATCTAAAACTTGGTAATAATGTTATTATTGTAACCAGTTGCCGAAAAATTGGGGTGTGTGTCATGTTGATTTTCTTGTTGAGACGCATACATTTTTATTCTTTCATTTGTGGTTTCAGACTCTCTGAAAAAAGTTTGCATTATGAGTCGGTTTATACAAATACTCATCATTTTTTGTCTGATACAACATGCAACATTGGTAAATTCTGAAAGAATTCATCTAATCCATTGAGTCATCTCATGCAGTTTGCTTGCTTAGATACCAAAAGTGTTTCTCTCCAAGCCACCATTTTGCGGAACGCCCAACCCGAAATATTTACAAAACTTTTCCACTTCCGTGAAGAAAATGCACCTGAACCTGGATGTGAATCTGATGACTACCTTAAGCTCAGGGTTATTTGCTAACATGGAGTTCCTTTCCCGCAAACGCAATTCCAACGCATACCAAAGTTTTTATCAATACTCACTTGATGTGTGCAACATTTTGGGCAGTCTTAAGATCAACATCTTCAAGGAGTGGATATCATCGCTTAGCAGACATGGCAATTTCCCTTTAAAGTGTCCGATTATAGAGAATCATTACTACTTAAAAGACTATAAGACAACGGAACTCAAGCTTCCATCGATTTTTTTTGCTGGCTTTTACCGAATGTTAATCAAAGTATTTCACACTAAGAATAACAAGAGTAAAAACCTAGAACAACTAATTTCCTGTGAATTTGATTTGGAGCTCAAATAAATGTTTTCATTTCGATGAATGCTAAAGAACATTGTTAATTGGTTACTTGGTTCCACATTTACTAACTAACAGTAAGGGTATATTGAATTAAATTTGTTTTTATTACTGCGTAATAGTGTGGTTTAGTATTTTGAATGATTAAATTAATTGCAGTAAGTTGTCATTTAAAGTTTGAACGAGCAATTTCATAGTTGAACAGATCAGCAAGCGAAAGCAATTATGGAGATAATCAAGAACTTGGTAATAAGGTTATTACCGTAACCAATTGCCGAAAAATTGGGATTTGCAGAACTTGATTTTTTTGTTGATTCTCATAAAATTTGATTTTTTCATTTGTGGCTTTAAACTCTCTGCAAAAAGTTTACATTATGAGTCCGTTTATACAAATACTCATCATTTTTTGTCTGATGCAGTATGCAACATTGGTAAATTCCAAAACAATTCATCTAATCCATTGAGTCATCTCATGCAGCTTTCTTGTTTAGACACCAAAAGTGTTTTTCTCCAAGCCACCAACTTGTGGAACGCCCAACGCGAAATATTTACAAAACTTTTCCATATACGTGAAGAAAATGCAACTCAATGTGGATCTCAATCTGATGACTACCTTGAAGTCAGGTGTATTGGCAAACATGGAGTTCCTATCGCGCAAACGCAACTCTAACGCATACCAAAGTTTCTATCAATATTCACTTGATGTGTGCAACATTTTGGGCGGTCTTAAGATCAACATCTTCAAGGAGTGGATATCATCGCTTAGAAGTCATGGCAATTTTGCGAAAGAGTGCCCAATAATTGAAGATCATTACTACTTGAAAGACTATAGGTCAACGGATCTCAAGCTTCCATCGATTTTCTTCGCTGGCTCATACCGAATGTTAATCAAAGTACTTCACACTAAGAATAACAAGAGTAAAAACATAGAACAACTAATTTCTTGTGAATTTGGCATGGACCTCAAATAAATGTTTTCATTTCGTTGATTGCTAAAGAACATTGTTAATTGCAAAATTAAGATACAATTAAACGCAGCGGTAATCAATATTATATTTAGAAAATATTCCATTCACAGAAGACGATCGAACTCGCCATGCACATAATTGTATTGCGAACAGCAATTAAAATTAGATTACTCGCCAGCTGCGACTTCAGCAGCTCGTTCATCCAAAACTATTACAATGAGGTTCACTTGAATACAATCATCAGCATGAAACTGTTCATGATTTGCCAGTTTTCGTGCTGCCTCGAAATCATAGCGCTGCTTTGGATCTCCAAACTCTCCCTAAGCGAAGCCGTAAGTAATGCTCAGCACATAATTTGGATTCTCTAATTAATTCGCCTAAGAAGTCTAGCCTGCTGATTCAGTCGGGCGAGAGCAACTTCAATCCCAAGTACTTTGACAACTTCACTATTAACATCATCAACAATACGGTCAACCTGGATATGGTGATCATAAAGCCCTTCACCCGCGGCTTTAAGGTTCATCTCGACTTCTCCATCAGCCTGGGCAAAAGGAAGCACTACCAAAGCGTCTTTTCGCACATCATAGACACCTGTGGCGTTGTGACAGCCGTGAAGAGCAATATTTTTCAGTCCTGGTTCCGCACAATGCTCGAGCACGGAAACTTCATGTACAACTGTCCTGTGGTTGTGGGTCACTACTTTCTGCGCAACTGGAAGCTGGACTCGGAGTTGGTGCCACACTATTTGTATGCAGGAGATTACCGTGTCAAGGGCCACTTTTTCTTCGGCAAACTCAAGTCGAAGCAGGAGGATTTTGTGCTGGATCTGACTGTCTTTGCGCTGTTGCAAAACAATTAAGTTAGGTGCAGAATACAAAGCAAAAAAAATATACGAATATCTATTCGGAAATCTATTCAATTGAATTTATGAGCAATTTGTTCTAATTATTTTGCAGGTCGAATGAGTAATGTGTTCGATTGTAAAGCAATTATCTTAACGCATCGTTGGGTTCAACCGAATTGAATTATAATCTACGAAAAATTGTTCAAATTGTCGAAGCTGGTCGACAATAAAGATCACACCACAAATGTTTTCTCCCAACATCCAAATAATTACAACATTTGTTGTGTTCCAATTGGCAGCAAACATTCTGGTATGTCCTCCACTTTTTACCCAAAACCTTTAACTATTTTCAAATGCTTTGGCAGGCAAGTAAAATGATTTTCAAGAACGGAGATTGCCGATACAATCGCGAAGTATTCTCCAACTTCTCACTGCTCACAACCAATGGGAGACTGCAAATGGACATGATGCTGGTTAGGCCACTAATCAATGGCCTCAAAGGCCATGTGAGCTTCGAGTTTCGCGTGGCCAAGGCCAAGACCTACCAGAGCGTCTTCCAGCACGACTTGAACTATTGCAGTTTGCTGAAGGGCACGCAGGAAACGCTCTATCGTCGCTGGTACCTCGAAATGCTGAAGGTGGGAAACTTTGCCCGAAGTTGTCCCATACTACCGGGCTACTATTTCCTCAAGGGCTGGACATTAAATGGGAACTTGGTGCCGTCGTTTATGTACCTGGGCGACTATCGCGTTGGGGGCAGCTTCTACTATGGAAAGTACAGGAAGAGGAACGAGAATCCTTTGCTGGAGTGCACCATGGAGGCCATACTACAGAACTAAGCAGCGACAACTGGTTGAACTGTGCAATAAAACTAACTAGTGTCATATAAACAATTTCTTTTATTCTGAATTCAACGAACTCTACACCAATAAACTCTACGATTTGCAATCGCGTGTCGCGCCGAGTATTTAGATAGATCGTCAGGCCCGAATGCGAAATTTGATTAATGTAATCGGTCTGACAATATACACGTATTTCTAAATATATATCAGCAGCCGATTCGCAGACTTTAAGGTTAGTTATTTAAGGGAGACACAATGTGGAGCCTGCTCTCTATACTCTTGCTGCTCATTTGCAGCTGCAAGTCTGTAAGTGACTCAATTCTTGACCAACTGCTGAATGACTTCCAACTGATTGCTTTCCGTTTATTCAGAAACGCAGCATTGTGCTGACTGTAGGCGAGAGCCACTTTAACCGCGATTACTTTAGCAACTTCACATTTCAAATCAGAGGCGGCAAGGTGTTTCTGGATATGTATCTGAAGAAACCGCTGCTCAAGGGCTGGCGCGCTCGCCTGGACTTTCAGCTGCGCGTGAGCAATGCGAAGAGCTTTCAGAGCATCTTCTCCACCACGGTTGATGTGTGCAACATTGTGAACGTGTACAAGAACAATCTGTTCAAGAAGTGGTACAACAATCTCCTAAAATACGGCAACTTTCTGCGGCAGTGTCCGCTGAACGCCAGCCACTACTTCATACGCAACTGGCAGTTTGGCAACAATCTGCTGCCGCCGTTCATAACGACTGGCGCGTATCGGCTGGAGACCTACAACTTCTACGGCAGGTACAGGGCCAAAGACGAGGTCTTCATAATGAGCTGCAGCGCCGACGCCACAATAAACGACTGACAAATCTATCGATGTTGTTTTCAAATAAATGATGTCACGTTGATTGATTTTTTCTTAATGAGCTGGCAGTCTATGGTAAACAAATTTTTGAAACGAGATCAGTATAATTCCGCCCCTTAGAGTGTGTGTGAATATGATACAACTGCGGCTCATTGCTCTCGCTTTGCTACTGCTTGTAGCTGCTCCTTGTCGCGGGGTAAGTTTGCGGCAGACTCTGCAAGTTGGCATAAAATAATTGGGGCTGCTTTGCAGGAGCGACGCGTCGAATTCGTGAATAGCAACTACACTTTCAACCCGGTCTACTTCAAGAGTTTCTCGCTGGCATTAGTCAATAAATCGATAAACATGGACATGGTGCTGCTGAAGCCGATTCTACGCGGCTTCAAAATCTACATCGACTACAAGGTGCGCATAGCGAACGCCAAGAGCTACCAGGCGATCTTCAGTCGCCATGGCGACGTCTGCGCCATGGTCAGCACTGTGAAGGACGGACTGCTGAAGAATTGGTTCAAGAGCATGGCAGCGCACAGCAACTTCATGGCCAACTGCCCGGTGCAGGTGGGGCACTACTATCTGCGCAACTGGAAGATGGGCTCGTCGATGATGCATCAGTTTCTGTACGCGGGCGAGTATCGCAGTCAAGTCAACTTCTTCTACGGCAAGTATCGCACCAAGACAGAAGACCGTGTGCTCTCCATAATAATGGAGTCGGTTATTTTGAAATGAGTTAGCAGGTAGCGCTATCTGCCGGTTTGCACCTTTGGCAAGCTAAATAAAGTGAAGCTTAATCGATGCGCTGATGTTGACATTTCCTGCAAGTGTGCAATATATTCATTACATATATTATAGCCAGGCAGCAGCAGCAAACTGTGTGTGCATCGTGGCGTGTGAAGCGAGCAGCGTCTTGAGAAATAATAATATCCTGTACATGGCTTGCAACATGTGGCACGCTGTTGATTATCGATGGCGCACCGTCTGCGCTGCAGTCAGGAGAAAAAAACCAAATCGAAAATGGAACATTCAATTTAGCTACAATGTCCTCGCATCATCATCATCATCGACTCATGCTCATCGCTGTCCTTTAACGCTTGGCAGCTGTCGCAGGCAGGCAGCAGGCGCTTTCTTTAACTGCATTTGACCTGTCGACGTCTCCGCTGCTTGTTTTCTTGTGCTGTTTGTCGTGCTCGCTTCCTAATTGCCGCCCGCCACCTGCATCGAGGGCGGTCTGTCCCCAAGTCCTGGCATAATTTTCACACATTTTTCCCAGGCTCTGCCCCGGGCGCTGCCTGCATGTGGTTGCATGTGCTCGCCAATTTGCCACGATTCCCGCTGGTATAATTATAGTCTCTCGCTCTCTCGTCGCCGTCGTCGTCGTGGCCTCAGTGCTGTGTCTTGTGTCCTGCGCCTGGCAGCGCCTGCGGCCATTTAAGTCACTCGACTCGACCTGTGCTAATGAGTGAAAGAGCGGTAAGCTTTGTTTAATTAGTTCAATGCCTACCGAGGCATTTAATTGCCCCGTGTTCGATTTGATTTGCGCACAACTCACGAGCAACTCAAGTCTCCCAAGACACTTTAATGCTTCGATTCGACGTAACATTTAAGTTAAACACTCTGTGTGCGCTGCAAGGTATTTCAAAGTTGTTTGACTGGCTTTTCCCATTGTAAATCAATTTCACGGCAAACAAACGTTAAACGTTATTTAACACAAAGCACGACAACTATAATGATGGCAATTTCCTTGAGTACACGCTGCTCACGCCCCCGCCATCGCGCCGCATTGTCTCTGCAGCAGACGCCCCCCAAAACGTCGCCCCCTTCCTGTGCGTGGCTGTGCTCGTCGATGGCGACAAAATACAAGAAATTGCGCTTTGGTTTTGCCTTGATTTCAACGGAAGTGCAATGATAGCAATAGCAAAAGCAGACGAAAAGAAAGCAAAGGGAGATGAAAGCGCAGCCAAGACGTTGCATACTTTGCAGCGCGTGCGAACGTGTCGAGTGTGCACAGGGGAAGGGGGAGGGGGAGGGGTAGCGAACGGGAGCCGGACAAACTTGTCGAGTTGTCGAGGGAAATACTTTGGCGAACTGTTATTGTCAGTGTTTAAATTATGTTGCGCTCAGTTTGCCACTCGCATAAATCGCAGCCAACAGCTGCAGCACTTGCTGCTCGCCGTTGCGTGTCCACGTTCGTGTCCATGTCCTTGCAACAAACTGAAGCCTGGCCAGCTTTGAAGCTCATTAATTTATTTATGCGAAGTGCACGTGCCACGCTTGCAAGTGAAAAACTGTGTACAATTTCTAATGTGTGTATAGTTTTGTCAGCGTTTACTTCATTTTAATGTCCACCAGCATCGAGGTATTCGTCAGCATAGCGTTGCCCCAGTCCCGCATGTAAAACAGCGCTGCGATGCGAAAGTGTCCTGTGAGTATAAAGGCCGGTATGCTGTCCTTATCGGGCCGCAGATCCTGCCAGTAATATTGTCCCTAATAGGAGCAGCTGTTTAGCAATCCAATTAACAGTCTTGTGGCTTACCGCTTGAATGGGACAACTCCTGGGCATGTTGGTGTACCTGTAGATGTTGTGCAGCCAGTTCGTGAATACATTGATGCCCTTCGACTTGCCCATCAGTCGACACAAGTTCATGTCGTAGGCAAAGATATTTTTGTAGCGATTTCGCGCCTCTCTCTGCGTGATATTCACCTTCAGCCACAAGTCCACAGTCAGATCTCTGACCACATCCAACGTCATGTTTAAAGCCATTTTGTCCGCGCTAATTCGCGCTACGTAACTCGAGGCGTATTTGCGTCCAAAGTCAGTTGAAATGCTGTGAAAGTGCAGCGAGCTGAAAGCCTGAGAAACCATTTACTAAAGCTCAATTTGAACAATAAGTTGTCTTACTTTGCGACCTGTGACGATTACCGAATAATTTGTTAGCATTATAATGAGCAGTAATATTGTTATTCTCCGACACATAGCTAGTTACCACTGAAAGCAAATTCACGAGTGAATAATGACGCCGAAATTCAATCAGCAAATCAAATCAAATAATTACTCGCCTAGCCTTCTACTGCGACTTTAAAACAGTTCATTAAGCACAACCTATAATTGTAATAGAGCGACTAGTAAGTTCACTATATATATAAAGCAATTTCATTTGAAGTTGGAAGAGTGTTTAACTTATTTAGCAGAAAGTAAATAATTTGATTAGCTGCTTAGCCTCATACAAATTAATATATTTACTACATGAAATTCTGCTCAATTCTCAGTGTAGTTTTCTTGCATTTGATTCCCAATTAGAAAGATAAACTTAAAGATGTTGAAGTAACTTGTATTTTAAGCACAGCCTATAATTATAATGAAGCGACTAGTAAATTCACTATATATAAACCAATTTGATTTGAAGTTGGAAGAGTGTTTAACTTATTTAGCAGAAAGTAAACAATTTGATTATCTACTTAGCCTCATACAAATTTATATATTTACTACATGAAATTCTGCTCAATTCGCAGTGTAGTTTTCTTGCATTCGATTCCCAATTAGAAAGATAAACTTAAAGATGTTGAAGTAACTTGTATTTTATTAAATCGCATTAGTGTTGTGGTCGTATTACAGGATACGAGGCACTTATAGAGCTACAATGTTGAACACAATTGCCGGGGAGACTGAGATAACGTTTGCTGCAGCGTGGTGCAGGTAAAAATCTATCAGCGTAATTAAATTGCAGCACGGTGGAGACCTTCTCGCTGCAAATATGATAAATTGCCGCTTCAAGAGGCAGCTGCAGTCGGACGGCGCCGCAGTCGCTGGCACATAAATTCAAAAAGAGCCGCTATTGCTGCTAACCAAATCTTAATTATAAATCTAAGGAAGCACTTGGAAAAAATTACCGCAAGCGCAGTGCCCTGTCCTGGGTCCTTGCTGGCGAAAAGGCGAAAAAAAGCAACGAGCGCAAAGAGGAAGCGAACACAAAATTATATGATGATTTAATAGAATGGTGTGCGGGCACCGCCAGCTGGTTGGCTGAGCCGAATGAATGGGCAAGACGGGCAGGCGGCGGAAATGACTCCATAAGCTGCTGCAACCATAAACCGGAAGTTAACAGACTTTCGCTGATGTGGCAGTTTTCGTGTTGCTTGCGCCTGCGACTAGAGCTGCAGGACAGCCTGGCCCCTTGTCTGGCCTGCACAACGGGGGGGCAGGGGAGACGGCCACGCTCGGCGGGCAGTCTGCGAAATTGTGACAGCGCATGGCCGCAGGATAATCAAATAATTTTTTCCTCGTCGTTGTGTCTTGCTGCCTGCGCTTTTACACAATTGCAGGCATCTCGTTTTTTTCCCACTTTTTTTCTTGCTCGCTGCGGCTTCGTCCCACTCGGGCTGCCTCGTTAAATTATTGTGCGAAATTGCCACAAAATGCTAATTGCCACACGATACGATCGAAGCATCCCATCTCTCTCCCTCTCTCTCTTAGTCTCAGCTACTTTTGTTTCCTTTGCTTTGCTTTGCTGCTCGCAAACTTTTGCCAATTGCAGCTGTCAATGAATTTTTCTTACTTTTGACAGTTTCATTTTCCACTTTGCCGTCCCCCGCTTATCGGGGCAGTGCCAATGTGTCAAACTCTAGAAAATCTCATTTGCCACACCTCGATAAATCATAAAAATGCAAGCTTCAAATTGGCCCAGTCCAATCCCAGGCAGCATGTAATTATCGTGGCAAAGTTGCAACCTCCGCACACAATCAAACACTTTGCAACTACCATTGAGATCTGTGGTATTCCATCCACATTTAAATCGCTGCTGTAATTTCACGCCTATTAAAAATGTTCACGCCGCTTCTACTCTGAACAATCGTGCAATTGTCTGCTCAATTTCATTCGCAACTTTTATGCATGAAATGTGCTCAATGCAATAAAATGATTTTACTGAACTTTGCGCTTTTACTATCGCATTTAACTTGCATTGTTTGTGCTAAAAATTATTTTGTAAATTTGCAAGAGCCAATAAATATATCTGTGAATTCGCCTACAAGTTTTTCACGACATAATAAACAACTTTTTTTGGCAAAAAATAAATTTATAAATGCACTTATCTGTAACATAGAAATAAGTGTAGTCTGCTCTTTATGGAGATTAAAAATACCTACTTTCATGAGGTTTATTTTAAAGATCCAGCGATATTTTGACAACATTCGTTTATTGAATATTAATATACAATATTTGAACTACAATTTATAAAATGTTAAAAAGAATATGTTTCAAAATGTGCCGTTGAGAATGCAAGTAACCTTATCAAAAATAGTGTTCTGTCATTTGAAATCCAAAATCCAAAGTTTATTCGCTTGCCTTTGAACGAAGCATCTTAATTTTATTAAACATTTAACTATTTGTTACGTTTGTTATAAATATTACAAATCTTTTGCATATATTTTGACCATTTAAAAAAAGTTGTAGTTGACATTAATAAAAATCCTTCGTTCAACGGCAACAAAAATATGTCTAAAAGAAGTGCGTTGAAGGAGAAATCGATCGCTACAATAGTTTTCGAGAAAAGTCAAAATTTCTCTCACCCCTAAAGAAATATTTTGACAACCTTCCAGACACTTTTCATTATTAAAGAATAATAGTTGAAAACATGCATTTTTTTGAAGTAGCAAGACCAGCATTACTCCTTAAGCACTTTAATTTTTAACGCCTAGCTGCAAAGATAGAAGAGACACATTACATTAAATGAGATCAGTCGTTGGTTTCATTTAATTTAAATCATTTTATTATGTACAAGTTTAATGCATTGTTAGAGTTACTCGATGCCTTGATGCTCGGGGAGAAGCCTCAATTAAAATGTGCTTTCCCCTGCTGGACTGCATAAAAAATAGTCGACTGACAACTGCAGAGTTGCGGAAACTCTGTTTTCAGAGACTCGCGCATATTTGTTGTCACCAACTGTCGCCCGGCAAGTTAATGAGGAGCGAGCGCAACATTGTGCGGGGAGTGAGGGGTGAGGGGGAGGAGTGTGATGGAAAGAAAAGTTTTGCTCAAGTGGCATTTTTCCATTTGCCACATGCAGTAGTGGAAGCGCGATGCGGCCGCGACTGCTGCTGGAATAATGACGATGATTCTGTAGAATTTGAATTGTGATTAAAATGCAGCGTATAATTTTTCGGCACGCCTTGACTGGAGTCGAAGACTGAGTCTGGCAGCATGTGCGTCCCGAGAACTTTTTGTCGCGTTTCACACTCTTTTGTCTGACTGTGACTGTGCGAAGTGCGGGGGTCGAGGGCGGTGGCGGAAAAGGGTTGCGGGCCGAAAGGAGAAACCGAAGAAAAATTGCAAGCCGCAACTCGTGTCGACTTGCCGCTGCCAGCTCGACTTGATGTTAGAATAATGAAGAGGCAAAACTTTTGCGCAAGGCATGTAATTTTTCGCTGTGACAGCAGGCAGCATTGCCCCACTGCTCCCCTACCCCCACTCACCGCAGCGGAAACGGAAGTTGTCATTCGTTTTGTGCATTTGCCGAAAGTTACAGTCGCAAGAAAGAAAGAAAGAAACAAGCCCACAACTGCATAAAAACTTCAGTGTTGTACAAGCATCCAAAGCGACATGCACTGGTTTCTTTTTGTTATTATTTCGCACACAGCTAGGCCTATCACACACACTCCCACACACACACAGTGCAGTGAGAGTCAGCTACAGTCCGCCCACAACAGGCGCATAAATCACGGCTGGCCCGAGCGGAGGCCGCGTTATAAATGCGAACAATGACACAATTGATTGGCCAATTACGTGCGCTTCGGGGTGATTATGACGTTACGTTCCGTTAGCCAGCCAGCCAACGTTTGCCTGAATCTGAATCTGATGCTGAACCGGATCGAGAGTGAGAACTGCCCACTGGGTTGTGGGGGTGGGGCGAGCAGCCGGCGTTGATGTCATGCCTGGCTAAATTTACACAATTAAATGCGTTAAATTCGTTTGAATAATTGAGCAATTTTTCGACGCATTTCGGGGGCGCAATTTAGCCAAATAGTTGACAAGTTGCCGCCCTTAAAGCTGCACACGGAATTGAAAAGCAAAAACCCAAAAAATTCAACGATATCGTGATGCATAAATCAGCATTAAGATCACGCCGATGATGTTCATATTCAACACAAATTTTGTTTATGGTCAAAGCCATTAAATATGCAGCCAAAGGCTGCTCAATCCCTTCGCAAATAAAGTTGCGTTAAAGTTCACTCAGCGAGGCGGGAGGGAGAGCAGGGAAAAAAAGACATTCGGTCAATGGGCGACGGCCGAGCAGAGGCAAAGCCACAGCTAATTTATTTGCAGGCTCGACCATCTATGCGACACGAGACCGAGCACGACATCGAGCCGCAAGCAGCAAGCAGCAGGCAGCAGGACACAGCACAGCACTTCATTGTGCAGTGGCTCGTTTAAAACGCTGATTCAGTTTCATCATTAACCAGATTAATATGGCCCGGCGCTACTACTGACAGCCGCAATATGGCAGGCAGGCAGGCAGGCAGGCAGGCAGTCGAGCCGGCTCCTCGCCACATCCTCATGCGCAGCCCGAGCGCTCGCCAAATGGCAATCGATGTCCGTGAAGCGGGCCCATGCTGGTTCTAGTCATTGTCGTGACTGTGGCCATGCGGTCATCATCATCGTCATGCTGCTCGTTATCCTCATGGCAGACACTTCAAGTTTATCGCATTGCAGTTTGTCGCGCATTGCGCATTGAGCGTTGCGCGTCACGCGGCGTATACGCAATTTTTGGCCAATGAATTTTTATGTCTCGCCTTGGCTAATTACGCATGCCATTGTCGAGTGCTGCACTTAAAGCCATCGCTGATTACGATTGCATTGACTCACAGCTTGTGCAGTTGCCGTTGAAAGCAATCCACTTGCCCTGGCTTTCTTCGGTTTATTCAGTGTCTCTGCGAGCTGTGATAATATTTGCCTGGCAAAAGTATTTACATTTCGTTCAAAGTTGGTTTCTCCCACCACGGCAGCGCATTGCGAATTTCGTTGGCAATCAGAGTTTTCGACATTTCACAAAATTGTATCGGCGCCGAAGTTTTTCTCTTGCTTTTACTCGTATTTGTTTGACTGCCGTTGTTGTTCTTACTCCTTTTGCGCTTAGCGCGAAATAAGAAAACTTTCTTTATTTAAACAAATTTCGTGCGTCAAGTTTTCGCTCGCGAAATAAGTCAAGTTCCGGGCACGCCTTACTTATAAGTATTGAGTTATTATATTGGTATCCAACTCTTGCCTGCTTATTAGCGCACTTTGTGTTGCGAGTTCCGGCACAACGCCTGCTCAAGTTGAGGGCGCTTAGAGCGCCTCCTTGACGTCAACTCGTTTGCCGGCAGAAATATGATCTAATAAGCAGGCAGTGAAAAGGTACAAAGCGCCGCCACATCCCAGCTCAGGCATCCGCTCAGCCAGCTAGACACAGTCTGGCTGCCAGACAGATACATTTGGCTCAAGCCGACCAATTAAATTTCACTCGCATCAATAATCATGAAAGCAAAAATTGCCAAAGCACGCCGCATGCCTAGAAATAACGAGAGTACGGGTATTTCCGAGCCGGGAAGCCGGCAAAATGCCACATAAAATGAAAGCGCGAAATTAAAAGGCGCACGACGCGACACGTGAGCAGCGCGAATGGCGGGGAGAGGCGAGGCGAGGCTGATGGCAGCAAGGAAGGAAAGACTTGAAGTCGACAAGCGTGTAAATGATATAAATTCAATTTAATAAAATTGTTAAAATCGCAACGGGCGCACTGTGTGTGTGGAAATGCTTTGCGCGCAGGTGAGCTGAAAATGTCTTAGCTCGAGTCCCCGTACCGCCCTGCCCCTCTCCCGCCAGCCAGCTAGACGACACGGCGAACTGTGGATAGACGCAGGCGGGAGTTGGGAATGCGGAACGGGAAATACGCGTGAAAATTCCTAGCAATTATTTCACACAAAGTGGGTAAAGTTGCTGCCGCCTGTCGACTCTCGTCTGCTGCTCCCTTGTCGTTGTCCTGCCCGCTAACAAGGATGTCGCTTTAGAGGGCGCCAGACAAAGCCCTCGACCGTTGCACTGGCGTGCAGCTTTGATAACCTTCTAAGCGGCTTCTGTAGATTTTACGCTGTCGCCTCAATATCACGATAATCGCATAATTTCCAGCACGTCTTAAAGGCTGCGCCTATTAAGTGCAACTCTGATGCCATTGCAATGTTTTGTGCTTGTCAAAACTGTGCTGTTGGCACGTGACTTTGCCTTTAATTTGCGCTCATCTGTTGCTTTTCAGCTGCAAATTGAAAATTGAGAATTGCGAATTGCGTTCTGTCCAATTGAAATTCCAGTCGAGTGTGTGTTAAACACGCTAATCGCCTGTGTTTTATTTATACCATTCTCGCTGCTCTAATCATGGCTATAACTAGTCGTTGCAAAAGCACTTCAACTAACGGCTGCCCCAGCCACATTTCCATGCCACTCCGCTGGCTGTGTCTGCTTCCCTTTCTCCTGCTCTGCTCTGCGGTTGCTTTCATGTCTAATTTAGCGACATTTTATTGTACTTTTCGCCGCAATCGCTTTCCATTGTTGTAATACAATTTTCTTGTCGCATTTCAGTCAAGTTATTTTATTTTATTGTTGCCGGCCGCAAAATGTGTTCGCTCGGGCAATGCTCGCCGCCTAAAAGCAGGCAGAGCCCACAACACTCACACAATGTGCTCTGTCGCTTGCACATTTTGGCAAATTTTGTGTGTACTTTGCGGACACACACAAGAGCATGTGGGTGTGGCACATCCTCCACACACACACACACATACACACATTGCTCTGGCTGCGAATGCGACTGCGGCTTTGTCTGCAGTTCTTTCATGAGGTCTCTTAAGATAGTGCAAGAATTATTGGCAAGTAATGCGGTGCCTGACACTGTGTCTGTCTCTGTTGAGTGTCGCATATGTTTTATTAAAATGAACTCACATTTCGCTTTCAATGCGCAGACGATGCTCGCCCTTTTTGCATATATGTCGGCCATCTGTGCGTATACTTAACACGAAAGTTGCAAAGAAACACATTCGCTTGTGGTGAGTGCACTTTTGCAAGCAATAAAGTTGTTCTTTTCAGCAAATCGTCAGGTAGTTATTGCATTATTTAACGCCGGCAAATGACACATGAATTACGCTGCTTGTCCATTCTAATTACAACTTTTTGCGGCAATTCATCGAACCAAATTGCAGCTGCTGCGAATTTGACGTGAATTGTTCGACACCTCTGGGAGCAAAAAAGCTATGCAAAATAAATGGGCGAAAGTTCAATTGTTGGCTCAGCGGGCAGTTCATTAATATTTATAACAGCGCATCAAAAATCCAAAGAAAATACTCTCTTTTGTGTGCTCGCCAGTGTGTGGCAGTATAGAACAAAGCGACCAAATTAATTTAACGCCAACACTGCCCCCACCTCAACAACAACAGTTGCAACTAACAGTGGCGAGAAATAGAGAGCAGGGGGAAAGGAAATAGACTGAAGCCAGAGATAAAGAAATGAACCAAACACACACCAGAAAAAAAGGAAAAAAAACTTTGGTTTTTCTCTTAATTTCAACAGCTAGACAAAATGGCGTTGAGCATACCAATGGCATAGGCCAGCCAACCCCAGTTGTCGTATCTGAAACCGAGCAGAGTCCGCAATAGTGCACATTGCCACACTTGATTGATTTCATTTTATATACGCTGCGATTTTCCAATTACAGAAGCGCTAAAATCAGCACAAAATCAGCGACGCGCACAGTGGAATAGCCACAGCAAAAACTAATAAAGTTTGGGGATAATAAAAATTAATTAACAATGATATTTTGTGTAATGAAATGATGTGCTGTGATGTGGTTTTAAAATAAAAATAAATTTATAACGGCTCTTTGCATATATGTCTAAATATATACAACGCAAAAAGTACAAAAGTTTAGGGAAATTAAAATTGAATTTATAATGACTCTTTGTTTCATGAAAGTATATCTATAATTATAAATTAAAAATGAATTTATATTGACTCGTTCTAAAATGGAAGTATATCTATAGACAGCGCAAAAAGTAGCATAGTTTGAGGAAAATAAGATTAATTTATTATCACTCTTTGTATAATGAGAGTATATCTATAGCCAGCACAAAAGGTAACGTAGTTTGGGGAAAATAAAAAATATTTTGTAATGACTTTTTATACAATGAAAATATATCTATAACCAGCGCAAAAAGTACGATATTTTGGGAATTTTAAAAAATTATTTTATATGTTATATCATGCATCACAAAGTATTGACACTTCAGCAGCTGCAACTTGTGCCCACTGTAACCCATTTCAAAGGCTGAAAATAACACTGAATAAACTACAGCTCCCTCTCCCCCTTCTCACCATACTCGCTTCCTTTCTCACTGTGTTCGATTTTGAAAAAGCGCAAAACAACGCGCCTAATTGCGGAAGCAATGCGCTGTAGAATCAGTTTTCTAAAGCTGCCCTCGGCCTCGAAACTTTCATTTTATTTTAGCCTGGCTGCTTTTGCCCTGAAAACGGCAATTAGCGTGGGCCGGGCTAAGACAGTGGAAGTTGCTGTCCTCTGGGTGGGGTCAAGGCTGTATTAATCCATTAACATGGCCAAATGAGTTTCTGGCCAACAATACAAATGGTCGTGTGCCTAACTCTTGGCCGTGCAAAACTTTTGCAATAAAATGCCAAAAGAAGTTCGCCACGTGTTCGCCATAGAGCGTGTGCAACCTGCTGCAATTAGCCCTGCCTCACAGCGTGTTGCACTTGGCGCAATGCATCCACGCAATTTGGGGAATCAGAAGCCGTTAAATTGTACGGCGCATAACAAATTGGTTTTTTGGCAGCTCCAACATGTGCTCTCCAGACAAACGCAGACAAGCCTTCCGCTGTCCACATTTCTACCCGGCCTAAACACCAGCCAACTCTCCCCTAACCCCTACCCCCTGTGCGCTGCTGTCAAGCCAGCCGCGACCAAAATTGTTTGTAGCCTGTTATTGTTGCTGGTGTCGTTGTTAATGTCATTTCAGGCTGGAGCTGGAGCTGGAGCTGGAGTCGAAGGCGCAGGCAGTGTCTGCTTGATATATTGTTATCATTTTCACAATGGAAATTATTTCATTACATTGTTTTTAAGCGCCCTCTCATTGTGTTAGACACGGCTCGTGTCAGAGCATTAGAATGGAGTGTGGAGTGAGCTCTGAAAAGGATACATGTTGGTAGAGCTCTCTGTGAGAAGGCCACAGTTGAGACTTTAAACAGCTGGTTGAGGCACTGCAATAATATACGTTGCTTGTCCTCAATCATCCGCTACTTAAACAACCAACAAAGGGACAGATTTATATGCGATTTAGCCTAGAAAAAAGAAACATTCATTTTAATTTACTTGTCGTTTGACATATTACCCAAAATGTGAAAGATGACAAAAAGAAAGATGAAATATACAACTTCTAAAATGTAGTTGGATATATAAAGAATACATTAATAGAACCAATAAAGAGAATATATTATTTGCACTTTTATTTAGAAAACAGAAACACACAATTTAGTTTGCCTGTGACAATTACTTAAAAAAACAAAAAAAAATTAACGAAAAGTTTGTTGGAATATTAAATAAAAAAATGTGCATATTTATAACTGAAATATGACACATTTACAATATAAATTCGATTAAATTTGCAAATAAATGAAAATTATAAATGAAAGAAGATATAAATTGAAAATGATATCACATTCAAAGCTAAATATGAATGTCACTAAAAACTTGATGATATAAAATACAAAAAATATATACAAATGCATATATCAAACATAAAACTACTAAAATATAAATATATATTAAATATATATACAAGAAATAATAATAGTCAAATTTAGTTGAAAATTAATACAAATTCGAAAGTGTGAGTGCCCTACGAAAGAGTCCTCAAACCCTTTTAGAATTTAAATTATACATAATATTCAAAATAAGTTTAAATCTGTAAATAATAGCAATTTAAATCTATATTTGAGTGTCACAAAAAATTAGTTCTTAAACAATTCTAGAATTTAAATTTTACATAATAATATATTTTATATTAATAATAAAAATAAGTTTAAATCTTGAACTACAGTTTAAAGCAATTCCGATGCATATCAAATCCAAATACAAGTTTGAGTATCAAAAAGAGTCCTTAAACGTCTAAAGAATTTAAAGTTTACATACATATTTTTTAGAAATGCAAAAATCGTTTGTGCATTCAATAGCACTTTAACTTTTTTTGCAGTTACCCATAACTAACTAAATTTAGAGAGAATGTGTTTCACTGAATCGTTTGGAATTTTATTCAAATTCGCCCGACGCGCAAATAGACAAAATGCTTTCGTTGCTATTAAAAACTTTCACTGACTAAACAAATCGCAAACACGACGCCCTCGAATTTAATAAATCCTCGAAGCGGGCTTTGAAGTTTCAGTTGGTCGCAATTTATTTTATTTTTTTTTTTTGCGTAAATCGCAGAGATACTTATGAATGCGCATTTAGTTCATTTGCATTTAAAATGAAATGAAATGAAAATCAGACCAGCATAAAAATACGAGCGAGTCGCAAAGAAATTGAGGAGAGCCGATATGCTAAACTGTTTAGTGAAGTTCGAATATTTGGACATCATTAAAAACGCCACATCTGAATGAGTGTGCGAGCTCCTTGAGTGTGCTGTCTTTTGCTTGCTATGCATAAATGTCAAAGTGATTACAATGCAGGCTGCGAAGATGTGTTCATCGTTTTGAGCCACGCCTCACTGCGCTCGGCCCCCCGCAAAAGCCCAAGCAAACAAAAAAAAAGGACAGCGCGCTGTGAGCTGTCAGCTGTGAGCTGTGAGCTGTGAGCAGTGAGTGTGACAACGCCCATTCATTCGCTCACTCGTTGCCCATACGCCCATCGAGCACGACAAGAGGACAAGAGGACGCCGCAAATCTGAAGCCGGAGTTCGAGTTTGGTCCATCTATGTAGCGTCTTGATGTACGCAGGTGCGCTTATTGCCGCTCGGCTGCACTTCGTTTGAGGACAAGCCGAAAATCTCGACAGCAGATCAAAGCCAAGTGCTGTCCCAGTCCCAGTCCCAGTCCGAGCAAGTGCTGTGCGGGCTGCTGAGTGTGCTTGGACACAAATGAAAAGCAACGTTTTAATAATTTTGCCCTCGAAATCCGTTTCGAGCGCCTTCCATGTCAAGCAATTTCCGGTCACATTTGCGTGACAAGTGCCGCCACAATAAATCCATTTTGCCAAATTCCAGTTTCGTGGCAACTTTGTACATCAACTTGCACTGCATCTCAATTCAATTCCAACTCGAGTTGGCAGCTTCTAATGAATTTAAACACGTTTCATGTGCAGCTTTAATGCCTGCGTCTTACTCGATCTATTCAAACGTGCCTAAAGGCTTGCATCCACAAATGTTCGGGCAAAAAAGCACCCACACACATGTACAAAAAGCAAGTTGGCAGCTCGGTTTCTATAGACAGTAGCGCGCCGTGTGTGGGTCTCTGTGTCTGTGACTGAAAACACTTTGAACTTTTTAAATTTTTAATGAATCAAAAATGTTTTCACACTTTGGCTCACCTTTTTTACTGCAGCAGCAAACACACTCTACACACATGTGTCACTGGGAGCTGTCTGCTCTGCAGCTCGCTACATGTGCTGTTTTGTGCGAGTTTATTCCCTTTTCCGGCGCAGCAGCAAAAAAAGCGGCAACAGCTCGGCAGTTTAGCCACCGCCCCCGTTCCTCCCCCACTCCCTGACTGCGAGCCGAACAAGACCCCACAAAATGTAATTGAACTTAATTCGATTTGAAGCGAGACAAGTTTTTTGACAGCTGTGCGAGTTCTCAAAGGCCTCGTGCCCAGCCAGCGCTCTGCTTAAACTCTAACGAGTTGTCAGCTTAAATTCAAGGATTACGTTTTAAAAGAAAGGAAATTATCGCACAACCTTCCACTTGCCAATTACTTTGCCAACAATAACCAATCACTCATGATGTTCGCTTACTGCTTGCCCCAGCACAATCCCAAATATTTGTTGGAGCGTAGTTGCTGCACCTAGCTCCTAGTCGAGTGCCTTCGGGCTGAGCGAGTCCTGAAGTCGTGGTCAATTTTTGCGCATATGTTGCGATGAAGTGAACTCAAGTGCAGCTCTCTCAACTCTCACAATACAAATTTCCCATTTTGCCAGGAAAAGCACTTGAGAAGGCCAGCAAGCAAACGAGAAAAGAAAAAAACATGCAACTGCACCCTAAGGCACGCTGTTGTGTGTGTGTCTTGATCTGGAGTTCATTTTTCTGCCAGTCAGCCGCACAATTGCCACATGACACAAAGCAGGGGAGTCGATCCATATATGAAATGTGATTGCACTGGCTGAGTGGGGATTTTAATTGGTCGAGTAATAAGTAATCAGTAAGCTGCATCCCTCGATTTATGGTCGACTCACACACAGCTCAAGCAACTTTGCCAGCAAATTGCTAGTTTTCTGCGAGGTGCTGCGCACAACCATAAATCTTGGCTCGAGTGCATATAATTTTCATTTAAATACCTATAGAATTTGCAGCGCCTTTGTGTCGTCGCTCGCCGTCTGGCAAGCAGCTAAAAATTGCTCCTTTCTCGACTTCGGCAGCGTCATCGAAAGCCCGAGCAATATTTTTGCATTTTGCAATATTTTCGAGAGCGTTGTTAATTTCACGGCTCAATGGTTAGTGTTTGCCCAGCAGCACTTGCTTTTCTTGCAAGGTGACAACGCACACATACATTTGTATAGTAGTACCCTGAAGTCTATATAGAAATATATAACAAATGCAATTAAATCTGCGCATAACTTTGCATTTCTAATCGGCTGGCGCAACTTTTTAATCACTTCCACACCTATTCGAAGTTATGCCGAGTGCTGATAATAAGCTCTGCTTAAATTAAAAACTTTTCACCCTCCAAAAAACTTCTATTTTATTTCAGTTTATTTCGCTTTTTTTTGTGCCCCGCACTTGCGGCTGCAATTTCCCATCGCTAATTGCAATAAATTTGCGTTAATAAACTGAAACTGAGGCAAATTGCCAGCAGCATTGGCCAAGCGCCCAGCTGTCTCAAAGTTTCAGCGAAAACAATTTCTGGCCTTAATTAAAAATATATTAAAATTTGCTTGATTTTCGCAAATTACTGCGTAGACTTTCTAGATTAAATAAAGCAGGCGTGGCTGCGCTTTAATTGGAGTTCTGTTGCACAAGCAAAATTGATTTGTTCGATTGTTGTACCTGGGCAATCCCTCCAAATGAGGGCTCTCCATCTCCCAATTATCCTAATTGTACCTCTTGAGGTCTTCGGCTCCGGCCACGCCCCCAGCAATTAGCATGTACAAGCAGTGGCGGGCGACGGGCGGCGATTAGTTGACTTTTTCATCGATGCTTTCAGAGTGATTAAAATCGCACAATGGACAGCCGGGCACAAGATGACCAGGGCAGCTCCTTCCACAGCTCCAGCGCTGTTCGTGTCTCCTTCCGGCATAAGCAAAACCACACAATGCCTCACATTTGCATACACTTTGAACTATTCAAACAGCGCCGCATCTCTAGTGGGGGGGGGGCGGGAGTGGCGTCGAAAGAGTGATGAAAGCATGGGCTGCTCGTTGACTCGACAATTTTGCGAAATTAACCTCAGACTCGCCTCGGCGGCCTCAGGTCACGTTGTAATTTAGCAGCCAGCGCTTCACGCAAGCCACTTGGGTCAACGTCAGCCCCCCCAGCCCCCCACCGGGATGCTCTGACCCCGAGGCTGCTTGCGGACATGCGGCGTTGGCATAAATTTAAAGAGAGAGACTCGGTCAAGTTGGTCGGCCGGCGGAGATGCGATGAGCTGGACGACGACTCGACTGGGCAGCGCCACGTCAGCTAACTAATGATGCCCTAAATTGAATCTAATCATCATTAACAATTACACAGCTGCGTCGGCGCTGGCTCGTGTGATTACCCAGTCCGAGTCACAGTAGCTCACTCGACCATTAAGTCTAATCATATGCAAATAATTAAGCGCGCTGACACGACCAGCACGGACTGCACACACGGACGGACGGACGGCAGACGGACAGACGGACTGCAGCCGTTGAAATATTTCCCTCAGGTCCCAGCGTGCCAATTGTCGCCTATACTTTCGTCTATCTCGCCAGCTAGACAGCACACAGCCTGTGTGTGTGTGTGTGTGTGTGCTGCTCTCCCTTAGCAGCAGCGGCGCACAGTGCCTGCTGATAATGCACACACTCGGTTCATAGGTGGCTAATAAATTTGAATATTAATTGTCAGTGTCTGCGCCTGTGCCTCTGCTTGTGGCTGCGACTGTGACTGCAACTGTGACTCTGACTGTGGTCGGGTCGCACTCGGAGATTAAAATGCGCCACTGCAGAGCTCACCTAAGTGCGAGTAGACGACCCATTGTCGAGCCTGTGGTCGGGGTTGACTCCTGCTTCCGGTATAGAGTCATTTGCCAGCACTCTAATTGGTTTGCCAGCAAAGCAATTCTTCGTATACGATTATTGGCCATGTGCTTGCTTCAGGTACAGCAAAGAAAGTGTATTACGAAATTGGAGCACTTTATAAGATTGTACTACATGAATACCTTACAAGTGGTTGTGGATTTTATATATTAAATGAAGAATGCTGCCAATTTGACATATTGTACCAAAATATATTAACAATGCAACTAAAGAACAACAATAAAAAGTTGTTTGAGGCGAAAAATATGTGAACTAATTTTGACAGCACATAAAATAATTGATATTAAACGATAGTAAAGATGCATTTATTTGACAACTTAAATTATGAGCTGGGAGAGAAATGAAGTGCTAAAATCAAGTCCAATTGCTGCTGCAATTGAACACAGTAGTTAAATTCTTAAATCTAGACCAAAATAGTAAATTGTTTAAACTTTTTGCACTAATGCAAAAGATTCTTAATTGATCAATATATATATATTGAGTTCAAGAATGTACAAATGTCAACTAAACCAAACCAAAAACTAAAATTTTAATTTATGATAAAGTATTCTTTATTTTGAATATTTCTAAAATAGTATAAAGAACGATGAGTTGCTATTCCTTATTTTTATTACCTAATAATTCATAAAATATAACTTATATAATACGCATAAATATAAAAATACTGAGTCAAAAGGTGTGCATATCAAGATGGTGAGTTGAAATGAAATTATGTGAGAAACAATTTAGAATCGTTATCAATAATAAACGTCTTAAATCAACACTGGAATTATTTATGCATAATTTGCACAATCTGAAATGCTTTTCTGCTTCATTAAGCCATCATTGGTACTTCACTTTGAGAATGCTGTAAAGACAATAATATTTGGAATGCAGTATGCAGAAGGCAGCTCTGCATATGAGTGAAAATATTGACACTTGGCAGCGTTATCGAGTCATTAATTTGGCATTAACATTCTCCCAATGGATGCGTTAATTGCATGCCGTGATTTCGCTCAAGATTAATGTCTGCTTTGGTTAATATTTTAAACTCGTATGTTACCCAAAGGAGCAACGCAGCACAGAGCAAAAAAAAAAAACAGGAGAGACGATTGAAAGACAAGCTGAAATTGCAGCAAACCAATAAAGCGCTCACATGGACGGTCCCCCAAAAGCGGACAGCAACACCGGCAGCGAAACCGAAACCGAACCCGAAACATAAAAAATGGCCGAATGAATTGCTGTGGCGCCTCCAAAGTTTTGCTGGTGCTGGCTGGTCTGCTGTGGCAGCAGCCATGGGCAGCTGCCACGATTAATTTAACGCTCCACTGTGTCAAGCTGTTGTCGAATACACTGTGCGAAATAAGCCGCCAGAAATTTGCATTTAAGTCTCGGCTTTTGGCTGCTGGTTCGTGGCTCTTGTCGAGCTGGGCGCAGTGCACTTGTCGAGCCGGCCAATGGAACATTTTCCGTTTCCGATGCGTTGCAAAAATGTTGCCACAGACAAATGGGTACTCGCACTCGCCTCTGGCCACCGCAAGTGGCAAGAACTGGCTGCTGCTGCTACACGTGTGAAAACCAGGGAGGGGAACGGAGGGTCATGCCTTCAAATTGCAGTTGGCCAAAAATAAAAATACGATTTAATAGCTAAATTAAGCTGTCCGTGTGTGAGTGTGTGTGAGCTGGTCGGCCAACATTTCTGCGGCGTTAGGCAACTTTGCGAGGCCCTCGTTGGCCCCCATCATTGCACCTTTTAGCCAACCGCGCTTCGCTGATTGCATTCAACATCAGCCTGCGTGTGTGGGTGGGGCAGGAATCTGCACACGCTGCAGTGTTGGCAACGCTTTTGACTTTTAATTGCATTAAATAAAAGTCATATAATAATTGCATAATTGAATGCAGCCAATGCCAATGCACTGCGGGTAAAAATTTCCTGCCTGGCTGCACATTATTGTTGCCAACAATAACATTACGCGTAATGAGCCAACAAATTGTTCACCATCAATTGAGGAGGCCAATTCATCGCACAAACAGATTGCAGGCCCATTAATAAATGCGAGCTTTTTCACCAAACATTTCAGCTAATTCGCCGCCACTGCAAAAGCTTTGCATAGCTCTTGCTTGGCTTTAATTCGGCTAAATAATACTGAAATATTCAGCACTTATTCAATATATTACAGTATATGCAGGTGATTAGACGCTTTTAGGCTCTTCAAATATTCTTCCTCATAATTTCAACGTGCATTTGAAAACAGGAAAAAGTCAGAAATCTTTGCAGCCCTTAGTAATTTTACACATACACGCATATGCATGTGCCATACATGTAGACATACATTTGCCATAGCTCACACACGAATCGATTACCAGTTGATTACTAGCAGCTAACATTGTCAGTGATTTGCCATTTTGTAAGTAATAAAAGAAGGCTTCAAATTTGTGCTATCAAATTTTAGCACCAAATTTGAAAATCTGTCATTATTCGTTTGAAATAGCAAATGGAGTTATATACAAAAATTGCTAGTTGGAATATACAATTTGATCTACTGATCAATTTGAATAAAATATTGGCAATCTACTGTTTTAAATGTCAGATTATTAAATATATATATGCTTTAGCAATAATTCACAACAATAACTTAATCAATAATTAGAAGTAAGCAATAACATTAGCCCTTCTGAATATATTTGCTTTATAGTAGTTGTTTTATAATTCTTGCTTACCTCAAATTAAAAGCTGAAATGGTTGCAAGAGTTAAGTTTTAAATCACTTCTGGTGTTTATTTTTCAGCAAATATTTCTCAATAATAAGTCATCTTTGGCAACATTTATTTATGACCATAGCTTAAACAATAATTAGAAGCATATAATAGGGAACATTATTTTCTCTTCTTGCTTTTGTTTCATAATTCTTGCTTACATTAAAAGCTGGATGCAATTGCATCGTGCCATCATTATGTTCATCATTAATTATAGCATTCATTTATAACAATACCTCACAATACTCACATTAACAATTAATTGACAGGAACTAATAGGAATACTTTTGCCTCTTCTTGCTTATCATCGTGTGCCTTCTATTCCTATTTCTATTCCAATAATAAAGTCATTATTGGGAGCATTCATTTTAAACAAATATATATTATATTAATAATCAAGCATATAATAAGCAACACTTTTTTATTTTCTTGCTTTTCTTTTGTAATTCTTGCTTGCCTCACATTTAAAACGTAGCTTCGTTGCAACAAATTGGGCTTAGAAGCACTTCTGGTGTTTATTTCGCAGCGATACGAGTCAAATGTGTGCAATCATCGTGTCAGCTCTGTTCCAATTTGTGTTTCTGTTGCAGAGGTAGTAGTAAATTGCATATTGCTGGTCCGCGTTATCGCTGCTCTGGAACAAGCGCGTCATTTTTTCCGTGCTAAGCCCGAAACGAAAAACAATCTGCAGAACACTTGTAAAACTTGACAGGCGTGCAGCGGACAAGTTTTGGGGGCAAACTCTGGCAACTGGCAACTGGCAACTCGCAGCTCGTTGGTGCGTCACAAATTTGCAACGGCACAGCTGCCGACCCACCGCACACTCCCCTCGCCCCACTCGTTGCCATCTTGCCAGGCCAGCGGCGAGAGAGCGCTTCACAAACATTTACAATTTATTGCACATTTGCCTACAAAATATCGCCCAATTCAGGGCACTGCACATTTAATGGAGTATGCAGATGGGCGCCTCGGCCCAACTTGTTGTGGCATTGCAGCCCCAGCGGATGGCGGGGGGAGGGGAGAAGGGAGGGCGTTGGGTGGTGTTGTGGGTGTGACATTACAGCATGTTCCATTGCACATTTGATGAATTTATTGCAGTTTAGAATTTTTTCCTCAACGTGCAGCAGTTGCAATTTTCCCAAAGAACCGAGCGTGGAGCACGGAAAAATTTCCAACTGCGATACGACGCCATGTTGCCCCCAAAAAAAAGGACTAACGACAATGCTGTGTTCATGACGGTGCTCTTTATACCCTGCTCAGCAGAAAGTATATTTACAGCTCACAGAATTTCGCATTTACAGCTCCACAAACAACCAATATTTCAAGGCTTTCCACAATAACATTTAAGTCACTTAGAGTATGTGTGTGTAGAGGGTATGTCGTAGTCGCGCACTGCCGGCGTCTGCGCTCTGGTTGCTGCTCGTTTTGTGTAGATGAAACTGTCAAAATGAACGTTTAGAAACTTATTTATAGTTTGGCGTATACAATTTTCAAAGTGGGTGCCAAAAACTTGGCGCGCGATAAGCGTGCAGCCATGAAATGAAGTTGCCGCGATATCGGCAGGCTATATATACGAGTATACTAAGTATACAGATATACTTGTATGTGCAGGGGGATTAAGCTGTCAGTTAAAGTTTGATGAGCTGCTGCGATTAATTGATAGTCGTCAGCTCTGATTTAGGCAGCCTTCCAGGCAGCCCAACTGCAACTCCTTGAACTGCGCGCGCTGAGTGCTTAAATTGCCGTGCACAAATTAAGCAATTTGAAGGCGTCACAGTTGTGCTCACCTGCACGCCCGAGCACGCCGTTTGTCTGGTTAATTACCCACTGATTACAGCCGGCTGCAGTCCGGCTGGCCACTTGCTTTACAGCCAACTAAGTGGTATTTACGTTTTAATTTAACGCCGCTTTCGGGGCCCGGCCGGAGGATTGCGCCAACTGCGCTTTCGGTTTCAAGAAGTGCAGTGCGGAGGCAAAAGCCGAAAAGCAAAACCGGATGCCAAGGCTAAAAAGCTTTGAGTACGAGTAAAAGGCAAAGACGTTCTGGACTTTGCCGTCTGTAATTGCTGCGGTCCCTCAACGGCAGGACACGAAGCGGACACGGACGAAGACTCGGCAACTGTTGCCATTGTCATTGTCGTTGCCGTTGTCGTTAGCGTCGTCGTTGGCGCCCATTCAAGTGGTTTTTGATGACAAAATGAAAGGTAATTTTAGCGAAATTCTCGCTCCGATTTCTGACTTCGCCGCGGCAGGGCGTCCCGGACAAATGACAAGTTATGCCAGCAGCAGACCCAATATAGTCTGGCCCCAGCTAGGCATCGTAGGCATCGTTAATGCAAAAAAATTGGCTTGTCGGCAATTGCCTAACCCCAAAAGTCTCGCTCAAAATGTGCAAAATTATAATGAAAGCGTCTTTCGGCTTACCGGAAATTGTGGCTACATTAGAGGCAAGTGGCCGCTGGGGCGGGGCAGTAAGTGGCTGCCACAAAACGGCCGTCTTGAACGTGTGTGGCGTGACACAGCTTTAAGTTCAGCACCAACACCTTTAAGAGAGCGGACCGACAGGCAGACAGGCAGACAAAAAGGAATCTCGCTAACTGGGCAGATAAACGACTATGTATCTGCAGTCTAACTGTGTGTGGCAGTAAATCTTTATAAGCGCGAATAATTGGTTTCCTCATTTAATGCGAATGGCTGGCCAGCAGGCCGCTGAGAGGGCGTGGGAGGGCAGCAGCGCATTCTGCAATCGCAGAATATGCTTCACAATAAACATCAACATTTTTTTCCCCAGCTTCGTTCCCCAGTCCTACCTCCTGGCTCACTGTCAGCGCAAACAGCAGGAGTCATAATATTGCAACAGCACTCGCAGCGCGCCAGAAGTTGGCGTCGGTGGCAGCTTTGACTTGGGGGAGCGCAAAAGGAAATTGCTGGAAAAAATTAATTGCATTTTCATTATGTTGACTGGCAGACTGGCGGGGAAGGGCTGCAGGCAACGGCAGACAGACAAATGACATGGATATAGGCGATGCGACTGGAGTGTGTCCTGCAGTTAGATTAATGCTAGCACAATGCGCTGCAGAGCCGTTAATAAGTGCACGTCTTATATAACAGGTGGGCAGATATCGAAAAAGAACCTGGTCTAATCAACTGTAGTTGAAGCACGCGCAGCAAAAGTGACGAACCTTATCGACGTCTTATAAATTGATCAATAAAACGACGGAGAACGTTATCTTGGCGGCGGGAAATTGATTTCACAAGCAGGTTTTTATATAAACTTATGTATGTGCTGTCTAACCCAAATCGGATGCCGGATCGATAAGATCGCCCAAATCACATGTTTCCCGTGGACTATGTTGCTGCCATGACTGTGTGAATTATGTGGAATCAAGCCCAGCCCAACGCGGCGTATAAAGATAGAGCATTATGCTGAATGAATCACTCGGAATGAAATGAAAAAGCAACGCGATTGACTGATATCAGGCTAGAGGTAAATACATGACATGGTTTATTTGCATAAGATACTCACCACTGACGTTGGGGTCTGTCGCTGTAGTTGGCGAAAAGGTTTTCCAAGAGCGAAGCTGGCAGGTGTTTGTCGAAAGTAGAATAGAAGAATCTCACACCTGATCGATTTATACGTGTGATAAGCCTGCTATTCTACTTGCCAATCCACACCACGAAAACTGTTCTTATTCCGATCTTGCGGCGAGCTGCACACACTCACTTGAAGCACACACATTACTCGATCGCGTTCATAGTCAATATCCATTATAAGGCAAACCTGCAGACGGAACACGTAGCGAAGAGAACGAACTGAATACTTGGGAGTTCAATAACGAAATAATGACATATTTTCATAGATATCGCTTTTTATATGATATGCCTTATCTGGCGAGCGTTTTTTATTTACTTTACCTCTTACTCAGGCGATATCTGCCCGACACCAATACAAATGTGTGTGTGTGTGTGTGCGGAGTAGATAACTGGATTTGGATTGGGCGCTCTTATCGATAGTGGCAAGCGTCGACGGCGATTGTGACAAGTCACACACTCACACAGCCGCAGATGACGAATGCGTCGCCGTGGATAAAAAGCGCCAAGTGAAAACGTTCAATATAGATATGACGAAACGGGCCAACAGGTTACACACACACACACACGAAAGCGACTGCTCCAACTACTTAGTAGAGCAGTTAGTTCTTGAAGTCCCCACACACTTCGCCCGATTGTCCAGTTGGCCAGCTATATGGCACACCATTGAGCGCTACCTGCGGCTTTAGCGTTGAGTCAACAACAAGGAGAGCAGCAAACAGAAATTGTGTAAAAGGTCGTCAAACGTGTCGACTCGCTGTCGTCGATAAGAGACCCCGAAAAATCAAACCACATATGAGTTCGTATATACCCAGCACACAAACACACACACATGTGCACTTCAACTACTATATACATATGATTTTTTTCGGTAATAATATCAATACTTGCTCCTACTGCGGCAGTTACCAGTAAAAGCGACCAGATAAGATACAGACATTGCCTTTGATAAACAGCAATCGGGTGAAGAACTCAAGAAGGTAGCAACACAGTTTGGAAACGCTCTGCATGGGATAATCAAATATTGTAAAATCGAAATATAAATAATCGAAAAGAGTTTCTTAGTCTTCCCAAATAGAACAGCTTATCGTGTAGATCAATCAAAGTGATAGCTGGCTGCGACCAACAATATTTACTTTCAAACCTAGATAAAACTCTATACGAATACCTGACTTACTGCGCGTAAAACACAGAAAGTGCAACAAATAACAAGAAGAAATATATTCACTAAGTGAGTTGTCAATTGAAGCATGAAGTCATTGCAATTATTTCAAATTTCAGTTCTTTTATTATACTGATATCTGCTCAGCGTATTGTTACCATACCTCTCCGAGTTTCCAATGAGTTTACGGTCTAAAAATAGGGCATTATGTCGAGCTGCGTTGAGCACGCATTTCTCAATAAGTTTAACAATAATTCACACCTATTGCAACACGGCCCTTAAACAACATTAACCCAAATCTCTTGTCTAATCAATTTTATGAACGCCTATTTCCGCTAGCAACACTTACTAGGCAAACTAACATTTTCGATTGCATAAGCTGACTTGGCCTCATGGCTAACAAATTCAAGTAAATAAGTCCACAAAACTTCTTCTATTCGATAATTGGGCACACAAAAAGAATGTGGCATATCTTATCTCGAGCCAAGGCGAAAATATATACCATTCATATATACTTTTTCTCAGATTTCCGACGCCTTTTTACTTTAGTCATTTCTTGTTAACTTGTCCATAAATCAATTGGTCAAATGCGAGTGCTAGTCCTGTGAATGACTTCATCCCACCAATGGCTGCAACTCGATATCGTTCAACAATAAATACAATTTATGTTAGCTGCTTTTTATTAATTGAATATTGAGGAGTATTCGCAATTCTTGATATTTCTAATCGCTGTTCTTGAGTGACAGCAAGTGCCAAGCACGTTAGAGAACTTCCTTGTTGGCATAAGAATTATATGTATTTCACTGGAAAAGCTTGTAAATGCAACTAAAAATAATAATCTGTTTACGAGGGGTCGGCATAACATCCGTGTTAGGCTTCTACAACATTCCAAAAATGGCGCCAGTCTAAGTGATTCAATCGTTTATTGATAACTTGTCAAGTGGAGCGACAAGTATTTTATTTGTTTTCCAGTCATTTCATTTATCAAAGTTTATACAATTGTAAAGTTCGATCAAGAAATTCACCCTTTATACATGCGATTAGGATGGCATAATCAATGCAACGTTTCCACGAATTTAATTAAATTCCACAAATGACAGGCCACTGAGTGGAGCATTGTGTGTGGGCACATTTAGGGAATATTCGGCATTCGCACGTAAAACTGATTAAAAACTACGTGTTGTGATTGCATAATCAGCCAATGCCAGTGCAAGCCTTCGAGCTCTGTCTGATTGCGTCTCGGACACTGCAGCAACTTTGCTAATATGAATAGTGGAGGAGGGAGGGAGGAGAGAGCAAGGTGTGGCCAAGGTAACAATTCGTGAAAAACTTGGCCTGTCAAAATTGGGTGTGAACTTCGCGTCGTCGGCTGCATGGAAATTCATTGATAAAGAAATAATAATTTCCGCCCTTGTCGCCCACAAGTGCAGCTGGGCAAGATGATTTTCAATTTCCGGGCGACGCAATAAAAATGCGAAATTAAAGCGACTTAAAGCGCTCTCTAATAGCTGTGCCAAAAGGTCGAGGACCGGCAGAAGTCAAAGCAGCCAGCAGTGCCACCCAGCAACACACAAAGGGGGCCAAGCTGCGACCTAAGCCTGGGCTGATTTCACCTGCGGCAGCTTGCGATGAAAAATCGTTTAATGACACCATTCACACACTCAGCTCAGCAGTGAAGCGAGCGAAGGGAAGGGGGCGAAAGGAAGTCGGGTTGGCAGTCGTTGCGAGTGTCTGCCTGTTGCCGCTGTTGCCGCTGCAGGCAACAATTGCAACATTGTGCAGCCGCCATCGAAGCGGCTGTGCTTTGTGCCGCCGCCGCAGCAGTCATATGCCCGGGCATCATTTGTCAGCCTCTCTGTGGCAATTAGATTTGCCCCAGCACTCTTTTTTCGCACTCGTCTGAAGGGTGAATAAACTGCGGCAACGCTTAGGGGCAGCTTAGAGCAGCATAACTGTCTGTAGTATTTGCCATACTTCGCATAGATCTTCATCAATCATGGCGCCTGCATATTTGATCTTTATCGCAGCACTTGTTGGTCTTTGACGATCCTAATGTGCATAACGAATACGAGTAGTTACCACGACGTTCATCAATCAAGTAGTGCTCACTTTCCCACTTGTGTGTTCTAGAAGTTGTTCAGCTTTTCTTCGACTAGCTGGGACTGTACACGCTGCTTTGGCGTTGGCGGCCCACATTTTTATACCGTTTCCATTTATATTAAAATTTAGAGCCGTTTATAGCCCCCAGATAAGATATGATGAAGCAGCAGCGCGTTGTCGTAGCGGTCGTAGCGATTCGTGTTTGCCTGTGCCACTTTTAAACAAGTGATTTCGATTTATGATTAGAAATTTGAACATAGGTAAACAGCTTATGCAGTCGCGATAGCACATCGAGCAGCACACGGACTTCGTGCTCTGCTTTGACTGTGCTGCGGGCAGCTAATTATCGATGCATCTCATGCCAATTGCATGCGCCGCATGCCACAATTTTAATCAATGCCCCGAAAGCCGCAGCAAAGTCAACCACTGTCACTGCAGCCAGACGTTTCGCATGCCGCAGCACGTAGAGCTCGTTAGACATTTTCTTAAGCTAATATTTTCACAGCCCACCGTGGACACGGACATGGACACAACGTGGAGCCGGAGCTGGAGTGTGGGGAGTGCGGGGCTGCTGCCAAGAGAAGATTATTCAAATGATTGGAAATTATCAGGTGCTTGCAACCATTTTTGGCAGTGGCAGTGGCAATGCTGCCTATTGGCCATTTGGCAGTGCAGCTGGAATGTGCAAACAACAAATTGCATTTGTCATCTGCTGCATAAATAACGAGATAATACCGTAACATAATAACTGTCAAGAGGGTGGCTGGCTGCCTCCACAGGTAATCCACCTCTCAGCCGAACCTGTCTCCCATTACACTCTCTGTGCGTGTGTGTGTGGCGGGCTGTGGCAAATGCGAATTTGTATCGTCGATTTGCATATTTAATCAAAATTAACATGACCGATAAAATCAATTACACACACAGGCGCACAGCCAGCGAGAGACTGAGTGCAGCATCTGCAAGATACACACACACACACACACACGCTGCTCTCGCACCTTGCTGAATAACAATTGCATTAGAAAATGTCGCCATTCTCATTGTCAGCCTCCTCAGCCTCAGCCTCTTCGCCGTCCTCGTCGTCGTCGTCGTCAACGTGTACAGTTTTCGGTTCGTTTGCTCCCAAAATCCTTTTTGCAGAATCTACGAGCATGTCGCTTTCAAACTGTGTAAACTGCAGTGCCATCCACATGTCCCTATCTCTATGTGTGTGTGTGAGTGCATTACTGCATTGTTACAGACACTAATACGGCCAGGGGCTTATCCTGTCCAACGTGCTTAAATTGTTTCTTCCTGTCACACTGATTTTCTCTACTCGATTTATTTCATTTCGACTTTCCCATTGTTGTTTCCACTGCTGGCCACTGCTCTTTGATATCGAAATGAATTTATACTCGAATCGCAACACGGCACTGAATCAACTTTAAAATCCAAATAAATATCAGATTGCACCACTCGTTGTGTATGTAAATATATTTAATTGCATTTATACTCACATTTCCATTTACATAATATTGCACTATGTGTTTGCTCATATTTACCTTCTACTCGTTCGCCTTGTAAGCGAGACAACGAAGAGTTAAATAAGCAGCTGGACGGTTGATAAACCATTAAAGTTAAAGGTTTGCAGGGAGGATACGATATCGCACACTAATTGCACATATAATATAGTATTAAATGCAAAAGTCGAAGCTATTGATCGGTTTGCTGGGAGTATACGAAATCGCACACTTATTGCTCATATAAAATAGCAGTTCATGTTTTTGCTTGCACTTTTTAAATGCGAAGCATTATTTGAGAGTCCTTTTAAATTGATGAACTATTAAAGTAAAAGTTATTGAACGGTTTGCAGGTTGGATAACAAATCACACACTAATTATAAATATAATGTAGAAGAAATAAATGTTTTTGTGTGAGCTTTTTAAATAAGAAGGAAGCAATATTTATTGATGTCAAGGCGATCAACTTTGCACTTATCAAATGCAAAGCATTATTTGAGACTCGTTTTAAATGTATGAACCATTGAAGTAAAAGCTATTGAACGGTTTGCAGGTTGGATAGGAAATCGCACACTAATTATATATATAATATAGAAGTAATAAATGTTTTTGCACACAAATATGAAGGAAGCAATATTTCTTGATGTTTAAGCGATCACTTTTCAAATGCGAGGCATTATTTGAGATTCCTTTAAAACTGCGTTTATGAAGCTTGCAGGAGGATAGGAAATCACACGCTAATTATACATCTACTATAGCAGTAAATGTTTTTGTTGATACTTTTCAAATGCAAAGACTTTTTGAGACTCTTTAAATTTCATTAATGAATCATTAAAGTCAAAGCTATTGAACTGTTTGCATATAGTAAGACAGTAAATGTTTTTGCTTGCAGTTTTTAAATAAGAAGGAAGCAATACTTCTTGATGTTAAAGCGATCAACTTGAGGGAAAATTTTTGAAGGAAACTCGCCTCAAATAATAAACTGCCACAGGAACCCTAAATAAATGCGCGCAGCATCATAAAGGATGTGCCGCGAAAATTCCTTGAATTTAATTACGTTTTCATTGCCCTTATCTGCATTGGGCCGAGCTGCTGTCGAGCAGACACACATACAATAGACACTCGCATTGAATTGAATCTAGAGGTAAAGTTGATTTTTCCATTTAATATTTTCTCGCAGACAAATTAACACCAATTGCAAAAGAGCTTTAGAGCGCCGACAAACTGCTTAAAAGTCCTGCCCGCGCAACCGAGTGGTGAGGTGAGGAGAGGTGCGGTGCGGTGAGGTGCGGCAAATGGACTCCATAAATTCGCATTGATTGCGTTCAATTAAAATTCAGTTATGCTCCGTCGACGCTTGGCAGTAACAGGAATATTTTAATTAATTTTCACGCGCTCAGCACAAAATTTTCGTTAGCTGCCAAAGTAAATTTTGTGCAGCTCTCGTCCGTTCGTCCTTTCGTCCGTTCGTCACGATGACAGCTCGATATTTCCATTTGGCATAACAACTGCAGTCTGCAAAAATATAATGTCATTTGTTTTGCAGCCAGCGCTTTAATTACGATTTCAGTTGTATCAGCAAATTTGCTCTTAAATTATTTGCATGCCACATTAGTCGACGAACAAATCGAGTCGACTGCTCGAGTGCAGTGGCTCAGCCTGAAATCCTTTTCCAGATTTATGGCGAGCTGCATGCAACTTTTAAATTGTTTTTGTCAAAGTCGATGGAAGCTGAATGAAATTTATGGCGCAAATTATTTGCTGAAATGCATTTTCTATTCGATTGCATGTAAATCTGTGTGTAAACTGTGTATAGCAATAGTCTGCAATGAAATCAATTTGAGCGTTTGCTCTTGAAATGCGCAGCGCGTCTGTTTAAAGCCGCAATATAAAGCAGAAGGAGTCGGTGTCCCTTGGCTTACATCTATCTATCTATCTATCTATCGGCAGCGTCATCCCCACGACGCGTCGTGAAAGTATATAGATACTTTGTCTAGCATTTCAATTGGCAAACATACTTCAGCTTGAAAGCGACAGCCAGAGGTTTAGAGTAAAAAAGCCGCACACGCTGCGATAAATAAACAACAAGCGAGCACCGGGCTCCCTCCCCTTCCCTTTGTGAACCTCGTCTACGCATTGGCGATGTCGAAAGCCTTTCATCTACTCCAGTGCTCAAGTAGCAACAGCAAAATACACAAACAAGACAGACAGACGGTGAGACACCGAGGGCAGCGACGACAACAAGCAGCTAAGTGTGATTTTCGAAAATGGCAAAAGTATGTTTTCCAAATCTGACTTTTGCGTCAATTTCAAGGCCAACAACAACAACAGCAACGAGAACACCAGGCAGCATAAACTTTGGCGCAATTTGCAGTCTAGTTTTGGGCGCAAATTGTCGTCTTGAGGCGGAGCGACGACGCATCGTTTGAATGTCAGTGTTGATTTTTCAAATTATTTGCCAAGGCTCCCAAATGATGATAGCTGCACAGTAACCCCGAAACCAACAGTTGACAGCCAGCCGCCCACGAGGCGTTGATGACTTTGCTTTTGTTTGCCTGCACACAAGACGCTGTCCTGTGCCGCCCTTCAGCTACAGCGCATAGCACACAAATAAAGCTTGAGTTTCATAAAACAGATCTACATTGCATTGTAAATAAATAATAAATTCGAAGGAGTGGTCCCGCATTTAAAAGCTGTCATCAAGAACTGTGGCCAAGGGTTGCAGAAGCTGTACATGTATATTGTATATGTATATTGCATAGTCCCAATATAGGCTATACGGAGTGCAGATTTACAGCCAGATGCTGCAGAATCGTGGACTGTTGTGTTACGTAAGAGAATCCACATTACATCGTGATCTAAATCTGCACTTTGTTGAGAAATAGATAGGCAGACATAGGAGCCGCTATAGGGATAGGCTGATAAGACACCGAAGCAGCCTCGCTAGGAAACTCCTCCTACCTCATAGCCCACGTTTAAGCGTGAACGAAAATTGATGAGTCCTTGTGACATATTTGTTGAGGATTGGTCTGTAAGATATATTCTCGAAATATGTTGTTATGGTACTATAGTGCTGGTAGTGGTTCAACTACTTAATAAATCTATATGAATCTAAAAAAAAGTAAATAAATTTGAAGTAATTCTAATTTGATTATAGATTCTGTTCTTATGTGTTGTTATGTTGCTTTGTTGTGGGTACTGGTGCAACTACTTATGTAAATAAATGTATAAACAAAGATTCTTTCCTTGGATTTGTGTGTTTTTTGAAACTGTATTATTTTCGTGGCCATTGCTGTTTATCGCTGCTGTGCGCCCTAGCGGCAGTTTAAGCTGTTTTTGCTGTTTATTCTAAACTTGGCTCTATTGAAATTTATAGTTTTAGTTGCAGCGACTTCACAACTAATAGGTTTTCCTCGCCAAAGATTCCCTCATTTCACTTCATTCTACAGCTCCAAAAATTACTTGACTCTCTGCTAGAGCTTCCTCGTCAGTCTGGCCAGAAAACTTCAACTTCAATAGTTTGGCTTCAGTTGAAATTCGAGTGGAAGTGTTTATTAAGAAAGTCGCTTTAAAATAATGTAACTCTAATTTTCTCAATTTGATTCGCTTAAAGCTCTTCTGCTTAGTCTTATACGCTTTGCAAAGCGTTTGCTTTTTTTGAAGTCACGCTGAGCTGCCCATTAATTATTAGCTTGAACAAGTTGGCAACTCTGCCGCTAATTAAAATAGCCCCGAAAGTATGCAATGCGACAATGAAGGGAACTTTTTGCGCTCCGCTTGTGACTAATCTATGCAAAGTTGGCTTCCAACTGCACCACACACAAAAACTGTTATGAAATTCATTTAAAGTTGAAGTCGGAAAGTCGCGAAAAAACGGGGACAAAGGGAAGCAAAAGTTTCGCTCTCATAACGAGGCAGTCGGCCAAAGTTGTCCGTTGATGAACTGCGACGTGGTCGGTCACATGTGGCAGCAGTTCGTCGCAGTGCATGCGATCTCGAAACCAGTCAATTTAAGCGGCTTAGAAGCCACCCTGTTGGCCTTTTTGCCACACACACGCACACAGATATATTTATATTTTACGCTGCGTATGCGTAATATTTATGCATTTGTTTGTGTTTCTACTCGTCATCAAATTTACATATTTGGACCACTGAAATTAATTATAATGCCGCCACACAAACACACACACAAACCGAATCGCATTTAAAGATAAAGAAAGGGCGATCGATGGGGAGTGGGAAAAAGAAAGGCTATGAATATGAAATGCTGCTTTCGGCATTCGGCTCTTTGCGCTGAATGTGTTGGTAATTTCATTTGACCAGCATCCTTCGCACACCACTCATATTCATGCGCACACATTGCAAAACTCATTTCACGGGTCACAGCCTACAATCATCCGAGAGGGCGGCGGGCCACAAGCCAACAAGCAAAGCAACAAACCGAGCAACAGACTGAGAGAGAAACTGCAAAAAAAACCTGGCCAAAAATTGATTATGGCGGCGGCTGAAGCGCTGCAGCGCCAGAGGGTCAAAGTGGCAACTGGAAGTGGAAGTGGGCGAGGACGAGCCAAGGCAACTATCATCAAAATCCTATTAGTTGGCCCTCACAATGGCAGGGCCAAGCAGAATGCAGAGTCCAGCTTTGTCCTTGTCCAGTTGCCTGCATTTTGTCAGCGTTTATTTGCCAAATTAATTCCCAAAAAGGTAAGCCAAACTTGCGATTTGAAACAATCAGTGCTGGCAAGGTTAGACCCCCCCCCCCCCCCCGTCCCCCCTACTACCTAACCCAATTCACCCTATCCCTTGGTTAAAGGACCAGAGCTTGCGTCCTTTTTTTTTTTTTGTTCTGTTGTCCTGCTGTTGCTGCAGCTGCCATTTGACCAGCGGGCAGCCGCCACCTCGGCCAGCACACAATTTGTGACAATTCCTTTTTGCGGATTAATATTTGCTCTGCTACCGTCCCTCTCCCTGTCCTTCGACCCTTCCTTTCCTTTCTTTACTCTGCTGCTGCTCTACCTGACCGGTTGCTCTTTTATTTGCCTTCTTGCCTGGTCTGTCCTTCTTTTGTTTGTTCCTTGCCCAGCTCGCTCGCTCCTGGAATTAAGATACGCATATTTTTTAATAGTCTTTGCATCGTGTGGCAACGCGAACAACTGCCGAAAACTTATCTCAAAAGGTGTTGGGGCAAAGGGTTGTTGCTGCCTTCTCCCTTCCGATCTGAGGCACGAGATAATTATTTTTAATGCTGTGCTCATTGTTTTAGAACTCTCTAATGTCTTGGGCCCAAGCAGCTCTTGTTTGCTTCGCTTGCCAAATTATTATTACGACGAGTACAATTGGTCAACTTTCAGCCAGCTTTCGCAGGATTTACACTGCGGTCGAGTATCCAAAGTACTTCAAAATTAACTGCTGTATTTTCGTCGAAAATCAAGCAGAGTTAAAAGTCTAAAGCAAACAAGGGGATTTTTATTTACTTTCCTTAATGCTTTATGGCTAATACTGCAAACAAATAAAGTGATATTGTTGCTATTAAGGCTGAAGATTATTACTCGCTAACTCCTTAATAACCAAAGACAAATTTTGTTATTCACGATTCTCAAGAATTCAAGACAAACGCGTTTAGTTATTGTGGAATTTAAGATGTATTTTCTTTCATTAGCATTTAGCATACAATTTAAATTGTATTCAGCATTAAGAATATAAGAATTCCTCATATTTGTTCTACAATTTTGTATTGCATTTTCCACTAGAGTATAGATTTTTTAGAACTGTTCTACATTACACAATATAATCCACCATAATATATGTTAAACAATTGCAATTGTTTTACAATTTTTCAATATTCACGAAACTGCAAGTATAAATAATTAAATCTGTTTAGAGTTCAAAAGTTAATATCTATTACATAATATATGTTAAGCAATTGCAATTATTTTCAAAATTCACAAAACTGCGAGTATAATAAAAGAAATCTGTTTGAAGTTCAAAAGTTTAGCTCTATTACATAATATATATTAAATTCTTGCGATTATAGTTAAACAAATTTAATCAAACTTCACAAGACAAAACTTAAATGCTGTTTAATGTTCAGTATCAATTTCATAAACAATTGCAAATAAAGTTTTAAATTTTTGCAAAATTTCGCACAACTATAAATATAAAGAAGTTAATCTGTTTAAAGTTTAAAAGTTTAGCTCTATTAAATAATAAATATTAAATAATTGCAATTACACACTTTTTAACAAAATACACAAGACAAAACTTAAATTCTGTTTACATTTCACATTTTTTTACATTTTCACAAAAGCTCGCAAAACTGCAAATATAAATAAGATGATCTGCTTAAAGTTGAAAAGTTAATCTCTATTATACAATTCACAGCAGCCAGCTTGATGAAATTAAATCAGTGGGCTCAGATTGTTCGCAGTCACACATGTATCATTGCAGAGCACTCAGCAAAATGATTTAATTTTGGTAATTGCAGCCGAAATAAATGTGCAGTTAGCTTGGCAATAATTGAAAAATGAGCTCAGCCCAACAAGAAAAACTTGCGGAGACCGCCAGTGGGCGGAGGCAAGCACAAGAAGCAGCTTTGCGACGGACGCGCGCGATAAGAGATACCAGAAGTTGTGCCTTGCTTGCACTTGGAGCACAAGCCAAGGACTCATTGTGGCAGTGAACATAAAAGATGTCGAAAAATAACGCCTGCTATCGTTGGAAGTGGACCTGCAGCTGATTCGCCAGCGTCTGAGGGCCTGACGTCTATCCTGATATATGGCTGGACATGCATGCAACTCTTTTTTTTTGCCGCTGCACGTTGCACAATGCCCGACTAAGTTGGTGTCGTTTGTTTTGCTGCGCTTCCTCCGGGCGTAGGCACTAAGCAGCCACTTGAAGGACACTAATGCGCCGACTGGACAGCAAAAAGGATTGTTTACTTCACATGTTGTAGATTCCCTTCTACGACTTCGAACTGCAACCTAAGTTGTTTCAAATGCACTTTTTGGCAGCGTTTCTAGTCTCTGAATGCTTTCAAATTAAATTCAAAAATGTCAATTGCTTAGAAGGATTTTAAGAGTGCTCAAGTTTTATATCTTAAATGGGTAAAAATTTTATAAGTTGATAGTTCAGCGAACCTGTTAAATGTATGTTAATATGAATTAATCTACTCTCCCATGCTTGCTTGGCATCAATTAAATATTAGACAAGAGAATCAGGCAGAAGAATTGTTATTGTGCCGAGAATACAAATAGTTATAGTAAGAAAAATTTAAATTATGTTATTTATATAAAAAGTTACTTATATATGTTACTTACTTATAAGTTGCTTATAAGTTATGGGGCACTTATAACATATATTTACTTATTTTTTACATACATATTTACTATTATTATTTATTATAATTCAGCTCATCATAGAGAGTTATTTAGTAACACATATTTGCAACTTACATATTTTTTATTTATAATTCATCTCAACAATCTTTTATATTCCTTCTTAAACCAAAGCATCTACCTTGTTTGTTTGAAAGTGCAAGAGAAGCTTTCCTGTGGCTCCCAGCTAAATTATTGCTGCACAATTGACACTAATCTGATTCTATATTGAAACCATAGTTTTCTATCTCTCTTCTTTGTTCGGAAGTGCAATAGAAGATTTCCTGTGGCTTCCAGCTAAAATGTTGCTGCACAACTGACACTAATCTGATTCGATATTGAAGCAGATCAACGTGCATCAAGTTCAAAATTCTGACAACAGTCAGAGGAATCAATTGCGGGTTGGCGATGTTGCAATCGGCACGCTAACCAAGTGTCAACACTTTGCCTACACTTGCCAAATTTATTGGCGTCTTTTTATTTCCCCACCGAAAGCGAGAGACTGCAAGCCGATCGTGGGTCCGACAAACAGTCGATGATGATGAAATGGTATCTGCCAACTGCCAACTGCCAACCGCCAGCTGTTCTCTCTGCGCTGAGCCAGTGGCCCACTGACCAGCTGTTCCACTGTGCGGCGGCAGTTGCAGTTGCAACATTATTGAGCCGCGCTCAAATCCAGTTTTTGGCCAGCGGCGGCGGCGGCGGCGGCGTCAATGAAAGTGAAAAATTGTAAAATGTTTTTCGCGCGTTTCGTGCAGTTTTCATTCACAGCTGGCTGGAGCTGGACGTGCCACACGGCGACTGCTGCAGCAACTTACTACGAGCTCGAACCGCGATCGGCATGCAGATGTGGCATCTACTGGGACGCCTTGTGCTGCTGGCATTGGCCACTTGCGTCGTGCGAGGCGACGACGGCTTTCTGACCGAGCCTCGTAAGTTTGTGGAGTGGAGTTGCGGAAGCAAAGCAGCGTCATCCGATCGCAGCACACCACTCAATTAGCTTAAGCGTGCTTCTTTTTGCCAATTGAATATCACTGTCGATTATGTCTAACACACACACGAACACACACGAACACACACACTCCAATGGCCAGCGGCGATTGGAATTCAAGCTGGGACGGCCGCCACATAATTGTGACTAACCCACTTTATGCTTTTTGCCAAATATTGCACCACTAAACCGGATTTGTTTCTCTGCATCTATGTGTATCATTTTGTCTTGCAATCCAATCCAACACAACACAACTCAATTCAATTCAAACCAAATACAAAAACAATTGAACCCCAATTCTAACTCGAACCGCAGCAGATTACATAAAGCAATGTAAAATAGCCGATAAGAATTTCGTCAACTGTTCCACGCAGAGCATTCAGCAGCTCTTCGACAAGCTGAACGACGGTGAGTTTAAACACTGCCTCTCGATCTAAGTTCGCTAATGTGTGCTTTGCAGGCATACCGGGACTGAATAGCATCAAGAGCTTCGATCCATTCCACCTGAATCGCATTCGCATATCGCAGGGCAATAGCAACGCGATCAATCTGAAGGTCGAGCTGGCCAACGTGAAAATCATTGGCTTCGGACACACCCACGTCATGGAGAGTCTGTAAGTGGGACAAGTGAAAAGAACTAAATGCATTAAGTCCGCTCTCTCCCCCCTTAGAGTGTTCAAAAAGGATTACAGCTGGAAGACGACATTCACGCTGCCGGTGATGAAGCTGCAAGGCAATTACAGTCTCTTCGGCCGCATTCTCCTCATACCGCTCAACGGACGTGGCCAAGTATTTCTCGATGCAGGTGAGCCTTGAGTTCTGACTGCTCTCTTATACTAACCGGACGCTCTGCAGATAACTTGACTGTCACCATGCACACGAAGACGCGTCTCTACGAGAAGGGCGGCTTCACCTTCTACAATGTGACCAGCTGCCGCGTCGACTTCAAAATGGACGGCCTCAAGTCGTACTTCTCCAATCTGTTCAACGGCAACAAGCAGCTGGGTAAGCAAAACTCCACTGAAAGAAAAGCATATAAATTTATATATATTTACCTATGAAAGAAAAGCATATAAATTTATATATATTTATCTATAAAACAAAAGCATATAAATTTATATATGTTTATCTATAAAAGAAAAGCATATACATTTCTGTATATTTATCTATGAAAGAAAAACATATACTTTTATATATGTTTATCTATGAAAAAAAGCATATACATATATACTCGTATATGTTTATCTATGATAGCAAAGAATATAAATGTATATATACTACCTATAAAAGAAAAGCATATACATTTATGTATATTTATGAAAGAAAAGAATATAAATTGATATATATTTATCTATGAAAGAAAAGAATATACATTTATATATGTTTATCTATGAAAGAAAAGAACATAAATTTATATATACTTATCTATAAAAGAAAATCATATACTCGTACAATTATGTATGTTTATCTATTTGTTCTCGCAGAGGACAGCACGAACAAGTTCTTCAACGACAACTGGCGCATGTTGGCGGATGCACTATATACGGTGATCACGCAGACCATCGAGGACATCATGCTCGATATTCTGAAGAAGATATTCCACTTCATACCAGCGAACTACTTCGTCGGCGACATTCCCACCCCGGAGCAGCTCTACGGCAAGGCGAAGGCGAAGTCGAAGCCCAAATAATGTGCTTCGAAATTGCTTCTTGGTTGCGGCAGGCTAAGTAAAATAACTAAATATAGTTGGGTACACTAAGTGACATCTTTTTTTCAAATTGCACAAAATTCGACAGTGGTTAAAGGACTATGTTGAAATTAAAGATTTGTTCGCATTGCCAGTATTAAGGACGCGTGTTTAATGGTAATGCTACTTGCATTTGTTTATGCCTATGTTTGGTAAATTGTGCAGTGCAGTTGAGGAAATTGAGCCATAAACATGGCAAACCAAGGAGGGAGGTTGAGGGCTGCGGGGTTAACCACAAATACGGCAAAGGCAAAGCCGTGTGTTTAAATTAATTGCCGCAAACAGACCCAGCCCTCGAATTAATTTATATTTTTATTTCAATTTAATTTTTTTGGCGCATTGGCTTTTTGAAGTCTGCCAATAATTTGTAAATGCAGCGGCTGCTGATGTTGTTTTCGCTGTCGTAGTTGTTGCTGTTGCCGCTGTTGCTGTTGCTGTTTCGGTTTTTAAATTACCCGCACCGCAATTAAAACATTTGACGCAGTGGCTGCCATTACAAATGCCCGACAATTAGTTTAAATTTAATGCGCACGGAGTTGCTCACTCACACACCCAGCACTTTGCATAGTTACAGCGTTTTGCGGTTGTGTGCGCCATTTTTTAGGATTCTGAATGCCAAAGCGACAAATCCTGTGCGTGATTGCAATAAATTCGGAGACTGTGCCGGGCCAACAAAATGCAGTCGGCACACAAGGTAAACAACGCGACGCGAGACGCCAGACGGTGGAAAATGGTGGCAGCACAAAAACCAAAGACAAACAAGCTCCAAAAACCAGCTACACAACACAGCACTGCGAATGCCCTTGCCAAAAATAAAAGCGCAATCGAATGTCAAAAACTATACACTTACATTTCAACAATTGCAGTGCGTCGGACTTGCACATAGGGAGCTCTTCCCTTTCAGTATGTGTATCGGGTAGCAGAGCGTTGTCTGTGTGGCTGCAAGTATTTCAATATTCGCAGCCAATGTCGTTCAATATTTGACGGCCCGATATTCACACAGCACCCCACCTCGCTCTTGACAACGTGACGAATAGTTTTTTAAAAAGACCGCCTAAAAGTATGCAATGCTTGCAAGTCTCTTAAATGCGCAGCCCAAAAGTATGCAATTCGTTTTAAAAGGCATCGCTTTAAAGTATGCCTCTATTCGTAGGGCGCATAATTGCACAACTGCCAATTTCTCGACTCCCATTGGAGTGGACAGCGGAAGTGGCCAGCATGTCCGTTGAATGTTGGCTTTCTGGGCCCATTTGGACAGAAGTTTTGTGTTAGCCTCTTGTTTTCTCTGCTTGCTTCAAATGCTGGCAGCGGTCAACTTGTTGTAGCATTCGACATCAGCTGCGGTTTCCACAGAAAGTCTCTATTGTTTAGAGCTAAACTGTGCACAGTTTTAAAAACTTGTGCAGACTCCCTCCACGCCCAGCAGCAACTCGCTGCATTCCACATGGACATGCGGTCCGACCGTAATTAGATCAGCGTAAACTTGACGACTATAAATTAAATATTTAATTATTATGTCCACTCAGCGTAGTTGGCCAATTAATTATGAAATAATTTCAAATTAAATGATGTCATTGCAAATTTACGCACATTTTTATGGATTAACACACACATACACACTATATGTGTGTGCAAACAGTTGCGTGTTAAAAATGTGCCATAAAAGCGCCGCGGCCGGCACACGAACTTTAAAGCCCGAATAATAAAAATTTATGGCCAAATAATTGCAATCTCATTAGGACACCCCTGTTGTACGGCGCACACAACATGGACATGATACCGCACACACAACGCCATGCTGCCATTTGGGGAATGCGTAAATATAAATATCCGCATTTTGTAAAATATTTAACAATAATTGAGCGTAAAATAATCGCATGAAATGTTCGGCACATCGATAAAATCCTTGCAACGCCAGCAACTCCCAGACCAGCGCTCACAGACTGCCCCCCAAGTTGCAATGCGCGTTAATTGCAGCGATTCTGTTGGCGCAGTTGCCGCTGCAACGCTGTGATGCACACGTACACGAATTGCGGCGACAATTGTAATTAAATAGACACCACACATGGCTATGGCTGCAGCTCCTGTGTCCTCTCGATGCACAACAATCGTCGCCGGCAGTGGTTGGACAAGCGGAAAAGCTTCAATAATGCTCAATGAGATACTTATGCAGACTTCGAGTCCGCTGTCCATGTACAGTGGAATGAAAATATTTTCAACTGTATTATTCTCATGAAGTAAATTCGAAGTAAATAGTCAAACGGAAAATAAGTAGGGAGATTTAATGTCTCAATGGCTTGCGAATTTTTCAAAAGACCTGAGAAAAGCATTTTGGCAACAGTTTTTCAAGCAGCAGAGTGGCGCAGTGGAAGCGTGCTGGGCCCATAACCCAGAGGTCCGAGGATCGAAACCTTGCTCTGCTAGTTGGAATGGTCAAATTTTTTATTTATTTTACTACATTCGAGTAAAAACATTTAAGTAGTGCAATTTATTATTATTTATTTTTTATTATAAATTGTCAAAAAATAAAAGTGTGCCCTAAAAGAATACCTTGCAAAATGTTATAAGCATGAAGCTTAAAAATATGCAATGAAAAATTTCCAAGAGTACATATTAATAATCAAAGTGAATACTAAATTTAAGTTTTTGTTTTGTTATAAAATTGTAAGCAAGCATTACTAATTTAAAAAAAAAAGAATAATTTACTAGAACATTTCCTCACTGGGATTTGAACTCAGATTATACCAGCATTTTCCCATTTACTTCTCATACGTACTTTGACACGCTCACAACAAGCAGCAGAGTGGCGCAGTGGAAGCGTGCTGGGCCCATAACCCAGAGGTCCGAGGATCGAAACCTTGCTCTGCTATGTCAATAAGTGCGCATGTGGGCGCGCACATTTTTTTAATTTTTAACCATTGTCAATAATGGTCTGGTTACCTTTTCACATTTACAAAGCAAATTTGACCATTTATTTGAAATAATTGAGTTGTTGTTAATTCACATGCACACGCATGTGCGGTGATACCATTTTAGCTGGCATTTTGTGGTGGCCTTCCATTTAAACGACAAGCGTAGAGGCGAACTGTGAGGGCAGCACTTCAGCATAAACTGTAATCTCGTAAAAATAAACAACGTTTCGTTTTAATCGATGCGTTTTACAATTTGCTGCCGTTGTATTTGGTTATGGTTGCGTGTCATTAAACTGTGTATGGAGTGTGCAGAGTATTAGCATTAATCTGCTAGGAAATCAGACAATACAAAGCAAACAATTCTTGTTGAAATGAAAAACGCAGCGATTATGACAATTGTAAATTATTTGCGTAATTTGTTGACAATAACATTGGTAAACAGAATGCAGATAGGTTTTGAGAAACGAAAGACAAACAATCAAGGAATGGCCATGAAATAAAAAGAACACCCCCATCGTAATAAGAATTTCACTGACTTCCGCTCGGCTGCAGCTAGGCTAAGGAAGTCCGCCAACGGCAAGAGCGTTTTACAAGATTTTATTTACACCTACTGTGAAAATGTTTACACTTCAACAGACAGCGGCAATAAGCGAAGGATGAAGCGAGAGGAAGAGCTCCTGCCGCTAAAATGAGCAATGTATAAACCTCCAGGATGCCGCAGGCAGCGCCCCAAACAATTGAAAGTGGATTTCCGGCTTGAAATTTGGCTCAAAAGGTAGCAGCTAAAACTCATAAAAACCAAACGGCGGCGAGGAGGTGTCGAAAAAATGCTAACGGCCTGCATAATACGCGTGTATGATGAGGGGCGAGAGAACAAGGACTCAGACTACGACTACGACTGCGACTACGACCGAGGCATGTCATAGCGTAAATTTATGTAAAAATTTGTAGCAATTGCAATAAGTTCGGCGCCCAGGAGCAACGTGGCTCGAGAAGTCTGCCCAATTTGTGTGCAGAAGCAAATAAATTCAGCGTTTCTGAACGCATTTTTATGCGCATTTTTAATACCTGCTCTCGCGAAGTGGGCGATAGCTTTAGGCTATGATCGCTTTAATGCCAGTTGCTGCGAGGTTAATAAATTTGTTAGTTGCGTTCCGAAATAAATACTAGACTAGAGTTGCGTGTGTGCGAGCATATTTTAAATGCAAAAACTGCTAGAAAAAGTGATAAGAGTTGCGCCACAAGTATTTACCAAGCACTCCAAGAGTCAGAATGTGAGAACGTCTTAAGGAATGAATATATATATATATGTACACATCCACAGAGCGGGATGCAATCAAGATAGCAGAGCAGGCTCACTCCCCAGGGCAACTGGGGACTGTCAAAATTAGCTCTCAGCTGGCAACGCCTCAAAGTGCAAATATTGAGCCAAGTGAAGGAAAACTGCCTGAGTCTACTTCGCCTCCTGCTTTCGCTTCGGCAGGAGAAGTACTACTCAAGCAGTTGGCAGACAACATTTCATTTCATCAAAAATTTTCGACTCGCTTATATTTTTGCCATTGCCGACTGTTATTTTTGGCAATTTGTTTGTTTGCCAATTGTCTGCCGGTTATGCTTCTTATCCTTTTTTCTTTCCTTTTCGCTGGCCAGGCTCGTGCTGATTTAATAAGATTTCATTTCAGCTCCGACTGTCTTTTCATGGCAATTAACATAATTTCAGTAAGTGGATTTTCATAGTTGAGCGCATTGCGAATTAAAAACTTTAAGAGAAACTTTCGGGCGAATGGCCATTGAACTCACAGTCGCAATCGCAACGGGTAAGTTAATCAAAATTCGTGCGATCCACGATAAGACATCTATTGAGACCGAGCTTGACTATAAACCCACCAGCTGCCACCCTTTCGCCTTTCTTTTCGGCCCCGCCCCCCCAGAGGCAATTTACATTTGCCAGCACTTCAATTGTGTGACAAAAATTATTATGCCAACTTCATATGCCGAGAGATTGCGATTGCGATTGCCATTGCCAATGCGATTGCGATTTCGACTGCAGATACACACAGTGACGGCAAAACCCAAAACCAAATACTTGAGGAGTATGCAAATTGAGCGGCCCAGAGCTATGCTAACCCAGAGAAGCAGCCAAATGTCGTTTATCCGTTTAGTGTTCGAGTTCGAGGTTAAGGTCTTAAATCGCTCAGAATCGCACACTCCATTAAAATGTAGAAGCTGTCGCAAAAAAAAAAACTAACGCTAGATGTGTCCAGCGAACGTTTTCGCCAATTATGATATAATCACTGCAAATGGCCATTACGGCTTTTATGTCGCTTCAGATATATTTATTCATAGTTCAATAAACTCATCATAACTGGGCGTGGCCATCAAGTATTATAAAGAATTTCACGACTGCTGCTGCTTGACGACGCTTTCTTATCCCTGTTCCAGTCACGTGCCGCGCAACATTCGAATTTCTCATGCCACTCAAACGGCGCGATTTGCATGTCTTGCCCACATTTTATTTCTATATATGTTTCGATTTGTTGTTCTGTTACCAATTCGCTGTTCGATTGCATAGAAATCGGTTTTAAATCGATCTTCTCACTGATCCGGATGCTTGAAATGCTTCACACTACTTGGATTCTATTTGCGGACTTCTTTCTAGTTTACCTCACATAATTTATACTTGGGATTTCCCAGTGGAACTTGTTTATTCGCAATTTATAGACGGATTTCAGTTACCCATACCCTTCCTAGGGGTATCGAGGAACTTACAGGGCACAAGAAAGTTCAACAAATAATAATTATATGTCTTCTACCATTTCACCAACTTTGACTCCAAGCATATTTAACCGCCACTTAAATATTGATTGCTCAACTCCTTGTAGAGTATACGCATTTGTGCATGAGGGCAAGGAAACTATTGCCACCTGCTTTTATTTATATCACTTCTAAGCTGAGTCATTAAATAGAGGCAAGCCGCCAATTTGTATGTGAGAAGAATTCCATGATCAAAGGAGAACAGACTGCTCCAGTTTCGGGGCTCATTTGGAGTACTTTTTATTCACTCGGCCGCGTGGCAACACCATCGTAATAATAACAATTATAAATTGCACATTCAATTTATAACCTTACAACAACAATTACACTCAATTTCATGACATTTTTCGCGAATTTGTTGCGTTCTTTTTTTTTTTTTTTGTTTTTGGGGTTTATGCAAAAAATTCGAAGCGGTAAGCTGAGCAAATAAATTGAATGAAAGCCATTGAAATGTCAATAATTGAAATGCGTACCGTAAGAAAAAAAGGCGAGAGAACAAAAAAATTTACATTTTTATGTAACAAATTTAATTTGGACAACTCAAGCGAAAGACGAATGGCATAAATTTGGTTGACCAGCCGTTGACGGAAGGACATTGAAACAGGTGTGAAAACGCTGACAATTCAGAGAAGACAAATTGAATTATTTTTGTTTTTTATGACCCAACAAAAAAGACTCGGGCGAGTTCGATTATGAAACATAATAGGCAATATTCATTTGCAAAGACTGATTTAGTTAACATTAAGGAAATTAAGAAGGAACAATGCCGCTGAAAATATTACTTAATATCATAGCCTAATGAAATTGTATATAATAGTATGAGTTAGCAATTATTTTTGCCTAAAGACTGTGTTCTTAGTTAGCTTTGCTAAGAAATGAAATAGTTGAATAGAAATAGTTGAATTTTAAAACATAACATAAACATAATAATCATTCGCCTTGGTAATAAATGAAAAATATATATTATATATTTTAAAATATAGTATTACTTCATCTAAAGTTTACACCAAATTATAATCTAACGAAAGTCTACAATGCATGATCAATTAATAATATAATAATAACAAATTATATAGTCTGTGGAGTAGTTGTATTGGTTTTTTGCATCTTATCGATCAATAACATATTCGATAATATATTTATAAATATAGTTGTGCTTCATTTTTAGTTTAAGCCAAATAATAATCTAAAGAACAATTTATAAGTTGGCCAATATTTCTCTGTAAAGAAAATAATTAACCTGATAGTAAATCGCTTTGCTAATGAATGAAAAATAAAATCGTCTGTCTGTTGTATTTATTGATCAATGCAATATTTTATCACCTATTTCACAATGTGTATTTTAGCTTTAAGTTGACATATAAGTTTATGTAGCTTATAAATTAAACTTAAAATATTCTGTTGTATTATTTTATGCGCCTTATCGTTCAATATACGTATTTAACCATATATTTAAAACTATAGTTTAGTTTTTATGCTTACACCATATAATAATGCAAAGAAAATGTAACAATTTTGGCATTGTTTTGCTGACATATTTGATAGTAACTCGCTTTGCTAATAAATGACACTTAAAATATTCTATTGTAATGTTTTTTATGCTATTCATCGATCAATGCAATAGTTGATCACAAACATAGCTCAGTTTCGTTTAAAGTTGACATCGAACTAATTGTTGGCTATGAAGCAAGGAAAGAGTGAATTATTCTCAAATACATGGTTTCGCTCGAGACTCCGAAACTTATTTAAGTGCAATAAGGCCTTTGCGAGAATTTATCGCCGTCTTTTTACGAGTTAACTTAGACAAAATTTATATGTGGGTAGGAGATGCACGACTTCGAGTGCGAGTGCGAGTGCGAGTATGAGTAGCAGTAAGTATTTTTTGCTTACCCCACCACAGCTGCTGAGTCACGAGATTCAACGAGACATTACTGCTGTCAACGACTTTTAGCTTAAACGATGTGCATTGCATCCTTAATTACAGAAAGTAGAAAACAGAACAGAACCCGAGGCTTGAGAACCTTCTAGTCGTATTCCCCCCAACAGCACATTCCGTGGGTTTGTTGCTTGTTTTCTCGGGATAAACTCGGCAATTGCAAAAAGAAAGAAGATGTAAAGAGAGGGAGAGAGGCAGGGAGTGGAGTGACTTCAACTATTTGCAAGCTTTTATTGTCTTTGGCAAGATGTCGGTTAACTTTGTGCATATCTATCTGGATATCTGTAGTGCCATGGAGTGTAGGCTCCATCGCCAGCTCGATTACGTGGTCTTTGCTTTGACACGTTCTGCATGGGTAATGAGCGCTTGTAATGATCAGCCTCGCGCTGCTTGTAAAGTGCATCAATGAATTATGCTGGCATTATTTAATGGCCAGCCTTATCTGCCAGTAGTTTCGGCAACAGTTGCCGTCCTCATCATCATCATCATCTCCACTCGACGCGACTCGCCTCGACTCGAAGAACCCTTAATTTATGCCAGCAGCAGCGATATCAGTCCAATCAACACACGAGTGCTCGAAAGCCCCACGAAACACATGGCAGGCAGGCGGCAAACAAACGCTCTAAATCATTGTCGTCTGTTTCACATTGGGCTACATGAACGTCTTGGCCTCCTCCTCTTCCCGCTCTTTCGCACGCACACACTAGCACACATCTCACTCTCGCGCGCTCTGTCTCTCTCCCTCCCTCGCACTATGGCTTCGGTCGTCCGTTGCCATTATCAGCGTCATCAATTCGCTGCCTGCAGACAGCTTGTCACCGTCGGGTAAACATGCGAATTTCGCAGTCGAGCTGGCAAACACGTGACGTTGACGGTGACTCTACCTGCGTCGCTGTCGCTGTCTCTGCTTCTGTCTCTGCCTCTGCCTTGCTGCGCGTCTAGCGCTGACGCTGATGAGCAGGCAGCAGAGGACGAGGTGTCCGACTATCCGATGACGATGACGCCTCGCAGCCGACAATGATGTCAATTGTGCGACAAAAGGTATTTTGCATACCAAAATCAGACAAACAGCAGAGCAGCAGGGAGACACACACACACACACACACACACACACGACGACAATAAGTTAGATTGAAGACTGAAGTGCTGACAAATTTATAACATTTAAGACAACGAACAGTATTGAATATTATGAACACTCAGATTAAAACACTATACTCGTATATGTTAGCTCAGCCTAAGCTGAACATTTTGAGATTGTTGAACCCCTTGGACTTGTCGATGCGTCCCCAGAGCGTGCCCTGCAAGATCTGTTCGCCTTGGGATTGCGCCAAGCGCAGGCCGAGCTGGAAATTGGTCTCGGGCAGAAAGCTGGGCAGCAGCTCCTCGTCGATGTGGTAGCCCTGCAGCGTGTAGGTGCCTTTGGGCAGCGGGCATTCCCTGAACAGCTTGCCGAAGCGCAACATGTCCTGGTAGATGAGACGCGTCAGCGGCTCGGCGCTGCGATCCTTGAGGAACTTGCAGAAATTCGTGCTCTTCCTCACCACATTCGTGTAGTTTCCCAGCTCCCCTTGCAGTCCAATGCTGATGGACAACTCAACGTCGTCGAGTGGCTCCAGCACATTGATGACCGTGTTGAGGGAGCTGCTTTCGCCATTGTTCTCCACTTGCAGTTTCACGTCCACGAACTTGGCATTCGAATCAAAGTCGAAGCGCGTGAAGATGATTTTGAAAGATCGCTGAAACAATACCACAAACATTAACAATAATAATCGTACATTTCTTAATCAAACCTACCCAAGCAGACGTTGAGGAGCAGCATAGTAGGATGGCAAGTGGCAGGAAATGCAGTGCACGCATCTTCTTAGAGTTGTTGTCTGATGGTTTTTTTCAATTAGACAGCCGGTATATTACGAACATGTCAAGGATGAATGAAGCATTAATTTCGCTCGCAATTAGCTAGATCGGATCAGATACAAAACTCACTGGCTGCGAAGTCCGAGGTTGTTTGGAAATCATTCAGGCATTTTATTTCGAACCAATTTCCCGATATCTGTGAATCTAAATGACTTTGCTCATTTCGGCGACAGTTTTTCCATGGCTATAAATAGCTAGAATGCGGCCAGAGTTGACAGACATCGTCATCATGTTGTTGAACGTGCTTGCACTGCTGCAAATCCTTTTGGCCCTGTGCCAGGGCGCCCTGGCTGAGGTGAGTAGCTGACAATATCTAAACAGTGGTTGCCTTCATTAATCTGGCTGGCATCGCAAATGCAGAAAATGCTGCGGCCCAAGTTCAAGGACATCAAAATCTGGAGCGAGGAGAAGATGGTCAGCCACAAGGTGGTCTACGACCACGCCGATCCCCACCTGAACTTCTCGATGGAAGTGCACCAGGAGCTGCAGGACGTGGACATTCACTTGGAGGTGCGCATCTCCAACAAATTGGATGCCACCTACACCACCACACTGAACTCTACCATAAACGTCTGCCGCATACTTAACTTCGCCAACAAGTCGCCGGTCGGTCGCTTCGTGCACGGCTTCATTCGTGAATACGGCAACATCATCGACACTTGCCCCATTCCCAAGGTAAGTGCGAGTGCCGTGTGGATCTATTGATGCTATGCTAACATTTCTAGGGTAAATACAAATTCATCCGTCACTTACGCTTTAAACGCAAATTCCAGGGCTCCTACTTCATCAACAAGTTCTGGTGGCCGGAGGATCCAACCACCGCCATCCTGCCGGAGTTCGAGTTCGAGATCTTCTACCAAGCCCATCTGCTGGATGCCAGCAAGAAGCGCACGCTCATTATGAACGATCACTTCACCGGCGAGTTCACCGTCCAGGACGTGAACAACCTGAAGCCAGGCATATTCGCTATGCTGCCCAAGACGCCCTAAGCATTGATGTGAAGGCCTCGCAACTGGAGTTCAGTTTCAATTTATAGTCAGCACTTTCAATGTTTCAATGGTATTCTATTAACTTGTCTATCAACCTTTTATTTATGTATCAATGAGCAATATAGCTGTCACTAAGCGCAGCCAAAAAAAACAAAAATTTGGATTTTATTAGCGGGAATAGGCAAATCTTTCAGAAATTTAACAAAATTATTCGACTGGAAAATCACAAATCAATTGTGGCGTTTTAAAAGTTATTTAGCTTCTCACGACGTTTTGGGCTTAGACGCAAATTGTCAGCAAATTGCCAGCAAACTGTCTAAAGTTGTCAGGCAAAAAAGCTGAATATCCATCAACGTCATTTGTCATGGAACTGTTCATATTTCTCCGTATCGCGATATTTGCATATTTTCGCACAAATTGCACAAATTGAATTAAAATGGGCCGTCAAATGGGCCATCAGCATAGACGGCAGAAATACGAGAAATTAATATTCAATATATTTGCAATAAAATGTTTGTGACTTGCGTCGTGTTTATTGTGTTCGCCGTGACAGTTTGCGAATTTTAAGAGTGCTATTGCCCATATACGAGTATGTGCTTTGTTTTTGTTTTCGTTTTTGCTTCTTTGTTGCACTGCGAGGTGGCAATCGCAATGATTTCGTGAGTATTTTGTATGATTTATGTGAGTGCGGATCGATTTTAGGTGTGCGTTTTGTTCGATTTCAATTTTACCAATTGACTGTTTGCTATCGGTCGTGCTCAGCTTTTTGAGCACAACTATAAAACGACAGACAGCACACAATCGGCGAATGCTAAAAAGCTGCTGTCCAAACATTGACAGTTCGAATGACATCTACTATAACCCGCGTTTCAGTTATTATACCAACATGTACTCGTATTTCATTTCCATTTATGTTCATAATTCTATAGATATTAATCGGTGTAACAATAGTTCGTTTCAAATAGTTTGTTTCCCTTCTATTTGTTTTCATTTTTTAGACTCACAGCTGATTAATCAGTGCGCATTCCTGAATTTCTGTGATTTAGCTATGTAAATTAGCCAATCAAAATATTAATTTTACTGAAAATATAATCGGTTTGTTGTTCAATATACGTGGAATTGTAAAAATCGAAACAACTGGTATCATTGTTATTTAGTTCTGTTTTGTTTGCTTCGTCTGCAAGATCATGAATATACGAACACAAATTCTTTATTTCGGATTGCTCTCTCAATTTTGCATTGTGGTAAATATTTATTGTTCCCACTGCTATCGAAAAAACTTTGATAATCTCAATAATTTTATTCAGATATGCAGAATTGAATTGCTTAATACGCCTGAATGCACGAAACGCAATCGGACATACATTCGAAGCTTTTCTCTGAGTGTTCGCAATTCTAAAGCGAATATAGACATGGACATAATTAAACCAATAGGCATGGGACTGCAATTGAAAACGGATTTTTACACCCGCATGCCAAACACGAAATTCTATCAGCACTTCTACCACTACACCTTCAACATGTGTCCTATGATGAGCAGCAATCGGAACAATATATTCAAAGGGTGGGTATCCGCCTTCCTTGCATCTGGCAACTTAACGTCCCAATGTCCTTTTCCCGCAAACCATTACTCCATCAATCAGTACAATTTCAATAATCAAGTCATTCCTAAATTTTTGTTAAATGGCGACTATCGCATCGAATTGAATATATTTGACAATAAAGATTTCATTATTTCATGTTCAGTTGATGCAAAATTAACATAAATTCAATCGGTATGATATGCTTAAAAAAAGAAAGTATTAAATCTGTAAAATTTAATAAAATATGAATTACAGCAGTTTTTACAACGAATTTCATTCCCACGTGGAAACAAATATTTTTTAGTTTTTTATATATTCAAATTCCATCAATGCCTGCCTTATACCTTCGATCTGGATTGATATGAAATGAATCTTTCCTCTTAACAAGATTCACGGTTCAAGCCAATTTAACAATGAACTTTGATCTCAATAATTGCATTTATCATTGCATTTATAAAACTTTGAATTGCCTAGAATATTTCGCTAGATAATATAATGATTTTTTCCTGAATACTTTTGTAATTATATTTTTAATCACATCGTATGTTTAATACCCGAATATAAACTTAAAACTTGTTCAAATTCCATTTAGTAGTATTTTGTTTTCGCTGCCAAAAGAAGAACATGAATCTATCAATACTAACTTTTCTTTTTGGATGCCTTTGTCACGTTCCTTATGTGGTAAATATGAAAAATGATTTCAATGAATTGTAACTATAACATTATTAATTGGTAGATTTCCAAATTTGAGATTATCAGGCAACCTGATTGCTCCAAACAGAATCCGGCATATGTGCGCAATTTCAGCTTGACCCTGACGAAGGAGATCTTGAATATAGAGTTGGACTTGATCAGGCCGTTAGTCGCAGGGCTTCACATACATTTGGACTTATACACCAGCAAGGACAACTCGCGAACGTATCAGAGCTTTTACCAGTACTCCTTCGACTTGTGCACTATGATGGGCAATCACAAGAATAATAGGTTCAAGCGCTGGTTTATTTCATTCTATTCGTTTGGGAATTTTCAAGCCTATTGTCCCATTCTACCGAAGCATTACTATTTGAGAAACTATAATGTTAATAATCTTGTTGTGCCCACATATTTCTTCACTGGCAGTTATCGCTTGGCAATTAACATAGTTCAGCAAAAGAAACCCAGTAAAGAATATGTACTAGGCTGTAATATAGAAGTGAAAATAAAGTAAATTACTTTACTAAGTGAAATATATTATATTATATGTTATTTATAATGATAACAGAGTTCTTCTAATGGTTAAAGCATCGAATTAGACAAGTTTTCAATTTATGGAATTTTGAACTAAGTTTTTTAAAAAGCATCCTACCCTTTTCGCTCCTTCTTTCTAAACTTGAAAATGATTTATAATACTCAAATTATGTAAACTGCGTGAGCAATCATTTTTTATTTAAGCATTTATCTAATGGTGCGGAAATAATGCTTGCCATTTAAATGTTTATACATGCTTAAAACATTTGATTGAGTAAATTGTAGCATAGTTGTTGTATATAATCAATTACTGATCAGATGCTGAATAGAAGAAGCTCAATATGAATATTTTAATAATACTACTCGTACAAACTTTAATGGCAACTTAGTTTGAGTGTGTTTTAGTAGTAGTTTGGTTGCTTTGTTCGCTGGATCATGAAAACATCAGCATTAATTGTACTTTTCGGCTGCCTTGGTTTCCTATTCACAGTGGTAAGCATAATTGCTGCAAGTCAAATACATTAAAAACTAATAAGTTATTTGTAGACAGCAAGGTTTGACATTCTCAAGACTCTCGAATGCGACAATTATAATGTTACATATCTTCGCAATTTGTCTGTCAGCTTGAAGGACTCCCAGCTGAATGTAAACTTCAACTTGATTAGTTCATTGGTTGCAGGACTACGAGTTAACATGGATTTCTATAGCCGCAAGGAAAATATAAACATTTATCACATTTTCTACTCATACTCTTTTGACGCTTGCACTCTGATGAGCACTATGAGGAGTAATTTATTCAAGCGATGGTTCGCATCGTTCTTTGCATATGGAAACTTTAAGCCTGACTGTCCGGTGCCACCTAGTCATTACTATATTAAAAACTATAATATTAAGAATCTGGACATTCCAACATTTCTGTTTCCGGGCTATTACCGCTTTGCGTTTAATATAATTCAAAATAGGAAGAAGGAAAAGCGTAGTGATTCTATTATTTCCTGTTCCGTTGAAATCAAAATGAAATAAGAAAAAATTGTAATCGACTGAAATCAATTAAAAATCGCTTAGTAAAAAGTGTACTTGTTTATGCAATTCAACCCAACAAAACAATTACTAGCTACATCATTCCAGTGTGGAAATTGCTACGAAAATGATGAAATTATATCAGCACGGATTTATAATCGGAATAATTTCACTAATTGGGTCATGCAATGTGCCAGTTGTCAAAGCAGTAAGTATCTGCCATGCATTTCAATGGAAAACCAAAACAAGACTTCCTTTTCAAGTCCAGCGTACTCATGCAATCTGGCGATTGTAAGTATAGCCCGAAGTTCTTTGATAACTTCACGTTGAGCATTACGAACAACACCCTCAATCTGGATATGATCACGAAAAAGCGATTCACTCGCGGCTTCAAGGTCCACGTTGACTTCTCCATCAGTCTGGGTGCCACCAAGCATTATCAGAGTGTTTTCACCCATATTATGGACACTTGTGGCGTTGTATCTGCGGTGAAGAACAATATCTTTAAGGCTTGGTTCCAGTCCATGCTGGAGCACGGCAACTTTATGTACAACTGTCCAGTCATAGAAGGTCATTATTTTCTGCACAACTGGAAACTAGCGCCACAACTGATTCCTCAGTATTTGTATGCGGGAGACTATCGTGTGACTGGACACTTTTTCTTTGGCAAATTCAAAACAAAGACTGAACAATTTGTTTTGGACTTGACTGTATTCGCACTCTTGAAAAAGAATTAAATGCTGATCAAAATATGTATCAAAATGTAAATCAATTGTTATGAAACTTACGATAAATGTTGAATCACAGGCATCTTCTAATATTTTACCCATTTTAATAAGAGCTATTACTATAATTATCAACTAGAAAAAAGTATAAGTATTTAAGCTATACAATTATAATAATTTTGAGTGATTGCAACATGAATATTGCTTGTGCGCCGATTATAAATGTCCAATCAAATAACAGAAACGATTGCACCAAGCTCAGCAATCAGTTTTATACAGTTGATGCCGCTGTGAAAACCTTCAACTCAAAATGTGCTCAAGTATCTGCAAGTTGATCATCGCAATGTTTTTATTCACCTCAATAAAGACAAATATGGTATGTTTGTTGTCCAGATCAATTTACATAAATAATCAATGATTTCTTCAACACTTTCGTAACAGGCAAGACAATTGGTGTTTCAGAACTACCGTTGTAACCCCAATTACGACGTAGTTTCCAACTTTTCCATTCAAATGGTAGATAGCATAGTTGATGTAGATTGTTGGTTCACAAAAGCTCTAAGCGTTGGTCTAACTGCCCATCTGGGCTTTGAATATCGTCCGTCGAAGGCCAAAATCTATCAGAGTATACTTAAGCACAATATTGACTATTGCACTTTGATGAAAGGGAACAGGAAGACTTTTATTCGGCGCTTGTATCACAGCATGTTGAAGAAGGGCAACTTTACCGGAACCTGCCCTATACCTCCAGGCTATCATTACTTGCATGGTTGGAAAGCAGATCTGGTTCCATCGTTTTTGCCAAATGGAGATTATCGCGTAATTGGGGCCTTCTTCTATGGAACTTATCGGGAGAACAACGAAAATAATTTATTGAACTGCTTAATTGAAGCCAAATTAACGGATTAATAAAATGTATATATTCACAACACATTTCACATTGTTGGCAATCATTTATCTCAGCTTTTACTACTTTTTTATAAGTTGAGTTATTAGAATTTTTCTGATTGGTATCAATTTATAGTATTTAGAAACAATATACTATAACTTTCGCGTTGATTGCGAATGAGATTGATATTCCATTTTAAACACGTTTCTCAACGCCCCATTAAATATCCGATTGACCAATTGAGCTGAGCTCATCTATCAGTCTCATTCGATTGCTGCAGCTGCTAAAGCTGCTCATGCACCTGAATAATAACAGACAGTAAAATGTGCTTAAATGTCTTCAAGTTGATGCCAGCTGTATTTGTATTCATGCTCATGAACAATGCGTGGGTATGTCTGATAGTTCTCCTCGGCGAGTAATTCCATAATTCAATTTTAATGTCAACAGGCAAAGTGGGTGATGATTAGCAATCATTATTGTAATTACAATCGCGATGTGTTCTCCAACATCACATTGCAAATACCAAATGGAATTGTTTATTTGGACATTTGGATGGTGAAATCTCTGTCAGTCGGCTTAAGAGGTCACGTAAGCTTAGAGTTTCGCGCGATCAAAAGCCAACCCTTTCATCGCGTCTTCGACTACGATCTGGACTATTGTGCTATGCTAAACAACCCAAGGGTCTCCCTAAGTCGTCGATGGTATCTCAGCATGCTGAAGAACGGCAACTTTGCCGTATCCTGCCCAATACTACCGCGCTACTATTACTTGTACGGCTGGAAACCCGATGGGAATTTGGTGCCTTCGTTTCTTACACTGGGTGACTACCGCATTATTGCTTCATTTTACTATGGAAAGTTTCGGGAAAATACCGAAAAACCATTACTGAAGTGCACAGCACAGGCGAATTTAGTTTTATAAATACATTATATACGTTTTGATCAATACCATGATTGCCGACTTTTATTTTGAAAATAGAGCCCAATTTGCTTGAAATTATAATATTGATTTCTTTCAATTCTTCACTTGGACTCTGCAACTATCATTCATCTCAACGCCTCGTTGCATTTCACCGGCAATTGGGTTAATTGTGCTCAGCTATCAGTCTCATACAAAGGCATTATTAAAAATTGCCAGAAATGTGGTATTGATTTCTTTAAATTGCCAAGTACATTTTTTATCACTAGCAATTGAATTGTGCTCGGATTTCAGTCTCATACGAGTGCTACAACTGCTTGTGCAACAGAATTGTATCAAGACGTAAAATGTGCTTCAATGTTTTCAACTTGGTTTTGACTGTTGTTGTTTTCATGTCAGTGAATATTACTTTGGTTCGTGGAAAAGTTAACTTTAGCATAGAAGCATTTATTAATACTTGTTTCAACAGGCGAAATGGGTGATGTTCACCAACCATTCATGTAAAAATGATCCCGATATTATTCCCAACATTACGATCCAAATACTAGACGGAAGAGCTTATGTGGACATGTGGTTTATAAAACCGTTGGTATTCGGTCTAAGAGGCAAGGTGAACTTGGAATTTCGAATGAACAAAAAGAAACCATTTGAACGTGTCATGGATTACGATGTTAACTATTGCGAAACGCTTCTCAAAAGCAGAGACTCTCTGACTCGACGCATATTTCTTAATATACTAAAAAAGGGCAACTTATCCACATCCTGTCCAATTCCACCAACCTACTACACCATAAGAGGATGGAGAGCCGAAGGACATCTATTGCCTTCATTTATGATATTTGGCGATTATCGCATTACAGGAACCTTGTACTATGGGAAGTTTAAGGAAAGTAATGCCAAGCCATTGTTATCATGCACAGGTATTGCAAACATAGTCGATTAAATAAATTTGCTATATTTTAACAATGGACACGAAAGCTGAATGTATATTTGTTGTTTTATCTTCGAGTTAAACGAATTTAGGTTAAACAAACCCTACTTATATTAGAAACATGTGTGTTCACATTATTGTTATTATTATTATGCTTATTATACAATTCGGGTTCTATTGGCTAAATATTGACTTATTAAAGTATGCATATCAATTGACGTTGATTACGAATCAGTGTTTCAAAATTGCATTTCGCCACGCTTCGTTGAATATCCACAGCCAATGAGGTAAACTCAGCTATCAGTTTTGAAAGATTGTTGAAACCATTCATATCGTTACTTCAAATGTGTTCAATTACCGCAAAGTTAACTATCTTTAGTTTCCTATTCATATCTATGAACAATTGTGTGGTAAGTCTACGAGATCACTTTGTTCAACAGCAGTACTTAATATTTATTGCAACAGGCCAAAAGGATGATATTCAGCAATGGACGTTCTACTTTCAACCGGGATATATATTCGAACTTTACTCTACACATCTTGAATGATTTAATTGACATGGAATTCATATTAGTGAAAGCCCTCCATGCTGGTTTGAAAGCTCATCTAAACTTTGAATATCGAACAGCTAAAACCAAGTCCTTCCAGAGGGCGTTTCAGATAGATATTGACTATTGCAGTGTCATCCAAGCCTCCAAGAAATCTCTCAGCAATCGATGGTTTGCTAGAATGTGGAAATTAGGTAATTATTCTAGTGATTGTCCAGTCCCACCAGCTTACTACTATATACATGGATGGAAATTAGACGGCGATTTGGTGCCTCCCTTCCTAGCAATGGGTGACTATCGCATTGCTGGCACCTTGTACTATGGAAAGAATCTTCAAAATGACAGCAATTCTATATTGAAATGCACAGTAAATGCTAATTTAGTTGATTAATAAATGACATTCAACAAAACACATTGAAACTGCCCATATTTCTTTACTTGATGTTAATACAAAGACACACTTCAAACTTTATCTTATTAACTTTTTTTAATCTTGTAATTTGCCACACATGCCAACAAAGACTAAACAATTAATGATGATTATGAATATGATGACTGTTCATTTAAAATAATTTATTATTCGCTCTGTTGCATATCAACAGTAGCTGAGCAAAACTCTGTTATCAGTTTATAGAGATTGTTTCAACTGCTCATACCGAAACTTGAAATGTGCTCCCCTAGGGTTAGGCTTACTATCATCAGTTTCTTTTTATTCATATCAATGCATTATAACCTGGTTTGTCTTCGGGTTCACCTTAAAAAAAATTAATCACTTAACTTTTAATTTAACAGGCTAAGAGGATGTTATTTAGCAGTGGACTTTCCAGTTACAATCGCGATTTTTTTTCGAACTTTACTCTTCGCATATTAAAAGGAATAATTGACATAGACGCCACAATGATTAAAGCTTTGCATGCCGGTATCAGAAGTCATTTGACCTTTGAGTATCGGTCAGCGAAATCCAAGGGCTTCCAGAGGGTATTTCAAATAGATCTGGACTATTGTAGTGTCATGAAAGCCACAAGAAATTCACTCAGCAATCGTTGGTTTGACAAAATGTGGAAATCAGGTAATAATTCCCGTAAATGTCCAATCCTGCCAGCTTACTACTATACCCACGGATGGAAAGCGGATGGCGATATGGTGCCTCCATTTCTAACAATGGGTGACTATCGCATTACTGGTACACTGTATTATGGAAAGTATCGGGAACAGGACAACAACCCGATATTAAGATGCATAGTTAATGCTAATTTGGTTGGTAAATAAATAACATGAAAACAAATACATTGAAACAGTACTTTCTCTATAGGCTTAAATCTTTTTCCTCTGACAGACTGTCTTAACATCATCATCACATAATCTGCACGAGTCCGAAATTATTAACACCACAGTTTAAGTGACTTAATGAGCAGAAAGTTTGGTTTTTAATTTTCCTTTATATTTTTGATAGAGAAGACAGACATCCAACTTTATCTTATTAACTATTTTTATCTGGTAATTAATGCTGATTATGCTGATTATGACTATGATGAGTGCTTATTTAAAATATTTTATTCTTCGCTCTGTTGACTATCAGCAACAGTTGACTTAAACACTTTTATCAGTTTATAGAGATTGTTTAAACTGTTCATACCGAAGTTTGAAATGTGCTCCACTATAGTAAGGCTAACTGCCATCAGTTTCTTATTTATATCATTGCATAATACCCTGGTTTGTCTTCGAACTTACCTCCGAATAATAAATAACAAGACTAAACATTTATATCAACAGGCCAAACGGATGATATTTAGTAATGGTCGTACTACTTATAACCGAGATTTCTTTTCGAACTTCACTGTTAGCATATTCAATGAAACGGTTGATTCGGATCTCATATTGGTTAAATCTTTACATGCTGGTTTGAAAGGTCATCTAAGCTTTGAATATCGGTCGGCTATATCCAAGGCCTTCCAGAAGGTTTTCCAGGTAGATCTTGACTATTGTAATGTCCTCAAAGCATCTAAAAAATCAATCAGTGGTCGATGGGCCGTCAGTATGCAGAAGATAGGCAATTATTCCACTAAATGTCCAATCCCACCAGCCTACTACTATGCACACGGATGGAAATCGAATGGCGATTTGGTGCCTTCTTTCTTAGCGTTGGGTGACTATCGCATTACGGGCAGCTTGTACTATGGAAAGTATCGGGAAAATTACAACAATTCTATACTAAAATGCACAGTGAATGTTAATTTGGTTGATTAATAAATGAAATCAAATATAATCCATTGAAACAATCAATCATTCTTTAGAGTTGGCATCACACTATTTCAATGGATTTAAAACTGTTTGTTGTGTGAGACTCACTGAACATCATCATCAACATCACCATATCATCACATAATCCTCAAGAGACCGGAGTTCTTAAGTGCAGATAGAATGGGTTTTCAAATTTCGCAATCTAACCATCTAAAGTCAAGCAATAAATTTACTATGAAAATAAATATAAAATATTCATAATAATAAAATAAGTAAATGGTAAAATGGCGTGAAAATACAAACAAATGTGTATTTAGGTATAGTTCCCGCCACCCATTTTATATACTACGAGTATTTATATTTGATTTATGTTTGAACGTAATGGAATTATTTAAAATACCAAATACGAGTATATCGGTATATTTCAACTATTTAGCGGGTATCTCATAATTGAGCAGACTCGTCTATACCCTTCTAACTTGTTGTTTTTTGAACATATATATAAAATATATATTCGCATTTATATGAGAAAATAAATAATTATTTTGGCCATGAAAAAAAGTGACTAATTGACGTCCGTATAATTGCAGTTCATAATCAATAATGCATAAATTGAATAATTTAAATTACCAAAAAAAAACTTAATCAGTAAGTGTGCTCGACTGTGGGATACTTGCTAGAGTATAAAATATACCATACACTGTCACACTGTCTTGCAAACAATCGAACTAAACATGTTCAGCGTATAATATACATGAATTTGGTCGCCAAATTTGCTCTCTGTAGCTCTTATAATCACGGAGATCTCGATTTTAACACTGACGGACAGAAGGACAATGGAACATGTTTACATCGTCTCGGCTGTCTGAGATGCTTCCTTCTGTCTGTTACATATATTTTCTGCTTTCACATAAGGGTTATAATACCCTTTTACCATATGCGTAGCAGGTGTATGAACATTTTTCTTATCTAGCAAATTAAGTAATGTATAAGCACATCTATAGTGTAGTAAAACAATAAGTGTAAATAATAACTATAAAAAATACGGTGCCAAATTTGTGTAGCTTTATTGAAATAATCAAATCTCCTTGAAAACGTGATATTGTTTTCACATTGTTTAACTTCATAACCTTTACCGTATTGCCACGAAGGCTTTTAAAGTGCAGCTCAGCAAACATTTGTAGTAGATAACATAGAATATAGGATATACATATGTACATATTTAACATAGACATAAGCTACACATAATTAACATGTAATAAGCGCTCACTCTGTTAGATACATACACACATAAGTTAAAGAAACACACACACTCATGTACATACAAACACCTAGAATAAGAAACATGAAGAAACATAAAAATAAAGTCAGTAGTTGACAAACAGCAGAACGAGCAAGGCGTCACTTTTATTGCGTCGGGAGAGTGAACTACAAACTCAGAAGTGGGATCAATTCGCGAGAATAAATAGTTACCGATTTTTTTTTTTCTCACCATTCGCCATCAAATTAAATACATATATAAAAATGGAAGTGGTCGACGCCAATAAATATTCCGTAGCGGAATTAAAAGAATGGCTAAGGCAACTGGGATTTAATACAGTCGGAAGCAAAGCCGTTCTGGTGGCCCGTTTAAGTGAAATCCCAGTGGCTGTACGTGGAAAGGCACCTAACGTTAGTGCAGTCAACGCTGATGTGTGGAGGGACGCCGGGGAAAGTACTGCAAAGAGAGACGACACATATGCAAACGTCGCGTTCATAAGAAATGGCGCCAACAGCCCAGACGCCGCAGCACATTCCAGAAACAGCGAGAAAACAGACGGCGAAAATAACGGCGTTCAAATTGCCAGCGAAACAGAGAACAGCGCGAACAATGTCGATACCAAGAACGGCCAAGTGTTGAGCAATGCAGTAATCGAGGCCGTTAAAGATAAAGTGGACAACGCTAGTGCAAGCATCGATTACGAAAGCATAACCATGTTGCAGAGACAAGTGCAGGCTCTACGGATAGAAAATGAAGCGCTCAAACAAAGGGGAGTCCCATCCGTTGGCCAAACAAATGCTACGAGCAGCTGCAATGAACCTAACAGCATGGTGATGAACATGGTCAAGGAAATGCTACCAACGTATGATGGTAAGTCACCAGCAAACTCTTGGGTGGCTCAATTCCAAATGGTGACAAGCATGTACAAGCTGAGCGACAGCTTAGTCCGTATGCTGTTGATGTCAAAACTTAAAGACGGTGCTCAGCAGTGGCTCTTTGCGAATAAGAACAACATTAATGAACCGATAGACACAGTGCTGATGGAGTTAACCAAATCGTTTGATGGCCACAAGAGCAAATTGGGTTTGCGTCGTGACCTCGAGCAACGTAAGTGGGTACCAGGAGAAAACTTCGCAACCTACTACAATCAGAAGTTACTGTTGGCGTCCAAATTACAATTGGATAAAGATGAACTCATCGATCATTTAATCGAAGGTATTCCGGATGAGAATTTGCGGTACCAGGCGTACATGCATCGGTACAAGGAGACGTCGCATGTGCTGGAAGCGTTTGAAAAAATGGAGCTAAAAATAAAAACATCCACCCAGGTACCAGCAAACAGGAGTGAAAAGAAGCTAGCAGTGAGGTGCTTCAACTGCAATTCGCTGGGTCATTTTGCAGCCGAATGCCGAAAACCTAAAAGAGAGCGAGGAGCTTGTTACGGTTGCGGAAGCATGGAGCATCAAGTATTGACATGCACCCAGAAGAAAAACAGCGATGTCAATAAATATGTAAGACCTTTTCATTTAAATTTTTTAGAAGATAATAAGACTAAGTTTGTTACAGAATGCCTCATCGACTCGGGAAGCCCAATAAGTTTTTTAACAATAACTTGCCTTAAAAATAATCTGAAGAACAACTTAGAAGAAGAAATCTATATGAAGTTCAAATGCAATGCGGAATGCGATTTTAATTTAAACAATCCAAGACAATGTAATTGTGAAGCAGTTAAAAATGAAATATGTTATTTTGGTTTATATAATATTAAACTGTTTACTTTCAAAAAATTAAATTGTTATGTGTTAATTAATGGAGAAAGATACAATTTTAAAATGTTTTTGGTGCCGGACGAGTCGATGAGGTTTGAGGCAGTACTTGGAAGAAATTTTATGAATCTATGTAAATTTAAGCTTGTGTCAGAGTTGTTTCCAGATAAAGGTACCAGTCACGGCGAAATGAATGCGCAAAGGGAAAAGGAAGTCGAAGAATTTAAGCAGAAAAACGTGTATCGTGGAGGAATAAGAGATGCAAACAAAATGAGTGAAGAAAAAGGAAGTCAGATGAGTGAGATAATTAGTGAACAAACAGAAGAACAAATGAGTGAAAAAATGAGTAAGCGAATAGGAGGCCAGATAACTGAACAAATGAGTGTGCAAATGAGTGAACAAATAGGAGAACAAATGGGTGAAAGAAAGAGTGCACAAATGAGTGAAGAAACTAACCATCAAGTGAGGGAGATAAATCCCGAAGAAATTAGTGATGAAACGGTCGAACAAATTAATGAGAAGATTAGACGGAATTTTAGTGTACTACCAATAGAATATCCAAAAGAAAATGAATCGTATACTTTGAAGGTGGGTGAAGGTTGTAATGAAAATTTGAAAACACAGTTGAACAAAATTTTTGAAAACAACTATTATTTAGCAGAGATGCCAGACAGACCTACTGTAAGATGTGAGATGAAACTTAATTTTGAAGATGTCAAACCGTTTCACTATCCACCTAGAAGATTATCGTACGCAGAAAAGGAACAAGTACAAAAATTGTTGGATGAGTATTTAGAAAAGGGTTACATAAGGGAGAGCGAGTCAGAATATGCATCGGCGATAGTTTTAGTTAAAAAAAAGACGGGAGAGTTAAGAATGTGTGTGGATTACCGTACACTTAATAAAAGCATGCTAAAAGACAACTACCCAACACCGTTAATAGATGATCTTATTGACAAATTATCAGGAAAACAATTTTTCAGTAAGCTAGATTTAAAGAATGGCTATTTTCATGTGTTTGTGAGTGAAGAGTCAGTGAAATATACCTCTTTCACAACACCATTGGGACAGTTTGAATGGACTAGAATGCCGTTCGGTCTGAAGAATGCACCTGCAGTTTTTCAAAGGTTCGTGAATAAAATATTTTCGGACATGATTAGGGAAGATAAAGTACTAGTCTACATGGATGATATTCTAGTAGCAACAAATGATAGTGAAAGTCATATAGAGGTGTTGAAAGAAGTATTCAAACGGCTAGTAGCAAACAGACTCGAATTAAGGCTAGATAAATGTGAGTTCCTGCAAAAAAATATTAAGTATTTAGGGTACATAGTGTCAGGAGATGATATTAAACCAGATGATAGAGGAATTCAAGCGGTGAAAGATTTCCCCATCCCGAAAAAAGTCAAAGATGTCCAAAGTTTCTTAGGACTCTGCTCATATTTTAGAAGATTCGTTAAAGATTTTTCAACGAAAGCTAAGCCTCTGTATGATTTGGTGAAAAAGGACAGAGAATTTAAGTTTGGGACACAAGAGTTAGAATGTTTTGAGCTATTAAAGGATATTTTATTGGAGAAACCAGTCTTGGCACTCTATAACCCTAGTGATGAGACAGAACTTCATTGCGATGCTAGTGCGTTGGGGTTTGGGGCAATATTAATGCAAAGGAAGTCTGATGGGAAGATGCACCCTATTTTCTTTTTCTCGAAAAGAACCACCGAAGTAGAGTCTAGGTATGAGAGTTTTAAGCTGGAAATGTTAGCCATAGTATATGCACTGCAGCGATTTAGAATTTATTTGCAGGGCATTCACTTCAAGCTTGTAACCGACTGTAACTCGTTGACGTTAGCATTTAATAAAAAATCATTAAGTCCAGCAATAGATAGGTGGATTTTAGAGTTACAAAGCTATAGCTTTACGGTGGAACATAGGCCAGGAACCAGGATGCAACATGTAGATGCTTTGAGCAGAGTGGGACAAATCTTGATGCTAGATACAAATACGTTCGAAGACAATCTAATTATTTGCCAAAACAAAGATATGAAAATAATAAACTTGAAAAAAGGGTTGGAGAAGACAGAAAGTAAAAGCTATGAAATGAGAAATGGAGTGGTGTTTAGGAAAAGAGGAAACGGAAACCTTTTATTTGTGGTGCCCGAAGAAATGGAAAACCATGTCCTTTACAAATATCATGACGAATTGGGTCATGTGGGAGTAGACAAAATGACAGAAGTTATTCAGAAAAGTTATTGGTTCCCCAAGATAAAGGAAAGAGCAAGGAACCATATAGAAAATTGTTTAAAATGCATTGCGTACTCAGCAAAAAATGGGAAAGAAGAGGGATTCTTACACAATATTCCGAAGGAGGCTGCACCGTTCGAAGTAGTACACATTGATCATTTTGGGCCAGTAGATAAAGGCACACCTAACAAACATATACTAGTGATAATCGATGCATTCACAAAATTTGTCAGGTTGTATGCGACGAAGACAACAAAAACTGCAGAGGTAATTAAAGCACTTAAAGATTATTTTCGTGCGTACAGTAGGCCGAAGGTCGTCGTGTCCGATAGGGGTACCTCTTTTACAGCAAATGATTTTGAGGAATTTTTGAAAGAGAATGAAGTTAGACACGTTAAAATAGCAACAGGCTCTCCTCAAGCGAATGGTCAGGTCGAACGGGTAAACAGAGTGTTAGGGCCAATGATCGCTAAACTAGTGGATACAGAAAAAGGAAAACATTGGGATACTGTATTAGAGAGTGTTGAGTATACGTTAAATAATACCAAGCAAAGGACTGTTAATCAACACCCTAGTAGGTTATTATTCGGAATGTCACAAAGAGGGAAAGCCATAGATGAGTTAAGTGAGGAACTCAAAGAACTCACAAATGTACAGGAGGATAGAAATATAGATGTTATTAGGGTAAACGCAAAAAACAATCAAGAAAGAGCACAAGAATACAATAAGAAATCGGTTGATATGAAACGGAAGCAGGCCCACAAGTATGAGGATGGAGACTTGATAATGATCAAAAACTTCGACTCTCATATAGGAACTTCTAAGAAATTAATACCGAAGTTTAAAGGGCCATACAAGATCAGTAAAGTATTGAGGAACGATAGGTATGTCGTGGAGGATGTGGACGGTTTTCAACAATCGCGAGTACCTTATAAAGGAGTATGGGCAGTTGCAAACATGAAACCGTGGCTGGGAACTACCAAAAGAAAAGAAGAATGTTTAGATGAGGATATATCGCAAGGCTGAAGGAGTTCGGAGCCCTCCAGTCAGGATAGGCCGAATTGTAGTAGATAACATAGAATATAGGATATACATATGTACATATTTAACATAGACATAAGCTACACATAATTAACATGTAATAAGCGCTCACTCTGTTAGATACATACACACATAAGTTAAAGAAACACACACACTCATGTACATACAAACACCTAGAATAAGAAACATGAAGAAACATAAAAATAAAGTCAGTAGTTGACAAACAGCAGAACGAGCAAGGCGTCACTTTTATTGCGTCGGGAGAGTGAACTACACATTTCAGCTCGATTAGACAATAATACAGTAGAAAAGTACATTGTGCTTCTGGAGTTGACTCCAGAACACACACGGATACAGACTGTCGCACATCTAATAGCAATTGGTCAGACTAGCAACTGCTTAGCTTTAGCTTCAGCTCGCATTCCACAATCAAGTTGTAAATCTTGAAAAATTGCCATTCAATGCAAACGTTTCGAAAATATTCATCAATGTGTTGGCCCGCAGTCGGCGAGACCATTCGATATGTACGTATTATTGGTTGCGAACTACGCGCCAAACAATGAAAATCTCTAATTTAACGTTAAAGTTGATACACTGTGACACTTTTGGGCCAATTTGCTTTTAATTCGACAGCTGAAATGGATAAGGAGAAAAATTGCAATATATATTATGCAGCTGCAAATAATTTATATTCATGCAACTAATTTAAATGTGATCTCAATACATAACTTACCAATAATTATATAAACTGATTATGTTTAAAATGAGTGGCTAATTTGTTGAAAAATAGCAAAAGTATTTTAATGCAGCTGCAAAAGTATTAAGGTAGTTAGATAATCAATAATATTATCTATTGACTCTGCTTAAATTGTTTCAGTGTCTTTCGATGCAACATATTGCACAGAGTGGCGCAGCGTTGAACCAGCTTCAACCTTCACATATGGCCCCCAGCAGCGTCACACACACTCACATACAGAGCCTTGCAGCCATATACGAGTAGAGGCTGGCAACCTAACAGCCAGTCAGCCAGTCAAATCTGTCCATTTGGCTAATAAATCCTTGAGCAGCTTATTGAGCAACGTCTGCGCATAAATATTATGGCTGGCAACTGGCCGAGAGCAAGGAAAAAAGGACGGGCAACGACTGTCGCCTGCCACTATGCGACGCCTCTCCATTCACTTTTCACTCCGATACTCTTGTGTCCTGCTCCCCTGTGGCATTAAAGCTTCGCATTCTCTGCCCGCCTCGTACGTGTTAAATAAAATTCAATGCTTTTTTCAACATTTTTTCAGCTCCCTCCCTCCCTCTCTCTCTCTCTTTGCAAATTCTTGAGCTGACATTGGATTTCGGTTGACTGTCGTGTCGGTATGCCAATGCAGCAGGACTCTTGTTGTTCGTGTTGTTGTTGGTGGTGCTTCTTAAGTACGCTCGCTGCACTAAAAGGATATGCAAATTGTTTGAATAGCAAACGACATGCTTAACAATTTTTGTGCTCTCGACTCTCTATGAGGAATGCAATCCAACATAACATTTCTCTTTAGTTTCGTTGTTGGCACTGCTGCTGGTCAAACAATTTTTCTTGTGGCCATCGCAATGTTGTTTGTTTTTGCGCATTAAGTTGTTGCTACAAGCAGAAGCAGCTAGCAGGCATGTCCTCCACCTCGCTGCAATGCACAGGAAATCAGGAAATGTTTTGTTGTATTTCACACTCGCTGGATATAAATCACAGTGTCCCATGTTACTCGGACCCCACACTCTGTGTTTCTCTCTCTCACTCTCTGTCGATGGCACAAACTTAAACTGCTCCCGCCTTCGCTCTCTGCTCGACTCTACAGCTGGATTATTGAATTAGTTGATTATATACAGGGCAGCAGGGAGGGCAGCCAGTAGCTTTTCTATTCGGGTTTTGTGCAGAGCAATAAATCTTTTGTTTTCCAGTTCCAATTTACACGTCTCAAATCTCATTTAAATCCGTAACAAGTCCAATTCCATGTTGCGGCATTGAGGGCTGCCCCTGCAACACTTCCTGCTTGCCTATCTCCAAAATCAATTTACTTTTAATGTTTGCTTTATATACTTTATCTCTTGTTTACTTTCAATTAAACAGTACAACTTCTTCACGACAAAATTAATGTGTTGTTTGAGTTGCACGTTAATTGCACATCAAAAACTGAGTTTAATGCGCCATCAGGCATGAAAATTGCGCAAACTCTGCAACATATGCAGGAATCAAGGTTGCTGCTAAGCTGATAAAAAAAAAGAAACACAAATCCGAGGAGGCAGCGGCAAGAAAGTTATCCGCTTTGGTGCTGGTATTTAGAGTTGACATCGACGGCAGATTGCGGCAGTCTGCGAGCGGACAATGGGACAACGGCAGGACAACAGCCGACAGGATAGGGAAATAAATACGTTACGAGTATATGGCAACAATAAGGCTGCCTTCCTCACTCCCAACTCAGCTCGCTCACCTTGGCGAAGTTTTCCGAATGGCTGAAGGCATTTTTACTGCCCGGTCTGCAATTGAAGTTTCTTGGAAATGCAATTTTGTAGCTTGTAAATCAGATAAAGCAGTTGTAAGTGGATTGCATTAGACTCAAATTTAGTTTAACGAGGCGGGCAACAACAAAGCCAAGAGATTGGAACTGGAAGACGAACAATTAGCAGGCACAAAGGTATGCCTAGGTCGCTCAATTTGCGGTGCCCACAGTATCTGGAGTAAATCACTTAACCCTAATCCTCGGACCCGCCTATTCATATCAATTTTTCAATTCGCTCCACAATCGGCAAAGAAAAGCAAAGGGGGAAGGATACAATTGTTGTACTGATTCACTCACTCTATGCACTCTCTCCCCCCTGCGGGCTTTCTTATTTTTTGTTATTTTTGCCCGACTACAAGGATATTGACGTTGTCGTCGTCGGCGTCGGCGTCGCCGTCGTCCTTCGCCCGGATGATGATAAAGTGCCGCACCAAACCGCATTTTTATATGCTAGCTGCCTGGCTGTCGTCAGTCGTCGGCGGGTGCATATTTATGCACAGTTCAAAGATCAAAATGAATATTTTATTTGATTTGATTCCTGCTTGGCTGAGCTGCTACAAGAAAAGCATTTTTAAGCGCGCGCCAGCAACGCGCAATCCTTGTTATAATAAAGTCCTTGGAGAGCGCCAGCAGCGGGCCAATTGTCTGCCTGCGGATTTGAATACTCACCGCGACTATGAGTGGATGATTGAATACGAGTGTGTGCCACATGAGTGCGGTTGAATGTGCAGCAATGCGCGGCATGAGCTGCTTCTCTGTGTCTGCTGCTTAATGCGCTGTTAAAGCGCCCAAAAGTATGCAAAGTCGAGGCGCAAAATGGGCAGTGATTGTGCTGCAAGTTCTATCTAAGCTGACAGCAAATTAATCGTATAGCTTTAAACAGCATCTGAGCTGCTATCGAGAAGTCTTGCCTGTTGTTTCAGCAACAATCAGAGCCAAAAAAGAGACGATACAGTTCACGCATACATTGAATAACCAAATGTGGCAGCAAGACAAAGCAAAGACAACGGGTGTGAAGTGCAAAGTTCGCTCCGCGGAGGATGCAAGTTGCGGCCTGGTCACCGACTCGGCTCGCTGCGTTCTCATCTCGGTGGCGCAAATCCATCAAACCCTGGATACGCCAAGGCTGCAGCGCATTTCACACGCTTCGCTGGAGTTGTGCAACTCAAATTGGCAGACAGGCAGCTAGGCAGCCAGGACAAAGCAGCAGTGGCAACGCAAGCGAGCGAGCGAGACGGCAATACGAGTACAGGAAGCCTGCTCCGACCGAGGCGGCGACGTCATGTAAAACTTTTTTGCCAACGCTGCTGGGCAAAACTTTCGCCGGCGTCGCTGAGCCTGCACAAAATGTGTGTCCAAAAAATGATTTGGCTGCTTAAATGGCAGTTGGGCTTTAAAAACATATACTTTCGACTTGACTCGCACACACTACAAGTATATACATGCTTGCCTAAATGCGCCTAAATGAATTTTTGAGGAAACTTTTGCCAGGCACCTTTGAGCAAAGTTTCGCAGCATGCCTCAAGTTTTTGGCCAAACACAGCCAAAGGCAAATGCGCAACTTTTATAATTATTTGATTTGCAACACAATCACTCTCTCGTCTTGCCTCGTCTCGTCGGGAAATCCTTTGCTCGCCCCGCCCACAACGACAATATTTTGGCAACTTCTGGAAACGTAAGTAATTTGAAATGCATAAAGTTGCCTGTTCAACGGCTGTCATCAGTTACAAATTTCTTGTGCCAAACATCCAAATCTTCACTCGAATATTCAAATTCACCTCAAATTGAACACACAACTGTCAACACACTGGAAAAAAAACACCTGTTGCCAGAACAAACATAGATTTCAATGTGTGTTATAGAATCAACAAATGGGCCCTACTATTGAAGGCGAATACAGACTGCGTTAGCGAGAGAGAGCGACGATCGCAGCAATTCTCTGCGAAAACAAAATTTCTGATCTCCCCATGTGAAGTGGCAGCAGTTCTGTTCAGCGAACTGCTGAATGCAGTACGACAATGCATTATCTCTCTGTATTGATCTTGGCCACTGTGTGCATCTTCGGCTCTTCGACGACTCGTCACGAAGTGGCGGAGGAAAGCGCGAGGGGTGTGGGAAAGCATTTAGCGACAGAGGCTTCAACTGAGAGCACTTGGCTCTTGAGATCGGTCACGTTTAGCCTCATGGCCAGGCATCACTTGAATACGACGGCCAAGCAGAAGCGGACTTCAACATGGAGAGCAACAAGTGAAAATTGTATGCAAAACATTTGCATGGTGTTCTTCATTGTCTACGTTTTTTACTTAACTGTTACTTTGTTTTGAAATACACAAACTGTGCTGTTGGAAACTAAATACAGATTGGTTTTATTTTAAGCAATTAAAAAAGTATACATACCTAGAAAAACATAGCTGCTATTAAGTACCAGATAAGTATTTCTACAAAGATTCAATCTGGAATTATATTCGACGAAGATTTTCTGATAAATTATTATTGTTGTTGTTGTTATTATTATTATTATTATTATTATTATTATTATTATTATTATTATTATTATTATTATTATTATTATTATTATTATTATTATTATTATTATTATTATTATTATTATTATTATTATTATTATTATTATTATTATTATTATTATTATTATTATTATTATTATTAATATTATTATTATTATTATTATTATTATTATTATTATTATTATTATTATTATTATTATTATTATTATTATTATTATTATTATTAATATTATTATTATTATTATTATTAATATTATTATTATTATTATTATTATTATTATTATTATTATTATTATTATTATTATTATTATTATTATTATTATTATTATTATTATTATTATTATTATTATTATTATTATTATTATTATTATTATTATTATTATTATTATTATTATTATTATTATTATTAAATATTATTATTATTATTATTATTATTATTATTATTATTATTATTATTATTATTATTATTATTATTATTATTATTATTATTATTATTATTATTATTATTATTATTAGTATTGTTATTATTACCAACATATTATCGCCATTTACTATCTTCCATCTGTAAAATTGCGTTTCATTAATCATAAATTACTTTGAGTACTTATTTCTTCTTGCTATGCTTTGTGAAAAATTTAAGTCTCCTTATTTCCAAGTGCTCATGAACTTGTATTGATTGTCGCTTTCGATTAATCACTAATGCCTTCGCTTACTGCCTTCAAATCTGTAACGAGGCGCAACAACTCGACCAGTCAATTAATTGATTGCGATTGGGATTAGCGGTCAGTGCGACACACAATATATTAAAATTCACAAACGTTTTCCACTTGAGTTGGCAGCAGTTTAGCATATTTTAAGCATTTCCCCGTGGCGGAACTTCAACTCCCTTTGTACTGGGCGACATGTGTTGCCCATATGCTAAGTATGCCTAGCCCCAGACCCCGAGGAGGACGTGGGGCTCGTCGCCCTGTGGGCTGTTGCTTTCGTCAACTGCAACATAATTTATGACGCTTTCATTAAAAGCGACAAGCGAGACAAACGCCCACACACAATCACGACTGGCAACAAATGTCTGGCTGCAAAACTGCCTGGACTGGAGTCGGCACTCCGAAATTTCAGTGTGTGTTTAAAATGTGTTTTGCTCGCCGGGAAGACAGCAACCGACGGGCAGGACAACTCCACTGCCGCTTGGCTACGTGCGCCAGACAGTTGTCAGGCGGAGCGGCGTAGATGTCGGCAACATTTCACCCCGAACGGTGTCAATTTTTTAACGTCAAACGGTTAACTGGCATGCCGCCCAGCGAAAGGATCAAGCGATCCTGGTGGGCGGTCGCAGTGCCCGCGCTCTGACATAATTAAAGGCCATTAATCACGTGTGCTGATTCAACAACGCCCACTCGCAAGGACTCCAGGTTGACCTCTCGTATCGCTGGGGTTAATCAAGCCACTTGGGGCGCAGGTCCTAGGCTGCATTTACAGTGAAATTGTGCAGCCAAGACAGGAGCCCATCGCATTGCTGTAGCTGCCGTATCGCTCCTTGTATCGCCTGTTCCAGAATGTGTCCAGCTGGACAAATTCTTTTTACACACGCCGCGCCGCGTTGTTTTATTTCCTTCTCGCCTGATTTCGCCAGCAACTTTTGTTTCTCCTCTTTGCATTTTCGTTTTCATTTCGTTTGTTTTTTTACAACTTTTTCTGCAGCAGCATTTTGGCGTCAATTAACGTTCTTTGTTGTGGCGTTACATTGGACACTTTTTCAGCCCGAACTCACACACACACACACACACACACACATGGTCACCGTCATAGCCAAATCTATGGCTCCACGTACATAGATTGGGACGTTGCGCTTCAATTCGCTTCAAAGGAGTTGCTTCCGGCGAACTAGACTCGCAAATCGCTCTACAATTGTTAGCTGTAAAAGTCATTTATTCTTTCAAAAGGAGTGGAAATGAAAATATAAATTCTTAGCAATTTAAAAACAAATTCATAGCTTTTAAGCATTCAAACGAATACAGATTAAGTGAATATTCACCAGATTTCTTATCACTATCTATCATTTTAATAAGTATGTGAATTTTCATGAATGTATTAATATAAATCACATTTACTTTGCATGCCCAATCTTTTTTTTATTGTTTTTTATTTTATTTCTTCCAAAAGCAATAGCGATGAAAATATAAATTAAAAGCGAATTAATTCATTTGAAGCGTTATCATGTTACTCATAAGACTACAAAGTATGTAAGATTCTTTATTATCCGTATTATCTATAAATTTAATTATTCAACCTTTTGAATTAATATAATATGTTTTCTACATAAGAATGTAGTACAAATCAAATGTATTTAATATTTAATTTATTTTTGTTTCAAACATATAAATGTACTTCAACACAAAACATATGTTAAATATATTAATTGGATAGCAATGGAAATATAAAATGTTAACAGTTCAAATTATTGAATTATGTATTCATATTATTCATGTAATCTTATCGTTTCCTATTGCTCTAATAAGTATGTGAACTTAACTTAAAGTATTTAGGAATACGAAATAAAATATGCATATGTCATATATATATTTCAATTTACATAAACATTGTTGACATGTTTTTCTTCTTTTTTCTATCAATAACAATCAATTAAATAGGAATATAAATTTAAGATAATGTATTTCAAAAATATATATATTGTAAATGTAAATGAATGTTAATATGCGTATCAAAAAGAAACAGAACCCAATTTGTAAGCTAACTTTAAATACAAACTATGGAAAGCGCAAATTTTGTATGTTGCACATATTATTTAGAAATCCATGCTTTATGAAGCTCCACTCAAAGTCCCTATGCAACTGACTACAGCGCAGCATTCGGCGAAAAAAATGGCAAAAATCAAATGAAGAATCCAACGATATGACAAAACAAATTCACAAATATTCGCTACACACACACGCAGCCATAGACAACACACAGACATGACATCCCACAGGCGCACACTCACACAGACACACATCGAAGAGATAGCGATAGCGAAACCGAAAGATATCGGGATATATTGATGCTACGGCAACGGCGCTTATATGGACTTATAGTCTCGCATATTGACCGCGACGGGGCAGCGTCAGCCTCAACGTCAGCGACACCTTCGCTACAACACGCTGAGCCCACTGATGCCCCACAATCCCCAATCCCCACGCTCGGCCATGCTGTGAGTGGGGGTGCGGGAGACGGAGGACGGAGGACGGAGGACGCTGGGGGATTGATTTTTAACGAGCGACATCGTGAAGCCATTGGAGCGCTATGAATGTTTTGCCCGCTCGAAGCGCGTGTAAAAAATTATGGAAAAACAATTTTTAATGGACTTAAACTGCTGCAAATGGTCGCCATGTGTCTGCATTAAAGGGTTAAAAGCGCATCAAAATGATGCAAACACGAGCGCGAGTACGAGTATATTTCGCTTGAAATTGCCGCACGGACTTTTGGCTTTGAAGTGCCCAATTAAACGGTCAGAGTTTGCGTTTGTTTTATATGCGACCCGCGACTTTTAGTGCAAGGCAATAGCCATACGGATTATCATTTAAATGGCCAATTGATTTGCGGACATCGCTCACGCCCATGCTAATCAGCGTCGTCACACGGGCCAAGAGCAACTCGAGCAAGCGCTGCTTGAAACAACACTCAAAACAGCAGGCAGGCTGACCGCAGTCTGCAATTGAGAAGGTGTCTCTAAGCCGAGAGTAACATTTAAATTTGTGCAGCCAAAAGCTACTTTGTGGCTTTAAGCAACAACAACAACAATGGCTAAGTACCAAAGTAAACATGGCATAGATGTCGCCGGGGGAGGCGGCCAAACTTTGACCACATAAAAGGCGACGGCGACGGCGACCCGGCGAAACTTTATGCAAAACGCCCGCGGCCAGTGGACACACATGCAGTGGAGTGGGAGGGGGTAGGGGGGGTCGACACGCTCTATGTGTTAATTTGGTTGGACGTAATTGTAACTTGGCATGCGAGGGCGCAAACTGGAAAAGTGTTTTAATTGAATTATTTTCATTGTGGCCCCAAACCGAAATCCTACTGCTGCTGCTCCTTGCTGCCTGCTCCCCCCCCCCTGCCCTCTGGCATTATTAACTTTTTCTTGTTGCTACAATTTATGCAAACTTTCTAAAAAAAGAGGCAGAAGAAAAACACACATACACACACAAAATAAAGAACGCAGCAACACGAATTGCAACAAAAAGTTAAATGAGTTAAACGAGCAATTTTATGAGCATGTCGAAAGTTTCACGAATGCCCCACAATAAAACAAGGCGACCAATTGTGTGTGGGATGCTCCGACCCGCTACCAGTTGCCACTTGCCGCCTGCCACTTGCCGCTTGCCACTTCGCCGGCTACGGTTACCTTTTGTTGGCCCGCGGGCCTCGCAGCCCTCGACTCGAATTTGTACCTGAGTTTTACTTGTCTAATTGTTTGTAAATGCAGTTTGTGTAGCCAAAGCATTTTATGAGCAAAGAGTCGCATGTGAAATCAATGGATTTGCATCTATCTCTGCTCTCTCCCCTCTGCCTTGTCTCTAGCTCTCACTCTCTCTCACTTACCATCTTTCTCGCGCTCACTCTCTCTCTCTGTTTGTCGCATTCGATACAACTTCTTCTACCTGTCACTCTCGCTGCAAAAAGTTTCGTTGCAAAGTTTTCCAAAATTCCATTGCGGCTGCTGAACAACTTTTTGTTGATAGTTTACAAATTGCAGATCTTGCTGCAAATTCGCACATGCAACACAATTACTTATCAATCATACGGTTACCTCTCAGATTTATTTAATTTAGTGCTGTGGTCACACTTAATGACTTCCATTAAGTCATTTACTCAATTACATCACAAGCGTTTTATTATTAATCAAATTAAAACTGCTTGACATATATGTTAAATATAATTAAATGACATTTTCAAAATGAATATTCCGCTAAATTTAAGTTTAAACATGTTAAGTAATTCAAACAAGAAATTGGCATTTAAACAAAATAAAAATTTTACAAAATTAATATTATTATGCATCCAAATATTCTCTGATGCGATGGCTTTCAAATTTAACGTTTTATCAGTAGTTATGAAATTAATACATTTTACATTTACTACTTTGCTATATTCTTCTGATATAAAGATTCACGAATATTCGAAAGAGATAAGATAGAAGTTTAAAATTAAAACGCTTGCTATAAATAAAAGAAAATTGTGTATTGAAAAATTGAGAATTTTGAATTTATGCTTTTGCTCTATACCAAATAGCACATTTTTAAAAACGAATTTTTCAAGGATTTTCTTAAATTCGAGAAAAGTGTAAAATTAGGAATCCTGCTATAAATAATAAAAATTGTGTATTGGCAAATTCTTAAGAATTTTGAATTAATGCTTCTACTGTTATCCAAATTGCATACTTTAAAAAAATGGATTTTTCAAGGATTTTCTTAAATTCGAAGCGGCGTTTATCAAGTGAAAGCTGCACGTCAAAATCCAATTATGGGAACCTACATAACATAGTCGCAATTATTTGACCCATAACTTTGCAGGCCATAGCAAAGTTACGCCGCACACCCCAGAAACACACACACACAGACACACACACACATGTGTGTGGAGTGCTGCACACTGGCACACCATAATCCCCTGCACATTCTTATCGCATCAGCCAAAAACATTTTCAATTTCAATAGGCTAACGAGTTGTTTTTTTTTCTCTTTTGGTTAGTGTGTGTGTTTGCTTCTTTCGTTTGCTATCAGCAAAAGAGCAAAGCGTCTAAAAATTTGCTCGCCAAAAAGGCCAAATGCAAATGGAAAAGCGGCCAAAAGAGCACCAGCAGCAGCAGCGACTGAAACAACAAAAACAACTACAACAAGGGCAACGGCAACGAAATAAGCCATTCACACTTTCAAATGGGTCGACTGACTGACTGCCTGTGTGTGAGTGTGAGTGTGTGTGAGTGTGTGTGTGGGTGTGAATTCTAATTCAAAGGCCAAACAGCAGCCACAATGGCAACACGTCGTCCCCGTCCAAGGCAACCCAATCAAAAAACGGCAGCTCGTTGGCAGGTGCAGGGAGAGCCAGAATTTTTCGGGCAGTGCATAGGTGAGGGACAGCCGAGGGGTGGCTGGCGTCTGCAGCGTGGGGGGTAAGGGGTGCTGCAAAGCGCAGGACGATGTGCAAAATGTTCTTAATTCTCAATTCATATGCAAATTTATTTTATCGCCAGCGCTGCTGCTGCTGCTGCTGTTGCTGCCTGCAACAACAATGAAGGATTGTGGCTGCCTGCCTGACTGACTCTGCTGGGCAGAGTGGAAATCATCCATGCACACACACCCACACTCAGACCACCCCCACCCTGCCCCAACTGGTGCATGGGGCTTGACTTTTGTGGCTGAGCTTGGTTTGCCAGTGGGGACTGTCGAGGAGGGAGTGGTAGGGGGGGCGACTCGTTATTGCTTGTAACTGTGCATTTCATAGCCCATTTTGGATTTTGAACAGCGCCCCAGCTCTTTGCAGCTTTGTAATTGATCGCACACATTACAAATTGAAAGCCATTCGAGCAGTGCTTAAATGCCAACGTTTTAAGCGGACAACAAAATGATTGCAGCCACTGTCTCTACACATTTAAGTGCATCATTAGACAGTCAGCTTAACTGTCGCCATAATCAACACTTGGCCATAATTAAAAGCGCACGCAACATTTGCTCTGCCACTTCTTGGCATTCGCCTTGTCCACTAATTGGCCAAGTCCAGAAGAAGACGCCACACGTTGCAAGTAATGATTATTGTAGCCAGGCTGGCTGGCTGACTGGCGGTGTCCTGCTGCACAAAGCGAGCGCCGGCAATTGCCAAGTGCCAATTAGCAAGCAAAATAGATTGTAAATTTTAATGATATACACGGCCCAGCACAAGTGGCTGTTCCGGCAACTGTTTTTCTTTTATGCTCTTCGCTTTTTGCCGGCTGGCACTGTGAAAAGGCAGCTCCTTGGGCAACGGAGTCAAAAGACGTTGACCGCTTGCTGCATCATTGAATATAGAATATACACTACAGCGTGTAGTGTGTCCACTTCAATTAAAAAGACTTTCACCCGTTGTGCAAAAAGCGCTGGCTGAAAGACTTGAAAAACACTTCCGCCTTACTTCTGCAATCCTTTCTCCTACTTTAGTGCTGGCTGCGCTTTGGTAAACGTTTGCAATTGCTTTGAAATTGCGCAGACGTGCCGTGTCGTAGACATCACAGACGTCCCACAGACGTCGGCCTGCAAAAAAGTGTCTACCTTCAGAGCGAGCGACGGCCATTGCAGCACAACATGACTTCCGCTTCCGTTTCGTTTCGCATGTGTGTGTCTGTCTGTGTGTGCAAGTAAAATCAATTCAAAGCCTGCCACGCTGCTGCTGCTGCTGTTGCTGCTTCTCAATTGCCCTTTTTTGTCATCAGCATCAACATCAAGGCTTCCTCATCGCCATCATCAGCCCCCTTCATTGGCACAGTCATTGCCATTGCCACTGTCATTGCCTTTTCAATTCGCAGTCGCACTCCCCTGCCGCCCCACGCTCATCATCGCTCAATTGTCGGCCCTTTTGCTTGTCCAGGCAGGCCAGCTGGAAAACTGTCGCCAACGTCTTCCTCAATCGAAATGGCCGAGCGACAAACCCTTTTTGCCATGTCCTGTCCCAGCGGACAGCGTCTTAAAACAAGAACTTGGCCATCAACAGTATTCCTTTGTGGCAGTTTCTTTCATACATACTTATATAGTTGCCACATGCCTCACAATCAATGCTTTGTAAATTGAAGCATACACAACCAGATCCGTCTTTAAACCAAAACTGAAAACATGAGTAACTTTCCACGCCTCAATAAACAAACAATCCATTGCTTATCAAAGCCAATGTAAATCGTAAAAACTGTCTATTGAAACAACTGGTTATATTTAAGATGAGTGACGGCATTTTGAGCATTACTTTTTTGCTATAAAAACCTTGACATGCTTACAATCGAATCATTCTAAAGTTTTGCAATGCGTTTTACATTGGCTTTGGTAGTCGCTCTTGCGAGCTGCGTGATCGTTGCTAGATGCGTCGATCCTGCGACAAGTCCTTCCAGCAGTCCCTCATCGGATCCTTCAACGAGCCCCTCCACCAGTCCTTCCACCAGCCCATCGACGAGCCCCTCCACCAGCCCATCTACGAGTCCCTCAACTAGCCCCTCAACGAGTCCGTCCACCAGCCCATCCACAAGTCCTTCCACCAGCCCATCCACAAGTCCTTCCACCAGTCCATCAACGAGTCCTTCCAGCAGCGACACAACTGAAATTACAGAGGAGCAAAGACTACGCCTCCTGGAAATACTCGAGCAGTTGAGAGCGAGACGTCGCCGAGGAGGACGTCGTGTCTTCATAATCCCGAGACCTCGCCTCAGGCGCCAAGGATTTGGCGGAGAAAGGTTCTATCGTCGCGGCTGAGCAAACTAGACGGCGATCTTATGTTCAAAATATGTAACACATGTTCGTGAAATCTATAAATAAATTGAAATACTGCAAGCAAATAACGTCGTCTGATTATTGATTTCTAAATATGAAATCATCATTTTGACTTTAATTGATTGCCACTTTTCAACTACATGTCATGAATATTTCAGCCGCAACGTCAACATCTTCTCATTAGAGAATTAAATAATGAATTCTTTCATAAATTTAGCAAACACTTGTCTGCAACTAATATCTATGCAAATAGCCAAATATTTGTTAAGCACGCTTTAGATGAGTAAACAACGAAATGCAAAGTCTGAAATCAAAAAAGAATCACTATTGAAACAACTGAATTTATTTTAGAACACTTGCTTTCTGTTAGATTTTGCTATTTATATCACGGAATAATTTGCTATAAAAGACGCAGCGCTTTCTCAGTATAATCATTAAGAACTTCCACAATGCGCTTTGCTCTCGGTTTGCTTGTCGCTCTCGCCAGCTGCGTGATCGTCGCTAGGTGCGTCGATCCTCCGACCAGTCCTACAACGGATCCAGCCACCAGTCCTTCGACAAGTCCTTCCACGAGCCCGTCGACGAGTCCTTCCACCAGTCCTTCCACCAGCCCTTCAACGAGCCCTTCCACCAGTCCCTCGACTAGTCCTTCCACCAGTCCTTCCACCAGTCCCTCGACAAGTCCTTCCACCAGTCCATCGACGAGTCCTTCCACAGATAGCACATCCACTGACACAAGCAGCTCAACCACTTTAACGGAAGCAGAAAGAGTTCGTCTGCTGGAAATCATCGCTCGCTTGAGAGCTCAGCGTCGCCGCTTGAGAATCCAGCTTCGCAACCGATCAGCAGCTTGTCTACCCGTGCTCCGGAGGAATCGCATCGGTGTGGTGAACAGGCGCCAAGGTGTCAGGGAGAGGATCATACGCAGGGGCTGAACACTAACTAAGAATATATGTTTGATAACATGTGAATAAAATGCGATTAATTCCAGAAAATTAACATTGTTTGATTTTTAATTAGATGTTATCGAATCACATAACAATTCGAATTTGATTCATACTAAAACGTTTTAATTTGATTAAGCATATTATTTATAAGGCTGCACTCGTTTTTTTTATACATAATATTTAATTTACAAAGCAAGAAAACTTTCCTTTAGCTTAATTAGTGTTTTTTCCTTCTTATTGCGCTATGAATTTTATTGTGTAAGCAAACAAACCGATCGGTAATGGAAAATTTTAACTCGCTCAAGTTCCTCCAGCAAATAATAAATAAAACTATTTGCCTACACTCCACCCAATTTCGGATTTGACCGAAAAGTCAACAAATTTGAGTGGAGACTGAGTTAAATAATTACATAATGTGTCTAAGAAGTGTCTATTTTGACAGTTGGTTGTATTTACAAACTGTTGGGAATTTTTCCCGTAAAAGATCCGACAATTTTGCTATAAAAGCCATGTAACTTTCGCAATCTAATCACAAAGATCTAATCATCAACAATGCGTTTCACATTGGCTCTACTGATCGCTCTCGCCAGCTGCCTGGTCGTCGCCAGGTGTGATGACTCCACTCCCGCAGACTCCACTCCCGCGGACTCCACTCCCGCGGACTCTACTCCCGCGGACTCCACTCCATCGGACTCCACTCCCTCGGACTCCACTCCATCGGACTCCACTCCCTCGGACTCCACTCCATCGGACTCCACTCCCTCAGACTCCACTCCCTCGGACTCCACTCCCTCGGACTCCACTCCCTCTGACTCTACTCCTTCAGATTCCACGCCCTCCGACAGCTCCTCTGGAAGTGACACAACCGAAATTACTGAGGAGCAAAGACTGCAGCTATTGGAAATCCTCCGTCGCCTGAAGGAACGTAACCAAGGCGGACGCCGTGTCGTCGTAATCCGCAGACCCCGCATCGGCGTAGTGGTCAACAGGCGTCCAGTTCTCGTCAAGAGGGTCGTACGTCGCGGCTAAAGCCTTGACAGAGATCTGCGAGTAAAAATAAGCGAATTGATTTGAATAAAATGCTAATAATACAAGCACAATTACATGGCTTAATTAAAATGGAGATCTGTAAACTATGCAACTTTATTTTACTGCCTTTTTCATCAATTTGATGTGATGAATCTCGTAACTGATCAATTTGAAATGAGTGCTAACTACGTATACGTGATAAATGCAAGAAGTCTTGTCTTTCTCACCTAATATCAATTATTAAAACTATGTGAAAAATGTGCACTGAAAATACATTACACATGAAAATTCCTGTTTAGTATGAAATGTTCCTTTCTGCATATCTTTTAAGTCTGTAAATTAAGTATATTATTATGTCTGTAAGTCCCATGTCGTCTCTTTGACGCTCGGGGTGAGAGTTAGGGACTGCTCGCAGCAAGTCGTCAGCTTCTTAGTTGAATTTAAGGTTGCGAAAGAACTACTTTCGATACTGCTGGCCTAGCGACTCAGTCAGTAACTAAATAAATTTTGATTTTACGGTTTGCAAGTTTATTTTCAGCTTGTGCTGCCTTTGATCTGAACAAGAAATGTAGATCTAGGTAAATATGCTGTGTTCACCGCTTTGTATGAGCTTCCGATCAAATATTATGTCAGAGGTTTCGTCGGGCTTGTGTAACAGACTACAGTTAAGACTCCAGTCCGATGATGAGCTTTAGTTAACTCGTATATCGAACTTTCTTTCTTAAGTATACCTTCCCTTTAATTTGAAACAAAAATTAACTTTTTTCAAAATTCTTATTTAAATACAAATTTTAAAGAATATGTGTGTCAATCTACACAATACGATGACAATCTTTGAATGATAGCATTTCGCAAACAAATACTTGACACGCGCTACAACAGAGACTTTCTAAAAACTTTAAACTCTAACAATTAATTTTCGATGTAAAGTCAATTATGTAATTTTGACAATTATGATATTAAAATTATATGTCAACATTTATGTACATCTAATTTAAGTTCTTCAGAATTTTCTCTTATTTAAATATTTATAATATTTTTTGAATTCAATTCACTAAAAGCTGCATTCTTGTAATTGTCAGAGATCTAAGGAAATAGGAAAGCTACAATTTTGCATCTGATATTTTGAATTTCCTCTATATCTCAGGTGCTACTTATTCTTCAATAATAAACATAATCAGCTATCAAATCCAGAAGTTCGTCTGTATTCCATAGAAAAACAATTAAGCTGAGTGTCATTTTTGTGCAAACGAAACAGAAAGTCCACTTAACAAATATTGATGAGAACGACGCGAGTGTATGTCAACAATCAGCTTTTACACACGATACAGACTCTTCTTTTAAGCGTGGAATATTCCTATAGTGCGAAAATAACATGTGTTTTAAAATGCTCTGCACATAAATTATAGAAAGATAAATAATCCACACATCGGTGGCAAAAAATAAACGCAGTAACTTTCCGCTAGTACGGCACTTCTCAAATAAGTACACAATTGCTATGAATAGCACACAAATTATTATATTTTAACTCTGCGATTTGGCCAATAGATCAACAAGGAACCCAAATATGAGATTAGAAAGAAGCGCTACTAAAACAACTGGTTATATTTGAAAAAGAACTGCGGTATCTTCCATTTAGAAGATCGCTGAATTTTTCTATATAAACTTGCCAACTTTCTCAACCAAATCATTCTGAAGCTTAACAATGCGCTTTGCCCTCGGTTTACTTGTTGCTCTCGCCAGCTGCGTGATCGTTGCTAGATGCGTCGATCCTCCGACCAGTCCTACAACGGATCCGGCCACCAGTCCTCCGTCAAGTCCTTCCACGAGCCCTTCCACCAGTCCCTCGACTAGTCCTTCCACCAGCCCTTCGACGAGCCCTTCCACCAGTCCCTCGACTAGTCCTTCCACTAGTCCTTCGACCAGTCCATCCACAAGCCCATCGACGAGTCCTTCCACCAGCCCATCGACGAGTCCTTCCGACAGCAGCTCGAGCAGCACAAGCACATTTACGGAGGCGGAAAGGGTTCGCCTGCTGGAGACCATCGTTCGCTTGAGAACTACTAATCGTTTTTTGAGAACCCAGCTTCGCAACCGATCAAGACGCTGTGCAGAAAGGATCCGGAGAACTCGCAATGCTGAGGTTAACAACCGTCAGAGGCGCGGCCGAGGTAGGCTCATTCGCCGCGGTTAAATCAGAATAAACCCATCATGAATTTGTGCAATTTGAAGCGAATAAAAAATAAGTAATGCAAGCATAATTATGTATTTGATTTGTGGAATATTTACGAATATTCAGCTCAGCTTTTTACATAGAAATTGAAAAGGATTTCTATTTGTATTTTAGCATATTTTAGACGTGTGTGTGCAAATATTTGGCAAACTCAAGTGTGCTCATAAAGCCAGCATTGTCAACAATCACAATTGTTGGGCGGAAACAATAGAGTTGTGCATACAATTATGTATGCTTATTGTGGCACATCCTGCAGCGGAAGCAGCCAGCCTCGAAATCCGTATGAGGCTCATTAGAAAAGTTTTTTGGTCATGGAGGCAGAATTGACCATAAAATAAATTGGAGTCGGCAACAAAAACATGGCAAATGAATTCGAGTGAAACAGGTGGAACAAAAAGCATAACAACTGCAGCGTGACAAACAATGGGACAGCTTGAAATGGGTTCAGGGATGGCATGTAATGCTCCTGTTCTACTGCTCATGTGTCAACGACGACCAAGTGCTGGAGGGGAGGGGTCGACGGGGGACAGCGACGACGACGATGGCGACGGCGACGGCGACTGCGGCTCCCCTGGGTGGCAGAGAGGCGATAAGAACAACGAACTGTGCGATAGTGTCACAAAACAAATAAGTTGCCTAAAAACCGCAAAACCAACAGCAACAAACTGGACACGACACGGCAAAACAGCAACAGCAACAACAACATGAACAACAACAGTGACCACTAATGTTCAACCGCACACAAATAAAGAGATATAGGAATCTAGCATGAACCTAGAGAGGCAGACAGCGGCCCCGGTGAGGGATATCAAGGGATGTCACGCGGTTGCAATTGCACTGTCAAAGTTTTATAGGCTCACGGAACATGCTGAGCTGCTCCTTTAAACTTTAAACTCGGAATTCGGTGGAAAGCAGCGACTAAAAATAGTGTGTAAAAAGATTTCCTATTTGAGAAGGAAGTGAATCAGAATAAATTAAGGATATTAGCTAACGAGTTATTAGATAAGTTTTAAAGAGTGTATATAAACAGAAAAATGTTGAAATATTGTTAAGTATTTTAGGCAGCAGAAGGACAATTATTGAGGAGTACCTTACAACCAAGAATTTGAAAGTGGCTTGGATTATTAACAATGATCACAGAAGTAACGAGTAATTATTGCTGTAACGAATAGAATCAGTGAGTCAAAATAGGGTGAGTGACAAGTTTGCCTTTTAAAAGGGAAATAAATCTAAGAAATTCAAGGCAGGAGTTGGAACTGAGGAGCTATTAGATATTTATGAATATAGTAAAATAGCTTAGGTACCTGTATAATATAATATAACTACAACTAACTATATAATAAACTAACTGAACAATGTTGAAATATTGCATAATATTTTAATGAACAAAAGGATATAATTTTATGCGCCAGAAGTTGATTGTATTGTCAACGATGATCTTCGAAGTAACGAGTAATGAGAAGAAGGTAGTAACGAGTAGCTAGTGAAGAGTAGCATAATATTATTATAATAATTAGAGTATATCTGAAACAAAGAAATAGAATGTGTTGCGATTATTTAAATTTAAAAAGTAATTAGCGTAATTGAAGTTTGCCTAACTCGTTAATCAGGTTTGCAAATTCTCGGTACTATTGAAAGGAATAAGGAAAACAAGTGTCGTACCATTGAAGTTACATTCATTAATCGTCATTTACCTTAAGCTTTGTTGCTTGTTTAAAGTGTGGATGTGAAGTGATGAAATTGGCGAGTACTGCAGTTTAATGTAATTGCTTGCTTTTGCACTCTCGACTTCTTAACAATGAATAAAAATAATCTTAAATTTAAAGACTTACGAGTGACATGTAAATTTAACTAACTCACAAAGAGGCACACAAATTATCAGTAGTAATGAAAGGAAAAGGAAAAACAAGTGTCGCGCCTTTGAAGTTGCACTCTCAGCGACTTATCGTCACTTTCTTCAACTTCAACTTTAAACGAACGAGTTGCCAAAAGCGAGTAGTGCGAAGAAGTGGCGAGAGCTGCACTACAAAGCAAATGCATACTTTACCACTGCTCAGCAATACATTAAAGTAATTTTAAAGAGTAACGAGCACCGTGTAAGTTTAACTAGCTCGCAAACTTTCTTCATCGCCACTTTCTTCAACTTCAACTTTAAACCAGCGAGTTGCTAATGGCGAGTAGTGCGTAGAAGTGGCGAGAGCTGCACTACAAAGCAAATGCATACATACTTTACCACTGCTCAGCAATACATTAAAGTAATTTTAAAGAGTAACGAGCACCGTGTAAGCTTAACTAGCTCGCAAAGGGGCACTCAAATTATCAGTAGTAATGAAAGGAAAAGGAGTAGGAAAAGGAAAACCAAGTGTCGCGCCATTGAAATTGCATACTCAGCGACTTATCGCCACTTTCTTCAACTTCAACTTTAAGCCAGCGAGTTGCCAATAGCGAGTAGTGCGTGGAAGTGGCGAGAGCTGCACTACAAAGCAAATGCATATTTTGTCACTCTCAACTGTTCAGCAATAAATTAAAGTAGCAGCAGTAATGAAAGGAAAAGGAGTAGGGAAAGGAAAAACAAGTGTCGCGCCATTGAAATTGCATACTCAGCGACTTATGGCCACTTTCTTCAACTTCAACTTTAAGCCAGCGAGTTGCCAATGGCGAGTAGTGACGAGAGCTGCACTTTAATGGCATTGCCTACTTTGAGGCGCACACAGCATTTGAAGTGCTCTGTAAATATTTTCTAATAAATTGTGCGCTGCCATTAGGGAGCGACTGCCTAAGATTTCATTACGCTGCACTCGAGTGTTTCCTGCCTGTCTGCCAGCCTGGACTTTGCCCCGACTGGCTCCGCCCACGTAATGAAAATTCTTGCTACGTAATTAGCAATGCTGCAGGAGCAGGACGCCGCTTTGGTGGAGGCGGCAGTCAAGTAGTTGAGAGTGTTTTTAATACGCATCAACAAAGTGGTGGGCAGTGCCAGCAACGGGGAGGGGGGACGTTGACGGAGGTGTCGCTGTCGAGCAGCTCCATTCGCACTTGACATATGCAAATGTGCAGTTTGAATGGATTTGGATTGTACGTGGCCTGCCATTAGCCTCGATGTGCTCTCTTTTTGTGGGTCGCCAACGGCGTGGAGCTGTAATTAAAGCCAAGAGTCGGCAATTTAAGCGGCGAGCACAGTGATTGAAATGCTCACAACTAATGGGTCACAGATCCGGCAGCAGAGCAGCACAATGCGGGCACAATCAACATCGGCTCATTGTCTGCATTCAAATTATTTACACATTATCTGCAGCGAGCAGCCAAAAGGCAAAGAATGGCCAAAGGCGCCAAGGCGCTCCCCAGGGCATGTCAGCCAGACAGTGGGAGCATTGTTATTTTAATAGTTTAAGTAACCATAATATGTTGAGTACTTTTTAATAAACTTGAAACATGAGCGAGTGTTTTGTTTGTGCGCGTGCGGCACAAGGACACCAGGGAGCCAACCAGCCAGCGCCAGGAGCAGCGACGTGGCAAGCTGCGAGTGTGTCTACAGCACAGGCCAAGATTTATGCAAACCAAAATGTTGCCAAAAATTACAATTTAATGGAGTAGACACTGTGTTTTCCTTGTTGTCCCTGTGTGTGTGTGTGTGTGTGGCACATAATGAGCAGCGAACTGCGAGAGCAACTTGCAACAGAAACTTGCACAAAGACACGACCTGAAAGTGCTTGTGGGGTTCTTTTGGGGCCACACAAAGCGTCGAGTGGCCAACTGGCAATGTTGGCAAAAGTAACTTCTCTAATTTTCTACGAAATATGAAGCCATTAAAGCTGCAACAGACATGGCAAACGAACGGCAACATCTTGACTGCGCCAAAGTCCCAGCTCGACACAGCGTGCAACATGCCCCAAGCTGCCAGGGCAGGCCATGTGGCGCCCTGTGAAACTTGTCCTCGAGAGTGTGAAAATAAATTCCGCAAAAGGTGGAGATGCCAACTCGTTTGCATGTTCCCCACTCCGGCGCCGCTTGCGACTTCTATTCAACTTGACTAAAAACATCTGTTGCATTTTTTTTTGTTTTCGTTTTTGTTTTTGTTGCTATTGCAACAATTTATATGCGCAAAGCGAAAAAATAAACGGAGCACGGGGACAAACAGCAACAACTAGTGTACTCTATATTTAATTGCCAACTTTCAAGTGACAGGCAGCGAGAAAAATGACCAGAGGTCGAGAGGCCCACTCCAGCCAGAAGCCCCATTGGCGTCGTCATCCCACACGCGACTATTCACATTCTGGCCAAGGCTCGCACTTAATCACTGCTGCCACCAGCTGTGCCAGCTCCGCCCTGTGGTTGTCGAGTCTCCGACTCCGCGTCCGACTCCGACTCCGACTCTGAATGCGACTCGGACTGCGAGTGTCCCTTTTTATTATAACACAATTCTATTGAGATTTATCGGCTTGGAAATGAGACACCTGCGCGGTGCAAGTGAATTACGTTCGCAATTTCTAACAGCATAGCCGACCCTTAGCACAAAGCCAACATTCTAAACAATTAGTCTGCAAGAATGTGCATTACAGTTCACAACACAATTAAGTATACGCACCTTTTTAATATTCATTTTAATAAGTTATGTTTATGATGTCAACCTAAATATATTTCTTCAAATTGAAATGTGAATAACTTTATGTCAACAATAATCTGCAGTTCAAGTTAATAAAATGTTAGTTGGTGTTAAACCTATATCCAAACTGCAATATTTTAGTAAGTGCCAAACATTAAAAAACAATTAAAATATATATGATAAAGCAAAGAACAAATCTCAGCAACTGCACTTCAAATCAATAAAATTACAGCTCAGTGCTAAAAATAAATATCTTTACTGATATGCAACATTTAAGTAAGTACCTGTTAATTAAAAAAAATATTTGAAATATATATGATAAATTAAATAACTTACAAAAAACAAATGTAGCAACTACACTGCAAATCAATAAAATGACAGCTCAGTGTTAAATATAAATCTCTTTACTGATCTGCAACATTTTGTTAAGAACCTAAAATTAAAAAAAAAAAAAATATTTAAAATATATTTGATGAAGCAAGAAATTCAAAACCCAAATCTGAGCAAGTGAACTGCAAATTAATAAAATGCCAATTAGGTGTTAAAAATATAATTAATTGCGGATCTGCAACTTTAGTAAGTTCCTAATAATGCATGAAAACCAGCAATTCAAATATATTGTATAACGAATACAACTTTCGAAAATAACATAACCATTTTCATAAATGCATAATCATTATACATTTTTAGTTGACTTCGTTTGCTTGCAGAATAAAAAATATATTATTTAAAGTAATTAAACCGTTTTGTGGCGTTGAGTGAAAATTATATATAAACTTGCAATTTAGGTTTTCAACAATTTGAATTGAAATATTTCCACATATTTTCGATTTAAGAGTTGAAAGACTAAAGAAATGTTTCAATCAAATTATGCTTGCGTAATTCGCGCCTTAAGGGAGATGACGTCAAGCAAATTTCCTTGATAATTGCAGGTGCGAAAATGAGGGGGAAATTACCGAGTGGAATTGATGTAAGAAAACGCTTGTTAAAATATACGCTCACCGCAATGACGGCTGCCTGAAATTAACTTCATTTTAATTTCGCTTGATTAATTGCATTGTCAGGCGACTGCGAGATGAAATGTCCAGCGTGTCGGGCGTCAGGGACTCCGGGACCAGGAGAACGCTGTGGCGCCCAAATGAAAGCGAGCCGATGCCAATGGAAACCGCATGCCAAGTGTTAAATGTCAGCCACGTTTTTAATGCAATTGAGCGACGCGCGGCTGCGGCACATGTGAGTGCCATTTAATTATAAATTAAAATAATATCAAATACATTTGCATACTTGGCAACGAGTTGGGCCAAATGCCATTTTAATTGCGACTGCAATACTACTGACCATCCAGCTCGCAAACTATTCGCGGGTGCTCGAGTTTCGGGCATCTGAGCAGAGTTGAGCTGAGTCGCCAGCTCGAACAATTGTTCTTCAAATTGCTTTTTAAGCACCGCGCAATTTTCATTGAAATTCCGTTTGCGCCTCGCCAATAATGTTGTACATTAAGTTGACTTTTTTTCGCTTTTGTTTTTGCTCTTTTTGGTATAATACATTTGAGTTTTTTCGGGTTGTCCCGCAAAACTGAAAACATGTTGTTCTATTTGGATTATTTCGACTGGGCATGGCTATCTAGTGCAATGGATATTTATTTTTATGGTCTTGGGTGTTCCGAATTCGGGAATTAAATGAAACGTAAAAAGCTAACTGCTTCCAAAAGTTGCCCGCGATTTGCATAAATGTCTAATGCCCAGTGCCCGTTGCCCGATAAACAGGTGTTCAACAGGATATTAAATGTGTGTTTTTTTTCCTTTGTTTTCCCCCCAAACTATTGCGTAGAACGGTCTAAAGCGTGCACATTATCATGCCGAGCACACGCGCCTGCCACGGCTTCTTTTTTTCGGTTTTTCGGTTAGTCATTTGCATAAAAGGCGTGATAATTAGAGGCATGTGTTTTGGATAAATCATAAAGCTAAGTAGAACTGCGCCGAGATAATGCCTGTTGCTGGGTGGTCTTCCCAGGAACGACCCTTAACACTTCGCCATCGATTCTTCAACTCTCTCTCTCTCTGTATAGATGAGGAAGTTAAGTGCTTGCAGAGGCATTTTATTAGGTATTCATCGCGTCGCCGCTTTCTAATTTCGAATTATGTACGTAGCTGTACCTGCCCAGAATAGATGGCCGCCTAGATAATATTCAGTAAACGCATTTTGATTTATGAATAATTACAGAACGCACAGAAATTCATTACACGCATTCGGAATTAATTGCGTAAGCTGCCTCTGAATTTCCACAACTCTCCAATGACATCATTATCTGATCAGCAATCACAGTCTAGATCTAGTTCTAAGGCGATCACAAAATACTGCTGTGAACTCATTGTGACTAATCAAAAACGCATCTCTTAGGGCAAAGTGATTGCAAGTGTCTTTTAAGACGCCGCCGCCGTTGCACCACGTTGCGTATGATTAATGCATTTGCAGCCAGCAAAAAGCGGGCAAAAGGAAAGTACAACCGTCTGTCGCCTGCAGCGGAGAGACAGGGCTCAATTAATGATGAAGTGCACGTCGTCAGATTGAGGCTTGAGGGGCAAGGAGAAGTGGCAATAATTGACTTTTAAAAGGAAACAGGTGGCGCCCAACTGAAGACGTCAGCAGCAAAAGAGCCGCTGACGTCAGCTGGACGAGTGACTCAACAGTACAGTACGCACAACTATTTCGGGCGACTACTGCCAGGATGAATCACAGTCGTCGCCAGCCGGCTTCCTCTTCCTCTTCCGACAAGATCCTACACATCTCTGGCCATGTCAGAGCAACTCCCAAGCTGTCCAACTTGGTTATGCGCTGCATGTCTGCGAGCATTATTTTTAATGTAATTCTCTAGGCGGCGCACTTTTATCAGCGGCGATAAGCCGCACACGCACCCATAAACCTCGTTTCGCTTCCACCTGCCGTGTCCACGGGTGAACAGTGAACAGTCCACGAAATGACCTTAAAACTAAATGAGCTATTTTATTGTTATGGTCAACATGCGTGCATTATTTACGAGTATTTACCCGCTCGCGCACAGAAATCAAATAACAGAAATGAATAACAGAATTTGCAAATTAATTAGGCGAGTGCGAGTAATTGCTCTCGACACTTTCAGTTCACTTCATATCAGGGGGGATCGCCTTGACCATAAGCAGATCGATGAAGTGACAGCTTCTCGCCTTGCCTTGTGTTGTCTTGTGTTGGCGACCCTCGCACAGTTGGCCATTCGATAATGCAAATGTGGAGTCGATGCTATCCAGCGAGTGATCCAACTCATCGCAACTGGGAACTGACAACTGCTAGCTGCTAACTGTCGACGACTGGCAACGGGCGGTTCGCACGTTCGGACGAGAGACGCGAGACGCGACGACTCGAGTCGCGTTGAGTCGCGTTGAGTCGGTTCCAGGGAGAACCAATGCCGCATACTAAGCAGGGGCGCTGAGGCCCCACTTTGGGTATATCCGAGTTTTAGCAAACAGAGCTCATTATGCTCATTTTGTATGCTTTTTTTGCCAATCTGCTTTCGTATATAAATCTAACGCGTTCCGTTGGATAGTCATCACTTCTTTGGTGGAAACTTCAGTGTCAAGTTTAGCTCCTGCTGTGATCAGTGCGCGAATCTAATCAAATCTCAAACCTCAACAAGTTACCCACACTTTCAAATCGCAATACCCCGAAGGATTTACTCAATCTGCACAACATCAACATGAAGTTCAGTGTTGCGTTCGCTCTGCTGCTGGTCGTCGGCCTTGTGGCCATCGGCGATGCTCTGCCAGCCAGGAAAAGTCAGTGACCACCGCCCCAAAGGATACTACACTCTGCATTTCATCCGACTGTCATTCATCATTCCCATCTCTCTCTGTCTCTGTCTCTGCACTTTACTGAAGATCGACAATACTTTGTTCCAGGAATGGTTTACTACCAGCAGCCCGCGGCGGCCGAATGGTACGGCGCCGGCGTCGGTCCCCAGCAGCGGATTATGTACATGCAGTACGTGCAGCCAGGACGCACCCATGCCCGCTCCACCCAGGCGGCCAGCGCGCTCGTCGCCGGCGAGACCGTTGCCACCGGCACCTATCTGAAGGGTAAGCGAACGAGCTCTGATCTTACTGCCATTATCCCGCACACACTAACCAATGTCCAACCCACCACTCCCCACGTTGCCCACGTTGCCCTCGTTGTGCTAACAAAGATTGCAATCACGCAGAGTCCGATGTGGCCCTCGGCGTCGATGACAGCAGCGCGGAGGGCGCCCAGTCCGACGATGTCCTGAGCGCTGCCGGCGCCCACGGTGCCAGCTCCGTGGCCGAGGCCTATCCCGACGAGGCGCCCGTCGTCCAGATTGCCGTCGACAGCAGCAACGCCGCCGAGTCCGAGGTCGAGCTGCCCGCCGCCGACGTCGCCCCCGTCGAGAACGACGATGCCGCCAAGGTGCCACGTGACTTCAACTTTGCCGCCGAGGAATCCGCTGCCGCCGCCGCTGCCGCCGAGGCTGAGGAGCCCGCCGCCGTGCCCGCCGTTGAGCAAGCCGCCGTTGCCGAGGATGAGCTGCCCGCCCCAGCGCCAATTGCGCCCGTGGCCGCCGTGGTGCCAGCCAAGCGTTATCTGCCCGCCAAGAAGAAGGTCATCGTTGAGCTGGACCAGTCCGCCGAGGATGTGGAGGAGGCCCAGGTCGCTGCCATTGAGGACGAGGAGGCCGAGAACGCCGTTGCCGACGATGTCGAGGAGGACGATGAGGATGTCGCCGAGCCCGTCAAGCCCGTCGTGAAGCGTCCCGCTCGCCTGCCCAGCGCTCGCCGTCCGGCTGCCAAGCAGCCCGCTGCCGCCGGCAAGCCCGCCAAGAAGCCTGCTCCTCTGCCCGCCGGCACCTTCTTCCCCATCGACTTCGGCGGCACCAACGGCGGCGCCATCGCCATCGCCAACTCGTTCAGCACGGGCGAGGGCGGCTCAGCCACCTCGCACGCCATCGCCTATGGCTCGCCCGATGCCGCTCGCGCTCGCGTCCGTCCCAATCCCAGCAAGCGTCGCCATTAAGCGGCTCTGATCCACGACTGAATGAACAACCAACGCCCAGTTTAAGATTCACCACCAATTCTTGCTAAACGCATCGCCAAACGGTGCAAACGATATCTTCTTCATTTCGAAGCCTGCAACAGAGTTTTGTCATAATTAGTCGAATTGTAAAACGCAGTACACACAATAAAAGGTTCTTTCTGTTTTTTAAATGCTCACCGTGTCGCAATTAAATACGATTGATTGTTTCTTGCAATGCAATCATTTTATTTCATATACTTGCTTTCAGTTTTCAGTAATTATTTCAAAACAAATCGAACGCAGTTCAAACTTAATACATTACTAGACGCAACCAAAAGACTTTTGGGGAAATCGATTAACAAAAACAGAACTTAGCGAACTTAGCAAAGTAAATGCCTTACATCGGTAAATGTGTGGGTAGAAAAGGCAAATCAAAAAAAAAAACATGAACATCAGCCATCGGTTGGGACTTAAGAGCTAGCTAATGGTTGTTCCTCAATCGTGATATCATTGTGTGTATATAATTACTCTTCTTCTCTGCATTCAATGCGCTAATTTTACAATAATTATTTCGGTGTATATGAATTCAGAAGACACTACGCTTACGCTTACGCTTAACTTGGTTGCTTTCTTCGCCTTTTTTTTGTTTCTATTCTTTTGTTGTGGTTTTGGAATTCAATGCAACTGCAATGTGAGTGCTCTTGGCTTGGAATTTGTTTATAACCCTTTTGCACATGTGCTAAAGTGAAGTGAGACTACCCCTCTATATGTAGATATATAGATGTGTGTGTATATATATATACTCGTGTATGCATTAAAAAACATTAAAACTAACTCGGCAACTGCTGAGTAGCGCTTTCTACTGTCCTCGCTCCTCGCTCCTCACACCACTATCAGTAGCCGTACTTGTCCTGCAGCGAGGACATGACATCGTTGGCCAAATTGCTCAGCCTGCCGGCCACTTTGTGCACTCCCTGGCGCACGCTCTCCTTCACATCGTCCAGGTCAGGAGCGTGGAAGTTCACCGCCGTCGTGTAGCCACCAGAGCCTGCAGAAAATCGAAACGTCAATTAATCCATTCATCGAATACAAATTAACATTTATTACTGCTGCGATTGCTCATGCCGCCGCCTGGCGTGCCGTCGCCAAAGTAGTCCGACGAGGAGATGGCGCGTGAGCCCTGAAAACGATTCAGGTTCGCGCTAATATCGGCCGATGATTGTTCGCTCGCAAAGAACTGATCGGAGCCAAAGCCCTTGGCATTGCCGAACTTTTGCTGTGCCGCCACAGGATCGTTGCTGTTGTAGCCGCTGCTTTTGCTGTTGCTTTTGCTCTTGCTGGCCGACGACGACGAGACGCCGCTGCTCGCCTTGGGCTTGTCGTAGTCACTGCTCGCCGCAAACATTGAGGTAATATTGCTGTGCGTGCCGCCGATGGGCTCGATGGTCTCATAGCCCAACGCATCCAGCTCATATTTGTCCAGCTTGCTGCTGCTGCTCCCAGTGCCCGACTCCTTCTTCTCACTGCCGCCGCCGCCGTACAAATTCAGCGAGTGATCGTTGAAGAAATTGTCATTCTCCAGCGCGGCCAGTTTGCTTTGTGCACTCGACTTGGGCGCAGCCGTCTGCTGCAGCGTCTCCATGTCACTGAGCGCCGAGTGCGCCACGTCGGAGCCGCGCAAATTGAAACCCATGCCCAGACGCTCCATCTGCTTGGCCTTGGCGGGATCGATGCTCTTCAGCTTGGCCTCCTCGCGTGTCTTCTGCAGCGACAGATCCTGGTACGCCAGTCGCATGCTGGCCACCGTCTCCAGCTCCTCCTCGGCGGTTTGTGGCTTGTCGGCCACGGCAGCAGCGGCTGTTTTGCTCTCATTCGCTGCATTGGCGCGTGCCTCGATGTCGGCAAAGTTCGTCTTCACTTTCGTGGCGCCCAAGCCGCCCACCTTGCGTGCTCCCAGCTGCATGACAACATAACAGAATTAGTTGCAGTTTTGTCTAAGCTGCAAGTCAACTTACGGCTCCCTTCTTCGGCTGTATCTTGCGCACTCCAATGGATGAGGGCACCGCTGCTGCGGGTGCCACAAAGGCATTGAGCAGATCAACGCTGGGCGCGCCCGTGTCGGCGGCCACAGCCGGCGTCGTCGTGGCTGTTTTGGGCTCCAGCTGCAAGAGAGTAGACGAGAATTAGTCGTTGGTCGAATGTGGATTTGCAGCAAGCGGAAAACGCAACAGATTGAACAGCGTGTCTAGTGTCACTTACCTTGGGAGTGTGGGACGCCAGGCTGATGTTGTTGTTCTCGAGCAATGCGTTGGCGTTGTCAGTGTCGCACTGCGCAAAGAAGTCCTCCTCCTCCTTGGCCGCATCGTTGCCCTCGCTCTTGTCCGCCGTCGGCTCCAAATGCAGCTGTGTGCGTGTGTGTGGTTTCGGGTATTGTGGGCAAGCAAGCAAAGCAAGGAACAAGAACAGCGAAATGTGGTCGAGTTAGTAGAACAAAAGTAACTGGGTAACGAGAACTAGAACATGGCAACGCAACGGTTGTGCAGATGATTACCTTCGTTCCATGCACCTGCATCGCCTGCTGAGCCTGCGCCGTCAACTTGTCCCGATACAGCTGAGCGGCCCGCGAATTGTATTTGACTTGGGCATCGCTGCTGGTGCAGTTGTGGGCGCGAAAGAATTGGGCGGCGTTCGCGTTGCCGCCCAGCTGCATCTGACGCAGCTGCAGCCAGGTCCAGTTGGTGTCCAGGTTGGTGCTGCGCACAAAGGTCAGGTGCACGCCGAGATTGCGATGCACAGCGGAGCAGTCGATGCATATGAAGATGCCGTACGTGACGGAGGACCATGTGGGCGCCTTGGTGGCACAATCAAAGCAGGACTGCCAACAAACATGTTAATTAGCACAAACCAATTGTGGAATTGGGAGCAAGGAAATGGATTTGATTTGCTGACCTTGTTAGCTGGTTGCGCACGCAAGCGACTGAAAACGGCTTCGATTTCTTGTTTTGTGGGTCCCGTTGTTGCACTGTTCGACATCTTTCTTGCTGCTGTTGCACTTCTTCTCGTTGCTGACTTTTGCTGATGTTTGCCTCCGTTTCAATTATGCTAAATTTTGTAAACTGTTTTCGTGGCTGCCTCTCGCTGTGCTTTGCCCTCTTCCAGCGCCTTTTTGCTTGAGTTGCAGTCACCGGGTTTCTTTTATTCACACTTGCGACTGCTTGTTCCAAGAGTTACAACAAACGTCTTAAAATTTGGATTAATTGCATTTGGAATCGGATTAAATGCTTTTGTAGTTTGCAATTCGTGTTCAAGAATTTTTGACGTGTGTTTTTCGTTCCAGTCCCCCTTCCACGTTCACGCTAGTGATGAGTTCAGGGTGACCGCAAGTGGCATACCGAAAAGTGCTTTTTAAGGCCCACGAATATACCAAATATACCGCTTACGCACGTTATGTTTGACTTGAAATTGCAACGTTTATCGCGATTCATTTGTTTGTAATGCTCATTAAAATTTAAAATATTAAGCAAATATTTTGCAATTTTATTTCCTTTTTTACTTTCATTTCAAATTGTACTTATACCATGACGTGTTTTTAACGGCTGCGCTCATTGGTTCCGGCGGTGGAACCAGTTATTTTTAATTAATTCAATTTCAAGTTTAAGCAACGTTGAAGAAATTTATAATTGAATAAATCTTGGCAATCAAGATCGGAGAGTCGAAATAATTCTAAAAATTGTACGAAATCCTAAAGATTCATATCTTACACTCAAGGTTCTTGCCCGAAACTTAGAAGTCCCTTCAGAGATAAACATTCTTAAGTACGGTGAAAAGAAAATGATTTCTAAGATTTGATGCCAAAGAGTTCAATATAATATATATGCAATTTTTACTATATAAGGTAGTATTATAATTTTGATCTACACATATAAAAATATATATAGAAACTTAATTTCCAGTATTTTGCTTTAATCTTTCAAACGAATTAGAAATTAAAGAATTGAGGAAGACTGTTAATTGTATGAAAGATCGCTTATACGAAAATTGATCATGAGACTTGGACTTAGATCCATAAATTCAATAATTTATTTATGACTAGATCTTGTGCTTTTATTAGACACAATACTTCAGAATAAATTAATTGACAATCAGTAAATAAGTAATACATCTTGATACATCGTATAAAATTGAGTGATTTTATGATAAGACGATAGCTTAACTTTCAGTCAATCTGCATTTCCTGCAGTTCTTTGGTCAATTCAGTCAGCACCCCAATCAAGTCGGGATCGTCCAATGATTTATTGTCAATATTACGCAGAAGTTGTTGGAATTCTTCAATGAATATTTCATCACTCAGAGTTTTTGTCAAATTCAGGAAATGATCAGCGACTGGTTCAGCTATATACATATATATGTAAATATTTATATATGTATGTAATAACAATATACAATTCTTACCGTTTCTAGACTTCAGTCCGACGATATACTCAAGAGCACGAGCTCGTTTCACACATTTCTGCACATGATTATTTCTCATGCTTGCATTTTGAAGTACTTTGGAACATATTGGACAATTGTGCTGGACATCGCAATTATGCTTCCCTAACATGGACTCGTTTATATTTCGATGACATTTAAAGCAAGTGAAGTTTTTCTCGATATGGGCGCCCAAATAATGTCGACCCAAGAGGCTTAAACGTTTAGCAAAATATGAGCAACTCGTTGCAGGACATTTGAAATTGGTTGATTCCACGACTATACCGTGAATTTGTTGTTGGTGCAATTCGTATAAATGGCGACTCTTAAACACCTTGCCACAGTTAAGATCGCAACGGAATTCCTCATTTGTCTGTAATTCGAAATTATCTGAAATGTGATTGAATAGAATGTGTATACTATTATATTGTACTTCAACTTTTCAATTGGGAAATTCAAAGAAGGAACGCGATATGGCCGAGATTGCTAAATTCTCAGATACCATGACTACTATATATGCTTGCAAATGCATTGCAAGCTCGATGGACTCGTGGCCAAACTTACCCATTTTGAGAGCACAGATTTTTAGGTTCAACGATTTCGAATGACAGCCTTAAAATGAATTTTTGAGGAAATGTAATCACAAGGTTATTCACACTCAGAGCTCGGTGCCAAATGAACTGAAACTTAAACTTTCACGTTCACGAACTTGTGAGGAAAACTCAAACCCGTGACAAACCCCAATTTGATGCTGATAGAATCGGATATATTATCTAAAGTCCCACAAAACCTCAGTGACACATGAAACCCTTTTACCGATTTTTGATGACAACAGAGTAAAAGATAGAAATGCAGTTGGTTGATGAGGTTGTTTCTGAAACTTAACGAATCTAAGGAAAACAATAATTTTAGGCATTTACTTGTTATTTTATTATATGATCATATAACATAAAAACGGTCTTTTCAATCTTAAGTTGACATTAAAGCTACCATTCTTTGTCAGCTTGGCGCGAATTAAAGTGTGAAATATACTATTTTAAGCACTATTTAAATTTTAACAGCTTGGTCACACTTTAACCAAAGCGTATCTTTTTGAATATTAATTAGAATGGTTTATTTTATAAGCTTAAAGAAATACAGTGTCCAGATATACAAAATGTTTTTTTTTAACAATACTGAACATATTTGAAAATTAAACCTTTGGCGCATCTTATTGAGCAAGAATGTGGCGTGTATTCATTTGAAGATGTATCTAACTTAAAATTGTCTGTAGCGTGGGTAACCTATCCAGTTTGCTTCATATTATTGGCCAGGCATGGTGAATGCCGCCTCCACATCCTTAGCACTACGACTAGTCTTGGGCACATTCCAATCATTCTTTGTCGCAGTTGCTCTAAAATTAGTCGATAGCGGTGGACGACTTTTTTTAGATTGACGCCCGCCCAGAGTTGGAAAATCATCATCGCGATTAATGCTGGCAGCAAATGCTGTATGATCGGTGGGCACATAGTCGGACTCCTGCTTCAGCGTCGACACACAGGAGGCAAACGAAGCGTTCGTGAAGTTCTCGTCTGGTTTATCACTGATTACCTGGAACTTTGTCTCTTGCTTCGGCGGCATATGTTTGCCAGGGATTGGCTTGATGGCGAGGTCGCCACACATATAATCGCTAAAGGTAAAAGCCCAACGCGACACCATGGAATGGACGCAGTACCTGCAACGATCGTTCTCTTCGTGGAACTGCAAAGAAGTGATGTCAATTAAAGAATATTATTGGCAATTGTTGTGCCTCACCTGACAGGAGATGCCCGAATGATATTCGAAAAAGTCGTTAATGAAGAAGGTGTCGGTGACACTCTTGGTGATGCCAGTATCCGGCACATCGGCAATGTCCATCACCTCCTTCTTGAGCACATAGAAGAGATACTGAATGTCATAGACCAGTATCTCCGTATCCTGCAAGTCCGAGTCGCTCGCCAGATAGCGGAAGCAGCCTTTCACCACAGGCATCAGATCGGTACTCGTGAACACGATCAGTGGGTCACTGGGATTGTCAGTAACTTGGCAACCCCGCAAGTAGTGCACAATATTAACATACAGTTTACCCATATCTGTCTCTCCCAAGGCATTTGGAGGCAGCGGCAAGTAATGCGTGGTGTCCGAATGATGCTGCGACTCGCTGCTCTGGCCAAAGATAATCTGACCTGTTGTCGAAACACAGTTGCATTTTACTCAGAACCAGTTGCGATGGATGACTTTGACTTACCTGGATTTATGAGAGAACTATATGCGGATATCTTGCCCGACTTTAAAGAAAACAAACAGGCGGCAAATTCGGCTGGAATATAAATGCCGTCTTTCTGCGTCTTGTCAAAGTAGTTGAAGGCGGCAAAAATGAACTTGGTATTTTCCAAATCTGCGTGGTGAATGCTTGCAATTAGTGTGGTGAGATTCTGAATAGTAGAGGAAGAGAAACCCACCATGCTGCGCCTTGCCCTTCATCACTATGCTATCAATGGAGCACTTCATGCGTGTGAGCTGCTTATTCGCTTCAAGATGCTGTCTCTCCACAGTGGAGACAAGCTCGCCAGTGGTGGTCCTGCGCTCCCAAGTGCCGCGTTCTGCGATTTCAACGTTTTTCGCTGCCGCAATGTACGGTCCACGCTGCTGCGTATTCATGTTCTGCACACAAACAAAATTTGTTGAATTGCTTTGTATAAACATGCTGTACTCACTTTCCATGTGTCGGCGCATTGTGCGACAGCTTGAGGAATCGTCAGGCGACGTCTTTCTGCTGTGCTGGTGCGCCACTCGTAGACGAAATTCATGAAACCGTTCTTCTTGGGTGGCATTTCTTAAAACAGTCTGCAAATCACAATGCTGAGAATATTAAATGTCAAGTGCATATACACACACACGAATGTAACATGTGTGTGACATACGTGCATACATTTACAATATAAATGAAATATCAAATTGAGAAATTACAACCAACACTAATTACCTATTTGTGAATGAACGCTTCAACAATTTAAAGTAAACCAGAAATAACGCAATGAAAATAGATTTCTGCGCAATTGAAATTTGAAACTGTGATCAACCTGCTGCGATCCCCGCAAAAGTAAAAAACGAATCTGCTCAACGTGACCGTACGCTATATTTCCAAATATACTATTTTTACACCAAAAGTGTGGATAGACAGTTACAATACCAAAATGATGCAGATTTTTTTTCGACCCATTGCATTGCTAATAGTTGGCAACGCTATTTTTACAGTCTGGCAACTTAACAGCTGAGTTCCGCGCTAAACCATCGTATGTGACTGTCAGCCGTTAGCAGTTATGTTGTTAACAGTAAAGTTTGCGTTACGTTTCTCTTTCTGCGTTAACAGCAGAAACTAAGCTCTTAAAAACGGCGCCATCTGTTAACCTTAGGCACTTAACATAGGATAAACATTTGCTTCAGAAGCATAAACAACACCGCGCAAGTCGGACGTGTGTCGCGCGTAATTAAAAGTTCTACTTGTTTTAGTTAGTAGAATGCTGTTTTCTAAAACTACTCGTGAAACGTTAAATTTTGAAGAGCGCATATTAACGGAAATGAGCAAATAAAAGGTGGGCAATATACGAGTGTATAGAGCCTTATTTTTGTCAATTTGCATCGCAAGCAAAAGCTCGGCTTCAATACAACATCTCAACACGTAGCTTGCCGGGCTTGAAAAGTGTGCTTGTGTTCAATTTGTGTCCCGCCGGTGAATTATTGTCAAGTTGCCAAGTTAAATAGTTATATTTTAAAGATATAATGCCACGACCTCTAAATTTGTTAAGCAGCAGCAAAAAATGCAAGTGCAAAAAGTATCCGTGAAAAAGTATAAACTACTCGCATAAGAAAAATACATATACACACACACACACACTCATAAAGTCGCATGCATGACGATCATTCATTATTGCTGCTGCTTCTTCTTCGTCTTCTTGCGCGACGTGTTTCGCTTAAGCTCACCTGGCGTGTGTGTGCGTGTGTGAGCGAGCGGTGTGCGCAAGTGTGAGTGAGACGGTGTGTTCCAGCGAGAAGCCGAGCTTTCAAGTTAAAGTTAAAGTTCTTTAGCTTGCGTCGGCGTAGCGTTGGCAGCAGCAACAGGTTAGACCCGTCTACAGGTTGGTTGGCATTTTTTTGTTCTCTTCGTTTGTCTCTTTTGTTTACATTTGTATGCATTTTCCATTTGCATTTGATTTGTTAATCACTCGCATTGCATTTGCCTAACGAACTCGCGATTCATCTTCTTCAGAGCTTTGCAGTTGTGTGAGCTGTGCGCTTGTTCAAATTACCTGACTTATTTATTTTTGTATTTCACTTATTTATCCCTTCTCCTTATCAGATGACTCAGCTGACACGTTCGCTCTCAGTTCTCTGGTTCCCCCTTTATATTATCGTTTTACTCTTATTGTCTTTTTCGCATTCCTCTTCAGCAAAGTTTGCTGACAAGCGCAGATTTCAATCAGTCGACTTATCATGCCCCAATGATACGTGACTGATCTGCAGATTCATATCTAATACACTTTATAAGATACGCTCGTATACGTTGCAGATATCTTTATAAACAAAGAAATTTAATTCTGGAATTTCACTTTTTTCGTGCGCTCTTTTCGCGTTCTCGCTAAACACATAAAAATGTCACAAAAATAGTCTTGGGCCACACCTCTTTTAGTGTTTTATTGCCGAATTGGCCTTCTGAGTGTTTGCCAGGACTTGACGACGCTGACGACAGCGCTTCCCACTTAGTTCCCTTACTTTATGACTAAATAAAGCCACCTTTCTTTTTTGTTCACTTCAACTCGTTTTAGCGAAAATAAATCTAAACGAGAATTCGAGATTCTCAGAGAGTGAGAGAGATCGCGAAATGCAAATTAATCTTGTTAATTTGCAATGCGAGTACTACGATTCTAATCGTCTGATTCTCTTTCCAAGTGCGACATTAAAAGCGGTTGAGCATTCGTAACTTGAATTACTGTATAACATTGAGTACTTTATGATATATAAACTTGATTGAAATAATTAAATATATACTTAGACTTACTTTGATTTATTGATAAAGCGGTTCAATGGCTTACTTGCTAATTCATTCATGAATGCTGTTGCACTTTGCAACCAAATTTTAAAGTAGCTCGATGAGTCAAATGAAATACAGTTCATTCACATCAGGTGTAAATGGAACGACGAATTTTATGGTCTAGATATATTTTTGTAACATTTATTGATTTGTCCTATTGACGTATTCAACATAATAAAAACTTTTTAATTTAATAAAATCTTTGGTAAGACTCATTATACGAAAATAAAATCTTCTTTTTCAATTGACAAAGTTTACTTAATTATATAATTTACTTATGTGTAGTTAGATTATTGCATTTTTATTGTCTGCTGGAATGATGTTTAAGAGTAACTTTAACATATAACTAAAATAATTAGAATATAGATGATATATATGAAGCCTAACTGAAGTGTCTCTCTTTGATTCCCTGATAAAAATGCTTGTAGCTGCAGACTTCAAGTTGAACGAGCAATCACGTGAAATATTGTGTTGTTAACGAAGCCAAACCTCAAGTGCTCCCATTTCAGTCGTTTAATAAGTCATTCGATTGGATAGGTCGCCATATGATGACCACGTCAACGTCAACGTCGAAGTCTACGTCGACGTCGCCGACGACGACGACGCTGGCTGGGGCGGGCTGCACCCATTTGGCCAGAATGTGAGTTGTGACTTGGTAATTAGCTTTTAGGTCAGTATCTAAACTCGACCTTTTATCAACGCAACGCAACGCAAAGCAACATGAAATAAATGAAATTCCCTTGCGTGTCAGCCAAAGATCGGAGGCATAGGAGGAAGTTTTCGCTGGCTAAATTATAGCAAAATGTTACCGAGTCTTTTGCCTAGTCCAAGGTTAGAGCTGCGCACGGTGACAATGTGACGTCGAGGTCTGGTCAACGGGGCGCACCCACAACCAGAGAGTTGGAGTTGTCCACATGACGTCAACGCGCTGTTTAAATGTTGTGTGTGGTTTTCCACATTTAGTTGCGTTTGAATTTTGTTGTTTTCGGTTCTCGGCCTCAATTCGCCGACACGCTGCAGTCGACATATTTAAAAAAATACGAAATTTGCAATTGCCACTGCACTGCGACATTTGGCGACAACGTAAACAACAACAAGGTGGGGGCAATAACGATAGCAAGAAGCAAGCGAATCTTAAGTTTTCTAATTGCTTTGCCATTTGCTAATTAAGTTTTACAGTTGAAAAGCCTTAAAGCCCTTATCAAAGTGCAACATTTTCGCAGTCGCTGAAAAGTTTGCATTTTTCACTCGACTCGCCTGCTGTTTGTCGTTAATATTATTATTGCTGTTGCTGTTGCTGTTGTTGCACTTGTTACCTGCCGTGACTGAAAGTCATTTAAACTGTTTTCGTTGTTGCGCTGGCGCTCTACAATATAATTATTTATAAATGTACAATGCTTCTTGCACCAGCTGCAGCCGCTTTCCCAGCTCCAAACAGCAACTGGCAAACGGGGCCAACTATGCTAATTCGAGCATGTTCACTGCGCCGAAGGTAGAGGAGGCGTAGGCCGAGCCGAGCCGGTGTAGGAGGAGGGGGAGGTTGAAGTCGAGGCGGAGGCGGAGTTACCCCTGGAAGTTCTCGTTCAACTCGTATTTGCAAATATGAAATGGGAGCTGTGATAAGGCGTTGATTTATTTGCGCAAAGGAATCGCAATAAAATTACAATAGTTTTTAAATATATAATATTACTAAATTTATGAACGTAACTACAATTAGGCACAATAATTATTTAAATATTAATGTTAACAATGATAACTTTACTCAACAGTTTTTACTCAAATAACTAATTTGCATAGCTCTTTACTGATGAATGTTTAAGAGTGTTGAATTTTACAAAAATTCTTTTAACAATTTTCTGAAGATATATCTATATGTTATGGGAGCATAATTCTTAAAGTGCTGTGGAATTCTCAACACAATGACAACTGAATTAGCTGATAGATAGAGTAGAAAGGTTTGATAGCATTTCCATTCATTCAGAATTTGTATGAAGCGCAAATCTTTTAAGATTCAAGTCACTTTGTGGATGCAGACTTCATGTACTTTATTTGGAGCTGACAATCGGGGAGTAGCGTTGAAATGTGAAATTCTTCCGAAACTCGTTGGCTCCATAAATTGGTGTCTTCGGCCGTGGCACGCGTTCTTTGCTGCTGACAGGCATTTTAGTATTTCGGTTTTCCAGTTCTTCGGGGCGACAGAGAATTTGGTTATGGACACGTTTGAGCGTCTTATCGGTCAAATTACTGAACATGTCTGCGAGTTGTTTACCATAATGCTGGAAATATGCAAATGCAGCAAATGCTGCGACCAGGCAAAGCTGTTGCTGCACGGGGAGCGTAATCGTGGGGAACCTGTAATACTAGTATGCTATGGAATATCTTTGGAATATGGAAATGGTCATTGATTAGCTTGATAAGTGGTGCGAGCAGATAGCCCCAAAAAAGGGTCATCCTCGTTGTGTTAACTTGGTCAAATCGCGATGGGGTCTCGCTTCACTTCAACTTCAACTTCAATTTCAGCCTTAATTCAAAAATCATTTCGTTTTCAATGCACAAATTGTTGAAACCGGTTTAACAGTTAACAGCAGACACACACACACACACACTGTCTCACACACATGCCACTGAGGTATTTTATTTACCAAAAAACTGAGTAAAAAGTAGGTGACGTAAAGCTCCGTTAGCCCTGCAATAACAACAACAACGATAGAAGCCAAACTGGTTGTTGTTATTATTTCTCTTTTTTGTTTGCTGCGCTTCCTTCCACAAAGAATCAAGCAACAACAATGGAATTGTCGAGCCCCGAAAAAAACGAAATTTGTCTGCGCACAGTAAGAGAATTTATCAAGTCTACCACGCCCACACCCATCCAGCCAACTGAACACACATACATACACGATTACACGTCTACATGCATTCATATTTACATAACCTGTGAGCGCTGAGACAGAGAGAGCGAGAGAGAGAGAGAGAGAGCTTTGGTTGACTACCCGTAGCAGCAACAACAATAATAAAAACAAAACACGTCACAGTTGCGTGGCCAGCTTTTATGCGAATGCGAAGGGGAGAATGGGGAGAACGACAAGGAGAGCGGCACGCATGCTTTGGCAGCTTTGGGCGTCAGCTTCACGGCCATTTGATGCGAACAGCGAGAGCGCACTACTTGTTGAATGCAAATTTTTGCATTCCCTCTCACGATCCAGCAGCTCAAGCTCGTGCTCTTGCTCTTGCTCTTGCGCTCCCGCTCTTGCACTTCGTTTGTGCAAGCTGCGTAATTAAGTGACCGGTAATTGAGTTTTAAAGCAACGGCCTTTCTGCAGTCTCTTTTGAGTGGCCTATCTCTGCGCCTATTTGGCCCAGCTTTGTTTGTTGCATTCTCTGCCTTTTAATTGATATTTATGCAGCTAGTTAAATGCGCTGCTTAAGCGTACCAGTCAGAGCGAGCGAGCACGAGTGGAAGTGGGTGTGGGATGAAGCGTGATAGAGCGATGCAACGAGAAGGCTGCGCTTCAGTGATTCTTTTCTCATGTTTTGTGTCTGTTCTGCTTTTACTGCATAACAAAACTTTTATTACGTGCTCTTCTATGTCTGCAGCTCGGCTTTGTTCTTATTGGGGGGAGGGTAGAAAGCTTATTGCATTGATTTAACGCCAAAAGTGCACTAAATAATTGTAAACGAATTGCAGACAGGAAATTAGTTTGGAAGTTCGCAGAACACAATTTATTTAGCTATCAAACAGAAGCGTTTACATTCCAAAGAGAGTGTGTGAAAGTAGAGATGTGTCGTGAAATTGTAAAAAGAATGCTTGCTTTAATTGCCATAAGATATACAAAGTAATTAATTGGGTATGCATTACGAGTTGCAAAATCGGAATATCTAAATTCACATGCCGCAAACTCGAGTTTCACTTTGCACTTCCGTTAATTAAACGATACACATCTGTCGTACCTTGGCCATGACAATTACCCCATACGTGGTGCTGCAGGTTCTTATCGCCTCGTATCATGCGCTGACGGAACTAAGCACTGAGCAAATTGTAAATAATCGGAGAAACAATGAAATTGCATGGCAATTACCCAGAGACCCACCTGGATTACTAAGCTACCACCAACTGCCTGCAAGCCACCCACAATAAAAACCCCAAGACCGACTTGGAGTGTGTAAATAAATTAGTTGATTGACTACGAGATACTCCTGAGACATTTGCACATCATAATAATCGAGAGAGTGACAGTTTTACCGCTTTAACTGTTGACTACAGGGTATATGAATTTCCCCATTAACAGCGGCAATTTGTATGCAATGCACAAAACCCCGATTACTGTGGTCATGCTGGTGAGATCTGGAGAGACAGGGCGCTGTCGTCATAAAATTGGAAACTCTAGAAATCGCGTGAATCACGACAATAACGTGACACAGCGTGAGTGCGAGTGGGCGGCAATCACTTGAAATCAAAAGAAATTCGACAATTGTCAATTTGCTGGCCTTATAGAGCGGGCACTTCGATCTTGAATAAACACTCTAGTAATAAAGGAAACAAAACGTGAATAATTGTTACAGTGGGGTTAATCCGTAGCCAACTAGCGCGGGAAAGTTGCCAACGCGCGACAGCGGTAGCTTAAATAAATTATGAATTAATTGTGCAATTGACCCCTTTAGTCGTCGGAACGAATAGAAATTGTGCCAGCACTTTTTGCTCTCACTACTCAAATACTCTCGAACACAAATTCGAGCACCAATTCGCCCAGTTTGCTCGCAAATACAAATACTCAGCTTAACAATTATGTTTGCGCAACTCGCGCGACCTCTTGTGACCTCTGCTGCCGTGAAGATCACGTTGAATGTGCGTTCGACTAACTGGGCTGCGATCTGTGACCCTTCTTGCAACTCGCCAGCAGACATGTGTGGTAATCACCGTTGCGTAAGGCCGCAAATTACATTCCATTACTTACACGAAATTGATGATGCTTAAGTTGGGGATCAGGTAGACAGTTGGGGGAACTTTATGCGAAGGAATTGTGGACTGTCTTACGTTACAAACGACTTGTTTGTTTGGGTTACATAAAAGGTATGCTTCTGCCAAAAGTATTTGTGTCATTCTAGCCAAAAATAAATGGCGTGAGTTTATTATTTCCCGAGCCGTTTTGATTAATTAAGGGCCAGGCAAACAAAAAAAGAAGTCTTGGCAGTTTTTGTGTTTGTCGCCAGCGGCTTCTAATTTACTTTTATGAAACGAAATCTTCTCACTCTCCTCAGTTGTTCGCGGTCAAGGTTATTAACCCAAACCGCGCCTCGTTTCGTCTTGACAATTCTTTATGCTCACGACGCGAAGCGGCGAGCGAGCGAGTAAAAAGCGAAATAACAATATTAAGTATACGCGGCGTAAGAAACGAATTAAAATATCTCATAAATGGCATAAAGAAATGCCAAAAACACGTTGCACACACACAAACAGACACGCAGACAAAAGCAACCGGTTCAATAACTGAGAAATGGGAATGAAAGGCACAAATTGAAATACATTGAAAGGGCAGCGGCCAAAAGATGAGACGCTGATGATGACGACGATGTTGTTGCTGAGTCAATCCCGCCATCATTTTCAATGTGCACTTAATGAAGCGAAATTATTGAATAAACAACAAAATGAAAAGTTCTATCCTCCTCATTAGTATCTGCATTACTGACCTTTGCCTCTGCCAAAAGTGTAGCTCCTAGGCGAGCTTTCTTCAAGGCAATCTGCGAAGCATATTTGTTATGCACATCATTAAAAATTTACTGCTCATAAAATGTGTGCATATGAAATATTGAATTTAGTCAAACAGCCTGGCAGCAAAAGACGCATAATTTCATGGAATACACACAGTTTTCTTTTGCTGCAAACCCTCCCAATTTACACATAATAAACAGTTTCCAACGGAGTGGGCAAACAACAAAGGCAGCTGTGAAAGCCGCATCAAAGCAGAAGCCTCTCGCTCTCTGACCTCCAGCTTCACACGTTGCCAGGGATTCACCTGCTCAACGAGGCTTAACTACAACGTATCTTTAGTGCGCCTCGATGTCTGCTCTTTTCTGCTGTGTCAGCTGATGAACTGCGCGATACATTTGCAATTTCACACCCATATGCCGTGTCTATATAAACAGATATGCTGATAAACCGGCAGGCAATTAGGCATTGACAGGCAGCTCCCCGATGCGGCCGATAGGACACGTGTCTGGCAGCCCTGGCAACGGCTTGGCTGCCGTTTTAAAAGGCTCTGTGTACGCAGCAACAACGTTTTTAATTTACTTTTTAATTAACTTCAGTTTAAAGCAGTCGAAAGGTTGAAAGGTTCTTCTTCAAAGACAATAATGGGCGCTAGAAATGACTTGAATAGTCTACGAATTGTAGTAGTTTTGTAGTTGTATGATTTCTGATTTTTACTACTTTGATCACCGTGAGAGCTTCGCTGCTCTAATAGTTCAATTGCTAATTAATAAGCCGATACTAATTGCTGACAGAAATCGCGTTAACAACAAGCGCAAACTTTGGCAAGTGAACGCGAGGAGGAAAGTGAATGACATTGCTAATGTTTGCTAATCGAATTTGAGTACTTAAAGCTATGGTATCTGTATCAATATTAAGACTACTTTAGAGTATTTAAAGTCAACTTCAGTTGAGCTGGGAAGCTTCTACTCAGCTATAAATAGCGTTGATCACTCAGTTCCCAGCTGCGTGTGCTCGTGCTCGATCTCGTTCTCGAGCTCGTTAGCTGTCAGCAAACAGTTACGTAGACGTTAAGTGGCAAAATGGCAACAACTTCCTCACTAATACGAGCTGAACCCAAATAAATCTCAGAGACAAAGTCGCGCTTCTGTCTCTTCCTGTCTTGGTCTGAGCTAATCTCGAGCTCTGCTCCACAAAGGTTCTCAAGCCAGCCTCGCACCACTCAACTTAGGTAGCAACAACCATGGAAGTGGGTCACCGCTCCACAGCTTTTGGGAGGGGGATCTGTCTGTGTTCGCCTAGTCGAGCACAGTCGCTGTCATCTGGCGAGTTGTCGGTTATGCTGTATATTATAATTGTTGGTGGTGGTGTTCTTGTTTGATTTGTAGTTACCACATTGCTGGCTTTCGTTACGGAAGCTGTTGACTGTTAACTGTTGACTGTTGACGTCTCTTTGACTCTTCTTGCTTTTCCATTTCTGCCTCTTCCATTTTCACGTTCGAGTGCATCGTGAAAAACTTTTACTTTGTGACGTCTTCAAACTCCATGCTTCGTTTAAGTTTTCTTCTCTTTTTTCGGTGAAAGTTTTTGGCTAACAGCTTTGGAGGGTTTTCAATTAACACAGCTGCTAAAGCGTCTCCCAGTTGGCAAAGCATTTGGCCCTTTTTGGAAAAAGCTTGTCAGCTGGTTCTCGCAACACAGCGTTGCAAGTATTTATCTGTCATTATGACAACTCGGACAAAAACTATGCAAGTTGTGCAAACAGTCAGCCTGCCAACGCCCCATGGCCGGACAATGAGCATAGGTGCATTGACAGGCCTCCAACTACTTGCACCGTGCTGCCTGCAACACAGCTGCCGCTGCTGCTGCTGCTGCCACTGCTGCCTCATATGTGTGTCGTCGTTCCGTTGACATTGTCATTAACGCTGCTCAGCAGTCTTGGCTTGCTGCATTGCCAACTGTTTAGTTGCTAGTTGTCCCTGGGTGACAATAGCTTTTGTGGCTGTCACGTTGATGTCCGTTCCACACGACAACACACTTTTCGCTCTTGCTATCGCTCATACGATATCTGCCTTCCTCTGGCACTGCTGTGTGCTTTGAGGAGCCATCAAGTATTGCATTTGACATGAAACGGGCTTTTATCCAATTTTTCCTAGGGCAGACCAATTAACTTTAATTGCTCTACAATATTCTCGAAGGATATTCGAGAATCCTTCAATGTGTAACATCCCCCACTTGGTCAACCCAAATTGTATTATAAACGTTCGTGGTTCATTGAGGACATAAATGTGTAGGAATTTAATTTGATTGAATTTTCTACTTTTCGTATGGCGAAGACTTTTTTCTTTTGGATTTACATAGAAGAATGATAGAAACTTTACTTATTGTGAAGACTTTTATTAGTGTTAGTATTTGTTACTTGAAGTTTTATTGAATGTTTTCAAATATCTTTTAAACAGATTTGAATTGCAGTTTGGATTGTTATCCCCAAATCTATTGTAACTCTTAAGTCTTGTCGATTTTGAGTTCAGGAAGATGTAATCGACAAGAATCCAGGCAATCTGCATGCGAATCTCATTGATGTACGTCAAGTTGATACTATTAACCCAATTTGTGTCATTGTGAGCACCCAAAGCGCTTCGCTTGGCCCCCCTGACTGATGCTAATGACGATAATGATGATGATGATGGCCCGTTGTCTATTCATTTAATTTGTCCGCGCTAATTTTGCGCTCGATGGGCAAAAGTCACACGAAGAGTCAACAGACAAAGATGCCACAAGTCAGTGGCAAGCGGGAAGCTGCAGCATCGGCAACGGGGCGATTCAATAAAGTCATTAGCTAAAGTAGCCAATGCATTGGGGACGCATACGAGTAGAACTCCAGCCTCGAGCTGCGTGCGGTTCACTGGCTCGCCAAATAGAAAGTGCAGCGGGGCGGCGACAAGAGGTGACTCTCGGTTGCAGCCTCTCGTTGCACGCACACACACATCGCTAGTGGGCTTGGCGCTCTGCAGTCAACGGAACGTGTCCATGTCGCTGCCAACTAACGTGGTCATAATTTTGCGTGCTGCTTAACGCCCCGAGCAGCTGACTAGAATGAACAACTTGCAGTTCGCGGTGCACCGTTAGTGGCCGGTTAGCTGTGAAGTTCGGCAACAGCGCAGAGCAGTTGAATAATGAGTTGCGTAACAAGCAACTTGTGTCAGCCAGGAGCCAAGTCAAAGCTGAGAGCTATAAAGCTGCAGCAAGCTGGCTGCTGTGACACGCAATTTAATAATGTTTGCGGTAAGCGGCTTAAGCTGCCGCATTTTAGAGTGTTCCCAATTTAACAATATGAGTTTGCCAAGGCAAAAGCCAGCACACAACTTGACAACTCTTGTTTCGCTCGTAGCTGTTGCTGTCGCCTCGTTCTTGTTTGCTGTTGTGGCCTAAAAAGTTTGCGCACCTTGCCATGGCAACAAGTGCCCCGCTTGCTGTCCGCCAGCTAGGCAGCTTGCCACAAACAATGGCCGAGTCGCGTTGCCAACTGAACGACAACAATAACAACAACCATAAACAGTCCACGATTCTGGCTAAAATCAATAAATTTGCTTTAGGCCTCGTCTCAAGCTGCAGCTGGGGCGGAGTTCAACGACAGGGGAGGAACGCGACGCGACGAGCCTGGGCCTCCAATTCGAATGGTTTGGAAATAATAACCCCACAGTCTGTGTCGAGAGCGCGACACGTTTTGCCATTTGATTCCCAGGCAACCCGACAAATTGAACTAAATTTCCTGTTTTCCTGCCTTTTTCTCCATTTGTTGACCCAATTTGCGCGCAAAGCGACTTTTCATTAGTCTAAGTTGCCTTTTGTTAAGGTTTCGGCTTTCAAAACTTTCGGGTTGCGGGCTCGCGATTTGCCGCATTTGATTAAGTGCCGACCAACTGCGGACTCTCCCAGGGCTCAGAGCTGAGGGTTGTTGGCCTCTTGCTCGCGGCTTGTGGTCAATGCGAAATTGCTTTATTTAGGCTGGGGAGTCGGCATGGCCTGTTAATTGATTCTCCGTTTAAAATACTAATGACTGTTGGGCCTAAATCGTATCGTAAACTCTCTTAAGAGGGGTTAACTGCTCGTTGCAGGCAAGGGTTAAGCAGAGGGATTAGAGTCGGAAAATAGGCCAAGATTTATGGGACAAACTGCATGTTGTGACTGAACACGACACCAACCACAAGCAGAAGCCCACACGACGTGTCTTCTTCCCACTCGTGTTGCCAACTTGCCATGCCCCCGCGCGTCCCTCTGGCAGAGGTGTCGTGGAGTCGTGTAAATCATATAAACATTGTTGCACGTGTAGACACAGCGCCTCTAAATCACGCATGGATTACCAAAAGAAATCAAATGGCCGAGAGCGTCATAAACTTGCCGCATTGGCCACAGTGTGGGCGGCACGCGGGCGGCGGGGGAATGCTTTGAAATTTATGCAAGTTGAAAGTCGTGATACAATTGAGAAAAGTTCAGTTGTTGACTTTGACGGGGCAGCGAGCGAACTGAGACTGCAGCGCCTTGGGGTAGGGTCTTTGATCTTCTGATCTAGTGCTGGAATCAGGCCATGGGCCAACTTATCGTATGTTTATTTCGATTCTGCGATTGTCTGTGCCAGCAGCCGAAGAACCTTTCGAAATTCGACAACCTGTTGCCTGCCTGCCTGCCCTCCACTGTGCATAAGTAGAACGCCACACAGTTATAATGGCTGATGGTTCCACTCAAGCGGCCATAGACGACGCGTCGGGCCTCCCAACAGCCACAGCAACACTCACAGCAATAGCAACAGCCGCAGCCGCAGCCAAGAAGCAGAACCAACTAACTCTTTTTATTCTTTTCAGTTTCTTCTTTTTTCGTTGCCTGGTAATTTAAGAAGCTCGCCTGACTTTTTGCATTCACTTTATGGCTGTTGTTGTTGTTGTTGTTTATAGCCTGCTGACTGTCTGGTTGTCTGGTTGTCTGGCTTGTTGTTGTCTATTTACCGCTAAGAGCAACAAACAGCGAACGCCGGCCCGGCTTGAAGCAACTTGAAGTTGGACACCCGCCACTCGCCACTCGCCACGAGTCGCGTTCAGCTTCAGCTTCAGTTTCCCGGTACTCTTCCATTGCCATTCGCTGCGCTGTTCTGTTTGTTTTGCCACTGTCTCGATTGCCGTATCGGCTTTGTCATCTTAAGTTTCGGACTAGTTTCTCGTTATGCTGCGCGCTCAAAGTCTGAGAACTCAGCTGGCACTTTTGTTTTACGAGTATTGCAGCTACAAGCTAATCTAGGCATCTAACTAATGCCTTTAGATCGCAACACTGCAGATAATTGGCTAATATGGAGTCGTGTATTTGAGGAATATCTGCTTGACAATCGCAGTTGAAGTGCCAATAATTTATAGAATTTTGATTAAATTGAAGACAAGAGAAGTCATGTAAACAGCACAATTGTGATAATCTTATATTAATATCCACATTGAGTAACATTGAACTGAAATGTAATTAATAAGTAATTTTGCAGAAGCAGCTTCAGATTATTGTATTTGATTTGACTTTACTCGAATGGGAACTAGCAAAAATAGCTGCTGCTAATTGTTAATAGCCTTTCAATTAGCAGAACGCTGTGGAAACATTGTTAGATTTGCTGAAATACTTGCGCAACGTGCAAGACACAAAGTCAAGTACAGCTGCAGATACGAGGAGAACGAATTCAGATACAGATGGTAGCTTGTAATTGAGGTTTAATTACAGGAAATCGGCTTATTAGAAAATCGGCTTATTTCAGAGCACAAATATTTGCAAGGCATTTAAACTGTCAGACAGTTGAGACAACTGTGCCATTCTCTGGCAGCACATGAGAGCACACACACACACTCGCACTTGTGATGAGGCATCTCCATATCGCACAGTGAGGCAACGTGCCACTTCTGCGAAAGCTTTTCCGCATTTCAAGGTCAGCGACAAGTACGATTCTCTTTGTGTATGAATGAGATCTAATTGTTCGCCATGTCGATGATGACCGACTCATGGGCTTTGCGATAATACATGGCAGTGGAGGTGCCCCAAGACAACCTGCCAGCTGCTTATGTAATCACATGAGCACATATTGCATTACATTTATGTTAGGTGAGCGGGCCCAACTGGAGAGTGGGTGGCAAGCTGGGAGGCACCTGCCACGCCCCACAATGCCAGCGCGTCCCACATCTAGCATTGACATTCCATAAGTGATATGCCACTTAATTGACGACAGCTCGTGTGGCTGGGCATTTTTTATTTGCTTTCGAAATATTTGGTGCCAGCTGCCGCAAAGCAAACACAGACTTGAGCAATTGTCTCTAATCATTGTTGTCTTTTTTGCAGTCTCTCGCTTCATTTCGGTTCGCCTGGATCTCAGTATTTGGCAAGGAGAACACTCGCAAGTCATCCCCATCGTTATGCTGTACAGTAGAACATGGCAACGTCGACACTTTATGTTGCTGGGGTGACCTGCTTGGGGTTCGTGTGCTTCGCTTTGGCCTCCGTCGCCATTGGCATACCCATTTGGGGTTACTACGATAGTCCGTCAGGTGAGTGCCCATCGAAAAACCAAGCAGCGCATTTGCATTTCTCATGCGCGTTCTCTTTTCATTCGTTTGCTTCGCAGGTGGCTATGACTACGATCGCGGCTACTTTGGGCCCTTTAAAGTGTGCAAGCAATTGACTTATAATCGCGAGAAATGCGGCAGCGACGTCTCCAAGTTCCGCCTAAGCAGTAAGTACCAACTAACTGGGCTCAAATGGGCTCCAAAAATACCAAGACCAAATCGGGTACAATTAACAGCTCATCACTAAAATACTAATAAGTGCTTCAATTACAATATGAGTATCTCACAGTCGAACACACTCGACTTTCTACTTTTATCTCAACTAAACGAAGTTTGAAAGCAGTCAATGAATTAATTTTGTTATCTGCCAGTGAGTTTTCGCCTTCCAAATCAAGCTTTAAGTATCTGCTTTCTTTTTGTTGCATATTCATTGACTTCTCAAACAGAATCCTGTAAAAAGTTGTTAGTTCGCCAAAAAGTTCAAAGCGCTTAGTGAAATCCTGCAAGTAATACATACAAGTACTTCACTTATATAACAAAGAAAGCATTAATTATTGAATTAAATCTGGCTACTCGTCTTTAACGAATTCCTTCTGGCCCTAAATAATACTAAAATACTAATAAGTGCTTCAATTACGATATGAGTATCTCACAGTCGAACACACTCGACTTTAACTTTTCTACTTTTATCTCAACTAAACGAAATTTGAAGGCAGTCCATGAATTAATTTTGTTAACTGCCAGTGAGTTTTCGCCTTCCAAATCAAGCTTTAAGTATCTGCTTTCATAAGTTTCTTTTTGTTGCATATTCACTGACTTCTCAAACAGAATCCTTTAAAAAGTTGTTAGTTCGCCAAAAAGTTCAAAGCACTTAGTGAAACAATAAAAGTAATGCTGTACGATAGCAGAAGTATAGATAGTACTTCACTTATTATTATATAAAACAAAGAAAGCATTAATTATTGAAATAAATCTGGCTGCTCGTCTTTAATGAATTGCTTCTCGCCCTTTGCAGACGCCGTCTTCGTCAGCGGACTCTTGGCTGTGGGCAGCTCAGCACTGCTGGGCATCTTCTGCATACTGTCGGTCATCCAACACGCGATGATATCGTCACGGGAGAAGGTGGTCATGTCCTACACATCACTGGTCATTGTCAAACTCATCCTCGCGCTGCTGGGTGGTAAGCATTTTGTGGTGCCCACTGTCTCACAGTAATCGCAGTCTATTGATTCAAATTGACTTGCAGGTTTGCTGGCCATCATAGCCGCCGTGCTCTTTGCGTTGCAAATCGATGAACAGGAGCGCTTCGGCTTCAAGATATCGCGTGGCATTTCCTTTTACATACAGGTGAGTCAGTGTGCAGTTTATTTATGTGTGTAGTTGCCGATAAGTTGTGACACGATTTCTTTATGATCTGCAGATAGTCGTGATTGTCTTATCGATTGCGCTGTTCGTGGCCGCCGTCTATGATGTCATCTTCTCGCGCAGCTCTGGCGGCGATCCCACAATGGCGCTGGACGCTTCCTCGCCAGCCAGCGCGACCACCTTCAACAACCCGGGCTTCAAGGAGCCGCGCAGTCGCAACGGCGTCTCGGTGACGGACGCCTCCGGCAAGCCATACAGCGGCATTCGCAACGGGGCCGGAACGGCGGGCAGTGTCGCCTCGATGAGCACCACGGTGACCAGTGTCTCGAATGGCTCCACGCTGGACTCGGTGACACGCTCCCCGCTGCGTTCCAGCCTCAAGAAACCACGACCCAGGCCAGATCCGACGCTGGGCATTCAGAATCCCGGCTATTCGGGTTCGGGCAGCTCGCCGCCGATGCGTCGCAATGGCAGCGTGAAGAAGGTTCGCATTCAGACGCACAGCACAGAGGTTTAGATGCGATTATTCCGCAGAGCATCAATACGACATAGAAGTAGAAACGACGACAAAAGACACACACAAAAGCAAACAAGAAGAAAACAATTACAAAGACTGTGTATAGTAGCAAGAACACAAAACGACATTTGAAGAAATACTGCAAAATGAGTGGAGAAACAGTTTCACGATTTCGTTAGAGTGGCAGACAAACAAGAAATGAATGAATATTGACATCAACAAATTATTTTCATTTGTCTTCCAAGTAAGTCGCAATGTTAATTTGTTTCTAAACAAGAGGTTAATTTAATTATGATTAAATTGTTTAATGGCAGGCAGTTTTTTTGTTTTTTGTAAGCAACGGTTTCCGTCCAAGGGCAAAGTCAAAGTAGTTAATTTAATTTCCATTCGACTTTTCGTTTCATGTGTGTGTGTGTATATTCATTTATACAGTACACATCCCTCAAGTGTCCTTAAGACCCAGGCCCAGTCCGCTCTCCGCAAGCTACAAAACAAATGAAATCGAATCACACAAATCACATAGAGAAAACCTTTCCATCTTTGTAACGATTTAGATGTAGACTAAGATTTCATTAATTTGCAATGTAAAATATAAACAATTGTTGCTAAGTTAACCATATGAAAATACATACTACGATTAAGCTTGTTTGTTTAAAAATAAGTTTAATGTTTTTCGCTGTAAGTTACAAATATAATAAATTAAACGCAAATTAAAATTAACTATTACGTAAACTAAACGCAAGTGGTTATCATTTACGAATGTGCATGCAAAATTTTAAAGATTCAAATTTAAATTTTCGATAAATACAAACTAGTTTTATAGGGTTGCCAGATCAACAAAAGCAGATTGGCGCCATCTAGCATGTTCTCTTTGAATCTTGACTGCATTGCACTACTTGCAAGCAGTTAAACTGGTAAGCAGTACAGTGCAACTGTTATATGAAGCAAGAAGGTTATTGTATTTAAATCGGCCGACTTCTGACTCGGTGTTTAAACAAGCAATTGGTATTTTAGCGTTGGCTACGAATGTATTTAAAAAAAAATGGAATCCATAAGTAGAAGATTTACACGAAAAGTGTCTGTACGTGCAAAGCAGTTGTAAGCCAGCAAGCAGTGCAGTTTACACTCCACTTAAAATGGCGCATAAATTTAAATTTCAAAAAATCAGCTGATGCATAAGCAACTGTAATCCCTTCGAATGAATTCGAATTGTTGAATTCTGCTTTAAACTGGAATTATTTCTTGCTGTTGCATTACAAAAATACATGATGATGGTGTGTCTACGACCCCAAAAGCGCAGTTGAAGCCTCACAGCATTCTCTTTGTGCTTGTTCAGTTCACTTTGATGGGTCTCTCTATCAGCAGAGCGTTTATTCACATTGATACTGCCGCAATCAACTGCGCGGCTTTGTTTACAATTTGAGCAGACAATCTCAATCTCAACTCGGGGAATATACATATATATGAGCAATTCATTCAAGCCTGAGCAGTCGATAAGCTAATCATGCCTTAGCATTGCCGTCAGGTGAAATAATTCAAAGAATTGGAATAAGTGGAAAGAGACAGACAGAGAGAGCGAGATTAGAGGAGAGTGAGAGAGAGAGAGAAGAGAAGAGAAGCTTGCAGCTTCCTGCGCTTGAAAGCGCTCAAACCTCCGGCAGTTCGAGCTGCGATCGCATTGTTTCAAGACGTCGCTTGATAACTAAATCGTACATACGCGCAATACAAGCAGAGTAGTTCACGCTTATATAGAGACGCGTGCAGCATCTAGTATATAAAACAAATCCGACGCCTCCATTCGTTTCAGTTTTGTTTATATTTCATTCGCAATTATGAAATCAAAAACATTGCACAAGTCTCAACTGCTGCTGCTGCTGATGGTGATGTTGCTGCTCGCCTTGCTTTCGTCAGCCCGTTGCCAGCCATGTAAGTGGATTTAGTTTCCGAGAACGCGTCGCTGTGACTCACTACCCCGTTCCCTCTCCACCATGCTAGTGTCGCCACCGGAGTCCTCAGAGCCATTGCGGCAGCGACCCTTCATATTCATTAAGAACAATGCGAGCCCCGAGGATGCAAAGAACTATCAGATAACTATCGAAAAAGATGCACAGCCCGGCGAGCCGTGTTTGACCATCAGCTGGAAGACCAATCCAGATGGCAGTGGACCAGCTGATCCTCAGATCTATATGGCGCAAAGTTACTTTAAGTTCGTGCCAGATGTGCAGCCCAAGGCGTAATAAACACTTCATCTATTTATTGAAAGCCGACCGATGATTTTCCATTTAAATATTAAGATGAGTCTGAGCGAATGCTAAGTGAGTTAATGGCCACATTTGAGAGCGGAAATGAAATCGCTATACGAATCATTTGACCACATTCAATTTAGTTATTTGTATTATTTCGCGACTCACACAGTGAGTCGCCTGCCCCGAGCACTAAACTTTTAATTGACAAACTTTCGCAAAACTTCCTGCTCAAGATGAGGGGGCTGCATAGTGGAGTTGACCTAATAATGCTGTATCACAAGCAAATTATGCTTGCTGCTCTGCGAGTGTGTGTGTGTGTGTGGAGCCTTTTTGGCTTATAGTTTGGCATTAATCTCGGGCACTGAATATGCTTTGAATCATTTGGAATTTTGCGCCGTTTTGTTGGGTTTGGGGGACCATGCAAACTTTTGCTGATTGGCACCATTTGCATTTTAGATGGCTAATTCTGCGAAATCCATGACTGGAACAGGTTGCAAATTCTGGTCTACGAATTCTTCATTTAATTGTTACGGCTGTTGCTTCTGCTTCTGCTCGCCAACGTACAGTGGGGTGTAGTGCGAGTCGAGTGCCTTTCATTTTCATTTTCATTTTAATTAACCAACTTTAGGCATTTATTTTCATTTGCGAACTTTTCTGTTGCAACTCGCTGGCAACTTTTCGCCCGGCGACGCTGCTGAAGCACACAAAATATTTCATTGAATGCAAGGGAATGGTGCTTGGCTTCGTGGCTTTGTAAATTATGCAATGTATTCGCGAGTTTATGAATAGATTTAATACATTATATGATACCAAAAAAAAACTATAAATAACTGCCAAATCAGGTCACCACACGGCGTCCTTTTGAAGATGCGGTTGCATTTGAATTTTCATAATTTGCCGCAATATGCAAAGTGTAGAATTTAATTAATCGTATTTCACGCGCATTATTGCACTATTTAGCCAGTGAAAATATTTGCAAAATTAAGCCACCAACACCCTGTAAAGTTCGCAACGATTTACTGGACTTTTTGACTTCTCATTCAACAAGTTCAATAAGAGATTCGAAAGGCTAACGAGATTACGTATACGTAATGCAGCAAAAGATCATGTCAAGCAAATTGATATAGTCGCCGCTTCAATCTAATCAAAATGATTACTAATCTGTCTATTAACTCTCTAACATTACGTACGTTGGCTGCTGCAAAGGCAATAGAAGTGAAGAGAAGATAATAATAGTATTTCTAGCTGAATGCAATGTGTATAATTTGCAATTATATTCAACAAGTTGAAGCTCAAAGAATTCGCACATCAAATGCAGTATTTTAGTAATTACGAGTTGAGGGAAGAGCATTTGCGGTGCTTGTTAATGTTGTTTGTTGTTAAAGCCACTTTCTGTCTGCCCGCACACACACACACACACACATGTATACAGACAATACGAGCACGCGTGTGCGTGTGTTTGCCATGACAAATATGCAGTTTGAAAATGTTTAAAGAATTTTCCGCCGACATGTTGTTTGAGAATTTATTGCAGCTCGCATTACATTGCCAATTTACAACCCTTGCTTCGGCCCGGCATGCGACGGCAACATTTGTTGCGGCGCTGTCGAAACTGCAGCGCTGAAACGCAGCTTTCAACGCGTTGCAGCAACTGCAGTTGCTCTTGTTGATGCTGTGGGTGGGCTGTACAGTGTACACCATGCCATGTTATTGTTACCGCTAACAATTTGTTACTGCCGCCCGAATTGAATTTATGTGCGAGGATCTATTAATATTTTGCGCAGCATTTAAGGCTTAAGCTTTAAGGTTTGCCATCTTACCAGACGTTTATTAGACTAAATGTGAGCGGCAACTGCGTTCAGAGCTGCACTGAAACTGGCTGCGTAAAAAGAGTTCAGTGCAGTGCTAAGCACAGTGCGGCATGCAACTAGGAAACAATAACAATTTAGCAGGGAATATTGCAGCTCAGAGGTCGCCCTCCTCCACTTTGAACGTGTTGCCCTCCAGGTCGAGGAAGACGGGCTCGTAGACGGGATCGTCGTTCTCCTCCTCGAGCAGACAGTAGATGTTGTTCGACTCCTGCTTGATGATCTCAGTGCCCAGCTTGTGCCAGAAGGGACGACAGCGATTCTTCCACTGCCGCAGGTTGAAGAAGGCGCAGTAGCGCGAGTTCGACGCCTTCAACATGGCCATGTAGAGCGGCGTTATCTCGTCGGCCAGCAGCTTGCCCATGAGGAAGACGGCCGTCTTCTTGCGGTGGTTGTCGTTGAAGTCAATGTAGATGCTCTTCGCCTGGTTGTAGCACTTCTTGGCAATGCCCGTCTTCTGCGTGTCGCGGGCAAACAGTTTGCCCAGATTCAGCAGAATCTCCGCCTCGTGGTCCTTGTGATCATAGAGACGCGACAGGCGCAGAGCTCGCTTGAAGTTCGAGATGGCCTTGTCCACGTGATCGAAGCTAAGGAAGGGAGTGAGGTTGAAAAGATTCGTTAAATTTAATTAGATGCCAATACAAGCGAGACTCCATAATGCAGGTAACACATGAGATGGATAGAAATACAAATGAAGTATATAGATATTAATGGAATAGAAAATGTCAGATACAGATAAATCAACGGATGATAGCAGCCGATGAGATAGTCTCATATTAAATACATAGAGATGAGCATGAAGTTGTACACAAATAAATATACTACTGTAAACACTAATGTTGATACACATTGCTACAAATTAGACATGCTGAAATACAAAGATACAAAATGAATAGACAAAGTTGTGAAAATCTCCATAAATTAAACTAATACATAACTGAAAAACGGTACAAATTGAAAACAAAAAGTCAGATAACTTAGCGAAAATTAAATAGATAATTGATTGCACAGATTAAACAGTCGTTGATACAAATGCAGATAGTCAAATATATGCAGAATTGAATATTTAGTTGCATAAATCTAATGCAGAAATGGCAAAATATACAGATTGAATAGCCAAAGAGAGGAAACTCAGATGGAGAAGGTTCAACAGATTGTTGAGTACAGATATAAATAATATATACATTATACAGATATAATGTAAACAATTGCAGCTATATAAGCAGATAGTTCTAGTTGAAATCTTTTGCTAGAGACAGACAAATGTTGACAGCTGGAAGAGAGCTCACCTTTCGGCGCATTGGCCCAGATAGAGATACAGTTTGATGTTGAGCTTCACGAATCTGTACTCCGTGCAGGCGACAATGTCGGGCTTGATCTGCTCCAGGCATTGCTGAGCCGCGTGATACTTGCCGGCCTCCATGAGGAAGAAAGCGCGCTCCAAGAACGTGTCGCAAAAGATGTCCAGGTTCTTCTGTCGCCCAACTGCAAACAGCATTAAACTGTCAAGCTGAGGAGATATTAAGGCACAAACTCACTCTCGGCAATTAGCACTGTGGCCTTCCTGGCCATGTCGACGGCCTCGTCGGGCTTCTGGCGCACTGTCTGGCGTCCGTGTACGAGCAGCTGCCTGGCCAGCTGCTGGGCGACGAGTGCGTGCAGAATGGGACTCGCCGAGCCCTTCTCTGGCTCCGAGAGCCACATGTGACCACGCACCAGCTCGAGCGTGGCATTCAGGTAGGTGATGGCATTGACCCGCTGGCCAATGCGCTCCAGGAATATGGCATACCTGTGATAGATGCGCGCTATCATCTCGGCAGCATCGCGCTCCTGCCCCTCGATGTTGTGGCACAGCGAGACAATGTGCTCCATGACCGCGTTCAGCGCGTACTCGTACTTGACGCGATACGGCTCGAGCAGCAGCAGCGTCTCGTAGAAGAGCGTGAAGCACTCCTTGAGTCCTTTGACTTTGCGCTTGACCACTGCGAGCTCGGCGTGCTTCAGCTTGTCGATCACCTCGTAGAGCAGCGGACGATCGTCGATGATGCGCGCCCGTATGCTGATGGAGTCGAACAGCGCCTGCTCCTTGTCGGCCAGGCAGCGCAGGAACTCGGGCATCATCATGCAGCCCTCGTGGCGCAGCTCGTCCTGCAGCGCTTCGTAGATGGGACCGCGCATGCGCCGCGCCTCAATGAAGCTCAGCGGCGCAATGGTCTTCTTGATCTGCTCGCGATCGAAGGTGATGTCGCGAAAGGCGCGATAGGGCAGCTTGGCCCGCACCTGGCGCTCGATGCGCAGAATCTCCTGCTGACGTCGTGACATTATTTTAAAGTTACTTTTGAGCACAGCAGGAAATTCGGTTCAGCTTCAAAGAGTGACAAATATTCGAATGTCTGATGTGTAAAGTTCTGTCTACTGAATAACAAAATTAGAAATTATATATTAAAATCAGGAACAGTTTTACAACCGAGTAGTATAACTTAAAAAATTGTTGCTTTTAAGTAAAATTGTTGACAAATTCAAATATATTATTAAGAAGTGCAATATATCAGAAATATCGGTAAAGTATACTAATATATAGTATAGTCGTAAAGTACATCAGTAAATTTATACGTATTTTTTCTATGGCATCATCTAATGCTCATCTAATTCGAACCATTAAACTATGTGTAAAATAAAAAAACTCTAATTTGCTTTGAATTATTAATGCATATTATTTTTCCTTTACGTTAAATATGATAAAGTTTATTCTTGAATTATTAATACACATTTATATTATTGCTGGTAAAAGTATATATAAATATATCTGCAACTTTGTTAACGAGTTTGACAATTTGGTGATAACAACTAAAACTTTAATGAGCGAAAACTATCAGAAATGAACAAGAATTATTTATTGCGATTTCCTTATCATTATTGGAAAATAACTAAAACTATAAAAAGGGAAAACTAAATAAAATGAGATAAAAAGTATTCATTGTGCAATTTCCTTATCATTAATGAGCATTGAGGAGTTTTCGCCTTTCATCTCGCAGCTTTTCCTGCCCAAGTTCTTGCGCGAAACTTGAATGCCAAGCGAAGTTGCTGCAAGTGAACTTAATGACAATATAAATGAGCGCGAAGTTAATAATTGTGCAGATCGAACGTAGTTCGACTGCGTGCTTGAATTGAATGCGCTCATTAGATGTAGCTGAAAGTTTAAACGGCATCAGCTGCAAAGTGAAAACTGCACAAGTTGCGAATAATTTTGTTGCACTCTCCCACTCCCTTTCTCCCTCTGTCGCCGTCCACAACTTGCCACACATTGTGCAGTATTTATATTGAGTAATGCGTATGGACGATGCTGGGTCTGTAGTGCCACTGAACGAGTACTCGGACTGAACTATTGCAAGTGCATAGATACAAGTACTCGCACACAGCAGAAGTTTGCTAAGTGAGCCGGAGTGGAAGTGGGGCGCTTGCAGCGGCCAGCATGTGGCACAAACAACAGACACATTACGTTGTTGTCTCAAAAACCCGAAACTGAATTTCAATTCAATAACTTTTTCGACTCTGAGTCTGTTATTCCTGTTTTGTTTCGCCCAGGCTCTGCTTTCGATTTTTGCTGTTTAGTGGCATGTGAAGGCGAACTTTGTTGCTGCTTCATATGGCTACATATATTTGGAGTCGATGCGATTGCGGCTCGCTTATTGCCATGTGCCCATGAATGAAATTAAATGCAGCGCCGCAACAGGCGCCTGGCCCCCATACTCAACCTCAACCCCAACCTCATTCCTGACCCGCGCCCCAAACGAGGTCGCTTGTTGCAACTTTGGCTTAGCAGCAGCAGCAGCTTGTTTTTGATCTTGACTTCTGCCATCCGGCGGGTCTCCAGCTCCGTCGCAGGCGGTGCACAAAACTTTCGGCCAGGCTGTGTGGGCGTGCCTCGGCCCCCGAAAACACGAGCATGCGAAACAAGGAGCCACCGAGTAAAGGGGATGACTGGAGGGTGTCCTGTTAAATTTATGGCTTGCCGGCGGCTGCGACAGCGACGGCAACGGCAACGGCAGCGGCAACAGAAGCAGCCTTGTGACAATGTACATTGCAACGAAAATTTGTGGTTGGCTCAAATTAAGTTGCATAATTCTCGGAAAATGCTGCATTCTCACTTCTTTCGGTTTAAGTATGCTAATAAATCAAATATGATACTAAAAACGTTCATGAGCCATTGGCTTGCTCAAGTTTCGGCGTCGCCAATGCAGCACAGCGACTTAAAATACAGTTTGAAAGTGCAATGTTAACTTGGTTATCATTCAACGTTTTATGTTGTTTTTCCCTTTAGCCCAGGCGCGCAAATTATTGAAACTTTCTTGCCGAACAAACTATTGCTGCACAATAACTTGATTTGCCACACATCAATCATCTTTAAACCCTCTTTTCAAATTGACTATAAAAGTTGTTCCAAATAAATTGCATCTTGGGTTTAAAGTCAAAAGACATGTAATATTGGTTTTATTTACGCGTTTTACATGTTTATATTTATTATAAAATTTAGCAAAGTTCGTATGCCGGAAATTACTTTTATCCAATTTGTGGCATTTTAATTAGGTTCATTTTAAAATACTTTGCAAATTCCATGTGTCTAATGTCAGCATGCTCTTCTATTGCGTACATCAAAGTATAGGTTACTGAAAAAATTAAGTATACGCACATAAGACTTGATTTTCGTATACTTTTCATTTTGTGGTAATACTTAAAATTAGCTCATTACAAACTGTAGGGTATGCAATCGTCGGCCATCGCATACGAACTCGTGCCATCTTGTCTTATCTCATTCATGTATAAAAATATAATTGAAGAGTTTAATCTAAATTGCTGACAACACATCAAGCGACTGCCACATACGCTGTACGCAGCAGCAGGATATTAATAAATAATCTAATAATTGCGCATTGAATTCATTTGTGAGAGCTGCCTACATTGTATTTCAATTAAAAATAGCATTTTATTAGAATGGAAATACAATTTTGTTTTGAAAAACTAATTAAATAAGCTGACATAATGAAACAGCCAACAGTATTTGTTTGCTTGCCATCGACATAGGGTAAGCGAAGTATGCCCGGTCGAGTACCCCATAAGATTATGTGCTGCACTCGCACCTGCTTGCAGCCCGTGTCGTGCCTGCACTTATATATAACATATGTACTTGTAGTAGATATGGACATAGTGGTAGCATAAAATCTGCAGCACGGACTTGAATTTCATTAACACAATTCGGAGAGCGCAGCTAAGCAGTGATGGCCATACATCAAGATGAAGGATGAGTGCCCTTGCGAGTGTGTGCGCTGCATGCAGCACACTCTTGCCCCCCCATCTATGTGTGTGCAATATATGTAAGTCATATAAATATGTAGCCACGCATTGTGGCGCTAACTGATGTCACTCCGCTGTCACCTCAATGATGAGCGGCTGCCGGATGCCGTCGCATCGAGCAGGCTGTGGAACGGAGAGTGGCTGGAAGGGGGAAAGCTGCTTGCCAACACCGTTGAGGTTAACAAAAATGGCAACGCCGTCGTGTAGCTGGCTGCGAAATTGGATGCGGAATGAATGCTCGTACATATTTCATCGCACCACAGCCATTAACACTTACACGTTGCTCGCCGAACAGGCATAAATAAGGCTTCAGTTATGCAAGGAAAGTACGAGCACAACATCTGCCAAGGAAAAATAGTTAAATATGATTATTATTATGTAATTACTCGTATGTCAAATAGTTGCAAAATATTACAAACACTTGAAGAGAACGTTGTGCTGCTTTGTTAAAATAAAAGTGCGAAAAAAATGCAGATTTTGCCAAATATTTTCCAGCGTTAATTATGTTTTTATCCAGGTGCGCTGTTTGTATGCTTATCTAGGTCAGCCTACTTAATTATAAATTAATCATGTGTCTTACATAATTTTTTTAGTCGTTTCAGGCTTACAGTAATTACGTTATTCACTAAACAAGAATGCTGCAACAGTCAGCACTGCAAGCAAATATATACTTTTTAACAAGCAACGAATTTTCTGCACTAAATATTTATAAAATTTGAAAATCATTCTATAGAATAACATGTGCTTAAATTATACATACAAAAAAAAAAAAGAATTTGTTCATTAGCTCAAACATTCAATACACATCAAATAATTAAACCTTTTTCAAATACTTAAAACCAAATAAAAGTGAAATATTTCTTAAGTATGCACATAGTTTTGTTGAACTGTTTTAAAACTGAATATAAATGAAATATTTATGAGGAATATGCATATATTTTTATTGAACTATTTGAAAACTAAATACAAATTAAATATTTCTAAGGAATGTATGAATATTTTTGCTGGACTGTTTTAAGAATAACACTTTTTTCCAGTAATCTTTTCGTTTCTCTCAAAACTTGGCAAATAACATAAATTTAGGCAATAGAAAACATTGTATTTGTGTTGAATTATTTGCAGCTGGCGGCATAGCAATTTAGTGAAATATGTGAGGCTGTATTTTAGTGAATGTGCGAATTGCAATTGCAAGGCGCAAGGAATTTACGCATACGTCCATTTGTTTTCTCAGTGCAGTCCAGCAGCAGGCAGCTGGCAGCAGGAAGCAGGCAGCTTAACAGAGCGACACACTGACTCAGATGTTAAGCTAGGTCACTTACGTTCCACGGTCCACGCGTGTGGATGCTGAGTGGCGAGTGCTGAGTGCTGCTGGCCACGACCGTTATAAAGTAACGGTGCTGTGCGCTGCACGCGTTCAGTGCGCCGACAGCCTCGTGTGCCAACGGTAGCGTGCTGCGTCCTACGTGCTGTGTGTTTCGTGTTCGCTCGAATAAATTGTCGCGCCATTCGCAACGCGAGTGTGTCGAGCAGCGAGTGTGCGAAGTGGCCAAGTGGCTCTGTGCGCGTCGAGGTGATGCGAGCCAGCCTGGCGGACCATGAGTTCCGGGGAGTGGGATCTGCGAGCGCTGAAGGCGCTCGAGGAGGAGGAGCAGAAGGAGTTCCTGGCGCTCAGCCAAAAGAATCTGTTTGAGCCGCCGCTGCCAACAGGTGGCGCCGTCGACAATGGCCCCAACCAACTGCTCGGGCTGGCCACCAAGCCGGCGCTGGCCTACGCGCAGCTGCATCCGCATCTGCTGAAGCTGCCCACCATCGACGAGTGTCAGCTAATCGCCGCGCAGCGTCAGTCGGCGGCCAGCACGCCTCAAGGCGGCGCACGGCTCAAGTTCACGCGCGCCTTGTCGCTGTCCGCTCACTCGCTGTCGCCGCGTGCGAGCGCCGGGGGATTCGGCAAGAAGCTGAAGGCGCGCCTGGTGGGCGCCAAGTCGAGCGGGTCGCTGTCGCCGTCGCGGCACTCGCACAGCTACAGCGTGTCGCCGGTGTACACGCCGCCGCCGATGCGCCGCTGTGCGACGCTGCACCACACGCAACCTGTGCGCAAGACCTTCAAGACGCTGCAGCAGCTGGAGCGGCAGAAGCAGCGGCAGCACGGCAACGGAGCAGCGCCAGCGGGCATCCAGCCGCAGCTGCAGCGTATCGTGGGCACCAACAAGACCTACTGGAAGTACGGCGCCAACTCCACAGCCGCCTCCATCATCGGCCAGCGCGCCAGACTCCAGCAGCAGCAGCAGCAACAACAGCAGCAGCAGCTGAGTGAGCTGGAGTCGAGCAACTCGGACGAGCCCAATGCGGAGCAGCTGGAGTCGGAGGCGGTGGACAGCGCTACGGAGACGGGCTCGTGCAGTGTGCCGCTGCCGCCGGCGGACTCCAATGAGCTGTTGCGCCTCAGCATGATGCTAACGGCCGCCAGCTCGGCTGTTACTGCCACAGCAACTGGTGGGTCGCTGCGGCACTTTCAGCGCGACACAGAGCAGGACGCTGTTGTCGCAAGCGCGAGTGCGAGCGCAAGCGGCGAAGCTTTCCACAGGCCCAAGAGCTTTGAGCGCGGCACGCTCTTACGCGGCAGCAGTCTAACAGTAACAGCGCAAGAGAGCCACGTTAACAGCCGCAGTCGCAGTAACAGTCCCAGCCCCAGTCCCAGTCGTGCTCGCAACAGCGCGCGCCCAATGCAATCCACAGGCGGCGGCGGCGGCGGCGGCGGCATGCGTATGTTCAAGTCGACGTCGCTGGATGCTGGCGCCGACGTGGCCACGGGCATGGGCTGCAAGGAGTACCAGCAGCAGATTATTGGTCAGCCGCTTGCCATGATGGGCCTGACAGCGGCCACAAATCAGCTGGCCGAGCAGCAGACAAACGAGGCTCATTACCAGACGGCAGCCAGCGGCGGCGAGTGGGTCGGACGTGAGAAGGCCAAGTACCAGCGGGAGATGGGCGCCGCCTGCTACGGCCACGCACTGGCGCTCGGCGGCGCTAGCGTCGGCGTCGGCATCGACGACGAGCTGGAGCAACATATCAAGCATTGTTCGTGCTCCTGCAATCACATGGGCTACGGCAATTCAATGGACTACCAGGTGAGTGCCGACTGCAGCTAGCCTCGCATTCCTTCGCAAATGACTGTGGCATGTCTTTTTAATTATACGCCAGTAGCTGGACAATACTCGTAGTTCTTGCCCCAATTGTATGTGTGTGGGTGTGGGTGGCCAGCGACTCCCTGACAGCTGGAGCATTTGTAATGCTGGCACATTCAATTGTCTGCTGCAAGTTTACATACTCGACTCATTATCCTCACGTTGCTTTGTGGTGCACTTTGTGCTCATTGCCTCGTGAATTACACTGGTCGCTGCTCCTGACGCAGCCAGATTGCCGCCACGAGCACACTTTGTGGCAGCACCCTTGCCTGCCATGCAGGCGCTCCAATTGTTTCAACGTGAGTGGCCAGAGCCAACTTAACCGCAAGTTTCCTCGAGCCCCAAAGCGAATAAGTTTAGGCTAAACGAACTAAGGATAAACTTTATTTCTGTTGCGCCAGCCCAACTGCCAGCTCAAGTTGTTGTCTGTTATTGTCTTGCGCTCCACTCCACTCCACTCCACTCCACTCCACTCCACTCCACTCCACTCCACTCCACTCCACATCGGTAGCTCAATCTTAATTAATGGCATGCATGTAATTGTTTAGTGCGTTTAGAATATCACTCCGAATCCTTGCGCCTCCCTGTCGAGTTTCATTTTGTTATCCGCTTGCGTTTGACGAAAAACCTGCCAAATAAGTTGGGTTCAACGAAATCGATTGCCAAGGCAACTGCCACACTTGACCAATAGTTGACATCTTGACTCTGCTTGCAATTGCCTCTTAGATATTTATTAGCTATATGAAATGCTTCAAGGAATTGCAGAGTATATATTTGGAATCTGCAGACACCTTAGCAAGCAGCGGGGAAACTTTGACGACAAGTAATTTAATTCTAATACAAATTCTCTTCTAGATAGTTGTTGTCAAATAACATTTAAATACAGGTATTAAATGCATTATGAAATTATGAAAAAGTTTGCCCTTATTTGGAAATTGTTCAATGTGCGAAATAAAATACTAATTTCTGATTCTGCAATGAACTGAAATTATTCAGCGTAGTGCAATGGTATTATTAAGAATGCACCAATGCACTTAGTTACAATGCCTATTGAGCTGAGATGATTACATAAATTTCCTTGCTCTTTAATAGAAAACATAAAATTTTTCAATGGATTTCTAATTTCCAAGCTTGCAGACTACGCAATGAACTGAAATGAATAAACTTAATGCAATACTATTATTAAGAATGCAGTTACAATGTCTCTTCAACTGAAATGCCAATTATACCTGAACAGTTATAGAATAACCAAAATCCCTTTTTCTTTTTCTGGAAAACATTAATTTATAAATGGAAGTCTAATTTCCAAACATGCAGGTGATTCAATGAACTGAAATTATTAAGCTTAATGCAATGCTATTAGTATGATATGATATATGATATGTCAACTATTGCTGAATAGCTAATGAATAACAAAAATGCACTTGCAAATTTTCAAATGAAATACTAAATTCCGTGCAAGCGGACTTTGCAATGGACTGACATGATTAAGATTAATGGAGTACAATAATTAAGCATGTTGTTACAATATAGTTACAATGTCTTGGATGTAAAATACTTTGAAATGGCAATTTGGAGAACGAAAATTCTCGAACCATTCCGATGGTATGGAGAACAAGAAATACTCATTTCAGGCATCTTGCAATTAGCAACTATTCTGTTGGTTTGTACAATAATATATTTATATATAGTCTGATGGAAATACAATGGAAGTGTGCAATAAAATACGCGCTGCGGGAGCAACATTTCGCTACATTTACAATTACGCTCAACTACATAGCATACAGTGATGGGAATAACTTAGGTCTAGTGGTGCGCTCGGTCAGTGGTGCGAGAGCCATCCAAGTGGCTTGGGGGGGTCATGCGTCTAAGGGCTGGGACTGTTGCTTGACGGCGACTGTTGCACTGCCTCACTGCAGCGTGCTCTGCGGCGGTGTCAGCGGCGTCCAGGTGTCGGCAGTCTGCACCACCGAGGTGGGCACGCCGTTGGCCACAGCACTCGCCACGGGCACACTCTGATCGACGCGCTGCTCCAGGGACTCCAGCTTGATGTCGCCGTGATGGTGGTGGCCAGACTTGAGTGCGCTGCCCGCATTGGCGCACTCCAGCGTGATGACCGAGCCGTGCTCCAGGTGAGCGGACTGCGGCTGCTCCAGCGACTTGGCGACGTCGACGGGCTCCAGCGGGTGTGTGGCGTAGCTGCGAGTCGAGAGTGTGCAATCATTGATAGCTACTTGAGCGATAATTGAATGTCGAGTCAGCGCACTTCCATCACACTTCGAACACTTACCCAATCTCCAGCGGTATGTACTCCGGCTGATAGTACGCCGCCGCCGCCGCATTCTGGTACAGGCCGTACTCGGCGCCCGAGCCGTTGTGCCAGCCGCTGGCCGGGTAGCTGAGCGCAGAGGGCGCGTTCAGCACGTTCGTGTACAGCTGGTGGCTGGGCGAGGTGGGCGTGGGGTGGTAGACTTGGTGGGCGGGCGCCACGTACGTCTGCGGCGAGCTGGAGGCTGCGGCCGCCGCCGCCGCTGCCGTCGAGCCGCTGGCGTAGAGGTCCGACTGCGGCATGTTGTACTGATGGCTGTGCGGCGTCAGGTGGTGAATGGTGTAGCCCGGCGAGGGCGTCGTGTAGCTCGGCGAGCCGTTCGTGGGCGACGGCGAGTTGTGCGTGGCTGCAACGAGAGAGAGAGAGAAAGAGAGAGGGGGAGTTCAATCTACCATCGACTATCGATTGTCCGGCGGGCACTCACAGATTTGGCCGCGACTGCAGACGTTGATGGGCATGGGACCCGGCACGCTGCTGGTGCTCCAGTTGTAGCTGTTGCTCTGCCAGCTGCTGGGGTACGGGAACACGCTGGGCGTGCTCGCCTCCACGGGCATGAAGCTCGACTGCGCGTAGGAACTGCTGAAGCCGCTGCCACTGCCGCTGCCGCTGCTGACGCTCGCCGCGCCGCTGGCCGCGTTAGCGTTCGCGTTGCTGTTGCTGCTGACACTGACGCTGCCCAGCGAAGCCGACTGCAGGCTGGTGGGCGTCTGCGGCGCCGACGGCGGCTGCGGCGACGAGGAGGACGCATTGCCTGCACTGCCATTCGAGCCGGCCGAGACGACGCGCGGCCGACTGTAGGGCGTGCTGCGATTGGGCGCCGCACTGCGCGCCGACAGCGAGCGGCCGTAGCGATCGCAGCTGCCCGCCGCAGCAGACGCGGCAGTGGCGGACGAGACGGAGGCGGACGAGTTGGGCGTTGGCGCCACGAGGCTGCTGTGTGTCTGGCCCATGGAGAGGGCTGGCGGCGGCGCAGCGACGGCGGCGGCGCTCGTGTAGTGCGTGGGCGGCGGTATCAGCCAGCCATAGTGCGTGTCGTGGGGATAGAGCGTGTCGGGGCGCTCCTTGGCGTCGAGGAAGGCCTTGGCGAAGGGATTGTACTTGATCTTGAGCGAGGTGACCTCCTCGTTCTGGTACGCGGTCACCGCGATGAACTGTGTCTCCGGGAACGGGTACGTGACCACGTGCCGCTGCTCGGAGCCCACGCGCACCAGGTGCACGCGCGGCTCGTACTTGTGCAGCGAGTTGAGCATGATCTGGACGGCGAAATCGAATGTGTGAATTGCGATTTTGCGATTGGGATCTAGAGTCACTCACCTGGCCGTTGCCGTTGGTCTTGTTGGTCAGCTTGACCTTCGCGAACGAGATGGGCTCCTTCATCCAGTGCGCCCCGAAGTTGGGCGACTCGGGGTGCACGTATATGGGGTTGGAGGGGGGCACCTCCGCCTTGCCGCCGGGAACCTGTTTAAATGCACAAGTGAAATTGTTCTCAAAATGTTTCAAATGTGCTGCAATCTTACTTTAAGTAACTTGCTGCACAATACTTATTAATTGTTGCTCGAGTTTCCAATTTTATTTCTATTTAATTTACTTTAGCTGTACCAGAGATTTACAATAACATCTTAAGTAACTTATAAAATTATTTTGAAATATTACGATGGCTTGGTCGTGCTCTAATCAAACTCTTGCAAGAGTTTCAAATTATTGTTTTAAAAGCACAAAATTTGTTGATCAGTAGCAAACTGATAAAGACTCTCAATAAAATCATGAATATTTAGATGTTACAAATAAGCAGTTTCATTTTGATGTGCTGCCATAAAAATTTTTCTATTTCATTTACTTTAGCAGCACCACAGATTTACAATGACATCTTAAGTAATTTATAAAATGATTTTGAAATATTACGATGTCTTGGTCATGCTCTAATCATAATTGCAAAAGTTTCAAATTATTGTTTTCAAAGCCCACAATTTATTGATCAGTAGCAAACTGATAAAGACTCTCATTAAAATCATTAATATTTAGATGTTACAAATAAGCAGTTTAATTTTGATGTGCTGCCATAAAAATGTATAAAAGCGTTATTCAACAAATGATTTAAATACAGTGAGTTTGACTGCATAAATAATTTTAATAGCAACTTTTTTCAGAGCGACTCATATTATCAAAGGTACTGAGAGAGAGTGAAAAAGTTCAGAAACGTGACAAAGTCAAATATTATAATTGCTTGCCTTTTTTCAAGAATAAATGAAAAGCATATTGGTCAAATTTGTCGAGCTATTAAACAGAAATATAATGAATACAAAGTTTCACAATGACTCATTGTTGTGAAAATTCATGACGTAGAAATATGAATATAGAAAACTGTGAAACCAAATAACTTAAATGAATAGTTGGCGACTCGGACGTACCCACTCTCCGTTGACGTACTTCCAGCGATGGGTGTCGACTTGCACGAACTCCAGTAGGACCGTATACATGGCGGCCGGATCCAAGCCGGAGGCGCTGATTTTCACAACCGGAAACATGCGTCTGCAATGGGAAACAGCAAGAAGATGCAAATGGAAGCAGAGATGGAGTTAGTGTCAATAGACTGGCAAAACACTCGGTTAACAGTTATGCAACAGTCGAAGGCAAATGAATATTCTATGCACCAGTGGACACAGCCAAAGACAGTCGCTGCCAAAGCATCTGCATGTCTTCAGTTTGCGGTGTAGCGTTGTTGCTTTGTGGCTCTGTGGCCCTGTTGCTTAGCTGCGTGTTAGCCATTGCCCTTGCCCAGATTCTAAAGAGGCCGCTGCTGGCATCGACTTGTCTGCGTTTCCGTCTCTGTCGCTGTCGACGTCGAAGTCGCTTTCGGACAAATATTGAAACGCGCCGTCCGCGCACTGTTCCACAACAATTAGTACAAGATGGCGGCTGTTGCCGAGCCGCGTTAATTAGCACCTGCCCCGGGAGTAGAGTGCAGAGCGAGCGACAGAGAGAGCGGCGAGCGGTGAGCGGTGAGCGGGGCAAGGGCCTCTGAAGTACAAGTTCTAAGCGCGTTTCGCACACACACTCGTGCACGGGCTCATTGGTAAATAAATATTTTTAGTTATTTCGACAAACGCTCGCATGTAAATAAACACGAGCAGAGTTATGTATGTACCCAGTATCAGTATCTACATATATACTGCTGCTTGTATATAGCTGAGTGTATGTGGAGCTACAGAAACGTTAACGCTTCATTATTAGGTGCAAACAGCACCAAATGAAAAATCATTGCAGCAAAAACAAAAGCGCAAAAAAGACAAAAACACAAAAAACGGGCGGAGGGGTAAGAAACTCATTGCCAATTTGCATAGGAAAACAAAATGCGCCGCAATCGCCGACGTCGTTGTCGTTGTTGTTGTTGTTGTTGTTGTCGGCCACGTTAACTTCCATTTAGCACATTCGGGGTGCCCGAAGAAGGGCCAGCTAATGATGCACAACCCACCTGCCGTTCTTGGTGACGATCATCTCGTTGGTCAGGTTCTGAAAGCGCAGCCACAGCTCGCGATCGTCCAGCGAGACGCGCAGATTGCGATCCAGTTCATTGGGGCTGCCAGCGCCGCCAGCAATGCGATGCCCATTGCCGCCAGCCCCGCCGCCGCCCGCTGCGGCCATGGCCACCACGCCGCCAACACCTGCCATGCCGTGTCCGTGTCCGTGCCCGTGGCCGTGTCCGTTGTGCTGCGGCGAGTGGGCGCCGCCGCCTCCGCCAGCGCCGCCGGCCGCCGACACGTTGCCATTGAGTCCCGTTGTCGGATCCACTGCGGACAAGATATGCGATGTGGTCATGTCTACTGCAAGAAGAGAACACGCGACTGGGTTAGCAAAAGACCTCAATAAAGGCAACTGCTTGGCAAGAGCATCTCCCATAAAGTAATCCGCTTCAATTTGCGAGCATTTGTTACTCTCTTTAAAGCTATAAAAAGGCAACTAGCATTTTTATTACATCTCTTAGTATAGTTAGTTTCTACGTTTGATTTTATATAAGAAACATAAAGCGCACTGAATCTATGGTAAATCTTCAATGATTTATAAATAAAAAGGCAACGCTAATTTGTATTCATTATTGCTGTTGTTATCATTACAATATTTTCGTACTTAAGTTTTTACTTTCACTTCGAATATATGTAAATTTAACTAAGATTATTTGTAAATCCTTTATTTTTATATATAGTGTATTTTATAAGGCGAAATCTTCCTTTCATTTTTGTTACCATTCAAATATTTTCGAATCTAAGCCATTTTTGAGTATTGATAATTATGTCTTATGTTTAAAATACATATTAATTGAGCTGCACCTATTTGTAATATAAATTTGTATGATATATTTTATGTGTGTATTTTTATATTTTATATAACTTTAGTTGAAGACTTTTCTAATCGATTTCATATGTGCGTCCAATTGAAAACTATTAATTTAAGTTGTGTTGTCAACTGCACTGGGAAAATGAATTGCTTAAAGCAAAGACTACAAACTATTTGCACCTTGAGTTGATTACGGTTTTATTGCAATTCAACTGGCCCAATAACTTCCAATAGCTGTGTTTATTTGTCAGCCAGCAGAAGTGCAGTGCAGACCCTGGGAGTGGAGAAATGTGAGTTATCGGAATGCAGAGTTCGTGCATTGGGATTGGCACTGGTCTTACATCAAAGAAGGCTGACCCGCCGGCACTTTATTTATACCTTTACAACACTGTCTCGGGCGCATTAGAAGAATACCCGTCCGAGTCTGTTGTCGGCTTTTAATTATATTGCACACTTTAGCTATGCCTGAGACTCCAATTCAGACTTCAACTCCGACACCGACACTCAGCTCTCGAACCTCGGACAACGAAGCTGGCTGGATGCTGGCTAGCTGGCTAGCTGGTTGCCTGGCTGGTTGGCTGCTTGGCCATAAACAGCGGGCACCCTTTTTATTTATGGCCGTGGCAACAGCAACAAACACCTCTGTTTACTCCGGGCCAGCAACCGCTACTCTTGCTACCTCCACCTTTGTTCCGAGCCAGAGCCCGACCAGCACTCGGATTGTAAATGTGGCGGCGGGAAGAAAAACGAAAGAAAAAAAAATAAAGGTAGAACGCTTAAAATCTGCTTGATGATGTCTAAATTCTGGTCTGGCACTGAAAGTGTTTCTCGCAATGTTTTGTAATCATAAATTAACAAAATGTATTAATTGTTTTGTTTGCTTTTATTGTGCTACGGAATTGGACTTGAGATGCCGACGCGCTTGGCCATTGTGCATTTCCCCCATTTTTTGGGGCGCAGAGATTCAGCTAGTACTTTAATGGCCGCAAGATTACATAATTCGAATATTGTTCCAGTGGCTTGAATTGGCTTGAACCCTCGTTGGCTTTTGATTAAATTGTTTGTCAGATTCCAATTGATTTATCTTGCAGCCAGTTGTCAATAGTTGGCCGTAAAATGTGTCGCCCATTTGTCATAAATTTAATTTATTGCTGCTAAGAGAACAGGTATCCCCCTGATCGTGATTCAATCAGCTGATCGGTTGCTCGCCAGAGGACGATGCTCTTTCAATGCGTTTGCTGAGATCATTCGGTGACAGAAATTGCAAATTCACATAAAAACTTGAATAATTTTGTTTAGAGCTAGGATTAAAGTTTCGCTTGTGTGCTCAAAGCCAATTTCTACTTCGAAATTAGTTTTGGGAAAGTTATTAAATTTTCCATTCAAACTAAGCTGATTTGTACATAGCCTTGTGTATATACATATATGTATGTTAGCTGGCTCTTTGTATGCATGTTTTGTGTATTTCGAATCGTGATACATGCTTTGTGTGCTCGTCTGGCACATATGAATATCGCAGTGGAGCACAGCATTCCATCACAGAGGGGCTTAATGAAAAGCTGTTTTTGTGCGTTGTCCGACAACAACACGCCTGTGTATGTGTGCGTGTTCTCGTGCACATGTCTGCGTGTGTGTGTGTGTGTATTTTTGGAAGCGTGCGTGTGTGTGTGTCTATGTACTTTAACTTTAACATTTGATGGCTGCCATGACGGCTGGGTTTGGGTTGGACTTTTTCTCCCCGTACATTTGCCGATGTTGATTTTTGAATGATTTCGTGACTTTGATGTTTACTCAGACCATTTTCAAATACCCTAACTGAGGGCATTTCAATATGGAAATTGCGTTGGCCACGCACGCTCTCCCATTGTGTATTCAAGCTTACACGCAACACCTTCTCCACACTGCAGCAGTTACCTGAAAAAGGCTGGAAACTGACTCTGGCCAATTTCGTGACTGTGCCAACTAAATAAGCGCTTATCTTTATTGCACGAATTGCCGCTGAGAACTTTCGGCTGCGTGTGTCCTGTTCGGAAATTGGCAGCAAGTATCGATAATTTGGCATTTCGCAAATGTCGAGCCGCACAGGAGTTCACACCTGCTAAGGACTCGGCTGGCAAATGGCAGTAGTAGCTTATCGTCGTCGTCGTCGCCTTCGTCGTTGTCGGCGATTAAACAGATTTGCTAAATTTCACACTTCAGTTTACATAAAAATAAACTCAATTTAAATTTAGCCCCTGGCTGCGCAGCGCATTCCCTTCGCCAGCGCAATAAGCACGAATGTCACACGCAGCGCAAACAAGCAAGGGGCAAGCGTGTCTACTGCGTGTGGGTCAACTCCTTTTTAAGCACGGCGTGGGCGTGGCAGTTATCACACTTTTGTTTTCTGCACACTTCTCACTTGGCCAGCAGCAGGCGGCGAGCGGCGAGCAGTAAGCGGCGCTGATAGACGCACTTTATGAGATGCTTACTAAAATTTTGTACAAACTGTAATTAATTAGTAAGCATTTGTCAAGTACTAAACTGGGATGCTCTCGACAACGCGACGCTGCGGGTAGCGGGCGGGTAGAGGGCGGGGAAGCGGCCTGCTTGGGGCAATGCTAAAGTGTGGGGGCGAACATTCCTTGGCACTTTTGATTCGCATTTAATAGGATAATTTTCACATGCGTCGTAATTGGCTGACATCGCTCAGCTCGGCTGCTGCTCGGCTGCTGCTGCTGCTGGCCAATTGTGTAGGTCCCTGCTGTTGTTGCTGGGCTCGATTAAAATGCCTGCGGCCGTGTGTGCGGCACAAGCAAATTCTTATGTCCCTCCTAATTTGCGTGTGAACATTTTAGCGTAGCCCCAGCTGAGCGGAGACTCCGACTGCGACTGCGACTGCGACTGTGATTGTGACTGCGCGGTCGCGTGGGCTGCTGTTTTATATTATTAGAGTTATTATTAGGATCATTAATGCGAGTTTTTGTCACTTGCTTGCTGGTTTCTTTTGGGACGCGCTGAATAGATTCGGGTGTCAAATTTTGTGTTTTGTGAATTTTGGCGCTTCGGGACAGTGTATTTGGGTTGCGTGTTTGATTTTCACACGTTTGTTTAAATAGGCTGCACAATTGTTAATTTGCATAAAATAAAATGATTATAATAAATGAAAACACAACAACGCACTCTGCCAACTCAATTCTGCACTGTCATTCCAGCAACCTGATTAACTTCTAAATTAGTTTTACTCATTTACATTTTTTCAGTTCACTCTGTTTTTGCATGTTTAATGCACTTTTTGCTCAATTAACAAATTTGTCGCAGACATAAATTCGCGAAATCAACACGTTTTAATATGTTGCAATAAATTCTAATGGTCGTAAGCTGCATGCTGCAATTAATATTTAATTAGCTTCCTGCATAAATACTCATTATACTACTTCTTGATTAATGTATTAAACCATTTCGCGCAGACACGCTTGATTTAAATATTTACATTTACCTTCATGTGCTTAGTATGGACTGCTGTAAAAATTAGTTTATGATGACAATTTCTTTTAATTGAGAACAGAAAATTAGTAGTGATTACAACAAGTTTTTAATTGAAACTTTTTTCAAATATCTACTTCATTTTGAAGTATCGGAATTTTCTCAATTTTTGCGAATTAGTTGCTCTTTAAATACTCACATTTCCCACAATACTTGATATTTAAAATAGTTTATTTGGGCACTTACTTATAATTATGGATGCAGAAAATTGAGAATCTTTTAGGAATTACTTGTAATTATATTCAGCTCTTAATAGCAACGTATTTGAAATACTGCTTTATTTTAAATTTGGAAATTATTGAAAATGTTTTAATCTTGAATATGAATTGTAAATGATCAATCTAAATAAACATAAAATATTTTCCATGAATTTTTGGGTTTTCCATAGTTATTCAATATTTTCATGCTGAAGCTCGAGATGGCGCACCCTGTACATAATTTACCATTTTTTTTTTACTCAAAATGCATGATATTTAAAATAATTGACTAGTGCTACTACTTGTAAATATGGATGCAGAAAAGCGAGAATCTTTTACTTATTTTTAATAACAAGCTCTTAATAGCAATGTGCTTTTAATTCGAGTATCTTTTGAATTTTTAATATAAAAATAATGAAAATTTAATTAATTTATGCAGAGTGGTTATATACCACTTTATATCTGCATTTAAAATATTTAGAATAATGTGAGATATTTAAAATTAGCCATTAAATGAAAAACTCTAAATTAGTGTGAATGATTTTGTAATAATAATTTACTTCACTAATATTACCCTTTCGTAGACTACTTTAAGAAGATAATATTTGTGACATGTGTATCTAATATTAATTGTAAAGTTTAGTATTGAAAAAGAGTGAGAGAGAGACCTTGCATATTACATTAAAGCTTTGTAGGTTAGGTAACTACAGAAAATGATTCTAAATTGAGGCTACCATGAAATAGTACAATGAATGTACAATGAATGAAAACAAGAATGTCGCTTTGAACTTACATAATCAAAAGTGTATTCCCGGCTCACACCGGCGCTGCAAAGGCTTGTAATCCTTCGAGAAATCAGTTGGATTTGTTGATAAGTCTTATCTTTGTAGATCACACACTTGACCACACACTTGGCACAGTAACCGATTTAGTAATTTTCAAAGTTTTATGCAATATGCAACGCGTTCGTATCGCGCGTTGTTGCGATTTCAGCGGCGCTAAGAGCAAAAGAGCAGCGCTCTAACACCGATATTGGTTGCGAGAAGCTTGCGAGTTGCCGTCGTTAAATTCGTTGTCGAATTTCGGGCCGCCGTCGAGTGCGTCGAGTTGTTTGCGTTGCCACCGTTCCCGAGCTAATGATCGACGATCGGTGCTAATTTTTTCAACCATCACAAGCCGCGCTTGCTTTTAACAATCGTTGCTCGCTGCCCGCTGTCCGCTGTTTTGTGCCTCTTGCTTGCTTACCTCTATTTCGCTTTGGCCAACCTGCGCCGACCAGGCCATGTTGTTTGCCCGCCCGGCTCAATGGCTGATTCAACTCTTTCCCAGCCACTGTCGATGCACGTCACTTGCCGACGTCTGGCCATCTCGCTCGCTCCTGCGGCCAGTCAAGCGCAACGCATCGATCGCTTGGCCACACCTTCTAACAGCCATGTGCGAGAAGGCGCTCGCTCGCTCTCCCACTCGCACTCACAGCGCACCATCGCACCATCGCAGGCAGCAGAGCAGGTAGAAGTCGCAGATTCCGGTTTTCGGTCTCGGTCTCGATTTCTGAACATCATTCATGAGAACGAGGCAGTTGCGCGTTCAATGCGTTCGAACGTGATCGATGACTGACCTCCTAACACTGCCGACAGACTCCGAGCTGCGCGGCCTCTGGGCATCCACATCCTGAGGAGCTCCCCTTTAAGCTTTGGCCTCACATGCGCCAGTGATTAAATGCAAGTTGTTTGCCGAGCTTGCGATTGTGATGGACCTACATATTGTAGTCGTAGTGGTCGCCGACTGAGTGGATTCGATTTGTTTAGACGCTCGTTTTGTGCTTTTGTTTGCGCAACCAATTAAAACTTTGTATATTTTTTCCACGGCGTTGTGTTTGTTTGTTGTTGGCCTGAGTCTGTACCTAAAACTGGTTTGCCGCCTCAAGCATTTTTCTCTACACGTTTTTAACATTTTTTTTCGATTTTTTTATTTAATTTTCAGTTGAATTTGAAGCTGTAAACATTTAACCACAAACGTCAACTCGTCTATATACGAGACCCAAAAATATACACACTTTACATATAGATTGCACGAATTGTACAGACTGACTCGACGGTGGGGTTAAAATACTATATTTTGCACCCAATTTGATATGGTTACGATGCTAACATTTTTACAACTCCAGTGAGTGTCGTTCAATTGAGTATTTGCAAATAATTGAATTTGCTCTTCAATTCAACGGGTGCTTCGCCAATTCCACATTTCACACATATTGATTGCATTCGGCTGTCGATAGGGGGAACTCTTTAATTGATTACTATGTTTACGCTGCATTCGATCAACAAAATTGCTCACACGGAAAAACGCTTCTGAAGAGAAAGTAAATAAACAAAGTACAGTTGCGGGAATTGAATTCAAAACAAATTTTAAATTATCGAGTACTTTTACTTCGCTCAATATTAGTTTGCATTTTATGCAACAAATTGAATTTATTTGATGCAAAATATCTAAGAGTTCGATTTTGACTACACTCATCAAAGAAGTTTTTTAATTTCTATAAATAATGTTGATCTTACTATTTCTTAATGAACTTCCCTTTACCTTGCCAAATATTAGTTTATCTTTTGTACAACGAATTAAATTTTTTTGCAGCAAGAATATCTTAAACTTCGATTTTGACTGCACTTGTGGAATTTAATTTTAATTTCTCTAAATAATTTCGATCTTACTTTTTCTTAATATACTTCCTTTTCCTTTGCCAAATTTCAGTTTGTATTTTATACAACGAATTGAATTTGTTTGCAGCTTGCACTTGTCGAAAAATGTTTTAATTCCAATAAATAATTTTGATCGTACATTATCTTATTTTACATTTTTTGTGATTCAACAATTGTTATTTCCCATTTCTATTACATTTTGCTGTTTTTTCGATTTTTGATGTTGACTTTAATAATGATGGTCTCCTAAGTCAATTTTCAAATTAGATTGCCCAACATTGTAAGCAAAGAAGATCATTGCGTGCAAGACCCCCAGACTATGATTTAGCTTTTGTTTCTATTTTGAAATAATTTATAACTTGTTCGTGTTTTCGAAGATCACGCGCCTGGTCAATCGTTTCGAGCGATGTACAGCTCTTTCTCAAGTCGCCGCCGCGTGTCAATGGACCGCCCGAGCCGGAGTTGTGGGGCGAAGGCAAACCGGGCGCGGGAGTGGGGCAGAAATATTGATCAGACTATGGCGCTGAAAGGCAAACAGAGCTGCGGCTGCAGGCCTACAGCTCGGCAATGCTGGCGAGGTAACTGGTAAATGAGAAGAATCAACAAACTATGAAATTTTAATAAAAAGAAATCAAACGGATAAAAGTGCTGTGAAATAATTCGAATCGTAAAGCATTGGCAGTGAGGCGGAGTTAATCTAACGCATGCACATCGAGTGAATCGAGTCTAAGTACTTCATTCAGCTACTGCATTCATTAATGAAAACTGGCTGTTTCGCTGGAAAGGATGTGCGAAAAGGATTTCGTTATGGTTTCGATCTGCGTCTCGTGTGTGCTACGCGGAAGCCTGCAGCAATTATGCCGTGACCTTGCCCTAAATATTTACCACACCGTATTGTAGCCGCGTTTTGTGCCGCTTTATGGCAAATCCTTTCTGCTTGTGTTTGCAAACAATTCGAGTTTATGGCCGGCCTAAGCGAATTTCCCCGCCTCAATTAGGCTGAGGTTGTAAACTCGTAAAACAAACACGCATGCGTCCGTGCGTTCGTCCTGTGCGTCCTGCGTGTCCTGAGCAGGCAATAATTAGTGTTACGCATTGCCGTCGGGAATATCCCGTTGCTGGCACACTGCAGTCGCCCAAGTTCAAGTTTAAATTGGTCTCAGTGTTTGAGTTTGAGTTCGAGTTCGTGTTCCAAGTCTTTCGTTTCCCGCTTTTGCCTCTATCGCCTAGCGCGCATCGCCCCTGGCAGTGCCTAGGACCTGCCTACCTAATGCCTGGCGGCATGTTCACCACTCTATTTGCCCATAGAGAAGACCAGGGCCAGACTCATTTGCATACTGCGATGAGTTAGGCAGCGTTGTTTGGATTGCATGTTGCTTGTGCCCTCGTCTGGCCGGGCTAAAAAGCGGTGTAATTCGTGTTTTCGTTTCGCTTAAGTATGTTTACTCTCTGCTCGACATGGGCATGGCCCGAACGCCGACCATACTCACTCGCACTCGCACTCGCGCTGCCACCCCGCGGCAGCCCCTCAACGATGCCGGCTCACTGTTTGCCCTCGCAATCAACTGTTTGCAACCGACGCCGTCGCTGTTGCCGTTGCCATTGCTGTTGCCGTCGCGTCGTCTTTGTTTTCGTCTCGATTGCCGCTGGGAGGATTTTTCGTGGAAAAACGTAGCTTTTAGTTGGTCCAATGGCAACGAGTTCGACTTGCAGCACGGCAAGTCCAATGGCAACTCATATTAGAAATGGTGTTACTTCACAAACAACAGCTGAAACAACAAAGTGCTCACTCGCAGTTTAAGCTACGCGACCGTTTTAAACTGGAGTCAGCGATTTATAGCCAGCTATATCTGCACTAAGCTTTTAATAATTGCGAGTTTGGCATGCTCATAAATATCAATTTAAAGCCATAATTCACAGCAAGTCAATTTGATGCAACGCTCGAAGAATATAAAACTATTTGTTGCAGACAGTAATCAGACTATGAAAGTATGTTCCAAATATCATTATAATACTTTGTTAAGATTTTCTCGAAATTGTCGATTAGTTTAGCCCACAAATAATTCCTTTGAACGTCTAACTGAATTGACAATGATTAGGAGCAGAAGATTCTTAAATATGAACAACTAATCAGTGGACTTGGTCGTAAAACACTAAACAAATTTAATTGCATTTCAAATTGTGATTTGCGTTCAATTCACAGACAATTGCTGAAGTAAAATTGGCTTGGCTTCATATATCATTTGCAGTTGAAAACTATTAAAGTAGTCGTTCCATTGTGATAAGCACGCTTCTTTATAAGGGGAATCTAGTGGAACTGTTTTGTTTGTCAAAGTATTAGAACACGAGTTTTAAGCACAGCCAATACGCACAATTTAAATAATTCCAAGAGCTACGTTGCATCACATTCACTCACAATGCATATCTTGAAAACACTGCCGCGCTGCCGAACCGCGATCTGCAGCCGCTTGGGGCCGCTAGCACGCAAGTTGCATGCAACCGCCGTTCGCCTTTCGCAGGCGGAGTATACGTTGTGTGACCACCAGTTCGACGCGATCGTGATTGGCGCCGGCGGCGCCGGAATGCGCGCCGGGCTCGAGCTGGCGCGCAAGGGCTTCAAGACGGCCATGCTCTCGAAGCTGTTCCCCACGCGCTCGCACACCGTGGCCGCCCAGGGCGGCGTGAACGCGGCGCTGGCGAACATGGACAAGGACAACTGGAAGTTCCACTTCTACGACACCGTCAAGGGCAGTGACTGGCTGGGCGATCAGAACGCCATACACTACATGTGCCGCGAGGCCGAGGAGGCCATCTACGAGCTGGACCAGTACGGCATGCCCTTCTCGCGCACCAAGGACGGCAAGATCTACCAGCGGCCGTTCGGCGGTCAGACCTTGGACTACGGCAAGGGCGGCGTCGCGAAGCGCTCCTGCGCCGTCGCCGATCGCACCGGGCACGCGCTCATCCACACGCTGTACGGCCAGACGCTGAAGTACGCGGAGCTGTGCAACTACTTCGTCGACTACTTCGTGCTCGACCTGATCATGGTGAACGGCGCCTGCACCGGCTGCCTGGCCTGGAACCTGGACGAGGGCACCTTCCATCGCTTCATTGCCAAGAACACAGTTGTGGCCGCCGGCGGCTGCGGGCGCGTCTACTTCTCCACCACCGCCGGCCACACCTGCACGGGCGACGGCAATGCCTGGGTGTCGCGCGCCAAACTGCCGCTCATGGACATGGAGTTCGTGCAGTTCCACCCGACGGGCATCTACGGCGCCGGCTGCCTCATCACCGAGGGCGTGCGCGGCGAGGGCGGCTTCTTCATCAACTCGAAGGGCGAGCGCTTCATGGAGCGCTATGCGCCCGAGGCCAAGGATCTGGCCTCGCGCGACGTTGTGGCGCGCGCCATGACCATGGAGGTGCTGGCCGGCAACGGCTGCGGTCCGCTCAAGGATCACGTGCACCTGCAGCTGCATCACATCGATCCGATCATCATACGCCAACGGCTGCCCGGCATCATGCAGACTGCGAAGATATTCGCCAAGATCGACGTCACCAAGGACCCGGTGCCCGTGCTGCCGACGGTGCACTACAACATGGGCGGCGTGGCCACCGACTTCATGGGCCGCGTGGTCACCGTCGACGATGAGGACGAGTCGCAAGTTGTGCCGGGTCTCTACTCCTGCGGCGAGACGTCGTGTGCCTCGGTGCACGGCGCCAATCGGCTGGGCGCCAACTCGCTGCTCGATCTGGTCATCTTCGGGCGCTCCTGCGCCCTGGACATTGCCGCGTGCAGCTGCCCGGGCGAGACGCCGCCCGATGTGCCCGAGTGCGCCACGGCCGAGACAATGGACAACTTCAAGAAGTTGCGCGCTGCCGACGGCTGCACGCCCACCGCCTGTCTGCGGGACCAGCTGCAGCGTGCGATGACCACGCACGCGGCTGTCTTCCGAGAGGGCAAACTGCTGCAGGAGGGGCTGGAGAAGATCAAGGACCTGTATCAGCAATTCAAGGACATCAAGGTGCACGACCGCACCCTCGTATGGAACACGGACCTAGTCGAGACGCTGGAGCTACAGAACATGCTCGTCAATGCGGTGCACATCATCACCGCCATGGAGAACCGCAAGGAATCACGCGGCTCGCACGCTCGCGAGGACTACAAGACGCGCCTGGATGAGTACGACTACGCTGCGCCGCTCGAGGGACAGGAGAAGAAGACGTTAGAGAACCACTGGCGCAAGCACACCATGACGTTTTTGGATGGGGAGAGTGGCTGCGCCACCGTCAGGTATCGCGCTGTGATTGACGAGACATTGGACGACACCATAAAGTCGATTCCCCCAGCTCCGCGTACATACTAAGACAACCACAAGTATCAATTGCTTTTCCCCATGTATTGCAGATCGTAGACTGTAGACTCTAGACTATAAATAAAAGGTGTTGAAAGACCAGCCTTCGAGTTGCGCTATTGAGTGGGGCAGACAATGGGAGGTAACGTGATTACTAAACAAGCAACATTAACATCGTTAAAAATCATTATGATTTCCAAAATGTATTTACATCAAACTTTAAGGTTCATTTGAAGTGTTTTATTTTCAATTACATTTAAACATGAATTGTTTTATCGTGAATATGGAACACACACAGAATGATTCGTTTTCAACACGTCTTTTTTATCAAATTAAATTGTATAACCATTTTATTACTATAGTATTATTAGTTTACTATAGCTGTTACAACTACTACAACAACTGCTGAAGCGTATCTTGCGACTACTTCTGCTTTAGCAACCTATTTTGAACTTAATCTTTAAAGTATACTTACCATCTTACGAGTATATCCAACTTTAAGCTACTTACCGAGCATCTATCTGAGTGTAGTGTGCGCTTAATGCAAATATGCATAGTTGTACATAGTATTCCAGCTCTGGTTCAGATTATGGATTATATTTGGGGCTGCCGGGCTGGCTGGCTGGATAGAAGAGAGCAGAGAGAGAGAGAGTGGGGCCGTGGCCATGGCCAGTTCTAATGGCCACAATAAATTATATTCATTTAGGATCGTTTAACATATACGAGAGTAGGACACAGAAAAAAGCGAGCAGAGCGCCTGTTAAAGAAATAATTTATGGCTGTTGAAAACTTAACATGTTCATTTGGCCACATGTGTGTGGGCTTTGTTAAGGATTAAATGTGTGGGTGTTTTTGGTGTTGTTGCGTATCTGTTTGTTTGTCGGCCCATCTGCAAGTATCTCTCCCTCTGTGTGTGTGTGTGTGTGTGTGTGTGTACAGCAAATGAAAAACCAACAACAAGCTACATAAATACTTTAGCCCACAACGCAACAACACGGCAATATGATACTACCCCAGCAATTTGCCCCATCCACAGCTTAACATCAAGTCCAAGCCGAAACTATTTACTATGTCTGTATGTACCACATATGTGTGCGCTCTCTGGTGGTGGCGAGAGAGATGCTTCCACAATTGTTGCTGCCGCTACTGCTGCTGACGGCAACGGCACAAAAATTACAGTTGCACACACATTTGCCTGTGTTAAATTGTCTCACAACCAATACAAAGTGACCTTTTTCATTTATTTTTATGATTCCGCCCATCCCACGTGCGTCACCTTCACGCATCCGATTCCTCCCAGGCCCCGCCACTGCCCATAAAAAGTGGCCATCAAATGTGGGCTCCACAAAAAAAAAAGAAAGAAAGAAAAGGAATGAAACTAGCAAAATTTCGTTGGTTGGTGCCTGGGCAACATGGAAATGCGTTAACCCTGAATGCCTTTTGCCAGCACTTTGATTTTTTCTCCCTGCTCGATGCACAGTGCTACCAAATGAATGGAAGCAAAAACCGATGGAGTTTGTAAAGAAAAATATTCGTAGCTGCTTCCAGATAAATATAGCGAAGAAAGGAATTCTATTTTTTCGTCTTCTTCAAAAATGTGCTACAATTTATTGTCCATCGCCTTCTCTCGTGCTTTATGTATTCTCCGGAATTAAGTTTTGTAATTTCTCCCATTCGGCTTCAGCCTGCAACCTGTATCTTTGGCTCGAACGGTTTATTATTAGCATCGAACGGCATTTGGCATATTGCCAGCTGCTTTGCTCGGCAGCCATCCCGAATCAAGGTACATTTTGAAGCGCCCACAGTTGCAAAGTTTTACTTTATTTTGTGTGGTGCTCTCAGGGCAATTTCCACAAACTATTTCAGTTATGTGCAACTGCAAATCATTTTGGATTTGGTTTGTTTGTTTTATTTAGTTTTACACTTGTTCTCGGCTTTGTTTGCGGCTGGCACTACCTGCTAGTCACATACCCTGTACACCGCATTGCAATGGCTCCCTGGCTGCTAAACTTTTGCCAAAAACTTTTCCCTTCACGCATACCATGAAAAATTATGACTATGAATATATTAACATGCGAGTTCAACTACGCTTAAATTGCCAACGATTTAAAGTAGAGCAACAAGATTCTTGTTTGGCATTTTTATTTGATTAGCTTTAATGCATTTTATTTTTATTTTCTTTTGTTAGTTAATAAAGACTTTAGGCAATAAAACTCCCTGCTGAGAGCCTGCAGTTTTTAATTGCAAACTTACCTGGCAAGTGTGAAAATCGTATTGTTAAAATACACAGACATAATTGATTTTCTCTGAATTTCTCGAATTCCATCGGATATGTCGGTTGGAATTATTTATTTGGGCTTAGCTGCTGGTGAATTTAATTCAATCAATAAACGATTTTAGGCATTTCTTGTGTTTTTTAATGCAGTCCAAATAATATTGCTGCACTTCACATTCAAATTGCATTTGACTCAAGCATTTATTTAAGTTCTCTGCCAGCAAGTTATGAAATTTGACATCCCCTCTTCCATTGTTATGCACTTTTTATCCACTTGGTCAGCTGGTGCCAAATGGAGGGCAGCAACTTAGAAATGCATTGCGTTTGCTCTTCTTCTCAGTTTCTCTCTCTCTCTCTCGCTATCTCTGCTTCTGTCTTCGCACCTGAAGTCTTTTCTCTGCAGCCAAATGAGTTTTGCATAAACAAGCACTCGGGAATACTGTTGGCTCCGTACCCTCAACTCGCCAGCAGTGTTGTTGTGCGAGGCACGGCACAGCAAGTACCCTGACTGCGTGCCACACAGTCTGTCGTTGTAGCAACGTGCGACAAGAAACTGTGTTGGCCATGTCAGGTAGCTACCAAAACGGTTGGAAATCAGTACGCTGCTCGGGATGAGAATGCATAATCAAGGCCAAACAAAGGAGACTGCAAATATTATCTCTGGCGATAACTTTCTTTGATGGTCTCCGTTAAGCAATGTTGCCAAGATACACTTTCAGTGGGTGCAACGAATTCGGCACTGATTGTAAGCCAGCTACACTTGAAGTATTACTGTTTCTTTAGTTTGCAATTTTAGCAACAGTCAATTCTTTTTATAAATAATTGCACTCCAATTAAATTGAATCCCCTTACACTTGCTCTGTTAGTTTAAGATAGTAGCAGTGCCGGGCTGCCGTTAGAGTATTTATTTTGCAGCACTTCAACATGAAGTGTTCGCAGGATTGGAACAGTTCTTGCACTTCTACCAATTCCATTGCATTGCCGATTGTTTTGCTTGTGCAAATTAAAACACGCTTGGTTTAAAGAGCACGTTTCCATTCATCATTTTATTATGGGATTCTACACTTTTGCCGTACCGCTTTCTGCTGGCCGTCTACTGTTTTTCCATTTTGTGTTGGCCAACGTGACGCATGAGTAATGCAGATGCTGTTGGGGCAATACGAGCACACAGTGCCCGGCTGCAGCTGCTGCCAGTCACCACTCGCCACTCGCCCTGGACGGCAATGCATTTCCATTAATGACTTGGCCGAGTCTCTCTCAGTTTTGGGTCTTTGTTTTCATTGTTGCACTGTTTTTGTTGCTGTTGTTGCAACGAGCAAAGATGAGCATGGAAAATATCAAACAATAACAGCGGTAATAGCACAAGCTCCACATCTACAGCCACAGCCACAGCCACAGCCAGCAACGAACGGCAAACGAAAATTCTCCAGCAATTTCGCATGCCTTTCCCCCGCCCGCAACCACTTTGCCCTGCCTCCACCTGGCTGGTAAAAGGAGTTCGACTGCACCATCCGTTGGCCAGAACTTACTTAGTTTATTTCACATTTGTATTCATTTGTTTTGAGTTTTATTTACCCAGCACAAAAGCAACAGCAACAACAACAGCAACAATAACTGCCACAGCAGAAACACCAGCAATGTTCTCAAATATGTACGTACGTTTAATTTCGCAGAAAGCTGCAGGGGGAATATTCTGCGTGGTATACGGAATGCGTAGCATTCCTTCGGTCTTGTGGCAGGTTATTGCCACATATTTGTGCGATTGCGTTTCGTTTTTTCATTTTTTTTCTCTTTTTTTTTGGCGGAAATTAAATCATTAGCTGCAAGATATATGAGATGCTCTTGGCAAAACAAGCTGCAATCTCTTATTTTTTGATTGGTATTATTAAAATGGCAAAATAGCAATTATTTCTTTGCATTTGAAATATTAATTGCATTTCAACTTAATTGGATCTGCATTTGCAACAACTGTATAACTAGCCAAATGATGCAACAATAATGCTTCAAATAATTGTCGACTCTGGTTGAAATTACCAAGAACAAAGAAATTTGTGTATTAGATTATCTTGAATATAATAATAATTGAACTGATTTAAGATGCAGAAGTGTATTTACTTTGTTAAATATATGTATCTGAAATATTGACATACGTCAGCCAACTTTGTTGTCATGTAAATAAGATCATTAGTAATATATAAATATATAATTGTTTTTGATGAGAAATTTATTTGTTTCGTAACAAATATGTGGCTAAAATATTGGCATACTTCAGCGAACTTTGTTGTCATGTATTGCATAATAGATTATTTGTAATTGAATTGGTTTTAGATTTATTTGTTTTGTAACATAAATATACAAAGTTTTGACATACTTCAGATAACTTTGTTGTCATGTATTGTGGATTATTTGCAATATACAAATTTAAATTGATTTCAGATTTATTTATACAAATATGTTCCAAAGGTATTGACATACTTCAACAACTTTGTTGTCATGTATATTAGATTATTTATAATATATAAAAATAGAATTGTTTATTGATAGAGATATGTATTTATTTCGTGGCATATATATTTGCACAAAGTATTGCCATCTTTCAGACAACTTTGTTGACATGCTTCTAAATCGAAATCCGGCCATCGGTAATTGAACACATCATCAGATATCTCTTCAGTGCAGTAGCAATTTGCATTTCCGTTGGCAATTGGTAACGCGTTTCGTGAAAAGCGGCGCTAATTGATGCATCACCGAGATACTTTGACAGTGACAGAGTCACTCGCTTTTTGATGCACGCAAACTGGCGAGCAGGATAAGTTACCGCAGATGTGTGGCCAAAGGATGAGTGGAATGGAACTGTAACTGGTCGCAACCACACAAAAAACAACGTCAACGTCAACATGGAGGGAAGATGCAGCTGAAGCTGCCGTTGAGCAGGGGCGCGAGAGGGAAGCGCTGAGTTTGTTAACGCCGGAGTTGGAGCTGAAGCGACAACATCCGATGGCTTCAGGCGGTGGACAGCATCGCGTGAAATTCGCGATGGAAGGAGAGGAGTGAAATGGTAAATTCGAGGACCGGAACGAAGGAAAAGTACGGGAAAATACTCGCTTTGAGCGGGCTCCGCTCTTTTTTGTGACATTTTTGCAAAAGGTTTTTGCATTCGTGCAACTTTTTGCGGTATTTGTGGTTGCTGGCACGCAAACGGAAACAGGAATGGGCGAATATGAATGCGGCTAAGACAGGAGCGGCGAGGCAGTGGCAACGCGCAGAGCTAAGTGCAAAAGGGGCGTGTAAGTTGAACGCCTTTAAGTTTGCGTGCACGTTAATTTTGTTTGCGCTGCTGCGAAGAGTGTGAAAATTTGAAGCTTTCGCGCGCTCTAATTTCAACAGTGCCAAGAACTCAGCAAACTGTTGAGAGGAGGGCAGCAGCTGGCCACGCCACAGAACAGTCCTGACCACTCACTGTGCGTGCATGATAGTCGGCCAGGGGGAGCATGAGGCGGAGAGAGCGAGAGGCGGAGACTGCGACTGAGAATGAGAATGGGAATGAGGGAAAAAAGTTTTATTCAACGCGCTAAAAAGTATGCAAATTATTAGCAAAGTTATACGCATTTTTCACGAGGTGGCTGCTTTTCACTTTCCAACATTTTGCCCATTTTGACAATTTTCATTTCTACTCACAATAAATTCAGACTAACCATTTGCTCGGCCTTCTGCTGGGAAATAACAAATGGCGCGTTAAAGCAACTAGAATAGGGCACTCCTGTGGCAGGGGAAACTGCGTTTATTTATGCTTCCAGCGCAGCTCCGGCGGAGCGAGAGGATGACTTTAAAGTGATTTCCAAGGCGAGCGCAGAAAGGTCAGGCAACAACAACAACAGCCCCTGCTACTGCTGCTGCTGCCTCACACATTGCGACAATTTAACGCCCTGCACTTGACATTTGGTATTTGCTCAGATCCAGGTCCTTGCCGGCCCCGTGTCTACCTCCGACTGCCTCGCTGCCAGCCTGCTTGATTTCAGAGTGTGGCCCGTGTCAAGAGTTTCCCCCTTTCGCTGCCCCTGCCACAAGCATGTGCATTTGTTTGAGCATTTGCACTGTGTGTCCTTTGTTTCGCACACACACAATTTGTCGAGCTCGCCCCTTTTGCCCATGCACGAGTTTGTTCGGGTCCTCGACTTCCATTCCGGCCTTATTCCGGCATGTCGCTCGCCCCCTTTTGCGGAAATTATTATTTTGTTTAATGATTTGTGCTCATGCTGGTAATTGAGGCCGTAACCGGGCCGGGAAGAGGCAGCGCGCGCCTCGTTCTTGACCCACAATCATTTCCATTCCATTCCATTCTGCCAAAACTATCGAAACAAAACGAGAACAACTCCGGCCCGGCCCTTTTCCTTGTCTGCCCAGCGAAGAGTGAACAGCAGAAAGCAACACCAACAACAACAACAGCCTCAAAAAAAAAAATAGCTGGCAAATTTGAGATGGCCAAGTATTTATAAATTTTTGAGCTGTCAGTCGAGTAGAAAGTTCATTGTGTATCGATGCCTGTGCACATCTGCGCCCATGCCAATGTCAAATATTAAATTAATACAGAGCAAGCACGCTGACAATTTTGCGCATGAACCCAAATTAAGGATGATATTATTTTGTGCCAAATAATCTAGAGAGTAGCAAATATTTTGTGCTTCAACTAGCAACGCTATTTGCCAACAAATAAGTGATTTGGCCTTCACAGTTGCGGACCTTCAACGAAAGCATGCGAATTTGAAGGGGGGGATAAATCGATACGACTGTTATTTTACGAACTGATCACATTAACGTTAATTTGCTAAATGAATTCAAATTATGCTGGAGTTGAATGCCGCTGCAGTCGAGTGTGACCGTGAACATATCGAGTGTGTCGACAATTTCGCCGTGTTGCTATTTTTGCTGGCGTGCACAAAGTGCCACATTTATTGGCAACGCATGCATTAACTGAATACCCAATAGGCCGCGTAATTCAATTAAAATTTAATGCAGCCATAAACATAGTCGCAATGGGCGTCAAATTGATTAATTGCACTCTCCTCCACCTCCACCTTCAGCCGTCAACCGTCGACCGTCGACCACGCTGGCAGCACTCGGAACTGTAAAATAAAAATGAAAAGAAAACATGAAATTCAATTTTAATTCACCTCGTGCATAATTACTTGCATTTTGTCTAGGGTATGCGTTGAAAGCCATTTTAAATGCGCGAAATGCCATAATGCGAGCGAAACGTGTAATATTGCAATTCTGAAAAGAAAAACGCAACAAATGATAAAAATAATAATAATAATAATTGCGCAAATTAAATGCACAACTTCAATTATAAATCGCAACGGATGAGCGCATATTTTTTGCCACGCCCGTGTGCTCTTCTGTGAAATCGGCAACAATTTAAAATTGATTGAAATTAAGGCTTAATTTGTAGGGATTATTCAAAGTACAACGCATGCATTTCGATCCAATTTCAGATTCAGCATTGGAATTGATATTTACTGTGGCCACGCTCCATCGGCTGTGGTTAAACTAATTCAATTTCAACTCAAACACAAGAGAAACGCGCTATCGGAATAAATATCAGAGTCCAAGTCCAAACTAAAACTCAAACTCGAGCTCAAACTGAAACGCAGACCCTTCGGCAGAGTGGCCGTGTTTATCCGCTTAGGTAAATAAAAGCAGCCAGCAAACTACTGCGCAGCAACAGCAAAATCAAATGAAGCAGAAGAACTTCACGTGCCGCAATACAAATTGAAAATCAATGCCATGCGAACGCCAGGCAGGCTCTGCTGCGGACAGGACGCGCGATGGTTTAGGTCCGTTTAACCCATCTATTCGTGTATATCAAAGCCATAAATCGACGTCTCGTGGCAGCGTAAACTCACTTGGACAGCACTTTCGGCTATTGGCTAATGCTGTCCAATTGATCTGGCATCGTTTGCATTTCGATTACGAAAAACTGCTGCAGTTGAATGAGCTTTACTCGACACTGATATTTACTATTCACAATATAATTATTTACAAATGTATAAAGTTCAATTCCTATATTGTCTCTTGTTGCACATTTGCTCTTTAATTTTGTGCTGTAGCCACAGCGTGGTCTTGGCATGAATTATAGCCTACAGGAGTATTGATCGAGCTCTGACCGCAAACAATGCATGCAATGCTAGGGCACTAGTTCCTGCATACGCTTGTGCCATGTTGCGTATACGTAATGTGCAGCATATCATTTACAACTGATTTGCGCTAGCGCTGAGCTATAAAACCGGTAAACGTAATACCTTGCCATATCTGTAACGAGTTGGAAACTTTCTCTCTCTCTCTCTCTGCTTGCTGTCTACCCACGCGCTTCTAAGCGGATTGATACTTGCCCCTGGCGACCCACTCTGCGCTGTACTCTACTTTTAGCATAATGTGTTTGTAGCAAGGTTTTTAGCTTGACAGTCTACGACAATGTGTGTGGAGTCTGTGTGTGTTTCTTTTTTGTTCAGCTTAATTCAGCTTTTGCTTTGGGAATGCTGCATAAATTTGCCAGCAGTTTGCAAGTCAGCAACTCCTGGGAACTGTTGCCAACCAGCGCAGCGACACCTGCAGCTAAAATTGAGCACTTGCAACTCACGATAAAAGTTCTTCATAACAACATCATAATTTCAGCGCCACGGAAAGCGCCGGCATCATTTATACTACCTATCAGCTGGAGCAACTGTGACAACGGATTGTTGTCAGCTGCGCCATGGCAATAGATTTCAGTGCTACAACAATAGACCCAAATAGTTTTGCATTCAACTCTTATTCCAAGAACTTGTCTGTTTTCTAGTACGTTTTATCACACTAAAGGAAACAATTTAATATTTAACTTCCCAATAGAAAACCTCTTTTTACTGCCTTAAATAAATTTGTGACTTTCGTTTTCACAGGCGGCCTCTGAAAATGTTTTATTTGAGCAATTCAAGGCCGCTTTTCCACGAATGCAACTTATTGAATGGTCGTCAACTTGCTGCGAGTGAAATCGTTTTATATTCGCGACTTTTACTTTCCGCCTGCCACGTCATACAAAATGCGAAATCACGGGGCGCACAACGCGCAACTCTTGAATTTATTTGGAAAATGTGATTTGAAATTCAATTGCGGTTTGACTCGTTCCCAGCCCCAATCGTCTTTGTTTGCCGAAGGTTGCATTTGAGTTCGTGTTTATAGTTTTGCGGTTGACAGACTTGTAGAATGTTCACAGCAAGCAAACAACAGCTGCCAGAAGGGTAAATCAACAACTCACTTAAATATGAATAAATGCAAATAAAAATACAAGTGCGGGCGTTCGCTTTCGACATTTGCAGATTATTGTGGCTGTCCTTGATTTCCATTTCAATTTCACTCAACGAATGTTCTATTAATATGAATTTGCCATTATCTTCAGGCGAGAGTTTTGTTAAGCCGAATTAAAGTGTTGTCGTTTAGTGCCATTGCCACGACTTGGCATTTGAATTCAGCAAACAACGCATAGCAGACTCACAAGCTGAATGCCAACAAAGGCCAGGCAGGCACAGGACAGGGCAAAGTGAGCAAATTGATGTGAAAATGCAAGTGATTTGATTTTCATGCCCAGGCTAATGGCCAACTGCTTGTCTAAAGACTGACCGGAGGGCAGACCCCGAAGAGCAGACCAGCAGACGAGCAGACACGCAGACGAACAGTTGAGCTGAAGGTCCTGTTGTTGGACTCGTCCTTGATGTTGATTTGCTAAATTATTGATTCGTTTGATTAATCGTCTGACTGAGTAGGAGTCGCCTAAGCTCCCAGCTGAGCGAGTTCTTCTCGCTTTTGTCTCTCCGACTTTGCTCACACTTAGGCGAATGAAAGTTTAATGACGTTGATTTGGCACCAAGGCACAACCCGAGACACAGCTCGACTCTGCTCATCCCAGCTGGGTTCAACTCTGGCTATTATGTGCACAATTGACTGTTAAATGCATTTCTATTTTCCAGAATTAAAAGTGCATGAGTCCATTAGCCTTGCCAGCAGTTTTAAGTGCTTAAATCGGCCAATGAAGTCGCCAATCTCATGGCTCTGCAGGCTCATGAACACAAATGAGAATAAGAATAAAAACGAAATGAAGCACATGACAGACCGAATGAAAGATTACAAAAAGATGCTGAGGAAGTATGCACAAAAAGCCGAAAAACGAAAACGAAAACGAAAAAAGCGAGAAAAAAGCGGCAGCAGCAATTTGTTGCCAAAGACAAAATAGGACATTTCGCAACAATGGCCATGTCCTGGCCCAAGGAACCTTAGCTGTTAGCTGGCTTACCAAAAAGTTTCCTGGCGCACGCTTCGACACATCGGATACATGATAAAAAGCATCGCCAGTGGGCATGGGGAGCGAAGCGAAGCAGAGATTTCCATAACCACTGAAATTGTTTGGGCGAATTAAAGTTGATGCCTTTGCATCACTTGCCTTCCTTCAGTCGAGTCGAGTCGAGTCGAGTCGAGTCGAGTCGAGTCGAGTCGAGTCGAGTCGAATCATCGTCGTCGTCATTATGTTGTTAGATGAGCAAAGAGGAGCAAATTATTTGCGAGACATTTTAAATGGAATGCCGAAAAAAATATTAGGAAAATAAAGAACGGATGAGAGGCACTTAGCACACTTGGTTAGCTTTCAGGCAAATTCATGCGAACTACCACCAACTGTGGTCACCGTATTAAAGCGCTTTGGTGGCAAATGCTCGACTGCAGGATACCACATAGAAGAGCAAATTCGAGAAGCGAATCTAACGATTATATTCCCATTTATAAGGCAATAATTATTCACTCTTAAACGCTTTGCGAGCAGATATATGCGGGGAATACTTTGATTTAATGGTATTATGGAAATGCAAAATGCTTTTATTGAATGCTGTCGATTGCAACATTTCATTCAATTTTATTGCTAACCGAATCAATAATAATAAATATTTGGAGAAATCGCATTTGATGTTGTGCGAGCGCAACAAAAAATACAATTAAACTAAAATTATTATAGTGCTAGCTGTGTGTGTTCGCGGCCTGTGGAAGTAAACAATTAGCGTTTTGTGCGCAAACAAATCAAATGCCATCAATTAGTGTAAATTAATAATAAATAAACAGGAATCATTATGCATTATTTTAGTGTGGTCCCGATGATGTATGACTTTGTGCTACTGTGTGTGCGCAAAAAATTGAACACAACACATTAAATGCAAATAAACATTAGCCCGAAGCTGTTCTTGCGCCTCGCTGATGGACAGCAACATTTACCTAATGCCCAGGAACATTAATCAAAATCATAAATGCTGTGTGGTAAACGGCGAAACCAACACGCCGCCCCCGTCCCCCCAAATGCTGCGCCGCGCGCCCCTTCAGGACATCCGGTTGGGAGCGGAAGGCAAAGGCATTAAATGGAAACGTCGTTAACGGAAGTGTGGGCATACTACCATATATGCAAAGCGACAAGAAAAAGAGGAACCCATGGAAAAAAGCAGAGTCAATGTTCAACTTTTATTGCCTCAAATCGCAAATCGAATTGAATCGAATTCTTAATGTACTTCTGAGCCAGCGTCGACAACTTTGACATACACACGGCGGGTCCCCCCAAAAGGGCGGCGCACTGATATCTCATGTGGCTTCTGCTGTGCCCAGCCACGGATGATTAGGCATGCCTATAGAGGCGTCCCCGCATAAAGGAGGACTCTTTGTAGCGCAGCCGTTCTATGGCGAAGGTAAGTGGGACAATTGTGCTGACCTGTCACTTCCGGTCAAATGGCGCTGAATGGAAAGACCACACAAGCAGAAATCTGGGTGGAACACATTGTGAGTGGGGGGTGGGCAGGGGACATATAATTCAACACGTATGCAAACTGTGAAAATTTGCAAGCGTCGTTGAATGAGCATGAAATTAATCAAATTAGCCACCGGCATTGAATTTCCTCGGATTCAACAAGCGACCGTCACATATTATTCATAAGCAGAGCCATAAATTCATGAATACCCTAGCTGCGCACATGGCGTTAATGCATTTGCAAATGGCAAGCACTCGAATTGGAAATGTGAATTTAAATTTGAAATTTCAACACAATTTCAGAGTGTAAAGGTGAATTGGGAACTAATCTGATTATATTTGATTGAGCTGCAAAAATTGCAAATGGAAATGTATTGTTTGACATAATCAAATTATAATTTCTTGCTCTTCACACTGCCGACAAGTCAACCCAGCCCGCCTAAGACAAGTCCAACACTCCTCAAAGTGTCCGTTCCGCTTGCTTCACTTTCGCTGGCGAAACAAAATGAACTCATTTGTTTTAATTTAATCTTATTACGCCAAGATTTATTGCCGCTCGCATGAGCTGGCAACCCTTTTCCGAGCGACACACCAGACTATTTGCAGAGCCAGCCTTCTAAAGCTGACCCAGACCGCTCTTGGCTGCCCCCGGCTTGACCCCGGAGGGTGCGAAGTGCGAATTTTGCAAAGCTCTCGAAAGTTGATTATGATTGATTGAGTACGATTCAAATTGTCTGTCATTGTGCGGAAATTGATTTTTACAAGTGCTCAAACTGCACTCGTACTTTTGACAGCCAAATATACGGATAATTGACAGTTAAACACTCGCCCCACTGACATCACGCATACGCCGCGTTGACCGTGCGCTGTATTTAAAGAGCAGCAGATAAATGAGTCGAGCGACCAAATTTTGCTGGCCAACTACAATACTTATTGAAGTGATTAACTGAATGGCATCACAGAGAATTAAACACGCACACTCACAGCGCCAGTGAAATAAAAGCGAGCTTAATGTGGCCCCAGATAATTGCACAAACTAGTGAGCAAACATATTATAAAGCCAACCCAATTAAAAATAATCAAACATTAATGTTTGCTGCCCCATAAAAGTGTCGTAAAAGCGCTTGGCACTGACAGTGTCAGACGATGAGTTGATGAGATTCGTCGAGAAATTACTTAAAATGCTGAAAACTCTAAGTAAAGTGAAAGTGAAATTAAAGTTTGCATTCGACGAATTTAGTGCGGTCGTGCATGCTCGCTCTACAGCCTAGACAAGGGTATATTTAAACTAGACGACCACAGGCATCCAAATGGAATTTCAAATGATTTTTCCATTGGGTGGCTGGCGCTTGACATGTCCATATATTAGGATTTTGATGAGATGGCTTAGCTACAGATGCCAGGAGGATGAGTGTGTCCATGTCGGTGTGTCCGTGTGTCGTTCAGTCTGTATGTGCACAAGTGTGGAGGCGTTTGTTGTCCGTTCGTGTGCGGCTGGTGTGTGGCAACAACGTGCAGATTGGACTAACATCCAAATGAGTTAATCACATACAAGAAAACTGCCCCTCGTCCACACAGTGTTGAATTGCATTTTGCTTATTTGCGACACTTGTGCGACACATGACTGTTTGCCTCGTGCTGCTCACAGTCGCCGCAGGCCTCGAGTTATGGCAGGGTAAACGGATAACGAGCCCAAAGGATTGATTAGAACGCACCTTTCGTATGGATTTCCGCAACAATTTTCATCTCGCCCTCTTTTGGAACGGGGCCTTGTGTCCTCAGCGTGCTTTGTGAGTCGTTGCACTGCAGCCGGGCAATTTATGAGCAGCAATCCAAACTCATTTGGCCCGCAAGCGAGTAAATATGCTAACCACACATGCCCCGCCCTGCTGCCGACCGTCTTAATTTGCATATCTGGCCCTCTCGGCTCGTGGGGCATTACGTTCGCCACTAACCCAATCATCGCTGCAGTTAGGGCCATGTTGTCTTGCTGTTTGTGTTTGTGCTTGTGGATTGGCCTCGCCGAGTGTGCTACGTCGTCTTCGTCTTGAGTCGCGTCACCGTCGCTGCCTCGCCGTGGTAATGAAGTTATTATGTTGACACTTTGGCTTCTTCGCACACCCCACACCCCACATCCCACGCCACAGCGCAGCACCGCAGCCAGCGTGGATCTTTGTAGTTTACATTTGCCGTTTGACATTATGCAAAGGCCGCCTTTAAATGGCAGTAAAGTGGGCAACTACCCACTAGTTGTCCCCCTCTAACTCACGGCCTTGTCGCTGGTGCTGTTAGGCCTGCCTCGCTCTCCCTCTCCTGCACATCGAGCTGTTGCTCTTTTCTCTTGACATTTGCATCACAAGCACAACGAATACAGAACAAACAAGCGGTAAACACACTCACACACACACATACGCATGCCACCACACATACTCTCTCTCACACACACACACGCGCGCAAGTGCATCTGTAAACAGTGATATTTATTAAAAGCGTTCGTCCTGTGGTTGCCGTTCCCATCAGCAGCAGCGTCTCTCACGTCTCACGTCTCGCGTCTCGCGTCTGTCCGCAGCCCACCCATGTTCCCCGTTTCCTTCCCACCGTCGTCGACAAGCTTTTCATTTCAGTCTTAATTCCTTTTGAATAATATCTACCACTTAAACTTACAAACATCAAGATCACACTGAGAGCAAAACGCATTCATACTCGCACACACACACACACACAGTCCGTGTGTGTAGCACACACTTGACGCAGTCAGTTGAACTTATCGCCAAGTCACATACAGACACACAAACGTTTAGTCCATGGAAGCAACGATTAGAGGGGATTCATTTGAAGCTTACTTCTATTAAATTGTACTATATCACTTGGAGGCACATGACTGTACATACAATTTGAATGAATAACTGACTTACAATTGGATTATCTTCTTAATACTGCGATTGCTGATTTCAGCTTAGTTCTCGATAAACATTTCCTCGATTTCACAGTGTTAATGTTTGCTTTTCGCTAACAACTGCATTACAGGCTGCACAATTTATGCAATTTTCCATAGTTAATTCTTCAATTTTATGCCATAATAAATTTATGAAATTGTGATTTTAATGCATCAAATAGTATTTTCTATGTCTGGAAATGCGCTTTGAAATTACACATTTTGAAGCTTAATGCTTACATTTCATTTTTAAGCTGCTCATGTTGCGCGAGAGACTTACAAAGTATATATAAAACGCAGCTGAAAATGTTTTTCATAGTTACAAATTTGCGTTGTACGACTCCCCTTTGGCAACGCCAATGTGATATATGCATATATACATACATACATGCTTATACATATTTGTTTTTGCGTGTGTACTTAAATGTGAGCATAAATATTTTAATATGCCTATTTCGTTGTGTTCGTCGTGTTGCTAGCTGAATGTGTTTTCATCTAGGAACGCGGCGTCCTCCCTCTCTGGGGGAGATTTCTCAATCATTGACGAAACCAGTTGCCGCTGCCAACACAGCCGCCACATGCTGCGATTTATTTTTATTAAAAACAAGGCACCCCACCGCTTGTTATTGCTTGACGTCTACCCTTTCTTGCTTTGCTCTCGCACTCCGCCAGCCATATTCATTCGCTTTCTCCATTTCAGCGTTTTGTTGTTTGCCGCTCAGCTCAGCTCAGTGTTATTGTTGTTTTTGTCATTATGTTTTGGGGCCCCATGTCAGACACAGAGCAGAGCCTAAGTGGGGGCAAACTCTGACGGAGTCCTGCCCCTGGAGGCATATGTGTAGCATGTATTAATTATGGTTGTCACAGCAACGAATTGTGAAAACATCTTTGCCGAGTGCGGCAATATCTTACGGACAGCATCTGGGCCGAGCACATACACATATACTTTATATATATATAGCATCGCATAAGGAGTCAAATAATCGCAATGCCAACTCACAGCAGTGCCTATTGAATCGCATAGTTCAGTCGTCTGATGGATTGCCAGACTATAAAGTGTAAAGAGTAAACGTAATTGAGTGGTTTATGTCAAATTTTTATAAACGATAGCAAATTCTGTCTCAATTTAATATAGATTTTCATTGGAAAAACAAGAAAATTATTGCATGCCTGATTGCACTTAAAAGTGGTGACTAAATACCAAGAAAAACAATCGAAAAGCGCACTTAAACTCTTGCCTAAAGCTGCTTTAGAATTTGATGTATAAAGTTTGCGCCTGGTTTGTTTTTCCAACAGGTTTTTCTTTCGAATATCTACAAATTTCAATCATTGTCCAGACACAATAAAACTTTAGCTCGGCTCTTGATTTGTTTTTGTTTAAATTTCAATTTGAATTGAAATTTGAATTTGAATTTGAATTGAATATAAGTCAGATGAATTTTTGTGTGGGCTTTGTCATTAGTGAAGCCGCAGAATAGTGCGGCTCCGAGAGCATTTGCGTATTCGAGTCAGTTGGCCAAAAATGCGAATTTGAATTTCAATTAGTTTCCATTTGTCTGGAAGTCATTTGAATGGCGGCGGCTCTCTGCTGTCAGAGTCGGGAAGTCGGGGAGGCGGGGTCGGGGTCGGGCTTACGGCATTGGGGCAGTTGGGTATTCGACCATGGCTGGCCTCACGTGGTGTTGATGTCAGCCAATTAAAGCGTATAATTAAGTGTATGCCGCAGCCGCAGCCGCCCTGAAAGAAGTTCGTCAAGAGGGCAGCACGTCATCAGGCAGTTGTGTGTGTGTGTTGTGTGGGCGTGAAGCACCCGGCAGTGGCAGCAGCAACGGCGAGGCGCCATCAATTTAAATGCAAAAAGGCTTTTGAGCCAAAAGCGAAGGTCCCGCCGCGCCAAGCAGTCGAGAGCACCGGTCAAATGTGTCGAGGCGGCAGTTTCACTAATTAAGCAGCGTGGACGAGCGGCAAATCGCCTTACATAGGATGCTGGCGCCGCGCTGCGACCCCGGGCTCCAGGCCAGCCGAAGCCGCAGCCGCAGTCAAGTCACCCATGATGACGCTGACTTACCCCGGCCCGAGAGTGGAGCGTAGAGCGTGGCGCGTGGAGCGTGCAAAACAATGCTAAGCGGCTCAGGGCTGGCTTTGGCGCCCCGTAGAGTATGCTACGTTAATTTCACGAGACTTGTAGCAAGTGAATTAAATGGCCGACCTCACTCGAGCTCGACTCTGGCATCTTTTTTTGCTTTCTGTTTTTTTGTGTGCGGGACAACGGTCCACAGTCATCCACTTGAACCATGCGCAATGCCAGCGCCAGCTTGTGGAGTTTTGTAATTAAAATGACGAGGATTACATTAGCACGTAGCAAGCTAGCAACTGGTGGCCAGTGGTTAATTAAAACGAGCTGCGGCCACGCAAGAGATCCACACGTTGCCCAAATATTTGGGATGCGTTTAAACTGGCCACAGACTCTGAGTTGCACGGCATCGACGGCACTTGAGCAGTTGGTCACATGACTCACATGTCACTCACGACTCACATGACCGACATGCGCAGCCAAGCGGTGCAGCTGGGCGAGAGTTGATTCAAGTTATCGCCGACGATAGCAAATTGAGTTGTTAATGAGCCCCTAGAATACATTGCACATTCTACACTCAAACGTCTATTTTTTAACACTAAATAAACGTTTATTTACTTTACTAATAATGTCAATGTGTTGACAGACTCCATTGCAATTTATTCACTTAAAAGTCTATTTGCTCACATCGAATTTTGTTTACTAGTAATATATTGCAAATACTACACTAAAAAGCCATTTAGCTAACATTGCGTAAACATTCATTTACTACTATTACTAATAATATTAACAAGGAGACAGAATTCATTGCACATTCTGCATTCAAACCACTTTTTGTTTACATTGACGTAAAAGTTCTTTACTAACAATGCTTATGAGCTGTCGCAATCCATTGCACATTCTTTGCTCAAAAATCTTTTAGTTTACATTGCATACATGTTTATTTACTACTACTATTACTAATATTGTTAACGAGTAAACAGAATCCATTGCACATTTTACACTTACATTCAATATACGTTTATTAACTTAACTAATAATGTCAATGAAATTACATCCATTGCAGATTCTACATTAAAAAGTCTTTCAGTTTGCATTAAATGAAATGTATATTTTCTTTTCTAATGATATTAATTAGTTGACAGAATCACATTCTATACTAAATAGTCTATTTGCTTAAATGGAATTTTGTTTACTAATAATGTTAACTAGTAGACAGAATTCATGGCACATTCTACACTCAAAGGTCTCTTTGTTCACAGTAACCTTACTTACTTTGCTCATAATTCAATACACACAAAACCGCCCTCGCTGCGCCGTCTGAAAGCAAAACATTGTAAGTAGATTCCGAGTATGTGCAAGGCATTGCTCGCTTATCCAGACAAGAGTATGCACATCGCATGTCCTCTTTCTTCTGACACATTTCAGCGCGCACTGCAACCGCCTGGCAATAGATAAAGGTGTCGGAGTCCACAACAGAAGCGTGCGACGTGAGCTGCGGCATGTGGAATATCTTGCGGCATGTGGAGTCTGCATATGGCTTATTTAACAATATTTCTGTTTGGCAATATTTGTTATGCTGCAATTTTTTGAGTGTTATTTATTACGCATTTTGCGCCTTCATACGCCCTGTTGCCCCTGGCAACTTTTCGCTTGGTAGACACATAAAGAATGGTGTGTAACGTCACGAAGTATGTATTAAAATCAAGATCAAGTGCTACTCGTAGCTGTAATAAATCAAGTTATCGTGAGTCATCAGACAAACAAAATCCGTTGCCATAATTTGCCATCCGCATGAAAATTATATTCAGAGACATGAAAACAATCGAATTAAACTGATTCCAGCTCTTGGCAATTCGGTGGTAGACCACGCAAATTGCTTTGTAAACACTCGACACTCGGCAGTAGACAGCAGTCAGCAGACAGCAGTCAGCAGACTGCAGACAGTCGACAGTAGACACTCGGCAGAGTCGATGGTCGAGAGTGTAAGCGAGTGGCAAATTGCGCATACGCAGACACAAGAGATAAAGAATTAAGCTTAATGTGAGGCAAGCGCTTTATAAATACTTTGCACAACTGACAAAAGTGACTTCAACTTTAACACTGTTATTCAATTTGAATCCAGATATGCCTTGTTGGGCCTACGAGTGTCAGTAAGTTTGTTTTTAAATCATCAGCAAATAGGCCGGTCTATTTAAATCAAATTGCAGTGCAAGCAATTTAACACAAATGCTGGTGATAATAAAACTTAAGTGCAAGCTGTTGAAATTCATTTCTCTCCCTAATGTGCCTCATAACTAGATTAGTTTGGAGACACGCATAAATTGTAGTAAAAAAGCGGTTTAACTTTAAATGCTCGCAGTGAAATTGCATTGCCTACTTCGCAGCATTGACAGGATATGTCGTCGTGCTCGCAGCACAGTTGTCGAGCTAGTTATCGTTGCCGGCCAATCTGTGAATTAATTGCATTGCAAATTGAAAAGCATTGCAGTTGAATAATTTTTAATTGTCGGCGCTTGTCCGGCGACAAAACTGACTGCGAACGGATGTCCTCAATGCCATTTATTATCTGATGCGCAATTGGAATTTGGAATGGCAGTTGTGCCGCCTAAACACTGTGTAAACAGAATCTCTGGTATTTCGAAATTAACTGCACAATTCGCAGTTGCAACTCGGGAGGGGCCAACACCAAGGATTCGTTGTGCAATTTCCGCAAATTAAAAGATATCACTTACAGCGAAATAATTTCGCAAACCGCAAAAAGCTAGAGAGCGCGAGTTGGAAATTGTTGCGTGACACGCCCATTCAATTTCTGGGCAACGTGCTGAATTCCCTTTTTTGTTGTTTTTTTTTTTTTCTGCTTTCTGGGAGCTTGTTGACAGCAAATTGAATTAGAAACGCATTTCCGTGAACAAAACGACCGCAACTGCCGCAGGGAGAGTGGGGCAAGGAGGTGCACTTGATGACGCAGATAGAAAGATAGAAGAAGAGAGGGGGAGAGTGAGGGGCAAAGTTAAGGACAGGCTGGCACATGTGCGTTCGTCCCACTGCACTGCGTGTTGCATGCAAACGGTCGATGGACGCCGCCTGTGGACAATGACAAACCGCAAAAATTCAATTTAAACTTTATATTTCAATGGCGAACAAGTTGACCAACGACAACCAAAAACAACGCCAAGAAGCACATCAACAGCGGGCGGGGCGGGGGCTGGGGCGGGGGCGGCTGGCCAAACTTGGGCGACGCATGTATATAATTGAAAAATATTGAATGGCCGCCAAGAAAACCATGGAAGCTTGTTTATTATGCCCCGGAGCAAAGAAGCGACCCAAGCACTCTCAACACGCCACCACTGCTTGTTGACTAGCGCAGTGTAATTTGTGTAACAGCTACTTAGTATTCTTATGGCACATTCGCTTTTGTAATATGATAGATCTTCATGCAAATGAGTTGTCTTTGATATCTTTAATTTTTGATACAGCCAACAACTTTATTTGCGCTTTAGGGGACAAACTGAAACGGGATTAATCTCATTTTTTTATTAAAATCTAATTATATACGTTTCATTGCCTTAATGTTAGCCAGTATTTTGTTAATTTGCAATTGATAAAAAATCAATATCTATATTTTAAATTGACGCCTGCCAACTTAATAATTAAAAGTAATTATATTTTTCTTTTCGAAAAGTGAATATCTAATATCTTAGATTACTTTGCGTTATACTATATGAATTCCATCATTATTAATATAACTAAAATTCGTTTATTTACGTTTCAATGTCTTAATGTTGGAGAGTACTTTGTTACTTTCCACTTAAGAAATAACCAAAATCTTTATTTTGAATTGATGCCTGCCCACATAACGAAAAAAAGTATTTACACTTTGTTTTCGAAAAGTAATCATAAGATAATTTCAATCAACCAATAAATTCAAATACAAATATAATTAATTACACATTACATTACATTGCTTTAATGTGAGAATTTGTTTGTTACTTGCTATTTGAGAAATGTCCAAAGCCTCTTTTTTAAATTTATGATCATTTTTGTTAATTTATAAAATATATACAAAGTTGCTAGCTTACCAAATTTGTCCCAAAGCTGCTTCATACAATTTAAGCCTTCTAATGACACGATTACAGTTAGAACTTTGAAATGTGGTTTCCTAGTTAATAGTGTATGTATAAAATTAAAGCTTGACAACATAATAATCAAAAGGAATTGAAACAATCTTTTCAAAAAATATATATACAAATTAAATTACAACTGTGCGCTCGCTATTCGAAATAATAATAACACATAATTATTTAAGGAACAAAAATTCACTCAGATCTAAAATCAATTCCAGAGAATAAAGTAAATGTATAATTAAGTTAGATTTCTTATACAAATAAGCACTTGGAACTCTGTTTGTTCTTAAAGAATATTTAATTACTCGAATGACAGAATTTATCATAAGCTGACAAAGACATTCGTATTCTGGTTGCACAATTTTGTATGATTACTTGAAAATTGTATTGTTAAATGTGGGCATTAGGGGATACTCGTATGCGAGTTTCTTGCTACAATATTAATTTTGGAGGCTGCTGGCTCAACCCCTGCTCAACTCGCAGCCAGCTCCTTGCGCCTTCACAAGAAATGAGAACACAAAATGGCGGCAATAAGGATTTGATTTAGATGACGTGTGGCACGGATTTGCAGCGGATTTTTATGTTTATTCTGAGACTTAACTGGAATCCGGCGCGAAAAAAACAACAACACAAACGAGTACAGAATCAGAAATCCCCAACGCAAAACATGCAGCAACAAACATGCTTCCAGACACACTCACACACACACACCCACACATGGGCAATATTTTAGCATTTGTCATAATTAGAAAGCGGCGGAGGCGGCGGCCGCTTGGAAACAGCTGTCGAGCAAGAGCGGGAAGCCGAAAAGAACAAAAAAATGAGAAGAATGGTCATAAAATAAAAGAAAATACGCGAGTTTCAAATTTTCATCTCTTTGGTGTTGACGTTGACGGCGACGACGACGGCGGCGACGATGGCGGCGACGATGGCGTCCCTGGCGTAGCTGGCGGTGCGGCACACGAAGCAATTCCCGTCGCCGCGTCGTGCTCGCTGCTCGACAATTATTAAAGTCTTACGGGCGGCGGCGCATTTATGACTGCACTTTTCACATCCGTTTCCGCATCCGTCTGTCGACACGCACACCCGCCCACGCACACACACACACACACACACTGTGGCACACGGAAGGCTGCGTGTCGTTCATTTGCTGGGCGTGGAGCCAACAGGTCGCGGGCAGCAGCAAAAGCAATTTCACTTTACATTTGTTTTACGACATTTGCTCCCCATACATATGCGTCGTTTGTTGTTGGTCGGATGGTCTGTGGGGGGGGGAGTTGGGCGGTGGGAGGGGTCGTGGCATGTATGCGACAACGTGTTTGCCATAGCTGCGTTTTTGTGGCTCCTCCTCGTCCTGTGATAAGTATTTATTATTATGCTTTTTAATGGTAGAGCGCTTTGCCTCTGTGCTTTTACCCAAATGAGTTTCCCTCATTAGAGGCCCACTTTGCCAGCCATTCTGCAGCCATTCCGTGGCTGCTGCTGCTCCTGCTGCTGCTCTTCTTTTTTCGCCGTAATGCATTTTTTAAAAACATATTAAGGCGCCCGGCACAGACAATCTCTGGGGCACGATACACAGGTACACAGATACCCCTCAAATGTCAACGCACGCAAAACAAATACTCAGCACAACTCCAAAATATTGCGCAATTACTGCAAATTGAATGGGGACATTCAGAGTTTCGAATACCGCAAATTGCTCCCCAGACAATACGCCTGCTCAGCGCAGCTGAGTTAGGGTATGCAGGCATTACTTAAAAAGCAATCATAAATGCGCAAATAAGCACAGCGAATTCTTTGCTTTCGTTTGGCAAAGCACTCGCACTCACTCTTTAATCGCTGTCATCAAAAGCAAGTTTCTGGATGCGTCAATAAAACGAACGCTTCGCGCTGTCTTCGTCCGCATAGCTAATTAGGAGTTGCTTGTGCCCCCGATCGTCGACTAAGCCCAAAGTTTGACGCTTGCATTTTACGACTGCTCGCAGAAAATATTATTTTTCAAGCTGCCATTTTCTGCGTTGGCAGTTTCTCAATTTCGAGCGAGACATAATTCGTTATAATTGAATACCTGGTATTGACAGTGGCGCGGCTCGCAAGCTGCCTTTTGATGTCCTTGTGATTAAACAGCAACATATCGCGTTGCCACGCCCACGCTTAAGCGCATTTCCCAGGGGCTGCCGCCGCCGCCTGTTCGCCAGCAATATTAATTAACATTTCGTGGCAATATGCGATATTAATAATACAAAAATTATATATATAGTTGTATGTAGAGGGCACAGGATGTGGCTGGGAAGCTTTTAAAGTAATTAATGTTGCTGCAAAGTAGCAGAAGCCGCTTGCCCCAGCCGGCAACGTGTAACAGCTGAGCGGAGCAAATGAGCACTGCTGAACCCTATTACAATGAATAATTTATGGCGACATTGAGACGAACTGCTGAACTAAATGGAAGCCAGCAGGCATGCCGTCAATATTGAAAATATGCTATTACAAAATTCATTTAATAACCCGAAAAGGGAAGAAACTTTACCAATGGCAACTCATACGAGAGCATTCATTAGGTATTCTGTCAAACACAAGCTGGCGGGCAGCTTGCGCTTCTTGGGTTTCGACACCAAAAACTTTTTGGTAATTTCACACCTTGGACACATTTTGGTGAAGTTGATAAATGGGCAAGTGGCTGCGACGTTGGGAGCGAACCTGTTGCGAACCATCAAAATTTAATGCAATATTCTGGTAGCGACTTTAAGCGCAACCCAAATCATCAGCGGACACCTCGAGGTGGCGCGTAGTGAACTGCCCCAAGTTGCATAATTAACAAGAAGTCAACACATGGATGCGGGTCAGGTCGGGGCAGGACGGGCCAGGACATCAACTGCTTCGAGCTCAAGCTGTACCTAAATCACACGCTTTAAAATTCAGCCATTTGTAGCAAGTTTTTCGGCTGTCACTCTGGATGGCACGTAAACATAATTAGACGCACATTTAAAGGGACATTTAAGGACACAGGACACGGCAGGCAGGAAGGCAGGCAGGCAGGCACATTATGCTGCCACTCGACCCCAGGGCCAGTCACAGTCCCAGTTGCCAGTTGGCAGTTGGCAGTTGCGAGTCGCCTGCGCCTCCCACACGACACGAGCATTTGCATCCTGCCTGCCAAAGTGCTGGGCTCCAACTCTTGCCTCCGTTGGCATCGCCGCCGCTGTACACGTGCATGACACTGGCAACTCGTCGAAGGACGAGAACTGAAACAACAACATGTAAATACCATTAGGTTGCTGCTGCTTCTGGTGCTTCTGCTTGGTTACTTGGCCCTGGCACGACGCGGAGGGCCCACTTAAAAATGTTCTCGACGACTTGACATTGTTTCAAGAGCAAAAATATGGCTTTTTAGCATTCTGTATACGAGTACGAGTTGTTGCCGCTGCTGCCTGCCTGCCTGCCAGCTAAGATAATGGCCAGAATGGCGAATGCTGAATGACAATGGCAATGGCTGACAACACGTGGTTCGCGTCTGCCACAAAAATAGAGCCGAGGCCCCGGAGAACGGGGCAATAAAAGTATTCCAAAGTCATTAACACGTAGTTGGAGCTACCACAAATGGAATCGTCGTACTCGTATTTCAGGCGACAAATGACACAATGTTGAAGTGTTTAGCTGATGTTAGTCTTACGCTCTTAGTCCGCCTCCGGCGTGTGACTTGCTGATGGGATTATTAAACTTTACAACACAATTAATTACATTCTTGTTTTGCTTTTTTCCAGCGTTGTTGCCGTTGTCTGTCTGTCTCTCTTTTCGACACCGCCTCGTTTGTAGTTTGGGCTTGAAGTGTTTTACTTCACAAAATTGCCACATTGTTTATTTTTGGTGAATTTTAATGTTGTGCCACCGCTGCTAGGAGGACTCTCGAGTGCCCCAGTGCTTAGTTCTGCCTCGAAATAAAAATGCAGCGTTTATGGCTTCAGCTGCGGAGGTTCGTCTTCGAAGCACTGCCTTTCATTTTTCCTTTTTCGCCGAGCGTTTACTTTATTTGCCACTCGCTACAAACTGTTACACACGCACATCTAGATTCGCCCACGCCGCCGCCGCTCCCGTCCCCACGCCCTGCTTGACCCCAGCGAGTGCCCATTAACGCTTTTTTATCTGTTCATAAATTTTAATTTTGCCAAAATACTCCAAGTACGTGCCACGCCCGCATGCTACGCCCATCATTCGCCCTGTCGCCCCATTGAAGCGAAGCTGCTATAATTTCTTTCGCACTCCACGCACGCTCTTACCCCTCCATGCCTCCGTGCTCCCCGGCAACTCCCTCGCTTTGTGCACCTCTGGTTCTTTGTGCTTGTTGGCGTTTTCATTTTGGTGAGCAAAAATATGACTTGGTGGCTCCTTTTACACAATTCTCTTTTCTTTTCTTTCCATGCCAACCTTTGCTCGCTCTTGCTTTCGCTTTTCTTTTTGGGTTCCTTTACCTGTAGCCCATATAAAATGGCAGGGTATTTTATGTTAACAGAAGAAAAAAGAAACACATTCTATTGGCAAATATATGCGCTTTACAATGTCAGCTAATATGCTAAGTTGTACTCTATTTAGACTATATTTTTAACGGAATAATATATCTGCATTGCATATGAAATATACTTCATTAAATGTTTAGTACATTTTTGGCATATTTATATAGTAATTATACATCTTTATAACAGATATTTTGATACATGTTTACAAAATTTCTGGTATATTTATGTAGTGTATTTTAGAGAGTCACAAAACGGGCAACTTTATACTGTTTTCAGTAGTTGTCTAGTAAATTCTTAATATATTAAATTAAATTAAATTAAATTCTTCTTTGGAATTACAACAATTCGGTACATGTTTAGTAAATTTTTGTTATATTTATGTAGTATATTTTAGCGTGACACGAAATGGTTGTGCTAATACCAAATATGCTTTAATTTGGCACATATTTAGTAAATTTTCCTAATACCTCATATACTTCAATTCGTTACATGTTTAGTAAATAGTTTGTATATTTATCTAAATTATATTTTATAGTGTCATGTACATTTTTATGTTTAGAAAACTTATTGGTATATTTATGTAATATATTTCAGCGTGACACAAAAGGCGCATCTTTATATCAAAAGTACTTTAATTAGGTACATGCCTATATTTATTTAGTACATTTTACTGTGGGCAGCGGGTATCTCGCAGTCGAGCACACTCGGCTGCTGCTTTCGTGGTTGCTTTGTTGTTGTTGGTTTCGGTTTTCTGGTTGCCACGTTTCGTTTCTTGGCATTGTACTGAAGCAAGCCTGTGCCGGGAGTCGAGGACTCGCAACCTTATTTCGCCAGCAGCAAACATTCTCGCCGCTTGTGGGTTTGTTTATCGTCCTTTGCATCTCATTGAGCTCGTTGCGCGTGTTTATGAACAGTCGCTCCTTTGAGTTGCTTCCGCGATTCGTCAAGGGCTGCTAGAGTGCTCTTCTTCGGCTGCTGTTTCCCGGCTAGTGCCGTGCCTATCCCTGCCATGCCCCGCCTGTCCTTTTCCCAGGCAATCTGTTCATCTGCTGCTGTCCTTTTTTGGTTTTGCTTTGCTCGGCACATTTAACTTTACATTGCATATTTAACCTAATTAAAATGAGTTATACGAGCCAGGTATCAAGCGGCAATGTTAATCCTTGACCTCTGCAGTTGGCTGCTCGTTGCCAGGGAGTCCTTGTAGAAGGGACGTCCACGTGCCGTCGAATTAACATTGATTTCATGTGCAGCCATATAAAAATCAATTGGGATCAATTGTCCGGCGATTAATTTGAAAACGCCAGCAATTAGTTGATAAGCAAAACAATGCGTGACCTTATCTGACTCTGGTATTCATTTCTTATTTGCAGGTAAGACTTCTGCCCAACATTAAGCACACAATGCGCCGGGGGCCAGCAGCGAGAGTAATCTAATGAATTTATGTGAGTCCTTGTGCGAAAGCAGAGTGCAAGGTGCAAAACGCACACGAACAATGCAAAAGACTCTAACTGAAAGCACTTAAGCCCATAAAATATTCAAGCCGTGAACATGTGGAAAAAATTACGAAGGCAACCGAGCGGACAGCACAAAAAGCCGGCACGCAAACAAGCACAAGAAGAAAAACAAGGCAGTAAGGAATGGATGAGTGGACATAACAGACATTACAGCGACAGAGGCGGAGTTGGAGACGCTCATGGTGATGGTGATGGTGATGGCGATGGCGGAAGGGGACATTGAAGTAAAAGGCCCTGGAAGAGGCGCGCAATTTGCCAGCAGGGAGACGGGGAGAGGGTCTGTGGAAGCCGGTGAAAGGCAGACAGCCACTGATTGAATAGAGAATAAAGAGCAAGTAGTTGGCCGTTGTTGGGCGATAGCCGAGGGAGAGAGGGCAATCAGGGGCATGATGAGCTCCATAAATGTCGCATGGTAAGCGGAAACGGAAGCGAATGGCGCCGCTGCTGGGACTCTCGACATTGTGCAGCGGAAGTGGTAAAAGCAAAGGGCCCAAAGTGGATTCATGCCATTTGCATATGTTCGAAATTGACATCCTTGTTGTTGTATCAGTTCTGCTACGCAACAGCAGCAGAGACAGACAGCAGAAGAAACAGGCAGACACATGCACAACAACTAGTGCTTGCTTAACTTGAATGATATATTACAGCGCCATGTAAGCAGAATGGAAAAATGTCGCGCAGCATTGTTTTCTCAATCAGTAACAGTTAACTGCTGCGACATTATCTTAACTAGATTTTTTCGGTAATGCCTTTGGCAATAATGAAGCGCTTAAGCAAATCTTTTTATAGCCGCCGAGCGTCTGCTGGGCCATTGTTGAAAGCTGCCAACTTGGTCGTGTTCGTTGCAGTGCGTCAAGGATATTAAACATGTCCTTAAGCATAAAATGTCAATAAATGCAACGAGCCGGAGTTAAGTAGTTTACATTGGCTGCACGACGACAGCGGCAAGGCGCCAGTTCCGCCTTCTATTTTTTTACAATCACCCAGACGTATGGCTAAAGCACTCTTGCTCCTACATTTTTGCATCAATTTCGTTCTTTATTTGCTCTACTTCTGCTATCTTTTGGGCTGGATTATGTTACTGCTGCCAGTCGCTGCGACTGTGCTGTGACTGTGCTGCGCAGCTGCAGTTCAGGTTCTCGAAAAACACACAGAAAAAAGGTGAAATCGAGTTAGTGATAAAAAGACTCCTTGAGTCTAATAGGCACTCAGAGTATCATCAAAAACTCACAGTTTCTGGTTGAGACATGCTTGTTTACGTATTCATAAATGGCATTTGCTAAATACCACTTTGAGTGAATAACATTTTACTTAAAGCTGTCCTACGGCACAGACTTTTAACGTTCTTGGTGGATTTGACACTCGCTAAGCAAATAACTTTAGTTAACTGTCAACTTTGACTCCCCCATTAAATGCCATACAATCTACATCAAAAATTTGGTTAAAAGAAAATTTACTTTAATTTCAAACTAAAAATCCAGTTTTTCTCTCTTTAACTGCAAACGTTTCAAAGTAATTATAGAATTCTATATTAAACATCAATAGTTTAGTTGGTTGTAAATGGTTTAAGCAGCTTTTTAATTTAACCTATATATTATGATAAGATTGACATTTTTACATAGTCTAATTAAATTCTTGCACGCAAAGCAGAGCAACAGAGCGCATACTTAATTTTCGGCTGTTCGTATACTTGATGGCAGTTTTATCAGCACAGCTGCTGATTTGCCTTGTATCTAGCTGCTCGCGTGTTCCCCGAACCTTTCTTATCACTGACAGCATACCGAGACCACAAAATGACAAGTAATTATGTTGACTTGCGCGCACCTCAGAAATGATTAGTTGCGCTGCGGCTGCTGATGGTGCAAGAAGTCCCACAACGATGCGAGGTAGCAACTGCATTTATTGCGCCCACCCACCAGATTAAACTTTTCGCCACTCTAGTTTCCAATCAGCTGCTGAGTGCCTGCGTGTGGACGGCGTTGCTGTGGCAATCGAGTGCCATTTCCATGGAGTACATTTGCCAACACTGGCACGGCTCGGGCTACATAGCGGACTCGCGTGACTGCAGGGCCTGGACATACTGTAGCCATAATAAGCTGGCCGGACGTGGCGACTGTCCCGACTCATACTTCTTCGACGCCCCCACGGGACTCTGCAAGCTGGCCAAAGACGTGCGTTGTGCACCTATGCAATGGGAGCATTGTGCCCAGCGCAAGGCGGGCGATTTCATAGCCGAGCCGTTTGATTGTCGCAAGTACAAGCGATGCGAGGACGATGAAGTGCACAGCTGTCCAGCTGGTTACCTGTTCAGCAACAGCCTGCAGGCGTGTGTTTCGAGTGCGGGTGGCTGTCCGCAGCAGAACGTTGACATGTGCGCCTTCATGCCGAGCGGCACAACGCTGGGCGATCCGCTCAACTGTGGCCTCTACCTGCAGTGCGAGGATGGCGTCGGCGTTCTCAAGGCCTGCACCGCTGCTCGCTACTACAACTACAAGAGCGGCAACTGCCAAACGCTGCAGCCGGAGCATTGTGGCCAAGACGGCTACAGTGTGACCAGGAAGCAGCCACCCGCCACAGACGCCGATGTCTGTGCGGAGTACTATCAAACGGATCGCTCTGGCAAGCAATACATCGCGGATGCACTAACCTGCCAGGGCTACTACGCTTGCAGCTCGCAGTATGCCGTTGGCAAGTGGCACAGTTGTCCGCAGGGCCAGCACTTTCAGTGGTGGAGCCAGAGGTGTGTGCGCCCCGAGACCTACAGTTGTCCCTTTGACCGCTGTGGCAATGTGAACTCCACTTTTGTGACCGCCATCAATACGGGCTGTCGCGAGTATATATTCTGTAAGAACCGCACTTCCTACAGGCAGCTGACGTGCCCCGAAGATTATCCGTATTTTGATGAGCGCAGCGGCGCCTGTGTTGATGCTTTTCCCAACTACACTGTTTGCTTTATGGATGATTAATAGCGCGAGTTGTGCATTGGATAATTAACTCATTTAGGCTTGCCTCGGGGCGCCGCTAACAGCTGGATGCTAAGTATGCTCTTTTGATTGCAATCCGCCAGATATTTATAATTCTAATATTCATTTAGCTTGCCGCTTGTTTTTTTTCTCCCCCGTTGCTGTTGAGATAATAAATGGTTCGTGCATCTGTTGTCTATGGCAGAAAGCACAAATATAGGCGCTCAAAAATAAACACACCGAAGCAGCCGCCATTTGTTATAAGAAGCAATGCAAACAAGAACTCGAGCGAGCAGCTAGGAAAAATTAGCAAAAAGCGTTGGAGTCGGGCGTAGTACGTAGACAAGATTTATGTGTTGCCAATATTTCGCAGCGTCTTTTTGCGCAGTCAAATTTCGGTGCAGTTCGCCGAGGAAATGTAACAGCTGGCAGGCAGCCGGCTCAAGAGCTAGACACTCATATGTGGTTCAGTCGAGAGGCTGCGAAAGAACAAGGAGCAAGGGCTTTAACAATAGCATGGCATCAAGGATTTATAACAGTTTAATGTATATATACGCAGTTGAACCTGTCCATGTGTCAGCATTGATAAACAGGCGAAGAGAAGCTGCGTGCTGTCGCTGTGGCCTCGAAATCAGAGTGGCCCCTGCGATGAGTCATTGAATTATTATGATTGACTTTTATTACATGGAATCGCAATTTATTTTACTTAACAACAAGCAGTAAAACGACGCCAAGGCGGGTGGCCAAGGCGTTGCCCGGAGGCGGGGCCCAGCAGCAGCAGCAGCAGCAAGCAGCAACAAGCGTGGCCGAAGAGCACACCAAAAATTTGAATGAAAAGTTATAAAGAAATTACGTTATTTATCATTCGCAGTGTTGTGCAGCCCGCGGCCGACAAAAGCAAACGGAACGAAACGAAACGTAACGACAGACGCAGACTCTGAGACACGACCCGACGCAACTCGACGCGACTCGACGCGACGCGAGGCGACGCGACGCGAGGCGACGCGGCAGCAACCCAAACCGTTTCCGTTTCCGCTCATTTATTTGGGCGACTGTCACGCACACACACGCAAACACAACACAGTCGACGGGATGCTGTGCGCTCTTTTTGGGCTGGTAGTTTATGCACTGCTAAAAAGTTTTACGTGCTGGCAAGCGAAATTTAAATTTATTGTTTTGCGGTTTTATTGAACGACGCCCTTAACTCGCCTCCTCTTCCACTCCCTCTTTCGCTGTCTCTCTCTCTCTCTCTCTCTCTCTGAAATTAGTTAACGCTCGGCAATCGATGGGCGTTTGATTTACTGGCGCTGCAAGATTGAATTGTCTAATTGCTTTAAAATGGGGCGTGGCAGCCGCCAGGTGATTTAACGGCTGTCGAGAGGGCGGCCAACTGTTTCGGCATTTCCAATTACATTGTTTGCAGCTTGACTGCTGCCTAGTGACCGCCTGCTCCTTTGGGGCAGCTCGAGCCAACAACTAATTTATTTATCCAATCTCACTTGCAAATTGCTGGTTACATATTTCATAAACATTTTGACATTTGATGCCAGCTGTCACTTTCAAATGGCTCTGCTCATTACACTTGACGTCGGGTCATTTCCGCTCTTGACAGCCAAGACAAACACAAAAAATTGGCATTAACAGGTTACCTGGCAATGGCAACATCAGCAGTGTGTGTGCTCTCAGCATCCAAGGAAATAATTAAAAATGCATTACCGAGCTGGGGCAGCTGTCAATCGGCAGCTAGCACACGTTGCAACCCCATCTGCGAATTCAACTGTGGCCATTATCCTTGAAGCGTGCAGCCTTCTGCGTCGTCAGGGCCAATGCCAGCAGCGAAGGGCTTACTGCGTCTAATATCAACCTGAGCGCCAGCTTAGCATCCTTGCCCCAAGGTGGTCTATGGAGCTTTTGTTTCGTCAGTCTGCCGAGTGGATTACTCCACAGCCACAGCATTGAGGCGAGATTCTAATGCTGCTGCTGCTCCAGAGTTTCCCTTTTCTTTGCAGTCCTTCAATCTAGCTCAGCTGCTGGCCCTTGGCTGTTGCTGCTTATGCCGTCGCTGTTGACATTCAGTTGACATCATCGCCAGCCAGCGTCCCGCAACGTTGCGCAGTGGCCGTGCTATGCATTTCCGGGAACACGCCATGTAATAGATCATCAGGCATCTTTGTTTGCCCATCGCCACTGAGCTTTGCCTACGCCCTCGCCTCCGACCACTCACTCCACAGTGCGCGTTGATTGCTCGTTGTCAGCTGCTGCGCTTTATTACTGCAAGTTAGAGCGATAGACGGCTGGGCGGCTTGGGTCAGAGACAGACCAGCCTGGCTGCCACACTGGCGTAAACAATTTTTTTGAAAGGTTATTTCTCTTGCAACGGCCGCGGTCCGCACTTTGTTCCGCTTTGCACTTCATTTGGCCGTTAGTCCGTCGTCCCTCATCGTGGGGCGTCGTGCTACGTCCTTCGCCAGCTCGTCGTCCTTCACTCTGGGCTGCAATAAATATTGTTTACTCTGGCTACGTCCTTGCTGCATCGTCCGGCACTGCTATTTGTTATGTCATTCCACCCGAGCCGTTGACATTCATCCAGCGCAGAGCGACAGCAGCCGGAATATATGGCCAGAACTTGCTTCGATAAGTATTAAATCGCACGAAGGGGATTGCGTTTTGTAGCAACTTATCTCAACTCGTCTCTCGTGCTCGTAGTTAACTTGTTATTGTTTCTGCATGAAACTACTGTTCGTTGACAAATTGGATTAGGTCAGGCTGCAGATTGGGATCAAGTTCGCCATTCAATCACGTTGGGGGCACGGACAAACAAATATTTTTAATTGTGCATTGCTAGAAAGTAGCGAATATCAAACTCAAGTTTTCATCGAAAATATCGAACACTTAACTAAATATTTAAGTGTTAAATTTGAAATGTCATTAAAAATGTTTAATAGCTGTTCAAAATTAATACCAAATTTGATCTACATTCTTATAAGCAGCTCACTCCCTGTTTTATGGAATCTTTGACTTTTTATAACCTGATTTTTGTCGTATTTTTAAATACACATATAGGACCATATAATTCGGACCAGTTTGCTGGGTGGAAATTGTAAGTTCCTAACTTTCTTATTGCTAAAAGAATAGAATATACCATGTAGATAAATAAGCTGAGCTGCAACGATCTATTAAGCTGTGATCTGCTAATATTCTGCTAATCGATTCGTCGAAGTGTCTGCTTGGGATGGTAAAAATATGCATAAGTATATATATGTACGAAGTGCTATCTAGCTATCAGTAAACTACTACGAGCTAATTTTCATTGCGTTTAACATTGCTAAATTTGCAGTAAACTTTTGGGAAGACTAACTATAATTTGATCAGATATATATACGCAGTTAACCTTTGAAAAGCTGACAGAAATGAAATGTGTCTCTGACAAAAACGAAATTGAAATGGAAATCATAATCTAGCAGTAATTGCATTGTGAATACAAAGTACATAATTCTGAGTACACTACAAGTTTTAACTACTTTATTTCAAAATATATAAATTAGAACGTTTAATAGTAAGGATTTTCTTTCCGATTATGTGTGCTATTCAGAGTTCTGTCCAGTCGCTTCAAAACTCTCTGCGTGTTCACATTCTACTCAAATTACTTCCGCCTGCCGCCAGGTGGCGGTCTGAAGGGTTTTCGTCGTGACTTCGAGTCCACAATGAGCACTGATTGTCGCTTGAGGAAGTTGCGGGACGGCACCTCGTTGTCGTCCTCTGTTGTCGCCACTGCACAAGGGACAATGATTAGCTGTTAGCGAATATCGAGCAGCAAGTGTCCACTCCACTGCGACTTACCCACTGCAGGCGCCTGCTCTGGTGAGGAGGAGGAAGTGCCCGCTGCCCGCTGAGCACGGCCAGCGAACAGGTTGTAATAGCACATGGGCATGGGCTGTGGTTTCTCGCCCTCCAGCATGGACGGCGACTTGGGCGGCTCCAGCTGATAGGCGTCGTCCTCGTCGTCCTCCAAGTCCAACTTGGGTATCTCGAGTGGCGGCACGTCTTCCGGTTTGCTGAGCTCCTGGCAGCGCTTTATCTTCAGCTTGAGTATCTCAATCAGGTCCTCGTCCTGTGCCGTGTGAGCGAGAAAATTGGGCAGCTCGGCGACGCTGATGTGCAGCTTGCGCTCCCGCATGTCGATGTTGCTCTCGTCCACCTCCTGCACCTTGAAGATCATCTCGCAGATGCGCTCCTTCAGGTACTTGAGCACACCCATCGACTTGTCCGCCGCGTCGGTGTCCTTCTTGCGGTCCAGCTCCATGACATTGATGTTGTTCTTGATTTGCTCAATGACCTCTTGGTTGCTAAACACATTGATTAGTAGTTGATTGTGTTGTATTGCTGTGTGCGACTTACACTTCGCTCTCCTTGACATCCGAGAACTTGGAGGCCTCCAGCTCGCTGGTCAAAGCCTCGCGCTCCGCCTCCAGATTGGCCTTCTCCGCCTCGGCCGCCTTGCGCAGATAGGTGAGCCGCGCCGCCGACTCCTTCTGCGCGCTGAAACGCTCGAAGACCTCGAACGGCGACGTGGCGCCGGAAGCCTCCATCAGCTGCTTGAACAGCGATTCCATGTCGCTTGTGACGCTCTCCAGCTGTGACACCGGCTCCTCCTCGCCGTTCTCCGTCTTGGCCGTGTGCTGATCGCCCGAGCTGGAGCCCACGCTGTCCTGATGCACCAGCGTCTTCGTTTCGGCGAACAGCTTGCGTCCGATGCGCTCCAGCTCCAGCTTGCGCGCCTCGACCTGCTTGCGAAAGTCGAGCGCCTGGCGCTCACGTGTTTTCTGCGAGAGATTCGCCTGCTGCTCCTGGCGCTGCAGTATCACCTTGGCGGCATCGCGCATCTCGATGGCCTCATTGTGCACCTGCTGCAGCCGCTCGATCTCCGCCTTCTGTTCGTTGAGGGACTGCTCCAGCTCGCGCAGACTGCGCTCGAAGCGCTCGGCATCCGTCATGAGCGAAGCCTCAATCGATCTGTACTTCTTGCGTATGTGTTCCGCCTCCATCCACTGCACATTGGTGCGATGTATCTCGTTCTCCAGCTGGCAAACGAGCTGCAGCACATCACTTCATTAGTCTGCGACTCTTGTTAGGCAAATTTGTTCGTACTCACCTTGCGATTGGCGTCCTCTTCGAGTGTCTCGGGTGGTTTCTCGCCCAGGTTCTGGTTCTGCGCCTCCTTGTTGGCCAATAGCTCGCGGTAGCGCTCCACGAGGCGGCTGAAATGCTGTTGCCGCGACTTGAACTTGTGACGCACCAGATCCGTTTGCTTGCGACTCTCGGTCAGCTTGAGATCGGTCAGAAAGATGGCGTCTTCGGCGTTCTTAGCGCCAATCGGATATGTGGCCTTGCCCACGATGATGGTGGGCGTGGCGCCCGACTTCTTGCGCGGCTCTGCGCTGGGCTCCTTGATGACCACGGGACGTTGCAGCGGATTGCGCAGGCGACTCACCTTCACCGTCAGCTCCTTGATGTCCTTCTTCAGCGTGCCAATGGAGTCGCAGTTGATGCGATTCTGTTTCTGCCATTCCGCAGCATTGGCCGTCTTCTGGCCCTCTACGAAATCCTTGAATTAGTCAATTGATATTGCAAACAAAAACTTGATCTACCTGCTAGTAGAATGCGTTTCTTTATCTCATTGATTTGCCTATTCAGCTCGGTCAGTTTATCGGATTCCATTATTCGGCTGCAGTCGGTTTCCGTTTGGATTTTTATAAAGTTCTGCGCCTTTGTTGGATCGATGCAATGAACGGTTTGTTGTGACAACGAGACCGGCTCGAAATATTTACACACAATCAGCGAGTCTGCTTCTGTTGTTAGCAACGCGTCAATCAGCTGACTTTCTACTGTATTTAACCAAAACAAAGCATTTAAAGAATAGTCCTGTATTTTCAGAAATTGATTTCAACAGAAAATTCAATAAAATATTAATTAACATTGTTGTGTACCTATATAAACGATACTTGAAAATAAATAATAGCGTAGACAAATTTAATATCTTTTCCAAATTAAAATATGCCAATCACAATCCTTGCAGCATGGAAATTTAAAAACAATAAAGTTCCACAGAGATTAAATGTCGAATATAACATTGATTCATATTTATTTAATATTTATCATTATTCTAAATAATATCTAAGAGATACCTGAACAGAAATAATGCCGTAGAATTATGGAATATTTATATATGTCAATCACAACTCTTGCCAGATTGTAGACTTTCACAAAACTAAATCACCACAGAGATTAAATGTTAAGATCGAAAAAACATTAATCGAATTTTATTGTAATTTTTCTAAACAATTAAGAGATACCTGAACAGACATAATAGTATAGCAAAATGTTATATTTTTCCAATTTAAAATATGCCAACATTTGCAACATTGCTAAAAGTAAAGTACCACCGAATTTAAATGTCAAAATCGAAAATAGCTTTTAATACAAAGTGCCTTATAAGGTGTATAACAAATTTGGTCACAAACACTCCTCATTATGAATTTTAAGCAACCACAGAATAGCGCGTGTTTCAGTTATCAAGATAAAAAGTCAAAAACAAATCCAGTATGCTCAATGCAATGCAGCTTTCCCAGTGCACTTGCCGACGAGGCCAATGAACTGGGCTGCCACATCAGAGTCTCTAAAGCGACACGCAAAGCGCTCTCGCACTGCTTCGGGACCCTGGGCATAATTGTAGTGGGACCAGCGGCAACTGTTCGTGCTGTTGGTCAGGTAATCGATGCTCCACTTGCTGTCCAGTCGCATGTGAATGAGCAGCTTGTCGGTGCACTTGTCCCAGAGTAGCATATAGTAGATTTCGTCATCCTCTTGCTGCAGTTTCCAAATCTCAATTTGTCCCTCGCCTGGTGAAGTCAATCAGTCAATCACTGTGCATGCATGCATAGACAATATTCATGTGCTCACCCTTTTTCTTCCATTCCCTCAAGTTATCAAACGTAAACAGTTTTGTTGGCTTTCGAAATATTTGAACTCCAGTTTCTTGGATCTCATTGGCTCCAGCGATAACATGTGACTTTTTCTTCGTTATTTCCTTGCTGCACTTCAATTCCTTAACAATCTTCGTCTGCACTGGATCCTTTGAGCTGCAATCCTTGTTAACTGGAGTTGTATTTCCTACGGCCAAAGAATTCTCTGTGACTGCTTTCGTTTCAGGCTCTTGCAACATGTTATTGTTGCTCAGACATTGGCAGGCGTTTGAAATCGTTTCGGAAAGCGGAAACAGTTCTCTGCTCTCGTTTGTGGAGAGAAGCTTAGTATAGGTGTGGTAATAGGAAGCCAAAATGGAACCTTGAAAGTCTTTAGTTTGACATGATCTAAGTGAAATTGAATATCTTTTAATTGATCTTTCAATGCATACCCGTTTCGGGGCAATCCTTTTGCATTTCCCTCTTTATCATTTCCAGGTACTCCGATGAAACGTCGCTCTTGCCTTCCGATCTAAACTTGATTGCCTGCTGCTGGGCATCGGCAACCAAACTGCGAGAATTACTTTTCAAGAATTCGCTCAATAATCCCAACTTTGTTAGCAGCACTGATTGAGTTTCTATTGCGTCGACAGCAACTATTTTCGTTGACTCATCAGTTTTTTCCTGCTGCTGTTGCTGCTGCTGCTGCTGCTCCTCTGGCATGGAGATCAATTGACTTTGCATTTGCGGCACATTGAGTGGCGGGCAAAACTCTTTGATTGGCGGCTCACTTTGACTGGAATTCGTTTGCTTTTGAAATGACAGAAGTTCTGAAAAGTCCATTTTCTCGGGCAATACATTGAGCTTGTTCACAGGTGCCGCAAATTCATTCAACCGATGGGAGGACAGTGAAAAATCCACTTCAAAATCGTTTGCGCTCGTCGTCGCATAGTTGGAATTCAAGTCCAAAGACGAATCCAAATTGCTTTCCAGCTCAAACGTGGGAATGAAGGAGACAAGGCCCAGGTTCAGCCGTGGGTCTTTGGCTTTGACTTCGAACAAACATTGATTTGGTGCATCTTGATAAAAAGTGGCGAAGGTGCTGCTCTCCAACATTTCTTTCAAATTAACAATGCAAATCGTAAATTCGAAAAAGTAATGTACTGTTTGTGTTTGAGTTTTTATTTAATAAATGAAATCTGTGTCAACTAAATGACAAATATGAACGTGTTTTCCATCTGCCACAATCTGAGAGTTGACATTTCGAGCACAACACAATCAGGTTACAATCAGGCAGCCATCTGTTTTCTATCGTCTGGCACACTGTACTTATTGCGGGCCGTGTGGCGGAAACTATTGTGGCGGGCAATGCGGCCACTGCGTCTAATTACAATTTGCTCAATGTTCAACGGAGCGTATACGTAATCATAGGTAGCAAAGCAAAAGCTGGAAGCCATCGCAACAGTGGCCTGAGACTCAAATTACATTGACAAGCAAAGTTTCCGTTCTGTTTTTCAGTAGACTCAGACACAGACCACAAAAAAAGCTGAACAAGCCGGAAGGCACAGCGAAATGAAAGCAAGGAGGGCTAAGAGAGAGCAGAAATACTCGTAACAATTTGAATGTACGAATGTATTTAGTGGATCGAGATGGTACGGGGGAGGTGGTCAAAGCAAATAGCGCAACTCAAATCAGAAATATGCATAAAATGCGAAGAGAAGCGAATACAAAATGCGAAATGCGAATGGCGAATGGCGAATGGCGGCGAACAAACAAGTAAATAAAATGTGAATGCAAACAAAAAGAGGCGAAATTCACTTTCAAAGTAGCAACAACAACAACAGAACACAAAACAAAAAACAATAAAAATTTGCGCACCATTAAATTTGTATAGTATTTGTACCACAAAAATTGTGTTCTCTGTTTCCGTTTCCGTTTCGCTCAGAGCGTGTATGTGGTACTCTGTGTGCATGTGTGTGTGTGTGTGTTTCCCATTGACTTTTGTGTATACCTTAGCTTTTGCCTTATTCGATTACTCGCTCTCCAGCTCCAGTTCCGACGTCAGCTTCAACTTGAACGCCGTCTCCTGCTGCCAACCACAAGTTTATACGTTTTCAATTGTCGACACTTTTGTTTTTGGCTCCCTCCGAGCTTTGTTTCCGTGCGCTCGTTTATATATATATTTTTTTTGTTGACACTCTGCTATTTATGGATCGACTGGCAAAGCCAAAAACATGTCAAAGTATGATTTGGAAACAGTTCGAATTGATTTATGTATTTGTTGCCAAACAAACGAAAATCTTTGCAAATTTTGCGAGCGCTGACATCGATGCGTATTTGCGATTCAGCTAAACGCGCATTAACAAACATTGCAAAAACAGATAAAATACTGCCCTTCTTCTTCCTGCTGTCTGTCGACATACGGGGCATTCTTATTTATACACAAATTGGGAACTGAAACGCATACGAAAGATACCCAGTGAATGCTCTAACATAACTTTTACCTAATCTTAAATTCACAAAACGTTTAGAACAATTTGTTTACCTAATCATTTATTTGTTTTCCGCATTTTTGTAATTACATTTTAGAAGCATTTGAACGTAATAAAAATAAACAATTTACATTAATTTATTAAGAAATTTAAAGTGAAAATGTAATATGTAATATAGAGTTTCATAGCATCAATTCAATTGATTAACTCTCAAGTCTCTACATTTGTCGTCCTATATTCAATGGATGCTTTCGTTTTTAATTTGTGCTCTTCAATTATCTTTTTTGTTCATCATTCCATATAACTTTCTGATAATTATAAATTCATAAATAGTTCAGTTACATTTGAAGTAACTATTTAGTTCTTTTCTGCATTTTTCTCAGTTTGCTTTACTTTAATAAATATAAGTGTATAAACAAAATAATAATTTCCTATAATTTAAAATTCAATCTGTATGTATAGTTAATCATAGCACAGACTTGAGTCACAGTTGTCTTGGAGACACTTTGAGTAACTTACTCTTAAATTTAAAGAACTCGCTTCTGTAGAATTCCTGATAGCGAGGGGCAAGCTCCAGTCTGCTGTGTATGCAAATCAAAATATTTATGAGCATATGGCTTCTGTGGTCGTACAAGCTCCCCTAATGTCTGCTACATGGTTTGCCACTAAATTAGAATACTCTGGCACCTTTGTGTCCTGCGTAGGAAATTGAAAAGATTTTTCGCAAATGAAAATTGGCTGTGTGCTTCACGCTGAGCTTGTCGGCTTATAATGAAGAGAAATCTTTCGGCGCCGCATTAACTAAATCAGACACACATCGAAATTAATTAAAATTAAGCCGCACGAAGCTTCAGTCTGCATGTGGCAACTTATGCTGCCGAAGGGATCGAGCGACGAGTGGCAGCAACTGCTGCCAATAACGCGGCAGCAACCGCAAATGATGGGGAAATTAGTAGCGCGACAAGTGGCAAGCGGCAAGCGGCAAGCGGCAAGTGGCGCGCGAAAGAAGAAAGCTTTTTGCTGCAGAAGCAGCGCAAAGTCAGGAGGCAGGAAATGAAAAATCGCCCACAAATTAATTACATTTTGTAATTTAAAGATGAACGCCGTCAGCACTGCCGTGTGTGCGTGTGTGAGTGTGTATACAGCGTGTATGCTGAGTGTGTTTTCTCTCTCCACATGTGTGTGTGTGTGTGTGTGTGCGAGTGTGTGTTTTGTGTGCCATGTGTGTTATGTGCTGTGTCGTTGCTGGCGCACTTGGTGATTATTTTGAGGCTATGTCACTTTGTCCTCGTCGCCAGAGTCAGGTTCAGTGACCCTTCGCTCTGACATTTGCTCGTCATGCTCGACAAAGTCGACCAGCCCACATACACACACACACACACACTATGTTTGCCTTGTGCACCGGTGTGCATGTGTGTGGGTGTGTGTGTGTGTGTGCGAATGTCCTGCAGGCAAGCACCTGCTGCCGTCACCCCTTGACAGATGGTAGAACATTTCCAACGCAGCGCAGCGCGAAATTATTCTAATTAGAGCGCAGCCCCCATTACCCCACTGCCCCCCCCCCCCCTTCCGCCAGCCAGCTACTTCTCTTCTCCAACCATTAGCAGACGTTTCAAAGGGTATTTTTTACCTCCATCTCTTCGTCTCTCTGCTCTGCTCTGTCTTTATATTTACTGAATATTTCAGTTTACACTTATCAAGAGCTCCCTTTCTATGCTCTGCATATATAATTACTAGACATGAGTGGAGCTAATCGCGTAAGCAGCCAAAGAGGTCTCCATCTCTTCAGCCTGCAGAGAAACTGTATTAGACGGCACTTTCAATTAACTAATTGCCTCGAGGCACAAACTCCGATTTCAGCTGCATGCAAATGTATTCAATAAAATTATACAAATATTATGCTTAGCAATTTGTCAGCTGTTTTAAATATTTATTTTGATGACTTGCAATTCGTTCTATTTAGTTTGAAGGCAAATGCAGCAATAAAGCGCGCACAATATATTTTTACAGCACTTTTATGGGCGCGTCACGCCTGGAGTGCTGTGAGAGTCCCTGCAACATAATGCAAAAAGTACTTAATAGTTTAACGCGTCATGTGCCACTTGGTGGTAGTATGAGTGAGAGTACAAGCATATACTTATATACTTTGCGTATTTGGAGGATACCATGGCAGCTCACCTGTCCTGTCGTGTCCTGGCTTTGGCTTAATTCACTTTGCCTCCACTCGTTCTGCTTTCGCTGTGACTGTGACTGTCGTTGGCACTGCTGCCACTGATGATGATTATGCTGATGCTGATGTTGGCTAGATGGCGACAAGGATGATGCTGCAAGCTGCCAACACTTCCCAAAAGCGAGCAAAACGAAAAGAAAACTTTGAATCCAGGCCGCTGCCCGTTGTTTCGCAAAATTGTTCGTCAGATTCAAATGTTCTCTTCTCTTTCTATTTTTGCCATGTTACAGTCGCCTCGTTGCCATGCCCCGAGAACATGTCGGCTGTTAATTTAGAGGTGGAGGCAGGCAGCAAGTTTGCTGCCACTCTCTATGCTCTATGCGCTGCACGTGTCGCATGATGTATGACATTTTTGCGCCTCATAAACAGCTACGTTCGCCGGCTGGTAATCAGGTGTCCACAATCCAGCGCACTTCACGTGCTGCTCACCGCTTTGCCGCCAACACCGACGACACTTGCAGGCGGGTGGGGGCGGAGTGCAGGGTTTGTTTGATTACCCGGCGACCGTCGAGTGCGGGAAGGGCCATGTTTGTTTACCTTAACGAAATTGGTACGACTGGCAACGGGCAACGGACAACGGGCAATGGGCGACTGTCGTTTGCGGGCATGTTGACAATTTGTTCGTTTACCTTTTCTGTGAACTGACTTATTTGCCTCAATGGTGCAATTTAAATGCGGCAACAGTTGCTTGACCTCGCCAACTGCACTTTAAGCGACGCAGCATTCAACAATGCTTCTACAAAAATGAAATTCAACAGGGCAGTGATGTTTTAGTTTAATAAGAACTTAAATACAAGTTCTTTGTGTCAATAAGATATGTAATCAAAGTTTAACTTTATTAACAAAAAACTACATTTTTATTTATTTCATATAAAATTAAAAAATAAATTGACCGAACAAAAAACTCTGCTCTCTATATTTAACTGAAAAAAAAGAACAATACTGAGGTGTTCAAGTTTAAATTGAACGTCTCGTTGCTACCATGTTAAAACAAATGTGGATTTAAGTAAGCAAAATATCAATCATAATTAAATAAGAACTTAAATAGAAGTAGTTTTGTGCATATAACATGCATAACAATTACTCTTACTCATAGTATTTAACAATGAGATGTTTTAGCTTAAATCGAAAGTGTCTGCGCTAGTATTTCAATAAATTTTTCGATTTGAGTAAATGAATTAAATAAAAATAATAATTTAATTAGAACATAAAATATATAAGTAGTTTTATGCAAATAACATGCAATAATCCTAGTGCACTTCATTGGCTGACAAACACTCTACTCTCTCACTATTTATCTAATGAAAAACAATGCTGAAATGTTTTAGTTTAAATCTAAAGTTTCCACGCCAGCATTACGAAACGATTGTTGACTCAAATAAATTAAATAACTATAGTAAATAAGAAGATAAATACAAGTAGTTTTGTGCAAAATAACCTGCAAACATCTGGATGAACTTCATTGGCCAACAAAAAGACTCAACTCTCAGTATTTAAATTGAAAGTGACTTCGCCAGTACTATGAAGCAATTGTTGACTTAAATAAATGAACTGACAATAATAATTAAATAAGAGCTTAAATACAAGTGGTTTTGTACAAAATAACCTGCAAAAATGTTAGTGACTACCAAAAAGAATTGAATTTTTAAGCAGTTTAAGCTGTTGCATCTAAACTACTTTATTTGTGCTACGCATGATAAGCAACACTTGTTAAACATACTCTTGCGAAACTGCAAAACTAATTGGAGTTGAAGCAAATTGTCAAATTGATTGCTTTTCCCAGTGAGGATGAGCACTCGGCTCTTGTAGATTGCATCATCGTCAGGCTGGGTCTGAGGCTGGGGCTGTGTCAGCGTCACTGTCAAAATCTCATTAAAAACACATCTCGATTTTATTTGCATAAATCGGAAGTTTGGCAATAGGAGATACAGGGTCGGGCAACGCCACTTGGATATCATTCAAAATCGATTGCAAACCAATTAGGGAATGATTCCAGAATGGATCAAACGCTACATTCAACTTTGTATGTATGTCCATGTTTTGCGACCCAGCAACGACTCAATACAAATGGCCGAAATGATAAACTCCTGCCAAGGCCAGTTTGCCACTAGTTTGGCCAACGGGGGGCACAGCCGTGTCCCCTGCTGCAAGAGTTGCGAGGGGGGGGGGGCAACAAGGACAAAGTGATGTTGATGTGGGCAGAGGCGATGGGATTATGACACTTTTTACGCCTCGCTGCTCGCATATTCAACTTTTGCTTTTCATTGAGTGAAATAAAAAATTCAATTAAAATGCGCACTCGTACAACATTCAGAGTTCAGTGCCAAACCAACAAAAAACAAAAAAAGAACACAATAAAAAAGGACGACAAATACAAAAATATTGAGAGCGGAACGGTCCAAACAATAACAAAAGCAAAACGGAAAACGAAAAATGTGAAAAATCAGCATAACAAAGTGAACAAAACTATGGACTATGCATTTGTTGCAACTCGCCTGTTTGCACTTTGGGGCATTCCACGTCCCCTGCACATTCCCACTAATGGGATATGCTCGAAAGCATGCATAAATACTTTTTTATGTCTCCTTGATCAATTTACGAATCTATGCGGAATATTTGAAAGCGGTTTATTATACGAGTACGCCCGTTTTAGTTTCGCTTCAATGCAGGGTATTTTGTATTCTAATTTAGTCTGTGCTGTCACGCTTTGTGAACCTGGCAAGTGTCCAGCGTGTTGTACTTACTTGTTTAGGTCCCGCGGCGGTCGCAAGGACAAAAGAACTGTTTTATCGCTGCACAATGCAGCACAAATGATGCCAGCAAATAAGTTTAAATTTTCAGCACAGTTGCAGATTAAGCAACAAGCTGAATGCAAATGTGGCGCAAACACCTATTCGAATTAGGAGCTGAATAATTAATGCGCTGTCTCGCACTAAAAGGATTATTATAGCAGAATAACAAGAGCGCCACTAAAAAAACAATTGACAGCCAAAAAGCAATGTAACGCGCAGTGTTTTTTACAAACTTTAATTGAAGTTTGCAGATTGATTGTTTACACAACAAATGCTGACAAAGTCGCCGTCTAGTTGAACACTAATTGCAACAATCTGCAGCACAAAAAGGTTTGGTCGAATGGGAAAGATTGGGATGAAACAACTGAAAATGAGCCAAATGGAGATACTAAATATGCTATTGATTTTGAATGCAAGGCATTCTATAGGGGAAACTCTGCAGAGGAACCGCAGTTATAATGCCGCGCCATGAAGCGGATTGCAAGCGTGTGTTTGCCTCAATTGGACACCTCGCAAATTTGGCATATTTAACCCGCGCAAATAACACCAACAACAATGGAGCAAAATAAATTCATTTGTCGCACAGCCAGCGCCATTGAAACAGAAGGCGGTCCCCCACCCCCCACTGCTCCACGTGGCACGACGACTGACAGTGGAATCTGGAAAAACTGAAGCTCATCTGCGGCGCCAAATGCAAATAAAATGCAAAGCCGAATTTACGGCGGCTGCTTTTCAATTGGCAAGTGGCAAGTGGCAGCGGTGTGCAGCGGGGAGCACTTGGCCTGCTCGCTTACCACCGCCCAGCCAACGAACCCTCGCGTCGGGTCGGCGCAGAGAGAGAGAGGGGGAGAGAGAGAGAGCAGAGACTATGTGGGTACGTTTTATGGCGGATTTTCGACGAAATATAAAAATAAAATTGGATTTTAGCGTAAAATGTAGAATGCCGTAAATATTTTTCAATTCGGCAGCATGGCTGGTTGCTCGTGCAGTCGAGCGTACGGGGAGCATATGTATGAAGGATGATTTCCCCAGGGCGCGAGAAGAAGGGCTGCGGTTTTTGCTGGGGACACTGTCAAAAGTATTGGGAATCGCGTGCAAATGATTCGCCGGGAATCAACTCCCCAGCACGCAAATAAAGCACATCCCCCCCGCCCCGCTTCAAAACCACTGAAGCTGCAGCAACATGTGCCACTAGCGGTGTTATTATTCAAATGCCCAGAGAGTGAGAGTCGGGACGAGGCTGGTGGGTTTCTTTGGTGTGTGTGCTTCGCCGCAGTCGAAGTTAACCCTTTTATATCCCTTTTTGAGACCATTTCTGTCGCTCGACCGAACTCTGGCCCAAATCCGCCCGAAACTCATTTGCTTTGATGGCGTCAAATTGATTTGCTTACTTATCCGTTGCCTCGCCGTTAAACGCTCAGTCCGCAGTTGAAAGAATCTGCCAAATACGCGCATTCGAAGAGTATATTCAAATATTGGCAGAATTCTTAGTCTGAAGTGAAAAGTTTTCTCGGCTTTTGTGCACTACACTGGGCGTCAAGTGTCAGCAGAACGAGTAGAACTCGAACATGCTCGAACGATCGAGAATATTTTGTAAAATTTAGTCGTTAGAAGGGAGTTGGTCCCCTTGTAGCTCCCTGACATTTAAACAAATGCGTTATCGTGAACAATGGAATAACTTGCAGAGGGTCGTCAGGCGATTGCATAACATTGCCTTCAGCAGAAAGTATCTGCTCTACACGAATATCGGGATCTCCATATCACTGAGCATGCTGGGCGACACCATGGAGCAGTCGTATGAGCGTTATAAGGGTGAGATCGTTGGCTGGGACCGAACGCGCACCCTGCGCATGGGCATCTCGGGCCTGACGGTGGGCGTTGTATGCCACTACTGGTATCAGTATCTCGACTATCTGTATCCGAAGCGAACGATACACACGGTCGTGCGCAAGATATTGATGGACCAGTTCATCTGCTCGCCGTTCTACATCAGTGTGTTCTTTCTCACGATGGGAATACTGGAGGACAAGTCGTGGGAGGAGGTCCAGGAGGAGATCAAAGATAAGGCGGTGACCTTGTACATGGCCGAATGGACAGTTTGGCCGATTGCACAATTCATCAACTTCTTCTTTGTTGCGCCCAAGTATCGAGTCTTCTATGATAATACGGTGAGCTTGGGCTACGATGTGTTTACCTCCAAGGTGAAGTACAAAAAGAAACGAGATTTAGAGCCAGAAGAGAGTTAAAATCTATAGTAACCGTATTTTATCGAAGTGTATTTAGAGATCGAAGCAAAAGAAAAACCAAACGAAAATCAATTAAATTAATTCGTCAGCTAGCAACGCTATCGACGTTTCGTATCTATATGTTGTGTGTCCAATTTAATTAAATCGTCCAAATATCTAGCGTCTAATTGTCAGCATCAGCAGCAGCATTGATATTCAATCCCATTCAATCGACAGCCCACAGACGGCTGCTAATATCTAGGCATCGAAAGTCTTTGTTTGTCGTCTGCATATCAATGAGATCGCATTCGGATATTAGTATGACTCAAACGTCTCGTCTCTGCGACATCAAAGCAAATCAGTGGGAAGTCAACAGACGGCAGATGAACTGACTGCGTTTGAAAGCGTATCTGGTGTAAACTTTAAATGGAAGGATTATTTGATTATATTCATTTCGCAGTGCCACATAAGGGGCAAGTCAGCTGCAAACTTGTCGGCTTGATGAATCGTTTGAGCAGAGGACGCTGCGCGTTGTCTGTGGCAACACACCCACACACACACACACACACACATGTGGGTCCTTCACGTGACCTTTGGCAGCTCATTAAAGATTAAGGTTTCGTCGGCGTAATGAATGTGAGCTGCCTTTGAGCATTTGCGAGCCGAAATACTTTTAAAACTTTCGCAATCAGTCTGCGAATATTGCCTTCTTTAAGTCAATGCCTACCGACAAGAAATATGCCTGAATAACAAGTTGTCCGATAGTCGCACTATATATTTTGGGCACTTTTAAAAATTGATCACTCTGTTGCCTGAATTCAAATCGAATTGATGGCGTCTTTGTGTTGCTGGCAGGACATGTCAAACACTGCCTTTTTCCGGGGAGCACAAGCCTGAATGCCATCGACCACTTGAGCGCACATCGACCGAAGCTGCTGTGAGCACTCGTCGAGGAATTGTGTCAAGCGTACAAAACATAAGAACACCAAATAAAAACCGAGCAGCATAAAAAATGTGAAATGCGAAATGTAAAAAAAATCAAGTGACAAAATTGATGTCAAGACGCGTGAGCTCTGGCTCTCTCCCTCTTCTTTTTTGTTTGTCTCTGTGCTCCTGGACTGACTGCAGTGTGTCTCCGAGGATGGCAATGCCATTCACGGCCAAACGCGAGTTCACACCCCAAACACACACACAGACAGAGTCGAGTATAATACAGTAGTAGATTGTGGTGTGTGTGTGCTAAAAATACACAGCCACACACGTCGACTAATCCAATTTAAATCTCTTAACATGATTTGCCGCTTTCTTTTCATTTTGCTGGATTTTATGCCATTATCCTTTTTTGGCTGTCCTGGCAACGCGCTACAGCCAACTGCCAACTGAAATTGCCAAGCAAAACACACGACGCTTCGCCAGCGCCATCGCCATCGTCATCGTCCGGCTGGCAAGTTGACTTCCTGTCCTGCCGCTTTATCTGCCATTGGTCGTAAGCAAGGCGAGATGCGCGCACAAGGACAACTTGGGAGTGTACCCAAAAGGGTTCATTTATTTGGTTTACTCCTCGCGCACCGGCTCCGCCTGCCTTACTGACTCTATCTGTATTTTGTGATTTAATTTAAAAGCTCACAAGGCACACGAGGACCCAGGCAAAGTTTTCGTTTTCGGTTCCAGGACATTGCTCAGCTAGCTGGCGCTTAGCTCTTTAATGCGTAGTCTGTATGCATGTTTAGTATTTGTGCGGCTGCCTGTTTGCCTGTGGCCGAGACAACGTTTACTGTGTGCGTGTGCGTGTGCGTGTGAGTGTGTGTGTGCGTGGCTGTGTGGTTAATGTGTCTTAAATGAGAAAACGTGTTGGCGGCGGCTGTGTGTGTGTGTGTGTTTACCTTTTCAAATCAGTCGGAGCGGCATTAGGTCCAGCTGCGCTCGAGTGCTAAACTGATGCAAATTAGTTGAAGACAACCTCAGAACCTCATTTTTAAATACTCGTACGTAAACAACTGCAGAAAAATACATAATTTATAAGCACGCAAATAGTCAAATGGAAATTTCAAAAAATTCATTTAATCATAAGTACACGAAAAAAGAGCATAATAAAAGGGTAAGCAAGTCATACACAAATAAATTTGCATATAATTTGCGAAAAAAGGAATTCCAAACAAGCAAATCTTTTTGGTATCAATATCAAAGCGAGTCGTAGTCGTGATGGCAGATTTCTGTATAAAACAAATACCCAGAAAAATTCCCAACCACTCCCAGAAGCTAGTTAAGTTTCGCATTCATCGACGGCATCGATTCAGTTGGACGAGCGCACCGGATACAAGATACAAATGTATCTGTCTGTCGACATTGGTGCGGCCGGCAGCTGCTGAGCGCATTTAAGTCTTAATTGACGCTCGAAGCAGTCAAACAGAAATGTCAATGATGTTTTTCTACGAAATTACAGAAATTGTCGTCCAGTAACTGCTGCTGCTGTTGCATGCTTAATCAAAAGCCACCTGCTGGCTTCTCTGCAAAATGTATCCGCAAATGTATCTGCAGCTGCACGCGCTGAATGGAGTAGTGTGGCAGCCACTTGTTCGCAGTTATAATTCCATTTGCGATCATAAAAATGTATTACGACATTAAGTCCTTCATAACAGGTTACTTAATTAGCAAAGTATTCATGAAGGCAGCAGCAGCAGCAGCAGCTTGAACTGCGTCTTGCCTTTTCCCTAACTCACTCACTCTGTTCTGCAGCTACAAAAGCCGAAGTAACTAAGTACCGCCCACGCAACGGAGAAGAGAAAAGCCTACTAAGAGTTCTGTCTGTCTGTCTGTCTGCTGCGCTGTGGCAGGTGGCATGTGCGGCAATCCCTCCCGATTTGGGCTGACAGCGCACAGAAGTTGCCTTTACTTAATTAGACATTTATTTAGTCGGCTGCCACGCTTTTTTAATGACTTGTTTGTCGGCAGAATCCGACAACTTTGTTTCGTCTAACCGTCACTCCAATGCCACCTGCGCCAGCTTAATCGAGCCTAATCTATACACACCCACGTCGCTAATGCGAGCTAATTTATCAATGGTTGGGGCAGCAGCCTCACATGTGCGACTGTGCGTGGCAGCCGAAGACTAGCGAATAACTATAATCATTAACATGGTTTTAGAGGACTTCGACTTGCCTGCCACCCAACTACATAGCATAATTAATTGTGCTCTAGCAATTTTTATGCGCAAAATGTAATCGAGCGTGTTTGTCGTTTCGGCATAATTTATTTAAAAGTGCCCGCCTTCTGACAGCTTTGAGCTTTCATGAGGCCAGTCGTCGTCCAGTCTGCAGCACTAAAATTATGCACGCTCCTTGCCCCGTTTTTCAACTGTTTGCGTGGCTAACCAAGCGTTAAATGACGGCACATCAAATTGTATCCAGTGTGCCGACTCTTTGGGGGGGGGGGGGTGGCCACTTTACGTGTAGTTTGTGTGAGCTTCGACTAGCCAAAAGTTGGCGCATGATTAAAAACTTTGCACTGGGCAGCCCAGCAGCGTTGCTGCGGGGGGGAAGGCAATTGAATATGCATTTCAAGTGCGCTTCGCGCGGCATCAGCAATCACGATAAATCACTGCGAATCTGGGAGTCACGGGCAGCAGGACAGCTTTTAAATCCGTTGCGCGCATTTAAGCAAAATACTTACCTTCGAACACAGCGGAAACTTTGCCGCCGCTGGGGTATGAAAAAGCACTAAAACCGGCGGCAACAATGCCCGAAAAACACAGGCCGGGCGGTAACAAGAACAGCAACAAGAACGACAAACAGCAACAACATCGCCAGTCGCAATAACAACAACAACGAGAACAACGAAAATTATAACAAGAATAACAGCGGCGGGCGGCGGGCGGCTGGCGGCAGCGACAACAACAATACGCTGCAAAATCGAAATGAGAGCAACAAATTTTAACGAGCACCACAAAACCCCAACACGCTGCTGTTTGAGCCGCCATTCCTGCCGTCCCACTGCGAGAGCCTTCGCCTTCGCCGCGTTTTTGTAATTACAAAAAGTCGAGTTGGGCGCATTACTTGACAAATGGCGGGCGGGCGTGGAGAGCAGAGACGGTGCGGAGCGGAACGCACACACAGAGCGAACGAGCCGGTTAACCAGGATAATAGGATGAAACAAATGTAAATGGAGGAGACCTGGGAGCGAGCTGGGAGCTGACGACGGAAACACAGACGGCAGTCTGAGCCTGGTGGCAATTGTACACAAATAAGAACAAAATATAAAAAAGTTCAGGCAAAAATCTGCACAAGACATTTCCAACTGTGTGTTTTTTGCCTTTGTCTTTCACACACACACACACAGAGAGAGAGCGAAATGGAATCGAGCGCCGCGGGCAGCAGTTCAGCAGTTGTGTTTCAGTTGCTGCTGCTTCGACCCCCCCCCCCCCCCGCCTTTATTTTGGGGGCCAGAAGAAATTGCGACTTTATGAAATGGACAACAGTGTAATTTTAAGAGTATGCATACATAATAGAAGCACTCGCTGTAGCTCGCATCAGTCGACCACCTTGGCGGGCGGGCGGTCGGGGTGGCGAATGGAGTTCTTGAGTGCCTAAAGAACTGAAAAAGATATTTACATACAAAGGGATGCATGCAAATTATGAACAACGTGGCTGAGATAAAGAGCAGTTTGTGCTGCTTTTTCGCTGCGAGTTGACAGCTCAAAAGACGCAATCAATCAACGGCTTAATGGTAATTAATCTCCACTCGAGCAATGCACAATTTCAGGCCGAATTCTGCAATATTTGTTGCCAATTTATTCTTAAATAATAATAAAAATTTATAAGCTGTGTGCTGCTAAGGTAAAAATTAAATAAATAAGCACATAATTTTCCGCAATTTTGTATAAATATGTAAAGCGAAAAAAACTTGGCAAATAAGCGTGTAATTATCAACTTTGTTTACAATTTCTTTACATGTAATGTACAAAAATAAATATATAAAAAGCAATCGAGTATTTTTCGGAGGCTTGTCTGATTTTTAGGCACATATACCGAATAAAAACTCTTTAACTTAAGCCGCTGCAATTAGTTACTTTGTTTACAATTTTAATTATACGCAATGAACAAAAATAAATCAATCGATTTTTTCTCTGAAGCCTGTCTTATTTTGAGACACACATACCCGATTAAAACTGCATAACTTAAGCCGCTGCAATTAGTTACTTTGTTTACAATTTTGTTTCCACGTGATGAACAAAAGTAAATAAACTCTAATCACACTTTTTCTCGGAAGCTTGTCTTATTTTTAGACACGCTGGTAAACGAAAACAAACACAAGCTTATCGATTAGATCTTTAGAATAAAAGTGGTGTGCATCAAGTACTTTGCATTGCTTGTAAGGACTCTGCATTGGGCCTAGCGCAACAACTAGAGCTGAGAGTCAGGCACAGCAATGTGCTTATTAAGCAGAAGTCACGATGTCGCAGGCAGCATAGGCTGCCGCAATTAGGGCGCATTCAGCTGACCATGCTGTGTCTGACTGTCTGGCCGCAGTTGGGCCAACAGTTGGTTGCACAGCTGGCAAGCGTCGCCGCAGCAGTCAACGAGTCAGCAGCGGTCGCCGTCCACTTGGACGCTGCTGCTACGATGCTACGATGCTGTGCTGCTCGCTGCGCGGCAATTAAAATCATGCATTCAAGTCTGGCCGCGGCAGCCTCAAGTATTTTAATTTCCCCCGACGACCAGCAAATCAGCAGTGGGCAAAGCTGAGCTCAACCCGCAAAATCGGAATCAAAACAAAGCGACGTACCAAGCGACGACGAGTTGTGCGGCGACAAAGCGATTGCGAGTTGCGGCGAAGAGCAGCGAGCGAGGGCGCATGTGCGAGCGCTGCACAAAATGGCGACGGCGAATTGCAGGCTGGCTGAGCAATGGCCACCGAGTCGACTAGAGCGCCAGTTGCTGCAGGACTGTCGCGAGATCAAGTTGGACCAGGCGCACGGGCGAAAGCGAATATGCGTGTAATGAACGCGCGCGAAACCTTTTGAATTCGCACCCCCGTCCTCATCGTCCTCGTCGTCGTCGTCGTCGGTGTCGGTGTATACACACACACACAGACAGACAGTCACGCACCTGTGTGTGTGAGAGTTCGTGTGTGCGTCTAGTCGAGAGGAAACTTGTGACGCGCCAAGTGTATTGGAATTTGTGCTTCAGTCGGCTGCCACGCCCACCACAGACACTCAGCATGGAGCATCTGCGTCCGCTCAGCTACGAGGAGATGTGCCAAATGGAACTGCTGCAGGCCGGCAACGTCAACGGCAGCGGCAACGGCAACGTCGCCCCGCCGGCCACGGGCACGCCGACAATGCTGCCCATCATGGTCATACCCACGACGCTGATAACGCAGGGCGGCGGGGCAGGCGCGGCGGCGAGCGTTGCCGGCGCAGCGCCGTCACAGGGCGGCGTCGAGCACTATTATCAGCTGCAGCCCACACACATTCTGACTGCGAGCGCAGACGGAGCAGCGGCGGCGGCAGCGGCAGGCAACGGCGAATTGGCGCTGCTGCAAAGCAGCGGTGGCAGCGAACAGTTTCCACACAGCATCCAGCTGCAACAGCATCCACACGCGCTGCCACATCCACTCGCCCTTGCCCACCCACAGCCCGTCAACATACTCTGCACGGGCACCCTGAACCGCGCGCCGCCCGCCTCGACGGCCGCCACAGCCATGACGGCGGCGGCGACGCTGCCGCGCGGCTTCCAGCCGGCCGCGTTCGTGACGGAGGTGGAGAGCGACTTCGAGGGCAGCGAGTGCGGCGCCGGTGGCACCACCACCACCTGCATGCCGCACTTTCGCTTCGGCGGCTGCGGCCTCCAAACGGTCCAGCAACAACAGCAGCAGCAGCATCCCAACCAAGACGCCGTCGTCGGCTGCGGCTCGCTGTCGTATATGATGGGCACTCTGGCCGCCGGCGGGGCAATGCATGCCGGCCGCTTTGCGGGCACACTGGGCCGCAGTCGACGCGCCGACGGTCACACCAAGCGCGTCTCCTTCAAGGGCGACAATCTGCCGCCGACGCCGCCACCGCCGCCCGCCGTCGAGCTAGACGAGAACGGGCTGCCCATGCCGCTGGCCGTGCCAGGCGCTGGCGGTGCCTGCTCCTACATGCACTTCGACAACTACATGGATTACCAGGTGGGTGTGACCAGCCACAATGCCATAGCCATAGCTAAGCGTTAAGCCAACTGTCTAATTGGCATTCATGGCCTGTTTTGCCATTGTGATGGGGACACATTTACGATTATTGACGCGCATTTGGTTCGTGCCGCGATTTAAATGAGGCCGCCTAAGCGTTAGAGGGGGCAGCGGGGAGGGTAGCACAGAGTTTGCTGGCAGTTCAACGGACTAGAAGGAGACAGCTGCCGCTATATACAGCCCCGATCAATTTATGCATAAAACAACAAATGGTTTGATTTAGATAAATGATTTCTGCGCACAAAGCAGAAGATAATTGACTTGAAAGTGATAGCCAAGCGAATATATATCACTTCGCATGATAAACCATCATAAACCAAGTGGAAAAATGGGCTAAGTATTTTAATCGCAACAGCTTGAAGTGCAAAAACGGCCAGGCACGTATAACATCATAAGTAATCAAAATTATATGATGTTATTACCATACAAAACAATCAGCTCATTGGTTATCAACTGAGCATTATATAATTATGGGAAACTCTATGTATATTGTAATTTCAAGATTCACAACTTAAAGTGGTTTTTTGTATTCGTTTTGAAGAGAAAATTCGCATTCAATAGTATTATAGTATAGACAGTTAGTAAATGAATTAGCAAAAACTCAGAGCAGTAACGAATAAATAACGTATACAATTCCGTTAGAGAAGTAGTACTAGATCATCATGACCATCGACATAATATAGAAAAGAAATGAATTCGTAAGAGCTTGCAGCAACAATGAAGTGATAACTTGGAGAATTCAATTACAGAAATTTATTAGATTGCTAGAAAATTTACATGCATGCTGTACTAACGTCGTATAGTAATTAAATTCATTCATTCATTGATGTCCTTTCATTAGGAATAATGAATTAATAACTTAGACAGTTCAATTACATAAAAGTACTAGATTGCTAGAAAAATGGAAATGCTTTCTCTATCAACATCGTAAAGAAATGTATTCTTTAGAACTTGGAGCAATAATGAATTATATATAAACATCATAATTTACAGAACTTGCAACAATAATGAATTAACAACAGAAAAAATAACTTGAAACTTGAACTAGAAAAAATGTAAATGATTTCTTTATCGTATGAATTCGTAAAAACTTGAAACAATGAATTAATAACTTAGAGTATTCAATTGCACATATGGTCTATAAAATTAAGAGACATTCTCTACCAATGTCACACAGCAAAGAAATTCGTGAAACAATGGGAAACAATGGTATGAGTTGTTTGCATATGCGGCCCAGAAATCGATACAGCATGCATTCTATTAATTTTGATGTGATGGTAATTTTTTTGCCCGTATGCAGTTTATTTCATTGTACTTTTTTGCAATTCGCTGGCTGTCGGACAGAGCTCGAACACGGCCATGAGTAATGTGCGCAATTCCAGAAACAGTTTGCCAGGACACATTGTGAGCGTATCTGATAAACGATTATCTGCATGTAACTCAATTTGTTTGGACTTTGGCTATCAGATTCCCGAATCCATGGCATGTGTGTTATCGCAGCCCACCACTTTGTGGCAGCTCCCACCAGGGCCCACCAGGGAGCAGGCAGTAGACGATGACTGCATGAAGTGAAAGCTGAAAAGTATACCCGTCCTCGTGCGAAATGAAGCGATGCATAGGAAAGGACAATGGTCCTGCGCTGGCACTGCCATTACTCACGACGACTGTCATCTTTGGCCACTGGGGCCATTTGTTCACATTTGCATAATAAATTAAATGTTGCAAGTGTCGTTCAGCTACTGCTACAGCTACAGCTACAGTTTCTTTTCTGCAGCCAGACCATTTATTCAGTTTCTTGCTGCCAGGGATTCGCTGGAACATAGCGTTTGTTTGGCTGTCAGAACCTGCGTTTTTATGCGCTCCGCCAAAAACCCATAAATACCGTCATTATTGCCACGCTTACCAGCTCCGTTCGCCGTTCGCCATTCACCACTCTCTATCGCCATTCACGCTTCGCCATTCGCGACCATTTCGCGCTCTATTGCCTGCTAGACTCCTTCCTGACCTTCCCTCCTTCCCCTCAGTGCTGTGGCAAGGATATTACTAGCTCGCTTGCCGGTTCAATGCGCAACATCAAAAGCATTGCAGCAGTGCCCAAATAAAAAACAAATAATCTTATAAAAACTATTAGCATTTCATGAAATTAAAGATGTATATCTATCCATATAGTTTTTGAAACTGATGAAACAAAGGAGTGCCCCCTTTCACTTGATTATTTGCTAATCCTGATTGACTACATGTTCGCTGCTTTTCGATTTTAGCCATGCTCCATTTAAGTGTTGACTCTGCTCGAGCTTGTTGCGCTGCCCACCAATTTGAGATGCAACGTTTTACTTTCCATCGTTCGTTTCGGGTGATTTGCTCCCCTTTGCTCTGCTTTGCTCTTTCTGTGGCTCCCTCTCTGTCTCTCGCTAAGGCTGCCATTCAATTCATTTTCGATAGCTGCTGCATTGCTGGGCAACTGAATTCCTTGGACCGTGCTCAGCTCAAATGGAACCGCTCTTTGATTGATGGCTGCCTGATGATGGCTGCGTGTGCGGCAACAACAGTGGCAGCAAGCGGAAGTGGCAGCGATAGTGAAGCACAGCTGTGCGAGTTTGAGAGTAGCATATTTTTGGATTCTGCTGTCCGCCATTGTTCATGTCAGCTCACGTTTTGGCTTAGTTTTTTGTTTCAGGAGTTTCATCAGCCATGCCATCACGATAAAATACACTGTAATCATGACTTATTATCAGCTAAATCAGGAAGTTCGTGAGACGTGCCAAAAGTCGAATCGATAAGATGCAACTTCTCGACTGCACGAAACTCTCAACAGCCACACGAGTTGCACTAAAAACAGGTGCGAATTTAACGCTCAAAAGTATGCTATAAAATTGATGTTCGAACATTTCTCGCACTCTGCTGCAAGTTTGGCAGCAAAGTGCTCTGCAAAAAATGAAATGAAAACTAGTTTATTATGTTAAATCATGGGAACATTAGAAGTATTTGGTTTAAGTATCAATACTTAAGGATCTTTGCAATAGATTCAGAAAACTTCAAAAGCATTTAGTCGAAAGATACGAGCAGTCGCGACAGAAGCATCGTAGACAAAACTTTGACATTTAATGGAGCTTTTGCCCGCAAACTGACTGAGTATTGGGGACAAGGGGGGGAGCACACACAAGGAAGAGAACAAAGCAATGCGATTAAAACTTTAAATTGCTTAATGAACACTTAAAGAGCTGCAATTCCTTAACTACCAATACAAATAGAAACGAAGCTGCGAGTCCAGACAGTCGCCGGTCATCGCCCACATAACTCAGAGACAAATAAATAGACAGTCAGCCAGACGGACGGCGAGAACGAGCGACGTACAAGCGCACAAACTCGCAAACAAACAAACGACAAGCTAACACAGACATCGGCACCAGCAACAGCAGCAGTGGTTTTTCTGCTTGCCACTTGCAGCAGCAGCGAGAGAGAGAGAGAGAGAACAGGCTAAAATTACGAAGCAACAACATGGCGGTTACTCGATGTATAAGCAAGAAATAGTGAAAGACAACAGCCGTGCGGTGGGTTGTGGCATGTCAGTCGTTAGACGAGTGTACGGGGCGGAGGGGGGAGGGCGGAGATGAGCAGAGGTTGGCGTTATTGCTGGGCCATGTCCATCAGCATGAAATGCCCCAATGACATTTGAAAAACTAAAAACTTGCCGACGTTGACATGAACAGCAGCAGCAGCAGCAGCAGCAGCCGGCAAAACAACAGTAACAACAATAACAACAACGTCGGATGTCGACAACTTCACCGGGTCCGCCCTGGCGCTGGTTGCGCCACAGGGTGTCGTGAAAGCCGTAATGGGCGAGCGCCCCACAATGGACCACAATGGGCAAGAATCACCAAAGTTGGCCACAAATCAGTTTATCAACATTTATGAACGCATCCATCATAATCATCACTCAAATACAGCTCTACCGTTTTATTATTGAACTTTTCCTCAATGCGTCTCCCATGCATCGGAATTTCCTTTTTTTATTTTCAGTCTGCCCCTCGACGAGCAGTTGAGCACGAATATTGCAAACTTTTTAAAAGTTGCAGCGAACCATTTGCTCTGCTTTAAACTTTTGGTATTGCAATCTGTTGAAAACACCAAATAATATTTCACTTTTTTCTTCTTTTCGCTAGCAACTTCATTTTATTTGTTGGCTCGAGTTATATTTTGCTCTATTTTCGCAAAACGCTCGATAAATATGCATAAGTATAAAACTAAGCGCAGCTCAAATAAAATAAAAATAACTCATTATTGTTTGTCAGCATAGTCGATATTACGACAGTAAAACGTTATTATATGTTAATAACGATTGCAATAAACTAGTAAAGTATTAATTTAGTTCATTTTACTAAGCCGTCAGTAATAAAGTAATCCATCGTTAAACAGTAACTCATAAAGCGACAGAGAAGCAGAGCAAAATATTGTTTCAATGCGATACAACTGCGTTGTACTATCTACGAGATATTTATTGTGAGAAAACTTTATTTAAAAACTCTCCACGCGTTAACTTTCCACTCTTCGGTTGTTGCATATTTTGCACAGCGCCCAGCTGCTAGTTTTTATTTCACACCCCACCCGAAAAAAAAAGAAATGGAAATGATAAAATCACAGTTCAGGCAAAAGATACAAATCACAAAGTTGCAAAGTACAACAAAAAATAAGAAAAGATAGTTGACGCAGGGCTGCTGCTGAACAGCCAAATGCCCTGCATATAGATAAAGAATAACAAAAGAGTTTTTTTTTTATACAATTACACTGTTGTTGTCTAAAAGGTTCAGCAACCCGTGCAGACTTAGGAATGGAATTAACTGCGACAACTCTTTCAGCATTCTACAGGCGGCTTTGGCAGAGACAAATCTTGTCGTTTTTATGGTTACAGGGTATTAAAAAAGATTTACTAAAAACTACACACCCCCTCCCGCGGCCAAAAAAAAAAAAGAAATAGCAGCGGAAAACTATAAAGCATTCCACAACGTTTTCTTTTTTTATTTTGTGTCGCAGTTGTTCTCATTGTTACGTTTGCCATTTGTTATTGTATGTACATGTTTCTCATGCCGCTGTGCAACTCCTGTTGCTGGCTGGCTGTGTCCTTTGTGTCACGTGGCTGCCGCCCTTCTATCTGCTCTGATGATTCGCTGTATTGTGTAGCCGGGATTGCGTGTTCTGGTCATGCTTGTTGCAAGTACTTGCTGCTGCCTCAACGCCTGCTCCATTTTTTATTTAAGGCTTCACTCGCGTGAATGTTTAGCTGCGGCGACGTGATGCAAACGCATTTCAACTGCTCTGAGAACATAGACAATCTTTATTTAAGCTGCTAGTAGTACATTTCATTTGAGTAAGATAAGTATTGCAATGAAACCGTTAACCCGCTCAGGCAGTGTCATTCTGTGTCGAGTCCCGCTCGACTATTGATTCAATAAACGCCCACAGATCGGGCTGAACTTCGTCGAGCATGTCAGCCAGTTCGACAGGAGTCACATCCATCAGTTCATCGAGATCGTCGTCCGAATCGATTTCGAGTCCCAGGGGCCGGCAAATGGGCACATCGAGCAGCTCATCGGCGGCACTCCCAACTAGTGAATGTAACTTCTGTTCTTGCTGCGTCAACATGCTTCAACTTATTTTTAGTTTTATTATGATTATACTTTCTTTTTTTTCGTGTTTTATAATTACTGAATACTATTCAAGTTGTATACAGCTGGCACAAATGGAAATGTTCAACAGCGTGCTGAGTTCAACGAAACTCTGATTAACATTTTTGCTCGCTGGATGGGGGGGGGTGTCGAGGGAGGGGAGGGCGCGCCTCGAATACATTACCGCAAAATGCAACTTTGTTTACGAGCAGCAGCAGTTGAACCTTGACACTTTTCAAAGCACGACAAACTAGAATTGAACTAATTATAAAGTGGGTGCCAACTAGTGCAGCCAGAACGTTGAACAAGTCCCCACGGCTGTCACCTGCTGTGAGGTCAACGCCTGCTGCCACCGTCCATGAATTTTGCAGCAGCTTTGACGCCTTCGCTGTGCGCAGCAGCGAGGGTAGCGAGCGCGAAATGTGGCTAAAGCTGCTTTCCGGATTATGGGGCAACATCCACCCTCCCCCTCGCCCCCCTGCACATGGGGAGCCGCCCCGCCGCTGATAATGTCGACGTTGCGCTGCCAACTGCAAACTTTTGCATCCGCAGCCGACATGCAAAACTAACGCGCGGCCAAAATGATGCGCCCTTTAAGCAGCAGCAGACCCAAAAAGTTTGCCCGAAATTCATATAAAAGTCATTTGCTCGACTTGCAAATATCCTGCCAAATATGTTGCATTTAGCATGCAGTCGTTCACGCCGCCTTCACAGCGCATTTGCAGGGTGTGCAGTGCACAATTGGGTTGCTGCAAAAGTCTAAAAATATTAACATTTTTATTAAAAATTGAGTAAATTGCGATGCGCTGCGCTGCGTTGCGTTTGTGCATTTTTGTATGCGCCAAACTTGAGTTCGTCTCATTCTTTTTGAGTAGCTGATTGCGCCAAGTCGAAAGTTTGGCGAGCATTAATAAAACTTCATTTGGCTGCCTGATGCGGGCGAGATTCATAATTAAAATAGTTGCAAATGTAAGAACCGCCCAATTTGGTTGTTCGTTGGCCTGAAAATGCCTCACATTGCTGCGCTTGTGTTTTATTTAATTAATTTTTGAGCTGCCATGAAAGCCAGTTATACGACTCTTTTGCCGTTTTTTTATCATTGCACATACGCCGTGTGGTGCAGCTAATTAGCCGCACATGCAAACAAAAGGGAGGCAACTGTACTCATACCATTGAAAATAATTGCGCACAACTCTCTCAACTATGAGTGGGAGCGGGGAGCACGTGAAATGGTCCGATTAAAACAGCCATTGAGTGAACGCATGGATTAAATGCGCTTGATTGTAGAGTGCGGTCTTAAACAGTGCCATGGAAACCGTTATTCAATTAAATTAAAAACAATATTATGACAACGCACTTGCAGTGCATCAAATTGTGGCCGTAATAAATGCTATCGAACTTGATTTGCTCTTTGGCCTGGTGCCCAGTTGAGCGCCGCATAATTCCAGCAGATAGCCCCGGGCAGCAACTAAATTATTGGCAGCCTCCGGCAAACTTTGCGACAAAGTTTTGTTTCCCAAAAAGTTGGGCGGAAATGTCAATGTAGCGCGCGCTGGGGGAACACATGTGAGTTATGGCCATGGCTTAATTATGTTCGAGTCGAGATTAGCCAAACAGCTGTGACACACGGCCTCCGCCTAGAAGTATGCAATGATTTCGGACTGGAATTGGTTTTGATTTGGATTTGATTTGATTTGAGCGGAGCGTAGCTGAGTTGGGTTCGTTAAAAAGTTTGCGCCTGGGCCGTGTTGATGTTTCATGCCAGCTATGAATATTACAAACCGTTCAAAGTTCCGCAACAGTTTTAATTAGAGCACAACATCAACGCAAGAAACTTGGGCGCACTTTTAATGAAGCAACTTGGCAGCCGTCGAAAGGGCTGTCTGCGTGTCTGGCAGCCAGGTAACGTGCTGCATGCAGTGCTGGAAAAACTAACATTATGCTTTGCTTTCTTTTTGCAGACAACCGGGTTTGGTGGGCTGCCAGACGTAACGGAACACTCGAACATACGCCGCACTCTCTCCCGCCAGAATTCGATCTCGAACAGCGACTCGGGCGGCGAAATCGCCAGCATACAGAAGTCCAAAGTCTTTGGCAGCGCGTTGACGGGCGGCGTGGTTGTTGGCAGCGATATCGCTGGCATCGCACTCGATACCAAGTCGCCCACCTCGCTGGCCTCGGCCGCCTCCACGGCAGCCGGCGCCAGCGGCAAAACGAAGGGTGGCAGCGGCGGCGGTGGGGGCAAGAGCGGCGCACGCAAGGGCCGCAATGGCTCGGGGGCCGCGCACAAGACACGCCGCGGCTCCTGGATGGTCGCCCTGACGCTGGTGAGCGCCATCTGTCTGCTGGCGATAGCGGCGACGCTGGCATACCAGCACTTCTTCATGTCGCCCAGCCGCAACTCGCACGCCCAAAGACTGAGAATCGTGAGGCGCATTCTGCGCGAGGTGCCGCTCGTTGACGGCCACAACAACTTTGCGTGGAACGTGCGCAAGTATGCGCACAGCAGCCTGGAGCTGGTCCACCTCAGTCACGACCTCGATCACAAGTCCATGTGGTCGCGACCGGCGTGGGCCCAGACCGACATGGAGCGGCTTAAGCAGGGCTTAGTCGGCGTGCAAGTCTGGTAAGTGATAGCCAACACAATTCGCTGCCAACTTTTTAGTTCGTTTTATGCCCTCTACCATGAAATGGTAAAAAGGGTATATTAAGTTTGGGCAAATGTATGTAACAGGGAGAATCTAATTCTAAATCAATTTAGACATGTCCGTCCGTCTGTCCGTTCATCTATTTGAACGCCTAGTTCTTAGAGACTATAGGAGCTAGAATAACCAAATTTGGTATTCAGATTCTTCTAGGTTTGTTTTTATATGAGTTTATTTATTTATCTTCCCCCCGTTTTTTAAACGATATTTTTCAAAATTAGAAATTAGAAAAGTTTTGTGTCTAAATATTTACGTTTCGACCAAATCATCAGAATGAGCCAATTAACTTTAAAGTTCTTGAGGAAATTTTGGCCCCCTTCACCTACAAAAGTCCCAACTATAACATTTTTTTACTCTATCCATGATATGATGTTCTATATAGTTGTTAACCAAAAGATATAAGCAAAATAGTGTGTATATAAGAAACAAGTTACTTTTTAGCGCATACAGAGTATTTTATAGTCGATAAATAGACGCGACTGTAGCTTTAATACATGTTTTGTTGTTGCTCTGTGGAAAACCAGTCAGACTGAAAAGCCTCGTGTGCGAGTTAGACGCATTGAAGCATGCACAGACATCGACCCATAACAATTACCGAGCACAGCGGCTGACCAGGTCACAAAGAGCACACACAAGCCGGGCAGACAGACAGACGGACAGACGGACGGACGGATGGACGGACCGATGGAACCGCCCGCTGACTGCGAATAGTAGTCGAGGAATGCCAGCAATTTGACTGCAGAATTAAATTTGGCAACAGCTACAGCTGCCAACGTGCACTGGCTGCTTTCAATTTTTTGGTACATCAACAGCAACAACGATATCAATAACCAATCTGGCTGCCTGGCTGGCTATATCTGTAGGTAGTTGTTTGACAGTCGGCAGACAGCTGCAGTTGGGGAAAAATGCTGATGGGCAATCGACTTGATTTTATGCGCTAGACTTCTGACACCACAAAACCAAGCGCCTGCAGAGTTGGCTTCATGCGGTCGCCGCCAAACGCCAGATGGCGCTGCAACGAACGTAACTTTTATGCAATTCTCGCATTTAATTTTAGTGGTCGTCATTGTTCAATTTCCCTCGAATTCCGCGTGGCTGTGTGTATGTGTGTGTGTGCTCTGCCGTTTCTGCTGGTCCTCGTTATTGCCATATCATTGCATTTGAAATTCAAATGTGCTGTTAGTTAACCACTTTTATGGGATTCATGCAAACTGCATCTTAATGGCATCGCCCAGCCACGTCATGCAACTGGGGCAAGTGCTGTGCTGTGCTGTGCTGTGCTGTGCTGTGGCGCACTCAACCGTTTGGCTGCCTGCTTTTTGTTCAATCAGTAATCACTATAAGGAAAATTGTTGCATAAAACTGGCCAAAAATATATATACATGGATAACGAAGCAGTCATAAAATCGTTGCGCATCAAAGTGAAAGGATTAAGCCTGATAGACGAGAATTTATTGCAGTTGATTCTGCAAAAGCCGAAATAGAAATAAAAATCCAAATCATTCCATTTTTTTTTTTATGCCATTTCATAAACGAAACACATTTTTTTTATTGCATTTGCGCGCTGAACTAAACAAAAAATAAAAGAATGAGTGACATGAATCTCCAAAAATATGCCCAGAACAAACGAATCGTGCGTCAATACCATGGCATTGTTGAGATCTTTCTGGTCAGATAGAACACCTTGCGATTATCCGGTCCATACGAGCCGGACTTAATCTCCCGTCCGCCCTTGCGATGCTGCTCGCATTCCTTGCACTTGCATTTCTTCGGATTGAACCTGGTACTCGAACTGGAGCTGTCAATGCCACTTGGATTGGGGCTCGAATCGGTGTTGGCGGTCGTATACTCGCCAGCCGGCTCACGTTTCTCCGATTCGGATGAGGTGGACCGCTCCTTCTTCATGCGATTCGTTTTCATTGCAGCGAATGCAGTCAGATTGCAATTCTTGACGTGCGGATTCTGCTTGCGCTTCAAGTAGAACTGACGGCGGTCCAGGACAGCCGTGCGCTTAGTGACCCACCATTCGAAGTCGGGATCTATAAACGTCGCCTTGGCGTTGGTCAGCTCTTTGGTGACGAACTCCTCGTGCTCCTTCAGCCACAGTCGACCGTACTCCCAGGCCAGCAGCAGGCTCATCGATGGGCGCTCCTGCTCGAAGGACGAGGAGAATGAGAAACGCCGCGGCGGTCCGTCTGAGGGAAATATTTGGTGGCTCTCCTTGCAGGAGCGCACCTGCTCGGCGCGCGACCAAGTCTTGTGCATCTTATGGAATATATATTCTCACAGTCAGCTTTTCTGTTTGTGTATCGTGTCGAGTACAACAAAAAAGTCGAACTGAATTAGTCTTAGTCCCTTCGCAGCGCTTGCTATGATTCGTGGGTTGCTGCAAAACAAGTTCAGAAAACAGAAATTAAGCGTGTGCTATGTTTAAAAGTACGCTCACTAAAATACATAAGTTTAGCTCTTACAGAGTGATACAAGGCGTTAGTTAAACCTAGATGAACATCTTCCATCAACACCAAAAGATATTCATACAATGTACTGCCTCTTAAAGAGTTAGATAGAACTTTAGAAAGGTGAGGAGAATATATTGAACCGAGGCCAAGCCATCCATATTCATAAGATTGCCTCTTAAGCAGTCAGAGAAAATATTCATAAGCCAAAAAGAAAATCTTGAACCAAGACCAAAACGTTTTCATTCATTGGGTTTGCTCTTAAACAGTCAGAAAGACAGAAATCAAGAAGAACATTTTGAATCAAGGCCAAGCCATATTAATAATATTGGATGTTACACAGTCAGAAAGAACTTTAGAAATCTCAAGATAACCTCTTGAATCAAGGCCAAGACATGGTCATTCATAAGACTGGCTATTAAACAGTCAACAAGAACGTTGTTAAAAATTTTGGATCTGGTAATTTCATATTCGTAAGATTGGCTCTTAAACAATCAGCATTAATATCCCAAAACCAAGAAGATTGGCAGTTAAACAGTTCGAAGGAGCGAGTATTGGTAAAATCGAGGAGAATATCTTGAGTTAAGAGCATGTCAAATTCATTCAAAAGATTAGCTCTTTAACAGTCGTAAGGAACATTTAAAATCAATGAGAAAATACTGAATTCTGACTAATTTGACTAAATGCTAAGCCTACACGTTAATTTTGGTTGGCCACTAATAATATATGATTGGAAATCTTGCACAATTGTGCAGTGATAGCAGAATTTTAGTATGATAATAAACATTCTTGATATATTTATTGTTCGCAAATTCAAAATTGCGCCGTGATAGCAAAATGTGAATTTGTTAACAAGAATTGGAATTGGAATAATTTCAACAACAAACGACACTTTTCTTAATTTCTTTGTACATGATGACATTTATAAACTGTACACATTTTAATGCACACATTTAGTGCAACAACCATTTGATTTCCTAAACGCAAACTTGATACTTCACTATTCGCTCTACCTACATTTAAAGTTATTGTTCAGCCATTTGTGGATGCATTATATTGTTTACTTTTATCAACATTCTAAGATTGCAATCTATTGCCCGAAATTTAGTAATCAAATTTGGAGTTCCGCCTTTGCAGTGTGTATCAAGAGTTTAAGCGAATAAAACACTGAGTATTACTTACGTGATTTCGCTTGTGTTGTCTCCAATCAAGCAAACAGCAACAACTTGAACTGCACTCTAAGCACCCATTCCGTGTTCAATTGCAGGTCCGCGTACGTGCCGTGCGAGGCGCAGGGCTTGGACGCCGTGCAGCTGGCGCTGGAGCAGATTGACATAGTGCGCCGGCTGTCGGACATGTATGCAAGGGAGACGGTGCTGGCGACGTCCTCGCAGGACATCGTGGCCACGCACCGGCGCGGCCTGCTGGCCTCGCTGATCGGCATCGAGGGCGGCCACACCATCGGCTCGTCGCTGGGCGTGCTGCGCTCGTTCTACTCGCTGGGCGCCCGCTACCTCAGCCTGACGCACCGCTGCGACGTCTCGTGGGCAGGGTCGAGTGCCTCGCCGCTGGAGCAGGGTCTGACGCCGTTCGGTAAGGCCATTGTGCGCGAGATGAACCGGCTGGGCATGATGATCGATCTGTCGCACAGCTCGGACGCGACGGCGCGCGACGTGTTGCAGGTGACGCGTGCACCCGTCATCTTCTCGCACTCGGCGGCACGCCAGCTGTGCAACTCGACGCGCAACGTGCCCGACGACATACTGCGGCTCGTGGCCGAGAACGGCGGCCTCGTCATGCTGAGCTTCGATCCCGAGGACGTGGCCTGCGGCAGACAGGCGCGCCTGCAGGATGTGATAGAGCACATCAAGTATGTGCGCGCCATTGCGGGCATACAGCACATTGGCCTCGGCGCTGGATACGACGGCATCGAGATGCCGCCGCTCGGCCTCGAGGACGTCTCCAAGTACCCGGAGCTGCTGGCCGCGCTGCTCGAGGATCACAACTGGAGCGAGGAGGACGTGGCCATGCTGGCCGGCCGCAACTTTCTGCGCATCATGGAGACCGTGGAGACCGTGCGCGACTACTGGAAGCGCGCCGCCATCCAGCCCATCGAGCAGGCGGAGCCGCAGCCCAAGACCCAGTGCACCTACATGTCGTCGTGACCACTGCCGCAGGCGGTTCGAACGCGTCGCGACGAGCCCGCGACCGCGTCCCCGGACAACAGAAGCACTCCCAACCACACCGAGACGGCTACGACGGACACACAGCGCTGGCTGCAGCCGGGCGCCAATCAGACGACAGTGCAGCACGCCGCCATGGCGGCAACAGTTACCGCAATGCCTCCTGCCACGTTCACCGTCAGCGGACTGCTGCAGTGAGCCGTCGTGGGGGTCATCACTCATGGCACAGGCAATTTGAAAGGTTGAAAGCGCAGGAATCAAAACGATAGCACGATAACAAAAATAAGTGTCGATATAACACAAATATAAACACATATATCGATAAGTTACGCATAGGCGAGGCAAAGGCGTTCGTGGGTTTCACAATTTGTTCGAGTCACTTAATATGTTTTACTGCAGATCGCACGAGTTTATCGATTGCTTCGTTGCCACGAATTAGCATGCAAGTCACCCAACACAGTGTTGCTGTGTGGCACCTGCAACTCATATTCGCAACTCATCAAGTTGGTCGAGTCACCGCACGTACTCGACGAGTTTTCCAATTTAATGCGCTGCCCACAAATTTGTGCAGCTGCACAGCGAACGTTTGCAATTAAATGTATTTTTTCTATTTTCAGTTGATGTTTGCTTTTCATTGTTTAATGCGCGGTAGATTAAATATGCAACATCGAACGCATCGCATAGCAAGCACTTTGCAAACTGTATTATAAAATAAACAAGTTTAAATTGTCGACATAAGTAATACGTATATTTGATCCACAGAAAAAAAGCATAATATTCCTAATTAACACGAATAAATAATGTATTCATAGTAATTACGGAGGCCACTCTCCATACCCATAAATTGAATGCAAATTGTCGCAGTGTTGAAATGATATGGAAAACCAAAATATAGAATACTAACGAAATATGTATGTTAAAACAGTGCAAACTCTGTTTTTTTACCCCCACTTCCAATGCGTGCACGTAATGTGCAGTCTTAGGCTAGAACACGACATATAAACATAACGATTCAAATGTTGTATGCGTTGCTACACACACACAAACACACACAAGAACACACACACACACACAGTTACAGAGAGCACACAGGAAATATACAGAAATTCAGCATAATCGTATTTATAAATACTTAGGCAGGCAACGCGAATATCTTATAGAAGTAAATGCATTTCCATAAAATAAACCAAATTAAAAACACCCAACACAAATGGCTTTGTTTTTTTGGATGACTTTTTCAGCACCAAGTCTTCAGCTTGTTGTAAGGAAAGTAGAAAGTTTAGTATGAGTAATCGTCGGTGCAAGTTATTTGATCACTTACAGTTAGGGAAGAGCAATTGCCTTGTAGTTCTCTTCCCAAACTACTGATTGTTGAATAACCTGATTAAAGTATAACTTGCAGAGCTACAGTCCCAGCTTACTTGATTAACAAGGTTGCCAAGTACAACAACAACCAACTACTTGGGACACACAAAACTTAACTAGAAGCATATTTTATGGGCAAGGGCCAAGCTGAGATATAGGGATCTGTTTTATATAACTGTAGGAATAAGTGCTGAGACACACAGAATCGCAGTTTGTTGTCTGAGGCCATAAAAAACGTTAAGTGGTCGTAAATCAAAATTCAGCAAGCATGAGAAAAGTTCACCAAGTTCTTTTTATTTCATTTATTTTTTTTTTTTTTTTGCTTTACTGCCAGTTAGTCTTATTCCTGGTGCTCTTGTATTTATTTTCAACTATTTTCCGAACATAAAAAGAAAATGCAACTGGCTTTCGCACAGAGCGCCAGCTAGCGCGCCAAACAGAACCGGATATTGGCATTCGGGACGGGAAAGAACATCAGTGGCGGCGCCTAAAGTCCTTAAACTTTGTTGCAGCACCAAGTAAATTCTATTCATTTACAGTCCATTGAAAGTTGCTTAAATTTTAACGAGAATAGGCAAGCGTCATCCGCGCAGCCAACCCGGCCAAGCATCCACTAAGACAGCCGAGTCCAATCTTCGCTAACGATTCTTTGGGTAGTCTCATGGGCCTTGACGGCGCCAACGCCATCAATGTCTGATAACAATGTATTTGTTGTTTACACGAGGACTTAAGGCTTCTGCTTCCCCAGAACTTCCCAATCTCTCGCTCGCTCTCTCCCTCTCTCTGACCTATTCCCGCCTCTGCTCACTTCATCGCGGCTTGATTGTTTATCATTGTCGCTGTTGTTGCTGCTGCAGCGGCATAATAGAGACACTAATTGTCGTGCCTCGAATGTCTCCAAAGTATTTGATTTTGCTTGGCAGCTTTTTCAGCTTTATTTCGCCCATTAGAGCGGCAAACCAATTAAAGACGGCTCAATTTTCAGATACTCGAAGTATTGCTGGAGATGCGGAACAAAAGCCAATAATATTTCTAAAGCCACTTACTTTGTCTTGATTACATAGAAATCAATGCGAATGGCCAAATGAAAGCATTACAACATTAAACAATTTCTTTGCCAATTTGTTAATGAGATTTTGCACGTCCCGCTCCCGCCCTGGTCGATTAATCTTTGAAATTGTCGAGTGAAAACATCAAACAGAGTCGCACATTGTGGGATTATTAATAACGTGGAGACCGCAATTTCATTGCGCCAACTGGATCAAATGAAAGTTTGGCGTCGCCTTCATTATTAAGGAATAGTATTACTATTTATTCCAGGCGAGCAATCATTATATACGCATACAGCAAAGTTTATGGTTATGCTTGTCATTAAATGTAATAACCTGTTGTTAAGGACACGTTAACGACAAGTTCGGCAACAGGAGCGACCACTGCTCGCCCAAAATAAAGTCGCTCGTTAACGCCCGTGCCGTCGTTGCATAGCTTACTCATTAACACGCCGCCCGGTTTCAATTTCCCGTTTAATTTGGTTTCATTAAAAATGCCTCCCCTATGGCACATTGTGTTCAAGTTTCAGCATTAATGGAAACTGTCATGCAGTTGTTGGAGCCCACTTCATGCCCCGTCTCGCCTCGCCACGTCCCGCGCTCTGTGCAGCCGCCAAAAAGAGCGATAAACATTCTGCCATGCCATGTCCAACTGCGGCGAGTTGATGGAAAAAATAATGCTTGATGACATTTATAATGACTAAAATCAGCGGGAATTGTTCTCTTATTGCTCTGCTATCTCTGCCGCTTGCTGGCCAGTTTCAAAGTGGAATTGCCGCAACCAAAATTATTCAGTTTCGCCATTATAAATCCGAGCAATTCATTTGGAAAAGTACTTTTCAGGCCGTCACATTCGTTTCATATCTGCTGATTCGCAATTATCTTCTGCCGCGCTGTTGGCATTCGCTTTTATGCATAATTCCAAAGCTATTTTGCCATCAATACACCAATTCAATGCAATATTCAAATAGGGTCCCAGTTATTTCGAATGGAAATTGTTTGGAATTTGCGTTGGCTTCTTGTCACCCAGATTTTCTATGCGTACAACGTGACAACTCGGCAAGCCAACAATGCTGGACTCAACCTGTCTACGAAGTGCCAACTGCTGTTACCTGTTAGCTCTCACGTCATAAATTACGTATACGCCCAGTCGTTCCCCATATAGGCAGGGAATTTTGATTTTTGCACCAAATAAATTATCGTGTACTCAGTTTTGTGTGGAATCCAAAGTGATAAAGAAGCAAATTAATTGTATTTAAAGGTTAATTAATTTGCATCACAATAGTGCAAATAAAAATACAGAAATCTAATATTTCGCCAAATAAATTATCTGGTGCTACATTTTGTGTGGACCCGAAGTAATTAAAAGCAAAAATTAATCATATTTAAAGTTAATTAAGTGAAAAGCACAAGCCTAAAACATGAAAACTAATCCATCACATTATAAATTACGTATACGACCAGTTCGACATGCAAATAGACAGCAACTTTGATAATTGCGCCAAATGAATTATTATATTCTAAATATTGTGTGCAGCCCGAAGTGATTAACAAGCAAACTAATTGTAGTTTAAAGTTCAACAATTGGATTTTTTTAGCTAAATGCAAAAACATATGTATCATAATATACGACTTGCATAGAGACAAATAAATTTGATTTTTGCGCCAACTAAATTTTTTCGGTTGCAAAATTTGTGTGGAATCGAAGTAATTAACAAATAAATTGATTATTTTTGTAGTTAATTGATTGGAATTTTAGCTAAATGCACAAACGCTTGAAAATGAAACCGTTGCAAGTAAATTGCAATTCGTTTTTCTAACGAAGCCTTCACTTCCACTCCAACCACATTCAATGCTTTAACTGCTCAGGGCAAGCAAATTAAAATAATTAATTTGCAAATTATTGAATAAACCGCACTCGAAAGTAAGACTCTTTCCAATGCTCCTTTGTTGGCTTTGAAGCGCCAGTGGCCGCAAGGACAGCCATTAGAATTGCATATGTATATGTATATGGCCAAAAACCAAATTGGCCCTTAAAATGATGCGACTAGAGCTGCAATGAGTTTAACCCCCGGCGCCCAACGTGCTTGCCGCGCCTTCCCTGCTCCGCCACCTGCCACCAGCATGCATTGACATTTGCAAAACCCCAAAATTGTTGGCTGTGTGGCAAACCGAGCGACATCATTTGCAGGCAGAGCGCAGCAAAGCAAGTGCAATTAGGAAATTTGCAAAATTGTCTATTGCCCCCAGGCCACAGAACATGGCAAATCACAGAGCAGAGATGCTCTCTTTGCGCAGACACATCCCACACACATATATGTTACCTACATAGTACTCGCATAGTGTACAACAAATGGGACGAAGGACGGTGGGAAACTAAAGATTGCTTCGCAGGTATTTGTGCAGGCAAACTGTAGTCAATTATGGCATTATCTTGACATCATTCATCTGGGGCATGCAGCATATCTATAACAGTTTGTTTGATTCAAAATAATAATAATGGAATTTGAAATGATTCTCATATTCAAATAGCATATCATAATGGTCCATGTGCTGATATCGGCTGAATATGAAGTGCCTTCGGGGCATATCCAAGTGCTCGACTGTCCATCAGCACATGTCTTAGGCCAGAGAGCTCAGAGTGTTCGTTCCTTTATGCCTGCTGACACACAGCTGTGCACACATGCTTAAGTAAGTATTTGTATTGTATTTGCAAGCATGGAAATAGGACACATGTTGCGGGTGAGGGGCGGGGCGAATGACAGGCTGCGAATTGTTTACGACCGTTGTCCTGCGAAACACACACAAACACATGCGAATAAGTAGTTGTAAAGGCCTGAACATAATTTAAGACGCTTCTGCATCTGCACTTGAGCTCGCCACATCGAAATTGATTTACTTTTGCTTCTGGCCAATTTGGCACGTACATTTCGCCCATGTTAGTCGGCCAAACACATTTGTAATTAAGCGCTTGAGCGTCCCCAATGTGTAGTTAAGCCGTCACTGCCATAAAGTCGACCTTTGTGGCGGTATCTAATGTGTTTGCTCTGCCATTTGCAGCACATGAACGCACTTGGCGCAAAAGGTGAAATCGAGGCGCACAACAAACAATTAATCGGCTTTATTAGCATATGTACTATCATACTTGATACGATTATTATTGCAAATCCTCGTTGTGCATGCTATTCCAATTAAATTGTGCAAATAAATCAGTCATTGGCTGCCAAGAGCTCTGCATACTACTCAGTTTCGTTTGCCATTTCCATTTGCTATATTTCATCTTCTTGCCAACTATTTATGCAGCACGAACACATGCTCGTAAACAAAAAAGTTATCTACAAATTGCTATGCGCGGCGTTCTATTTCACCCTCCTGGCCAAGCAAGGTGTTTGCTTATGAGTTTAATGTGTGTAATGTGTTTTACAAAGTATTTATGAGGGTGTAATTATGTGCAGGAGCTGAAGTTGAAGTCATTAAAATAGCTGACGAGCTAATCCGAAATCTAAATAATTTTGCAATAATCAGACAAAGCGCACGTCTGCTTCAAGGCAAAATATATTAATCGAATTTTCAGTTCAATTATTATGTCAAGTACCTGCGTGACTCTGCAGTGAGAGTAAAAATAACACAAGCGAATGCAAATCAAATCAAATCGCATAAATATGCAATGTCAGGGAAATGCGTTGCCTTTTGGACATCATAGAATATCAACTCATACGTGCAGCTGCCACATGCAATATTTTAATGGCAATTCCGACTAGGCTGGCCCAATCAACACGCTGCGAAATTAGAGAGCTTCCACTTAATTTCCTCGACTGTCAAAATCGCTCTTGTCACGAGCACTAATCGACAGGCCGGAGTACTTGTTGATGCTCGGAGTGGGCGACATTCAGGAAGTGTCTGTCACTGTCACAGCCAATACGGCCATTCAACACTTGGCCACTTGGCCACACACTCATACATCGCACATCTAATTCTGCATGTTGTGAGGCATGAAGGTGCCCGCCTGCCCGCCTGCCTGACTGCTTGCAATTTGGCCCGGGTCTGTGTGCTTTAAGGCAGCCCATGCATCCAGAGCGAAATGCATTTACACTTAACATACTTTCGCTTCGTGTGCCTTGGTTTTTGCAAGCGGATCGCTGTTGTTGCGCACCTCAACGACAATCAACAAGTTTTTGTTGTTATTGCTGGCAGTTTGCCGCTGCCGTTGCCGCTGCCAGTTGCACTTGTGAAATGCATTTGCTGCTGAGTATACAGAAAACGGCTGCTCAGAGGAAGCGCCATAAAAAGCAGCTCACACTCACACTCACACTCGCACTCACATTTCCACTGCCGGTACGCACACGGCAACATCATCAGCTTCGACATGTAAGGAAAAGGATATGCATGCAGTACGTGTGCGCCAGGCAAGCATCATGCCTAGCTGACTGTCGCATTGTCCATCTGGCAGGTCGTTATCTCGTGCAATATGACAAGCTCGCCGCTGGCGCTCCTTGCTCCTGCAACAACAGGCGCAATCATAAAAGTTGCTAACTTTACGGTCTCCCACTGCCAAGACAACGCAACCCTGTCTGCTGTTATGTGTAATGGCATATTCCAGTTAAGCGAAATAACATTTGCACTGCCCAGAGCGATTCGAGCGCATTCTCAGCCACGAAGCTTACGCATATCCACTCGCTGATGTCCAGGCAAATATTAAAGATGAATTACAGCCCACGCGTATGCAAGAGACCGACAGACACGTTCAACAAAAGCTGCAAGCGTCCAAATACTTGCGTCATGACGATGCCACCTGCACTCGGAATGCCGAAGTGAAATGCTGAGAGTACATAAAAAATATACACTGCTGCATTTTCCATATATGCAGCCAAATATTTTTAAAGAAAAGTTCAACAGACTCACAGATGCTGAAAATTGATAAAGCAAACACTGATTTAAGTCGATACTACATGCAATTACTTTTTAATTCAGCTTCTTGTGGCAAAAAACAAGTAATTGAATCGGCTATTTTTTTGGTCACTCATAATTCATTACTCAGCATTATTTTTATATTCAATCAAGGCTAGAAAAATGTCTCATTGACTAAACTACGTGCTCAATTCACACTTAACATAAAATGAACTCATTAAAAATCTTATATTTTACACAATTAGGGCATCGTTTAGTCTGTCATTTTTTTCAACTTGTCTTCACTTTATTTGCAGCGCAAATATTAACTTGCCATTCCCCAGTAAATTATAAATTCAATTAATATGAATAATACGAAAGAATGAGTTTTCATTGCATTACATAAATGCGATGCGAAACTCGCAGCAGCAAAAACTAATATATGCACTTTATATGTTATATAAATCCACTTATTTACAAAAGTATCAAATACAAGTACTTGTAATCTCACAGTCCCGAGTATTTTGATCAATAAATTTGCATTAAAATGAGAATACACCGCAAAACGAAAAATAAAACGAATAAATTGAATATTGCAATTGAATGAGCATAGAGAATAAAAGCACTGACAAACCTTGTCATTTCAAGTAGAAAATAGAAAGGACTACCACATGCTGAAGATACCCTGTTAAGCATTTTGAAATACAAGAAACCCCGCTTCAAGAAGTTTTTAAAAAATAATTAGCGTAATAAAAAAAATCTTTGTAGAAATAATTTATATAGCTGACAGACTAAAGACAACGTGCCTATTTCTTTTAGAGGGTATGCTTGGCTTCTATCGAATCGAAGAACAAATATTCCTTTGATTGCGCCGAATTTTCCAATTTTCTAAAGGCCAATGGCGAGCAGTGCTCTGAAATAGAAGTGGCAGAAGAGCGAGGAGACGCCAACCGGAAATGGTTTGCTTCAAGTCAAAAATTCATTCGCATGAAAGCCACTTAATTTGTTTTTCTACTTGAAAAACGCTGTACGCGTATTCGCGTACTTGCGACGCATCCGCCGGAAACACACACACACCAACACAGACACAGGCAGACAGCAAGACTATCGGCCTGTTCATTTACTGTTCATGCATGACCACGTCAACATTTTCGCTCCTCATTCGTTTTCAGCTCGCATTGCTTACACTTCCGGCGCCGCCTTTTTTCTTCAGCAGCGTGCAGCGAGCAGCCAAGTCGACTCGGGGTCGACTCGAGAGCCTTTGGGTGGCTTCAAAAAACATTTCCAATTCGATTTTTTGCCAATTGCTCGTCTTGCTGCCTCCTCGCCTGCTGCCTGCTGCCCGTCTCCCCCCGCCGCGCATCTGCATATGACGAATATGCGTACGTGCTGCTGTCGTCGCTCATACGCTCCGTGGTACGCTCTCGACTACACTCGACCGTGTCTGTCTTTGTTCGTGCTGCCCGCAGTCAAATGAATATTTTGAAAATTTCACCACTCCCTGGGTGAAATTTATTTTCCGCTTTTGCATATTTTGTGGGTAATTTCGAAAGAGTGTCGAGTTGCTCTTGCAACGCCAAAGCAGTCAACCTTACGCTATGTGTAGGGTGTAGGGCAGCAGTGAAATGCGATTCTCGGATGTTCAATATAATGAAATTTCCCTAATACAATACACAAATGTTATTGTGGGGTTGTGCGTAAACTATCAGTGACTGAAACTGTAAGCAAGCAATCAATACTTCGATTATTATTCGTTGCCAAAGAGTGTACTGGAGACGAGCAGACACTATCGCAGGGCATTCCTTTGTTCATTGTTTTCAGCGTCAAATCGTTCACGTAAAATATTCATACGTTTCCTCGGCGGTTTTTGGCTCTCAAGTGTTTGCAATTCAATTACAATTCAATTGATTTTCGTCTGCGGGCCCAATCTGCCAGACTGCCGTTTCGCCTCGTTCTTTGTGTCCTCTGCGCTCTCGGCTCTCTGTTCTCTGTTCTCGGCTCTGTGCTTGGCTTGGCTTGGCCTCGATTTTGTGCACCACGGGCTGCTGGGATACAATTTATGACTTCAGATAGACACGTGCCTCAATCAGATACTAAGGGAAACATGCAACTGCTGCGGAATACAGAAACCGAGAGCAGCTTCTTCAAAATTTAATTTGTCTTGTGACTTGAAACATCCGGACTCCCTCCCTCTCTCTCTGGCTCTACAACAACGTGGGATCGCTTTGAAGCTGTTGAGCTTCCTGCTGCTTGGTTAATTTTGCTCACTAGAATGCAACCTAAGTACGAGTTCCACGTAATTGTAATTGGAAAAAAACGAATAAGGTTCGGCTTGGACGCTGCAGCAGAGGCCACTCTACTCAATAAGCATTTCTCTCCGCCAAGGACTCGCCGCAAGTATCCTTGCGATAGACACCGACAAGACGACAGCATGTGAGTATGAGTGTGAGTGTGAGTGTGAGTGCGAGTGGGTTGTCGAGGAGAATGTCGGTCTGGTTGCGCACACACATATTGTCGGAATAGGAAGAGGAGCTGGAGGAGGAGAAGCTGGAGAAGACGTAGCTGGCTTCACCGTTTCTGTTTCTATTGGCATTAGGTCATGTGCGCTTACGCGTACGCCAATGCCTTCAAGTAAATAAAGGCTTTACAACGAAAATAAATAAAATTAAATGGGAAAACGAAAATCCAACTTCCCATTGACTGGGAATGGGTTGAAACCGAATCACAGTCGCAGTCACAGCCAAAATAATCTTTGCTGCCGTCCGACTCACATAAATAAACTTCTTGATTTTACCAAATCCAAATTTGGCATTCAAATTTTCTTAAAAGCTGCCGCACATCATTACAGTCCGCCCACAGACAGCGAACGATCAATTTGTGCTTGTGGCCTAGATTTAACTGGAATTTATTGGCTGCGGTTTAGTTCTGATTGATGGACTTGAGTAATACTTGTACCAAAGCAACTGTCGACAATGGGCAATGATCTTCAAGCTGCTCTCTTTTTAAATCTACTGCATATTTTCAATCAGTTTATTTGGCTTCCTTCACGCTGTGCAAGCAGCAAAAAGGAAATGCAAACAGTCTGAGCTCTCTAGCAGCTCGTCAAGAGCTTGCCGAGCATACACGCAGTAGAAGCAGCAACAGCAGCAGTCGTTGTCAAGTTTATCGATTTGCTCATTTGCATACTCGTCTTTACGCTTGCTGTAGAACAAGACAAAGGCGGAGCAAAGTCGTAAGTTTTAACTTGATTTAAAGACACTTTAAAGAGCGATCTAAAAGTAACTAAATAATACCAATAATTATGGTTCGACAAGAGCAAAAGTGTTGACTGTTTAAGCTGGAAATAAGTTCAATAAATTAGAATTACTACAAAATACGAGTAAGTAAATGAATTTATTATATAATTAGTTAGCCGAAGAAAAAAAAACGAACTTCTACTGCTGACGATTACAACTTTCTGCCAAGCACTGAACTACCGTCCTAATCAGTGGACAAAATGCGCTTAATGACCTCGTCTGCAGCGAGTGAAACACAAATTACAATTAAAATACATTCATCGATTTGTCGAGTTGTAGAGAGCACGATAGAGAACATTAGTACGCCCCAAAAGGCCAATGGGACTCGCCATAATTTTGTGTACTGCGCACTTAATTTTTCCTTCACCGTTTTGCTGGTCATCTTAATTAAGGGGCTGAGGGACGGGAGGTGGCTGGGCTAGAGTCATGACAACGAGCGCAGCCAGAAATCAATTAAATGTTTGGCAAATGGCAGAACGCTCAGGTACATTGAAAGCGAGAGACAGCGCGATGCTCGCCAACGTCTACAGCGTCTATTTATTGACGGTTCGCAACGCAACGCGCCCAAAAGACGCCCGAGGGAGTCGTTTTGGCAGCGGAGAGTGGCCCAATATCAAGCGTAAACATCAATGGGAATGCTGGGACACACAAGTAGGCACTGCATATCACGACCGAAGTTCTCTACGCTTTTGTCAATTATCGGCTCCCTCGAACATCTTTTATTTATTGTTTACCCGCCCGTTGAAACGTGTCGTCGCACTTCCACCGCGAGCTCCAACCTATGGCGCTTTACGATTTCAGTAGCTGCCATTGAATAGAATAGCATTGTTCGGTGCGCTCATTCAAATTCATGGCTATTGTCTAACTGTTCCATTCGCCAAAGAGAACGAAAAAGTAATATTACGTATACGCACCACATTTATGAGCGTATACGTAATACGTGCAATACCTGGAAAATCATATTCAAAATCTACACAACAACATAAAAATAGCAAAATTGCAGACGTTTTTTTCACATATTTTTCCATACTCATCAAAAGGAATACAAGTTTAATTATTTTATTCGTTGCCTGCAGTGTAGCGCATGGAAATTACATGCTTTATTACCATATTTTTTAGCAGCTGCAACCATGTTGTTGTCGTTGTTTTTCAAATATTATTTCGAACAAACAAAGCATGTGAAATGAAATGTTGAGCATATTCTACGAAGCACTGAAGAATTTTAATTAATTTTGCATGGACACTATTCGGCTGCAAGTTGTACTAGTTCAAAATACAATATAAATTCTTTGTGAGCAACAATGCCATTGCTTTTAAGTTCAATGGGCCGGCGGAAGGAAGAGTGCGCGCCGTGCAGACTTTACACCGGGATGTGAAGTGAAGTCGAGTTGGGCGAAATTACAAATATTTTTGGGCCATGAACAGCACACAACGGCGATGGACTGTCATGTCAAAGGGCGCTTAACGGGGCCAAAGCTGGCTACGGTAGGCTGGCTACCTGTAGGTGACATGTCCATGTCAAAGCTTAGAGACGACGCAACAGCCGCCATAAGCTCGCTTTCGCCAGTGGGTCCTGTAGGTCGTAAAAGGACGACAGCCTGGCGACTAACATTTGTTGATGCGCACTTCCGCCAGTTGCCAGTTTCGCCCAGCTTCGCCAGTTTCGCCAGTTTCACCAGTTGTTGCCACCAATTTGCTTTGTTGTCAGCCTCACTCGTTCTCTTTATGAACTGTGAACACAGTTTTTTTTTTTTTTTTTTTATTCGCATGCCTGCTTCCATCCCCCTGCCGCTGACATGAATTTCGCCTTTGTGTTGTCTTTGTTCGAAGCACATGTTGCCAGCGTCTGTTGTGGTCAGATTTTCGGGGCCCCCCCTCGCACATTGTGTGCGCCGCCTTATCGTCATCGGTAATGGGTTTCGAGGATATGCGTAAACATTTTACTATGTCTTAAGGTTTAGTTTTATCGCTGCTGAACTCGCTCTTTGCATGCGCCGGTACTCGAACGCAATGCCTGATGGACGCTATCAATAACCCCCAAGGCCCAGCTAAACTCTGGCGACACCGCCAGATCGTCGTTACACGCCATATAGCGCCACATAAAACACACTCTTAAATCATGTGGACATGCGAAGCACTTGCGCGAAGCTTTAAATTTAAAGCGCCAACAAGAGACTACGTTGTTGGCTGGCAATTTGTTATCATCGTTCCTGTCTTCTTATACTCTACAAATGCATTTTGGCGACAGGGTATACCACATTTCAAAACGGGAAATAATCAGCTACCAATCTGTGCTTCAACTAAAACGGTTCCTTGACTTTATAGACACGATTTGTGAATATGCAGAGCAAAAAGCTGAGATCGAATCACTTAAATTTTGGCGCACTTGCAGTTAATATTGTTGCTGTAGTCTAAATCGCTTTGGGCTGCTGCGCAAATTGAATAGAAATGCATGCAGCAGACTTTTATTTATTTGCTTATTGGAGCCAGGAAGTGAGCTGCTGTCAGCCCAGCGCTCATTTGCATTTGCGTCGCTGGCTTTTTGATATTGACTCAGGACTGAGTCTGTGGCTATGAGTAGTGAACAATTTGCATATGAAATGCCCTCGCATTCGCATGCGTGCTATTGATATACATATACTCGCATATATATATATATATACAATGCCAAAAATGCACAACAGAATGGAAAACTAAAATAGCAGTGACAACAAAAGGCTCACGCAGGACAACAATGGCGAGCAGCAAGCGGCAAGCGGCAAGCAGCGTGAAGCGCTCACAGGATATCGCTAGCTGACAAGTGACACTTTTGCAAATTGAATTTTTCATTGGCGAGTGAATACTTGGGATCGGGTTATAGACTATAGACTCGACTGACTACTCGTGCGGTCCAGTTCGAGCTCGAACAGCTCTCGGCGGGCTTGGCCCCAGCTGTCAGTTTTATGAATTTTGGTGTCACACATAGATAGTTCGGACAATTCAGTGTTTTAGGAAAGGCATTTTAAAATCCTCACACCTTATTAATTCAATGCAAAATTGTTCGTGCAGCTGTGCCAGTGCCATCTTCGCAATGGAAAACGAATACAATACGATCCTGCTGCCGATTATAACGGCCGTGATGCTATGTTATAATCGCCCCGTAACGCTGGACGAGATCGCGGACGGAGTTATCGCACTGCTCAGCTCGCAGCAGGAGAAGATCACTACCATGACATCGCACAATCTCGAGTGCACATCCGATTCGAGCTATGCTAAGATTGCACCGGCGCAGCGCAAACGGAAGTGAACGTGAACTAATTGACTTCATGTTAAGTTTTTACACATTTTTTTTTTAAATAGAATCATGGTAGACGGCTTCGTTACTCGCCTTGCTTTATTGTTGCAGTCTTTGGCACTGTTGTATCATATCAGCCATGCCGCTTGCCTACAACTTTTAGCACACGCATTGCAGCGAAGCGAAAAATTGTTTATGTTGCGCCTCAAACGGGGGCAATTGGGCGTGAGTGTGTGTATGTGGTTGGAGCACAGTTACTTTCGAAGAAAGGCGAACTTTATTAAACACACAAAGTAAACAACGCCTCAAGGCTGCAACATTCAGTAGCAAAATTCACTCTGCGTCAGTATTGAAATATTGCCTCACCCAAGTCGCAGGGTTGAAGGATATTTTAAATCTCTGTCACCAGGAAATACACAAATATGTTTATGGCTGAGAAGATATATGTATTTCCATCTGTCCGCCTACATGAACAACCAGAATCTCAAAGAGCGAAGGCAAACTTGGGTTTCCCCCAATTAAAAAACGATAACTTAAATTAATCGCTACAGTATTCGTGAATCCCTGCAAGCAAGGTTGTGATCGGGTGAAGAGAGACAAGGAACAATCTACTCAGTTATTTTGCACATAATTTGCACGAATATCAATATACCAAATACATGCATATATACCAGAAATACCACACTCGACAGTGGGTAAACTTGCTGCTGAGATGTGATAGGAATTGTTGTGGATTTTTCGGATTTCATGCAGATCTGTATTTTTATTGAATTTGAAGCCTTCACAAATCAATTTTGAATGGAAAATACCACCCGATTTACACTTCTCAGGCACAAAGATTCCATTTAAGTGTTTCTTCTGGGAAACATTTGTACATACTTCATTCTGTCCAGCGTTGTGCTGCCCACATGCACTTCCATTGGCGCCGGCAAGATCTCAGTCTCTGCCTGCTCTGCGGTCGTTGGTGCCGCCCTGAACCCCATTTGCAGTGTGCCACCGCTGACAGGATCTTTGGTGTCCCTGACAATGCTGCGCAGAACAGCGTCGATGCTGCTGCTCGGCTCACCCGCTGTAACCGCCATCGCCGGCTCCAGGTCGGGCAGTCTGTTGTCCAGCTTTGAGTGCTGCGCATAGATGCTGTACTGCGCCTCATCGAAGACTTTGCCATGCTTGGCATAAGTGCGCAACAGCTTGGCGCGCAGCTTCTGCCGCAGTGCGGCATCTCTAACGGTCACCTCAATGGCCACCACGGCAACGCAACACTGACTGTGCTGCAGATGGAAGCTATCCGCCTGGCAGCTGCTGATCACCACCTTAATCACCTCGCCACTGTCCACAGCGCGACCAAGCAGAGCACTCAGTGCGCTGGCAATACTCGCAATGCTCTGCGGTGCAAACACAGCTCGCGACAGCGGCGTCAACAGCACCTTGTCCCGTGGATTGTGGCGATCGGGCAACGTGCAGCATAGCTTCCACGCAGCCAAGAGTCCCGCCTGCTTGAGTGTTAGATAAAGATTCTGCTGCTGCACCCGCGGATTGACGTTGATGGCACTCTTAAAGGAGTAGGAGTAAATGAAGACGCTGCCGCCGCCGCTGAAGATGAGACGCCACATATGGCCCGTGCCGCTTTGTTTGATCTGCCGCATCTTTGGGCTGAGCTCGAAGAGCACCTTGTGGGCAAAGTCCAGGCTCTGAGAGTTCCCAGATTGTGATCCTTGGAAATCGGGACAAATCTCGCCGAATGCGGTGCAGAGTTTCGCAAAGTCCAAGCCGCTATATGGTTGAATCACTCCGCTGGCCATTCCACTGTCCATTGAAATTAGCGATCCGATGTAAGCACAGCACTCGGAGCAACTAATCCACTTGCACATTGGATACGAAGTCTTTTACTTCTGGCAGTCAAACGACGATTGTTTTGTTTGGTATTCCATTACTTTAACTTCGACGAGAGCTCCACAAAATTCTGAGACTACAACAAGAACAAGAGCCAACTGCTCAATTTGTTTGTTTATCGAAACAACAATTGGATCGCTGCCTGACGGTAAAAGCTTCGGATTTTCTGTCTTTGTTTATGTTCTCTATATACAGGAATCTATTGAGTATATATGTAGATGCAGTGATAATGCAAATATTTCGAATTCACTTTTAAATTCAGCGCACTCACATTATGAAAGAAAATGAATCGTCCAAAACATACGTAATTCAACAACTCTTGCTGGCTCAAAATTATTATTATTTTTCAATCTACATAGAATTCAAAGTATTTATCTTGTATGTGCAATTAAAGATATGAATAATAAATATGTATTTATAATATATGTGATATTTCGTGTTAGGATGACTCGTTGTCGAACATTCCTCAAAGCCAGCTCAGCAAATCTCAAGTATCCACGAGCAAATGTCACCACAGCATACGAGTATGAGTACATATATACTTATCTTTATGTGTTTTTACATATTGCGACTTCCAGCGTCTTCGGCAGCCGATCGAGGCTCAGTTCGAGTTTGCACATCGAAACGGAATATTGTCGGGTAGAGTCGCGATACTAAATGTAAAAGCAAAGCAACTGCATAAGATAATTTGAATATATTATTGAATTGCGGCGAATTGTAGATACACAAGATGAACCAAAACGTTTTCGACTTCAAGAAGCTGGTGCAGACATTCATCGAAATCTGTCCGGACTTTGTAGCTGAGCCGGACTTCCAGACCGCCACCGAGAGTCGCCGATTCGCCGAGCAGGTGATCTTCGAGTGCAGCAAGGAAGCGCGCCTGGCCAAGCACGTGGGTGTGGACAAAACCTGGCGCATTCACTTGGAGTGCCGCAATCAGGCGGGCAGCCGGCTCAACACCGAGTTGATAATCACAGCGCATGTGCGAAAAGCGCCGCCCGTGTATCAGCCCTTTGTGGTAGACGGCCGACTGAAGCTGACCTTCAAGCAGGCCAGCCTGTTGGCCGTGGCCAAGTACTGTCAGATGGTGCCCTATCACGTCCAGCGCAACCACATCGTGCTCACGCCCTTTGCCGGCGCCGTGTTCGCCCATAACGATATTCCGCGACTGGCTGTGGCGCTGGGCGAACCGGTGCCCTTCACACTGATGGCGGTGCTCAGCAGCTGCCAGACCGACGGCTACCTGCTGCAGCACAGTCGTTCCTACATTGCGCTGCGCGCTCTGCAGAAGAACATCGCGGAAGGCGCCATGCGCGCCTCGCTGCTCAAGAAGACCATGCGCATGTATCAGCTGCAGGGCAAGGAGTTCGATTTACCCAAATACATAATCGTCTGTCGATTCGTGCGCTCCTGCAGCAGCAACAGCAGCGGCCTCAACGCTGCAACCTCCGAGGAACTGGACAGATTGCTGCATGAGATAATGTCGTTGGGTATCATAACCAAAACGGATCCGCCGCAAGACAAAAAGAAACCGACAATGCGATGCGCTGCCAACTTCAGCAACAAGCCAAAGAAATGAAGTTGCCGCAGCTAAAGTGCCAGCGTTATGTTGTTGTTGTTCACCAGCGGAAGCAGAGCGATGTTGCATTTTTTAAACCACTGTCGTTCTTTCGTAAACAACAGAGAACTTTTCTGGTTGTCAAGCGCCAAACTTGAGAGTGCTTGCCACATTTACTCCTAAGTTTGCACCGACTTTTCTGTTCTCTAACAAATAATATATATTTTGCATATTGAAAATACATAAAAAGTCACAAATTATTTGTGACGTAATGCGAAATTATCAATTTACAAAAATATTTTACAACGTATTTTCTGTCTTAATGACAAAATATACTGAAAAAAAAAAACAAAAAATATGTTTAAAACAATTATATATGGTATATACCATCATCATATAAAACCGAAATCTAAAAAACATTATATTCAAATATCAATATATAAACACTTATTTTTTAAAAGTTAAGTGCTTTCAGAAAAAAATGCTTTCAGATCAAAAAAATGTTGAAATAAAAATCTGAAGCAGATATTAGGTTACTTACATACTATATACTATATACTATATTTCAATATTACTTACTTACTAACGCACACAATTTTATTTTCATATATAAATTTTTTATTTTAAATTCTATACGAAATGTAAACGAATTTTTTGAATAAAAATCAAATATTTGAAAGTATTTCCAGCAATGTGCAGTTAATTAAGACAGTAGGGAGTACGGGAGTGCAGAGTGCTTGCATTAAGTTTGCTTTGTTGGTCGCCATTTGAAAGCGGACGACAGAGCTTAGGTTAAGATTTCAGTTTGTTTGTGGTGTTTTCTGGCTGAAGTTTGGCCAGGAGTTTTGTTGCTGCGGCGACGCCAAAGCCACTCAAAGATTATTGCGCGTCCTGGTCAGAAGGAAGTGAAACTGGACGGACCCTTTTGCGGTCTCTGCGTCGCTAAAGAAAACTTTTCCACCGTTGTTATTGTTGTTGTTCCAGTAATAGTATGTATATATGTATGTATGTGTATGTATATGCCAGCGCCGAAAAGCCTTTAAGTTGCGAAGGATATCGCAAAGCAGGCATTAAGGAATATGTATCTGAGCAGCGGCCGAAGCAGCCAAAGAAAACAAAATGCATAGTTGATAAGCGTAAAGGGACCGACCTAAACATCCAACAACAACAACAAACGCCACGTGTCTCGACGCCTACAGCATCGAAGCCGTGAGAAACATAAAAATTATTAGCAACAACGGCACTTTGGCACCGGGGCTATCATTATACCAATGATTGCGACGCACATGCAAATTTTAAATTTTAATTAATTTGCAATTCCTTTAAAGAAAGTAAATTTTTCATTTTCTTCCACACGTTCGTTGTATATAATTATCTACATATACATAATTAAAATGAGGTACTGCATATTATATTATTAATTATTTTCTCTTTTAAGACATTTAATGGATACACACAGATGGTTTAATCAATTAGTACATAATTAAAGCGCAATTATTTCTTCCATTCACAAGCACACATTCATAAGCATATGTATGGAAGTGTGAGTGTGTGCCTGTGTGCATATACATACATAATCCATATGTATGCGTGGGTGTGTTGTAAGCCAAAACACATCAGTCGCTTTCATAGCCACAGCCAGAGTAATCAATCATATTTACAATTACTAATGTGAATTGGCGCTGAGAGCTGCGCTGAAGTCAGTACTGCAAATAACACCACATAATTACTTTGAAATTCGTCTTAATTATTTAGGCAGAACATACAAGATTTGCATGCAGCGGCCATGTCGATCATATGGATCGATTATTTTGCAGTGCTGCCAATCATAATCGAAGTTATCATATTACTGTACTGCGTTCCTGTTTAACACTTTTCTTTCTTAATATTAAAGTGTTAGTTTGCAAATAATTAGAATATATTTAGCATAAATTTTGACTAAACTCAATAAAAATAAAACGATCAACATTACTTTTGCCCGTATTGCGCAGTGTGACCAGATATACTAATATACTGAGTAATATCATTGTGGTGTTTTTGTAAATTTGAAATGTTGTCACTCTGGCACAAATTAGCGCCAAAAGTAGCATCAAAACAATCAAAACAAAATCACGGCGCATTTATTTCTCTCACTCGGTTTAAAATGGAATCCATTAATTTCAACGATTTTACAATTCAAGAACGCCATGAAATTATCAAAGCGTTTCTCATTAAAATGCGCACAGCAAATTCAATGGAGAGTGCACAACGTTTCTTCGAATACTACTTGAAGCGTTTTTATAAAATGCCTTCCAAGTTGATCGACGACATCATCTATTGTCAACGCGCTATGAAGACTTACCTCAATGTTCATCAGGTGTGTATACTAATTAATTGCTAGTTTAAATATGCAAATGCTAAATCATGCTCCACTTGGTTTCCACCTTGCAGAGAATTACCAATTTTTATGGGAATAACGCAACAGCTGTAAGTTGTCATAAGTTTCGCAAAATCAGCTGATCTTTTAAGTATACCTTACTTTTAGAATGAGGAGAACAAGGAGAACCATATACTCGAAATTGAGGACACACTCCACGAGATCAATGCGGAATGCCAGTATCTGGTGATCTGCTTGGAAGAGAATATTGCGCGCTTCTGCTTGCCCTTCACTGAGCAGCAAATGCAGCCCAATATTGACTTGGTCCGGGAGATGGTAAGCGAAGCAATTGTACCTCAGGTCTGCGCTAGTTTCTTGCTGTTCAAGCCTCACTTTGTGGCTGAAAGGCCGACCGAGAGTCAGTTGCTACGCAAGTACTTCATAGAAGCAAGAACTTCGTTGAACGCCAAAGAGGAAAATCCCAAACCAACCCGGATTGTGACACCAAACAAGAAGAGTACCGCCGCCGTTGCCACCACGCCACTTCCGCGTCCACGTCCAAATTCGAATCGCACTACAACCCCATTGCTGGAAGTCGCCATTAAGAACGAGGCGGTAAATGCCAGTCGTCTCAACTTGCAGGCAGCCTTAAAGCGCGCCCGTTCCAACCAACTTGGAAAGCCAGCTGCTGCTGCAGCCGAAACCAAATTAAACAATCCGCAGGAGGTGTTTCTTCAATCCGTTGGACTTTGCACGCACTCGACATACAAGACGATGCAGTTGTCCCAAGCACATCGTCAAAAACGTAAGCAGAAGCTGGTGCAGAAATAGACTTTAAATGTTATCAGCTACTCCAAATATACTTTAACCATATTTTAACTATAACTAATAACTAAATCTTAAGTTATCGAATCAAACGCGCTGTTATTGCTGGCTAACTTGCTTTAAGTCTATGCTAAGAACTTGACTCGCGTTTTATGTTCGGCAGTTGATTTATTATGTAGCTCTGAAGTCGATTATTAGTTTGTGTATTATTCGAATACATGACATACATATGTGCATACTTCATATACTTGTCTACCCGGTACTAACTTTTTGATAATCGTGTATTTCTGAGAAACAACAAATGAACTCGTAACTTCACTTACGTCTAATGTTGTGAATTGAATTATTTGCCTCTGGAGTTCAATATTAGTTTGTGTATTGTAGAAAACATGTCAGCAACTTATGGAACTTGTACATTTACTTTATTTTATTAACATATATTTCGAAGAATCAAGAACTTAAGCATAACTTAACATACCCGGTTAAAAGCAGAGCCGAGCCTCGTTTTTTAATATTATCAGTTTTAAAAATTTATATAAATAGTAATACTAGATATGTCACAATCGAACAATTTTCCTAATTTGAGAAACAAAAGTTGATTTTGAAATCGACTAATGCCTTACGTTGTGCATTGAATTATTTACATCTGAAGATGAATAATACTATTATGGAACTTGTACATGTACTTTATTTTAATAACCTATATTTATAAGAATCAACAACTATGCGTAACTTAGCATACCCGGTTAAAAGCAGAGCCGAAGCCTCGTTTATTTTAATATCTTCTGTTGTAAAGATGTATATAAATAAAAGTACCGGGTATCACGCAAATGACAACTTTCCCAATTTCCAACCCTTGAAACGTTCTCCCAAAAAAAGCGCTCAGCTCAAGCAAGAGACAGGGTAATGACCAGGGAAACAGCATCTCACGACAGGTTTCAGAATACTACACGAGAAATACTTGCACAGAGTGAATGAAACAAAACAGAGCGAAAGGACAAAAGCGCGTAATGGCCCGTTATTGTGGCGTTGCTTTAGGTGCCGGGCGACGTTGAACGAACGTTCGGCTGACGGTGTCGCTCATTTATCATTTACACACCAACGCACGTTAACACAGATGAACAATGCCAGATACACGAGGCGAGAGAGTTTGTCCCGGAGAGTTCTATTGTAGACTGAAAGAAAAATGCCATTAACATTTAATATAGGCGCGTTGAGTGCCCGAAGAGCCCCAGCGAAGAGAATCTCCGTCGTAGTTGCGAACCATCGGGAGCCCAATTTTTATTCACTCCCTTCCTTTGCCATCAGCCACCATGAAATTTGCATTGATGTAATCAGCTTGCGGCCAGTTCGCCAAATTGGTGCAAAACAAATAAACGTGACCGACTGGCAGTTACCTACAAATATTTAAACTGTTGACAAGAGGAATATTTTGGTAATCCAACACACTTCAACTAACCCTTTTTTAGGGCAAAGAGAATAAAAACACCAATCCACCTTCACAATTGCTGTGCGGACATTTTTGCACCACCCTTTTCCATTACGTCCCTTTTTATATTAGTTTACAAATTGTTTGTTTTTCTACGCAACCCTTTTAATTTTGTGGTAGGTAAAATCAGTATACGTACATCGTAATCCAATAAAATAAATCGAGTTTTATGATTTTTATGCATCGCTTACATTTGTTTTTTAAATCTTTAACGAAGCATTGAAAAGTGCAAACTACATTTACATGCGCAAGTAATAAAGTAATAATATTACAACTTTAACGTAATGCAGTTTATTTTTGCCAGCCATTGTGTACGTTTATTATTTTAAATTTACCGATAACGATAACGTGCCAGCACACAATTGCGCGCGCAGGGCTGGGTTCAGTAAGTTAATCTGCTTCAGTGTGACCAAAAATTGAATGTGTTTTTTTTCGATGTTGATTTTTGGCTTGTCCAAACAAAAGTCACTGAATGAAATAATATCAGTTTGAAAAAAATTTTCTCATACACAGATTTTCATAATAAAGTAAAAAACTATTTACAAAATTATTCCATTTTACACGCGATGTGCAATATTTCTGCCATACCTAAGAAAGTGTAACCAAGCCAGACATTCTTGAAGTGGTATATACCAACATAACCGGCTGCTAATCTGCGGTCACTCTGCTTTGATTTTGCCATAATAAATAATATTTTGAACGGAAAAATGGTTGTTTTTAACAGGAGCGCAGCCATTGGACAAATTCTACGTCGCTGTCATCGTGCAGGTATTTAATTTGATGCTCTCAATTGTTAAATCAATATTTCCAACGTCTTTATGCACGTGCTAATCCAAGTAAAAATCACAGCCGCAGCGTTACGACATTCAAATCCCCCTTTAGTTGCAGAAAAGAATAACAATAAATTGACATGTTACCATGGACGCTGGCCGTCTGCAGAACTAAAGGATTTCGAACAGCACATGCGCATCATTCCCGACTTTATTAGCGAAGTCGAGGAGCAGCAGCTACACGAGGAAGTGGAGCCCTATATGAGCCGGCTTCGCTACGAATTCGACCATTGGGATGATGTGAGTGCAACACAACCACAGTTTAAACTATTCAACAACATTTAGTCTCTTGCAGGCAATTCACGGATTCAGGGAAACGGAACGGAAGAAGTGGTATCCCAACAATCGCCAAGTCCTGGAGCGCGTCCGTCAAGCAGCCTTTGAAGGCGCCATCATGTCCTATGTACATGTTCTAGATCTAGCTGCCGAAGGCGTCATTAAGCCCCATGTGGACAGTACTCGCGTGAGTCCAAGTAGCTCCAACTGAAATACGAAAGTACAACCTACTCTTCACAGTATTGCGGTAACACCATCTCGGGCATCAGTTTGCTTAGCGATAGCGTCATGCGTCTGGTGCGCACAAGTGCCGCAAAGTATAAGCAAAGAAGCGGTGGCGATGGTTCCGCCAAAGTAGTCAGCGACAATGCCGAAGAGGACGCGTATCGTCATCAACCAGAGGCGAAGCTGGAGAACAATTTCTATGCGGATCTCCTGCTACCGCGTCGCTCGCTTTACATAATGAGTCATTCGGCGCGCTACAATTTCACCCATGAAATCCTGGCCAATGAGCACTCGAAGTTCCTGGGCAATGCCATCAATAAGACACGGCGTATTTCCATCATTTGCCGCAATGATCCTTAATGCTGACTGAACGCACGTCGTAGTTTTTATTGTTGTTTTAACTTTTTCAAGTTAACGTATGTACGTAACGTTGGTTATATTTATACTGTGATGTCCTTTACAATACACGCTCATGTTTTACAGAAATGTTCGCACCCAGTTTAACTAAGCACCATTTCAGCATTGCCATTAGCAGGCTCAGCACACATGAATCCTGCGTGTGATTAGCTTGGCAAAACATATTTGAGCCGCTGTCAACGAGCATATTTTTGGGCAAATGTTTTATTTGCTTGAGGCTTTGCTCTGCCCGCGTATTTGCACAAAAGACTCCCGCACCTTGCTCACTTTAAATCCCTTCGTCAATATTTTGGAGACACCGCTGTGGGCGCCTTCCACATTCGCCGATAACAAAGCATGACGATTTGCAAATGATGCCATTAATTTTGCGGCAACACAACAGCGACGCCAAAGAACACCGAGTGGAGTGATGCGTCTTCTTATGACTATTGTTTATGATGTATGGCGAATGAAAGGCAGGCTGTGAGCTGTAAGCAAGACTAAGCGCATAACATTTTTCATCCCCAGGCTCTCTTAACGCCCAGCGAAAGCAAAAGCTCGCTCCTGCGCTCTCTTGCGCTGTTAAGCTTGAGATGCAATCCACATTACTGTTAATCCTCTTACGAATAATCAACGTTCGATACGGCAATACGGCAAGTAGATTAACTGCACATTAAACTGAATAATGCAAAATTAACGAGAACGAGGTAAGCTTGGGCGATAATTGAAGGATTCAAGAGATCAACTCGTAATCCCTGCGAGTGCTTATTAAGAGCATTTTCGTCGCACTTATGGGCGATTAAATAAATAATTGCTTAGATCAAGCACGTTAATCTGATTAAAGTTACAAGAGCCGAGCTTCTTTTGTTAGTTGAGTGCGCCGGTCCCAAACGTTGAAGAGCTCAAATCATTTTAGATGAAAGCCGAAATGAAGAAAACACCTGAGCCGCCCAGCCGGGCTGCAGGTGAGTCAATAAAAAGGCCATCAACATTTAGTGCTTCTCGAAAATCAGCTCAGCAACAATGCGAAACGGCAAAGTGGCCAACCTGCCTCCCTCCCTCCCTTGCCTTCCATTCCCTCCGCCCCTCGACAGACGTGGCTAGCAAGCAATACAGGAAAACATTGAGAGAGAGAGAGAGAGCCCAACGGCAGCTGAAACTTTGTACAAATTATCAACAGTTAAACAGTTCGCAACTGGGACGACGACATTTTGAAGTGGCAACCCTAAAAAAGGGACAAAATGCTGAAAGAACTTTTATTTGAGGCTCCTTTATTTCGGCTATTTGGCCGTTATTATTATTTGCATGGAAAACCGCAGTCTCATTCAAAGCGTCCATCCACTCATAACAATTTCATCCTTTCACCAAGTCTCCAAGTTGCACATTTCAATTCTAAACTTTTTGGCCCCCGCTCCACCTCTCTGGCTGCCTCTTGACTTGTCTGCATTTGGCTCATAACTGTGATTTACTGACATTTTGGAAGTAAGGAAGTCAAGGAGCAAAAGAAAATGGAAAAATTGGAACTAATAGAATTATTATTTGCAGGCTACAAGGATACAATTTAAAAGCAATATTAAGTATACGTCTTGATTCGTTGCAGTCACAACTACACGATTATTAATTTTTTTAAAGTAGTTTGCTGCGAGATGCAATTTATTTGTGGCGGCAATCTCAAGGCACACATATCCAGCTTTAAAGGTCATTCGGCGTAATTAAATGAAACCACAAGAATTCGCTTTGAATCTTCATAAAGAGGTGAAAGCCGGCGCATTAAGAAGTGCCCTGGGGCAAGTGGCGGCTGCATAGAATCACAAGGAATTGCGCTTCTGACGCAACTTTGTCGTCGACGCTAAAAGGACACATTTTTGTCGCGTTTTCAAGTGGCTCCTCCACTAAATACTTTTTTAAGTACCAGAGCAACTGCAGGGCAGCTAAGCGCATTTTCCGTAATTCCTCAAGTCCCGCCACATCCCTGCCATCAGCTCGCAAGAAATCCAATTAAATTGCATACTGAATTTCGTCGAGTTGCCGTCTTCGCACCCTCCATACAGATGTGAGTGGACTTTCAGTTGGATACAGTTAGCTGGCCATAAATTATACAAATATTAATGCTAATACTTATGTTTGTATACTTTACCCCAAGCGATTATAATGCTTCTTAATCGCCCGATAAGCTCGTAGTGTTTATACTCTTGAAGAGACCCATAAAGTGAGTAATTCATTCAGCGCAGCAATAAACAACAATTTTGGTTGCGCTTTATCAAATCAATTAAGTACTTCAAATCTGTCTGACATTGCCAACGAGCTGGTAAATAATAGTGTTTTCAAGCAGGGTATCCCACGGTCACAACCATCGACTATTCCGTTGTCCTGCGCCCCTTCAATGCACTGCTCATTTCTTGGCAAAAGAGCAACAGGACACAAAAGCTTAGTTTGCACAAGGGTCGGACCCCACAGCAAACGCTTTGTTTTATAAACAATGGGCTTCGAATGTGATTTTCCAGAGCCGAATTGATTTATTAAAGTTTGCGATATAATTAAGTTTCTTGCGCGACTTAGTCACACTATTGAATTTTAAATATTTTCCGCGACATTCCTATTCCAATCAGCTGTCTGTCGAGCAGCGCAAAGTTCTTGCGTTCCGGCGATTTGTCCACTTTCTCCACTTACACTTACTCAGTTTAATTGAGCATAAATTTTTCATGCTCTTCGCCTGAACTGTTGCGGCAGCCTCTGGAAACAGCGTTGCGAATGATTTAATACACCCTCAAGTCAGCTCTCAGGGGAGAGAGCAGGACATTAAGCATGGAAGTGGAAGCTCTGCTGCTTTCGATTTTAAGTGGCAGTCACCTGTCAAAACTTCTAATTAATCGCAGTCGTTTTCGGGAAAAAATAATAAATGTGAAATTCTTCAGTCACGAATGTTTAGCCTGCATATTACAACACGGTCGCCTATCGAATGCCAATTAGAGTACAAATTTAAAGTGTCTTTCTGGAGCAAACACTCAAGCAGAGTCTAAATTCCGTGTGCCCATAAACGATTAATAATCTTTCAAGAATGAAAGTGTATATAGCTTATCGCTCGAGTTGGATGTGTGACTTTGGCAACTTGGTACGAATTCATAAAATATAGTAATAGCTTAGCGGTGGGGCAAATAATCAATTAAAATCCATTTAAGTGAAACCAATAACGCAACGATTACAATTATTATTGACTTTGAATTTTTCGAGTGAACATCAATTATTGCAATTGCCACTTGAGATTACTATTATTATTATCGCGCTGTACGCAAATACGACCTACACGGAGCGCCCATAGACCCGGAAAAGAGTTGCATTTCGACAATATGTAATAAATTTAAACTCAACAGTACAGTAACAGTAATTTAATAAATCAATTTAAGACCTTTTCAATTTAAGCTCATTTTAAAATGCTTTGAAATTTATTTAGTTTCTAGGCTAGCATCCATAATAAATATTGAGCTTTCCTTTCACATGTACATAAACAATTATATATTTTTTTAATTTCATTAATATCATATGCATAAGTATTAAACATCCTGGTTGACAGATCGAACTTATTAGAACTCGCCCTAAAATACATGACTCTATGCATTTACTTTCTGAAATAGCTTCACAAATAAATATTATGCTATTCAAATTCGTATTTAAATAAACGTTTCTAAATTTCAGTTTTAATCTGACTAATATCATAAGTTGTTTATATTGTCGCGAATAAATAAATATACCTATATATACCTATATGCATTAATATAAAAAATCTTGATTTATAGCTATGATAATCAAATATCATAATTACACTTCGAATAGAATATATGTATGCTTTTCTCCGTCCGTCTTTCATTCATGTTTCTACAAAAATTAGTCGCTCTGTTCTGAATCCTTCGTTGCTTTTTAAGGGAGTTGTAAATACATAAATCAATCAAATCCTTTAAGTGGTACATTTCTGCGTGTCTTAAAATGATTTCAACTTCTAAACTAGCATCAATAATGAATATTAATCTATTGATTGCATATTCAAATAAACATTTTTGAATATTCTTTATTTCTATTTAATTAATTTCGTATTTTGTTTTTTTTTTTTTTTTTTTGTTACCAATTGATTTAGTGATTAATCATTAAAAACATTAAAAATAAATATATTTCAAGAACAAATTAATTGTTAGCCACTACTAAAAAGAAATATATTTTAAAGCCAAAATATGAATAATAATAACAGCAGTACTATTAAAATTCTTGGCTGGTGGAGCACATGAAAGACATGTTATTTCGTATATATATATAACATATCTTAATTATTCATGATCATCCTAAATTGAATCTCTTGCACGAAGAACTGTAGCTTCCTCATATGTAACTGCAAAGTTTATTTATAAAATATCTCGTTTTCTAAACTATCGAAGTATAACTAACTAATCATCAAGACATAGAGAAACCCACTCAGTTTGCTTGAGGCTGATCTCAATGAATCGACAGTGAGCTTAAGTTGTATCCAAGCTAGTTAAGCCCTACTGTCGAGCGCTTATCAACAACTTAAAGAGCTCAATAGCACGATACTTGTGCGCTCTCATATAGTATGCTCGAGTGCCGCAAACTTATAATGCATGCATGTGTGTGTGTGTGTGTGCGAGCTTCTAATCCGGGCGCGTTTGGCGTTATCGCCGTCAGGGGCTCATCGTGGGGTCTAATCGTGCCTATAAAAACAGTTTCGCTTCGCCTACAATTTTCAGTTGTCACTCAGCGTCGTTCAGTGGAGCTGAGTGAATTATTTCTGGATTGCTTAAGCGAGCACAATGCAATTTCATTGTGGCGTACTTCCTTTGCTGCTGCTGCTGGCTAGTGGCATGCAACAGGCCGCGTCCATGTGTGGCTATGAGGTAAGTGCCCCCGAAATCAGTTGCTGCATCCGCTAATTGCCCGCCAATTGTAGTCTTGCCCGGCTACCAAGGCGAACATGATCAATGTGCACTTGGTGCCGCATTCGCACGACGACGTCGGCTGGCTGAAGACCGTGGATCAGTATTACTATGGCGCCAAGAACAACATCCAGCACGCGGGGGTCCAGTACATTCTGGACTCGGTTGTGCAGGAGCTGCTGAAGGACTCGAGTCGCCGCTTCATCCAGGTGGAGACGTCGTTCTTCTTCAAGTGGTACCAGGAGCAGACGGAGCAGGTGCAGCGCCTGGTCAAGAAGCTGGTCAACGAGGGCCGTCTCGAGTTCACCGGCGGCGCCTGGAGCATGAACGACGAGGCTGCCGTGCACTACCAGAGCGTCATCGATCAGTTCTCACTCGGCTTGAAGTAGGTGGCCATCGAAGTGACAGTTGGCCGATTGATTTTAACCCTTTGCCTGCTCCGCAGAGTACTCAACGACACCTTTGGAGCGTGTGCACGTCCCCAGATCGGCTGGCAGATCGATCCCTTCGGCCACTCCCGCGAGATGGCCTCGATCTTTGCGCAGATGGGCTTCAACGGCGAGTTCTTCGCGCGCATGGACCACAAGGAGAAGAGCAAGCGTCTGAGTGATGTGGCCATCGAGATGATCTGGCAGTCGAGTGCGGCGCTGCGCGACTCCGACATCTTCACCGGGCTGCTGTACCGCCACTACTCGGCGCCGCCCGGCTTCTGCTTCGACATCCACTGCAGCGACGAGCCCATCATCGACAGCAAGAGCTACGACAACAACGTGCAGTCGCGCGTCAACGACTTCATCAACTACGTGAAGACCATGTCGAACTCCTTCCGCGCCACCCACATCATGGTGCCCATGGGCGACGACTTCCAGTACGAAGACGCCGAGATCAACTTCAAGAACATGGACAAACTGATCAAGTAAGTGAAGACCCAATGCTTTTGAGCCTCCGTCTGTCTAGCTGCATCAAGCTTTCTATATCAGATAGTAAATGAGCTAGAGAGACGAAGTTGTAACAGCTGACTCGCTTAATTGTAATCTGTGCGTCTCTCTCTGGGCCAGATTTAAATCCTCTGCCTAACTATATAAAGGTCTCTATCTCTGGAACTATAAAATCTAGAAATGCAAAATTTTAGCAGCACACTCGCTTAATTGTAATCAGTGCTGAAATTTAGCCATGTCTCTCTGCGACAGATTTTAATCCTTTTCCTAACAGTATAAAGGTCTCTCTATCTCTGGAACTAGAAAAACACAAAGATGCGAAGTTTTAGCAGCAGACTCACTTCATTGCAATGTGTAACTAATAAGTATTGGGATGTAGCCAAGTCTCTTTTCATCAGGCATTTTTAAGACAAATCCTCTGTCTGTTTATCAACATATATAAAGTTTTCCATCTTTGACACTAAACGAAATTTTAGCAGCAGACTCGCTAAATTGCCTACAGCGCTTATTAAAGTCTTCTAGTCGATTCCTCTTTTCTGTCTGTCTAACTATGTAAAGCTCTCTATCTCAACAGAACTTTAACAGCACAATCGTTGAATTGCAATTTCGAATTCAGAGCCGCCTCTTTTCGTCAGACCAGATGTAACCTAATGTGCTTAATTCATTGTCTATCTAGATATATAAAACGCTCTCTCCCAAGAACTAAACGAGGTAGATACCTGAAATTTTAGCAGCATACTCGCATAGTCTCAATGTGCACCTAATCAGTTTTCGAGTTTAGCCACGCCTCTTTTGCTAGACCTAATGAGTTTAAAACTTTCCCTATCTAGTTATCTAAACATCTCTCTCTGAAGATCCGAACGTACTAGAGATGCGAAATTGTAGCAGCATGCTCGCTTAGTCTCAAAGTGTATCGAATAAGTTTTAGAATTCAGCCACGCCTTGTTTTTAGACCTAACTACCTAATATATTTAAAGCTCTCTCTCCCAAGAAGCAAACTAGGTAGAAACATGAAATTTTTGCAGCATTCTCGCTTAGTCTCAATGTGAACCTAATAAGTTTTGGAACTCAATCACATCTCTTTTCGTCAGACCTGATGTAGATCTAATGAGTTTAATTCATTCTCTATCTAGCTGTATAAAACTCTCTCTCTTTCAAGAACCAAACAAGATAGAGACATGAAATTTTGGCAGCATTCACGCTTAGTCTCAATGTGAACCTAATAAGTTTTGGAACTCAGCCACATCGCTTTTCATTAGATCTGAACAAGACCTAATGCTTTAATAATATAGTTTAATATAGTATCAAGAAATTTAGACAATCTGCATGTTTTCATCTACTTAATTCTTCAATTTAAGAGTGAGATTAATAGCAAGTAATATTGCACTTATAAGTGATTTCAGTAGAAACTATTAGTGTAGTCTACCGGGTATCGCGCAGTCGAGCTGACCCCGACTCTCGTTTGTAGAGCGCCCAGTAACAGTTGAGTTCTCCACCAGATACGTGAACGAGCGCCAAGTGTCGGGCTCGAAGGTGAACGTGTTCTACTCGACGCCCTCGTGCTACCTGCACGAGCTGCACCAGATGATGCTGACGTGGCCGAACAAGACGGAGGACTTCTTCCCCTACTCGAGCGACTCGCACTCCTACTGGACCGGCTACTTCACGTCGCGGCCCACGCAGAAGCGCTTCGAGCGCGACGGCAACCATCTGCTGCAGACCGTGAAGCAGCTGAGCGCGTTCGCCAAGCTGACCGGCGAGCAGCAGACGGCGGATCTGGACGAGCTGCGCCAGGTGATGGGCATCATGCAGCACCACGACGCCATCACGGGCACCGAGAAGCAGGCGGTGGCCCGCGACTACGATCGCCTGCTGACCGACGCCATCGTCGACTCGCAGCACAATGCACGCGACGCCCTGCGCCTGCTCACGAACCTCACCCAGGGCGAGTTCGACAGCTGCCTGGAGCAGAACATCAGTGTGTGCGCCTTCACGCAGAGCAGCGCCAACAACGTGGTGGTCACGCTCTTCAATCCGCTGGCGCACAGCGCCACGCAGTACGTGCGCGTGCCCGTCAAGGACGACTACTACCTGGTGACGGACGAGAAGGGCCACGAGGTGCCGTCGGAGCTGGTGCCCGTCGCCTGGCAGGTGCTCGCCATACAGCATCGCGCGAACAACACGCAGCACGAGCTGGTCTTCAAGGCCAACGTGGAGAAGATCGCCAACTACTACATACGCGTGCTGCCCGCTCCAAAGGCTCTGCTCGTCGAGCAGTCAACGCGCAGTCGCTTCGAGCGGCTGCACGCCATCAAGCAGCGGTTGTCGCAGGCGCAGCCCGCTGACGAGCCGACGGCGGAGGAATTCACGGTGCAGAACTCGGTGAGTAAGCGGCGCAAAGTGGCTTCACTTGGTCAACTTGGCTCACTTTGAATTTCACTTGCCTTTGCAGCTCGTCAAGCTGGTGTTCGCCAGCAAAACGGGCCGACTGAAGACCGTCGAGATGAACGGCGTCAGCGAGAACATCGAGCAGACCTTCGCCATCTACAAGGGCGCGCGCGGCGACAACGGCGCCTCTGAGCGCCGCTCCTCCGGCGCCTACATCTTCCGCCCCGACGGCGACATCACTCTGCTGGCCGACAATGTGCAGTACAGCGTGTACGAGGGCGAGCGCGTCAAGGAGGTGCATCAGCACTTCAACGAGTGGATCTCGCAAGTGGTGCGCATCTACGAGGGCGTCAATCGTGTCGAGTTCGAGTGGCTCATCGGCCCCATTCCCATTGACGACGACACCGGTCGCGAGATCGTCACGCGCTTCAAGAGCGCCATCGCCTCGAACGGCGTCTTCTACACGGACTCCAATGGCCGCGAGATGATCAAGCGCGTGCGCAACCAGCGCGAATACTTCGAGCCGGACATGTCGGAGTCGGTGAGTGGCAACTACTATCCGGTGACGGCGCGCATTGCGCTCGAGGATCAGCAGAAGCGCATTGCGCTGCTGAACGATCGTGCGCAGGGTGGCGCCAGTCTGGACGATGGTCAGCTGGAGCTCATGCTGCATCGCCGCCTGCTCAACGACGATGCCTTTGGTGTGGGCGAAGCGCTGAACGAGGAACAGTTCGGCACCGGTCTGATTGCGCGCGGCAAGGTCTATCTGATGCTCAGTGACGTTGATGGCAAGCCCTCGGCTGCGGAGCGCATTGCTCAGCAGGAGATTCATTTGCCCTTCTGGAAATTCTTCAGCAACTCGAACACTGCCAGCGCGGTGAAGCCGCAGGCGCTGCCCGATTTCAGCGACTTTCCGCAGTCCGTCAATCTGCTCACCTTGGAGCCCTACTCGAGCGACGAAATCCTGCTGCGCGTGGAGAACTTCCTGGATGAGAGCGAGGGTCACATCGTCAGCTTCAACATTCGCCACATCTTCGACTCGCTGGGCGGCCAGGAGATTCGCGAGACCACGCTCGACGGCAACATGGCGTTGGCGGACATGAAGCGCTTCAAGTTCCATCACGATGGCTCGCTGCCCAAGACTGTCGAGTACTTCACGTCGCCCTTCGAGCCCCTGGCAGTGAATGCCGCCGACGACTCGTCCCGGTTCAGCGTCACGCTGAATCCCATGCAGATCCGCACCTTCATCATCAAGTGGCAATAACTTAAGTAACTCATCGACATACTACTGCAACCCAAATAAAACTAAGCAACATTGTAATTTCTATGGTTTTTAGAGCAAGTTCAAAACTTGCTAAAATCACGACTCCCAATTTTGTGGCTGAGTTCAGAGTAGTTTAGCGAGCTATTCCACAGACAGACGGAAGAAACTACTATGACTACTGCACAAAAATTATTGAAACTGACTGCCCAATAACAGTTTACCCTTCTGGGTGTTCAGGACCGGGTAGCTAATCTCCTTTTAGCGTTAATACGTTCAGGGTTTTACCACAGTTAACGCTTTAAAGTTTCTGCGGTTGTTCAACAACAACAGCTACCGCGAAGCCAAGGCAAAAGTTTTCTCTTCGGGTATGTTTGTCTTTAGTTGAATCCACCCACAAGGTGACGATTTGACGGCATTCATTACCACATTGCCCGAACTGGGACAAGCTGACACGACTTTAAGCCGCAGCGTTCTGATTTTCATAGACTCCGTGTGATTCCCGGCTAATTTAGTAAGCCATATTGAGGAGATTTGCCGCGCTGCAGATGTTTATCATTGGGCAACGGGAGTCAAAGACAAGCGCAACTGCGGCAGCTGTGAGACCAGAAGTTTCCCTTGCCTTCGCCTCGCTGAGGTCGTCCCTACCTGAGGTTAGGTCAGGTCGTTCGCTGCGATTTGCAACATTGAATTGTTGCGCAAACTGCACAAAAGAAAAGTGCAGATCCCTTCTGCCATTCTTATCACATACACCGTAAATATAGATTATATACTTTCGTTATGTACAATAAATGGATCAAGGTGGTTCTCAAGACCTTACAAAATGAGCATTCTCTTTTCAATAGAATGGTTATCTTCTAATATGGTGACATTTACATTATAGTCGTTTACTATGCAATGATTAAATATGAGAATCCCATGATAAAAGAATATATTAAAAAATATATATATTTAAAATTCATTTATTACTGATTCTACAATGTTTTATCCCATAAAAGTTTTGTTTATGAATTAAAATTCATAATTAACTAAGGTTAAATATTAATTATGCGCCAAATATTCTTCATTTATTAAAATAATGCAATATAAAAATATTTTAAATTATTAAAAATAAATTTTAAACCCACAATAATGATAGATTACGATGCAATATCGATACCCGATAACTATTTGAGTTCGAAAAGTGCACATGTGTGACCAAGCATATAATTGGTGTTTTTGGTATATTTTTCGAAGTAAAATTGTACGTTTTAACTATAGCGTGTGGTCACACTGAAATGATCGAATTAACTCGAGCTCGTTGTGTAGTTGACCGGGAAAAAATCAAAAACGAATAGCTCTTCGACGGTGCGACAAGCATAAATTCGGGACTCATTCTCGGTGACGGAAAAATAAAAGTTCATGTGACGCAAAGCGATGCAATATTGTTAATGTGAACGTGTTTGTCGTATTTGTGAATTTAATATTGTAGACGCCTTGAAGACGCTAACATGTTAGCAAAAATTAAATTGTAACAAAAAATAAAAGTATCGTACGCGTCGTGAGTGTTGAATGCCATAATTTGTGCATGAAATTTTTTGATAAATCTTGATTGTGTGTGCGACGTTGAGCATATACACATACATAAGCATAAATAAGTGCTGGTGTGAGTGAAAAAAAAAACGAAGCGACTCAACAAACGACGACAATTCGAAGTCGACGACGCCGACGCAGCAGCAGCAGCTGAGCTAAAGAAACAAAATTTATACACACACATACGCACAAAATAAAGAGAAGCGGCGATAAAACCACCATTTTACGGCGTCGAAAAAAAGAGCAAGGCGCCTTTGGATACAAAAAAAATAGCAGCAACTTTTTTTTGTGAACTTTTGCTGTGTGAACTACTTTGAAAAATGTCTAGCTTCCAAATCCATCGTGACAACAACGAGAAGGAGAATCCTCACATTATGAATCGCAAGGAGAAGTCGGCAATGGGAGCTGGTGGCAAGCAGCCACTGGCTGTCATTGGTGAAAAAGAAAAGGCGCTGGGACCGCGCGCCAATTTGGGCGTGCTAAGCACCAACAACAACAACATGCCGCGCGGCATCCCCGTACCATCCGGCAAAGTGGTAAGGTTCTATCACAATTTCATCCAAAACTTTGTGTTGTTGTCTGTGTGTTGAAATGCAGCTGCTCCTCGCTCTCTCTCTCTCTCATGCTCAGCTTTAGTGGTGGTGGTGACAACGATTGTTGTTCCTGTCAACGGCGGTGGTGGGTTTTCTGTTGTGTCAAACTCTATTTGTTTCTGTGTTCCGCTCGCACTTCAAATGCTTTTGGAATGTCTACATAAAACATAACATGCTAATACATGTTTTTGCAGATAAGCGTTCGCAATTAGTTTTGTACGCACACACATGCAAGGCATGCACTCGCACTTTTTGCGCGCAATCGTGCCTAATCTGCGAAACTAACCTAGAAATGCACACTTCCATACTTAAGTCTGGCGCGCATTTTTCTTCCAACAACTACAATAAAAACAAAAAAAGAGCACAGGGACTTGCAGAGAGTAATAGTAGCAAACAGGCAAACACGCTGCTGTTGTGCACTGCAATGCAATTGCCATGCTCACCTCACACATACACATGCGCATGCAGTGAGTGAGTGGTGTGTGTGTCTGTGCGTGCCTGCGTGATAGAGAGCACGATAGAGTGGAAGCCCCAGGGAAGCCTGCAAAGGGCGCGCACAGTGAAAGAGCAACGACAGCAACGCAATGCGACTGCGCAACTCCCGTAACAGGATTTTTCCAAGTGTGGAAAACGAATAGGCAAGACGAGACGGCAACTGGCGTTCGCCGCTCTCCTGCTGTCTGTCGTCATTCGCTCGCTCGTTTGTTGTTGTTGCCAGACTGCTCGCTGCACAAACACACTGACACACACACACATGGACACATTGAGCGAGTGCGCTTTACTAATTTATGCATTTGTGTGCGTGTGTTTGCTTTTCATTTTCTATAGCCTTTACGTGAACTTGGAAATCAACGCGTGGATGAGAACGCCGGCTATGGCGGTGGCGGCGCTAAAAAATCGAATGCTGTGCCCGTGGAGCAATTCAAGACATTCTCGGTATACGAGGACAACATCGATACACAGGTGCAGCTCAATGTCAATGCCGTCGATAAGGAGAATATGCTACATGACACCGGCAAATTGTAAGTGCTGCACATCAATCGCTTTCGCCCATTGCAAATTCTACAATCCGGATGTGTTTTTTGTGTTGTAGCGAATCGTTGCCCAAAAACCACGACCTTGAACTGGGCAATACGCCCATGTCCGTCACCGACGTGCTGTCGCCGATGTCCATCGACCGCTCGATGGCCGAAGCCAACACAAGCATCGTCGAGGACAGCTCCATCAACGAGTCGACAGTCGCCAAGCGCGCTGAGCCGCGCAACGATCGTCAGCGGTTCTTCGAGGTGGTTGAGTATCAACGCGACATCTTGCAGAATTTCCGCGAGAGCGAGGTGAGTAAAGAACAAGAACATAGAAAATGATCAGAATTTTTCACTTGCGGAGTTTGTTTAATCAAAAACAATTCTAAATTTTACTCTTAAAGGGATAAGAACTCATTTTTCATTTTGATTACCTAAATAGAAAGAAACTGTTTAATGAAAACCAATTCTAAATTTTGGGATACAAATTCATTTTCCATATTGTTAACCTAAATAGAAAGACATACATACACATTTTGTTAGTACTCCCAGACTGATTTTGGACAGTATGAAAGTATTGCATGTGTCTTGTCTATGCCTAATTATCAGCGACGTTCGCAGTAATTTTTCTGAGAATTTCATCACTGCTGAAGTCGTGTCCTCCGTCTGGTGCATGTCTTGTCACGCACTTAAGCACAACCATTTTCCATTTCCGTCAAGTAATCGTCTTCTATACACACACACATTTACACTTACACTCACTTGGTGTGTGTGTGTGCGCCTAGGCAGAGAACCCTGTCGCACCCTAATCGTGACAATGTGTTCGCGCGTCGCTGCCTTTTTCTTTTCTTTGCATCTTCCTTTCTGCTGCCTGCATCGCTGGTTCTGTTTACCATTTGGAATGCCCCGGCGCCGTCTTCGTGAGAGTATCGCCGTCCCACTCGCACGCGCACGCTTGCAGTGGAATGCCTTCCAGGCTGGGCTTGATTGCGCAACTGGAACGAGCGCAGCTGTTCCACCCAGAGTCACCCGCTAAAGAACTGCAAAAGACGTGAACGTTTCAATTTAAGCTTTATTAACTCCTGCGCTCTGGGGCTGCACGTGTGTGGAACTGCATTCGCAGTTAGTCCGATTGTACAGTGCTGCCAAAGCAATTTCACACACGACACAACCGGGGGGGAGGATTGGGGAACGAGTGGAACGAGAGTTAGCGCGACGTCTTGTTGAACTGATCGTAGAACTCGTCGTGCACCGCATTGCTGAGCATCTCGAGCGAGTCCCTGCGCTGCTGCGCCTGCTCGATGGCCAGCTTGGCGTTGTCGCGCATCAGATCGTCGAGCTGCTGCTTGTACTTGCGATCCATGTCGATCTGCTTGTGCATCAGCGTGCGGTCCATGTTGATGGCGTACTGCTCCCACTGCTTGTCCATCAGCTGGGCCTCCGTCTTGCGCTGCAGCGTGTCGTTCAGCTGCTGCATCTGGCCCTTGCGGAACTCGCGCAGCTCGTCGGGCGTCATGCCGCGGTACATGAAGGCGATCTTCTTGTTCGGATTGGTGCGCGACTGGGCGACGTCGGGGTTCTCGGTGAGCATGTCGCTGGACAGCATATTGTAGATCTCGGCCATGTCGTCCTCGTAGGTCTCCTTCTTGTTGCGCTGCCGATTCTCCTGCTTCTGCTTGGCCAGATTGATGTTGAACTGCCGGATCTTGTGTATGATCTGGTGGCGCATGCGATGATCCGACTTGGCCATCTCCTCCAGATGCTTGTCGCGACACCACACGCTCTCCATGTACACGTTGTCCGCCTGCCGACGCGCATCCTCCGCCTGTTTGCGCTCCATCACCTGCTGATCCAGCCAGGCGCGCTGCTGCTCGCGCTGCCGCACCTGGCGCTCCATCTTGTTGAGGTCCTCGCCGCTGAAGATCTGCGCGCTGGATATGCCCAGCGTGATGTCCGCGTCGGCGATGCGCACGGGCGTCGACTTCTTCAGGAAGTTGGGATCGTTGAGATCGAATTCGCGACGCTGATCCTTGCGCTGGTAGCGACAGCGATAGAAATTCAGATCCGAGTCCATGATGCGTTTCTCCTTCTCCAGCTCCTTCTCCTTGGCGGTGATCAGGCGCTTCTGCAGCTGCTCCTGCTCCTCGTAGCGCTTGTCGCACTCCACTTGCTCGCTTTCCTGCTTCTTCTTCTCCCTGATCTGTCGCTCCAGCGTGTCCAAGTCGAGCTGCGAAGGAACCACATTAACACTAAGAGCTTTTGGCTGCTAAGAATTCGACGAACTCACTCCAAAGAGCCGTTGCTTGGCGTTGAAGATGCGCTTCTTGCGCTCCTCCTCGTACTGCTCCCGCTTCTGCAGCTTGATGGCCTCGTTGAGGTCATCCTTGGTGCACAATCCCATCTTGAGCGTCATCTTGCTGGCTGCTCTAATCTAATAAAATACTACGCTCAAAATATAAATATATACGTCTATTCAGTGTGAAATTTGTTTGCGTTCTGAAATTTCTCAACTTCAGATATCGAACGGAGTTTTTTGTTGTTGTTGTTGCTTGGTTGCCGAGTCCGGGTCGGGTGGGGTCGATTGTTGGCAGGTTGATTTTGTTTACAGTCTGACAACTCCCACGAGTCAACTATTTATGACAATGTGTTTTTTGCATAATGCTAGATAAGCAAAAGGTTTTTTTATTCCATCGAAATATGTCGAAATAAACTATTTAGTATTGATCCCATTAATTAGCTGCGATTTATAGTTCTCATTTATTTTTCAATTTTCCCAATGTTTTGCTCAATTCTGTTCAGTTTTAAGAATGCCTTCGTTATATAACAATTCGAATTTTTAAATTGGTTAAATTCAAATAAATATATTGAAAAACAACTGAACTATAGGGTTTTTCTCCAATTAATTAGCTGCGATTTGATGCTTTAATTTATTCCCAAGTTCTTGATTTTATTCAGTTTTTGTATGCCATATCTATTGGCTTATTATTAATATACCACTTCAAATCACTTCGATTGGTTAAATTTAAGTAGCAACAAAGAACTATGCTGTCTAAATATATCGTTAAATAACTAGACTATTTGGTATATCTCCAATTAATTAGCTGCAACTTATTTTCCAAAGTTTCAGTTTCTAGAATGCCATCTCTATTGGCTTCTCATTGATATATGACTTCAAATCATTGCGATTTGTAAAATAACAATTTATTAATTTAAGTAGACACAAAAACAATAAATATTCTGTCAAAATATACCGAAAAAGTCTCAACTATTTATATAATTAACATATTTAACACAAAATTACATATTTTATCAATGTAATCCAGTTTAATGACTCTTTTGACTTCTCATTGATATATGACTTCAAATCACTGCGATTTGTAGAATAACAGTTTATAATTTTTAAGTAGAAACAGAAACAATAATTATTCTTCAGTCCAAATATATTGAAAACGTCTCAAAACTATTAATACAAATAACACAATTAGCCATCTCTAATATTTTATCACTGTAATTGAGTTTTATGAATGCCAACTCTTTTGACTTCTCAATAATGTGTAATAAAAATCACTTCGATTTGTTAAATTTAAGTAAAACTCAGCATTCCATTGACTGGCTTCCGCTGGTCGCTTTAGTGGCTTTTCCGGTGGCGTTTGGCGTGTCCAATAATCGTTAAACTGGCCATTAAATAAACACCTAATGCACATATCGGGCTCGCATCGCCGTTTCGGCCAAGATTTGTGCTCGGGGAGTGGCGTCCGCACATTCGGATGCGGCTCACGTACTGCGAAATAACCAATAAACAAATAAAAATTGGTAAATTCGATTTGAGGCGAGCGACGAGGCAGGTAACGAGTTTAGTTCCCAAGCGTAGTTGAAGTTTTCGGCAAGTTTTGCTTACTTTTGTGGCTCGCAGACGCCAACGACGAATATCAACGAGTGCGAAATATGCTGAGGAATTAAAAGCAAAACGGGGATGAAAGAGTGTGTGAGTGTGGTATGTACACAATCAATTTTGATTGACGCTGATTGTTGGTTCAGCGCCATTCTCAGTATTTACCACTTCACACTTGAGGAGCAGACTATTAGATATCGTATGGCCGGACTTGTTAACTCACATCCCACACCTCTCGCTTGTGTCTTGTGTTTGCAGAAGAAGCATCGCCCCAAGCCGCAGTACATGCGTCGCCAGACTGACATCAATCACTCGATGCGCACTATTCTGGTCGATTGGCTGGTGGAGGTCGCCGAGGAGTACAAACTGGACACGGAAACACTGTATCTGACAGTGTCCTATCTGGACCGCTTTCTCAGCCACATGTCGGTGAAGCGCGCCAAGCTGCAACTCGTTGGCACTGCGGCCATGTATGTCGCTGCGTAAGTAATCCAATTCCCCCCAAACTGTAGCCTGGGGACACACGACGTGTCCTCATTTAACGCAAAGTGCGCGTGGCTTCCTGTGTGTTGATTGATTGCCATTATGGCAGCACACTTGGCTAATCCAATTGCTACGTCATGGGAGCGAGTGACTAATAGATGCAACACTTTATGCTATTTGCAGTAAATACGAGGAGATCTACCCACCGAACGTGGGTGAGTTCGTCTTCCTCACCGACGACAGCTATACACAGGCCCAAGTGCTGCGCATGGAGCAGGTGTTCCTCAAGATTCTCACCTTCAACTTGTGCACTCCCACAGCCTACGTGTTCATCAACACCTATGGCGTGCTCTGTGACATGAACGATAAGCTCAAAAACTTGACTCTGGTAAGCTACACCTCTAAAACAATTCAATCTTAGGGCAGACACTAATTTCAATTCGTTTGCAGTTCATTTGCGAGTTGTCGCTGATGGAGGGAGAGACTTATATGCAATATTTGCCGTCGCTGATGTCGTCCGCTTCGCTCGCTTTGGCGCGCCACATCCTGGGCATGCCGATGTGGACGCCACAGCTGGAGGAGATCACCACGTACACACTGGAGCAGCTGAAGGAAGTCGTGCTGCTACTCTGCAAGACACACAACGCGTCCAAGGCTCTCTCCACTCAGGCCATACGCGAGAAATACAAGCGCGACAAGTGAGTTTCAACACGACACGAGCCCAGCAGGCTTTGCAATTAACCTTTTTTGCTTCTGTGTTTGCAGATACAAGAAGGTGACAAACATCGAGTGCGTGGAACTCAGCGAGCAGCACATGGAGCACCTGGTGCAGTTGAACAAGGGCAGCGCACCGGGTCTGCTGCCGGGCGTGAATGCGGATGGGAAGGACAATTTGTTTTATAAGTTTTAAGTGTTTTTATAAACAGCATCAGCCATGATCAAATTGTATTGTATTGGTAGGCCAAGCGTTTTGTGTTCTGCATTTTGCTGCAGTGCGAAACACTTCTTCTACATCTAGTTGTATTCGTTATAGATTATTGTAAGTACGATTTAAGTTGAGAACTGCTGCCAGCTGTCACCATCTGCCGAAGCGCACGCGGATTGAAACGAGCACTGCCATCTAGATACAAATTGCGAGCACTTCACACTGGCGAGATATTGGACGATTGAATATGCTGACTGAGCTAAACAACAACACAATTACCACAAAACTAACTGAGAAACAACAACGCAAGATACAAATACAAGTCCTCAGCGCGAGTTTGTCACGCCAAGCGTGCGCAGCAGCAAATGATTTAAAAGGAAGAGCAAGCACTATACGGTTAACATTGCTGTAAACAATATCTGCACAAAATCTGAACAAAAAACACAAAAAAAAAAAAAGAAAAGCAACAACTCACAATCGTAGGCTACTTACATATACGTTTTTTAGGCATTGAATTAACTCCAGCTCGAATTCTTTGTACTCTTTAATTTTTATGTATTTATATACCCGATATATTACTACTTTCCCCCCCTCTATTCAACAAGGCAACGAACGGTCGAAACAACATAAACATAACATATATTTATGCTATTCGCTAACTAATAGGCTACAAATAGGAATGTTCTGTGAACCACGCAACAAATGTACGAAATATAATCCATTATAACAACAATCACAATCTACATTTCACTCGACCGAACGCTAACAAAATTGTAAGCTAGACCCTCGCCAAGATACAAGAAAAAAAACACTAGTTCTTACATTAACTATATACATATTTAAACTAATCACGCTTACTACACATTTAGTTCAACATTTTAATGTATGTAAAATGTACGTAATTAATCATTATTTATTTGCCTAGTGCAGTAAATCGAAAAGCAATTTGGCCAGCGGACGAGGAAGGAGATGAAGTTTAATTCGCTTCAGCAACTATTTACATTTAAATAGAATCTGTTTTATTTGTAATCACATTTGTACGACGAATTTTACTAACCATCAATAAACCCATTAAAGCCAAACGTTTCTTACTCTTTCAATTTAAGATGTAGATGTAATACATATGCTCAAGAATTAATAGAAGCCAGCTTTGAACTCCTTATAGCAATTTGCATTTAAGTGGCCCTCATTAAACGCGCTAATTAGTCAACGAATTTGTTTCCGGTTGTGAACAAATAAAATTAGCGTACGTTGAATGAATCAAACTCGACGACTGCAAATTGAATATGGAAATCGCTTTGGGGGTTTTCTAGTAACAGTTGTTTATTTAAAAAATAAGGGAAAACAAAGTAAAATTGTTAAGAGGATGCACTTGTATCCTCAGAAGGAGCTGGACACGCACACACACACACACACCCAACTGGGGATGTGGCTACTCGAATTGGGAGTATTCATTGTTAATTCGTCTCGGTTCGGATACAGTTACAAATGCAACTCTTGAGCGTAAAAGAAATCGACAAACAGAAATGCAAATAATCGTCTGCAATGCATGTGAATTTTTCCCACATGGATTCCACTGGTCCTAAGTTCTCTCTCTCTCTCTGTCTTCCTTTCTGTCTAGTAGGCAAATCGTGTGTCCGGATGATAGCCAAGCTTGTCAAGCGCTGGATTGCAGGCAAAGTTGATCATGGGCGGCGGGCCGCAAAGCAAAACGATCGTGTCATCGTTGGCCGGCAACAGATGAGCGCCGATCATCTCGTCATTGATGAAGCCCACGCTGTAGTTCCAGCCTGTTGACAATCAAAGAAATAAATTAATAGATTAATAAACTAGACTAAAGAACAGGTAACACACTAGGGTATATAACCTACACGCCACGTTCAACACGTTGCCCGGCATTTAGTGAAATGAAAAGCAAAACACTGTGTGGCAAGTTACATTCTAAGTCGATGGCTAGCTTGGCTAGGCTGAACTTAATAGCTAAAACGCTGCTCGGAGCGATGGCCCAGCCGCTCCAGGCCCGGTATGCACGTGTAGTTGACCATGGGCGGCGGTCCGCAGAGCAGACAGAGCGTCTCCGGGTCGGGCGGATGCAGATGCTCTTGCATCATCTCGTCGTTGACGTGGCCGGTGTTGTAGGACCAGGCTATAAAGCGCGCGTGCGCCGTGCGCGGCATCCGTTTGAGAGCAGCATGTGGCGAGGGGGGGCAAACACGAAATTTTCAACATAATAGATGGCTGTTTAGCGCTGCTGCGTTTACAGTGACAACATTGGGATGGCAGCTACTTGTGAAGTGTGTGCTTGACGATGATCAATGACCTACAAGAAGCTGGCATTTCTATCTAACCGATCACATTCTGGCTATAACAGAAATCTATCTAATCGCTGTGTCTATAAATAGCTGCTTGCTGCTTATAATAAAGACTTTAGAGGCTAATAAAGCATGCACTAAATTTCAACCAAAACAGAAAGCAACGTATCTCAACAATTGCTCGACGTTTCGAGAACAAAATAAATGAACTCCTAGTTGAACTTTAACAGAACTGCTCTAAGGTTGATGAATCGGTGGAATGGTAGATGTGCGAATGGCTGACTGCTGCTTGCTGACTGAGGCCGCTGCTCACCTTCGGTCGACTTGTCCACGGTGTACCAGACCTTGAACTGATCGGGGTGCTTCTTCGCCAGCTCGTCCAGTTCGTCGCGCAGCAAAATGTCCTTCTCACTCTGCAAAGCACACACACATTATTAATCCGTACAATTCACATATCTAGCAATATACTCACCTGGTTGGCAAAGAGCAGCGCCAGTTGCGTCTTGTCCTTCTCGTTGCGCTTGAGCACCTCGCGCACCAGCTGCAACATGGGCGTGATGCCCGTGCCGCCGGCAATCATGTTCACAAACTTGGCCGTCACATGCTTGGGCGGATCCTTGCGCAGCTTCTTGATGGAGAACGTGCCGTTGCCCAGGTACTGCAGGCGACCCGACGGACCGCGGAACGATATCTTGTCGCCCAGCTCCATCTGCTCGAGGTACTGAGTCATCTTGCCGCCAGCTGGGAACTTGGGATGCACATCCTTGAAGTACACCTTCACCACAAGGTCCACATAGCCCACATCCTCATCGGACGAGATGGGCGTGTAGGGGCGAATGACCAGCTCATTGTCGATGGTGGCAATCAGATGAATGTGCTGGCCGACGGGCAGGCCCAGGATGTGCTGCTTGGAGGGCAGGCCGAAGCGGAAGCGTCGCGTATCGTGGCTGAGCACCTCCTTCTCGATCAGCGGCAGCTGGTACTTGTCGTTGGGGTCCACGAGGGTGCGCAGGCGGGCGGTTCTGTTGGGTTCGCGGCGTGGCTTCGTCGACTTCTTGTTGATGAAGTAGTGAACGATGAGGGCGCCGGCGACCACCGCAATGACGCCCACAGCAATCGGCACAAACTGTAAGTACAACAAATAATAAATAATCGTTGAAAAACAGGCACACAATACGTTTCCTATTGCGATTGCCAGACAGATGCCTTTGCTGATAACAGGTCGAATGGCTGTGTACTCTGAAAATTTTCCCTTTGCAGATAATACACTACCCAAAATCATATGTTGTCTAACCTTAATAACTATTTGTTATTTGCGGTTTTTGTGAACTTTAAACGCTGTCAACTGAAGCCCCACAGTGCGATGCAAGCCAAACGCATTAATTGAGGTTATTCAAGCTGCGTGCAAGTTTTAACCGACTTGGCTGCGACCTTGAAACCATAGTCCATTTTAGGAGTACAACGTTTCTGTACGGTTGAGATATAATTATCTATGACGTCACAACGTATACGTGCAGCCAGATAAACAGAGCGCGCCCAGCTGGGCTGCCCAGAGAGCGAAAGGAAGAGAGCGCAACTCTTGCATTTTGCGCGCTCTTTAGAAAAAAACGTGTGTAATGAACTTACATCGAAATCCGTCATTTTACGCACACACAACACTTGCTACGCAATTCCTTAATAATGTTATTGCGATTTTCAATTTAAATTTTCCAGCTCTTGAACTTGACCGAGTGTTTGTTTAATGCAAGCAGCAAACGTTTGCTGAACCGAACGCGGTCGCGCACAATTTCCAATTGAAATGAAGTCAACGCGGTGAAGTCAACACGAGGGCTCGTACTCACGGCCGGGGTGCCGAGTCAGCACGCGTCGTCAAACAGTGAGTTTGCTCAGTATGCTGCTGATTAGTTAAGCAGTTATCAGCAAAGTGTAAGGCAACTTGATCGGTTTGTGACTCAAATACTAAACTTAACAGTCTGCTAAGCGACAGTATAATTAATTAACACGTTTTCTTTTTTAATTAAATTGCAAAGATCAAGTTTTAGATAATTACATATTTAAGTGACTGACTGTATCATAGTAAGTTTTTTTCTAACGATGATAGGCAATAATTGTGATTGTGCTCTGCGAGAGCTGACACAGCACAAAAGCAGTAAGAGAGCCAGCGCACAATGACAGTTGAATCAATTTCAGCAGGTTCAGGTTCACTTTGCAAAGAGAGAAGCTAAAGAGTAGACTTGCCAAACAGCTGATTGGCTGTCTGTGCGATTAGCCGTATCGTGACGTTGTGCACATAAATACGTAAAATGTCTAATTAATTGTTTGCAGCCGCAACAGACACCAAGGCGATTGGAAGTTCCTTTGTAGGCGTAAACATAGCAAACGTAATTAATAACTTATTTAAAAAGTATGATTAAATTAACTAGGCTTCACTACTAATCTATTTGTAAGCTGCTGTTACACTTGGCATCATTTTAAGATAGACGTAATAGATTTGATGTCAATATAAAGCGCATGACGTCATGATATTTGCTTTGAATTCCATTCCGATAGCGCAATTGAACAATTCCTATACATGTTTAAGTCATCCGCATGTTATTTGAATTCTTTCGTGGGAGATGCCAAATGTTTAATACATGCAAACAAATAAATCGCAGCATACATACGAATGTATATTTTTAACAATTATGAAATGCCTAGCAAAATGAGGTGTACAATAATACACACATATAATGCGAGGCAGTTTTGTACTAAGAATTATGCAAAAGTTGCGTTGCAATGTGTTTCGTAACTTACATTGCTCTCAATCAAACGCGCCATGTCCACGAACTATGGTCTGGAGACGCTGACTGCTGGAGGTTGAATGCTGTGCCGGGATTTCCTTTCTTCTGGAGTGTGACGAAAATCAATAAGTGCACTCTTGGATAAATTATATAATTCGGGAATTGCAGCCCACTCACTGACACTGACGGAGACACCGCAGTTTTATTTTAAAACGCAACGCAGGCCCAACGCGAAATGCGAACGCAGACGACAGAGAGAGTGCTGATAGTGAAAGCAATTGTTTTGTTTGGCCACGAATTATTTGGCTCTCTCTTGCATGTGAAAAGCAAGAGCTACCAAGACCACGAGATTATGCCAATGCTCTTTCGATGCTCTTTAATACACTGTATATTTCTTAATTTATTGAATAAATTCGCAGATAAGTCATGAAGTCATTATACAGAAATGCTGTTAAACATGATTCTGCTATACAAAATTACTGCAGATTAATTGCAAAACAAAACAGCACTTTTTAAATTTGTTGAAAAACTTGTTTTATTAAGAGAAATAACAGTGTGACCACAGTCGAAATTTAAAACATGCTAGATATTCACCTATAAATAAAAGGTCGACATTGACAATTTGCTATATTATTATCAGTGAATATTATCACTATAACTCATCTGTTTATTAAATTAGATAGTTTTTAATTTTAGGCAAATTATACTTGCATGAAATTAACAGTTTGGTTCATAAAACAAAAATTAGCGTTGCCACTGCTGGCAACAGAGGTGTATTTGGTATAAAATCTTACAACACTGGCCACAACCGCCGGCCACACTTGTTATCGTTGCAACTCTATTCTTTCTTTCGTGAATCGGTCGTCAAGGGATCAACATGACGTGAGTTTGTTGCTTATAAAAATCTTTAAAAATATAATGCATCCGGTGAAATAATGTGGAAATTAAACGGCATGTTGAGAGCTTATACGCCACCGCATAATTTCCGCACAATATTTTGCTTGTGCGGCAATCAGAAACCAGCTTTTTGGACCAATCAATGACCACATCAGTTTGGAAATGATTGCAATATTAAAATTCGAGTTGCTGTGCTAAATATGTGACTACCCAAGCAAGTTGCAACCATTATTTACACATAGCTTGAACACCACTAACACAATACTTCAATTAGGCACATCAGACTAATTTGTACTTTACAATTGCAGATCGAAAGTTTCGCGCGACACGCTCATTGAGGGCGTCAGCGGTGTGCTGGAGCAGTCGCTGAAGAAGAAGCGCGGTTTCTTGGAAACCGTGGAACTCCAAATCGGTCTGAAGAACTACGATCCCCAAAAGGACAAGCGTTTCTCTGGCACTGTTAAGTACGTTGGCTAAATGAAAAAACTACCTGCACTGCATTCAACCCAAACCGGGCGTATCAGTGTTAGGAAGTCGATGATCTCGATCTCGACGGGACCTGCACTCAGGGTCTTTAAATCAAATTGAGCAGGTGTCAGCAATGATACCGAACCCCCTAAATTAATACGTAATAACAAACTCCTGCTCCACTGCGAGCTGTGTAAGTTTTGCATTCATTCAATCTCTTTGCTGCATCTTCCATTGACAACTTGCCACACAACTTCAATTACTAATCAAGTTTGCTCTGCCCATTTCTATTACAGGTTGAAGCATGTGCCCCGTCCCAAGATGAAGGTGTGCATTCTGGGCGATCAGCAGCATTGCGATGAAGCCAAGGCCAACGGCGTTGAGTTCATGGATGCTGAGGCTCTGAAGAAGCTGAACAAGAACAAGAAGCTGGTCAAGAAGTTGGCCAAGTCTTATGATGCTTTCCTGGCTTCCGAGTCGCTGATCAAGCAGATCCCACGTCTGTTGGGTCCCGGTCTGAACAAGGCTGGCAAGTTCCCTGGCCTGCTCTCCCACCAGGAGTCCATGTTGGGCAAGATCGAGGAGGTCAAGTCCACCATCAAGTTCCAGATGAAGAAGGTGCTGTGTCTGTCCGTCGCCGTTGGCCACGTCGGCATGAAGCAGGATGAGCTCTCCCAGAACGTCAGCTTGTCGATCAACTTCTTGGTCTCCCTGCTCAAGAAGAACTGGCAGAACGTGCGTTCCCTGCACATCAAGTCCTCGATGGGTCCCCCCCAGCGTCTGTACTAAACATTGTTTTTGGACTGTGTTTTAAACTTAACAACAAAAAACCAATAAATTTTACGTTTCTTTAATGTACTTGCGAGAGTTCTTGTTTTGAATATTGCATCAAAGATTTCTAGGCGTTTTGTATCGGGAGATCAATTTGCATATGAAGATTCTTCTGTATTTCGCTGGAGAAGATAATATTGTTTTATTCATTAGGATTTTATGTTGCTCTGAAGATTCCCCTAACGTATTCCCCACAATGTAATATTCAGTCAATTGAAATCTTGATGCATTTTAAAGATTCTTTATATTTCTCTAGAATCGGGAGAATTAGAGGTAGTTGGTTGAGCTTTGTAATTTAATATTTGTTTATTTTCTAAGTCTAAATTTGCTAAATTATTTACAATTGCTAACCCATCTGGAATGCAACATCTCAATGATAGAAGAGGGATTATCTTGAAGTTCTACAAAAGTTGAGATTGTAGCTATTATTGTACTGCAATCTGTTGTAAGGAATGTTTCTTGAAATATCTATAGAACTAATTGTAGTCTGTAAAGTATTATGTATTTTATATGCTATGTACAATCACCAAGTTTTAAACGTTGTCCCGATTACATTTCCGTGGAGCTAATTGTTCTCGCCAGGAAGTCGCGCACATTTAGGGCGCGTTGCGTCTCCTCGCTGGAGTCGGGCGCTGTGGCCATTGGCGGTGATCTGAAGCGCGAGACGTCGACGGTGTTGCCCCACTCGAGCATGTGTGGCTCGCGCAGCTCCTCGAGCAGATTGTGCAGCACGGTGGCTGCAGTGATGATGCAGGATGCGGTCTGGAAACTGATGTCCAGCGGCTGGCTGAGGAAACGCCAGCGCGACATCAGGCGATGCAGGGCGCAATCGCTGAGATCCTGCAGATGATCGGCCACCTCGTTGAAGTCGTACTCGTGTGGCGCCGCAGGCTTGGCGTACTGCTGTAGCAGCCAAGGACGCAGCGGATAGTTTTGGTGCAAGGGCGCCAGCACAAACGTACGCACTTGACGGCCGTTGATGCAGCGCCGCGGCAGCTGGGACAGTTCATTGGGTGCGTCGGCAAACAGTGGCGGCAACAAAGCACGCTGACCGCTGGCGTTGCTCAGCTGCAGTTCGCGGAAGAGCATGCGGTCGTCCAGCAGGAATTCCATGCGCAGCGCGGCGTCGCCCTTGGCCTTGCAGCGCAGCGGTATGCAGCAGACGGCGAGCACGCCGATCAGCGCGGGGGGCATGTTGCACTCCTTGCGGAAGCCGGCCAACACATTGGAGCAGTCCGGTTCGCTTTGGGGCAGCAGACGCAGCGCTTTGCCCAGGCTGCTCATCACCGCATTGCAGAAGACCTTCAGGCACTTGATGGTGCGCGCGCGCGGCAGCGCAAACTGCTCTGCGATGATGGAGATGCGCTCGCCGCTGGCCAGAAAGTAGAGCGCCAAGCCCACGCATTTCTCCGGCGATATCTGCTCCAAATGGGGCGATGTCAGCTCGGGCGTCGACTGCAGCGTGGCCGAGAGTTGGCCGCAGAGCATCCGGAATGTGCTGCGTGTCACGTGCAGGCTGTTGAGGAACTGTTCATCGGTGAACAGTGGCACGGTTCGCTCCCAGAAATCGAAGTACGAGGTGGTTGTTGTTGGCGGGGATTTGGGTTGAATTTCTGTGTTTTCCAAGTCCTCCGACTGCTCGTCGAGTTGGGCGTGCTTCAGGCGCAGCATGGCAAACATGTGCATGTACTTGGACTGCAGCTGAATCATCTGTTGCATGAAGAACGAGCGCATTTGCTTCAGACGTCGTCGTGCTCGCTGCTGGCGTCGTCGACGATGCGTTATCACCGTGTGCTGCAGGTGCCGCACATGCAGTTTTATCAGCATGGCCACTTTCTGCTTGCGCTGTTGCAAGTCGGTGTCTACATCGTGCGTTTCGGCGTTCACTAGATGGTGCAGTACATCGCTTAAATCTTTGTTTATTAAATTCAGCTCTTCGTCCATAGTTCTAATGCTGCAGTGTGACCGACAGCACGACAGACAATAAAAATACTGCTTAAGCAAAAATACCGACTCCTTTGATTCATCGAATTGCTATTGCAGTTAACAGTAGTTTGTTATCGATTAGTCTGCAAACAACAGTTGAAATTTAAATTTACTGTGAATTCAAAGTAATTTGACGGTGAATCCCCTAAAAACATTTCTCTTGCATCTCGAGCGTATTTTATTAGCCAATTAGCAATTAATATTGCCAACATGCCTGTAAATATTTCTGAGAATGGGACTGTTAACTAACAGCGTTGAAAAATGTTAACCAAATGTTTTCTGCCACAAACAGTTTCGATCGCGCGCTCTGCATGCTGTGTTAGAAAAACAAAATGAGTGAGAACGCAGAAACGGCGCTGCACTTGAAACTCATTGAGTACGCAACAACCTCCTGTAGATTGCTGTTTATTCAGGATGCTGGAATATTCGCCGATTTCGAGTCGAGCAATGAGCTAAACGAACTGTCCTCTGCAGAGTTGAGTGCAATTATGGTGAACAATATTTTGCCCAAGGTGCATTCCTATCAGTTGACGCCGTCAGTGAAGAATCGCTTGAAGCTGCTGGATCTACATCCAGGATTTCGTAAAACGGACCAAGGCTATCAATACGTACCAAAAAGCGGCGAGGCGCCATTTGCGCTAAAGCTCAGATGCAATTTCAACTTAACAGAGCGATTGCCTCAACTGTTGGTGAGTTTAAAATCGTTTGCTCTAAAGTGCTTACATTTCTCATTAACATTACTTTTACATGCACTGTTATCGTAGGCTGCACAGCCGAATTGCCGCCTTCAGCGGGAGTTCCAGCTAAATGCAAGCGATGTTAATTCGCACACTATGCTCGTGGACAAGCAAGAAGTGCGCGCTGTTATCCCCAAGTTCCGGATGAGTTTAGAGCTGGCTGCACTGCTCTCGGCCATGCTGTCAACCGATATGGAATTGTCCTGTGCTCAGCTGCACAGTGAGCAGGAAATCCAGCGACGCTTGCGACGTGCCAAGCAATCCTTTGAGGACACTGGCAATCTGCTGCCATTTCGCAGCAATATGGAGCAGGTCATTGAACATTTGACAGCATTTGAGCGACTTAAAAAGAGTCTTTGCAACGTATTATCGCACCATTAAATAAAATAAGTTATTACAAGTTATTCTGTAATTAGAGTAGCGCTTGCTAACGGTCATTTGTTGTCTTCTGCCTGCTACGATCATCGATTCAACAGGTAAACTTGGTGTTGCTGCGATCTCTTGCTCGCGCTCTCTCTCTCTCTTTGCGCTAAGAGTAACTCTGGGTGCAAACAAGTCGCCCTCTCTCTGTCTGTCGCTCTCGTAGCCAGCTTCAGTTTTGTGCTGCGGGTTTCGGTTTCGGTTGTTGGTTTGGGTTTTCAGTCGCAATCTACGTGTAACCAAAGACAGACGAGGTGCCGGGTATCACGAGTCCGAGCTCCGAATCCGTTTTGCTGCTTTTGGGTTCGGTTCACGTTTCGGTCTCGAAATAAGTGCGAAGAGAGAGCGGGACGCGAAAGTGCGGAGCGTGGCTCGTAATGTCTGCCAAAGCGTAACGAAAATTTTCAAGACAACAAAAGCGAGCACCAGCAGCAGCAGCAACAACAACAGCAGCATATCATTAATGGCATTTTCTGTTTCGTTTCGAGTTTGTGTGTGAAAAGTGCACAAAAGTAGCAACAACAACAGCAACAAGAGCAAATGAATGGCAAACAAATGAAAATGTAAAAGGTATATACGACAAACAACGTCTCTGCAAAATGTAAAAATAATCAAATGTTATTAAAATTAATTGCCAAATTGCTGTGTATGAAAAGATTTCGACTCGCAAAATATGGTACCAAGTATTTTGCCATTTTACACACCTGCAGTTCACTACGTCTGAGCATGTGTGTGTGCACAGCTAGGCAAAGCTGCATGTGTATGCGTGCGTGTGTCTGTGTCGTTGCATAGCTGTAAACCAGTTGCCAATTGCAACGTGTTTTTCAGTTTTTTCCTCACAGACGGCCATAAAACTAGCAGGCGTCCGACGTTATGGAAAACACAATCCATTCATAAAGCAAAGCGAAGAAAATGACTAGTTAATAATTAAAAACCAAATCAATTAACTTTGAAGCACCTCTGATAAACTGTAGAAATCTACAAATACTTCGCTCTTGTATTTATTTTTGCTGCCCTGTTGGCCAATCTCTGGCTATGTGACCAGCTAAAAACACGTCCGAAACAAGTCAAAAAAAAAACAAAATTAATCGTCGTAGTCGCAAAGAATATCACAACACAACAAAAACTAACACAACAAAAAAAATTCCACCAAATATGTGGAGAGAATTGGTGTGAGCAAAGTATATAAAAGATTTAACTGCTTTTTTGGGTATTGTCTCATTTTTCTTTTTGGCTAATAAAGCAATTTTGATATCGTAAATTGAGAACAGTGCACACGAACACAAGCAGTGAGATCATTAATATTTTAAGAGAGCGCGCTACCAACATGCATACACATAGAATTGACTAGCGAGCAAAAGAGAGAGAGAGAGAGCGCAAGCTGTGCTCTGCTGGAGCGTAAAAGGCCAGCCCAATTGTTGTTGTCCGAAAAGAAATAAAAACAACGAAATGCGCTTACATTTCACTAAAACATTGCACTACAAACAGCCCAGTCGCGAATTATTCAGTGTATAAATATATTGCTATACGTGTATCGTACTGCTTCGTATCGTATATGGAGTTCAAGCCTGTGTGCGGAGGTGTAAAAGGCAAACGATCGAAAAGCGCGCGTCTCGTTTTTGTGTTTTTTTTGCTTTTCGCAACAAACAAAAAGCTCGTCAGAACTGTGGAAGCGGCGTAGGCAGCAGCAAAGCAGCGAATCAGCGCAGCTTGTTTTAAGTTTTGTATTAATTTGAAATGCTAATGAATTGATGATGATGCTGCTCAGCAAGCAGTTCCACAAAAGATCGCTCATATACACTGCAGATGGAATACATATGCATGAATTGGCTGCCAACTCATAATTAAGACCTCTATCGTGTTTGTGGTCGTATTCTTGCACATAATTCGTTAATTTTCTGCATGCCAAGCCGATTGTGCTGAGTGAAAGGGTCAGTTTGGCTCTCAAGGTAATCAAGGTTGATGATGGCTTGTTTGGAGCCGCAACAAAAAAGTGTTTGCCCCTAATGCGCACTGAATATCGTAGCAGACAAATGACTGAGATCAGGAAGCAGTTTTTCATTTGTAATGTTGTATTTATTTAGCATGTTTCTGCATAACTTATATCCGGAATCTGTAAGCCCCAGCAACAGGTATATTCAGCTACGTCATAATCCGTTGACTTGAAAGCTTCAGCAGTCAAATGATTCTGTGTTCTCAGCACTACGATACCGATCCGCTTAAGACCAAACTCACCTGATGTGCGTCGCTCTCGCTCTCGATCTTGCCATTGCGCTCTCTTACGTGCGCGCGCTCTCTTGAGCGTCGTTTACGATATTCGCGCAAAATGAAACTCCTACCTGTTGCTTCTTTTTTTTTTGTGTTTTGTTTTGCTTGCTGTGTTTGCTTTTGTGCACATTGTCTGAACATACATTTTCCGCATTTTTTCATGTGCCCACCGTTGAGCTATTCAGAACACATACCAGGCACAACAGTGAAGCAACAGCGAGCAGCTACAACAAGCAAGCAAGGCAAGCAGACGAGTTAATTCAAGACACCACAGTTGGCAAAAAAATGAAATACGAACTTTCATTAGCGTTGCGAGTTTGCTAAACATTTCGACGCGGCCCGCTATCTTTTGGAACTACGCGGTGCGACAAGCGGGCAATACGATTACGAGTGGTAAAAAAGAAATCCATCATTTGTGCGACTGACAAGCGACGCCGTTGACGACGACATCGCAACTGCACAGTGGTGATCGTAGTTCAAGAAGTTAAAGTCCAACACACTTGGCAAGGAAGTTCTTAAGATGCTTAGAGAGCGAAGTGTATAGCTAGAATCTTTTAAGAGGGGGAATTGCAATGGAAATTTCAATATATGATAAAAGCGCTGGAATGCTTCTAGGTTTTATCAAAAATTTCGTTTCTTATGAAGGTATTGCTATCAGAGTGAAGTGTGCAGCTTGAATTACTTCAATTAGTTGCTTAATTTAAATTTAAGTGTATGTACATTTTTGAAGAAGCAAACTTTCTTCAAGTCGCTGGTAATTATAGGATAGGCAATGAAGTTCTTGGAATAGTTCAAGAGAAAAGTGTGCAGCTTGATTTCTGTTAAATAAGTTGTTCAATTCCAATTTAGTGCATGCTAAAGTAGATACTTGAAGAATTGTCAGCTCATAGTTAGCTTCTAACTTCGAGCAAAATGATTTTAAGCAAGTGAAAGAAATTACTTAAATGTGATGGGATAACAGTGAATTTCTTTAGATAGTGTATAGTTTAAGTTTGTTTTAAATAAGTTGTTAAATTCAAATTTAGTGCATGCTAAAGTAAATTCTTGTAGAATTAGCTCACAGTTAGCTGGTAACTTTTATCAGCGTTGAGCACAACGATTTTAAGCAAGCAAAGCGAGCAAGCAAGTCGCTGATAATGATAGGATAGGCAATGAAGTTCTTAGAATAGTTCGAGAGAAAAGTGTGTAAATTGATGTTTGTTAAATAAGTCGTTAAATTCAAATGCTAAAGTAAAGACTTGACTCACTTCATAGTTAGTCAGCGTTGAGCACAACGATTTTAAGCAAGCAAAGCGACAAAAACCGATCATAATTTCTTAAGGAAGTTCCTTAAATATGATGGGCTTGCAGTGAAGTTCTTGGGATAGTGCGAGTAAGTAGCAAAAATTAGCTAGCTGCTTTAAAGTTGCTAGCGGACGTGATTATAGAATTTTAAAATACGCCAGCACTGCTGCTGAATGAACTGTAAGCACACAATGAATCTCAAGCTTCGGGCTCCCGCAATCGCCGAGCACGACGACGCTCAGCAGCCGGACGGACGGACAGACGGATGCTTGAAGATAATGTGCACCACTGTGCACAGTGGCAGCTTATGGCATTGCTTGCTGCGCGGCTTAATATCGTAAATCAGCTGCTCGTCACGTTCGTCAGCTCATCGCAGAGCGGCTCAGCGCTCAGTTGCGATTGTGGGGCGCTGGGAGTCGCTTCGGTCGACTACAATAAATCCCCACACTGTAGCTGGGGGTCTCTGGACTATGGGCCATGTTATTGGGGGTATGGTCTTTGGCATGCGAGCGATGTGTGCGGAGCTTGCTTTTTTTTTGTTTTTGTTTTTCTTACTTTTTTATTGGCCATTTCATTTGCGCGGGCCGCAAACGTTGCGGCGCACTTTCCTTTGAGCTTGAGCGTATAGAAAACGCGTTTACTGTGCGACTTTTAAATGCTTTTCTCTGCTTTTACCAACGTGTGTTCGGTTTGTGATTGTGTTCGTGTTATGTATGTGCTTCATTTATATTTTTCGTTTTTCGTCGCTTTCTTGCAGAGTTGCGCTTACCAAAGAAAACTTGAAATTTTGTGCGTCGCGTCGTCGTCGTCGTCGCATCGATCGCATTGCAAGTTTTGCTCGCCAGATGCTCACATCCGCTTGCCAGCAGTTGCACAATAAAACAACAACCATAACAAAATAGTAATTGTGTGTAACAACAACAAATTATCTGTGTGTCGTCGTTAGACGCAAAGCCGTGTCAAAGTCAAAATGCGCGTAGCCAGCAGATACCAGTCATCATCGTCATCATCATCAACAGCAGCAGCCACCACAACAGCAACAGCAACAGCAACGGCAACAGCAATTGCATCTTACCAAAGTCTAAGCACGCACATTGAAGTAATTGCAGCAGCTGGACGCCATCGAGTACTCGTATAATGAGTCAAAATGTGGCCGATAGTCTGGTGAGTAGCACACTCATACACTCATTGCGTATACGACGCGTACCACTTCAATATGCATAACTACGTATCTCCAAGTGTGTCCAAATTACATAGAAAGTATAGCGAAAATGCATAGAAAGTCACGCGAAAGTGGCTTTAAGGTCAGCCGTGTAGTATCTGGCCATAGCTTCGCCTGCTCTCTGCTCTCTGTCGACGCGTCGAGAAAGGTGCGTCCCATTTGAGCCGATAATTAGTCGGGCTAATACAGCTAATTGACGCCGCTCTGGGGCGCAAATAAAGCCAGTTTGGTCTATAAAAAGATCTCTTTCTGCTAACTCTTTTGCCAAATATTGTCGCAAAGTGCTTTTTAATTTCCCAACTTACAATCATTAATTTTTCACACTAACACAAAAGTTTTATACCATAATAATTTGAATTCATTATTTGTTCGTGCGAAAGATTAACAATGTAAGCCTACAGTTCGTTATTATGCATGTTATGCACATTTGAATCAATTTCTTTAAACGGTTCAGCAAATACCTGCATAAATTTGCATTATACTCGTAGTCCGGCATTGTTATCGATTTCTTTTATGAGCTTTGTTTGTTTGTTGCTATCGGAGTTCACACGATGAAATGCGGTTAACACGATCGAATTCTGGCTTTGGATCTATTGTTTGTGGCGTGCAAAATTTGATTGCATGATGTTGTTTTCTATTTCTCATTGCATCCTTAATTGATCAATTGACATGAGTTGTGTTCCAATTTTGTGGGTACCTCGAAAAAAAAAGAAGACAAAACGTTTGATTGGCTGTTACGTAAATGCACATTTATTAATACAATATTTGTGTTTTCTTTTATTGCATTGCCATTCGGCCATTCGACCATTCGACTGGCTCTCTCTTTTATTGTCGGCTCAAACAAACTTGGCCAAAGAGGCCAATGTTTTAGCCAGGCGTATTTACATAATTATATCATAGAGTATCACTCGTGTGTGGTTATTCGGCACACACACTACACACTCTAAACGGAACGTGGAAAAGTATTTAATTCTCTTGGTCGCATAAATCAAACCCGATAAATAATGCTGCGGACGTCTAGACGCTTTAAGAGACCCATAAATAATCGTGAACAAAACAAATGTCAAGTTTTGTTTGGGGCAACTTGGCGCATGGAAAACTCAAATTAGCGCATAAATTATTATGGTAATTAAATGCCGTATCATTTTTTAATTGTTTCATAAGCACACAATCATTGATATTGCACATCATCAATAAATATCAATGCGAGCCCGTTTTCAAGCTCTTTCGCGCACATTACTTAAGAGCATATTGTCCACTCAATTCAAATTTCCCTTTTTGTGTACGCGTCTGTGTGTGTGTGTGTGCGAGAATGTACTCGCATCTGCAAATGTGTGCGAGCGAGTGAGTGAGCGATGATTGAGAGGCGTCCGTCAAAAACATAAACAGAGCGAGTGGGTGCGAAATTCCCACGACCTCAACAGAAATTACCTGAGAGCGGCGCACTGTGGGGAGGCAGGTATGGCACTCTAAGCATCGCCGACGCCGACGCGTAGGCAGAGGTCGCTCGAACAACCCTCGTTCGTGATGTTCTAAGAGACGGAGAGCGTGACAGCGAGAGAGCCAGCAAGCGAGCGCGCGTTCGAGAACGTGAACGAGAACAAAAGCCGAGTGCTGCTTTACGGGCAAACGGCAAACGGGAACAGCAATGTTGGGGCTGTCACGGATCTCGGGTTCGACCTGGCAGATGAGTGCGTTTTCGACAGTTGTTGGCGGAGGTTGTCCCGTCAACCGTTCTCGGCTTCGCTACACTACGTTTTCTCCCAGTGTAATTGTACGGTGTGTGTGATACGAAAACTTAGAAAAAAAATAACCCCCCCAAGAAACGTGAAATTTCGTTGTACAATGTTTTCATAATTAATCCAAAGCGAGCGAGCGAGACAGAAAGAGCGCGTAAAATGCATACAAAATCGGTGGCAATTTGCTTGTGTTTTTTGTGTATGTAAAAAGAACGGGAAAATAAATAAATAAAACGAGAATCGAGCAGACGCCACGCGGTGAGCAAAGAAGGCGCACAACGTGTGATAAAGTGCACCAAACTAAGTACGAAAATAAGCAAAAGGAATAATTGTGGAAGACGAGTAGAGACGACGGACGCGCAGACAAGCAGACAAGCCGGCGAAGCAGGAGCAGAGGGAGGAGGCGTGTGTACTTACTGCCTGCCAATTGAACGTAGTGCAACGAACCCGAAGCGACGACCAATCCTTCGCCAAAACGAGGGTTGCACGACGCCCAGCCACCCCCCAACTCCCCTCAACGGCACAGCTGACTGTCGGACCGTCTGACTCATCATCCGTCTTCGTTCGGGGCTGCGAAGCTGGAGCTGTTGCTGCCGCCGTCTGCGGTGTGTAGCTTAGAGAAAACAGAGCAAAGCGAAACGAAACCCCAAATCAAAGCAAAAGCTTCTCTTATCGCAGCGCGCATCAATCTCGCCTCAGCTTGCGACCAACGCAAAAACAAAAAAAGAAGAAAGCACAAAGTAAAGGAGCTGTAAATTTATTGATTTTGCTCTACACACTCTCATTCTGCCCATCGACTCCATTGAACTGCATCTGTAAAGTAAACATCAACAGCATCGCAAAAAAGCAAATAGAAAAAGAGTAGAAAAAAACAATTGGACAGTGTGCATAAATTACAAAACATCTCTACGGCATTTTCCCAAGGAAAAAAGTCAATCTCAAATGGTAAAGCGGCAAATAAAACCCAACTTGTCTACGGAGAATGCACACAAAAGGCGCGCGCATAAAAAGTGTGTGCGAAAGGCAATAAACGACGACGTCTGCGGGAGTCGACGCGTGGATACCCTAGCTGTCAATCGATTTATTTCCTTGAGCCACTACAAAAAACAAATTTAAAGTACTGAGTGTGCTAAGTAGTGTAAATCGAAAACACAGTGTAGTGTATCACTATGCCCAATGTACGACGTTTTGTAGCTGGCGTTCTGTTTGTTGTGGTTATCGTTGGGGGGGAACCCAACCCACCGCAAAAATGCCAGCTACAATAACAACACAGCCAGCAGAGTCATTGGGAGCCTACGCCAATTTTATGCGCACCTCTGTGATGTTTCTCCCAACCAAGCCCGAAGCCCATTAACCCAAACCCAAACCCATCCCAAACTGGAATCGGCGTGTGTTGTGTACTTGATTTTGATGGCATTTTCGACGGGCTATTTATGGCCCACACAAACACGTACATAAATACTAGAGTCTACTACGATTTTCTTTTGGGTTGTGGCGACAACTCATGGAAAATGTCAACAACAATTATGTGTAAACAGATGAAACTATAGACAGAGCCAGTGGCATGGAAAATTAGTGCGCAGGTCGGGGCTGGACAATCAATGTTAAGTATTTACACTTGAGAGGACTTTGAAGCGGCCCGAACTACGGCAATGTTTGTAGCCTGGTTGGCAACACAAGGTCTGCAGGCATTCAAATAAATCACGACGACTTTTATGTGGGAGAGACCTTTATGCAAAGTACTCATCTCTGAAATGTCATGCTCACCCCCAACATCGAAACTTATGCGTAGAATCGGAGCAGTTGTGTTGGTTGATCTTTAACGCTTCGCTTGCCTGATTTGGGATTCATTTCGCGTAGCTGCCAGCAGCAAACTTGACGCTCAATTGTATATTGTATATTGCATCATTTTCATTCATCATTCATAAGATTCCCAGGGCGTTTATCAGCTAAATCTGAGCACCATATCTGTAGTTACATGTGTGTGTGTCTGTGTGGAGAATAGGTTTCTCAAGCCCCGCCATTCATTGAGCTGTGCCAACAAAGAATGCATAAATATAATTTACGACTCCGCACATACCTATCTAGTGTGTGTATATACCATGTTTATTTATGTTGTTGTGTGTAGTTACAACAAAAGTTTGTTGCTTTCATTTCTTGTTATGCTCACAGCCGCAAGCTCTAATTCAAGTTGATATTTTTATATCCGCTGTTTGTTATGCCACTGCGAGCATCCGAGTGTCTGTATATATAGTGTATGCCATATCATTTCTGCTGCACAACGGATGTGGTTTGATAATAACCTCCACCAGACTGCGCGTTGCACGGGATGGACGGGGGCGGGTGCTGTGAATGCAGTCAGTTGTAACTGACGAAACCAGTGGACACGGGACGTTGTAGACTCATTTAGTCAGTCACTCAAACATGAGACATGTGCAACGTTTTAGTTGTATGCAGATACTCTAACTACCACCGGGCGTGTTGCATCTACAACAAAGTTCTGAAACAAAACTTAACATTGACTGAGACAAAAGTTTTAAGTGAAAATCCCCAACTTGATATTCAAGTTATCGTCGTGGAACTCTTCAGAAGAAGAAGTACAAAAAAACATAAATTGAGACAAAAGCTTGAAGCTTAACTCCCAACTTTCGCCAAGAAACTCTGCAGAACAAGACGGGATACAGTAGTATTTTCTATAGATAAACAGGAACAAAAATTCCAAGCTCAAATCCCCCGCTTAATATTCAAGTTATCGTCATGAAACTCTTTAGAAGAAGAAGTATTGTGGTACTATATTTTATAGATAAACTGAGACAAAAGCTCGAAGCATAATTCGCCAACTTAACATTGAAGTTATCTTTATGAACAAGACTTATTGTGGTACTATATAAAATGAGACGAAAGTGTTAAGCGAGAATCTTCAACGTAATATTCAAGTTATCGCTAGATAAACTGAGACAAAAGTGTTAAGCGAGAGTCCCCAAATTAATATTCAAGTTCTCGTCATGAAACTCTTCAGAAGAAGAAGTATTGTGGTACTATATATTATAAATAAACTGAGACAAAAGTTTCAAGCCAAAATCCCCAACTTAAAATTGTAGTTATCGCCATGAAACTCTGCAGCACAAGACGTATTGTGGTACAATATCGTTTAGATATTTTATTTCCCGCCTTCAACTTGATAAGTGTATTCAATCTGCGACGTATCGCAATTGGGGGGGTTTCTGCCTTGCTTCCTATAGTTTTCAGTTTCAATTTGCGATTTCGTTTTGTGCTTTGCATTGTTTGCTTACTGTTTATCAATGCAGGAACCAAGAACCAAGAGCCAACAGCCAACAACAGCTCGTGGCAGGGCACTGGGGGTCGTGTGGATATAAATAGAGGGACACGGGACACGAATCTCCCCATCGATTGTTCGTTCGCTTTGATGTTCGTTAGTTTTGCAGGGGAGGCGAAGGTGGTGGTGGGTGGTTGAGCGAGTATTGCTTGTCGTGCTATTTTCTGCAACATCTTTTGCATTTGCGTCGCCGCCATGTCAATTAAGCCGCATCAGCTGCCCACACACACCTCCACACAGCACTCAGGCCATTAGCCATAAAACCGCACAAAGGTCAAATCCCACAGATCTATATATAGACAGCAGACTCATGCGAACTGCCGCGTCACCCCTACACACTCTCCATCATTCGTTTGGAGCAATTTGACACAAGGCGAGCTTATTTCATTATAATTGCTGCAACCAAATTGCTGCAAGAACATTTGACAATTGACTTGGAAAATTATATAATACGCGCACTATTTATTGTGTATAATTCTATAATTAGCTCCCACTCTTAATTATTACTTTTTTCGGCAGCATTTGTTGCTGTTGAGCGGATGATTCACTTCTCGTAAACTGAAACTTGCGTTTTTTCCGCCATTTGATTCATATTTTGTTGTGGCGCTGCATGCAAATGACGCCGGCGTCGAGTCGAGTTGATTCAAGTCTCTCGGTCAGTTGAGTCGAGAACTCACACTCGATTTGCATTGCGACTACGTCGAGTAATCACAAAGCCGAATGAGTCGTTTGACCAGAGCTCAGAGCGCAATCAATGTATGTGCATATTGATTGTGTTGATTGAGGGGGGGCCAAGTCATGCGTGAGTGTTTGTGTTTGTGTGCTATACTGGATCTAGGTCTGGGCTATAATTACGCGTATATATAGTATGCACACGGACAGAGATAGTGCCAATCAACGGCATAATTCAGGTGCAGCAATAGTTAATTCGACCCAACAACGTACTCTGTGTATTCGTCATACAGTTGACCCCAATGCGGGTTGATAGATTGTGGCAGAGTCGGGGGAGGCAGGGCGCCACTTGTGTGCGGTTGTGTTTTGTGCTGTCCTGTCATAATGGGGCCGACAACTTGCCGTGTCACTGCAGCTTGCGGCTTTCAGTCAGCTTCTGTTTTGTGGTCTGCTCCGTTTCAGTTCGCCTGCCTATCAGCGTTGACTTCCTAGCCTAGTTATACCCTGCGTCCATTAGCCATCTCCCAGCTGGTTCCCACAAATCTATGCTAACTCATGTAACAGTCGGAAAGAACACGTTCCTAATGCACATACTTTTTAAATACAGTGCGTAATAAAAGCTATTTAAATATGTTAGTTGATTGTACGCTTCAGTTATAGCATATTGGAAAATAACCACAGAAGTAATTTTATAACTAAAACCAACTCAAAGCTGTTTATAGCCAAAGCCATCACACATTATTGCTCATGTATTTTAACATAGTTAAATAATAATACTAAAATAAGTTGACTTTGCACAGCTCTAAACATAACATTTTAATAGCATAGTAATGACAGAAGATACTCTAAAAGCTCTTCAGAATAGCGCTTAAATACTTTCGCTGCGATATGAACAATTTATGATTTAATTTATTTACAATTTAACAATTTATCTTGAGCAAGTTTGATCATATTACAATATTGTAATATGTGTATTAGATAGCTGCAACTTTAATCAGAACATAACCATAGAAGTTTTATGTAGTACACAATTTAATGCATATTTTAACATAGTTTGATCCTATAACAATATTATAATAGATCATATACATTCAAGATTTTTGTAGCTACAAATTGAATAAGCAGATAATCATATAAGTTTTATGTAGTATACAATTTAACGCATATTTTAGAAAAGTTTGATCATATTACAATATTGTAATATGTGGATTACATAGCGGCAACTTTAATCAGAACATAACCATAAAAGTTTTATGTAGTATATAATTCAACGCGTATTTTAAGGAAGTTTGATTATATTAAAATATTATAATAGGTAAATTAAATAGCTACCATTTTAATCAGATCATAAACATTGAATTCTTATGCAGTATTCAATTTAACGCATATTTTAACAAAGTATAATCATTGAACAATATTATAATATGTGGCTTATATAGCTACCATTTTAATCAGAACATAACTATCTTACTTTTGTAAACTGGAGTATACAGTTTACAATATGTGGCTTAAGAAAGCTGCAAATTGAATCAGCAGATAACCTTAGAAGTTTTATGTAGTATACAATTTAACGCAAAGTTGTATCACATAATCATATTATAATATATAGATTACATTGTTGCAATTTTAATCAGATCATAAACATTGAAGTTTTTTAGCGTTCTTTTGTATCAAACTTAGTCTTCAATTGAAGCTTGTTATATTTATGATGTTAGTTGTTAGAGCATCTGAATGTCAGTCAGTCTTTTCAACGTGTTCTCCTATATCGCAACTCACTGTTGTGCATCCCTTTCACAACGTTATCCTGTCTGTTATGCTATTTCCAGAGCACGTCCATTAGTGTCCTCAGTGCGCTGGCAAAGCAATTGCTTTTAGCAGTTCCATTGAAGTTGAGCAAACAAGACTTCTATGATTAATATCAGCATGTAAGGCAGCTTTTACGACAACCCCATCGTCTCTTTGGGGGCGCTGCTCGATTGCTCCAATTCGGCTTGGGGGGTTGCCCCGGCACAAGCCGGAACGTGTCTGATTAACTGGCAATTTATGGCGACTGTGGAGAGCGTGTGGTCTGCGTTTATTTCGGGATGCTGTGAGGCCACTGATTTGGGCGTTTGTTGCTTGCCGCCACAACGGGGCACGTCTCATGCTGTTGCTCCGGCTTCTCCGCCTTCAGCTGGGGTTTGACCTGCTGATCTGTTTACGCAGATAACTGGCTTGTGACGTTTTCTGACGAAAGCGCGGCCATTAAGCAAACTAGTTGTGGACGCAGCCTGGCCGTATAATTTGGAGCTCTCTGGAAATGGTTGGCCTAAATTTATGGGTAAATGCGACATGAAATGGGCTGCCGCAGCAAAGTGTTGTGGCCATAAACGTGGCGAAAACGCAACACATTTTCCGCAAACAATGCGCAGCAAGCCGAATTCCAAATGCACTTGTGTTTTAGGTGGCCAATAACTAGCAACTTTCGAGTCTCCTTTCGCCAGCCAGGCTAACATAACTAAACAAAAAAATGTAACAACTTCCTGGAAAAGTTGCGTTGCTTGTTTTGGGGCGAGAGACTACCGCATGTTGTTTGTGGTGGGGCAGAGGAAGAGGAAGCGGAGGCAGTGAAAATTTGTTGAACAACAACGACGAGCATAAAATAGCTGCTTGCCTACAATTGCAATTGGGGAAGCGAAAGCATTTAACCAAATGTGGAAGGTGGCGAGTGAGTCGCTTGAGACGCCGCCGCCGCCGCCGCCACTCGAGAGTTGTGTTGTCAAAAGCGTCGATTGTGTTGTCGACGTGCCCCTCGACACAAACAGCAGCCCGGCAGCTCGGCAGCTGTGCGATGTCTAAGCTAAATTGTAGCCAAGGTCAGGGGCGGGCAAGACAACGCAAACAGTAACACAAACACACAAGCCCTGGGCATTGTTGCAGACTCTCGAACGCTTCAATTCGACGCTCAAGTGTGTGCGTGTGTGTGCGTGTGTCTGAATGAACGAATCGAGTGTGAATGAACCCGTTTCACGGCTAGTTGAATATGCCCAGCCAATGCCAATCAAGCGCGCAAGATCAAGTACAAAACGCAGTCGGCGTAGATGGCGTTGAAGCGCGCAAACACATTGACATCGTCCAAACCAAAACCAATTTCCAGAATTTCACAAGCCAAGCGAACTGTAATTGCCAACACAGCCATCACCAGCATCATCAGCAGCCGACGCTGATCAAGAGCCACACGTGCGCCTATCAGTTGCAGGACTTGGCCGGCTACAATCGAGCGCTGATGCCGCCGCTGGACAACACCGACTTCAGCGGCACGTGGCGCCATGTCAACAACAACAAGACCACCACGCCCTGCGCCTACCACCAGCCGACGAAGCCGAAGACGAAGTCGGCACCGCAGCAGTATCATCATCACACGTGTCCGCGCCAGAAGAAATCGTCCATGCTAACGCCCAACACGACGCCCACCTCGACGCTGGGCCGCCAGCAGCAGCAGCAGCAGCAGCAGCAGCGACGCTCGCGTTCCTCGTCGGCGACGACGGCGAGCAGCAAGCAGCGACGCAACAGCTCATATCATTCCTACGACGACTTGGACGCGACGTCGGCGGTGATCAATGCCGAGCGCAAAGTTGTGGCCAGCCTCAAGTATCTGTGCGCCTGCACGGGCGCCACGCTGCGCAATTTGTCGAAGAAGACGAAAGATTTGCATGCCAAGAACTATACCTACACCAAGGTAAATGCGCGAATGCATGCAAATTCAATACATACATGTTTACTTGTCTGTTTTGTGCTGTGTTCGTGTGTTCTCGTTGTTTACCGTTCACCTTTTGGGCGCAGCTGCTGTGATTCCCGGTGACGTCGCCGCCGCCGCCGCCTTTGCCTTGTGTGCTTTCATCGATTTCTTTTGCCTGCTCTAAGTCAGTGAATCGATGACGCACTGTTATCGATATGGCGCACGCACGCTGTCATCGAAGCTGCGCCTGTGACGCCATTGTGCAGTGTTGTGCAGCGTCTGCAGCTGCAGCCGTTATTATTTGCGCATTATTGGTGCTATTTGAATTCCTAATTCGTGTTTGCCAGCTTGTTAGTTGTGCTATTAGTTGTGTAGTGTGTTTTTTAATAAACATTGCGCATTTTTGACGCAAATGAAACTGAAATAAGCTGCCATAGTGCGTCATTAATTAAACAGCAGAACAAATGAAGCGAACATATGTATGTTGATGCGAGCGCCACAACAGCCGGCAGCAGCATTTAAGCAACAGCAACAGAATACCAAATAAATAACAAATAAATTAAATAAATACATACACATACACACAGTGAAAAAACATCATCAACAGCAGAATTTCTTTTTTTGGCAGCCGCCGAGAGCGACAGAGAGCGAGAGAGAGAGGGAAATAAAGTCAAGCGACTTGGCTGATCTTTTGCCGTGAATTGATTAAAAGTTGCCTTCATATTCTATACATACAGACACGCTCCGATGTATTTATTTATTTGGGGAAGTAGATTCAGAAGTAGACGGATGATGAACATACATTGTACATATTCGCTTGTATGTGCAGATCAACCACCCGAAGAAAACAGCGCACAATTAGAGGCTAAAAGTACGGCAGTAATTAGATAAAAACAATTGCCATTTGTTTTCGTGTGCTTTTTGTTGTTTTTTACTTTGAATGTAGCTTGCAGGAAGCAGCTGTTGTTTTTGTACATTTTCGCTTAATTTACGTATTAATTTAACTTCCAGCAATTGCCACTTGAGGCCGCAACACTCTCCACGAAACCCCAACTACAAAAGAGCCTACAACTATTAGTTGTTCAGCATCTCGCCAATGTAACGTAATAAAACACGATGAGTTTAAAAGAAAGGCAACAACAAACAGTCGGCAAGGCCATTTCGAAAACTTTCAGCTGTTTACAAGCTATCTCTCAATCAAATTTATGCACAATTGCACACGAAAAGAAAGGCGGCAAGTTTGTTGGGCAGTGTGAATACCCTGCCAAACTCGCGACTCGCCAGATTTTCGCGCACAATGTTTCCGTTCATCATTTACTTCCTGCTAAACTCACACATGCTGTATTTCTTATCAATTGAAAGCACAGAGATTATAAGATTGCGTGAGCGACAGTTTCCTAGACCCTTTTGGGACTGTCTGATTGGTGAGGGTATCGAGGGAATCGTAAGACCATTTTGGGGCGACCACTTAGCGGCCAAATGTTTTTGCTGCTCGCGTCTTTTTACGAAACTTTACGAAATGGGGCCAGACCCCAGACGCCCAGCAAAGAGCAAGCGAAACATTTTAGTACAACATTTGTTCATTTGTTCATTTGTTGTTGTTGTGCTGCTAGTTGTGCGTGTAATTAAAGCGCATGCGGGCCATTAATCGCTCGAACATGAACTTCGTGTATGTGCCGCGATCTCTGCAAGCACTCCGCCGATCTAGCCCACAGTATATATATATATATATATATGTTTATGTTTTGCGTATTCTGGGGTCTTTGTGGGGTCACTCAGTAAGTGGCGTTGTCATCGCTGACTGGGCAAATCTCTTTTTTTATATGCGTATTTATAAATCGGGAGGGGGGCAGCCTTTAATTTGTTTGTGGCTTCACACACTCACACACACACACAGACACACTCTCGGTTGTCGGTTGCGTGATTTCGCTTTTGTTGCTCATTTACTCAGTGTTCTGCGCGCTTATTCATGAATGCCTTTTCACGCTTCGGTATTGCACGTTTCCACCAAATTCATTACTTTTATTCCTTTTAATTTTCCACCACACACACACACACACACATACATTTGCCGCGTGCCTAATTTACATAGTTTTACATATAAACAAAGGCATTTGTTAAGCTCTGCGCTGCATGTTTGCACAATTAGAATGTTTTCTATGCTGCTGCTGCTCCACATCGGGTTGGGCCTCATAAATATTTATGTCAATTTATTGGCCATGTAATTGACGAGCACTCTGGCATTGCCAACTCAAACCCAATAGGCTAAATTCATGCTCACTACTCGTATGATTTGCGGAAACACTCAAATGCAGGAAGAACCTCTGCACTCATTAATGTTCTGTGTACATCTATTTACTCAACTGCTTACATGCTTGCTCATCATGATTAAACTGATTGTTACAATACATAGAAGACCAGCTTAAAGTGTCTTTTTTCCATTCCATTTAATACAAGCTAAAGTTGTCTTTAAACTAAAAAGCTGCTTGACTAAGTGTTGCTTAATTTACTATAATTATTTGTTTTAAAGTTTTTAATCTTTTTTTCATGAATGAGATTTGTTGATATTTAGCGTTAAACCTGTTTAGCAGCTTCTATGAAATGCGATAAGAATTCTCACAAATTTGAATACTATTTATTTTTAAGGCGCATGAGCTAGCTTTTTCCATCGAATTATGACGATATAAGAAGTTTTTAAACAGTCAAAAATTAAGAGAAATTAATAATGTTAAAGTATATTCAAGTGCTTTACAAATAAATTGAAATATCTTTGAACAGTCAAAAATTAAGAGAAATTAATAATGTTAAAGTATATTCAAGTGTTTCACAAATAAATTGAAATATCTTTGAACTTCAGACAATTACAACTTGCGAGCTGTCGGATAAATAAAGCTGAAATAAGAAAAAAGAAAATGTGTAAACACTTAAAAAATGCAGAAAATGTGTAAGCAACACTTCTTTATTGAATTCTGCTGAAAAAATGTAAGAATTCGTGGGCAGATAATTGTGAATGTGTTAAAGCCTTTTAGTGGTCTGGTGGTTCCCTTAGTCGCATGGGCCAATTAGATGGATAGATGGATATTTATTAAGCAATTAAAATGCCGACTAGCGCAAACGGACGGCAACAAATGTGCTCGAGTCAAAATATTGCCAAAACAAAAATGGACGGGAAATGGAAATGGAAAATCGAAAATGAAAATGAAAATGGTGCATGGAAATGTCCGCCAAAAACTGGGCAAAAATAAATAGGGGAAATTCTTTTTGTTGGCTGCGAGACATATTGTTTATATTGGAAAATATTTAAGATTTGCGTGTTCGTATTAAGAGAAATAATGAATTAAAAATAGTCGGAAATCGCGCTAAAATTAGCGCAGTGATTAATGGTGGCAATGAATTCAATCGATAGCCATATGAAATGTGTATATACGAGTATATGTTATGTTAGTGGTATAAATTGCAATTGAATTCGAGTCGGCACTTTGCTAATTTGACATTTTGATTGCTTTCCGCAGCCCACGTGGCGCCTCTGGGGCGAGGAGCACGAGAAGAATGCAATTTTCACGGTCTATCTGAAGAAGGTGCGCTACCACCGACCCACGCCCACGGCCAGCAATGTAAGCAATGTCGAGCAACGCAACAAGCAATTACTTACAACACTCCTTCCCCTCGCATTGCAGCAGGACTCGGATGATGAGATCTCGCACCTGGAGTGGGAAACGGTGCGCGTACGCTTCGTGAAGGCGGCGACGTTGGCGCGCTTGGTCGAGGCGCTGGCCACCGACGACGGCGAGCTGGAGTCGACGTTCATCAACGTCTTCCTCTCCACGTACCGCACCTTCTCCACGCCCAAGCAGGTGCTCAGCCTGCTGACGCAGCGCTACGATGCGCTGCACGACAAGCACACCGAGGAGCTCGAGCTGGCCCAGCAGAACGGCGGCGTCGAGGAGCAGAGCTACGACTCGCCGGCCTCCATACACGAGCAGCACAAGAAGACGCTCGTCTCGGCGCTGCACGTCTGGCTGGACGGCTTTCCCGAGGACTGGCACGAGGACAATCTGCAGCAGATCCTGGCGTTCGCCGCCAAGCGTCTCAAGCGCTCTGATCTGCACATCAAGGTGCTCAATCGCCTGGAACGCTTGCTGCGCCAGCAGGTCTATGGCGGTGGAGGTGGCGGCGGCGGTGGCGTTGGAGGGGCGAACAGTGGGGAGAGCACGCAGCTGCCGTGGCTGGCGGCGCAGGCGGCAGGACAGCAGTTCATCATGCATACGCCGTGTGGGTCGACGTACGATCTGAGCGAGCAGTTCAGCGGCGTCTTCCTCACGCCCATCTATCGGGGGCCCACGCACTTCATGCAGGCCTTCCGCTTCCCCCACGTGCCCGTGCGCCACTTTGCCGAGCAGCTGACGCGCATGGACACGGAGCTGTTCAAGCGCCTCATACCCCACCAGTGCCTCGGCCACACGTGGGCGCGCCGGGACAGCGGCGGCTCCGAGACCGTCGTGGCCACCATCAACCAGTTCAACGCTGTGCTCTTCCGCGTCGTCTCCAGCATACTCATCGACCGCCTCAAGCCGCAGGTAAGTGGCTGCAACACGTGCATGCAACAGACTGTTGTGTAGTTGAGCTACAAATTGTACTCTGCTTGCAGGATCGCGCCCTGAACATATCCCGCTGGATTGATATTGCCCAGGAGCTGCGCATGCTCAAGAACTTCAGTTCGCTGAAGGCCATCATCTCGGCTCTCAACTCCAACTCCATCTACCGGCTCTCCAAAGTCTGGGAGTTCCTGCCCAAAGAGCGCGTAAGTTGCTCGCCAAAAGCCAAAGGGAAAAGTCGACAATGCGCAGGACTAACTACACAGATAGATAGATAATCTCTCTAGATGCAGATAGGATGAAGATATGATAAGACTAACTATAGTGATCGGATAATTTTATAGCAACATCAAAGCTTAAGCTCAATTTTGATGTGTTCATGTACTTTACTAGGGTAACTTGTAGCAAATGCAAGTGTTCACTTATAAGGCGAAGTACCTTAAACAAATGTGCAATCTTAAGTCATAGATTGGTAGCATAAGATACTTAATACCTTATACTTGCCACTTACAGCTTGAAATAGTTTGATGTTTTAAATGCAGTTGCGGTTGTTAGAAGACCATTTTGAATTTACTCATGTGAGACAATGAACAATTTTGAATAGCCTTGTACTTTGATATATAAATTTAACATAGATTGTAAGTGATGATCATTCAATTTTAAAGATGACTACAATAGCTACGAACTTTCTTGTAAGCAGATCCCAATTCAATTTAAAAGTAGTGTAAATGAATTAAAATCTGTTAGATACATTTGAGGGTAGATGTCATTTCATAGTAAGAATTTAAGTTTATTTTATGCGCTCGTAATGAAATTTGTATGATGTATTTGAGAGTATATCACATATTAATGCAATATTATTAATGCAAATTATATTAATAGCAACTGTTTAACTTGTGTGTTATGCGATCGTTCTGAAATGTCCAAGCTCGTTTTGGGTTCACTGCTGAAGAGTTTTTCAAGTAAATGTTACTTTATCCTTGAGTCTTCAATTGTAGTTACAAAGTAGTATAAACCATGCAGAGATGTTCTTGCTCTTTAAGCAGATGCTATGAATAATAATAGTATTACATATTATGATCATTATTAATAATCAATTTTAATGCTCAAGCGCAACTCAAGAGCGTAAACTCTACTTAGTTATTGTAGGTTTCTTTTCAATTGCGTTGATCTTCAAGTCTATCAAGCAAGGACTAAAGTAGTAACATATTTATTTGCTCCTTAAGGGGATGCTTTAAAGTAGATGCTATAATAATAATATTTACTCTGTTACATTTTCGATTTGCATGTACAAAAACAAATTCATGTAAACTCTGCTTTACTTACTGGTTTTATTGAAATTACGTTGCTCCTCTAACAAGCCATGATTAAAGCAGTATAAGTGGTAAATAGTTTCATTACGTCTATTATTTCATTACTCTTCAAGTATATACTATTGATAGTAATAGTATTAAATTATTGCCTATTCGGTTATAATATTTGACAATAAGTTCGAATAATTCTACTCAGTTCCTTATTTGAAATGACTTTGGTCTTCTAGCAAACAATGATTAAAGTGATATCAATCATGCAGAGATATTATTTAGTTTTAAATAGATGCTATAATAATAGTACTAAATTTTTACATTTTCGATTTCAATATTAAGAAGCAAGTTGAAGTAATCTCTACTTAGATCTTTTTTAATTCCGTTGCGCTTCCATTGATCAATGATTGAAATAGTTAATTCTTGAATAGATTTCATTGTTAGACAGATGCTGCAATATTTGAATATTTGTAATATTTTCGATTTAAATGCTCGAGAGCAACTTTAATGAGTAAGTTAACTTTAATGAGTAAGTTGAAGTAATTTCCAGTTTTTTTTAATTCCATTGCTCTTCCATCAAGCAAAGTAGTTTAATTCTCGATAGATTTAATTGTTTTTAAAACAGATCCAACAATATTTATATATTTGTAGTATTTTAAATGCTTGAGAGCATTTTGAAGTAAACTCTTTTAGTTTTACTGTTCCATCAAGCAATGTCTACATACTCTCCCCTATGTCAGGTAACTTTTTCAACTTCAACGTTAAAGAGCAAGTTTAAGTAATTTCTACTTAATTATTTTATAATTCCATTAGTCTTCTATCAAGTAATTCTTAATTTTGTATAAATTCTGGATAGATCTCATTGTTTTCAAAAGAGTTGCTACAGTATTTGTAGTATTTTCGATGTCAATGTTGAAGAGCGAAAGAGAGAACTCGACTAAGACTTTTGTTTTTGGAATTCCGTTGATCTTCCATCCGAGCTCTGTTTAGTCTCCCCTATCTCATGTATCTTTTTCAACTTCAACGCTAATGAGCAAGTTGAAGTAATCTCTAATTAGTCCCTGTTTTGATTCCGTAGCTCTTCCATCAATCAATGTTTAAATTAGCATAAATCCTGGATAGATTCTCATTATTTTTAAAACAGTTGCTACAATATTTGTGGTATTTTCGATGTCAATGTTGAAGAGCGAAAAAGTGAACCCGACTTAGTCCTTTGCTTTTGCAATTGCGTTGATCTTCCAAGCGAGCTTTGTTTAATTACTCTCCACTATCTCGTGCAGATGGAGATCTTCACGGAACTGGCGCGCATCTGCTCAGAGGACAACAACGCGTGGACGCTGCGCGAGGTGCTGCGGCGCGAGGGCACCGCGAAGAATCCGCACCCGGCGGGCGACCAGAGCGACCGACACCTGCAGAAGCTGATGCAGCACCTGGGCACGCAGACGTCGCACGGCACGATCCCATACCTGGGCACGTTCCTCACCGACCTGACCATGATACACACGGCCAACCCGGACTACCTCACCGACGACAAGCTCATCAACTTCGACAAGAAGCGCAAGGAGTTCGAGGTGCTGGCGCAGATCAAGCTGCTGCAGGGCGCCGCCAACACGTACAATCTGCACGAGGACGCGCTCTTCGACCACTGGTTCGGCTCGATGCCGCTGCTGGACGAGCGTCAGGCGTTCGCGCTCAGCTGCCAGCTGGAGCCGCCGCCGCCGGCGCCGCGCAAATCGGTGGCCAGCACGAACACCTCGCTGACCAACACCACCGCCTCGTCGACGGCCAGCATTATGGGCAGTGGTGGGGGCGGCGGCGGGGGGCATGGCCATCGCAAGACTGACTCCATACACTCGAACTCGAGCAGCGGCGCCGGCTCGCAGTTCTACTGCGAGCTGAACAGCAGCAACAGCTCGCGGCACAACTCGCTGGACCGCGACGCCCACCACGCCTCCCTGATGTCCGCCTCGAGCAGCACCTCCAACCTGTCGCTGGACTCGAGCAACTCGGGCGGCCGCCAGTCGGCGCACAGCAAGCTGACGCACTCGCAGTCGCTGGGCAACGGCCTCAAGCACGCCGCACTGGGCTCAGCCAACGGCTCGGCGAACGGCGGCTCACCGCACACGCACATCAATGCACAGCTGGTGCAGCCTGCGGGCGTGGCAACGGCCGCGGCGCCCGACTTCTATATCATACGCGTCACGTACGAGACGGACAACATCGAGCTGGACGGCATTGTGCTGTACAAGAGCATCATGCTGGGCAACAACGAGCGCACGCCGCAGGTCATACGCAACGCGATGCTGAAGCTCGGCCTCGAGGACGATCCCGAGCGCTATACGCTGGCCCAGGTGCTGCCCGACAAGGAGCTGGTCATGCCGAAGACGGCGAACGTCTACTATGCCGTCAACACCAACTACAATCTGAACTTCATACTGCGACCGCGCAAGGACGACGCTGGCAAGGACGATGCCAGCTAGTCCGCGGCCGTGCCCCTGTCCCAGTTGTGGTGCTTGGGATACGAGGGCGAGGAGTGATGTAGGAGCGATTAATGTATTAATTTATTTGCGGCCTGCCGGATAAGCAGGTGGTGGTCAATTAGCCTGTAACTTTTGTAATCTCTCTCCATTTCCCCCGAGTTAGTTGAGTAGTTGAATATACTTGTATTGTGTGTACTAATTGTATTATTGTAGACTCGAAAACTGGAATAATTGCTGATATTTATAAACGATATACTTTTTACTTGATACGATCTATACATATACAACATTATTATTACGATGAGCATTAAGCGATTGATATTCAAAATGTGGTACAATAATTTTGAGGTTAGAATCGATATTATATTATGTTAGTTTAGTGCGGACTCGACTCGCTGCGAACCATTATGTATGTACTTTATGAAGCCCACACAAGCACCACGAGCATCCGTTTATATAGATATATATATATACTTTATATTGTATAGATGTTTTATTGCTGTAAATACAAGAGTGCGCATTGTAACTGCTACTACTACTGATCTAGTGTGGGTTGCACTGCGTTTTTATAGGCTCTCTACACACTTTACACTTAGGTAAGATATTGTACGAGTATGTGTTTGTATATTTAGCAGTACAGTACAATTACCACAACTATACATACGTGTATATCCAAAACCTACATTTAGGACAAAGCATATTTGATATGAGCAGCAGCAACACGAGTTAGAGAGAGCTATTATTAAATACGAAATGAAGTAAAATACATTCAACAAAATGTGTGTGTACATATAAAAACGAAGCGAACTGTCTTTTATTTCAGCAGCGGACACTTTGTGGGAACAATTAATCGAGAATATTCAAAACAGTTTGCAACTACTTTGGTATTTATTGACTGTGAGCGGATTAAGCTGATAAAGCTTGACAAGATTTGCTGCCGATTATAAAGCCATTTTTTGGAGCTTGGCTAAACTAATTTTGGTAGTTTTTGATAAGCAATCAGCAGCATTGAAACTGTAGCATTGTTCATTTGCAGACATTTTTGGCATGCAATCAATTGATATAGTTTTAAAAGTTGGAAAAGCGAGAGCTGCATTAAAGAAAGGTCTTCAGCCTGTTTAAAGATTGAAGCTGGGTGCACCATCTCGAGCTTCGGAATGAAAATATTGAATAACTTTGGAAAAAACCAAAAATTCATGGAAGATGTTTTATGTTTATTTAGACTGATTCTTTACAATGCATTTGAGTTAGTTTTTGATTACAATATCCACTAAATTTCCACCTTTCTTCTTTATAACAAAAAGTGTTCTTTTTCAAGCATTTTCCATGATTTTCTTGAGCATATCGGCCAATATATTGGCTATTTCGGTGCGAATACTCTCCTTGAGCTTGATGATGGTCTTGGGCTTGCTTATGTAAACTTTGCTCTTCCAAACTTATTCAATATTTTCATACCAAAGCTCGATATGGTGCACCCTGTATTACCAAGTGCTTTGAGCAACAAGTTTTCAAATAGTTTTGTAATTTCTCCAACGATCTATATTGAAGAAAGCAGTTCACTCCTTTTGCCTGTTGCTATGATGTTAAATGATTGAAGCTTGCTATATTATCAAGTGCTTTGAGCAATAAGTTTTCAAATACTTTTCTAATTTCTCCAACGATCTATTGCAGTTTCCACCAAAAAGTGCGTCTTTATATTGTTGAAGTCGACTTGCAGATATTAATTTAGCGTAATTTGCATAAGATTTGAAAATGTCGGCAGTCTGGCTATCGAGTTAATGAACAACACACACGAATTAGTAGCCTGTTAATGCGAGTTGATATCAAAGCGTAATTGATGCAGTGCCATCAGTTGCCTTATGGAGCTTATCATGGCGGGTAGGTAAACTAGCCGTACCTTTCGCCCGTTGAATTGGTTTATTTTGGGATTATAACTAAATTGGGTGATTCATTTAACGCGTTGCGTTTGAAAACGTAAACAAATTTCTAGGCTTACGTTGAAGAGGGTCGCTCACGAGAACCCCATTCATGGCCCACCACATCTACCTTTTTGATATCAGCAATGTCATCTGCCCGTTGGCAGAGCTTGAAACCCTTTCAGCGAACACAGCGAGGAGAGACAGAGAGAGGGATGGCGTGGGAGAGGGAGATGGCGACAAATCCCAGGGATGCTCGAATACAAGTTAACGGGTCAGCACATCTCATTACATTTGCCAAACGACGGGGCAACTAACGTCAAGACAGTAAAAGTAAGAGTAAAAGTTAAATAAATTACTTTTTGGAATTCGAGTGAGTTTTGCTTTTTTACCCCAGTTTGTTTGTTTGTCCAATTTTGTTGGATGAAAACAAGTTACACCTAAAAAGTTGCAGAGAGCGAGCAAAACAACATCTAGCCTCGTTCTCCGTTGAGCTCCAGTCGTCATTTGGTCCACACAAAACTTTAATTAGATCACTCGAATGACAAACATGAATCTCTTGCCGCAATAATAAAGGCAGCCAAACAAATTGAGATTGAGATCCCAAACCCGGACTCGTTGTGACGGCTTGGCGGGGGATTTCAGTTGACTGCTTTGAAAAGCTCTCAACCGAAAGAACTTTTTATAAACTAGTCAGTGAAAAATGGGGGAACTGGGCATGTGGTGGGGAGAGAGAGTAGAGGCGAGGCAATGAGTATGAGTATGGAAATGAGTTGAACTGACGTTGCCTGTCAGGCGCAGCCGAACAGTTGGGTGAAAGGCAGACAGAGAGAACGAGAGAGAGAGGGACGGAGCAGCAGCCCAACTAGCATCGGAGTGTGAGGTGCGACAAGTTGACAACAAACTGAGGGCAATGCTTGTAGTTTGTAGTGTTGTTTTCAACTATGCCCGCGTATGTGTGTGTGTGTGCGTGTGTATGCGGGTTAAAAGCTCCGGGGTTAACCGTGACGTCATCGTTGCGCTTGTGCAAACTATTTTGGCGTACGCATTTCGTCATAAACGAGAATAATCAATAACCTAGGCAGACACAATGACGCAGCCAACGTGACATAATTCGCTTGAGCAGCGCTAGCTGGTAAGGCGAGGGTTAGGTCGCGGGTGCCAGAGAGGGGAGTGGCGAGAGGGGGGCAGGTCGTAGGTCAAACGAAGACGTAAACAGCCTCAGCATGGAATTCAATTAGAAAACTTTGACACGACTAACGCATTCGTCGATGGTGTAGTCCATGACGACAGCGCAACGCTCAGCCTTCAACTGAAACAACTGTATGAGGCCACCCCTCCTCCTGCTCCTCCTCCCTCTCTTCCAATAGTACTCTCCTCCTCCTCCTCCTCCTCCTTCGATGTGCAGAGCACGTGTACTCGTTTGCGCGTACAATCATCAACACCTTGGAGCAACCTTCGCTCAGCCCGTTATTTTTGCTAGTCGCTGTTGCTGTTGCTATTGCAGAATATGCTGCCTGCTTTTGAGCGTGCTAGTGTGGGAAATGCAACAACGTGTCGTTCACACTCACGCCTTCAACTCTTTCCTCGCTCTTTGCGCTAGTCTCTCTCTCTCTCTCCCTCTCTCTCGCTCACAGCTTCCAAAAATGCGGGCTGTGCGTTTTGTCCTCCTGCTGCTACCTGGCGAACTTTGGTTTGCTTTGCTTTTGCTTTCGCGCTGCTCCTTTTACTTCGATATTCGCCTGGCTGTCACGCGCTTTTTTGACGTTTCCTACGATTTGCGTGTTGAGTTTTGGAGCGCGTAGGAGCGCCACACGTTGACACAAGCAGAGAGCGAGCTTTCGAAGAGAGCGACAGCGCGAGAGGGAGCTTTTCAACACAGTCTCGTTTGCTAGCCTGGTTCGTTTATCTGGTCTCGCGTTGTTGCTCTCGCTTCCAGACTTTTCGGACTATTGAGTGAGATTCGTGCAAGTTAGGTGTGCAGATGGGCGTTCGGCGGTGGGTGGTTGGGCGGTTGGGCGGCGGTGCGGGTGTGGTAGCTGCCTGGTTGGGGGCATTCTTGTTTGGTGGCTTAGTTTGCGTGCCGTTTGCTGCATGCTTTTTATAGGACACTAAAAGAAATACTAGAGCACCATAATAACCAATTAAATATTAAATACTTTGTGCAGATTATGCAGCTGCTTTCGCGGATCCACAAACTACAATTGCTTCAGCTGGGTCGCGCTCAAACCCTTTGGGGCATTATCAAGGTGGCAAGTGGCGAACGTGGCTCGTGTCGCGTACGAAAATCGCAAAGCGTTTTCATGTTCTGCCTCTTGTTTGTTCCTTTCATGTCTTTGGATAGTTTTCGTCATTCAACTACAGTTGGGTTGTTGACGTTACCAAAATTCGAGTTGCTTGGCTTCTATTTCGAACTTTCGATATTGACAAAAAGGTTCTATTTTGTTAGTTATTTGCATATTTATAGAATATACTCGCTAAAGTTAGATTTATATTTTTACAATTTCGGAATAAGGATGAAATATCTGTTACTGTTGGCTCTATCTAAATCATAAGTCATTATTTGGTATTGAAAATTACTTTATTATGTGTTCCATATATTTCCTGAAAAGCGACAAAGTTTATTGAATTTATGATTTGCTAGATTTGCAGTGCAGCATTACGTCTATATTTCGCACATACTTACACACTGTGAGTCTAGTCTGGTGTCGTCTTCGGTCTGCTGAAGTTTCTGCTGCTGCTTCTGGCGCCCATAATAAAAGTAACGAACGTAACGAAAACAATTACACGAAAGAAATCCTCAAAAAGCACACGGGACACGAGACTACACCCGCCGCATTAAAATAACAAAATCCAAACAACGCAAACTTTTGAGTGCAAACCCAACAAAACCAGAGACCAGCAGCTGAAACTTAAACTGAGACTGAGACTGAGACTGCGACTGATACTCTGAGAATGCGATTGCGAAAGCCCGTGAAACGATTCGCGACTTCAGTCGAGCTTCAGTCGCCAGACGACGACAGGGAGGTGAAATCGCCGTCGTGCGTGCTTCGGCTGCGCTTGTTGGTCTCGCACAAAGCCTACATTTTGGGGAAAAGCTTTTTGGGCCCGAGCACATATGCGAGGACGACAGCGCTGAGCCCAAGTAGTCAGAGTAGTGGAGCCACACGGTCCAGACGGGGCGCTCCGCGAACGCAGTACCCAAAACGCGCACTGTGGAAACGCAAAAGAAAGAAACAGAAAGCAAGCAGTTAAAGAAGAAAAAAAAAAAGAAAAAAAAAAGAAAAGAAGAGAGATGCAAATAGAAAGCATGAAGTATAGATGAAACTAAAATTTGATTTGTATTAAACGTGTGTCGCAAAGCGAAGTGCAAACGTTTTTGTTCGAATGCCAGCGCAAAACAAAGAAAATCAAATCGAATGAAACAAAGCCAATGCTGGAGCAGTGCTGATTGTAAATGTAGATACATTGTGGCAGCCTCAAGCCATGTGCAGAGCACTGCGAAAAGCCAGCGATACTCTGCTCGCATGTGAATGAAAGAAAAATTAGGCAGATATTTTTTTGGGTAACAGGAAATAACCTTGAAAGCATCTGCGATTCGATTGCGATTGCGATTGCGATTGGCTTGGCCGTTGCCGTTGCCTTTGTGACTTCAGGAGGCGAAGGCGAAGGCGAAGGCGAAGTGGGAGCGGAGTGCGTGTGCACTAAAAACAGAGCGTCGCACAACATGGCGTATGGGTAATGAATGTGGTAGCTCGACATATGCAGTTAATGTGCGAGACGGCCGTGTGTTTCAATATTCGCACACATGCACCGTGCGTGTGAGTGAGTGTGCGCGCTTGTGTGCGTGCGTCCGTGCGTCCGTGCGTGCGTGTCTGAGTCGGGTTAGTGTACACACTGCGTATGTGTGATGGTGCCAAATAAATTATTAAGCGAATTAATGCACGTAAATACTTGAGTCTCCACTATTTATCGTATCGCATCGTATTTATGTGGCATTCAACAGCAACAGCAGCAACAGCAACCACTTCGATGACGCATTCGAGAGTAGGGCAGAAGGTTAAATTACAATGGCAGCGACAACAACAACAACGACAACAACGACAACGACAACAACGGCTACTGTCGAAATTCGCCACGTACAGTAATTCGGACTCGGGTTCGGAGTCGGCGGAGTCCGAAAACATCAGCAGCGATACCAATACCGAATCGCAGCACGCAAGTTGGCGATTTATAGGCGTGCGACCAACTATAAGCAGCTCCAGCCTCAGCCGCAGCTTCAGCTTCAGCTACAGCTCAGCCGCTCAGCTCACGAGGAAGCTTGGAGCTGAAACACCACCCGCAATAACAAAGAGGCTGGCTGGCTGTTGTTGCCCGTCGTGGTGAATTCGGCAGCGGACGGACAACAAACAACAAAGCACAGCAATTAGCAAAACACAGAAGACAGAAACACACAAAATATGCGAAAATACGCTAACTAAATGCAAACATTAACGCAACTAACTTGTTTTCCAAAAACTCTGCAAAAGCTAAAATATTAATTGAATTTGCCAGTGAGCGAGCGGGCGAGATACAGAGTGCGAGAGAGAGAGCACGTGAGTGTGCGAGAGAGCGACTGACAGAGGAAACTTACCACGAGTTGGCCTCTCCGCTGCTTCTGTCGCTGGCAACGTTCTGAAGAAAACTTTCACTCTCGGCACAACGTGGCGGCGGGCGGTGCGAAAGCATCGAGCAGGAAGCGCAAAAAGTGACACACAAACACACTCACATACAGCGAGGCGCGCAGACACGCACACGCACACGCACACACGTATGCATATGTGTGTGTGTATGTAGAGAAATGAAGCAAAGGGGAGAAGAGAAAGGCGAGCGAAAACGAAACTAAACAACACGAATATCCGCAGTAGCAGCAACTTTTGCATGCTAGCAGCAGCAGCAGCAGCAGCAGCTGACTGCCTGCAGGAAGCGTGCCAGGACAGCACGACAAGAGGACAGCGCCAGCGTAGGTGGACGCGCAGGAGGAGCACGAGCTGCTGTAGCGGCCATAGCCAGCAAACTAGCAAACTAGCAAACAGCAAACAGCGGACAGTCCGGTGGTCTTGCCTGCTACTGCGCTGTCACAGCCATTGAATAGGCCTCTGCAGCGCGAACAGTGGGACAACACAGGATACAGGGCGAGCACACACGCAACGCAATTTTAATGTGTCCTTAGAATTTCAAACAGGTGAGCGACACTCATTGAGGAAGTAACACCACACAAAAGAGAAGCTGAAACAAAAACCCGATTCAATGGCGCATGGGAAACCAACTAAAAGCCCTGCAAACTTTATCAAATATTCCCCACTTAATTGTGCAACTGAAACCGAAAAGCGTTGCGAGGAAATACGACCATCGAGTGCCTGTCTATTCAGCTCGCAGATTGTGCCAAAGTATCAAATTCAGCACAAGTGTGCACGATTAAACGAATTCCGATTGCGCAAATCGATCAAATGCTTCTCAACAATGTCCAGAGTTGAAGTGTGATTTCGATTTGATGCGAGCTACTCGTAAAGTAAATACGAGTAGATTTCCGTCTTGCTTTCCTCAAAAGTTGCCAGCTACTGTTTAGCTGTGTGCTCACCAAAGCCAGTAATGAAATATTTGCTCGGCTCAATATCGAAATTCGTTCTAAGAAACAACTTACTGCAAAAGCAATTAGTTTAAACTTGTGGCGTCTTTGCTTTAAAATAACAAGTATTTTAGAAAATATGCAACTTTTTTGTTGACCACTGCGTATACGTAATGTGCCGTATACTTAATAATTTCGGCTTAAAACTAACATCGCTGTAAGCAGTCAGCTTTGTTAGGTTCTTAAGTTAATAATGAATACTTAAGTATATATAGTATTTGTATTAAAACGTCATGCCATTACTTAGTATAAATTTTCCTTCTCCTTTCATTTTAAACCGTTGTAATGTCAACTTGTAAAATGCCAATTTGAGCTGCATGAAGAAGCAATTAGTTTGAATATCAATTATTTTACAAAATCTTTACATTCTGACAGTTTCAGCTCAAAACTAAAATCTGGTTAAGTATTTGAATAGTTGAATACTAAATGAAGATTCCAGTCAATATATCGTACTTGTATAGTCAAATTGAATATGAGCAAAAGTTATGATATTACTTGGTATAAATTTCACAAGTCAAAGAATGTCAATTTCAGCTGCATGAAGAAACAATTAATTCGAAGTTCCATCTTCAATTTAAAGTAGCAAGTATTTTAAAAATCTACGCGTTTAGCTGCCTAAGTATGCTCAACAAATATGCATCTTATTTTAATGAACTCTGCGTATACGTAATATGCCGTATGCTAAACAATTTCACGATAAAATTGAATACTTAAGTATATATATCATTTGTATTGAATAGTTAAATTGATTCTGAGGAAAAGTCATGCCATTACTAGGTATAAATGTCGCTTATACTTTAATTTTAAGCCGCTGTAATCGCAACTCGAAGAATGGCAATTTGAGCTGCATGTGCTCAGGGCTTTGCAAGGACACTTTGAGTGCTCTATCAAATTGCTGTTGTCTCACTATTTTGCCAATCACATGTGGCGTGTGGCACCGTCATTGAGCCATTTATCATGCGGGCCTACCTTGCCGCTGTTATTTATGTTGCGTTGTCAACGGAGCTGGCGGCTGGCGGCTGGAGGGAGATGGAGGGGGATGGAGGGAAGGAAATTAATAACGTAAGCGCTGTGCGCTGACATCGACGCATAAGTAATAGTTATTTAATGAGTTTTTAGGTCAGAATGTTTGCCAAAAACTTGTGTGGCGCCAGAGGGCATTTAATTAAAATTGGCGCCTAATTAAACGTCAAACGTGGTGCTCGGCGCACGGGGCGAATGAGTGATTTGCATGACTTCCAAACCAATATCCTGTCGGGCTGTGCGATTCGGCGTCCATGGCTTTCAATTTCAAAATACAAATCACCTCTTTAGCAGCTGTCATTTCCCAGCATTTGCATGAGCCTCTCCTCATTAATGGCAAATGAAAAGCGAGCTCGAGTCTGCGGAAATGCTCATGTTCGAGTGCGATTTATGAGTGTTGCCTGATTGATGATGCCCAGCGCCAGCTTTTGTCCAAATTATTTACCGTACCCACGCAGAGGAGCGTCGTGCAACGTGCATCCCCAAGGATGCAGCAAATAAACTCACATTTATTTTGTTTTGTTTTGTTTTGTTGTGTTGTGTGCGCGCTCTCACTTTAATTGCTGGTCGAGTTTTTAATTGCAACTGCGTTGAGGTTTCGAGTGCGCTGGCGAATCGAGCGAGACCGCGAGGTGCCGAGAATCGTGTGAGCTGGCGTCGAGAGCTGTGGCGCCACCACCGCCAATTAGTGTGCAATTTATGCATGCGAAATGCGAGCTTTAATTGCCGACAAGCTGCTGCAACAGTGCAGTCGTCGTCGAGGATCGTCGAGGAGGCAGTCGAGTGTGCCTAACTCCAAGCGGGCTGCCAATTGATGGCTGCCACAACAGCTTGCCACTCGGTGTCCTCCAACAGACCGTGCATTAAGCAAATGACAACAAGCTGCAGCAAAGGCGAGTCCTCACTGTCTGCCAAGCATTGACTTCAAAGTAATGCAAATTCTGTTCTCACACTAAGTTTTTAAGTAACACTTTCATTGTAGTCAAAACAGTTGTCACAAATCTGCTTTCTAATATAGACATCATAAGTGAAATCAAGACGACTCTTGCTTGAGGCATCAATCAAATCAATATATTATATTTGAGGATACATCTATAATGCAGCTGTAATTGCCTTAACGATATGCTGATAGAATAATCATAGTGATTGTGTTTGTGGCAGTAGAAGAGTAGTATCTTCGTAATTATACTTTTGGCAAGGGACGAGCGCGACAGAGTTTCAATTGTGGCAATAGAATTGAGCACTCGACAGCGAGCTAAATGCGAAATCAATAATACAGGCAGTCGAAAGCATAATTCCACAATCCAAATTGACATCCAATAATAAACAATGCGCGGCTTCCAATCATTATAATCGGTTATTCGCGTGGCTCAGGCGGGATGACGGGACGCGTACTCGTAATAAGGCCGCAATTAGTGTCAATGATGGATTCGATAAGGATTTGAGTTGTGTGAACTAAAGTGCGCTTAAATGGCGGGGCCTAAAAGGTTACCAATTCTTCTTCTTCTGCTTCTGCTGCGGCGTGTCCTTTTTTGCCAGCGCTTGTCTGCGTTCGCAATCAAATTGAAAAAGTTGTCGAGGCGAAGGACGCAGGGCGAATCGCAATTCCACTTTTATTAATATTTCTATTTGCCTATGCGTTTTGCAGTTCGCTCTGTCTCTCTCTCTCTCTGCGACACTCAATGGAAAACTACTCAACATTCTTAGTGTGTGTGTGTGTGTGTGCTCCATTCTTCCTCTTTTCATGTGTAAGCTCTTGCCACATTCCCCATTTCGCATTCAGTGCTACACAGTTTCAATGGCAGCGCCAAGGCTGAGTGGCTGATGCCGAGAGCATTCGTATTAGGACAGGATACTTAAAGGACCCACACAAATGATGTTGTAAGGCGGCATTCAGAACTCAACTCCTTGTTCGCCTGCCATTGAAGTCCTTGTCCAAAACTAAAGTCTTAAGTGAATTAAGAGCAAAACTTGTAACATTTTCTTTACCTCGTTATTGCTGTCTGCCTCCCACTCTCTCTCTCTCTCCCCCTCTTCCTTCTCTTCCTGTCTCCCAGCGGACTCTCAAGGTTTTTGCACTTAATGAGCGGCTCTTCGGCGTGTGAAGTGTTCGGAAGTTGAGTTCGTAAATAAAAAAGGATTACTTTTATGGCCCCGACCAGCGCCCAGTAAATACCTATTAATGATTTTTTCCCCTGGCCACCTGCTCGCCTCATTCCACCTGTCTCCTGTCTCCCGTCTCCTGTCTGTGTCAGTTGCTCTCTCTCTCCTTTGTTTCGCTTTCAGTTCGAGTTCCTGTTTCAGTTGCTGTTGCTGTTGCGTGGCCGAAAGTTCAAGTGTGCGGCGCATACTTGCTCTTTTAATATAACAAGATTGATTGTTATGGGTTGGCTATGAAACCAATCTAACCACAACAGTGCACACAGCCTGTCACTTGGGCTGCAGGCAGCGAGCCAATGGCAGCCACTTAATGATATTTCGGAGTCTGTGCCAGCGCGAAGGCAACAGCTTGGTCAAGGATAACGAAAGGGTCGGATATTGGCTGGCATGCATACACATTTATATTTCATGCCAGCCAAAAACCAGCAATTTTCTCTGTTGGCACGGCGCTCCATTATTAATTTGTATTGCCAGCAATTAAAATGTTTTATTGCGCCTACAAAATGAGCCATAAATTCCAGGCACTAAGAGATTTGCATTGTTCAGAACTTGTAGAGTTTATGCTAAAAAGTCTATTCAGTCAGCCACAAATTACGCTAAACACTCTCCAGCTAATAACTGAGAACTCTCTTGTAATTCGCGCTGCAGAAAGTTATCTAAGCGTAAAGATATATATATCGATTTATGAATATATTTACCACAATTTGTGCTTGGAAAGCAATTTAATTATGGTTCATTTTCATTTCACACACTTCAACTTTTATTTAGTGTCGCAATAAACTTTGAACGCTTTTCACTGCCATGATTATAGTTATTTGAATTGAATTTGCGACGCTGAAATGTCCATAGATTTTTAGAGTCCACAAAACACGATTAATATTCATGAAGTGAAGACATTCAAATGATTTCTAAAAATAAACTAAACCGTTTATTTGTGCAGTAAACTAGTCCAGCTGCCCTTCGATTCTGGGCGTTGTGCTTGGACCGAGATGACTGATTTAGCAATTTGTTAACGCTTTTAAAGTCCATTGAACTAAAAGTTGAGTAAGCTGTAAACTTTATTTGCGTTGAACAAGCACAATTCTAGTTTATCGCCGGCACTTGACTGGCAGGCGGACACAGCGGTAGTTTTGTGCAAAGGACACGTAAAGCATTGCACATGTCGCAGAGAAGGAGTTGTCGCAGGGAATGGCAAAGGGAATGTCCTCGGCGCTGGGCTGTTCTGTTTGCGCCTACGCGACTTTGTTTCTATCCATTTGTCTGAGTGTGTCTATAAGTTGCGTGAGTTGCTGCTGCTCTCAGACATAGACATTGTACACACTCCATAGTTGTCTATCGTCTGCCGCTGCCGCCGCTGCTGCTGTTGGCTCGAGTGTGCCTTGCTAACCTGCACTCATAGTTGTTAAACTAACTTTCGTGACTGGACAGAGTGTGTTGAGGAACTGGCGAGGAGCTGGAGAGGAACTAGCTAGACTGCCAGTTGGCTTGCGTCTCACTGTCCGTCCGTCCGTCTGTCTGTCTGTCTGCTGACAGCCAACTTGGCGCACGCTTCGTCCTCAGCCTCGTCCTCTCGCATAGTGTGTAGTTTCATTTGCCTTTTACATTTCCACATTTCCACATTTCCTCCTTGGCTTGTTTGCGTGTTTGTGCATAGGCAGCGTCGACACGACGTCGACCTACTGCGCGAGACGCCGCTTTGCATATTTATTTTATTTGATTTGCTTTAGTATTTTCTCGTTCTAGTCCCCCCCCCCACTCCCGTTGGCAGCGGACACGCCTTTGCTTCGCCCGTTGCCTTGCATAACGCGACGTGTGATTAAAAATTCGTAATTTGTGCGCTTCCCTAGTCTGTTTCGTATTTATGTCTATTTTTATTCTTATTCATACTTTTACTTTTCTGCCTATTTTTTTTGGGGCACATGGCTTTCTTTGTGTCACGCGGCAGTCTTTTCATTATTTAGAGGAGCATACCTTAAGGCGTTCAGGCACGTCAGGACATTCCCAAGTTAGGGGCGATTCTCCACCCTGCGCAGGCAGTTGAACTGCGACTGTCCCGCTTCTGTTCGCTTCTCGCTTTTTGCTTTACGCTTTCTGTTTGCTGCTTTTCGCATTTCTCATTTCGCTTTCGGAGCGTGCTTCTCGCTGCTTGCCGTTTTTTTCTTTTTTTTTTTTGTCGTGCTTCATTAATATTTAATTAAAAAATCAATAGTTGACATGTAAGTCAGCGACTTTTCGTGCCTGTTTGTTGCTTGCTTGCTGCTTGCTGCTCGCTGCTCTCGTTGCTGTTCTTGCCTCTGCTGCTCACATACTCGTACTTGTATTACGTACACTTTTCAAATACCTTGGCTGTCCTAACTTATGCATATGCATGGCGCATATCTTATTACAACAGATTTTCTTTGCCTTCCCTGTGCGGCCAGCTACGTGACGCTCCACTTTTTTAAAGCCGCGCCACCTTTTGCACAGTTCTTCGTCTTCGTCTTTGTCGGCTTCCTCCCGACGGCAAATTGAAAAAAAAGCGAAACATGAAAAATGTGTTGCATACCCAAAAGGCGCGTCATAAGAAATTCTTACTATCAGCATTAGTTACCGTTACAGACGGCGACTACCGCTACAAATGGCGAAATCAACATATTCTTTTGACAAATTCCCGTACTTCTTGGCAGCCTGCACGATAAGCTGCCCAGCACTTCCTCATGACCACAATGGTTGTTCAACTCGCCAGCATTGCAAATCGAGTATTAGTATTCGACTGTGGCATACCCTGTGCTTAAATCCATCCCACGCGTATGCAGAAACATTCGCAGACACGTCCGCAAGCGCATAAATACTCAAAGAGTTGTGTACGTGCTGAATGTGGACTCTAATTGATAGCATTAGGAGTGCTCTTTCAATTCGGCAAGGAAAAGCTGCTCTCCGAATTGAAAATTTCCAAATTGAAAATGTTGCGGATTCCTGTAGCTTAACACATATCAAGGGAAATATATTTGCCAGGAATTTAAAAATATTCTAGTCTTTTTCAATTGTGTTCCACTTTATTTCTTATTTTCTAGGAGTGCTCTTTCAATTTGGAAAGAAAAGCTGCTTGAATGAATTGAAAACGTTGTGGATTGCTTAACAAATATAAGGGGCAACATATTTGATAAATAGAATATTTTGTGGCACAGTCTTTTTCCTTTGTGGTAGCATTCGGAGTGCTTTTTGTTGTATCTTTTAAATTGAAAATTTTCAGATCACTCTAGCTCAACACATATAAAGGGAAGTATATTTCATGAATATAATAATACTACATATATTTTGAGACACAGTCTTTGTCTATTGCGATGCTTAGGAATATTTGTGATATCTTTTAGGCTACTAGCTGAACTTACTGGTATTTTAATTCTCATTTTTCTTGGAGTCTAATTCATAGCATTAGGAGTGCTCTTTCAATTTGGAAATAAAAGCAGTTTGAATGTGTAAATTGATAATGTTGTAGATCTCCCTTGCTTAACACATATAAAGGGAAATATATTTGATCAAAAGGATAATATTTTGTGTAGTGTTTCAGACACAGTCTTTCGCTTTTGTTGAAGTAGTATTAAGAATGATTTTTCTTGAATATTTTTAATTTGAGAACGTTGCAGATCACTCTAGCTTAACACACATTTAATTGATGAATATATTTTGAGACACAGTCTTTGTCTTTTGCGATGCCTAGGAATATTTGTGGTATCCTTTATCTGAACTCACTTCTATTTTATTTCATATTTCTCTGGGAGTCTAATTCTAATTCTAATTCTAATTATTAAAAGTGCTTTTTCTTGAAGATTTTCAAATTGAAAACGTTGCAGATCAATCTAGCTTAACCCATATAAAGAGAATATATGAATATCATGATATTACATATATTTTTGAAGCACCGTCTTTGTCTATTGCGATGCCTTGGAATATTTGTGGTATCTTTTAGGCTGCTAGCTGAACACACGCTTTCAGTTGGTTTTTTGTTGACTTCCTGACTGCCAGATACTAATGATATTTGCTAACTTTGTTGCAGAGGCAATGCTTAATTACGTTTTAAAAATCAATACAGTTAGCCATGATATGTTGTTCAACTCGCAGTTGGTCAAACAGTCGCTAACTTTGGCGTTTGGTTTGTCTGTCATTCGGCCTGGGCGCGTGTGTTTGTAGTAAATTTCGTTATGATTATTAGCAGATTCGCACACACACACACACACGCGCGCACTTTTGTGTGTATGTGTTGGTGTAGTACTCGTAACTCAGCGTTCGGTTCGCTTAAATAGCCAACGGGCTCTTGTGCAGGTAATTGAGCTTTAACATGCTCAAAGCTTATTAATACATGTACGTGAGCAGTATTTGGGAGTGTCTGTGTGTGTGTGTGTGTGTGTGTCTGTCTGTGTGTGTGTATACGTTTACTTTATGGAGCTTTGTTTTGTTTGGCTTGCGTTTATTTTTATTCAATGTTGTTGTTGCCGTTGCTGCTGCTGCTGCTGCTGCTCGTGGTCTTCTGCCCAGTTGAGTGTGTTATGTGACATAATTATCCCACAGGCTGAGAGCTCAAATCCCCTTGGCAATCGTCGGCCTGGCCCGGCCAGGCTTGTGTAGCCGTGTTCGCATGCCTCTGCACTTATTCTGTCTTTTATTTATTTGCTGCTCGCATTAAAGTTGGCATGCGAGCCACTTTAATTTAAATGCGTTTGCTTGTTCAACACACAACACAAGTCGTGGCGTCGATCTCATGTTTTGCACGCTCCCACCCAGCTATCTGGCTTGCGTTGGCTTATGGCAATCTTTTAGATGTCAGATCTTTAAGATTTATTGACAGCAAGCGGAAATGGGCGCACACACACTTACACAGACACACACAGGCATTCACAAGCTGACGTGTGTCTGTGTGCGTTGTGCTGCGCTACCTTTTTTTACGCGCAATTAACCCAGTTACAAGTTCGACATGCCGCAAACCAGACACACACATACACAAACACACACACAGCGACAAGCTCGTGCACACACACATAGACATCCTGCATTTATCATAATTACTTCCCAGAATAATTTTTTTTTGTGCGCAGCCCTGCCAAAAAATACTGCTGAAAATGTTGATGAATGCTTCGGGTACAGCGCGTTCCCCACGCGCACACAGACACACACACATGCAACACGTCGCACGCAGAGGCCTCAGAGTCACGGCCCCCTGCCCAGCGAAAAAAATGAGCGTTAAATTTAAAAAAGGCAAAAGAGCGCAATACTGAATAAAATGGAGGCAAAAAGGCGGACTGGCGGTCTGGTGGACTGGCGGACTGGCTGACTGCTTAATGTTTTAATATGCCTTCAGCAACTATTAAGAGGAGTCGGCATTAAGTGCCAAGCACATATGAAACATCAATTATTTATAAATAAAAGCGCAGCTCACTTACGCACAAAGTATTTTATAGCGTACTTATGGCGGCGCCAGCGACGACGGCAATCAGCAAGCGTCAAGGGGAGTGAGCGAGACAAGTGACAGGCGACAATGAAGCCAAGGCGGCAACAACTGTCCGGACATAATTGTGCTTGCAATTATTTCAGAAATGCAAACAAGAACAGCAACAACAGCGACAGTGAGAATTGCAGTTTAGTGTCAGAGCAGAGCAGCGAGCGAAACGATAAGGCGAATAACAAATAAAGCAGCCACAGATAAAGCGAGGCAACACACAAGCACACGACGCTGGCGACGGCGACGGCGGCAATCACGAAATGCAAATGCCGAAAAGCAACAAAAAAAAACAAAAAAACGAAGAGCGAGACAGCGAGAGCAGCATGCATGTGTGCCCGACTCTCTGTGTGTGTAAAAGTTATTTTTCAAATCAAACAAAAACCAAGCGGCCATTGACAATGACAATAACGAAAACAACAACAAGAGCAGCAAGAACAACGACAGCCAACCAGACACAAAAACAAAGCACAGTGGAATCGAAATGGCAAACATGTAAAAGAATAAACACACACACACAATAACGACTGGCAATCACTGCATAGCGAGTTCGCCGAACATAATGCAACACTGTTTTGCATTGCAGGCTATCGATTGACACATCGATTAACTCGCGCGGCGTTAATTAATATTTGCTGTGTGTGTGTGTTTGCTTTTGTTTGTGCGCTGGCTGGCCACACTGTGCTGCTGTTGCCGCCGCCTGGCACAAAACCAGAGTAACAAATTCCAAAAATGTCACATTGCGCACATGAAAAATGTCCTTGTGACAGCGCAGCGCCAAGCGCCAAGCGTCGAACGCCAGCCTGTGGCCTGGTATCCAGTTAGTCAGTGTGAGTGTGCGAGTGTGCGAGAGTGTGTGTGTGTGTGCATTGTTGTTGGCTTTGCAAAGCAAGGTCATGAGTAAATACGCTGGAGCATGCTGTTTATTCTACAACAAAGCCAAGCGAAGCACAAAAAAATACACATACTCACAATTTATTGTTAAACATACAAATGCACGTCCCTCCACACACACACACACACACACATACACTTGCTGGCGTATGTACACATACCAAATATGGTAGCCAGATGCTTCTTATTGATGTCACACACATACATACATACTGACGATATACAAAATACATGTGCAGATGGAAATACACATATGTATATTCATTCGTTTGGCTGTATTGAGTGCTTACTTGCCAATTTGTAGTGGAAACAAATGCAAATGTGTATCCGTAAATCAAAAAGGACATTATTGGCTGCTTGTTAGGGCTAAGCACTATTGCTTGCCATTTACATATGCGTACAATATGTACACACACACATATACAATCGCGCGCTTTACTTGCCTTTGATATTTCAAATGACCGACGCATTGACGTTGGCCGTCATGAAGGCATTTACCATTTGCCATCGACCATTTACCATTTGCCACTTGGCTGCCAGAGTGCAGTGGTCAAACAACAATAAAATAGCACAATAACCGAAAAGCAAGCAGTTGGGCAAACACGGCTTGTAACATGTTGTGCCTTAATAACTTAAGCGACTCATTATTGAAATAACACTTGCTGCTAGCTGTTTGTCGAGAGGCGCAGTTTGGCAATTTACGAAACTCCATCGACATTTACAATTTCAATAGTAGAAAATGGGAATGTTGTCTATAAGGTTTTTGTTTATATTAACTTTGCATCATACGCCTTGCTTCCAATAAAGAAAACCCTTTTAATATCCACATTCATCATACGCCTAGTACGCTCTTCAAACTGTTCTTGCTTCGTTGATTGTCAAGTACCTGGTCACTGAAGGTCATAGTAGAACAAACGGTAAATTGCAGACAATATCAATACTATCAATATAATTTCTTTAACTTGCCAATTGGCGATTACGTGTTTTTCTTCTTATCTAAGCAATTTGATTGATTGCTTTATTTAGCCGTTTAGTCGTTTACGATTCGAAACACGCAAACTAACTGCGGTTAATCAAATCAACAAAATGCTGCCTCAAATAATCAAGCAAAGTGCGTTTGCACTTATTAAACTGGTAGCAAACTTATGACATTTCTATGGAAAGGATTATAGACAAATTGAATGCGATTTTTAGATATTTTTGAATATAACAAAAACTAAACAAATTTCGCAGCTTTGTAACAAGTTAAAGCAAACAAAATAATGAACGCTGAAAAGCAAGATGATTACACAAATATTGTTTCTAAATGGAATCAAATTTGAAGCACTTGCAACTAGGTTATATGCAAATCTTGCGATAATGCTGATTGACCTATTGTCAGAATAGTGTTTTACATTTGCATTTTTGGCTTTTGTGCCGCAGCAGATAATTGAATATTTACCAAAATGATCAATCGCGCGCTGCAGCAGCGAGTGCAAATAGTGGACAAAGAGGGTTCGTAGTGCTGGGCAAACAATATCAGGTGGCAGATACTAGAAAGGCTCCGGCTGACTGAGTGCCAAAGTGTGAGCTGGGCAATTTTGTCTGTGAATTTATGAGCGACGCTTTCCGCTGCTGTCGCTCTCGCTGTATCCGCTTGGGCGAGATAGAGCTGGTGTGTGTTGGGGCTGGGGGCTGGGGGGCTGATGGAAGAGGGACTGGCATTGTTTGGGCCAAAGTTGGCATATGCGCATGAATAATGAAGAATGAAGAATGGAGCGCAAGGGGTGCAAGTTCTTTCTATTGATTTCGAACACACACGCGGCGCGGGCCCAACAAAAGGATGGTTTTGTACCCAGTTAGCGGCAGCAGTCAGTCCAACAACTGGGCCACACTTCTGCGTATTCAAATGTGTGTATCTCTCTCTCTATCTCTAAGTGTGTGTGTGTGTGTGAAAACATATGACTCTGGAGATTAAGCCATTGTTTGTAATGGGAACCGCAGCTAGCGTCTGGCTGAGCTGCGGCTTAGCGACTGCGTTCGCAAACAAAACAACTTTTCGCAAACGCGGCTAGAGCATCGCCGACTCTTAAATACCACTGCTATTCACTACAATTTTAATGAACCATTTGAATTATGCATAAAGTGAGTGGCTGAAATGCTGTGCAGCAATTTCAATTAAGCCAAAACAATTTAATTGCAGCAGATTTGCAAGAATACTGTCATTTTACAATAACTATGCAATGAAGATGTCATTAAAGAGTTATTCTCAGTATACATGAAGTCTTGAACTCTATTTCCAATTTGGAAACAAATGAACTCCATTGCCAATTAAGTTGGTTAAGTTTTGCTTTTGAGCATTCAACTCTTTGGCACGCAAGACATTAGCATACGACTAACTGGCTGATTTACTATATTTAGTGCGTTTAATTTATGACATTTCCCGCTGCCAGCTACGCAAACTCCCGCCAAGCTTGTTGCCGTCTAGTTGAGTTATATACGCGCAACGCGCAACTGAAGTTGGGAGCCAGTTTGGGGGCATAGCCTATTTTCCGTTGTTTAACCAGACAACTGCTGCCGTCGACTGTCATCATTAACTTAGCTTCTTCTCTTCTCTCGACAGCAGCGCCGACAGTGTAATGCGCCTTGGGGGCAGTGGTATACCATACGACGGTGACCCCCTGACAATGAGCGCAGCTGGCAATGACTATGCCGAATTATGCGATCTTGGACCCTCACGCTGGAGTGCACGCGCCTATGGTTACCATGCAACAGCGGCGGCGAATGCGGCCGGTATCGGTATCGGAGGCATTGGCGTACCGGGCGCCACCCAGTCATCGTCGAGCGTGCCCACGGGCGGCTCAGCCGGCCTCAGCGCCCACCACTTGCGCAGCAGCGCGGCAGCGCCCAACAGTTACGAGGCCGAGGACATTGGCCTGGCCTTCGGCATGATCAGTCCGCCACCGGGCAGCGGACACGGACAGGGCGCCCACGTGGGCCACTACGGCGCCAGTGGCGGCGGCATTGGCTCCCGTGTGGGCAATAGCACCAGCTCGCTGCGTGGCAGCGGCGTCGGTGTTGGGGCTGCGGCGGGCGGCGGCGGCAGCGGCGGTCGGTCGGGGCTCTACTACTCGCCGCCGGGCACTTCGTACACAATCATTGAGCGACCACATTCGCCGCACTACTACTACAACTCGGCGGGCGTGCCGACGAAGGGCGGCTCGCTGCCGGGCCGCGGCTCGGCGTACCTCAGCTCCTCGCCATCCAGCCACATGGCGGCGGGCACGGCGGGCACGCTGCCCACCTCGACGGCGGCCAGCGGTCGCCATGGCGCCGCGGCGATGGGCAACGGCAACAAGAAGCGACCCATATCGCCGGAGCAGGTGCTGCGCATGTTTGGCGCCACGCAGTCGTCATCAGTTCCTACGAGTAGCTACCACTACAGCAACGGCGGCACGCGCGATCGCGACCGCGAGCGCACCGGGCGTCGCAGCCCGGCCAGCAGTCCGCCCTCGACGACGCATCAGGTGAGTCGCTCAAATCAAAATTGATTACTTTTCATTTGCATGTTCTTGGCTTGCAGATCTATCGGGATCGCGAACGAGATCGGGATCGCAGTGTGCCCAACATACACGAACTCACGACGCGCACTGTTTCCATGTCGCGTGATCAGCAAATTGATCATGGTTTCGGCATTTGCGTCAAAGGAGGCAAAGACTCAGGTACGCTCTAAATTCGTCGTACTTCATTTACAGCGCCCGCCTAGAAGTATGCTGCACTTTTTTCGACATTGATTATTCTTGTAGTGCAACATTTGCCGTCACTCCCAGACGTTTATTCGCACTCCAGCTGCTGTTGATTCGTTGTTCCGCCCAGTTTACTTCAAGTGCAACTGCTTTGGCCTTTCTCGCACACGTGCCAGAGTGTGTGGAGCTTTTTTACTATTTCATGCAATTTAATTTTCAATTGGATTTTATTGTCTGTCGATTCGTTTGGCCGCTACAGCTACAAATCGCCAGCAGCAGCAGCTTTGACATTTTGCAGCGCATTTTGCAGCTGGCCACCTCGTCGCTGCCCCCCCCCCCCCTGGCATCTGCCACATGCCACCAGCTAGCCAGCTGTGGCCCCTCCACACACTGTCGGCCATTTTATTTTTAGTTCTCAACGTGCGACGGCTTTAAAATCGATAAAAAATCTATTTAAGTCACCAAGCCCTCTATACGAGGCCCTTCCATCTATCAATTTATCGTATCCATGAACTCTCGCTCTGTCTCCGCCCCTCGCGCGCCCCGCTTCGCTCTTTCTGTCTGTTTTCACTCGGCTGTGCAGCTGCTTTCAGGCCAGGCACACACGTGCTTTATAAATTAAACATAAAATGGTTGCCACACTCACTCACACACACACAGTTGCACACCTTTGGTCGGGCTTAATGAAAAAGGCTTACAAAAACAAAAAACAAACCAAAAAGCAGAAAAAAACGGCGACGGCGACGGCGACAGCGACAGCGTTTAAAAGAAATGGGACAAACTGTACGACGGGCGAAAGGTGTGGCGGGCTGTGTCTTTTATTAAAAGTTTAATACGCACCGCTTGCTAATTGATTTTGTGTGCTTTTCTTCTCCATTTCGCCACTCACCACACCCATCTCTCCTTGTCTATTTTGCTCGCTCTCTTTTTTTGGATTTTTATCGGCAGGCTTAGGTGTTTACATCTCACGCATCGAGGAGAATTCGGTGGCGGAACGCGCCGGCTTGCGACCCGGTGATACAATCCTAGAGGTGAACGGCACGCCATTCACTTCAATCAATCACGAGGAGGCGCTTAAGGTGAGCAGACCTGCATATGTTCTCTATTTTTTGCTATCGATACCATCTTTTTGATATCTTTCAGTAGCTAATGTAGTTCTCTAGCGAAAATCGATTAGAGCACACTTATTACAAAAGCGCAGCTATCAAAAGAGCTGCGGCGGACGGGCGCCCAAAAGGGGTGACAAGTTTTAGAAAAGTGGCCTGGGCCACGTCAGAGTCTACTAGTACATAATATAAACGAAAAGATAATTTAATTGTACACTTTATTGATTTTTAATGTGATTTTGCTCGATGGGCTACTTGTTTGCCTGTTAATAGTTGCGATAAGAGGCGTTCGCTGCATTTGAGCTGCAGGAGTAGGCCATCGTTTTTTATGTGCGCCACTTTGGCAGCAGTATTGTGCCACCGCCCCCGTCCCCATCCCCGTCCCCGTGCCCGTTTCCGTCGGTACTTATGGCCAAAACAACGGCGACAACAAAAGCCAGCTGGCAAGTTAGGCAGCTGCTGTCTGACAACGAAAGTCAATTTATTGTGGAATATTTTATGTGACACGTTATGATAGTCAATATAATTCTTCATATTGCTACCAGCTAAGCAATAGCTGCCGACTGCTGTCGTTGTGTGCGTGGTTCTACCCAATGCAAAGGACATTCGACTATGGCTATGCACAGCACTAGGACTAGGACTAGGACTAGGACTAGGCATGGGACTGGGAGACTGGCACATGTTGTGCCATTTCTCACGAAGCCTGGCAATTTAAAGTTTTCCATTTTCGACACAATTTGTTTGCCAATAGCATTAGAGCGAAATGACTGTGTCTGCTACACCCTTTCGCCCCCACCCCCCTCTCTCACGCTCGCAATACGTTTGCTCTGAACGATTTTCTGTAGTTCTTTTTTGATACAGTGCACTTTACGTAATATGAAACATGAAACATTTTTGTATAAATAAAACTAAACGATAAAGAAACTACTTATGTTTAAAATACACACTAATACAAATATACACTGAGAAAAAATTGGCAATAGATTAGTCGCATTCAATTCACTTTAATTACTCTCGATACATACATATTCCCTTTTCATTTATTTACTTTCATTTCGATTTGAGTTACCCGCTCTGTTGAAGTACAACTCGCACTCGGACTTGAAATGAATTTGCCGCAAAAAGACTGCATATCACTCATACGACGCGTGTGCTGCTTTGATATGAGAATTCCTCAAATAAGACAGACATACTTAATCTTTGGGAAAATATTTGGGCAAGTGTCAAAGCATTAGCAGAAGCTGCAGCCAAACACAAATATCACTGGCAACTTGCAAATTTGTCCAAATGGCTAACCACAAACGGCAACAAAACTTATTGTGGTCAACACGAGCGTGTGTGGCGTGAGACGGGCGTTTCAAAATGCAATTTCAAACAGACAACCGCACGTTCCAAACAATTTGCACACAAGCCGAACGCAAAAGAGTCTCGACAACAATTAAAATAATGTGTGATACTAAATTCTGACACATAGCAAATTCAAAACCCGAAGACAGCCAGACACTAACTCCGACTCCGACTCCGACTCAGCAAAAGCACATAATAAATATGTACTGCAAACGTAGACACACAAACCCTGTTAACGTATCTTTGGTTGTATTTTTGGTTTATTCCACTTCGTATTAATTGAGCATTTTGTTGTTGTTTCTGTTGAGTTCATGTTTAATTTGGACAGTTTTTGTGCCACCCCAAATACATATTATATTTGAAGTTTTGATTCGCAGACGTTTTTTGCTCCTCCTCTTTGCTCCTTTTTCTATCGTTCGTTAGTTTTTGCTTGCATCTTCTGTCTCTCTTTTGTGTCTCTTCTATTGCCACATTTTTTCTTAACGCAGAGATGTGTGCAGATATTGAAATCGTCACGTCAAATCAGTATGACGGTGCGAGCGCCGCCCACGCTGAACTCGACGGCGCCGCTGCACGGCTTCGGTCCACCCTCGCGCGACCCCATGTACGCATCGATGGCACCTCTACTACCACAGACTGCGGCGGGTCAGGCGGCGGCGGCGGCCGTCGGCGGGGCGGGTCTGCCCTTTCGCCAGACCTGCTCCTGGATGGATCGCCACGGTCGCCCAGCCTCGCCGCCCATGGAATACGGTGGCCGGCGCAACGAGCGACGCGATCGGTAAGTTTCACAAGATTCCTGCTTGATTATACGTACATATATTGATATAACATATGTCGCTAAATTGCATACCAATAAATTAAATATCAACAGAATACCAATATATGTATTAAAACTATCAATAAGTATATTATATCAATAATCAATAACATCTAATGATGAAAGGTTTTGCATTTCGATCAATTTATAGAACCCTAAGCACCTTAACCTTCAATCACATACATCTACTATTCTATTGTTTTTCGCTTTAAGTTATTTATTGATATGACCTTGCATATCAATCAAATAAATAGGTTTAAATTGTATACTTGTACAAAGCAATAACAATTTCATCAATAAGTAACATATTATTGAAAAAGAGTTTCACATTTCAAAGATTTAAACTTATCGATCAATTAGATACATCGAGCTGAAATGAATTGAATTTCTTTAATTGTTCAACGATAAATCTTATATGTCTTTGTCGTTAAATTGCATATTGATCAATTAAATATGTATAAATATTATTTCTATCGACACTACAAGTATATTATATCAATAAGTTACCTAACATCTATTGACAACTGATTTTGCGCATATTAGATTCTATTAGCTAAAATGAATTGAATTTCTTTAATTGTTCAACGATAAGTCTTATTTGACTTTGTCGTTAAATTGCATATAGATCAATTAAATATGTATAAATATTATTTCTATCGACACTACAAGTATATTATATCAATAAGTTACCTAACATCTATTGACAACTGATTTTGCGCATATTAGATTCTATTAGCTAAAATGAATTGAATTTCTTTAATTGTTCAACGATAAGTCTTATTTGACTTTGTCGTTCAATTGCTTATTGATCAATTAAATATGTATAAATATTATTTCTATCGACAGTACTATAGCTGACTACAAGTATATTATATCACTAAGTCGCCTAACATCTATGGACAACTTATTTTGCGCATAAGTCAATTACATTTCTATTAGTTGTACATAGCCCTCAATACCTTAATGATCAATTAGTTGCATCTAACTATAAATAAGTGAGTTTAATTTATTGTCCAACGATGACCTATTGTTTTGCCTAACTGTAGCATACGGCGCGTGGAGCTGCTCATCGAGCCGGGCCAATCGCTGGGCCTGATGATACGCGGCGGCGTGGAGTACGGCCTGGGCATCTTTGTGACGGGCGTCGACAAGGATAGCGTCGCCGATCGGGCCGGCCTGATGATTGGCGACGAGATACTCGAGGTCAACGGCCAGTCGTTTCTCGATGTGACGCACGACGAGGCCGTTGGTCAGCTGAAGTACCACAAGCGCATGTCGCTGGTGATACGTGACGTGGGCAAAGTGCCGCATTCCTGCACATCCATCGAAATGGAGCCCTGGGATGCGTACAGTCCAACGGGCACGAGGTGAGCATCTATCGCGATCATCATCGAATCCAGTCTAATTGCCTGTTAATGTCGTCCGCGCAGAGCACGCCGAAAAGGTCAGATTGCGACCATGGTGGAGGAGAAGGCGCGCTCGCTGCTGCCACGTCATCATTTTGCAAGTCTTTCGTACTATATTGCCGAATACAGTGCGAAAGCAATGACCATAGATGCCTTTGTTGCCGTCTTATTAGAGATGTTAGATACGTACGAAAAGGTGAGCACTCGCATCGAGAAATCGTTGCAGCGACTAATACGACTTACTTCGCTTGCAGCACACGCTAGTGACGGAAATTCGAGAGCTCGTCTTTCCGGAGGATCGTACACGGTACGATGAGCTTGTGTATCGCAGAGAGCGCGATCCATATAGCGTGGATAGGCATAGGGTGAGTACAGCGCTAATCTACGCTCCGCTTAACCCCCGCATCGTTTAATCTCCGTCATTCTCTGTCTGATCTGGTTACAGCGTAAAGGAGACCCCACACGTGATTTGCCGGTAAGCTTTTTAGAAGATTTATTCTACGACACAGACACAATATATACTAACTAGCTGCGCATGTTAAACCACTCCAAAGACTATGAAATATATGTAACTCGAGTTCTCGCCTAGTTTCTAATATATAAACATTTACGTTACTCGTATGAATATGTCTACTTTATACGTCTCTGTCGCTGTTCTCGCCCTCTGAACTCGAAGTTTTGTCTAGATGTTGTTGTTGGCGTTCAATGTTGTCGCTGTTGATGTAATTTTTAGTTTAACTCTATCAATTTTAATAGTGCAACTTACTGATATACTTACTACTCAAATACTGCAAATACAAAACACTTGTCAGATAAAGCAAAACTTGTAGTTTAATTGTTGTGCGCGCAAGACTCGAAACACTTTAACTCAATCTTTACACACACACATATTCAATTTATTCTTAAGAGTAGTGAATGCTTTTTACTATCTATTGTTTGCCGCATGCTCTTCAATTTGCGATGCTTTGTTCAGACTCGCTTTCTTTGATTCAATTCGGACTTTGATTTAAGTTGACAAAAGCAACGTCGAAATGCGTTGCAAAACAAGAAGAAACAACAAAACACGAATGTCAATTTTTTCTTTTCCTTTTTTTTTTTTTTGTGTGGAAAATCCAGCAAACAAAAATGAAAACAATGCAGTTTTTCGTAGTTGCATTCATTCTTCTTTCTTCTAGGCAATAGTATATAATGCAAATATTTTTAAGTAGCGGGTACTCTCCACGAACTATCGATGAGCGCTGCGATAAAAGAGAGCGTGTCATCGGCTTAGGCTTAGATGTGTAAGAAAATCAAATGTAAATTCTCAAATTGCGAAATGTATAAACATCGAGATATAAGTACTATATACATATTTATAAAGTGCACTCACAACATATGTATTATCGATATACCAGTCACAGCAGTCACCGATACCGATACCGATAACTCACCCCCAAACTGCGCTTACAACATAACCAAGCACTTAATCGAATCGAAAGCTCGCTTACCAAATGAACAACTGCACTCAACATCACTTACCTCCCAACTCGATCAGCGATCTCAGTCTTTCTCTCTCTCTCTCTCGGTCTGTGATATATGCTCAGTAGATGCCTCTCTCTCTCTCTCTGTCTTTCTCTACCTGTCTTAGGCCATATCTCATACTCACACATCTCGCTCTCGCTCTATCTATCACTCTCAATCACTATCACTCACGCTCTGTCTCTATCGCTCTGTGTGTGTCTCTGAATCGTATGCAAAAACAATCGTTCGTTCCATTCCATTCCTCAACAGGTTACAGCTGACGATATGGAAGTAAGCGCCGCCACCGGACGCAGTCCCTCGTCGGACTCTGGGCTGGGCATGACCGTGACGGATATTCATAAACGGTAGCTAAAACACTGAGCACCTACCATAATCGCAATTGAGATCAGTTCGAAATATAGACCCATCACCACAGCAATATGAAACTAGAACAAGCACACACAAGAGAACTGATCTTTGCCCTGTTCTGTAACTGTATTTGTTATCGTTATCGTTATTGTTATCGTTATCGATTCCGTTGACAGACCCGCTCTGCAGTTGCCATATCGGCCCATGTCGGCGGGACCAATACTGCATCGTTCACAGCCAGCATCACAGCATTATCATCAGCCAGCAACATCACAACAGCAACAGCAACAATCCACACCACCACAACTACAACAACAACAACAACAACATTATCCACCACCACCACCACTACAACATACCTCATTGCGTCATCTGGGTGGCCCCGGTGGCGTCGTTGGAAATATGCGTCATCATTATCAGCCGTTGGGACCAAACCAATTCAAATTCAAACAGACCAAAGACAATCAGCAACAGGTCAGGAACTTGCAACTTGCAACTTGCTCGCCTCTTGCCGCTTGCCAATTGTTGCAAACTTACAACTTGCGTGCTTCGAGAGGCGTGAGCGTGTAGCGTCGATTTGGCACCACTCAAATCTCTATTCTACCATCTATCTCATACACTCTCGCGCTCTCTCTCTCTCTCTCTCTCTCTCTCTCTCTCTCTGTCTCTCTTTGTTTCCGCTAAGAAGAGTCTCTCATGACGACGAACTATCGACGAGTTTTCACTTCTCAATACTTTCCCATTGGTCTAGCGAAATTCTCGAAAATGTTGCGAAAACGAATTGAAATTGAAATCGTGTTATCATTTATTTAATAATCCATGTTTTTACTATACTCTCTTAATCTCTATCTCTTTCTCTATGTATTACCAATTATTTTGCCTACTCTGCTCTCACTTTCTTTGCTATTTTCACTTATTTTTGCATTGCAATTAAGAAAAATTGACATTCGGGTCTAGAACTTGAAAAATCGAAAAATCAATAGGCGTCTAAGCCTCTGCTATTGTTATTGCTATATTATATTGTCTAATGTCTCGTGTCTTTTATTGTCTCTCTTTGCCGTCTTTCGTTTGGTCATTTTCAATTTCTATTTGTTTTTGATTTCCATTCTCAGCGAAAGCAATTCTTTCAGTGTTTGTGTATGTGTCATTAAACGTCTAATTGTCCAACTGTCTAATGTTGTTTTATGGTTTTTTGTTACGGTTTCCGTTTGTTGACTGTTGTCTAATTGGCTGCTAAACAATGTAGACTAATTGTGCAACAAATTGTTGTGCAAAATGAAATTGGCTTTAAGTAAATCGTATGTCTGAAACACACAAAAACTAAACTGAAAAAACAAACAACAAAAAAGAATGAAAAAAAACTGCTTCAAAAATGATTTCTTGCTTTTCTCACCCGGCTTAGGAATACGGCTGTGATGAGCATAGAACTCGCCGGGGCAGCGAAACCCTATTACCGGAATATGACCAAGATGCGGTGAGTAAGCAACAGTCATTTGCCAAATTGGATTTATATACATATGTATGTGTGGTATACTGTCTAACGACAGCTGTGGAGGAGGTGCAGGTTGTCTTTCGCGCTCGCGACGTTGTCTCTTCGATCATCATGCCATGAAGCTCATGTCATTGTCAGCACACTGATATTACCAATACCTTAACTCTATCTTTACCTATCTATTTTGTTGCAAATCAATTTCAGAGTCTCATTCCAAACACTTTTGATTCTTTATTGCATAAGACAATTAAACTTACCACAGTAAACACTAAACTTAAGCACTACATTATGCAATATAGAGAGAGCTTTCAACTCTTCGTGTATAATATATATATATATAGATATTTTATTTAGCATATAAGTGAGCGTGTGCGTGTGTCTGTGCGTGTAGCAAATAAGTGTAATCAATACCATATAGTATATTCGTAATCGCTGCTGACGCCAATGCAACACAATGCAAACGAATTCAGCTCAAACAGACCGCAGACGCGCTCAACACACACACACAGACACACAGACACACACACACCCGCCCCTTTGACACACCCCCTGGCTGCCCGCTGCCCCCTCCGCGCTGCTCACATTTTGTCATGCGTGGCGCTGTCCTCCGTTGGCGACCAGGCGACGGCTGCTCCAACAACCGGCAAGTGATAATCACGTGGCGGTGTAAAGGGCCGCACGAAGTGTCGCCACTGATGATGGGCGTGGTGCGGATGGTGGTGGTGATGCTGCTGCTGGTGGTGATGGGGGGAGGGCGGTGTCATGGAAGCGGCTGCCGCCGCCACCGCGGCCGTTGCATGCTGGTGCTGCTGATGGCAGCTGTTCGGCTCGAATTTCGGGCGTGGTATGCGCAATTGTTTGATCTCGGTCAAATAGGTTTCCATGCTGGATTTGGCCAAGCAGCTCTGTCCGTCTGTCTCGCTGTCTGGCTGTCTGGCTGCCCGTGTGCCCGCCTGTTGATTTGTTAAGTTGTTTTAATGATCCGACTGATTTGTTGTTGTTTAACCAAGTTGCAAACAGTTTGTGGAGTGTTTGTTGTTGACTGCAAATGGCAAATGACAAATGACAAATGAAACGCAAACGACTCGCAACTAGTTTCGCCAGGGCTACAGATATACGTTATGCTGTCTTATATAGACGTTGACTACTCCCAACCGATAGCTGATAAGTAGAGAGCTTGTTATTTAATATGCGACAAGGCGCATAACAAAGTCATTATGCCTGCGCAGAGTGTATGGCACTCGAAAAGTGAAAGTGAATTTGTGGCAATAACAACGACTGCAGCGCGCGCGTTGCATGTTGCGTTCGGCTTGTGCGGCCAGAAGACACGAAAATTGCTATAATTTCCGCAAAAGGCGTTCGCTGCCCAAATCAACACAAGCCAAGGCGAGGCGAACGCATCGACAGCAAGTTCAATGTGTTAAGAGCTCTGTCTCCGGCCCCTTTTAAGCTGCTGCACTCCACTGCGAGTCGAGACTCGAGAGTTGCAGATGGGATACCTCTGGCTCCAAGTTGTGTACTCGCTTAGCCCTGTTTACACAGCTGACACAATTCGACAGGGGGGGACTTCGACATCGACTGCGACTGCGACTGCGACTTGGACTTCGGCAGCAAGTTCGACTTCTTTGAGCGGTGACCAGCGGCGACCGGCTGAGCAAGCAACCAGTTTGATTTCAACTAAAACAGACAAACCACTTTTTGCCGTTGTTGCTGTTGGATGTCTGGCCAATGCGACACTCACTTTTTGTTGAAATTACAGGCAGCAACAGAGACAGCAACGGCAACGGCGACGGCGACAGAGGCCGTGGCAGATGCAGAGGCAAAAGACCAAAACTCAAAGTGGGTCATTAGAGAAACGTACTAAATAAGGTACAAAACTTTGTCAAGAGCAGAGCAGAGTAGAGTAGAGCAGCCGCAGCGTCGAGCTCGCTTGAGCAGCATAAATGGAAAGTAAATAGTTGTTGTTGTTATGGCGGTTGTTGCCGTTGCCGTTGCCACTGCTGTTGCGACCACGAAAGCGGCAAATAAGCAGCACGAAAAATGCTGTTTATAATGTAAATAGACGCTAAATAAATCATGCTGATGCGTATGCGTACAACCAAAGTCCGGTCTACAAAGTCAATGGCTGTAAAACACAAACAACCTGCCTATTTAGCCAACAAGAGCAGGGCACAAAGAGAGACGCCACGCAGCTCGGCTCAACTCTTTTGTCGGGGCTGCCTAATGAAGCCCAATTGTTGTTGGAGTGTGTGCAGTGTCAATTCTGGCAACTTTATTTACTGTTACGTCGTCGCCAGACGAGCCAGACATCATTAAAGTTCTCACCGTTCTTGGCTTACTGGCCTGAAGCATCTTGGCCTAAAGACACAACCAGCTGCCGTCGCCGCCACCGTCGCCGTCGCTGCTGTCAGTTTTAATAAGTGGCATTATCGCTGTCCAGCATTTAGCTTTATGGCTATGTGTGCGATTCGGCACATCATTTAGTGTCACATTTAATTGGCCAAAACGTGGGCACGTAATGCGTTTAGCAATTGCTGTCAATATTCGCATTTGATTGATTGTTGCAACTCACAGCGCCGTTCTATAAATATTTAAATCGCCACGCGAAACGCACAAAACAATGTCAATGCGAACAACAGTTTTCTTTGGGCCATCCATCTATTCAAAGCGAGGACTGTGACCCACTTTGCTCAATCTCCCATTTAATCATATTGCACAACGCCGCCGCGTTGTGTGGGGCGATTTGACAAAACGGTTCAACGATCGGTCAGCTGACAGCTCAACTCTCTCGACTTGGGCCACACTTTGTTCGGGCTTTTGTAGGTCAATGCGCAGCTTCGCCACCCCCGGGGGGAATATTAGTGTATAATCGTATGGACGGTGTCGTCACAATGTTTCATGAGCTCATGATCTTCTAGCTGACAATGGTGTGAATTAGACAGCAAATTAACTGCGCACCTTTTGTTTACTGTAAAAGATTAAAAGCTGCTGCGTTGCAACTCACACAAAAGTTTACAAAAAAAAAAAAACCCCGTGAAGATTGTTGAAGAAGAAAAGTTGATGGTTCTTTTTGAAGGAAAAGTCGATGCGACGACGCGTTGAAACGACGCGGCGAAAAACTTTCACAAAACAGAAAGAGAATTTTTCCAGCAGCAACAATAATGAAACTAACGCCAATTGCCAACCCATTTTAACTGTATTCCAACAGCCTGTGGCCCAGCTCTCCCTGTCGTGCCTGCTATTACTACTCGTATTATTATTATTATTATTCTTCATCTTTTCACTTATACAGTATTTCTAAAATCCATTTGTCAGCCCCACCGTTTGTCAGTCAGCAGTTTTTTCCTCTGTAAGCCGCTTAGGGCAAACAATTTAAAATCAATCAAATTTATGACTTTGCAAACTTCGCAGCGGTTCGTCGCATTCTTCTGCGAATGTGCGAGTGTCTGTGTATAGCTGGTTGGGATTTGTAACCAAATCCAAAGCGCAGACAGCCTCACGGATACACCAATGCCATTGACCTCATTGCGTAGCGGTTGAAAAGTCGCATTCGTATCTCACAGATACACGCTGCGAGTACTCGACTCGACTCGTATCTGCGCCGTTAGACGCACAAAATTACGCTCGACTTTTGGACGCGGCTTTGCCCACAGCCATTAGATACGCATTGAAACATATTCATACAGGTATTAACTTTGTATATAAACGCATATGGATTTCATTTCAATACTCTTGCCAATTTATAGTCGTTTTCAAAACCTCTTCTCAAGGTCGAAACTTTTTAATCGGTCTGCTGACATTTTTTGAGATTGCGTTTCGTCAGTTAATTAGCATTAACTTTAATATCTGCGCTTGATTTGTCACAACGAATCACTGTTTTCAATTGGAAAAATTGCTGTGATTCATTTAAATGCATTTTTGTTTTGTAAACTTCCACTTAGTAGCGATAAGCATCGTTAATTGCAATTGTTTAATTGTTTGCATACCAAGTGAAAATTGTTTGAACACTCAACTGGCAGCTGTTTTCTTTGAAGCATTTCAAAATGCTTTCCCTTTGGATAAGTTAATGGCTTTTCTAGGTCGAAATGTTTAGCAACTAACTTGTGGAAGTGTAGCTAGAATCTGAGCTTCGTTGAGCTAGGGAGGCGGAAGCGGGGAAGATGAGAAGACTGAAAGCAACTTAATTGCAAAACCAGTCGGCAAAAAACAATCCGAAGTTGGCTTTTGAGGCTGGTTGCTGAGTCTACTGAGGGTTTTGCCTGCGGCGCTGGGCAATTAAAAGCACAGCCATAAACAAAAGAAATTAGCGCGCAAACAGCATAAACAAAAACAAAAAAAGAACTCGCAAAAAAAAACTGACTAAAACTGGCTGAAGGTGAGAAATAGAAGTTAATTGAATGCAAATGCAAAAAGCCAAAAAAAAGTTGCCTTCAACTGCAGCTCCATCCGCATCTGCATCTTCGTTCGAGTTGTGACACAAGTGAGCCAAGATTGCAGAAGTCTTGCGGCAAAAGCATTGCAAAAACGAAAAAAAAAACGCAAACAGACAATGATGATATAACGAAAACAAAACAAAAACCAAATCAGCCAGCGGCCTGGGGCAATTGACGCTTGGCCATAAGTAAACGCAGCCTGGTAACTTCTTCTACTTGGGCTCGACAAAATATATATATACCCACATAGCACATATATTGTTGGTCTTGCTTTTCGGCTTTAGCCAGTCTACCGCTGTCGGTTGTTTATGCAACAATTTGCGGCAAACAGAGCGCGAAATGAGCGGCAACGACGCGAAATTTGTCAACTCCACAACTTGTAGCCACTTGCTTAACAATATTTTGTTGTTTTCCCATCTTTTTTGTTTTAGTATTTACACGTAATTTTGCTATTTATACGCACGTTTTGTCTCTCAAATTGTGAACTGAGCCGCAGAAGCTGTATATCCCAAAGCACCTCCGGTGTCTTCTTGTCTTGCTGCTGTTGTTTTGGGCTGTGGTTTAAGTTTTCGGTTTATGTTTTGGACTATGCTTTATGTGCGCCAGCAGCTTGAGTCTGAGCCAACCTTACGCTTCAAGCAACGACGCGCAACTAAAAACTGAACAACTGAAAATGCAGACGCAGCCAAAACAGCACCGAACTGTGATGTTGCCAGAGCTGGAGGCAGCAGCAGCGGCTGCCTGGCCGACTGGACTCTGCTCTACGTGGGGCATAGTGGATTTAGCGTGAAGTTCGACTCCCAACAGCTGTGCGATCAGCTGTCAAACAGCTGGTATCACTTTTATGCTCAACTTAGTTATTGAACAAACAGCAAACTTCTCCTAAATGTTTGATTAACAATTACTTAAAGAAGTACTACAAAAAGCACTTACTATATGCTCAAGATTGAATCTCCGCTAAGCACAAATAATTTAAATAATAACTCTAATTATTGTTATTATTTACACGAAAGAGTATGCAGAGCTGCTGCTAATATCGCGCATTAGAGTTATTCATCTCGTGTAGTTTTCTTTGCGTGTGTGTGGCTTTCTTTGAGCGGCTCTGACGGTCTGCGTTTCAGTTACTTTTTATGGCTCAGTAATAAAAAATTACACACAGCGACAACAAAGGCAACAACAATTATAAATGATGCAGATTGCCCCCAGATTGTCAATATTTATGGCTAAAAATTATTATAGAAAAATAATACATAAGTACGAGTGTCTATAGTCGTATCTCTATCTGTATATCGGTATAGTATATCATTTTAGGTATGCTCTTATGTATGTATAAGTAAGTTAGATTGATAGCGATATACACACACTCAAGCACACACAGACAAATAAGTGAGCTGTAAGCGAGTGTGTTTTATTGTAAAGTTTTACGCAATGGCCAGCGGGTATCTGCGTATCTATGAGATACTGTGTCTGCAGCTGACGCACTGCAGCTGTGCGGCTATCGCTGCGGCCGCTGCGGATGCAGTGCGTTTTGTCTTTGCCGCAGTTTGTCGGCGTTTTTGTTTTGCTCTTGCATGACGTAAACAGAAAATCGCTTCAACTCTTTTGTTTCTGCTGCTTAGTTGCTGCCGCAGTTGATGGCCAGAAGATGGCAACGTTTGGCATTGAAAAGAGATGAGCATCGTTAGCGTTTATTCCTCTTTTATTTCGTTACTTTTTTCTGGTTTCTTGTTGTTTGATGCTGATGTTTTGTTTTTGGGTTACTTCGAGTCTAATTGTTGAACTTTTATGCGGCTCTTGGCGCATTTACAGTTGCAATTGTTGTTAATTTTTATTTATGTTTTTCTCTCCTCTTCTTCTTCTCCTTCTTCTTCTCCAACTCTCTCGATCTCTCGCCACTTCGATGGGCTGGCAAACGAACGATGAACGAAAACGAAAACAAAACTCAAAATGAAAACAGGAACAGGTAAGCGCTTTACGTTTGCTTTGCATTCGTTTTTCGTATGCGTCGTCGTTTGTTACAATTTAAGCACTTTTTTCAAAACTATCTTTTATAGACAGACAACATACTCGTATTCACACACCAAAATAAAAGAAAAACACATCTCCACACACAGACAGACACACGAACACACATGCATACACACGCGAAACACAACCAAATACAGAAATTACTTCATAACAACAAGAAATACAATAAGGAAGCAGCCAATTTAGCTTCACTTGCTGAAAAAGTCTTTCGCCCAGTGCATTGTAAATATTTAGCGCTATTTTTACTATTTCTCTCTCCCCCTTCTCTCGCTCTGTGATTGTTGTTGATGATATTTACGGCTCACTATATATACCCATATATACGCCTCGACCATTAGCAATAGAGTTGTAATGGGTCGCGGAAATGCGGATTACCATGCAATGCACACTGCCAGATGGTGTTGCTGCTGCTAATGAGTTTCCCCAAAAAGCAAAAAAACGCTAAAACAAAAGGTCGCAAACATCGCCCTCTTGATTAGCTAATAGACCATGTTTTTTATTAGCTGCAGTCAAATTTCGATTTAAATTTAATGCAGGAAATCCCCAAGCAACGAAAGTTTCCAAAAGCGACTTCGACGCCACCCCTAAAAGTATGCAACGGCGAGTTGGCATAAGAACATGAGGGCTGGCAACATTGTGGCTAGCAACATTGCCAGCCAGCAACATTGTATACATACATCGAAATTGAACCGTAGAACTAATTATAATCTACTGTAATTTGTTGATAATACGTAGAACAACATGCCAGTAGCTAATTTATATACATAGATTAATTACCAAAATGACCATAACATACCCTCAAAATACATACAGTTCGGTCATACGAGTAGTTGATTAGATTTAGCAACTCATGTGACCTCATGACCCAGCAGGGCGGTAGATCTACTTACCACATTAGAAACACACACGTAAACTACCTGTAAATTTTAATTAATTATATCCTCATTAGCTAGTGCTAAAAGTGTAATCAACTGTAGCCTAATTAAAACAAAGTATTTAAAAGATGGAGCAGTATAGCAGTGCTCTTGCTCAACAGTTTTCCACAAATCACATATGACAACTCCAGAATCCGTTCAATGTTTTCAGTTGTCTTTATCAACTCTTCTCTTTTTACTCTGGCACTTTTCTGTTCACCACCTTACCATAATTACATCAATCTTGATCATAGTATATTGTTTCACGTTGTTGTTTTCTTCTGTTCGTTACGAGTCCAAATAATATTTGTTTTGATTTTCGGTTTCAATTGTTTGTGTGCTCTCAACCTTTACCCGTGCTCCCCCCGAAATTGTTCTCGTTTGTTCATTTGTGTGCATTTCAGGGCGGCTACTTAGATGGACTACGTTCACATTTGGGTGGTTTAACACAACGTGTCAAATCATGGTATTGGGGACGACCTCTTGTAAGTGCCAATGTATTTTTCGTTTAACGAAAATAAAAACCAATAACAAAATAAACCAAAAACAATTAACAAAACAAACCAAAACAAACAAGAAAAAAAAAATACAAAATAATGGGAAAGAAAAACCAAAAAAAAAAAAACTAGCAACCACAAAACAAAAATTGTGTTACAAAATTTCTTTGCCAATGTTTGAACGAGTTTTGAATTTGCATCTCGTTGCATTTTCTGCGCATCAATCAATTGTAGCCTGAAATAGTGTTGTTGCTATAATGTTATATTATGCTCTGTCACACTCTCTAACCACTCTACGCTCTCTGTCTATTTCTCTCTAAATAATTAACTAACTTACTAACTAACTGTTTGTATGTGCCTTGCAATACTCAGCACACAGCGAGTGCAATTTAAATAACAAACAAAATATCAACCAATTTTGCATTTCCATTTGTTTCACACTTTTTATGTTGTAATCGTAGGAATTGTGTTTCAGTTCTCGTTATCGATATCGATATCGACATCGACTTCGACATCGATCTCGTCTTTCATTTCAGTTTCAACTGCTTGCCCGCACACACTCTTGACTTGAATTTTGTTTTGTTTTTGTCTAGTCCATAGAGCCGAATCAAAACGTAAACGTAAACGTAATTAAACACATTTTCAATGTTTGTCTTTTAATTTATTCCTTTGGCGCACCCAATGCTAAGAGCAACTTTTTTGATTGTTTTATTCAATAGAGTTTTTTTTTATAGTCTCTTGTAAAGTAATTGTCAATGTAAGTATATTAAAACTAAATAAATAAACTACAACCCAAAAAAATAAAATAAATAATACAACACGTTTAAAACAACGTCAAAGCAAATTAAAGAAAAATGGTCAAAATAGTACAAACTAAAACCGAAAAATATAGCAAAGAAAAGCTTGAAAAATACATTTGCACATTTACGCATGAGTCAACCTAATTTCTAATTTCTGATTTCTAAACACCACAACCACCAAACCACCGCCACCGCCACCGCCAACAAACCACCGTCACCCCCCCACCAAACGGCATCGACACACATGCAAAAATGATTTGTTCTTTTTCGGTTTTCTGTTGTTCACGTTTCGTTTGTAGTACGAGTTTTATATATTGAAATGTAACCGGTAATTTGGTATCATTTGCCCTGTAATTATAATTAGTCTATCGATTCTCTCCCCCTCCCATCAGTCTTTTGTAAGTACATTTGCGTTGATCAATTCCTTTTATCCTGTATTAATCTTAGCTGCTGCCTCCCTACACACACACACACACACACACACACACAACCACACATACAGACACAATACATACAGTAACAAAGAAACACACACTAATACTACACACGTACACCAATAGCTGTAGTTCAACTTTTAGATCTGTAAAATAAGTTCCAAGTTATTGAAGTTTTACTTAGTTAGTGCTTTTCAACAATAACAATCGATTCTAATTGAAACTCTAGCAAGCAACATATTTAGTCTTGTTTGAAAAACTACTAGCCAAATTCTAAGTGTCTTAGTTGCCATTTTGCAAGCCGTTTTTTGTAAAATATTTACGATCTATAAATATATATTTAATACACATCCCCAACACTACACATCCGAATAGCTTTAATGCCTCTACGAACTCACATGCACACCGACTCTATACAGAACACCATCACTCGCATTCTCATAACTTGCACCCACAAACACACACCGTGATCATATACACACACTAACACACTAGGCAATAATCTATATAATATGTTTACATACAATATTTGGATATGGCAAAGAACTCGAATTCCGTGACTGCCCCATGATAAGATTATTTGTCCTGTCTGTCGATAAGTCTACGCTGCATACTTCAAATGTGCATTGTCTTTTTGTCTGCCAATCAAAATTACTTGTATCTGTTTTTCCAATATTCTCCAGCTGTATTGAGCTTACAGTAATTCCATATACAAACTTGGCTGTGTCTTCCAAATTGACAAATCAAATCGGTATTCACAGATTAAATTGAATCACTCGAAGCACGCAAAAAAGCTACTTCATTTGCTGTCCACCACTCTCTTCCTCTGTTACCCTCCCCCCACTCTACAGTACGTTCCACTCTTCTCTCTCAACTACGTACATATTATACGCAACTCAACTGTAATAATATCTTTATATATATAATATTTTACTCAATTCAATCGATCTATCTGAATGTTTGCAAGTGAAGAAACTACTTCAAATGTACCATAATAATAGCAACAACAACACTCTCAATAACAAGGAATCAGTATCGTCTTGTCGTTGCAAAATTCTGAAATTATGAAACAACCACACGATAATATAATATTTCGAGAAGCAAATACTACTACTACTACTACAACCAGAACAATTCCATTTCAAATTTTATCTAGCAACAATTCTTAGTATAACTACATTCAAATTCTTATGCAAATATTCTACTATTTTCATTTTACATTCAACTTATTGTAAAAACAACAAAAATCAATCAAAAACGAAAACAAAAAAATGTTTCAAACTTGCGCACTCACCATAAAATTGGCTTGAAAACAATGTGACCGTACGCAAAACAAAAATCGCAAAAAATATTGAAATAAAAATTAGGAGTTGGCCACAAAACTCTCAAGAAGTTTCGATATGAAGGAAGAAGGCGGCACTTTGCTGGGCGATAAAGGTGTACGAAGGCATCAGGTGAGTGCTACCATTTAGTGCGACATGCAAGCACACAATAAAACCAGAAAACTACCAAAACGAAATATACCAAAATCAAATTAAAATCAAATCAAATCAATCGAAATACTAAAATACTACTTGTGTTTACCGAGCCACGACAGCAGAGAATGCCAACAAAATAATCAAAGAATGTTTTGCGGTTTGACATTGAAATTCGCTCTCTACTATCTCTCTTTCTCTCTACCAACTTTCTTTTAAGCATAGTTATTTTAGAATAACTTACGATAAAAACACAGACAAAAGCACACACAACCAAAACATTTTGAAGCCAAAAAATCATGTACAATTTGGTCAAGAACAAACAACATTTCATGATCCATTCCAACACGAGAACCCCAATAAAAATATACCCAAACCCCATTCAAATATCTAATACTACTTAATATCTGATACTTGTATACAATATTTGTAAAATTCATTGAATTGGCCTCCTTAGCATCAAAGTTGCATTTTGTTTGCCCCCAACACTAAAAACACAATATACAACTACACTGAAAACAAGAACAACAATAACAATTCTACTTCAAATTCGTTGTACAAAACTCCTTAAGAAACAAAAGTTAGCTTTGCTTGCCATTTTGAAACCCACAAAACAAACTTTACTTTAACTTTTTGATAAACACCATTTCAATTTCATTATAATTATAATTACAATTACAATTACAATTAGCGATCGTAGGCTAGTGATTGATACTAAACCCAAAATCTCATCTTGAATGTGCGACCTGAGCGATGTGTGATTATGGTTTTCAATGTTGATATTTATGCTTGACTCTCGTTTCATGTTCCCCTCCGTGTTCAGTCCATGCAGCGTCTGTCAGCTGAGCAGAACGGTGGTTCAACGACTGAACAAACACATGAACACAATCCAAACGTCGTACCTGATCATAGAGGCAACTTACACATTACAGTTAAGAAAACCAAACCAATTTTAGGTATTGCTATCGAAGGTGGTGCTAATACAAAACACCCGCTTCCTAGGATAATCAATATCCATGTAAGTCTAAGCTATCTATAAGTATTGACCGGGCTCTAAATGAAGTAAAAATCTTCAGGAAAATGGTGCGGCATTTGAAGCGGGCGGCTTAGAAGTCGGGCAGTTGATACTGGAAGTAGACGGCACTAAAGTGGAAGGTCTACACCATCAGGTAAATTGAAATAGAAGAAAGCGAGGACGCAGCTGCCTGAGTGGTAGAGAAACTGACTTTCGCACAGATCCTAAGTTAAGCCTAAGAATATTGCTAACATGTTTGTGTTCTCATATTTCAGGAGGTTGCTCGATTGATAGCCGAATGCTTTGCAAATCGTGAAAAGGCTGAAATAACCTTCTTAGTTGTCGAAGCAAAAAAATCAAACTTGGAACCGAAGCCAACAGCGTTAATCTTTTTAGAAGCCTAACATTTGCTTGCCCTGCCGGCTAGTGACCCATTGGAACGACAAAAACTCGAGTTCCTCTATGAATGGGGCATCGATTTAACGGAGACGCCAAAACCAATGCCAACACCAATACCGCTGACAAAAGCTAAAAATCCACCGCCACTGCCTCATGAGCTACATTGCAACAGCAGCAACAACAACAACAATTATGGCAGTAATACTGCGCTCAACAATCATCATCATCATCAATCGCAATCGCAATCGCAACAACAGCAGCAGCAACAACAACACTATCATCCCAACACACCCACCAACACACCAGCAACTCAACAGCAACAACAACAGCAAACACCAGGAACTACAACAAAACAACAACAACAAAGGCAACACTTGAACTACACCAACACACCAACAAAAGCATCGCGGGAAACGACACCAACACGTGACCAGCATCAGCAGCAACAGCAGCAACATGCGACGCCCACACGCGAGCAACAGACACCAACACGCCAACAGCAACACCAACAGCAACGGGAGCAACATCAACGCGAGCGACAGCAACAACTGCGCGAACAACGCGAGCAGCGCGAACGTGAACACCAACACGAACACCACCAACACTCACACCAACACCAACACCACCGCGATCACCGCGATCACCACGATCACCACGAACAACACCAACAATACCAACACCATCATCATCACCAGCAGCAATCATCGTCATCCTCATCCTCGCATTATCATCATCATCATCATCAGCAGCAGCAGCAGCAGCAACAACAGCGCTACAACAGCAACAGCTACAAATCTCATAATAATTCCGTTTACCAGTAAACAAATTGAAAACGAAACAACAACATCAACAACAACAGCTTAAATTGGAACAATTTTGGAACATTCTTTCAAGCGGCTTTCAACAGTAAACAGTTAAATTGTGCTAACAAATTTGCAACAAGTTCTCCCCGCAAATGTCTCTTTGCTCTTACAACTCCCCTTGGTTTCTCACTCACGCCTTTCTACACAAATCGCTTAATACAGTATGGGAAAAAACCCCAAAGAAAATTGGAAACTCGAAAAATGCTGTAAACGAATTTGCAATTCAATGTTGTTGTATGAGCTCTCTTTCTCTCTCGTTATAAATTTTCCCGCCCCACCCTGCTCCTTTTAGAGATCTTCGAATCTGTCATATACGATCTTCACGCCAGTGTTTTTTTGTTGTAGTCGGAAAGCTGTTCTACAAAAAAAATATATTTAAAATTAAATATTTTTATTTATTACCCATGAATTATGTTGAATCATATTATACTTTTATAAAATTACACTTATTTCAAAACACAGATTTTTTTTATTAATTTTCCAATTGACAAGATTAAATTTAAAATAATTTTAAATATATAATTTGAAAAATATCAAAAACACCAAAATTACACTGCCAAAAAAAAACAAAACCAAAAATAAATTTAAAATTAAAATATCTTTTAAAAAAATAAAATAAATAAAAAAAAACAGAACAGCTTTCTTCTCTCGCCCCACTCTGTCAAATCCGATGAAACCTCTCTATCCTACAGAGCGCGCCAACTCTCTAGGCAGCGAATACTTAGTACAACCCAAAGTAGAGCCCCCAGATACTGAACTTAGGACTTCTAAAACTCTCGTGACACACGCTAATGTGTAAAACTCTAAACACTGTAACTGTGAAACATATTGTATTACGTATTAATACTATGATTATTAACAAGAAACGTAGTCTAAATGGTTAGTCGTTAAAAATGATTTAAAACACAAAAAACTTAACAAAAATATTATAAAAAAAATACAAAAATCAATGCAAAAATATAATTTCACGAAAAAGAAGATTAAGATAAACCCACAAACCCCAACCGACAAAAACAAAATATGGCATACATTAACTTAAATATGAAGAAGAGAAGAAACGAAACCAGAGCTTAACAAGTTATAAATAAAATCCTTAAACCGTAAGAAAACATAAATTATGCAGAAGAAAAAGCCACACACTGTAAAAAAGAAACAAGCGAATAATAATAAATTACTGCTTTTGTTATGTAATACACTAACACACACACACACGCGCGCGCGAATACAGAGACACACAGTCACATAATGCACTTGCAGCAACAGCAACAGAAACTCACACGCAGAATGCTTGACTATTTATGTAATTAGCAGCGACAGCAACAACATCAACAAACAAATATGAAGCCCACCTAAGCAAATAATTTGTAAAAATAATCGTAATACATACTACACACACACACACACTAGCATACACTCAAATTCCCAGGCATACAGTCGTGCATACACACACACTATTGCAAAACAAACATATGTAAAAATGTAAACCTAGAGAATATACCATAAATATACCAATTACCAAATACCGTGCATTCAACTATGGCAAAGTGTCGATAAAGCAGGCGTAGTGCAAGCAGTGCGTCCTCAACACGTCGTCAGTCGCACACTCGCATACAAACACACACATACTCTCTTATGCATACACACAAACACACATAACACGCACACACACAGTAACAATTTATGAAGATACTTATCAGCAAAAACAATCTAAGAAAATGGCGCAAAATTTAAAATGAAATTAATCGAAAAATGTTATTAGTACAATTTAAACTGCACACTGCACTCTTTTTGAATGTTTGTTAAATGTTTTAAGAAACAAGAACAACAGCTGCAAAATTGTATTCCTCTCACGAAAATCCACAACAAATGGTAAACGAATTATAAACAAAAAAAAAAAAAAACAAAGATATCTACAAATCTACAAAAAGCTACGCTACTCTACCATTAAACAACTAGCAAATTAAATACAACATTTACAAGAATATGCAGTAGAGAAAACGAACGCTTAAAATTTGAGGTTGATTGGCATTAAGTAAAAGCATTAAAGAAAAGTTAAAACGATGTTAAAAGCCGACAGGGCGCGATAACGAGCAAAACAAAAACTAAACAATGAAAAATGAAAACACCCAAAGCACGACTCAACAACAAATTGTGCAAGAACTTAAAATATACATTTATTGTAAAATATTAGAAAACCAAAATGAAAATGAAAATGAAAATGATAACTTTTTAATATGAAAATGGACTAAACCAAATACATTTTTCGCTCTCTTATAGTTACTCTCTCCCTCTCTGTATCTCTCTATCCGTCTATCTTGTCTTTTCGCTCAGCCCAAAACACACACACACACACATTTTGTACCCAATTATCCAAATTCATTTGGCAAATTGTTGATTTTGTTTGTTGTGTGTGCGAATAAGTGTTTAGTGAAGCTAATCGAACAAAAAACAAAAGAAAGAAAGAAGTAAGATGAAAAAGGATTTGCATTACGTATGAGCAATTGTTTCCTTTTGTGTCAAGAGCATGTTATCTTTGTGTCTAATTGTGTAATTTATATAAACGAATATATTTATGCCTGGCTTGTTTTTTCATTATAAGCTACCAACTAAACAAACTGATTACATCTGATAAGATCTCTCTTATTGTATTTCTCCCCCAAAAACAAAAATCTTCACTCTATATATATGTATGTACGAGATCGTAATGTATTGTATTGAATGTAATGCGCCGCTGGCAAGCGAGCGCCGATGAAGCGATGAATATTTAAAGAATGTTAAATTATATTGTAATTGTACTTTTGTTGACTATTATGTAATTACGCTTTGCTGTATATTAGTTATGTACATTTTTAGCTAAATTACTGAAAACGCTAAAGCAAAACAAATTAAATTTAATTAAATTAAATTAAACTACAACAATAAGGGACAAGCACATGCTGTTACGTTATTGTTAGTAATCTATCATATGAATTAATTGTTCGTGTATAAAAACCAAATTGCAAAACATTTCGAAATTCAAAATTAACTTTAAATTGGTCGACAAAATATTAAACTCAAAAAAGAAAAACAAATCGAAGGAAGGGTTAAACTTAAAAGCGTTTAACACTTTAAAACTTTATTGTAAATTGCAGCAAAAATTCTGATAAAAAGGCTTACTTAATCTTAACTTCAACATAAACACAATACCGAGAACTCATAAGATAAACACACATACACACCCACACACACCCACACACTCACACAAACAAGTACATTAAATATACTAATACATACATATATGACGCATATAGAGCATACTCGTATACTAACTATGTATCTACACATATACTTATATCTAAAGTAATGACAATGACAAGCAATTTGAAGCAAACTAAGAAACAATTTCAATTTCAGATACATTTCAGAACAATTCGACGATGTTGATGAAAACGTAAATGAAAACGATAATGATAACGATAACGCTAATGATATTGATAATGAAAATGAAAATGATAATGATAATGAAGCTACTATTTAAAAAAATCGAGCAACAAAAGCTATTATGCTATGCTAAAGGGTAAAAGGCATTTATTCATACCAACCAAACCAAACACAACAAAACCAAACAAAAGAAAACAAAAGAAAAAAACAAAACAAATGGAAAACCAGCTTATAAATACCATAACTTAACACGTACCACGTAATATCGTAACGTAAATAGCAATAGCGTATACTAGTTGATATTAGCAGAGCTACAGCCTCAGCAAAACTTGTTGTATAAAAGATTGAGCTAGACTTTTAAATGGTATAAACGTACATGTTTATAATATATACATATTTACATACTATAACTGAGATCGAATGCTGTAGATAAATGTGTATAGAACTAAAACCAAAGAAACAATATTCAAATGTTTTCAATGTACTCTACGAATGAAACGTTTCTATAATTTCAGGTCTCGCCTTTTAGTTGTCCCCGATATTAATTAGTACACATATGATTTTTCGATTCCAATCCGACATCTGTACTCATCTCCCTTTGAATACCAGACCAGACCAGACCATGTACACAACACAAAATACAAATACAACTACAACTACAATTACAACTAAAGCAACAACAACAACAAGAAAAACTGTGCCACCTAGTACATAACAACAAACAGTTATATATCTGCAATATATATGTATACACACTTGTAATATATATATATATATATATATATACATACTACATTATATAGACAAGATGAAATCTCAATGCTCACTTTTATATTTTTATCATACATACTCGTACTCGTAGTACTTAAAAGGTATATCAAGAACAGAAAAAAGAACAACACAAAACGAAGCACCGTATGCAACCCTGATGGAACTACTTAAGAAACAAACATAGTAAACTTTCAAGTGATGAAACATATTTATGAACTATACAAGTTATATAACACATGTATTACTATCTAGTATATGTACAAATTGATTTTGCATACAAGTTGTCGCGCAATTGCGACTCCTTTGGAATCGCAGTAGCGTGACAACTTCTAGCGCAAGGTTGAAAGCTTTCTAGCGCCATTGCTTCAGCCTCTCAAGTACACAGATTACGTTAACTTGGTTTATTGCGAGACATACACACACACACACACACACGAACACATACACATACTTAATCGTACACCTCTTAATTGCCCTTTTGTTAATCACCTAATTAGGAAGTATCAAGAATTTGGCGAAAACAGAAACAGAAACAGAAAGACGAAAACACCAGGCATAAACGCAAAAGATCGAGCTAAACCGCATAGTGCATAGTGTTAAAGAGTATTTATTTCAGTTGTGTATATTGTAAAGTCAAAGAAATATTGAAGAAAGCATAAAGTTAAACATTTAAAAGGAAAACATTAAGAAAGAAAACAATTTATTGAAAATTAATAATATGTAATTGTATTTATCAAAATTTAAAAGCAAAGTAAAAACTAAAAACTAAAAAAACGGTAAAAAGTAAACGCATTAGCATAGCAAAGAAAATTTAAAAAAGAAAAAAACCAAACCAAAAAAAAATACAACAAAAAAACAAATGATATGATATATGATATGAAATGATTCAAGAAGCGCTGATTTATTATTATATTATTAATTAAATTATTTCAAAACAAGAGAAAACAAATGATATTGTCCTTGGTATTTACATATACATACATAAAAAAAAGAAAGAAAAATAAAAACAAAACGTTTTTTTATATAACAACCATTTTCTTGCAGTGCATTCGAGTAGTTTGTTATGTTATCTTTCGATTATTTCGATTCCTAACTGATGAACCGGTTGAACGGCCTGCTTTACATAGCACTGCGCCGTGTTTTGATCAACAAACTGGCCTCAGTTTGCTAGAGAACCGCACCCTATACGGAACTACCAGTAAATATGCCGCAAGCCAAGCTTAAACTAAGTGCACACGATCAGCAGGTGCTGGAATCCGTCTTTAATCCCTTGGAGCTCAGTGGCATCGCACCACAAAATGGTGCTATTCAGGCTGAAATGGAGCTGATTGATGTGGAGCCCGATTCGGCGAATCTACAAGCTTCTAGGGAACTCGAGCTTCAGGCTGTACGTCTAACAGAGCGTGGGGACTTGGATGAGGCCCTCTTGAAATTCGAGGAGGCATTGCGACTCTGTGAACGCGCCTCCGTTCTTAATAATCGGGCGCAGACTTTGCGCTTGGCCAAGCGTGATAACGGTAATTACTATATAAATAACATTTTTAAATGTTTTTCAAATTGTTGAAGTGGAGTGCAAGTTTAGCCAATACACCAACCTCTGCCTGAAGATGTTGTCTCTGAGCAATAGATGGCGCCAGCACAAATTTGCACTGCTTGTACTGCAATAAGCAGTGTTTTATGGGTTGTCGTTAGATTTGAACGTAGTTAAGCTGCGACAACGATATTTTACAAATATTAGCTTATTGCTTATTGCAGACGCTCTTGAGGATCTCAATCGAGCTCTAGCACTCGCATCCGATCAGCAACCGCGCACCAAGTGCCACGCCCACTGTCAGCGTGGCGTATTGCACAGGAAATTGGACAACTTGGATGCGGCACGTGCAGACTTTGAAGCTGCCGCGCTGCTCGGCAGCAAATTTGCCAGGGAACAGGTAGGTGGCAATTAAATTATGAAATCATGTCGAATGTATTGCATTTTAATGGCTCATCATTCGCTTTCCAGCTGGTGGAAATCAATCCATTCGCGGCGCTGTGCAACCAAATGCTGCGGCAAGCCTACGATCAACTGAAATGAGAGAGCTTCACTTCCAGCATTTCAGCTGTGATTTAACGAAAGCGGCGAACGCTCGTTAACATAAATAAAAATTAATTAAGTTCAAGACGCGTCATATTATGCGATAAGCGACGGCAAAAGCAACCGGTGGCGTCGCCGCGCTATGTGGCAAGCTGCAAATTTGAGCAGCAAAAACGAAACACAAGACAAAAAAAAAGTGGCACGTGGAACGCACCGGCAGCCACAGTTGCAACCACAAAAGTCTCGGGATTCGGGAGTCAAGAGTCGTGAGCTCTCGGGGGCCAATATACGAGTTTGCGTTGAACCGGCAACAAAAAACGAAAACAGTTATTAAATGCAGCAGGCCAGGCTGGCTAGCGGCTTGTCAGATTGCAGCAGGCCCAGGCCCTACTCGTACTAGCTGCAGCTATAGCCAGAGCAGTATCTGACCGTGGACTCGCTCCCCACTCTCGGGCGAAGCGACAACGAGGACGACCGCAAGCTAAATTAAAATAAACGAAAGTGGTTTACGCAGGATAACGAGCACACTACAGGCAAAAAGGGCAAAAAGGGGAACGGCGAAACGGGGATCTGGGATTTGTGCAAACGGCGTGCGGTTTCGTGGCACGAGCACGAGCAGGATTCAGATGCAGGTCCTGCAACAGCCGCCAGTCATGTAAGCGCGCCAAGCTTAACAGTAAAGCTTAAAAGACGACGACGATTGTGCCGTTGTTGTTGCTGTTGTAAGCGGCCTTTGCTTTTGTGTGTATGCAACGACCTGCAACGATTGCGGTCAAAAGACGCGCGTCCTGCTGCTCCTGGCGCAGAGGAGCAGGTGCAGCAACCACACAGCCAAACACACACACACACACACACACTAGCAAATGCACAAAACAAAAACCAGTGGAAAAAAAGCAGCAGCAAAAGGAACAACAAAAACTCTATAAACAACAATCGAATGCGAATGCAAGTCAAGAGAGATACTCGAAGTCGTAGATGCGCGAGCTAAAGTCGCTCTAGCTCGGCAAGGACGAGGGTTGCAGTCGCGCCCCTTGTGGAAAGCAATTTTTGATTGATCTCTTGCAGTTGGAGCTGCCCAAAGTAGACTCGCACTCGTCCTCATTACTGTTGCCAAGCGAGTGCAATGAGCGCATGCGCATGCAGTTCCTTCGAGGAAGAAGGAAGTCGCCTCGAGAGGCGAGCCTCGGCGTAGGTAGATCGGCAATAAGCGCAACACCAACAACAACAACAACAGCAAGATCCTGCGTATCCTGCGTCAGTTGTGCTGAAGCCGCAGCAAAAAGAACGCCATATGTTGCACTTCAGCTGAGGGCAAGCAGGCAGCCCAAAAGAGTCAAGAGCTCAGCTAAATCATTCACTGCTGCTGCTGCTGTTGCCGTTGCTGTAGCTGGGGAGCAGCATCATCATCATTATGATCGTGGCACTTTCGTGGACTATCCCCAACGCGCAGCGGAACTAAATGCCAATCTTGACCATGCCGGAACTGTAATTTGATCGACAGCCACAACAGATAGGTATTAGATAGCATCTCTGCGCACTTTTTTTGTTTTCATCCTGCCAAATTATAAACTAAGCCCGGCTAGAATGAGATTCTGCTTCCCTTTGGGTTATTCACCCTCAACTCAACTCGGCTTGGCTCAACAGTTGCATTTGTTTCCTCTGCTGTGTCCTTTTTTTTGTGCTGTTGCTTGCCCCTTCTGGCCGTGTTTCTTGCTCATTTTTGTTGCTTCTCTGCCGCTGCTGCTGTTGCGAGTCTCTGAGCTGTGCATTGTGTACCTGGGATCGGGGCGCGTGCCTGCTGTCGTCGTTCAGCTCTCAGCTTAGGGCCCTGACTCTGGCTCTGACTGTGTCTCGATTTTGAGCAACACATGACGCGGCATGTTGCCGCTGCCGCTGCCACTGCTGCTGCTGTTGTCGCCGCCCTGCACCCCTCTCTCTCTCTCCTTACGTTCTCGCACATCCAGTTTTGCTCTGTGTGTGGAGTAAACGCTTCTTGTAGCAACTGTAATTCAGGTTTGCTTATGCAAATATTTTGATCGCTCCGAGGACAGCATCGAAGTATCAATGAAACGTTGCTATAATTGACTGAATAACCGAAAGCCAAGCGATGAGATGTGGTCTTGGCTAGTAGAAATATATATTCCCTTTTCAGCTAACACAAAACAGGGATTAGGGTGATATGCTGATGAGTTGCACAAAACAGAATTTGCAATTTAAATAAGGGCCTGATTAAATTTGTCAATGCATTGAAATGCAGCTTAAAAATAATAATGTTTTTATGAAGTCAATCATTGTGAGAGAATTCCTAAGACATCTGATATGCATTTAGATTCCATAAGATTCAAAGTCTGACTATCTGTTTACTAGTTAATTTTCTATTAATTAATTAATTAAATTTTTCAACTGTGCTTATTCATATTATTTATTTTGCTGTTCAGGAGAGTGTCTTGAAATAGGCGAGTTTGAAAGGCAGCTAACTGTCGTGTGTTTGCTAAGAACAGTCAGTTCTAATTGCCAAAGGCCCAGCAAGCGGGCACATAAATCTTGCAGCCTCAGCGCAGCGCAGCGCAGTCCATTTGCATGTTCAAGCAGAACGCGTTGACATTTATGAATTGCCTGGCAATTTACACGACAGACCTGAGACACCCGCGTAACGTGCAGCGGGCGGCAGGGAGGCAGGGCTAGTGAGAGGGTGGCTGCAGTGCAAACTGGTCTGCAATTTACACTAGCAAACAAAGCAGAGTCAAATGGATGCGTCTGGCGCCGCCGCCATTCATCCGCCACGTTGTCCCAGCAGTCGCAGGCGACGTCAGCGCATGAATGGCTCGCTAAATCAAGCAATTATGAGAGCCTTTGTCGCAGGCACCAAAACATATGCAAATTAGAGTAGCTAACAATCGCTATGAAGATGCGAGCGGCAGCGATGTGTTGTTGTGGGCAGGCGCAGAGAGAGAGAGAGAGAGAGAGGGAGGGAGAGAAATCTGTTCAGTGCAATGAATTGATTTTCTATGGGCATCGCTGACACTGACTTACGCGATTGCCCGATCGAACGGAGCGAATGGAGCGGCTAGTTTATCGCCCGCCCGCCCAGCGAACAGGCCAGAGATTGAGACAGCGACAGGGCTGTGGTACTCTAACTACAACACGGTAGTTGCTGCCACAACAGCAACTGGGACAGCGAACTGCAACTGAGACTGGGAGTCTGGGCGCATATGCAAAGCGGCCGCCGCCAAGTCAAGAGACGCTGTGATCGGGTCTCGTTTTGGTGCCGCAAAGCAGCCGACGACGACGCCGCCGCCGCCGACGCCGCAGTCGCTGCGTAGCAGCAGCAGCAGCAGCACGCCACATTTCAATGATAAATGTTCGCAGAGAGTTGCCATGGCTAGGCTGGATAGCCTGGATAGCTTGTAGCACTGGATAACTGGCACTGCGATTGCTCCCGGGCTGCGCTATATTGGGTAAATTGTTTTATTGCAGTTCAATTGTTGGGCCTGGCTTGGCTCTGACTCTGGCTCTGGCTCTAGCTCTGGCTTTTGTGGCTCGGGCTTGTCAAGCGACGGCGCTCCTTGGCGGTGGTCTTCTTGGCAAGCAAACAGTAGCTCAAGTCACATTAAGTCCAGAGTCGCTCTCTCCCTTAGTTGAAGTCTCTAAGGTGATCGCTTTGCATGTGAAGTGCAATTATTGTTGCTGACTTTGTTGCTGCTCGGCTGGCTGCACTGTGCTACGCATGACACTTTTGCAATTGTGTCCCTTTCATTTCATATATCTTTGCATCTTTAGTTCGCCGTCTAACCGTAAGCGGAGATTATGGCATCACTTCGCGTCCCGTGAAATGTTAATAAATGGCTTATCTGCTCGCGCGGCGACATGTGTTTGGCTTAATTGTGTCAGCGTGTGGGCTGCCATTTGGAAAGTCTGCGAGCGGGACCACTGAACTTTCGCACAGCCGTACATGGTCAAAATAGCTGGCTGGGCCAATTGCCATTGCCAATGCAGTTGCCATGCCGCCGACTGCTGCTAATTACGACAAACAGCAGCAGCAACATTCAAACTGTCAGAGATTTGTGCGGGTGAACCGCCAGTCGCCGTCCCTGCTCCTGCCCCTGACTACAGCAGTCCTGGCTGAACTGTGGCCCAGTCGCGCAGTCGCGCAGTTGCGCAGTCGGTGCCTTATTTGTAGCAAATTGTTCGTGGCGCCAGTGCGCGGTTCAAACAACAAGCCTAACAAGCGCGAACAGCAGCTACAACTGCGCCACAACATCTCGACTCCCATGGCGCGCCGGGGTCGAGTGAGAAGTTGGGGCCATTTGTAAGTCGTCCCCCAAAAAAGGCAGCATTGGAATTCAATCTTAAAGCCATTTGCAATTAATATCAAATGAAATTGAAATAAATTCAAGCCACCTACAAAGCTCTGCTACCGTATTACTGCCAAACAGCCAAACAGTTCGAGTCCAAGCACAGTTTCGATTCCAATTCCAATTGCAATGTTTGTTGTCTGCTTGCGAGTTTTGCTGCGAGTCGCTGATTTTCATCATGCGTCGGGTGTTTGCAACTCGAGGAGAGCAGAGCAGAGCAGAGCAGCTTTCGCCTCGCTTGACTTTGCTGGCCAGTGGGCAACTTCAACCTTTTGGCTTTCAGCTAATCGCCATCGTATTCCCAGTCCCGGTCTCAGTCCCAGTTCCATTCCCATTCCCATTCCCATTCGCTCTCGCTCTCTTTCTCCTCCTCCACTCGACAATAATTTTATCAATTTTGTTTTATAATTGTGCGCAGCTGAAGCGTCTACAGAGGGGCAACAACAATAGGCAACGTCTGAACTGCGTCTGAACCTGCAAAGTGTGACCAGCTGCACACAAATAATTTGCAAGTATTATACTTTTAGGGGTATCAGGATATTTTGTACAATTCGTTCAGCATATCATTTATTCAGACCTACACTTTATTGATTTAATTAGTGCAACTACCCATCTGCCAATTGGCTAATTTCGCAAAATACTTTCCCTGTTGTAAGACAAGGGCCATCCTTGTATAATATAATATATATATAATAACTTATATAATAAATTTTCTGTACACATATTATACATTTAAATGTATTACATGTTCTATTATAGATTGGAATACATTAACTTAAATGTATCATAAACTGTCATGGAAATAACATAATGTTTTAAGTATAATATTATTTATGTTTTAAACGAAACTTTCAAACTTCCTATTAATGCTTATAAAAGTGAATTGAATCTATATTTTTGCGACAATGTTTTTTTGAAATTTTTTTCATTTCAAATTGAAATGGTTTGCTGTGAATAATAAATTGTATGTGAACGGTATTTAACCTGCTTGCATTTTATTAAATTTGTAATTGTAATCGGCATCCTTCTTTCTTTGCAATTACAAATTGAACATCTCCCTCAAAGCATTGCAACGAAGCTGGCCACACTGTCTCGCGGCTGTCCTACTCAGCTCGGGTCAACAGTAAACTACGCAGATTTCATTGTTTGCAGCTCGCCATCAACAGCAGCCGCCGCAACGCGAGTAGGCAGCAACAGCATGTAAATGTCCGTCTTGCTGCGAGTGTGTGTGTGTGTGTGAGTGAGTGTGTTGGCCAGCCAAGTGGCCAACTGTCGAGCGTGGAGCTGCGGCTGCCTAGTAGCTGGCCTGCCCAGGAGGCTTGTTGCTGTTGTCTTAAATTAATACCAAATTGTCAACGTTTCGCTGGCCAGCGCTGGCTGCAAGCGGCAGCAACGCCACATGATAAGAAGACGCAGACCGCGAGCCAGCAGCCAGCAACCAGCCAAGAGGCAGGCCCATGCCTAGGCCCAGCCTGGGCTATGGCAACATGCGGCGCTGTGGCTGCCACAGCAATGCGTTCGAGATCTACGTGCACCGTTTGGCTTTTGTTTTGTTTTGTGGCTTTCGCTTCGGTTGCGGCTTCGGCTGCTGCTCGTTTTGGTCTCGCTACGGTCTAAGGTCTTCGATGGTCGTCAATTGATAGCCAGATTTGTGCAATTATCATTTTAATAATTGCCAACAATCTGCACGATATGAACCGTGGCTGCAACGGCAGCTAAGACGGCGCGGGAGCGGGAGCAGGCGACGCGGACCAGGATCCATTTAGATTCCGCTTGGCAGACAGTGGACAGAGCAAGAAGTCGCTTGCCCCCTCTCACTGCTGCTGGTCGTGCTCATAACCAGTAGCCAGCGCCTTTTTGCATTTATTATTAGCCAGGGCACATCTACATAATAATAAATTTATTACAGATTTCCGTCTGATTTGTTGTTAAGGATTTGCGGAATGCCTAAACTGCTAGCACCCACTGTGAGACAAATAGAAGGCACTTAAAAGGCTGCCCACTTAAAAGATGATGTCGGATTGTGCGATAAATCAGTGAAGATTGCGCCACAAACTGTGCGTACGAAGGCAGCCGAGTTTTCTGAAAATTAACTAGTAATTGCCGCAGCTTAAATCGACTTCAAGCTCCCATTCATTTAATGCCGATTAGCATATCGGTGCAAATTACTGCTAATTTGATTTGCATACATAAATCCCTAGAGCTGTAGTTGGCGAACAATTTGCTAGTCAAATTATGTTATTTCACTTACTAAAACAGTTAAATGTGTTCACAAATATAAGCGTTCAATTTTGTAATTTACTAAAATAGAGATTCATTTGATATCTGTTTTATTATAAAAATGAAAAAGTAATTCTACTTGTTTTAAATTTTGATAAATCGCAGAATGACAGATGAAATTCGTTTTTTTAAAGGTAAAATCCTTGATTTACGTTAAGTGTTGGTGGTCTAAAAACAAATTCTCAGGAGCATCGGTCTAAATATAGAAGATAAAAAGATAATACATTAGAAATTCAAATTTCAAAAAATTGTTGGCCTAATACAATACCATAAATAAGTAATTTTATTAATTATATATATTGATAAATACTAAATACTATATATATTGATAAATACTAAATACTACTACTGATAATTAATAAGCTACTTAGTGCTCTCAGCAAATTTTACAGAAGGTAAGTAATTTTATTGAATTAAATCTACTATTGTTAAACCAGAATTCGACAGCTATGGGAAGTTGTCGCACAGTTGTTGGGAGATCATAAAGCGCTCTGGTTGCTGCTGCCATTCAATGCGACATCATTGGCAGCCGCCGAGCACAAATCAAATTCAGTTGGCTCGCACTAACGGTGCAACTAGGCCGCATCGCACTGCGCAGTGCTCAGTGCGCGTTGAGTAAAGCAGAGACTTGGTCTAAACCGCAAACTCACCTTCACCATTCAGCCAAGCATTCGGCTGTGCGACACTCACACTCACACACACACACAGACAAACCCGTTTGCCGCTGTCGTTTGGCAGTTGTCGGGCCGGGCCGAGAGGCGAGGTAGTTAACGCCCATGCCGGAGCAGGGCCAATCAGCGGCGAGCGCGCGCCAAACCACGAGCCACAAGCTACCCAGTGTAAAGGCATTCGAGCTGCAGCGAGTGTGGGATTTGTTTTTGTTTGACAAAGAGTCCGAGAGCGACGCAAGCTGAGGGTGTAACTGGCCATGGGACTGGGAGTGGGAACATGTTGTGCGCGCAAATAAAGCGGGGAAAAAACAACAAAATGGAAATTGTTTACGATTCACGCGGTATCTGTTACCTGTGCCACTCGCGACTGCGCATATCAAACGACACGATGATGATGAATGTGCGCGCGTCTGGCATAAGGTGAATCCGTTACAAAACCGTTCGCAGCGCCGCGCCACTGCCACTGTCAACCCTCCGATCGGAGCGTTCGTGGTGATCAAGAGCGGCACGCGCTCCTTGCGCTCTCAAGCGCATCGAGGGGAATCAGCCAAGCAGGCAGCCAACCATCAGCCCTCATCGTCTGTAGCCATAATGAATGACTAGCGACGCACTAATATACGACTAGCTCAAGAGGCAGAGAGAGAGTGTGTGTAGAAACCCCATTGGCATGTGGCTTGTGGCACGCTCGTGTCTTGGAATGTCTTCGGGGGTGTCGATCAGCCCGGCGTCACTTGTGACTGCTGACTCCTGGCCGATGTAATGCCCTGCACATGTCCTTTAAATGCATGCAAACGCATTCGCATGAGAACGAGGAAATTGCGCCAAAGCGAAGGAAAAACACAAGACAAGGCAAGACACGACAGCAGAGCGAGCACGTTAAATGTGAAACGTTAAATGGATGACAGAAGTGTGCCCGCGTTTTCTTGTCAGGCGTAACCTAGGCAGGTGTGGGCCACAGCCAGATAAACTGGAAATTACTTAGCGCAAGAGGCGACCAAGCGCGGCAAGGTCTGCGCGGCACACTGCACTCGCTGCCCTGCTCGTCAGGACGAACTCTCACGTTGCATACTGCTGCGATCAGGACGAACAGCGACTAAGGAAAAACAGCCAAGCGAGCGAACGATGCAACGCACCGCACGAAAGGTGCATCTACAGGGAATGGAATGCGGACGAGCGGCAGGTGATCGTCTATGATTTTTAATTGCTTTCAGAGATCTTCATAATTTCCTAAATGATAGGCAGTTTGGAGCCACTCCTGTAAGCCTTGGCTATAAACCCGAATAACAAATATGCTTCTGCTTGATGACTTGCTCAAATCAATTGTTAGCATGGGCAAATAATCACATAAAGTTGTTTTTTTATATACATTTTTTTACATAAGTATTTGCAGCAGTACCAACAATAAAGCACCATAACAACACATTTTAGGAATATCTAATATCAACCAAACCTCAACATATATGTCATAAGGACTTATCTAAATCATATTATCTTATCCTATAAAGAAAAAACGATTTGCTGCAAAACGTTAAAAAAGAAAAAAATAAAATAAATGTATACCCATAAATAACACAACATCTGTCACTATTTAACCAAACTTGTTTTTTGGTAAAAGTTATAAAATGCTTCTTTTTAGCGCTATTAAAATATAATTTTAGTTGAATGACAACTGTTATTTTGATAACTTAATGATAACTTAAAACATTGAATGAAAACGTCAATTTTCATAATAAATAATTTAAAACTTAAAGCAAGACATTTTATTGTGCTCTTTGACATTAATTTTTAACAATAGAATATGTGCTGCTACATAAAAAGGAAATTATTTTTATAGCACGTACGTACATTTTAAAATATGCTAATAAGGAGTAGATTACTTGTAAAAAATAAAACCCATTTATTTCGTAATTTTTGACTTGTGTAAAATCACAAATTGTGAATTCAAAGTTATGTGAATGCAATCTAATAAATTCATTAATTGTACCTTAACAAATAAAGTAACTGAATCTTCCAGTTATATTAAAAATATAAAAAATATTTAGGAAATTAATGAAAATTTAATTGTAATATAAATATTAATTTCAAAAAATGACACTCCACGATGAGCTGCATTAAATGAGTTGACATTTACAATGTCAATGTTAGGCGAAAGTCGAGAAATTGAACTCGCAGAATACAAAATGTGCAGCCTGAATTGTTTGCGCAATGAGTTAAATAAAATAAATACAATTAAATAAATACGTGTATTAATATAATCAAACTCCATAAATTCAGAGCATTTCAAATATTATATCTGTAATTGTTTAAAACACTTGAAGACCAAAGTGGGGTTTATCCATTTAAAGGCTAAGATCATTCGAGTATTTGCTGAAGCAATTGTTAATCGGATTATGTGTGTATATATCCGAGAAAGACTCACACCCTCAGTGCGGATCGGATCGGATCAGATCATTGTTGGCAGCACAGTTGCTCAACCCCCGGACAAATATCCTGCGTCTCTGTTCGGTCGTTTCAATTGAGCAGGCAGCAGCAGCGAGTTAGCTGAGTCACAATCCCAACAGCAATCGCAATCGCAGAGCTAGCCAACAGTTGGTGTCAGTTGCGCCAACAACAGCAGCAGCAACTGTAACAGTTACATTACGCAAAAGGACAGCGGGGCGAAGGTAGCGAAGCGAAAACAACAAACACAACAACAAACGCCCGCCAAACTTTAACTGCATACCAATTAGTTGAGGAGCGCGTGCTGCCAGCAACAGCAGCAGCAGCAGCAACAACAACAGTCAGCGCACGATCAAAGCAACTGATAGTGGGAAGAGGAAGGGAAGAGTGGAGAGCGAGAGCGATAGCGATAGCGAGAGAGCAGAGCAGCGAGCTCTGGCGCTGCGTAACTGTGTGTCTTGACCCTTACAACATGCAGGACAACAGCAACAACAGCAACGACATCGGCAACAGCCGCCGCCAACTGCTGCCAAAGGTGAAAAACCAGAGTTGGCAACACACACACACGCACACAGAGGCAACAACACAGCAAAGGGCTCTTGAGCCACCACTAAAGTCAACACTGAGGCACCAATACGACTGCAATACTGAGGGTTCGTTTTGATTCGGCTTACACACACAGTCGCAGCTGGAGAGACAGAGCCTCGATTTTCGGCCAAGTTGCTTGTGGCACTCGCTTCACCGTTGGCTCAATTTAGAACCGCACAGTCGGCCAAAGATTCAGTCAGGTGCGAAGCACCGAGCGATACAGACGTGTTCGTCTCTCAGTGAGCCAAGTTTTGATCTGTTACCAAAAAACTGAAAGCAAAGAAAAGCAAGCAAACTGCTAGCAAGATTTTAGCAACAATTTTACCAAAAAAGAAATAAGATCAAAAAAATAAATTATATAAAATTGGAATTGTGAAAATAAATTTAGTGCATAAAGTGAAAATAAGGCGACAAGTCGCACGCCAGTGTTGCAATTTACAAATTCGATTCGAAAAGCGAAGGAAACTGCGACCAAAATGAACCATTTGTCGCCACCGCCATCACCGCACTCGCAGCCCAGTCCGGCGGGCTACGCAAATCCAGCGCTGGACAAGCAATGGATGCAGCGGGCCTCCGCCTTCAACACTGTGATAGCATCTGCCGCGGCCCAAAAGCTCAACCACAGAGGTAAGTGCCGCAAACGAGCTGCACACGAGTAGCTGTCGCAAAAGTATCTCGTGCTTAACTGGTGCAACTTTGCGCTGTGCCTGTGCTTCTTGTGCCGCTTCTTGCAGATCTGCCCTTCCTCTACAATCCGCTGCTCTACTCGAGCGCCTTGCTCTGGCCGCAGTTTCTGCTGAACTCGGCCTCCGTGCTGGGCACTCCGCTGACACCCATGACGCCCAAATCTCCCGCCTCCGTTGTGCTGAATCCACGAGATCGCGACTACGCGTTGACGCCCGAAAAGGAGCAGGAACAGCAGCTGAGCAGCAGCAGCAGCAACGGCAATCCATTGCAGCCACACGATGAGGATATGCCGCTGAATCTGAGCACCAAGCAACGCCACATTGCCGACTCCGATCAGGAGCAGGATCACGATCACGATCACGATCACAACAGCAGCAGCAGCAGCAGCGGCAGCGGCAGCCTCAGCGAACGCAGTCTCAGCGATGCCGAGCAGAGACTTCAGCTCGGCGCACTCAGCAACGTGACGCCGCCGCCGCTGCGCGCCGTGAATCTGAAGACGGCTAATGCGATGACGCCGCAGCTGCGTCGCTCGCAGGGCAACATCATCTGGTCGCCAGCGTCGATGTGCGAGCGTGCCACGCGTCTGGAGACGTCGCCCATGGAGGAGGATGAGGAGCAGCATGTGGATCCCATAGTGCGCAAGTTCAAGTACGAGCGTCGCTCGGCTGCCTCGGTGTCCTCGCTGCAGTCGCCGCTCTCCTCGCTGGCGCCGCAAACGAATGTGGCGCAGGAGCTGGAGTTTGAGAATGCGCAGCAGCAGCTGTATGCGCATCGCAGTGCGTTCATGGCTGGCCTCACCGGCAACAATCTGGAGCTGCTCACACAGCATCTCAAGTCCCAGCAGCAGCAGCAGCAACAAAAGCCGCAACAGCAGCAGCAGCAACAAGAGCAGCAGGTTAAGATTGAGGCCGAACAGGATAACAACCGTTCGGCTGTGGCTCTCATGGGACTTGTGGCGGTCGCTGAGTATGGCTACATGCGTAATCAACACCAGCAACAGCAACAGCAACAGCAACACACGTCTCAGCAGCAGCAGCAGCAGCAACAACAGTTGCAGCAGCAGCAGCAGCAACATCCTGATTCAACAGCCACAGATGTTGCACGTCGCTCGTCCTCCTCATCATCATATCAAGGCGAGTGCGAGGAGAAGCGCAGTGGCCGCAATTTTCAGGTAAGCGAGCAAACGGGAAGTCAACTTTTTTTTTTGTATTTTTGATTTTGCTGTTGTTGGGCATAACGGAAGTGCCCGGCCTGCAAATATCCTGAAAGTTATCGCAGCGAAATCTAAGAGTTGTGAATCTGTGGCAAATCTGCTTAGCTGTCGCACTCTTGTCCTTGCCACTAATGATGCAATTACGTGACAGCAGTGACCCCGACTCCTGCGCTGTGGCGGGGAAACCTCATAAATTGCACAAGTCTTCTTCAAACATAAATATTGAACGAATCGGTTTGCATTGCGTGTCTGTTATCCGACCCACTTACGGCTGGCTGGCTACTCGAGCCTCCGCTCACTCCTCCCACCACTCGTGACTGCTTCAATTCCCCCGTGTTAATTGTTTCATATTTTGAAGGTCCTGTCGCGTTTTAATTGTCGCCATCGCCATCGATGCCAACCACCCATTTCAATTTGGAAAAGTGGCAGCGGCAATGTAATAAACTCGCCAGCCGAACGAAACTCTTCTATGGAAATTCAATTAAGCACAATCGAAATCACGCAATTAGTTAATCAAATAATTTTGATTATTCCACCGAATGTGTACGTCATTTACCTACTATAGATATTCCTCGAGTTGGGGTCGCCCGCTGAAGATTTATGTTGGAATTACGCCAATAGCTTCTTCCCAATCATAATTGTCATTTTGTTAAGCATTTTCTGCCACATTAGCCACACGAGAGGGACACACGACCACACGACTGACATACGAACTCTCGCGACTGCGTTGCCAACTTGAACTTGATACCGAGGGCAGAGCGAGGGTATGTGCCTGCTTGGCTGCTCTGACTACCCCCGATGTCAGTTGTTGTTTATATCAAAGGCACTTCAACACCCGCGTCGAGCAAGTTCGTTTTTTCTTTGCTTTTCACACATTTAATGGCCGCGCGGGGTCGGGGCGCGGGCCGCCAGTGAAATGCGATAGCTTCGTGGGGTTTCCAGAGCCTGGACATATGGTCAGAGACAGTTGCTCGAGTCCTTGGCGCAGGCGCATCTTGATCCTTTCGATTTTTTCAGGCGCACTCGCGTTTTTGTAAGTCTTTACATCTGTCGTTCTCGTTGGATCGAGGCCCACCCGCCAAGCGGGTCTCGAGTCTTAGAGACTCGACTCAGAGCTCGACTCTCGCTGAGTCATGTTTTTGGGGTTTCTACGCCAGCGTTTCTGCCAACTTCCGTTTGGGGGGCGAGTCGAGCAAATTGACATTATGGCTCAGACTGCATGTAACAATGGGCCAACTAATTGGGCCGCTACGCGTCTAGGCAACATGGATTGGGATTGGATGCCCTCGGCAGCCAACATGCGGTATCCAATGCATTGCGCAAATAGAAAATCCCAAAACAGAGAGCGAGTGAAAAAAGACGACAACGACGACGGAGACAACAAATTAAATATGGGAATAAAAAGCGAAGTCTGAGAAAGAAATTGTTGTTTCTTCGAGGCACACTTGTGTCAATTTACAATATGCGTAGGTTTTCGAAAGGTTTTTCTCATTTTAAGTATTATTTTGTTGCTGCTGCTGTTGTTATAAATGTCACACACGTAGCACGATCGATGGACCCAGCCGAGCCGAGCTGAGCTGAGCCGGGCCGGGCCATTGGGATTGAGTTGTGTCAACACGGGAGCGACAATGTTTAGATACTACTTGCATGTTGCAGCAACACAAACTGTGCAAACATTTAATCTCGCAGCGAAGATGTTCGCGCCACCGATCCCCAACTCAAAGTCCCTGTCTACACACTCCATATAACAGTCCTCGAGTAATGCCCCACAGCTGTGTTTGGCCTACAAACACGACGACACAACTTGATAGCAATTCCAATTTCAATTCCAATTTCAATTTCAATTCCATATCTGCAGCCTTTGGCTCCAGCATTTTCTTTTGTTCGCCAGAGAGAAATGAGTTCTACTTGAGATTTAGTAGCATTTATTTGTGATATTTAGCATTGAGTCGCTCTGCTGTTTGCGTAGCTGTTTCTTAAAAATAAACGCAACAATTATTATACTACTCATGTGCATGATATGTGCGGCGTCTCCGCTCTCCTCTCTCCTCTCCGCCATCTCCAGGCTGTCCATTGGGGTTTTACCCTGGATTTCTCGTCACCTGTTGCCAAATATTTGCACACTCACAAATCTAGTTTAATTCATAAGTATTTAGCACACACACATTATTATGTTGTTTGAGATTTTATTTGCCACGACACTGCGACAGTTTTGTGTCTCATTTGCGCCTTCGATTTCAGGCTGTACAAACACGATTTTCTCTTTATTTTTTTTATTTTTTTTTTTGTGGGGCTTCATATCAATATTTAACGTGCTCCAATTCGGATTCTTTCTTTCTGTTGCAGTGCAAACAGTGCGGCAAGTCGTTCAAACGCTCCTCGACCCTATCCACACATCTGCTGATACACAGCGATACCCGGCCATATCCCTGCCAGTATTGCGGCAAGCGGTTCCACCAGAAGTCGGACATGAAGAAGCACACCTACATACACACCGGTAAGTCAAGCTCTCTTGCGCTTTGGATCGGGTTAATATATTTGCATAATTAGTAGGGTACGTAGGCTATGGGGGAAATTTGAATGAATTGGCACAGTTGTTGACCCACATGCAAGTCAGCTTGTGTTTGATCTCGCAACAGCCGAAAAGTAGGTGACGCATAGAACTGTAGTTTTTGCTAACACCGAGTCGTGGTTCGGGCCAACTGACAGCCGTCAACAGTTTTCCGTTTAACTTGCGCTCGCTTGCCACCCTTAAGTGAGATTTATGCCACCCCCAGAGTTTGTAAGTCGAACCCATTAAAATCAGCGAGCGAGTGACTGAGATGTTTATCTAGCTGGCGCTGCTTTCAATTTGTCTAATTGCTGACAAAACGACGCACGTGTGCTTTTCATTATGCTAATTGTTTTATTGATTTCGATTCGCTGTTCGTTGCAGGTGAAAAGCCCCACAAATGCACCGTCTGCCTGAAGGCGTTCAGCCAGAGCTCCAACCTGATCACGCACATGCGCAAGCACACAGGATACAAGCCCTTCGGCTGCGGCCTCTGCGATCAGTCCTTCCAGCGCAAGGTGGACCTGCGGCGGCACCGCGAGAGTCGCCACGAGGAGGCGGCCGTTGGCGCCCTGACGCCGCCCGCGCTGCTCAAAATGGAGGTCAGCAGCAGCAGTTGTTAACGATCGACCCGATCGATGTACCACAGTCGCATCACGAGACGCCCAGTAGATCCAGGAGATCAACCGAAGACCGAGAACCCAAAACCGAAAACCAGTTAGCATGTTGGCAAAAGTCGTCTAAGTCGTCGCTATGAAGCCAAAGTTTTGTTTTGTTTAGGCATCCAAACTGTAGTACTTATTGCCCCCGGCTCTATTGCTCAACTCTAGATCTAAGCTCTGTATATACTGACAACAACAACAACAACAAATATATGAAAGACTTTTTTTAGCTCTTAACGTTAGTATTAATTGAGTATAATCTAGACGTAAGCCTAACATAACTTATTATACTATTCGTACTCTATGATTTCTTTATGAACTAACACTTTTTTGATTTTGTTTTAACCTTAAACACCAAAATTCCAAATTGGCCTAGTAGAAAGCAAAGAAAACGCAGCTAAAGTACCAAAGAATACCAAACAACAACAACAAAGAACACTTGGCAAAAAGCGTCATTAAAATTGTCAAAATTATTTGTCTGTCTCGCATGTTAAACTTACGAAAATTATTATATTTATTTTAACTTAAATTACATTAAGCTCCCCATAAGTTCTGTAGTGTTTAACAATTATGTGTATGTGTATGATTTATAAATTAATTTCTTTGTATTTAGTTTTATTTTGATTACTTTTATGATTTGGCGAAAATAAAGTTCAAAGCTAAAGAGAAATTCAATGTTTTACTGAAGTCACTCTGGGATTAAATGCGGAAAATAATCGACCAAGAGGAAGTTTCCACACGCAACTTTCAAATGTAGTATTTGATGCGGTCAGCTAATAGAGCCGACCTTTGGCAATAGTCTTGGCCCTACTAAGCTGCTCAATTGCGAGAACACTTTAGTTGGCCAAATGGCTAAATTCAGTTAGCAAAATGCTGCTACAAATTGTGTGAAGCATGTCAGCAATGCTTTTGGGCAGCCCAAAAACCTGATTTTATAGTTAAATTTTTGCACGTAGCCAATTGGCAGGAGCACTGGGGACATTGGGCATTGAACAGTGGAAGCTGCTCCTGTTTCGGGTGCCGCGGTGAGCTTTGATCTTCTCTCACTGTGGCATGCGTGGAATGCGCTTTGTAAAACGCCGCGTTACAAGCCCCAAAAGCCGACGAGGAGTGAGAGCAAGAGAGAGAGAGAGAGAGGTAGCTCGGGAAAACGCCAATAAGTGTTCGAAGTTCGAGCTAATTGCGCCCGAGAGTTTGTTGGATGAGGGAGAGAGCGAGAGAGCGATCATCGATTGCCAACGATTCTGTGATCGCAATTTGAGCACAACTCGCATGTCAATGCCTTCTGCGGCACTTTAAAACGCCCGAAATGAAGTTTGGCAGTTTACAAATCACCGACTCGACTCCGCGCTCATTATCGCCATTCATCGGTTGCGGCTGCTGCTGCTGTTGCTGCAATCTGCCGCAATCAAAATCGGCGAGAGCGTTTGACAAGGATTTCTTCAGTGAGAGCGGCTGCCTTGCGCTGGCTCGCTTGCCACTTGTCGGCCGGTTGTGGCATGCAACAAATTGATCGAAATTGACAAAATATTGGACGCAACTGAAAAAATGAAATGAGAACAGCCAACAGCGCGAGTGCACGCCGAAGAGCGACCATCAAAAATATGCAGTTCAATTGCATTGGCGGCTGCAAAACAATGCAGCTCAAGGACTCGGGCCAAGTGCCGACAAAGCGACAAAATTGCACAGCAACCCAGCGCGAGGAGAGCTTGGTAGGGTAGGGGAGGGAGTTCTCTATGGATAGCAGAGCACTTGGCTATGCTACGCATTATGTAAGCAGCATAATCCCAGCTGCAAGTTGCCCCATTTCAGCAGCGAGGCAGTGGCAGCAGTTGCCATATGGTGGCTTCGAGCGGGGTTTGTTAACCCCCCGATCACAGTTAACACCTGAGCCCACATAATTTGTCATGGCATTTGAATTTATACAGCATTCAAAAACAAATAAGCGACAAGCCCCCATAAAAAACACGAGCGAACACAATCGGAGTCCAAGTGGCAGTCGCCGTTCAAACGCAACTGGAACAAAAGCTGCGCTCAGCTGCAACCCCAAGAAAAGGAAGGGAAACGGCGAGGAGTGATGTGAAAATTAAGAGGAAATTGTCTTAGAAGTGTCTTGCCTGGAAATGGGCAAGGCGGGGAGTGGGAGCAGGAGAAGGGCCCGCTGAATGTCCGTTTTCCGTTCTCTGTTTTCCGTCAACCCCTAGCTAAAGGTGCCCGAGTGGCCCGCGCAGGTGACTTTGACTTTGGCTATTAATAACAATAATAGTTGCGGCTAAAAGGTGAGCGCGGACCGAGCCCAAGTATGTGCAGTCGTGGAGGCCATCACATGAAAAAAGATGTCTTAGGTCAGTTGCCGCTCCGTCGAGGGCTGCAGCAGCGCAGTCGACGTCGACGTCGACGGCGGCGACGAGTGTGAGGCTGCTGCAGGTGAAGCGAGCCGAGGGCACAATTAAAAGGTTGGCCGACGAGGGCTGTGTGGTTGAATGGAAAAAGGCACCTGTAAGCCAAGGAGCCAGGAGTCAGGAGCCAGGAGCTGCGAGAGCCAAAATGTTACAGAGGCTCATTTATGTTTATGTCCTTTCGTTGTAAGCGCAGCGCAGCGCTGATTCCGATTCCTTTTCGAGCCGCACAAGTGGCGCACCAGCACCTGCTGAATCCTGGAACCTGTCGTTGTCATCGTCGTCGTCGTCGTCGTCCTGGCTCAATAATTGTGAGCCCAGACGACGCGTGCTCAAAGCCGGTTTACAGCAAACATATGCCAGTTTCGCAGTCAGAGCCAAATTACAACAGCTACAACAGCAGCAGCCAAGAGCTCAACATTGAGCGCTCTGTGGTAATGCCTGGCATCGACTGCAGTTGACAAGGGCCACACGCCACAGCAATACCAACAACAACATTAATGCAGGCAGCAAAAAGCAAGCAACTGCAGTGAAAAATCTCTCAGACAAACCGCAAAACTGCAAGATTGAGATCTGACTGCAATCTTCGTCTAATCTAGGCCCATGCACCTTGAGGGAGTGTGCCGCAAGCTGACGCATGCGAAAAAACAAAAACCTAAAAAAGGGCAACAAAAACCAAACAGCAGCGGCAGCAGCAACAATTGCTGTAAGTGCGTCTGCACCTGTCACGCTCATCGATATTACAAGCGGCTGTGACGACGACTTCGGGCCAGGTCAAATGACCCAATTTTAATAGACCCTTCGCCTTCGCCCTGGCCCTCGCTCTCTCCGTCGACGTCGCCTCAGCCTCTGTCCGACTCGGAATTGTGTCTTTTTACGAGTTTTCCCCGTGTTTTAAATTGATAAGTTATGATTGCAGCAGTTTTCTTTGATTAACCATTGTCACCTGCAGCTCGAAGCGAGCATTTCGAATGCACTCTGTTCGATTGATGACTCTAGATTGACGCGGATTGCGCGTGTCCGTGTCGTGATAATAGAGCAGCTGAATGTTGCACATGCCGAGCATTAATAATGCATCATTTCTATTGCAATTGATTGCCAAGGGCAATTCTAAAATTAATTTCATTTTTTGATGTTACAGCAGATTGGATTAAACTAAAAAACGTGAAACAAAATTATGGCATAATTTATACAACAAAATTTCAAAATCTACAAAAATACATTTATTTACAAATTTATAATTGTATTACTAATTTAGAAACACGAATTCAATGGGAAAACTATTATTATTGCTATTATTCATTTTTGAAATTTAAAATAATTTAGAAATTGTCTTAATTTAATGCTATTAATAATTTGACGATTTGCACAGTTCTCCAATAAAGAACAAATTTCTTACGAATTTAATTAATTTATATATGTTATGATAGTTTTTATTAGAAATTGACAACAGCTGAAACTATAATTGATCGCCATTAATATAAACTAATGTATATTAAGATAGCAATCTTTAAGTTGTGTCTCAGAGCAGAATATTGTTTAGACTAGATTTTCTTTGTGGAGTTGGCATTAAATGCATTTAGCAGGAAGAAAGTTTAGCAAGTTCGCTGGCCAAATCAGAAGCCAACAGAGTGCCAATGGCAACGAGCAGTCAGCCAGTTAGTCAGTCAGTCCGGCAGTTCGTCAGTTAGTCAGTCAGCCAGCCAGCCAGCCATTCAGCGATTAGCCTTACCTTACTTTGGAAAATCTTAAGCTCTTTCGATTTGTTGGCAAGGGAAAAGCAATGACAAATCCAAGTCAAATATGCAAGCAACCCCCACAATGGTCGAGTCAAGTGGCAGGCATATAGTATATACTATATATATTGTGTGTTGTAAGACAAAGCAGATTGAGAAATCTATTTGAACAGCTTAATTGGCAACAAAACGAACAACAACAACAGCAGCAGCAGCAGCAAGAACAGCAAAGGCAACATTAACAATAAGAAACAACCCGCAGACAATGAGCCAATCAGCAGCTTAACAGAAGGGTGCAGAAACCGAAAAGAGAAGTCGCATGAGGCAAGAGCTACGTGCTACAAGCTGAAAGCTGAAAGCTGAAAGCAAAACCAAAAGCAAAAGCCAAGTCCAGCAATTAAAATGACAAAATCTAAACACAAAATGGTACGGATTTTGCCATGTGCCACTGTCCGAAAGGTGCAAGCCAATGAGAAGACCCAAGAGTGCAGGGCCAAGACGTGAAGAAGCTGAACCAGAAACGGCGAACAGAAACAGCAACAGACAGTGGTGCAACAGACAGCGAAGCAGACAGAGAGACAGACAAGCAGAGCTCAAGGTGTTTTCTTTGCTTTGAGCACAAATCAATGTGCATGGCCTAAACACAGATTATAGACAGATTTGGAGGCAACAGACGGCGGCACAAAAGGACAACAAATTGCGGCCGAAGATGCAACACACACGCACACACACGCGAAACAGATGAGGACGCTGCTGCTGCCTCTTTGCCCCGCAAGTCATTATAAGAATTTAAGCGCACCTTTTCATTTTGTGCGAGGATCGAGCAGCAGTCGCCACAGAGCAGCGACAGGTGCGCAACGCATGCGCAGAGACAGTGTGAGAGAGAGAGAGGGAAAGGGAGAGGGAGAGGGAGAGAGAGCGGCAGATAAGCAGTGCATAGCGGTAGATGGAGATGGAGTTGGAGTTGGAGTCCTGTTGCCTGCGCATCCACCGATGCAGGGGTCGTCTCTCCGTTGCCGAAAGGCGTTATCCTAACAGCGCTGCTCCTTCAGCTCCTTTAGCTGCTGCTGCTGCTGCTGTGCCAGATTCGACTTGACTTCGTTTTCGTTCGTGGGCCAAATTAATTCCTTGCCATATTTTATAATTCAACAGATGACACGAGCCAAGCCCCGGAGTCGTGGCCCAAGCTTTGAGGCAAGCGAGGGTCGCGCTTCTTGCGGCTCGTTTGTGGCACTCGCCGGACTCCTGTTGCTGCTGCACCATTAAAGTTGCCTCCTCTTGCCGTCGGGGGTCTAAACGACTTGCGATTTCGCTTGCTATTCCCTCAGAATGCAGAGTATGTGCGCTTCGTTGGCGACTACTCGTTGTGCTCTCTCGGCCCTTTGGCGCATTAGCTTATTTATTTGAAAATTCAGCAGTTTGGTTTTTTCTCTTGTTTTTTGATTAAAACAGTTTGTTGAACCTCGCGCAGTGACAATGACCTTTTCTATGCGAAGGGCTTGTTTGTGGTCTTCGTGCGGTTCAAGCACCCTGCATGCGATAACTGCATTTTGGCAAACTACAGTTATGCAGGAGTAGATGGCCAAGTCGATTCTACAGGTGGAAATTGTTAGCTTGTCACACTAATATCTCAAAGTCGCAACTCTTTTCTTGATCGCTGATTGCTCCTTTGTTGCACTGCTCTTCTTGTTGTTGCTGTTGTTTTCACAGTTGCACTCCTGTCACTTTTCGTTCATGTTCGCTCGTCGAAATTTGCTCGTTTGTTTAATCCGTTGTCAGGCTTGTCTTGAGTTGTGTTTACTATGGGTTACCCTGCGCTCAGTTCGGTTTTTTGGGGGGTTTCGGTTGCTGTTTCGGTTTTGCGGCCAATATGTTGAACGCATAATTAGCTGATAAAGATAGCGTCAGGTTATTCACAGAGGCAATGAACTTTCCCGGCCGCATCATTAGAGTCGAGCAACCGAGCTGTCGATCTGCCGTGCTATCAAGCTCCTCCAGCAGCAGCACCAGCAGGCAGGTTGAAGTTGAACGAACTAGCCGCAGAGTTCGATCACTTTGCCACATACGAATAATTGCAGGTAGAATGGCATAAGGCAGCTAGGATGGACGAATGCCTTCTTCGCAATTATCAGGGTGAGTAACCCCTATTCAAAATGTATTCTTTGTCACACAAAACATGCATCAAAAGGCAAACAAAGTTTTTCATCCAATCCCAAGCCAATGCTCAGCAAACATCAGGACTGTTGTTGTTATACTGGGATCAAACTTTATAATTGCACTTGTCATTTCTATACAAGACGGCAATAAGGAGCGTGACCAACATCAAAGAGAATCTTGGTCTGCCTACGAAATACACGAATACTATCATCAAATTTATTTCCTACAGTTCTTTGTCTGGTAAATGTAAAAAGTTACTCTAAGCTTATTACAAACTAGGCGCACGATTAAGAATGCATAGTATACTTCGTGGGATCGGAGATGTCTTCTTCTGCCTGTTCGCACAATGATGTAATCATTGGTACCGTCATCATAGGCACCGTCAGCCTATGGGTTGATTAAATGTATTAACTTTCAAACTTATGGCACAAATTAGACTTTTTATAATGGGTATTCAATTTTGATAGCTTCATCTAAGAAATCAACGGACACCCACATTATCCGCGCGTGTCCAGCCAATAGAGGTTTTACTATCAGCTTTTACCATTTCACTTTCCCGATGAAAACAATTTATTTTAACACTGCTTACTGCTTAACATAATACAAATTGCATATGTACAATAGATGGCGCCAGTGACGTATGTTATGGCCTTAACAGCGCCGTTAAGTTCAAACGCAAAGTTCGATTATCGTATATTTGACAGAAATCAACAATTATGCTTCTATATTGATTTAACTGATTTCTAATTTGATCAACTCTATATATTCTTCGGGTAATCAGTGAACTTCGTAATTTTCGTCATCAAAACATTAAATTTATTGTATTAAATTTGAATATTTTTGAAAGCACCGTTCACCAAATGACTATATGTAAAACATAAAACTTATAATTAGTAATAAATAAGCACTAGACGCATTTTCAAGTCAAGTGGAATCGTTCTAGTCGACTCAAGCGTGCATCCATCTGCGACAACTGGTCAACAATCTCATCCAATTGAGCGGCACAAGAGCAACAATGCGCAGACGACGATTCGGATTCCATCGACACATCCAACACCTGTGGAAGGTTGGCCGGTTATGCGTTGTGCTTGGAGATGTCTTTAAATGTATTTGGAATGAGACTGCCGTGTGTAAAGTTACTACTATTAGTTAAAAAATGGAGTTTTACATTCGAAGGACGGTGATTTCAAAGCGACGCGCGATTGTGATTTAAATGGTGTTAAATTGGAGCTGCGCTGCGGTGTCTGTTGTTTGGATGTGTGTTCGCTGTCAACAACCTGGAAGTCTTCATCGAGTGTTTGATAGGCAACTGATTCTCGTGGATCAAGACGGATGCTCATATCGTTGGAATTACCACCAAAACTTATCTTCGAAGTGGAGCTGCTGTCGCAGCAGGACGTCGACTGCGACTTCTCCTCAAACTGCGAGGCATCATAAGTATGCAAATTCGATTGCCAAATGAACAGCTAAAAATACATTAATTTAGTTAGGTATGTGTTTCATTGTGCCAAGATGTGGCTTCGACTAACCTGACGATCGTTGCCAGCAGTGGCAAACCTTTTACCATCTTGCGTAAATGCCACTGCGTTCACTGCATCCGTGTGCCCGGTCAGCGTATAGATGGGTCTGCCTTCCAGCAAGTCGAGAATGCGTATGGTTTTGTCGTCACTACCCGACAGTAGAAAGTTGCCACTGGGATGGAATGCCAAGTCGTTGACGGGTGCAGAGTGTACCACGTACAGCTGAAGTAGCTGACTATTCAGCACATCGAAGACCTTTATACGATTGCAGCCCAGTGCCACAGCCACCATGTTGCCCCAGGGATGCCAGGCCACCTGGCGTGCTGAGGCACGCTCCTCAGTAAAGATGCGCACACATTCTCCTGTGGCAACTTCATAAATGCGCAGTGACTTATCGTCACTGACCGTGGCGATCAGCTTTCCATTTGGACTGAATTTGGCAGAACGCACCCAATTCGTTTGCTGGGCAAACGAAGATATGAATTGACGGCGTGAGACACGCCACAACTTAACGGACTTGTCGTCCGAGGCAGTCAACACCATTTGCCCGGTAGGATCGAAGTCAACACTGCGCACTGGTTTGCTGTGGGCCAGAAATTCGCCGGAAACACCGCGCACCTTGGGCTCCCAAATTTTAACGGTGCGATCATGGCTGCATGATGCTATGAAGTTTCCTTTAGGCGACCAGCTTACACCATATACGGGTGCGGAGTGCGAAGCAAAGCGAATGCAACGTGCGGCTTGCTTGAGGTTCCACAAAATTACTGTCGAATCCATTGAACTGGTGGCAATCTGAGTTCCCTCTGGGCTGAAGCGCAACTGTGTGATATTCCCCACATGTCCAGTGAAATGACGCTCCAGAGCGGGATCACAAAACAAATTATTCTGCATTCTTTTGTTAATTTGTTTTCGCAGACAGATAGACGTGTTAACGCTTGGCAAGAATTTCCGCTTTAATTTGAAAACATGGAGTCCGTAGTGACGCCAGCTATGATTCGATTATAAATATCGATAACAAATATTTAATACATATCTGTGCGAAGGCAACTGGTATAATTTATATTTTTTAATATTCACAAAAATCCAATGAGATTAAAGAGTTTAAAATTCGCTTTTGGCTAAACAATTAACGAAACAAAAATCTGTTCATCTATTACGTCTCATATTCATAAATTAGCAAGTGTTACCAGCTAGCATGTAAAAACATGGAATATTCTGATATATTTTTTGTACATCGGTATAATTTACAATTCAACTTCCGGGCACACTGGTTGTCAGGTTACAAAAATAGTTGAATTTATTATAAATTGGACATTTGTTGACTCAAAGAGCCGAAAAAAGAATGTCGTTTTTGGCGCAAAGTGTTCGCCAAGTGTTGCGGCACACAACACAACACGTTTCATTAAATGGTAAGTTTTTAAAATGGCCAATCCCGCATAGTGACATAACGGTGTGCTCTTCCCCTTCCACCCACAGGTGCAATGCGTGCTCTGAGCATTTCGCCGGCGTTACTGCAGCAAAACAAACTCGCGCCTTCCACGGTTGATGTTGCAGCTGTCGCCAAGGAGCATTCAAAGGAGATTCAATCAATCTGCGATAAAGTTAATCAACAAGTAGCCAAATCGGAACAGGGTCGCCTGTTTGCTGTGGTGCACTTGTGTGGTAAACAATTCAAAATAACTCCCGGAGATATCATTCTGGTAGAGGGCTACTGGCCGCCAACGATAGGCGATGAGATCAGCCTAGACAAGGTGCTTCTGGCTGGTGCACGTGACTTCACACTGATTGGACGCCCCATTCTCGAACCAGGATTGGTCACAGTAAAGGCCACCATCATCGAAAAGACCCTGACACATACGAAAACCCACTTTAAGAAGAAGAGGAGGAAGCAGTACATGCGCATCAACTTCCAGCGCTCGCCAAACACCATGATCCGCATTAATTCCATTGAATTAACTCGCCCAGTGGAGAACAATGCTGATGCGGATGCCTTGCCTTCCAGGCGCTTATTCTAGTTATCTGCTTAAACCTGTTGATTTAAAATACATGTGTACAAAAGTAAGTGCGAAATGTACTTTCTTTTATTCAAACCCGATGTTTTTTAAACAAACTAAGAAAAAAGCTGGTTACACTTTGATATTATGGTACATTTGCAGAACTTATAATAGGTTCATATTTCTTATTTACGAATTCTCCCACTGGTTTGCCTCCCAATAAAAAAACATCCTGAAATATTCGTTTGCTCACACATCGAAGTTGCTCCACATCTACTCTTAAAAGTTTTCCAACACTATAAAACAGCTGTTAGCTTTATTGATAGTCTGGCAACCTTATGTGTGAACTGCGCGCGCAGAATGAAATTCAAAAATGTAGAGCCACTTTACTTGTATGCACAAAAGCATCATAGCTGCTTTAATCAATTACAAATTCCACTTTCATCTGAATTCAATGCCTTCACCGTGCGGCGTTGCTGTTTTTGATTTGTTCGCCATTCATTTGGCGTGTATTTGTCAAACGGCAACCTAGTTTGCACCTAAAACGCATTCGCTGCGGCAGTTGCAGTCACAGTCCTAATGAAGCGGCTGCGGTAACTGTTGCAATTTTAATGACAACCTTTTATCGTGCACGTTGTTGTTGTCATCTTTCATTAAAAGACGTCGCCCGCCTGAGCGGTGGGAGGCAAAGGGAGCAACCGCATTGCCACTACGCCCCACACGGACACGCACAGCAACGGAGCTCGGCTTTCTTTATCAGCAGATGTAAGTTTGTTGCCTGTCGTCTGTCGTATTTGTTTACGTTTACGTTTCTGTTTCACTTCTGCTAACCAAAGGCGTTTTCTTTTTAGCTCGAGCTGCTTTTCCTTTTCTGCATTTTGCAAACTTGGCAAACTTTTCGCACCGCTTTCCCTGGCACCATTTCTGTGGCCCTCTGAAGCGCCCTCTCAAGGGTTAATAGAAGCACTTGCCACATACGCCTGAAGCGCATGTTAAAGTGCAATGAACAGCCCGCTTGCATATCGCATATGTATTTAATATTTTAAGCCATTTATAGGTCATATTTAACTTGGCTTACTCGAATATTTTGGTTCTAGATATTCTCGTTGCAGCAGCAAAAAGCGTTTTTCCCTACTCCTGTTGCTGTTAAGTTGTTGATAATTTAGACTGATGCCTCGTCAAGTTGATGTTGCCGTAAATAAAATCACTTTCGCCTCATAGACTTCTACATAAATTTGTATCTGTGTAGGTGCGTGTGTGTGTGTGTACTTTATAAATGCCATTAAAAATTATGCATGTTGTTGCCGCCCCGGCAGCTGGCTGCCACATCAAATTTTCAAATTGCAGCTGCCAGGCGCAAATTGAATTGGCGAGTCTCTTGGCAAGTTTTGCGCAAACATTCAACGAAAATGTCACTGCACTTTGCGAAAAGGCAGCGCAAATCAAATTTCAATATGGCACAAATTACGTTTGGCAACGCAAATTGAAACATTTTCGTTGTGGCTAACATCGCAGAGGTGCTCACTAAACTTACCGGGTTTCGGCACTTCCGCGCAATACTGCTGATTATACCCGGCGACAAGTAAAGCAAGGGTATTTGGATGATGCGGGAATGCGCCATAAACAATCAAATAAATATTGCGCCCAAAAGTATGCTGCACATTTTTACATACTTCAATTCGTTTGTCCTCCCGCATCTGTTCCAGTTTATAGTGAATAAACTATAAAATTTAGCGATAATTATGCGTTTTCATCTGCACAATTTAAAAGCTGTAATGTGATATACATCTTGGCGTTCACAACTCGTATCTCGCAGTCGTGTGTGCTTCGCGCACATGTGAGAAGGGCTGCCGTGCTCCTGCGTTGATTATGTTATTTGCCCATGAAAATTGCATTTGATGTGAGTGCTAAGTGATGACGACAACGGAAATTGCCGCCATGCGGATGTTGGTTTATTTGTTGATGCCCATTCTAGCCCCGACTCCCGGCTCTAACTGGAACTCTCAGCCAAGCAAATCCCATGTAAATGCGGCGCTCAAGTCGCAAAATTTCCTAAATTTATGCGTGGCGACGTCTGATGTATGAGCTGGCAAAGGGCACAGGGCACAGGGGGAAGGGGAAAGGGCGGCACGGGGAGAGCCAAAGGATGATGGCAGGCGAACTAGAACGTCCATCCATCATCAGCATCACTCAGTTTTGACATATCATTGAAATCTTAGCCCAACGTCGTCATCATCTGTGACGTTTCATTAACCTCCGTCGCCTCCTCCAACCCTTATGCGCATGCCACAAGCCTGTTGATGGCCAAGAGCGTGTGGCGGGTGGGGGTGGGGGTGGGGCAGGCAAGTGTTAATATCAACAAGCGAGTGTGCGACGCAATCTACCGATTTCCGCTTAACCAAGCCAAACATTGCATTTTTGATTAGAGCCCAAGGCGCCCTTAAGCTCTAGCCCAAAAATGTTGCCGCCGGCAGCAACCAGAAACACGCCGGGAATCTCCAGACGAGGGTGCAGGGGGCGTGTTGCTCCTGAACTTGATTGAAGGGTGGGTGCACAGTCCTCACTTCTCACTCCTCAATCAGTTGTTTGCCTGGCCCGCTTGCTGAATTGGGGATTGGAAACGAAGTTGGACTTGGAGTCAGTTTCGGAGTTGGGGAAGCGGGGGTCGCACAACGGTTAAGATCGATAGCATCAGAATAACAAGGGAATGTCTTGTTATTTTCTTATTACGGTTTTGTTTTTCCTATTTTTCCTTTTCAATATTCACACTTATTTCATGGCCAAGAGAATAGCACCATCGCCGCACAACTTTATTAAGACCCGTCTGCAAGTCTGGCAAATTGTTCAATTGCTCTCAAAATTTCGCCACTGAAACGAGGTGACTTTATGTATGAGACTGTGCTTTGGTTATTGTGCTGAAGGCAAGATTATCTTTTTATTATTATTATTTTATTTTCTCTTATAGTTTCATCTCTATTAGGAGATTGTATTCGCTATTAGAAATTAGTACTGTAACAATCAATTATTGGCTATTGTTTTTGACAACTTTCAAACTAACTACAATTAGTAAATAAATATGAGTTTGAAGAACAGAAATGTTGATCCATTTATTGAACTTAAATATTAATTTTGCTTGAATTAAGTTTAAAGAACAGAAATCGTGATGCATTCATTCATGTCAAACGATTGTGTGCTTTCAAATATCGATAGTGAGTTTAACAACAAATTAAGATAGTATTATGTTCTAGCAACAATGAAATGAAATAAAATGTATTATTACGTTCTTGAAACAATGGAATGAAATATAAAGTGTTTGCAAAGCAAAAGCAAACTTAACTCGCTTTTTAGCGACAGAAATATAAGATATGAAAACTTCCCACTTTAGCAAATGTTTCTGCTGTTGTTGTGCTTCTCTTTAATGGGGATTTTCACACATTCTTACACGCAGCTCGCCTGCAGCATATTATATTCAAATTATTGCGCCCACATACATCTTCTGACATCGATTTGGGGTTGATTTGTGTCATCTTGCATTCGCCTCCAGAAACTTGATGGCATTGGAGTCGGCTGCTGCGAACAGTTCTCGAACTTTTCTAAATTATGCAAAAAATATGAGCAATTTTTGGCTCCTTGGGGATATTTTTCTGTTCAGTGAATGGCTGCTGATGCCAGAACTGATTTCCATCGCATGCAAAAGGGTTGACAAGTTTTCTGTTTTCGAAAACCCGCAGCTAATATGACAGACTGTCGCCCACTCGCATTCATACCCCCCCCCCCCCCCTCACACACACACACACGCACACGTGTCGGAGGACTCGATTTAAATAAGTTGGACGTGCAGCAAAGTTGACAAACAGCAATTGTTTTTGTTGTAGTTAGTGCGGAGCAGGGCGCGAGTTGGTGGAGTGTCCCCCGTTTTGGCCTCGGCTTAATGATGAAATTTCAATAAATGTCATTTGGTCTGTTCCAAAGTGTCAACATGGCACCTCCACTGCTCGCCCCACACCCGCCCAGGATGGAGCACAGCTGTCAGCTCGTTTGGAGTCCGCGCTGAATGCGTTAATAATGACACTCTTTTTTCGTGTGTTTGCCTCGTTCGTGTCGAGCTCTGTGCGAGTGTGTGTATGCTATCTAACTAGCTGGGCTCCCAGTTGTCCGCTCCGGCGTTGCAGCCCTTAAATTTAATTACTTTTTCATTGCTCATACGCACTGTGCAACGACGGGACGAACGGAGCGACGGACGGCAGCGAGCGACAGAGACAATGGCCGCTGGTGATTGAAACTCGTTTAAATTTGCATGTAACAAGCAAGCGAAGAAATTGGCAACTGCGTTCGCAGTTCGCACTCTCTGATTGCAGACGGCGACACAGGACACAGGACACAGGACACTGGACTTCCCTCTCCTCGTCTCGCTCGTTCGTGCCCGCATTCGAGTCACGTCATCAATAGTTGACAGTTTTATAGCCAGTTGTCGGTGATTGTCACAATGGCCATTTAATATTTGGACATTGCCACGCGGCCCCCGCCTCCCCTGGCGACGAGGAAATTGTTGGCACAGCCAACATGCATATTTGAACGCATTGCTGTGTGCGCCTGATAGGGCAGCAACAGCAGCGGCAGCATTACTATTGTGGCCAATAAACAGATGAGAAAAATGCACAGGCCATTGTTCTCGTTGCTTTTTTCGTTGTTTATTTCACTCAAAACTCTTCAGCTACGATGCCAGAGTCATCGGATTCGGCTTCAGATTCGGAGGTAGTGTCTTCGTAATAGCCAATCTCCACATCAATTTCGAAATCGGAGTCCGAGTCGTCGCTGGAATCAGACTCAACTTGTACAGACTCGTAATCGGAATCATCGCTAACAACATACTCGTGTTCGGAGCCATCGTCGGCCTGGGAAACTGTATCGTCGTCGGAGTCCATGTCCGATTCGGGGTCCTCGGCGGCGGCATTCGCCGCCATGGCCTGCACTCGGGGTCCGCGGATCTTTTCGATTAAAATTCGAATTTTCATTGTCAGTTCCACAATTTTATTGATTTGCTCTTCCTGCAAACACCGATTGAAATGAGAGAGCCTCCGGCACAACGATACTTACCATCTATTTGTTGTAAAACACCTCGTCACGTTGAAAGCTGTGAAAAATGTGAGAGTTCTGCTTGCTAACTTTTAGCGATGGGGAATTGAGGCTTTCGATTGAGTTGTAATGCTAACGATAACGATCATCGACTATCGAAAGTCTTGCCTTGTATCCACAGGCAGCAATGATTTAGATTCTACATTTTAGAGCGACCAAACATTGTGACACTATACCTACAGACTGCTCAGAGGTCTGAAAACTGTTGTGGACTGGCCTACAAATCTCTATACTTATTGTTTCAATAATTGACAGATGTACATTTTTATTTTATCAATACAACTCCTTATGACATATGTATATGTTAAGGGCTTGGGCTGGTTATGGTACCAGAGTGCTTGAAAAAATATTTTTTTAATTGTCTATCATCTTTACAAAAGAATTTCCCAACTATTTTTAAAATTAATGATTTGCATGGCGTATTAAAAAATAAAAATAAAAATTAGAGGCAAATTTCGCATTTAGTTTGGTGTAAATATATATTTACTATTTCTATTTTAATTACTTATAAATTCTTGGATTGACATCTTTATGCTATATATATATTTACTATTTCAATTTTCATTACTTTAATTATTTATAAATTCTTCGATTGGCATCTTCATGCTGATGGAACTCTGATCAATTGCTGTTATCGATAGCTCGGCCGATAATTTGAAAGCTTCACTTGACACCCTGTGGTTGCTGCATTGCGCCGATAACGGATGCGAAAAAGAAAAAGAAAACTGGATACTACGCGTTGCTCGTAAATTGTGAAGATTCTGTAAGTGAGAGCATTGAAATTGCTTTCTCATATTGCACTCCACCTGGTCGGCAGTTGAACTTAAAGCCACTCGGCGAGTTTAATACATCATTGGCCATTATGGCAGTGGACAGATTTTCCATAATGAGTATTTCATTGGACGCACGCGAAGAGTGCTGCTGCTGTGAGGAGGGGAAGGGGCAAAAAGGGCTGGCCGTTTACTTGCGGTTTTGTGCGAATTCAAAGCCCGCCGCTGGCAGCTCGCCACATTTCCTGCTTCGGAGTCGTGTGTGAAATATTAAAATTCAATTAAAATGGCGTTAATCCCGACAGCCAGCAGGCAGTCCGACGGCCAATAACGCTGCCAACGTCTGTCATAATTGTCAACTCTCTGGACATCCATCCATGTCACATGCAGCGCTGCGCACTCGGCATAATGATGCTCATCAGGCGCCCGCTTCCTGCCTGCTGTCCTCGTGCTGTTTCAATGGCGACTGCTGATTTAAACAGCAAAGCACAGGCAACGAAAAAAAAAGGAGAAGCTCGCATGCAAATTGCACTTCAGACATCCATTTATGATCAATGAATGGGCAGCAGGCCTGGGCAGCCGGTCAACGATAATGGTTAATTAATAAATAGCTCACACGGCTTTCAGCTGCAACTGCAGTCCACTCCACTGCTCTTTGACCCACTCGTGCAAAGTGCAGAGCAACCTGGTCCAAGACCCAAGCGGGCTTTAAGTGTCTAATTTAATTCTAAAATAGCCAACGAAATTACGTGCCAACACAGACTACTTTATTGTCTGGCAGTCAATCGAAGAGTAGTCTGTTTGATTAGGCGTGCTGGCAGCCAAATAAATGCCAATAAACAGGCGGCAGACACACCGAGAGACAGAGTCAACTCTTCACAGCTTGAAGGTGTCAACTGTACACGTACTCAGAACACACTCACTCCCAGAAAACTATTCACACTCATGCCACAATGGCGCCACTTGAGCCATCGAGGGGCGGCTGCTTGAGTCAATATTTGAGGGCGGGCGAGCGAAAAGTTTCGCTTGGCAACTTTTTCGCAACAGTTGAACTGAGAGTTCGCAGCGCTCCCAAATTGCAAGTTGCCGCACGGGGCAAGCACTCCACAGCTGTCTAGGCGGGGCGTTACTTTTCCTTCGCCTTTGAAGTGAGGGCGGAGAGGGCGCAAATGCAGCGCAGACTTATTGACTGCTTGCTTGCTTCCACTGCTTCCACTCGTTGCTGTTTGTTGTTAAATTTTTAAATTTTACTATGCGAAAGGTGGAAAGTGATATTGGCTTTTGGCTGGCGCTCGTGGAACGCCTCATTGATTGCCCATTTAGAACCGCAAAATTTAATTTATCTGCCATCAGTTGATGTTCCTGCGGTTTACCAATACACGCACACACACACGAACGCAGTGTCCTCCCAAAAAGGACCCTCCTCTCCCGTGCTGGCTGGCTGTCCCTTTTGTTTGGCGTTTGCTTGGGGACCCATGTCAAAAATTGTTCAGCAGACGCCCAGGCGCTTGCTTTTCTGATAACATTCTGCTGCCGTTTTGTGCTGTGTGTCTACTCATGTGTGATTGTCTATCTATTTGTGCGCGTGTGTGCGTGCGTGTGTGTTTGTGGTGTTTAAGATATCATCTGTCTCTGACGCGTCCCAGTGCCAGTCCCAAATGCCCCGAGCCCCCAGCCCCTAACCCTAACCCAAAACCCTCGACCGTCGACCGTGGGGCAACTTCCGCTGGCTTTGGCTGCCATTGCCACCTGCCGTTTGACACCTAAATTCGCTCATTGTTGGCTGTCTTGGCGCTACTTTTATGGACTTGTAGCCGTACTCGTAGCTGCCTGCGACTCGCACGGTAATCGCATTGACAACGCGCTCGTATCTGCCACGTCCCCTGCTCTGCTCCTTGGGGGAGTTGAAAGACTACACACTTGTGGCGAACATGCGATTACTTCTACATATTGACAAGTGAGTCCCCCGCTTGCGCTGCTGCGGAACATGCACTCAAATTTCAGCACTTCATTCAATTCGCAATTCGTTTCAACAATTGAAATGCGATTAGCGCCAAGGTGTGTGCCAGGACGCCAAGGATGCGATTCTCGCCCGGCAAATTCGCCCTCGAGCTGAGCTCTGGATGCGGGTCTCAGCTGTCGAGCTCTCTCTCTCCCCCTCTCTGCTATGGCAACATTTTTGATTTATGTGAAATTGAGTTAAATTCGCTTAACTCACACATCGCCATCCCCCTGGCCAACTCCAACCCCGCTTGCCTTCTAATCAAGGCTATTCACTGGCCATAAATCAAATTAAATGGCTGTCACATATCGCCAGTTCGGGCGCCAGTTCCGCAGCCACTTCGCCAAACTGTTGTTATTTTGGCTCGCTGTCAGCTGAGCATAATTAAAAGCCAAAGCCATGGGGGCGAGAGACGGTGGGGAGAGCGGGGCATTGGGTCCGCCATGGATTACAGACTTGCGAGAGAGATTGTAAAGTGAAATCTGGAATTAGAGCGGAACAGCTCCCTAAAACACGCCCCGCAATCAGAGCCTCTTATTTCGAGACGCCAGCGACTTAATTTCATATTTTTCCCGGAAAGCTGAAAGAATTTGAGCGAAATTAGTCGGGATTTGTTTCGCTTAAGCAGAGACGCTTAAAATATAAATACCGATATCATATACCGCGAAATTCAAAAGACAAATGAGGAAGCGAGATATTTGACCGAATGAAGCAAATGCATTCTTGATGACATCTACATTCTATTCGTATATATTTATTATTACTAGAACTTATTTACATGATTAGCTTTGTGCATTTGCTTTAACTGCTATTCAAAGACTTGTTTAGTTTGGAAGAACTTTTTATTGAGCTTTCATATTTTTGCGCTAAAATTCGAATACCCTCTGCCAAGGCATACAACGGGAGTTATGGGTGTCGAGAGCCAATGGACATACGTCTTGGAGAACAATAAAATGGGATGCGATCAACTTCGAATAGCAACTACAAATTTAAAATAGTGTATGCTAGAGTCTCGTCTGCGAAATAGCAAAGAGTATTTGGATGCAGCTACAAGCTCGACTGGTTCTATCTATTGCTCTCTGTGAAGGTCGCTTGGCGGCGGTGAACCTTGCGCAAGTCCTCCACATCGGTGTGGCCTGGTCTATAGCCTTCGCCGGTCACGGGATTTCCCACTAAACAGGAACGAGAATCGACATTAGTTAGCAAGATTAAACATAGTCGTACTTTCCTTTCTACCTCGGCTCTTGGGTATCTTGGGCTTGAGGCCGCCGACGCCATCCCCGTTGAGTCCAGTTCCTGTTATGGGATTGCGAGAATACATGATGTTCTCAGGTCCTTTCTCGATATCCACTGCATTTGAAGCAGAGTTGGACTCTAGGTGAATCGAGTGTGTGTGTGTGTGTGTGTTAAAAAGTGCTGATCATTCAAATCTTTTGGGGTACTCACGGCTCATTTTGCCGCTTCCAAAGTTGGTTCGAATAAAAACAGAGTGTTAAAATATTATTAAAATATTTCTTTATTGAATTTTGTTACAATTGAAATGTGGTTAGATTTTTGGTCGAATATAAAACTCTGACTAGCCGAGAATTGTGCTTTGATTTCCCTTGAGTCCGAGGGTGGATTGAGTGAGTTTACAGCGGCGACTGCTTTCAAATCGGAAACTTGATTAGGCAAAGTGTCAACTAAGTCGCAGAAGAGTTGATTCAGTGCTTGCCAAGGCAAACATAATTGAGCAGTCGAGTGTAAAAGAAGTGTAATTACTTTGTGTTCATTTTTTTTTATGGCTGGCAATTAATTCGCCATTCGCAACTTTACTTGAACTTCAATTGAAACGCAGGCAATACATATTTGAATATAAATTGAGATACTTTTATAAAGTAGTAAAAAATGTCGCTTATAACGATAAAATTATCTTTTCATCTTTTTACTTTGCTCATTTGGTAATACATCAAAGAGTTGATATGACACAAACTCAATCTTGACTCCTTCGCTTAGCACAGTTGATATTTGTGATATTTGCTATAATATGTTAAAATTATTATTTATTTTTTATGACTATCCATTATAAATTGGCTGTGGTCATTGTTATTAGCATGTCAAATAGTTAACAGATTGCAAACTCAATTTCGGTTCGCTTGAAACGCAGTTGATAACAAATTTAGAGCATTTTTGTGACACATTTATAAAATATGATATGCTTAATTACTATTATATTACTTTTTGGTTGTTATTTGGCTTATACTATTGTTTTTGCTACATCAAAAAGGTAACATGGAGCTTACTCAATCACGATCTCGACTCTGGCGCTTCGCTTGGTAGACAGAAAAACAAATTAAGCGTATTACAAAGTAGTAAAATAATAATCATAATCAGCGAATATGCTCTAATATCAAATCACTAATCTTTTCATTATGTTTTTGTCACACCAAAGAGTGAATGTATCACATTCTTAATAATAAAATAATTGTCGAAACCAACTCAATATATTGTAATAACCAACCACTACCCCTCGATTATAATTTTCTTTAATTTATTATTATTGCAACATTAAAGGGCGAATATGTTACATTCTCAATCTTAATCCTCGGCTCTTAACTAGTAGTAATATAATTGCAGATTATTTTAGCTAGCTAAAATGTTGTAAAATCAAATCACTTTCTTTCGATTATAACATTATATTTGTTATTTTTATAACCACATCAAAGAGTGAACATGTCACATTCTCAATCCCAATCTCTACTTTTTATTTAAAAGCGAATGACAAAAATAGCAAAATAATTGCAGTTTATCCCAACCAGCGAATATGCTTTAATATCAAATCACTACCTTTCGATTATCACTTTCTTTTCGTTTTTCTTATTACCACATTAAAGAGTGAACATGTCACATTCTCAATCCCAATCTCTACTTTTTATTTAAAAGCGAATGACAAAAATAGCAAAATAATTGCAGTTTATCCCAACCAGCGAATATGCTTTAATATCAAATCACTACCTTTCGATTATCACTTTCTTTTCGTTTTTCTTATTACCACATTAAAGAGTGAACATGTCACATTCTCAATCTTAATCTCTACTTTTTATTTAAAAGCAAATGATAAAAATAGCAAAATAATTGCAGTTTATCCCAACCAAAAATCACTACCTTTCGATTATAATTTTCTTTTCGTTTTTCTTATTACCACATCAAAGAGTGAACATGTCACATTCCCAATATCAATATCTGGTCTTTTTCGCGTTCTACAAAGTTGTAAAGTAAATGCAGTGAATATGGTATGCTATGATATCAAATCACTACCTTTCGATTATCACTTTACCTTAGCCATTGTTATTAACATATCAAAGAGCAAACATGTCGAATACGCAATCTCAGTATCGAGTCCTTCGCCTCGCTTCAGTTGATTAGCAGCCGCTCAACGTGGCCCACAGCGTTAAGCAGCTGTTGTTTTTGTTTTGTTTTTTGTTGAGTCCGCTCTTGTGGCAGTTGCACTTCCTCCCGGTTTGCCGATGCCATCAGGAGTAGCTAATTTACTGCAGTCCTCGTTCCCCTTTGGCATTAGAAATGCTTTTGACTTCAAAGAAGAACTGTTGCTTGAAGTGCGTGCTCCGAGCACTGTGCGCACTGTGCAGCTCACCACCCGCCCCCTCCGTCGCTCCGGGAGCGTTGTCAAACACTTCACGTGGCGGTAGGCAGCTTTGGTAGGCGCGCCTTTGACAGTGTCAAACGTGCTCCGGCCTCGGCTTCAGCTTCAGCTGGCCATCCAAGCGCCCGGTCTTCTGCCGCTCGCTGCCGCCCCCCGCGCCTCAAGTGCATTTGTTTTTTGGCTTTTGTTTTAATTGGCTTGCAGCTTGAAGCTCGCAGCTCGGCGGGGTACGAGAACGACTCCTTTTTGCTGCTTTGGCAAACTACATGCCCCTGCTTAGCTCCTGGGCTACCCACTTCGCTCATTAAACATTTACTCGCAACGCTTTGTCGGCGTGAACTTTGATGTTGACTTTGCCAGCGCAACGTCCAGGACTCGCTGCAGGACCAAACAGCGCACACAGCTCCACTTCTTCCCCTCGCTCTCCTTCTGCCATGTGCAACAGAGATAACCACTTGAGATTGCATCTCTCTCGTTGCCTTTGCCTTTGCTGTTGCCTCCGTCTCTGCCTCTGCCTCGCTTCCCAGGCTGCTGCTGCCGACTCTGGTTTTGTCTTGTAAAAAATGCATTTTCGCCACAATCTGTGGCGCTTGCTGCAAGGTGTGCGCGTATGTGCCACTTGTCTCTGTGACTCTGTGTGCGTGTGCGAGTGCTTGCGCAGGTTGCAAGCAGCCACTGCAACTGCAATTGCAGCTGCAGCTGCTTGCATTTTTCACAAAAATTAACATGCGATTTGCGCAAAATTTGTTGTTTGCAGTTGGGGCCAAGTTGACTTTTCTGGAGCTGCTTTTAAGCTGAACTTGCAAGAAGATAATATATAACAAATAAAGGCATACACAACATTTAAATTCTAAATAATAAAAAAAAAACCAACTTTGATTAAAAGAAAAAATGTCTTGAAAAAGTTTACTAATTTTTCAGAAGCAATATATAAAAATAAAATGATTTTGAAAAAAATATGTATACTCTTAATACTATAATTATAAATTTTAATGCTACTTTGTATCTTTACTTAATTATATATTACTTTAAATTGCAGAAAATCCGATTGAAGTAAAGAACTTTACTTCTGTTCTCACAGTTTAGTTCTACTATCTTACAGTTTTCCATAAGTTTTCTATCTAAATATATGGTTTCAACATATTTCATAAGGATAGCTAAAAGGTTTACGTAATGCTAAATTTCTATTTATTAACGATGCTAATTTACGAAAAATATGTGTGTCTAAAGACTATATTTGTTATTACTACTTTGTACGTTACTTAATGATATATTACCTAAATATCTAGCAAACCTAGTTGAAGTAAATAACTTTACTATTTTTCTCATACTTTCGTTAGAATCTTAGCATCACAACCAAAAAAACTGAGCTGCTATTGAGAACAAAAATGATATCTAAACATTTTCCTTTTTTCATCAACAACATGCATAAAAAAAATCGATTTTTAAACTTATAAAATTTACAAAAATTATGTGCTTATAAAGAACATATTTTTTTGTTTGCTACTTTGTAGCTTTACTTAATGATATATTATCTAAACGTGTAGTAAATCAAGTTGAAGTAAAGAACTTTACTGTTGCACTCACAGTTTCTTTGTTCTATCTTAGAGTCTTCTTTAAGTTTTTTATCTAACTATATGATTTCTATATACAAATTTGCATAAGGATAGCCTGTGAAGTAAATAATAAGAGAGTAGCAAGTTCTGTCAAGCGATAACTGAGTTTTAACGACTCTGTTGCCAACTATAGTTGAGAGCTTTCTTTATTTGTGTGCTCTGCGAGCAGCTTTCGTTGATTGCAAGCCAATTAATGCTGCAACTGTGGCAGAGAGGAGTGCACCCCCTCACTTCCCCGCAGTGCGCCTCGAATTCCGAAAAACAATCAAAATTAAAACGCACATGTCATAAATCAAAGGCTTTTTGCCAGGATCTAGCAACTAAACAATGCAATAGAGTTCTCTCTCTCTCTCTCTCATTCTACATCGCTTTGCCATCGAGTCGAGTCGAGTCGAGTTGAGTTTGGCATTGTCATGTTGTCTGTGGTCCTGTGGAAAGCGGCAATTCACTTAGGACCCACACCACGCGACTCGAACTCCTGCTGCAACTTCACTTGGCATCGTTTACCCAGCCATTCAGAATGCGACTACCTGTATTTATGGGTTTCCACTGGGCTTTTATCTGTGGCAACAGCAACGGCAACAGCGACGGTAGTTACATTCCATTCATAAATATTTTTCATTCACTTACTCTTCCCCGCCGCCGTCCCCGTTGTGTCTCTATCGCTCTTTCGCCTTTTGCCTTCAGCTGAATCTGAAGTTGAGCCGAGTTGTTGAGCGTTTGATGCCATTTGTTATTGTCGTTGTTATTGTCGTTGTTGTTGTTGCATTTGCATTTTAAGCGCTCGCCTCAACTGGGAACTTGAATCTTGCAGTTTGGTGCTCTATGAAGCGCCATTGTTTGCATATGTTCGCCGACTGCATCCCTTTGATCTTTTGCCAAGTGAAAGCGATTGCGGCTCCTCCAAATTCCCCAACCTTCTGTCGAACGCTCCTCGCTTCTTGTTTGCCTTGCTGCCAAAGTTAATTGCAAGGCCTCAAATCGCAGCTCTAATTAAAAAAAAGTAACAAGAAATGTTGTTTGTGTACCACACAGTTCTCTTCTTTTTTTTTTGAGTTTAGATTTTCGCTGTATTTTTGCAATTAAAATAGCAAAAGTTGAGAACTGCCGCAATGTCAGCGCTTCTAATTAGTGTGGTACCTGAAGGACACGCTCTCCACTGACAAACATGCGGCGCTTTTATTTCGGCTGCTTTGCGTTCGCTATTAAATGTTATACAAGCTGTTAATCCCAGCCAAAATGTTATTCAACAGCGTCAGTAACAGAATGAGAATTTCAACTTGCGCCTAGCGGTTATGCAATGGAAAATGCGGAATGCGGAATGCGAAATGATAAGCAGATTTTCGTGTTGACAGCGGCTTTTGGGGCGCAATTTAGGCGAGTTTAAATGCCTAATGCTAATGTGGCATTAATGACATGCATGCCCAGCGACAGCAAATACACACATGTGAGTGTGTGTGTGTGTGTGTGTGCGAGTGTGCTTATTAAATCATTTATGCAGGTCTTATAAATTTTCATTAAAGTTTAATAAATTTCGGCGGCAGCAGCTGCTAAACAGTCGACTCCTGACTCCTGACTGCCGACTCCCGACTCGCAGCTCGAGAACTGTTGCTGCCGCTCTCCCCAGCTGAAGTTGCGAGTCCTGTTGCTGTTGCAGCCTGTGTTGTCAGTCAGTGATTATGTAAATATTTCAACACAAATTAAAATCAAAATTAAAATTACAAAAAGCTGCCGCCAGGCTTGCCCACAGGCAACACATGTTCCAGCAGCTCCTTGTGGTTCGCCCTTCTTCGCAGCAGCTCCCAGTTCGCTCTCGCCGTTCTGGTGCCTAACACTTTGCCGCATCGTTGCCTCCTGCTTAGAAGGTGGAGCAAAGCGAGCAAGTTTGTTCGCCGCCTTCTTTCCCGCCCGCCCCAAGCCGCTCCATGTGTGTCTTATGGGAAATTTAAATAAAGTCAGCAGGCAATTTATTTGCATTAACATGTTGTCTCTGTGTCGCTCCCTCTCTCTCTCTCTCACTCTCTCTTACACTTTCTGTCTCTTTCTCTGCCGCTGTGTGTGTGTGGCGTATGTTGCTGTATGCAAATTTCCGCGCCTGCTGTCAGCCATTGCCGTTGTCGCTTCGTCATTTTGTCGTCTTGTCGCTGGTCGCTTCATTGAATTTTGCCATGCAATAAAATCAAATTGTTCAAAAGCTGCGTCCATGGCAGCAAACAACAACAACTACAACTCGGCAGCAGCAACATCCGCAACATGAATGCAAGCCAACCGCGCCCATTGCCATTGAGCCGCCCACATTTGGCCAATTTCTGATTTATTGCGCCGTTGCAGCTTTTTATTTCGCTGTCAGCCCAAAAGTATGCTACCCTTTTTGATGCACATTTCCCACTATAAATCAAAAGCAACAACAATTTGTTTGTTGCTGCTACTTCGCACATGTTCAGTGTTCTTGTTGCTGTTGTTGCTGTGTTGCACTCGTGCTGCCAGCCGCTGTGTTTAATCATTAACGTTTTTTTCTCGGCCGGCCATTTTTATTGTTATTAATTAATCAGTGGAAATTGCTAAGAGTCGCCTGGGAAAAAAATCACGCGAAAATTGGCAAATATGCAAATTTCCAACACACTGCCAAAAGCGCTGTTAACTATAAAGTTTTCAAATAAATATGTGTTAATTTATCAAATTTTATGATTATTGCAAAATACCATTTCGGGAGATACTGCATTAAGCAAGTAAGTAATTAAATAAGTATTTAAAATTCTTCTTAAAAGTTTCAGTTTTTGATAGAGAACATAATTTTTAATTATATTACTGATAATTATATTTTACATGCATTTAAATTATTTAATTTGCTATGCTATTAATAGGGGTTTTTGCTACTTTTGTGTGACAATTGTAAGTAAAGCAAAATGATTTTCAAAATACAACTAAATCTAATTTACTTGTGAATTATAAATACGTAAAAGTTGACAAAACATTAAGAATATGAAGAGAATATTGGCAATAAAATAGAAGAGTATATGCAGCAGTTATTTAACAATAATTAGGAATAAACGATTTTTCGTAATCATGTAAAAAACATGTTTCTATTAATGTTAGTTTTTGCAACTTTTGTATGTCAATTGAAAGTAAAGCAAAATGATTTAAAAAAGACAAATCTAAATCTAATTGACTAGTCAATTACATATACGAGCAACTTGATAAAACAATAAGAATATCCAGAGAATATTGGGAATAAAATAGATGAGAATATGCAGCAGTTATTTAACAATAGTTGGGACTTAAACAAAATATTGTACATAATTCATAAAAGCTGGATGCTGTACGTTGGCGTAAATTATTACCACTTTAGTCTGTCAGTTAATGTAGCCGCCTTTTACTCTATCGCCCAGGGAAAAAGTGCTCACAATTGTCATATTACTCGGATTTCCGTAGCATTCGCATTGTGCGAGTATAATGCGAATGTGTCGGGGCCCCGAATGTAAACAGAGCGAGGTGTTGTTGTTGAAGTTGTGGCAGCGCTGGCACGCATTGTTTATTGTTTATAATTTTTGTAATTTTAATTAAATAACTCGGCGTTTTGTTGACGCAATGGTTTAATTAAAACATCGCTGATGGCTCACTTGCCAGTTGACAGTTGTCAGCTGGCAGTTTGTGGAATTGTGGCAGCCTTGGGGATTGGTTTCGGGGCGAGAGCCATCAGTATTCATTTGGACAATGAAGCATTTCCTTGCGGCCAGCGACAAATTGTGTTCATCAAATCACAGTCAAGGGCCGCCCCCGCAGCAAAGTCCGAGAGTGAGAGAGAGAGAGAGGTGGAGAGGGGGAGAGGAAGTGTCGCTTGAGATGCTGAAATGTCAAATGGCATTTGCACAAATCATTACGATTAACAAATATTCGCTGATGCACTTAAGAGGCCGTTTCTCAAGCACGCCTTCATCAAAACAAATGAGCTGACTAACTGACTGACGTCTTTTTGGAATTGTTCTCGGCTTTGCGTCGTGGACAGATTTGTGGCGTGTGTAAAAATGCTAAGTAAACAAGATCTGAGCGGATCGCCACTATAATTGAGTGCACTCGCAAGTGGGGGCCCCACTTGGATAACTCAATTCCCCGACACGCACTTGCTTCTTAACAATAATAACCGAATGACGCGTTGCGCTGTTTTCAATTTCACTTCAAGCGCCTCATAAAAATGGTAAATTGAGTGGCGTCGCCCCCGTTGAGTCTGATTCCGACGATGCCCCTCCCCTCCCCTCCCCTCCGCCACGGTCGTCTGTTGCAGTGTCTTGCTGGCTTTTTAACTAATTGCCCAACACGCAACGCCATCATTTTTGGCGCAGAGTCGCAATAGGTCGGTAAACAAAACATGCTTTTGGCCATAAAATAGCGTGTGGTAGAACCGAATACCAAATTCCAAATTCCTCGAAACTCACTCGACTTTGCCCGCATTTTTCCGTTGTTCTTGTTTTTTTTCTTGTTCGACAAAACAATTTCTAATTGCAATGCAAACAAATTTTCATGCACCGCAGGTGTTCCTCAATTTCGACAAATGCATGAATGAAATTAATTGTTGAAAAAATATTTGGCCAACGACGATTGATGAAGCCATTAAGCATAAAACTAACTAACAGGATCTCGAGGCGAACTTCGTTAGCAAAAAAAAAAATGCCATTAGCAACGTTCTCAACAGTTGCGCAATTTCAATTGCCGTTCATATTACCCGGTCTATAAGGATGCTCTGTCTAATCTATACTTTTGCAGTGAGTTGGTAGCAGAACTTCTCAAGTTCTAATAAACCAGCAACATGCTTGCCAGCGTCGGTGGCATTTGTCAACAACAACATTTGACCCTTCAGGTAGCCCAACTGGCTGACCACAAGTGAGCCGGCCGGCAGCAGCTCTTTGTGAGGGGGTCGTGGGAGAGGTAGAGGGAGTGTGAGGGGGCTCTGCCATTGACAAGATACGTACTTTGTGCACTGGGCTGCCAACCCTTGTGCTGTGCGACGCGGAGCAGGGGGCGCTTTGTTTTTGTGTACTTGGTCTGTGTAGCTTTTTCAGGCTTTCGCCGTGTGCGTGAGAGCCGGAGCGAGAGAGCGCACACAAACGCAAGTTGAGCTCAGTTGCTCAGCGCACATGCGCATTTGCTGTTTCACATTCCGAATTCCAATTGGCAAGTTGGCGAATTGAGTGAAACGTCAAATTAACTGACTACTTTGAGTATATTTCGTGAAACATTTTGAATATCAATTTGTTTCATCAACTCAATTGCCTGCGCAACTTGCGCAAATTTGAATGTAACGCTCAAGCTGCGAACGAGTTGGCAGCGCCGGCAGCTCCAATTCGCACTCGTTTCGTTTTGGCATCGGCGCAGTAACAGCTGTTTGCGCTCTCGCGCTCTCGGACTCGCGCGCTCTTTCGCTGGCGCGCTCAATTTGCACAAACAAACGAAGAAGGTGGCGGAACTGGCGCTTGGAAAAGTCACCAGAAATGTCAGTTAGCAAGTGGAAATCACCGGAAAAACTACGCAACGCGGCAGAAAACCAAAGCGACTATCGGCAAATCGGCAAGCGGCAAAACAGCAGCAACGACAGCACAGCAGCGCAGCGCGGTCGACGTCGGCGGGAGCTGAGGTGTGTGAAGAGTAAAAGAATGCACGAATGCGAAACGCGACAGCAGCGGCAGCGGCGGCGAATGCTGATAACAAAGCGGGCGGCGCGTTAATAACAATAACAACAGCAAAAAGAGTCGCGCGTTTAATTAACAGACAGCCAAGAGCAATAGCAATAGCAATAGCAACAGAAGCAGCGGCAGCGCAGTCCGCGTCAGCGTCAACGTCGCGTGTGGGAGTTTACAGTTTCCTTAAAGCAGAGAGTGAGACACAGTCGCCGTCTGTGCGAGCGAAAAACTGATAAAAACTGCATTTGATTGCAATTTTGGCGGCATTTGCAAACCGAACAACAGCGGACGCGCAACGCAAAAAGAAATCGATAAAAAACAAAACAAGCAAGCGGTAAAACGGTAAACGACAAAAGCTTCTCACCAACAGTTTCTAGTCTGCGTGTGTATGCGTGTGCGTGTGCCTATGAGAACGTGCTTGTGTGTGCTTGTATGTGTGTGTGTGCGTGTGTATCTAAATAGCAAAAAGTTTGTTCGCTTGTGAGCGCAGCTGTTTGTTGAAAGTGAAGGAAAAATCATTGACGGGAAATGCGAAAAGGCAAAAAAAAAACACAAAATAAGAGAGAATAAAAAACAACGCACAGTTGCACTCACAGCAACAACAACACAGCTAGAACAACAACAGTAGCGAAATACGAAAGAACAGCAAACACAAACAACATACAAAGAGAGCGAGCGCCAACGTCGACCGTCGACGTCTCTGTCGTCAGCTCAGACGACAGCGTCAAGCTTTTTTTTTTGTCGTATTTTACGAGACGAGTTTACTCCAACAAGAACGCCAGACATGCTTTGTTTTTGCAGCTAGTATCTCGATCCTTTTTGTTTAGCTTTTATTTTTGCTGCTTTTGTCGCATTCTTTAACTACAGTCGACGACGGCACTGAATTTAAACTTGCCGGCAAAAGTTTTAATTCTGCAAATTATTAAATGCAGACATGCTGCTTAGTTTATTTTCTATGAGCGTCGCTCTGGTTGTGCTAAAGGGTTACCAGTCTAGTATTTACACACTCTCCCTTTCCCACTCGCTCTTGCATGTTGGCAAGCAGTCACCAAACACACTCGGCACTCAACTTCTGTCTGCTGCTTTAATTGAGTTAGTCTGGCAAGGCAGCAACAGCAACAGCAACAGAAACAGAAACACGCATGCTGCAAAGGCGAAGTGGGAAGTGGAAGAAAGAGCAGAGTAGCAAAGCGAATCCTGGTCTAACGGGAATTCAAGCTTTAACCAGCAACGATTTCAAATGTATAGAAATTGCACATGCATTTTGTCGCTGTTTATTTTACTTATTTCCGTCTGCTGAGTTTGCTGTAACTCAATTTGCGAGTTTATTTTTAATACAACTTTCAACTAGACGCATTTCTTCATAATTCCAAGTACTCAATGCCAAGCACTTATTATGATTAGTTTGTTCCTTTTAATTGGATTAAGAGCAAAATTGCTCAGCTTAATATAAAGTATGCGCATTGTAAAAGTTCCGATTGCAGATAGAAATATCTTTAACGGGATTGCACTATTAGCAGTTTCGGAATACATTTAAATGACATGTTGTTTATTTTCGCTGCTATAAATACACGAAATTCTTTTCATTTAATTTGCAACCTACAAAAAAAGCGAATTATTCATGCATTCATTTCTCAAATAATATATTTCCATTGTAAATATATTTTATTCCCATGTTACAATCAAATTTTTTGCAACATTTTGGTATTCCCTACGGTTGCAGATATAACGTCGATTAGTTTCAAACTTTTTTTTTCATATCATTTTCCGTGTTTCTTTTGCTTTCGAAAGGGTTTGATAAACACTTTAGAAAAAGCATGACAAACTTTTTATTCGTTGTGTTGGCTTGCCGCTTGTTGTAGTTGTTGCTGTTGCTGCTGTTGTGCGCCTTTGAAATATTTGGCATTTTTTGTATTAAATTGTCAGTGAAACGAGTTGCATTTGCCGCGCCCCGGCAGACGTAGCGCGATGGCAACAATTCAAAACGTGAACTGCCACTAAAACATGCCAAAAATCTGCGCATTTAAAATATTTGCCCCAGAGCCCATTGAGAGGCAGCCAACCGGGCAGAGGCTGGAACTGCCTCGCAGCAGCTAGAAGGGGGTGGGGGCGGGCGAGCTTTGCCAGCTGGGTCCGCCACTTGGCTGCGATTTGATTTAGTTGTTTAGCCTGCCGGGCGGACGGACAGACGGGCGGTCGGGCGGCCAATGGCAGTTGCCTCCCTTTGGCTACCTCGCACCTGGCTGCCATTCTGTGCTCTCTGTTTGTTGTTTGCTCACGGTCTCCGTTTATTTGTGTTTGTTTGTGTCTCTATCTGTCTGTCCGTCGGCCTGTCTATGTGTGTCTATGTGTGTGTGTGCGTTCTGTTGCCACGTGCGTCTCTCATTTGTCTTTGGGCCTTTTCGTAACCGGCTTTTGTTTTGTTTGCTCTTTCTCGCTTTTATTGCTCTCCCATTACTAATCGATATTTCCACAGGTCCCCCCCTCAAAAGGCCAGAGGAACAATGAAGTGAAATACACAAGTTGTAGCCATTAGGTCGCGAATCGTTTAGTTACAACTCGATAACTCAATGCTTAACTCTTAGTCACTTGATCTAAGCTATATTAAGCAACTGCAACCGTTCCGTTCCGTGCCGTGCTAATGCAAACCGTATACGACCTACAGCTTAACTTAACTGTTAACTTAACCTAAGTGCAATAACAATCCAACCTACGAATCATATTTCTAAGGATTCCACGTCTCCACAACTGCAGCGGGTAAGTGCTCAAAACAATTACGAGTGAAGATATTCTAATAATAGTTTCAACAGTTCTCAATGAAGAAATTATATCGTTATTAATAAGCTGGGATTTGAGTTTTAATTATATAATTTTCATTTGTTGTCTACAAAGTCTTGCCTTGTTATATAATATATCCTCAAATTATTCAACTGTTGTCTACAAAGTGTCTTGTCTTGTTATAAAATATTTCTCCCAATTATTCATATGTTGTCTACAAAGTCTTGTCTTGTTATAAAATATTTCTGCGAATTGCCAGCAATGCTTGAAATTCTTTAGTAATTCAGAACACACTTGCATCTTGGCAATGTTTATAACAAAATGATATACACATTCTTTGTAATAAGCCCGACTGCAGAAATGTTTATGGCTTGCTTTAATTAAAATCGCTTTTCCGTAGGCTGACGAGTTGCAGTTTTTCTCGTGTGTGTATTAGTTCATGTTTATCGACTTCAATTTGCTTTCGAAAACTGAGCTGCAGGAGAGGAAATATACTTCAGAGCGGGCGATCTGGGGGAAGCGGCGGGGAAAGTAATCCAAAACACCATTCAAGGGCAACTTTCACCAACTCTCGAGTGAAATTCGCTACTCTTCCTGCGCCTCTCCCTCTGTGTGTTTTTTTTTTGTGCTTCTTTTGCTCCCCATTTCCGCATCCACTGTGTTGCTTGAGCCACAGCAGCCGGTGGCCATCAGAGCCACGACGACGTCGTCTGGCGTTTCCATTCCCATTTCCCCAGTTGGGCACTTGCCGCAGTGGTCGTCCACATTGGCAGTTCGGGTCCATCGGGGGCCCGGACATACATCAGGCCAAGTTCAAATTTCCTTTTTTATGAGTGGCAAAATTGTTGCTGGCCTCGCTCGCTCTTGGCTCTTGTTGCAGTTGTTGTTATTGTTGTGCTCGGTTTTCCTGAAACCCCCCTCCCCCCTGAACTGCCCTCAAACACACAACGCAAAACCCAAAACACGAACAGAAGGAAAATTTGAAAATGCCTGGCAGCAGCGAGACGCGAGGCAAGGCAAAGCAAGGACATGGTCGCAGCACATGGCAGAGCAGAAGCCGCCATTGACGGCGAGGCAGCGGGAGGCGGCGAGGCGGCGAGGCGGCGTCACACCTTCCAGCCACCCCCAAAATGCTCCAAGTCCGTCGACCCGGGCACATAACGATGCAGGCAGTCTCGCAACGCTTTCAACAATTTCCACATTTTATCTAACCACCCCCAAAGTGGTGTCGACTGCAGCGCCGACGTCGCGTCCTCGTCGTCGGCGTTGTCGGGAAAAGGGAAAATCCTGCGGAGAGTGCAGAGAGGGGGGCGAAATCGTAGACATTGCAGACGCTACTCTAGTAGTAACCTTGCGGCGCTATCGACAGTGTTTTGAACAGTGCTAGAAGAAGGCTTTACCTACGAGCGAATCTAAAAGCTGTTCAATATATCGATTTCCCAGACATAAATTTCGAAATTGCACACAAAACAAATCGATAAAGCACATTTTAGTGCCTGAATGTTATGCTAAAATAATACTACGAATAGACTAAGAATTCTTAGGAACAATATTTAATATTTTCGCATTTACATTAAAGGAATAAATAAGGTTATAATGATAGTCGTTTTATAGAAGAATAACCTTAGCTCTAATGGATTTATTGGAGCAGAAAAACTTATATACTAAGTGCATGAATTGAATACTTAAAAAAAATACTGCAAATCGACTAAGAATGCAATATTTTCGTATTAACATTAAAGGAACAAATAGGGTTATAGTAATAGTCGTTTTCTAGAAGAATATTTATAGCTCTAATCCAAAACAGAAAAGCTTCGACTTTTGTACAGTTTTGTTGCTAAACGTTTCGTGTTTTAATACAAAAATTTAATTCTTAGAATAATATTGCAATTAGACTAAGAATTCTTAAGAACAATATTCAATATTAGTATAGAATATTAATATAGAATATATATTTTACCAGCGAATAAACATCTCTCGTAAATTTCTAATAGTTGTTAAAAAGATTCATTTTATTTTCGTCAGAACAGAAAAACTTCAACTTTTTAACATTTCTCTTGCTTAATTCGTCGTGTTTTAGTACCTAAATTTGATGCTTAAAATAATATTACAATAATATTCAATGTCTTCGGATTTATATTAAAAGGAAGTACATAGTTATAATAAAAGTTACTATAATAGAATATTCATAGCTCTCAAATTTCTAAAAGTTGTAGGAATATTCATGTTACCGTTATTTTACAAGAACAGTATAACTTAGACTTTTAGACATTTTTGTTGGCAAACTTTTTGTGTGAAATACTTGAATTTAATTCTTCAAATAAGATTGAAAATATACCAACATTTCTTAACTATAATATTCAATATATTTCTATTTCAATTGTAAGAAATATTAGGGCTATAATAAAAGTTGTTATAGAAGAACAATCAAAGCTCTACGATTTGTATTAGTTGCAAAAATATTCAAATTTCTGTTGGTAAACTCTTCTTGTTTTAGTATCTATATTTTATGCTTAGAAAAATGTGGTAGATATAATAACAATTCTTAACAATAATATTCAATATTTTTCCATTTCAAATGCAAGCAATATTAAAGTTATAATAATAGTCGTTATAGAAGAATAAACGTAGCTCTGCGATTTGTATTAGTTGTGAAAATATTCATTTTATGCGCCATTTTTGCCAGAGCAGAAAAACTTCAACTTTTACACAACACATTTTTTTGTTGGTAAACTTTTGTGTGTTTCTTGTTGCTATCGTTGTTGCTGTTGCTGTTGTTGCTGTTGTCGTTTATGCATTGTTGTTGCCTTTGCTGTTGCGGCGTGTTGTGGCGCTTTACCTAGACAAATCACACACGTCAGACAACAAAAGGGAGAAGAAATGCCAAAACGTGTTTAACATTTTCATCTGCGCTTCGCATTTTCCACTCTCCACGCGGCACTTGGCAATTTTAAACAATTTTTCTTGTTGCTCTCCGAAGAATCTGCTGCTAACCCTTGCACGAAAGACGCATAAAAAGCAGGAAAGAAAAAAAGCAGCACACACAGCGAAGAGAAAATTGTTTTTCTTTTGCTTTAATTTCGGTAATTTTTCTTGTGCCGAAAGAAAAATCGAGTTGTCGTTTTCGGGGTTTTCGAGCCCCCCAAAAGCGATACTTGGGGGTTGCTTTTACTGTCGAGCCGTCGAGTCGACGAGCTGCCGAGTTGCTGTCGAGTTGGCTTTGCCTTGGGTTCGCCTTGTACTTTACTTTGTTGTATGTTTATGCGCTACGCGTTTTTCCCAAGATTGACTTTGACATTAGCCCCAAACGCACACACACACACGCACGCACATAATATATAGTATGTGTGGGACTAGGGCTGCGCTCTCTGGGCGCTGCGGGGAGCTGCTCGCTTTCGACACGGTTCGCCGTCGTTTGTCGTCCTTTCTCCGTTCTCGCTTTGTTGCTGCCGCTGCTGCTGCTGCTTTTGCTGTTGACGTTGTCCGCCATGTTGTTTTATTTTAGCACATTTACGTCATAATGGCATTTCCTTCCGCTGCCGCTGCCGCTGCCGTTGCCGCTTTTTTCTCCTCTCCTTCTTCTGCTTCTGCTTCTTATTCTTCCTTTTGCTGCCTTTGACTTTTCCTCTTTCTCGGCTGTCGCTGTCGCGTCGCGTCTTTGCTCTAGTTGCTGTTGTTGCCACTGTAATTTTCATTGTGTCTGCTTTGGAAATTTATCAGAGTCCCTGCGTTTTTATCATTCGCCTGTAATTGCTGTGCTTTATTGTTGTTTTTGCCGCTATTCCGCTTCGTTTTTAGCACACTTTTCTCTTACTGTTGTGTTGCTTCTTTAATTTGATTTCCTTTTGATTTTTATTAGTTTCTTCACATTGGCCCCATTTCCACACAGCGACGTCGCCTCCTCGGCTTTCCTTTGTCAGCTCAATCGGCAAATCGCACAAATATTTAAGCCCAACCAACACACACACACACACACACACAGACACATACGTGTATTGCTTGCAAGCAATTTAAGTTGCTGTCAGCTTTTCCGGCAACTCCCTCAATCGACAGCGAACCCCGCAAAACCGCAGGCGACGTCAGAGGGCAGCCGGCATTGACAATGATTGATTACCAAAATGGAAACTGTTTTTGGTTTCTGGCCACCACAGGCGCTGCCCGCTCCCGATCCAGCCCCCCGCCCACCTGTGCTTGTATACTATATATTTCATTATCTTTTTGCTCGTTAGTTTTCCAACCCCGCCAGCTCGACGCGCACACACGAGTTAATTGTAATTACACGTAGATAGTCGCACGATTAGATTAAATTTGTGGGCCGCGCTCGCTCTGCACTCGATTCGCTTATCGACATCGACTTAATCTGATTTTTATGCAGTAGCTGCAGTCAGTCAGTCAGTGAGTGTGTTGTGTTCCCTGCGTTTTTTGATTTTGTAATTTTAGCTGTACACGGAATTGAAGCCAATTATGGGGCACACAATGCGCCTGATAAGCTGCTGGATTGGGTAACTTGCCGAGATTTATGAAGAGCCACTCACTGAATTGTGCCATCGACTGCCGGCATTTGACAGTTGGTTGAGATTTACAGTGGGGCAATCGAGGTTCTAGCCCAAACCTGTTGTGTGTTGTATGTGAAGATTGCGAGCGCTGCTTTAAATATTTATAGCACACGCAGATGAGTTGGAGCCGACTCCAAGCTGGAGTTGACACAAACAAATGGGGCACCTCGAGAGGCTGGCATTTCTCTTGCCACATCTGACTCGCATCTGTCTGCCGCGCGCTGCACCCTCGTCAAGTTCGTGTGAACGAAAATGAGCCCCTAAAATGCGACAGTTGACAATCTTTATTAATCAATTAAACTGCTGTGGGAGTGACTTCGTGCTCTCTCTCTCTCTCTGTCTCCTGTCTCGATGCTGTAAGTAATTAAATTAAAATGCAAGCATGTGTTTTTCACTCGCTCTCTCGCCAGCACATCCGCTGCAAGCCCGAGGGATTACGCTCAAGACTCGTTCGCAGTCTCGTCTCCCGTTTGCCACTTCCCGACGGTTGACAAAAGCGTTGACAGCTCCTGGATGAGCAGCAGCGCGACGTCGAGACGCGCTTGACAACGGCATTTAATCAATCAATTTTGAACGGTAATCAAGCGGGCAGCTTAAACTAAAGTAGGGGATGGCTTAGGGATTGCCAAAAGAATGCCTTGCCATCCAGCCATCTATGGGCTGCCTGCGCACATATTTGATTGATTGGCTGCCTGGGCTCAATGGATCACCGCCAGCTTCATTGGCCACGCACTTTGCAAATCGCTTAATTTCCAAATTATAAATACGACATAGCCTGATAGCAGCTGCAGGAAAAACAGCTGGCGTTGAATGATTAACTAGATTCGACGGCTCTCTCCTTAATTAATTTCGACAATTGGAATGGGCAGATTCTGGATTAGCCAAGCAACACATCCATAAAAACATTCATTAACTTGAAGCTATTCAACTGATCTTTTAATGCTCGAATACTTGTTTCGCCTTACTCCTAATGACTGCGCTTATTCCTCATAATACTTCTCACAACATTGTATCGAAATGAAGTGTAGTAGGAATTGGTTATTATTTTGTTATTATTAAGCTAGCCTAAAGTGAACATTGGAAAATAGCCAGCGAATTCCTTGTTATTTCAACATTTGAGTAGGGAGATTCAGGCAAAATTAATTACAACTATAAAACGTTCATGAACTTGAAGATGTACAGCTATTTAGCTGATCTTTTAAGTCTCTAATCCATTTTTCCAAATTTCGGCATTTATTCACACTGTTTTAAATGAATTGCAGCAGAAATTCGACATTAATTATTGGATTGTTAAATATGTCTAATGTAAATAAAGAGTTTAGGAATAGAGCAAGCGAATCTTCTTGTAATTTCTATAATTGAGTATGGAGGTTTAAGCATTAGTAAGCCATAAAGCATTCCTTAACTTGAAGTCTCCTCTTTCAAGTCTCTAATACTTGTGTCGTTTTATTCTAAATGACTTCGTTCACTCCTAATAATCTTTTTTAAACTTTTTTTCATGTCAATGAATTGCAGCAAAATTCGACATTATTTTGTTGTTATTTAACAAGTCTTAAGTGAGTAACGTTTAAAGGAATAGAGCATTGGAATCCTCTTCGAAATTGGACTATTCAGTAGGAAGATTCAAGCAATGTTAATTTATAACTCGAAGCTATTCATGTCATCTGAAGTCTCTAATACTTGTTTCTAATTTCTCGCTTTATTCTTAATCGCTGTGATTAGTTCTAATAATATTTCCTATACACTTTTTAATTTAAATGAAGTGCTGTTAGAATTTGATATTATTTTGCTATGGAATTTCAACAATTGGCACATTAACATAAATATGTATAGTTATTCAACTGATCTTTTAATTCTCGAATACTTGTTTCGTTTTATTCTTATGCCAAATAATATTTCTCAAATACTTTTTTATGATGATGTATTGCAGTAGAAATTAGGAATTATTTGATTATATTTCAACATGTCTAATATGAACAATGAGATTAGAAAAGAAAAGAAAAGCAAATTGCTCTCATTTCAAATACTATTTCTCAAACACTTTTTTGTCCAAATACATAAGATATTTGTGTATTTTTAAACAAGTCGAATGTGAATAATGATAATCCTCTTAATGCTTTCAAGTATTTTCAAGTAGTTTTTCATTCTTCTGCTGTGTTGCCTCGTTTTCATGTTGTTCAAGCGACTGTGTTCCTTTTGAGTTGGAACTGTTTTTTTTAGTTTAAAAGAGTTGCCGTTGCTCAAAGATTTGCTGCAGTTTGATTTAAGCACAGACTTGCTTTAAGTATTCATTTCATTCAGTGCTTTTGTTACGCTTTTGTCAGCTGCTCAGTTTTTCAAAGTGCTTTTACCTTTCGGCTAATTTGTCTTTGCTGGCCACTGGTTGGCGCCCATACATCATACGCCCTGTTGTCCCGTTGTTGCTCCGTGACACTTGACAGCCGGCTGAATTGCAGAGTTGAGTGTTTTGTGATGTTGCCAGCTGCCAGTTGCCGGTTGCTTGCTGCCCCTTGGCCCGTTGGTAGCTGTACTTTGTCTGGCAAGTTCAATTGCTGCACAGCTGTTGCAGAGTAATTGCCGCACATTAATTACGTGCATCAATCAGTGAAGGGCCGAAGTGGCCCAGCTCTGCAGTTGTGCTTGTAAATTTGTCACATTCGGCGGCGCATTTCAATAATTTGCTTCACGCTTCTTAATTGGAAATTGGAAAAGCATTATAATGATGACAACAGGCGATCAAAACAGTTTAAACGCCGATCAACTGCGCCACGCACAGCGATCATTATGCAAGGCCCCCAGAGACATCTGCATAAATAATCAGCGTTGCCCTCGCTCTCGCTCTCGCGCCCTCTCGCTCTCGCACTCTATCGCAGTCTCAGTCTATTTGTCGCCTAACACTTTTGACGACGGCACCTTTTGATCTGCCAGCGCCAATTTAGTTTGTTATTGTTGCTGTTGTTGCCTCACGTTTCTTGCTGGTGAATTCCAATCAAACGAAGCCCCACTTCCCTCCCTCTCCCGCCCCCCACGCAGACGACACTTGACTGTCTCGCTCTCTCGCGCCCGCTCTCGATTTGTATCTCTTTCGGTCTGTCAAAGACGAAACGCCGACGACGACGCTGTAAAAATTTGTTGATATTTGTTGCCATTTGTCGCCGGCTGTTTTAATTGTTGTTGCGAACTCGCTGCAAAACTTTTTGCCCACAAAGATAAGCGAAATAGTTGGCAACGCCTCCGCACTCACTTTGTTTTTTGTTTTCTATTTTTTTGTTTTTTGTGGAGCAGCTCTAGAAATGAGCTTTTTATTTGTGTGTAGCGTCTGTTTGCTCGAGTATATAAATAATAATTAGCTGCAGTTGTTGTGCGTGATTTGTTGCTGCTGCATTATATAAAAATTTATGCGGCAAAACTTTGCCGTCGTCATCTTGTACGTGGAGCTACTGCTTGCTGCACACAATTTCATAAGTCACATTAATGCTTATTAATTTTTATTGTTATTATTTGTAGCCCATAATTAATTGTCTATTTGTCTGTTGCTGGTATTTTTATTGCCACAAACGGAGCACGCACCGCTTCGAGGTGCTAACTAAATGAATTCGTTTTATATTTCCAGCTGCTTTCATTTCTTTGCTGTTCGCTTTTCGAATTTAACTTTATTTTAATCAAAATTAATGCGGCTTCTTCGTTGCGTTCAGGTTTATTATGCAAATTGCTGATGGGTTTATTGAAAACACCAACACTTCCAGCACAGCGAAATTATAGAGCGATAACAACGTTGCCACCGATTTGCATGCCAACTTGTTGTCGTAGGCTTCGTGTGCTAATGAGTCTGGGGCCCCAAATAGCTGCGTATGCATATCGCACGCCATAATCTGAATACACATATTTTTGGGATTTCTGTGTGCTTTTAATTACAGCTGACAGACAACGAAGCATAATTATAAAGACGGTAGCTGCGAAAAAAGCAAAAACTGACACATAATTGAAGGCATTTAACAATCAATTTCAATACTTTGCAAGCTACAAATATTTGCAATTGCATTTTCCATGGCACACATTGTTTTTGCCATAAAAATGCCTTGGCTAAAAGCCGTGATATGGTTTGCCAGCAACTTTGATAGTCGCGTTAATAGTCAAGAGGGAGTCTGGGAGTCGCCAACGCGACGGCAATGAAAACTGGCAGCCAAAAAGCGCAAACTACATTTGCTGTTCGAGCGGAAGTCGAGTAGCGTCGAGTCGCACCCAAAACTGGCGGCACTTGCTGCCAAATTATTTGCAATGCTACAACGTCGCCGTTGCTGTTGCTGCTGCTGCTGCTGCTGCTGCTCGTTTTGCCGACATTATTGCCACAAAATGTCACACCGCAGTTGGCGCCCGTTGTGCAGCAGCCAGCCGGGATCCTTTAGTGTCGCCTGCTCCGTTAGTTGTCGCACTTCATTTGAAACTTCATTACACGAGCACGCTGCAGCCGCTAACACGAGTGTATGAGAGTTTCCCTCTGTGTGTGTGCTAGTGTGTGTTTGTTTGGCTGTCTCAACAGCCGTTGCCAACTGTGAATATTGAGTTGAAAACGTTGTCGCGTCGCGCGCATAATTGAAAAATTATTTTTATGGAAATTCGCAAACAAACAGACACGGCTTGCGAGAGAGAGGGAGAGAGTGCCAGCGAGCGAGCTAGCGAAATAATAAATACTTTAAAATTTAATAAACTTTTTACGCACCATTAAAAAAATCAACCGCGAAACATCAAAAGTCAATTTGTGTTATTTTAAAAACTTTTAATGCACGCACAACGCCGCCAGAGCGGGGGAGCGAGAGACGGCAGAAGGACATTGGCAGATAAATGTGGCAATTTTACGCTTTTGCGGCGTTAAATTTTAATAACGGCCCAACAATCAAATGGCCATTCACAAGACCACCCCCGCCCCTCAGTTGGGCTGTCAGTTTTGTGCGGTGGCTAATAGTTGTGCGGTTGGTTGTTGGCTTGCTGGCCAATTATGAAAATGACAGCCTGCCGTCGCGTCGCTCACTGATTTCCACGCTGACCAATGGAGCCTAATGCGATTTGCATGTGGCGGCGATAAAACGCTCCTAACACTGCCAACAAAATGATTGCGATTAACTAACGTTAATCGTCGCTGCGAAATGTGTTTGACTGAAAATTGGTTTTCATCATCGGCTGCTGTCCAGACACTATTTGTTTGCTGTTGCTGTTCAAACTGAAAAATCAAAAAGCATTGCGCAAACAGCAGGCCGAGTGCCCAGTGCCAAGTGCCAAATGCCGTGGAAAATGGTTTGGAAAAGCCAAAACAATATGTAAAATCACAACTCAATGTGTGTTCGTGGGCGTGGAAGGGTTGCATATTTGCATATTGGCAAAATAATCGCATGTAAAAATTCATTCATTCGTTTTTCATTTGCCGAGTGCCTGTGTCTGAGCCACTCGAGCGCATAAAACCGAAATTCAATAACAATAACAATAATAATGTGCAATTAAAGTTCAGGCTGAGTGCAGCAGCGTCCACAAGGGCAGCCTGAAGTTGATCAAACTCGTTCTGGGAATCTACAAATTCCAAATTGCTCTCAGTTGCCATTGATTGACTAAGGGTTATTTTTGTGGAAACACTTGAACTGGAAAGTTTTCGTTAAAATTGTCTGATTTGCGAAATTCTCATTGGCAACAATAACATCAGAGAGGAAATAATTTAATATAATAATAGAAACAAGTTGTTTACAAATGCGGGTAAGTTAGAAACGAAATAAATAATAGAATGATAGAAATAACATGTAAAATAATTCTTATTTTAAGTGCAGTTTCAATTATAAATGAAATAAATAATAGATTAATATGGAAACATCAACTAAATAGATAGAATAAATATATTGCAGTTAAAATTGCAACCAAATAGATAATAAGAATAATAAGAATATCTTGTAGAACAAGTTTTATTTTAAGTGAATTTGGCTTGCATTAGAAACGAAATAAATTATACAAGAATCCCGACAACATTTAGAACAACTTTGGTTTAAAGTGTAGTTAAATTTTGCTTAAATTAGCAACGAAATAAATAATTCAATAATATGAAGAAGGTGTTGCACAATCTTTATTTAAAGCAATATTTAATTTGGCTTGAATTAGCAACGAAATAAATAATAGAATATTATGAATCTTTATTTACAGTGCAGTTAAGTTCCGCTTGAATTAGCAGCGATATAAATAATATAATTATATGAACAAGATGAAGAATAACTTGTATTTAAAGTGCAGTTAAATTTGAATTAATTTAAATCGAAATAAATAATAGAATAATGCCAACAATAAGAGAAACCCTTTTATAGAAAGTGCTATTGAATTTCCATTACATTAATAACGAAATAAATAATAGAATAATAGGAACAACAAATAGAACAACTTTTGTTTAAAGTGCAGATGCATTTGGAGTGAATTATAAACGAAATAAATAATATAAACAAATAGGAAAGTTATGTGGAACAACTTTTGTTTATAGAGTAGTTAAAATTGGTTTAAATTAAATAAATATATATATATATATATAGGAAGAACATGAATAGACTAAACAACTTTTATTGAAAGTGCAGTTGAATTTGACTTGATTTAGAAATAAAATAAATAACAACAATTTCTTCAAGATCTAGAAAACCTTTCATTTAAACTGCTTTTAAATTTGCCCTAAATTAGCAACGAAATAAATAAATATAATAATAAGGAAAAACTTTTGTTTAAAGTGCAGTCAAATGTGGCTTGAATTGCAAAGAATTCAAAGAGCCGTTGCTAAAAATAAATCTACTCGAGGTTTATTTTTATAAAAGCAAAGAACTGGCATCATCAGCGCGTTAGCAGCGACAACGATAGCTGGGCAGTTTGCCAGCAATTTGACAGCTCTATTCAGTAAATTATAAAGCCGGCATCTAATATAGCCATAAGACTCAATTTCAAGTGATATTTTTTCGTATATCATCTGTGGACAAATGCTGGAAAAAAAGCCTCTTAAAAAATTATAGAAACAATTTGCCCACGCAAATGAGAGTGCGGGCGAGAGACGCGTATCTCAATCCCCGAACACACATGAGTCTGTGTGGAAATCGAAAAAACGAGCCATGACAAAATTGAGCTGCTGTCAATTGATGCCAGCCCGCGTCCCCGCCCCGTCCCCGTCCCCGTCCCCGCCCCTGCTGCGAACAATGTAACTGAAAACGCTGGCGAGAAGGCGTTGAAACTGTAGAATGACGAGGCCGTGAGCGGGCTGCAAAGCTGCGGCTTAGACACCTCACATGGAGTCGACGCGCGAGAGTGGGGAGTGTAGGCCAATGTAAACAAGACCAGAAAGGTGTGTAAATAATGCGTAAAAATAATAACAATCATAATTTGTGTTGACTCTTTCAATTCGCTCTGCTGTGAAGTCCCCCCCGGCTTAGGAAGCTGAAGTGTCCCCCCCAAAAAAAGAAAAAAATAAAAACGAGTGAAGCCCCAGAGACGGGACTTATAATTAAGCGTAGCTGTTGAAATGTTTGCCCACACGACGGCAACGCCACTCAATTCAATTACCAACTACATTTTCCAGCATCCAAAAAACGTATATACACACATATATATATAGTATCTCTGTATATAGATAGATAAATTGCTTAATTCTGGCAAACCAGTTGGCCCGGGCTCTGACCAAAAGGCGACGCACTGCGTGCCACATTACAAAAAAGTCGACTGTTTGCTGGGAGTAATGCGTCAAGTCCATTAGAGCGAACAAGTTGCAAAAACTGACCAAATCTGAATGCTAAACTGCACCGCAGCCGTGCCACAGCAACGCTGCTGTGGCAAGTGGCAAGTGGCGAGCGATGTTAATGACAAATGAGCTTGGCTTAGTCGACTCTAGACCGGCCAGTTTCGGAGTTTCGGCTATTTGGCTCTCGACGTGGCTGTTGTCACGCCACTTGACCACTCGGCCACTTGACCAACTTGACTGGCGACTCTCGTCCACTCGAGGCGCTCGTCGTGTCTGTGATTGTGGCAGCTGCCACATGGCGGTTGACTGCAGCATGGATCATGAATCAGGACGCACAAAAAACGCACTCAGGGATTTGAAAGCCGAAGACGCTCGTTAGTGAGTGTTGCCCAGATTGATATATTGTCACTTGGATCAGCTAAACTATGCAATTAATCGCGAGCCACATTTTAGCTTACTTTATTAAATGATAATTCAACAAATAAGCGCAATTATTGTAAAGAAAGACTTAACGATGATAAATATAGCTTTAAAGTTGCTTATTAAGTTTTTTTCTTTAAAACTGCAATTCAATCAATATAAAATACTTCAGGACTAGTTTATATTCAAATATATCACAAGAAATAGATGACAATAATGACAGGTTTATTTAATTTATGAAAGGACTACTTACTTAACGATCAGACAGTAAAATGAGCTTTAAAGTAGTTTATTCAGTTTTTCTATATTGTCGTCTTTAGGTCTAGTTTATATCCAAATATGTCACAAGTAATAAATGCTGTTTTCATAATGACACGGTTAGCTAACATACTTAATGATGAAATAGTTAAAGAGTACTTTTAAAATTGTCTATTTCTTAATTTTTTCTTCTGTTTTTCTTAATTTATTACGAATATTAATTACTTACGGTTTAGTGGACACCCAAATATTATAGAGTAATAGTGATATTTTCACATTACAATAAATAAAAAATACATAATAAATATTTACAAATTACAATAAATAAATAAAATTTTTGTAATGAAAGGACTGTTTACTTAACCATCAAAAAGTAAAAAAGAGCTATAGTATCATTCCTTTTTTTTTTTATAACTTAAAATAGAAACTAAAAATAAAAATATGAATTTTACTTACTTAAAGATTAGTTTATATTCAACTATGTCGCGGAAATAGTGATATTGTAAGAAGATGAGAAATAAATGCAGTTTTTGGAATGATAGAAAAACTTACTAAATGACCAGAAAGTAAAAAAAAACTTTATAATTGCTTATTTAGTTTTTTTTTACATATAATAGTAACTTTAGTTTCATACAAATATTAATTACTTAGGTATTAGTTTATATACAAATATGTCACGGAAATAGTGATATCCTAATATAATAAGAGATAAATAGAATTTTCGGATTGACAAGACTGTTTACTTAACGATCACATAGTAAAAAAAAGCTTGAAAACTGTTTATATTGTTTTTCTTTTTATAACTTAAAAGAAGAACTTTAATTTTACCAATATAAAAGCTTGAAAACTGTTTATATTGTTTTTCTTTTTATAACTGAAAAGAGAAACTTTAATTTTACGAATATTCACTGCTGAAGAAATAGCTTAAAATAGGTTTGATAACATAAAATTGCAAACTTAAGCTTTGCTAAATTATTCACTTGAAGATTAGCTTAAAAAGCAGAGATATATATTTTTGAATTTAGTCACTCTTAATCTTCACTTTTTAAGGAGCAGCTGAATAACTGCATAACTCTGCATGAAAAGAAGAGTGTAGCTAGCTTCAGCTTTTCAATGAGCATTATATTTTATTCACTCTTACGTTAATTCGAGTCAGCTTGCCATTAACATTCCGTGCGAGATTGGAGCGCGTATTCAGCGGAAGCATCAACAAGATTTGGCCAGCAACTGCTTTGCCTTTGGCCACGAAGGTCGTTCGAGTGCTAGCAGCAGTGGACGGGCTATCAGTGGCAGAGGATCATAAACCATTAAAGGCGCTGCTGCTGCCATTATAATGGAATATACTTACACTAGTGTCAATGCCCAGTCGCCTACTTAGAGAGCTTACCAGCCAAAGAGGCTGAAAAGAGAGCGTCTTGTGTAATGGCGCCCCTTAGTGAGTAAGTGCTGCTTCACACAGACGGACAGACAGAGAGAGAGAGAGAGAGGGAGAGCGCGAGCGAGAGCGAAAGAGAGGAAGCAGAAAAATGGCCGCAAAAATGTGAAATATTTAAGGCAAAGTGTCACATAAAAATGACTTATCTGCTTGTATCAAGTGGCGGGCTGGGAATGAAAATGGAGGCCGTTTAGAGGCCTCGCCTTGCCACGCGCTCAAAATTGTCAAACGGCACATTTGGGAGAGCTGTGCGCGACGCGGGGGAGGCGACGGGCAGAAGCTAGCGTTTTTGGGCAGATTGCCTTGCAGCGATGGGGAGTTTGGACGTGAACGTGGACGTGGCTGTGACTGTGACTGCGAAATGGGAGCAGGACGAGGTCGGTGTCTTATCTTTATGCCAAATCCAGTTGGGATTAATTGGTGTACGCAGCGAGTTGAGAGTGGCGCGAGTGGCTGCAGTGTGTAATTTAATAAAGTGAGGCAGGCCACCAGACGAGAGACGAGAGAAAGATGCCAGATTCCTAGCACTCTCATCCTTATCAGCTGCCATTCTTGTTGCTGTTGTTCTGCACTCATTCATTCACTCACTCACTCAGTCAGTCAGTCAGTCAGTCAGTCAGTCAGTCATTCAAGTGGCTCGCTCAATTTGCGTTGCCTAAATCGCATTAAATTGCGCGCCGCTGTGTCAGCATACAGTTCGCCGGCAGTGTGTTTATGTACATACATATATCCGCCTCTAAATTGAGTTTTAGTGCATGTTTACCCACGCAAATTGCTCGACTGACTTTACCATAAATCTAACTAAGTGCGACGACGCGACGGCGCAAGAACATTGAAAGCAACACAGCAACACAGCAACAGCAACAGCATCAGTCGCATGTGCCAAGCTGGATTTTTATGCAAAATAAATTATAAGTATTATGTACTTGACTATTTATTGCTGACAATGGCGCTCGCGGATACTCGCAGACTAGTCAGTCAGTCGGTGAGACAGCCAGACAGACAGCCAGACTGTGAGTGGCAGGCATCCAACAAAACTGGAGCAACTGCAACGCGCCACAGTTTCAAGCGCCTCTTAATTACTATATATATATACGTATACAGCACATACACGAAGTAATTTGAGCGGCATCGTCGACTGGCTTTAACTAAAAGTCGAGTCGAGTCAGCGAAACTGCAACTTTATTGTGGCGAATTATTTGGTAAACTGTCGCGTAGCTGTGATAGCTCTCAATTTGCTTGGCTAAGTAAACAAAGATGATTGAAAGCGGAAGCTTATCTATTTGTCTATTCCAAACTGTGTGTGTGTGTGTGTTTGCGATATTGGGGGCATAAAAAGGCTGCGCAATCTGCGATAATCGCACTTTTATGGAGCACATAAATATGACTGTTATACACACGATAAACTGGATAAAAATCTATTTATTTATTGGCTGGCTCTAGCTTGGCGTCAAATCAAAAGTAGTAAAAGCATAATGTCAGCACTTATATAAATATATATGTAAAGCAATTCAACAGCAATAATTGTGAATTATATTAAAATACAATTAGCGAAAATTAAGAGCTGATTAATACTCTAGTTCTTTTTAAATAGCATTGAGCAGTGATTTTGCACTTTTATTAAGCATTTTGACAGTAATAAAAATAAATAATATTTGCTTAAAATCATAAACCTAATTAATAACATTATTTCAACAGTAGTTTTCAGTTTTGTAAAGCAATTTAATAGTAATAAATTTGCATAATATTCATAAAAATGAAAAGCTGTATCAAATGATAGTTGTTTTTAATCTGATTTTAATCAACAAAATTATATAAAAAGCAGTTAGCTTGTATTTTGCACTGTACCAGTATTAAATGCACTTTACCAATAATTTACCAGTGAACATGAAGAGCTGAGAGAACTTGAACACTGATTCTTTTTAATTTGCATTAAATGAAAAATAATCAAATAAATTAAAAACACATTTTCACATTTGCTTTGGTGAAGCAGTTCAAGAATAATAAATGTTAATTTGATTAATAATTAAAAATGTAAAAAGCTAAAACTAGTTCTTCTTAATTGGCATTAACTGAAAAATAAAATCAGATAAATTATTTCAGTAGTCATAATATAGTAATAAATATAGATATTATTTGCACCAAATATTGAATCAAAACCAATTTAAAAACATTAGTTTAGCATTTATTTTGCACTTTTTAAAAGCAATTTCACTGTGATGAATATTAATTATATTAAGAATTTAAAATTTAATAAAAATGAGCCGATGCTAGTTATTTTCAATTTATAAATTCGCTTCTGCTTTCGCTCTATTTTGCTTTGCAAATAAAAGTTACTTTTGCCTTTGCCCTATTGAATCATTTAACTACAAATGATAAGAATACTGCGATTCACTTTAAATAATTTGCGTAAAAATAGTTTTGCGCGCATGTCAACAGTTGCCCGATATGATATCATACTATATACGTTCGCTACGAAGCCATGCAATATTGTAATTTTTATTTACAGTAAATCAAAAGCGGTTTGACTTTATAAGTAGTACACTTGCTCAGCTATAGGCAAAGATCGTGTGTAAACTATATAATTAAAAGCAGCCCATGTGGAGCCAGCGAACAGCTATGCAAATGAATGCACATGTAAAAGGCAATAGGCTAATTAAAAGCGTTTGCAACTTGTTTGACTCCCATTCTCTTCTCGGCCTAAGTGCGTTGTGGGCGTAGCTGTCGCAGCTGTCGTTGTTGGCGTCAGTTGGGCGCAGTCGTCGTGAGTCAGTCACAGTCGCAGTCACAGTTTCAGTTTCAGTTGTAACTGGATTTCTATGTCAATTGACGGCACTGATAGCCGACAGTTGCCAGAGAGAACGTCAAAGCGCTGAGCAAAGAAAGATGAATGCACTCGACTTATTTTCCGAGTCGATGGCGAATTTGTTTACAACTAAACTAAATGCTATTTGCATACGAAGAGCGCGAGCAACATTTGCTGAAATCAGAGCGAGCAAATAAACAACAAGAGCGACTCACAGCAAAGTGTTAATGATGACGATGTGTCATTGTCAGCGGCAGCTGTCGGCAGCCAAGTTGCCCAAGAGTTGGGAGTCTGTGGCACATCTTCCATCATAATCAGGCGCAGAAGTCCTTTTGGCGCACACAAACAATGGATGTGAAAGACATACGCGGCGTATACGCAACGTCTGAGGGTGGAATCAATGCCCGTTGCGTGCACGGAATTAGAGCCCATTTGAAGGGGAGTCCGACCGCCTATGGTTCGACCAGCTCATAAATTAGCCCGCCCCCCACATTGGCCATATAGGTATGCAAGATAACCCCGAACAAATCAGAGACAAAGAGCAACGCAGCCCAAGCAGCGAAGCTTCGTGTCAGCTTGCCCCACTCCCCCTCTCGAAAAGAATAGAGCGGAAGCGAGCGAAATTTGCATGTAACACTAAAATAAAATTTAATTACGCTTGTCGCCTGTCAGTCCTCATTAAGCGCGGGGCAACAGGACGCCGGAGCAGGCTGGACGATTTACACGAATTCAATTAAGGCGCAAGTGGACGCTTGACAGGTGTGAGGACTTGCCAAGCAGAAGGCTCTGGCAATGAATTAAGTGGATTTGGATTTCGACGGCGATTGGACGAGGCAGCCAACAGCAAGCGAAGGGCCAATAAGCTGTGGGCACTTTCCATGATCATATCGATGCTGAAAAGGGCAGATATCTGTGTACAGAGGATGGGCCAACGGAGATGCTAGAAATTAATTGAATTACTGCCAATAATAAATTAGAAAGCGCTCGCTGAAAACGCTCGACTCGCAGTTACTCTGCGTGAGTTGATAGAAATTGAGAGAGAAAAAGAGACTAGAGACTAATATTTACACAATTTCTCTGTTTACAATAAATTTAAAAAGTGTTTTTGACATCTGCTTAGCTTGCGAAACACACGAAACGATTAACACAGCTGCTTACTCTGTTAAAGCCTTGCAGTTCAGTTAGACTCGATTAACAACAGCTAACTCTGATAATGCAGCTTAGCAGCTTAACAGCAGCTCACTCTGTTGATGACCCGCAGTTGAGTTATTATCTATTAACAGCGGAACACTTTGTTGATGCCTTGTAGTTCAGCTAGAAACGATTAACAGCAGCTCACTCTTTTGATGCCTTGCAGTTCAGTTAGTTATCGTTATCGATTAACAGCAGCTCACTCTGTTGATGCCTTTCAGCTTAGTATGAATCGACTAACAGAAGATTAACAGCAGCTCACTCTGTTGTTGTCTTACAGTGCTTTTAGAGCTGGAAGCCTTTATATAGTTTTCGGATTTTAACAGCAGCAGTCGTTGACAAGTGCAGACACACCGTCATTCACATCTACTCACACTTACATGCAAGCTGGGCAATCTTTTTGAAGCTCTCCCGCTTGAAGCCGCCCACTAAGCAGATCAATTTAACTTATTTTGGGGGTCACATGTGTAGACACACACACATGCATTTCACATACATGCACACATAGTTTTGCCAACACTACCAAGCAATTACTTTGTCAGTGCTGCATATCTGTCTATATAACTTATGCAAATCTTTGAACATTATATAAGCTAAGTAACTAAAATTGGCACACAGCACAAATGGCATTTCAAGGTGCTATATTGATGCCTGAATCCCAGCTAAAATCGTGTAACTTGGAGACAAAGTTTATATGAAGCGGCGGTGTACGCTGTGGGACTAACTCGCTACTATTTCTTACTAATTAATATATAACTTTTGAAAATGAATTGTCTAAAACTTATTAGCTGCATTGATAATATTGCATCGAATTAAGATATAAATATGTGTTAGATTAAGAAGTTTTGAGAGTCGATTAGACGTGCAAAACTCAAGATGCTCTATATATCTAAATAAACATTTTTAAAATCGTTTTAAGCATGCTAAACTTAAGAAGTTATTACATATTTCAATTAATACTTGTCTATAATTTTGAGCCTATTTTGAGGCTCTATTAGGCACTCAAAATTCACGATGCTATTACATATTTTAATGAATATTGTAAAACAGTTTCTCATATTTTTGCCGAACTTTTGCGAACATGCGAAATAAGTGCAACTTGCTATATTAGTTGCCACTAGTTTGTAGCTGAGGTTAGCTTTAGTAATATTGCTGGCATTGTTGCCTTGCCGAGATCTGGTTGATTATCATCTACTGTACAGATTGAGTGGGACAGGCAAAGTTTGCTGCTTTGGCGCTGGCCAAGTGACAAATTAACTGCCAGTTCGGAAAGTGGCTCGAGATCGCAGATGCTTGTTATTGGGTTTTGATGGCCAAACAATTTCTATCGCCACGCCCCCGTGCTCGCCCCCCCTCCGTCCTTGTCGCGGCACTCTAATGAATTGATAAACATTCTGCTTTGGCAACTTTCTAGTTGCAGTGCTGGAGTTGGAGTTCGGGCAGAAAGTAATCCAGCAAAGCGACAACAGCTGCCCCAGCTGAATGAATTATAGGAGCAGCAGTGAAACTTTTGCATTATTTTATGAAATTTTTGTTAAACAAATTTGTTGCTCGTCGCCGTCGTCGTTGTGCTGTGCTTAAGTGTAAACAGTGAAGGACCAAGAGCGACAGCGACGTCGACTGGTTTGTGGCTCATTCCGCTTCGGATCCCTGTCGAAAGTTGCGCAGTTTCTGTCACATGCGTCCCAGACACACACACCTGAGAGCAGCAGACTGACGGGCAGCGGGTATAGGGGGGCAGGGGGGACTTGTATTGGGCAGATAGCAGCACACGAGCTCCACTCTCATCCTCGTCGTCCTGGGCGCACTCTACTGTACTGTAAGTATGGTATTATAACTTTTTTTCACGGCATAATTTATGCGCACTTTATGCAAATTTTTTCTATAAACCAACGTTGTTAACCGTTCCAAAGGACGTGTGTGTGTCTGTTGGTGTTTGTAGAATGTAAACTGTAAGCGGGGATTGCTTTTAAAGGAGAGCAACAGCAACAGCAAGAGATATGCTGGGGACGACGCCGCTACGTAAACGCCCGTAATTATACATTTTTGTGTGCGGCACACAAAAGTTTGCAGCACACTCCACGCTCCAGCTCAGGTTGAAAGCCGGCTCCCATAGGTGCTGCTCCTCACTGGCTCTCGGCTTAATTTTAATGAAAAAAGTTGGCCAACTGGCGCGTGCCAGCAAGTTCTAATTGATTTTCAGATTGATATGCAAAGCAGCGTGTCCAGAGCCGACTCCCCCGCCCCGCCCCCTTCGCAGTTGACACTGGCAAACTTTGTGGCAATGGGCATATAAAATTTCAATTAAAAATGCCTGCGAATTGCTAATGACCATTTGATATGCAACTCATTTGCAATTTGTTTGTCAGCTACTTTTTTGTTTTTCTTTTTTTTACAACACAGCCATTTGATTGACAGTTCGAATTAATGGCTGTCATGAAGTCTAATTTAATAACAAAATGTCAATTCAATTTGCTCGCCAAAAAAAACGCATTTAAATGGCGAATTTAAGGCACTCTTGCAGTGGCATTTATTTAAATTCAGCGCAGCTGCAATCAAAAGCGCTTTAAAACAGCGCTTGCATAGTTAACGACTCGCAGTCGCAGTCCGTGTCGTGCTCGATGCTCGCCATAGTTTTTGTGGCATGAAAAGTAGTTGCTGCAACTGCTGATATTCGCACCAGCTGCACTTTAACTAAACTCTAATGCAAAATTCATGGCCAGGCTGAAATAAGCGAGGGAGCGACTTGTCTGCTGCAAAAAGTGACCAACGGACGACGACGAGCCAGACCACAACAACGAGGACAAACCCACCAACAGACGGACAGACAGACGGACGGACGGACGGCGATCGAAGGGGGCAACGACGCGCTTTATGCACATTTGATGAGCTCGAGCTGGAGTCGTCGTCGTCGTCGTCGTCGTTAAAGTGAGCAATGGCTGTGCGCCGCCATTTTGTTTTTGATTGATAACGACGAGCGAGGGGGAGCGAGCGAGAGAGTTATGGTCTCGTTTATATGCGTGCTGTCGAGCTGTTGTTGCAAAACTAACCGCAAATTAGCTTATTTGGCATTTTTACAGTCGTTTCATTTAATTTACACAAACAAATTTGCGCCTGGCCAACGCCAACGTCGCTGCCGCTGCCAACGACTGCGCCTCGGAGATGGGCCCAGACAATGGGCGAGCAGCCAACGAAGCGCGCCGCCAGCCTCATAAAAGTAATGAAGCTGTTTAGGCGTCTCTAAGTAGTCGTCGTCGGAAGTCGACAACGACAGCAACGGGCAGCAACAACAACGCGACTCCGACTCGGAGGTCTTGTGTCAGCAGAAAAAAGCCTGGGCTGCCTCTGTGTCCGGGTCGCTTTCGTTTCGTCGCTGTGCGTGTGCATTCAAAATTCATGAAGTTTGGCCCAAACTTGGCGCCATTTTAATGCCAAGCCGGCAAGTGTGGGCTGCCCGTGAGGTGCTCTGTTCTGCTGGCTGGGCGCGCAGTTAGCACTCATTGTTTTGTTGGCCTGCTGAAAGCAACACAACGCAATTACCTCAAGCTGCAATGCAGGCAATTGCCGCAAAAAGGAAGCTGCTGCCTTTGCCTTTTATTGACTGCTCTTTAGTGGGCCCTAAGTAATATTGGCGACGTGCTGCGCGCTGCAAAAAAAGTAAGTGGCTTGTGCTGCTGCAATTAGCCTGCCTGTCTAACAACTAGTTTCTTTAACATATATTTAGGCTGATAAAACTTCTAAACTTACTTGAAAAGCATTTTATTTTGTGGTTAGCTTTTGATTGCCTGTCGAATGGCTTCATTTATTTGCGCTTCACAGCTATCAATTTGCTGTCGATGGCAGCAGCAGGAGCAGCTCACCTAAGCCTCGTTTGCTTTTTAATAAAATCCATTTTCATATGTAATTTAACCGGCAGAGGCGGAGAGATTTCTGCGGATGATTTCCTGCAGAGCCCAAGACAAAAGCCAACGACGGAGACGACATCGCTTTGTGTCTGGCCATAATTTTGGCAAGCCCCGGCAAGACTTGGGCGAACTGTATCGAGCTGGGCGCAGCAAGCGAGTTGCCGCAAAGTTAAGCAAAACTTTGTTATTTGTTTTAAGTGGCAGGTTGCGCGGCGCACGCTCCAAAGACAGTCAGTCTGGTGTCCTTAGTTGCCTGTTAGCTAGCTAGCTGCCTGTTGGCTGCCTTCCCTCGTTTCGCTCAACAGTTCATAAAGTTAATTTCGCCACAGAAATTATGTTAAAACGATATATGGCAGCCGGAGCATTTTTGGCACTGCCTTCAATCCTGTCTACCTCTCTGTCTGTCTGCCGGTCGTGTCTATGCTAAATCCCCTTGTAGCTGTGTGGGAACTGCAGCAGAAGTTATTGAAATGGCTGGCAGGTTAAGGACCTTTCGAACTTTTGCACCCCCGCAGCGCAGCCACAACGGCACGGCAACGGCAACGACAACGCTGCGTATGCGTAATTAGTGGCTTCGCTCTCGCTCTCGTTCTCTCAGGTAGTTGGCCATAGTTCTTGGCCTATAACTTCGCTTTTTTCTGGGGTTATTTATGAAAATTGAAGGCAGACGGCGAGGCAGCAAGGCAGCTTATTGAACTGTCAACGTTAAGCTAAATAAATTGCGCATACGAGGCGCGCAATGGCGAAACTATTTGGCAAAGTTCAGGAGAAATCAAAGCGCACAGCGCAATCAGCGCATAGTCAAGAACTTTTGATTATAACAAATGTTTCTGTGCGCCACAGATCCCACAGAGAGCACAAGCCGGCGGAGTGCGAATGTGTTTTTCTGCGTGTGTGTGTGCCATGGAAAATGACATTCGATAATAAATCTTTGGGGCAGTGCTTTGTGCTTCGCATTAAGCACATGTCGAGGGACTTGGCCAACAATGCAAGCCGCCCCCGTCCCCCCGAAAATGCTGCTGACCAACAATGTAATTTCTGTTTGCCACGAAAACTTTTTTCCGTTCGAATTTCACTTCATTTCGGACCGTCGAAAATAGACCTAGCGACCACCTCGTTGCCAGTTGATAACTTTGCTGTGGTGCACAACATTTGCGCTCTCTCTCTATCTGTCTATTCGATCGTTTACTTTTATTTATTTCAATAAAAAATAAAGTAACTTCCGCTGCCATAACGGGAGACCAACTCGCAGTTGGTCTTGGGAGTCGTCTGTGCGAAAAGTTTTTGGAGAGCCAACGGCAGACACTTTTCATTAGCAAAAGTCTCGCTCTTTTCGGTCGAGAGTACAAGCAAAAGTTGGCGCAAGTTTCCCACACTTTCCAGCTTGCCCTGCACTTTTATTTCCCGTTTCATTTGATTCCTTCTTTTTCGGGTTGTCTCTGCTTGTGACACGACATTCCACAAGTATACACAAGTATGGCTGTAATGGCATATGTTTTGTCAGTGGACGGACGCTCGCCAAACTTTGCACTAACAAAAGAGTTTTTCCTTTTTCCGTTTCTTCTGCAGACGGACAAACGTGGACAAGCCTTTAAGCTAACGTTACAAACAGGAACAACGGTAAGTGTCAGAAATGCTCGAAGCGGGGGGAAGAGTGAGTGAGTGAGTGAGTGACATTTGCCAGAGCGCCTAATTGTAGGCAATTAATTTGTGGCACATCAAAGCAAAGAAAAGGACCCCAAGCCATGGAAAGTAAACAGGCAAAGACAAAGCAAATGCAGCTGGTGTCCATTTTAGGTGGTTGTTTCCGGCTCCAACTCCGCGTGGACTCCGTGTGGAGTGTGGAGTGTGGGGGGCGTGGAGCGTGGCAAACCGCACCTTTTAACCCTTTGCTTTTGCCTTCGCCACACGCCATTTGTTGCCAAGTCGGGGGTTGGACACACACAGCGACACAGACACCGAACGGAAGCTCTTGCAGCTCTAATATGTTCGACAAACAGTGTCCCTCTACCAGCTGCTGCTGCCCCCCTCCCTCTGCTGGTTGAAAAGCAATTTGCCTAACATCGCCCGGGCGTTAAGTAATAATGACCCCAAAAAGTAGCAAACCATATTGGCTGCCATCGCCAGCGTATACGCAATATCTATGTGAGGCACAAGCACAAGCTTTTTTTTTGGTTACGGTGCTGTGTCCTGTCTCAGTTCCTATTGCTGGCTGAGGTCAAATAAAATATTTATGAATTGCAGGCGATGCGAAGCGGCTTAATTGCATTACGCCCAGGGAGCCGAAGAGAGACACAGAGCAGAGATGTGTCTCGATAAGAGCAGAGCAAAGTAGCCGTGTGTGGCATGGAAGGGTGTGTGATTGAGGGGGTGGGGGGGACGTGTGGCAGCAGCAATTGGATCGGCTTTTTGGGTAATTGTGGCTACGGGGCAAAAGGCATTACAACTGTCGAAAACCCAAAAGAACCAGCAGGCGGTGGGTGGGGGGTTTGATGTTGAGGGTGATATTTCGCTACTGGGGGCACTTGCGGCGAGAATTTGCGAAATCAATCGTGTGGAAATTGTACAAAATGGCTTTTCGAACAGTAAATCAGAGTGGAGGGAGACAAATAGATAGCTGGCAATGACAAAGGTTGCGGTGAGAAATGAGATGAAAGGAAAGGAAGAAAGCAAATGGAAAACGGCATTAGAAAAGCAAAAAAGCAGAGACCAGTGACACCGAGTTGCAAGTAACAACAGCACAGCGAATACACTGCAGCATGGCCTGGCAAACAGGTTAACTGCTTGGGCAAATGTATTGCCCATATAAGTCGTAAAATTAATTGCCAGATCTAACTACTATAAAGTGCAATCAGGCTGAACAATGTTTGTAGGCTGATTAAATCGCGATTGGAAACGAGTTAAAACACACGACGTATGTTCTGCTTATTTCGTCATTTATTTCTGCTGTATTCAAATTTGAAATTTCAAGCAATCAATGGCAAGTCGTTAGTGTCCAGAGTGTTGGCTATCAAAGTCTTCAATTCCCTGCTCACAATTGCTTTCTCTCTCTCCCTGTCGCAGCTTTGTCCACTCTCAATAGACTTTGCAGCTTATTTTTATTTATTCGCTCTTCACTTTTCATTGTTATTTTTGCCATTAAATTCTATTTCAACACATTCACATGCAAATCGCAGCAGACTCTTTTTTCGCCCCCATCATCCCTCCTCTGTCTCTCTTTGTGTCTCTCTCTTTTGCTCTCTATCTGCGCGTTAATGTGCTCAATTGTTTGTTTGCCTCGTGCCGCAGTGAACATGTAAATGTTTGGGACTTCCACACTTTCTTCCGTTCTGTTTCATTCGCATCCTCGCTCATCTTTATTGTCAACGACGCAAAGCAACGCAGCGCAGCGCAGTGAAAATTAATCAAAAAAAACTTTTGCCAACAACATTTTCAATTGACAATTTAAACTTTTATCTCGCAAGACATTTTACATAAAAGTTTTGTGTTAAAAATTTCGCTCAACTAAAAATGAAAAATGCGGCTCACTTCGTCGCAGGACGCAGGACGCAGGCGGCACAGGACTCCAGTAGGCAGCAGCTTACAAGCTATCAAAACTTTTGACGCTTAACTTACAGTAGCACTAACACTGTCGACTCGAGTGTATGCCTGAGAGGGCGCCGCGGGGATGGGGGGATTGAGTTAGGCTGAAGCTTTTCCTTTGTGCTTTGTGTTGTTGTCATTGTCGATGTTGTTGTCGTTCTCGTTGTTGTTATTGTTGTTGATGATAGCTGCGTACTGCGTTCTGGGTTCTGCGTTCAGAGTCTACGCCGCACTTGGGAGCGAGTGGGGCACGAACAGGAGAAGCTACTCATAGAGAGGCTTCTTGTGCTGCGGCTGGCCACCCCTTTTCATAGTGGAGTGGCAAGTGGCAAGCAAAGTGGAAATTGGAGGCATGAAAGCAAGCCAACAACGTTCGCTCTGTCAGCCAAACAAACGCATTTCCATCCAGTTCATGCGTGAAGGTTAACACAATAAGTTGACACCTAGACAAAGCAAAGTTGCTTCCCACACATCTATTTTATTTATGAATATAAGTTACTATTTGATTGGATTAACTCAACAAATTGCACACTCAAAATATGCTCTTAATTTGGCCACAAAAGGAATATTCAAAAAGCGAATTTATTATGTTATAATTGTGCAAACTAATCATGATAGATGGACCCATTGCTAAAAGGTGGAATATATTAATAATTTATTGCATTGAATTGACGTATATAAAGGTACAGCTTAAACTTGCAACAATCTTGAAAAAAGTCGCGCTTGCTTAAGTTTTAAAAACATTTATCTCATATTTTAATTTCTCTAAGCAAAATGCAACTATTTATCATTAAAATCATAATTTGATAATTTGCAATCGTTATATCTATATTCCCTCCTAATTCAGTCGCTTGCTAGTTTGCTATAATTTCCATTTTAAACTTTGTCGCTTGCTTATTGCAATTTAAATTCAAATTGAATTTACGCGCATTATGTATTCAATAAAGCAATAAAAAGTTGTTGAAGCTGTGGCATGTATAAATATTTGAGGCCCCAACTTAATACATTTGCACGCTTCAATTCACTCTGCTTCAAAATAATGCCTAGTTTATGAAGTTTGGCAAGCAATTTGGAAAGTTCGCTGGCGCAGGTTGCGAACGAAGTTGAGTGCTGAGAGCAGCAGCACATCAATCAATTTTCGTGATTTGGCGACACGCATAAACGTCATAAGCGGCATAACTACCCAAACAAAAATGATGATTTTCCTGCGCGTCGTCCTCGTATTTATTTACATTTTACAAGGCAGCACAAAACACACATAAACAGGAGCTAAGAGGCGGCCGAGAGAGAGCGGGAGAGAGAGGTGCTGAAACATGACAACAAGGCGCAAAATTATGCACAGAGTTGCCATTTGCTACGTCTCTGTGTGTGTGTGTGTAAAGGAACGACGAAATCCCCACAGCAATGCTGCTGCTGCTGCTGATGATGTGTGTGACAACAGCAGGCATCCAGCAACAAGGTGGGCAGGAGCAGCAGCAGCACAGAAAGAGATAGAGACGCTGACACAAACTCAACCCGGCAGCAGAGTCAGACTCTGAGTCAGACACAGAGCAAAATTCAATATGGCGGCAGGGTTGCTAACTTCTGACAGATGACTGCCCCAGCCCCCGCTCCCCTCTGCATGTGCGTGTGTGTCCCCAGTGTCGCGCGTAGAAATTTTCATAGCATTTTAAATGCTCTACACACGCGCTCAGGTGTTGAGCTTAAGCTAAGTCCTGTGTCAAGTGCAAGAATTAGATTAAACATCCCAGTTTAGACGTCGCCAACTTAAAACATATTCCCAGTTTATCGAACATATTTAGAAAGTCTATCGACTTTGATGTTGTGCTGTCTGCTGTCGATTGTTTTTGCAGGCACTGTGCAAACATCGTTTAAGATTTTCTGCTGATGCTGATTTAGTTTGATTTGGTTTCAAGTGCCTCCGCCCACGACTCCGCCTCCGCCTCCGCCTCCTCCTCCGTCTCAGCAGATTGGCAAAAATGTGGGAAATGTTGTGTGCTGGCCAAAGTTTGTGAGGAGCGCAAAGTTTTGCACATAAATTCGCTTATAGCCGGCGCACAAATACTTTAAGTGTATGCATATAAAAGGCCATACAATAATTTTCCATTTATGCAAGTTAAAGCGACAAGCGAACAGCCAACTTTGTGCGCCTCAAATCCAATTTACCTAACAATAATTACGAAAAAGGCAAGCGAAAATTATGTATTATAATTTATGTTAATTACTCAATTACATTTGTGCCACCCCCCTGTCGGCTATGCCCCACACTCCTGTCACCTTTGTCCAATTATAAATTCCAAACACAAATGCGCCTCATTAATAAATATGAAACGTCAATGGCGGAGCGGGCCACTATCGCAACTCCGACTGGAGTTGGAGTCGTGAAAGTGCTGCGGCGTGGTGGCAGGAGACTGCGGGCTGCTTGGGAAAGTTGGCCGGCGGGCGTGCCATTAAGATTACGCAAGAAATCAATATTCAAGTGGGCCAAGCCAAAGGGGTTCGGCATCCCCGCAGTCACACACAATCTATATATATATTCGGGGCAAAAATTGTCGCTCCACAACTGGTCTGTCCTTAAATTTAAATAAATTACACACGTTCGACTTTCTTTCTTTTATTTTTTGTGTTTTTGGGGTGACATTTGAGTTCGTCGTCTGACATACGAGCGGCTCATTTTTCAAGGGCAGCAGCAGCAACTTCCCCCGCTCGAACTCGAACGCTTGGCAAGGTGAGAGCGGGATTTTGGTTTTGGCTTTTGGGTGTGTATTGGTTTCGCGTGCTGCTCTCTGTGTGTACTAGTGTGTGTGTGTGTCTGTCTCGGTCCGCTTTGCGAGCTGGGCTCGGCCGCTTTGGCGCCCTCGTATAGCAATTTCCGTGCGGCGTATGTTTTTTCCTGTTCCATTTTCATGGCGCTGCCACTGCCAGCCAGACCAAAAGATTAATGACTTTTTTTGACAGCGAAAAATTAGGCAAAATGTGATTTAAGGGTTGCTCTGCCGCCGTCACCTAGCTGCTGCTGCTGCCGCTGCTGCTGCTGCTGTGTGGCCAGAGAGATAAGCTCGGCATTTTTGTGGAGCACCCGGAAAGGCTACATGGCTGCAATTTATTTAGCTCGTATTTGCCAAAGCACACAATTCCACGTATTATCGTGGCATTGTTCGTGTGCAACACGGCAACTATTTACTCGATGATGTATTTTTATTACCATCGAATTTATTATGTAGTTTGCGCTGCTGCCCAAATTGAAAAAAGCAGATGTTGAAAGCTTTCGCCGACCCACCGACCGACCACACATCAGATTTATTTGCGTAATATTTTCGGCTGCTATTCTTCATTAATTTCCTTATGTCAGGGCATTTGTTAGAGTTGCCAACGCAAATGTAGCAGAATGTGGCCGCCATAAAGATAATTGCAACTGGAGCCTATAATTCACAACGGGCGTTTAGTAGAGACGGCAATTATAAGTGATATTCAAGCATTTGGCACGTTCTTAGGTATTCGAAATTGTGGCCAAGTAAATAATTATTCGCAGCACAGCGGAAGAGTAAATCAAGTCTTGGTTTTTATATGTATTTAACTTCATCCGGATATATTGTTCTAGCTAGAGAGAGACTGCATCTTTTACGCATCACACTTTATATCTGAGGCACACTTCCGCCTCTCTTTTTTCTTTATAATCGTCCGCCCTTCTGCTGCGCTCTCATTTCCGTCGACGTCTGCAACCCGCTGACAGTTTAATGGTTGCCACTCAAACGGGGCAAAAGCATAAGCTGCGTGGAGAAATGGAATATGGAAAAACATTTCTGTAATCATTTGATTTACAGAGCATCTTCATTTTCCCGCTCGCATTCTTTTCGCAATCCGCCAATGAGATTGTTTGTCAACGCGTCGATTTTTCAACGCCGCTGCAAATTAAACACTCGAGCAGAACGTGGCGACGACGATGATTTAATAAGCAGAATTCATAACGAGCGCGGAATGCGAGTTCGACTGTCGATTGAAAACTTTGAATTCAACGTATTGCGCAATTAATCAAGAGCCAAATTTGAACCATTTGTGTTCTGTTGGAGAATCAACAATTCTCTAGCACGCAGATTTCCATGCGCTTTCCATCAGTTCGGCGCGCTCACTCAGCGCCGCCCTCTTTCTATATTTCTATATTTATAGAGCCTCCCAGCCGCAATACCTTGCACTGTCTTGCCTTGCCTTCGATTGCCTTCGATTGCCTTGGATGGCGGCGATGGGCGCTCGATTTATGGCCGCCTGCTCTGAGTGCCTTTAGATCAAAGTGAAGCAAACATATTGCAATCAATTTTTGTTGCTAATGAGCTAAATTTGATTTTATTGAGTTGTGTGTGCGCTCGCCTCAATCAATTAGTCAGGCTGCGGGGGCTGCGCCCTCCTGACGTATACGTAATTTTTGATGTCGATGCCGATGCTGATGTGATGCAAGCCACAGTTTTGCCAAAGCGGAACTGACCTGTGCCGCGTGCGTGACCAATTCACTTGAATATCCCGATCGCAAGCTCGTATTTCTATTGAAATTCGGCAAATGTAAATAACGCAAACTAGTTCAAGGGCCTTATTAATTCATATTTGCAAAAGGAGGAAGAAAATCAAATTGAATAAAAGTGCCAATGAAACTAGTGTGCAGTTTGAACACTGATTAATAGAAGTTCACTTGTTGTGTTTATTTAAAATTATTATTTTTAGTATTTTTCTTTGCAATTCGTATTTATTTTGTAAGTGTTGTATTAGTGAGAGTTTATTTAAAAATATTTCTATTAATATTTTTCAACTCACTTCGTATTGTTTTGATAGTGCATCCTACTTACTGAAGTGTTGCTAATGTAAATTAAATATGAATTATGCAGATTTCTCAATCTTTATATTTTTAAGGGAATTCAATAGGTCAATAGTTGATCTACAAGTTGAATATGAATCAAATACAGTACTACTAATACATGTTTAACTTGTTACGAAACCTGCTGACATAAGTCAACTTATAGTTTTTATTTCTTTTTTATATTATTACTTGCCTTACTCTTCAAGGTTTTTCAGCCACATTTATTTTGAATTGTTTGCTTTATTCTACTCCTAATACTTTTATTCCTAGTCCAGTCTTATGTTAAATATTGTTTTGTTCAGGCTTGCCGCAAGTTTTATGCTGTTAGTCCTTTTTCAATCATTTTAATACGCTTGTCCCGACTTTGCCTAGTCACATTAGAAGTATTATCCGCTCCCACGCAACCTGCTTCGGTTTCGCGTTTTTCATTATTTTAATATTCTGAAACACGGCCGGCGGCGTGAAAATCTCCAGCCACACAGCCTATTTGGCAACCCGCTTGTAATCTCGGCGACCTTGTTTAGCGGTTTTTTTTCTAATTTAACGCTGCTGAGCTGGGGGTCTGCCAAGGAGCAGTTGAACTTTAGGCAGCTGCCTGCTTGTAAACACGCCAGGATACGCGCCGGGATCTGCCCAGAAGTGCTGCGGTGGCTGTTGCCGCTGTTGCCGCTGCTGTGGCTGCTGTTGTTGCATTCGCAGCGCCCTGAAATTAATAAATTAACTTGCTCGTGTCATAAATCATTTTTCTTGCCGGGGCCGGGTCGCTTCTCGGCGACTGCCAACAGCGAACATTTTGCGCCATTAACCAAAGTCGTTTCTTCTTGCGGTGCTTTTCACTTACCCTTAACCGCAGCACCCAATTCTTGCCTCGTCTTTGCCCCTCCTCCTCCTCATCGTCATCCTCATCATCATCATCGTCGTCGTCGCAGCTCGGCAGCTTGCATAATCATCGCGTTACAGCTGCTGCCTTTGAGTCGACGACTCCGTCTGTGTCCTGTTCCAGTTTCGTTTTGGGCAGTAGGCCTAGTTGGAGGCCTGCCAGTTGCCTACTGCGGCATCCCCCGCACTCTCTGGCCCAATCATAATTTGGGCTTTACATAAATTAATGGCCAGCAGTTCCATGGGCAATGCCTGATTTCATTTGCAGCCAGCAGCATAACGAAAACAACAACAAATACTTCGCACATAAATTGCCACCGAATAGGAGCACTCGCCCCGCAACTTAAAGGTGCTCTGGATAACACAGCCATCTAGCCATCTCCCTCCCTCTCTCTCTGCGCTGCTTTTACTCAAACACATCCCTTTGCGCGCTTATTTACACAATCTTCATGTGTTTTATGGCATGTTTTCGGGTAGCGCTCAAGATTTATGGCCGCTGCAAACATAGAGAGCGGCCCCCGAAAACTGGGGTCTGCATTCGGAATGAGTGTGGCGCAGCTTTAACCCCACTTTGCCGGCAGCTTTAAATAGTTGTAGTTCGCCGCTTGAATGTCTCAATGAAATGATAGAAAGCCACCCGCAAAATGGGCTAATTGCTGGCAGTTAGTCAGTTGGCAACTTTATAGATTGCCCATTAATGTTAACTATCCTCAGATTGAGCTGTTCTTGTTCTTGTTGTTGTTGCGCATTAATTGTTATCGCTTGTCTGTTTGTCTGGCAAATCAATATTTACAACTTTATTACGACTTTCTGTGAGTTTCACTTTCCCAGCCCGATTTTCCGCCCTCGTTCAGCATCGCATTTCGAGTTGTGTCGTAAAAAATCGACAGTCATAAAGCAGACACATGAAAATGCGAGCGCAAACGTAACTGAAATTTGTTCGAGGAGCGGGGAAAAGCGAATCATAACATAACAAAAGTGCATTCATAAACATGAAATACGATGCAGATTCTAACGTCAGCAACCAGCCCCCAACGTCATCGTCGTCATCGTCGTCAATCGTTCTAAGCGCGAGTCTATTAAAAGCGCATAAAAATAACTTTACGAGGTTGCGCAGGCGTCCGAACTCGGGCTCGGTTTCGCGCCCCGCCCCGCCCCCTTCCCCCAGCCCGTTCCCATTCGAGCCGCGACCCTCATCAGCATCGTGTGGTTGTTGCGGGACCAGCGACTCTGTGTATTGGCGGGTTAATTAAATGACGCCGCCAGTTCTCGACTGCACGTCGCACACGTGTTTGCAATTGTGCGTGGGGGCAGCACGAGGAGGGGGGGTGGTAGGCTGCCTGCCTGCATTTACCCGACGACGGAGATCGTCGTCAATGGGAGCGCACATCGTGGGATGCATTGGATTAGAAAGAAGCTCGTAAATGGATTGTAAATGGATTAGAAACACATTTGAAAATATTGTGATGGCTCTGGGGGCACATTGGGGGCTTAGTCTTATGTTGCTCCTCGCAGCATTCGAAACTGATAGTTTTATTTAATTTTTACGACAGCACTTTTAGCTTATGTGGCGCAACTTACGAGTGTCCGTCGAATTATGAAAGCGTTCATAAAATAAATTTTACTGCGAGAATTCATTTATTGCTGTTAATCAGCAATTTATGTACCTGCGATCAGCTCGGACTTCGTTGTGTCACATAAATTGCCACTAAATTATGCTGCTCGTTTGCCTCTTGAATGCCGAGCATAAATAGTTGAGTTCCGCGCAATATTTCACAACGAAAATGTTTATTACTTGCATATTATTTAATAGTTTACGCTGCTCTTTGATTGCTTAACATTTTCCTACAGATCTAGAGTGATTTTTGACAATTTATGTGAAATGGGATTTTAATTAATTTCACAATTATTTATGTCTGTTTTGGCAGTTCAAAAATAATATTAATATTTATTTGTAGCAGCAACTTAAATGAGTAATAAATGGTTAGAAAATATTATTTATAATTATTAGTAGCAGCAGCTTAAATGTCTAATAAATGGGTCAATCACAAGTTATGCTTAAGTTTGTAAATTTGTCAATTCTAGATATATTTCTCAAGTCAAAGATGCCATTGCAGTCTTGTTTAATGTTTGCTCTTCTAGTTGTGCAACTGATAATCTTCACAGCAACTTAAATGTCTAATAAACGGGTCAATCACAAGTAATCTTTAAGTTTGTAAATTTGTCAATTCTAGATATATTTATCAACTCAAAGATGACATTGCAATCTTCTTTAATGTTTGCTCTTTAAGTTGTGCACAAGTAATGTTAAAGTAATGTTAAAGTAATGTTATAGTTTTTAAATTCGTCAATTCTAGATATATTTTTTAGCTCTTTAAGTTGTGCAACTGATAATCTTTACAGCAACTTAAATGTCTAGTAAATGTGTCAATGGCAAGTAATCTTTAAGTTTGTAAATTTTTCAATTCTAAACACATTTCTCAACTCAAAGATGCCATTGCAGTCTTGTTTAATGTTTGCTCTTCTAGTTGTGCAACTGATAATCTTCGAATTCCGTGGAAAAGCTGTAATTGTAATGCGCAATTTGTATAACAGTTTAGAGCAATGAGTCAGTTCTGTTATACAACATGTAAATTGAACACAATAATTTGTTGAATAGTAAACTGTTGAATAACAATTCATTCGCAGCTTAAGCGTAGCATTCAAATTGCTGTTGAAACTCGCGCACAATGTGGGGGGATTAACGTTAATTTTAGTTTGTTTATTTTGATCAATTGAAATCGAGCAACTTTCGATGTGCTTCATGGCTCTTTGCTGACCGCGTTGACAGCTGTCAATCAGCTTAGACTCTCAGGCGACCAGCGGGGGGGTGGGGCTGAAGTGTACAGCAAACTTCTGAGAGCTGTTGGCAGTCGATGCGTGTGCATGCTCCGCCGTCGTAATTGACGAATTTATGGCACTTCTTGGAAGCGAAGCGGTCATGAGTTCGTCTCATAAGCGTACTCGTAGGGAGCGGCAGGGGGAGCGGGGAGCGGGAGGGGGAAAGATGTGCAATTGTCCACTGTACGTTGCCTACTGTGCTCGTTGTTTTACTTTGTTTTGACTAACCAGTCGTGCAAATTGCTCAATTCCTGCAGCGGTTTCCATTGACCGCAACAGAAAAGAGCAGCGATTCATGTGGCATGCGGCGTGCGGCGTGCGGCGTGCAGCATGTGGCATGTTTCAGTATTGAACCGAGGCGACATTAATGATTTCTGTTTTGTTATAGTGCAGTGTTCAACCGACAAAACTCATTTTCAAATTGTGCACTCGCTACGTGACTTCCGCGAGAAAATATCCAGACTCGAGACACCCAGCGCGTCTCCCAGATGTTGAAGTAGAAGTAGAAGAGAAGAAGGCTAGACGAGTCTCGGTTTTCCGCTGCATTGCGAAATTCTAATGCTGGCCGCATCGTAAACTATGGACTTTATCTAATGTCAATTAGTTGTGTATGTTTCGCACAATGAAATGCCATAAATCATTCGGCCAATTGCCTGACTCGATTGTCAACTGCGTCGCCGTCTTGATTTCTCCGCTTATTTATGCGTTTTTAAATATTCAAATCGAATCGAATTGCATGCTCATTTAACTGGCAATTGTGATTCGCAACGGAAAGGTTTTAATTAAAAACAAGTTTCCGTTGCGGGCGCCATATAAAGACTTTTGAATTGTTTTGTGATACGAAATACGCAGCAGCGACTACAATTCGCTAATGAAAAATCTCATTACGTTTACGATCTTAAAGGCAGACTGTCTGGCTGGCTGGCTGCCTGAGACGCGACTGCAAAGTTGGCAAGTTAAATAAGGAAAGCAGCAAAGAGTTGCGTCAAAGTCTCAAAATGGCCCCGAGTTCCTGTCAACTCCCTCCTCCCACCCAACAGAGCCGCCCAACTCTGTGTGCCAGACACGTGCAGCGCAAGTAAAGTCAAATCTGAGCTGGCTTTAAAGTTGGGATAGCTTCAAATGTCGGACTATTATTTGGCTATCCTTAACTTTTCATCCACTTGTTATGCGCTCTGTCTTCTGGCTTGGCTCAGTTTCAAGTGGACGGGCACATAAATCTCATGTTAATTTATGCTAAAACTAAAGACCAAAACAAATTTTTGTTTTCTTCTCAGTCTTCTAAGCACGCACAAGCTGAAGCAGAAGAGCGACGCTAAAGTTACCCTATAACTATGATTATTATAGCGATATTTTCTGATACAATTTCAAGTTTTGTTCATTAAATAATGAACACAATTAAATACAGTAATGTACATAATTTATTTGCATTTAAAGCAGCAGTAACTACAGCATCTTGTTGGCTTTTATTCTGCCTGTACTTGGCTTGATGTAGTGCAGCAGCATACCCCTTTGCTTTGAGTTTGTTGCAGGGTATGGCAAATACAAATATTTTGTTACCAGTTTTTATGCCTTTTGTCGCCGTCGACGGCTCTTTGGAGCGACTCTTCAGCGACGACTCCGCTCGCCTCGCTTGTCATAAAGAAATTTTAATAATGTGCGGCGCCAAAAAAGTTTTTTTACGACCCGTAAAGTGGGGATGCTGACGTCGCTGCCGCCGTGACTGCCGCGACTCCGTCTGCGCTTTGTGGCAGAGAGCGAGCGAGCGGCATAAAAGTGTTAAAATTCAAATGAGTTTCAAATGAGCGCCGCATTAGGCCAAAAATGACTTTGTCAGCTGGAGCCGGGGTCAACGCGGCGTATGTGTGATGTGGTCGACACATCAGTTTAGCATTTAAGCGGATTATATAATGCCCGCCTGGTGACTGTTTTCCACTTTCCCGCACTAAACACTAAACTGCGTTTCATTTCAATTATTTGCAGCTAGACCAGAGAAAACTGTTTGTTTGCCAGCCACGGTAAGTAGAAGTTTCTTCATTCCCAATTCCAATTCGATTGGATTCCGTTTGATCAGCTTGCCTGCAAATCAACAGGAATTAAGCTGTCTAGCTGTCAATCCATTTTATGCTGCCCATCCATACACATACGAGTATCCACCAAATGCTTATAAACGTCTCAATGCTGGCGGTGTCTTCGTGAAATCCACAGAATCATTTACACAAATTAAATGTTAACTCAGGCATAAAATTACCAAGTTAACACCCCGGCTCTCGCTGGCCCATAACTTAAACGCCGCTCGAACTGACGCCAAAAACTGGCTACAACACAATCGACTCGCGGACCGGGCAACGCCTGGCAACGACAGCGACAACGACGGCGACGTCGACGACGACGGCATTAAGTTTGCTGACAAGTTTTCGCCACGCTGTGCTTTTCCTTGCGCACTTTTCATTAAAAATTTCCGCTCGCCACCTTCTCGAAGCGCGTTGCCGGGCTCCCATGTAATTTGCAAATTTTCTAATTGTCGCTGGAAATTTAAGCCTTTGGCCAGCACGTCGCCGGCTGAGTGACGTCCGGAGCGGGTCAGGCACCGACTCCGACTACAGCTACTCTTTGTGTAAAGTAGGTCGCCGGGCACAAGACCAACGCAGCGCTCAATCTAATGGAAGGTGTTGGCTGCTCTTGCTCGTTCATTTGCTGGTCCTCGACTTGCCACGCCTCAGTTCGCCTGCCCCCCCCCCCCGCGCGCCCGCCAGCTCGCCTCTAATTGCAATTAAGTTTCAGTTTTAGTTTCAGTTTCAATTTCAGTTTTGTGAATCGAGCACAAGGCCTTCCACTGGCGAAATCCAATTTAGCGTCGCCATCGTCTCTTAACACACTTTCCACCCGGTCGCATATTTGCCAAACTGTCGAATTTGTCAGCTCGCGATTCGCATACCTCGCATAAAGCATTTGCCAGTGGGGTGTTATGGCTTTATTAAGGCAGTCAAGTGGGTCAAAGTCAGGTATCACACACAGTCAGTCTAGTTAAGCGTGTTATTTATTCGGCTCGCTTTTTTCTGTCGCCCCCCGCTCAACATAAATAATTCACAATTCATTGACATATTTTTATGAATATGACTTCCGATCGTTAAACAAGGCGCATAAAAGTGGCAAACAGTCGCTCGGACTATCGCGCCGTGCAGCATCTGCCACTCCGCCACTCTGCCACTCGGCTGGGGCAGCCCATTAAAACAACATGAACGCACAATTTAATTTATATTTTTTCAAGCGTGTTGGCGACACTTCATTGTTGCTGCAGCCGCCCGGCGCAAGCAAACAGCATAGCGACCCCTATATCAACCCCAGCCCCAGCCCCGGCCCCAAGCCCCAACTCCGAGCACAGACTGGCGCGATTCGAGTTCATCGTCAACCTTTTCGAAAATATAATCACAGCATAAAAATCAATTCCAAACGCGTGTGCAAAGAGCAAACAGACAGCGCCAGTCGAGAGTCTGTGGCAGCCACACACACACTCACACACACACACACACACACACACAGTCTTGAGCACACTCACATGACAGAGGAGGAGCCGCCTCCCGATTCGTTGCCTCCTTCCTTCCCTGTTGCCACTCACACACAAAAATGTCACACATTTGTTAAACATTCGCGAGTCTGCACGCGCCTCCCGTTGCGCCCCCCGCCCCTCTGGCTGCCCCTCTGGCTGCCCCTGCTTGTCAAGGCATTGGCAATATAAACAACACTGGGCTGCCAAACTGCGGCCCGGAAAAATCAGCATGCAAATAAAATAAAAATAAAACAAGCAATGAAAAAATAACCCAAATCTCAGTCCCACAGCTGACGTGATAAATACTCTTTTTATGAGGCGCCATCAACGCAAATCCCTTTCATTATCATTAATATCGATTCCGCAAATCCCAAACGCTAGACATCAAGTTATTTTCACTTTTCTTTAAGCTCGATGAGCAAAATCTATAAAGTCTTGGAACGAACATTTTATGAAATAATTATAATGCACCCAGATATATTTTATGTCATAGACATAGACAAACAACAAACAATATATTTATAAATAATACAGATATATTTTATGTCATAGACTTTTTCGCAATTTATTATCACACAGCAAACAATATATTTATAAATAATATAGAAATATTTTAATTCTTACACTTTTTTCTATGTAATATACGAAACGAAAACAATATATTCACATAATGAATATATAACGTTGTTTGTAAAATCTTTTCGCATTTAATTTTTAAATAATATCGAAAATAAATGCAAGTTTAATTAGCTATTGTAGCAGGTTTTTATTAAGTTATTAAGTTTATTAAGTTATTATTATTAACAATGGGAAATTCAAGTTTTAGCAGTAATTATGGCAAGTTTTTATTGCATTATTCTTTTAATATACTACGTATGCTGGATATATTGGATATCTTTCATATGCAAGTACTCTGAATTGTCTAAAGCGAAAATAAAATAAAAGTTAAATTTGCTAAACTAAATTAAAAGTAATATTACTGCTATTTTTAAAGCATTTCCAAGATTATTGTTCTTTAAGATAAGCTGCTATTTCTAAAAGATTTCAAAATTATGGTTGTATCATTACAATTAATTATGTTTTATTAAGTATTTATTATTTATTAAGGGAATCATAACACTTTTTAAATTTATTAAAAATTTGTATAATGCGCATAATATACGAGTATATTATTACATTTATTAATAATTTTTCAAATGCGAATATTATACATTATTATATGTATTCATAAGTATTAGTATTGAAGGTTTTCTACCCAGGTTATTTAGTTACAGTAGCAAAATAACGTTATTTATATTAACTAGTCATTATTACAATAAGAACCTTATATACATATTATTAGTAATTTTTCATTAATTATTATATGTATTTATAAGTATTAGTATTGAAGGTTTCTTAATCAGGTTACTTAGCTATTAAAGCAACAATAACGTAATAACGTTATTTATATTTACTAGTAATTTTGATTATTAGTATTGGAGGTTTTTTATTCGGACTACTTAGTTATTAAAGCAACAATAACGTAATGTTATTTATATTTACTAGTAATCATTAGTATTATTACTTGTCTTTATAAGTATTAGTATTGCAGATTTTTTTAACAGGTTCCTTAGTTATTGAAGCAATAATAGAGTTATAATGCGCATATTTAATATTATTATTTTATTTTTCAAATGCGCCTATTATATATTATTAGATTTGTTAGAGACTTTTCAAAAGCGCACACTATATAGTTGATAAGAAGATAGTCTAAAGTTTGCCACCATCCAGACTGCACTCAGCGCATGACCAGTGAGCAAGTTGACATGCCCAGCGGTTGTTAGGGCAGCGCGCTAAAATCATAAATAGCTTAAAACGAAAGCGAAGCCAGCGCCTGGCAGGAGCCGGGCACCGTTTGTTTTGGGAGCAGCGGCTCCTAACTTGCGGAGGCGCAAATAGGCTGTCAGTTACATACGAGAGTGCTGCCCCCAGACCCCCCAAACCCCCCCACAAAGAGTGACTCCTTCAGCTGCCGCTGCGAGGCACAGTTGTGTGTGTAGGCGCATTAATGTGGCAGCCGGCAAAAAAAAAAATGCTTGTTGTAGGCAGGCGAAAAAAAAGCACAGAAATAACGGCAACACACAAAAACAAGAGCGGGGCGAAAAAAAATTGAAATACTTTTTTGTGATTTATGTGAATGTGTGTTGCCGGAGCCCGGAGATTTCCTATAGATGTGCGCCGCTCTCGCTCGCTCGCTTGCTTGCTCGCTTGCTGCCATTGTCGCTATCTCTGTCGCACGCTGTGTCAATGTCACACACAAAAATGTTTTACAAGCAATTTTCCAGCTGGTTTTTATGTGTGTTTGTGCATTCGTTTAACTATTTGGGCATAAAATATGACGACCCGCTGCCCGGTTGCTTGCCTAGCCTCAAATTGTCGGCACTTTATGACCACGTGTCCTTGTGGGCTGCGCCTTTTTTTCCTGCCAGCCAGGCACTTCAAATACTTGCCATGCTTTTATAGTCAGCCGGCAATTTTGTCATAGGTGCTTAGCGCAGAGTACAGTGAATATTCGCTACACGCTTTTTCACTTCCAAATTCATTCTTTTTTTTTTTGGCACTTTCGAGTGCCGTCAATCTTGCAGCGAATCTTGGTCAGCGTCGACGTCGCGACTCTCGAGTGGCCCTTGTCGCGGATTTTAACAACTTTATTGATGAGACGCGTTTCCCAGGCCGCGATTCCACTTGCCAGCACTTTCAGCTGTCAGAGCTTCGCTATTGATGCATGGAATTTGAATATGCCGCAGAAATCGAGGCGAATAGCGAACCAACAAATGGCTGAGACAATCAGCCGAAGCTCGAGTGGCTTTAATAACTCAACGTTCGCTGCTTTGTCTCAACGGAATGTGTAATTTGTAATGGAAACTTGTTTGCGGTTCACCAGTCACAGCAGCAGCTGCGAGCATGACTCTTGCGGTGGCAAGCTGTGTAGAAACTGAGACGCTGAGAGATGTGCACACTTAGGCGCAATGACATCGCCGGCTGCTGTTGCAAAGTGGCGCCGAAATCATCAGTCGCCAGCTGCGAGGACGGTCCGTCAAAGAGTCGCAGCAAATCAATTTGTCTGGGGCCGCATCAGCTTTACATAATTCATGCTATACACGAGTATGCCCCGGTCCCGGACCCTGCCACGGCCCACGGGCAACAAATAATATTCGCAATTGCAAAGCGACAGCGAGTGGAAATGGCAAGGAGATGCAGGCAGCTCGCGGCTGAGAACACACAACAAAGCATTTTCAACAGTGGGTGGAGCTGTGAATATTGGCCATAAAATTTATGCCCTGAGATAATAACACAAGCGGCAAGTCGTTACTGCAAGGCCCCCGTTTATCCCCCTTCCCCCTGCCAGCCTGCCTGCCTGTTTTCCTGTTGGCTAGTTAGCCAGGCCGGCAGGCGAACGAACGAGCGTGCGAAGCGGAGAGGCTAAAAATAAAATTATTGGCCAGCAAACTCGTCTCGTCTCGAGATGCAAAGGCGCTGATAGAAGCTGCAGCTGAATCTAAATCTGAGGTTGAGGTTCAACTGGATGCTGGATGCTGTCGTGGCAAGTCGTGTTGCCCAGGTGGCGACTCGAATTTGGCAGCAGGCAGCCCTCCAACCACTTGCCCAATTATGCCGTCAACTCATCCTAAGCGGGTATATCGCTGCTCACCCAAGTCGCAGACTTGCAGCGTTGTTTGAGCTCAGCTGCAGGGTGTGTTTGGAGTCGTGCCACACTGTTTGTTGCTGTTGCTGTTGCTGGCTGCTGGCTTGCTGGCTTTGTTTTCCGTCTGCTGCAAGTTGCAACAATATTTGGTTGCCAACTTTGCCGTGTATCAACAGCGTTTAGGCTGTGGTTTCTCCGTTCCCGATGCCACATTGGCTCCTCCGTCTGCCGTCTGTCGTCTTCGCTCGACTGTTTGTGTGTGTGCGTTTGGCTTTGGCTTCGTTTGCAAATATGCCCGGTTTTAGTTGGGATCATAGACGGTAGCTTCGTGAGGGCTCTTGCCAAACAAAACTGCAACAACAACGACGACGACTACGACGAGAACGAGAACGACATACGGATTCACATCCTTTCAGTGTCGAACTAATGCCGATGCTGCTGCTTCGCTGTCCGTTGCCAGTTTTGTGTTGTCTCGCTATCTGTTTTGCCTGCAGCTCATTTGGCCCTTGTGTTTGTCCGTTTCCGCCCCCTCCCCTCTCCCACTTGCCTCTCGACAAGAACTCGTAGTCATGGCCATCATCTCCATAGACATCATCGTCATCGGAGAGCTGTTTAAATGTCTCATCAACTGCGGCCCGGCGACGGTACAGACTGTTTGGCATGCTAATATGCAAACAGTGCTGCCAACTTAATGAAATTGAAATGAGCAAATTAGTGATGTTTGTGCTGCTGCTCCAAGCACCCGACCAACAACATGTGTATCCACAGCCAACAAACTGCTCCTCAGTTGCCTCCCATTTGCGACTGAAAGTTGCAACTAAATCAAAAGAGTACGCATCAATTGCAAATCGGCTTGGCAGACAGAAAGAGAGCAGCACATTTGTCAGACAAACCGAAAATAGCCTTATCCGCGAGCTTAGCGAAAGGATAAGGCGAGTGCCATAAATCTCGGTGGCAAAGTTCGTGTTTGGTCAACTCGCCAGCTGCCTGCAAGTTGTGCGCTAAAAACTCGTCTAGCCGTTAGAGCTGGCAATAAAAATGCATCCACAGCATGGAGAAAAACTAAACAAACCGAGAGAATGGGGGGGGAAAGTTGAAGCAAACCCACACGTCATGCACTACACTCGAAAGCACTAGACGCTCCCCAGTCTCGCAGGTCGCAGCTTGAAATCGGCATTCGGATAGATACAAACGACTTCATGACGATACAAAAGAATGATGATGATTTGCAAAAAAGAAGGGAAAAAACGAGCACTGAGAACAGAGTTGAGTGGTAGATAGCGAGCGTCTGTTGACTGGGTCTATTGGGTCTGTCAGGGTCTGGTGCGGTCCATCATTGAATTGGCTGTGCAAACGTTTGATAAATTGATGAATGGCAATGCTCAAGTGGCAACAGTTTAGCCAACGACACAACGAGCCAGCGATCGATAATGTGACCAACTGAGGAGTTGACTGCTGCAGCTGCAGTTGTGAGTGGAGTGGAGTGGAGTGGCGCAACTCATTAGTTCATCTCGGTCGACGTTTGTGTGTTTTGTTTATTGAAGTTTAGCATAAAAAAAGAGACGGCAACGAAATGCAACAGTCAGAGGGAAAATACCATATTTTTCATGCTCGGTTCGCTTCGCGTTTCCCGGGAAGAGCTCATAAAAATTTATGTTAATTTCATTTAGAGCTGGCTGCAATCTGCGACTGCAACTGCGACTGCGACTGCATTCGTAATGAGCGCGGCTAAGTAAACAAGGGTCGCCACTCCAGAGCTGGAGCAGCATCCCAAAAATTGAAAGAAAAATAATAATAATGATTAACTCTCGCGCCGAGTCGCCTCTTGATCCACATCGAAGCCGATCTCCCACCTACGAGACGCGTGTAGATTTCCACGACTGCATCGAGTGGCCAGCACAGCAATTGAGCAGCTTCTACGAAAATGCCGTTGTGAAAACTGCAGCGTAAACAATTCGAGCAAACAGCGACGCGGAGCGATGCTGGGACGTGAGCTCTACAAATTAACTGAGACAACGCGTCGTATGCGCAACAACAGCAACAAGAGCGCACAATTTGTTTATTTATTTGTGTATTTATTTTCCAGTCAATATAAACTATGTGAATTTGTAGTGTACATAAAAAGAAGAATGCCAGACATGGTAATAATAACAACAATGCCCAACGACAAGCGCAGCGCGCCTCGACATCGGGCCAAGTAAATAAATCAAATGCAACCGAACAGCTGCCACAGGCAGCAACCCAGACCGAGACGAAGACAGTGGCAGCATTAGATGAAATTTCAATGGAAATGCGAGTCGAGACGAGAACTTCAAAATAAACACAGAGACAGCTTCGAGTGTGTGCAACCTGTGCAGTGAGTACAATATGATTGTCAGGGGCAATCGCCGGCCAAGACTCAACTTAAAACTGCCAGCGGCTAATCTAGTGGAAAGTTGATGGTTGCAGCCGCCTCCCCGAAATAAGCTGCCACAAGCTGCAATATCTAATGCTAGGGTTGCAACGTCCGCATGCCCAAAAATCCCCTTTGGCTGCTACTCCATTTAGCTGGCGAGTCAAAGTCGTTTGCCATTTTGCCGCAGCGAGGGAGCAACAACAGCAACAACAACAAGAGCAAACAGCTCATCAACACCTTTAGTCAGCCATTTTTCAGCAGGATAATACCGCGGGGAGCGGCGAGCGGTGTGCGGCAAATACGCAAAACCATCGCACACTAAATCCACTTAAATTAATTGCAAAAGGTGATTACGTTGCTGTTTTGCCTGTGCCGCGCCGTGCTCTGCCGTGTCGAGCTGTGGGGTGTCCTGCCAGCAAACAGACAGCTGAGAAATGAAGCCGGGACGATGGCGAAGGCGAAGGCGAAGGACATGCACACGGCAGACAGTAGACGGCACACGGCATCCACGGTGGGGTTATCAAGAAGCTGCTGCTTCCATTTCTCAAATGCCAGCGGGCCAAAGGCAAACAGCAAACACTTGGCAATGGCTGCGGCAATCGCTGAGCTGCAACTGCAGCAGACACTCGTCGTGTCGTCGTGTCGTAGGTAGGCAAATGCACAGTTCTTCGTCCTGAGTGTTTGCGCATATCTTACACAGAAGATGCTGCTACCCCGACAGAGCTGCGGGGGGGATCGGGACAACTGTCGCTTCATTTTTGCAAAGTAATTTGCAAAAGAGCCTGGAGAAGACGCAGCAGCGAGAACAGAGAGCAAGTGCCGCCAAAATGCAGTCAAGGATGAAGCAGGCAGCAGGGCACAAAGTCGCCGTGTAGCAGACAACAGCCAGCAGGTGACTGCCACATTGCCAGCTTGCCAGCTTGCCACCGTGCCACCTTGCCGCCGCCCCTGCGTCTTCTAACCCGCTAAAGGCGCTACAAGGTGTTAAGGTGTCGTCGTCATTGCCTGATTGCGTTTATGCGTAAACGTTTATCAGGATAACAGCAGAGAATGCCTAAGTCAAATCACTTGCAGTTCGTGAAACTTAATCAAATGCTTTCTCTTCAACTGCATTTTAAATGCACAAACACATTAATGTTGAGCAAGCGTTGAACATGCGACAGTTGACAGTTTACGTAATCTTCTTCAGCTCCAGAAAATCACAATTACACAATCTTCTTCCAATGGTCTTGTTTTAGTTTGGGGCAATTTTAAAGCAGTTACAAACAGTCATAAGTTCTAATCGCAGTTCAACTTAGAGCTTGAGAAAATGGCAACTGATTCGTTAGACTAGATTTATCAATAAATTAAATCGTTTTAAAGCGAAGTTTCAATAGCAATTTCATTCAAATATCTTAAAGAAAGAAATTATTTGCAAGCTATTCTATCTGATAGATTATTTGATAATATTTGCTCTAAGTACCTTATATATCACATTAAATATGCAATATCCGAATATAATATCTACGATTCGTCATATTGTATTTAAAATACTACTGCAAGACATTCTATATTGGATTCGTAAACATTTAAATAATGCTTTCCAACATTTATGTTGCATCTAAGTAAATTTAACAAAACTTCAATAGTTATTCATCTTAATAAATGTACAAATAGGTCTTCCTTTCTTTACGAAGAATTTTTTGGTTACACTTCTATATAAATGTATCAATAAGTTATTCTTTGTTTCTTTGGATTCTTTGGTTATACATCTAACTAAATCAACCAACAATTAATTCTTTAATAATAGAAGTTTTCCTATGTCCTTTCAAGAATTTTATAAACTTTCTTATACGTATATTGCTTGTAAATAAATTTACCAAAAATTCTTCGTTTAAAAACCAATAATTCTTCAATTTTAGAAGCTTTCTAAGACTTGTGTGCATCTACATGAATTTACCAAGACTTCTTCGGCTATACATCTAGATAAATATACCAACAATTGCTTTCTAAGACTTATGTTGTATCTAAATAAATTTGTCAGTAATTCTTTATCTTGAATAATTTTAGACGCTTTCTAAGACTTGTGTTGCATCTAAATAAATTTGCCAATAATTCTGCTATTATAGAATTTTCGTGAAGCTTTTGATTGGGCTAAAAATGGCACATAACATGTTATTTTTGTGCTACCAATTTTGCTAATAATAATTTGCTTTTATGCGCTCATATTCAGATTGATATTTTGTGGGAACTGTTTGTGTTCTGAATTCGCCATTTGCACGCATAAACACAGCTTCGATTGCTGTCGCTCCTCCAAAGTCTGCCCACTTTCCCCTCTTTCTCTGTGTGTGTGTGTGTGTGCTTAAAATGTCATTAAAGCGCCGAATGGGCGTGAGCATTGAAAAGGAGCAGGAGCTGGCAACTGTGGCAACTGCGACAGCTCATAAAGCGAGTCGCGAGTGGAGCTGGGATCGGGTCTGGTTCATGTTCAGGTTGAGGGTCGGGGCGGCGACGGCGTCGGAGCAGATAAAAGTCAAAGACTCACAAAGCAGCCCAGCCACATCATATCCTTAATCAGCGCCTGGCTTCACTCCCAGGAGGCGCAGAAGGGGGAGGCGTGGGGGCAAGTGATGTTGCTTCCGTAAAATTTATTGATAATTGATTATTGCTTCGTTAGGAGGTCGCATTTGAGGCGGCGTCTTGTGCGGTTTGTTGTTGTTCTCGCTGCTGTTGCTTTCTCTTGTTTGTGGCTGCAAATTGAAAATGCAAATTGCTCGACTGATTCGCCAGCTCCCGATTGCATTGCTTGTCTTTGTGCTGTTTGATGTGTGCGCCTCGCGACGCGTCGCAGTCGCCGGCGCTTTGGGGAAAAACAAATTTTCATAAATTTTTAAAACAAACTCACGGCCCAAGCGAAACAGGAAAAACCAAAAAAAAAGCGAAGTTCTTGCCGGATTTTTTACGCCATTTTGTTGGGGGTTGTTGTTGTCGTTGTTGCCGTTGTTGATGCCGCTGTTTGTTGCCGCTGCTGTTAGGACGTGCCTATGCGCGTTGCTTTGCTCACCTTTTGAGCTTTTAAATTATTTTCCAAGCACGTAGCTCCGTCGGCTGTTTGCGTATTTAAACGTGCACGGGTTCAGGCGTGCGAGCGAGACGCCCGCACAGACAGAGACGGCCTGACCTGGGTACTACACCCACCCCCCCCCCCCACCAACACCCGCTCCCTGGTCTCTAAAAGGATTTGCGCAATTTGCGTGCGGGGCTTTTATGAAGGGTTCGGGATGATGTTGCCACAGCACAGTCCGTCCCGTCCGCTAGTCACAGTGTTGACAAACAAACAGCGACGCTGAGTGACAGCGCCCAAGACAGGCGAAGGTGGGGGGCGGCGGGGGGGAGAAGCTAGCAAGGAGCTGGCAAGGACGAGCGTCGGCAGCTTTGTGTTGACAATGTCCTTGCTGGCATTGTGTGGAGCCGCTTTCATCCTGCGCCGCGCGCCGTACGTGACTTGCATTTATTTTGCGGCCCAAACACTGAAAAACTCGTTAGTAATTTACCAAAGAGAAAAGCAGAGAGAAACAGAGAGAGGAGTGGAGGAGAGTGGCGAGAAATCCAGTGTTTTCTAAGCAATCAAATGCTCGTCTATATTCATATGAAGTCCGCGCTGCACTCGCCCAGCCAACTAAAAATACTGCACGCATCACACAAAAAATCAAGTGGAAGCGAGAGAAAAAAAATACAAATAGATTCCAAACTGCAAATAATTCCATCAACACGCAGGCCACAAAAGGCCGCCAACTAAAACGCAGAGCCGAAAAACGGCAAGGGCAACGATTGATAGCCACTTGAGCGCCCTCCCCTCGCCCCAGTCGAAACCCATTGACATTGCACAGAGCGAAGAGCGCATTGGGAGGCCCGAGCACTTTTGCACAGTGGGACGCGAGCAACAACAAACAGCGAGACATAGAACAGATTCAAGTGAAGTTTGCAGCCCAAAATTGTGCTAACTAACTGGGAGGGAGGGGGGAGGGTAGAGGAGGCCTCAAGCTGCTTAATGGCACGGGCGCAGCGTCGAAAGAGTTATTGAAAATGTTTTATTGTGTGCATTTGATTGCTGTAAGTGTTGAGGTTGCACTGCACGTCAGTGTGTGTGTGTGTGTGTGTGTGTGTGTGTGTCTGGTGTCTAACTTATAAATATTTCAATAACATTTGAAGTGCGCTCCCCGACTGTTCGGATTTGGGTTTCGTTTCGACTCGTTTCGATTCGATTCGATTCGATCCGGACTGCAAATGGAAATGCACTTTCCATTGTGTGCGGGTGTCTAGTGCTTTGGCACTCCGACACTCGGCCGTGTGTGGCTCTACCAAAAACCAGTGGCACTTGCCATATTTGGATTACCAAGCACCACTCCCCTCCCCTCCCCTCTCCACCCCACAAGCCCCATAACCATAAGCCCCAAATGCAAGGCACTCAGTGTGCGACTGCGACTCTTGTTTATGCGCTGTGGCTTCACATGAAATTTGAATATCGTCACATGCTAGCATTTCGATTGACACCCAGAACTTCGCTACAGAATTTAGAGACAAGCTCAATTTTACTGCAATCATACTGCAAATTGTCGAAACGAAACTAATGCTTATAATAATATTATTAATAATGTAGACTGCGTATGGGAATTTTGTTCTGAATTTGAAGAAACATTCAAACGTATCCGATTGTTACCGTAAGTAACTATTTCAGTACGAGGTTTTTACTAAAGAAAGAAATTATATTTAACTAGCAATCACATTGCAAAGTGTCGAAACTAAACGAAAGCATATAATAATATTATTAATAATGTAGCCTACGTATGGGAATTTTGTTTTGAATTTGACGAAACATTCAAATATAATATAATTCGCCAAAAAACTGATTGTTACCATAAGTTACTTACTAAAAGAAGAAATTATATTTAAAAGTTATATGCAATCGGCAATCATATTTGCAGCTTGTCTAACCTACACAATTTTAAGCTTAATAACCTTGACAACCTATCAAAAATACGATTAATATTTAATTCTTTAAATATAAAATATTAGGAAAATAAAATATTAGGAAAATATATAAAATATACGGAAAAAATATAAGATATTGAACTAATCTGATTGCCATTTTTGTTATGACACTACAAATTACTAATTCAAAAGAGAATTCACTTACTGGAATGAGCAATGATCTTCAAAAGTTATAAGCTAATATCATTAAAATGTCTTTACCCCAATTTGACTTGCAAAACCATGATTTTTCGTCATAATTAAGGGAACTATTGAAAAACACACTATAGTGTTATTATTATGTTATTAGTATTTCAGTATGAAAACCACTTAAAAAAGGCAGTAATTCTTATTGTAATTCAACCTGGAGAAAAGACAATTTTCGCAGGTAACCAATTTAAAATATAAAGCGACAGCAGGAGATTTTTGTGTCACGAAATACTCTAAATTACAATTTTCGTAATAGAATTCACTTACTAAAGAAAGCGATTATTATTATAGACAAGCATCATAAGAAAACTTCACAATAATTTGACTTGATAAAAAAGAATTTTTGCAATAATAAAAGTCACTACATTAAAAGTAGAAATGAGTGAGTATGAGATAACTTTCAAGTTCAAGTTAAGCAGTTTCCTAGATAAGAGAATTTTTGCAAAAATTAATGTAACTACATTAAAAATATAAATCTGTGAGTATGAGATAACTTTCAAGTTAAGCAGTTTCCTAGATAAGAGAATTTTTGTAAGTAGCTACATTAAAAATATAAATGAATGAGTATGAGATAACTTTCAATATAGTTGGTTACAAGGTAACATCTTATAGATATACCTCAAATAGATAAGTCGCAACAAATACAAGGAAATAACTGATAGTTATAAAGCAAATAGATATGCTGTAGATGAATAATAGTCACAGAAAGTGGCTAAATATTATGAACAATCAAATTGAATATATTGTTATATATATTGTTGTCTCAGAAAGTAGTTAAATATTAAGAAAGTGACCATAAATATGTTGTTATTTAGAAAGTAGTTAAATATTAAGAAAGTGACAAATATATTGTGGAGGTTGTGTGACAAATAGCAGCGAAATTGAATTCACGAGCTGAGTGCACGCATAAACGCACAATTCGAGGCATTTTCGTTGGGCACATCGCACTAGGGCACGTCCTGTGTGTGCGCACTTACAGTTGTGTGCGTGTCACAGTGTGTGTGTGTGTGTGTGTGTGTGCGGGTGCTCTAAAACTTTGTATGGAGTGGAGAAAGAGCTTGGGCATCAAGTTGTGATGCAATCGCTTGCAGGCACTCGGCTCAATGAAGCCAGTGGCATGGCCTACTTTGCAGCACAGCACGGCACAAAAGTTTAACTCAATTACGAGACGAGCCTCGGCAGTTGCCACACGTGACTAGCTGGGCAAAAGCGGGGGGGGGGATGGGGAGGGCGGCAGGTGAACTAAACTGACCTGCTTAGCTCACTGAGCGAGTGGCCAGCAAGAAGTGCCACAAGCAGCAGCAGGAGGAGGACTAGGAGGAGTACGTTGGGTGGACGGAGCCTGGAACCAGGTGAGCGAGAGCGCATTAAGCAGGTCGAGCGTCTCGTCGAGCTTTGACGGTCTGACCTACAAATCCCTTTTCAAAACTCATTAGCACAAATTTGTGCCTTTCAATGCGAGCTGGCCGAAAAGCAACGCTGCCACCTTTGGCACGCCCCAGCAACTATGCTGGCTAATTTCAAAAGGGGGGGGGCAGCGGGAGAGACAAAATTTATGCTGATTGTGCGGCAATTTACGAAAAGTCGAAGCCGAAAACTGGAAAATTGCAGCCGGCTCACGTAGCTCGAAGGAAGCTTGAAGAGAAGAAGCGAGCACTACAAAATCGTGGCGAGTCCACAAATTTCGTGGCTGCTACGCGCTCCCAATAAATATCAGGCACTCAGCCTTGAAAGAAAACGACACAACCTTTAACCTTTTTCCCATTGTCTCAGCTAATGTTTTCTATTTGTTGTCCCTCCTCTTTTGCAGAGCCCTGCTTTATTGACTGCAGCTACCAAAAAAAAAACAGAAAAAGGAAAACAACTACAAGTGAGAGCAGCAACAAAAAAAAGACGAGAAACGGTAAGCAACCTTTCTTAACCTTTTCGAGAGCCAAGTCTATGCAAAGTAGTTCCAGTTAAGTGGGCGGTTGTGTGAGTACATATATTTGTAGCGTAGCAGCCGAGTTGAGTCGCTTGGGTTTCCGTTTCCGCCTTTGGCTTTCGCTTTTTCATTTCCGCCTAATAAACTACATAATTAAACTGGCAGCAATGGGATTAAAGGATTCCTTGCCGAGAGCCCCGCAGCACAAGAGTCATGTGTACGGTGAATCTTTCCAGCTACTCAGTTTGCTACTTAGTTCAAGTTTGCCTCACAGCTTGCGATGTTTTCTTCTTCTCCTTGTTGTTGTTGTCGAAGGACTCACTCCATTAGCCTCCACTCGACTCGACTCCCTCGGCACGCTCCAACTGAAGTTTCGTGGACGAATTAAGCTAAATTAATTTTTGTGCTTTGCCCCCGTTGTTGTTGCTGTTGTTGTTGTTGCTTTTGCTGGTTAAGTCCTTTGACTTTTGCCTCGTTTGATACTTCGTCGTCCTACTATTCAACTCGCTATCTTGCTCTCCCTCCCTCTCTGTCTCTCTCTGTCTTTCTGTCTGGTTTCCTTCATATTAAATTAATGATGTGTTTTATGCCATGTCGAAAAAAAATCACAGCAAATGCGATTTAGAAGGCAAAGCGCAACATTAGCAGTAAATAAAATAGGATAATGCGGCAAGTCGACCGCAAAGCGGCATCAACCAAAAAATATATATATATATACCCCACACACATAATACAATAAAGCAGGATGAAAATGTTAGAGCAGCGAGTCACTAAAGCGCCTCGAAGGGGTATCTACAACAACGAAGTGCGCTTTGCCACACGACGACCACATTCCAAAGTCATAAAAAGTGCTCACAACTCTTGCAACATTGCAAGCACCACGCACAAAAAACAAATGCATAATTCATTAAAGTTTGGTTGTCTAGAATAATACTTTATTTAGTGCAACGCTTAAGTAAATGGCTAAATATTTAGACATTTATTAACTACCTTAAATGACTCTAAAAAAACGCATTGATGAACAGTTCAGCTAAATTTAGAAAGCCAAAATTTTATTTTGTTAAACAACTGTTTAAATGCAATTTTAAATCTCATATATATAAACATAAATATATAATATAAATATCATAATAATACCATAAAACTCTTTTTAAATTTCACTTCATATTATGATTTATATACACTCTAAAACAATTTGCTCTTAGCTTATTGCCGAAAAGCAATAATTAAACTAACGTGATCTATAGCTTCGAAATGGATACTAAAATATTTGCTGCAACAAATAGCTATAGTTATATATTTGTATAGACTAAATGAAATGGAACATAAACAACTTATGATAAATGTACTAATATAAAACATAATAAATTCTTAAGGAATATCACTTCTACATTTTTTCTAAATTTTCTCTAAATGCAGAAAGTAATAATTAAAAATACAAAATTTAGAGTTTTCATTTGAAATTAAAATATTTGCGCCAATAAATAAATGGCTCTCAACTTGTGTTGACTAAATACTACAAATTCTTTTTAAAGTTTACTTCAAACTAAAATTTGCATGTTTATGAAAATATTACTTTAGAACAAAAGAGTAACGAAATCCAGAGTTTTAAATTGAAATTTAAATATTTTCTGCAATAAATGGTTATGCGTTTATATACTAAATTAGACGGCACTAATTAATTAAAGTAACTGCTGGAATACAATTTTAAATACTAGAAATATTCAAGTATAAAGTATTGCAAATGCTTTTTAAATTTCACTGAAAATATTGATTTGTATTCTAAATGCATTTATGAAATTGGATAGGCATTTTGAAAAATGAAATTCAATTCATTTAAGTGACTGCTTAAATAGAATTATGAATATAAGAAATATAGTGATACAAAACAACGCAGTCTTTTAAAATTGAACTTCAGTTGACTGCTCAAAAACCATACAAACAAGAAAAATGCGATACTCTGGTAGGTCTGCAAATCTTGTTTGCCGTGTTGCGTAACAAACGCCAAGCGCCGCTAAGCAGCGAAGCCAACCGAGCAGGAAGCGCAAACAAATAGGACATTGTCGGAGGAGACAGCTGCAGCACGCCAGCAGGCAGGCAGCGCGCAGTGGAGAGGGGGCGGCGGGGATGAGTGCGAGACCGAGAGCGAGCTGCTGTTGTATGACAAGCGAAAGGATTATGCGATCCTAATGCCAGCCCGCTCGTTTCGCCCTCCACGCACACACACACAGACACGAGCGTCTAAGCCCGGCAATTTTTCATACTAACCCCTCTGCGGGTTAAGAGGCGGCAGCAGCACTAAGTGAGTTACAGTTAGAGCCGCACTCGGATCACCTGGCAGCAAAGAACTCTTTACCCGCAGAGCAGCGCAGCGCAGGGATGACTTAATATTAATCTGTGATGCTGTTGCTCTGGCTGCTGCTGCTGCAGCCGCACATAAATACAAACAAATAATCTTTTTGTAAACAATTTGTGCGCAATGTTCTTCGAAAATCAAACCAAAGATTTGTGTGCAGCTCAACTGTCGATGTCGATGTCGATGTCGCTCTCGAAGTCTGTTCGTTGTCTCCTTCCGACTTACACAAATATTTTGACAAAACGCCCGCTGTTTCCACATAAATATTTATATTTGCCTTGCACACACACAGTCGCACGCTTACCTGCTCGCACACACAAAAGGATATAGTCAACTCGATCTGGCCGTCTGACAGTCGCTTTATCGTCGGCCTGGCATCTTTACCTGCAGCGAACATGATACGAGCACCACGTACCAGCATCTTGTTGTCTCGCTGCCTCTCAGATGGGCGCGTATCTTTAGCATCTACACACACACACACACGCAGAGGCAGAGGCACAACAACGAGTCACACAAGAGTCTGTCGTGCGTACACAAATTTGTTGTTGCCTCCTCGGAAATCGAATCCACAAAAATGCAGTTAAATAAATTACAAACGCTCTGTCACCCAGCAGTCGCTGGGACCCCAGACCACGACCACAACTGCGACTGGGACTGCGACTGCGACTGCGACAGCGAGTCTCGAGGTTGGGGTGCATGTCGCGGGATTATCGCTGGCCGGGCATCGCCTGGTCACAACTGCAGCTCGAGTCGCGGCCAATGATTACGCTGATCATTCTTATACGAATTTTTCGTTCTTTTTAATGAATATCGTTGCTTGTCGCAACGCCGCTGCTGACTCCTCTGCCCCCCTGCCCCCTGCCCCCTGCCACAGAGTGGCGTGCTAATGAAATAAATGCCTGGACCGCGCTCTCAAGTTACCCAAACATGAGCAATCTGTGACACTGCCACATGCAACTCGGAGGATGCACACACATGCCGAGATACAGATACAAGATACAGTCAAACTGTGGCTTAACTTATGAGCTGTCTCCTCCTTGCCACAGACATTCCTCAACGTGTGTGGGTTCAAATGGGTTGCGAAGCACAAAAAAAAGTTATTTGAAGCGTTTTGTAGCAGCAGCTCAAAAGGGCATTCAAAATATTGTCGTTGAGTTCTTTTTAAGTTCGCTCTAAACGATAGTCTTTGCGTGAAAGTCAACACTGGTTAAATTCAGCTCGCAGTCGTTTGTAACTGTTCACTGTGAATTCAAACAGAAAATCATAGAACTATTCATAAAATTATTTATGTTCCCAATTATGACTTTTAATATAAATAAATTTGCTAAAAGCAAAAAACTTCTTTCTCTACATTAAGTTCATAGTTAAAATGAGCTCGCATTTTTTTTATCTATTTATGTTACTATGAATTCAATCAGAAATATCTTGGAATACTTATTAAATTATTCCAAAACTATAACTTTTAATAAAAATATGCTAAGCATTTTTCTTAAGCAAACTTCTCGTTTTACATTAATGCCAAGACTCGTTAAGTGAGGTTCTTCATAACTGTTTACTGTAAATTCAATCAGAAATATCTTGGAATACTTATTAAATTATTTGTATTCTAATTTATATTATCAATATGCTGAAAATTTTCTTTAACAAACTTCCATCTTTACATGAAAGTCAACACTAGACAAAATGAGCTCGCTTTTGATTGGAACTGTTTACTATGATTTCAATCACAAATATCTAGGAATATTTATTACATTATTTGCATTCTTAATTATTATTTTTCAAATGAATATGCTGAAGATTATTTATTCTATATCAAACTTTCCTCTTTACATAAAAGTTAACACTAGTTAAATGAGCTTGTTTGTAACTGTTACTGAAATTTAAATAGAAATATCTTGGAACATTAATTCAATTATTTCAATACCTAATTATGTTTGCTGAACCCTTTTTGTTAGCAAAATTGTTGATACAATTATTCTTGTATTGAACGATTCATTTTTATGTTGCTTCCTGTCAATATAGAACTGTTGAAATATTTGGTAAAGCCCTTAAAGTTTCTTTAAATCGTTTTGTGCTTCTTTTGTTACACATTTCAATATAAATGCAAACATGAATATGCTGCAAGAATTGGATAATCATTTTCTTTAGCAAACTTTGCCAATTGTCCTAATAGTTATTCTTGTTTTCAACGATTAATGTTCATATTCAAAAATATTTAAAACACTGCAAGTTTCTTAAAATTGTTTTTCCCTTCGTCTGTCACAAATTTCAAATATGAATCTGCTGAACAAGAATTTTCTTTAGCAGACTTCGCCTAATAATAATTTTTATTTTCTACTATTAGTTTCAAAAACAAAAACTTCAAATTTCTTTAAATGTCTTTCGACAGTTTACCATTTAAATAGAAATTCAAGTATGAATGAATAATGAACAATTTGTATTGGAATTTTCCTTAGCAAACTTCGCCAATTGTCTCAATATTGTTGTTTTGAAAGACTTGTTTTGATATAGCTTCCTGTCAAAATAAAGCTGTTGAAATATGTTTTAAAGCGCTTCAAGTTTCGTGAACTCGTTTTCCCTTTGGTCTGCCACCCTTTCGAGAGGAGTTCGACTTTGTATCCGGCCCAGTGGCAATCGCCATAAACTTTGCTCATCCTTCAAAAGTGTCGCCGCCTATTTAATTATTAATTTCGCATTTACCACAAAACGATTAAGGGTCGTCGTCGTCGTCGTTGTCGTCGTCGGCTGCATCAGAGGGCGAAGCGAGGGTCGAGGATGGGGACGGGGAGAGCACAAGCTTGGAGCGGGCCAAGAGCAATCCAGGCCATTCAACCATTTCCTCAATTGCATAAATCGAAAATTTGTGTTTTGGCGCGTGTCACGAATAAGCAAAGGAAGCGCGCTACCTCTTTCACTGCCCCCCCCCCCCCCTCTCGCTTGCCACATTCTCTAATTTTTCCTGTGCTTTGAAACAATGTAACAAGGTCTGAGCTCTGAGCTGTGAGCTGTGAGCTCTGACTGCTGACGACGGGGCCGCTGTCGTAGTCTGTTTGTCACCCAAGTCATTTACATGCTCCGCTCGGATACGTGACTCACATATATAGTCATTGCTGTTATATATTGACGTGGCGTTTATATTTCGGGTAGCTTTTGGGGAATTTCAATGCATGTCTGTGGCTCGACTCACATTTGATGAAAATGCGAGCGCGCCGCACTGAGGCGATGTCAGAATGTGGATGTGAAATGTCCACCGGGAGTCGTCCGTCGTCCGTCGTCCGTCCGCCAGTCCGTCCGTCCGTCTCGATGTCTGGCTGTCTGTCGGCAACGCTGTCCCTTTGGTCTAAAGTGAGTCACGCAGCGCATCGATAAAATATTTAAAATTCATTTCTAAGCTTTTAGTAGTCAACGAGGCGCACTCTTATCAACGATTCTGCGCCCCCTTCCTCGACGCGACCCACAGTCAACAGCGACTCGAGCGATAACCGTTAGCCAAAACAACTGCAAACTGCCGGCGACAACAGCAGCTCCTTGGCCGTATCTTTGGAGTGCGCTTTGATTTATGTGCGTGCAGCGCGAGCACACACAACACATTGTGCGGCCAGCTATCTGGGGGCAAATAGCAGCAATCGCAGTTACCTGGCTGACTGGCTGACTGTCTGACTGCCTGCAATTGCGCTTTATTAGTTTTGCTATTGAATTCCAATTTATTGCATTGCTCTGCACAAAAGTATCTCGCAGATACCATCTAGCTATCGACTGCGCCTCTCAGCTGTGTGTGCTCAGATTGATGCCTCCACATTTCGCTCAATAGCACATACATGTGTATAGTTGTAGTGCGCTTATCTGCCTGCGCGTCTCCTGCACAAATATTAACACGCACTCATTTCATTTTATCCTCAGCTTGCGACGCTCAACATTCCATATCGCATTTATTATTTATTATCATTTGTGTATGCACGACATTTTATTTCTTTTATGGCTCTCGCTGTCGCTGTCGATGTCGCTGTTGCACAGTTGAATTCCACTGTTGGTTTTTCTAGATTTGAAGCACTGATTGTGCCTCGTTTTACAGCCCCGGCTGCCGAGGTGTGAATTGCGGTGAGTGCCACTCACTCACTCACAATTGCACTCACTCCGCCTCAGTTGTTGTTTGCTGTTGTTGGTGGCTTTGATCGACAGCTTGCCTAAAACTGTCAACGCGTTTTCCTTTCCTCTCCTTTCCAGTTTTATGGCGCATTTCTTGCGCTTCGATTTCCAGCGATTTATTTGCTCAACTCGTTGTGTTGCGTTTGCTGCGGCTGCAGCGCTATCAAGCGGCTCAGATTGAGATTAGTTTGCCACCGCGTTGTTGGTGGCCGCGTTGAGCCTGTTGCCAGTCTTCGGGCGACATTTCTAACGGCTCACCCCGTTGCCTTGACAACTGTATCATAAATCAGCATGTCAACTCGAAGCCATTCGACACTTCGCAGAACTCCAGTGACACCATCAATTCTCATTCATAATTTCAACTGTTTACTCTTTGTTGCATTTTTGCATTTAATCAATTTCCCATAAATCATCTGCAGTTTCCTGTCTCTGCACTACCTGCATATCATGCTGCAGCAAATTGCTTAACTATATGGAAAATTGACAGGTTTTGACGGCTGACAGTGCGGTTGGCTACCGCGTCTAGCGCTGAGGAAAATTTAATGAAAAAGGAAAGGCGAAAAGCTGTGCTTGATGTGGCGTGTTTGCTCACATTTGCGCTGAAATTATTTGTACGTTTCTGGCCAATTTGCGAAATAGAAAAAGTTTGCACAATCGCCGTGAGACATGACAGCGTTTTGTGCAGTTTATTGAACTGCGATTGATTAGAAAATGGCGAGCAATTTGTCAGTCGACAGCAGTCTGCAACGATCCATAATATTGTCTAAACAGCGGGTAATTTCTATAAATCTCTGCACACATCAGGACATTAGGCAGACAGGATGCAGACGCTAGACGACAACAACGACGACGAGTCGCACAAGGACCAACCGCAGACGAGTCGCGTCAACTGGCAATGCAATGTCACTTAGATGCCAGCGACATCCCATGTCTGTCAGCGCACACTGATGACTGACTGGCTGACCCAGCTCAACGGCAATCCTCAGCAGTTTTGTGCTGCGACCTGCTTTTGTTTCCTTTTGGCTAATGTCGGGCTCAACATCCGCTTAGGAGCTCTCCAAATTGGATTTTCACAGCTGCCAGAGCGGCATGGAGAATGAGTGGAAACAAGAGCGCAGAGAAATTTAACACGCTTCAGTTTTCGGCGAGACAATCGAGCAATTTCAGGGCTCATCATTAACAAACACGACCAGCAGCAGCAGCAACAAACAGCAAGCAGCAAATCGGCTAAGCGTCTTGCCATTAATTGAAATTTGCGTTTGTTCGCTTTCGTGTGTGTCTCGCAAACGTTTTCGACACCTTCCATTAAGCCGTCGCTGCTGCTCGCTGCATCCCAGCGTAACGCAGCAGCCACTTCCGGTGGCCATTTTGCGTCGTCGAGTCGTGTAATTTCCTTTGCAGCCACTAAACTGTGTGCGGTTGATGACAGATAAGCTCGCTCCAGCCCAATGTCCCGCAATGCTTTTAACCGCAAAACCTCCAGCAGTCAGCCACATGAATAATTCGCATTGGCCACTTGCCTCCTTCGAGCTCTCCTGCTTTCTTCGCTGGGCACTTGTTGTTGTCGCTCCTCAAAATGGCCGACTGAAAACTTGTGCAAATGCATTGAATGATTTATTCGGTGTGATTGCCTCAAACACAAACACACACGCACATTGCTCTCAAGTCTGTGTGTGTGTGTGAGAGAGAGCAATCAAACAGTAGCTGTAGCTGCCGTTCGTCGGCGACAGAGGGCGCCTTGCTCTGCGCTTTGTGCATTTTAATTGGCCGCTGTGGATGATGTGGCCAAGTGTTTTGATTGCTTTGTCATTGCAGTTCGGGCACACTAATCAGCACCTCTCTGTCTCTCTATCTCTCATTCTGCCCATCCGCACTCCCCGCCACGCCTGCAGTTTCCAGCTAGTGCCGGGCATTTATTAATTATAAATGCTGTCAAACGCTGCTCAAAGTGATCGACAGGGGGCGCTGCTGCGAAGATACCCAGCAAACGTTGTGTGAACTCAACTGCATAATGATTTCTAGCAAACAGAATTAAATTGTAAAGTAAATAAATTGTTATTAAAATAATACATAAATTAAAAAAAATTAATTAGTTTATCAGGCTCTAGTTTCATATTTTTGAATTATAATAATTTTGCAAAATTCGCTAACTCTCTTCTTATTAGTTATTTGTATTTCATTATTCCCCATTAATACTTTTATTACACAATATTTTAAATGCCTCCAACTAGTAAACTACTATATATGTAGCTTCTATAATAATTTAACTTCTACCAAAATTAATATAACTTCAATGAATTCCAGTCCTTAGAAAATATCAAATATATATAAAATAGTATTTCTATTAATTGTGTTCCTTCTGGGAACCTAATAATTTTTGTATATATTTTATTTTATTTTATTTTATTTTATTTTATTTAATTTTATTTTATTTTATTTTATTTTATTTTATTTTATTTTATTTTATTTTATTTTATTTTATTTTATTTTATTTTATTTTATTTTATTTTATTTTATTTTATTCTATTTTATTATTTATTTATTATTCAAGTAACTACATAGTTGCATTAGTAAGTTTGCTTCCACTTGTATTGATAACTTGACTGACTTACAGGGTATCTGCTGCGTCGCATACTGCGGCTTGTTTGGCTCGAACTTGTTGTATGAACTATTTGCCATTGATTTCTTTTGAACGCATCAAAGTTAACAGCGCAGCATGCCATTGCAGTCCATTGAAGCTGAAGTGAATTTCTCTGGCAAAGCGAGCAAAGAGCAAAAAGCATTTCAATTGAGATTTATTGCGGCGTGTATTGGGCCGGCTAAAGGGCTGGGTGCTGGCTGAGTTAGGCAGCGGGTTGGGGGGAGGGGGGGTTATTATGGCGTTCTTCACTTGTTTTGCATTTGCACTACTTTACGGGAACTTCACGCCCCAGCAGAACCGAACAGAACTCGACTGCACAGAAGCTGTGTGCCTTTAGTTAAGTTTTTAGATTGAAATTTATTGTAGTGATGGAACGCTACTACCTCCCTCCCCCTCTCGCGCTCTCTCTCTCGCACTCGGGCTGACAAAGTCAATTCCTTTGATTTGTGGCGCTTTTGCGTGCAATTTTTAAAATTGAAAATCACTGCCCTGCACAATCCTTTTTACATCCTGCGAGCTCAACGCTCACTGCGCCCAAATGAATTCGTTTCGTTTGGTTTCGTTGGCTCTGCTTCGCTTCGCTTTTATACTTCTTGTATTTCTTTCTTTTTGTGTGTGGAAATATGCACAGCGCGTATTTACTTTTATCGTGATTTATGCGCCACAATTGATATTGAGGTTAATAAATTGAAGGCTGCGTCTCGAGCCAGCACCCGAAACAGAAACAGAACCAGAACCAGAATCAGAAACAGAATCTTTGAATCGAAATCGACGGCGAAAAGAAAATCAGAGCAGAGCAAACGGAAATGGGCAAACGACTCTTCGAATTGAGCTCAAGTGCAGCCAAGGCATTTTCAATTTTCATTTCTCAATTTTAAAGTTCGCTTTTACAGCCGCTGTCGCTGCCCAAAAGGTCATTTGACTATTTAACCCTTTTTTACGATACTCAATCCGCTTCGGTTTCTATTTGCTGTTTTTGTTTTTGTTTTTGTTTTATGAGGCGACCCTCCGCCTGACCTTGACAATCGTCGGGAACTGACTCAGAGTCGGGAACTGACTTCCAATACTCGCAGGATGGTTGGCCTCCGAATTCCGGCTAACCTTTTTTCCTTCTATTTGTGTTTCCGTCTAAGCCAGCATTTTAGCACCGTCCACTGGCCTGAGGTCAATGCGTGCACATTTGACATAACTCTCCGACTACCTCTCTCTCTTTCTTGTTCCTCTCTTTCTTTGGCTCAGCTGGACACAAGTTTCACGATTGCCCCACACACTTTTGAGGTGTTAAGTGAGGTCACACAATGCCTTGAGCAGCTGTGCAAATGCAAATGGAATCGAACTCGAAAAGTGGCACTCAGGAAACTCTCAAGAGATTATAGAAACTTCTCTGACTAGTATTCCATAATTAGAATGCAATTCAAACCTAAAAGTTGATTGGGTTAAATTTATTTCGAGATATAATATAACATAAGCCAAATACAACAACTATGGCTTCAATTTAATAATGATATTTCCAGCTGAAATTAAACAGACAGTGGTCAATAATAATATATATAACATACTTCATTTTAATGGTGATAAATCCAACTGAAATTAAGCAGAAAACAGACAAAATAATTCCCTATTGAAATTGATATTTTGTGTAACGAAACTTTATTTTAGAAAATGTTAAACTTTAAAATTGCACACTTAATCATGTGACCAGACAATTGACAACCGAAATTAGCATTTTGATGGATTAAATTATATGTAAATCGAGAAAATGTGTGTACAATTTGTAAATATAAAATACAAGCTATATTTTAAAGATATTTGATTTTGTCACTTCATAAAAATTATTCCTAAAACTGTCGACATAGTAAATTAAACAGACAACAGACCAAATAATTCCCTGATGAAATTGAAATTTGTGCAGCGAAACTTCAAATTAGAAATTGCAAAATGTTAAAATTTCAAACTTTCCCAAGTGGCCTGACAATAGAAGACAGCAAATACCAAATTGCTTAATTAAATTATATAGAAATCGATAAAAATGTGTGTTAAATTTGTAAATAGTAGAAATATTAGCTGCATTTTGAAGTAGTTTTATTTTATGACTTGACGAAAATTGTTCCAAAAACTCTTGCCGAAAACTTTAAACTTTAAAATTGCACATTTAAACAAGTAACCAAACAATTGACGACAGAAATTAGCATTTTAATGAATTAAATCGATACAAATATGTGTTATATTTGTAAGTAGAAAATATTGGTTGCAGTTTGGAGTCATTTTATTTTGTGGCTCTATAAAATTGTGGCAAGCGATAAGTGAACTTTTTGAGTTATTCCACAAACTGTCGCCACAGTAAATTAAACAAACAAAATATTTCCCTAATATAATTGATATTTAGCGCAGCGAAACTTCAATTTAGAAATTGTCAAACTTTAAAATTGCACACTTAAACAAGTAACCAAACATTGGAGACATTGATGGATTAAATTATATAGAAATCGATAAAAATGTGTGTTATATTTGTAAGTAGAAAATTTGGGTTGCAGTTAGGAGTCATTTTATTTTGTGGCAAGCGATAAGTGAACTTTTTGAGTTGTTCCACAAACTGTCGCCACAGCAACTTTCTGAATATATTCTGTGCGTTGATTATAAAGTTGTGATGTGTGAGTTGGCCTTTCTCGCTCCCAGAGCGAGTCATAAATATGATTTTAATCGATTCGCACTGACAACGCCACACAGCTCACATGCCGCATCTTTGGCAGAGGCAAGCAGGAGGTTGCAGCATTCAAACAGCCATTTGAAAACAATGAAAAAGCAATCAAATGGTAAAATTTTTCGGTTGCAAAGAGACAGACAGAAATTGTAAAGTTTTGGGGGAAAAAGTTTAGTTGGCGAAGAGCTGAAAAGCAAAACGAAACGTGCAACGACAAAGGATAAAGGACGAAATATGCGAGTAGAAAATTTGCGCATATTTTGCATGGAGTTTGATAAAAAACAAAACAAAAACAAAAAACTAGAAAGCTAAATAAAAACAAGAAACAACAACTGACAAGCAACTGAGTGCAAACTGCAAACAATTCGAGTTAATGTAAAAACAAGACGCTTAACCCCGCCTGACCTCCCCTACCGCCCCCCCCCCCTTGGGCGACGGTGGTAACCCAATGCCTCGATTTCAGCTCGAAGTGAGTCAAAGTTTTGTGTCGTTTGTACAATTTTCGACTGCCAAATAACTCGATATGTGTGTTGGCTGCCGATAAACTGCGCCGCTCTGCTTCCAGCTGCTCGATCGTGCCCCCTGCCACCCCCTGCCCCCGCCTGCCCCCTCGCTGTTATCTGGCCCCCACGACCTAACCCGAGACTAACCCCAAGCGAAACTTCTGCTTGTCACTAGTTTGTGTTTAGCAAAAGTTGTGCTGCGCTTTTGGCTTCGACTTCGGCTTTGGCTTTGGCTTTGGCTGCAACATTGCCACAGTTGTCGCTCCATTTGGCCCTTGTTGTTGCAGCTGCCCCAGCAATTGTTCCGCACAGTTTGCGCGCTGCAACTTTGCGCACTTATTTGTTGTCGCCAATGAATCGGAAAAGACGCTGCGACATGTTGCAGCTAAGTGAATTGACCACAAGCCAAAACGCTGCCACTCCCCCCCCCCCCCTCTATCTCTCCCCGTCTCTGTCTCTCTTTAATTTGGGAACTTAATTAGGCAAGTGGTAGGCAAATTTGTGTGGCATATTTATGAGGCTTCGTCCGACAGCATTTCCAATAAGTTCAACTGCCTGGCAATAAATTCTCATTCGCTCCCCGCTTTGTATATACTACTCGTATAGCATACTATATGCGTAGATATATGCGGGTTATCTGGGGGCTCTGACAAGAGTTTATCTGTCGGCAGCTCGGCAACATAATTAGCTCAAAAATGGTGTGAATCATCAGCAGCCTCTCGCCATTTATTGCCCTCATTACGGGGCCGCCAATCGAGCTGTTTATATCTCAATCTCAATCATTTTAATGCTTTATTATGATCCAGCGCCGATAATAATGTCGCGTGATTGACAGACAATTGCTGTAATGAGGCAATGCGATACGAATATTTTGTGTAATAATCGCATACAATAACAATAACCTCCGCTCATCAATCGTGCCACAAATGCGCATGTTTGTGATGCCACGATCGGAATGTTTCTGGAGAGAGTCTCTGGCATTGAGGCTGTAGTTGGTTTGTGCCTCACCGAGATTGCGCTGATTGAAATGCTGTCGCTGCTCTTTGGCCATGAGCGGTTTTACGACCCCGTCGCGAGCTCATTAAAATTATGATCTTTGGCTGGCGCGCTGATAATGCAGACAACAAGTGCTGGCTGCGATCTTGACATTAGCTCTGATCTTTATCGATGGCGATTTGTAATCCACTGTCAATTGCCATGACTGGCCAGAGTTCTCTCTCTCAATTGCAATTGATTTGTCAGCCTAAGCGATCGCCGCCACCCAGCGAGTGAAGTGAGCTGTTTAGCGCGCTCAATGCGCATTGACAGCGCTGCCGCTGTCGCTGCTGCTAGTTAAGGAGAATTCCCCTCGGGCGGCGACTGCAGACTGGGCAGCAAACAAAGCGCGCACAATCAGCGCAGGTGATCAGACAGAGCGAGACAAGGATGGAGAGAGTGGAGCGTTGCCACCCAGCGAAATCACGATCGCAGTCGAGGCTGGCGACTGACGAGCTGTTGTTGTTGTCTGGCTGCAACACCTCTTGTTAGTTTTGCTGATCATGATCAGCAGCAGCCCAGCGGCCAAATGATTGAAGCCACGATCAGCTTCAATCATGACTGCAGTGTGTGGGTGTGTGTTTGTGTCTCTTGTCGCTGTCGTCGTCGTCGTCGTCGTCGCTTAGTCGTTGTTTTGTTGTCCTGGCCCACGACTTCGCTGCGCGCACAAAGCAAACAAGCGAAGCATTGTAAGTTCATTAGCGGCCAAGCGCACGATTTACTCAGGTTGCAGATCGGAACGGCGACTGCGCCTGCGACTGCGACTGCGACTGGGATGCGAGCCGACAATCGAAATGCATATAAACATGAGATTTGTGCAATGCCGCCTAACTAGGCAAAAATCACTCATAGAGCCACAAACTGGCCACATGTGGTGTGCCCTCTCTCTCTCTCGCTCGCTCGCGAAACCGGCTCTGTCTTGAGTTGTGTTGCACGATCAAGCTGGGGGCACCCTGCAGCTAAACAGCTCCACACAAACAGGCACGAAGACGGGAACAGGGTGTATTGAACCGCGCAGAGCCAAAAGTCAAAACGTGAGCCTGGCTGGATCGAGGTGCGCTGCCCATTAAACCTGCCTTGATCTTGCCTTTGCGCTCTCCCGCTCGCTCTCGCTTTTATCGCTCTTTTAGCAGCGAACGACGCTAACAAGGCAGCAGCGCAAGAAGCAGCGACAGCGGCAGCGACAGAGCGGCAACTGGGCAGCGGCAACTCGTTAGGAGCGACGGCGGCGTTATCTGGTAACAACGTGTTACGAATTACTTTTAACAAGACCCTTAGCAGATAAAAACCTGAAAACCGGTCGACAACACAAGCCCACAGAGAGCCAGATAAAGAGAGCGAGGAGAGAGAGAGCGAGTTTGCGAGCGCAGCATAAACAGTGACTGCTGAGAGCAAGCAGTGCGCTCATTAGCGGGCAAGGCAGCAGGAGAGCGTGAGAGAGCGACGGGAAGGGCTTGCAATTAACGCAGTGTGCTTTTCGTGCCATAGTTCCTGTGATTGTCATGCACTGATAGACGCGCGCGAGCACCCTGTATGCGAAACGTGCTTCAATCAGCATCAGCTTCAGCCACCACCAGGGTATTGCCCAGCAGACGACAGCAGGGTGCATACTTAAGCCACGCACGTTCCTCCGGAGAGCGCCCAAAGAAAGCAGCCAACGACAAACGCAGGCATGGAAAGAGAGCACGTTTCGCGAGAGTGCAAAACCTGAAAACGAAAATATGTGAAATGTGCTGTGCGAAAGAAGCGCAGCCTAACGAGGGGGAGGCTGCTGCACTGTAGCGCAGCACATGTGTGTGTCATTTCATTCACATTTGTCAAACTGGGTGGAATTCTGGGGGTTGGGACGAGTGAAAGTTGCCAAAGGGAACGGCCAGCTAATGAGCTACCACATTGAATGTCAACAGCTGCACTGCCAAATTTGCTCTCACGAATCACAAGCAGAATTAAGCGGCAGTAAGTTAATTTCCATGCAGCCCAAATAAACAATAATTGCAGCAAATTTCGTACTATTCCACTTTTCTTGCAAGCAATTGCATTTGTCGCATGTCTTTGGAAAATGTCAAGCAATTTCTGCAGTTAGCCATACCTCGCTTTTATCGCATGCTACAAAGCAGTGCACAGCGCACAGTTACCTTTGGCACTTGCCATGTCGCTCTCTTACGCTCTCGCTCTCTCTCTTGTTCTCTCTCGCTGGCCAGTTGCGCTCACTCTTGGCGCGCTCTGCGCTCACAGCTAGCAACTCGTTGCGCTGCGTCGCCTCAGTTTGTTTTCGACGATCGCAGCGTTTGGTGGTGTGTCGCGCATGTTGTAAACTCGCTCTCGCGTCTGTTTTCCCCAAATCGCTTGATTTGACAATTGCGCGATTGCGAAGCGAGCGCCTTAATTACACCTTTGCAACTTCAATTAATCAATAAAAAGTCAAGCGAACAACAACGGTAACGGCATTGCATTGTCCCGCTCTGCAAACGAGTCGAGTAAACGAGCCACGAAGTGTGTACAAGCAAATAAACGAAATAAACGAAATACAAAATACAAAATAAATAAATGCCAGCAAATAAAGGCTGTCATAAATTAAAAAGAAGTTAATAAAACAGCCGCCAAGTGGCATCATAACAAGCAAGAAGCGTCCAACCAACGACGACCATGCTCAAGTTGTTGCTCTTGCCCAGCGCCGAGAGGCAAAACGAGTTATGAAAATACAAATCGTATCTGCGACCGAGTGCGTGTGAGTGTCTGTCTGTCTGTCTGTCTGTCTCTACACACAGAAATTGTTATAACAAAAAAAAAGAAAAAGAAACGACAACGAAAACGAAACAGAAACAAGATTTGTCGCGTGTTTTGCTGGGTGATCTGTGATCGATGACGACGACAAGCGTCAACTGAAAATTGGATTTTGGCGCTCGTCCCCCCGCCGTCCCCCTCAGAGCTGTCGCCTGTCTACTTGAGGCTGACACCGGAGTACTCGTCGTGTCTAGTAGTGTGCTCAGTGTACGATATCTCAACAACATTTTGGCGCTACACGAAATTTTAATTAAAAAATCTGTCCAAAAATAAAGTCAAATTACTTCGCACCCCACTGTGGTGTCGCTGCAACTGCAACTGGTTGTCGGATTAACTGTGGCAGTGGCAAGGCGCTGCTTAATTGGGATTACCAACAGCCGCAGCAGCAACAGATCTCAGCAGGTATGCAGATACAAATGTATCTCTCGGCCCCGTCAATCAGCGGATGCCTCATGATTTGCAATGTCAGCCTTTGCTTGCCACTCGCCAAAGCGTTGCTTGCACCTTGCAGCAAGTTGCCGCCATCGATTAGTTACATTTCAATCCATTTGCAGTCGCAATTGTTGTTGGTAGCCGCTCTTATCGCTGCCCATTTTTTTGTTGATTTCGATTTCCTACCTCGCTCGCTTTTCCCAGCGGACTTTTGTTTACCCAACAAAGAGTTCAAGAAGCGAGTGCCGAGTGTGTTTTTTCTTTTTTCCCTCACGAATCAATATTGCTGTCAAAAAAAACCCCAAAAAAGCGACGAGGGAAAAGTAACTGGAATCTTATCTGTGCGCTGTGCGTGGCTGCCATGAACATTATTTCATTATTTGTTGTCAGAGCTGGCTGCCGTATCGACTACCAGACAGCTCCGCAATCATTTCAGTTCGTTGCAAGTAGGGGGGGCAGGTGGCTGCCTACCTGGGTAGAGATTTGGTTGCAGCCGAAGATCGTTTGGGAAATTGTGGTTTGCGTGGCCATAAATTATGCGTAACGCGACACCTAGCTAGCAGTGTCGTTAAGGTTTTATGGCAAATGAAATGATTTCATTAAATTTGAGTTAAATGAAACAATAAGCACAAAGCACAGACGCGCTCAAGGCCAGCGCTAGGGAAAGGTGGCCAAAGGTGTTGCTGCTGCGACCAGCAAAAATATCAATTTACATGCAACACAGAGTCCAATGGCCCGGAAAGCAACAAGACGAGAACGGAGCGGAGACTGCCTGCTGGCTGGGACACCATGCGGCGCAGTTGCAGTTGACGTTGAAGTTGAAGTCGCAATGCGAAATGTTGCCGGCAGGATCGCGCTGCGCAGTGGACTTCATGCTGTGGCGACACTCAACTGCCAGACGAGGCGAGGCAGGCTCGCCTTTGACTTTGTCATACGCCTGCCTGCCTGCCTGCCCCTCGTCTGCGTCTGCGTCTTCGTCTCGGGCTGAACAGGTGATCGGTTTACAAGCGCTGCGCTCCTTTGGCTACCTGCCTCTGCCTGCCGCAAGATCATAAATTTTGTCAGCGTCCGCTGGCTGTTTTATTGCCCTGCTTTTTTTGTGCGCCTTCGCTTCGTCTGCGACTTAGCCATAAATTTGTGGCCCTGGTCTCGACGTTTTTTGTCGTACTCGCGTTTGGGTGTCGCCCGCTTAATTGTGCGGATTATCTGCGTGCCTGCAGAATTTATTGACAAGCGCATTGACACTCCGTCAGTCAGGCAGTCGTAGAGTCTGACAAGTTGACTTGTCAGCAAGTTGAGTTGTCAGCCGGCATCCTGTTTAACATTTCTCTCAACTGCTGTCACTTGGGCGCTAAAGCGCATACAAATGCGCAGTCGCCCCAAAAACTAGCAACACCGCTTGCCAGGCTTTGTTTTGGCCGTGTTATTATTGACAAACAAGTTGCAGTTAAGCCTCAACGAGCTCACGTTGCAGCCGCACTTTGGACAACCGATAATTTCCCGTCAACCCGAACGCGACCCTCATAATTATAAAACCATTTCGCCGCTCCTCCTCCAGAGCGCTGAAGACGCTGCTGCTGTTCAAACAGCCTGAACAACCACGCAGCATATTGATTAATTTTTTATTTTCTCTGAGGGACTGCAGCCCGCAGTCAAGTCCGCGTCCGCCGAGTCGTCGTTCATCAAGCGAAGCTGGCCAAGTCAACGTGGCCGTGTGCTGCAATTCATCAAACTCGGCTCGCTGCTTGCAGCTCGTTTGTTTGATTTATTTTCCAGCTCCTTCAATTTTCGTGCTCTTCGCTCACTCCGTCAAATCATTAGCCCTGCTCAAGGTATTCGTGTTTTCTCCCGGCTCTTGGTCTTGCGGTTAGCCGGGCCTGAAATCAATTTGACATGATTGCATTGATCATAATTTTGTGGTGCCCCTCTTTCGAGGGGGCTTTCCCTGCCTGTTTGTTTTTCCACTCGTCTCTGGCGTCTCGTCTATTTACTGTGCCCGGCAATTAGCCAGGCCAACAGAAATGTGTTTAGTTCTGCCAAAAGTTGCGTTTGCCGATTTGCGTTTGCGCTGCGCCCTTAGCCAAACTCGGCGGCCTCTTTCAACTACAGTTTTGCCTTTTTGGTCATTTGGTTTAAGCCATGGCCGAAACGCGCGCTGCCTGTGTGTGTTTGGCCAACAACAAGGCGTCAAATTGAGTTTTAATGGCATTTCTAAATGCTAAATGCTAAATGCTCTTTGTTTTTGAGCGTCTCTATTTACTTACCTCGTCTTCAAATTCATTTTTCTCGCAATTATTAAGCAGCCTCGTTCGCCATTTTGTTTTCGTTTTGTTTTGTTGTTTGTCCATATAATATTTTTGTGGTGTTCAATAAATTCTTTTCATTGTTTATCGAAACATTTATTATGCATCGTTTTTGGTTGAGCACACAACAAGCTATCAATTTTTCACCATTCGTATCTGGCAGATACATCAAACCGAACACAGACAACAACAACGAAAATGGTAACAACAATGGGAGTGCTGACAACAACACTAAAACTTGTTGCTCTTGCTGCTAACTGTGTCGCCAAAGTTGTCGTTGTTCTCCTTCGCCTCGTCGTCGTCGTCGTCGTCGTCGTCGTCGCCTGACGTTGCGCAGATAAATTCCATAAAACTAAAACGACGACTACCTAAACAACAACAATGACAACAGCAACAGCAACAACAACATGCTTGCTGACGCTATCGTGGCGCAGAGCGGAGAACTGATGATGATTTATGAGCGTCAGAAATCAAGTAGAAAATTACGGTAATAGAACAGCGGGGCGCTGAAGTCAGGGCACCCCAACCCCCTCCCCCTCCCGCCTGAACCACTTGAGCCCCCCCTCTCCTAATGCTAGACAAACAGAAGAACTCTAAAATACAAACACAAACAGAACGCAACGTGAACACAACGACGACGTCGCTTTATTGAGCAATTTTAACTAGAATTTATTTTTGGTGGCCATAGAAAAATTATTGTCGAAAGCGAAACGAACGATGAAACACGAACTAAACGAACTAAAAACATAATAGTGTATAAAGCTGGGACGTGTTGTTATTGTTTTTTGTTTAATATGCTAATTGATAGTGCAAATATTGAGCATACGCCTAGTTGAGCAATTTGCATTTAAATGAATGGGAAAAACCGAAAGTGTCAGTGATAAATCCAGCTGGCACGACATGTGGGTGAAGCCCCTGCCCCCCATCCCCCAATTCCCCTTGCTCCACATGATATTTATGGCACACCGAGGATGAGGGCAGCTCCCGCTCTCTCTCTCTCGGTCGCTCTCTAATTCATTTAGCAGCGCCAAGTGACACCTTGTTAGGGGTTTGACTTATGCTCTTTCATCTGCTCAGTGTTTGTGTGGCTTTTAGCTGGAAATGTAGCGACTAGGTGTTAATTTTGTTTGAAGAACAAACACTAAAAGCCCAGAAAAACTCTCGATTAGAGCGAAGTACAATAGAAGTGGAAATTCAAATGAATGTGGCGACTAAGGACATCTAATGAAATGCTTCGAATGCAATTATTTGCTGGCAAACAGTTTAATTAAGTTGACCTGCCGGGGTTGCAGCTGCTTCCACTGAAATCAGTTAAGCGAACGCGAGGATACACAAACGAAAGAAAGAAAAAACCATAAGAAGAGCAATGAAGACGACGAGTGGAAGTTTAAGCAGAATTCAGCTGGGAGTCGAGAGTCAGGCATCATTAATTCTCACCCAAGTGTGCGCGCTGAAGATCTGTGCATATTTCCAATTAAAGCGACTTGCAACTCTAATGAACTTGAAGATATCAATCTACGCGCTGTTAACCCTAAAAAACCGCAGACAGCCTGACGAAGCAGCGCAGCAGTCAACAAGGAGAACGACGGCAAAAAATGTCAAGCTAATTAAAATGCAGAGGGGGGGTGGAGTGTAGCTGAGGCATGCAATATATAATTCATAAAAGTGTGTGCCACGGATGCGAGCGAATTCATTTCAATGATGACCAAAAATAGCTGCAATAGATGCACAGATACATTTACATGCATCCAGCAGATACGCATCTCTGCGCTGCACTCTCACACACACACACCAGCACACCAGCGCACATGTGTGTGTGCGGAGGAAGCGCGTTAAAACAAACAAAAACATATTTTTCTTATAAACAGACTGAGCACCGAAACGAAACGCAACGCAACACAAGGCAAGGCAACGAAATTATTTTATTTGAGTCTCCAGTCTACGCGCAGGTTCTTTCTTTTGTATCTGCATCTGTATCTATAGCTCTGGCTGTGACTGTAGCTGAGCATGTGTAGCCGAGAGTGCGCTCGTGTGTGTGTGTGTGTGTGTGTATCTTTCTCTCTGGCATCGAAACATAATTAATTTCTGTTTGTTTAAGGTCTGGGCCTGGTCTGACTGCTGCTTCCTGCGCTCCGACCGTTGACTTTTATTTGTTTTTTGCTGCCTTTCCTTTCGATGTGTCTCTCTGTCTGTCTGTCTCTCGGTCTGCCTGGTTGCCTGCTCCTTGAGCTTCATTGGAATTTCAATTTGAAGCAATACAATACATATTCATTGTCGTCTCTGTCGTTGTCTCTGATTCTGCTCGCTGCTCGTCTCGTGTTGAGCATTTAAATTTGCAGTCATAAATTTTTGCAAACGTCATAAATTAAACATTTGGAAACTGATACGTTTTTGCCGTTCTGTTTTTAAATGAGTTTATGATCGCATTTTGTTTATACGCCTTCGCTGCCTGCCAACGTTGACATTCGACCACAAGCAGAGAGAGACTTTTACTAAACACACACACACACAAACACACGACGCACCCCGCCAAATATTTAGCCATAAATTATGCGCTTAATTAATTGGCCTGCCACATGACAGACGGACAGACGGACAGACGGACAGAGACGCTGCTCACCCCGAGTCGCCCATTTAATTAGCCGATGGAGCAAAAACGAGCATCCCAATCGAATCTCAGCTCGTCTCCACATTGCCAGGCAGGTTGTTGGCTCGCTTAGATTTCTTTTGAAATATATATTTATTTCTGTTTTTTATGTGTGCACAATTTGAATTCGCATTTCGTTTGGCAGTTCTGCGAATTTGATTCGCATGATTTATATGCTTGACACAATCGCCTGCGCATCTCGCGCCCCGCTTATCTCGCAGCCAGATCATAATCTATTAACTATGCGCATGTCACGGCGTATTGAGCCATTCATCTAAGCGCCAAGATTGCCCACAAACATGACAAATGCGAGGCCGGCCAAAGCTGATTTGTATCTCGAAGATACTTAGTGCGCAACTTTAATTAAAGGCGAATGGACACGTTACTCTTGCTGATTGCATTACGCGTATCTAATCGTGTTGCACGGCAATAGTTTGGCAATTGCTCGACTCGACTCGACTCGCTGCTCTGTAGTTTTCTCATTTTGTTTTTTAATTAAACAAAAGCGCCAGCGCTTATAATTAAAAAATTGTCATTTGCTTGTCGTTCGCTTAACTTTATCGCCTCGCGTCGCGTTGTTGTTGTTACACTGGAGATTACAACTGGCAAATTGAAGGTGCTCGAATCAAAGGCGGCAGCAGACAAAAGCTACTTTTGTTGCTGCTCCCCCGACTTATCTGCAAGTGCGTGGTTAGGCAAATCTCACACACACACACGCGCTTAAGCAGCTGTAACTGTCGCTGTATCTGTATCTGTATCTTGTAGCTGTATCTGCGTATTCCGCGTCGTTGTTGCTGTTGTTGTTTTGTCGCGCGCTGATTAAACTTGCATTATGGCAGTCAAAGAGTGCCGTTCAAGTAAATACCACAGCGAGCAAACAGGGGGCTGTCTTTAATAAGAAATAAAAACAAAAAGTTAATTAAATTGTAAGCGGAGTGCTGCCTCTCCCTCTCTGTGTCCCGCTCGCTGTGCACACGCAACTTCTTCATCATCTGCGGCGTTGCCCTTAATCCCATGGCGTGATTAAAGTAGTCCAGCAGCGTCTCCCCCGCTCCCCACTCCCCCGCCCCGCGCTGTCTCTCTATTTGCCAGCGCGGCCTTTTCCTGTTTGTACTGCCCGCCGTCTGTTTGCCCCCGCGTCGCTGCCGCTTTTGAAGTGTGGCTGGCGTCTCTTCCTGCCCCCAACTCTACGCTACTTGCAACAGCTACTACAATTGTCTTTGTGCTGCCCGCTCCTTCCCCTCGCCACCCATTCATTAGCTAAATATTAACATATTTGCCTAGGCGGCACATAATTCAGGCCGCAGTTTAGGCGGCTCAGCCAACTCTTTTCTTCCAGCCGCCCCCACCCCGCACTTGACTGTGGCACATTCTTTGGGACAGCCCGTAAATTATGTCGCATTACTCCGCTGCCCCCTTTTTGGCGTTCTCTGCGTTTTTTGTGTCCATTTTATTTGCCAGTTTTTCACGCCATTTCCCGGGCCGCCTTCTTCGCTGTCACAACATAAATCAGTCGCTCTCCCCCCCCGCCTGCGATTTTCGCCATCAGCCGTTTTATGCTCATTACATAATTAAGTTGTGCTGTTTTTAATATTTTCTAATTAAAAATTTATCAACATTCTTTTACGATGCGCAACAAAAGTGCGAAATGACTTTGTTTTATGCCTACTAAACTCAACTCTGTCACTTTTCGCTTCTCATTGCAGCTGAGTGAGATTTTTTATTGAGGCGCTCTTCAAATCGAAAGGCATAAAACGAACGCAAAACGCTAAGGAGAATCACAACGGAATGGAAAAAATGGTGAGTTCATTTACATGAATTTACAAGAAGTGCTGGAAAATCGTGTGCTAGTCGCTGCTAATCTTAATTAAAACAAGGCGAGTGGCGAGTGGCAGCGAGCAGTTTGCCAATCTGCCGTCATAATCAGTCTGTCGTGTGCAATTTCGCTGCGCTTCGTGTTCGTAGAGCAACAACTTGACCTTAGCCAAGTCAGTCGCTCTTGCTGCCCCTCTGGCTACTTCATTGCGCTTGCTTTGCCACAGACACAGAGAGAGAGGGAGCGCGCTTTTGTAGTTGGCGAAGCTGGTGGAAAAAAACGACTGACCCGGTGCAATTGACCATGCTGAGGCTAAGTCACAGTCACAGCCACAGCCACAGTTGCAGTTGTTGCTGGGAGTCGTCGTCAGATACGTTTCAACGCCAATTTCGCTCTTCAAAATGTGGCATCCTTCGGCCGGGGCTCTTGCAACTGTTTGTTGCCGTGGGCGCTGCATCTCAGACGCGACGCGATGCGATGCGATGCGACGCGACTTGTTGCCCCATTGTTGCTTACCCTTTGCACAACGGCCAAAGAAAACAACTAAACCAAAACTCTAGTCAACCCAGCTGCGAAATACCCGTCAGCAGTGGCAACAAGTAATAACTATTTATTGAGGAATATTTATGCAATGATTAGCATTAGTTAGTGCTCAGTTGTAGACTGTTTTCGAGTGCATAAACCAACTTGAAGCCATTGAAGTATATATATTTATTATGTGCAAAAAAGTTGTATATACAAATATTATATTTATTAAGCAATTCCTTTGAATAGTAGCAACATTAGTCAGTGCTTAGTTCCTTTTCTGCCTCAAGGATTGAGTAGACAGTTTCGAGTGCATAAACCAACTTGAACCCATAGAAGTTTAATAGCTATCAAGTGAATAAATATTCTATAAGACCTTTGCCTTTCTTTGTATAACTATTCATTAAGCAATTTCTATCAAAATGTTAGCATTAGTTATTGCTCAATTCTTTTGCACTTTTGCGAGGAATACAGAAAACAATTTTCAAGCTTGTAAACCAATTTGAAGCCATAGAAGTTGTATCAGACGAATAGTATAACTATTTTGTTAAGCAATTTATATTTAATGCTTAACATTACTAAGTGCTCAGTTCCGTGCCACTTTTTAAGGGATTAAGAAAACAGTTTTCAACTTAAATTTATAGAAGTTTTATGGCTAACAAGCAAATGCATATTCTATAAGGCCATTGTCTTTCTTAGTATTACTATTTATTAAGGAAGTTATACTAAGTACTTACATTAGTTGGTGCTCAGTTCTGTTTCAGTTTTTTAAGGGATAAAGGAAACAGTTTTCAAGTTGAAACCATAGAAGTATTATTGCTAACAAGCATATACAAAGTTTATAAGACTCGCATTTCTTAGGAATTTATACACAATTCATTATAACTCCTTTCTTAAGGAATTTATACAAAATACTAACATTAGTTAGTGCTCAGTTGTGTTTAACTTGTATGAAGGATTAAGAAAACAGTTTTCGAGCGTATAAGCGAAGTTGAGTGTGTGGAAGCCATGGAAGTATTATCGCCATCAAGCGAATAAATATTCTATAAGGCCATGGTCTTGCTTCTGCCTCAGCCTGCAATATTAATGGCAACTGGGCCCTAAATCATGCTGCCCCTTCTGCGCGCTCGGTGAGCGTGTATAAATACGTCCTACAAAACATTCACACACACACACACACACACACACACACACAGACACAGACACACACATGCAGCGTCAAGTCGGGACTCTGAGACTCGGTCTGGGCTGGGCTTCAGTCAGTCTGCTGCAGCAAGCATATCTCTTGCCACTTTAACGTTAACGAGCTGTTGACTTCTTTCTGCTCGCCGACAGCTGAGTGGAGTGCAGAGGCATTCACAACTCCTCTCTCGCTCACCTCTGGCTCCATCTGGCATCTGTTCTGCTCTGCTCTGCTTTTTGCTCTGCCTGTGCAGCATCTTCATCACTTAGCGCGTCTGTGCTTTAATGTTTTGCTTTCGCATGCAAAATATCCTTCAACTGCCGCTCTCCCCAATCTCAATCTAGTTAGCCGCTGTTGTGGCTCATTTGTTATGCGCGACGCTATCGAAATGTTCTCGTAATTAAACATGAAAATATTTCCATAAATGCGTCGCAGCCGATCATCTCCAACTGGCACCCGAAACGCGCATTGATTTCTCGAAAACCCAAAACCCAAAAACAAAAAATAAATACAATAATTAATTAAATATGCCAAACATGCCGCGCCGTTCAATTCTCAGTACACAACCCAGAGAAACGCTCAGCATGTGGCGCTGTAGCTGTTTTCTGACAGCCGTTTGGATTTACAGTTAATTGAATTATAATTGTGTGTGCCTAACCCCCTCCCACTCCCCTTTGCGATCCGTGGCACTCTTCAAATTGATCACGATCCATGTCGAGCAGTCAATCAATGCTCAAAACAGTTTTTCCATATTTTGTGTCTGTGTTTATTTATGCGCCGAATGGGTTCGGCCTTTAATTGGAAATGCCACTGTAGTAGTGGGGCGAATGGGCGCGGCATGTGGGAGTGGTGGCATGACGCGGACAGATGCCAAAAAATGAGATGAAATATGCGATGCAAAGAACTTGCTACCATCACCCATACCACACGTTGTACGCGCTTTCTTTTGGGCCAGTTGTAAAAGCAGGGATTCCCTTTGTATTTTAAATATAAATCTCACTTAATCTCCGGAGATGATGAGCAGCTCTATCCAATAACAACGACTGTGCGTCTGTTTCACTTTTAATTTATGCTTCCATAAAACACAATTATAAAGACTTCAGCTATTTTTACGTCTCTGCCTAAAAATTGTATGACATTTCGAAATCAGAATGAAAATGCAAATTAAATGACAGCGTTTTGGGTTGCGCTCAAAAAATGTGCACAATTAAACTTTATAAAGTTATAGGGAACGAAAAAGTCGTCTGCAAACACAGCTAATGAAGCTGTCATAAAGATTAGTGAGTGCGAAGAGTTTTATGAAAATATATGTACTACTCTATTCAACACTAATGTGGCGAGTAGGTGTACGATACGATGGAGAACAGAGCCACATAATGCTAATCATTAATTAGATCTACATGCGTTATACAATTAAATGAGACTGTTTTCGGTTAATAGTATTTTTTGGGCACAATTCCATGGAAGTAGAGCGGCCAGAATGTTTCCCACGAGATGCAACATTGCCACAGCACAGAATAGAGGAGCTGCTGGGAAGCAAAGCCCAGAGCACAGAGCACAGAGTGTCATGTCTCGCAGTTGCCATTACATCATTTAATGTCTTATATGACATCTGGTACGCCCATTACCTGACATTAATTGACAATGTGCGACGGCAGTAAAAAGCCCGGCACTGCCAACTTTATGGCTAATATAAAAAAGTGTCGAAAGTTGGCAAAGAGTCGACTCGACGCGACTCGAGTAGACAGCAGCAGCAGCACAGCACACGATGACGCATAAAAGTTGCCTCAAGTTCCTTAAACCAATAGAGCAAGACATCAAGCCGGCAACTCATAAGTGTCTGTATGTGTGTGCGTATGTGTGTGAGCCAAGATTCGCACTGCCAAAATGTCTAACTCCGCCTTCTTCCCTCTAGCGCTCGCACTCTGGCGAGCTGCCATAAAAACTGTCGCCGTTTTGCGTAGTCTGCTTTTGGGCTCATGAAAGCCACGCAGACTGGCGACATCGCCTCAACGTTTGCTAATAACTCGACAGTGTCTGCAGTCTGTATGCGGTCGCCTGTCAAGGCTTAGGCTCGTGCTCATCGTACCTTTCTGCCAGCTACTTGCTGCACGCTTCAATTGAAACGCCTCGACGGCGTCAATCTAAATAGAAGCTAGGCAAAGAAGTCGTGCCCGCCGGCGCACGTAAAGGGAGGTGTGTGTTGAGGGGGAGGGGAGGTGGCACCACCCGTCGCGTCAACTGTTGTGTGCATCATCATCCAACAACATTGAACATCCCTTGGTGCTGTTTCCGCCCAACAAATTGCTGATTGCTTTAGCTGTTGAAATGCGCTTGAAAAAATAAACCAAAACTCAAGGAAAACGCATAAATTATTTGCAGCGCGCTAGGCGAAGTGTGTGTGTGTGTGTGTGTGTGTGTGTGAGGCGGGCCGCGCGGGGGGTGTGAGCAAATTAAGGTGACCATATGTGGCCGCAGGGCAGACGCCCCCGATTGCGCGCATGTGTGTGTGTGTGTGTTGGTTGGTGCCTCATTTGAGCGAGTGAAGCAAGAAAAACAGTACATAAAATCAACAAACAGCCACGAAAAAGATGCGAGGAAGAAGCAACAAGAACAACATTTGAAATGCCACGGAATGAAATTCCAGCGTTTGCTTTCGTGTTTCAAATAAACTTCGAAATGCATAAATAGTTTACAACAATAACAAGCAGCCAACAGCCAACAGCAGCAGCAGCAGCATGAAGAACAACAGGAACAAGTGCGTTGATTGCCGGCAGCCTGCACTTTCCAAAGTATAACAATGCAGAAGAAGCGTGGGCTGCCAGCTCACCCAGCCTCCACTCTCGTGCCGCGCGCCGCGTGCCACGGCTATTTTAAAGAACTCTCGCCTCGTCTGCCACTGCAGCCGGATGATGCCAAGAGTTCATTGCACACAAGCACACGTCCCCCCACCTCTCTCTCGCTCTATCTGTGTGTCTTGCTCTAGCAGTTGGCTGCTCATTTAACGCATCGATGGGAGCACGTCTGGCCATTTTGCAATTGGCAATTCGCACAACTGCAGACCCCAAAAAAGCCAGCACTATTTGCAGTCTTCGTCGTTTTGGTATTTTGGTATTCTGGTATTTAGTATGCAAGATGCGCAGCAGCAATATGCGCATGTTATCGATAACGAGCTCAATTATCGTCTCAATATTAAACCAGCGCTGCTGCTCAAGCCCGCAGCTCTTATCGATAATTAGCGCTGTCAACTGCAGTCGAGTGGGCCACACTGAAGTTAAGCAACAACGAAAAGCTCAAGTTACAGTTGCTTTTGCGTTTGCTTTTGCGCATTTACGGCGTGTGTGTTCTACGGTTTAGTTTGCAGAACTGTCGTCGCGTTTTCAATTAACATATTTTTAAATGCAGCATATGCATGGCTGCATGTCTGCCTTGCAGGAGACTGACACACAGCTGCTTTCTCTAGAGTTTCACAGTGTTTTTTTTATTTTTACAATGTACTCAAAGCAATTTCATACATAAAATTGGCGGAACCAACTTGAACTGTGCTGCTGCTGCTGCTGCTGCAACGCGTCTCGGCAGGAGTTTGGTCTGCTGAAGAACCTGCGCATAATTTTTTTGATTGACAAGCGCCCAGGCAAGAGCCAAGCAGAGACCCAACACACAAGGCAATGCCATGTCTGTTGTTATTGTTGTTGTTGCTGTTGTTGGTTGAGGACAACAACAAAATATGTAAAAAGATATAAAAATAGAAGCAGGCATGAAGGTAGAACTCGAAAAACGAAGTTTCCACTGGCCCATTAGCATTTCTGCCACATATGGCAGGCAAATGGAGGAACCCAATGAAACACACAATGCAGGCAACAAGACAGCAGGCAGCAGGCAGACAGACAACGACCACGACCGCCACAACGGGCAACTGCGGGCGGGCTGGCGGCAGGAGCGGGGGCACCGGCTATAGCTGGTAGGTTGGGCTTGGGCCGGGGCTTGGTGGCAATGACAACAGCGGACGTACTGCGTTTTTTTTATACGACTTTTTCGTAGGCGTAACATGTGTGGCATAAACAAAGCCCAAAAAGACACCAGACACCAGATACCAGATACTTGAGACTCTCGCACGCCAATGCCAATACACACACACAAACACACACACGCACACACACACAGGAAGGCGTGAAACTGTTGATAGCACTAGTCACTAGTCTATTGCACTTTTTTCTTTATGGGCTGCAATAAAAATATTTACGATGCCATAGCGCCAAATATGTAAGAGCCAATTCTAACGGGCAGCTGGCCATAAAGCAAAGCCAAGTCAACAAAATGATGCAGTCTCCAAATTGCTGGAGCACTGGAACAATTTACGAGTTTGGCTTTTCCAAATTATAATTTCGATCTTTTTTCCTTTCCTTTCCTTTCCCTTCGCTTCGTTTTGTTTATTTCTTTTACTCTTTTTTTTGTTGACGAGCATTGTTAAAATATGAATGTTGTTAACGAGCTCTATGCAAGCAAATTCTGCTGGCGAAGCAAGAACTGGGAAATAAAATATGTTTAGTGCCAGCGTAAAAACTGTTATAACAACGCTAGATTTTTCAAATGGCAATTGCTTAATCGCTGAGTGAACGTTTAAGGATGCAGGCAGAAAAGGAATTGGCATAATAAATGTGCTGCATTTCATTAATTGTAGCTAGTAAAATATAGTTTACATACAGCTGGTGACAAGGTTCAAAGGAAATCAGTCGAGTGACTTGAACTACAAATAATGATGTAATATGAATAAACCGCTACATTTGGGGCCCGACATTTCTGGAGTAACACGAAAAACACTCACGAGTGATAACAGCCAGCAGAGCGAGTCGCTTATCAGCACAACCCACGGCTAACTTGACCCGTGAGCTCTTCAGCTAGCTGTTTGTGCGGGCCTTTATGAGGTTAGTAAATTTCGAGCGTTTCGTATTAAAAGTGACAGTTCTGTGATATGCTCAACGACAACTGCCGGAGTACAAAGTTCAGTCCGGCAGACTTCTGGGTGCTTCAGATGCGTTTCGTTGATCGTCAATGGCTTGTCGAGCACTTTCCCCAATAGAAAATGCTGTCGACGTCGGCGTCGGCGATTTCACTTTGATTTGGGCGCGGGAAACCGCGGAGCGATAAGCGAACGATTTATTTATGATTTCTGGTTCGATTTGTGGCTTGGGCTGCTGCTTTCATAAATTTAAATTTGCTTCTTATACTGTGTGTGCTGTTGTGGCCCTCGCTTCAATTAAGCAATTGTTATAAATTGTTTCGATGCTCGGCACCGACCATATCGAATACACTTGATATTGAGTGATATATGGACGTGTGTTGGTTTCTTATCGATAAGATTGCCACTGTGTCGACCCGGTCCAAAACACAGCTAAACAGCCGCTCCCAGTTGTTTGTTTGTTTTTGTTTGTTTGTTTTTTTTCTCGGACTGGCTAAGAAATTAGTCAAACTTGAAGCGCATGCATGCAAATTATTGTTATGGGCAATTTGGCCATTAGCCACAGCGCCATAAATTATAAACGAGATGCCTCATTGAAATTCCCCTCTAGCCAAAAGCCAGAACAGTCCAACAAAATAGTCGAGAGAGAGACAGAGAGGGAGATAGGGGGGGAGACAAGCGCCTCGAACATCGGCAATATTTATATGGATGGGAGTAAAATAATTTGTGGTATTTGGTAATTTGTGAGCGGCCATTGGTTATGCATTCGGATTAGCTAATGTTTATAGCACTTCGAGCGCATTAAATTATTGAAAAACGCTGAAATTTATTTGAGACTGCTCTGCAAGCAGTCGAGAGTATCAAGGAGACGGACGACTGACTGAAAGCAGCTCGTGAAACACGACACGAAATTTACGCAACTAATTGATTTTGATATTTATTTAAGATTTTGAGCAACACACACACACACACACAGTCAAGAAAAACAAATGCTGCAGCAGCAGCGGAGGCAACGAGAAAAACAACAGGAATGCCATTAAAAGCCATTAACTGAAAACTTAAACGCATGCCAGAGACAGCCAGCCGAGTTAGAGCAAAGAGGGGTGGAAATGCGCGGCCGCGCGGGGCGACGGGGAGGGGGAGGCGACGGGGAGGGGGCCGCGTGTTTATCGCTCGACGTCGAGTCGCACGCATGCCAACAAATAAACCACGCTAGAAATGCCATTAAATACAAGAAAATAATACAAAGCAAGCCAACAGAAGCAACAGCAACAGCAACAATAACGTGTATATATAAAAATCAATGCCAGGAAGCCACCCACCCAGCGAGCAGCGAGCGCAGGCCGCAGGGCGTATGCGTAATATTACAGCACTGAAAGAAAATGCGATGCCAGCACAGCACAGAGAGATACAACGTGTAGTGTGCGTGTGTGTGCGGGATAGTCAGCTTATTTTTACAGAAAAGCGGCGACAAATTTATGGCATTGAAATACAAAGCAGACATCGAGACGTCAAAATCTGCTCCCAGCCAAGCCAAGAAAACAACAGCAGTCGAATCAATGTTGAGCTGCAGAGAATTTTAGCTATTTGCTGTGCAAATAAATAAAGCACTGTTGACCACTAAAAAGTGGGATTTATGAGCCGCAAGAAAGTATTCGGCAGCCGAGTGTGTTTGTTTGCATTGCATGCAAATGCACAAATTAAATGCTTAGCGCCCGCAACAATGTTGCTGGCAACAATGTGGCTGGTGGCGTTTGTTTCACTTGGCCGCAAATTAGCCATAAATTAGGTAAAATATCCAAGCAATTAATGCGACAATGCAAGCGAAAACAAATAAGCGAAGCGCACAGAAACAAAGCAAAAACCCTACGATTTGATCGGCGGGAAACAAGTCGGATGGAGACGGAGTCGCCCTAAAACAAGCAATTAAGCAGCCAGGAGCTGGACAAATATTGTTGGGACTAAGTCTCCCCTTCTGACAGACCATTAATTATCCATGTCAGCGACATTTTGTCACATAGACAAGCAGGAACGATGATGACGACAACGACGACAACGACGACAACGACGACAACGACGACATCCTCGCTGCGTATTTGTGTGAGCATGTTGCAGATATATTTCACTTAATTTCCAGACACACGAGGAAGCATTAATTAATACGTGTGTGCACAACACGTGTGGCACTAAAAATTGTTGTCGTCTACTGAGGCGACATCCGAAGTCGTTCATCTTGTGGCATGCAACGCACATTTGACCACAGGTCGTTTGTTTCACGCATTCAAAGAGCCATAAAAAATTGTGTTTATGGCCGGAATTCTTGAGGCAGCCTCGTAAAAGCAGCAGCAGCAGCAATTCCTTTTTTCTATGTCAATGTCAAGACGCAATCGAATGTTGCCACTTTAATTGCCATAAAACCCAGGTTGCCGCGTGCAACGCGTTGCATTGCAGCGAACGTCAACGAGTTGCAGGCCGCAATTGCTGCAACGACATTGCCACGAAATTTAATGGGCCGTCGCAATGCATTTACGACTCAGTTATGACACCACAAATCTATATGTAAAAAATGAATAAAAAATATTATTAGAAGGCCGGAGAAGCAAATTAACCATAAAACCGAGTCGATTATTAAACGCCATAAATGTAAATCATGCAAGAATACAAATGCTCGCACCGCCGCTTCAAATGGCAATAAACATTTTGTGGCTGTTGAAAATATAATAATCGTCATAATAATAACAATAATATGAACAGCATGTGTATATAAATTCTAAATAATAAATAAGGCCAAATTGGTCGTCAGCAAGTCGTTAAAAATTCGGCGGGGGAAATAAACAATAATAAATTTCACAATATTTATTTCTAATTTTTATATTAATCGAATTGCTGTGCTTCGTTCGCCGCCAGCCACGAGCTGCGTCGTAAAAACGCGGCAACAATTTCTGTTTGCTGCCACACCGCACCACCGCACCGCACATCCGTCTGCCACTCAAGAGGTCATCAAATTTATGTGTTCATGCTGACACTTTCCTAATTTACGACCTTATAAAACCCCGGCAGGCTCCCAGCTCACCTCGCCAGCGACATCATCAACAGAAATTGCTGTGCGTTTCCCTCTGTCATTGTGCAAGAATGCAAAGCCAATTCCTTTTTAATTGTTTTTCCTGTGTCCCGGAAAAGTATGCTATGCCCAAAACGAGCGGGGGGCGGCGTCATGAAATGCATTTGCCAGGCAAGTCCGGAAGCGCACAGAGCCCAACTGTCAAAATAAAAACGCCTGCTCATCCAGCAGAAATTTCGAAATGAAAAATAAATCTGCACAGTCGACAGTCGAGGGAAGTCGAGGAAGGACACCCACACACACACTGCCACATGTTTTGCCTTTTTAGCGAGGCGACACTTGACACTCTTTTGTATTTAGTCGAGCCGGCGACGTGGCACATCCCTTCGCCAACTAGGAGCAACCCTGCAGCACCACATGCTTAAACGTTGCAGCTGCACTCGCTTCGTTATTAGCAAAATTTAGCATGGCAGCAGAACGGCAGCCAAACGACAAAGTCAAGGAAATCGGAAATTTAATTTTATTTTCATGTTTTGTGTCCTGCACTCGTCAGCAACCCCCGCCAGCCAGCCAGCCAGCTTGTCCGAAAAGAGAGAAACACTCAACGCCTGTCACTTTGTCCTTTTTTCTGCGGTGTCATTTAGCCCAGCGAAACGAACAGTTTGTGCAAAAAATTTAATAATAGAAAACACTCTCGGAGCTCGAAAAGTGGAACGACAGCAGCGGCAGCTGAAATCAACCCCCTCAAGGGAAGCGAAGCTTCTTTGTCGTAAGGGTAAAACACAAAACAAAAAATACGTTGAGCAGTAGCATTGCTGTCACATTTGTTAGTATTATTATTTATGTTGCTTTCCCGTGGTCTATTGCAAATCGTTCAGCATTTGCCGGTTTCCGTAACCTACTCAGCATTATCTGCTTTTTGGGCGTGTAATTTATGCATTTGCCTCATTACATAATTCATCACAACGCAACAAAAGCCTCAAATGCGATCCCCAGAGAGAGATAGACGGCGAAAAAAGAAGAGAAACGAGCGCTGCAATCATCATAATCAGGCAAAGCCAAAGCTCAATGGGCTTTATGCCCAAGCAGACGACGGCGGCCAAAGAGAGCCAGAAAGAGAACGGACAATCCTTCTGTCCACTTAATTAAAATTTAATTGTAAAGCGCACAAGAACAAGGGCAGCAACAACAACAACAGCAGACGCAGCAACTATGGATGCCAAAGAGCATTTAATGATAGCCAGCGTTACAGTTCTGCAAGCTGCCGTCGGGGGGCGCCACACACACACATACACACATACAATTTGCATGCATATCGCACAAAGCAACAAAAGCGACAACAAACACACAAAAACATCAAAGCGAAATGCTAAAGGGCTCCAGGGCTGCAACGCACCAGGGACGAGGGGCACTCGAAACTGCAAAAAAAAAACTCGACAACAACAACTACAAAAAATGTTGCTCCTAAGCAGAGCTGAAAAGTAGCAAAAGTGTATCCTGGCTGGCGCCCTCTAGCGGACCCGCTCGCGACAAAAATGCGCATTTAAATGTCAATGATTTTAATGGGCGGACGCGTAAAAATCTTGAGCCAGTTTTGTTTATTACGTCGTCGTTGTCGTTGTCGTTGTCGCTGTCGTTGTCAAAGCTGCAACTGAAGCGCCCCTCTGCGCGCTCCCTCGTACATAAACTGTCGAACCCCCACAGGACTCGCTATGCCAGCTGTGGCTGTGTTGCACACTGTATTTGTTGCTCCAACTGCGTTTTGTAAGGTCATGGAACTTGTCTGCATTGACTTTGCGGCCTGCCAGCAGCGAGGGGAGCGCAGTGAGGGGGGAGACGGCAGCGTGGCACAGGTCGACTGCCGGGAAAAAGTTTTTCATTTTTCATTGCCCCGCTTGACTCGTCGACTTCGTTGTTGTTGTTGTTGTTGGCTGGCAGCAAGTCGACAAACTGTTTTCATTTTGCGCCGCTACGCCTTTTTTGATGCCGCCGACAGTTTGCTGCCTCCCTCGCTTACCTGCTGCAGTTGCTCCTGCTACCCTTTTGTTCCTTTGGCTGCGAGTTTTTCAATTGATTTTCGCGGTTTTGCTTCTGCAGCGGCAGCGGCAGCAACATCAACAGCAACAGCCAAGGCCAACTCTACGTCATCTGTTTTTTTTTTTGCTCAACTCTTCTCCGATTTTTTTCGGGCACTATTGCACCTAGCTATGTGTGTTGCACCTGTACTCCGTGTTGTTGCTGCTCCTGCTGCTTCAACGCTTCTTTGTGTGCAGCGATCCATAGAAAAGTTTAAGTGCTCTGTGGTTTGCAAGTTTTTCCGTTGCTCCTCCTTAATCGGGCATTCAGCGAGCTCTTTTCACCGACGTTTTGATTGATTGCCGCTATTGAAACAGACGATAAGTTATCGATTAACGAGACTCTTTGCAATGTCAGAGTCTCTAACTAAAGTTGATGACGAGTCGATTGTCAGCCCTAATTGCTCATTGTGACTTCCATTTATCGAGCAATTACCATGCTGCTGCTTACATTTCGATAACTGATAACTGCCCGATAATTATGAGTCGCAATGGCTACACTTCCACATTTAGGCAAACATCAACTGTACGTCTTCTGCTACCTGTTGTCCGTCTGCCTGCCCCTGCCCCTGCCCCTGTCTCTGCCTCTGCGTCGTCGTTAGTCTGTTTTGCTTTGTGACTTGTTTTCGCAGTCGTCGCCTTTGCCTTGTTTGTTTAATTAAAACAGCCAGCGCTGTAGTTGTCGCTTCTCTGGCTGCCTGTTTGCCAACTTTGGTCACAGCTTCCGCCGTCTGCAACGACGATGCAAGACGATGCTTGGCCTGGCTTCGCTTGCCTTGCAATGGCCTCTTTAGTGCATTGAAGCGCAGCCATTCACCAATATCTCCAACTTTGCTGCGACACGCACGTTCGCTCGCACGCACACATCCCATCCCATCCCATCTCATCGTATTCCATTCCATTCCAGCGCGCAACGCGCATCGAGCAATCGGCGCAACGATCTCTCTTTACAGCGAGATCTCTCCCCACACTTGGCCAAGTCAAGTCTTGGGTAAACATGGCTCTGTCGCTCGGTCGGGGTTCGAGAGCTTGTGCAAACATCGTTGAGACTTGTTGGCAGCGTGATTTTGTATAAATTCTAGACTCAATTTCTTGCTGGTCTCTCTCTGTCTCTCTCTCTGCATGATTTGCAAAATGAATCCAATGCAATGCCCCGCAACTTGACTCACGACTCGCAGTCGACTCGAGTCTAGACTCTTGAGTATGTGGGGCTTAGTTTTGCCGTTTGCCTGGTAGTAATAATTTGTTACTTGTAACGAGCTGCTTCGACCTGCACGCTTGTTAACAATTAAATAAACAATATGAGTCGCATTTTTAGACGAGAAACAACAAATCACTAAATAAACATGCCATATGCCCATGCCAGACAGCCGGAAAGACGGACGAGTGGCGATCGGGGCCAAGACAAACACAAACATACAAACATAAACACACACACACACATGTACATGGACATGTACATGTATAATTTGCTACCACTTTCCACGGACCTCGGCTGGACGACGGCGAGGCACTTGAGACATTTTTTGTTTTCTCTCTCCTCCTTCTTGGCACTCGCTCTGTCTCTCTCTATTAAAAGCAATATTTATGCATTTTCTCTATAGCTGCGAACGAGGCACGTTTGCTATTATTTCCAAGCCATTTCCCATGAACACATGTGCGAGTCGAAGTTGAAGTTGCCGTCGAGTACTTATTAGTTGGCTAAGGTTGGCAACCAATAACAGGGTGATTGCGACGGAACCGCAGCCAATACTCCATATCCAATACTCGATACCAAATGGCAATCCTAATGTATGCCTTCTATGCTACTCGATACCGTAGTCAGCAATAGCAACAGCAGCAGCAGTCATAATAAGGGCGTGTTGTTGTTGTTGTTTTTAGGCCATCCCATCACAAGTGTTTTGCTACCTCACACACATTCAAACAGACATATGAACATGTAATCATGGATATTGTATATGTGAGTGTGTGTGGATGCACATATGTGGGCATGGCTATGCTTTTGTCCATCCTGCATTTCTCATCACACTTCTCATCCATTTTGGTCACGTTTTCTATTTAATTGTGAAAGTACAAACACCCATGCATGCTACATGCTCACATGTTAGTTTTATAATTACACAGCCACACACGGGAAGCGTTGAAACGAAATCACTCAGAATCTGTTGCTGTTGCTTCGTTTCGTTCATTTAGTTGAAAGCTTAAATTATCGCCTTAGCGAGCGAACGGCACTTTTCGTTCACTTTGCATTGCAGTTCACGTGTATCCTATGTTCGTTCATTTAGTTCAAAGCTTAAATTATCGCCTTAGCGAGCGAACGGAACTTTACGTTCACTTTGCATTGCAGTTTACGCTTATCCAATGTTCGTTCATTTAGTTCAAAGCTTAATTTATCGTGCCAGCGATCGCTCCAAATAGGCGATAGACAAAAGCGACACTGTAATCGATAGCTTAGCAAACGCGTTGCATTATTCCCACGACCATATCTCGATATTGAATTTCAACGTTTATTTGTTGTACAGTTGTGAAGGGGGGCGGCGCACAAAATAACAACAACTACAGCACTTGGCATTTGCCCGTTTTGGCAGCGTTATTTACTTAATTATTTTCAAGTGCTTGGCAAACAATTTTAACACGAAAAATGTTTCAGGCAGGCAACAACAACAGGAGCAGCAGCACAGAAGCCGCCCCCAAAAAGGCTCTTGAGCGACACGAGCAAAGTTTCGTGACTGGGGGTTGGTTGATGTGTCGCCCAAATGTTATTAATTAAAATGTCATTCATTTAAAAAGTAAAGCGACAAAGGACGCCAAACTAACTACGCAGACTATTCTGCAGCTGGCGTTGACAGTTTTGCTCTGTTGCTTTTAAGACTTTTGCGACTGTGCGACACGAAATTCGCTCCATGTTCTTGTGTTTTTGGACCACACGCAGCTGCCGCTGCTGTTGCTGCTGATGCTGATGCAGGAGGTGCCCGCAAAAGCCACAAATATGTATGTCATTTGACACTTGCTACTTGTGTAATATGTACGAGACAATACATATGTATGTATTTTGTACTCTGCTGGTTGAGGCTGCTTAAACGCCCTTCACTTTTGGCTCCCACTTGACGCCACGCCCCGCTTGACCAGCTGTCAATTTTCGCCCGAGTTCTCACTGCATTTTTGCTGGGCGACCACAGAATGCTTGTGCATGATATTGACATCGATATCCACAGAGCTGACACAGTTTCCAAAGATGTCTCACGTCAGGTGGCAACGCTGGTCACGCAACGCTGCGCGCCCGTCTCTCAGCGCTGCAATTGGACGTCTTCGCAGTGCCGTCAAGTGAGCAATTGTCTTGAATTAATTTCTGCTTCATCACACGCCCCATCAGCAAACAGCAGCACACTCACACACACACACACACAGCTGCCCCGGGGCCCTTCGGTGGTCTGTGCCCTGCTGAGCAAACACTTTGATCAAGCCCATCAAGCAGCTTCCACCAGCAGACGGCGTCAAATTTAATAAAAATCACTGATTTTGATTGATGTGCTCTTGGCTATGGCCCATTGCCCATTGCCCACTGTCCATTGCCCACTTTCCATTGCCCGTTGTCGGTTGCCAGTTGCCCGTTGCCCAGTCAGCAAATATTGGCGGAAGGGTAGAGACATGTGACACTTCGATGTCGCCCAAGTGTCGCTCCAATTGAAACAAATGAAGCGCACACAACAGGAAAGAGCAGTTGCAACTTGTCAACGCCCCATCCACAGCACTTACAGCTCCTCCACCAAGTGCAGCTTCGCGTTTCCCAATTTTGAAATTCAGTTCAATTTCGGCGCTGCTTAGGCTAAGATCTACTTTTTTGTTAGCTCCCCCATTGTAATCGTAATTTTCTGCTTTCTCTCTTTGCAGCTAGGCCACGCCGATTGTCAAGCGTTGACAATTTGACGCTGATATCCTTGGACACACAATTCACTTTCCTCGAACGCGAGTGAAGCGTGCGAGTGACAAAGAGCTAGAGACAGAGACAGAGAGAGAGCGCTAACGACTCGCGAGTTGAACGCTCAACTCACACACACACACACACCCACACACACTCATACAAAAGCTAATTGCTACGCACAAAATGCAACAGAAAATGAATCTGGCAACGCTGGTGGCGCTGCTGCTGCTGCTACTGGCCAACAGGCGGAGCCACGCACTCGCCGACAGCACACAGCACATGGGAGGCGGCGGCATGGGCATGGGCATGGGCTCACACTCAATGGAGGTGAGCCCGGCGCCGGGCTACGGCGTGCCCGCCATCCCCAAGGACCCGAACTCGCGCTGCGAGGAGATCACGATACCCATGTGCCGCGGCATCGGCTACAACATGACCTCGTTCCCCAACGAGATGAACCACGAGACCCAGGACGAGGCCGGCCTGGAGGTGCACCAGTTCTGGCCGCTGGTCGAGATCAAGTGCTCGCCGGACCTCAAGTTCTTCCTCTGCAGCATGTACACGCCCATCTGCCTCGAGGACTACCACAAGCCGCTGCCCGTCTGCCGCAGCGTCTGCGAGCGCGCTCGCTCCGGCTGCGCCCCGATCATGCAGCAGTACAGCTTCGAGTGGCCCGAGCGCATGGCCTGCGAGCACCTCCCCCTGCACGGCGATACCGACAACCTGTGCATGGAGCAGCCCTCGTACACCGAGGGCAGCGGCACCAGCGGCGGCAGCGGCGGCGGCTCCGGCAGTGGCGGCTCCGGCTCCGGGTCCAGCTCCGGGTCGGGCGGCAAGCGCAAGCAGGGCGGCAGCGCGGCGGGCGGCTCGTCGACGGCGAACAAGTGCAAGGGCAAGAATTCAAAAAACTGCCAAAATCCCCTAGGAGAAAGGGCAAACGGAAAGGAGTGCACCTGCTCGTGCCGGTCGCCGCTCATCGTCCTGGGGAAGGAGCAGCTGATGCAGCAGTCGCCCATGCTGCACCACCACCACTGGTACATGAACCTGACTGTGCAGCGAATCGCCAACGTACCAAACTGCGCCATACCCTGCAAGGGGCCGTTCTTCACAAACGACGAAAAGGACTTCGCCGGCCTGTGGATCGCACTGTGGTCGGGCCTGTGCTTCTGCAGCACCCTCATGACCCTAACCACGTTCATCATCGACACCGAAAGGTTTAAGTACCCCGAGCGACCGATCGTCTTCCTCTCCGCCTGCTACTTCATGGTCGCCGTCGGCTATCTGTCGCGCAACTTCCTGCAGAACGAGGAGATCGCCTGCGACGGGCGGCTGCTGCGCGAGAGCTCGACGGGACCGCACTCGTGCACGCTGGTCTTCCTGCTCACCTACTTCTTCGGCATGGCCTCGTCCATCTGGTGGGTGATACTCAGCTTCACCTGGTTCCTCGCCGCCGGCCTCAAGTGGGGCAACGAGGCGATCACCAAGCACTCGCAGTACTTCCATCTGGCCGCCTGGCTCATACCCACCGTCCAGTCGGTGGCCGTGCTGCTGTTGTCCGCCGTCGACGGCGATCCCATACTGGGCATCTGCTACGTGGGCAACCTCAATCCCGATCACCTGAAGACGTTCGTGCTGGCGCCGCTGTTCGTCTACCTGGTCATCGGCACGACCTTCCTCATGGCCGGCTTCGTGTCGCTCTTCCGCATCCGGTCGGTCATCAAGCAGCAGGGCGGCGTCGGCGCCGGCGTCAAGGCCGACAAGCTGGAGAAGCTGATGATACGCATCGGCATCTTCTCCGTGCTCTACACGGTGCCCGCCACCATCGTCATCGGCTGCTACCTCTACGAGGCCGCCTACTTCGAGGACTGGGTGCGTGCGCTCGCCTGCCCCTGCGCCCAGGTGAAGGGGCCGGGCAAGAAGCCGCTCTACTCGGTGCTCATGCTCAAGTACTTCATGGCCCTGGCCGTGGGCATCACGTCCGGCGTGTGGATCTGGTCGGGCAAGACGCTGGAGAGCTGGCGTCGCTTCTGGCGGCGTCTGTTCGGCGCGCCCGATCGCACCGGCGCCAACCAGGCGCTGATCAAGCAGCGACCGCCCATACCGCATCCGTATGCGGGCTCCGGCATGGGCATGCCGGTGGGCTCGGCGGCGGGCTCGCTGCTGGCCACGCCCTACACGCAGGCGGGCGGTGCGTCGGTGGCGTCGACCAGCCACCACCATCTGCACCACCACGTTCTCAAGCAGCCGGCGGCCAGTCACGTATGACATGGAGAGTCGGGAGGAGCATCAACCATGGGCGGCGGCAGCGTGCTGGGTGGCCACGGCACACTCATGAGCACGGCGGGCATGAGCAATAGCACGGTCGGTGGTGGCGGTATGTCTGGCATGGGAGCTCCTCCTGGCAGCCTGTTGCAGCAACAGCAACAGCAACACCAGCAGCAACAGCAGCAGCAGCAGCAGCAAGGCGGCGTGGGCGCCAACGGCGTCGGCGCGCCCGGCAATGTTTACGGCAATGTGAATGTCAACGGTGGCGGCGTGGCCGGTGTGGGCGTGGGTGTTGGTGGCGCCGGCGTCGGCGGTGGGCAAAGCACAGCGCCCGGTTCGGTTATCGATTCGCGAGCTGTATCCGTGGTGGTTACTCTGCCCGGCGGGCCGGGCTCCCAGCATCCGGGGCAGGCGTTGAGCGACTACGGTCCCATATAGTTAATGGTACGCCCGGACACCGCGCACTGGGTCTCGACGAGCAGCTTCAGCCAGCTCTAAGATCGAACTCTCCCCCCCCACAGCACTAACTCCTCCCTCGCGTTCGCCCTCAACTGCTTTCAGAGGTTTTAGCCATATTAATTTTTTGTAGCCGTAGTTTGTTTACAGAGTTTCAACTAATTGCGTAACATTCTAGTCGAGAGAACGATGAGACCTCTGAACGCAAATGCTTGAGCAGGCGAAAGACAGGGAGTGAGAGAGAGAGGGAGAGTGAGAGAGCGAAGAAGTTGCCGTTAGCCAGGCGCGTTTGTTCTGCAGCCCCCCCGCATCGAAAGCATCTGTTCTTTTTTGGTTCTTCCCATTAGTTTCTTCAACGAAATAGACTGAGCAAACAAAACGATACATACAATACACACATAACGAATAGGAATCGCGAAGAAGAGAACAACAGAAGAAGAGCGAGAGCCGAGAGAGCAACTCTGCCCACACTGCCAAGTCAGAGCCACGAGCCATATTTCGAAATTACAAGTAACTTTTAATCAAACAACCTAAACTATTAACCTTAACCTAAACCTAAAGCTAAACCTTAAACATAGAGAGAGAGAGGATGGATACACACACAGCAAGCAACAAAGCACACATTTCGAATTCGCGTAGGAAAGTACGTTTAGCCAGGGTTGTCGCAGTATCAGAATGAGAGCGCACAGTGTTGCAACAAAACAAACCATTTGTAAATTATTTAATCTAACTTAAGGCATTATCCAGCACTATTTTTTGTACATATTTTCAAATTGCTCTTAGTTCGTAAACGACTTTTTTTATAACTTACAATCCTAAACTAAACTAAAAACTACAACTAAACTAAACAAAAACAAATAGAAGTACGCGGGCAACACACGTAATTTGCATTTTAGCGTCACAGGCAGCGCTGCATTTAAGCTCAACAATTGAATTTAATTTCTACGAAAATTCCCCAAAACACGAAAACACGAAACACAACAAACACACAATCCAATTCGAAACTGAAAGTGTATGGATGAAGATTTTGCCAAGTTCAGCTGCAGCCAAACGCAGGGCATTTTTGCATTTATGAAGCAAAGGAAAATTGTATAAAGTAAACATTTATAAAATAGTATTAAATATATGTAATGTTAGTTGTAAACGAAACCCCCCAAAAACAAAACAAAAACAAACAAAAAAAAACAACAACAACAAACGAAAAATATCTTTCACGCATTAAAAACTATTGTATTTTTATTTAATATATGCATTTATTTATATATATTGATATATATAGATACGATGATGTACGGAAAAGCGACAATTTAACTGTTGGCATTTTGAAACCAATTTCACATACGAAAGAAAACAAATAGAAAGCAAAACAATTATATAATAAATTATATAATATAACGTAGAAACTATGTGTGTAATGTTTTAGCAACTATAACTATTTCTATAAACAAAAACAAACAAAAAAAAACTGAAAACATGAAAAATTGTAATAAAAATTATTTAAAAAGAAAAATTTATCTTTTGAGTTTTTCATTTTTCATTTCTTTCTTTTCATATCCACAACCGTAAGTTTATTATTTCAGTGTAATTTTGAGAAATATTTTAACAAGGATGTTTGCTTGCTTTCCTCATTTATTATTTGTTCGATTTTTTTCGTTGAATTCTTAGCATTTACACGAGAACCCTCAACACTTATACGTATCATAAAAACGAAGCTCTCCAAGTTAAGCGAACAAAAGAACAAACGATAAGCAAAAACCAAAAAGTAAACATTAATTAGCAAATTTCTCTAAATGACGTACAATGTTTAATATACATACATATAATGAAAAGTAAAACAATAACAAATTACAAAATACGAACATACAAGATACGCGTACTATTCGATGTTGTTAATAAGCTTAATGAACAAATACCAAAACAAAACAAAAAAAAAAAGAAAACAAAACGTAAATACGAATATTGCTAGCCAGTAGCATTTAGTTTGCGAGGAATTTGTGCGAAATCTTAAAAGAATTTCTCACATTTCGGCGTTTACCTTTTAGTTTTGAGCGTAAATAGTGAACGCTTTTATCAAAAGTAAAATTAATAAATCATTATAAAGTAAAATATACTTATTAAAGGCTAAAGAGTGTAACGAATATACGTAAATGACAACCAGTCAAAAGGCAAATGTAAAAAAAAAACAAAAACGAAAACGAAAAGCAAAAAAATGAATATTCTTGAGCAATTTTACGTTGATTTTTTGTGATTGAAAATTAGTTTTCTAAATTGATGAAAAGTAAAAATGAATTGCAATTTGCGAATGTATACGATTTTTTAATTTTTTCCAACGAAAAAAGAAAATTAAAATTTATAAATATTAATAAAAATAACAATATTTCATAATGGATTTGGAATAGCTGGGTGATTGATGGATTGGTTCAAGTTACACTAAACCAGGAACTTGACGTCAAGCGTAGTTGTGAATTGTATTTTGTGAAATGTAATTTAAAAACCATAAATAATTATTGAATGCAAATGATGAATAAAGAAAAATCAAACAAATTATATATACAATGCATATTTATATATATTTAATGAGACGTAACGAGCGGCATTGAATACTTTAACAATACAAATAATGCAGACATTATTTTATTTACAAACGAAGTCACATTTTTAAAATCCAAATTAAATGCGATGCTGTAAATTGTGCACATTTCAATTGGCACTAAATTCGTTAAGAACAGCAACAATATCCACAACAATAAGAACATCAACAACAGCAGCAGCAGCAGCAGCAACCAAAATAAACCATCAACAGGAATGAATAAAAAAGCAAACAGAAACAAATAATATTAAATACATTTGTAATTGACAAAAGGAAACCATTTAAAATAAAATCTAACAACATAAAATATCGATTTTCGTCGAAGACTATTGCTGTGTGGGGTGAGGCTTAAATCGCCGACTAATGGGATGGTAAATGGCCTATTGAAGGCGATAATGTGCGGACCTAACATTTATTAGCTATCCTGAACAATAGAAAAACGATTTCTGTGCAAAATTAATGCTTTTTATGGAGACTTTGCTCTACTGCCAACAGTTCATTAGCCTTCAACTTTCGCTTGGATTCGACGGTCCCCAATTTAATGCATCCAGTTAATGTTCCACTTTGTGAAAATAAACTGACCTCCTGTTTGGCTTTAAACACTAAAAGATATTTTGTATATATAGTAGCCAGCTTGTCTCAAGAAATCCCTTGATCAACAGCAACAACACAACAACAATGGTTACAAAACCTATAACAATTGTAACAACAACACTAACAAACACTCTATATTAAATGCAGTAGTCCCTGTAGTAATAGACTAGATTAGTTGATTATTGTTCGCTTAGTATTTCATTTTATGAAGTGACACTCTTCAACGACTTGGCAACAGTAAGTGGTCAACAACTACAACAATCAGAACAACTTCAATAGCAACAATTGCAACAACCAGAACATTAATAGGATGTATGTGTGAAAACCCTTACAATCTGTCACGTAGACCAACAAAAATGACTAATTCATGGGGTGAAACACCAGGCAAACAGAAGTCAGTAGAAAGCTGTGCATTCCACACTTTAGTCTAATATGATCGCCTGGTTTGGCACCATACATTAGCTTTAGTTTCTTTGAAGGGTCCGGAAGAAACTGAGGAACACGTTGGCTGATGACTAACAATTTGGATTTATTTGGTGTTGCCTAAAAATGTATTCTATTGCTAGTTACTGGATGCAGATAACTATTTCAACAACACTTTTAGTAAGCTTCAACAGTTTTATTATATATTTGGATATTTTACAAGCGTTTCATTGTAAACATAAATATATTAAACATATTACACTACCATTACAATATTACAATTGTTGAATTTAGTGACTTTCTTATTTGTACGTAAACTCGTTTTTGGATGAATCGTTTACATGGAAGATCTTGATGCCATCTGTATACCAAAAATATTCCCATGACGTATCATATTCTCAAGCTATTGTGCTGCTTTATACGTTATCACACTCAGTTATATATATAAATATATATGTGTTATATATACTACTTATGGGTTTGACTTGTTATTGTGTTTATATAATATCCTGTGTTTCAATTGAAAATCTAGCTTTGGACTCAGCAAAAGCTGCCAGTCACGCGTCTCGTCATTGTAGATTGGAAAAATGGACTTGCTAGGCAAACTGGCAGTAGATTTTCGATAGTTGGCATTGTACGTACATAAATTGGAGGTCCTCGTTTCAAGCTCATGACCAGTAGTAAACTTTGGTTACAAAAAATTGGTAAAATCAATATACAACAAGCTAACAACAATCATGACTAAGCTTATAAGGCATAAAAACAAATTTCAATGGCTCATCAATAACGATCACTTCATAATACTCGATAGGCTTGTGTAGCCGCTGGCGCCTTGAGCAGGCTCCGCTCGTCGTCTACAACAGTGACAGCAGCAAATGCTTTTCATCACGTCCAGGAAACTGGTCTGCTCAAAGTCGTCCAGATCGTTCATAAATACACCAGAGCTGATGTCCTCGGCGGTTCGTGTGCCCACAAAGGCTTTGAGATCGGAGATTGGGAATCCATCCTTATAGTACTTCTTAATCGTATCGTATGCATCCATAATAACCGCAATAAACAGCGATAGCACCACATAGATGTATAGCGATATGAACGAGTACAAGTAGATCTGACAGAACCACCACAGCCATGTCGCTTTGTTCGAGAGCGTCGCAAAGGTCGCAAACATGTCATCGCCGTTGATCAGCGAAAATAGGCACTCTGAGGTGGTGGCCAGTGAACGGAACTTCATGTGATAAGGTCCCAGTATGAGCCAGCCACAAAATACGAATCCGGCATAGATCAGCAGGGCAGCAATTAAAAAGCGAAGTATTTTCGGCGCCGCTTTCTTCAGCGTGAGTATTACAACATTGTAGGTCTTGAAGAAACCCAAGTAGCGCAGTACTCCAAACCATACCAGCATGTTGCCAATGCCCAAGAATAAGGAGCATGTATCCCATTGATCCACAACCATATAACGTCCCTCGATTTGCTCTTTGAGCGCAGAGCCAATAATTAGTAGCACATCGTTAAAGATGATCATAATATACCTACAAAAAATAATGAATCAATATGGAATTCAATTTTCAAATCGTAAACGTTTTACAAACCAAAAGTTGACGAACTCCAGGCGGCCATCGAAGCTCAGTTCCTTGCCAAAGTGCGAACGGAAGAAATTTATTGTCGTACATCGCAGTAAATAGGCTCGCCAAAGAGCGCGAGTGCAAAGTGCAAAGGATAAAGCGCAGGTCAGCAGCACAAATATGTTCAGTATACTCCTGAGTATGGCATCAAAGCGAGCCTCCGATATGAAATCCGTATTGCCCTTGCACTTCAAACGTGTTGCTTCCGCATCCAGCGAAAGCAACATTTGTCCATCATGATCTCGATTGTTAAAGAGTATTGATACATCAAATTTAAAGCAGTCCGGGGCAGACAAAGCGCCTCCATTTGCTTTAAAATTGACAGTCTTGATCTTAAATGTCAACTCGGCTGTCACAAGCGAAGCAAAATTGACTTCCACTCCGCGTTCTTCCAGATATTTTTCCACGCCAATGCTAGACACGTTTTGTGGTAATTTCTCGCACAGCTTTTCGATATGCGGATCAAAGATATACGACTCATTGAAGCCAAAAATAGTTCCCTCCCGATAATTCCACAGACAGAGCGTCAATGGCGGCATCGTATTGTTCGCGGTCGGATAATAATATGGCCCAATGGAACGACTCATGTTGTCGTATCCCCAAACCGCATATTGCACAGTGTTGAAGAACTCGGACTTTTCGTACAGGGCAAATGGTCCCACAGCTGGTGGATAGCTCTCAACTTCTCGCGAAGAATCCCATCCTTTCAGAAACAAATGTGAAAACGCAATACGATTATCCCAGGTGTAGTTGATATGATTGTACCGTGAATGGGCAAACAAACATAGCTGCATCGTCACCAGAACAATCTTGACAATCTGTAAATACGAAAGCAAATTAGTCGCTTGAATAAAGTGCAAATAATTCCAAAGAATTCAGATATCAAATTGATAAGTTTTTGTTAGCCGAATCATGTTCTGTAAAAAAGTCCCGCCACTTTGTCACCAATTGTACTCTGATGCCAAAAACCATATACATACATATTGATAATTTCTTAATAAAGACTATAAACGCTTTCTAGAAATACGCTAAAATGCTTGACTGTATTGCCAGTTACGTCATGCTGTCTTATCTTCTGTAGTACTTGTTATACTTGTATGTATGCTCTAGTTTGGCTTTGAACTTGTGCAACTGACAACAACGCAGACGCTAACTATTATTAATCATGTCCACACAACTCGAAAAAATCCCCAATTAAGCTTCGTATTTATCATTGTGAATAATTTCTTTAAAAAGTATTGTGTAAAACCATAAAAGCTGCACTACGTAGTTTAGATTGTGATTACAATGTGATTTTAGTTGCCCTTGTTCAAACTAAAAACTACAACCTGAACGCTATGCGGTTGTTGAGGTCTGCCTAATTGTCCCACTTAGATGACGTTACGTTCTTGAATCAGTCGCTAAACACTAAGCAAATAACTCAACTCAAGCACATTAATTACAACGAAAAAAGCATACAAAACAATATTCGGGCATTGTTCGTTTCAAAGATGTATCACACAATCAACAGACAAACAGTTATTATTCGGCCCCTTGTTTTGGGTATCAATTCGAATCACGTGACACGACGCGAGACAATTGAAAGCTCAACAGATGAGCAACTTAGTGATGTGCACCAATACATGCGCATATGCACTTAGATATGCTGTGCTCAATTTACCTGCACCACAAATTTGTAGGGGAACTTGCGACGAGCCTGCCACTTCTCGATGGGATTCATAAAGAAGAACTGCAGCTTGCGACGCATTCGCTCTTCATTGTAGGATGCTGCCGAGGACGTAGGCGCTGGAAACTCCGGTTGCTCCACATGACCTTGTGGCGACATCGATGTGCTTGCTGCTGTCACTGTCACCACTGGCGTCGATTGCTGTTCCATGCGACGTCTTAGTATCTTGGTGTTCACATACTCCTCATCACTTTCGCAGCGAGAGTTCTCTCCGCTGCTAGGTGTATGTGGATGGTTTTGGGCAGCTTCATAGCTGTCAGTACGGCGCTTAACGGCTGGAGCTGCAGAAGCAGCTCCAACGCCGTAATTTTGCATTTCAATGTATTGCACTGGCTGCGTCTCGAGGTCGCAGGGCGCTGCGTTGTTGTCTTGGTGTAGAGATTTTCTTTTGCTGTGATTTGTCCAACATGCAAAAGAAATTCCACACACGCGCAACAGGCAAACGAATCTGGGGTATATATAGAATTCTTAGGTGGCGCTTGCGACGTCTTTCGACCGAAATTATCATAAATACTGCCCAAAATAATAATAGACGTACGCGAATTGCTTTGTTTGCGTAAAAACTGTATCGATATCTGCAAAATCATCGATAAGCTCAAGTTGCGCATTTTACCATACGATATTTATTGTATAAACTTTATCGATATTTCAATTAATTAGTCGTATATATTTATTTACTTTTTGAATTCATAAATAAATAAAAAAAAATCGCTGTTTCCACATTTTAATCTTGATTTAGTATTTATTAGCTGAATGTATTTTATTTGGTTTTTATGTTTTCTGCAAACATAATTGGCTATCGAATATTCATAATATCGAACAACCGCCACACCCCATTAATGATATTGATAACATTTCATATCAATAAAAAATTTAAAAAGAGATTCGAATTCAAAATAATTCACACAAGTTTGTTACATGCTTTATTGTTCTTAAATCAAAAATAAATAAACTTACAACTAGATATTACATCTAAGCAAATAAATATATTAAATTTAAAGCTGATATTTAAGAACATGATCCTTTACTCTTTATGGACACCTCTGAAATGATTGCAAAAAAATAATAATTATAAATATATATATATATATATAACAAAAATTTCCTTGACAGACAAAACATACCAATATTCAAACAAGATGAATAGCATTCCAGCTGTGTTTCGCCAGTGTACATATAGCCATCTGAACCACAGACTATTTCATCATTTTCATCGTAGACATTGGCACAAATTTTTTCGCAATAAGCTTCCTTATCCTTTTCGACCTCAGCTGGATCAGCCGGAACAACCGCAGGCTCCGAATGCGGCTGCACTTCGATATTCTGAAAAAGAAAAAATATTGTACAATCAAGGTAAATAAAGTAAACAGTTAATTGTCGGAAAAGTGGAGAAAGCAATGATAAATGAGATCACCCAAAATTAAAGTGGTTTCAATGGCATTAAACTTATATAGCATTTGGTTAATTTAAAACTGATTAAGATCTTTAAATTACTTCACGCAGTCCTCATCAAAAACAAGATCGTACCAAGACCATAATAAATAAGAAAACGATATTGAGGCCGACTCACATACGATAATTGAGCGGTTTTTGGCATTTCTTAAGAGTGGAAAGTTGCTGCGTTCTTCAGACTTTGAAGTTGCTTTTGTGGTCGAAGATTTATCTGGTAATTTGATACACAGTGTTATCGATCTTATTTACATTATAATTGATACACGCGATGCCATTTGAACTCTTTTTATCATCTAGCGACAGTTCAAACAAAACCAGACCATTAGTAAATGTTCAGATCCAAACAACCATGAATAATTTCTTGGGTGTGGTAACAAAAGAGTAAAAGAATACACGCATGAATGCTGTGGTCAACTATGTTATACCCGGTAATACATCTAAAGAATACCTAATGAGTATAATCAAATTTAACTTTACGACAGTAACGTATTTTTGAATCACTTTGCAAAATTATTATCTTATCGTGCTGAAAGTTTCAAAGTTGAAAAAGAATTCGTCACTCTCTTATTTTGTCGAATCCCACTCTTATCTACTATTGTATTTCTATACTTTCTGAAATATTGGGTATCGTATTTAGCGATCTTTCTGCTGAAGATACGTCACAACTTACCTTATTGGCGTATTCACTAGTATCCTTAGAGCTGACTGGAACTTCCTGCACTGGCTTAAGGTTCTCAATGATTGGTGCTGCGCTGACTGTGGGTATATGTGGAGTAGAGGGGTGTGTTTCGTAGTAGAACTTTTGACCCTGCGGCGCATTCGTATAGCTGGCCGAGCCTTTAATGGCATCATGTTCAGTAAACTCGAAACGCAGTGGTTCTGGCTTTTCTGTCTTATGCCAAACATGGCTGTAGGTTACAGGTGGTGTTTGAGCTTGAGGTTGAGGTGCAGGTTGAGGTTGAGTTGGCTTCGAGGCTAATGAAGTAGATAAGATGTGCTTCACCGATTTATTGCCATCCGATTTAACGACAAATGAATTCTGACCCGCCTGATAGCTGCCGCGCACAACAGCCGAGTTGGCAGGAGCAGGATCCTGCTGGTAGAAGAGATCGGCAACACGCAAAGGCTTATTGTAGCTGGATGAGGCACTCGTGTCTGCCACGTGATGCAGTGGAGCTTGTGCTTGCGGCTCCTTTTGAATCAATTTCTGCTGCTGATGTTGATACTTGATCTGGTCGCGCTCCACATCGAGTTGTTTGTAATTGGGTTCGTGGCGGGGCAGGAAATACTCGTTGGTGCCCATGAAATGCAGGTAATCCTCGGCTGCTTTGGTCAGCTTCTGCGGCACAACGGGCTGCGACTGTTGATAGTTTTGGCCAAAGTTGGCCGCGCTTTTACCCGCATTCTCAGCATCTTCATAGACTGCATATGTATTCTGAGCTTGACCGAATTGATTGTATTGCAGTGCTTGTTTAGTGGCAACATCAGCATAGACTTGTGCCTGTCCGAATGACTGTGCTTGTCCTTGGCCCAGTCCCAGACCTTGAACTTGCGGCTGACCGTGTCCTTGAGGTTGCCCCTGAACTTGCCCTTGTTTGTAGCCCAGATACTTGTTGGCCTCAACCGGAATTGCGTGCTGTTGAATGGGCGCGTATTGGGGGAATTTGTTGATCTCATTCTTTACTGCAACGCCATTGAAGTGAGGAGACGCCTTGAAGTTCTGTGTGTACTGATTGGAGTGATGATTGTATTGCTGAATCTCCTTCGGCCGATAGAACTGATTCTTGCCCACATCCAGCACAGCAGCATCCTTGGAATGCGCAAATCGTCCTCCTTGACCTCCTGGCCAATTGTTGTTGAATTCGCGTCGAATCAATTGCGGACCTGGCGGTGGCCTCCAGCCAACTGGCGGATGAATGTTCTCCACACTTGGACGCACGCGAGCGAACTGACCAGCAGGAGCCGTACGACGATTCTGATTGATGGTGGCAGGATCGGTTAGAAATCGCATAAGACGAGCACTGCGCGCCTCCGTCGCGGGACTCAATTCGAGGTCCAGGCCTTCCACCGACAGAAGAAGGCAGCCCAGGAAAAGTATCGCAGTCACAAGAGCTGGCATTTTACTTCTTCCGCTATTCCACATTGCAAGTATTTTTGGAGTCTGTTGAAAGTTGAGCTATTGAGAAACTGTTTCGCGACACGCGTGTCTTTCAGCTGCGACTGTCGATAAGCATTTAATTCCCCACTTGGCCACACAGCTGTCGCTTGATGGTTTGTCGTCAGTGTTCGGTCGCTTCGTTCTTCAAACTTTTACTTTACTTTTACCCACTACCAACAAAAAAAAATAAACAAATTCCAATTTTTGTAAATTTAACACACACACTCCGGAGCGTGCGCATTGGCAGCTTCTTTTGTTTCGAACTGGTTGTTCGTTAGATTGATCTCTCCGCGCGTATTGCGGTATCGGTTTATTTTATGATTTTTCTGAACCTGGTCTCTGGTCGGTCTGTCGTCTCTGGGTCAAATGCTGCGACTAACGTTCGTTCGCCTGCAGATTTCCTACAGAACAAAGCGCTTAAAGTTTGTTCATTGTTGTATTTGTGTTTGTGTGGTGCAGGTATGCAAGGAACCGGATTGATCAGTTCCCCACAGCTCAAGAAGCTCGCAGCACGACGAGCTCACTAAAATTGTGTTGCAGCCACGTCTTCAGCACCAACCATAAATCATGTCTCTAAATTTTCCCAACTCCAAGTTCATTTACAGCCGCCCATAGGCATCAGTTTCGTGATGAACTTTTAACTGATACGTGAATGAGCATACCGGAGTTGTCAGCTACGCGGTATTAGCACGTCGTTGCCACTGGGGCAGAGGCCTCAATCTTGTTTCAGCTTATCTCGTGGTGAGTGTCACATCTGTGTCTTTTGAAACCAGTTTCGAGATTTCTTTTGCGAACTTCTTGTACGAAACCTATGTAAAGCAAATGCACTCGCAATTCCTGGCAAATTGCTCTCTAATCGCAATCAGTCGAACAACTAATTTATTTATTGCGACAATAGGCCGTCGAAAGTTAAAGCTCACAGGGTATCGAGTGTTCGAGAACTTTCAATTGCTGGGAATGTTTAAGATCGAAGCTAACTAAGGCATGTAAGAAAGTTGCAGCAACGTGTGATCGACGGCGCGATATCCGACAAAAAAATTAAAATATAAATTAAAGTCGAGTTGGACAAACTTATTCTTTCGTCGAAATAAAATTTGTAAAAATGCAGTGTTTAAAACTTACTTTAAGATAAGCAAATTTGATATATCTAACTCTTTAAGTTTATATAATTTAGCCCATAAATAGCTTAACTTTTTCGTCACTATAATGATTATATTATACATTCATTAGACTTGCGGTAACAGATTGACTAGAAGGCAATATACCTGTCTATGTCCTCTGGCTACCGGGTGTAACTATTTTAATGCCCATGCAGCCGAATTGTAATACGCATGATAAAACTTTCACTGCTGCTTTTCGGTTTTGTTTTTGAATGATTCCAGTTATTGTTATTTAAATGATCGTAGCAGACAGTTAGACAAGCATAACTATTCATGAAATAATACTGTTACTTCAATAATATAGCCTGATGAAATAATTAAGATCTAACTTTCTGAGTTGATTTATTCAAGTTCAAAAGAAACCCAAAACATATGTAATTTCCGGCAATTAACCGATTGATTTTTATTTAGATATCTTTGTCGTTATTTATATTAGGATTTGTATACATTTTTAAAATAGGGTTGTTAGGGTTATATGCACGTACATAAGATATATAAGTCATTGTTCTTCCCTCAAGTCTTCTAGTTTTTCTTTAATTATCTCGTTTTGAGTTATCTCACTCGAGTTATTCCCCAGAACAATTACAATGTTCGTTGTATTAAGAACAGGAAAATCGGTTATTGTTTTCTATCAAATGAAAGAACAAAATACAGATTAATGTCATAGGCATGATTATTTCTACCTACTTACAGAGTGCACTCGACTATATGGAGTATCAGCACCTAGGCTGGTTGTAGTGACGCTGGAATGCCGAAAACTTCTCTGGTTCTTCATAAAACTGGACTGTTCACGCAGCAATCCATTGTTATAATATCCAACAAGCTTTTTGCCAAAAAGTATCTCCTTAAAGGCAACTCTATATCGTCGCGACATTATATTATACAAGATCGGGTTAACAGTGCTGTTAGAGATAGAATTAAAAAAATATATTTAACTTTAATGATTTCTTCTGATTCAAATTACCAAGAAATGTAGTACGCGAAACCCGCAATGGAAAACAACCATTCATTTATTTCCTGGTATTGTCGATTGTCTTTGGCATACAAATACCACATTCGTTGCAAATGAAATGGAAACCAACACACAAAAAAAGTGATAACAACAGCGGCTGCATTGGATAAAAGGAAAAATAACATAAGCAAAGATTTTATTTTGACATTTCCACTAAACGCTCACCCAACATTCGTATCACGGCTTTCTTCTTCTTCTGCGAAGTGCGAGATTCTCGGTTCCTTGAACCCTGCTGAACTCCTGCAAGCAAGCGTTACATTTAAATACTGTATAATTGAAAAATATGGAGTGATGGACTTACCTAATGCTTCTGTGGCTCTGCGTCGAATCTTAGCTCCCATGCGACCATACAGCAATATTATAAGTATCATGGGAATAATGAAAAATATGCTAATAGAAATCTCAAACAATGGAAACTTTTCGGGAAAACCGATTTCGATTGAACAGAATGCAGAGTCTTCTATGCGAGATCCATCTGTAAGTATTAGTGATTTATTTTTGTTTCCTAAAGAGATAAGCAATAGTAATCATACCAATTGGATAATCCAGATATTGAATTTGAGTCTTGACTCCAAATGGTATGGCAATTATAAAACTTACAATCCATAGGGCTGTAATTATCTTAACTGCCCGCTCAAGACCTGTCATGGTGTACAAGTGTAACGGATGGCAAATCGCCAAGAAACGCTCCATGGAAAAGGCCACAATTGTGAATACCGATGCGTAAGAGCACCTGGAATGGTATAATCCTAGTAAGATAGATAATTCATCTTGAAACAAATTGAAATCTCTTACGCCTCCGATATGAATGCTCGCAACTTGCAAAATGGTAAACCAAATAAATATGGATATTGATGCCAATAAAGAAATATCTCCGTGGGCAAACCTATCGAGTATATTAGATTGCCAAATAATTGTTAGTTCTGATGTCTGATAAAACGCACCTAGGAGCAGATAGATAAGATCCGATACAGCCAGACTAAAGAGGTAATAGTTAGTTGCCGTGTGCATGATTTCGTGCCTGATTATCACCATACAGAGTAGCACATTTCCCAATACGCCAGTCAAGAAAATACCTCCATAAATAATCGTTATCTGTAGAACAGCAATTTGCGGTATTCGAAAGTTAGTGTTAAATATAATAAATTGCTAATTTTAATTTCAAAAGTGATAAATGATCATAACAATTTTGATTTATTGATTAAAGTATTGAACAGTAACTAAACTACTAAATTTAAAAAATAAGCGAAAACCCATTTAAATTTCAGATCAAACATGATCGATATTGTTTTGTTTATTCATATAATATAGGATATTTAATCATTAAACTTACCATCAATGCCTTATGAAGTGGCATTGATTGTGGTCCAAGAATATACGCTGTGTATTCAACAGTCGTACAATTTATTTGAGGACATCCATTGTCATTATCGTAAGGTTCAGTTGTGGTTGACGTTGTGGCATCCGATGTAGCCAAAAATGTGCTTATATTTGTCGCAAGCCAAGTTGTCGATGCTTCTGTCATATTAAAAATGTCTTGAGAAACTGTGCTTTGAGAATTTTCCATTTTACGACAAATAAATTAAATAAAAAATGTATTTTTGCTATTTATAGGTAAAGATCACAGAGTAAACACAAGAAGCTTAGGAAATATTCAATCTACACATTCACTGCACACATATTGAAAGCTTTTCGAACAAATTGGCTACGGAATATCGAAAATAGAATTATTCAGAGAACGGAGAAAACTACGAGTACGCTATCGCGCGGTTTCAGTTACCGGCACGTAATAGCGCAATTCTTAGATGACCGCAGATTACTGTTCATACAAAATCATATCCAGATAAGAGTAAACAGTTTGCAAATATGTACTTTTCTTCTTACTATGCGCCAAGGCGGGTAATTAATCTTTCAAAATAAACCACATACGTACTTGCCCGCACACACCAACATTCATTTGAATAAGAAAGCCACCTAATTGATAACACATTACAATTTAACATTTAAATTAATTATATTTTATATTTAAAGTAAAGATTTCGAATACAAAAAAACAGAAAACAAAGTTGAATATGCTCAACAAAATCTGAACAATAGATGAGTAGCTTGTTATCAACTATTTTTTACAATATAATCGTACCAATAAACAAATCAATAATTACACTTGGAACTTTTTAAATATTTGTTGTCTTCAAACATACATATAAAAGTACTTTTGCGCAGACAATATAATTAAAGCTTGTAAATAAATAAGTAAAAAGGTAAACATTTTAATTGATTAGATAAAATCCATCTTATGCAAATAGCAGCAGAAAGATAAATTCAACAAAGAGCCCGTCGTGCGACTCACAATGCTAATCACTTTATACTCGTACGAACATGGCATGTGGTTGGTGTAGCTTTTTATTTTCTTTTTTCCGCATTTTTAAGTTGTCTCACAACTTAATGAACGTACTCTATGCTGGTACTTTATGCAATTTCCATTACTATGTTATTTGAAAAGTGAAATTTATATAGCAATGCTTATTATGATATAATTATTACAAACAATGTTAGATAACGCAAAAAGTAGTAATTTATTATTTATAACGTGACTCACTAAATGTACTCAATTTCATTTAGCATACACAGAATTATTATGAATAAAATAAATTTTAAAAATGAATCAAAACAAATTGCCTTATCAGCACTTATGAATGATTTGGGATTTAATGCGTGCCAAAATTAAATTTAAATTATGACCGGTCGATTATTTCCATATCGATATATTTAAAATATGCACAGTTGCAGTGCTGATAATCGATATAATGGAGCGCAGTGACTCGTTACCCAGTGCTATCTGTGAACAATAGCAGATATATTACCATTACCCATCGCTAACTAGTACTACTCTTGTGTAACAAACAGAACAAAAAATAGTCCACAATTAGTTCTTAATCAAAATAATAGAAGTGCTTTGCAAATATGCAAGTGTGAATAGTGAGTGCACACCCAATGACCACAAGCATGGCCATGTAGATTTAAATATAACAAATAACCAAAAGGCCACTTCGACAAAGGCAAACAATAAATATCGATAAATCAGACAATTTGTTGGTGCGGGGACGGCTACATATGTGGCGGTATATTTTGTAAATTTTTGTTGTGAAATTTAATGAACGTGCCACAATTTCGATGTATTTGACACAAATTTTTTGCGCAAAACTCGCTGCGCTAGTGCTCAATTGACTAATGGGCTTGGCTCAGACATCTAACCGTGATTTCAGCTATGCAAGTTCGCTATGGTGGTTGTCCACGTCTATGACATCATAAGGCAATGCATACACTTTGTGCGACTGCGACACAAATATGTAATTTTCATGTTGTGACAGTTCGCAGGACAAATCAATTGGTTAGCCGAAGTGCAAAGGAATTGTAATTATTGGGTGTACTGCACTTAACATATGTGCGTACTCATGCATTGAAAGTATTTGCATGCGTGTGTGTGTGTGTGAATACATCAATAAGTACTCACGAATAAACGAACGTGTTTGTGTTAGTGAGCGATCGGATAAAAAACCAGAAGTGAGCAGAAGTAGGCGTAGTTTGGTGCAATTGGGATTTATGTGTGACTCATAATTAAGATACACCCTAAGAAACTAAAACCGACGACTGCATGACAGCTGTTTTGCAATCGAAACAGAGCAAAGTACATATGTACATATGTGTCATATGTATGTATTGCACATAGTACATACAAACCAACGTACACACATCTAGCTGCATATCTATGTGCTGCTAAGTGTATAGTATATGCAGTCCACATACATACATGCATAGCATATGTATATGTATGTATGTACATATGTTATTAGAGCACAGGCGCAGTGAAATATCAATAGTAAAAACTTGTAGGTTGTTTAGTGTGAGGCGATGTCATAACTTAAATAATGCACAACTAGACGATATACAAACATCGCCAGTGTATGTATGTTTATATATGCGAGGGAATTAAGCCTTTAAATGAAAGATAAATCGATTAGCGACAAGCGGGTGTTTGTTTGTTGATTTTGTTTGCTTGCTGAGATAAATACTCAATTGCCGACAAGAAATCAATATCACATATAGACGAGACAGACATACAAACGTATTGTAATACAATTATCTTTTGTCGGCAGATTCCAGCTACTTGGTTGCTTGAAAAAACTGCAAAATTGGACAAACCCTTTGCGACTTTGTACGACAAAGAGAAGTCGTACCCACGACGAACAGTATTCGGAAGAACAGCACCATCAGCGAAGATGGTACTACTTCCAGTACCACGCAACCTCAAAGGTGATTACGCATGCCATGTAAACAGAGAACAGGTCTTAACTCACAGTCTATTTGCGTTGCAGAAATAACTCAGATATTTCCGGCGAGGAACAAACAGTGCAAGCAGCTAAAATCCAAAAACAGGGACAGTGCGCTACTCCGAAAACTGCCTCCCCAGTTAGAAAAATCATCGCATCGACTGCTAAACTAAAAGACACACACAGCACAGCCGCACAGCAGCAGAAGAGCAACAGATATAATCGTCGTCGACAGGGATCTGCACCAGAGCCACACATCAGAAGCACCTGCACTCAACTACAGTCTTCTTCATCACATCACTCAGCAGTCGCACCCGCAGTGGATCCACTTGCCGCTTCACCATCACATAGCAAAGGTAATCTATTGAGTCGCTTACTGCGTCAGTTCTCGAGCAGCGCCATAACTGGCCGGCAAGCCAACAGTAGAGCCACCAAGGAGTTGCACGTTGAGTACGATAACCAGAACAACCAGCAGCATAACCAAGCGATTGAGTGCAATCTTAGCGAGTCGGTGACGTTAACCAATTTGTCCAACGTTGAGGGCCTCGTTGGCGTCGAGGCAACGGACTTGGCCGTTGCGACACAGAATGAGGCAACAATGGATGGTGAAGTGCAGCCGTCTGATGCAGTCAACAATAGCAAGAAGCCAGAAGACGCTGGTGTAGTAAACGCGGACAGCAGCAAAGCCAGCAAAGACATGCCAGCCAAGGCTGTGGTTGTGTCTCCGTCCCCATCCCCGGCTGCCGATGCCAGTGCCAATACCAATGCCAAGCCCAAGCAGAAGGAGACGAGGAAATCCTCGTCGGATACGGGCATTGAGCCAGTGCTGAAGCAGCACACAGCTTCAGGCACAGGGTCACAGTCCATGACGGGCCCGCTGCCCTTTAAGGCGCCCCATGGTAAGGGCGGCAAGACGGCCGGCAAGGGGACGGACAATTATGTGCAGACCATTCGTTTTGTGCGCAAGAATGTCGACCAATACAAGAGCAATGCGAATCCCCTGCAGTTCGAGGAACTGGAAACGGAATTCCCTCGCGACTACGATGACAACATTGAGATGTTGTCGCGCGAGGCGGAGCATTTGGAGGAGCAATTCCGCACGCCAACCCGCTCGAATACCACAGAAGCGGCCAACCATCAAGTGGCCGGCCTCATCGAGAACATCATCACGGAGGCGTCGCGCAGCGTGAAGACCGAAAAGACTCAGATTGATGTGCCATGCAAACCGGCGAACAAACAGTCGACGGGTGGCAAACGCGTTGGCTTCCAGGTCGAGGAGAAGGTCGACGCCGAGGGGCAACACGACGAAAGTCAGCCAAAGGATTTCCAGAATTTATCCAAGCAGGCCGAGAGTGGTGATGCCGTTTCCGGTGACTCATCGGCACCCGGCACCGAAACATCGGTGTCCCAGCAGCCATCATCAGCATCCACAGCGTCGGCCACGTCGTCGTTGACGTCGCTGACGAAGGATCGTAAAAGTGATGAGGACGATGATCCGGTGGCGATGTCGCCTTGCGGCCGTTTCTTTAAATACGACAAGGAAGTCGGTCGTGGTTCCTTTAAAACCGTGTATCGGGGCCTGGACACTCTAACCGGAGTGCCTGTGGCCTGGTGCGAGTTGCTCGTGAGTCACATCGAAAAAAGATTAATAATTCAACTTATCTAACAATTCATAATTTATGCAGGACAAGCAGGTGAAGAAGAGCGAACGCACCAGGTTCCGAGAAGAAGCGGATATGTTGAAGAAATTGCAGCATCCTAATATAGTGCGTTTCTATACATACTGGGAGTTTCCTATTGGACGCAAGAAGAATATAGTACTAGTCACCGAGCTAATGTTATCTGGTACTTTGAAGTCGTAAGTAGAGCAATTCACGTTTCCGGAATTGTGGAGTAATGTGCATTCATTTTACAGGTATCTGAAGCGATTCAAAAAAATACACCCAAAGGTATTGAAGTCATGGTGTCGTCAGATCTTGAAAGGTCTCAACTTCCTGCATACTCGTCAATTTCCTATAATTCATCGTGATTTGAAATGTGATAATATTTTTATAACTGGCACCACTGGTAGCGTTAAAATCGGTGACTTGGGACTGGCAACTCTGAAGAATCGGTCCCATGCTAAATCTGTGATTGGTACACCCGAATTTATGGCACCCGAGATGTACGAGGAGCACTATGATGAGTCCGTCGACGTGTATGCGTTCGGCATGTGCATGTTGGAGATGGCCATATCGGAATATCCATACAGCGAATGCAAGGGACCCGCCCAGATCTACAAGAAGGTCATCTCTGGCATCAAGCCAGCGGCCCTCTCCAAGGTCGAGGATCCCAATGTGCGGGACATTATCGAGCGCTGCATTGAGCTGAAGAAGGAGGATCGTCCCAGGTGCAACGAGCTGCTGGAATCCGAGTTTTTCGACGAAGACATTGGAATACGCGTGGAGCCGACGGCATCGGAACAGTTCCTTTCAGATCCCAGCATTAGCATCATTGAATTTCGACTGCGTTTTATGGACCCAAAGAAGCGCTCTTCTCGCCACAAGGAGAACGAAGCCATCCAGTTTGAGTACAACGTGCAACACGATGAGTACGAACAAATTGCCCAAGACATGATGAAGGAGAACATCATCTCCGAGGACGATTCGCGAGCCGTGGCTCGCCTGCTAAAGGTGCAAGTTGTGTCGCTGCTTAAGGAACGGGCCCAACGCCAAACTCAGATCAAGCTGCAGAATGAGAAGTCGCGACTGGAGAAGTTGGCGCTGCAAAAGCAACGCGAGAGCTTGCCCACCAATGTCGAAGAGGAGGACGACGAAGAGGAGGAGTCGGAGGACGAAGAAGATGGCGTTAAGTGGAATCAGCGACTCAAGTATGAAATACTAAACACTGACTCCGAGACCAGCCTGGTAACCTCCACGAACAGTGCCGATCCCCAGAATCTGGTGGCCAGATCAACGACTTCCATACAAAACGGCAATAATCCATTGCAACAGCAGCAGCAGATGCCACAGTTGGTGGCAGGACAGCAAAAGGTGATTGCAGCACCAGCAATTGCGCAAGTGCAGCAACATTCAACGACGGTTCACTACATACAGAACCCGCAGATGGCTTCATATCAAAATGCCGGCAACGCCATGCAGGACATTGCGAATGGGCATGGTCAGGTCATCTCGCCCACGGGCAACCAACAGCAGCAACAGCAACAGCAGGCTGTGCAGCAGCAGCCAGTTGTGCAACTACAGGCCGCACAGCAAGCAGCGCCACCAGCACAATTGCTAGCCCAACAGGTGCAGCCCGTTGTCGTTGCAGCCCATCCGCAGCAACAGCAACAACAGCAGCAACAGCATTTGGCCGAGCAGCAGAAGGTACAGCAAATACCCTTGCAGCAGCAACTGCAACAGCTAATGCACGCCAATTTGCCGGCCGCGGATCTGGTGCAGCAGCAACAACAGCAATACTACCAGCAACAGCTTGCACAGCAGCAACAACAGCAGCAGGCGTATGCTCTCCAGCAACAACAGCAAATGCAAACACTACCAATACAGCAGCAACAGCAGCTGCCAGCATCACAGCAACAGCAAATGCAGCATCAGTTGCCAGCACAGCAGCCCATTCCAAAGCAAGCTGTTCAACAGCAGCCCATGCAACAGCAAGCAATGCAGCAGCCACCAATGCAGCAGCAAACTATTCAGCAGCAAACTATTCAGCAACAACCCATTCAACAACAAGCAATTCAGCAGCAGCCCATTCAGCAACAACCCATGCAACAGCCCATGCAACAACAGCCCATACAGCAGCAACCTCTGCAACAACAGCCCATTCAACAACAACCATTGCAACAGCAACCTTTGCAACAACAAACTTTACAACAACAGCCCATTCAACAGCCCCTGCAGCAACAGAGCATTCAACAGCCAACTGCAACTCAGCAGCAGATGTTACAGCAACATCATTTGCAGCAGATGCAGCAGCAACAACAATTCGTGCAGCAACAGCAACAGTTCCTTCCTAATGCATTAACACAACCACACCAAATTCCCATTTCAACGCATAGCACACAAATGACGATGCAACCACTTGTTGCTAGTGCCCCACAGATAATGGCACAGCAGCAGCCGACGACAATGTTGATACAAGGACAAATGCAGGTGCCTGCATCTATGCATCAGCAATCGATGCCAGCCACATACAGTCAGGCTGCACAGCAGCAACAGCCTCAAATTGTGCAGCCGCTGGCGAATGTTGCAGATGTGCAGCAGCAGCAGCAGCAACAACAACAAGCTCAACAACTAGCCAACTATGCGAACGCCAACCAAATGCAGCAGCAATTCATACAAGCTCAGCAGCAGCAGCCACAACAGCAGCAACCGCAACAGATACCTTTAGAGCAACAGTTGCAGCAGTTGTTGCACAGCCAAACACAGGCGCAAATTGTGCAACAGCAACAGCAGCCACAGCCGCCGCTGCAGACAGAACAGCATGCTCAGCAAGCACAGCAACAGCAACTGCCTTGCAAAGTAGTTAATCAGCTACCAGCAACTGTGTCTGGTGTGGCACAAGAACATGTAGTTGCTGCCGTGCCAGCGAACTTCGAGGCTGCAACGGCAAGTGTCGAGCCAACAGCAGCTGCTGTCGATGCCGAAAAGCCACAGAAACAACAACAGCAGCAGCAACAAGCTGCTGGAGGACGCGTCCAAAAGCCGCGGCGCTCGAATCGCAGCGGCAACGAGCGCATACCAAAGCTAAGCGTGACCAGCGTGGATGAGGGCAGTGTCATCAACTGTCACATGGAGAATAAATTGAAGACCATAACATTCAAATTTGACATTAGCGACGTCAATCCCGTTGAAATTGCTAATAAATTGGTAAGCCATCAAATGCAATTGCAATTTAAATATTTTATGCTGACCAAATGAAAACGCTTTGCAGATTGCGCAAGATTTACTGTCGAATTGTCAAAGCACGGTGTTTGTGGAAATGATTAACGATATTGTGGAGCAGGTTAAGCAGAATCCGAATCAAATTCCAATCCCGACAACCTATCGCCGCAACATTGAGAAGGTACTTTCATTGCGCAATTTAATCTCAACTTTTATCTTTTTGCACCCTAAACAAAAAAGACAAAACAAAAGCCAAAGAAATTGAGAAACGGTTTCAAGATTGCAGCGGTTTCGGAAAACATTTACAGCCATTTTGAATACCATTGGAGCCATATATTTTGGAAAATACTTATTATGTTATTAATATTAATACTTGTATGAAATGGAGAGCAGATTCTGAGTGTTGATTGAAGGAGTATGAATTGGAAATACTACTATACACAATTTTTAACCTGATGATGATGATGATTATGTATGTTGTATATCTCTACTACTTATAATAAAACAGGTCCGTCACGCGTCTCTAACTCGACAGCGTTCCACATTTAGAACACATCAAAGACATAGATCTGTAAGTGTTAAGTGCACTGTTAAGGGCTTATCTTATCTTGTATTTACATATTCTACTTAATATACAACTACTACATACAATATACTCTACAACAACATAGTTTTAAAGCGATCTTTCTTTACTTAATAGGATTATCGTTTTCTCGTACTCAACGAACATTTCAAGTATTTGTTATATTGTTTGAAAATGCTGTATTTACATTTGTTTTGATTGCGTATTTAGGCAGCACACTTACACACCTACACGCAAGATATTGACAATTATATTGTATATTATATTATTACAAAATTCGATGGTAGGGAGTGCCTAATTGTTGCATAAGTTTCTTTTGATTTGAATTTTATGTTTTGAGTGGAATTTAGACACCGACTATGACTCTGTCCTTTTCTCCGTCCCGTTCTCCTCAACGAGCTCAATTGGCATTTAAATAATTTATTTCAAAATTGATTGAATCAACCACACAAACACTTGTTTTACTTTTTGGGCAGTAGCATTTTATATTGTCAATTGTATTTATCAGGATTAATGATACATATTACTGTTTATATTCCCTCGACAAACTCTTGTTTCTTTCATTTATATATACATATATATCTATATTTAATGCTTATGAGTACCTACAACACCTGCGCATTTTAACCGCGACAAACTCTAAAGAAACCAAAAAAAAAATCAAACAAAATGCAATGAAATAATTTGTTAGATTATAATTGATATCAAAATGTATTTCAACGCACAAATTATTTTAGCGGGATGAAACCGCCAGCGACATCACAAAGATGTTCGACTCGACAGCGCACAGCGCGGATGCAGCTGGAGGCGGAAGCGGAGGAGGAGGAGGAGGAGCCTCGGATGCAGCTGGATCCACGGATAAGTCAGAGAGCAGGGCACGCGAATCTTCCATCCAGAGCAATGCGGACCTGCACACTAACATTGCCACGCCACCCACAACCACTTCCACGATGTCATCGTCGTCGACCACATCCCGGGATGCCGGCAACAACAGCAATGACGTGACCATTGGCTCCGGCTCGGTCTCGCGCAAGACCAGCACCGCCTCGGAGTACACATCGCTGTCCATTGACTACATGCCGGACAGCGCCATCACGCCAACGGGCAACGACGCGTTTCATCCGCTGGATGGGTACTTGGATAAGCCGCATTCGGAGCAGAAGGCACGCAGCCTGGCCATAAGTCGCGTGCAGATGCTGCTGGAGTCGACGCGCAGCGAAGCGAAACCCAGAAGCTTGAATCTGCCACTGAATCGCCAATTGAAAATTGTCGAGGATCTGAAGCACACACGCAGCTTGGACGATTTGAGTGAAGTAAACATCACATTCGAGATGCCGCCCAGCAAGGTGGCAAAACAGTCGACGGATCCGACCAACGCCAATGCCGACAAGTCCAAAGAGAGTGGCGTGCAGCTGGGTGCAGTGCAGCCGCCAGGCGGCGGAGGAGGTGCCGCCAACACGCTCGAACAGCTGAAGATCGAGCTGGAGAACATAACACACGCGCACGCGTTCGCCTCCGCCGTGGTGGCCTCGATTGGAACGCGGCCAAGTACTTATCAAGCCTCGCCGGCGATTGCGTCGATGAAAGCGCTGTCGGCACAACAGCCGGCGCCGTCCTCCGACATTGTGGTTGGTAGTCAAATTCTAATTCCAATTCAAATACTTGTTATGTGTATTCGTATTCCTAATCGTAATCGTAATCGTAATCTCGTATCGTAAATTTATACTGTGTGTTTTATTTGGCGCTTTTGGTTCATATTTCTTTTGATTTTGATTTATCTAATTGTCGTATGTAGATTTGCGTATTAAGTGTTAAACGAAAAAGACATATACTAATACCGCTTACTGTTCTTGATTTGTTATTAATATTTGTACTTAATAGGATTACATTCTTCAAGTAGTTGAATCTGTGCAGCAAACTCAACAGATCCAGTAAACGATTAATATTTAATGTTGTAATGTTGAAGGCAATCTGGCCATAGTTTAACATCCGTCTACACTGGTTACGGTTGTAGTCTCCTAACAAATTACATACTAGTTTAACTTGGTCTGGCTCCACAGAACTAATATCGATCTCAACCGACTTATCTCCATTCACCGACTTGACGTTTTGGTTATAGTTACATTCGTAGTTGTAATCTTATTTGATTTTCGTACTAACGCTTTTTGTTTTTGGTCAGCTTTAACTGCTTCCATGTTGCCATCTGGTTTCCCCAGCCCATTTAGCGTTTATCTCTCATCCAATGCAAATATGTTTCTATGCGCAGGTTAACAAATCAAACAGCGTGGGAGGCGGCAGCGGATCGGCTGCCTCGTTTGGGCAGAATACACCCACCGCAGTGTTGAACTCGGCACGTGGCTCATCGGTGTACAACTCGAGGCGCACGTCGATCGACAACAGCATGGGATCCGATTTGCAGTTGCCTGCAACGAACCTCAACATCAACCACGAAGGCGTCGTCACGGCCAACGACACTGCGATTGAGGCCAGCGACAAGAAGCTGGCCAAGCAGGAGAGCCTCGACAAGGTGACGAGTGCGGGCAGCGAGTCCAGGAATCCAAGTAATGGCGCACTCAACCAGAACTCCATAGCGGATCTGGAGAAGAAATTGGCTGCATTGCGTCATGCTGACAACACCGAGGAGGTAAAGCTAATCTCTTCACAAATCAAAGTAAATTATAATTATTCAATTATTGCCTATGCAGCCAGCTGCAGCTGTTGCCGTGCCCGCGGCAAAGCCCTCGGAGGAATCTGTCAGCGTAAATGCTCGCAAAATCTCGCGGTTCAGTGTTAGTCGCGTGCAGGAACAAAAGACATCCACGGACGAGGCGCTGCACAATCAGTTGAAGATTGATCTGCAGATCGCTGGCCAGGGTCACAATTTCAATGCCAACTCTGTGCAGAACGGCAGCATGGTCAACACGCCCACGGAACTGATTAGTTCGCCCATACAGAACATGCCCTTGGCCATCAATGGCATCCAATTGATTTATCAGCAACAACAGTCCGTTCCAGCGGGCGTTAACGTGATGGTGCCTCAGAATCAGGCGTTGCCGAATGGTGCTGCCGCCCAGCAAGTGCAGCAGCAGCAGCATGCACAGCAGCAACAGCAGCAGCCGCAACAAATGCTGCCACAGCGCCATCCACAAATGGTGCCGCAGCAGCAGCCACAACCACAGCAAATACCCATGCAGCAAATGGTGCCACAGCAGCAGCCAGCGCAACTCATGCCTCAGCAACAGCAGCAGGCAACACAGCAACAACAGCAGCAGTCGATAATGCTGCAACAGCAACAGCAGCAAGCTGCACAGCAGTTTGCCATGTCCACATCACAGCAGCAACAGCCGCAGCAACAGCAGCCGCAGTACATGCAGGCGCAGCCAAATCAAATGCATCAGTTGACGCCACTCGTCATGGGCATGAATGTGGGTGTGGCACAACAAATGCAGCCACATCAATTGGCCGGCATGCCGACTCATCAGCAGCTGTTGCAGCAGCAACAGGGTCTGCAATTGCAGCCTCATCTGCAGCAGCAACAGGCGGGCGTCGCCACCATGTACAATCCGCAGCAACAGCCAAATTTTCAAGTGTCTGCAACGGGTCAGCTGCTGCAACAAGCGCCGCTGGTAGGCAGCCAGCAGCCAGCTCAACCCATGCAACATGTGCTACAGCCACTGTTCAATCCAGCTGTGGCAGAAGGTAAGTAACTCCCCAAAGATACCTTTTAAGTTATTTCAACAAAACACACATTCAATTGCAGTTGCCGAGGAGCCCGTGTCTTTGGCGGCCACGCATCCACACCTTTTGCCCAGCGATATTCAATCGGTAAGTGGCTACACTGGCTTACGTTGGAATTTAACTAAAGAGCCCTGCATGCATCCTTACAGGATATTAAGCATAATCTGGACTCGTTGGTGAATCAGTTGTGCAACACACGCTTGGGAACAAACCAGCACCAGCGACTGCTGCTTTTGCGTCAGCGACAACTCATCGAGGAGGACGAGCTGCGCCTGAAACATTATGTGGAATACGAAAAGTTCCAAAAGGCATTGCGCCAATGTAAGTTCACTTTGATTTTGAAATCAGAAATACCACTAATGGCGTGTGTTTCCTTCTCTGCGGACAGCTCTTAGCACAAATGCGCCAGCAACGACCGCGTATTATTCGCCAGCTGCTGCACCAGTTCAACCAAACTTGACAGCTCCAGCAGCACCAGCACCACCACCATCAAACAACACACCTGCCGGATCCGCAAATACATAAACGTTTACATTTTGAATCAATTTGATGTTGTCGCGCCGTAGTCGCAGCAACCGCAACCAATCGTATCCCCCCAATTTCATGACAAGTCATTTAAATATTGCTATCCCGAAATATGGTTCGGCAACTACCAAACTGCTATTGGGCACGATTGCGATTTCGAAAATTCTGGATCTGCCATTAGTTATTAAGTGCAAAGTTGTCGGATTGTGTGGGGAAAATTGTCTGTAAATATGTAGTCACACAGTTATTTTGATTTGATTTGCCATTGTTTCGCTTATTGTTTTAATTTTTGTTTTGATTTCTCCTCTTCTTCATATTCTTAATATGCAATGCTGTTTCCTCTCATTTGTTGTCAATCAAAATGAAGTTTCGGATTTTATTTAAGCAAATTGTAAATTTGATTAGCGCTAAAGTGTAAATAAATATTTCAATAATATCATGTACACTCATACATCAATATACATACTTATTACTATTATTATTATTATTATATATATACATACTATATATTTTAAACCATCAGTGATTTATGTTTTTGCGTAGTTATTAAATAAATAAACTTTTATTGAACATCAAGTGATAATATCAATAAAACGCGTCTTTCTCCAGAACCCCTTCAAAGGCAAGGATATGGAATTCAGACTAATATTTCTCAATACCTTTAATTTTATATAAATCTAGCACTGCCACTGCTGTCTTTTAATTTCTCTCGCTTTTTAAGAGACGGACTTTAGAATCATATTAACAACTACAGAAGCTCATCTAAAGCAATATGATAGTCAATTGGTTAGCTTTATAGCCTTTGCCAATTACTATAGTTTGCCCTTTTTATTTTGTTTTTTTTTTAAACGCTTTCTAAATTTTATGTTTATTTGCAAAATGTGTGTTGCATTCGTTCCCAAATTTCATTACTACCTTTCTGGAATGTGAATTACAAAAATATCCGACTGGCTGACACCGAATCCTTAGAGGATTACAACAATTTAACTAAAAGTTGGATAGTAACAGACTTAACTACAAATATGTATGAGCTCAGCTCGTTACCTTGGATGGTAACAAGTGTATAGAGCATTTATGTTTATGTAATATCAAACTCGAACAAAGAATGCAGATAAAAACTCAATATTAAAGAATTGAAAAACATTACTTCGTTCAAACTTTATCAATACATATGGGATTTATTTACTCGTAAATAATATAATGCAAACGTAAACAGTTTTAAAAAGAAACATTTGATTAACATACGGAGGATGGATCAAAAATTAATCAAAGAAATATTAACAAACATTTAAATGGAATGATCCACATATTCACATGTTACACTGTAACATCCATGGTATCCTTGATGGGGTTGCCCCATTCGCGGGCCATAATCATAATTTCGTTGCTCGATAGTTTGGGACCAATCAGGGGGTTCATTTGCGTCAAGTAACAGCAAAGCCAACTATAAAAGAAGACGATAAAAGTTACTGTTTGTCATACTGGTATATGTATGTGTGCGTGTGCATAAGTACGTGAGTACACATATCATGGCCACTAATACGATACTTACAACAGCCAACAGGTAACAGCAGTAAGCATAATGCAGCACTGGGTAACGCTAATAATAAATTAGAGATAATTAATGATCTATACTTTAAGCAAATAGAATTTTGCAAATAACTTACCCCCTGTTAGGGCCCCGAGCAAAGAAGGGGCATATTATACCAATGAATGCCCAAATGGCAGTGATAATAACGGGGGGCACGTAGGCTTCAACCATTTTAAGGCACTTTTTGTAGCTTATATGTAATACTGACGGTCTGCCGGGATCAGCAGGTTTATTTGATGGTTCGGAAACAGAAAATCGTTAATAAGTGATCACGAAGAAGGCACTTTTTCAATCAGTATGAATATCACATGACAGACATGGGACAAAAACATATGTTGACAGAGCTGCCAGACTTCGGAAGGGTGTGTTGTGTCAAGCTGGTTCTATTTCAAAGTGAACTAAATAATTGAACGTATTAAAATTTGTATTCGAAATCTGTAACCAAATTATACAAATTTAGCACAATAAGTATGCATAAAAGAAAAATCGGTGAGGCAAACACATAAATTAGAACAGTGACACCCTTATTGGCATTTATCGAACGCATATCGATATACAGAAAACAATCCATAAAATCGAAGTAGCCGAACAACTCTGTGTAGGTAGCTAGGAATTACAGTTCAGTGGCAAAGTGACAAGCAAAAATACAAAATGGTCCTGGAAAGTACTATGATATGGTAAATAAAGAAAGAAAAAGTTTATTAATTTGGCAATACTTATGGAATTCACCGACCATTCTTGTACAGTTTTGATAACAGCGATTACCAGCGCAATGGTGATTACTTTCCAACCCGTTTAAATGTTCAGAAAGATGGCATCAACTTGGTGTGTCTCACAAAACTTCGCTCCAATCCGGAAAATAATGTTGGTCTCATGACCCTATCTAAGTATGCAGGAAGTCTTGATATTTAGTACCTAATTAATAATAATTTCTGTTCAATGCAGCACCGTCGAAGTGCTGGCCACGCTGACCAGTGACGTGGGTCGCATATTTTCAAAGATGCACTTAATTCAGCCAAAAGGTGAAATTAATATGTTGACTGGTATTCGGATTGCTCACTTGGTGTTGAAGCATCGTCAAGGCAAGAACCATAAAATGCGTATAGTGGTATTCGTTGGCTCGCCCATCACCAACGAAGAAGGCGAACTTGTGAAGCAAGCCAAGCGTTTGAAGAAAGAAAAGGTTAATGTCGACATTGTCAGCTTTGGCGATCACGGCAACAATATTGAAACATTGACCGCTTTTATTAACGCTCTGAACGGCAAAGATGGCACCGGTTCGCACCTGGTTAGCGTTCCTCGTGGATCAGCACTGTCCGATGCCCTGTTGTCGTCGCCTATTATTCAGGGCGAGGACGGCATGGGTGCAGCTGGTTTGGGCGGAGCCGCCTTTGAATTTGGTGTCGATCCCAATGAGGATCCAGAGCTAGCTCTGGCTCTGCGCGTTTCTATGGAGGAGCAACGTCAACGTCAAGAGAGCGAGCAGCGTCGAGCTGGTGCCGACAACGCTGGATCAGGAACTGGCAAAGCTGCTGAATCTGCCTCTGGTGGAGCTGTTGTGGCCGGTGGAGAAACTGCAGCTGGCAGTGCGGGTGTCACTGTGCCCAGCTCCAATTCAGAGGAGGCAATGCTGCAACGCGCTTTGGCCTTGTCCACTGAAACACCCGAGGACAATTTGCCTGATTTTGCCAATATGACCGAAGAGGAGCAGATAGCCTTTGCCATGCAAATGTCCATGCAAGATGCGGCCGATGATAATGTAACACAGCAAGCGAAGCGCCCCAAAACCGATGACGCTGCTGCCCCGATGGATGTGGATGAGGATTACTCGGAGGTAATTGGCGATCCGGCGTTTTTGCAAAGTGTTCTTGAGAATCTTCCTGGTGTCGATCCACAATCGGAGGCAGTTCGTGATGCTGTTGGTTCTCTTAATAAGGACAAGGATAAGAACTCTGAAGCCAAGGATGACCAAAAGAAATGAATGATGAAAAGCTATATACAATTATACTATATATATTAAAAAATTTGCATTAATCCAGAAATCATAAGTGAACTAACATCTTGTAACACGATGTGCAGATTAAGTTCATGCTTCAAATAAAACCATTATATTATCACAGGGACAATTGCCTACTTCATTGTGACTAATTGCACCAATCACTTTTTGGGAAAACTTAACCCCTTGCGAGTAAAATACGTTTGACCGTAGTTGAATTAAATATGTATTTTAGTTACTTTGATTCTGTATTTGTAAGCAACATTTATCTACATTATTTTGCGAAATCTAAACGGTCGGGTGCTCCAAGTTTACTTTCCGCCTTTGTAGTCACGGATGTGGTACAAAACCCAGGCCGGAATGAAGAGTGATGCTGCGCACATGCCACCACCAAGGATCACCTTCTCCTACAATGAATAAAATATACATAATACATATGTGAAATTAACTGTCGCATGCCAGGAATATGCTCGTTTACGTAACCCCGAAAGCCAAAGCAAAAAAAAGTACTTACAGCTGTAGAGACGTGCTTTGTGGGTGGGCCGGAAACAACCGACTGGCAGCGCTTCTGGAGGGCACCGCGCATCGCTGGAACCAAAAGTTTAGCAGCACTATTTTGGAACATCTTGTATTGTATTGATTGATTTCCTTATTTTTCAGAAACGAATGCTGGTTGTGCTAATAGTGATGACAGAAGCAGCGTGACCGCAGACTGAATATCAAAATATACCATTTTACGTCAGCAAATATACCATATCCTGAACAGCAATCTTGGTTACACTTTTTCATTGACGAGGCTGCCACCAACCAATAAAATTTCATTTGAATTAAATTTTAAATAGGGATTTGCGGCTCGTGAAATTTATTGTTTTAATTAACTGAAGGATACAAATGATTGTTAAAGCTACTTAAGGTACATTATTTGATATATTCAACAATGGGAAGGAAAAGTAATCTTCGGCATGCCGACGATCAGATACCCTTTACAAAGTGAAGATAACTTATATTAATATCATTCATGCTAACAAATGTTAGTTTGGTTGAAAAATTGATGAAACATCACAATTTTTCATACCACACACTAAATATGGACCGATAAGTGTCATGGCAGCTATATGATATAGTAATCCGTTTTAGGATTCTACCAATTTTAAATTAAATAATATTTTTTGTATGTTATTACTAATAAACGCCCTGTATAATGTAAATAATGAGGCGAACTTCCTCCGTAATCTAACAGTAGGCAATATTATATTTGGCAGCAATTGTATTGTGCATGGTTTTGTTAATTAAAATTTTAAGTTTGCTGCTTTAATACATATATATAAATATTTTAGTTTTAATATAATAATCTAATCACAAATGATAATACAGTTTTCATTAAAATAATTGATTATTAGCATTTATTTCATACCAATTGTGTTGGGATATAAATATTTTCATTAGTGTGTTTTCTAATGTTGTTTTAAATACTTTTATTTAATATCTAATTCATTAGTTAAGGCTTCATTATATCAAGCCATGTTTTTGTGACATGTTTAATGAATACACATATAATCAGATATACATATTATGTATATCATTTTAGCATACATACATATGTATTAATATAAATTGGCAATATATTGTTAATTGGGGCAGCTTTGTCGAAACTTTTCACAGAATTACTTTTACAATGTTAATTAAGCCTTGACTGGACCCACAAACGGGGAGATCAATATTGGCATAATTGTTATCAATGAGAAGCTTTAATTGTCTTGTTAACATACATATAAGTTGAGTGAATAAATAAATCTTTATTGTTATACTTCATTCTACATAAAACGAATGTAATGTTGTATTGTTGGGAATGACAAATAATTTTACACAAAAATAGAATTACCTTTGGAACAATTAACTTAATATTTCGTTCTGAGATTATAATTTATTTAAATTGGTTGTTCTATATATGTATAAGTAATTTTTGTATAACAGGTAATAATAACGTAATAACATAAAATATCTAAACATATGTATATATATATATAGTGTATTATCGTGTGTATCATTCGCAAATGGGCATTACAAGCAGTTAAACTAAAATCAATGTGTTTGTTGCGTCCAATGAATGTATACTGCACAATCTGAATATTGTATGTATGTAATATGTAAATAATATCTAATAAAGGTAATAAGTAGATTCGTAACAATACAAACAATTGAATCGGTTGACAAAAAACAATTTCACTTTTTTTTTAAATATAGTATATATGTATACATATGTATGTGCATGAGCATCTGAATATTCCTGTGTGCGTATTATCTTATTTTTAAGTAAACTTTAAAGGACAGTAAGTGGAAAACATCATAAAAAACTCGCTTATTTTTTATGTTTACAATTCAGTCTGAAAGGCATAGTTGTGTATACACATTTTTATATCACCTATTTTGAATAATTAACTGTTTAATTTATCCTGTTTTTGTTTATTTTTAAAATATTTTTGTTTTCTTTTGTTTCGTTTCTTTAAATAATAAGTGATTTACAATATTAATTTCTTAAATTTATTTTAACCACATGTTTTTGGTTTTCTTTACAATTTAGTTGATTTAGTTTTTCTTTGTATTTGCGGAAAATTTGCTGTTAATTTCGTTGCGTTAAGTTGGGCAAAAATATATGTATTTATTTCCGTACTTAAACAAAAATTTTGGTACTTAAATGATCTCTTACTTTTAATTACACATTTGATTTTTTCATGCAGTAATATATATATATATCAGCATTGTAAGGTTTATATTATGTTTTTTGCAGTTTTGTTGTATCTAACTTTTAGTTATGCAAGTATGTTTATTACTTATAGTTGCGCTCGGATAATATTATTGATCTTGATCATCCTCATCGGATTCGGAAATATCGCTCATACTTGAAAACAATTCCAGCCAGTGATAATCGCGTCGATCTACGTATTCCCAGAGATAGATCTGCGAGATACGAATCAATAAGTCGTATTAACACCAACTAACATACCAGTACTAAAGTATCAAATTTCACTCAAATCGAAGAAATTATAAAAGAATGTCAATAATAGTAGAAGACGGTTGTACTTACATCGAGTAAATCAATTAGATCATTTTGGCTATGCAATTTCCTGGCTCGCTTGGGCAATCCAACATCCACCAGATCACCATTGGGTAGAGCATGCTTGTAGAAACACTTGTTGCCAAATGGGCACTTTCCTTCGCCTTTCTTGAAGTACTTGCAGTCCTTGGCACCGAGGGCGGCGCGATAGTCATTCAGTAATTTATCTTTCTCCTCTTTTGTTTCAACCCAAAAGGCGCTGGGGCAGACAAAGTCAGAACACACACGACACTCGGGGCAAGCTCTAAAATGATGCAAGTGCAAGCCCAAGTCTGATTATTTGTATTATCTACGTATTAAACGATTTAAATAATAGGGTGGGGTTCTCAAAAGTATGCAATATGAATTGCACTTTGTGAGTTTTTACTTACCGCGTAATTTTATGTTCAAACTGTTTGGCTTGACGCCATGTTCGAATGCATTCCAAGCAAAATATGTGATTGCAGTTGGGCAAGATGCCAAACCGTTTTTCTCTGCCGGCTTTTTCCATGATAGTGTCGAAGCAGATGCCGCAAGTTTTATCCTTAGACTGGGCAATCGCAAAGGACAATTCCATGGCCTGTTCGTGCTGCTGTAAGCACTCCCGTTTGTGCTTCTTGCGCTGTGCTTGGTCCGTGGGATGTAGGCAGTATTGGTCGCACATCTCGCATAGCTCCATATGTATGCGATAGGGACAATACTCACCGTAGGGACAGGGGCTTTCATACGGGCAAACATCGTCCAAGGAGCGACGCTCTGCGTGCTTAACAGCAACATCAATGTTTACATCGTGCGCAGACGGTCCACCGACAATTTCCGCCCATGAGATGCCACTTTGGACAGCGGCACTGCCCGCTGGAATTACAGGTGCAGCAACAGATGATTTTCCTTCGTCGTCCGCACTGAGACTTTGAGTCACAAAACACTTTTGCCCAGGCACGAAGATCGATGCATTCGCCCAATTTCGGCGGCTGGTGGTGGGAATCTCCTCCACATTGGCTTCATTGGCATCCGATTCTTTAGAGGGAATTGTGTGTATAGCATCCTGCTCACCTTCGAGGCGGCCTCGAGTTAAATCATGGGAGAAGCGACAAAGGTCACCAAATCGACAAATGCCTCGCAAGTAATAGCGGCAAATGGTTTGACTTCGACCAGGCACATTTAAAATTGAGGGTTCAACGATATTACCAACGCCAACGGAACTCATTTTGCACGTGCAAAAAGTTTGTACAGATGATCTCTCTGACCAAACTAGACGTTCTGACCTGCAAGCAGTCATAAATGTGAGTATATCCTCGATAAACTCGACTTATCGATATACATAAATATACATATAACGTATTTGTGTGTGTGTGTACATATGTATACTGTAAGAAAAAAATTAAGATGTCGCAATAACTGGACTTGTTTTGCGCAATATAAAACTAACGACTCATTACATGTACATTTGTAATGTGTGCATCACGCACACTGAAACGTGAATAATGATATAGGCACACGAATGTAGTATATGACATTTATGTACAATGAAAATTGAATTTTAAATAACCACACATATGCACAAACACTCGATATATATCTGCATGCACATATGTAAATGCATGTATGTACGTATATACATACATACACACATACTTATGCGTATCTATTGTGAGCATGAAATGCACATGAACCTTTGTATTATTCTAGATCGAGATCAAACACGCCTGCACATTGGTAGCCTCGCGAGAAAAGCGTTGCAACTAATTTTGTAATTGTTGTTAATATATTTTTTTTAATGGTAACACTTTATTTTCTTACGTTTTACTCAAACTTTTGTTGTAGTTGTGATGTCAATTTATAAATTGATGCTCACGGACAAGGTGACCGCAAAATAGAACTTCAAAATATACTATTTAAAGTCCAAAAATATACCAAATGTGCCACTTTCATAATATTAATATTTTGGTTACACTGAATTACGTTTGGGACAAAAGGCGCAATTTCTTGAGCAGTTTTTGTTTTTCCACTTTTCTAAAAAACTAGACTATCTATTTTTTTGATGCTCAATTTTATACAGGGATGGATATTTCTTAAATGGCTTATTAACAAAGTTAATATATTATATTTGATTTTCTACGACAGTTAAATTGGCTATTTGACAGTTTTTTGAAAGAATATCTGACATCTGAAATATAATCAACATGTTATTAATGTTTTTAAAGGAATTAATTAACTAATTATGAAGATGGAATTTTCGGTACACATCAACATGTGTAGATACATATCATCAACATATTATTAATGCTTTTAAAAGGATTAATCAAGTAAATACTAAGATGACATGTCGGCCTCTAAATTACATATGTAATACATATAACAAATCCTCAGTCGGCCGATGTTGCATGGTGAATCGATATTTTGTTCTACAATCGATATTTCGATTTCACTCTGTCGCGCAATCAGCTGATTATTGCATTTTATTTTGTTATTAAATAAAAAAAACATATTTCATAAGAAATGACTGATGGAAATGGAAAACAGTTCGTGTGCGTCAGCTGTGGAAACCCAGTACGAGAATTGTACAAAAAATACAGCAACACTGTGAAACCCACTCACTGTGTAAGAATGTTCCTTTAATTGTCATTTCTTTTTTATTAATTAATTATTTAACAGAACAAATGCAATCAAATAACGGACAAATACATAGAAGTGGAAGAGTTCATAATTTTGATAGACGCACTGCTTTTGGTTTCATCGGCATTTCGTCACATGATATATAATGGAAAATTTAAGGTAAAAATCCTGTTGTTTGTTTCTTCAATCAGTAATTGTTTGTTTTCAGCTCTATTGGAAGATCTCACTTGTTGTCCTGCTTTTAGAATCGTTTGCTTTATGTCGGCAAAAACGAGAGGATGGCGCGAATACTGCCTTATATGAAAAGGGATTCTATATGTCGGCACTGCAAAATATTGGAGGTACTCAAATGGATCATCACATATTAAGTGCAGTATGTCATTCAATTAATATACATTTATTGCAGAATACCTTTTGATAACTGTGCTGCTGCTTTTTATCACTGTCATTCTCGGTGTTGGCCAGTTGACCAAAGTCGGTCTGGCATCGTTAACTTTAACCATTCTTAAAGTAGTTGCCATTTCAAATTTCTCTAAGTTCTTCCTTCTGCCCATACTAGTCTGGGGCAGTAATACCACTGATTTTGGGCGAAATTTACATTATATGCTGGTTACTGGCCATCATCTTTGCTCTTTGGTGATGGCCTACAATGTCGTTGGCAATATTGACAAACATCGTCGATGGCTTTCTATATTATTGGTAATTTGTGCATTTATTATGAAGGAATATGTTCGATACTTGTCGGCATTTCAAATGATGCTATAATGAGGCTTGGAGAATCATTTGAAACGGCTAATGTAAAAGAAAGAAATTAATTCTGTGATTTGTGATATACATATAAGTTTTTTGCCATTTAAATTATATATTATATGCGAAAAACAAACATGGTATTTCTTTAACTGCAAAATATTTAGTTTATATATTTCGTCATCTGTCCGCAAAGGAATTTTTGCAGCCCTAATGGCCTTTTTTGCTGCACCATATACTAAAATAACCGCAAATAGATTTAAATGTGATAATTTTATATTTTATCTTTAAATATATTGCTTTAATATTAAAAGAAAATCAATATACAAATTTTATTTATATAAAAGGCAATGCAACAAGAACGAAATTTTAAATTTAAACCCGGCCTGTATAATGTGTAGCCATATTGCGATAGCATCGTAAAAAAGCATATTTTTGAACTCAGCTTGCGGTCACACTGAGTGGCAATTATCGGACGAACATTGTCGCATGCAGAATTATGACAATTCTATGCTTTTTTTTTGCTTATTTTCATTATGCAAAATTGAGAATAACTCTGGCGAAATCTTTGCTATGAATTTTATTACTCTAAAAATTAATGCCGCGGATAAAATCAATATGCATATTCCAAAGCACATAATGCGTGTTCTCGTATAGCTATAAAGACAGCAAACGTGTTATTTAATAATGTAAGACGCAACACAACAAGTGAGTGCGTGTATTGCAACAAATTACAAACTTAGAAGGCATAGACCTTTGAATGAGAAGTGAAATTTGCATAATAAGAATCACAATATTGGTAAGTCTAGAACGAAAAAAATGACCCACATACATACTTGTCCATGGAAATACATATGTACATACATACATACATACATATGTACATATGTGTGTGCATTTGTACAGACATGTTCTAGTAGACATACTTAAGATGTGTGTTTGTGTGTTTTTCGTTGCCGAAAAAAAAAAACAAGATTGTGCACTTTGGCATTGTAAAATTGTTTAATTTGGTGCTGTGAAAATAATTAGTAATTCATAAGTTGACAACAAATGAAGTTGGTTTAGTTGCATCAGAAGCCAATATGACAGATCATCCGCGTTACCAATGTGACCGGTTAAAAATATTATTTTTTTTAAATACAATTCTATTTTTATTATTCAAAGTGTAACATTTGTTGTATTCTTTTATTTTGATAATTTTGCATACCTAATTTCGATCATTTTTAAAAACACAATTTATAATATTTACAGAGTTATTATTTTATAATAAAAAACTCAGCTTTATATAAAATTCAAGATGAATATCTTTGCACTACTTTTAAATATATTTGAATGTCGATGAGAGTTAGAAAGTGGGCATTTTTGGTGTTGTTAAGTTTGGTCACACATAAAATATAACCTTAAAAATGACAAAGTGACAAATTTCTTTTTTTTTGTTCAATTTAAGCTACAAAAACTTAAACGACGACAATATTAACAATTTTGTGCAGTGGCTCCAAGCCTTTTCACTTGCCCACCTTGTTTTTAAAAAATAATGAGTTTGTGTTAAAGTGGCACTGCGATTTTGTCGTTTTCGCCTGTAATAAAGCAATGTAAATAATATAAGCAAAAGTGAAAATTACGACGAAATAAATCGACAAAGCGACCGACTGACTAACCGCATTGATTGATACACGCATATGTTGTATACCTCTTATTTATTTTCTATAACTCTGCAAGGCAAAGATCGCGTAGAGTTGTTAACTCTGATCAAATCTCAATGTCAGCGTGTACGAGGGTTGTGTGCGAGAGTTTTGTTTTTAGAACTCTGCACAGAGAGCAACGGGGCAGCAATAACGCAATTGAATAAATCATTTCATTGACGCAGGGGAAAGGATTTATAATCTTGAGGAGTGAACATTACTTAGCACTTGTGCGCTACGAAAAAGATGCATTCCTCGTCGGCGGCGGCGTCGTCCTCGAATGCGCTTGTCGAATACTCCGACGTGAGTTCCGAGGATTTCTCCGATCCAGAGGCTGGTGAAATCGACTCGGATGCGGCATTAGCTGGCCGCGGCGGGCCAACATCGAAGCCAGCAAATCAAACTAGAAAACAACCTTCGGATTCCGTCTTGCGTATAACAAAAACCAATGACTACAGGTAACGTTACAGTGTAAACAATATAACATTCAAGCCATTTTAAATGTTTATTGTTTAAATTTGTAGGAAGAGACGCATCGAAGAAAATGAAGACATGACTTCAATTTCAACAGCCGCCGGTTCAAGATCGCGGCAGGTTTCTGTTGTTGCCAGCGGCAGTAGTAGGCTGAGCATTGCCTCAGTCTCTGAGAAAATCAATCATCATCGTACCGATATCGCTCTGACGCCCAACAAAAACTCAAAGGAGGAACAACAACTGCAGTGGGATGGCGAATTATACATGTCCAGCGATTCGATAGACACGGATGAACTGGAGGCTGAAATGAAACGGCAAAAACGAAAGAAGCTGAAGAAGGATAAGCACAAGCACAAGTCGAAAAAGAAATCGAAGAAGCGCAAGAAAAAACGTGCTAAGTCATACTCGAGCATCGATTCCCTGTCGGACAGCAACCTCAACACGTTGATGGCAGACAGACGCACTCGCTACACGCCACCAACGGCACCAAATAGTCGAGCCAAGAGTGGCGAGCGCACAGTCAGCGCTGCATTGCCCAATTATACGCCACACAAAGACAGTCAAAGCAGTCCCATATCAGGTGGCACTCCGCCCGCCCGACGCCCAAATAGCAATAATGCCTATTATGGTGATGCTGTCGCTGCTGCTGCTGCTGTTTCTGCTGCAGCAAGCACTCCCATTGGCAGCAGTATCCAAGTGACTGTAACGAACAAAACTAACGCAAATAGTCGACACCGTTCTCCACCAACACGCGCCGGCGGCGGAGGAGGAGGGACTATACAGCGTTATGCCTCGTCCCCACGTACTCCGCCACAGTCACTTAGCCATTCGCATCAGGGGGCAGGAAGTACGCGTGACTCGCGTAGCTCTCGCTACGTGCAGAGTCCGCTGAAAGAGGACTTGAATGCTCATCACCGATCGTCGGGTAATACATATTCAGGACGCTACTCGTCAAGTGGCTCAGTTTCTGGGCAAGGCGGTAAACTCAAGCGCTTGTCACCAGGTGAGTCCGTATTTGTTATGTTCAATGTACAGATTAATAAATAAAAGTACTTTGGTATTTTAGAAATGGATCGTTATCATCATCAGCCTAGCACGCCACCGCACAAACGGCGAAAGTTTAGCGATGGCCGTGATGCATCTTTATCGTCGTCTGTAGGAGCTTTCGATCACGGTAGGCATCATGCCGTCAAATACGATCGCTACAGCAGAGATCGCTATTCTCGGCGGGTATCCAGGTAAAAGCTGCATTAACTGAAAATGATCTATATATTCTAATGAACCCGTTTTATTCGCAACAGGAGTCCTAGTGTACATCGATTATCGCGTGGTCGTCTATCGCCAGGTGGCGTAGGAGGGGTCACATCGGGCGGCAGTAGTTCAATTATGTATCGCCATAGTAATAGCAGTAGTCATAAACACAGCAAATATGGAGCTCCACATTCGCCTTCACCTCCAATGTCTGCGCGATCGTCTTCCAAGCGCGCCTCTGGCAGCGGCATAGGCATTTCCGTTGAACGCTATACGTCGCGTTCGCCGCGGCCCAGCTCACGGTACTATGAGTCTCCGCCATCACCTGTGGGTATTTCGGCGTCGAGCTCACATCACCATCGCCGCTCGCCAAGGTCGCACCAGCAGCACCATCGAAACAACAGCCGCAAACGATCGCCCAGCTCGGGAAGCAGTCGCAGCTCATGCTCCCACTCACGTTCGCCAACTTCTCGCGATTTGAAACATAAACGCGATGAATACATTAAGAAAATAAGCGAAACAAGCTTATTCGCCGAGCTGGTAAAGGATCGCCACAAGCGGCAAAAGGCGCTCAAAGAGATTATCGAAAGGCAGGAGGAGAATAGCAACAGTAATGGTGCACTAACTATCAATGAGAACAGCTCATCGGTGGATGGCAACACGCCAAATGTGGGTGACAATCGTTCATCATCATATTTGGCGACACAATCCTCGGCGAATGCGACACCGAATGGCATCGCTAGCGGTGGCGGAGGAGGAGGTGTTGGTGGTGGTAAACCTGATTTGGATTTGAACAACATTCCAATGCCAAACCGAGAGAATGAGACACTACTGAAGCTTAATCCGCATATCGCAAGTGCAGATGTTACAGATGCCTCTCCAACAACTACAACAACGACAATGACAATGGCCCTCAAAACGAACTCAAGTCAAAAACCCAAGAGTCTAACAGCGTTGCCCATGCCACCCGGAATGAGTGCAGCTGACTTGGTGAATGCAACGCACACGCCATCGCCGACGGAGTTGGGCAAACAAACGACGCCAAAGTCGGTAAAAAAGTTATCATCCGATGAAAAGAACCTTACAGCGAATGCCAATGCCAACAAGAGCCTTTTAAATTTGCCAATGCCACCGGTAATACCTGGCAGTGAGGAACTGAGCGGCGACGATGATGTCATCGACAGTCCTGAAGACTTTGATGCGCCCAGTGGGAACAGCACGAATCCTAATGCAAATGCAAATGCATCGCAAGCAGGTGGACGCCGTCGTCCCGTCATACTTAATCGCCGCGACTCGCGGAACAATGTGCGTGATTGGGGCGAGCGATGTGTGGACGTGTTTGAGGTGATTGCCCAGATTGGAGAGGGTACATATGGACAGGTACTTTATTATTTGTTGTTCTTTATCTTTGGTTACTTATCAACAATTCTTGCAACTTTAAATTTAGGTGTACAAGGCGCGAGATCATCATACCAACGATATGGTTGCACTCAAGAAGGTGCGGCTCGAGCATGAAAAGGAAGGCTTCCCCATAACGGCTGTGCGCGAGATCAAAATACTTCGGCAACTGAATCATCGCAATATTGTGAATTTGCATGAGATCGTGACGGACAAACAGGATGCTGTTGAGTTTCGTAAAGATAAGGGCTCGTTTTATCTGGTTTTTGAGTACATGGATCACGATCTCATGGGTTTGCTGGAGTCGGGAATGGTTGACTTTAACGAAGAGAATAATGCGAGCATTATGAAACAGCTATTGGATGGTCTTAATTACTGCCACAGAAAGAATTTTCTTCATCGCGATATTAAATGTTCCAATATTCTGATGAACAACCAGTATGCTCGCTACGCTATTTTCTAAATTCTATAATATTTATTTACCTTTTTGTTTGTTTTTAGGGGCAAAGTAAAATTGGCTGACTTTGGTTTGGCCCGTTTGTACAACGCAGATGATCGAGAACGTCCATATACGAACAAAGTCATAACGCTTTGGTATCGACCACCGGAGTTGCTGCTGGGCGAGGAGCGTTATGGGCCGTCTATAGACGTGTGGTCTTGTGGCTGCATATTGGGTGAATTGTTTTTGAAGCGGCCGCTGTTTCAAGCGAATGCGGAAATGGCGCAATTGGAAACCATATCCAAAATATGTGGCTCACCGATTCCAGCTGTTTGGCCCAATGTTATCAAGCTGCCGCTTTTTCATACACTTAAGCAGAAAAAAACACATCGACGGCGCTTGCGTGAAGATTTTGAATTCATGCCAGCGTCGGCGCTCGATCTGCTTGATAAAATGCTAGACTTGGATCCAGACAAACGCATTACAGCGGAGGATGCGCTCCGGTCGCCATGGCTCAAGAATATCAATCCGGATGAGTGAGTACAAATTGCATTTGTTGAATATAATTAATATATAGAATACGAAAGGAAGGAAATCAATGGTGGCTTTTGTTGAGTTAACAATCAACTAATATATTTTTCAATCAACAGAATGCCAACGCCAAAATTGCCCACTTGGCAAGACTGCCATGAACTGTGGAGCAAGAAAAGGCGTCGCCTGCTGCGCGAACAACAAGAGTCGCTGCCACCAGGTGTAATTTGTTCAGCTAAGTACCAACAACACGGTGCCGCGATGGTGGGGGATGCCTAGCATTTACTATATGCTTCATACTTCAATGAAGGGGAAGACTATAAACAGCGTGAGGTGGAGTATGCCTGGTGGCAAAGTTAATATCGAAGTTTGTAACGAATTACAAATAGTTGGCGGGTGCAGACTCAGATCGGGTTGACATGCTCTACCAAAGCACTCTTATTGTTTAAGTCATCTCTTAAAAAACAAGATTAATAAGATTATATATATAAATATACTAGTGATGAATTGCTAAAAAATGGCATTTCAAATTGACCGCTGTATAATATTGTAATATGTATATACCATTTGCTGCTTTATTCAAAACAAATAATATATTAAAGCATCATCTGTTCATTATTTTTTCGTGTGTAGAGTAATATTTTACTATCAACAACCTTACATACACATATTGGCAATAAACAAAAGCATGAGAAATAACACACCTAACCAATGTGTATCCAATTTCATTACTTTGTTCAAATTTTCGCAATTAATAGAAAACATTTTACCAATTGATGCGATTAATTTGTTTAAAAAATGAATAACAGCAAAAAGGAAACAGCGCTTAGTTTCAAAATAAGAGTGGAAATGTGAAGCAGTTAAAGGTTAGCATTTTAAAACTAAATAAATTGTTATATATACTTACATATGTGTATATAAAATATATATATACATATATAACCTAATTTAAGTTAGTAGTAATAGTATTAATTAGTGTAGCAACATATGCATGTTGTCCGAATAAAACTATAAATGATTATTTTGTTAGGTATTTAAATTAAAATGTAAAGTTACAATTGAATTTATCAAAGTAAATGTGTACTAAAAGCACCCAAAAAACATATATTTTAAAAAGCTTATATTTTTTAATATATAAATGAAGCCGATTAAGCAAAACAAAAAATTGTGTATAAAAATTACTATATTTAATAAAAAAAATATATATATATGCGTGAGACTGAACATAATTGAACACAAAATTGTGCAATTTCAATAACGAAAATTGTAAAACATTAATTCTAAAATCCAAATAACAAGACATAAATCTCCAAAAGCGCAAATCAAATAAATATTTGGTTTTCAAATCATAACAACTATAATCAAATAAGAAATCGATCTGTCAATCCGTTTACACAATACACACAAATATACATAATATGCAATATCATATTGAGCATAACATTTGTTTAAGATACGATGGTTTGATTTGCATTGCGTAATGAGAAATTGAGAAATGGGTGTAAATAAAAGATGTTAAACAATTATTTCGACCGATTCTTAGTAACGACAATGAAAATTGCTGCAACTAAAGGTAAACAATCGATTTGTCAACAATTTATTATCCTCATAAAGCTGCACTTTGTTCAAGATGAAATCAATTTTAATAGCTGGATCTTAATAAACCTTTTTAATTTATTTCCATATTACAATTTTTTAAAGTTTAAATCGATCACGGAAAACAGTTTTATTCATACTCAACTAAACCAAAAATATCGAATATAAATATATCGGATTTAGTGCTCTAAAACGCATGTGGTATTTTATTCAGCGATTTCACGAATTTACAACACTATTTAGTTGGCGTTCTTCTTTTAAATGATTTTCGGCTTGTTTTTGTTTATTAAAAATTGAGAAGTGAGACAAGTGAAACTTAGTAAACTATGCTGCCATATCGAAACTATGGAGAAACAATTGATGTAACTACATTCTCACAATGCATCTGGGAAATTTGTAATTGTATTGCAATTATTTATGTCCATAGGAATTCGAGGTACAGCACCTACTGGGCAAAGGAGGCTTCGCTCGTGTTTACAAGGCCAAGTGCCTGCGCACACATCAAGATGTAGCCATCAAAATGGTAAATACACTTTAACACTTAGCAAATACAATGTATTATAATAAAAATATTCGGACAGATTGACAAGAAGCTCATACAAGGCTCGGGATTGTCAAATCGAGTGCGGCAGGAGGTTGAAATTCATTCCCGCCTCAAGCATCCATCCGTGTTGCAACTGTACACGTTTTTTCAAGATGCAAACTATGTGTACTTGGTACTGGAACTGGCTGACAATGGAGAACTACATCGCTACATGAACCAGCAGATGAAACGTCCATTTACCGAGGATGAGGCGTCATCGATCCTGCGACAAGTGGTAGCTGGTCTGCTCTATTTGCACTCCCACAACATTATGCATCGCGACATCTCTTTGTCGAATCTTCTTCTAAGCAGAGATATGCAAGTGAAAATTGCCGACTTTGGTCTGGCGACGCAACTAAAACGACCAGACGAAAGACACATGACGATGTGTGGAACTCCAAATTATATTTCCCCCGAAGTTGTTTCACATTTGTCACATGGATTGCCAGCAGATCTTTGGAGTGTCGGTTGTATGCTGTACACTCTATTGGTGGGACGGCCACCCTTTGACACCGATGCGGTGCAGTCCACCCTTAATAAAGTGGTTCACTCGGACTACACAATGCCAACGCATTTGTCTTACGAGGCACGCGATCTGATAGACAAGCTGCTGAGGAAGAATCCACATGAGCGAATTTCCCTGGAACAAGTGCTGAGGCACCCATTCATGCTGAAGTCGGCTGAAAGCCAAGCAATGTCATATGCAACGCCAGGCGCGTCGGATGCTTATAGCCAAAGCATTACCAGTGGCGATAGTGGCATCGTCACATTTGCGAGCAGTAGGTTGTAAAACTGTAACAAATCAATTGGTATCTAATTAAATGTATTTTCCAGATGATTCAAAGAACTCTCACCGACTACGCTCGGTTGAACAGCAATCCTCGCAAAATATGCTACCGCAGATACAAGAGGAGTACGGATTTTATCATGAAAAGATTCCCAAGCCGGCCTCATTCGACAGTGCGGATATGGATTGGCAGCGACTTGGAAATGGAGCAAAAGCTGTACCATTTCTAGCTCACTCCACGCCCTCTGTAGCAACTGCTGATAAAGAGAACAAGGAACGCATCTCTGTGCCACCTTTAAATACGGTGAGATTGCAGCCAACACGGTATAAAACGAAAAATGCCATTATGAGCATTATGGCCAATGGTGAAGTGGTAATCGAGTTTATAAAGACCAAGAGTAAGATGCATGAAGATCGCATTGTCGATATTTGTCGTATATCGAGCGATGGACGCCGCATCATTATATATCAACCGGATCCTGGGCGGTAAGCAAGCGAAACTCCAACTATAGTTACAAATCTAAAGGGTTTACTTTATTTTCAGAGGACTGCCGATACGAGAACAACCCTCAGCACAGCATTTAAGTGGAGAGGATTGGACATATGATTACGACAATTTACCCAACAAGCATTGGAAGAAATACGTCTATGCCGCTCGTTTCGTGGGCTTGGTAAAAAGTAAAACACCTAAGGTAACTTACTTTAGTGCCTTGGCCAAATGCCATCTGATGGAGAATCTGGCGGATTTTGAAATGAACTTTTACGCGGGTTCCAAGTTGACCAAATCTCCCAGCGAAGGCATTAAGGTCTATGATGAACATGGCGTGCTGTTGTCAGATCATGCGAGCAGCAATGCAAAGAGCCTTATTGAACACAGTAACGAGTGCTTCGCACACTGTCTTAGTATTTGCAATGCACTGGAACTCGCTCAGACAGGAAACAATACGTGTTTTCCGGTGACAATTGGACGGCGACCTGCCGCTCAATTGCCGCCAACTCAACGTTCGGATGGCCTAAGGGATACAACAAATTTTGCATATTCCACGCCCAAATCGCATCACGTGAGTTTTGTGTATATTATTTTGCATTGACAAACTAAATATCTAACTGAAATATGTTAGGGCTCTATAAACTTTTCCATAAGCACACTCTCGTCGATGCGCAGTGGTGTGGATGAAATTGGGTCGCAAGTTTTAGCTGCCCAGCAAAATGTGCCAATTAGGCGACTGAATATACCTGGTGTTGGTTCTGCTACTGAGGTAAGTTGTAATAAAAGAATCATATAGAAAAACTAATTACTGCTTATTTCAGTTGTCACATGGTGTTGTACAAGTGCAATTCTATGATGGATCGGTGATCTCAGTAATACCAGAGGCTCAGGGAGGTGGCGTGACATACACTCAGCCCAGTGGGGTTTCTACCCACTTTCCTGATCATGACGACCTACCGTTAGCAGTTAGGGATCGACTTGCCCAGCTGCCTCAAGTGCAAATGAAGCTGAAATGTGCTCCTTTAATCGGTAGCAAAAAATTTGACTGCAATGCAATGCCTGCCAAGCCGACGTCGTCGGCACCTTGGCACAACCGCATGCTAATCTAAAGTGAATAATAATAATAGTTAAGTAAAAAAGTTCAATGCATTTGTATTATATAATAGTCTCTTGCCTTACATAAATATATTTTATATTAGCCGTTTAATTTAATTTCTTTCTATTCTTTAAAGATAAAAGCTTGAACTGGCGATATCAATTCTTTATATCATTAAATAAAACAAATTAAACTAGCAATTATTTTTTTTAATATACGCAAAGATGGAAGGAAAGTATTCGTAATTAAAAACCAAGTTTAAATTTACCGCAAATATTTGGAAACAATAATAGATAGTTACTATTTTATAGTATTTTTTTGGGATATTTGCTTATGGCAGAGGTATATTTTGAAATTCAAAATATGGTCACGCAGCACCTAGTACATACCGATTCAGTGTTTTAGTCAGTGCTACACAGTTTGGTTTATGTTTATTTTGTTTTAATAATAGTGTATTTTGAGAGCAATTAACAAATGTGTGTAAAACATGAATATGTTTATAATTTTCAATTGAACATAACAGAACATAAAGTGTTTTATTTACTGCTTGGCCACTGCCTTTTTGTTTAGTCGCGCAAAGTCTGGCCCAAGCTCAAAAACTGGTTTGATTGAGTTCGCTTCGTGTACACAACAAACTCCAGCCACATTCAGTCTGCATTCACACACGTATTTACTATGCTCAAATACATGTAAACATAGTAACTGTAACACAATTGCGCACCGTCGAAGAAGTTAAATTTGCTAATTTCAACAATTTTCTTATTTGAATATAGATTTTAAGAAAATTCGCAAAAATGCGTAAGTGTTTAATTTCTTATTATTTATGCATGGGTCTAACATTTAAACATGGGAATTTTGTTGACGTTTTCTGGCATGTGCATGTGCTAACGTTAAAAAGTTTAAAACAAATATTTTAACATTTTACTGACACATATACACTACATACACATAACTTGCGACTACCGCCCATAGATGGCGCTGGCATTATTAACGGACAATCTAGTTGGTGACTTTGTTACCACCATACAACAGTGATCCAATGCTAGACTTCAATATAGATTAATTATTTGAATGTGAAATTGTTTCTCTGAATTTCTGTATTAAAATGATTTTATCATTTTGATAGCGCTTTATAAAAATACATAAGGTTTCATATGTAAAACATTTTGAGTACTAAAGGTGTGTCCTAGTACGTCACTGAAGTTATTTAATACTAAGGAGGGTGGTTTGTTGTGCCCGTGACACAAATAACTTTAAACATGCATTTGTAAACAACTGAAAAAGTCATGCTAAGTTTACCCCACATATCAAAACATTGAAGCGTGCTTTTTTCCCCTTTCTGAATGGTTTTTAAATTTAAGATGTATTTTGCATTCAGATTCAGAGATCATACCATTTTGTCTCTGTGACCATTGCAATTGACAGATGTGCAAGTAACGTATGTACATAAGCATGACCTCTTAATTAACAACTTCAATTGAATCAAAAGAGACTTGGCGCTCTGCTATAACATTTTCGAATTCGAAGTCGACTGACCACTTGCCAGCTGTCAGTTGCCAGATGCCACTCGAGTAAGCGGTTAGACAACAAAAAGCTGTTACGCTCATCGAAATATCGAAAAAGAGTAAACTGATAAGCTGTGTGTGAGTATATGTGAGATATATACTTATCTCATCGCTTCTCGCAGAGCAAAGTCAACCGCGCCTCAGTTCGACCAACAAACAAACGATAACTTGAAAGACTGTTGGCAGCATGGAGTCGGCGCTGCTATCTCAATTGACTCTCTGAGAAGGGCTCACTAGATACATACAATACAATACAAGCCACTCGTATATGGGAATTAAGAGAGAGAGAGGAAACTCTAGCAGAAATACTGAGTGTGCCATGACGTCTACGTGAGTGATTCACTGACTTTTGTGCTAAGTTCATTAAAAATCTCGCAGTTCGCTCACAAAGAGCATTTAGTTTCGATCATATGTGGTTGCTGCAAATAATTGGAACTACACGACTTTAATTTTTAATTTCTAAAATCAAAAAGAATCCATTTCGTTGTGCAATATGTCCGCGAAGGGCAATTACAATAATCGCGATCGTGTGCGGGATCCACGCGAAGAGATTCTACTTGAAACGAACTTCGAAGACGATGGTGGGGTATTAACTCGCGCCTATAATAATCATCCTTACCAGAATCGACGCAACAGCGTCTACTACCAATCGGAACGCTCTCTGGACAGGTACACAGAACGCGGTGGTGAAGGTAGGAAACGAAATTACCGCACTAAAAAAATTACAACGCACAGTGGTTTCGAGTATCGGATTCGTCCATGAGCTTTATCACACTATACACCGTGCTTGTCTTATCTATGTTTTGTATCCGTAAAAGTGTCACCATCGCCTGGCAGAATATAATGCAACCAATATAAATATTTTAGTATTTTGCATTCTTTATATGAATTGCAAGTTTGTTCTACAATTACTAAAGCCTTTTTTTCACTGTTTTAGCCGACTGCTGTCAGTCATGTATGGCACGCATTCCCTATGCGACGCTGATAGCGACACTTATGTGTTTGCTGGGCGTAGGGATCTTCTGCGGCACCATGTACAGAGGAGCCTCGCTGACGGTTATCATGATGGACCAGGTGTTTCATCTTCGTCTTATATGGTAAGTTATTTTACAAGCTATTGAGGAATATACTCAAAAAGAATACTATATTTTAGGATTGAGGCTGTGCAGATGATATTCGTGATCATTGCCGCTGGCATGGCAGCGCTGGGATTCATGATACTCTTTGTTGGTTTTTTGGCCACTGGCGCAACTCGCTACAAGGTCTACAGGGCGTGGCGATCTCGAGTTGGTGGTCGAATCTCCTGTGCCGTTCTTATGGGCATTACGTACTTGCTGAACTTTGTCTGGACACTGATTTTATGCTTCCTTGTGATTGTGACATTTATTTACACCATGTTTTGGAACATGTGCTCCAGTGTGGAACAGTCCCTAAGCTGCATTGATTTGACACAATTTCGTAAGTGCACAACAGCCAATAAATATTTAATTATTTTATCTCTTTATTTTCTATATTTTTTAGATTTTATGTTTCCGCCAAACACTAAGCTAGAGGACATGAAAGTCTGCGAAAAGTATGAGATCAAGGCATTCTGTAAGGATGGTGTCGAGCCCGCTGAAGTAATGTTCATCTTGGCCACACTATCCACTCTTCTAGTGATTCTCAGTCTTGTGCACTATTTGATGTGTCTTTCGGCCAATTACGCTCACATTCGTGACCATGAAAAATTCCAAGAACTTCAGGAGATTCAAAATCTTAATGAGTTGGAGTATAGCGCTACATCCAAGGATCGTTTCTAGAGCGTATTTAAAACAATTTGTGTGCTTCCATGCGGAATGAGTGGAGCACGATGACAAAGAAATGCAACGAAAACCGCTATAGTGTTTAAAATTAGTTTTAAATCTTTAAAATTAAACCTAAGCCTTTTCTGGAATATTTATTTAAGTTTTCCCCAATTAATGTGTATGTTATTCTGTATCTTATATGTAATTTAGACCAGAAACGCTCGCGAATAACAATCAGACACAAAGCCATCCGTGTTGTAAGCTTTCAACGCTGTGTTCATAAACGCATCGAAGCATCAACATAGATGCGTGTAATTGCATCAAGTAACAAGGTTCTTTGCCTTGCCCACCACCATGAAACCGTACCAAAATTTAAGTGTTAAGCTGGCATTAATGTCTTTAGTTTACACCTAATTGCGTCCATATACATAAATGCGTGTATGATTGACATATTGTATTTTCTCCGTCCAATATTGGTTTTTATTCTTCAACTGGCTAACAAAACATTTAATTTAAATTATTTAATAAGCGTGTTTTCCCCGTTTAGCAATTTTTATTTATGTTATATAAACTAATCATACATTTGTGTACATGTTTACGTACACCTGCTTATCGAAACATACATGCATATGTATATACTTGCATTCCAATAAAGAATTTTACAAAATATGCTCCTCTTTTTAATAAAATTCAATATGTCGTTACATACAAAAACAATTTGGTTTGCAAATCTGAGTTTTCAAAAGTCCGCCATATGATTTATCGCGTTTGTTAATTAGAATCGATCAGCTGAGGCACTATATTTTTCTATCGGGCGTGGCGGCTGGTCGATAAAATAAAATAAAGCAATAATTATTATTTACTGATACCGGAATTAATTTGCAATGCATTATTAGGTAATTTATTATTTTCCATCCTGAAAACAAATATAAGCGTTCAATTTTCTATCGCAAAATATCGAAAGCGGGCATCAGTAATCGATTGTTTTACAGATGTAAATGTTTTTGTGGCTATTTTATTTCGTAAGATTTTGTTAATTCACTGTTGACGGTTAAATGCTACAAATTTAAACGTTGTAAACAATGCTGCGAAAACTTCACTCTCCCCCGACTATTCTCGTGGTAATTATCAAGTTTTTTAACTATTCTAAACAATATACATAATAATTAATTTGCTTTTTTTTGGTTGGTAGAGAGCAGCCTCAACACGCGCTGAGAAGCTAGAAGAAATTCGAGAACGGCTATCAAAAGGCCCCAACTTTCAAGATTTTGTTCAAAATTCCGAAAATTCAAAAGAAGACTGGGAGAACTATGAAGGCAAATTGCGTCGTGAGAAAGGAGAAACCCAATACTTGCGTTTGCCGCCCTGGTTGAAGACAACAATTCCAGTGGGCAAGAATTTTGCTAAAATAAAGTCACAGCTAAGAGACCTCAAGTTGTCAACCGTGTGCGAAGAAGCGCGATGCCCAAACATCGGCGAGTGTTGGGGCGGTGGTGAGCACGGCACGCAGACAGCAACAATTATGGTAAGACCTATGTGACATTTGCTGATTAGCAAGCAGCACATAACAACGCATTTCGGTGATTACAGCTGATGGGAGACACTTGCACTCGTGGATGTCGATTTTGCTCGGTAAAAACCGCTCGCGTCCCGCCTCCACTGGATGTCAATGAACCTGTGAACACTGCCAAAGCAATTTCATCCTGGGGCTTGGATTATATAGTGTTGACATCTGTGGATCGTGATGGTTTGCTATAACCAATTTCTAATTTGGGAATTTTCTCACTAATTTATATTATTACCTTTTTTAAGATCTACCCGATGGAGGCTCAAAGCATATTGCAGAGACGGTTCGTGAGATCAAATCACGGTTAGTTAAATAAATATTGAAAATAGCTTTGCCATTTGTAAAGAGAACTAATTTTGCAGGAATTCAAATATATTTGTGGAATGTTTGGTACCCGATTTTCGCGGAGATTTGGAGTGTGTAAAGACAATTGCTACTTGCGGCCTCGATGTCTATGCCCATAATATTGAAACTGTCGAGAAACTGACTCCATACGTGAGAGATCGTCGAGCACACTATAGACAAACACTGCAGGTCTTACGAGAAGCCAAGCGTTTCAATCCGAATCTCATTACCAAGAGTTCCATAATGCTGGGTCTGGGCGAAACTGATGCCGAAGTTGAGCAGACTCTCTTGGATTTGCGGGAAGTCGGTGTTGAGTGCTTGACTTTGGGCCAATATATGCAGCCCACAAAGAAGCATCTCAAAGTAATTGAGTATGTTACGCCCGAGAAATTTAAGCACTGGGAGGAGCGAGGCAATGAATTGGGCTTTCTTTATACCGCCAGTGGTCCACTTGTGAGGAGTTCTTACAAAGCTGGAGAATTCTTTATAACAAGTATATTGGCCAACCGAAGGATGAAGAACGAATCGTCTTAAGAAAAAATTGATTGTATATTTGTAAATTTGTTATAATTCGTTGAATATATATTTTATTAATATCTTGATCAACCCAATAAAAGATGTACATATATATTCTTTTGCTGCAAAAATCTGCAATATTTAAAGCTTACAAAATGAAAACCGTATGTACGGCAGGTGTCGCTGCATTTACGATAGACTTAGTTTACGATAGATGTCGTCCTTATCATAATAGACGGTCAGCTGTTACAACAGTATTTTCATTACATTAAGGAATAGAGGTGGAGAACTATCGATAGTCGGCGCCATCGATAGTGAGCGATTGTTTTTTTCAAACCATCGATAGTGTCGATAGTACCATCGATAGTCACCGATAATATCGTCCGAAATTAAAAATTTTTTTTTTAAGTTTTTAAGAAAAATGGTTTATTTTAACCAAAAGTTTTGATTCAAAAATAACAGGATGTTAATGTTTTTCTCTTTGAGCCGGGTGCGTCTCTCGGAAACAATTTGCCCTGCCTTGCTAAAAGCTCTTTCCGATTCTACGGATGTTGCGGGAATGCAAAGGTATTTGCAAAAGAGGTCCTTTATGCAGGGAAGATCAGTTTGATTAACCTGGAATAAAAGTAAAATACGTATGTAAATATTGATAACTTATAATTTGTTTTCGAATCATACCTTAATCCATAACAGTGGGTCCACATCGTGACTGACAATTGCCCTCTCCAGATATTGCCTTTTAATAAGTATAGCATCCACTCGTGCGTTTCCGATTTTGCTATCTGATCGTTCACCCAAAAAATCAAAAAATGTGTCCTGGGTACTTGTGTCCGCTGCGATGGTCAGATCCTTTCTGGACTCTTCGATTGACGAATGGGCCAGTTCGTTTTCAAAAAAGGTTGATGCTTGTTCAGCGTTTGAAGCGTCTTGAAAACCATTTTTTTTAAAACGTGGGTCCAATAATGTTGCCATCATACATACATTTCTTTGTTCATAAATTGAGAGTCGTTTCTTTATTGATTCCATTAATATATTTTGGATTGTTTTTCCTTGCATAGTTTCTGGCAAGAATTTTTCGATTTTCCGCAGAAGCCCATATGCCATGGGTATAATCAGAGATATGGTTACATATTTTCCACCAGAAACTTTTTCACTTGCTTGCTGGAAGAAAGACAATATTTTTTCCATATCTTTTAACACAAGTATTTCGTCAGCCGTAAATGGCTGAGGTGCATTTGTGGTTCCTAATAGGACTTTGGCAATGGCATCATTTGTTTTTAAAATTCTCTCAATCATGAAAAAGAAACTGTTCCATCTTGTTGGTACTTCTTGCAGCAAAGTATAAATCGTACCTTCTTGTGCTAATTTAAATTTTTCATTAGCAATCGGGCTTTGTTTGAAAAATCTAACTATTGATTTGCACTTGGTAAATAAATTTTTTATGACTGCGTCATCAACTCTTAATGCATCTTGCACAACTAAGTTGATTGTGTGCGCAAAGCATGGCAGATTTTGAATTTGCAATATTGCACATGCTTTAAGCATGGAGCTGGCATTATCAGTTACAATGCACACGGTCTTATTAAAAATGTTCCAATCAATTAGAATATTTCGCAAAGTATCTGCAATGTTTTGCGAACAGTGATTTGTTACATTTAACAGTTTTTTTGTAGCCAAGGATGCTGTTTTTAGTTCATAGTTATGAACAAAATGACTCGTCACCGTCAAAAAACTGTCATTGGCACTCGATGTCCACAAATCACAAGTTATTGATACATCCGTCACTTCTTGAAATATCAATGACAATTTGGCAGAGGTTTCCTTGTACAGATTGGACATAAGCACATCACGCAAGTATGTCTTGCTTGGCAATTTATAACGAGGATCCAATACCTGACTGTATTTGATAAAACCTTCGTTTTCCACAATGTTGTATGGCTGTACATCTTTAGCGACCATTTCTGTCAATGCATTGTCGATGTCGGTCTTTCGCTTAGAATTCGACTCGTACAGGACAGCTCTTTTGAACAAGGAAGCCACAGAGTTCACACTCGATCTGCAACTGCTGCTTGTAGACGCAGTGTCGTTCCTTTTTACAGCTGTTGTGTTAGAGTCCGGTTCCAAGCTGGGATGAAACCTTTTTATATGGTCGCGCAAGTTTGATGTATTGCCGCTTGTTTTATATTCCTTGTCACAGTCAAGGCATTTGGCAAGTTTTTTGTCGTCGGACCTCTTAAAATACTTCCAAACAGTTGATATTTTACTCCTTTTAGAGTTCTTTTGGCTTTCGGGGAGAACATCTTTTTCAGAGTCCGTGCTGGTGCAATCACAGTCCTGTTTGTTTGGACTTGGCGCAGTAGGTGTTGCGGACCTCCGACGTGTACCTTAAATGCAACACATTATCCATCAAAATACTTATGCAAAATACATTAAACATACCTTTTTTTAAAAAGCGTTCCATTTTTAATAGTTTTTTTTATAATTCCCGTCAATTTTAACAATTTTTCAGTTGTTTGTGTGAAGTTGTGTGTGAAATGCGCGTTAAAGTATTTTAGCGATGTGAGACGCCCGCTATCGATGGCACTATCGATAGTGGACGGGCCGCTATCGAAGGTGTCTGCTGCTATCGATAGTGGCTCGATAGCGCCCAACCATCGATAGTGTCGATAGTGCCATCGATAGTTCTCCACCTCTATTAAGGAATACAGTAAGTCAAATGAAAATTAGCAAACATTATTTAAAATACCTAACTTCATGATGATTTTTTGTTAGATTACTACAAAATTCGAAAGTAGATTTGTAATCAACCCAATTTCCCTTTTTAGACATTTGATAATTTTTGGTATGTTATAAATACTAGCATTTTCCCTGTAGCTTTCTTCGGGCACACTGCAACTGCGTATTTTTCGTTTTATCTATTGTGTGACCATTTGTCGTTGTTTTTAGTTGAAAGTGCATATTAAAAGTTCATCATTCATTGTTTAAGGCAATAGATACGTTGTTAATTAATATTAACTGAGCAAAACACATACATTCTAATGTATGCAGAAAGAACGTTAATAGCGAAATGCAGAAATGAAATAAGATAAGCTGTATATGTATGCAGTTTGCTGTATTTATGTACGTACATATGCATGCATACATATGTAATACGCATATGTATGCATGTGTGGCAGTGTGTATTTTGTTTTTACACACTTTCACAGTGTGAGTGGTGTATGATGTGTGTGTGTGACACAAAGAGTAGGAAGTTGTCGAAATTTTAACCCATTTAATTGAGATATGTGCACATATAAAGGCAGTTTTAAAAACAATGTGTGTAATCAAAAAAGAAGTAAAGAATTTTTTTGCAGATCTACATATGTAAACATTTGTAGTTACATAGACGTAGTTACATAGACGCATACGCCAACATACATACATACTTACATCGTCTACGACCATGGAAAGAGCGACCAAGATGTGCAAATGTATTAGTTTTCACCAGCAGCTTTGTTTCGACTTTGTTTTTGTTTTGAATGCAGTTCTTCCCTTTCTAACACACTCTTCCTCCCTTTAGGCAGCCCTCGGGTTGTGTCTGTGTTGAAACCCGACGTTTGCGAGCTGCTGGTGTTGGATGGGTTTTGTAGGTACCCGAACCTGTATCATAGGCACCAAATGCATTTTCTACACACACATAAGCATATGTGTGTATGAATGTAGAAGTGCATGCTCGTGTGTATGTATATATGTATGCGTATCAATGTACTCTGTAATTCACATTATGATTGGGGTATATTTTTCATCAATGATGTAGATACAAATACACTCAATAGCATATATAGAATTGCTTTGGTATCAGTTCGTTTTGTTTTACGAGTATGAAACGAAAATTATATTATTGATTAAGTATGTCGATAACTTGCCATTATCAGAAAAATTAAAAGTTAAAAAAATCATTCAAAACAATTACGGAAAATTCAAATAAATTTTTGAGCATTCATGCAAATCTGAGTACTGCGTAAATAAATTTATATATCGCACCATTTGCATTTACTATCTATAAAAATTAGAACACTTTCGATCGTTTCGTATTTGAAATTAATTACTCACTATTATATAGATAAAATAAAATAATTTATAAGCATTTAGTTTTAAATTTTCATTTATATTTTAAATTAAAAACATTTTTTTTGTATGTATGTAGTGAAATCTTGGCAGTGGATCGGCACTCTTTGTTATAGACGATCCCCAGATCCTGATATACAGAGTGGAGGGCTTGTGATAATTAGAAGGCTGATTCGGATATAATCGAGGACGAAGTGGTAGAGTGGCTGCTTGTTGCCGTGCGGTTATCAAAAAGTACTCAAAATTGATAGAAAGAACAAAAAGGCTGCTGCAACTGGTGCCTCAGCCGGGGACCAGCCGCCGCGCAAAAAGGGACGTCGCTCCGGAGGATCAATATCAGTTTCCACTTCCGCTTCAGTCGTAGATTCGAACGCAGCATCGACGTCCAGAGCGGCTCAACAGCTCAGTTCGAGCTCGAGCACGAGGAAATCATCCAATTCGGAGCCACAATCAGCAAGACTGCAACACAACTCGTCCTCACAGACAAGAAACAGCAATAGTAGCCACAGTACCAGCGAGAATAGCGCCATCGTTTATAGCGATTCGGGCATGAATATGCAGAACACATCAGCGTTGTCATCGTCGGCTGGCGGTACTGGACCTGGTGCCTCAGATGGCTCTGGCTCCGCTGTCGAGCTACCTTCAGGCACCGATCATGTGACCAATGAAGGCGGCGGTGTTGGGGCTGGAGGTGATGGAGTAGCCGATGACGGCGTCCCAGCATCCAGTGGACATAGCAACAGCACTACAAACGGTCATGATGTTAAGCACAATGGATTCGCAGCCAATAATAATGGCAGCAACAATAGTTGTGCTGTTGATGGCGAGAATAATCGTGAAAACACAAGCGGCTACAGCGGCGTGCACTTGGACAAATCAAATCAGGAGATCATACGCTTAATTGGCCAATATTTGCATGATGTGGGCCTAGAGAAGTCGGTGAAAACTCTAATGGTTGAATCAAATTGCTATTTGGAGCATCCCTCGGCAACAAAATTCAGAGAACATGTGTTGATTGGCGACTGGATCAAAGCGGATGCTGATCTCAAGGTAACAATCGCAGACGTTACTGGTCTCCTTGTATTAGTCAGATTTTCCATTTTTTTTTCGCAGGACTTGGAGCCATTGATCGACAATGGCAAGTCGTCAACAATCACTGAAATGAAGTTCATATTGCTGGAGCAAAAGTATTTGGAGCATCTAGATGATGGCAATCCATTGGATGCCCTCCATGTGCTTCGCAGCGAACTAACTCCACTCCAGCATAACATATTGCGTGTTCATCAGCTATCCTCGTACATGATGTGTTCGACCAATCACGACCTCTATCAACGCGCCAAGTGGGAGGGCAAGGGCATTGCATCGCGTGCTCTCGTCATGGAACGCCTGCAGACATTTATGCCGCCATCGGTGATGATGTCGCCCCGTCGCCTACGCACGCTGCTCCAACAGGCGGTTGAGCTGCAAAGCCAGAACTGCCCATGCCATGATATGGCCTGGGAGACCAATTTGCAGACGGTCTCACTGCTAACCGATCACTGCTGCACCACTGACGGGTTTCCAATGCAGACAATACAAGTGCTCACCGATCATTGTGATGAGGTGTGGTTCTGTAAGTTCTCCCCTGATGGCCTCAAGCTGGCCACGGGCAGCAAAGACTCCACTGTGATCATCTGGGACGTAGATCCATATAAGCTCACACTAAAGCATCGCCGTGTGCTCGATGGCCAGGCGCAGCTGAATGTTAGCTTCGTTAGCTGGAGTCCGGACTCAAAACTGATTCTAGTTGGTGGCACTGAGGACTCGCATGAACTGTTCATCTGGAACGTAGATGACGGGAAGCTGGTTGTCAAGTTTTCACAATCCCTGGAGGATAGTTTGGCGTGCGGCACTTTCAGTCGCGATGGCAATCATTTTGTTTGCGGCGGACAAAAGGGTCAGCTCTATCTATGTGATCTAAACGGCACCGTTATCGATTCCTGGGAAGGAGTGCGCGTCAACAGCGTTGCCTTTAGGGCGGACAACAAAACCATATTAGCAGCCGATAATCACTATCGCATAAGAGGGTTAGTACCATATTCAGAATGCTAATAGAGAATATTGTTGTTACAATAGCATTTCATTTGCAGCTACAACTTTGATTCCCCGCGCTCGGACTTTGACATATTGCGGGAATCGCATCCGATTATGACGTTTAGCATAAATTCGGCCGATCGTTTGGCCCTGCTGAATGTTTCCAATCAGGGCCTGCATCTCTGGGACATCGAGGACAAGTGTCTTTTGCGGCGTTTCCAGGGAATCAGGCAGAGCAACTTTGCCATTCATTCGTGCTTTGGTGGCGTTAACGAGAGCTTCGTGGCTAGCGGCAGCGAAGACAAGGTTGTGTACATTTGGCATCTCAAGCGTGAGGAGCCACTGGCTAAGTTGGCCGGTCACACCAAGACGGTTAACTGCGTATCATGGAATCCAGTGTATCCGTCCCTACTAGCCAGCGCTAGCGATGATGCCACCGTGCGTATTTGGGGTCCGAAACCCACAGGCAGCAGTGCAACGACCGAAAGCGACGACTGTTCGTCCAGCTCATCGTCGTCCTCGTGGAACATGACCTAAACCCTCGCTTACAAGATGTGTGTTTGTGTGGCGTCTATGCATAAAGGAGGATTGTTGCACACGGACTTAATTCTAGTGTGAGATTCGGGTTGCTCTTTAGTCAAAAGCCATTTTCGATAGCTCAAAATAATGGATATTTCTTAATTGTAGCGAGTATATTGCAATAGTGTATTTTCCTGGTAAAAAAGCAGCGTTCGATATTTAAAAATTTTCTTATCATTAATTTATACACATATAGATGATATATATGTATATTCATGTCCGTTTATATGTGTACGATCCTCTGATGCGTAAAACTGCATAAATATTGACTCAGAATTAGACTTATAAGTAAAACTCCCAATGTCGATCTAAATGTGGTGCGCACGTCCTTTGCAACCAGCTTATAATTGTTGCAGCGATGGCGAAAACACTAGACTGCCATTACAATACCAAGTGTATGAGCAGCATGACTTACAATTAGCATTAAACATTATATAAGGTACATTGACATTTGTCTCACACATAATCGGACACAAACGAACGATCACGCGATACGAACGAGAGTATGTATGGATTTTGTTCAATACTTTTCAAAAAACAACATAAACACCAATAATGATAGTATTTTTTTGAAGGTCTTTATCATATGTATGTATATTTATTAACATGCCTATGTATTGTGTATTGGCTTTTAGTTTTTATCCGATTTCAAAATGGGCCTCCCCGATTTGATATCTTTTTGCCATTTGATTTATTTTAACTAGTTTTCGACATTTCGACGTCAATTCAGAATTATTCTAATGCATAATTTTTTAACATAGAAATGAATGAGTAAATGGGCTTTTAATAAGTTTTAATTCTTTATAGATTATTAATTTAGGCTCAGCGCCTCATCTCACATAAAATTAGACTTTTGTTTCGACATTTGCAGATTGTTGTTAGCCAAGTTGTAACACAATTACTTACATGAAGTAACGGGCCTTAGTACCGCAATTTAATTTCATAATCAATACATGCAATAAAGATATACATATGTAATAAATCTATGGGCATAAATTGATTGGAATTAGTACGTTAGAAGAGATGAACTTTTACCATTGATCAAAATAAACGATATTGCCGTCTTTTTCCAATATATTCTCTTTTACTTAAAACTACAAGTGGAATTTCATTTTTTGTAAACTGGAAATGATGTTTGTTGCATGTATATTTTTCAAAATGTCCCGGGCTCTTCGAAATCTTAAATTTCAATAGTTATCGATATAGTATCGACTGTTCACTGAAAATCAGCTGTTTGCCTCAAGCAATGGTCACATTTGTCGTTTGTTAGAAAATTCGATTTACGGTCACTCTGAGCTGAGGTCTACGAAATTATAAATTCGCGTCGAAGTAAACAATCGTCGATTTATTAATTTGGACACATTTTAAGAATAATGGCTGCCGCAGTCGATGGTAAAATGAGTTTGCGCAAGCTAGACTATCCAATGCGCGCGGTGGAAGCACTCTCTCGATTAGGTTTGTGAACATTTTTTGTATTTTTATACGAGTTTCTCAATGCTGTTTCTGTTGTTGCAGAGGGCCTTATTGCGAGCAGAAATAAACAGAACCTAGTAATGCAGATTATTTCCGAGTTCATTTTCCTGGAACGCACCAAGGATGGAGACGTGCGCAAAATGGGCATTAGCCAAATGAATATATATCAAGAGTTCCAATTGATACTTACGCTTATTGAATATTTCTCGAGACCGGGTCGAGATGCGACACGCAATGCAATATTCCTTTCGCTATTTGGTAGTCATCTGACGCCACAACGCTCCAGGCTATTGTCTCGACTTATTAGCACTGCTGTTTCGGGATCGGTGGCGCCGCTGCTCTCCTCTGCAGGCACATGGATGCAACAAGTAGGCTGCAAGTCGCCACCAAGCTTAGAGGTGGCACAGAGTATTGTGAGCGATTTCATATCATTCTCTCGTAAGACACCTGATCAATTGAAGCAACTGCCGATGGTGGGCTCCCATTTTGCTGCCAATTTTATGGTCGCCGTGGCTGATCTCTACCTTAACGATAAGCGTGGCGGAGTACTGACACCACCACCAGACGCACTCTTGGATGCCATAACAGAGTGGACAACCGAAAATCCGCTGCTATGCCAAGCACCCCAACAACCTCTAGTCTTACCTGCTGGCGCGATTGCTATGCCATTTGCCACTCCGCTGGCTGGTCTACTGCGTTGGGTGGTGCTGGCGCCACTAGTGTCGAATCGTCCGGCATACAGCCACCTTCATTTGTCATTGCTGCACACCTTAATGCAGTTGGACAACAGCGCGGAAGCGACTCCTCTGCATGCACAAGATCTGCTGCAAATTGTAACAACGTTGCAAAAATACTGCACGCGTCTGAAAGACGCCAAAGTGGAACCAGAAGAGGACACGGCATACCAGAAGTGCATGGAGCGCTTCGCCCAAGCTGTCCAAATTGCATTGGCTTCCAACTGCATCAGCAATCAGATCCAGTTGCTCTGCGTACTCGAGAACTTGCCGCCGCACACGCTCATGAAAATAGTGCTTGAAACGCATAAGAAACTTTGATTCCACATGTGTTTGTCAAGTGATTTGTAATTAAGTAGGTTCAAATAAGATCATATAAGTTTTAGCTGGCAGAGAATCTAAGTTTTGTCAAATATTTGGAATAAATTCAATGGCATCAAACATCTGAAAATAATATATTGAGTCTGTAAATGGTAAAAGAAAACTAGCAATCGTATTCAAAGGCCAAATTTTAATAGGGGCAAATCGCAAATTCAATTAATTGGCACTCATTAAGTTATGTATACATATTGTTCACCAAGCTTACTCCGCCCCCTTTATGGCGCAACACAATTACACAACTGTATTTTCGCGTAATTGATGTATAATGTTACCAGGCTTAAAAAAAATATTTATAAGTAAGAATATATACAAGCACTTACCTTTCCGGATGCAATATTAATATGTTCTAATATATTTACGTACCTCTACTTAATATAGTTGAATTACAAATTTTTAAATTTACCGCCAAGTCACATCCTTTAAAAATAGGTTGCCAGACAAGAAAAATATTGGGATGCGTGCACTGCGCAGGATCCAAAGCGGGAGAGTAGTCTACGATATAGCGGGTGAAAATCAATATTGTGGAGTTCTCGGAGTGCTTTACTAGAAGTAGTTGAAAGATTGCACGCGAACTTTGGTTTGTTTTGGGGCATTTACAATCGTAGCATGCAATGAACCCAGTGCCAAATCGTGACTTTATGGAGGTGCATCCGCTGCATCAGCATCAGCCACATTGCAAGCAGCAATGCTTTGTGTTTACGGAAATCGCAGACATTGAGCTACCAGCGGAGATAACCAAGTTTGGCGGGGGCAATGAGAAGTTGCGTTGCTCCAATGGCGGCATACCAACGTACAATTGCAAAAAGGACTCTTGCAGCGAGTCGTCTGCCGAGCGTCCGGGACGTTCACGCAGCCGCCGGATTCTTATAGGCATTTGCCTGGTCTTGGTCTGCATTGCCATGGCCGGTGGCATTCCGTTGGCTCTGCAGTTGCGCTCCTCATCCCTTCTGGAGGCACGCTTGGCATTCATCAGACGCTTGCTGACCGAATCGCCGCTCATCGAGGGCTCCTGGAAGCCGCCAAGCGACATCAAGACCAACAGCAGCGGGCTGGCCGATATACGACAGAATCACATCGGCGCTGTGCTCTGGCCGATTGCGGTGCATTGTGGCGCCCAGTATCTGGATGCCGTGCAACTCGCGCTGGAAGGCATCGATGAAGCCAAGCGGATTACAGCGGCCAGCAATTCCATGCACATTGTCGAGTCTGCCGACGAGATGGAGCAGACCCATATCAGAGGCGAGGTGGCTGTGCTGATGGGCATTGGCGGCGGTCATGCCTTGGGCACTAGTCTCGCCGTGCTGCGTTCCATCTACTTGCTGGGCGCACGCTTCGTTTCGGTGACCAGTCTGGAATGCACAACTCCTTGGGCTGCGGCGGCCATACGGCGACGTGATTATCTCGTTGAGGAAAATGCGACCAATTCGCTCAACGAATTCGGCAAGGTGAGCAAATAGATTCTTCAATCAAATGGAATACTACTACTACTACTTTCCTTCTCGCTCAGACAATGCTCTTCGAAATGAACCGCCTGGGCATGCTGGTGGAGATTTCACAGCTCAGCGAAGCCGCTATGGTTATAGCCCTGCGCACTGCCAAGGCACCGGTGCTGCTCATGAACGCCGCGCCACTTTCCCTGTGCAATGGCACCAATGTGGCTTCCATACCGGATCATGTGCTTAGGTATGTTTTAACTGTGTCTTCGATTTCCTTGACTTCAGTTGTCCGAATGTGTTTTCAGTCTATTGCCAGAGAATGGTGGTGTCATTTTGCTGAATCTGGAGCGGTGTGGCGATCGGCCAATTAGCGTAAGGGAGGCCATACTTGCCATCAACTATGTCCGCAAGGTGGCTGGCGTGGATCACATCGGCCTTGGTGGTGCACCTAAGAGCTATGCCCTGCTGCTGGCCGAGTTGGCCAGGGACCGGGTTTGGGGCAATGCGGCTATCAAGAAACTGGTTGGCGGCAATGTCATGAGAATTCTGCGTGAGATCGAGGCCCTGAAGAACCGTTTGCCACTATATGAGGAATGGATACCGAATGAGTCCATCGAAAGCAATTCCTATTGCCGTTATCCGGAGTCGTAAAGCATCGTACACTCTTATTGATTTCTGTCAGTTGTTTGCTTAAACATAGATAAATAAATCTCACAATTATGTAGTTCAAAACCTCGTCGAATTATTATCTAAAGCTCGATCATATAAGTGTTAGTAATCATCGATGTTATCACCATTATGAAAAGACGAAACAATTCGATTTAGAATTGCGTATTTAAAAATCAAAAATGATCACTGTGAAACAATTGATGCTCAATTTATGCATTCCTATATAAGTATGATCAAGAATGTCTATAACTTAGGGTTGAAAAACGCGTGCGACGGCCTGTTATACATATTTTAAAGCGTCACAAAGTCATTCAACTCGCGTACACTCTGAAAACCCGGTTTTATGCATCTATGGTATTGCTAAATTCCAAAACACAACAAGTTTTTATACATTTTTTGTATCGTTTATTGTGTGAATTAAATTCACAAGAATTTTTGATCGAGTACATGAATCATTCGTTAAAATTCGAAAATACTTAAAATGAGACTATTACTAAGCATCGAGTATATTTGAATGATTACTTTTAAAAGTAGTATTTATAAATATGTATATCATAATATATCGATTTACAAGTTAATCTTATTGCGAGTGAGCTGCATTATCGGCTATTATATTGTACCATTGTACAAATCGATCTAATTCACTTGAATCCCCGTTCGAATGCCGAGGGTAAAGGAAATAACTTCTCTATCTGGAGGGCGCTCGTTAAATTCACGTTTCATGATTTTCCTTGAGAGAAGATCTTCGCTGGCATCCTCAGTTGCAAGTGGATCAATGTCGATATTGCTCAGATCACGTTTACTTCTCGCGTTCTCATTGTCATCATCATCTTCTAATTCGAATACGTTATTGTCCGTGGCAGCCAATTTGTTAATCTCAGTGAAAAAATGGCTTTTGGCGTTTCTTACAGTCCTATCATAGCCTGGATTGCTTAGGGGCGGCAAGTAGGTGGCAGGAATGGGAGTTGAGCCCTTATATGTATCAGGACAGCGAGGATCTACAGACCCAGGGAAGCAATAAACAGGAGTCGTATCAGGGCGCGCTGTTGTAGTGACTAAACTTTGGGCGCAACGAGGATCCGTCGATCCGGGGTAACAGTTTGGTTTCGACGTTGTCTTAGGTTGTTGTGGGCATCTGGGATCAGTTGAACCTGGATAACAGTTTGGTTTTGATGTAGTTATCGAAGGACGAACTGTAGTCGGTGGAAGATATGTGGCTGGCTGGCAATCGGGATCTGTAGATCCAGGGTAACAGCGGGGCCTTGTCGTAGTTCTCGGTTCCTGAGGGCATCGGGGATCTGAAGATCCTGGATAACAGTTTGGCCTAGATGTCGTCTTCGGTTGTTGCGGACAGCGAGGATCAGTAGAACCTGGATAACAGTTTGGTTTCGACGTTGTCTTAGGTTGTTGAGGGCATCTTGGATCAGTTGAACCTGGATAACAGTTGGGTTTCGACGTAGTTATTGGAGGACGAGTTGTAGTCCGAGGAGGATAAGTGGTTGCTTCGCACTCGGGATTAGTAGATCCTGGGTAGCAGCGTGGCCTTGATGTAGTTGTTGGCTCCTGAGGGCATCGAGGATCTGAAGATCCCCTGTAACAATTTGGTGATGGAGTTGTTTTCGGTTTTTGGGGACATCTGGGATCAGTAGATCCTTCAAAGCAATTAGGCTGTGAGGGAGTAATTTGGTTGCCAGGAATCTTAGTTGTTTTAATAGGTGGCAGATAAGTGGCAGGCTGACAATTTGGATCACTTGAGCCTTCGTAGCATCCGGGCTTTCTGGTTGTTGGGACCTTTGGGCATCTTGGATCTGGTGAGCCAGGGAAGCAATTCAGGCATTCAGGATCTTTTGATCCTGGGAAGCATGAAGGCGTAGCCGTGGTTTTGGTTGATGGACATCGGGGATCGGTCGATCCTGGATAGCAGTTGGGCGAAGGTGTTGTCTTAGGTTGTTGTGGGCAGCGTGGGTCAGTGGAACCTGGATAACATCTTGGCTTTGATGTTGTTATCGTTGGTCGAACTGTGGTTGGGGGTAGATAAGTGGTCTGTTGGCACTCAGGATCTGTAGATCCAGGGTAACACCGGGGCCTCGAAGTAGTTCTGGGTTCCTGAGGACAGCGAGGATCGGTCGAACCGGGGTAACAGTTCGGTTTCGACGTTGTCTTAGGTGGTTGTGGGCACCTGGGATCAGTTGAACCTGGATAACAGTTTGGTTTTGATGTAGTTATCAAAGGACGAACTGTAGTCGGTGGAAGATATGTGGCTGGCTGGCAATCGGGATCTGTAGATCCAGGGTAACAGCGGGGCTTCGACGTAGTTCTCGGTTCCTGAGGGCATCTAGGATCTGAAGATCCTGGGTAGCAATTTGGACCAGGAGTCGTCTTCGGTTGCTGAGGACACCGAGGATCAGTAGAACCTGAATAACAGTTTGGCCTAGAAGTCGTCTTCGGTTGTTGCGGACAGCGAGGATCCGTCGATCCAGGGTAACAGTTTGGTTTCGACGTTGTCTTAGGCTGTTGTGGGCATCTGGGATCAGTTGAACCTGGATAACAGTTTGGTTTTGATGTAGTTATCAAAGGACGAACTGTAGTCGGTGGAAGATATGTGGCTGGCTGGCAATCGGGATCTGTAGATCCAGGGTAACAGCGGGGCTTCGACGTAGTTCTCGGTTCCTGAGGGCATCTAGGATCTGAAGATCCTGGGTAGCAATTTGGACCAGGAGTCGTCTTCGGTTGCTGAGGACAGCGAGGATCAGTAGAACCTGGATAACAGTTTGGTTTCGACGTTGTCTTAGGTTGTTGAGGGCATCTTGGATCAGTTGAACCTGGATAACAGTTGGGTTTCGACGTAGTTATTGGAGGACGAGTTGTAGTCCGAGGAGGATAAGTGGTTGCTTCGCACTCGGGATTAGTAGATCCTGGGTAGCAGCGTGGCCTTGATGTAGTTGTTGGCTCCTGAGGGCATCGAGGATCTGAAGATCCCCTGTAACAATTTGGTGATGGAGTTGTTTTCGGTTTTTGGGGACATCTGGGATCAGTAGATCCTTCAAAGCAATTAGGCTGTGAGGGAGTAATTTGGTTGCCAGGAATCTTAGTTGTTTTAATAGGTGGCAGATAAGTGGCAGGCTGACAATTTGGATCACTTGAGCCTTCGTAGCATCCGGGCTTTCTGGTTGTTGGGACCTTTGGGCATCTTGGATCTGGTGAGCCAGGGAAGCAATTCAGGCATTCAGGATCTTTTGATCCTGGGAAGCATGAAGGCGTAGCCGTGGTTTTGGTTGATGGACATCGGGGATCGGTCGATCCTGGATAGCAGTTGGGCGAAGGTGTTGTCTTAGGTTGTTGTGGGCAGCGTGGGTCAGTGGAACCTGGATAACATCTTGGCTTTGATGTTGTTATCGTTGGTCGAACTGTGGTTGGGGGTAGATAAGTGGTCTGTTGGCACTCAGGATCTGTAGATCCAGGGTAACACCGGGGCCTCGAAGTAGTTCTGGGTTCCTGCGGACAGCGAGGATCGGTCGAACCGGGGTAACAGTTCGGTTTCGACGTTGTCTTAGGTGGTTGAGGGCATCTTGGATCAGTTGAACCTGGATAACAGTTGGGTTTCGACGTAGTTATTTGAGGACGAGTTGTAGTCCGAGGAGGATAAGTGGTTGCTTCGCACTCAGGATTAGGAGATCCTGGGTAGCAGCGTGGCTTTGATGTAGTTGTTGGCTCCTGAGGGCATCGAGGATCTGAAGATCCTGGATAACAGTTTGGCCTAGAAGTCGTCTTCGGTTGTTGCGGACAGCGAGGATCCGTCGATCCGGGGTAACAATTTGGTTTCGACGTTGTCTTAGGTTGTTGTGGGCATCTGGGATCAGTTGAACCTGGATAACAGTTTGGTTTTGATGTAGTTATCAAAGGACGAACTGTAGTCGGTGGAAGATATGTGGCTGGCTGGCAATCGGGATCTGTAGATCCAGGGTAACAGCGGGGCCTCGACGTAGTTCTCGGTTCCTGAGGGCATCTAGGATCTGAAGATCCTGGATAACAGTTTGGCCTAGAAGTCGTCTTCGGTTGTTGCGGACAGCGAGGATTCGTCGATCCGGGGTAACAATTTGGTTTCGACGTTGTCTTAGGTTGTTGTGGGCATCTGGGATCAGTTGAACCTGGATAACAGTTTGGTTTTGATGTAGTTATCAAAGGACGAGCTGTAGTCGGTGGAAGATATGTGGCTGGCTGGCAATCGGGATCTGTAGATCCAGGGTAACAGCGGGGCTTCGACGTAGTTCTCGGTTCCTGAGGGCATCTAGGATCTGAAGATCCTGGATAACAATTTGGACCAGGAGTCGTCCTAGGTTGCTGAGGACAGCGAGGATCAGTAGAACCAGGATAACAGTTCGGTTTCGACGTTGTCTTAGGTTGTTGAGGGCATCTGGGATCAGTTGAACCTGGATAACAGTTTGGTTTTGATGTAGTTATCGAAGGACGAACTGTAGTCGGTGGAAGATATGTGGCTGGCTGGCAATCGGGATCTGTAGATCCAGGGTAACAGCGGGGCTTCGACGTAGTTCTCGGTTCCTGAGGGCATCTAGGATCTGAAGATCCTGGGTAGCAATTTGGACCAGGAGTCGTCTTCGGTTGCTGAGGACAGCGAGGATCAATAGAACCTGGATAACAGTTTGGTTTCGACGTTGTCTTAGGTTGTTGAGGGCATCTTGGATCAGTTGAACCTGGATAACAGTTGGGTTTCGACGTAGTTATTGGAGGACGAGTTGTAGTCCGAGGAGGATAAGTGGTTGCTTCGCACTCGGGATTAGTAGATCCTGGGTAGCAGCGTGGCCTTGATGTAGTTGTTGGCTCCTGAGGGCATCGAGGATCTGAAGATCCCCTGTAACAATTTGGTGATGGAGTTGTTTTCGGTTTTTGGGGACATCTGGGATCAGTAGATCCTTCAAAGCAATTAGGCTGTGAGGGAGTAATTTGGTTGCCAGGAATCTTAGTTGTTTTAATAGGTGGCAGATAAGTGGCAGGCTGACAATTTGGATCACTTGAGCCTTCGTAGCATCCGGGCTTTCTGGTTGTTGGGACCTTTGGGCATCTTGGATCTGGTGAGCCAGGGAAGCAATTCAGGCATTCAGGATCTTTTGATCCTGGGAAGCATGAAGGCGTAGCCGTGGTTTTGGTTGATGGACATCGGGGATCGGTCGATCCTGGATAGCAGTTGGGCGAAGGTGTTGTCTTAGGTTGTTGTGGGCAGCGTGGGTCAGTGGAACCTGGATAACATCTTGGCTTTGATGTTGTTATCGTTGGTCGAACTGTGGTTGGGGGTAGATAAGTGGTCTGTTGGCACTCAGGATCTGTAGATCCAGGGTAACACCGGGGCCTCGAAGTAGTTCTGGGTTCCTGAGGACAGCGAGGATCGGTCGAACCGGGGTAACAGTTCGGTTTCGACGTTGTTTTAGGTGGTTGTGGGCATCTGGGATCAGTTGAACCTGGATAACAGTTTGGTTTTGATGTAGTTATCAAAGGACGAACTGTAGTCGGTGGAAGATATGTGGCTGGCTGGCAATCGGGATCTGTAGATCCAGGGTAACAGCGGGGCTTCGACGTAGTTCTCGGTTCCTGAGGGCATCTAGGATCTGAAGATCCTGGATAACAATTTGGACCAGGAGTCGTCCTAGGTTGCTGAGGACAGCGAGGATCAGTAGAACCAGGATAACAGTTCGGTTTCGACGTTGTCTTAGGTTGTTGAGGGCATCTGGGATCAGTTGAACCTGGATAACAGTTTGGTTTTGATGTAGTTATCGAAGGACGAACTGTAGTCGGTGGAAGATATGTGGCTGGCTGGCAATCGGGATCTGTAGATCCAGGGTAACAGCGGGGCTTCGACGTAGTTCTCGGTTCCTGAGGGCATCTAGGATCTGAAGATCCTGGATAACAATTTGGACCAGGAGTCGTCCTAGGTTGCTGAGGACAGCGAGGATCAGTAGAACCAGGATAACAGTTCGGTTTCGACGTTGTCTTAGGTTGTTGAGGACACCTAGGATCGGTTGAACCTGGATAACAGTTTGGTTTTGATGTAGTTATCGAAGGACGAGCTGTAGTCGGTGGAAGATATGTGGCTGGCTGGCAATCGGGATCTGTAGATCCAGGGTAACAACGGGGTTTCGACGTAGTTCTCGGTTCCTGAGGACATCTAGGATCTGAAGATCCTGGATAACAATTTGGACCAGGAGTCGTCCTAGGTTGCTGAGGACAGCGAGGATCAGTTGAACCTGGATAACAGTTTGGTTTCGACGTTGTCTTAGGTTGTTGAGGACACCTTGGATCGTTTGAACCTGGATAACAGTTTGGTTTTGATGTAGTTATCGAAGGACGAACTGTAGTCGGTGGAAGATATGTGGCTGGCTGGCAATCGGGATCTGTAGATCCAGGGTAACAGCGGGGCCTCGACGTAGTTCTCGGTTCCTGAGGGCATCGGGGATCTGAAGATCCTGGATAACAGTTTGGCCTAGAAGTCGTCTTCGGTTGTTGCGGACAGCGGGGGTCTGTTGATCCTGGATAACACCTTGGCTTTGACGTAGTAATCGATGGGCGAATTGTCGTTCGCGGTGGGTTAGTTGTTTGTTGGCAATCGGAATTTGTAGATCCCGGAAAGCAGCGCGGCTTTGACGTCGTTCTGGGTTCCTGTGGGCACCGAGGATCAGTTGATCCTGGATAGCACTTTGGTGATGTAGTTGTCTTTGGTTGCTGTGGGCATCTTGCATCAGATGAGCCTGGAATACACCTTGGCAAAGGCGTTGTTTTTGGTTTTTGGGGACATCTGGGGTCAGTAGATCCATCGAAACAATTAGGTTTTGAGGGCGTAATTTGGTTGCCAGGAATCTTAGTTGTTTTAATTGGTGGCAGATAAGTGGCAGGCTGACAATTTGGATCACTTGAGCCTTCGTAGCATCCGGGCTTTCTGGTTGTTGGGACCTTTGGGCATCTTGGATCTGGTGAGCCAGGGAAACAATTCAAGCATTTGGGATCTTTTGATCCTGGTAAGCATACGGGCGTAGCCGTGGTTTTGGTTGATGGACATCGGGGATCGGTCGATCCTGGATAGCAGTTGGGCGAAGGTGTTGTCTTAGGTTGTTGTGGGCAAAGTGGGTCAGTGGAACCAGGATAACATCTTGGACTTGATGTTGTTAACGTTGGTCGAACTGTGGTTGAGGGTCGAACTGGTTTGCAATCAGGATCCGTTGATCCAGGGAAGCAACGAGGCTTGTTTGTAGTTCTGGGTTCCTGAGGACACCTCCGATCAGTCGATCCTGGATAACAGTTGGGAGCAGATGTTGTCTTAGACTGTTGGGGACAACGAGGATCTGTTGAGCCTGGATAGCATCGTGGCTTGGCTGGTGTTACTGGAGGTCGTCCTGTAGTCGGGGGTAAATAGGTGGCTGGTTTGCAATCAGGGTCCGTTGATCCAGGGAAGCATCGGGGCTTGGTTGTAGTTCTGGGTTCCTGAGGACACCTTCGATCAGTTGATCCTGGATAACAGTTGGGAGCAGATGTCGTCTTAGGCTCATGGGGACAACGAGGATCTGTTGAGCCTGGATAGCATCGTGGCTTGACTGGTGTTACTGGAGGTCGTCCTGTAGTCGGGGGTAAATAGGTGGCTGGTTTGCAATCAGGGTCCGTTGATCCAGGGAAGCATCGGGGCTTGGTTGTAGTTCTGGGTTCCTGAGGACACCTTCGATCAGTTGATCCTGGATAACAGTTGGGAGCAGATGTCGTCTTAGGCTCTTGGGGACAACGAGGATCTGTTGAGCCTGGATAGCATCGTGGCTTGGCTGGTGTTACTGGAGGTCGTCCTGTAGTCGGGGGTAAATAAGTGGCTGGTTTGCAATCAGGATCCGTTGATCCAGGGAAGCATCTGGGTTTCGATGTAGTTCTAGGTTCCTGAGGACACCTCCGATCAGTCGATCCTGGATAACAGTTGGGAGCTGATGTTGTCTTAGGCTGTTGGGGACAACGAGGATCTGTTGAGCCTGGATAGCATCGTGGCTTGGCTGGTGTTACTGGAGGTCGTACTGTAGTTGGGGGTAAATAGGTGGCTGGTTTGCAATCAGGATCCGTTGATCCAGGGAAGCATCGGGGTTTGATTGTAGTTCTAGGTTCCTGAGGACACCTCCGATCGGTCGACCCTGGATAGCAGTTGGGAGCAGAGGTGGTCCTCGGCAGTTGTGGGCAACGAGAATCAGTTGAACCAGGATAACAGAGCGCGGTTTCTGTGGTTGGCAATGTTGGTACGCGTGTCGGTATATTTAAATCGCACGTGTAGTCTCGTTCGCAGGCGCCGTTGCATAGTTCGATATCACATTTGAGATAAACTTGAGATCTGTCTGGAAATTTAAATGCTTTCAATGTATTATAGTAGGTTAGAGTTTGACCAGGAAGCGACTCAAATCTTTTCCACTCTCCAAATATTTTGTTCTTAATTGAGCATCCGTTTTTATCGGAAAGCTGTAGTTTGTTTGTAGTGCGTGAATCAAAGTCTGGATCATCAGACGCATAACATTGTAAGATGTTGATATCCCATGTCTGTTTCGACTGCTTGACATTTATCGTAAAAGTAATATCTGTGCCAAGCTTCAATGTGTAATTGATGGGCTTGATATTTGGTGGTATTCCCGTTCCGATTTCCATCCAACATTCAACAGGACCACTTGGGGTTTCAACCGATATCACTTCCAGCATATCCACAACAAATGGTCGGAAATAAACCGTTTTTTCCTGTTCATCGCTGCGACTGCAGGTAATTTTGCGAGCTGTGTCCCAACTTTCTTGAATATCTTCATCATTCTGGATGATTAGAATATTATCAACAGATGCACACAGGGAACAGGAAGGTTTGCTACCGCAACCGTCAAAGGGCACCTTGAATTCATATGTCTGTTGGTTACTACCAGCTTTCACGTACCTGGGGAAAATCTCATTGTTTATTCAGAGTAAGTTACCTCGAGAACAGAACATACTTGCACTTGGGATCATTATAGTATCCCTGGCTGTAAATTACTCCATTGAATACCTCGGCAAATTCAACCTCTACTATCATGCCATTCGAGGTATCACATTTGACTTCGATTTTATTTATGTTACCATCGATGGAAGAGGTTTTGCGAGATACTCTGGGAAACGAAAGTGCCACCTCGGCTGGGCTGACTTCATTATTAGCAAAATCATCGTCACCTCGTAGATCAACCCCGTTCGCAATGACCTTTAAAAGCAATAAACTATTAGCTAAAATTGATTGGGCACTCCAAGCGAAATCCATACCAAAAGTTGAGTCAAAAGTATAATATGGCCAGCTCGGACCATGTTTAGTGTATTGCGGCTCAATCAAAAACCTGTTGTAAATGAAAATTGAAATTTTAAATTCAAATGCTATATTAATAGAAATGGAAATTGTTTTGCTATTATTGAGCATGTAAAGCGCGCATCTGCTTTGAAGTGTTTTCTCTAGCACGAAAATAGTTAGAACGCTTGTCCAAACTGTCGACACACAGCATTTGTCACTCGTTTTTGGAATTGAAATTCTATTTTGGGATACATTGATCATATTGACAGTTGTGCATGTGAATTATTTCAGATGGTATTTGGTAACCAGTTCTGAAACTGTTTCCAACCGGTTCGAAATTACAATTAGTCAAAATTTGTTGTAAAACAGTTATAATGAATCAAGCAAACATGCTGCAATTGGGTGTAATCAATAGTGCTATACCCTGTCTTATGCTAAATCGATTAATTTTAGCATAATGCTCGGGGCAGTAATTCGATTCTTAATTAGAATAATTGTTTGCCAAAAGTCAAGGCTGCGGTTATTCCCGGAATTTATTGCTGAAAATAATCCGACCATATTATGCAACCGAGGAAGAAGAATGGAATAACACTTAATCAAATTCGAAAAGGTCAAAGTTGTTTTTGCTTTCTCGGAAGCAAACAAGCGAGACTCCATGCGAGTGTTTATACGATTACAGGGTATGCAGACCTATCCAGTTAGCAATTAGTGTGTTATGGCCCGGGGAAAGAGGGACAGGCAAAAAACCTATGTTTATCCAAACGTCAGATGATCGGACAGCTTATTTATATGGACGCCGAAAGCTGAAGACGCTATGCACAGCTTCCACATTTCGAGTGGATGTCATGAATAGTATTCATTCATTGATGTTTATTCAATTCGGAGTCGAGTTGTAAAATCAACCGGGGCGACCTTGAACGTTTTGGAATCCCTAAATTATTATTTCGTTTGGCTTATGGCTATTGTTGATATGTTAAATTATTAATGCGCAATTTGTGCATATTGTACGAACATCGGCATCGGCATCGGGGCGTATGAATGTCGAACATACATTTGTGTACTCATTTGGCATGCGAATGTGCAGCAGAGTTATATATTTTGAATTCAACATTTAAAATTTTGAAATATTGACTGGTTTTATTTTGCTCACTTTCGCATGTAGCATTTATTTATTATATTCTTTATTATTTGCTGTGTGCTTTGTTGTTTTCAACGTTCGCAGCTAAACTCGCCGGTGCAATTCGTCGTTAATTGAAATTCGTTTCATCTTACTGGGAATTTCGAATCGAAGTATGTACGTAGTATGTGGGGGGACAATAAACAGGTAATGTTGTGTTCTCATGCCCCGGCTTGGGGGAGCATTCATAAATTAACGAGACAAATGAAAGTGATATTGCTGAACTTGTTAAATATGCTAATAAATTGGCACTGATGTATTTATAAACTAAGACACAGTCCTGGTCGAAATGTCGGTACCGTTAATCTCGCTAATGCCAGCAAGTAGCAGAACTTAAGCATCCGCATCCATCACCCGACTGGAACGGTTCGGAACGGAATTGATTAGATCTCTTTCTTCCCCCCTCTCACTTGCTCGCTTGCTATCTTTCTACAGTCTTAGCACATCTTTAGCATCTTGAATAAGTTACCTTTGAGTCGTCGCACTCGTGGGCAAGAGAAAAAACAGATTTTATTGACTGGTTACAAAATGAGATAAATAATAACTTGGACATTGATGATCTTGCCGTGAACTTTTGCCATTTGGGCGCATCACACATAGGCGTCTCTATTCATCAGTGTATTCGTGCTCATATTCGAATACGTATTCGTATTTGTATTCGTATTCGTATTCGTATTCGTCATGGCAAACAGGTGATTACCCAACAGGCTTGACGCCGCCACAGCCACGCATTGTGTACATACTATAGAGTCTGAATGCATACAGATACTATAGCACATCATCTTCAACTAGCACCCACCTTTCAGCGGTCCATCTCGCTGGGCTGGGCGTGGACTGTGGACAGTGCAGAGTGGACTGCAAGTGGACAGTAGACTTGGCTGTGGAATGCGTTAGTCCAACTAATTATGCAGAGTCATAATTGCGGGGCAATTATATTTGATATATGCTATAGTTCATTCGATAATAATGTCAAGTTGAATTCGAGTATATCCGGCAATTTTGATGGAATTGATTGCTTGATTCGCACAACACGCAAATTAACCATAATATTCATTTTTCACTAATCTTCTCACACACACACATGCACGACTCTATCCGACTCCAATGTTTAACTTAGTATTTAAATCTCTTGTTCGCGAATCAACAGATAAAACACACACAAAAGATTGCCCAATAATAACCGACTTTTAATAAATGTATTCGCCTAGTTTGATTATTTTTTTCTTTTCTCTTCTTTGTCTATTTTGTTGATTTGCTCGCTGGAAAAAGTCATTAGCATTTTTGCGAAAAGTAGGTGTCAATTTGAAAGGTCCCTGCCTAATTAATAACTAAACCATCTTTCTGTTGCAATCGCTTGCTTTTCGCTTAAAGGAATCAAGTTACACCCAACCATTCGAGTCTTGTAAACAGGGTATCTGTGCGTCGACCTATTCGTAACTGTATATTAGTTCAGCTCGTTGTAGAGTAGCAGTTGCCGTTGGAGTCTAGGGCAACTGGCGAGTAAGTGGGGCAGTCTTTTTGTGTGTCTCGCGCCAAAGATTGCTCAATGTTTATTCACCTCGGATTATTGGATTGCCGCAATAGCCGCAACATTAGCATGGTAATTTATTGCACGATATTCGACACCCACTAGGGACCTCTTCATTAGTGAGGAAGCCGTTCTTCCTCCCCATACCGTTCCTCTCCCCTTCCCCGTTCAAAACCTTGCCGAATTTAAATGGCTTAAAGAGTTGGCTTGATTGGTGTTGAGCTCTTCGCGGCACTAATGCGATTTGATCAGTTTTAATTCGGCCTTGCTTATGACGCGGGTTACATGCTTAATGCGTTGCCCAATCTATAATTAAATCTACCATTTAACTTAGCAAATTATCCATAATTCATTAAAAAAAACTTTGGTGGTAGATGTACTTAGAGCTTTCAGCTGTGATTATGTTGTGCTCTGTGTAAGTCGTGAGCAATTCTCAAATACAATTATGCGGTCTTCATTCTTCATTCGTAATGTCAGAATCCAAATTAATTGATAGATTCTTTGTTTGTTTGAATGCTTTGCCATTCAGAGCGTTGAAGAATATGATAATAATATGCTAATAATTCGATTAAAATTAAGTAATTCACACTTCAGGTTTTTCGACTGCGATTAAAGTCATTAATGTGCGAAGCTTAATTTCTTTTTAGAATATTCGCATCGCATAAGCACTTTCGTTCGATTCACTTTCAACTCAAATTCACTTTCGCAGAGAATCCCCATTTCACTTTTACTTGTTCGATTCGTTCCAAAAATAGGTTAAACCTTTCGAGCACACACAAAAGAAGCGAGTAACGTATTTCTATGCACATTATTCTGGACAATGATGAAATCCTAACGGAGATGGCCCCACGGCATTTCGAATTTCAATTTGGCACTGGATCAAGTGAACTTACTGGAATTGTCAAGTGGTCGGCGCTTTGAGAAAGAAGAGTTGGGTCTGATCGCCGGCTGGTTAAGAGTTCGCTGTCGCACTAAGCTTCGAGAAGACGCGTCTTCGTTTATATACACACACGTAGCATGTTTTAACTAAATTCGTTTGGAACACTGCTTTCAAAATCCAAAGGCGCAGTCAGTGCAAAACAACAACAACAACAGCAGCAACGGCAGCAGTCGGAGCAGCAGCGGCAGCGACGACATCAACTTCGGGCGAAAGAGCAGCTAAAACAGCAGCACGGCCGGCCACAAAAGAGTTATTTACTTTACAATTTTTTTTATTTTTTGCGTTTTTTTTTTTGTTTTTGCGTTTCGATACTCGCGAGACCTGATCGAGCAGTTATATTAATTTGTGCAGTGTTGTACAATGCGACAACAAACTCTGTGCCAATTGCATTGTCAACAAATGTGGCAAGATTCCAGATACTTTTCGGTAGCACCTCGTCCAAGCCCACGATGTATACGCTCTCTTCACATGCTCAGCTGCCGAGTGTTTACACGGCTATGTGCATCACCTGCTGCCCACCAAATTCAGTCTGCAGCTCGTCCTTTTAAGGACTTCCTGCAGTTACAGACTCAGGTCACGACTTAGAGACAATATTTGCGTGTTTTGTAGGTCGCCAATTGGATTCAAACTTGCTTCGTCCTTGCTTGAATTCTACATTTCAAAACTGCAATAAAACTATATAGTATGTGATTTGAAGTGCTCAGCATGTTTTTTTGTTAACGGTCTTGTTCTGCATTGTTCCAGGTTTAATTTAATTTATTCTGCTGCTACTTGCGTCATCCGGAACATGAGATAATTCTCAAATATTATTTAAAGAAATTTGTTTTCAGTTATGTTCTCTACGGTAGTTGTGTTAGGAAATTAACATTTTTAGTTAATTTCTTTCTCTTGTTTGAAAGCTTTACTTTAGAATTTTGACATTTGCCGTTTTTTCATTAGCATTGAAGATTATTTCTGTTAGAAAAAATGCATTCTGCTTGAATAAATTTTTGTAAACTGCGAAATAAACTCAATTAGTATATATAATTAAAACAAATGTGTTAAATAGGTGTTAAAATATTCAGGTTTTCTGTTTGTAACTTCATTAAACAAAAAATAGCTAATTCTATCAATCCGAAACCCCCTTGATTGGAAATTAATTGATTTGATTGTTCTTTCAAGTCTAGCCTGAACATTCAAGCGTACAACAAACGACTGCTACTAAAATTTGTCTATTTATTTCATTTGACCAATGACCTTTTCAACGGAGTGTAGCCAAAAGAGCATTTGTAGGGTGTTTCATGTTCGTTGAGCTGCGGCGTTGTGATGTTATGCATTTTTATATTTATGCGCAAGTCAGTCGCGTGAGCCGAACTCACTCGCTGTCCGTTGCACTGCGTCTTCTTCATCTTGACCCGGTCCCAGGTGCCGCAACAGCAAGCTGCAAGCTGCAAGCTGCAACAACAACGCGACGCGACGCGATGCGACGCGGCGACAACTTCAGCTGAAAGATCCGCAACGTCAAATTCAAATGGCTAACACCTCTGTATGTATTTTAGGGCCGAAATGCCAAAATCCGTCATTGTCGTAACTGAAATCGTGGCCAGCTTCGACATCGACTTCGACGCAGAGCTGGTCATGCAACTACGAGTACTCGTCTCTGTGCTCACACTGCATATAGTATAGCCTACTCGCGTCCCACTATAGTCATTGCGCTCCGATCATCCCGAACAGGTATTAATACCTACATACCAGTCGCAGTCATAGTCGGACTTTTTGGGTGCCCAGCGTCCGCTTCGTGCTGGTGACAGACGCCAAGCGGTCATGGCGACGCCGGCGACGTCTTTGCTCATACTTAGTTATGTCCGTTGACGCTGGAGGGACGTATAAAAAACAACAGAGACACAGAGCCACACACACACCCATTGCCTAGAGACATAGTTGTACTATTTACATATGTATGAAACTGTGTGCGCGCAAATATTCAATTATACATATTAACATATACTTAATTATTGTCTATCATTATTGCTTGTGTGCCTTTTTGTTAGTTTATAACTAGTCAAAAAAAAAAGAGATAAAAATAACGAAAATAAGTCGTAAAACTACGCCTGATGCCAAAGTATTTCTATCTATCTTTTGAGGCCATGGAGTTTGCATTGAAGCCAACAAAAAATGCTACTTGAAAACTCTAAGCACACAAAAGGGACATTGATTGACGCACGAGAATTCTTCCAATACCACCAGATTGCGTCATCAATCGGATTCCTGGCACCACAAGTCGAGAGTGCTCGACCTCAAACTGAGCGTCTCTAAAAACATAGTCATTCGTAGGAACTATGTCCAATTACTGTGCTTATCTGCATACAATAAATATTACAATGCAAACAAATACGAGTATATTATATTTTTTATAATATACGAGCTTTTACTATAAGAAGACAGGTAATGGGAATTTCGAACTTAAAATCTTATTGAAGGTTAAATATATATTTATTGGAATCGCGATTGACAACTGATCGTACATTTAATTACAAACGTTTTATTACATTTTGAGCTTGGCATATGTGTACTTAAAACTCAATATATATTCATATATTCACACTTAATATACATTTATTGAAATAAAAAATGCTTAACGAACATTGTCATAAATAATAAAATAAATAATATTATGGCTCTGCGTAGAATATTGTCTAGAATATTGTGAGACCGAGTCTGAAGAAAATAAGAAAAATTAGCACCTGATAAAAACTTTTTGTCTTTGCACGTTAATTTTTGTAGCTATTCCAAGTGGAGGGGCAGACTCCGAAATTCGCATAAACGCACGAAGATACAAATTGATGGGCTGGGCCACACGACTTATGTGCTGATCAGTATCAACTGATCAGCATCTGCACATGTGTATAAAATGTATAATTGCATATGGTCGGAAATGCCGTCTTCTGCTAGTCATGCCATTTTTTGGCCATTCCGAGTGGGCGAAGGTTATACAAATAATTTATATTTATTTTTTTATTTTTGCACCTTCAATATGCCAGCAAAAACAAAGATTTGATGTGCCCTGTAAATTCAAAGTTTAATGCACAATCGGTTTTTATTATTATCTTTTCATTAGTAATCACAATATTTGTAAAATAAAAAAACTTAGCTTTGCATTATAATGAAAAACATTAATTTGGCTGGAAAATAAGGCTGTTGATGGACGGATTGACTGTTCGTGTAAATAATGAAACACTAAGCAGATCAAAATTAATAACAAAAGTTTACCTACCAAAAATACTGGTTTCTAAGCATTTTATTGTCTGCGCACAAAAGCATGCAACGCTTTTTATATGCATGACCACCAGAAGTGCATTGTGAAGTGAAAATATTGTAGCATACTTTCAGGAGTATCATTTAAACAGGACTAAGATTTGAATAATTTTCAAAACGACGCGTGTTTTACATATTTAAGTAGTAACTAATTGAATTAATGTTTGCACATGATTATACATTTGAAATTAATTAAAATAAAAGGAGGGTAGCGGTGGCAAGAGCATGCCAATGTTTGCATTGGACAAAAAGCTCTTCACACTGATTAAAGTGTTTTTCCACAAACAGTGTTGACAAAGCTCCAAAGTGTGTGGGCGCACACGAAATGTCGGTAAGGGGGGCAGCAAGGAAAAATCGATACTGTCACAGCTGTTTCGTGTACAACAAGTGTAACGTCGCACAGAACCGGAAAATATTGAAAATCGAGAATTAAAACGCGCACAAACCGCATAAAATCCAAATAAAATTGTCAATTAAAACAGTATTAATTAAGTTAAGTTAAATCCGACATTGAGCGAGCCAAACGAGCCGAACTCAGTGAGAACCTCAGCAAAGCAGCAATTGATTATGTGGCATATGGTTGAGCAATAAGTGGAAACATTGAGTAATATGCCCAGTTCAAGACGCGCGATTCTGGGACACATCATGTCTGGGCTGTGCAGCAAGATGAATCGCACCAAGCCGGTGCCCGCGGATGTGATGGAGACGCCGCTCAAGCGCTGCCTGACCACCTTCGACATTGCGCTGCTGGGTAAGCCAAGGCCACTAGCTTAAGTTGTGCCCTTTCAAGAGGAATTCATTTCAGGCATTGGCCACATGGTGGGCGCGGGCATCTATGTGCTGACTGGCACCGTGGCCAAGGAAATGGCCGGACCTGGCATCATTCTGTCCTTCGTGCTCGCCGGATTCGTGTCCATGCTGGCGGCGCTGTGCTACGCGGAGTTCGGCACACGGGTGCCCAAGGCGGGCTCCGCCTATGTCTACACCTACATCTCGATCGGTGAGTTTTGGGCCTTTGTCATTGGCTGGAACATTCTGCTGGAGCACATGCTGGGCGCCGCCTCGGTGGCGCGTGCCTGGAGCGGCTACGTGGACTCCATGCTGGGCGGCTGGATTGCCAACACGACGCTCTCGCTGATGGGCGGCATCCATGAGCCCGGCTTGGCGCAGTATCCCGACGTGCTGGCCTTCCTCGTCTGCATCATCTATGCGGCTGCATTGGGCAGCGGCGTCAAGGCGACGGCGGTGTTCAACAGCATTCTGACCCTGGTCAACATCGGCGTCATGATTGTGGTGATTAGCGTGGGCTTCTGGTACGCCGACACCAACAACTGGTCCGAGGCGGAGGGCGGCTTCCTCCCCTACGGCTTTGGCGGCGTCATTGCGGGCGCTGCCACCTGCTTCTATGCGTTTGTGGGCTTCGATTCGATCGCCACGTCCGGGGAGGAGGCCAAGAACCCCTCGGTCTCCATACCCATTGCCACGGTGCTGTCCCTGTGCGTGGTCACACTCGGCTACATACTCGTCAGCGCCGCGTTGACCCTAATGATTCCGATTAGCGAGATCAATCCGGCTGCTTCGCTGCCCGAGGCCTTTGGCCAACTGCAGCTGCCGTGGGCCAAGTACATCATCTCGATTGGCGCTCTCTGCGGCATGACGACCACCCTGCTGGGCTCCCTCTACGCGCTGCCACGCTGCATGTACGCCATGGCCTCGGACGGGCTGCTCTTCAGCTGCTTTGGTCGCATCAACTCGAGCACCCAGGTGCCGCTGCTGAACCTGATTATCTCGGGACTGCTGAGCGCTGCCTTGGCGCTGGTCTTCGACCTGGCCAAGCTGGTGGAGTTCATGTCGATTGGCACTCTGCTGGCCTACACCATTGTCTCGGCCAGCGTCATCATACTGCGCTATCGCCCGATCACGCACCTGGGCAGTCCGAACCCGGTTTATGCGCCCGACACGCCCGACGACGAGAACAACGAGGACGCCGAGTCGCAGTCGAGCATTGACACCGCATCGCCCACAAGTGATCTCATCGAGGGCGCACTGGCTGGGCGCCTGAAGCCGCAGTTCCGCTGGCTGGAGCCGCTCCTGGGTCGCTTCGCCCCCGGCTCCGTGGTCTCCGTCTGCGTGCTGCTCTTCATTGTGCTCAGCTTCGCCATCTGCCTGGAGCTGAAGGTGTCCTGGACGGAGCTGTACACGGGCACCTGGTGGGCCCTGCTCGTCTACGGCTTCATCATCTTTGCGGCCAGCACTTGCGTCGCCATCATGGCCGTGCACAACCAGAACACGCGCGGCCTCAACTTCAAGGTGCCCCTCGTGCCCTTCGTGCCGGCCTTGGGCATCTTTAGCAACATTATGCTGATGGTGCACCTGGACGCGCTGACCTGGGTGCGCTTCTTCGTCTGGGTATCGATTGGCATGGTCGTCTACTTCCTCTACGGCATCCGGCACAGCAAGGAGGGCGAAGTCTGCTCCTCCTACTCCATACTGATGACCTCCTCCGAGGCGGGTAAGTTGAACTGGGGCTCCTTCAAGGGATCGCGCGGCTCGACTACAGCCAGACACACTGTCCTGGAGCGCTTCATGGGTCGCAGCAAGCTCGAGGACAAGAAGCCCATTGTCGAGGAGGAGTACGACGAGGAGAACGGCGAGAGTCCACACTAGGTGTGATGCGCTGGGGCAAAGCACAATGGTCTGTGACGCAACAAGATGCTAGATTTATTCAATTGTTATCCTCTATGATTGATCGAAAACGTGTTGCAAGCCAACAAAAACAGTTATGAAAGCTATGGTCGAGGGGGACCGACCGCGACATGAGACCCGCTATCCATTTCGAGAGCAGAAATTTGTTTGTTTATTATCCGATCGGAATGAAACTCTCAGGAACCAATCAGATTAACCAAAATTGCACTTGATTTGCTTCTTCTTTAAATGCCATCTAGGCGCAATAACATTAGTATTATCACCCCATTTAGTGACTCAGTGTTGATGTTACAAACAGATATGCTAGATTGGTCCGGCTTTTGACGTTGATTTTAAGTTTGCGCTTTGGGTAGCGGGTGTAGAAAATTGCTCGTTAGAAGTGAAGATATGTTACATATATAGTGAATGATGTCGGAGAACACAAAAATAAGAGTAATTTATCGATGTATGTCTGTATGTCTAATCTGCCCATATACTACCTACAATGTCTATATACACTAGTGGATACCCTGCCTCTAACGATTGTTAATAAAGTACCTCTCATTCCTACTAAACTCAGCTAAAACTGTATACTGTCAACTGTCGAAGTGTCTACCTAATGAAAACCCATACATATACTCTTTCCCCATCTCTTTTATTAATGTATATGTACATCAAAGATTACATTCAATATTGCAAATTATTAAAGATGAATTGTTTGATATATAAATATATATATATTATATGTATACAATTAAATATTTATTGCAACAATATACATACAAGTGCTTGCTTTTACTTCTCGAACATTTTTGCACTCAGCAGGTCAATACTTCCCCGATGTGTCATCGTTAAAGCGCAAATTCAAAATAAGATCGCAGCATGACTAAAGAGAAGACACGAAATGAAAAACACTCTTATCAATTTAAATAAGATTACGACGAAGATAAGCAAGCGAAGAGCAAGGCAGGTACATACTCTTTCCTACTTTACTTAGTTTTCTAAACTTTCCAACGAGCTTTACAATCATTGTAGTAACGGTGCACACACACACACATACACACTGGCAGTTATCGCCGTGTCATTCAAATTATTCGTGACTCTCGCATGCGAACAAACGAATACGAATACACTTTTGCATTTCATGCGAGACTGTAACCATGTGACTGGCAAAAACAAAGTTGTGCATTTGGAATGTCGCGAATCGCGCGATTCGAGAAGAGTTGTCTATCTATCGAAATAAAGCTGCACAGTGAGAGCTGGGTGTGGGGAGAGTGGGGGAGTCGGAGACATAGCGTCATCAACAACAAACAAGTTCGCATTTCATGACGCAGCCGTGATGACGCATACAATGTGTAGAGCATATTTACTCTAAGCACGTGAACATTCATACTTACACACACACACATATATATACAGACATGTGGATATATGTACGTTTGTGTTCGTGTGTTTGTGCACTACTCGAGACACAAGGCCTCGGAAATTGAGAGCATAAAGCAATCGTGCGAGAGCTTACGAGCTTGGCAACAACAAAAATCTCTGCGACAAGAATATGCTCAAAGTCAAAACGAGTTCCCGACAGCGACAGCGCTTTATTGAGCAGCAGCAACTTGGCGCTGTTTCGCAAGCGCGTAGCCGTTGATACTGAATTTAACGTATTTATGTTCGAATTTGAATTTAAAAAGTAACGCTCGCCAATATCACGCAGCCGCGTGTTCTACTCATGTACATATGTATGTATATGTAAACATACATACATATACAGGCATACATTGGTATGTGGAGACTAAATTGTTCGGTTGGCGAAGCCGACTGTTGACTGTTACAATTAGTCAAAATAAGTCATTTTAATAAGAAATGTGTATTTTGATTTTGAATTATGTATACTCTTCCGGCAAAGCAAGCCTCCGTTGTTTCTGCTGTCTTTGATGTCCCCCAAAAACACATTGAGAAAAAAAAATAAACTACGCGCCTGCTGTACCAAACCAAGCAACCAATGCCATTGACAAGTTTCGCTCTGCAATCTTCAGTATTGAGGCACAAGGTGATAGGATGGATGGCGGCTGTTCAAAAAACGTAAGGTTATGAATACGAAAGAGAAGAAGAGGAAGACAGCGATGTGTACCAATGTCAATGCGATGAATTCAAAGCATACAGAAAGACAATAAAAACATGCGAGGTTCGATTTAGAAGTAGGTGATAATCGAAAATATCAATATGAGCATTCACTAACAAATGAGTGCATTACTACGCATTCATGATGGATAAATTATAGTGTTAAAGACAGCACTCAAATCGCAATACGTATATTTTTGTATTTGCTGCTTCAAGATCGCCATTTTGAGCATACTTTTTGAGCTAACCTCGCAGTCGCAGCGACAGATGGATGCAAACTGGCAGCAGACACACACGCATATGCTTTTTGAATGTACTTGGAAATCACCTTGCAACAGCTGCAACATCCTACAATATGTACAGCCATCCCTCACCATTTAGGGGATGATGCAGACGCAGCGCAGAGCAGAGTTCGGGAAATGGAAATCTACCTGTAGTTGTAGTTGTCTTTACCTGCACACATAGCACACGCACACAGGCACACTAGCACGCATACGCACACAAACACTAATGCAAGTACATGTGCATGTCGCTGATCTGCTGGCTGTTTGTGCGCTGGCATAATTCCCTCTGCGTAGGCCAATGATCTTTATTTTGTGAGTCGCAGCTGCTCAACGAAATCATAAACTGCGTTGCGCATATCGAATAAGTATTTCAGGCATACTTTACGTTCGCGTACATATGTACATTGTATTTATGTATGTATGTATGTATGGCTAATGTTGAATATGCAGTATGCTCAGCTTGATGATTACAATCGAGGTGATGTATCGACATCGCGGACGATTAACATATTATATCGATAAGTTCACTTTCGAGAGCTGCCACCAAAAATACATCATGCAAAAATATTTCTCTTGAAGTAGAAAGTGGAACATGACATGAAAATCATAGTCAGCACCGTGTGCGCACACTACAATAACAGCACATCGTGTTGATCGTTGCGCTGATACAGTAAGCATCTTAGAATACACATACACACACATACTTATGCATGAGCATAGCGTTGTGAACACGACAGCTAGGGGTTGCTGCATGTAATCATTGTAAAGCAAAAACGACGCTAGCATATGGCATTCAAAAATTTCCGTATACATTTAATAATACAACGAAACGGCAGTTTGTATGAAAAGCCGACTATTTCAATGCTCCACGCAATTGTTTTCGAAAATAACGTCGCACAAGCGCTCGCTTTCTCACGCATACCAATGCAAGACTTGCTACCGCAGCCCTGGTAGTGTTTCATTTTCATACGTTCCATTCTTTTCTGCATGAGGTCGCTCTTTGGACAACTACGTTGTGCTGCATTTCGAATACTGCGCAAATATTGAGAGACATGTGACGTCACGCGGTCTTTAATATATTTCTGTTAAACGTTTATTTCTAGTAAATCAAACCACTGGAGTGCTTTTCTTATCTTTATTCTTATACATATATAAATATATACATATACAATGGAAACAGATCGTTGTGAATAAAAAAGTATATAATTTAATAAAATAATGAAATTAGAAATTACTCACATTTACCAATTCGTGCCAACTCGAGGCATATGATTTTTTCAATGATTCAGAATTTATGGAAGTTCTGTGTGTATTTAGCTTGCTTCTGGCAGTAAAATTTGACGTGGTGACGTCGTCTGGTTACAATTGCTGCGTTCGCGCAATGAAGACGCTACCTCACATTCTGCGCCTTGCGAAGCATACATAAACGAAACGAATGATGAAAATGGAACCATTACAATTTCGGAGAGCAAAGCAGACAGACGGGCGCGTTCGTTTCGTGTGTGCGACGAGTGAGTGAATTTTGTATCGTTCGATTTGTTTTAAAATCGACAAGAGCGGCAGCAGCGGCGCAAAAAATATTCGTTTATTAAACAAAAATATTTCGCAAGAAATCTGCTGCATTGCGTCAACCCCCAAGTGAAATTAAAGTCAGCACAAAATTTAAAATTAAATTGCTGTCTGGCGTCTCTTTCGTTCTCCTCGTCCAAAACAAAACAACACAACAAATACCAATACACAGGAATACATATACAAAACACAAACACACGCACATCCGTCGCATATAAACAAATATACATACAAACATATAAAAGAGACAATGAAAATGCCAATCGTGAGCTAAAGTCAAACAGCAGTTAGTAAGAGCAACAACTGTGATAATTGTAAGCTGGAAAAGGCAACCCGGTAGAGTGCATAAATATCATTTACCACAACAACGACAAAAACAACGTAAATACAAATTCAAAAATAACAACAAAATGGATAACAGCAACAGCAATACGAACGGTGTGATTGCCAACAAAATAGTCAACTACGTGATGCCGATGACTGCAGCAGCAAGCAACAACAACACCAATATGGCAACTCCCGTGAGGATGCAAGTGTACGGCTCAACAGCAGCATCGACAACAACATCATCCCCCTCCCTGCCGCACTCTGCGCTGTCGACGCCAACGAAGGAATTCCCGAATGCGCAAATGCTGCGCACTATACGGGAGAAGCTTTTACGCACGCCAGGCGGCGAGCAGCAAGCTCTGAGCTTTGCCGAGCAGACGATCGGCAACAGCAGCGGGGCGAGCAGCTGCAATGAGCAGCCCGTTAAGGTGATCAAGAACCGTTACCTGATCAGTGCCCAGCCTAGTCACATCTCAGCCGCGGCAGCGGCTAAAACACCCGCCTCCTATCGCCATCTCATCGATCTGACATCATCGAACCTGCAGTGCGTCGACGTATTCACCGGCGAGCAGTTTCTCTGCAAGATCATCAACGAACCACTGCACAAAGTGCAACGCGCATACTTTCAGCTGCAACAGGATGAGCAGCTCTGCCGCAGCACCATCTACGGTCATACGCTGATCCGTGGTGTGCACGACCTTGTGCCGCTGTCCAAGAATCGTACCTACATCATCATTGCGCCTGTGCAGCAGCAGCAGCATCGCGTTTATGAGAACCTTCATACGTACATCAGGCATGAGAAGCGACTGTGCGAATCGGAGGCGCGTGCGATTTTCCATCAGATTTGCCAGACGGTGCAAGTGTGCCATCGCAACGGGATCATTCTGCGTGACCTAAAGCTAAAGCGCTTCTATTTCATTGACGAGGCGAGGTCAGTATACTTTCCCATCCATCCACCCACTCACCTACACTACTATCGATATTTGATCGACGACCGCCACACATTAAGTTCAAAACTTCGATTACTGTTCTTATGTTCATGCCTGCATTTGCTGTACACATGCATGTGTGTACATGTGCTGATGACTTTCGTAATCGATTGGTAGTGACCCTTCCCCTCACCCGCATCATATTCACCACCAACACTCACACACACACACACACAGGCTGTCTCGCTCACACCTCGCACACATTACTCGCTGTACTGGTTGCATATCTTTATTTTGCAATTCGATAAAAACTCGTTATGAGCAACAGTTTTTTTTTCGTTCGTTCGCTCGCTCGTTTCGTGCTGTCTGTTCGTGTGTTATTGGTGCCACAATTGTTGCTCTTGTTATTGGCCGACGGTGTTGTTGCCGTTTGTCGGCCTGTTGTGGGTAACATTGAACATTTAAGAAGTGTTGCAATAAAAATAACCAATAGATCAACAGCAGCAGCAACAGCGACAAATGCTATGATCTATGAATACAGTACAGCTCGAAAATTACAGTACCTGATGTGGAAACAGCATCCATTTATAGAAGCAGTTCACTCTGATGTGTTCATAGAATATTGCGTTCTTTTCATCTCGAGCGTTGTGTGCTCAATATTTTCGTCAATACTGTACACATGAAAACACTGATAATACAACAACAACAAAATACGTATTTACTCCCATACGTTCACACACACATGTGTATATCTGGAGCGTACAAAGTACTCGTAGCGAGGTTCCTATTTTGTACTCATTTACCCGTTTCACTGTTTGCGGTTTAAGTATTAATGTGTGTGTATGTATGTGTCCGTGTATGGTGGTGTGAGTACAGTGCACGTCAAAATGTTAGGCTCACCTTCAAACTTGTGCTCTGTGTCGATTGCAAAATAATTCATTTCTGCCATTATACTCGCAATGTGAGCGAAAAAGTACTTAAATGTGGAAGTACTGTATGTATTTATAACGTATTCGGAATCTAAACTCGTGGCAGACAAGAAAGCTTTCCTTTTCTACTTTTTCCACTCTCGTACCTGTTGATTGCGAGAAAAACACTTGCAAATCGTTTTCTCTTACCTTACGTTTTGCTCGTTTCTTCGCACATATTCATATACTCAAACTTTTGTATGTATGTGTGCGTAGTTCTTAATAATGAAGCAATACTTGTTGAATGTTTTTGAACTTTTTGTATTTTTTGTTGTTTGCTTTACGTTTCCATTGCCAATGCAATTAGCAAATTTATTGCATTGACGTTTTCCGCTTTACGTATTGCCGTTTATTTTTATGCATTTATTTTTTCTCATACTTTGTACACAAGTCCGAAGAGAGTTTGTATGTAGTACAGTTGTGCAAGTGCTGAATATTAATGATTACTTGAGGAACTGAGCACTATATTTTTAGTACTTGACTATTATTAGTGTGCTAATAATACTAATTGTAAAAATACTCCTACATACAAGTCACAGAAGAATTTTGAAATTATCAACAGTATTTCAACATTGAAAACAGAAATACAATTACTCAGTATAGAGTTGAATGGACGTTGTTTTTTCGCTTATCGTTGAAATAGCCAACAAATAAATATATAAAATTGTTTACGTAGATCTAAGATACAGTCTAGCTGTTCTACGTTAAGTTGTCTATCACGATCAGTCTCAGCAAATAATCAAAATCGATTGATAAGAAGTTATCGATATTCAAAAATATTTATCTGTGCTATATAGATAGGAATTAACTATATTACTCAATATACACAAGCGCACGCACATGAAGACATTCGACAGTAAGGTCAAATTGTACTGTGGCCCTGACTCTGATCTTCTGTGTGTATATTTTCATGTGTTATTATATTTGCTGCGCGTATACATATTTAAATAGCATTTAAATTAGCAGCACGTATTAGCTACCTTGTCTGCCTTCTCCTCACCACTCTGCTTCTTACCTCTGCTGCGCCGCTCTAGCTAATTGAGTGTGTGAGTATCTTTTGGAAAATACATTTCGTTAATTTAAAATCGCAGCAACAACAAAAGACGCGCATTATTTGTACAGAGAGTGCAAGAGTGAGAGAGAGCGAGAGAGACAGATCACCAATCACATGCACTGCGCTCGCTCTTCAAATGAATAGACTGCGCAATGCTCGTCGCTCCCCGCTTCCAAAAACCGAACAAGGTCGCTTGTTGTAACAACGATCGCGCTGAGCGTCACTCAGTACACGCTGCTCTCTTCCTCTCTATCTCTTTCTCACTACCTAACTGAGGATGGTGGTGTATTGTAATTTCTGATGGCAAAAGGTGCGCTCAGTTTTTTTTTCGTTGTTGTATTCGTTTGCTCATTTTTGCTCAGGGTCAGCTCGAGGTTTTTGAGTTCATGCATACACACATTGATGCGTACATACACATATTTATGTATCTTTATTTGTTTGTTTCATGACACAATCAAAAATATTTGGTTGGATTTGGCGCTCACTCCATTATCTTATGGATGTTTGGCAGTTGTGTGTTTCATTGTCTCTTCGCGAGAAGATTTGAAGCCGTAGGTGGAGTTGTTGCAACTCGAAACGTCACTTAGAGCTGCGAGTCTGTTTCTGTCTTTGTCTCGCGTGCTCGCTCGCTTTTTCGCATGGAAGTAATGTAGGCCAATGTCAACATGGTGTCACCGCTCATGGGTGTTTGGGGTCGCCAGCTTTGTCAGAGATGGGCTACAAGCCGCGTTGTTGTTGTTATATCAATTACATACGCTCGCCAGCTGGCAACACTGGCAACGCCAACGCAATGCCAATCGATTTGAGTTGAGTGTGTGTCAGTGTTGTAATGCGCCAGCCAGTAAATGGCAACACCACCAAATTTCAGAGATTATGCAAGTCCGAAACTCTGCAACTCTGCAGCTATTGAGATTGCATATAAAATTAATTGAGTGCCAGACCCAGACCTTTAGACATTTGATATTTACTTTAATATATAAAGCGCACATTACCATAATCAACTTCCACAATAGTGGAATATAGAATATATTATTGTAGATAATGGCATTTATCGAAGGAATTATTATATTAAGCTGTATGCTGTTTATCTTATCGTTTGCAGGACGAAACTACAATACGAATCATTGGAAGGCTCTATGATACTCGACGGAGACGATGATACGCTGAGCGACAAGATCGGCTGTCCACTGTACACCGCACCCGAACTCCTCTGCCCCCAGCCCACGTATCAAGGCAAGCCAGCGGACATGTGGTCCCTGGGTGTCATCCTGTACACGATGCTGGTGGGACAGTATCCCTTTTATGAGAAGGCCAACTGCAATCTGATCACAGTCATCCGGCATGGCAACGTGCAGATCCCCATGTCGCTGTCCAAGTCGGTGCGCTGGCTGATGCTCTCGTTGCTGCGCAAGAACTACACGGAACGCATGACAGCCAGCCATATCTTTCTTACACCTTGGCTGAAGGAGCAGCGACCGTTCCACTTATATTTGCCCGTCAATGTGCAGATTGCCGACGATTGGGATGTGGATAACGAGCAGGATGAGCTCGTGTGCATGGAGCAGGTTGGCGATGTGAGCGAAATGTGTGTCTTGAGCGGAGAGAAGCATGAGCATGAGTACGAGGATATTGGCGTGGAGCCTCTCGACTATACACACACCACCCTGCAAATGGCTCAACGCAACAACAGCTCTGCCACATCTTTGACGACGGTAACTGATGACGCTGATGAGGACATGGGCTGACTATTATTTCACATTGAGCCGCAGATGAAGCCACTTGAAACTCGCTTTCTTGTATACGCTGGCGCGTGAACTTGATCGATCGCTCGATCATTCGATCGATCGTCTCAAGCTTCGATGTTCGACCCTCGAATCAAATGGGGGCGTATACCCGTCGACTGATTATCAGCTGCGACGTTAGATAGCCGAGGCTAAGGCGGCCCGGGCTCTTCGCGTCATCCATCCTGGGGTGGTGACAAAAACACCCAACACACTCGCACACAAAAGACTTTGAAGCCTCGCTCACTTACAAGTATATAGAAGAAATAGAAACACAAATTTCAACTAACAAAAAGAGAACTCACTGCCTTCCAAGAGAAACGAATTGTAGCTCGTTCTTTATTATGTAGAACTCTCAAAAAAACTCACGGTTGTCTTAACTGAGCTGAGAGATGAGATACAGAATCCGAATCCTCGTAACTGCAACTTATTCTTCCTAAAAGCAACTTATGTACAATACATAAATTAATACTTTGCTGTAAATTGTTGAATTTATCGATCTATACATCAAGTAGAAAGCATTATTTTCAATGTTTCAAAATGGCAACCAATGCAAATTGTTATTTATTATTTAATATATTTTTTTTGAAGTTTTGCATATATGAAAAAATGGCATACAAAGTGAAAAAATTATGAAACGAATAAACTTTGATCTCACTTTTCAAAAATAAATTGCGTGTTATTTTCGACTCTACTTTAGTATTCCATCTTGACTGATTTTATAGTCCTATAATTGACGTCAACCCAAAACTAATGTACGTTTAGGGCCAAATCATGCTGATGTCATATGAATTCATTGCACCTGCATTACTTTGCCCCATTGACATAAAAGTCGTAATGTTTATATGTATACGTAGTACCTGGAACAAAAATGTTGAATACCTTACACGAGGAAAAAATTAATCTTTTGATAAGGGGCTTATCAGAAACTGCCAGAATGAGATGGCAATTTCAATGTCAACTCAGCAAATGTGTATACCCTGTTTGGTAATATTTGAAGGTTTCTGTGGAAATATCGAGTCAAGGTTTTAGAATCGAATTTTAATGCTGATAATGTGAAAACTTTGGTTAACTGAACGTTAAATCTCTACATTTTTCAATAAACATATTAACGTGGGAGTATAAATACTTTTATTACATTGCCCAAGCTCAAAAATGTTTAAATTGAACCGACCTTTCAAATAATAGCTTTAATACAACCAATTAGCCCATCTAAAATAACCGCAATGACTTGTCTCAAAGTCCTATACAAAATTTAATGTGCAGCTAAATCTAAATTGAAATTGCATATTGAAGTCTTAAACCAGTTTAATATGACGTGTTTACGCAAAAAACACATGTGCATGAGCATACTTTTTAAAAATCCATTAAGTAAAAATACGAAATACAACACCTGAAGCTTGAACAAAGAACAAAAGCTTTGTATTATAGTCACAGCAAAATGTTTTAAATGCATTGGGGTTGGGTTGCATTAATATTATTTCCATGAATACAATTACCACCCCAAAATCGGTTCCAGTTAGCTAGTAACTATGTTTTTTTTTGTTTTTTTTTGTTTTTTTTTTTTTTTTTTGAGCACGACGCAATAGCCGACGACGAGTCGACGTGACAAGTTCTACGTAGCCAGAGCGTTGACTTTAGTCATCATATTATGAAATTGCTGAGAGAATTTCGTAAAAAACGTAAAACTTGCGGAGAATAACGTTTAGCGCCAGTCGAATGTGAATGTGACTTCCGACTCTCTTAACTTGCCAGGCAGGAACATTTTTCATTGGGTGTGGTTGATTTCTAGAACTTTTTATGACTTCTTTGTCTCTGCAAATTAGTAATGTGTGGCAATATTCGAAAACTATGCTATGGTAAATAAATGGGCGATAATTTAATTTGAAATCTTGTTGCCATTTAGGCAGAAAATTCCAGCGAAATCAAGAGAATGTAAACAACATGTTGACAACAGGTGATTTCCGATGGCAGCACGTGATTCAACTACGTATAAAAGATTCTTTAATCTGTTGGTAAATAAGTTTACGTGGCCTCACTTATCTGACAACCTTTTACGCACGTATTTCTGCATAGTAAATACTTGAATAGCTTAAAATAATAAATATTGCAATCGGAAGCGAATATTGCAGTATAGCTTTCCGCATGCAGATTACATCAATGGCTGCTGAAACCCCCTAATAGCAAGCGTTCTAAGAAAATTGTTGAGACAGCGAAATTCGGTATTTAGCGCAACTATTTTCCTCAAAGTTCTGTGATTAATCAGAAAAAGTCTGTGCTAAATAACTTTAAATGTAGAAAATGTTTCTTCGGCGCACTGTGGCATTTAATTGATTCGATGAAATGTGTAAATAGGTTGATAAGAACATTTTCTGTAAAAGATCAAAGAAAAATAAAAAGTAATGCACACTTTACTTATTGACAGTTGTAAGCTTTAAAATTTGAAATTTCTACTCTTCTTCTTACCGCAACTGCATTAATCGGACTATCGTGTTATCGTCAAATGAAATCGAATACATTCCAAGTGGTTAACTTTTTTTCTGGGTTGTTTTTAGCTTTACAGTTTGAGCTTTTAAATTAAACAAACATTTTTCACTATTTGTCTCTCAAGTTTATCAACATTTTCTGTATTCTGGTATATGCAGTCAGACGTTAAGCGGTATATTTGTGACTTGTGGTCACACTACGACCCATGTGTTAAAACTGTTTTGAGAAAGCTTTTTTTTAAGAAATAACTCTGGATTTGCCTAAAAGAATGAATTATTCAGTGATACTAAATTAATATAATATTATTTGACTATAAATACATCGATTATTGTCATAAAAATAATCGATAGGGTCACCAATGTTTCAATACCTCTATTATCAAAGTTTGCTTTTTGTCAAAATGCCGCGAAATAGTTGGAAATTTTTTAATTGGTAGCAGCGATTAAAATACACGGGTACTCGATATGAAGCTCACGGATCTAAATGTCGACTGCCTGCTTGGCGTGTTTAAGTATTGCTCCGAACGAGAGCTGGTCAATTTAAGCAAGGCAAACAACTATCTGGGCAGTGTCATTGAGCAATATGTGTTTTACGCCATGACAAAGGATTTGCTGTTGTGCGGCCACAGGAACAGACCATGTGTGGAGCGAAGGTAGGGTGTATACTATATGTACCTGTGGCTTCGTAATGCATCGCTTGATTGCAGGAACCAATCGAAGATGACTTACTTTGAGCGATTACAAGTGGCGCGCAATTGGCTGAGCGGCATTTACTTAGAAAGACACTATTTCCATCATGCCCAGATGTTCCCCTCCAAACTCTCTGTTGACGCCGATGCTCTGTACATTACGCATGCCAACTATTTGCGTAGATATCTGAGAACTGGACCGGAATCGCTGCAGCGTCGCTACGATGAGGAGATCAGCACACCAACGATATCAGATATCTCCGACTTTGTCATAAAAAATAACACCATATTCGCGGGACGAGTGAATGGCTCCTGTTTTGTGAGAGACGGTGATGGCATCACCGAGGAATCCCTACATCATGCCAAGGAATACCTGTTCTGTGTAGACTTTGTAGACGATGTTTATGCCACTAGCACCGACACCTGTTGCAAACTGTGGAAACGCTCGCAGGAGTTTGGACTGTCGCACTTTGATCTATTCATGAATTTGCAACGTTCGTTCAAGTGCATGAAGCTTAGTGACGATGGTCAGTGGCTCTTAGGAGGTCTATACACGGATGGAGGACGACGAGCGTTGCGCGCAATTCATACAGAAAGGTTGTTCTTTGAATATTTATTAATTTTTACATTAACTACAATTTTTTCTTTTCGAAAACAGTGGCGAGGAACAAGTTTTCAACTCGAACACCATTTCCATCTATGATCTGAAAATCAAAGATGATCAAGTACTATTCACTGCCAACTTTGATACCACATTTCGCATCTTCGATCGACGCATCGACCGAGACGTCTGCATTTGGGAGGATCCATTTGACTCATCGTTCTACTGCCTCGAGTACGACGGCCTCTATGCCGTCCTGTGCGGCGCTAAGTACCACAGTCGTGTTAATTTATATGACATTCGTGTGCCGGGGAAGTACATTCAATTGTACTTCCCAGGACGTACGCGTCAGCATCATAGAAGCTCACCTGTATATAGTCTCGCATGTGACAGTCAATATATGTTCGTTGCCACTGATCACAATTTGCGCGTGTTTGATTTTAGAACAAATTTCGGTATTAAACGAGATTATAGCGATTGGCATGATATTATATCGTAGTAATCAACAAATTGATTGTATAGAAAATTGTTTGTTTTTTTTTTTTTTTCAACAATAAAATCTGTGATTTGTTTTGCCAAGCTGCGGTCTATTATAATTGTAACTTGAACACAAAATTGCATATTTATGATAGTATATATTTATTTAAATTCAATCGAAGTGTTTTCGATAAACAAATTGCATTGAACTGCTTAAAGTAGAAAAGGTTGACAAGGTAAAATCTTACATGAATAGACCACAAACTTATGCTTAACAAAGAGGCCTTAACAGCGATCCACTGAAAACAAAATATTTCACACGCCGAATGTGAATAGTAAAAACTTAAATGTACTGCAGTTGTTAGTATTATTAAATCCCATAGAAGGCAAGATTCTCTAATATATCTAAATAGAAGACGAATGAATATCGGACAATCGCGCGGTCTTTTGGTGCATTCAAGTATTAGTAATACTTTCATATTTGTAGTTGCAGAAAACAAAACTTAAGTTTAGACCAGAATCCAATAGTAACAAGTGAAATGTGTGCAGACATTTGGCATCAAGTTAGATTGCAAGTTAGTGTAGTGTATATATATAGTAGGATATAAGACCAACATTTATCAGAAGCCCTAATATTTGTTTTGTTGCGTTTTAACAGGCACTTTATCGATTTGATGTGTGTTTTAATTTCATACATTTACAATTTGTGCATCCTCTACAAGTGTATCTTAAGAAAAAATTTGCATTTAATTAATATATCTGCGATAAAATGCAATTACAGCATCCGTCGTCATTCCATACTTTGGGGCAACGACTATCTACTTGTAGTGCTCGTTTTGTCCATTGACGGATCTGTTACATCTGAGGAAACTGAACTTGTTGATGTGGATGGATCCACGCCGGAATCTGTTGTAAGCGTTGTGTTTGGTGTATTCGGATGGTCGAGACCCTCGTTCAATGCGGCAGCCAATTCGCCATTGAACTGCAACAGGCAGCCCAGTGCGCCAAAGTAACCTTCGTGCTCCAGGAACAGACCTTTCATCGTGCCATTCGACCAGAACTCCATGGCATAAGCCAGCAGTTTCATCGAAATGGGATTCACGCGCAGAAAATTGCCAACAAAGACGACCTGGCGACCGAGCAGATCGATTAGATTCACAACCTAATAAACTTACTGCTATATATAGAGTCTCACCCTGTCGATCTTTTCGTTGAGTGCACACATTCGTGCTATTGAGCCGATATTGTTGGTAATGGTGACAAGTGTGGCATTTGCAAGGTCTTCTCTGGAAACAGACTGTCGCTTCTCAGTCATGTGCATCTGCCCAAAACTGCAATCACGAAAATTTAATCAGTTGTGCTGTGGAACTTGCATTATTATTTATTAATTGCTAACCTGGATGCTACTAAATCGCCCGTCAATCCAAAGCGATTGTAATCACCGCCGTAAATGTCCCTGACGAGTTTGTCTACTTTCCGATTGTCTCCCTTCGTGGCCAACTGTATTGCTTCTTCGAATGTTGTGCAACCGGTGAGGAGACAACATAGTCCCAGGAATGTTCCGCCGCCCAAGCTAGAAACAAACAAAATACTATTGATGACAATTTCACTTTAATAATATGAGATAATGATCGTTTACCTGGTGCCCGAAATACGTTTGTAGTTGTCTGGTCCGTAGACGGCCAGAATGGAGACACCTGAGCCAACATTTACCAAAATAAAGGGAAATGGCTGTGAGAAATTGAAGGCGCGTTTTTCGCTCTTTCTGCAAAGCAATATTAAATGTTAGTGCTAGGATCAGCAGTAGTGGCAGCTCAAATTGATTGACTTACAGGATTTCGCGTGCATTCTCGTAGTAATAACACTCGGTGCAATTGTGCATATCGGCAAAGAGTATACCCTTGATTAGAGTGTCTAACTCATCGAATTTTGCCAGCTTCATGTTCACTTGATCGCGAAAATCCTTTTCGAACTTAAACGCCCCACCACCCGTGGCACACACAGTGGTCACCAGCTCGGCCATGCCCTTCTGCTTGGCCAGCGACAAAAAGTTGCCCATATCTGTGGTTTGGAAGCGGATGAAGTGCAGAGATCCTCTTCGCTTTCGAATAACTACATTGTCCATCTTGCAACGAATAATTACAGTTAGATTAACAACTCTGTATTTAGATGGCAAAGTTTAAAAAAATTTAGGAATATTTGGTAGCTTTAAAAAAAGTAAATTTGTTCTTTCCATCTAAGTGCATTCCATCTCTTTGAATAGAGATCAAGTCTCATTAAGGTCTCATTTTTAGCTATTATAAACTATGTCGGTATCAATAGATAGACAAAATATGACAATTTAATAGTTTTAGTAGACTTTTTCATGTCAATTTTTATAATCGAGTGCTGTTCAAATAATTCGAACTGTCTACAAAATAATCGTTTTGTGTTCCTAAACACATACAGTACGTAACTGTCGAATGAATTTAAAATTGAAATTAGCAATGTCAACAAAAATGCTTTCCAAATGTAGACTTTTATACAAATTCTGTTTCCAATTCAGCAGACATTCCTCATTATATAAACAGTCGCGACCAAAAAAATGTGTGAACTTAGCCCAAGTTTAGAGAGAAATTCTTGCCCACGGTGAGCGTAATTAGTGACGCGTCGAAACGTGTACTTTTTTATGCCAATAAGCATTTAACATTCGAGACAAAAATCGCACTTCAGGAAGTCAAAAGTCAATGAATGCTCTATGTAAACTTGACGACGACATCGACGTGCATGTGGTTCCAAGTTCCTAGCAGTGCTGACGACTTGGCTTGTTTATGGCTATCTGTGAGTATTGATCTATTATTCGGCTGTAGATAAATCAGTTGAAAGTACATTGAACTCGCAACTACTTGACTTCCTTTTGATTAAATTAGCTTAGTCAGAAGAAGTAAGCTAAATATTTGTTTGTATGTTTGTGTGAGTCAGGGAAAAATATCAACTTCTAGCTGTATTGATAAGCCGGGAAATTTTCGTTGCAACAATGATTATCTTCTTGTTGATAAAATTATGAAATTTCTGTCCATTTATATATATAAATCAATAATTGGGAATTTTCATTGGCGCTATCTATAAGTATATTTGGGGTGAAATTGCCCATCTGATATTGCATCTTTATTCTCAATGAAATTTTTCAACAATTTCATAATCTCTAATTACAAAACTAGTCGTATATAGTATGAGTTGCAAATGCGAAGTAACCCCTCAGTAGATGACGTCAATGACATCGAAATTTACAAATGCATGCAAAATCAGCACACAAATTAGATGACCTGATCTTCCCGATCGTGTCTACATGTGCTGATAACAGTTCAGATAGACAGCGAGATCAAGAAACTGAAGATCAGGTAATGCTTTGGAAAACCAATCAAAAGTCTACACTATACTACATTTATTTTGACAGATAATTCCATTTTGAAATAACTCACCTGCAAGTGCGTATCACGATGGCCGGTTTTGCCATATGCTGAATTTTTCGTCAGATAGCGTCGGATGTTACGTAAAATTCCCGCTTCACGATCCTGTTCATCGGGCGTTATGTCCTTCGGCTCAAAGTAAACCAATTTTGTGAGGGTTCCGCCAATGTCCATGCCAAACCATGGCATCGCTGCAATAGATCAAAACATATGATTCTCAATACTTAAGTGGCGTCAAATAACGAGTTCGTAAAACACATTTCATGATGGTAGTTCATGCTACATACATATTAAAAGTCTATTCCAAATGGAGCATTTCAATCGGATTCTGAGAGTACACTGAATTGGCGCACATATTGGCACATACTTCCAAGATTGCATTTTATTACATTCTGATTATTACAATGGATTTTTTTCGTAATTTATCGAGTTAGGTGGGAAGCGGAGCAAGTAATAAAAAATCTTAATTTAAAGGATGATAATAGTAATTAACCGAATTTATTATACTTAATCTAGAATGCAATAAATAATGAAATCTTCATAAATCCTGTTCCCAACATTTCAAAGACTACTTGAATTAATTCCACTTATTCACAATTTACTAATAATATGTAATTGTTTTAAACTTTATTGGATATTGCTTTTGGAGTAAGAAACATGCACATACCACTTTGGATGATGAGATCAAAGATCGTTGTAAAATGCAATTCAGTCATAGTTCAAATGTAATTTGTAAATGTATATTATGTACTTTTTTACTCGTTTATACAGTTTCATAGAAAAACGTTAGAGCAATGACAGCGAATAACAAGCGAAAACATTCCGGTTGACTTCAAACCCAATTAACGTATTTTATTGCTCCGCGGGAACACTGCTATTATAACAACGAGTAGCTGAGCCTTTGCAGACTGAGTAAACCAGACTAAAACATGTGCGATACTACACGGCAACTTAAGAGAGCCAGCGATATCGATGCGTGCTTATCTACCCCCTGCATTCGCTGGTTATCGTCAGTTAAAAGTTTTCAACTTGACCGCTGGTCTTTTGAATTAGTTACACTAAGTCAGAAACTATCCACTGATGTTATCTAATCAGAGTACAATACAATATCAAATACATATGTATCTTTGTACTGGGTTAGCTTTGACAGCAAATTTGGTTGGCTCCAATATCAAATAACGCATATCAAAGAGAGAGCGAGAGAGACTGGAGGAACAACACATTTGCAGAAATCCCCTTGTAAAACACCAATACATGTGCACGTTTGGGTCTGTCTGGTCTATATCAGCTGATTATAGAGAGGACATATGTGAGCTGCCTGATATGCGTTTAAAGAGAGAGAGAACTACAGTGATTAAACATTTGGCGTGCTCGTATTTCTCGTTTCACTTTTATTTGAACTTAAGAGCAACGGGGTTGCCACCTTTTCAAAATTAAGTGCAGTATAATAGAACCTATTAGTTTTTTGCCTGGGTAATGTTTGAAAACGGTTAGTTAGATCTATTTTTTAAATTGCGTTTTCTTGCTTTAAGCCCTACTGCAAATGATGAAAAGTACAAATACAACTGTACTTCAGTTTATTTGTACTAGCGGAAAGATTCTTATCAGTTTGAGCTTTGGTATGGATCAGATGCTGATTATGTTGTTGAGATTATTAATTTTTGTTTTTTTTTTCGACTTTGGATGGTGAGCTTCTGCTAACTACTTACACATCAAATCATCGATGTTAGGGATGCGATCGGGATTCAGATTGAGTTGATTGCATGATTCATTTGGTGATTTCTTATGTAAAATGTCACTATTATTATCATCATAATTGTAGTAGTTGTTGTTGTTGCTGTTGTTTTTGATGGGTGAGGTGTTGACGACGGGCTTAACTTTGTGACCGACCCCAATGGCGGCACGCCACGAAGTGCGCCATGAATTTCTTTTAGTGGAGATCATTGGGGAAGTCGGTGGATTGGCCGTGGCCGCCAACGAAGCGTGTGTCGCTGATGTCGATGTTGATTTCTTGTCGTTATGCAATTTGAATATTTTCAAGTTGAACGAATATTTCGAGTCCCGCGCGGGCACTTTCATTTTAAATGCGTTTTATTCGACGTGAGACGGGGAGCAATTTACAATTTAACAACAGTTACTTTACTATTCACACACCGAGCTGAGTAGCAAGTACAGCAGCGATTCTCATACACCTGAGCACATTTGCATATAGTATAATATGTGTATTTATTTACATTGCTTGTTGGGCACGGTAAATAATCCCGACAGCAAGATCAGCTTTGGCTTTAGTTGTTTTGAAAAGCGACGCGCGTCGTCGTTTGACCGACCGCTCGAAGGCGTGAAACGTGTTTGAATGAAATTTCATTGTCAGTTCGTTAAAAACGACGCCGCCGCCGCCGATACGATAGGCAACAGCAGCGACGGCGACGGCGACCGCAGCAAATAGCACAGGCAGCGCCAATAGCCGAGTTGGCGTCGACGTCACAGTCGCGCTTGTCGCGCTTGCACAAAACCAAAAACAAACCAACCTGTCTATGTGTGAGTGTGTCCGTATATTAGCTTTTTACATATGTACATACATAGATAAGTGTATTAATGAGGAGACATCGCGTCAAGCAAAAGCCGAACTTAAACATTACGAAAGCAGTATTTCAAACAAAGCAATAGCTATAGCCAAAATAAAACTGAACTTTACTACGGGCGCAACCTAACAGCAACAACAATAACAACAACAATACCCTTGACATGAGCTCGAGATAACTACGCGACTCTCAGAGTGTGAGTCTGCGTCTGAGTCTATTAAAGCAAAGATCCGTTTAGTGGTTAAATAGCAGCTCAACTCTAATGTACTATTTATTTACACTCGCCCCACACGCATGTGCTGTGTGCTCAATCACACACTACTACTTATGCATTTTAATATGTAAAAGAAATTTTGGACTGTTGCTCCAACAATAAAATTTAGAGCGCGAATAAGCGGAACGATAGAAAATACAACAAAATTGTTGCTTGAAACAGAAAGCAAAAAGCTTTCGAGCTTGAAGTTGAACAAAAAAGAGGGCAAACGTTAGACAAATAACTTAATTTAAATTAGAAGATTAGATCGCTTGGCAACTGTGAAGTATATAAAATATGTAAAGTTCATGTAACTTACCTCTGCCCAGCTTGGTACAAAATATGATATCGTCACACATGACACAGCTATAGCTCTTATCAATGCACCCACAACGGAAATAATTAAAACACCGGCAATGGGGGCGGTCGGTATTTGTATATCCTAACAAGATAAGCCACCAGCAACGTGACTCAGCGAACAGCACTTGCAGTTGTTGTCGTTGATTATGGAAATGGAATTTGGTCGAACTCTAATCAATTGCGTTGGCACAGCCTCTTCTTACACATCAGTGCTGTTTGTTAAGAGAGATGGTTTCTAATTCACCAGGCGCACCACAGCGGCGGAAACACAAATAAACACAAGCAATCTCCCCTTTGTTTTGTTTACAGTCTTTTGTTTTTGCCGCGAAAATGATAAACACTGCAGAGCACAGTCGGCGTAATCAGAACTTAATCCAATTATTTTAATTCTTATTGCTGAACTTCACACTCTTCAATTGAAACTCGACAACAATTAAGAAAAATAGCTAAATCTAGTGGCCTTGCACGTTTTCTTCTTCTTTACATTAAATCAGAACAGCTGTGGTGCAGCACACAACAACAAAGGCGTAACATTTTGCTGTAATGTTATTAACATGATTTCTCGATTTGCAGTTTGAGAACGAAACTTTTGTTTTAATTAGTTGATGTAGGAAAAATTTATAATTTAAAAATCAAGCACGAATTTTAAATTGTTAGTATCTTACAAAGAAATTAAGGATGTTGTTATTATTTGAATTTAACTACCATTGTCTCTTTTAAAAACGATAAAACTTTACATACTGCTATTAATCGAATTGTTAAAATACAATTAGAACTTTGTAAAAAGCGTAGTATATAAAAATAATATATCATTTCAATTACCTATTTTTATTGTTTATTAAAAACAAACAACATAAATTGAAAATAATATAACAGTGATTATTTATCACATAACAGTTTAACATATCTTATCGATTAATATGCACAATTTCGATATGTTCGTTCCGATCACATTTGCGAAATAAATAAATACGGAATTAAAAACAAAAGGCAATATTTATAAAGTACTTTGTGATTTTATTTTAAATATATCTGGTTTGCAAAGTTATTTTTCTTAAGTTTTATATACTTTGCAGTTTGGCGATTGGAAAAAGCACCTCTCGCTGAAATGAAAATTTAAAGTACGCGTCTTTTACTGGTTTTACACACGAAGCTATGGAGATTACAAATCAAGAAATTCTTGCTACATTTGAATTCCCACCAGTTTGGGATGAAAATAATAAAATGAAGGAATTACTCGCAACGTTTCATTCGCGGGATTTAAGTCCTGGAAGCTACGATGCAAAGATGGTATTCTGGGCCGATCTAATTAAAAAGCACTGCCAACATTTAGGGAAGGCAAACTTCTGCTTGCGTGAATTGCAATTGCAGTTCATGCGAGGAGAGCAAATTCCTGCCTGCCTCGATACAGTCCTTGCAGATATGGAGCAGCAAAAACAAATACGCCTTCGTACGGAATACGAGTACGATCCACTAAATTCGTGGAGCGGTTGGTTGGTCAATAGTTTTGTCAAGCGCCCAATATCGAAAAGTTGGCTAAAACTGAAGCATAGCATTATTGCCGAGGATGTGGTAGCTCAGGCCCTCATTGAATGGGTCCATGTGGACGTGGTGCAGGTAAAATATTATTGACACCACCTTCGACTTATAATGAACTGTTTGGTTTTATTTATAGCACCTCTGCAATGAGATAGATAGGAACGTTTTGCACAAGAATCGTGGAAAACTGTTGCATTTTGAGGGCTTTAAATCAATCTGCAAGAATAGTAAATTGAACGTTCACGAGAATTGTCTGCACTTGTGTCTAATAACGTTGCAGGCTCGCAAACTTATAGCCATCGAGTATAAGATTGAGAGGCAAACGAAAACTATACATCTTATTAAGATACCAGGTATGTATTTTCTGTATTAAAATCACTAATAGTTCAGCTGATTTTTAAGTATTTAAACCATTCTAGTTAACGAACATGACAGTCTAATTATCAGCGAAACGGATCACGCAAAGCATAATCTGGAAATGACGCGTGTTGGGTTACTGAAACAACTGGAAGAGCTGGAAGAGGAAATCAAAGTGAATGATAGCAAAGTGCGCCAATATGTAAAGGAAAACAAAAGACAATTGGCTAAAACATACCTAAGAAAAAGACGTCTCCTGGAAAAAAATCATGGTCTGTAAAGGTTGAACTGTTACTATTACAATTATATTAATGCTAATTTTGATTTTATTCACAGAAAGACGCAGCATTGCTCTGCATAACATTGAAACACTACTCTCCAATGTGGATGAGGCCCAAAACACTGGTGTTGTCCTTGATGCTTACAAAATGGGTTCAAAAATGTTGCAAAATGTTCTTAATGAATCAGGTCTCAAATACGACGATGTGGATGAGGTCCTGGCCGATGTGCGCGACACATTGGATCAGCATAGAGAGGTGCAAGATGTGATGTCAAATAGCAATGTGGATGTGACCTGTGTGGATGAAGATGAACTAGAGAAGGAACTAAAAGATTTATTGGGTGAAAAGGAAGCTGTGCTGCCCAACAAATCATATAATAATAATAAACCAGAGATTGTAATTGATGATGCACAATTGATTGCTATGTTGGATGATCTAGAGGTGGCTGATGAAACAATTTCACAAACTAGCCAGAGGACACAAGAGTCCGCATAATGTTTGTTAAAATTTATATTTATGTTTTTGTACGATTATTTAAGGAATTAAAGATTTTATAATGTTTATACCAGAACATTGGTGTTTCTTAAGTTTTCATTTTCATACTCATAATTGCTTTATTCTATATCATTTTGTACAAAATGCGGTCTTAGATTATAAATTGTTGCTTATAAGTTATGGCTAGACAAATGTTTCCCTAAGTTGGAATTTAAAAATATACATACACAAGTATAAGTATAAGTTACACATGATTTAGGTTTATCATACAGTTCATTCAATATTTCTGCATTCGGTATATAAAGTGCGCACTAATGAAACGAATATACGACATGCGGTCCCAAAGTATATATACTACGTATGTATATATGTGCATACGATTATATTGCACTTTAGTAGGCATATTTTGAAGCATATCAGAGAAAAGCAATTGTTGAATCCTTTTTAGTCCCTGGTGGTGTTATGAGTGTCAAAAGCAAATTCGCCGCCACCAACCGTTTGTCCACGGCGATTGTTATGTGTGTATTTGGAAAAGTATCAAGATACTTAGAATTGTACAGATGAAACAAATCAGCACAGGCAGAATCACAATGAATCGCAGTGACCTTCACCAAATGGAAATATAAATTATTTGAATGTCAGAATGATAATGCATATGCAAAGATAACGCACCTTCCGTGCCCCAAGGCCGGATGTCAGAGATTCAGATCCATGTCACCTTCTAAATCGACCTGGTTCATTGAGTTGTCCGTGCTATTAAATATCTGATTCTCAGCCGTTGTTCCAGCGCTGCTGTCGCCATTCGTTGTGCTGGACGTGACGCCTTCATTCCGCTTTGGTTTACCTACCAGCCAAGAAAGTGCTTTGTCCAAATATTGCATGTTAATATTGTGATGATGATTTGGACAGTGTGTTGCATGACGCCAAGGAAAACAGAAACAAGATTCAAAACAAATACAAACCCAGAACCAGGACCAGAAGTTATTGATTAAACTTCTTCCCCACTTTTCTTTGGATTGTACGTATCTCAATGGGAAAAACTCTAGGCAATTAATAGTATTGCAGTACATAACGTAGTTTTCTTCGGGTCATCATGTGGCAGATTGATGTGATAGCATGTTTGTTTTTGTCTCGAGTAGGTGTATGCAGGATGAGCTATGATGATGATGACACTTACCTCCACTGAAGCATAGACAGCCTTCATCGTCGCTGGGAAAATCGCGGCGTGAGCTCTTTAGCTTCAGCTCCTTATTCAATTCATTGTTGCAACGCTGATAGTAGTCATAGTCTTTCAGGTACCAAACTGGTGGCCAACGGTGCTCGCGTAAATACTCCTGATTATCCTGATGCAGAGCCTTGAGGCCCTTGAGAGAAAACTTACAGATAACATTGTAATTAACGCATAGATACGACATACACCATTCGGCCAACTGATGGGCATTGTGCAACTATAATAAAAATCAAAAAGAGTTTAGTATCTGTCCATATACTTCAGATTAATCGGCGCACCTTGACGGATTCAAGCAACTTGAGACAGTGATCTACTGTTTCATTGGTTTCATTTTGTGAGATTATTGTGAGATCTTCGATTACGCGACACTCAATCAGATTGATTAGGCGCGGCAGGCACAATCGGTTGGCCAATTCCAGCAAATTGAGGCATTTAACCGCTGAGATGGGCGGAATCTGATCAGTATACAGATAGCAAAGCAGCTTATGGAATGTGTAGATAGTGACGCCAGGGAAGACGATCTGCAACACAAATCGCATTAAGTTAATGTGTAATTGACATAGAATTGCTGAATACTTACCACATTAGAGTGAGCCTCACGAAAGTCACCCAAGAGCATTGCACGCATAACGTCACAACGTCCAACCAACACAGCTCGATGTGCCTGTAAGTTTAGAGAGTATTGAACATAAATTTGAAATACAAATTGAAGAGAATATTTCGGTATACCTTCATCAGCCCATCGTCCAGTTCAAAGGTTACATCGGTGAAGCAACCGTCGCCAATGCAATGCCTCTCCATGCTCTCTTTTATGCGCTGCAAATGGAAATACAATTAGTTCATTGCTACTTTATTAGCTTGAAGCTTGAACTCACAAGACAAATGTGTGGATTTGGTTCATCACTTGGACTATCCATGATGCTTTGTGGCTTGGAAAGTAACATGGTTAATTGAGGCAGTTCTAAGAAATCGGCAGCTTCTCTTATTTCCTGGAAGTGATCAATTATTAGTTAAGACACCAGACTTAAGGAGAAACCATGTTACCTGGAGATTGCTGCACTCTTTGTCAATGGTGCCGGTGTAAATGAATCTCAGGCATTGATGTAGTGCCTGTTGTGAAATGAGTTTGTTGAGTGTGACGATTGTTTGGGTTGCGCTAACTCCACGTTGATTTTCCACTTGCACCAAGCGCAGACTCTGCAAAACTGGATGCTGCAGATCCTTATGCAAATCCCCCGAGCGCTTTGATTCGACCAAAGGCAAAGCTTGATAGCTGGAGCGTCGTTTAAGATGCTCCCACATGCTTTCCGATAAATAATAATAAAATTAAATGTTAAAATTGAAACTGATAAAACTTCACCGATTCGTTACCGTTGTGTGCGTGTTTCATAGCGTATGAGATACTCGGTATCATCATTAAAGTCGGCAATGGTCGCCTCTCCAAACGTTGAACTGACCATGCTGGATTCGCTGCTGCTGCGGCCGCCCATGTCGCTCACTTCCGTGGTCAAGATGCGTTGAAAAATGTTCGATGCGGCGGCAAGCATAAATCGGTGCACAGCAAACCGTGTGCCGCCGGCAACGAGAATGAGATCGGTATAGGCCTGCGACAGGAACATGTTGTAAATGTCCTGGCGATAGTGTCCAACCATGACAGTGACCTCCGGCGGTGGCGGCTTTGGCGGTCGGAACGGTGCCTGCAGCGATGGCTTCTGTACTTTTTTCAGGTTTGTCATCCAAAAGCGTTGTTGACGACGCGCTATTAGCGCTGAACGGATGGCGTTCTCAAAGACTTCGTTGACGCCGAAGTACGTAAAGACACTGGTCTCGTAATAGCTTACGCCCAGCTCCTTAGCAACGGCACGTGCCTCGTCCGGCATGACCAAATCGCTCTTTAACGCAGCTCTGAGGAGTAGAAGATGAAAAGTTTAACAACAATAAGTAAGACAGCTATAGACGAGATTTCAAGACAATCGCTAAATAAATTTGACTGTTTTTAACCAACTTGCAAGTTGAATTAGTCAGCTAGTCTCTAAGATCTCGTTGTGCATATGGACGGCCAGCCAGACAGCTATATTTATTACCTCACGAATGTTCCCTTTTCGCCAAAGTAGGATAAATAGTTTTCATCGCGGTACATGTACCGCAGATCGTTCTTGCAGCCAACGAGCACCACGGGTACGTCTGGACAGAAGCGACGTATCTCCGGATACCACATGAGCTTGCAGTTGCGCAACGAGATCGGACTTGCGATTGAGAAACACAACAATACGACATCGGACCTACATTTGGATAGAAAAAAGTGTAACGAATTAAATGGCTGTTAAATAAAAAAAGGGGCAGAAATAATTACCTGCCGTAGGCAAAGCGTCGATCTTTGTCATGATCGCCGAATGTGTCCCACAAGCGCAAGGAAACGTTAACCCCATCAACAACTTCCCACGATCGCTCGAGCACCTGTAATAACACCAACAACAAAATAGATGTGTAATCGCAGAACATTTTTAGCAGTACTATGGATTTTTGTCACTTGCGTCTTTGTAAATGCGATACTGATCGATGGCCCAGACGGTCGGCACGTGTGTGGACAGCAGCTGTGATAGCGACACATGCTTGTTGCAGGCTCTGGCGCAAATCAGCCGCGTTTTTCCCACGGCAGTGTCACCAACCAAGACGCACTTTACCAGCTCCTGGTGCGGTTGTTCGTTGTCCATTATCAACATTCACCTCAGTAACCAAACAACCAAGACTCTGCAAAGGTGATAAGTTATCAAACATAAATAAATAAAAATAATATATAACCAAATTAAAAAAATCAATTTGCATAAATGTATGTATATAATAGACATATGGATTGAGTTCGCTTGGTAAGCATTTCCTTGTTTGCATGCATCTTTTATATGCACTTCACATACTCCGCCGATTCCGATGCACAGTGAGTAATGAAAGCGAAAGCAGAAGACAACAATCGAGATAAAGACAACCCCATTGCGTTGTTAAAAATACTGCGGGACGAGCTCTTTTAGAGCTCTAATTGAACTCAATTGAAACTGAAATAAAAATATCTTCAATCAAATTGCGAGCAAAAATCGCACTTATTATACCCCGTAGTTATCTTTGAAAAACGGGTATCACCACAAGAATTATACAGTAGATGTGCGTATACATATATAACTTCACAAAACAATGAATAAATCCGAGCCTATAAAACAGTTTTATTTGAAGTAGTTTTACGCACTTTCTCTTGTTAAAACAATATAGTATATTTTATTGATTTGAAAAACAAAAATCAAGGGTATTTAGTTTGCGGTATCCTATAAAATTTAACAGTTTGTTGTTTCTCTGCTTTCTTTATGTTAAACGTGCTGTTTTGTTCCTTTGCCGTTTATTTTGGGATGCACTCGAGACGTACAATAGCGCGAGCCCTTTTCATAATTATCCATACTAGAGCTACCATTCAAATGCATGTCTATTTTTAACTGCTAAAGGAAGTAACGCTTCTTTCAAGCATCTATTTTCTGTGTTTAAAATTGTAAATTGAGTTTTATATATTATACGTATTTTTTTTATGTTTATACGTATGTCTTTAACGAACTTCTAGACGCACTTTAATCCTTTCGGTAATACTAAAAGAATGTTTTTATGTTGAATTATTACGCCCCTCGCTTATATATGTCAACATAAGTGCTTTTAATTAATCAATTTGCAATAATATTAATGAGCTCCTTTGCAGGAACAACGACCGGCACCTAAGATGCCCTATTACCAAGGTTATTGATTTTCTCATTCCATTGTCAAGTGGTGTCGCCGCCATACAGGCCTCTAACTACTCAGAAACTGAGTCTCAGACTCAGGTAGAAGCGACCGCGTCAGCGAAGTTTTCAAATGACAAGGCACCGAATTTTCTTGGGAATTACATACATACGTATGGTACAGTCATACATTACAAATTATATAGAAAAGAAAATTTGAATTTTAATATATTACACTCAAAAGTAATATTTTCTTTGCCAATGCAAATATGTAAATAAATCAATGATGTACAATTTACACAGTTTTTCCATTTCAAAAATAAACACATGCGGAATTAGTAAGTTCTGAAATTATTTAATTAACACATATTTTAATTGACACCTTTAACATCTATATTTACAGACATATTGCACGAATTAAGTATAAGAAATATGAATTTGTACCTCAACAATTGCGCTTCTTTCTTTATTTGTGTTGTTTTCGCGTGCTCTGCTCTCCCAGTTCTTTATTTGCGTGTTGCACTTATCACGCACACACTCACACTCACACGGTAACTGACAAAATTTACAACGAATGCAGGGATTATTTGCATCAATACTCTTACAAATAAATGCAAAAACTCTATGTTTCACATTTCGCGACTCGGCAACTACTAACTATCCGAATTTCTTGCATTTAATCTGTGTACAGTACACCAAAGTGCACTTAATGGCTTTCAGCTGTTAAATAATAAAATGCAGTTACAACAACTGTTACAACAATCGTGCGCCGCCGTCGATAAGTTTTTTAACGATAACTGCAGCTGGTTAGTGTTGTACAAGTCTCAGTTGAGGATATGTAAGGTTACCAGATCAACCACAAAATTTTTCAATGTTAATTAAAACATTTTTTATGTATTCATCGAAGGTGTGTTGATTTAATTGTTTGTACCTCATAAATTTCTGACACACTGGTTTTATTTTTTATTAGATGAAGATTATTAGAAATATCAATGATTCTTTAATACACATAACGAGCAAGTATCATTCTCAAAATTTGTTGCAAGGTGGCAACTCCAAATCGCAGATGTTTTGAATTGTTGGTGTTGTTGCGAAACGACGTGCAATCATAAGTATTTTGGTATAAATAAAAGAGTTTGGTTCGCGAAACTCTATTACTTTTCTTATAGTTTTCTTTATATTTCATTTGCTTTCCTACTGCCAGCTATACATTTTCCGAAGCAATAGCAACATCGATCGGCCCTATGCTTGTCAGGCGAACGTGTCTTACTCTTTTGAGCCGCAAATCGATTTTTGCCGTAACAGCTGATCTGAATCGAGCGTACGACTTGAATAAATCATAATATTAACATAGTAAAACGTATTTTGTTATTGTTGTCGTTGTGGTTTTGCAAACAACAGCGGCAAATCTTGCAGGAGCACCTCATTATTTGGATATCGATTTGTATCATCAACAACAGCCCCTAAATCCAAAATGACTATGACGGTTCAACTCAAACCGGATGACATTAAGCCAATTATACGGTAAATTTTTGCAAATCATGCATTTCACAGATTCAATATTATTAATCAATATCGAAATGGAAACTATTGTAGCATAAACAACATCGAAAAATCGCAACAGGACACTCGTGACTATCGTGGACTTCAGTTGGAAAATGGTCTCAAAGTGTTGCTCATTTCCGATCCCACAACTGACGTGTCCGCTGCCGCACTCTCCGTGCAGGTTGGGTAAGAATTATCCTTTAACTGCTCATTTTATTTTTTATAAGTTACGTTGTTTCGTTCCAGTCACATGTCAGACCCTGAGGATCTGCCGGGCTTAGCGCACTTCTGCGAGCACATGCTCTTCCTGGGCACCGAGAAGTATCCGCATGAAAATGGCTATACCACCTACCTGTCTCAGAGCGGTGGCAGCAGCAATGCGGCTACATATCCGCTCATGACCAAGTATCATTTCCATGTGGCGCCTGATAAACTGGACGGTGCCCTAGATCGCTTTGCGCAGTTCTTTATTGCGCCGCTGTTTACTGCCAGTGCAACTGAACGAGAAATTAATGCAGTCAATTCGGAACATGAGAAAAATCTATCGAGTGATCTGTGGCGCATGAAGCAAGTGCAGCGACACTTGGCCAAGCCAGGACATGCGTACAGCAAGTTTGGAAGCGGCAACAAAGCGACGCTTTCTGATATACCCAAGGCCAAGGGCATCGATGTGCGCGAGGAGCTGCTAAGGTTTCACAAGTATTGGTACTCGGCCAACATCATGTGCTTGGCTGTAATTGGCAAAGGTTGTTATTGCAGATTCATCAAACAGTTTCATTTAACAAAATACTCCCTCTTCATTGTGCAGAATCTCTGGACAAATTGGAGGATATGGTAATTGAAAAGTTCTCGGAAATAGAAAATAAGAATGTTAAGGTACCAGAATGGCCACGAGATCCGTTTGCGGAAGATCAGTATGGTCAAAAGGTGAAGATAGTGCCCATCAAGGATGTGCGCTCGCTGACCGTTAGCTTCACAACGGATGATCTGACGCAATTCTACAAATCTGGCGTAAGATTTCAATTGATTAATAATACATAAGTCGGTTAATAATTGATTATAATTGTAGCCAGATAACTATTTAACTCATCTCATTGGACACGAAGGCAAAGGCAGTATTTTGTCGGAATTGCGCAGGCTCGGTTGGTGCAACGAGTAAGTCAACTGGGAAGATTGCTATTACAGGCTACTTAACTCTTAATATATTTGTAGTCTGATGGCTGGACATCAGAACACTCAGAATGGCTTTGGTTTCTTTGACATCGTGGTGGATCTGACCCAGGAAGGTTTGGAACATGTTGACGATATTGTGAACATAATATTCCAATACTTGCGAATGTTGCGCCAGGAGGGACCTAAGAAATGGATCTTTGACGAATGCAAGAAGCTGAACGAAATGCGATTTTGCTTCAAGGAGAAGGAACAGCCGGAGAATTTGGTCACGCACACCGTGTCGTCTATGCAAATATTTCCATTGGAAGAAGTACTCATCGCTCCCTATTTGAGTAATGAATGGCGTCCTGAGTTGATAAGCAAACTGCTTGAGGAACTGGTGCCCTCGAAATGTCGAATAACTCTAGTTAGTCAGAGTTATGAGCAGTCTGTTGATCAAGTCGAACCCTACTACAAAACGAAGTACGGCGTAGAACGCATTCCTGAGGATACACTCAACGTAAGCAATAGCTGTTAACTAAGAATAACGAAATAATTCCTTTTCGTTTCTTACAGTGCTGGGAGTGCTGCGACGAAAACGAAAACCTGAAATTATCACTGCCAAACAGTTTTATACCGAGCAACTTTGACATTGCTGAAGTTCCCAGTGATGCCCCAAAACATCCCGAAATCATTATGGACACACCTATTCTTCGAGTGTGGCACAAGCAGGACAATCAGTTTAACAAGCCTAAGGCCTGTATGACTTTCGACATGTCTAATCCAATTGCTTACTTGGATCCTCTGAATTGCAATTTAAATCATATGATGGTCATGCTTATCAAGGATCAGTTAAATGAATACTTGTATGATGCAGAGCTGGCAAGTTTAAAGCTCAGCGTCATTACCAAACCTTGCGGTATCGATGTGAGTAGTCAGATAACTGAATACACTTTAGTTTGGTTTGACAAGCTATTTTCTCTACAGTTTACCATTCGCGGCTTTAATGATAAGCAAGTTGTGCTGCTGGAGAAGCTGCTGGATCATTTATTTAACTTTAACATTGATGAGAAGCGTTTTGACATACTCAAGGAAGAATATATTAGGTCCCTAAAGAACTTTAATGCGGAGCAGCCCTATCAACATTCTATCTATTACTTGGCCTTGCTGCTCACGGAGAATGCTTGGGCGAACGTGGAGTTGCTCGATGCTATGGAACGTGAGTTATTGTCACTATAAGCTGTTTTATGTATTTTTGTTAATCGCTCAATTCATTTGTCAACCGCAGTTGTGTCCTACGATCGCGTGCTGAACTTTGCCAAAGAATTTTTCCAACGTCTGCACACCGAATGTTTCATCTTCGGTAATGTGACCAAGCAGCAGGCAACTGATATCGCTGGACGCGTAAACAAACGGCTCGAAGAAACAAATGCCACGAAATTACCAATTTTAGCACGGCAAATGCTCAAGAAACGAGAGTACAAATTATTACCTGGTAATGCAACTAAGAATAACTTGAATTAATTGATTTATTAACACTCAATTATGTGTTTATCAGGCGATAGCTATCTGTTTGAGAAAGAGAATGAGTTTCACATGAGCTCCTGCACACAGCTATATATGCAGTGCGGTGCACAAACAGATCACACAAACATTATGGTCAATTTGGTGTCACAGGTGCTGTCGGAGCCTTGCTACGATTGCCTACGCACAAAGGAGCAACTGGGCTACATTGTCTTCAGTGGCGTGCGCAAAGTGAACGGATCGAATGGCATACGCATCATTGTTCAGTCCGCAAAGCATCCCTCATTTGTTGAAGATCGTATCGAGAATTTCCTCGAGACGTATCTGGTAAGCAACTCCTGATATGCACATCAATAATAAGCAATCGCTTAAATTTGTTTTGTTATTGCTAGCAAATTATTGAGGACATGCCTCAGGATGAGTTCGAGCGCCATAAAGAGGCTTTGATCGTAAAGAAACTGGAGAAACCGAAGAATATATTCCAGCAATTTAGTCAATTCTATGGCGAAATTGCGTTGCAAACGTATCATTTTGAGCGCGAAGAGGCCGAAGTTGCAATATTGCGTAAAATAACGAAAACCGATTTTGTTGATTACTTCAAGGTACCTTCAAATTGTTGTTTACTCTTTGTTAAAAGTGTCTGCACTAAATACCTCCTTTTTATTGTAGAAATTCATAGCAAAGAACGGTGGCGAGCGAAGAGTTCTATCTGTGCACATTGTCTCGACTCTTAAGGATGGAAATACCGCTGGAGGCGCTGAGGCTTCGAAGGATAATATCAGTGAGGTGACAAACATGGATAGACATTCGATAATCAACGATATCGTCGCCTTCAAGTCTTGCAAAGAATTGTATCCCATCGCAATGCCCTTCCTGGACATTAAGGCCAAAGGAGCCCGCAGCAAACTTTGAGCGCCAGCATCTCAAGTGTGTTATATTAACTGAGCCCCCTCCCCGTTGTACCTCTTATTTTGCCTTTTAAATTGGTGTTTTGGTTGCTTTCAATAATTTTACATAACAATTTGATTACACAGAATCCCTTCACAAATATAAAATAACTTGTATTAGCAGCGAGTTGTGGCGAACGTAATTGCTGCCCAAGAGCGCACTGTTTGGTATGGAGAATCCCATGTCGAGCTTTGTTAGTTCCTGAGAGCTAAGATCCTGAGTGCGTCGATGGGTCTGGCTCTGATCAAGTAAAGCGATCTTATGCCTCAATGTCTCCGGCGCAGCCCACTTTAAATGCTTGAGCTGTCCGCCCATATCCAGTATAATGTTGTTCTCCTTCGTCTTGGATGGATGTGCCAGCGTCAACTGCAAATGGATCATATCGCGATGCAAATGCTGGAACGTGCACTGCAACTGAACTGTTCGACCTGTGCGAGTAGACAGCTCTAAGTATCAATCTTGCCTTCAGATTAAGCATTGTACTTGCCTCGAATGCTAAAGATGGGACTCTTAATCGACATCGTCGAGGCATTTGCAATGTGCTCCGTGATGTTCTCTAGTTTCCAGTAATACGTGAACAATTTAAAGTCCTCATCGGCCAGCATGGTGTTGTTGAATTTGTCCACTTCTTCATCCCGCTCTGCCGTACTCTCGAGTTGCTTTAAGTGTGGCTGAAATTTTTTAGGCGCCATGTCCTGGCTGGGCTTCACAGCGATCTGCTCAAGCTTGAAGCGCTTCATAGTAATGGGTTTGATGATGCTGGGTGCTGGCACGATTGGAATGGCGTTGCTGTCCTGCTCATCCTGCATGTCTGTCAGTTTCTTCAGTAATTCCTTGATTTCGCGCAATTCGCCGTACATCTTTTCCTCCAGATTGCGAAACGCGAGATTCATTTCCTCTAAGGCGACAACGGTTAGTGACTGTTTGGCTTCAGAGTGCACACAGCCTACCTGATCCACAAACTCCTTTGAGAGTCTTTGTGGTCACCGCTTCCGCAGATGCCTTGACCTCGCCGGCGTTGACTGTGCAAACAGCTCTCTGGACCACACTGGGCAGCTTGCCGTTTGATTCTTCAGTGCCTTCCACAATTTGTTCTGCCTCTTCGATGGAGAGAGATGAGACTATGAGTAGCAGACAACATGCTGCGCACAATAACCACTTGGGCATCTCCAGTTAGCCACTTGAATGATTCTGCTCCGCTTTCAGGGAGGGCACATTGACAACTGACAGATGGATGGATGAATGGATGAGCAAGGGCCCAAATGAGAGCATAAAACGTTGCTGACATTGTACGCGTATGAACAAGACGAATACATAAGCATGCGTGTATTTATGAAAATGAAAATGTTTATAAATATGCGACAGGGGAGCGTGTCGCGTCTGATCTTCTAAATTTAGTGCCAATGTTTTCGCCGCTCATCTTTAAAATATGAATGAAAGATGTGGCAGAAGAGCGTGCTGAATGTACTCATATATCCAGCGGCACTCAAACAAATTGTGGGAGCAGGCTTAAGAGCTACAGACGACTGCGAAATACTCGGCAGGATTTTCAGCATAATAATGAAAATACTAAAATTACTGTTCCTCGATTATTACACAATTATTAGTAAAATTTCAGGATGTGAGATATAATTAACTAGACGAGAGAATTTAAAAATTTCTGGACGGTAGAAGAGATTATTTAATGTCAGCTTGATCTATTTAACACTTGCACTAGTTTTTTTTAGCTACTATAGTTGTTAAAACGAAGGACGCATATATTGTCATTTGCAGCAAAGTTATTAACCCCTTGCACCTTTAAGGGGAAATAGATAATCATTAATTCGTGCATATTTCACTAATAGATTCATAAATTATTGCAGGAGTTAGCCCATCGAAAAGAAGGACAAGCGGAACGCCATTTCCACCATATTCTGTGGCACCTCGGGTCGATGGCAGACGTACACTTCCTTTGCGGGTGATTGAAAGAGTCGTCCGACCACAACAAATCGAACGCCTGTCTGATCCTTGCCCGTATTCGCCACCTCCAAGGTAAGGCCATGTTCTTTGACCATAGTAATATCGTATGTAGTTGTGCTTCTGGCACCAGCTGATTCCGTCAGCTGTCGGCGGTGCTGTTTGGAGCGTTCCAATATCAAGTGAATCGTATGACAAGCCCTTCTCATCTCGGACAGATATGGAAAGCTCTCAGGGCTGGCGGTAAAGGGACACAAGAGCACTCCATTGGCCATGTCCACATAGACATAATGCCACACGGAATTCTTCCATCCTGCAGATATTTTAACGGGCAGCACATTGTTTATCTCCTTCCACAGGGATGTGGTTATCTGGCTTTGTGTCTCCGCATTCAGATTGAGTCCGTAGTGCAGTGGATGCTGCTCAGCAAAGTTCTCCCAGTCGGAGCCACTATCGGAGTCTTCGGCAGGCGTCAGACGACGACGGGACATCTCATCTTCACTCGGAGTTAGGCTGTGTATCGAGGAGCCGCCCAGAGAGGAGCACAGCTGCGCCTCGTCGTCATTGCCAGATGCAGAGTGGGCGACGTTTAGCTTCGGCTTAAGAAACGACTCCAGCTTACCATTCGCTTCCTGTTCCTCGCCAGCTTGCTCGATCTTCAGCTGATCCAATACCTCGGGCCGTTTATTGGACATTGACCAGAATTTGGCCAATGACTCGATGCCGCACTGAATGAGGTGATCTAGCGTCTCTTGGATCTCCTCGATGTAGAACAGCGAAGGCGGCACCGAGCCATAAGCCTCCATTTCGGGCTCATCCACGTACATCTTGAGTATGACTGTGAGAATGAGATGACTGCGCGAGCAGACAGTCAGAAAGTAGCGACCTGTGGCATTTGCCAGCACAATCTCTTCCCAAACGTACAGCTCACGCACACGTACGCCTGGAGCAGCGCCAATGAAGTCGAAGATTCCGCGACAGCGTAGAAAGAGCTCCACATTGGAGCGCACCTCGGCAGGCAGCAGGCTGGCCAGCAGAAACTGATCATAGTACAAGGCACAGCCATAGATGAAGAACTCGCGGTGCGTGGTCAGCGGTTCGTCGTTCCAGTTGCGATAGTCCATGGCCTCCATTTCGCTGAGTGCATCGAAGATGCGCAGTTGCGCCTCCTTGGGCAGCGGCAGGCTGCGTGACTGCTGCAGCAGCTGCTCGAACTGCAGCTCGCCGCGTGGCTGGGCCAACAAGCGGCTGCGTTGAATGCTGCAAAAGTGGCGCAGGAACAGCCGCAAGCCGCTTGAGCCGTCTTCGGCCGTGACGAAGTTTTCCAAGCTGAGACCCGGCAGCGAGAAACGTATGTAGCCAATGAGCTCGTCCGAACGTAAGCTGCATTCGGCGGAGCTGTACAACTCCGCGGCATAGGCAAACAACACCAGGAAACCATTGAGCCGACGATAGTTGACATAGTACGAGACCTGCTCCACCAGCAAACGCGACGTTAAGGCCTCCGTTCGCAGCTCTTTGAGCACCGAGGACAGTGTGAGGAAGCTGCCTCTAGCCTTGTACAGAAAGTTGGTGAGCGCAGACTCGGGATAATAGTAGAGCGAGTCCTTGTGCTGATCCTGCTGATAGCATTCCGGCGGCAACAGCAGCATGCCAAAGGGTGTCAGTGAGTCCGGCACAGCGGCGGCTGGGGGCAGCAGCTGCTCGAACTGCTCCGCGAACATAGCGAAGCTCAGCAGTTTGTGGACCTGCTGCACTTGCGGCATTCCCAGGGATTCCTCAGCAGCATCCGCTGGACTGGCAGTGGCGGTGCCCTGGAAGCCCAGGCACACCTGCGTGGGCTCTAGGAACTGCTGCAGCAGCTCGTCCACATTGCTGGCATACAGCTCAATGCCGTTGAGGGACTTGAACCAATCGCCGCGCTTGATGCTGTGTTGCATGGCGCTAATGTCGTGCACAAAACTGTCAACCATCAGGCATTCCGGCTGATCCGGAAAGGGTAGCACTCGAAAGCCCAGTATGGACTCGACTGCCGTGGAGCGGCGGCCAAAGCGGAAGCGATCTGTGGCCGTTATAACCAGCTCCAATTGCTTCTGATTGTCGTGTGAATTCTTGATGTCTGCAAAGCGGAACCCGTTGGAGTTCGAGCTGGAGTTGCTGTCTGCTTGCTCGTTGTTGTTGTTGTGCTGACTGCCATTGTGTTGCTGTTGTTTGCCCTGTTGGCCTCTATTCTGCTGCTGCCGCCGAGTTGTCTTTTTTCCCAGGCGAAGTGAGCGACGCAGCAGCTCACCGCGTCTATCGGCTGTATTCGTTTTGGCACTGGGCACATATTCGGCATAGAAGAGGCTGCCGTCTTCGGCCACGTACTCCTCCCAGTTGACCAGGTCGCTGCCGTCGCTAAACGAGCTGTTGAGCGACGAACTGGATGTTGAATAAGTTTCCGAGGCGTCTAGGCCAAGTCTGTGCCTGTCCGTGGCCAGCGACATCCCTCCCTGCGTCTTACGCATCTCATGCACTCACAATATAAATATAAACAATCAGATCGATTGAAAAGTTGATATCAGTTTTTTTATTTTGTTTTTCGTAGCGTCGCGTTCCGTCTTGGCTCACAAACGAATTGCAACTGAATCTGTGGCTCAATCTCTAAGTTGGCCTTTTGCGCTCTTTGAAAACCGGTTTCTGTTCCGCTCTCCTGCTGCTGTAAATTCCATTGAGTGTGTGCTACCTGCTCTTTGCAGTTCTCTTGAGCATTTCACTTTACAGCTAGTGAGAAATTCTGCTACCATTGTTTAGAATTACGATCGAAATTAGGTGTGGGATAATTGTGGCCTCCTATTCCAACTGTTCGAATTTTAACTTCAATTACCTGAAGTTTAATTGCTGTTCCTATTTTGTATCGCCTATTATTACCATTTAAAATTCCTTTTCGACTATTACTCTATTCTTTATGAAGTTTCCCCTCCAGTCGTAACGTTTTTAAATTAAACTTGTTACAATCTTGAGCTCTTATTTAAAATTTGTTCTGAAGCAATGCAAATCAAGTTCGCTTAAATTTTGTTGCGTTTCGAATATTATATATATATTTGTAATTGTCTCACTGCTTGAATATTAATCGGTTTATCTTATATTTACTCAATTCTTACAATTATTACACAATTTTGTCACGCTTTATTTGCAATAACGATCAGCTTTCATCTTGCTGCGCCTGTCCAAAAGTGTTTCATGCAAAAGTCCTTGAGCCTTTGCTTCCTCCAGCTCCTTGATATTATTCTGGCTTATGCGCATCTTCTTGTCTTGGAACTTTTGAAACTTTTTGCTAAACAATTGACATAGAAAATAGAATTAAAGTGTATAATTGCATTAATTTAGAATTAGATTTACGTACACATAATTTTTCTCCACTTCGCCCAAGTCTCCTTTCTCCTCCTTGGGCTGTTCATCCACCACAACATCACGAGCTGCATTCGTCCGTACTCGACAGATTTCTTGGTCGCCCACCTTTTTTCGGAGTGCCACGCAAGCATCGTCCTCTGGATCTATGGACATAAAGTGGCCCGTTTCCGACAACAATGCCATCTTTTTACCCTAAAATGCGTAGGAATGGTAAATCAATAATCCAAGTAATTTATTTAACAAAAATTACCTCAAAGACCGGCTCCCATTGCTCCATGCTGCCCACAGCCTCAGAACGTCCAGTTACCATGCCATCTTTCTCAATTTTAACATACTTTCCATAGCCCGACTTAAAGGAGACCTTGCGATCGTTTATGGGAAATGCTGTGAATATCTCCTCCGGATCTGGACCGTCACCTTGATTGTGTGGAGCGCCCAGCGTGAACAATCTATAAATTATATGCGGTTATTAACTGAATTCATTTGTTTATAATGATTGCTAGCATACCCATTGTCTAACGTCTTTAAGTAGCACCGGTCACCAAACTCTATGGCCACCGCCCCAACAATATTAGATGCTGCTGTTGCTATCCACCAACCACCATGCTGAAGTGCATCCTCGTCCACTACAGTCCTGCTGCGTTTGGGCGCATCATCGTCCTTATGTTCCTTTTCCTTCTTGCGTTTTTTACTTTTCCTGTAAACAAATTACATTCAGATTTAAATTCAGTAGTTTACTTTAATTGCATGCACTTACTTGGGTTTCTCTCCTTTTAGAACCAATTTTTTTATGCGGATATTATCGTAGTCTGCCATAATCTACTAATTTTACTAATTAAACAATTTCTTGTTTTGATATCAGAGTCAGTATGGCCGCGGTGTGATTATGAAAATATACCATAAAATTAATCGATAGGTGTAATCGAAATGGAAACTAAAATATCGTCTCACCTCATTAAATATCGCTTAACGATTGTATTAAAAAAATTAAATGAAATATATACGTCAATTCCATTGTTTCATATATTAATTTACGCTTAACTGGTTAGTAATAAAATGGATTCATAATATATAAATATTGATCCAATTAGCTTGGCGCCCGCCAAATACAATTTATTTTGAAAATTCTTTCAACATACAATACATTATGCCACGGCGAAAATCAAAAGGCGTATACAATTTGTATAGGTATACAAACTTTGTAAATCTAAGCGATGTATTATGCAAAAGCTTTATTAATACATGTCAGGTTCGCTAGTTAAATATAAATTATACGTATAATTAAATTATTCTTGGCTGTCGAACGGATGCACATAACTTAAAGTAAGCTCTCTAAAATTATTATATAATATAAGGAAGATTGAGACTGAATAAATATCAATATAAATCAAATTTTCTTGATTACATAATGCGTTGTAAAGGTTTCATTTTTATAAGTAGAATATTTGCAAATTAATAATAGTAACTTTGTTGTGACTAAACATCCGATGTGCATCCACGACAATGATTGTGGCTAGAAATATGCACAACTTAGTAGCCCAAATTCGTACCCATGTCGAGTAATTGGGCATATATACACATATAAATACTGAAAGCGGAATGCATTAAGGTTACATATAACCCTCCACAGACACCTGTTGCCATTGACCCTGTAAAGATACACAAATTAAATAAAGTACAATCTATCTAATTATTAACACTTACAGCGATACCCAAATTCCAGCCAGCTCCAGCAGGATTCTCTTTGGTTATGCCGCACCGTCGACAAATCACGCCATTTAGGGATATAGCCCAGACTTCCTTGCCAACGGATACAGATCTAAAACCACAGTGCGTTTCCGTGTGTGGCGGCACATTGGCAGCATTTGGAAGAAATTGCCAGTGCGATCCTTCTGGGAAAGTTCGTGTGATCTCCTTGCGTACTGCCAGTCGTTGCTGGTTGTCCAATGCCCAGATTCCAGCGCGCCCCACGCTTATGGCCTTAAAGGTAACGCCCGCTGGGGCTTCCACCTGTTGCCAAGCGTCGCCACAGGGATTGAGCTTGTTGATGCCAAAGCGGAAGAAGATCATGCCATTCCTGGCAACCGCCCACACTTGACCTGTTGGCGATACGCTAATTCCAACCAACGGCTGATCGCTCACAATGTGCTCCCAGCTGTCACCGCGCGGATTCAAAGTGGAGACACCATGACGGATTAACACATCGCCATTAGAGGCAATGGCCCAAGCTGCCACTGGCATATCCTCCACGTTCAGCGCGCTGTCGACATCATCGTCCAGCACCTGCAAGGCGGCATCAAGTATCTTCGAATGGCTGAGCTCCTGCCAGGGGCCGCTGCTGCTGAGTCGGCACTTCTTCATCCAACGTCGTCGTCGCACACAGTCGGTCAGCTTTTTGTGGGCATGATAATTGGCGGGAAAGTCAATGGCATATTGCCAACCTTCTTTGTCCGCACCTCCAGGAATATTGTAATCAATGGCCCAGTCGGAGATCCATTCGCAGTGCGTAGAGAGCAGCTTAGTGTGCTCCTTGCTGCGCTTCTGCCGGCCAGTTGCATCGCTCCACATGTGCCGATCGGTGGGCAAGCTCTTGGCAGTAAAGCCACTAATGGGATTCCAGCGTTGATTCTCGTACACATAATAAGTGTGCGTATCAATCATGCTGTTGATCTTGCCGGAACCCTCCAGTCCTTTGAGAAACATGCCGCCCCAGCCGCCATTGTACGCCCAAGCCGTATTATCGCATGCAATACCCCAGACGACATCGACACCGCTGTTGTACACACGCTTTACATGGCCACCCATTTGTCGCCAGTGCATCTGCTGCATTGAAACAATCAGTGAGGGCGAACGATATACAACATTGAAGAGTTTAACGCGTCCGCTAACATAGAGGCAAGTGACAGCGGCGGGATCAGTACGATATTTGTAATCAGCGTAGAGCGCATTATTGACGACTATTTGATATTGGTTCTGAAGCGCCCTGAAAAGTGGTTTTTATCAGTTTTAAATGTAAGTACTGATAAAGTTAAGAGCAAGCGACGATGACTCACCTAATTTTGACAGTGAAACTGGCGCCAGGTGCAAATACCATGCGATCGTTGCGTATCTCGTCGAGCCATTCCGAGTCCACCATAGAGTTCAGTACGGTTGTGCGCTCATTGAAACGTGGATTCAAATGCATGGCAATCACACGATATTTCTCTACACGATGCGGCAATGCCTTTATATTCGAATGGCATTGCAGATCGAAGCGTATTTGGTCCGCATCATCGTACACACAGCCCGTGATTTCCAGCTCACTACCACAAGGCATGCTAGAAATGGAAGAATGATATTAATTTATCTATTCTCCAAGACTTTTCATGATTGCTTCTTACCCATTGTAGAGTGTGTTGTAGTAGGGCGTCTCGCAGGTGGATAGATCCATGCGCTCCACGTAGTGATTGTGGCCGCTGTCGGTCTTCTCCAGCTGCTGCGCCTTCATGTTGGCCGCATCAAAGACAAATACATCACCAAGTTCGCTCGTCAGCCAGATGGCATTGCTCGCCGGCTTGCCCAAGAGCATATTAATCTGGCTGCACACCGACGACAAGTGCGAAAGCCAGTCCTCCATCTCAGCATCTCCAGCGAATTGCAGCTTGACGGGACTACAATTGACGGGCAGATGCACTGCGTGTATAGCCAGACGAGGCGCCCCCGGTTCACTACAGCACTGCACACACGTTATGTCTGAGAGCGTAAACTGTATCTTGGTCGCAGCCCCGTCTGGGCTGAGCACAGTAAAGGTGCCGGAATCACTGTCGGTGTTATCGCTGCCTGTGCCACTCACCCATTCCAGCTCAATGATGCATTCATCATAGTCTCCAGCTGGATGCTGATAGCGTGCATCTGCTGATTTGACCCAGGAGCTAAGTTCCACAGCCTTTTCAAAGTGTGTCACCTGCTGCAGCTTGGCAATACTGAGTTGGCGTTGCTTGAGCTTGTCGAGTATATCGTTGCGCCAAGCGGGATTCGCTTCGGCTTTGCCATCGTTAGTCAAATGATCATTAAACCAGTTGGGTATGTTGTTCACATCCACAGTAACGGCGCCCGTTGCAATGCAGCTCCACATCACCGCGCACTCAGTCCAAAACTGTGAGCCGTTGTGGTCGTCATCTTCGCCTAGGAATGCATCGGAGCCATGCGCCGACTCCGATTCAAAGACTGCCGAATCGCTTTCCGGATGCGCCTCAGTGCCCACCACGGAGCCAACACTTCGCACTGGCGACCAGGCACGTGGATTCTTTAGCTGTGTCTCGAATTTGCCGGTGATTACGGCAATATCAGCAGCTGGCGCACTGGAGGCATGCGACGAGTTCTCTCGCAAGGCGGTGGCACGATGTTTCTGCCGCTCGTTCAAATTGAGACTGCCAATTGTGGGTGGCGAATCAGCATTCAGCTTCCACCGTTCATTTTTCAGGCGATTATTGAGACCATTACTCAAGGATGCGTTGCTGTGATTGCTAACTGTTTCAATAACAGCACACGTTTCCACTACGCCCTTCTCCTTCTCCTTGGAATACAGATTGGAGAAGCTTTGGTGCTTGGAGCCGGGCGTGGAGCTGCTTCCGCCACTCTTGCGCGATACAATGGACAATGAGCTGGAGGAACGACTTATTTGCATTGAACACTGTATCTTCAGCCATTTCTTGCCGGTGGGATCCGCTGCACTGACGCCAGATCGATAGTAAATGGCGCGATCAGCGGCGCCAATTGCAAATACCTATTTAAAGAGTTGAACATTAAGCATAGCATAAGAAATAGTGGAAGTCAGTGCGTTACCTGATCATTTGGTGCCACCGAGATCATCGACAGATTGCCCACCATTTCCACCCAGCCTCTACCAATGGCGGCATCCTCACTTATGCCCGCTGCATCGCCTTTAATGCCACGCCGAAACCAGGCGTGATTATCATTTGTTATGCACCACACAGCGTCCGTGCCCACTGAAATTTGCACAATGCGCAGGCCACGTGGCGTATCCGACTGCGAGCTCGTGGCCACTGGCGACTTCACATCCAGCCACGCCTCGCCCGACAAATTGTCGCGAGTGATTCCTGTGCGCACAATGACGCGACCATTGTAGAGCACAGCCCAAATGAGGCCAGTGGGTCCCACGCTAATCTGAGAGAGCTCACTGCCCGTGGGCGTATTAATGGCCGTCCATCGCAGACCTTCGGGTGCGTTCTGCGTAACACCAGTGCGAAACATGGCGCGACCATGAGCTGTTATGGCCCATACGCAAAGTGTGCCGGCTCGGGCATTGGGCACGTGAGTACCTCCGATGGCCACGTCGATAAATGGTTCCTGGGTGGGATCCTTGTGCAATGGGGCGACGGCACACCAGCTGTTGAGTGCAGCATAACGGCGAAAGCGTATCCACTTGCGTCGCCTCACATACGAGTTCCATGACTTCTTGGCCGAGTAGGATGCTGGAAAATCCAAGGCATACATCCAGCCGTCTTCGGCCAATTGTTGTCCATCGAGTTCGAGATCTAAGTGCCAGTCGCCATCCCACTGCCAGGCCATCGACGGCAAACGTATCTTATCCACACTCCGCTCGACGCTGCCATCAACATTCGAGTAGCGATAGCGATCGGTGGGCAGCAGCGTCTTTGAGAATCCTTCGATGGGCAGCCAGCGTTCGTTTTCATAGGACTCCTCTTTGACTCGTATGGGCACATCGAGGCCATGCACATGTACGTATACCTGCCGATCGCCACCAATAGCCCACATATAGTTGGGGACAGCGCTAATTTTCTTGAACTCCAAGCCCAGATAAGGGAATTCGCGCCATCCACTTGAGCTTGTAGACAGCGTGTGTACGCGGCCCTCGCTGCTGGTGGCGAACAGTAGACTGCTGGGCATGGCTGATAGTGATTTTTTATTAAACTTCTTTTGCTACAGCCGTCTTTCTTTGTGTTCCATTGTGGGTGGCACGCATTTACCAAATAATTGATTTTCCGTTCAAGTTTACTTGGCGGTGCCACTTCGTCACTATGATAACAGCTGGCTGCAGAGATGGCAACGCTACATCATATTTATCCAATTGGAATTCCGGCAATGTGTCAACAACTTACATTACATTATATTTTATGATCAAATATTTTGAATTTATACAAATAAAAAATCATTTAATTACAACTTTGTTAATCTGCAAACACATATTAACATGCTCACTGTAGCCACTAAACTGTAAGTGAACCATCTGTTGACTTTAACATTGTGGCAACACCAGCAGACACGCAATGTAAATAGTGTCATTAACTAACCTTTTCCCTCAGCTTACTTTGCAGTCGCATTCATTCGACGCCTGATTTCCAGGCGTTGTCCACCGTCTCCAAAAAATTTCCGTTTCCTTTTATGGGTCTAGTTGAGAGTGTTATAAAAAAACCAGTAGTCAATATGGACAGCGTTGAAGCTCAGTTTGTACGCGATGCTATCGCCAAAAATAAGGTGATAATTTTCAGCAAATCTTATTGCCCCTACTGCACAATGGCCAAGGAGGTAAGTGACCATTTGTTGTAAAATCAATTGTAATCTAATCGAGCGATAACGTTTGTTAACAGCCGTTCCGTAAACTGAATGTAAACGCTATGATAATTGAGCTGGATAACCGTAAGGATGGCAATGAAATCCAATCCGTACTAGGCGAGCTAACAGGCGCTCGCACTGTTCCCCGCGTTTTTATTGACGGCAAGTTTATTGGCGGAGGCACAGACATTAAGCGCATGTACGAGATGGGAACTCTTCAAAAGTACTTCGAATAATTTTATTATTTGTTCTCTAAATTTTGTGTAATTTTAAATAATAATGTTGTAAAATAAATAGTTTTACCAATACTTTCTCTTATATTGATGTGTCATTTGTGTGCTTTGGAAAAGCCCAGTTTTTTGCACACGAATCATTTTACAAAATTTAAAACAATGAGTAATTTTTTCTGTAGGTGCAGATTGTTTACATATATTTAAAATTTTGCTTAGCTGGCGAAATAAAATATATATATATCACTTCATGCATGCATATATATTATTATATACATATATATAATGAAAATAATATTTTAATAGTATTTTAATAATATTTTAATTTACATACACAAATAAATTTAAAATCTTCTGGTAGTAGGCTTATTTGGACGTTCTGTAGAAACAGGTAAACGCTATTGCCTAGTTGAAAATTCTGTATTTAATAGTTTTGTCGAGGACTTAAACTATCGGCAGTTTTCAACTGCCGCCACATTTTACATATCGTCATACCGATATTAAATCGAAACCTACTCGATTACTTATTCCAATTGGCCTGTTGTCAATGTAAATAAACAAGTTGAAATAAGTTTCAATTATGACTGATGTGGTGCGAGGCGAAGCTCCTGAATCGGATGAGGAGCAGGACAAGCAAGAGGTAATCAAATAAAAATCTTGAAAATATTGGAGTCCACTAAGCAACAAGTGATTCTAGATATTTGCTGCTGAAGTATCTGGTGAGGCGACAGAGGAGGAAGAAGATGAAGATATCTATGAGAAGCCAAGTAGGGCCAGTGTAACTGCTTCTATCTATCGAAACAATCTGCTGCAACGCAAACTAAGTAATAAGCTAACTAAGCCAAGTAAATAATCTTGTTTTAATAAATTGTTTTATAATTACAGTTGAAAGCAACATTGCAATTTGGAGGTCGCTGACGGCATTTACACGCAGTTTTGTTGTGAACGCTTCCAAGCAGCTTTTAACCACTGATCAAATTCTCATCAAATCCCAAGTGTCCTTGCAAGCAGCGCACACGGCATTACAGCAGGCTCAAAGGAACACCGCACAATTGCAATACCGTACATCGGCAGCATTAACGAGCAGCTTTTTGCCCGCCATTAAAATTGATTAACAAACAACTTAACAACTTATGCAAAAGGCAGTTTATACAATTGTTTATAAATATACGAACAAACTAGGCTAATCCTCGGTATCCGAATTGGGAGCATACACTTGACTATTGGGTGATGGCTCCCGTGGAATATATGTATTTTGAAAGCAACGCGAGAATATCGTGCGTACCTTGTGTCTTTGTTCACGTTCTGGCGATTGTGGTATGCTTTCGTCTTCGTCCTCAGCTACTTCAAGGGGCAAATCTGTGGGCGGTGCCTCATCAGTTTCAAAGAAGCAGACTTCTGTGCTGTTTGGTGCATGCACATGGCTGGCTTGGGCGGCCTCTGACACTGCGAGCAGCAGAGCTTCTTCGTCGGCTTCTTCTTCAACCACATCGACAGTATCACCGTCGGCAAGCATTCTTGCAGGTTGTACAGAAGGAGCTTCAGACGGACGAGGGGGACGACGGTTCTCAAATTGAAAGACTGCTGAATCCTCGTCTGTTAACAAAGTTGTGTTTTCAGCTAGACGCCGTTTGTGCTGCACTGTTGGTCCTGGTGTGCTGCTCTTGCGCTTCTGAGCTGCATTGGGCAGATCGGACTCGCCAATCTCACGCTGACAGTAATCCTCAGAGAAGCTGACGTCATCGGGTGAAAGAGTAGATAGAATCAGTAGACATTCGATCTCAGCATGCTTCTGGATTTTTAGCAGAAAGGGACTTCCCGCATCATCAAACTCTATTGTCATTTCAGCATTCAACGCTTCAGCAAAGAGCAAAAAAGCGCGAAATTCTTTTATGCAGAATGTAATCACTGCATCTTGAACCACTTGATAGTGGGCAAATTCACTAGGTTTCAGCTTCAGCTGTGATCGCATGAACTTGTCATTAACACGGGCACCCTCAATGTAGTTCTTAGCCGACAAGCTGTCTGTTTTGGCCTCCAGGGTCAGTTCCTCCTCCGAGGCAATGAAGCTGTTCGAAATTTCCATAAACAACTTGTAGTCCCCACGTATACTGCAGAAATAGAATCAGTATTAGTATTTTTATAGCCGTAACAAAGTGAAGACTCACCAATTGACGCTTTGATCCGTAGGCACAGCAGAAGTGATGTTCTGTTCGTCTACAATTGAGAGCAGTGCCTGTTTCATAGTCTCAAGCTTGCAGCGCAACTTGACTTGGAACTTGGTGCTATTGTTAACAATGCTCAGCTCACAATGCTCCACCTGTTAATATATACATTTTTAAACGAAATTTAAAGAAATCAAAGTGCATCGCTTACCTGTTTCATGTTGCGGAAGACCCCGAGACACGACTTCATGGCAATCTTGCAGTAACAATCCCCACTGGGTGGCATCTGAAATGTATCAAACATGGCACGACTGAAGCGTATGCTGCCCACAGCCGATTGTGTTGCGTTGATGGTGCGCATCTGTAATCCCCGAGCGTCGGCCTCAATGAACAACTCCTTGCCCACTTTGGACAGCGATTGTATAGCCTTTGCAAGGACTGATCAATAGCTAGAAATTATTTAATGCTACAACAAACCATTAATAACACTTACCGCGCGCATTGCTGCCTTCTAATGTACACTTCATCGATTGCAAATCAATAAAAAAAAACACTGTTGTCAATCTGCAATTTCCGCGCGCTTTCATTTATAAACAAGGCACATGGATCAGCTGATTGTTCGCATGGTCATGCATTGGTCACACTGCAGCAACATTATATTATTTCACGGGCAAGAACTTTTAATTTCTTCCGCGCTTACAACGAACTGGTACTGCATTTAGAATAACCAACTGCTCTATTTTTATACCTTTTTCATCCCACTGCACTATCTTGTTTAACACAGTGAACTTAGAGGTTGCTGTAATTAATTACAGGCTGCTGTTATTGCTTTTAAGTTGCTGTTACTCCATGCCGATTGCTGCTATGTCTATTTTTGACAACATGAATGTAATTTTTGACGATATATGTATGTACTTCGAATTTCCTGCTACCGGTCACATTGAGCCCCAACAGCTGTTAAAGCTCGGGTTGGCTTTATAAACAATATTTGCAAATGTCTGGTAGCACTCTTAGAGCAAACTGGCAACGCCAACGGCCGGTAAAACGCCACATCAGTTTTTTCGCATTAAATTGAATTAACAAATATAGAGAGGTGCAGCGTAAAACAAAAGTTGATAGTGAGGATTTCGAAATTTAACAGTATTTCTCTATGCGTCATGTGCACGTAACAAACAGAAGCATAGTTTTTACGCAAAGCCATACAATGTTACGTCTTGTCAGTTTTTTGCTGGTGGCTTTAGTGGCACCTGTCTCTCTCCTCCTGCCTTTGGTGTCTGGAGAGTCCAGTCAAAGTTTTCCCATTACCACGCTAATTAACGCGAAGTGGACGCAAACGCCATTATATTTGGAAATTGCTGAGTATCTGGCCGATGAGCAGGCCGGTCTGTTCTGGGACTATGTAAAAGCAGCGACAGCATTGGACACGGCGCTCAACGATTACGGTATGTTTGCGGTAAACAACAGTGTGCCCAGACTATTGTGAGTTTACACATTAATTGGATATTTTTCTCTAGATACGGAGTCCCAACAGTACAATGCTGCATTGCAAGTGGTACGGACGCACATGAGCGTGCCGCAACTGCCTCTGCTGAAACTGGTCGTGTCCATGCACAGCCTGACGCCACGCATCCAAACACATTTCCAGCTAGCCGATGAGTTGCGTGCAGCGGGAGCCTGCGATGGAGCTATCTACGCGCAAGTTGGCACTGAACTCGCCTGCAGCTATGTGAAGCTGGAGCAGAAACTGAAGCTGTCAAAGACGGCAAGCAGTCTGGATGCGGACGTGGGAAGCTATAGCTTTGATCACATCTACCCCGGCAGCGAGAATAATACGCGCACTGTCGTGCTCTATGCTGATCTGGGCAGTGCCGCCTTCCGGCCATATCACAAGCTGCTGGAGAATGCTGCCAATGCGGGTAAAGTGCGTTATATACTGCGCCATCAACTGGCCAATCGCAGTGATCGTCCCGTCAGATTGTCTGGCTACGGAGTGGAGTTGCATCTGAAGTCCACAGAGTATAAGAGTCAGGATGATGCGCCCAAGCCAGAAGCTGGCGCTGGAGGTGCTGCTGCAGCCGACGAGTCGGCCAATGAAACTGATGTCCAAGGCTTTGACTTTAAGGTGCTGAAAGCCAAGCATCCCACTTTGAAGAGTGCACTGGATCAGCTGCGCCAGCGTCTGCTGCAAGGCAACGATGAGATCGCCCAGCTGAAGGCCTGGGAATTCCAAGATTTGGGTCTACAGGCCGCTGCTGCTGTGGCCGAAATCCAAGGTGATGAAGCGCTGCAGATCCTGCAGTATACGGCACACAATTTCCCAATGCTGGCGCGCACGCTGCTCGCCCACAAGGTGAGCGATGAGATGCGTGCGGAGATTAAGCACAACACGGACTCGTTAGGACGCAGCTTGAATGTGGCGCCTCCAGATGGTGCGCTGTTTATCAACGGACTGTTTTTCGATGCCGACACCATGGACTTGTACTCGCTGGTGGAAACGCTGCGCTCGGAGATGCGTGTGCTGGAGAGTCTGCACGGAAACAATGTGCATGGCAACCTGGCTAGCGCCTTGCTGGCTTTGGATTTGAATAGCGCTAGCAAGCGAGAGTTTGCAATCGACATTAGGGATACATCGGTGCAGTGGATCAACGATATTGAGCAGGATGCGCAGTACAAGCGTTGGCCGCCATCCGTCATGGATCTGCTGCGTCCCACGTTCCCCGGCATGTTGCGCAACATACGCAAGAATGTCTTCAACTTGGTGCTGGTTGTGGATCCGCTGCAGCCAGAAGCACGCAGCGTCATTAAACTGGCTGAATCCTTTGTCATTCATCAGGCGCCCATACGCTTGGGTTTGGTCTTCGATGCCAGAGCTGCTGAGGATGAGACTCTTGTGGATTATGTGGCCATTGCATGCGCCTTCAACTATGTGAGCCAGCAGAAGGATGCACGAGCTGCACTCAGTTTCCTGACCGACATCTATGCCGCTGTCGGCGAAACGTCGACTGTCAACAAGGCGCACATCGTCAAACAGCTGACCAAGGAGGTCAGTTCGTTGAGCAACAGCAAGGCCAAGGACATAGTGGCCGAGGATTCCGATTACGACTATGGCAGGCACTTAGCTGCTGAGTTTGTGCAGCGCTTAGGCTTTGGTTCTGTGCGTCAGCCACAGGCCCTACTCAATGGCGCACCTATGCCCAGCAACATTATCAGTGCCGACAGCGACTTCGAGGAGGCCATCTTCACGGAGATTATGAGCCAGACCACAACGCTGCAGAAGGCTGTTTACCGCGGCGAACTGACCGACAACGATGAGATGATCAACTATTTGATGAATCAGCCGCATGTGATGCCTCGTCTCAATCAGCGCATTCTCAGCCAAGAGGATGCCAAGTATCTGGACATCAACGGTGTGGCCTCCAAGCAGTTGGGCAATGCAGCTGCCTTGAACAAGCTCTCCAACCGGGATATGACGGCCACGTTGATGGCCAATCTGAAATACTTTGGTGGCAAGAAGAGCAACGAGCGCATTGGCAGCGCTAATCTGCAGTTCCTTACCATCTGGGTGTTTGCCGATCTGGATACCAATGAGGGACGCGAACTGCTCACACATGCACTGGACTACGTGCAGAGCAGCCAAAGCGTGCGTTTGGCCTTCATTCCGAACACGGAGGGATCGACTAATAAGCGCAGTCTGAATCGCTTGGCTTGGGCGGCCATGCAGACGCTAGAGCCGGCCAAGGCAACCGATCAGGTGCTGAAGTGGCTGCGACAGCAGGCGAAACGCATTGAGGATATACCCAAGCCGCTGGAGGACATCTTGGGCAGCACCGAATTGCATCTGAAAATGCTGCGCGTCTATTCGCAGCGTGTGCTAGGCTTGGCCAAGTCTCAGCGCCTGGTTATTGGCAATGGTCGCTTCTATGGGCCACTTGGCGCGACGGAGAGCTTCGATAGCGCTGACTTTGCGCTGCTGGCACGCTACAGCGATTTGCAGTATGGTGACAAGGTGCGCGAGGTGCTCAAGGAGTCGTCGAGTGAAGTGCACGCGGCTTTCAACAGCGACACGCTGCTCAAGCTCTATGCTAGTTTGTTGCCCCGCCAGACCAAGACACGCTTCAAGCTGCCCACGGATCTGCGACGCAAACACTCTGTGGTCAACTTACCCGCCAAGGAGCAGCAGCTGCCGCACTTTGACATTGCAGCTGTGCTGGATCCCGCCTCGAGAGCGGCACAGAAACTGACACCCATTTTGATATTGCTGCGACAAACGCTCAACTGTCAGTTGCAGTTGTTCTTGACGCCCGTGGCACAGCACAGCGACATGCCCGTGAAGAACTTCTATCGCTATGTCGTGGAGCCGGAGGTGCAGTTCGCGTCAAGTGGAGCACGTGCGGATGGACCGCAGGCCAAGTTTAGCGGTCTGCCCGCCAATCCGTTGCTCACGCAGCAGCTGCAGGTGCCGGAGAACTGGCTGGTGGAGGCGGTGCATGCTGTCTACGATCTGGATAACATTAAGCTGCGCGACATTGGCGGACCAGTGCACAGCGAGTTCGGCCTGGAGTACCTGCTGCTCGAGGGACATTGCTTTGATGCGGCCAGCGGAGCGCCACCCAGAGGCCTGCAGCTGGTACTCGGCACCAAGGCGCAGCCCACGCTGGTGGACACCATTGTGATGGCCAATCTGGGCTACTTCCAGCTCAAGGCCAATCCGGGAGCCTGGACTCTGCGACTGCGCGAGGGCAAATCCACAGACATCTATGCCATCAGCCATGCCGAGGGACCCAATACGTTGCATCAACAGCAGACGGGTGCGGTGCAGGTGCTCATCACCTCGCTGCGCTCCCATGTGACCAAGCTGCGCGTATCCAAGCGGCCGGGCATGCAGCATGCAGAGCTGCTGTCGGATGAATCAGCGCCGGCGCAGTCGGGCATTTGGAACAGCATTGCGAACAGCTTTGGCGGCAGCAGTGGCGCCACTGGCACCGACGGGGACGTGGAAACCATCAACATCTTCTCGGTCGCTTCTGGCCATCTGTACGAGCGTCTGCTGCGCATTATGATGGTGTCACTGCTGAAGCACACCAAGTCGCCGGTCAAGTTCTGGTTCCTCAAGAACTACTTGTCGCCACAGTTCACGGACTTTTTGCCGCACATGGCCAAGGAGTACAACTTCCAGTACGAGCTGGTGCAATACAAGTGGCCGCGTTGGCTGCACCAGCAGACGGAGAAGCAGCGCACCATCTGGGGCTATAAGATACTCTTCCTGGACGTGCTCTTCCCGCTCAATGTGCGCAAGATTATCTTCGTGGACGCCGATGCCATTGTGCGCACGGACATCAAGGAGCTGTACGACTTGGATTTGGGTGGCGCTCCATATGCCTACACGCCGTTCTGTGATTCCCGCAAGGAGATGGAGGGCTTCCGCTTCTGGAAGCAGGGCTATTGGCGCAGTCATCTGATGGGCAGGCGTTATCACATCTCCGCGTTGTACGTGGTGGACTTGAGGCGCTTCCGCAAGATTGCCGCCGGCGATCGGTTGCGTGGCCAGTACCAAGCGCTCAGCCAGGATCCGAATAGTTTATCGAATTTGGACCAGGATCTGCCCAACAACATGATACATCAGGTGGCCATCAAGTCGCTGCCCGACGAGTGGTTGTGGTGTCAGACCTGGTGTAGCGACAGCTCCTTCAAGAGCGCCAAGGTCATCGATCTGTGCAACAATCCACAGACCAAGGAGGCCAAATTGACGGCAGCCCAGCGCATTGTGCCCGAGTGGAAGGATTATGATGCCGAGCTCAAGGCATTGCTGGCCCGCATCGAGGATCACGAGAATCACAGCGGCAGCCCCCACGAGCAGGTCGTCATCACAACGGAACCGCCAGAGCCGGAGCATGTGCATGGCGAGCTGTGATCGTATCACTTCTTTAGTAAATATTAAGCATAATGTCCTCTATACTTAGCAAGCGAAAACGAAATCATGCAACCAAACAAAAATAAATTAGACATTTTAATTAGCAACTAATTAAAAGGGCCGCGGAGCTCCAAGTCTGAATTAATTTTGCATTCCAAGAGCCTCTCGCCAAGATTTGAACTAAGCTGAACTTAATACAATAAATGCAAGCAGTGAATGCAAGCCAATTCAAATCGTGTTACTTCTACATTATTTTGTCTAAAATGGCAAAAAGTACTATTCGCCACAAAAGGTAGTTTTTTCAAAAAGTACTTTTTATAGGTACAAACGTAGCAATTGCGGCAACAGCGCGTCTCACTCTGCTCACCTTTTTGGCATCTGGCAACGCCATTTAGCATTTGAATAGAACACGTTATGTTTTTGTTGTTTTACTTTATTTTTAAATTATAATATGAATTCATTGCATAAATTCACGTACTTTTTTTATCTACGTAAAGAAAATAGTATTTGTTTAATATTATCATAAGTTTGGGTTTATTATTATTAGATTTAGAGCATAATTTTGAATTGAGTGGCCGACTCGGGGTTTTTGTTGTTATTGTTTATTAATTTTAAGGCAGACAATGAAGTCCAAGTAGTATGTTTTACTCTTGCAATTTGGTTTCCATTTTTTAGTTTTGGGAATTCATTGTAAATATGTTTACGTTTTAAAGCGTGTATGTTAAGTTACCTAACGTAGTATTTTGTATTTGATCTTCCCTTTATTTAATTTAGCATAGTACAAGTATCTAACTTTTTGTTTTAAAAATGTTTAAACTAACGCTGAGTGAGTGTAGTATACGAGTGTTAGGTAATTAAAGCTTTGGTTTTTTTGTGTTTTTCTTGATTTTTTTTCCATTTGTTTTGTGATTCCTAAATGTTCTCGAATATGTTAATCATGTATATGTTTTCGTTCAGACTACGCAATTCTTATTTTTGTTGTTGCTAAAATTGAAACATTTGGTTGTCACCTCAACTAAACCATAGGGTTAGAGAAGGGGTTACGAAATAGTTAACATATTTGTTAATGTGTTACTTTTGATGTAAAGTGCCGCTATGCCTCGATTAAATTACAGAATATAGAAAAAAATGCGTCTGCCAAAAGTGGTTTGTCAGTTAAGACTCCTGATGTACCTTCCATCCGTGCCTCGTCGCTATGGTACATACGTATATACGTATATATGTTTTGTATATGTATATGTATTGTATATTGTATTATATCTTGCGCTGCTTACATGCTAAGAATTGACGGAACTATAAAAAATTAGACTGCTCTTCTACGGTCTACAACAATATTATCACAAATATTGTTTTTATTTGCTCTTCTCCTCCTCCTCTCCGCCCATCACGTCGCATCAGATCCGCTCTCTGCTCTGCTCGGTATCCAAAATATTGTGTTGATTTCTTGTGTATTGTTATTGTATTGTATGGTAGGTAGTCTTTGAAATGATCAGTTAAGATATAAAGTTGTTCTCATTTAAATTGTTGTTCGTTGTTCTTGGTTAACTACGCATTAATTGTTTAATCCAAATGTTTATACATATCCTCCAGCTGTGGCTTGAAGTAGCTCTTCAATTGCGGCCTCTTCACCTTGAAAGTGGGCGTCAGCAGGCCATTTTGTACCGAGAAGGGATCGGGATGCAAGTACACATCCTTGACCTGAACAACAATTCAATAGCATTAAGTCAGATCAACGAGTAAATTGGCATTGCAGGCTCACCTGTTCGAATGACTTGAGTCCACTCTGCTTGCCCCAAGTGAGCATGTCGTTCATGATCAGCTCCTTCACGTTCTTATTGTTGCACAGGACGGAGAGAGTGCCCCGAACATTATTCTCTATGGCCCACTGCTTTAGCACATCGACATCAGGTACAACAACTGCGATGATACAGCTCTGAAAGTATTGAATTTGGCATTTGAACAATCAGTCGATGGGATTTGAGTGCTGCTTACCTTTAAACTCTCGCCGTAGACATAAACTTGATTGACATATTGGCTCAGTGTGTAGATATTCTCAATCTTCTCGGGCACTATGTACTCGCCCTGACTGAGCTTGAAGATATGCTTGCGCCGATCGATGATCCGCAGTGTGCCGTTGGGCAGCCACATGCCCACATCGCCCGTGTGATGCCAGCCCTCGGCATCGATGGCCTCCGCCGTCTTCTCCGTGTCCTTGTAGTAGCTGCCAACGAGCGAAGATTAAAATAACTAATAGTATACGTTTCTACTGCTGCTCACCCATGAAAGACGTTGGAGCCGCGCACGCAGACCTCGCCGGTGTTCTGGTTGGCAAAGTACTCCATCTCGGGCACATCGACCAGCTTGACGGCGTTGCAGGAGACGGGCGGACCCACATGGTTGGGCACGTGATCGCCCTGCACCGTGAGCGTGATGGCGCCAGTGCACTCCGTCTGGCCGTAGCCCTCGAGCACCAGGCAGCCCAGAGCACAGCGCATGAAGGTCAGCACGTTGCCGGCGAGCGGCGCAGAGCCGACGACCATGAGTCGCAGATTGCCGCCAAAGGCCTGGTGCACCTTCTTGAAGACCAGCTTGTCCCAGCAGCCGTTGCGCCGCAGCACGCCGCGCGCAATCTCCTTCTCCTTGGCCTTGAGCGCCATGTTGAAGAGAGCGCGCTTCAGGCCCGAGGCGGAGATGTCGTTCTGAATCTTGTCGTAGACGCGGTTCAGCAGACGCGGCACCGCCGGCATCACCGTCGGCTTCAGCATCTTCAGGTCGTTGGTCAGCTCCTTGATGTCGCCCGAGTAGAAGCCCACACAGCCGCCCACGTAGTACATGCCGTTCTCGCAGCAACGCTCGAACATGTGCGCCAGCGGCAGAAACGAGACCATCACGTCGCCGGCCCGGATGCGATGGTCGCCCATCTGCAGGATGACGGCACAGACGCCGGCCACCACGTTGCCGTGCGTCAGCATCACGCCCTTGGGGTTGCCTGTGGTGCCCGACGTGTAGCACACCGTGCACAGGTCCTCGGCTGTGGGCGGCACTTCGGGATGGTTGCCCTTGGCGCCGAGCTTCTCCACGTCGATGAACGAGAAGATCTGGACGCCGCGACTGCGCGCTCGCTCCAGCGTCGTCTGGCGTATGGGCTTGATGGAGACGATGATCTTGAGGCTGCGCGGCGCCTTCTCCAGCAGCATGGCGGCCTTGCCGTCGTCCTCGACTATGATGATGGACATCTCCGTCTGGCGTATGATGAAGGCGCAGGCATCGGGGCCCAGTGTGTCGTAGAGCGGCACCACGACCAGCGAGAACGAGTAGCAGGCCTGCTCGTACAATATCCACTCGGGCCGATTCTGGGAGTAGATGCCGATCAGCTGTTTGGGTCGCGCACCCAACGCCAGCATGCCGGCGCCGAAGTTCTTGGCGCGCAGCAGCGCCTCATCGTAGTTGATCCACTGCAAGCCAGCAAATTACTAGTCTATCCAACGATTGAACAGCTCTATGACTCACCTGGTAGGGAGACGTGAGGGTCTCGCGCCAGCCCAGGCAGGGTCCGTTGTTGGAGGCGTAGGCACCTTCGCGGAAGGTCTGGTAGAGCGTCCGCACATTCTCTGTGATGTAGGAGACGAATTTGCCGTTCTTCGACTCCTTGTAGAACTTGGAGACGTGTATTTGTTCTGGACCCTGGAATCAGTTCGAGACACAAAACAGAAAACGTGTTCATGCAAATGAGTGAAGGAGTAAGAAGGAAGCGATCGGTTGTGAGATCGTTACAATAGCAATAGTGATCAAATTTCAAAGTGATTGGAGTCAAGTGATTGATACTCAGAGAGAGTGCTTCTACTATACTATGCATAAACATCTGTCAGACCCGCAATTTGAATATAGTTTTAGTGTATTCAAAATGTTCCCAAAATGCTATAGTTGTAGACAAATTACTCTTGGGACTTTAAATAAATTGAAATATGTCGCATTAAACACTAATATAGACTAATTGCCCAAAAAAGCGATATACTACGATTTCAGAAGAAAAGAAACTTGCTTAATCATATTTCGGTAAGGTTTTGGCTTTCTTCTTTTATGCGAATTATACTTAACGTAAGAAGTGCTTTGAAATATTGCAATATTTGTAGTTAAAGTCGCCGGGAAATGCAGTAATATTTTCTATAGAGCAAATGTTTGTATTTGTTTGTTTTGTCATTGCATTTCCTGGGTGCGAAAACACATTGAGAAAGTGCGAAGAACACGAATCGCAACGCTAAACACATAAATCGATCCTCATTGATGGACATAAATCAATAATCGATCGAGTTGATGTACAGAATGGAATCGCATGATATATGGTTTATTTTAGCCGAGAAACATAAACGCATCACTCAACGTTTTTAATGGGTGCGATAGAGCGGCGAGCAAGAATTACACACTCAGATATATCGAAGATACACATTAACGTGTGCATGGCTAATGTACTTAGATGTAGTGGGTGCTATCGATTCGATGGGCAATAGACCACTTCCTTTATGGCCAACAGCTGCGAAGATAATTCGACTTTGGCAGATGTGTTGATGCATGGAAACGAATATCAAAATAGACCAGAGACCTGCTGCGTTATGGAACTGGGCGGGGACGTTGATTGCTCACTGTTTGTCTTCGAGCACCCGGCAGCTAACAAGGTTCAAGGTCATTACTGCCGAGTGACAAATGCAAATGCATCTTGGCTAATAACATATGAAATGTATTTTATTGCTCTTCGCAATTTTTCTATACTTTCGGCTCTTAATTTCGTCAAGCTGAATCGAATTTAAGCGGAAAACATTTTTGGCTATCGGGTATTTGGCAGTCGAGCTGCTTTGCCTGCAGTCTTCTGAGTTGTTTTCGATGTGCGAATGTAAAGGAATTGAAGAATTCTTGTATTTTTGTAGGTGGCCAGTGGACGGTTAAAAAGAAGAGCGAATGATTTTGATTGCGAATTATCGACTTGTTTAGACTGGGCATGATAATGATGACGCACGAAACGGATCGGGAGGAGAACAAGAAGATGGAAAATAGTAAGGCTGCCTACCCCTAGGGGCACACCACGCCTACCCTGTGCTGTGTGTCTTGCTGTGGATCGTATTTAAGCTGAATATGGAAATACGTCGCAACAAACAAGTAAACGAAATAAAACGAAAGAAAGAAAGTGCAAGAAAATTGTTAATTAGTATCGGCGCATATCTTCAGTCAAGCGGGGTTAGGTTTCGTCTGCGGGATGCGGGAGGTGGTACGGGAACCCAAAACTCCTCAGCATCCTCACACATGGCACATATCAACGGTGTTTACCTTGAGCACATCGCTTTGGCTGTTCAGTTCGATGGGCACGCGTACGGTGGTGATTTGGCCGCAACAAGACATGCTTGTGTTTGTCTTAATTATTTCACACTATAATTCACTGGTTTTTATTGAATCTCGCTGACTTTTATATGCGTGCTGCGATTGGTCTCTGTTTATGGGTCATTCATTCAGTTGACGCATCCGCTCTTGTCGCGCTTAATATGCACATTTTCCAACCCAGCTGCAAAATGCAAAAATCGCTTTGTCACACAAACTCTTCTCCTTTCAGTTAATTATCAAACGCGCGCACTTATACAGATTATTTGATTCATCTATTTTCCACAATTTCTTGCTGTTTGTTTCGCACAGGTATTTCGGATTGTTTTGTATTTAGTCTAAAATTAAATCACATCGCGTTGTTGGTTTATTTATAATTTCATTTGATTTCATACACGTACACGTACACGTATTTCGCATCGCTCTCCTCCGCCCTTTTGGCCGAAAAGGGAGCGCATCAAAGCCAATTGGAAATTGTATAATTATGGCGCCTGCTGACAATTAACATTTCCCAAGTGGACTGGACTGTGCAGCCAGCTCAATTTTTGTTTATAATTATTCAATATTGTCAGCCACCCCACTTGAGCTGCCCCATTCGCCGAAGCAGTCGTCACAGCCCCTAGACTACTCGGGCGATCTATCGACAAGACGGCCGACTTTGTTGGTCGGTCGGTCGGTTGGCCTGCCCCAAATGTTTAAAAATAGTCGCGCTCTTCTGTTGTTATCTACAGCCGAGTGGACGCAAAACATACCAAACCAAAAGAAAATACATATACACTTATAAAAAAACAAGTTAGCAAATATCTCTTTCAATTACGGAATACTGAATACCCTATCAATAAAATTACTAAACGGCAACTCCAAGATTGAAGAACAATTTAGAGAGGGTTGCAAATTTTAAAATGTTTGCTTTACCATAGCAGTAAAAGCAATAATAATAGTAAATTTAGAGAATATAACAAAAAAAAAAAAAATAAAAGTGAATCACGATCAACCAAGTTCCTTTGCAGAAAACTATTCAAATACGCAAGTGCTCACTTTTGAATAATATAATAATAATCGATTTGCTTCGCTACGCTTGATGGAAGACCGCCCTGCTACTTACAGAGATCTATGACAAAATTATAATTAATTGCACAGGAACAAGTGCGACAACATATTTTAGAAATGAAATAAAGCGCGGATGCTAAATGAAATATAAAGTACACGCTTTCAACATTGTATATCGTATGAGAGTGTGAGTATTGTTTGAGGGCCTGAGTCATGGGAAAAGACTGCAAGTTTTCGGCTCGCTTGGATGCCTCGAGGCAATGGCAGATTGAGTAATATAAATGGGCAATTGATGTTTGAGTTATGGTAATTATAGATGCCGTAAAAATGCTATAAACCATTGCCACGTATTGCGAAGACGTGAATTGACCTCAAGCACATAAATGCAAATTGTTCTTCATCATTCGGTTGGAAAATTCGCCTGTCAAGTGCAGAACATTGAAAAGTGTTTGGAAACTTGAAATTCTGAGGATCCCATTGAAGTAAGATAATACGCTTCTTGCTGTCCCTCATTATAATCCAACTAGCAAAATGTATTCGCTTGACAGTTTCATGATTAAGTAAGCTTGTACCACTCAGATATAGATATACGTTTGTGTAGATGGTCAATTATTCAGTGCTCTAATTCTATTCCAGATGACTTACAATTCATGGTTTATTACACGCTACGCTATATATAAACGATGAGACCATCCTAATGGGATTTGTCCATTTACCAAATGTGTATTTTAGGCCTCAAAATAAATATTGAATTGAACGCACATGGCAATATTTCTGGAATTCGGACGCGCCCCCAAAAAATATTACGTATACGTAACTATAAAAACTACGCATACGCAACTATAGTATAGATTTGATGGCCAGTAACTGGATTGCATTGGATTGTTATGCTTTTCAAATTTTGCGATATAATTCAAATTTATGCAGCCATATATCAAATTGAATTAGAAGCGAAATATTTTCTCAACTGATTTTAATGCCCGTTTTATTTTGTTAACATATTATTTCTGTTATATTCTTCCATTTGATGGATTATTTTCAGTCGAGCACAGCGACTGGGCGGTGGCCCCTTCGCTGTGTGGCAAAAAGAAAACACTGATCACCGTGATGTGAACTTGAACTTGAGGGTCTGAGTTTACAGGCCCAGGCGGCTGGTGCGAGGACAACGGTACTTTGACACTTTGGCCATTGGTCTATTGAGTATGTCGTTCTCGCTCCCACACAAACTTGCTGTTATTTTTTTGGCCGTGCTTTACGTAATGATTAAACGACCGTATTTTTGTCAATTTGTTGCAAATTGTCAAGCGATTCGTGTGTTTTTCTTGCGTTTTCCTGCTGTGCGTTGTATTTTTTGTGCTTTTTGTATTTTGTGAAATTCGTAGTATATGCGAGCTATTATTTATATGAAAAAGAAAAAAGTAATACGCGACTTATGTAGTATATATGCGATATGTACATGATGTTGCTTTTGTTGTTAACAGACGAATCGGATTGTTGTTGTTGTTGCTGCCGCTGATATTATTGTATTTTCTTTTGTGGACAGACACGCAAAACGCAGATCTCGACGACACGATGTTGGATTTCGAACTGAACAGCAAACTCGGTGGCTAAAAATGATTTTGGCAAAAGATGTTGATCTTGCTCAAACTGGCCCGAGAGAGCGGGGAGCGTCTCTGTCTGCACGCCAGGCGATCGGCCCGTGGGGCGCGGGGCGCGGTGTGGGCAATGGGCAATGGGGTTGGCGAATACGACTGCTTGCCTAGGAATTTCATTCGTTTATAATTTTCATATTAAACGGTTTTCGTATCTTGTTTTCCCCTCCCATACACATGTACATTTTCATGTCGAGTTCTGCTTCTTGCGCGTACTTTTTGGCTTGATCAAGTTGTCCGTTCGTCCGTCAGTCTTTCGCCTACTTCTCCTTCTCTCCGTCTCCTTCTCCCCCTTCTTCTTCTTCTTCTTTTTCGGCTGCTTGGCTGCTGTTGTGTGTTAAGAGCACGCGATTTGCAATCACAGGGGGCAGCGCATGTGACGTCGTCGTTTTGCGGGGAAGATGGCTGTGATCGCCAAGGGGGCGGGGGCAGGGGCGGAGAGGAGGCGAATCGATTCGCTGCGGTGGCGGCGAAATGCCCTTTGATGTGTTGAAAACATAATTAATGAATTCAAACAGGAGCATGGTGTTAAAAGCGGGATTCAAATAAACATAAAAACATTTGTTTACATTTCGGACATAACCTTGCAATAATTACTTGCATGGCTGGCGGGGATTAAATGAAACACGCACAAACACGATGGCATCGCACCTAACCTCAATCAAGTGCTTCAATTTATGAATGCAATTAATGTGTGCGCATAAACGCAACGCATACTTTCATATTTTTGTGTTGCGACCAAAATAGTTGTGTCGACGCGCAATGAGCACAATTTACAGCGGGCCGTAATATGGCATTTTAAATGCTCGATCGCAGCTCTCATGCCATATAGACACACATTCTTGAAATTGCCGTTGCATCGGCAGACACGTTGTCCCTGTCCTGTCATTCATATTGCTTGCTCGAGCATTGGACAGTTGACAAACTGCTTCAATATTTCCTCGTTGTGACTTGGCGTCATCGCTAAACGAGGCTTGTAGTAAGGGTATTCCGCGATTGAACTGCCAAAAGAAGACTCGTAAACAAGGCCATCAATTGCATTTGGATGTGTGAAATAACAATTAACGAAGACAATGCAGCTAACGAAACGAGCACAGTTCTCGAGGATCGGGAAATCGGGAAATGGGAAAATCGATGTGCATTGTTGATACTTGCAGTCGTGTGCAGCGATTTGTTTATTTCAAATGTCAATAGCGTTGCCGAATTTGTTTGTTTTCCGATAAGTAAATAAAGAAGAGAGTGCAGTGCGTTCAAAAGTTAACAAATGTCGGCGCACTGTCCATAAACATTTCGCAGCAATTTACAACAAAGCATGTGGGAAATGCTTGCATCGAATGATCATCGAATTATGAGCAATTGAGCTTACAGTCGACTAATTAAGGCAAGATGAAACGTCAATTGAGCCATGACATGATTTATCTATCTGCATATGTCGCGATTGTCGCTGGCCACTTGATAAATTATCGGCCAGCAGCGGCAAGTCAACGAGAATGTTGCACATTTTGGCAGCAATTAGAGCGTGGGATTTGAGATTTGACTCTTTTGCACCACGGTAGCTGTCGCGTCATTGCGAAAATAGAAAAGCGCTGTTCGCTTTCTGAATGAGAAGAGTGGCCACGGTGAGAAATCATGTGACGACAACAGCAACGAAACAGAATCACAATTCTACGAGACATGTGCACATCAAAGGCCGTCCCAACATACGTGTGCTGTTCTACCTCAAGAAAACGAAAACGAAAACGAATATGAAAAAAAAGGAACATTTTTAAAACAAACAAATCGACGAATCGATGATGTAATAATGCTGCTGCCAGCGACAAGGGATTGGTAATTGCAATTATGGTGGCGAAAGAGGAGGCAGGGGAGGACTTCGCTTACCTCCAGCAATGGGGATTGATTTTCCAGAGGCACTAATGGTTTTTCCGGTATTGGTCGCGTCACAAAGTAGTAGGCAATACTGGCCGCCACGCTGGTCAAGGTCAGGGTGCCCAAAGTTCCGCCAAAATAATTAAGATACCCATCGATTTCGTCCCCTGCAATCAGAAGGCATATATCATTAGTTAGTAGGTCGACAGTTGAGTCGCATATAAGGTGAACAACTTGAGAATTGTAGCCAAGTGTTTTAACATAATTGCGTTACCTTAACGTGGTTAATGAATACAGCATTTATTTTTAAGATTTTGCATTTAAGGTTGCTTAGTATTTCGCGAGCTATTTACTTTCTTGAGTTTGCTGCTATTTTTAAAGTTATAATACAATTAGTAATTGTTCGATGCGCCCTTGTTAACAATGATCTCATAGTTTCGATGTGAAAGCAATTTTCTAAAATCTTTCGAAATATTGCGTGGAAAGCTAATTTCTATTTCAGTGATTCAAAAGCAGTGCAAGAATCATTGAAATTGTGCAATAAATATTGAAATACGACCACATAAAATTGCTTGGAATGGCAAAGCAAAAAAAGTCCTCAAAATCTTGTTATACTTACAGAAATATGAAAAATTGCTGACTATCAAGTGATTGATATAAGCCAAAACCGATTTCTCTGGCGTCATTGTTGTTTGCTGTTGTTCTCGATTATTGCTGTCTGTTGTCTGTTTTATAATTGTACTTGTTGTACTGTTGTTGTTGTTGTTGTTGTTGCTGTTGTTGCTTTTCTTAGATACCTGAGTGAACGTTACGTGTTTAGCTTAATGATTGCCCACAAAACTGTGCCTGCAACGAAAACGAATATTTAAATCAATAGAATGAACACACGTCAGCTAATGCCTGAAATTAATATACAATTTTAATGTGGTACATGAATTTTACATATGTCTGCCTTTGTGGGCAACTGCAATTACCGTACAATTTTTAAAGACCCCATAATAACTCGGACATCGTCACTAACCATAACAAAACAACATAATTAAGCTATTTTCCACACCATTGCATTCACACAATTGATTTGCAGCATCCCGATCTTAGCTGATAAACACCATAAATATTTATTGAAGAAAACAATAACATATAATTCGAAGCGTACAAAGTAATAATTGAGCTGTATTTAACCTCTGGGTTAGATGTTAAATTGGCCAAATGATAAGGCCTCACCGACAAGGTCCAGCTGCTGCTTTCCATATTTAGATTACCCCAGGTCAGAGGTGTTATTGGAATTCAGCATTTTGGCCCATTGAGCCGCCTTGGCTGATACTGCTGGCCTCAAAGTATAAAATAAAACTGCTGAGACATGGAATATGCCATAATATTAATAGAAACAGCTGTATTATCTTTCCGACACACTTGTACAATCTTTATCTGTATTGTTTAGTATGCAACAACAAATACTTAGATACTTGGTGTAGACGATTCTAATTGCTTTTCTATGCGCAAAGTTTGGATACCCTTACTTGCGTTATTCAACATGTTCTACCTATAAAACATATTCGTTTAAATGTTACTTCATTAATATACTCAAATTTAGCTGGCGTTAGTCAAAATAATATCTAAAATGTCTAAGTGTCGAATTTTCACTTCATATTTTCTATTTTTATATATAAATTGAACCTATTCAGGGAGAAGAAAGTGTAGTACATTTTTAGGGTAGATTATAAGTATAACCACCCTAATAAATGTATGTAATTTGAGATCAATTTCAACGACTGGTTGAACAACACCAAAATCAATATTTACATGAGCTATTTATAATTTTATTTTAACAGTTATTCAACCGCCAATCGATAAACGAAAAAGCAAAGATTTCTAAAGACAAAAAATAGTAAACAAGTAGCATCGCAACAAATTCTCTGATATTTGTATCTGTGTTTAGTTTCTCAATCTAGATAAAACTTATTGTGGATAGAGGAAACTTTAAATCTCAGGAAAGTACTTGAGAAATAAAAGCTTCACGCAAATAGTATAAACAAACAATGAAGGCGAGTAATCGTGTGTGAATTAATTTACATATTCATTAAAAGTCTACCAAACATTAAATGCTAACTTGGCAATATTTGCAATACTCGCGTTTGTTGTTAAACTTGTTCAATTGCAGGTGTCTGAAATCCCCGACAGTTCGACATTGTAGACTTTTGATAAGTTGAAAAGGTTTTCCCGGAAACAAACAAGTGCATTTATGTTTAATATGTATTAAATAGTGGTTCAACTTGATTTATATTGCTCCATCAGTATGCATTTTTATAGCTTTTAAAATATGCACGAAGTGAATGCGGGCATTCCGTTGTTACGACTTTAAGTTATTATTTAGTTACCTTTTACGGGTGTAATAACCCAAGAAGAAGGAGGCCAGTCCAAGCGAAAGAACTGAAGCGATTTAGTCTGCTTTTAGTGCTTCACTGCTGCACTGCGCCGCCCACAACAACTTGAAGTAAACTGTCTGGCAGAGGGCAAAAGCAGAAGTGATAAGAGCCAACAGAGGCGGCATTCATACTGGTATGCTTGTAGATGTGCATATATAAAAGTCGGCTTTATCAGTGCCCGGTTGGCAGTGAAGCTCAAACTTTGCACTCATCATAATGAGATTATGCAGCCGGGGGACAAAGACCAAGAAACGACCCATTTGTAGGGCAGTCTAGACTTGCAGAATTATGCAATGGCCCGAAGTATGAGTGAGTGGAAACACTAACTTACTCGCCTGCCAATGCAGGCCTATGCGAAGTTGCGACGGATCACACGGCACCATAGAAGGATGGAAAGAGCGGGAGAGAGTGGAAGACGAAGTGAGAGCGGCGACAAAAGAGTGTGAGTGCAGCGATAAAGAGTCGCGTTTAGTACTGTGAGGTCAAGGCGGTCTTTTCGGGTCTCTTTATGTTTGAGTGTTCTTTCATTCCTTGTGTGTTTTTTTTTTTTTTGGCTGCATTTTGGTTTGGGAGCATTGATTTTTCCGCAAGTGGATGGCGAGACACACGTGCAAATTTCGACTTACCACAGCATGAAACTCTCAGGTTTATTCAATGAGTATCAAATGCACATTAGAGGCGTCTGCATGTTTGCTATTTGATTTATCACTTTGTAGTCTTTAACCAATATCCATAAATAAATGTTGGGAAAATCAATGAAATTAACGTTTAACACACCGCCACCGACAACGACAACGACTGCGACTGCGACTGAGACAGGCACCCGGCAGCCGTATTTAGACAATGCGACGGGTTGGGAAGGAGGAGCAATACAGAACCAGAGAAACCAGAGAATACAAACCGAAAAATGCTGCTAAACGTTACGAGCGACTAAACTGAACTGAGGCTCTGAGCCACACTGCCAACACGAGCCACCGCTATCGACGAGTCCGACACCGAGTCTCAAGCCAAAAGCAGTCTCCGTCCAGACGTGAACAAAAGTGAGTTTAGTTATCACGATGGCCTGGGGAGCTGCGGGGCATGCGTGCATCGAGACGACTGCGAGGCATGAATGAAGCCGAGAGAGCGCCACACACTCACACACATACATATGGACAATAAAAAGAGAGCGCAAAGCGAGTCGGAGAGCGCAGCACTTGATGAGAGAGCGCCAGCAGTCAAAACAATGTTTTCGAGTCAGCTTTAACTGCCCGACAAGCGGCCAAAAGGCAAACACGCGACACGTGCAGGCTCCAGTTTACACAGGCGAACTCAGGGAGAGACCTACACAAAGAAAAATAAAAAAGAGAGAGAGAGATTGTGCTGGAGTATGAGCGGACAGCATTGCATGCCATCGTGCATTGTGTCGGCGAAAGAGTCGGCATAACATGAAGAGCGAGTGGCGGGAAGCGGGGCTTCTGCGTCATGTGCAAAGAATGAAAAAGCTATAATTTGGGGGTGGTTGCCGTCGTCTGCTTCTCGTGACGCAATTGCTCCTGCAGTGCGACGTGTGTATGCGAGGGCAGTTCAATTTACTATTGAACTCAATTTCAGATGCCAAAAAAGTCAAGAAAGAAATATTATTATATTTTTGTTTCTTATTTTCTTTTGTTACTTTTATATTAGTAAATGTCATTAATAGTTTAAACTTTATTGTTTTATAATTTCAAATATTTACTAAAATAAAGTATATAAAATAATTCTGTTATTTATTTTCTAAAGATCAACTTCTGTTGTAGATGCGATATTTTTCGAGTTACTCTCGCATTTAAGCGGTTGCTGGAATAGTGTATTTAGCTCTGTTATGTATGTGTCCTTTTTGACAGCTGTTGTTGTCTCTTCAGCGACATTCTGTGGAATCGTTGGCCTGATTTTAAACTTGTTCCAACTTGACTCATAAAAAATTCAATGTGATTGGTCCTGTAGCTTTTGTGCGGAAGGGCAAGCAACCTTTTACGACAGGCCGTTTGCGGCCCTTAAACAACAACTGACTTTTTGTCACGAAGCTGGGCGCAAATTGACAACACAGCGAATCTGCTGAGCGAGCCAAACTGGCGCCTAGTAAGCGAAAGCATCTCCTAGATACACAGCGTGGGTGTGTGTGTGGGAGTCTAGCTAGCTATTTTGAGGCTGTGTGTTTTACATGTTTGCATTGGACACAGATAATAATCTGTAGCACACTTTCAGGCGGTCTATTTGTAGCGTAGACACAAACCCAGCGGTGACACCATTTCCATTTTGAGCATGTGGAACGCTCGCACAGTGGGGTCAGTGTCATGGTTGAGCCTTTTATCAGTGGATCAACCGCAACCAGAACAGACCGCAACTTTGAATGAATGTTTACAAATGGCACAACACAACGCAGAGCTTTGCCACTGTGTAACAATGTCCACTAGTAGTTATTGTATAATTAATGCGCTCAGTTGAGCCAAAATGGGCAGCAGCAAAGAAGTGGAAGTCGTTATGGAAGTGGAGGAAACCCTCAGTTCCGAGGGCAGCTTTGCCAGCACCGTGACGGGACAGTGTTGCAATTCCGAGGGAACAGCGAACGAGCAACAGGCTATAAGACTTGACGAGGTTGAAGCGACAGCGACGGACAAGGGCAAGAAGAGTCCAAGCGAACTCTCCGGTGGCCATAGCTATGCGTCGAGCAAAAATGTTGCCGAGGGTAAGTCAAGTAGCAGCTGTAGCACTACAGCTATATAATCATCGATGGGAGCTTTTGTGCTTTCAGGTCTCATGGATATAGCGTTGCTCTCGGCCAATGCGAATCAGCTGCGCTTCTTGATCACCTACAATCACGCAGCCTCCACTTTCTACTACAGCCTGGCACTTGTAATACTCTCCCTCGTGCTGCAGGTGCTGGTGGGCATTGTGTTGATCTTCAAGGTGAGTTCAAGGATTTCCCAGCTGGCAAACTAATGTCTCGATCGATACACAGCGTCGCCTGAAGCATTGCCGTCAAAGTCGCCACTATGTGAGAACGAACGAAGTGCTTATAATGGGTGTATTCTTAATCACTGTGATCAACGTGCTCCTAGCTGCCTTTACCACAACCGACGGACATTCCAATTAGACTAGAACCATGCGTTACATTATTAAAAATTTAATTGTATTTAATACAATATATAACAGAAAAAAATCGATGAAAATGCGTTGGCAACGATCAATGAACGCCAATCGATGAGCGATTAACGATCACAGATCGATCGTTGACCAGCCTGGGTAAATGCACTTGACGTATCTGACGTACGATATCTCAGCTTTGTAACATAGACTTAAGGATTAGGTAGTTAGCTTAACCAGAGAACTCCTTCTTGATGCACTTGGCAATGGTGCTCAGCTGCATGTTGGTGGTGCCCTCGTAGATGGCGCCGATCTTGGCATCACGATAGTATTTCTCCTGGGGGAAGTCGCGGGTGAAGCCCACGCCGCCCATCCAGTCAATGCACTTGGTGGCGGCACGCTGAGCCACCTCGGAGGCGTAGAACTTGGCCATGGCCGCCTCCTTGAGGAAGGGCACACCAGCCTCCTGCAGGCGAGCGGCGTTGTAGGTGAGCAGGCGAGCCGCCTCAATCTCGGTGGCGATCGTGGCGATCTGATGCTGCATGGACTGAAAGTTGTAGATGGCATCGCCGAACTGCTTGCGCTCCAGCAGATAGGGGATGGTGGCATCAAAGGTGCCTTGAGCCAGACCCACCATCTGGGCGCCAATGCCAATGCGGCCCTCGTTCAGGAAGCCGGCGGCGTACTTGTAGCCATGTCCAAAGGTGCCCAGGATGTTCTCCTCAGGCACGCGGACATTGTCGAAGGTGAGCATGCAGGTGCCAGAGGCGCGGATGCCCAGCTTATCCTCGGGCTTGTTCACAATCAGACCGGGAGTCTCGCGGTCCACAATGAAGGTGGTGATGCCACGATAGCCCTGACAAACCATAGGAATCAAATTAACTGAAATTCTGGATTTAATCCCGTCAACCATCAAGACTTACATCCTCTGGCTTGGCGTTGGCGAAGACCAAGAAGACACCGGCGACATCGGAGTTGGAGATCCACATCTTGGTGCCATTGATCACGTAGTGGTTGCCATCCTTCTTGGCCACAGTCTTCAGGGAGAAGGCATCAGAGCCTGCGCCAGGCTCGGTCAACGCAAAGCTGCCAGCGTATTCCTGTGCCAGTTTGGGCAGATATTTCTCTTTCTGTTCCTTGTTGCCGAACTTGATCATCAGCGAGTTGACCAGCGTGTTGTGGATATCCACAAACGCGGCCACAGCTGGATCGATCTTGGACAGCTCCTCGACGACAATAATGTTGGTCATGAAGTTGCAGCCGCTACCGCCCAGCTCAGTGTCGATCTCAATGCCCATCAGACCGTTCTCGAACACAGCCTTCACCACAGAGGGATCGAACTTGTGCTCAAAGTCCATTTTCTTGACCAAAGGCAGAATCTGGTCCTGGGCCAATTTGGCCACTACAAAAATAAAAAGAGAAAATACGAAAGAAAAAGTTTAGAACGTGCTGTGAAAAAGCTTTATGCTTGAGCTTTTTTCAAACCCAGCCGTTAATACGATCATCATTTGTCATGAATTTAAAAAAGCTTTCTAACGAGCTTTCAATGTCGTTATCAAACTGGTCCCCCACTTTGTTATTTATCTGTATGCTGTGCGTGTGTATGTGTGTGTACGTGTGTTGAATGTAGTGTGCTTGTGTGCGAGCCTACGCGTGTATCCACTTTATCAATAAAGCCGCTTGCTCTCAACTCGCGTGTCGCTCTCTCACACTTGCATTGCTCTCTCACTCTCCGCTCTCTGTGCGGTGAAATAAACGTATGACACCGTCTATGCGTGGCTGTATGTGTGCATTATTATTTTTTATTGATCTTTTTAAAGCACTTTTCTTGGCTTGTTGCTTTGTTTTGCTCGGACAGACACCAACCGACAACGACGACGACACCTTCGTCGTCAGACACACGCCCACTTTGGGCTCGAATAATATATTTGCATATTGCGAACGACTTCTGCTACCATCGCGAAAAATGCTGACTAATTAATAGAATTTCTAAACATTTTCCAATTGCAAGTTGCCACTGCAACTTTCCACCTAAAAGCATGTGCTTTTCTACAGCTGTCCTGACGTGGCCACCGCTGACCTTTAAGTGGTTAGCACTTGTATTGAATTTTAAATGGCCGATTAAGCATACCTTTTGCACGCAACTGTACTTCCAGGTCTGGCACATTTCATGTCTTTGATGCGGTTCATTTCATTCACAAATATTTTATGAATACACAAGTATATTAGTTTTTCACTTTTTCCACTTGCACTGTGGAATCTGATTTCCAATTTACAGCCTCGTTTAAAACCCGTTTGCTTCCAGCTCAAAAACACTTGATCAATTTGCATGCAATAAATACAGCGTTACGCAACACAATTGATAAGTAGAATTCGACCGCAGACCGCACATTGAACGCCCTTTCCGATCTCATCATCGTAAAATAGAAACTTAAAAAGCAAAAATGTCAACTCTCCAACTAAGACTCAGTGGGGAGTGGGGAGAACGAACTCCCCATCCACTGGCTCAACTCTCTAGGAGACTTACGCGACCAAGAACCACACACACCATTGCCCGGCGCACCCACTAGAACAGTAAGCACATTTGAGCGGGGGCGTGGAACAGCCGCATATTTGCTCTATCACAAGTGTAACGCTGTGGAGTTCATACAAATAGGCAACTGAACAGCTGACTGACTCGTGACGCGACACGTGTTAAAAGGATCCACACAATTTGAAAAAGCTATTCCTTCACTCCTATCTCACTTCAAAGTGACATCTTTTTTCAACTCTGACTTCATTTGAACTCGCGCACACATACACATTCACATCACACAGAACCTTTCCCACGCGCTAAGCGAGCTTTAAGTTTATGCGCAGCACTTTAGCGCTCAGCGCCAGCGACGTTCGCCCATCGTCTTCGGCAAAAGCAGCAGCAGAAGCCGAAGCAACGGCGACAGCAGCAGAAGTTGCGGCTGCGGACAAGTTATTTTTAGCACACGTGTGCGCCACCCACCTTCTACCCCCTCTAAACAGGCGTTAGATCTTATTTAGTTTATTTTGTTTTAGGCAAAACGCAATTGCTTGGAAAAATGCTAGAGCATTTAATGTAAATAATACTATTTGCTATGTTAACAATAGAAAGTATACATTTTATATTAAATTATATAAAACGAAAGATAAAAATTTGACCCAGACCTTGAAGTTGCCACGTTGTCAAATAAAATACATATGTACATAAATACATGTACATATGTGTGTATATGTATGTATATAGGTTGAGCATGTGTGATTAAAGGCATCCTGCTTGATCCTTTCATTGATAACTTTGATATATTTGCATACTAAAAATTAGTGTGCAAGGATACATATACATATATCCTTGCAGCCGTCTCTGCGTTAACAAGCCTTAAATTACATAATTTCCATTGCTATATTGTTCAAATTGATCAATTCAATTTAAATGGCAACGCTGCTCTCGAATGCCATAAAAAACGCAATATTGGCAAAAAAGACACAGATACATACAAAATACATAAAAAAATACATATATATGTATATATACCATATATAGTTTTCCACCACTGAAAACTGAGTTTTTCGCTGGATTTTCCATTATCACTACCTAAGTACATATGCTTATCTGGTAAGCTCATCGCCACGCCCCCTCCCTCTGGCCCTAAACAGGCAATAACCAAACAAAGCATGTACAGTTTTTATCAGCACTCACACACACTAACACTGCTATGACAGAAAATAAAAATAAAATTTATAAAACTGCATCTAATGTGTTTGTTGTCCAAAAAAGCAATAATTGAATATAATAATAAATACACAAAGAGCAGCAGCGGCAACAACAAGACATCAACATGCGATGTTTAAATTACGTAACACAAACCGAGACCTGAAGTTGTCTACAAAAAATTATCTAAATTAACGGCCTCTAGAAACTCGCCCACCAAAGGATTATCAGCATATATATGATAAAGGTTCATGGTCAAGTGGAAGGACTTACCCGTCTCCTTCATCATTTTCTCATCGTCGGTGAGGTAAGTCAATGGAGGAGGCAAGCCGGCGACCGAGGACATAGCAGCATTTTGCTGACGTGCTGCATTGGCCAGCTAAAAAAAAACATTGAAAGAATTCATGCTGCGTATTAGAGTTGTGTGTGTGTGAGAATTAAAGAGGTGTGGCAACGGTGTTGTTGTACCTACCATACGCATGGGCAGCTTCTTCAGGCTGTTCATCATTGTGTGTAGGGGATAGTCTATATGTACTATGTATAAAATGTAAAGAATCAATCAAGCTGGGACACTCAGCAGCAGACTGGGACTGGACACTAATTTCGATCTCTTCCCACAAACACAGCACAACAGCAGCAGTTGACTACGAACGCACAACTAATTTCCAATTAGACTTCAGCAGTTGAATTTGGTGAGCGATCCGCAAGAAGAAAATCAAGATTTTAAAAGCTCTGATCGCAGAAACTCAACATAGTAAATGTGGTGCATGTTGTGGCTGTTGTACGGTGTTACGGCAAAGCGTGATAAATAAGATTACTCAACACATTGGTGATCGCAACCAGAATAAGTATCGAACAAACGATGAAAATCATATTTCTTCATTCTTAATGCGAATTCTGAATATGTAAAGGATATTGTTATCAATATTCAACTAGTAATCATCAGAAATGTGAAACAATGCATTAATAACTATTTCAAAATTAAAAAAAAATTTGCAACTTCATGGTTGGCGGCACTTTTATGTTTTTATTCGCTTCGTTTTAGTATGTTTATAAACAAAAATATACCGTACATCGTTGACAATTAAACGGCGCTTTGCTTATTTAACATTTAACAAACTATAGCAAATATAATAAATGAGGAAATCGCAACAGTTGCTTAACAGTTGAGCTGCATATGGTATTGAGGGCAGTGTTGTAAAGTGCGTAGCTACCATTTTGAGTCGACAATTTTGACACTTCCGCCAGTCGCAGCTGTCAAAATTCTTTCTTTTCGTTGTTTTTACGACGGTAGTTTGGTGTAAGTTTTCATGTTCAATATAATTTTGCTTTTGCTCTGCAATCATTGTTTATTTTGACGTGTTGTTAATCAAGATGTGTAGCGCAAATTGTGGCACACACGATTTAAGTGAAATTGCACAGTGTTTCAAATTTTGTCGGCATGAAATGCAAACGCAAAGATAAACAAATGAAACAGAATGAGAGAGCAAATTGCACTGACCTATAAGAAGATTCATATATGAATATGGCTAATCATTGGAATTGTTTTTACCGACAGCAGCCCGCACGCCCATTCAAAATGAAACTGAACCAGTTTGTGTCATCGTCGCGCAGGAAGAACCGCAAGCGTCACTTCCAGGCTCCCTCACACATCCGCCGTCGCCTGATGTCCGCCCCTCTGTCCAAGGAGCTGCGTCAGAAGTACAACGTGCGCTCGATGCCCATTCGTCGTGACGACGAGGTTCAGGTGATCCGTGGCCACTACAAGGGCAACTCGGTCGGCAAAGTTGTCCAGGCCTACCGCAAGAAGTTCGTCGTCTACGTCGAGAAGATCCAGCGTGAGAACGCCAACGGCACCAACGTCTATGTGGGTATCCATCCCAGTAAGGTGCTGATTGTTAAGCTCAAGCTCGACAAGGATCGCAAGGCCATCCTGGAGCGTCGCAGCAAGGGACGTTTGGCTGCTCTGGGCAAGGACAAGGGCAAATACACCGAGGAGACCGCTGCCCAGCCCATGGAGACCGCGTAAATGCTTTGCAAGCAGCAGCAGAAATAAAAACAACAACAAACAGCAACTGCAGCAGCAAAACAACAACATTCAATGCCAACGTCTCCGTTTACAGTTTTTACCGTGACGCTTAGTGTAATGAGAAAACAAAACGTGTGAAGTGAGAAAATCTCGCAATTCTTTTACAATAAAGAAGAGTTAAATTTTCCCAAAATTTGTAAATTTAAACTCTGTTTTTGTGTTATTGATTTGGCTTGCGCTAAAGGTGAATTCGATATTTATTTGGTGCTGCACGTTAATGTGACATGAGACATATAGTAAAAATAGATTTTGAAAGTTCAAATAGCTTTTGCTTGGGTTTCTTTAAAATGTGTTACATCTTTATTAAAGATTTATGTCAGTTTCCAATCTGACTTGATTGAATTATCTTAACCAAAGAAATCTTGTGCATAGTGCAGTAAACTGTTATTATGCCTAAATAGTTATCTGTTTAATGCTAATTTTTTCTAAACAATGTTTTAATTTAACACCATTCTGCATATTTGAATAACTCAAATGGCGTATGTGCAGCAGCTTACACTTTTAGCGTCATCTATTGCCTGCACCAGCAATCTAGTTTTGGGGTAAAAAAAGTTTAGTATATTTTACAAGGACACAATTTTACGTTTCTCCCATCACTAAGAAAATTTTAAGCAGGTCTAAGTAGCCTAATAGTAGCTAGAAAAAGTATATTTTCGAACAAAACGATTGGTCACACGCTGATTCGAACGCCATTTGTAAGGGGACACAAACTGTCGCAGTTATTTTTCATTTACTAGATTTTTTGTGTAGTTGTGTCTGCGCCTTCAATATCTAATATACACGATAATTTTAAAATATGGCGGAATCGAATTCGTTCAATGATTTTGTAACCTGTCCTTACGATAAATCTCACCGACTTCTCCGCGGACGTCTACCAAGGCATTTAATCAGTTGCAGCCGCAATTTAGGAAATTTAAAACAATGGGCCGTCTGCCCATTCAACACAACTCATCGTTGTGAGAAGAAAGAGCTAGCTGTGAGTAAATTGAATGCAATTTTAATATTTTGGGCTTTAACAATTGTTTATCAGGAGCATGTAAAGGATTGTCCGGATGCCGCCTGGTTAAAGGGATCTGCACCTGATGCGCAACGATCAAATGCTGTTGTGCCGCAGCCAGCCGTGGTAGAATGCGATGAGAACTGGGATGATGAGCCCCCTGTGCCCTCGTACAACCCTAATAAATATTGCGAAGAAAATCTTATAATCCGCTCTCTTAAAGGACATTCAAAGGCAGTGCGCAAGAATTTTCGGGAAAGCGAACGACGTCGATTGGCCGAAAAACAATAAATCACTTTTGTGTTTACCAAACAATTTTATTTAAGTAACATTACTGACAATGTGACATGCGTTAAAATATATAAGTATTGTTTACTGAATTAATTTTTTGGTGTTTACATTGAAGCTAGCTGTTTAGCGCTGCCGATTTCCTCGATTGTATGGAACTGAACGATTTGTTGTCGTAACTCTCGTAGGAATGCTGTAATTTGGTGTTGCTTGAGATGCGATGCGACTATCATTGGCAGCATTATCATTGTCGTGATTTTTAACCAACAAACGTTTGCGCTCCTCCTTCACGAAAGCCTTACGCTGAGCTGGGAACAATCCCTTTGTTGAGCGAAGCACATTTGCGTTGGAAGCGTATGCCTCGGGATCGTAGTCTGGCACATCGTCGTCGTCCCAGTTTTCTTCTGTTTCGATTTTCTCGTGTTTCGTATCTTCAACGAGCTCGGCGGGTGCATTGTGCTGATAATGCGCTATTATTTTGCGATCGTTGCAAGATTTTGTGTGTTGCTGGAAAGAAAGGGAAATGCAAAGCAATGTTTAATGGCTAATTTATTTACTTCTGTATTAAAACTTACGAAAAATTCTGGTTCGGGTATTAAGTGCGCTTTGTTAAATGGACAAACCATTAGCTCTACTTCATCTTTAAAATGTTCACGGCATTTGATTATGTGCTGTTGTAGTTTTTTGCGGAGCATTTTGTGGGCTTTGTCATAGGGGCAGTGCACCATGTCGATGGGATCCATATGTGACGTATTCGTATCCGTTTTTATGTTAATTAGTTTTTCAAAATAATTGCGTAGTTCCGCGGTGTTGTGTTTACCAATCAACGCAATTCGATATTTTTTAACGAATGGTCACACTAGTGTTGGGTTTCAAGTGTTGTAAAATTAGATTTAAAGTAGCTGTATTAAATGTTCGCTATTTAATTAAATTTTTGCTATTTTGACGACCATATAAAAGAGTAAAGAAAACTTTATTGCTGGTGTCTGCGATTTAAAACTTTAAACAAGTCGAAATTGCTGAATATTTGGAGAAACAGTATTTTTAGAAAATAAAATGACATATTTTGAAACTTAGCTGGTGGTCACACTGAAATAAATATTTCATTGGAAAACGTTGAAACTGGAAACCAAAACAATAAATTGTAATTTAGCACTTTTAAACATTAACAAAATACAAATTGATAAGCAAGCAAGATGGGTAAAGGTTTCAACAACTACATGTGCAAGAAATTCTTCCACCCTGCGTCCAGGGATAACCTGAAACGAGTAAGTGACACCAAGCAAACGCTTATGTTTTGCACACTATGATTAATCTAATGTTATTGTTGTTTAGGTGTGGATGGCCGAACAGCAAGCGGAAGCGTACAAAAAGAAACAGGAGGAGCTACGTACACAGTATGAGAAAGAACAGAATCTCCACGAGAACAAGGCAATGCTCAGCAAGGACAGCAAGGACAAGCTGAGCGTCAATTTCATGTATGAGCCACCGCCAGGCGTGCGCAAGGAACGCGAGAAGGACGACAACGAGCCGGAGTACAAGTTTGAATGGCAGCGCAAATATAATGCACCCCGTGAATCATACTGCAAAGGCGACACTGAAATCCGTGACCAACCCTTTGGAATTCAGGTGCGAAATGTGCGGTGTCTCAAGTGCCACAAATGGGGACATATCAACACGGACAAGGAATGCACTATGTACAGCATATCAATGAGCGAGGCACGCAAACTGCACTCCGAATCGGAGGCCAACGACATCATGTCCAAAAATGTGCTCGAGGAGCAAATGAAGGAGGACGGTCTTATGATGAAGAAGTCTGCACAGGAGTTGCAGAGTATAAAAGATGTGCAGCAGCGACATCAGCTGGTGCCCAGCGATGAAGAGGATGAGGCAACTCGTGCGGCACAGCAACAGAATCCTGAGTTGTTGTTTTTGAAATCACTGAGCAAAAAACAGAAGCTGAAACTGCTAAAGAAGCTTGAGAAGATTGAACGCATGAAACGCAAGGGCGAGAAAAAGTCAACCAAGCCAAGTAAAAAGAAGGCCAAAAAGAAGGACAGCAAAAAGAAAATCAAAAAAGCTGTAGAAAGCAGCGACAGTTCTTCCTCATCATCGTCCTCCTCTTCTGACTCGGAAAACGAAGCATCTAATCGCCAAAAAAGCAACAGCAAGTTGAGTGAGCATCGTGAGAGATCTCGATCCCGCAGTCGCAATAGAGAACATCGCATCAGGGAACCAACAAGTCGACGAAATGACTCGAAGTCTGCAGATGATTCTCACAAACGGAGCAGGGATACTCATCGCAGCAATGGTCATCGTGAAAGATCGCGGAGTCCCCACAGAGAAGAGCGACGTTCCCGCGAAAGGCGTCAGCGTTCCCGCAGTGCAGATAATCGTCGGGACCGAGAACGTCGGGATCGCGATAGACGCTAATTTTTAAAAGCATTTACATTTTTTATAAACAATCCGATAGAAAAGTCGCCAATATAACATTTTACTATTTTTGAATTAAACCTGACAATCTTTGATATATTTTATATGCATTTTGACTACATTTTAATTAGTTTTTTTTTACAAGTAATACCTCAAATTAATGTTTTATTTGGTAGTACACCTCCAGTAGTTTATTAAATTCACATACAGAATGGGAATATATTTTTTATGACGAAAACGAAAAAAAAAAGAAATTGAATGATTTCAATACTTTTATTATACGCATGTACAAAAAATATGTTATTCGGTTTTTATAATGAAAATAAGAATAGTAGTTATTCTCCAATTTATATGTTTAAAATAGATGCTTTTGGGAAAAATATTAGAAACAATATTATCCCCATGCGTCCAGGCCACAAATAAAAGCCGTTTCTAATTAATTAGCTTCGCTATAAGACTTTATTTTGCCGCTCAAATGAATGAAATTCGCAGAAGTGAGAATAACTTGTATGTAGCACATTAACTATTGAAGTTTTCCTCGCTCCCATATTATGTATAGAATGTTTTGCAATATATTATAATAGAGTGTTGCATAGTTTTCCTCGTTTAAATGCGAGCCAGGGGCGTAGTGGTGCTTGAGCCGGCGGACACACAGAGCTCGGCGCCATGGTTGCTGCTGGTCTCGCGCGATACGCTCTTCACGTGTATGTGACTCTTGAGCATGGCGGCACGAAGGATTAACATGCGGGTGTGACGCTGATACTGTTTGCCCATCAGCAGGGCACGCTCGAAGGTGCTGTTGCGTTGATCCGCTTCCTTGGCGTAGAGTATCTTGTTGTGCGAGTCGATGCGCGCCTGAATCTGGCCATCCAGTATCAGTTGCATCACCTCGTTCTCCAGATCACCCACCGTCGAATTGAATGCGATGGCCATTTTGTGCATATCCGCCGACATGTAAGGGCTAAAGTATTGAATGAGCGCACGATTGCGTATCTTGGTGTACAGTGTGCTGACATGGGGCGCTATGTACATGTCCACCAGCAGATTGTCGCGTATCTCGTCGAGCAGTGTGAGGCAGTTGGCATATTTGCTTTCGTAGAACTTGAAGATAATATCACGCAGTTGCGGTTCCAGCTCCAGAAACAGTTTGAACGATGTGGACGCAATGACCAAACGCTTCAGTTCCTGCCGGTCAAAGGTGGCCAGAGCACACAAGCCGCCATAGACGGCCACATTGCTCGTGGAGATCATCTCTGGGAAATCGCAATGATCGAAATTGGCAGCCAAAAAGTGTTTGGCTGCCGCTTTGTATTTTTTCTGCTGCAATTCCGCTAAACCGGCGGCACACTCCAGTCTGGTGTGCACCTGACCATTGGCCTCCTTCGAGCCTTCGGAGAAGTCGGGTGTGCTCTCCGCCTTTGAGATGTAGCTCATGACATGTGCCCAATTCTTCAAGTAGATGGACACCTTGATGACATTCAGGCACATATTGACCACATGCTTGCCACTTGTGCAATAATCGCGGGCACGCGAATAACACTTCAAGGCATTGGTCAGATCCCCGCAGCTCAGGTAGTGGTCAGCTAGATCGTCGTGACCACGTCGAATGCTCTCCTTGATGGAATTCGATTTATAGTTCTTCAGATCCGAGTCTAATTTCTCCAGCTTTAATGCCGCCTTTTTCACCTTTGTGTCCACCCAGACAGCGTCGTAAGCGAAGGCATCCTTCTCGCCACCATTGTTACCGCTACCCTGAGCAGCAGCTGCGGCCGCTGGTTGGGCAGCAATATCTGGCAGAGCGGCAACAGCAACAGCCGCACCAGCAGCCTGTTCACCACCGGCTGCAGCGCCACCAACAGCTCCTGCAGCTGCGTTGCCACCTCCAGTTGCCGCCTGTAAATCGCTCAGTCGCTTGTGCAGCATTTGGTAGACTTTAACGTTGTAAGTGGACTGCACATAGGTGATGGCCATTTTGAGTGCTTCAAGCGCGAACATTGGGCAGACGTCGGCCACGTAGATAAGGCGATCGAGACGAGCAATGCCTGTGTATTGATTGGCATACACTTCCAGATCAATGGTCGGATTCTCCACCACGATTTGCAGTTCCTCATTATTTTCATTGTCTTCGTTTGGTGGCGCATCTACTTGCATTGGCTCGACGGCATTCTGCGAAAAAGATTGCGGCAATTGTAGAAATTAATGTGAGCAGTTTTTTAAGTACTTACCTGCATAAGCGGCGGCATTGGCAGCACAGGCATCTTGCTACGTTTTGAGAGCAAGCGTAATTTGCAAAAATTTATTAAAGTTCTTTGCTGCTTGTCGATTTTTCTTAAACTATATCGAATGTTAGTTGCTGTCGATACACGAATTCAACATTGTGGATATGCCAATTCTGAGCAGGATATTACTGTTATCGATAGATTTTTGTATATTAAAATTTCCATCTCTATGCGTGCCGGCTATTGGCGCAACAGTTCGAAGCAAAAGAGTGTTGTAAAGCGTGGCGCACTTTAGAGAGTTTGATGTAATTTCAAAAATAATTACGAGCAAATTAAGATTAGATTAGATTAAGTGGGATCCTTTGTTTAGTGATTTATTGTGGTTTTAATGTTCTATTGCTATTTATTTTTAGAGTAATAAAAATAAACCAATTCAAATTGGTAATTTGTTTATGCCGCCAAAGTTAAACAGCTGATATTGAACTTGTTCATTTGATTTGTTCAGCTCCGTCGTTGGTTCACTCATTCATGTGCATCCCAACACTGCAAGCGTAAACGTTTTGTTTATTTTTCTCAATATTGTTTTTAAGGGAAAAATAGTGGTAAAAACAAGTGAAAATGTCGAACATAACAGCTGCGGTGATTGCCAACCGCAATAAGAAGCATTTCCTGGGAGTGCCGGCGCCGCTTGGCTACGTTGCCGGCGTGGGACGAGGGTAAGTTTTTTTCTTTTCATGAAAACTTAATTTTGTAAAATTAATAGTTGAATCTGTGTTGCAGTGCCACCGGCTTTACCACACGTTCTGATATTGGTCCTGCGCGTGATGCCAACGATGTATCCGACGATCGCCATGCACCGCCTGCCACCAAGCGCAAGAAAAAGGATGAAGAGGAGGAGGAGGATGAGGACTTGAACGACTCGAATTATGATGAGTTTAGCGGCTATAGTGGCTCGCTGTTCTCCAAAGATCCCTACGACAAGGATGACGAGGAGGCGGATGCCATTTATGATTCCATAGAAAAACGAATGGACGAGAAACGCAAAGAGTATCGCGATCGACGACTGCGCGAGGATTTGGAGCGTTATCGTCAGGAGCGACCAAAGATCCAGCAACAGTTTAGCGATCTCAAGCGTTCGTTGGCCACGGTCACCTCCGAGGAATGGTCAACCATACCCGAGGTGGGCGACAGTCGCAATCGTAAGCAGCGAAATCCGCGCGCCGAAAAATTCACTCCACTACCCGACAGCGTGCTCTCCCGCAATCTGGGCGGCGAGACGGCGTCTTCGCTGGATGCCAGCTCCGGCTTGGCTTCCATGGTGCCCGGCGTGGCCACACCCGGCATGTTGACGCCTACCGGTGATTTGGACTTGCGAAAAATTGGACAGGCGCGTAACACGCTTATGAATGTGAAGCTGTCACAGGTATCTGACTCCGTGACGGGTCAAACGGTGGTGGATCCCAAGGGTTATTTAACGGATCTTCAGAGCATGATACCCACCTATGGTGGCGACATCAACGACATAAAGAAGGCGCGTCTGCTGCTGAAAAGCGTGCGCGAAACGAATCCGAATCATCCGCCTGCTTGGATTGCCTCGGCGCGTCTGGAAGAAGTCACTGGAAAGGTGCAAATGGCGCGAAATCTGATAATGCGCGGCTGCGAGATCAATCCGCAGTCTGAGGATCTTTGGCTAGAAGCTGCGCGCCTACAACCTCCCGACACGGCCAAAGCTGTCATTGCGCAGGCGGCGCGTCACATTCCGACATCGGTGCGCATTTGGATCAAGGCGGCTGATCTCGAGACAGAGACCAAGGCCAAGCGGCGCGTCTTTCGCAAGGCACTGGAACACATACCCAACTCGGTGCGTCTTTGGAAGGCGGCCGTGGAGCTCGAGAATCCGGATGATGCGCGTATTTTGCTGTCACGTGCTGTAGAATGCTGCAACACGAGTGTGGAGCTGTGGCTGGCCTTGGCACGCCTGGAGACCTATGAGAATGCGCGCAAGGTGTTGAACAAGGCGCGTGAGAATATACCCACAGATCGACAGATTTGGACGACGGCTGCCAAGCTGGAGGAGGCCAATGGCAACATACACATGGTTGAGAAGATTGTCGATCGTTCGCTGACCTCGCTGACTGCCAACGGTGTGGAGATCAATCGTGACCACTGGTTCCAGGAGGCCATCGAAGCGGAGAAATCGGGTGCTGTGAATTGTTGTCAGGCGATTGTCAAAGCCGTCATTGGCATTGGCGTCGAGGAGGAGGATCGCAAGCAGACCTGGATCGACGATGCCGAATTCGTAAGTACATCTCTTGTATAACTAATTCCCTCAGCTAATTGCTCCTCCTCTTTGCAGTGCGCCAAGGAGAATGCTTTCGAGTGTGCGCGAGCGGTTTATGCGCATGCCTTGCAGATGTTTCCCTCGAAGAAGAGCATTTGGCTGCGTGCTGCCTACTTTGAGAAGAACCACGGCACGCGCGAGTCTCTGGAAGCCTTGCTGCAACGCGCTGTGGCGCATTGTCCCAAATCGGAGATACTCTGGCTGATGGGCGCCAAGTCCAAGTGGATGGCTGGCGATGTGCCCGCTGCCCGTGGTATTCTTTCGCTGGCCTTCCAGGCGAATCCCAATTCCGAGGACATCTGGTTGGCTGCCGTCAAGCTCGAGTCGGAGAACTCGGAGTATGAGCGAGCACGCCGTCTGCTAGCCAAGGCACGTGGCTCGGCGCCCACGCCGCGTGTCATGATGAAGTCAGCGCGTCTCGAGTGGGCGCTGGAGCGTTTCGATGAGGCGCTGCGTCTGCTGGCCGAAGCAGTCGAAGTGTTTCCCGAATTTCCCAAACTGTGGATGATGAAGGGCCAGATTGAGGAGCAGCAGCGGCGCACAGACGATGCAGCTGCCACCTACACGTTGGCATTGAAAAAGTGTCCAACTTCCATACCGCTGTGGATACTGTCTGCCAATCTGGAGGAGCGCAAAGGTGTGCTGACCAAAGCGCGTTCGATTCTGGAGCGAGGACGACTGCGCAATCCAAAGGTGGCTGTGCTGTGGTTGGAGGCAATACGTGTGGAGTTGCGCGCTGGCCTCAAGGAGATTGCCAGCACAATGATGGCGCGTGCGCTGCAAGAGTGCCCCAATGCCGGCGAGCTGTGGGCCGAGGCGATATTCATGGAGACGAAGCCGCAGCGCAAGACAAAGTCGGTGGATGCGCTCAAGAAATGCGAGCACGATCCGCACGTGCTGCTGGCCGTGTCCAAGCTGTTCTGGTCGGAGCACAAGTTCTCCAAATGCAGGGACTGGTTCAATCGCACGGTAAGCAAAAGCTGATTTTCGCAATTGCAGTGTTTCATTTTAATAATAATTGTTTTCACATTCAGGTAAAGATTGATCCCGATCTGGGCGATGCGTGGGCGTATTTCTACAAATTTGAGCTGCTGCATGGCACGGAACAGCAGCAGCAGGAGGTCCTGGAGCGCTGCATTGCCGCGGAGCCGACGCACGGCGAGTCCTGGTGCAGTGTGAGCAAGTGCATACGCAACTGGCAGTTTAAAACGCCCGATGTGCTGCGAGCTGTGGTCCAGAAGTTGTCCATACCCATCTAAGTAAAGTGTATGTCGGTTAAGTGCTGCAGAGCGACAATGCAACTATAGCTTCTCTTTGCAAGCTAACAAATTTAATTTTGGTGATATTGCTGGCGATCACAGCAAATTTCATTAGCCGTTTAGTTTAAATATTGATCAAATGAGTTCTTTCATTTAATTTTAATTAGTTTAGAGACAACCATTTAAAATCGTTTTTGATTGATTCAAAAATTATGCTAATCACTTTAGTAAAAAAGGCGTTTAATAATCTGAACACAACTAGCAAAATAATATTTTAGAAAGCATAAATTGTACATGCCCCTACTGCAGCATATAGCCAATATACTACACTACTACTAAAGCAAACAGCTATACAATTGTAACATATTTTCAATAAACTATTTGCCATCCTAGCGGTGCAGCGTGTAGCCCTGAATAAAGCGAATGATGGCATTGCTGTGCTTGCACACGAACTCCATGAGGAATAGCAGAAAGCTGAGACCGGCACCGCAGCCAAAGATGCCAAATGCATAGCGACATTCGGTGAGCCCAATGGAAACGAATCCGCCGACGCCACTCTCACACTTGGGCTTCTGCGGTATCCACTTGCGATCCTCGCGGTTCACCAGACTCACCTCGCGTTGCCAGCGCAATCTGCAAAGCAGACTTTCAGTGTGGCATTAGTTTAATGCTATCTACTCACTGTCGGCGAAATAGCTCCTTGTAGGGAAAGTTCTTGCGCGTTGGTATGGCCAGCATGGGCAGCTGGAAGGGTTCCAACTCCATCAGGCCACACTTTTCCGGCTCGCTGAAGGTGTCGCTGACTATTTGATAGCCCGCCTGCAACTCCACCTGATAGGCAAAGAGTCCCGTGCGCATCTTCTCCATGCCCGTGGTGGGACGCATATAAACGTGATCGCCTTTGATGGCGATCTTCTTGTGGTACAAACTCTTCGTCACTGGGTCGGTGGACTCGGTGAAATAGATCTTGTTGTACTGTGTGTCCTGTACGCCGATTTCCAGCGGCGATTGTCCCAGATCTCCTAGCGAACGAATTGCATCCGATGGACTTTGTAGAAGTGCCACAATATTAGCTGAGAAGGAGGTGAACAGAAAAACGGCTGCCACAAATGTGGTAAATACTATAATGCGACCCGAGCGATTCCGCACATCTACGTAGAATCCCTGCTGACACATGGCGCCCCAGGCGAAGTTCAATGAGTCCAAATAGGACATGGGATGTGTGTGCGGCGAGAAGATCATTTCCAACATCATCACCACAATGGTTATGATCAGCAGCACCAATATGGATATCCAGACATCGAGTTGGAAGGGCATCGAGAAGATATTCGCCACAGCGGATAGTGGAGGCTGGCGAAACATAATCCCCGCTCTCACGCGATATGTCTCGGCCACGAAGTCGACCAGAGCGATACGATCCAAGCGCATGAAGATCGCCAACTGGGCGAAGTCCAGTTCGTAGCGCTGAAAACGACCCATTAAGCCGTCAAACGAACCGTTCGGTTGTCGCCAGCCGTAGTTGACAGTCTGGTAAGTGTTGTAGCTAAAGGTTACAACACAATATGAACTTTGTCTTAGTAGTGCTTGGCACAAGTATCAACGAATTCATCAGTGGGAGAAGATCATTAAAGTTTATAAAATACGTGACACGTAATTTATATATATTAAGATATACAATTATTATGGTAGCAAAATAAATATTAAAAGTGCTCTTGAATAGTTTTAAAATAGTTCCAAAACAATTTATTTGGAAATAGTAAAAGTACTTTCAATGTAATTGACAAATTAAATAAGTTTTGGAGCTATAAAGTACATCATAATTAAAACTATAACTATAATATTAAAACAACCAAAAGATACCTTTATTATTTACATATTTAAGTTTATGTTTGTTTAAATGACAACTAGTTGGGAATGTCGATATTATATGAACATGATTAACAATAATCATCATTAAATGTTATTAAATAAACGATACGAATTTCACAAATAAATCATACTTGCAAGTAATAGTGAAGGGAAAATAAATATAAGCAATATAAGCAGTTTGAATTAGATATACCGAAATTACTTAAAAAAGAAATCGATATAATGTAGAAAGTTGGTAGAATGGAAAAGAAACTAGAGTTCAAAGTCGCGGCAGGCTTAATAAAATCAGTTGCATTTAATTTATTCGCATCTAAGCAATTCATGACAAAGATTACTGAGAGTTGTCTTAACGTACCTCATGTTCAAGCGATTGGCCAGCTCGAGCATCAGCCGATGATTGACCTTGGAAATGGTGTCGATGTGACGCAGCGACATGTCCTCAATATCGATGAACAGATCGGGAAAGGCAATCACGATGGCCGTGTTGAAGACAATGCCCTCCAGGTTCTGTCTATAGCTAATCGCCGAGCCGTAATGCCGCAGAGCGTGAACAATATGACGAGCAGTGCGCAGATTGTGTGCAACGAGGCGACGCTTGAGCGGCTTCCAGGCAGCCACTTTGTAGACATCCAGCAGACTGGCCGTAAATTGTTGCGTGTCGTTATACCAGAGCACTTTCAGTTCGCTGTCGGGCGGTATAAAGATCTCGGCGTCCTCGAGCAGCTCCACATCCGGCAGATGCTGCGAGAGCAGCAACCAATAACGGTTCGTTGTAAAGTAATTACGCTCGCTGGCAGCCGACCAGCGCAGCAGATTGAGGGCACAGGGACTGGTGAACTGTAGCAACAGGATGCCCAGCTTGTTGGCCAATGCGGGCAGCTTGAATGACAGCTGCCAGTGTGTTTCGTCGTCCTCGGGGAAGCTGCGTGGTGGCGGCGCCTCTGGCGTGTCCGTCTCGTTGTCGGCGTGGCGCAGATCGTTCAAACAGCGCTCCGTGATGACCTGCACATAGAAGCTGTGTGCCGCAAAGTGTTGCACCAGTGCTTGCAACTGTGCGGCGGCTGTGCAAGGGCCAAGTGAATAGTGAGATGAATGGCTGCTTCATAAATTTAGTCACTGCGAAGGGAGCGGGGGGAAGTCAACTCACCAATGTCCGCGTGACAAACAACCAGCATCAGACTGTGCACGCCATGCTGGCGATAGTAAGCGACTAGCATTTCCGGCAACTGATTGCCCCATGAATCGCCTTTGACCTCGCGCGTTTGCTGCTTTGGCTCCGGCTGCTGTCCGCGGGGGATTTCTCCGGCAGCTGCCGCTGACACATGGCCTGACATTGATGTCGCTGCTGTCGCCGCTGTCAGCAGGCAGAGCAGCCGTCCTGGGAATATTAACGAGTTCATGCTTGCGACTCCTTCTCGCGTGGTCATCTCCGTTGCCGCTCGCTTTTTATAGTCGTGGCCTGTAAGCTCTTGCTGCCGTTAAGCCATTAACTATAACTACATTGAAAGTACAACAAATGGCATTAAAATTATGCATTGATTACGCATCGACGACACTGCTTCCACTTCCACTTCCACTTCCACTTGCAGTTGCATTTTTATTTTCGCTGTCATATTGCGTATACGCCATGCTTGCGCAATTTGTAGCAATTTTCCGACGACAGCTGCAATTGGTCGTCGATGGCGTTTAATTGGTCAGCCAAGTGCCACTGAAATTGCCCAGCCAAAGTCAATTACGTGCCATTGAAGGAAACTTACAGCTCCAGCATTGAATCGCTTTATGGCAATGCAGTAAGTATACGACTTGTATGTTTTATACTTAGTTGACTGCTCTGATTGGTGGCTGCCGGATAAGCAGGACAGCAGGAGCGTGGAGGAAGTGCGCCTTTACTCTGTTTTCGAAAACTTGCAACGCTCAAAACGAAGAAATGCCATATGCAACAAATTCAATCGGAAGTGAAAGGAAAGCGCTGTGAATCACGTGTAGCGAGAGTGGCAGCAAAAAGTGGGCAAGCGAAATGTCAGATATGAAGAATCATTAAAGTTTGGTGAACAAAATTCCCTGATTGGACACTTACTTGGGCGAAGCAGTTTAGATTCAACTTTGTTTGTTAAAAATGAATACAAACTTTCGCTTCTAACACTTATTGTATATGTATTGAAATACTTCACTTAAAATAAGCTCTAGCAATGTTTGCTTTTGTCTTATAAAATGCAATTCAATTTAAATTTCTAAATACTGTTGTATCTATCACATTAAAGTAAAGGCAATTAATGTATATGCTATTTTGGCTTAAGATATGATTGTAGTCTTCTAGAGAATATTAGAATAGCGTCCACTTATTCAATTTGTTTTTTAATGCGCCAACCTTTTGGCACCGTGTCGCTCAATAACCCATCTAATTGGCCCTAACTCCGATTTATCTTCTTTGACGTGTCAACTCGCGTTGCGAGCAGCGACAGCATCAGCGAAAGAAATCCTCTAATTGATTTGAAAAATGGCGTAATAAAGATTGCGACCTCAACCTCATTTCCAGCCTCAGCTCCAGCATCAGCTCGTCGACCATTTGCCCAATCTGCTGTGTCGCTTCCTCTCTTGCCAAGTGGTAGTATGCTCCTGTCTGGTGTCAGTTGCTAGACACAAACGTGTGATAATCTGGATCTCGGCTGTTTGTGTTGCTGTCGTCTCGTTGCCCGTCGGTGTGGCAAACACACTAATGGCACCCACTTTGTGCGGCAGTTTTCGACCGCTTTTCGCTTGTTGCCCATTTGTTTTGCTCCCCTGTCTGTCTGAGTTCTTGTGCTTTCACTTTTTGTTTTTGGGGACAGTGGCAGGAGATGCATAGGAGAGACTACGGCTATGCTTCAATAACTTTTATCACTTTTAATTGGGTTTTTCTTTATAGTCAACGCATGTCTTATGAGACCATAAGACTAACACATGTGCAGATTGTAATTGTGTTAATATGGGTGTGTGTGACCGACTCACCCGCTCTGCGTGTGTGCGTGTGTGATGACAGGGTGTGTTCAGTTTGTGTTTCGGCTTGTTTCTGTGACAGCGGACTAATGCCACTGTTCTTGTTGTTGTTGTTGTTGCTCTTCTTCGGTGCTTGTTGTTCTCTTTAGTGATTGTCGTTGTTGTTGCCGTGTTGGCGTTGTCGTCCCGAGATTTTCATGCTTTCAATTTTCGTAATTGCTTCTTAATGCGCGTCATACGCCGGCGAGCACAAACTTGCACAAATTTGCACAAGTTTGCTCTTTAACTCGTTGTGTCTGTGCGCCAGGAAAAGTAACTTTAAGTAATTTGCAACATTATCATACCCTCTGTGCTCCCTTTAGACGGGTCCCATCACTTGCAGGCAACTTGAGATAAGCTTAATAATATAGTATGCACTATATTCCAATCCATATTGCATTTCAATGTCAATAGTAAAATCTAGCAAATAAAATGTGCATTCAATTTTTTCATTGCATACTTTCAGGCGGCAACATGAATTGTTCTGTACGTGATGTTTTATAGCCTTGAATACCTCAATTTTCACACTTTTTACTTACTTTTGGCTTTCGTTCTTTTTCATCTTCTATTGTTTGCGTCTCTCATAAATAAATACAAACTTCGAGCAATTACCCTAACCGTAAATTGGCATCAAGCCGGAAAGTTTTATTTTAAAAATTAATAACATTTAGCAGAGCTTTTGTATTAATCATATAGCATAAAAGCTTGTGCGTAATATAATTACAAGTCACATTTAATAATTCATGCCTATATATGCTTTCATTGTTTTGAGTGCTATATTAAAGCCGGAATGTTTGTTATATATAATCTTATCAGTTAGAAGTATATTTTGGTATTTACTTGATTTTTGATTGCCAATTCTTTATGGCGACGCATTATTATCAATCGAAATAATTACCAACAGGCTTTCATTCAACATTTAGTTACTCATTTTACTGCAATTTAAGCTTTTATCGCCTTCAATTAATTCAACAAAATTTAGCACACTCACTTATCCGTCAACGACCGCAGAGTAGTAAAGTTTTAGTTGAAACTCAGTCGAGCTAATTTTTGCTGTCATCCATCGACATCTTAGCGCTGCGAAGTTGCCACGCTAGAGGGAGCTGCTGTCCCATTAATCATGTCCGCTGTTTTTGGACATTTGCCCGTCATGTTCAACTACTTTGATAATTTTCACGCTGCTGTTGTTCGCTTAATTTTTCATCGCTGTCAAAGTGGCGAATACCCTTGGCGGGGCCGTCTTCTGTTTCTCGCGCTTAAAGACGTAACGACTGAGCAGTTTCCTTTATCGTGCTTCAAGTTGAAGTTGATTGGGCTGGAGGCAACGCCTAGCATACGCTTCATTAGCTGGTCGCTTGGCTAGCGATGCTGACTGGCAGTAAATATTTAAAGGACGCTCTCACATATCCGCAGCTTTATCCTTGTCTGATTTTATTGAGCGTAAGTCAATGTAAACCGAAGGATAACCCCACACACACTGACACACACACACAGTCAGCCCGTGGTGGGGTCCAGTGCAATTATCGGAGATCTTTCACCTGACTGCACAGCTGGCAGTTGGCCTGATTTGCATAAGCCTCGCAGGCAACAAGCTGTAAGCCTTTGACAATTAGCCAATATATTTTATTGGGCCACACTGAATCGTCCAGCCATTGAATTCTTTCAAGTGTGCTTGTGTGTGTGTGCGTGGTGCGCGCGGGGGGTGGGGCGGTGCGGCAGCCCTAAGCTAAATTGAAGTGTGCTCGATGTTTATTATGTAACCACAATGCGATACTTTGTGCTACCTTTTGGCTTTCACGCCTTTGAAATACATTTAATCCATCATTGCGCTCAGACACTAATACACAGCCACACACACCTACACATCTGCAATAATGTATCTGGTGTATGAAAGGTACAGTTAAACAGTCAGACAGACAGAGAATCGCTCGCCTCGGGCAGCACGCTTATTCTCATTTCCTCCGCTCCGCTTCTCCTGCTCGTTTCGTTTCTTCTTTTTGCTTGTGCCCACAGCTTTATTGAGTCCCGCTTTCAATTTGCCTGACGCCTATTCACAACCTGTTGAAAAGGTGCAAAATGTTGGCTGCTTCTTTGACTCGCTTCGCTTTATGTTAAGCAAACACGCTTAGGCAGCCTTATCAATCAAAGGCATCTGCCACACACACACACACACACTCCCACACACACGCAGTGCCACTCACACATAGATTTACATACATATGTTATTAATATGTTCCATTTATATGAAGCGACGTGCATGAAACCTTTGGGCGTATAAATGACTTTGCAAAACAATTTGCGATGCTCAAAAGTACTTTAATGTTTTCCCAAGCCCTGCAATGGAATCTCAAAAATATTAAATTGACTGACTGCCAGCAAAAGTGAGTGGAAGGCATGCCTAACGCATGCATATGTATTTCAATTGTTGGCATTGCTTAATTTGATGAATTGTTGATCTAATTTACATATTTATTAAAGAGATTGATTGTGCTTCAATACCTACAATTCTTACATTGACACATATTGAATGTACATCATTTATCAATTACTACTTTATTATTACTTGATGATATAAAAAAGGCGTTTGAGTAATGTTCATCTCAATGGTGTTAAATATAAACTAGATGCCAAATGGGAATTTACGTCTTTTTGATTACTAATTGTGTTATCTTACAAGGCGTATACGTGATATTTGTAGCCTCTCAAAGCTGTAGCTGGAGTGTGTTTAAAGTTTAACTCTTTTATATTATATTTGGAATTTACGTCTTCTTGATTACTAGTTGTCTTATCTTGTAGGGCGTATACGTGATATTTGTAGTGTCTCCGAACTGTTGCTGGAATGTGTTTTGTAGCAAACATAAACTTTGATACTATTGTTAGGATACGCGTAATTTTGTAGTCTGTACGAATTGTAATTGGAATGTGTTTATAGCAAACTTGAACTTTTTAATACTTTTATAAAATTAGAGTCAAACACATCGAATCTTGTGTCTTTTAATTGAATAATATCGTTCAACTAATTACGCTATTTAATAGATACGACTTAATTAATTCAGAATTTTGCTGTTATTATTTGAAACCCATTGCATTGATAGTAAATTTGAGTGTTGGGACTTGATTCCACTTCAGTCCATTTAAAATACCACCAATTAAAATTTTCACTTATTGCAATTTGATTACTTAATATATTATTATTTTTAATTGCCCATAAAACCCCTTGCAGTGAAGTTGCCATTGAAAGTGTTTATGCTTTATCTTTAATCAATGCGTATACGTAATATTTGCACCTTGCTGCTGATAGTAAACTGCGATGTATTCTTCTTCTAAAATAGTAGTTATCTATTTGGTTGGACACTTCTGCAGTCTTTAATTCAAAGTTTAAGCTTGTTAATCGAGCACAAGTTGTAGGACCTCAAGCTGGAATGCGGAATGCACTATTGTGAATGTGCCAATAATTTGGAATCAACAAGTAATTAAAGCTGATGAGCCCTTAAAAACACCGGCTCGTGTCGTGGCCGTTCGAGTTCAGCCTTGGAGCCCATGGAGGAACACTAGTACTAGTATAATTAATAGACGCCCTAATGCCTGCGAAAACTTTCGGCCAGCAGTGGCCCGTGGCAGTCATTAATCATTATCTGGCGCCATCTAGCGGTAGGCGTTGCTAAGCATTTGCGCCTGACTTCAGCTTAGCTCATTTATCTGCATCAAATCAATTAGGGAACACCTTGGGACCGTGTGGCTCCAATGGACCGTTGGACCGTTGGACCTTGGCCAACACATTCTGTTTCCTTAGAAATCGAGCCACCTTTTTTCCCTTTTCCCACCGTTTTTATTCTCCGTCTTCGCCATTTTGCTGCTGCCGTTGTCGTTCCCCTTGTTGCTGTCGACTGCTGTGTTGTGTTGTGTCCCTGCTACGTGCCAATTTGGCTCGTTTTGCTCGCTCATTCGTAAATCTAAACAAATCATCAATTTTCACAAATTATACGCGGCGCCTTCCCTGCCCCGTGCTGCCTTCTGCGCGCTGCCGTCTTCACTCTCGCTCTCATGCCGATTCTCATCCTTATCCTTGTCGCGCTTTCAGCTGCGTCCTTGGACCTAATTGCTTTCGTTTCATTCACCGCATTTCCTGTTGTCGTCTGCGTCACTGTTCATTTTACATTTCATTAATTAACGCCAATGGCCGTCGAACTTTGACATATTGAGCTTAGACTTGAGCGCTCCTTCTTCGTGCTCTCCCAGCTCTCCCAGCTCTGCAATTCTCCTTCAGTTCGGCAATTTGTATTCTCTATCGGTTGCGAGCACTCGAATGTAATGAACAAATCACTTAAAGAGCCAATCACAGCAACGCGCTGTGATAAGACAATTCTTTAAGTATTTGTAGTTTAGATTTTGGCAATTTTTATTAATTTGCCAATCGCCGATAGCAGCTATCGCGATAATGCTGAGGCTATTTAAGCATCGATCGATGGCAGGGCAATGACTATAAGCAAAAATGAAGTGCGTCTGTCTGCTATTGTTAGTTGTGGCTCCGGCTGCCTGGGCCCGTGTGCCCTTCCAGCCCTTCCCCGACGTCGAGCTGCCGCCCGTCCTCGAGCCCGAGCAGCTCTACGAGCGCGGCATCTACCTCGACCCGCTGCCAGAGGCGCGTGCTGCTGGTGAGTCTGCTAAAGCGAGATCAGTAGCTGAAACCGCACTCACATCGCCGTTGCTTCCCTAGGCTGCAGCGTAACCATTCGCGGCGGTATGCCCAAGCCAGAGCCTGTGGTGCTGGAGACCGACTCGGAGAACTTCTATCCGTTCAACGATGTGGGCGTCATGGAGGTGGAGAGCGGCAAGAGCTTCCAGCTGTGGTGTCCCAGCGGCTTCACCACCCACTCCCAGAACCTGCTGACCGCCACCTGCGAGAGCGGCACCACCTTCAAGGTGGACGGCAGCAGCTATACGTTCAAGGACCTGGCCTGCAAATCGTGGCCCGGCTTCAAGGCCGTCAAATCGGGCGCCACCTGCAACGGCGGCATTGTCATTCGCGTCGGCTTCGAGATCACCTCGTCGCGCTTCGCCGAGCAAATGTCCATCTGCTTCAACGAGGAGGAGGAGGTGACGCGCTACACGCGCCACCAGCTCTTCCCAGGCAGCAACTACTACGAGACCGGCGTGGACCGCATCACCTTCCAGACTGCGGGCTACTTCAACGGCAAGAACGTCGACAAGCTGTACACACAGGTCACGCAGCTGGAGACGATCAACAAGGATCTGGGCGGCGATGCCGACAAGTATTTCGACTCGGCCTCCAACGTTTACTTGGCTCGCGGCCATCTGGGCGCCAAGGCCGACTTTGACTATGCGCCCGAGCAGCGCGCCACCTTCCTGTTCATCAATGCGGCGCCTCAGTGGCAGGTGTTCAATGCCGGCAACTGGGCGCGCGTCGAGGACGGTCTGAGGGCCTGGGTGTCCAAGAACAAGATGAACGTGAACTGCTATACCGGCGTCTATGGCGTGACCACGCTGCCCAACAAGGACGGCGTCGAGACGCCACTGTACTTGGCCCGCGACGGCAACAACAATGGCCTGATCCCCGTGCCCAAACTGTACTTCCGCGTCGTCATTGAGCCGTCGACGCATCGCGGCATCGTCTTCGTTGGCGTCAACAATCCCCACTTGACCGAGGCGCAGATCAAGCGCGACTATGTGATCTGCAACGATGTCAGCGACCAGGTCAGCTACATCAACTGGAAGAAGACTGACATCAAGGCTGGCTGGTCGTACGCCTGCGAGGTCGCCGACTTCCTCAAGACTGTCAAGCACTTGCCAGCCCTGACTGCCAAGAACGGTCTGCTGGTCTAGGTCAACAATAAACTCAATAAACTCTGCGATTATATCGAATATGCAAACGTTGTGGCGAATTAATTGGGCGGTTGAATTTGAATTAGTGAGCAACTTCGCAAATGCGAGATGAACTTGTTTATGAAATCTTTTCGTTAGGGTTTTAATATGTTGAAGTATTTGATTGGTTCATCTAATGTTTAAATGCAATAGTTAATCAATTGTAGTGCAAACTTTACTTTTCATTTGCCATCATTGCTTGCAGACTTTAAAATATGTGGTTCGATGTGTTTATTGTTAAATGCAAATTTGATTTGCTAAACATTGTGGTTGGATGTGTTTATGCTTGAATTATAATTTATTTTACTCACAATTGTGGTTTGATGTGTTCTTTCTTGAATGATATTTGTTTTGCGTTCAACTTATGGTCGCTTTATTCTTTTGATATATTGTAGTGTATGCTAAACGCCGATTGAAATTATTAAGTATACGTATACGTAATTTTTGCAGCATACGTTTTTAAATAATATCAATTTATTTTGTTAACAGGAAAAAATGGAATAAGTTAAGCAAGCAACTGCAGATCATATTCTCCGGACATAAATAAATGTGAGTTGCTTCTCAACTGCACTAATTCAAATAAATACAAAGGCGTTAGAGAAAACGACTATATAGACTCCTCTTTATTAGAAACTTGGACGGCTTCAATTCAATTATAATTGCAGCATTGGTGCTAATTTATTACATATGTATTCTACTGACAACAGGAACTTTGGACTGCTTCTAAAAATTGTTTTATTTACGCGTAACTAGACTAAGCTCGACGGCACTTAGACCAACAGACCGCTGACGGAGAAGCTGGGCAGGTGGGTGACCTTCTTGCGGAACTCGCTGACCTCGCAGGCGTAGGAATAGCCGGCGCTGATGTCGGTCTTCTTCCAGCTGATCCAGTTGATCCTGTCGCTCACGTCGTCGCACAGAATGTAGTCGCGCTTGATCTCGTCCAGACTCAAGTGCGGATTGTTCACACCGATGAAGACAATGCCCTTCCTGGTGCTGGGCTCGATGACCACGCGGAAGTACAACTTGGGCACGGGAATCAGACCATTGCCGTTGTGATCGTAGGCCAGATAGAGGCCCGTCTGCTTGCCGTCCTTGTTGGGCAGAGTGGTGACACCCCATACACCAGTCCAGCAGTCCACGTGCGTCTTATACTTGGACACCCAGGCCCTGACGCCGTCCTCGACGCGCGCCCAGTTGCCGGCATTGAAGGTCTGCCACTGTGGTGCCGCATTGATGAAGAGGAATGTGGCGCGCTGCTCGGGCGGATAGACGAAGTCGGCCTTGGCGCCCATGTGGCCGCGGGCAAGGAAGACGTTCTTGGCCGAGTCGAAGTAGCGGGACGAGTCGATGCCCAGCGCCTTGTCGATGGTCTCCTTCTGGGTGACCTGTGTGTACAGCTTGTCGACGTTCTTGCCGGCAAAGTAGCCGCCGGGCGCAAAGTTGATGCGATCGACGCCGGTGGCGTAGTAGTTGCTGCCCGCGTCGAGCGTGTGGTAGACGTAGCGCGTGACCTCGGCGTCCTCGTTGAAGCACACCTCGTACTGCTTGGCGAAGCGGGAGCCGCTCAGCTCGAAGCCGACGTGGATGAGGGTGGTGCCGCCGTTGCAGCTGGCGCCGGACTTCTTGCCCACGAAAGCGGGCCACGACGTGCACTTGATGTCCTCGATCTCGTGCTCCTTGTCGCCCACCTTGAACCTGGTGCCGCCGACGCAACGGGCGGTCACGGACTTGCCCGAGAGCGGCGAGGCGAGCGCCGAGGTGCAATGGAATTCGATGGTCTTGTCGTGCTCCACGTCCACGTAGCCGCTGGCCGAGAACGGATAGAACTCTGAGGTGCCGGGCTTAATCAGCAGTGGCTGCGGGTTCTTCATCTCCGTGCTGCGGATCTTGATGGAGCAGCCAGCTAAGCGTACGAGTACGATTAACTAAATGAAGTTATCCTTGATAGTTTTGTAGTCCTGGGTAACTTACCAGCGCGAGCATCGAAGGGCTGCACCTCCTGGGGCAGCTCGATCATGTCGGCGGACCAGAGCTGCTCATTGTCGATGGGTAGGAGGCGGGCCTGGCTGCCGGCGAGGCAGAGCAGGGCAATTGCAACTGGACTCCACATGTTTGTCAACTGATTGACTTTCTGAAAAACCCAGGCGCTTATAAATAAAAAAGACCCTAACCCTAGGACTGATTAGATCGGCATTTCGAACGCAATTACCGGGTATCGCTGAACAGCACTCGACATCCCGATCGAGAGTGTGAGTGTGAGTGCGAGTGCGAATACAAGTTGTGGGTACTCGAGCAGATAGCGCGGGATTCGTTTGCTGTCATCATCACGTGTTGCGCGTGCCAAGCGAACATTTCGTCGTCGTTTTGGGTTTTTACTCTTATCATTTAATTAGTCGGGCCCATCCCATTAACGTCACACTCAGCCAGCGATCGATCTGATTGGCGAAATATGAAACTGGATGGAGCCAAGAGTGGCTACTTCCCGCACGTGTCCCACACGTTTCGCCCATCGAGTGGGCATTACTTATTTTCGTTTTGCACAAAAATCAAGTGTTTATTATGATTATTTGTTCTTTTTGTTTTATATCTCTGGGTATACATCAACTCACATTTAATGGTTAGTTTTTGTTTTGCCGCCGCAACTGTACTTATATGTACAATGGTATCATAATATTAATAATATTATTAGCGATATGATTATTGTTTGTCTGCGTTTTTTTGTTTGTTTTGGGTTTCTTCTCACTTATGTACAAATAACACACTTAAACATTTACAACGTTTACGGACTACATTAAAGTTTCTTAGGACTGCTTATTGTTTCTGCTCTTCGACTGGCTAGACTCTTGCTGGAAATTCTTCTTATAGCTATTGTTACGTTTTTAAAGCTTTTCTTGCTGTGTTTAGCTACTCGAAAGAGGGCGAAGACTATACATAATATTGAAGTGGCGATAATATAGAGAGATCTTATCTGGCATACGATTAACACTTATTGCTGACTTTAGCTCTTATCTTTGGTTGCAGTTATACAAAGTTGCTCAATTCTTCAAGTAGGTCAAGAGAAACGAAAGAGATTGTTTGGTTTTTCTTAAAGCGCAGGCTTGATAGCAATTTACAAGTTATTCTTTTAGAATTTTCGCAGCGATTATAGTATATTTAGCTAAGTGTCTTCAGATAATAGAAGAGAGTAATTTGTAATATTTATTTAGCTGCTCGCTCTTCGTCTGCTCCCTGTCTATGATACTGCCTATTTGATCCTGTTTTGTCCACACATTTCAAAGTGTCGCGTTACATATTCCTTATCATATGTACACCGATTCAACAATTCAATATTCTGCTTCACTAAATTACATTTTGCTTAAGTTTCTGTTCGGATCAGTTGTGGATATAATGCTTAAGAATAGCACAGACTTCAACAGATGCTTTCCAATTCTTAGATATTTTGCTAATAGATAAAGAATCATCACAAATATCTGTTACTCTTCTTTAGGTTGGTATTATTCTTGCTGATATTGTTTATTCATTCCATTCCAATCAGATTTGTCGTTCATCTTACTTAGAGAACTGTCTTTGCCTTTCATTCGAGGACAAACTATAGATCGCTATCTACAGGAATATTGCGACTTGGGCATAGATCTCCACGGCCACCAGGAGACCCATTATGGAGAGATTCACAGCGCAGTAGACGCGTCGCAGTGAACGTCGACGTTTACGCTGACGTTGACCACAACATTTACCACGGAGTTGCGCTCCAGCCGGCAGACGCTGTCGCGCGTCGTCGTCGTCCTCGCTGCCGCTGCCGCAGCTGCTGCTGGCGTCGCTGTCGTCGCCACTGCCGCTGGCGCTTCCGCCTCCGCCGTCGTCGCCATCGCCGTCGCCGCTCCCGCTATCGTCGTGGGCGGACGTGGCAGTGCGACTGCGGCTCCCATTTGCTGCAGCTCCATTGTGGCATGGCGGCCAATGTCAAACCGACGCCAGCGACGAGCTGCTGTCGTAGGCCACCAGCAGCGAGTCGTTCTCGTCGCTGCCGCTGCCCGCGCTGCGCTCCGACTCGTTGATCACCTCCAGCTGCGTCTGGGGGCGACTGATCTTGTACTTGTTGTGCCGCTTGTTGATCAGCACACTGCGTATATTGTTGTTGGTGCGCTGGCCCCGTGCCCGCTGTCCCCGCTGGCCCTTCACCTTCAGCGTGGCGCTGCGTGTGCGCGCCTTGTGCGCTCTGGCGCCCAGCATGCTGCAGTCGGCGTCGTCCTGCTGCTCCAGCTCCAGCTGCTGCTCGTCCTCGTCGTCATAGTAGTCGTAGTAGTCGTCGTAGTCGTAGCCCACCTCATCGTCATCTGCGCCGTCCTCGTCGTCCTCGTCGTAGTCGAAGTCGAAGTCGAAGATGGCACAGCAGCCGCTCTCCACCTCGACGCTGTAGCGTCGCTGTCGCTTCGACCGCTTGCTCTCCAGGTGCGCTGGCGAGGATTTGCTGTGCGTACTCACGCTCTTGTACATGGGCGCAAAGATTGCGGTTTTGGCCTAGACAGAGAGACGGAAAGAAAGTGCGAAAGAGAGGGAAAATACGTTTAGCTTTGGGATCACACTGGAAGTAATTAAATATCTATCTATCTATTAAAGCATTATTTTGTCTTCATTTATAACACACTAATTGAAAATATTGGAAAAACGTATTGATAATGCTAAAATAAAGTAAAATATTTTTGAACATACGCAACAAATTGTTAGATCTAACAAAAATTGCACTAGATAAATAATAATCATTTTATGTTTTCAAGAAAGAGCCGATAACATTCTAATTTAAAATATTAAAAAAATAATTAGTATCTTTAATGTTTAAATAATGTAAAATATTTTTGGAACATAATCAACAAATGTTTAGATATAATAAAAACTACTCTAAATACACAATAATAATTATTTGTTTTCAGAATAGAGCCGATAAAATTCTACTTTAAAATATTACAAATTAAAGTTATGTAAAATATTCTTAGAACAACTTTATAGATCTAATGAAAATTGCACTAAATCCACAATAATAATTATTTGGCTTCAGAACAGAACCGATAACATTCTAATTGAAAATATTTAAAAATAAAACTGAAATTGTTAATTTAAATGTTAAAATAATGTAAAATATTTATTGAACACTCTCAAATAATTTCGGATCAAATAAAAACTGCAGTAATTTGACAATAATAATAAATTCTTCTTAGAACGTAGCCGATGACTTGTTTATTTGCTTTTCAGATTGTCTCGAACTAAGAATCTATGAAGTGTGCACTTGAAAGTCGCACCACAAGTTCTTAAAGATACAATAAGTTTAATGTATTTGTTTAGTGCTACACAACTCACCTCCGGGCCGCGCCATGTAATGCCCGAGCGCACCAGATTGTAGAAGCGCAGCACGCCCCACATGGCAAGAACCTGTTTGATTTAGATTGGAAAAGTGCCGAGTTGTAATTGATAAACTATAAATGCAATTCACAAAACCACTCACACACCCACACACACTCACGCACACACACGCACACACATGAGCGCACACTCTGGCTAATTCATTGAATCGAAATGCTATTTTTGTGCTAACACAGTCGTTAATGGATTTCGATTGTAAATAGACTAAGTATGGCGTTTATAGCGACTACAATTTAATGGCAGTTTTATTGACATTAGGAAAATAAGGAAATAGCTTTGCATAACTGTTTGGTTCCCAGGAGATTCTAATCACAGTACAACAACTTTTAAATTTTGTATAGTCCTAATTTTATAAATAACGTTTTCGCAAGAAATCCCGTTGGCAATGTTCCAGTTGAAGTCTTTTAATGTGCGATTTTGTTTGCTGGCTCGACGCTATGGCCTTAGGGGAGAGTTGTGCGATCAAATAATGGATATTCCCAAAGATAACTATTTCTTCACATTACGCACGATACTGATTGGATTGTGCGTCTACGGTGTGGCAAGTATTCCGAGCAACCATATTATTATGCATATTTTACTAAATTATTTCAAAGTTCGATGCTTTGTTCTTTACTGTGAGATCCTATAGCAAAAGATGTTTTATGCCGCTGACTCTGTGGGAGAACGATAATTATCCCCTCGTGCCGCCCGAATACGCTCGATTTGTGCGCACGATCAATCGCTTGGCGCAACTGCATTTCTGGATCTTTCTGAGCTACGCTGCCATCAATGTGAGTGTTACACATTTCAATGTTGTGCTGAGTTGAGATTAGTTATTCGAACAGCTGTCGCCCATATTCATGTCGCCTTGGCTGGCGTATCAGTGCATACTCATGGCCGCTTATATTGTGAAATTCTTTATCGATTCCATGTCGCGCAATGTGGACTGGAAACATTTGATAATCAATGAGCTTTTATTGCACATTCTGATCACAAAATTTGTGTATTACTGCAAGATTAAATATGAAAAGCAGCTGTCCAACGATTTTGATGTTTCAGAAATTCCTGTGGAACTTTGACAATTCCTGTGGAATTAAAATTCGTTTAATGAGTAATTGTATCAAAAGAGTGTTTTAATTTTCACCTAGTTGGGCAGATAAAACTGGAAAAGCCCTTCTCATTATTACTCATTATAAATGCGTTGATTTTCAAAGTGCAGTGCCTATCTAGCATGTTTATTATGAAATCATCAAATAGTTCTATAAATAATACATGTGTTTAACATTTGACGTCAGACACGCTCGCCGCTCTCATTCATTCAGTTAGACGTTCGCTTTTACTTTCTACTTACATTGATAAACGCGCGAGCGATAAAAAACGCGACCTCGGCTTTACACATGGCATCGAATTGCTGCAATATGGAAGAGAACAGGCAACGATTTAATTTAATTAAATTTGTACTATATTCATATTCATATCGTCGCTATTTGTAAGCGAAACTCCAGTGGCCAGGTGAAATATTTAAACGGCTAGTCAGAAAATGCAATAATAACAGCAGCAAAAGGCAGATGGCAAAAGAAACGCCGAAGAGCGAAACAAAACAGAAAAACATGAAAAATGCCACCCACTGTGAAAGTTTTTTTGTGTAACGGCGAGCAGAGCGCAAAAAACATGAATTTTTACCTCTGCAATTGCAATAAATTATGCATGAGGCGACAATTTTGTAACGTTTTGGTAGAAAACAAACAAACAGAGAACAAAGACAACAACAACAACAACAACAACAACAGCGGCGGCAACAAGAACAACAAGAGCACGAGCCTCGCAGCACGTTCGTAATAGAGAAAGCCGCAAAAACAAATGTTGGAGACAAATATATATTGTGGCGGGAGCGGGTAGACAAAATGGCATGGAAAAAAACGTCACAGTATCTCTATGTGTGTGTGTGTGTGTGAGAGATGACTGTAAGTGGGTGTGAGTACATGTGTGTAATAGGCCTTTGGCAGTGCTTTAAGTAGGCGGGCGCAGAGGCAGCTAGAGAGGGACAACGGGAGAGCAGGAGTGCTAACTGGAGAGAGCGCTTGAGAGCGAGTGAATGAACTGTGTGTGTTTTGTGCTGTGCCGCTGCTTTTGCTGCTGCCGCCGTCGACGCTTTGCAGCCGGTGGACTCTTGAGTTTTTTTCTTCTTTATTTTATTCAACTATATGCGCTTCATTAGGCAGAGCAGGTACTTTGGCTCCCTCATCGGCAAGAATTACACTCTAGGATTTTCAAATGAGCTTCAGTTAAATGTGTAGCACCACAATCATTTACTCAAAGCTACATAAAAAGCTTTTTATAAAAATTGGCAACATATGCTTTTATGTTTAATGAATTTTTGGCCCCAATTGGGTAAAAGTTAGTGCTAAAAAGTTATGCGTTGCATGCACTTCAACCATCAGTTTATATTTATTTAGTCTTTCTTCGCAAAGAATTGAATAAATTGAGTTCCGAGCGAAATGGCTTAAACTTTTTGAATCAACAACAAAGGAAACTATGTAATTTGCACATTCAGCTCATTTTGCAGCAAATGCACAATGCTTTCTATTCATTTTTTAGGATTTCTCAGTTGGAAACAAAGTTTTAAAGCCTCGTAAGTTGGAGTAGAACTTTCCTATCTCTGTGCTTAATTTATATGTGCCCAAGCAAACGTTTCTGCGAAACGCTTTTCCAATGCTTAACTGTAGTTTCAAGCTGAGCTGTGATGTTGTTTGCTAGGTACACTGATTAAAAGATTCGCCTGAGTGCTTCCTGCTACATTCAATCAAATTGTTCTGCAAATTAGATAACTATGAAGACTATTTGATTTGCCTCATCCCCATTCAATTATTTGACATGCACACTGATTAAGCGAAGTGAATTGAGGAGGAGTGTATGTGCAACGTATTTATTATTCTAATCAAACTGTGCTCCTTCTGACTTGCAGCAAAAATAAATTGCTCTGTGGCTGCTCAAACACTATTTCCCATTTACTATTTCCAATTTATACGCTCGCTCTTCCTTTCGTTCTCCCTCTGTCTCTGTCTCTCTGCACTTGAAACATATGCTTGGTGTTTGTGTTTACATTTCAATTTCATTGTCTGTGCTTTGCAGCGCATTCAACTGTCGTCGGCTACCGAGCATAACCTAAATCCTTTGTTTGATTTTAGCATAAAAAAGCAACTTTTACATATGTAACGGATTCGCCTCTTGTCATTGTTGTTGCTGCAGTTGTTGAACTCGTTATTGTTGTTTGTTTCCTAGCACTGGGCCTTTGTAATTTATTTGTTTGTTTTGCCAGATCTTTGTGCCTCGCCTTTGCCTCGCTTCCAATTGATTTATGCCCGCGCGGCATTCAACAACTCGTATTGATATCATTCACAAGCAGCTCCCGCAGCGTCGAGGCTTGCGTGGAGTTATCTGCGAAGCTTGGGGGATTCACGCCACTGCAGCGGACCGGACAGTGGAGTGGGCTGCCTTTCATTAAATAAATGGACCGCCGTCCTTGGCAAGAGCATCTTAAATATGCATTAAAAGCGCTTGGCTGGTGCGCTAAATTCCCAAACCTGTCGACATGGCGCCACCCCCAAAGGATTCCACTTACCTTATTCACATGATCACGCAGAACATTCGAATAAACCATGGCGACAGCTTCCAAGGCCATAAACGTAATATAGCCAATTATCCAGGGAACAATTAGGCCAGGGTTTTCCTGCGAGAATAAAACCAAAAAAAAGCGAGAAAAAAGGATGAAACACAATATTATATCGCTCTTAGAACATTTTCAGTGCGCCAATAAGGCATGGTGAGGCGAGGGGGAGAGGAGAGGAGAGGAGTCTGGCATTGGCTGCCCACAAAACCATTCGCACACCTTTAGCAGGGAATCAAATTGTTGGCATTGATTTCCTGGCTGCCACTATATAAAATATTTTATGTGCCATGTGAGGCCATGCAGCCGTGTGTGTGTGTGTGTGTGGGCCTGCGTGGGTCTCTTCTGTGTGTGTGTGTGCTGTTGCTGTAATTTATCTTACAATGGCGCAAAACCTCTGATTGGATTTTTGGCGCTTTTTCGCGTGTGGCATTTTTCGGTTTTATTATTTTCACTTTTTTTTTTTTGAGTTTGCAGCTGCTGCTGACAGTTTTAACCGCATATTTCGCACTGTAATTTCTGCTCCAAAAATGTTTCATAACCATATTGTGGTCGAATAGTAATGGCCCAAAATATCCATGTTACAATTGCATAGTTTATATTCATTTAGTGCACTTTGTGTATAAAAAATAAATAGACTGTTTCTCGAGAATGTTCATAGCGTATCTTTCTTTTCATTATATAATTGCATTTATTTTTTTTAATTGTTGAACTATTAAATAAAAGTTAGTAAACATTTTTTAAATTTGCACTTTAATTCAAATTTTTTTAGTTTGGTTTGTTTAGGCGATTAATAATTAAATAACGTCGTTCAAATAAATCTTAATTCAGCATGCATGTCACTAGTTGTCGACTCATTTGATGGTAATTTTTGAATTACGTGCGCATTTTATTTATGCGCTTGACAACAAATGTTATTTACATATTACCACATAGCTACTGTTTGCTTATTTTATAATTAAACAAATTAAAAAGTATCCATAGGCAAATAAAACTGGTTTGTGCATAATTAACTTGATGGCGAATAAACAATAAGCAACTGTTGTTCCACTACATTGCATAGCTGATATTATTTTAGCTCTCTTCACCGACGCCGACGAGCGACTAAATGAAATTCAATGTTGCGACACAGTGGCATTGTTGGCCAAATACGCTGGCAGCTCTAATTAGGGCTACTTTCCAATCTAAAATTTTGAAGAGCCTAAGTTGGATTCCACACAACAAAGTGCAATTAATTTGTCAGACAAACGACATGCTCACGCATACTCGCGACTAGCACGCGCCGTAGAAATAATTGTAGCATACTTTTTGGGGCTGCGAATGTATCGTTGTCATCGCCGTTGTTTTGGGCCGTTTGTGCTGTTGTTCTATGTGTTGTTAGGTCGAAATTAAAAAATTCCACACAAAGCGCTACGCAATGTGCGCTCTTCGACTGGCTGTGTGTAATCTTTGTCATGTGTCGCCGGCAGTCGTCAGCAGCAGCCTCTGCCTCAGCCTCAGCCTCATTCGCAGTCAAGCGACCGACAGATGGATCTCCATACCCAATTGTGTGACAAATTGTCTACATTTTCAGCCACTGTGAATGTCATATGTTGTTGATGTTGTCGTTGTCATTCTTTTATATTTTCGTTGTGTCTGCTTTTTTTATTTTTTGGACAACCCTTCCAAATATGCCACTCGGTTCACTCGGACTAACATTTTTGCATTTTTTTGTTGGAGCTTAGAGCATGAAGAGTTCATCACAAGGTTCATCTTTATTTAGCGCTTCAACCCATTGTCTGTTTGTTTTGGCACATTCCACAATCAAACAATTTTCGCATGACATTTAAGTCCAGTCATCAGTCAACAAATTTCTTAATTTTGTACAAATATAGTCGATCGTCTATCGATTTGTGTGAGCCAACTCTCCCCACATTCCTGCATAAATAATTTATCAACTTAAATATTGAAACGGAACGTTCTGGGACAGCACAAGATTTATTTGTTTCGGGTTGCAGCGTAAAAAGGGCATTTGACTTTCAGCAAATCACTAATGACCTCTAGTTGTTACCATTGTTTTTCATATATCATTCGACGCAGCGGTGAGTGAGTGAATGGAGGAGGCGTGTCGGATATGAGCTCCGCCTACAGCTGGACTGGTTCGTAATTTACATTTGAATGCGCTTTATTTGCCCGGGTCTGGCAAACAGTTCAGTCAGAGTCACAGATCCCAAAATGCGCATAATTTGCGCACATGCGTCATATATACATACAGAGGTGTATTCAAGTGTGTGTGTGGGTGTGGGTGTGTGAGGGAAATCTGTTTGGTTGTCAACCTTTTGTTGAGTTTTGTAAAATGCCTGGAAAGCCCTTAACCAAACAGTGAATGAGACTTACCCGACAGATGCCAAATATCAACACAATGCTCAGCAATATCATCGACATTTGTGTGCCAATTATGGCAAAATATGCAATTTGCACACCTGCAAAACACAAACACGTAAACATATAAAATTAGTAGCAATTCAAAAGCGATTAGGTCTGCGCTTAGCTGTACACATTTTCGTATAAGGATTCGCATTTCTGCCATAAATTACAAAGCAATTGTTGCCACAAATTTCGCTTTTTTGAGGACTGCTTTTTGCCAGAGTAAAAATGTGGACTCCTGTTTCGATATTTCAAAGCAACAAACTGCACGAGTTGCTGTATTTTTAAAGCAAACAATTTATACCATCGAATTTCTGTGCGCTTTAAGCTTTGCAAAATTAAATAAATATTGACGGGGTTGCTTAAATTTAAAGTATATTTTTGGCAGCTAATTTTCCCTTGAATATAATTTGTAAAAACAGCATTGTTGTTATAAAACGATATCAATCAGAAAGTGTATATCAACAATGCTTGCAGTGGAGAAATTTATTGTTGTCATTTCTTGTCTCTCTGCTGTATTTAGGGTATTTTGCAGTCTGTCACCTTGAGTCCAGGCTCATCTGCGGGTTTATAATGTGCTGTGTTTTATTAAGTTGCAATGTGTCAGCCGCAGTGCTGTCTACGTATTTATTATTTATTAAAATGTCTTGTTTATTATGCTGGTGTTCAGTTTATTGCCGTCCAGGGCATTTGCATGTATCGCAAAGTCCTCGTGTGTGTGTGTGTGTGTGTGTGAGTGTGCTTAATTGCTTATAAGTATTTATGAGTTGTATGCTTACCGTAGTAGACGTCCTGCAGGTCGGCAGATTTATGCATGTTGACATTGATGCGCCACGAATATATCAAGACAATTAGCAGCGAAATGTTCTAAAATTGGAGGGAGACTGTTTATTAGCACACAAATCACGCATACGCAACGTGCAACCGCACGGACATTACATCGAGTGGGATTCTCTTCGAGAGCTGCACGAAACACGTTTTTACTTTTAACCCGGCATTAACTCATTGAATAAATGTTGCAGCGCACCTAATTAAATGCGAAATTTTGCACCCGTCGAGTGAAGCACATTCATTACCCTCGTGAACGTCTGCTTGGGATTCATGCTAAACACGTAGCATTCTCCGTTGCCAACTCATTCAAGTGTCTCGCTGCAACAATAAAACGTGGCACTAATTGCAGGCAGATACGAGTATCACAAAAAAACCAAGGGGAGGGGGGGATTAAAAGTGCGCTGGAGGGAAAAGAAAGCCAAGTGAACTTTGCAAGTTGCATGCACATAATTTGTGTGGCAAATTGCATTGCAGTCGCCACGGCAATTGCGGCAAGTTGTTGCTCTCATTCAAGTACACGAGCACATTCAGGCGCAAGTATAAAAATCCTCAGCACGATTTGGCCATTAACATAAATTATAAGCCATAATGAGCGACATGTAATTGTAATTTATATGGGGCAACAGATGAGCACAATGAAGTCGACGCCCTGCGCTGTGTGGGCCAAAACACTCCATAGGAATGCCATAAACTTGCATATCTTAACTTGAGCTTTACTGCAACAAAAAATTGTAATAGCTACTCTGGATTGCGCTAGACAATTACTTCTCATTTGCTCAGAGCCGTTGGCTACCGAAAGAGCTTTTAAAATTCTGTGGAATTTACTTCAATTGCCGGCCAACTACGCAGAAGTGCCTGACAACGAAGCACCCTGGAGTGAGTTCTATGCGTTCCTCTGTTTTTTATAGTTATTTTTAGTTATTTTACAAATTGAAATGAGTTGCAAAATTGACAAATATTTATTGTGAAAGGCTAGCCTATTGCCTTTAAAGAACTGTGTCCCCGTATTAATTAGATTGCGACTTGTAAGCAGGACATGATAATGAGGTTTACCCAGTCCCAGAGAGAAAAATGCTATAAAAATGCTGGCTTGCTGCGACACTTGTATTAATTACGACATAATTACGAAAGCAACATAACGGACTCGACTGCAATGGATGGTGTTGCTGCGGTGTTTACAGCGACATTGCGCATACCACCCATGGGACGGCGGCGCTCATTCAACAAACAATGTACAACTACAACGACTGATGGTGGGGTGTGAGGGGTGTGCACTTACAATTGTGTAAATTGCACTTGTTATGGCCAAATTTTTGGCATGCAACATGCGACAGCAGCGAGTGCCGCCAGTTAGCGGTCCATATGGATAAAGGATGACGGACTTCATTTTTTCACTGCTCGCTGTGGCAACCGAAATGCAAGTTTTGTGTTTCGTTTTCATTACGTTGACAGCATGCCGCGCACGAGGACGAGTTGCGAGTTGCTGTTGTCCACACTTATTGCCGTTGCCGTTGCCGTTGTTGTTGTTGCTGTTGTTGAGCTGGGGAGGCACAATCGCCCATTGATGCCGCTTCCTGTGAGTGATGCGATGGCCTGCAAAAATACAAGATAAAATTCAAATTTGCGTTAAATCATTGCAGTTAAATGGACTCTTCATTTATGGCTCGGCATTGCTCTGCGAGTGTGCGCGTGATTTCTGTTTCGCCTAATCCAATCAATCAGCATTTTATTTGAAATATGTTGCTCTCGTCTGCCTTAACAATGTTGCTGCTGCTGTTGCTGTTGCTGCATCTACTTCAGATACATATTTGCGCTACATATTTGCATGTGCAGCGTTTCGAATCACTAGCATTTTTGCTGCATTGCCGGTCTGAGCATTTAAGCTGTTTAAGCCCGCATTAAGCGCTGTTCATATTTTATACGTATTGCAGCAATCAATACGTTTGCGTACGTCGACGCATTATTAATGAAGCTCTCAATTGAGAACAGTTTTGTTACGTTTGCGCAATTAAAAACGCAAAATAATCGACTTTTGATGCAACTTGGCAATCGTTGCGCGTTGATGTATGCAAATGGCAAAGTATTTAGCCCAATGAATAATAAATGGAAACAATTTCGGCAACATATGAGGCATTTATTCAATTTGCGTGCCTTTTTTGTGTCGCCCACTCGCCGCAGTTGAAAGCAATCTTTCCATAAGCAGTAATACGCTTAGAAACAGGCCAACAACTCACAAAAGTCAATTCGTGTTGCGATACAAGGAACAAGCCATTGCCATGTATAGATTCTCTGATCAGCTTATGCCACGCCCCTCCGCACATCGCCCACACACGTGCATGTGGCAAGCACAGACAGACAGCAGCAAAAAAAAGGCGACTTTCAGATGCCCTCGTTGTGCAGCAGGACTATTCGTCCTCGTACACAAAAGAGGATCAGGCTGTAAATAAATATATTCAGTGTACAGTCGGATTGAAGTTTGTCGTGCAGAGCGTTTGGAAATGGAAGTGGAACGCCGAATTGATGCAGGTCATGTTAGAGCGCTTATTGAATTGAATTTGTTGACTAGGAATTCGTGAATCGCTTTGATATGGCAGCTGTTCCGTGTTGCTGGCTACATGTCAACGCAGCGATTGCAATTTGTGTCGACTCATGGCGTCTTTAGTTATGCAACGCTCTCGTGCCTAGCCATACAATTGTGCGGGAAAAGTGTGTGTGTGTGTGTGTGTGTGTGTGTGTGCGCGCTCCCCCCAAAATCAATCATACGCCAGCGTGGCCGCCAAAATCGAAATTGACACACAAAAAAAAAGAAAAAAAAAGAGAAAGCAGGAAAAAACGAGCGAAATGAAACCGAAAACAAAGCGGGCAAAGTGTGTAATGCGATATTTTTTATTGATTTTTATATATGTGCTCGTCTCCGACTGCACGCGTATGTGTGTGTACGGTACTCGACTGCGTGTAGAGCGCGGCGGGTGGGGAGGGAGTGCAGTGAAAGGCACATTGTATTTGCGGCAGACGAGTTGGCTGATATGAAAGCACTTGATGTTTGCAATATGCATTTGCAACTTGACTCTAAGGCCAGCAGCCCATTCAAAAGCTACACAAAAACCCCTTCAAGCTGCACAACCGCAAATGTGCGAGCATTTCTGCTTTCTGCTTTCACGGCTGGCAGTCTTAAGACTCTTGCTCAAGTTGCCATGCAACGCGAGTGCACACATAATAATTTTAATTTCAATTAATGCAAAAAGCGCACAACTCAACGGCAAAGTGCTGCAGCTTTGTTTACCAGTTTATCTTATTTCGTTTTTCGCCAGCACCAAAAGTTAGACAAATCCTTGGCCCGAATTTGAAGACAGAGAGTGGAGAGTATACGCAGCCTTTTTCGCTTTCCTCTGATCATTTTTGCCGTGTGCGCCGTGCAGCCATTTTCTTATTTGTTTTACTTTCAGCGCTTGCCATTGTTTGTTTTGGTTTCGCATTTGCTGCTGATATTTTATGACACTGTAAACATTCTACATTGTGAATGGGATTCTCTCTCGCGCCCGTGTGTGTGCCTTGGCTTGTTGGCCGTTCGGTTGCTTTTGAGTCTGACCAGCAGAGCGTGCGAGGCAAAGGAACGTGTCCTTGCACTGCTCGCATACCTCGCAGTTGGCCTAGCATGTCGTACCCTACCACTTGTAATACCACTAAATGCTCTGCTTGCCAATTAGTTCTTAACACGGCTTGGCCATCAATCATATGTCAGAAGTTTTTGCATTAGACATAATTACTTAAGCGCCAGCTAATTGAAAGCATCTTGGAGATTTGACTGGCGTTGATTAAGTGCCCACGCAGATCCGCTTGCAATATTTGTCAGAAAAACTGACAATTCGTGGCCATCATTAATTACGCATACGCCCGATTGGCCCGAGCAGCAACACGGCATATCTCGTCGCCCGTCAATTGAAACTTTCGCCTGTCCCAGCTACTGATGTGCGGCATTAACTTCGGGCACCAAAGTGCCATTGAGTGGCAATGCGAGAAATAGCATTAAAATCGATTGCCACTTTCGCTGCGCTTCGCATATCTTTAAAAGTGTGGAATTGAAAGTAACGAGATGGTGAATACAAAACGTTTATTATGTGGATGCCTTGATTATGGATGCAGCAGGCACGCCGACTATTTGGGATTGAATAATTCGAGCGTCGATAATATTACGAATATTACAAATTTAATTTTCAGCCGCAAACATTGCGGTGGTCAGCTTTGGCAAGCAGACTTTAGTTTGGCAACTATTTGGGCAGAAGTTTAACAAGTTGAGTAAGCACTGCAACTTAAATTTGGTTAATGCTAAGAATGTTTAATCAAATGTAGCCAAGATGAAGTTAGCTGAGGCAAACTTTTTATTTGCCCAGATAAACAATTAAAAATCAGCGCCAACTTCTAATCGAAAAATAAGTTATCTGAAGAAAAGTAAAGTTTGCCGACATTGTTTGCATTTTCTTTTCAAGAGCATATGTTATCGAGCATAAACAATTTGTATCTTTTATTATCAATTTTGCTCAAACCGAATGCTCTGTAATTTAATTTTCTTTTTTTGGATGCTCGCAAAATCTGTGGGTCGACATGCGAGCTGTCGACAGCCAGTTGATTATTACTCAGTCAGAGGCAGTCATCAGTCGAAAGTGAAGGCTATCAAGTGTTTTGGGGGTCGCAAATTACTATTTGAAAGCTAAAGGGCAATGGGAAGATGGAGGAGCAAGAGAAAGAGCAAGAAAGATGAGTTCATGGCAAATGTGCAAAATCTCATTTACAGTTCAGCTTAAAAATGGCAAACAAACTGAGCGAGCCCAGAGCCCAAAGCCCAAAGCCAAGAGCCCAACAAAATGGAAAAAAGCAACCTCTAACTCCAGCCCAATCACGAATAGCCGCAGAACACAGAACCAGAGAGATAGTTGGATAAACATTGGCCAGCTGCCAGCCAGGACACATCATCGACATCCAGAGCCCGAGTCGTTTGTTGTTCTCCTTGTTGGACTATTTCCGGCTTGAACAAACTTGACTTGATGTTATTAGCTTCGTTTTTTTTTTGTGTTGGTGCTGGGCGCACAATTTGATGAGCTTTGATATGAATGTATGAAATAATTTTGAAAATTAAAAGCAAAATGTTGAGATGGGACGAGCGACTTAAAGCCAGCCGGAGAAGAGACATTAAATTAAAGCGAGAAATGCGACTTTGTAGTTGGCAAGAAAAGTGAATAAAGCGGCTTATGAGGATGTAAGAGGAAACGAAGCAGAGGCTTAAGTTAATAAGGCAGCTGAGATTAATGAGGAATTTGTGCGTTCTTTTTAGCTGCTCTATCTCAAACAACACTGCATAGTTGTGCGCACAATTGCAACATAGAGTTGCTGCCGCTGGTTGCCCTGGGCAACCATTTGAAAACTGGGCCGCACTTATGACAAATATATTCATTAGCGGCATGTTTCAGCTGATATTCGTCGGGTGAACCCTTGAGGCGAGAAACCGCATGCCAGTTAATTGCACATTGGGCTGGGTTATGTGCAGATAATCGCCACATAAAGACATTTCATTATTGCCCTTTGTCTCGCTTATGGTTTATGCTGTGCTGTGCGTTACATTTTTATAATACTGTAACACACAACACAACGACAACGACAACAACAACAACAGCTACGGCAGCGATAATAACAATAACAAGCGTGTTACGCAAGTTGTGGCAACAAAACTCGCCCCCAAATCTCCCATTCCCCAATCTGGCTTCTCGTCCTGCCCTGCGGCCTTGTCCTTGCCCTGACTTTCGCTCGCTGTGTGCGTTTGTGTATTTGCCTAGCAAACATTAAAGTTTTGTGTTGCGTTTGGCTTTGTTTGTTAGCCGCTTGCTTATTTGGCTAATTTATGCTACGCTTTATTGCTTGCTTTTGTCGACACGCCATAACATTATCAGTTGGCCTCAAGCCCGTGAGCTGTGAGCGTGCCTGCCAGGTTCCACGGGGCGTATGCGTATTGCGGCTGGCATTGCCGCCTTTTGTCTTTGACTTGAAGGTGTTTGCCATTCGGTCGCATTATGATTCATTTTTTGGCTTGCTTGCTGTGGGGCCGCAGTCAAAGGTAGCCAATTCTGGAGATTTATTAGTCTCCCATTCCGCAGCGCACGCATAATGAAGTTCTTTAGCCAAGTTAATGTTTCTGCAGTTAAACGGCTGCGCCAGCTGCTCTTGTCAGCATTTATTAATGAGTGCGACGAGAGCTGGGCGCAGCATGAGCTCAGGATGGACTAGGCTAAGATATTATTAATCGCCTGCTGAAGGCGGAGAGGAGTGAAAAATGCTCGTGACTGACAAGCAAATAAAATCATTCGCATTGATCCTTAAACTCAACACGAATTCAGTTTGTTCTCCGCCTGTGCGCTTTGCAGCTTCATCTAAGCATTGCCAAGTACCTGTTGCCGCTGCATCACAAAGCAATTTGGCTCAGTCGAGCAGCTCTATTCATTTCCTAGACCTTTTTGCGCACATCAGGCTCAATTTGTCAGCAAGTGCGCGTCTAACATTGCAACAGACACTTAACGCCGTCCGTCTTCTCTCCTGCACCTCGTAGCTCTTCTATTTCGCCGTCGGAGCTCACAGTCAAATAAGCTCAACCGTGTTCTAACAATGCCTTTTACCTTTGCCTTACCACTTAGTACTAAACCCAAATGCGACGGCATACGGGGCGTATGTGCAATTTACTAACTCAGACAGCTCGCCTGCCTAAATGATGGCAATGTGTGTGCCTCTCGCCCGTGCATGTGTGCGTGTGTTTGTGGGCCTGCGTGTGTACAGGCTGGCAGACAAATTATGCAAATATGCGTGGCATATGAGCAGGGAATATTACGCATACGCCGAGTGTGCCATTAAACGCCCATATGGGCGTCAGCTTTGCGGGCGGCTGGGGCTGTGTTTGTGCCTAATCAAAAGTGCTCCAAGAAATCGCATACATTTTGATTATATGTCGTTACCGCTTGAGCTTTGATACATGAAATTTCAACACTTTTTTTCTCTTGTGCAGCGTAGACAAGTCCCATTAAGTTTGAGAACCTCATTTTCTTGGCAATTTGTAAAATTTCACATATATAACTGGTTTGATTTATGTTTGTGTAAATGAACATACATTTTTTGCTAAAAACTTTTTAAAATAAATACATTTCTTTTTGGGTAAATTTTCATATTATTGAAGGGAAAAATTCTGTTTTTATTCAAAAGGTATTTAAAAAAAATAGAAGCAAATGCCAAAATTGAATAGTCAGAAAGCTAAGTTAACTTGTTTACAATATTTGAATGCTAAATTAAAATATTTTTTATTTTATTTAACAGCTAAGACAAAAACAAATAAACTATTAGATTCCCGAAAAGCTAAGTTAATTTGTTTACAATATTTGAATGCTAAATTAAAATATTTTTTATCTTATTTAAACAGCTAAAACAAATGGAAAGAATTGGATACTCGAAAAACTAAGCCAATTTCTTTAAAATATTTGAATGCTAAAATAAAATATTTTTTATTTTATTTCAACGGCTAAAATTGAAAAAAAATTTGATGCTTTTGAAATGTTATATGGCTAGAATAATTGGTAAATACACAAATAAAAATATAATGGAAATATATGAAATTATTGTTATTTTACTTTTCAGCAGACTCACATAAATACAAACACAAATAATATTTTATGGAATGCGATTTTTTATGGCTAGAATAATCGGTAAATACCCAACAAAAAATAGAGAAATGTATGGAAATATATGGAATTATTGTTTTTCTACTTTTCAGCAGACTCGTATAAATATAAACGTAAATAATATAGTATGGTATTGTGATTTGTGGAATGCGATTTTGCAAACTACGCTTTAACGTTGTGTCACGAGGACACGGGCGCAGCTCAGCTTGTTGTTTATTTTATTTGGCTCATGCGAGAAATTCAAAAATTGTCGGATTTCCTGTTACGAACACATTGCAAACACACACACTACGTCACGCACACACACACATCCAGACACACACAGCGTCTGTCAAGTGGTTTGGGACGAGTTGGTTTTCGGGTCGGGATTCGTTACGTTCTTCAGGTAACTCGTGGCTCGTTTGCTGCGTGTTTACAAATTTAAAAATTTGTTTGTGTTTACTTGCCCTTGTCGGCGCAGGATCGCGAGTGGGGGCCACAGGCCGATGGGGAGGGAGTCTGCGTCGACGGGGGCTTGGCGAAAGGTGTCTTGGCATTTAGCGTGCATTGTCATAAGTCTGCGTGTTCTGCTCGTGACTTTTAAAGAAATTGTTTTATGCCCGACGCAAAGGTGAGGTGTTGTGGCGGCATTGTCTTTACTTACTTAATAAATGGTTTCATTTAATCACAGACTTTTATGGGGCACGCATCTAGGATTTATGCATATTTATCTAAAGCGGCAGCCAGATCATCCAAGGCTAGGTAAACTTTATCCTGCGGTTGACATAAATCAGCATTAATATAGGTCGAAAGTCGCAACCGCAACTGAAAGCCAAAGCGCCAAAGAGGATGGCTGATGAAAAGCGTTTTCAGCTGACTTTCAGCATTTTCACGAGCCATAAAAAAGTGGTTTAATTTCTTTGCCGAACACAAATTGTAAGGATGAGCGTTAAATGCGCTCAACGATGACTCATGCTAATTGGTATACGCCGGAAATTGCTCGCATGCATGTCTAGCGTCTAGGCGTCGGAGGCAGTTATTTAACCAGTGATATTGCTTGAAATATTGAGTGAATCATTTTTCATTCAGTGATGCTTAAATTACCTGCCACTTTCAGGCATGCAAATCAAATTCATCTTAGCCCCGAATTAAACCACAAATTCTGTGTACTTCCGCCTGTTGTTGGGGGGAATAGACCGCAAAAAAGAAAACAGAGCAGCGGCAAGAGAAACAACTTTGTGGCAACTGAAACTTTGTCATTGCCACAGCCGAAATCCAAGCAGGAGACAGAGGAGGCCCAAAATAATTTGCCACAAACTAAATTGCGAAAAGACTGGCGACGAAAACGGAGGGAAGCAAACAATGCGGCGGGTCTGTGTCCCTAACACCAACTGTCAACTAACGTCAGCCTTTCTCCCTCTCTCTCTTTTTGTATTTGTAGCATCTCTTTCGTTGACTGTTGAGCGCATTCTGAGTAGATGGGCAAAATGCAAAGTTCACTCGTAGGCAACTTTTTGCCAACCGCCGAAATGACTTGCAGCACTTTTTTGTGGGGTTCAACGAGCGGGTTGCGGGGCAGCTCCAAGAATATGCCACATTAAAGTCCATTTAGTGTAATTGCAGTCGCCGAGCTGTAACTTTGGCTGTCAGCTTTAAGACATGCAACGCAAATTTCATAACACGTTTATATGTATTATGTGCCCGACGTCCAAAACTAAAAGCAATTAAAGCCCCTTGTCAACAGCTGCTTCCAGCGCACTTTCTCGCTCTCTCGCTCTCTCTTTCCCTGCTTCTGCTTCTTCACTCGCGCGACGCATAAAATTTGACTGATTAAGTGCCGGGAGGAAGTCAAGTGGGCTTGGAGTCGATTGGGGGACTGGGATTGGTGACCAGGATGTGAAAGATGGTGGCGCTTCACTGCAGCTGCAGGCAATCGTCGTCTACCAAAAACTTTTCTTCGTCATCTGCTGGCTTTCTACCCTCTAATTAATAAGTTCAATGGGGTATATTTATGTGAACGAATTTCGATAAATTCATTTTGTGTTAATTTTTGTAAGCAGTTATCGAATTTTATATCGATGGCGCTGATCGCACTCAACAAAATGTTATCGATATGCGGTGTGCTGCACAACGGCATGCAGAGTAACACGTAGTTCAACACTGGTTAACGCGAACTAGTGTTGAGTTGGCTTGATTTTATGTAGGCCACGTGATGTTCGTTTTTGTTTTAGCCTCATCTCATTTTATTATCGGTGCTTTTGTGAGCTTCTTGTGCTCGGGCAGCTGTTGAAGACATTTGACGTCGTCTTTTGATGTTGCTGTGAACAATTGCGGGTTCAATGTTTTTGGTCATGTGATTTGATGACCTTGTCCAGGAGCGAACGGCAGCGACTGGCGAGCGACTTTTATTTTTACGACTATGCACACAGACCGAAGTCATGGGCTTACATCTGAACTGGATGATAATGAAAGCGGATAAATGCGAAGCTAACATATTTTCTGGAATTTACCAGAGCAAATGGAATTACTTCTGCATAAGTAATGAGGTCTTCTACAGGAGCACATGAACCGTGTATTTTTTTACGACCAGCTTACGCTGCATTTCGAACTCTAATGAAATAATTTGCACATTGTGGAGCGACGTCATAAAATGTAGAACAACTGGAACGTTGCACTTTTTGATTAAGATATGCTATCTATTGGCGTCCCAAGTTCATCACACATAAATTTCTGCTTTTCTTGCAATGCATTGAACAGGTGAGCTGAGCTTTGGCAGAGCCAAGTAATTAGTAGTTCATGTAATGACATTTGCATTGATTACACATGCAGCTTAAGCAATGCTATCTAATTTTGTGTGTTCTGTGTGCTACTAATTATGCGTGAGCTTAAATAGGATTAGGGAACTGACTGAGATGAAATCGAAACGAGAAGTGAAAATGAGTTTGCGTTGAACCACTTAACGTTGAACTCAATTTAAATGCATAAAACAATTCAATAATAGCAATTTTAGGGGGTGCTATAAATCACAACGAGGAGTCAATTATTTTCGCAGTTAATGAAAACGATCGTGACAGCGAACGTCTTGGGCGTGTTTGTCTGTCCGTGAGGCAGTTGAATGTTGAGCGTTGAACGTTGAATTGTTACCGGTAGTTACCGCTACTCAAGCGTCATCAGCTTCCAATTGAATGCGGACTGCCAAAAAAATTTGCATATTTTATTAAATTCCCGCACAAATATCCAATCAATAATGTAGTACGCCATTGCCGGATCCGGCTGCCCGTCTGCCCGTCTGTCCGTCTGTCTGTCTGTCCGTCCGGTTGTCTCTTTGTCTGTCGGTCCGTCTGCCAGGCAGCTCGACTCCTCGGCGCAAGCCAAAGCCGTGCCAAATTAAGTATGCATACGTATTCAAATGGCTCAACGAGGCTCTCGCACTTTGGCAATGACGGCGGCAGCGGCAAAGTCAAAGGCAGCGCTAAAGCGGGCTATACAAATATGTATATACATATATAGCGAGAATGCAGGATATGCGTGGATTGGGAGTGTATGCCCAGAAGAGAGATTTTTGGTTTTTTCCAGACCAGCGCGCCCCGTTTTTGTATTGGTTAAGGCGCATCCTTAAAGCCTCCATCGCATCCAGATCCGGATCTGCTTGCTCTCTCTCCGCCTCGCCAGCTCTGCGTGTCTGACTGTGCTTTTGTTATTGTTGTTTCTTTTTGTGTTTTAGCCGCAGCAATAATGCTGCGAAAGAAAGAAATATCGCCGAACTCGGAGTCGAAGTCGAAGTCGTAATGGAAGAGGGCAGAAGAAAAAAGAGAGAAATAATAATAATAAAATTATGCGAAGCATAAAAATAAATTAATGGCTATGCGTGTGGTGAGCAAGGACAAAATGCTGCCTAATAGACCAAACGTCCCCTGGGGGCTTTAATTAGTCGTACCTCCCCTCCGTCTCATATGGCGCATACGCCCCATTGTGGGGCACATTTGCGCTGCCACATCTATTTGGCTTTTATTATTTACTATGCGTAATTTGCTCGCCTCGCTTTTCAACGTAAATATTTAATTTCCTTTTGTGTTGTGAATTCTATTTTGTTGTTTTCTATGTCTACATCCACTTTTTCTTCGGCCTCGGCTTTGTTTTACATTTTACATTTTTCATTTGTATTTGATTTCTTGTTGCTCTCATTTCATTTTATTATTTATTGTTTCGCATTTCATTGCCAGGAATTTTATGTTTATGACTTGAGTGGAGTGCGGATTGTTGTAAAGTGCTCCCCACAACTCAAGAGACCAGTCGAGAGTCGAGTCGGCCTTTTCGCTGAGCGCAACGCACAAAAGTAGACTATATAGTTGCTCCCCCCCTGAGGGGCGGGGGGTGGCATGCAAATGTTAGAGCTGGTACTTCAGCAAGTACTATATTAAAAGCGACTGTTCGTACTTTGATAAGAGACTGTTTGAATAAATGCAAATAACTTTATCAACAGCGCAATTTATAGTCAGCACAAGAAAGGATTCAACTGACAAGTTGAACGCGTTAAGTGCCTGCTGGGCGTATTCAATGGCATTGCTTCGTCGTGAAGTGGACACTTGCTGCAGTGAATTACAGAGTATCTGCATAGCCGAGCATTTCGTTGGCAAGTTCAAGTATTGTGTTCGGGACGCAACAGTGCAAAAGTTTTTGGGGCTTCTCCATTTTTATTGGTTGCAGAACTGCGTGCGAAGTGCAAGTTGCAACGTGCCACGTGCCACAACGATCGCGCAGCGTTGGGAGATTGTGTTTGGGCACGATTTGCATTGGAAAGTTGGCAGCGCATTGGCAACAGTTCGAGGCCAATGATAGAACAGTTTATGCCGCAGGAAAAACTTCAAGCAGGATTGCCTGTTGGGCTGTGAGTTGCTGCGCTACTTGCCACTAAGTTGTGGCAGTCAATCCTGCAGCCATTTGCATATTCATTTTGCGTTACTTTGTGTCACCACTTTCACTTTCAAGCGGACCCGGCCAGGCCACTTTAAGTTGGCAGCTGCGACAACTGGAGTGGAAAACTTTGCTTTTACTTTAAGCTCAAGTGCAGCAGTTATTGCTTTTCACTTTTATGATTTGCCCTCGAAATCCCTCTGATAATGACAGCCATTGAACGGCGCCAGCGCGGCTAATGCTTGGCTCTAAATAATTAAAATGAATGTCTTCATTTTAGGCCTCATCGAGACTGGAGCCCAACCCCAGCACTTGCCAACGCCGTCAAAGTGTAGGCCTGGAGGCCAGTTGCTGGCACTTACAACTTAATTGCCAGCAAAGTTTCGAGAAACAAAAATATTATTTTATGTGTGCGCCGTCGAAATTAAGAAAACTTTGCTCAGCATTCGACAGTGCCGGCTTAGAGCTTAGAAGCAACGGTTACGGTTACGCCGCGTCCCGAAATGAGGCGGTTCCGACAACTAATGAGCGTATTGTTTGCCAGCTAAGCGTGCCCAGAGGCGGCGGCAAGAGCGGGGCAAAAGTAACGGCGGCAGCGGCAGCGGAATAACAGAAAAACGGTAAAGCGGAACAGCGGAAATGGCCGTTGTTGTCGACGGGGCGTTCGGCTATTTACCAAAGGGTTGAGGCCTTGAAAACTTGCAGCCAGCTAATGTGCGTGGGTCGACTTCATGCTCGCTGAAATATGCTACCCAACGGACTAAAACTGCTTTAAACATGCCAATTGTCAGCTACTGCAATTATTTCTCAAATGCCATTCAAATACTCAAGATTTCTCAACACTAAATTTAAAGCACACTTAAATTACTTTAGCAGTAGAGAGTGCAGATTTGGGGAAGTCTAATTACAAGCGCATCCAGGTACTGCAGAATCGTGTGGCACGTTAGGGGATCCACATTACATCATGATCTGACTCTGCATATTGTCGCGGAACAGATTGTCAGACACACGAGTTGCTATAGTGACAGGCTGATAAACCAACGAAGCAGACTTACCATGAGACTCCTACCTGCCAGACCAGTGAGGCGCTCAAAGCGTCTAGGTTTCGCCGAAACGTTCACTCAAACGTGAACGACAATTGATGAGTCCTTATGACACAAATGTATGAGGTTTGGTCAGTATGTGATATTCCCAAAATGGTACTATATGCTTGCTACTTAATAAATCTATATAAATCTTAAAAAACGTGAGTAGTTGTCGATCATAGTACAGAGATATTAGAACAATTAGCTGTCTGCAACTTAATTGACACGTAAACTTCAATTTAGCTGCTTTTTAACTGGAAATCTCATTGCTAGTTGTCTCCGCTTGTTCTAATTGTCGCCGCTGTCTAAGTTGCCGTTTATTCATAAACACTCAGAATTGTTTTTCACTTGAAACGCAAATTAGTTGAATGCAAACTTTCGCCACACAGTTGGCGAAATGTTTGCTCCGCAAGCAAAACAGCGTAAACTGGAATGTAATTAAATTTTTAGCAATTCGTTTAATTGAGTTTTAAGCCGCAACTTTTGGCCCGCCAACGAAATTGAAAGTTGGCAGCGTGCTGGCTGCACGACTCTATCTCGGGGACTCTATTTATTGCTCTCCTTCTGCTCCAGCTGTAAGCGTCTCAGTGTCTGTGTGTACGAGTATTTTTTGTGGTTTTTTGTGTTTGCATCGCGAATTTTATGGCCACTCCCCGCAACTGTTTGCGCTGTAATTAAGTGCGTCTAATTTGTGTTAAGCGCCGCGCCACTTGAGCGTTGCTATATTTTTTTTTTTGAACTGCTGCCGCTCCTTCTGTGCTTTGCTTAAGCCTACGCGCTTCACGTCTCCACGTGCTGGCTTTAAAGGATGCGCCGCTGGCAAAGTCAAAGTGCCGTAAAATTGCCGCGCTTCTGCGACGCTCCGCTGGGAATATTCTGTCAACAAAAATGTTTGTGAGTGATTTCTGTACATGTTTTAGGCACAGTCGGTCGTGCCTCAAATGCAGCACAGTCGTTCGCCGGAGTCGTGGGATTCGATTGTTTGTTTTTCGATTGAATCCCACGCTCATATATTAAGTATACGCATATTCCAAGAATCGCACAACAAAGTGGAGTGTTATGAAGAAGTCTGACATAATTAGTGCGTCTAATTGGAATTGATGAATGCGTACGAGTTCCAAATTGTAATAATTATACATTATGTAGATTTCTTTTTCAGCTGCCAATTAGCTATTTTGAACTCGTTTGTCTGAACGTCTTGTTTAATTTCCTTAATGCCTTGTGAAACATAAGCTCTAATTAACGGTTGAGCACAGGCAACTTACCCGAATGTTTAGCACTTGGGTTTAAAATTGAATTTTCTTTCACTTCACTTTCAGTACTTTTTCGTTGCGCTGTGGTCTTTCACCTTTCGCCGTGCAGCTCACTTTTTGTATCATCAAAAAATACTTTAGAACTTGTTCTTTTCACACGCATCGCATGCATCACAATCGTGCACTTTTGCCGGCAAACTCTTTGCGCGACGCCTTAACTTGCCGCTCAAAAGTAAGCAACGGTTTTTTGTTTGCTGCTGGCGTTGTTTCTTCAACTCAATCACACACAACACACACACACATACTCTTGAACGCTCACACCGATAACTGCTGCTGCTGCTGCTGCTGCGTTGGCAACGCGGACGAAACGGCAACTGTTTTGCGTTTTATCAGCGCGCCCGTTTATAAGGCAGCGGCGTCGAAAGCTTTCGTCGGCGGAGCTTTTACGAGAGCACAGTCGTCAGTTTTCGACCTATGTGGGCATCCGTTTCGACCAGTTTGTCATTGGCCATTTGCTTGTTGTTTACCGCCAATTGTTTTGAGTGCAACATATCGAAAACCAAGTCAACCCCACACATGTTTTATGCTTTGCTCCTGGCCCATTCCTCGTCTCGTTTTCCTCTTTTTCTCTTGCAGCGTGCTACGTGGTTGGTGTGCGAAAAAAGGTGTAAGAAAAAGTGCATGCAAATCATTTGGTGCTCATAAATTATGGGCCACAGCCAGCCGAGCAAATAAACTTCAATTTATCTTGACTGAAGCGTTCGGTTTGGATGGTCCATGCTTGTTTGGCTACCTGCTTCCGTACAATTCTGATTAGCTGATCTCAGTGTTGAGGCTGGATAGTGTATTGTCTTGGAATGTGCGTTGCTCTAAAGTGCATGCAACGGTTAATCATTGGCATTCATTTAAAATATTATATTTCAACTTCGCAATTTCAACTGCATTTATTAGAGGAATGCAGTTAATATTTGTTTAACCTTAAAACAATCATGAAGTCGGTTGAGCAAGGGCATTTAGTTGTCTACGCAAAAGTAAACATTTAACTTTCAACATTTTTTGTGCGTTTGAAGCGGAAACGGAAATGCCAGCAGTAGCAGTAGCAGCAGCAACAGCAGTGGCAGCGGCAGCGGCAGCGGCAGCAAAAAAGGAAAGCCGACATGGCTGCTGGGCACTTGGAGGACTCGAGCATGAACACGGACTCTGACCATGTTCAACGTAGCCATATTTTCACTCCCTTTTTGGTGTATGCAAATTGGGAAGCATTCACAAAGAGCGAGTATAAATATCGATTAGACAATATCAAACTATTTGACAGCCTGACAAGGACTTTGAGGCGGCATTGAACTTGCACGAGTGTATGTGCACCGAATAGAACAGCAGACTGACACGCACCGCCCTCGCTGGCCGAGTCAAGTGACTCTCGTCAACTTGCATGTCGTGTCCACAAAGCTGCGATAACCTTTGCATGATTTAATTATTTGTAGCATACTTTTGTGCGCCGACCAAAAACTTCACACCTGAATGCACAACAGCTCGTAGCGAACATTTGCTGAGTGCTGCGAAACTTTTGCCACTTTTGCATTCACAGTTTTGTGTAGCGGGGTCTCCAAGTGCTAGTTGTTCGAAAAGTTTGCAAGGGTTTACCCCCCTCGCTCTCTCACTCTCTCTATTTATTTCCATCTCTGGCAGCTTGCGGTTTTTTTTATGTTTTTGTTTTTGTTGTTTCGTTATTTTTTGGGTTCGAAATGAATGTCTCAATTCATTTTACGCTACACTGCGTCCCAAGTGGAGCGAGCCATGCAAAAAGGACTGCGGGCTCAGCTCGGGTTCACATTCGGGATTTGGAGTGCTGCGCGGGGGAATCGGGCGGAGGGTGAAAAGTGCAAGCGTCGCAGAACAGACTGCTTCTCTCTCTGTCTGCTGGGCATCATTACAATTTGTTGATTTGCTTCGTTAAACAGCAAACAACAGAAGAGTTCGCCGACGAAAGAACACACAAAAAAATAAAAAGAAAACGAAACGAAACGAAAGTGAAACGGCACGCGAAAGGATAAACTTGAAGCGAAGACGACAACAGCGTTGACGGCTTAGAAGAAGAAGATTCAGACTCTGGCCGCCTGAAGGCAACGCCAGTTTGCGGCCAGTTGTGATACGCTTTGTAGTTATTGCTTTGTTTCCTATTCTTTTCTCTGCTTTTTTGTTTTGTTTTTGCATTTAAACGGCAGGCAATGCACTGCCACCACTGCTACAGAATGGCGGCGTAAAGAAATGCGCAAAAAGCGAATAAAGAGCAACGGCAAAGTGACATGGGCACTGGCAAGGCGTTGATGGCAGCGACGTTGACGACGGCAGCAGCATCAAAGGCAGCGTCAGCGTCAGCGCCGCGAGCGCCCCAAATCCGCGACCGTCTACAAAGCAATGAAAGTTGATGTAGCCGCCGGCTGTGTGAGGAGCAGCCGCAGTAGCAGCATCGACAGCCAGCGACTCCCAGGGATGGAGAGATGAGCGCAAAAGAGAACAACAGATTGCTGGCGCCTGAAAAACAATCATGACTGACTAACTGACGGGCGGACGGGCTGACTGACAACGAAAACATTAGAGACGCGAGTTGCCCTCGTTGCTTGATGTGGCTGCGGTTGCTCTTGCAAGGCAGTAATCGGGAATGTTTTGCTCGGATTAAAAACGAATAGTGGAATATTTTTATGAAAACTAAAAGTTGCCATATTTGTTGGACATGAAACTTACGGCTTGGATTACACTTATCTCTGAAGTACTGGCTTTAAAATTTTAAAATTTAAGCTGATGCGATTCATTTTGCATATCTGCATGTCTCAATCTATTCTAAACAGTTTATCCCTCAGCTCTGCGTACGCCGCACCTGATGTCCTTTGTGCACGAATTATTGTTCACTTTCCTCTTTTATCGGCGGTCCGCTGTTGACCCTCTTCTAAAGACAATTAGATTTATTTGCAAATTATAACTTAAATTGCCACATGACCATCTCCCTGTCTGGCAAAGTGTTTCCTGTCTTTCTTTCTGACCCTCTTTGCGAGCGGCGCGCCAGCGTATGCCATAAAAACATTTAAAGTTGTCCGCTGCCATTTCGGCCATAATTCATTGCATACTTTTCGGGCGGTCTGATAAGCAACCACAATGTAATTAGCATTTAATTTTGCAGCTCACTTCATTTTTGTTGTTGCTTATCAACTACTAAATATGAAAAAAAAGGCTCATCTGCCCCATTCGTTCATTAAATTAGTATAAGCGGATATGCGGCTGATCATAATGCTCACAATTATAACTTGATGGCAGTTTTTGTGTACGATGTTCGGGCCCATGTTTTTGGGCCTCTCGCAATCACGGCCCATTATAAACAAATACAATTAAATTGCGCGTTATACGTTACGGCGTGTGCGTTGATGTCATCAGCAGCGACCCCAGGCGGTCGTATGCCAATCAATTATTTATTTTGCAGCTACCCCAGCTGAAGCAATTAGAAGTTACATTCCATGCTCGCCCCAATAAATGTCATGATCACGATTATCTGCCACCTGAATGCTGTGCGCTTACTATCTTTTGTGGTGCCGGGTGGTTCTCTGGGAATCATTGCCCAGCTGGGTGATTATAACTTGAGCGTGCCAAATAGCGACAGACTTGCTAATTGCTTTGTCATGGAACAAGCGCTATTAGTACTGTTAGCTGTCTCCCAGATAACGAATGAAAACTCTGCTCTAATTGATCGCATTTGAAGTGACGTCTAACCGGAAGCTGTATCGTTCCAATTGACAATTACTTGACAATTATTGTTATAGAATGTATTGATGAAAAATCTTGTTAAATTCCCCCGAAAAGCAATTTCATTTACTTCTGTGTAAGTTATTTGGAATTTCAGCAATCTGATTGTGAATTTTACCGACCCATTCATTTTATGCTTTTAATTTTGAACGCTAGGTGAAGTTGAGTATATAGAAATCCAACGGAAATGTTGTTCAGTTCTTTTTTCTCTGCCAATAATTAACAAAACAAATTACGAACTAAATGTAAACATTTCTTATATTTTTACTCAAGCTTTTCGAAAACGCCGGCCTTATCAACGGGATGAGTCGGCGGTATTGTGCTACTTTGTTCACTACCCTTTAACCTTGTGGAATCCAGCACAATTATGTCATTCAATGTGTGAAGTAACGAACAAAGTTTAATTGTACAAACATTTAAACTTTAAGAATGCAAATTAAGAATCAAATAATTTTATTACCTAGTCTTTATTTTTAAAAAATGTAATTTTATGTCTCAAAAGCACTTATTTTGTAAATATTTTTTGTTAAAAGTTTAGCAATATGGTAACTAAGAAATTAATTTACAATAATGCAATTCACAAGCGACCTTGTGTTTTTAAAAAGTAACAATATTACAAAGAGCAGAATTTTAGTGCATTCGATTATCGACTGCAGACTCGAGTTCGACTTACAAACTTTAAAAATACGAGACAATATTGCTTGCGGATAGCCTTCAGATCGTATCATGTGCATAAATTCGAAATCTGTAAACTTGGGATTGTCCGTTGTTGGTTTTCTCACGTCGCTCGTAACCCTAGCATTGGCGACCCGCAACTTTTGCCAGCTCCGAGTAAATACGAAGCTGCGAAAGCTACCATTGGGGCATTTGCTATGTACACACGAGTAGATCCCAGACTGCGTCCCCGCCCACTTCACAGCTTCCGCCTTCGAAGATCAATGTGGTCGCTGGCAACAGATCTTCGCAGACGAAATCGATGGTGAATTAGCACATCGCGCTCTCTCTCTCTCTTTCGCCGCAATTTGCCAATTACCTGAATTCAGCATTTCGCCAATTCTGCCATTCCCCAGTTCGTCATTTCGTCAGTTGACCATTTCGGTGCTGTAACAACGTCAGCGGCGAATGCTATTATTATTTGTGTAGTTGTAGTTGTTGCTGCTACTGCCGTATTTCTTTTTTTTTTTTTGGCCGGGCGCATAATATTTTTGTTCGTTCGTGATCACCGTTGGGCTCTGTGTGCAAAGAGCTGAGTTCAGTTTGTGAACAGCGCGCGAGCGAACGAGACACGCCGCGGATCAGCGAGTGCTAGAGCGGGCCCGTGATTGAAAGTGAGAGTGAGAGCGATAATTACAGTTTTGAAAAGTGTTTCGATACACAAAGTATGGCACTATTGAGTGTGACTGAGTGTGACAGAGTGCGGCGGGGGTTGCGAGAGCGACAAGGGCAGCTGCGAACATCTAGTCGCGTAACAAAAGCCTTTGCGCTTTCGCACATTCAACAAGAATTAATTGCATGTTATGCCAAGAAATCAATAAAGGCGCCGAGCAAACAAAACAACAACCACAACAAGAGTCTCTAGAGTCTCGTACAGCTAGTGATCATGTGAAAGTCAATTAAAAATATGCGATGCATATGAATTGAATCAAGAGTCTCGCTCTTTTTTACATAACGCATGTTTTTTAAGTGGCAACAACACAAACTATTTAAGCAAACTGTTCGTCAACAGACGTGGTCAACTCGAGGCGTCTCTTTTGCTGCTGTTGATGGTCAAGGTCGCCATAGTTGGCAATGGGAATCTCCATTCAAGTTGTGTGCAAAACGTTATGTTTGTGTCGCCGCACTTTAATGATATACGAGTGTGCACTGAGAGCCGACAGCCGACAGCCGAGAACTGAGAACTGACATGTCTAATTGAGCATTTCAAATTCAGCCGACACCATCAGCTAGGGATGAGTGCGCGATTTCTATTGTTATTCGTACTTATTTCACTACATTGACTATTCATTGAAAGGGCTTATTAAGTTTATTAATAGAAATGCTTGCAAAGTATTTAAACAATTTTGAAATTGATTTTTTAATAACTCTCTTTAATTGAGATAAGTCGTATTTTGTAATCAATAATATAACGAGTACATACACAACTCCCAATTACTTTATTTATTAGTTCGGATAAACAGCAAATTGGTCACGTGTTTCAATTTATTTAGACTCTTTTGGTCCATCACTAGCATGTCAGCTCCTTTTGTTATCTGCTTTTGCTCTTTTGCAGCCCTTGGGCTCTCTCTCAGCTTTCTAGTTTCTAATCGATTTGCAGTTATTTGCAGTTAGTGAACTAGAAATATGAGAATGTTTTTGCTAAATTGACGTCAAAGGCAAACTCACATTTGCAACGAGTTATTAGCGCAACTACAGTAGAAATCGCCCTAGAAACTGGCAATAATAATAATATATATACTTAAATGGAGTGCATTTGGCATACTTCAAGCTCAACTACATGGCTTAAACGAACTGCAACTGCAACCAAATAGATGTGTGTTTGTCAAATATAATAATATGATATTTCTAAGTGAAAGACTGATATGTGAGATTTATTCCTAAAGGCAGCAAGCAATTCACATTAAATTTCCTGCTCGGTTGCTGACCGTTCAACTGACAGCTCAATATATTTTTGTGTATCCAATACCCTCTGAATATCGATCAAACCAAGAGGTAGTTCAGTTTGACAGCATGTTTAGAATTGACAGACAGCTCTCAGCGTGCTTTTCTCTGTCCGCAAAATGTTGTGTAGGGTTTCTTTTAGTTGAGCATGTCGGCTGGCTGGCGTTTCATTCTGAATTCTTGCAAGAAATTGTTGGCATATTGCTAGTGAATGAGAATATCGTAGCAAGCTGTTGGCAATCGGGGCGCAGGGTGCGCTTTTGTTTACGAGGGGTTTGGACCAAGTTGTTTGGTTGTGACTTCGATTGCCGCCTGCAAAGAAATTTCATTCAAATGCGAAGCAAATTGCTACACAATTTAGTCGTGTTCGAGAATTTGTGCTTATAATTGCATTTTATTTCGATTTTTCACAATTCCTCACAACGTTTGCACATTGCGTGCGGTCGTCTCTTGATTTCCCTCGCCTTTGCCTCTTGCACTTTGCTGTTGTCTCTGCTCTTGTGGTTTCTGCGTCTGTGATATTTAAAATATTTGTTAGCCACAAGCGAAACAGCAAAAGACTTGACAAATGTCGAGACCATCAGCCGCAGCCAGGGACAAAACTTACGACGATGACGAAGACTTGTCTTGGGGTTTTTTTCTTCATTCGTTGCTCGCCTTTTGCTTTGTTTTGCAGAAGTCACAGCGAGCGGCAGATAAGTGTGTTTGCAACCAGCGTGGTTGCAGCAACAGCCAGCCGAGACGAGTTGGTACTTAACAACATTACAACTTGTTGGCTTATTGCTTCTTATTTATGCGCGCATGTGTGTTAAATGGGCTAAATGGGCGCATTGCCAAACACGCCTCATTTATTGCCAAGTTTTCACAGGTTTTTGCGCCTCACGCTCTTTTGCAATTGCTAATTAATCTTGCCCTTTAATTGCGCTTAGCTCAAACTGAACCCAGTTTTATTCGTCACCATCCGGTTGCAAGCGATCGACTGATCGATTGGATCCCGGTTCATCCAACCGGCTAAAGATGCCTCTTTCTTGTAAAGCGACTTTTCAATTTACTTATTTGCTCATCATTGTGAATATGACTCTGTTTTACCATGTGTGGAATGAGTTAACCTTCGAGCAGCTCCATTAAAAGTTGTTCATTGCCAGCCTGCTCAACATTTCTTGCTTAAATCTATGTCAACACTTTGTGAGCCGCTAGTTCCGGGTTATTAATCTGTAATTTCCAATTACTTGTCTTCGCCGCTGTGCTTGCGGTTGTCGGCGCCCAATTGTAATCGATTTCTATTGTCGCTCCACAATTAATTGCCGTACTCTGTGTTTATCGTTATTGCCGAATTACGCTGTCAGTTATGGCGTGCGTAAACGATTTGCGAGTTGTGAAATGACGGGCAGCCTGAATGCCTGAAAATGATTTTATGGCTTTTATTTGGGACGCTTCGTTTACGCACTAAAAAATGTGCTAAGTGCCGAGTTCGAGTTTGAGTTCGCGTTCTGTGCTAATTCTTCTAATTGTGGCGACCAAAAATAAAGTCAAATACTTGGTGACAGCTCTGTAAATTGATGATAGGCAAATGATTAGCGAATCTGATGAAATAAATATTCCATAAGCGTCGATTAAGTGGCAGCTTGAGGCGATCACACCTGCAGCATGTGGCACAGCTCTGCTTCAGTTGCACGCTGAAGGTCGAACGAATGCAGGCAAAATTGCACTTTGGGATTGGGGAAATGGTTTACGGCCATTCGGGGTACAGCAACAGATGGTTCAATTACGCTGGCAGAGTTGCGGACCGGTTTGCGAAGCGGGAAACAAAAACAACAATTACTTACATAACAAACAAGACAACATGTGTATACTCAAGTGTCTTCGTATTTACAATAATACGTATTTTAGTATGCCCGGTCGCTTGCAGACTATGCTCTGGCAAACCAGTTTTTATTTTGGGGTGCCGCACAGTCGAACACGATTAGGGGGGACAGTGGAGAGAGGCTCTTTTCTCTTGCTCTTGCCCAACTGTGCTCTTTGGCGAGTTGCCCTAGGGCGAGTCACATGCCTTCTTATGCCAGAGCTTGTTAAAAGCGGTTTAACTGCTTCAGCTTCGTTTTCGGCTATGATTTGCATTTCTGCTCCCCAATTCGGTGGAGGTATTATGAATATTAGTGTAGCTTCGCAATGCTTAACACTTCGCTGGACAGTTGAGCGCTGCAGCATTAAACAGAGCCCAACAAGTGGCAATGTTGCCGCAACACATTTGCCGACTATGCAATGGTAGCTGTGTCAATCGCTTGAAGTGATTTCATTGGAGCAGTTTAAGATTCATCGTAGAGAATTAATTAAACAATCAAAGAGCTTAAAGAGTTGTTGCCAAAATCATCATTTTCGACGACAACTCAGGCCCCAAATTCTATCATCTGTTAGTTGGAATACTTAGTGTATTTGGCATTCGCATAGGATTCCCGAAAAGGGCGCCTATGCTGAAATGAATTATTCATTCCCTATTCATAGATCGTCTAACATTTGTCTGCGGTGTCTGCTGGTGCCAACCTGCTTGGGTGTCTTGGCCCAACTCAATGAATGTTTTGCGGTCATAAATTATGCGAACTCCGAGCACCTTCCTTTTGTCTATCTCTCCTCATCTTCCCATCTGTGATTATTGGCATAGGACTGATCACATGACCAAATATAAAAACAAACTGAAACGCGTGCCAGTTTCTCAGTTGTCGAAAATAATTCGCGACAGTCATCCAAAGTGATCATGTTGAAAAGGATGCAGTGATAGTTGAGGCGAAATCAATAGAGGACTATTTTCAGGCAGCTTATAAACTACTAAATTAAGTAATTATAAATCCTAGACGATTGAGCACGTGTACCATATCTATTTAAATTCAAAGTGATCCTTGACTTTCCCACATTTCTTTAGACAATTTTAGGAGAGTAGAATCTTTGTTCTGAGGTTAAGGCTCTGTGTGTGATTAGACTCTGCCAAGTCTAGACTTTCAGTTAGCGTCAATAAATGCCCCTAAATGAATAATTCATTGCCACGCAGGCGCAAAAAATCGTTCGAGTTTGACACGTGAAGTGTAATTAAGTGGTAATGTTGCTGACAATTGTTGCCTACATTTCTGTTTAATTTATAGCTGCACTTTTTGACGCTTTCACCGATCATCCGTCAGCCGTCGTGCGTCATTAGCCCTGTAGCTCAGCGTGCAGTGTCCAGTGTCAGAGAGTGTGTGACAAATGATGCAAACCGTCGGCGAGATACATTTTTATGAGTGCTAACAAAAAACCAAACAACTGAACAAGACAACAACATAACTGAGCCGGCACCTCTGTTAACTCGCTCTGTTTGTACGGTGATAAAATGTGAAGTGCGACGAGTCGTAGTGAAACTAAGCAAAAAGCACAAACAATCCGCGCCGAGCTAAACAACAAAGACATCAGGTTACAACTCGCCCTAGTTCGAATTTATTACAAGCGCCAGCCAAACACATAAACTACACTCACACTATGGATTCTCGAGAGGATTTCGAGCGGATGCGCGAGTTGGAGCAGCAGAAGCAAGTCGAGTTGGAAATCGAGCTGCAGATAAATCGCACAATGAGGATGCATAGTTTTCCAAAACTCTCAGAGTACTATACACGTGAGTCACGTCAATAATACAAAAACTTTGTATAGCCTACTTTTGGGGTTGCATGAAATTCATATTCAGATGCGCTAAGCTGGGCTCGCATTTTTAATACAGCTCCTAAAAGTAGGCAACACTTAAATGTAACTCATTTAAATAGAAAGTTTTGAATTGCGAAACGTTATTTCATTGTGAAGTTATATTTTTTCTTCCGTAGACATGACTGCCTTCGTCTCGCTGGCCATTTTTATAGCCTCATTGTTGACCATACTCAACATTTCCATATATCTGACGACTGCCCTGCGATTGCGTCGTCACCTCGACAAGCCGCTCAGAATTCCTTCCATACTAATGGTCAGCATGTACCCGATTATATCGGTGGCCGCCCTGGTGACCATACTGGTGCCGTACTCCTGGTTTATATGCCACACTGTGATGCATGCCATGTTCATGGCCGGTGGCCCCGTCTTTCGCACGCTGCTCTTCCGCTACGTGGTCTCCGAGCAGAACTATTTGAAGGAAACATCCGCGGAGTCGGTGTCGCTGAACACGCCGCCCTGCTGCTGTTGTTGCAGCTTCTTGCCGACGGTGGTGCCGACGAAAGCGAAGCTCTGCATCTCGCGCTACATGGTGTGGCAGATGCCCTTCTGGCAGGGATCCATTATGCTGGTCATGAACATACTGTACTACCGCGATCGGCAGCTGTATCTCGATGTGATGTTCTTCTTCATACCGTTCATCGTGGCCTCCATTGTAATGGGCGCTTGGTCGCTGCAGATCACAGTGCGCATGATCACAAAGATACGCGGCGACTACCAGCTGCGGAAGAAGATGTTCTGTCTGCAGCTCGTTGTGATGCTCTGCAAGCTGCAATATCTGATACTCTACGACCAGCTCAATTCCGTGAAGATGGGCGGCGAGTATCCCATCAATCACACCATTTACAAGCAGAGTAAGTTCCTCTACACTTGCACTTGAGTTCATTTATTTGGAATTTCAATTTCGCTTTCACTTGCAGCCATCATCAATATTCTGATACTGGTTGAAATGGTGCTGGTCTCCATGATGGCGCAAAGTGCTTACCGCACTCCCATTCAAGTGCAAGTGGATCAATCGAATGTTCACTCGTAGACTGTGCACATCCCATTGATTAGCTGCAAACTCTTAGAGCAAAGTATTGTGATAATTTAATACAAAATAAATTAGCTAAAAACAAAGTGTGCATCGAGTATATATTTATGGCAGTTATTTTGTTTGATGAATGAGCTGCTTTATCCAACTAAATCTTAATGCGAATCTTAAATTCGAATTGTGTACGCATTTTATTAAATTAATGTTATTAAAGACAGCTGCTGTAGTTTATTTATGACACTCGTAGTTGCATTTCGGTTAGAAAACTTCATAACCAGCAGCGGACCGACATTTTCGAGTGTTGTAAATCAAATGAAACGGGACAAATCTCACTTGGCTTGTTGACCAAATGGCCGACCACAAATCATGTGTTGTCCTGTCCGGTACTCAGGCAGTGTGCTGCCTGCTCTGGTCAGTCCTCAGTTGGAAGTGAGCCCTAAGGGCTCCCAGGACACGCGTGTCGCGTTTAGCTCATAATTCTCAATGGACCCAAGGGGGGTGTGCTTTACATTTTTCAACAAAATTGTATGCGGCTTAGGCCAAGTGCCTAGGCGCCATAAAAATACAATAAATATTTTTTTTTTTCCTGCTAGATAGCCTTTTTCGGATAACTCAATTGCCGTCGCTTGGGCATAGGCTAACCTCCACAAGCAGACGAGACGGTCGAGCCGCTTGTCCTGGGACACGAGACTCGGGACTCGAGACTGGAGACCCGAGGCCAGGACGACGACCAAGCACAACAATTGCGTGTTGTTGCGGCAGTGCGTTGAAATTTATGATTTATTTGAAAAGAAAGTACATTGTGCGCTGCCAAAATAAATCACACTAAAGACGCTCGGTAGTCCAAAGTCCAAAGTCCAAAGGGAGGAGCCCGACACGAAGACGAAGAGCGCCAGCCAACGAAAATCAAATAAATAATATGAAACAGACCCAAAAGCTGCAGCAATGCTGAACCTTGGATACCCTCATAGATAAGCATGTTTATATATAAACTCGATCCTAAACAAATACTCAAATACTCACTGGACTCGTTTCGCAATAAATGTAATATTTTTGACAGGTGCCGGAAAGTATGCAATGGAATTTCCATTTGCATGAAACTAAGTGTTCGGTCCAACTATTATGCCTAGACATACATAGAGGGAGCCAGAGCGAAAGAAAGCGAACGAGGGCATTCTGTTTCTGAGTTTGTGGGTCTCGGGCAGGAATTGGGAACAACAGCAGTCAAGTGCCTTGGTCGGTCGCTCTTATCTTATCGTTCTTTTATGATGTACACAACGGCGCGGGGCGCAGCTATGAGCAACATTTTAGCCGCCGAGTGTATGCCAGCCATCCCTTCCTATTCTTTGGACTGCCTCATCCTTGACTGGCCTGATGCTGACGTTGGAGGGTTGGGCTGTCGGTTTTTATGAAGACGCTTGTTTACTTGGTTGCTGCCAAGGCAGGCGTCGGGCTGACAGCCGAGCTAGCAAGGGAAGGCACGACAAGGCACGGCAAGGCAAGTAAATCAGATTAAGTACCCGCTGCTCATTTTGATGAGTTGCGAGTGCCAACGGGAGCGATGTCGGCAACTTGCGGGCACGTATCCAGTTTAGAAGACGACGCCGCCGTGTAACCCTGTGTGGCTTTTTGATTTCAAATTGGATTTTCGCAATGGATATATGCCGCCTCCTACGCACATATGTGTGCAAAAAAAATTTAATTAAAAACGGCAATAGCGCTGAAATGTAAGCTTCCAACTGAAGTGCCGTGTGTTTTCGGTATTTCATTGAAAAATGCCATGAAAAAATGCAATTTGTACATCGCAACGAACTATCCACTATATCTCGAAACAAAAGAAAATCATTGGAGTGCACAACAAACAAAGTTACATTTGATATAGCGACTTGTTGTGAAGCAATATTGTTTCCTTTGAATGGTTGCCGCAGCAGTTCAATGTGCAATTTTAATTATGCGCCTAAAAGCACGCAACGCATTTAGACAACGCCATTTTAAGGCTCTGTGGCATTAATAAAATTTTGTAGCATACTTGTGTGCGCTGTAAAAAATGTTTAAAGCTTTTGCAAAATGTTTGCACGCAGAATGTTAGAAAAATGTTGACGCCCACTTGACGGCGACTCTGACGACGACGACGTCGACGACATTGAGAACGCCAACGAAGACGATGTCATAGCTGCTGTCCTTCCGCTGCTGCTGCTTCTGGTGCTGCCATTGTCTACGCTGCTTAGCCATGTCCGAACACGTTAGGCCATCAACTGACACAACAACAAGAGCAGGAGCAGGAGCAGCAGCGACAGCAACAGCAACAGCAACATCAACGAGCCCAACAAACGAATGGAGAGGCTGTCAGACACTGTCTTATGTCACTGTCCATTAGACGCCATTGGGGACGGGGCTTTAAGCTGTCCAATGAATTGTTTACGTTCGCAGCGTTAATACTCGAATACGGGAATTCTAACGTACTCGTATTCATTGAATTGCTATAGCGGACTGGGGCTAGGCCTAGACATTTAGCCAAGACGACGACTGGGATAAATTTCATGGCTGCTTGGGCGCGAAAACACTTAGAGAAATTAAATAATGCGCATACGCCATGTTGTGCGGCTGTTTAATTCTACTAATAGAAATTATAACACAATATTTGTCATTCACAGACAATTTAACAGATTCCAAGATGATACGCAACTTCACCAAGCATTTTATGATTATTGACTTGACTTGCGCTTTTTATGGTTGCTTCTTTTTGGTTTTTCTTGCTTCGCATCGCATTGCTTCACACTGCTTTTGTTTTCCCTTAGACTCTTCGCAGCATTATTTATGCTCGCCTTTGGTTTCAGTCTTATGTCCGCATTCGCTTCATTGCTGTTCAGCTGCTGCTGCTGCTGCTTGTGTTCTTTTTACTGGCAGCTGTTCGCTCATTTCGCTGGTGCTAAGTAAATAAGTTTTATGACTTTTTTCGCTTGTGCTGTTTGCTGCCAGCCTCGTAAAATTGCAAACGTCTGTGCCTTATGCTTGATTGATTTCATGAGCAACTTTCACCCGATTTTCCCTGGCTCTGATTCTTTTTTTTTTTTTTTTTTTGCCACTCTGCAGCGTTGACATGCGACACGCTTCATGCTTTCAATTTCAGTTGTTGGTTTATTCCATTGGTTTTATAAATTGTGAACTCATTGTTTAGTAGGAGTAAGCCAGCTTAAGCTACTCGACTGTTTGGGCTTTTGAGAACTGTATAACAAATTATTAGAATCGAATTAGGCGAGCAAATAATTGATGGTGTCTGCAATAATTGACTTAATTCTATGTAATTTTCGTATTCACTTCAATCTACGCAACGATAATCAGTTGTCAAACGCCATCTGAGAACCTATAGAATTTTTTATAATCATACACAATTTGTTACTAATTTCCTTCCGCCTTTTGTCTGTTGCTGTTGCTGATTGTTTGTTAAATGTTCATGATTTTGATTACTGTGTTTAGTAGCCTAGTCCTGGTGTATTCCTTACAGATATTCTAGAATGAATTAATAAAATATAAAATGTTTGCTTTGAATTAAATTTCGCACACAATTTATGACCTTTTTCCGGACAGACAACTGCAGGAAATTCGTCTCGTTACGTTTCTTGAGTTCAGAGTTGAGAGTTGAGAGGAAACGGCATTTTTGGCCGCATTTGCATTATTTTGTTTGTATTTTTTTTTTGCGCTTTTGTGCGTTTCTGTTATGAAATTAGGCAAACACGCTTTGTATAATTTAATTAAAAACTTTTCGGAGCGTTGACTTTTTTGGCCAAAAGTCAGAGCAGGCCACACGTTTGAGCCACTTGAGCCGCGTTGGCGCCTTAAATTAATTAATGCGCCGCTTCGAAAAGTAACCAAGCATAAGAAAATATTTGTGCATGTTCTGGCATAATTAAAAGGGGTTTTGCACACTCCAAAGCGGAGAGTGAACAAAAACTTACAAAACCAGTTAATTCAAGACTCTCTCTCTGTTAGAGTTCTAAATCAGATATTCTACCTAAGAGAGCAATTTATCTCAAGAGGCTTGCAAGTATTTTCTGCAATCTGATTGTCTTGTAAAATAGTTTAGCTTTATACTGGTTAGGGTATATGTGATTCGGTCAGCTCGCCTTGCAGTTCCTCTTTTACCTTTATGCTCGCAGCCTTGGGAATCATGCTGCTGGTTGGGGAATCTGGTTCGCCGCTCCGTCGGTCGGCCGGTCCGTCCCTGGGCTCGGCCTGATGCTGAGCACTCAGTTTAACAATGGCAAACAAGTAAAGCGCTGCCAAATCCGCTTAAAGAGCATTTGTATGTAACTGTAGCAGCAGCAAAACCAAAACTGACTGAGCAACGATGGCATCTGCTCCAGCTACAGCTCCGACTCTGTCGCCTGCTGCTTTTTGCTGTTGTTGTGCGTTTTTACACCTCGCCATTCCTGCTCCATTAGGGGATTTTGCATAAGTGACAAGCAGTCGGGACTGGGGCAGCAGTCACAGACTCATCCACAGCCACATCCTCATCCAAATCCACATCCACATACAGTACTCGTATGGGCTGCCGTCATCTTCGTTGTTATCCTCTGCCACATTCCCATCCACATCGATGGCATGTGTGGCTCGACTAAAGCTTCGGGCTAATGCAGCATACAGACAGGCATAAGGCGCTGGTAACACGAAACGCTTGTCAAACGCTCCCCAGTGTAGGTCGAGGCTACCAGACGACAGGCAGAAGAACACTGGAGTGGGCAGATGAATACGAGCATACAAAAATTGAAATGAAAAGAAAAGAAGAGACAAGAAGCAAGATCCAAGTCTGCTGCTGGCTTCTGCATTGAGACGCAGCCAAAGCAATGCCATTGCCTCAGCATAACTTGTTTAATTGAATGGGATCTCCCCAGCTCCCATGGCAGCGACCCTTGAGGGACATTGTTCGGCGTCTGTTTGATTGGATAAATGATTAAGTAGTTAGCAATTACAATGGCCCAGGCCAGCTTGATGAAAAGCTCGACAGCGCCAAAGCTGGCGGTAATAACTTTTCATACACTTCATGTTTGGGTTAAGTGAGCGTAAATCTCCGACGGGTAAAATACATAAGCCAGAAGATAAATAAAATGAAAACTCATTTCGTTTGCTGCCTCAACAATCGCTTATCAATTTAGCAAATATTTTTAATTAATTTTGCAACAGCGTTTCATTAGATTTAATAGAAAAGCACTTAAAAGCGTAAATTGACTCCACAATGCAGCGCAAATTGTTTAAAATGTATAAAATTATATACAATTTATGAAATCAGATTAGATCGTAATTGCTAAACATTATATTCGTGTATTAGTTCAGCTTAAATTGCCAACTATTCTGAGTACTTGTCTAGGTAATGTGTTTGCTTTAAATTGTTGGTGCTTTTAATTAACTTGAAAATCTTCCATCTCCCACTGGGATACCTTATACTCGCTCTTTTACCCGCTTAGCCGGCAGATGAGGCGTCGTTTACCCAACCGCCAACCACCCACTAGCCACCAGAGCAGCAAAGGAGTAACAAATCAGGTGAAGAGCCACATTGGCAATCAGTCAGCGGCGTTTGCAGGCAACACAGGCAAAAGCAACAAATAAGCCGCGTGGCATAAATAAATACAGTTTCGAACAGGTAGCCAGCCAGTCAGCTAGCCAGCCATCCAGCTTACAAAGGTAACTGATGCCTCTCAGTCCAGCAACGTGTTGCTTGGCTTCATGCCACCTCGCCCAGCGACGTCCCTCTATGTGTTGTGGGCGTAGCCAATCAATTTAATTTCACAAAAGCAATTTATTACAATATAGTGGGCTGGGGCGTGGCCAAAAGGCTGTTGACCGGACTAGCAAACAACTGGCAACGCACGGACAGCGCATGAAAAGCGCTTGTGGTGGACACCGTTGCGTATACTTGATACGCTCACAGTACTATATTCGTGTTAAAGCATTCGCACTTCAGTCATTGACTATTTATGACTGCTGAAAATGTGATATATTTCCCAACTGATGGATTTGCTAATTATACATAACGCAAACGACAATTAGATTGTCAGTTTATTCGATATTGTGAATAGATTTATCAATTGATATTGAAATATGTTAGACATAGAAAGATATAAAATAATTAGTTACACTTTTAAATTGTATTCTGGACATTCTCCATGCCTCTTTACATATCTTAACTAACAAAATAATTGAAACTTGTATTTAGTTTTTTGAAGTTTAGTTTTTATTCAATAACATTTTATAATATCCAAAAAATAAAAGAAAACAAATATCAGCTGTAATTAATAATCTTTCTAAGCAATCAATCTTTTTACAAATTTAACACTTCTACCTTCTGCATCGTTGATGCAGTTTAGCTCCGTGCTATTTGCTTGAAATAAATTATTGCCTAGACAACATATTATAAGTTCTTACATACGTATATTTTCTGCTGCGTACCTAAAGTTAAATATTAAAAATAAAAATAATTGTATTATATTATATTCAAAAAAAGTCATATGTAATAGCTGTAAACAGTGATTAAATATAGTTGCAAGTTTTTTCTGCAGAGCAGTTCATTCTATAAGATTGCATTTTTGTAGTGTAAAAGTTGCAGCCTTCTAGCATTTTTTGTTTGGTCTGTGCGTTGATGTTTAATTACATGATTGAGTGAGGAGCAACAACTTTGTGTTTACAGATATTATGCAGTAGAAAATCATTCGTGCACTTTAATGTGTGTACACTAATTTATGCAGTTGAATATTTAGTTCGTTTCAGAACACTATTGGCATTTGTTGTACGCCGAAAGTAATAAAACGTTTATTACGCATACGCCGAGTTGAACGAATCTGAGTTGGGTTACAGCTTTAATTGCTGACGAAACCTGAGCGTTGTCAACTTTGACATTTGCATGGCAATCTCGTGTCTCCAATTCGGTCACATCGTCGTTGCTGTCCAAACTATTCAGACATTTCAACTAGATTAGATTCAGTCGGTGTTTGAATTTTATGGGACCACAAAACTGTGGAGCTCGGTGGCGTTTTTGGGGAATGCCGACGACTGCGACAACAATTGCCACTTGAAGTATGCAACATGGCTACACAGTTTTTAAACCCGCAACCGAAATGGGAATGAGTGAGCGAGCAGCAATGCCATTAAAGCACTTGACGCCGTCAAGCGCGTGGAGAGAGAGATCAGCATCATTAACACTATTTTCCCTAGGTGGTGCTTCAGCACGATGACGACTGCAAAGGGGGGCGGGGTGCAGCACGGATAGACGGGCGCCACTGTTGGCAGTTGGCAGTTGGCAGAGCGAGTTGAGTTGAGTCAAGTTTAGTTTGCTTGCCACAATCATTACGCACACTTAAGACTTCGCCTGACAGTCACATACTGACAGCGCTGTCGCTGACACGGCGCCCAATGAGGAAGCGGGGGAATCGACGGGGGACGGCGCACTCGAAAAAAGGGACATTTCTGCGTGCGGCGCTTTGTTGGTCGTCATCTACACTTCAACGCACTTTTATACACTTACCAGAGATAGAGAGAGAGAGAGAGAGAGAGCGTGTCAAGTGGTTGCCTGTCCTGAATGCCAGTGAAGCCAAATAGAAATCCATTTAATTTTCAAATAGTGAAATGTTTGCACACACACACACACACACACACACACAGACACACACACCAATACAAACAGACGCACACGCTGACCCGTATTTATGCACATATAAAAGAATGTCCCAGGGCCTGTCCATTATTTCCTTTACTCTATCTCTGCTCGCGTGAGTTACACACATTTCCCCGAAATTAAATTCCACATTTTCCATTTGTTTATGCGTCCGTGTGCGCTGGCATCCTTAAAGCCAACGCACACAATTCATTGGCCGAGCATTTTGCGCTTTGTCCCCAGCTGATGGATCGTTTTTTTTTTTTTGCTATAATTGCGAGCAGCGTATGCAAATGTTTTTCATGCGCTCTACTAAAAGCTTCGTTGTAATTGCTGCCTATTAAATTATTTACACTTAATCAGAACAAGTTATAGTGGAATTTATGTTTCTTTGTCCAGCATAAGCAATTTAAACAATGCTGATCAAATCGATTGTGTTCGAAGTGAGTTCCGCAAACCTATCAGAAGAAAGTGCCACTCCACTCAGTGTATGCGAGTGAGAGACCACAACTGTTGGGCTCATTAGCCATGCGCCCTTATGCGCTGTTAATTCAAATGCCAAACAGTCAGTTCGCACAGAGTGGGATGTCACGCACACGGAATTGCCTTTAAATTGCATTTTAGTCGCCGTCAATTTGCAGACTCATTTTTGGCCCATACATTTGAGGTCGCAAATGAGCTGCGACCCTCGCACACTACACACACTCAATGAGTGCTGGGCAGTATTGTTGCATTGGTGTGCTTATTTTGCATAATAGACTGTAATTGGGAGCCAAAAGTATGGAGCAGTCTGTTGCGGCCGCATAATTGGCATTCTTGATGCACCCCAGCACGTATACGTAACAATTTGAGGTTTTAAACAGCGCTAATTGCGCCAGCAGATCAAGTAACAAGGCCGAGCAAGTCACGTAGGGCGCGCAGAGGGAATAGGAGCAGACGATGACCGCTTAACTCAATAGCACTTGTTAGCCAAACACTTGAAATTGGAGAAACCTGTTCAAAGTGTCTCGAAATTTGGAGCTTACTTTAAAGCACTGAAGAGTTGGCAAATTCATAATTCAAGTTTCATTGTCAGCAGACTTGCAAACTTTAATTCATGTTCAGTTTATATTAGAGAAATTATTTAATTATTTCGCAAGAAGTTTATAAATGCAACCTCAATTTGAGTTTTGCTAACACTACAACATAATATGCTTCTAAAAACTCAACAAATAAACGAAAGTGAACATAGTTGGCAATAAGTTGGTAAACATTTAACTTAGTTAAAATTCAATCTTGAGAGCTGCCAGATTCACAAAAGCTGTTTATTATCAAAGTTTTGTCTTTGCGAACGAAAGTTGCCAACAATTAGAAGAAAACTTTGATTTAATGACAATTCCAAAAATGGCAAATTTATAGAGTAAAAACTATTTTCTAAGCAAATAATACACAACGTGACAGCTGCACGACTCTTTCTCACTTCCAAATCATTTTGGTCTAAGACGCCATCAAAAAGTAGCTGTATTGGGTATTAACACAGCACGCGCGCTGCCGGAGCGATCTCTGATCTGTTGGGCTGCGGCATATCCAGGTTAAAGTGTTTATAGTTCATTTTCGAAAGCTCCTTCAGTTTGCTTACTGCCCCGTTGGAAGCGCCGAGTAAAACACAAACACAAACAGACGACAAATGAAATGTTTGCCATACAATGGCTATGGCTATGGCTATGGCAAATACGAGTGCACACACTTAAACATGAAGTCGGGCTGCCGCCCCCCTCCTACCTCTGCCCGTCCCCCTGGCGAGCCAGGCGGCGTCCATAATCTTTGGGGGCAAAGGTCAGCGCTTTTGGGTGTTTTGCTAGCCGTGTTGCTGGCTTTCGGTTTAGGTTTAGGTTTTACGAGTTCGGCGGCGTCGCCGTGGGGTGCCAATGATGGCCAGCGGCTTCTGTGGCAACAAAGCGAGGGGCGCGTAGTTGGAGACGTGAGCTGAACGCTTTGAGCCTGTTTGTGTGTGTGTGTGTGTGTGTGTGTGGGCGAGTGTGTGCTCGCTGGGGCAAACACGTAAAGCATACGTGTCGGTCTGATTGCACATAAATTCTCGTATGTATTTTTGTTGTCGTTGTCGTTGTCGTTGTTGTTATTACTGCTAGCGGAGCGAGCAAAGCAAAGGTATTTTCGGGTTCCACTTGGAATGCAGGGAAGTTCAGGGGCTGCTCGACGGAGGGGTGGGGGACGGGGACAGGCGTTAATACGACGCATTTTGTGTACAACTTTTCACTTTCAGATTTTGGCTTTCAGTTTTTATTTGCTTTTCAGCTCTTGGCATTCGCATTTGGCAGCTGTTTCGCTTTCTGCTTCTGTTTTTGTTGCCCGCTTCAGTCCCATTCGCTCGTCGCTTGCTATTTATTTATTTATTTGTTTGTTTATTTGTAGTTGTTAGCATTTATTTGTTAAACTGTTTGGATATTCATTCGGAATTTGCGAAAATATAAAAGGCATCGGCCACCGCACGTCGATTGCTTTGCATACAAATCACTTGGCGCTTTTAACTCGCCACGAACACAGAGAGAGAGAGAGAGAGAGAGAGAGAGAGAGAGAGTGGAGCGAGAGCGACAACTTGCCGGTCCCACAAAAGTATGTTATAAAACCCTTAAGAAGGTTCCCTTGAAATCCTTTTGATTTTTACTGCAGCCCGCTTGCCGTTTCTCAGGAAATCCATTTACTTTGCGACTCTCAACTATAAAGGGAACTAGAATTGATTAAGTCGCAAGATATTAGTGAGAGCATCGTTTGCTTCACTTGTAGTTCAATTTGCAATCAAAGACTAAAAAGATTGTCTTTGTCAACTTTGTTATTTTGCAACAGTATGTAAAGTATTTTAACTAGTTGCCCAATCATTCTTGGCTTTAATTTTTAAGCTATTTGCTAAGCTCTACTAGTTGATTGTTCATTTAGTTGCCGCATTAACTACTCGTATCACGTGCATTATTAAGGCGCCGTAAATTGTGCAGTTTTTCTTGCCTGTGGCTCAGCTCGGGAACTCATCAAGTATTCATATTTGGGGCTATGCAGTCATTTGCGGCACGCTGTAAATCAAGGGGTATAGAAAAAGGTAAGCGACACCTTGATTTATAGCGCACAATATTTAATTACGTGGCAACGAGGCCTTAATGTGTCGCATATATCAAGTGCACACCGTACCGCCAGCTCCATTGCAATTAATTTATGCCAAACGGCATGCAAAGTAATTGTACCAAATTGACATGACCGCAAATAGCAGAGAACCAGAGAGCGAGACAGGAAGATAGAGAGAGGGGAAGACTGGGTCAGGTGGCAGGCATTATGCATGACTCGGCTTCGCTCCTGGTCACATGCTAAGCAGCCTGGCAATGCATCAATATTGCAAAGCAGCACGTAGGTATTAGGAGGCGGTTGCATCAACATCAACAGCAGCAACAGCAGCAGCAGCAGCATCTGCATCAGCATTAGGTTGCACAGAGTGTAGCACGTGACCCAGGCATGTGTCCATGTGTGTGTGTGTGTGTGATCGATGCCAAGTAAGCGCAAGTACACGAGGCAGGCACTCAGCCAGAGGCATGCCCCACACTCACACATCAATGTCTGCTTAGCTGAGCAGCCACTGTCAAACTTGAATTACAAATGAGCCGAAGTCGAGGACCAGCATGGCAGCAATCCACTCGCTCGCACTCTCTGCTCGCAGCTGACAGTTTTTCGCAATTGGAAGCTTCGAGGGTCTATCATTGTTTGGCTGCCAGCAGCCTGCAAACTTAAACTTGCCACACACGAGTGCAACCGCAGCAGCGGCAACAACTTCACTTGTGAAGTGGCTTTCATGCAGCTTTGTGACAACTTTAGCTCTGTTTCTGCATTTTTTTTGCTGCCTCTGCACGCAGTTCGATTGCATTTGTGGCATGTGGCAGGTAGCAGTAAATATGCATAATTAATTTTTTAAATGCTTATATCAACGCTGCACAGCACGCCTTTGTAATGTGCTCCTTTTGTTGCTCGAGTCATGCGAGCAAGCCAATCAATAAGCAACCCAAACGAGTGATTCTGCAAATGCAAATTATTTGCCATTTCACAACATTTGTTGATGCCACCCAAAATCGAATTGTGTGCAGCATTTGCATGACAAAAGCTTCTGGCGTTTTTTTTTTAGAAGAGTTTTTGTGGCGAATTGCGCGCGAAATCGATTTCAAGCACCTGCCCGTTGGGGCTGCCCATAAATATCGAGAGAGCTGACAACAAAAGCTGGTCGCAGATGCCACGCCTTCCTCGCTTCACCGTTTTTTGCCGCCGATTGTCAGCCATTTCCGCCATGCAGAATATGTTTTCAATAAACCAAAAGCACTGAAATTTGCATATTTATTTGAGTTGTTCTCAGTTGTGTGCGCTGATGCCGCTGCTGCTGCTGGTCGTTGCGTAACTTAAGACGGAAAAACCAAATTAAAAAGTAATTTAAAACCTTTAAACGCACAACGCAAGACGCCAGCAAATTATGCAAACATTTTGGTTGGCCCTCGCAGCCAAAAGGACAGCGTCACAGCCGCCGTGTTCCCCTTCGATGCTGTGTGCATAAAGCAAGTTAGTCAAGGTCGTATGCGCCATGAATATCACCTCCCTCTATGCTCCCCTTCGCCAACTGCCCACAGGGTAATTTTATGAGAATTTAACAAAATTTGTTTTTTTTCTGTTTTCCGTTTTTTTCGCTTTCGTTTTTGTTTTTCCCTGCGCTGAGTTCCTGGGGCGGTGGCTACAAATGACACTAATAATTTCCATTTAAATGAAGCCATGAATAAAAAGCAAATGCAAGTGTATGCGTCCTTCTCACTGGTGGTCTACGAGTGCTCCACAGTCAGCCAAGGCGTTCAGCCAAATGACTTTTATATTGGGGTCGCGACAGACAGCGAGCTGGGCCAATTTCTGTAGGCCAATGAGAAAAGCGTTAGAAAGTACTTGTACTCGACTTGAGGTAAAAATAAAGGCTCGTTCCAACTGCCAAGCACAATTCGAAATCGCTGAAAATGTCCAAGGACAAAGGCGTTGCTTAATTAATTGCCAGATGTGCAGGTAGTAGGTGTTGACTAAAATTACAACAAGTTGGCAAATACGGAAATTAAGTGAATTTTTCACATTCAACACATTTAATCGATTAACATTGAAATTACGAACACAACGCTTCGAAAGATAATTGATTTAGAATGTGTCGTTGCACACATATTAAACGAACGCAATTAATTTTGTTAACACTGAAATTGGAAGGGCGAAATTGCATGTGGAGGGAGTAGTGTGTAGCTCGATATTAAGTATACGCACCATCAGCGATTAAAAATTGAACGGGCTGCCTGGCGGGTTGCCCATATGCGGCTCAAACTTGAACTCGGTCAAATTGATGCTCTCTGTATCCTCATCGTCTGCGAAGTACTCCTCAATTATCTGAAACGCTAACATATATATCTCGCCGTTCTCGTGGTTTTGCAGTTGCTCAATCTTCTCGAGGCCGCCGCACTCTTCAATCATTATGGCCACTTCCAACTCATTTGGCGCAGACATGTCTAACATGTTCTTGAGTGCTTCGAGCACAGTGCGCACAAGTGCCGAATCGTGGCTGGGCAGCAAGTTGCAGAGTGGCGGAATCACGCGATCGTTGATGATATCGATCACCTGCTGCGCTGTGCCGCGATTGCAGGCATTGGCGATTGTCCAGGCGGCCTCCCGCTGCGTCTGAAAGTCACCGTTCCACATGCTCTCAATGATTAGCGACATTAGGCCAGAGTCGAGCACCTCCTGCACCTGGGACTCGGTGCCAGCCGTAATGTTGGAGAGGAACCACAGCGACTCCCTGCGCAACTGCATGTTGGGATGCAGCAGCAGTGCCGGGAAGTAGGTGAGTGCATTGCAGTCGAGCACGCACTGCGTCTGCTCGTCGTTGCCGTTCACGATGTTGCCCACAGCATTCACGCAGGCCAGCAGAACTGCCAAGCTGTGGCTCTCGAGCAGACTGACGACCTTGGGCACGACGCCACTGTCGAGCACAACCTGAATGCGATCGTTGCCGCACATGCACATGGCATTGATGCACGAAACGGTGTCGGCCACGACATTGGTATTGGTGTGCTCCAGCATCACTTTGATGCCCGGCATCAGGTCCAGCACGGCCTGGTCGGCCATTAGGGGCTCGGCCTTCCTCGCCATATTCCCAATCACCCAGGCGATATTGCTGAGGAACTTGTGCGAAATATTCGTGCTCGTCATGAGTGCCAGAAACGGCTTGATGACGCCATGGTCCAGCACATAGTCTCGCTGCTGGGGCCCATCCCCAACTACGTTGCCCAGTGCCCAGACAGCTTGCTCGGCAACACTGTGGTCCGCCGAACTGAGCAGATTAACCAAAAGCGGCACAGCCCCAGCAGCAGTCACTCTCTCCGTTTCCTCCGAGGTGCCCGAAGCAATGTTCGTCAAAGCCCAGGTGGCCTCCAACTGCAGATTTGGGGGATATTTGGGATCGAGGCATGCAACTAGACTTTCCACCATTCCGCTCCTAATTAGAGTTTTAATCGGCGGCTTGTCGAGGGTAACCAGTTCACGTGCCATCTTCACGGCGGCCAACTGCTCCCTCGGATTGGAGGCGTCGGCGGCGGCCAAGGCCAGTTGATGGGCATTCAATGAGTTGGGCAACGGCTCATCGTTTTCAGCGAGCTGTTGCTGCACAATGCGTCGCTTCATAAGCGAAGCTTCTCGCTTGTTTTTACGCAGCTCGATGGTCGTCTCGCCGCGACGACGCCGCATATCATCCAGATCCTTTCCTCTGTTCTTAAAAATTGGCAATCGATTCATTTTGCAACTATGAAAATCACTCAAATCTATTCACACACGAATTACGAAGACCTGCTTGTCGATAATTTCAGATTAATTTGTATCAGAAAATGCCTATACTACGCTGCAACTTTGACTTGCTCTACAATATGATAAATAATGTGAAACAACAGGTGACATTTTGCTGGGATTAGATTTTCTCGGCCATGCTGATTTTGTTTCCGTTTGATCCCTACACAGCTTGTGAGTAACTGCTGTTCATGACTGCTGCAATTATGTGTGCAAGTAAATACGGCGAACTTATTGTGCTTGATGTACGAGCGACACTCGAAGCGAACTTTGTAGTTAGACTTCTATTCTGGCATGTCGTCAAAATGTGTTAAATGGAAACTTTCTAACCAAAATCACGAACATAAATCAGTTAACTTGTAAACAACCCACACGCACACACACACACAACACGACCTACAGCTGACAGCCACCTTGGCCTTAGTGGCTGCTGTCTTCTCTGTCCTGTGTGCCGTTGCCGTGTCTTGTGCTCTGTCTGTTATCGCACAAACTTTGCACATGTCTTCAGCACCTCATTTGCAAAATTGAAAGTCAAAACTTGTCCAAAGTTGTTGTCTGGTTTCTCTCTACGGCATATATGCTGTATATATATATATGTAGGTTACCTGTGCTTTCAGTCTTGCTTCAGCCGGAATGAGTCTGTGCTCTCGCCTCCTGTTGGCTGTAAAGTAAATTGACATTTAGTTGTCAATGCTCCCCCCCGTCTCGCTCTCTCCCTTTTCCTGCAGTGTCTTTGGCAATCTCAGGTTCAGCTGCAAATGTCATAACGTGTTAATAGTTAGTCAACGTTCCCGACTCGCTGAAAATGTACTTGCATATTTAAATTTTCATTTAAGCTGCCTCGCAAAACCCATCAGCCAAACGATTTCCTAGAAGGCGCTGGCTTGGCAGTTTGACACCTCGCCAGGTTGACACATTGAAGGGCATCGGCAATGCTTTCATGCTCCTCTTCCACGCCATGTGATGAATTTGCCGCACATGTCACAGTCCCCAGGCGGTTTCTTGCTCGACGACACGACCTCGTTGCTCGTTGCTAGCTGCTGTGATTGCATCTAAAACTCGCAGCTCACGCGTTCCTGGCGTGTCCGCTAGACTTTTCCATACTCTTTTCTTTGAAAGCTACAAATAATTTAGGACATTGCATCTATTTGCAGTTGCGCATTTAAGGGAAAACTTTAAAACTATCTCAATAGTGTACTTTCCAATTGAAATTGATTTTGAATTTTAATTCAATTTAAAAAAAAATGCCAATTTGAAATCATATCATCAATTTCAAAACCATTCTCCACTATATAACTAATATTCTTGTTTGTAATTTGCAAAATATTAAATAAATTCGGTCAATTTACTTGATGTCGATAAACAAACAACCATTAGATAATATTATCTCGTAATAAGAACAAATTTTAATTGTGTTATTCACTATGTTACAATTATGCCATAATGTCCAACGTTTGTCAGTGTAATCTGAAACTTCATGTTCAGCTGGTAATTAAAAATGCCTAAATGATTTGTGTATTTAAATATTATGGCAGCGCAGTATGGGAAATGTACATTTAAATATGTACATCGAATTCTAACACGAGCTGCTGGTTATGCAACAGCAGTAATCCAACTATGCTGATTATACGTGTTCGACACTGACGGAAGACATGAATAAACATAATAAACTGTGGCCCAGCACTCATTAGCTCACATTGTTGTGCGCTTTAAGACACCATATTACGACGACGAGCCCGTATTTTGTGCACTTGTGCAGAGTGAGTTTTGGCTCTGGCTAAACTGGCTAGAAGTAAATGCAATTAAGGCCAATCCAATTTGTATTTTTTCATCAACTTATCGTCCAGCTATCTGCCTCGTTCGCTACCCTCGCCTTGCGTTCGCTTTCTGGTTTTATCTCAGTGCTCTCATATTTTTTTGATGCCCTTTTTCTAATTCCATTACGAAAACTGCAAGCTTGTTAATATTACCTGCTGTTCGCTCAGCGCTTTGCCACCTACTGCCTTCCTTGCCCTCCCCCCATCAGCACGCTTTCACCCCTTAAGAGCCTCTGCTTCACACGTTGCTGTTGTTTCGCAGCGGTTTCGAGAGTTTGGCCAACAACTTTGGTCCTAATAACCCGAACAGCTCATATATAGAAAACGCCTTAATGTGTTTTTGTTTAACATAAGTAGCTGCCTCCTTCGTTGTCTTGCTCGTCCCGCGCTGCACGAACTACATCAAAGTACATGCGGCGCACTTAACATAATGGCATAGCCAAAATCGAGCAGCATTTGCACACGAATTGGTCGAAAAGCGTTCTCTCTTCGTGAAGAGAGCGTGCCGAACGAAGAGAGCAGAAGGTGAGCTTAAGAGCGAAAGCTTTCGCAACGTGCAACAGGCCGTCGCGACTCGTCCTTTGGTAGTCCTTGTGCTGCGTCCCTTGTTTGACGCTTTTGGCTTGGTTTTGACAAACGTGTTTTGATTTCGCGAGTCGCGACAGAAACTTCGCCTAATGCTGAAATAGTGCGAGGAAAGTGTGAAACAAAGAAACTGAAATTTACTTTAATGCGACAACAATTCAGGGCGAAAATTTACGATAATTGCGACAATTACACTTTGCAAATGATGGTGCAAACAAGTCGAGGGAGCCCGAACCCGAAATCGACTTAGAGTCTCTGGTCCTCGCAGTCCTCGCTGACAAATAGTTTGTCCCCTGCCATCCTCCATCCGACCATTCCCCTCTCGAGGGCTATAAAAGCAAATTGAAGCCATTGACTTGAGCAAATCTTGGGTGTCGTTGCATTAGCTTAGCTTTGGCTTTAGCTTCCCGTGTCTGCTGTTGTTTTTGTGTCTTTGAAGGTTCTGCTGCTTTTATAAATTTCAATTTGTTAAATGTTTAGCATACAGCGGGGCGTTGACGCGGGGCTTGGCAACGCAATCAGCAACATTAGTTTATCTGGAATCATTACTGGGATGCTGGATACCACTTGAAACTTATTTGCCCTCGAGTTGAATTATTAATTGAATGCCTTCATCAACCAAAATGAGCAATACCAATGGGTTCGTCCTTAAAACTACTTTCTTCCACAGGCGAATTGTCGGCGAATTGAAAAGCGAGAGTTTGTCAAGCGTATTCCACGATAATTTCCATGATACGCACACCAAAACAGCATTCTCATTATATTCTTGGAAAATTCAATTAGCGCACATTTTCGCACACATTCAGACACACAGACACATAGCGCACACTTACTACACGCTGATAACGTGCAATTAATGTGTGTGTCATTTTTATTGCTCATACGACGTGTTGCGCACACAAATATCTCGCCAGCTGAATTCATACCTAATTCAATTTGCCGAATTGACTTTTTGCTAATTATTGAGCTTGGCGAATGCTCATCATCATCTCAGCATCGTAGCAATGTAATTTGCATATCATTGGTCGTACATCAATTTGAATTCAAGCACAATCAACATGATTCACAATTTTGCTGAATTGCTGCTTGTTTGTTTTTGCCCCAAAACAACGGAAGCAACCAAAATTTCGATTTTATTTAATTAGAGCAAATTGAAACCAATTTCGCAATTTTTGCAAATGCCGCAATATTTTAATCGCTGTTGAGGTTTTTTTTTTGGGAATTTTGTGTGGTATTATTTGTGTTTTATTTTGTTGCGGTTGCGGACTGCAAATTGTCAAGCCGCATTAGCAATTTATCAGGCATTTCGACCAGTGCATTTTTAATGACAGTCTTAGTCGCACTGCTATGGATACACCACCAATAGCGTACAATAGCTTTAAAGGATTTGCTATTATACGAGTTTGTAGTCAACGGTAGCAATAGTTGCAGCTGCCCAAGGATAAACGTAAACCAATTTAAAGAAGCCTTATGCAAACAGTTTTACAATGGATTATATATGTAGTGTGTGTGTGTGTGTGGACAGCACCAGTGAGTTGCATTTGCAATAAAGGTTCTGGGTAAAACTGGCAGAAATAAAAAAAAATCAGAAATATTGTTTCAATCATTGAAGTTGTCTACTTTTTCGTATATTGTTTCAAAATATTTTAAGCATTTCATTAAATAGTTTGGAGAACATGTTATTTAAGTTTGTCAATGTTATCTTACATTTAATCTCTCTTGGATTACATTATTTTAAAATCTACTGGAGAGCAGAGTAATCCGTTGTCATGGTAAGCAACGTTTTGATTTATACGTGAGCTTAGATTTAGCCACAGACTGGCAGCAAGCATTGTTCAATGTACTGTGAGAGAAAATGTTAAAAATGCCATTTGTTTGTCAGGCACAATGAGTACAAGAGCACGCAGCCGAGCTCAAACGTTGCCACATGCAATGCAAATGGGGTATGGACAATACACACACACAGTGGAAGATGTCTGCAGTTTTCATTGTACAACTAAATACAAGTACAGTCCGCTTTCTGCATTATAGCAGCCATCAAATTGCTCCGGCCATCTCTGGCGCAAATAAATGGCAGCACAATTTGCACTGCTGCTAAGCCAAGTGGCTTCTTCTTTTCTGCTCTCTGCCCCGGTTTCGCTTTTCATCTGTCACAATTGGCCGGCATTGTTCACAGGATTTGCTGACCACGTAGCAGCAGCAGAAGCAGCAGCTGAGAAGAATACCGGGTAAAAAACTTAGCTCTGTCTAAATACGTATGCACTGCGGGTGCAAAATGTTCTTAAAGCGTCGCCAACAAATTGGAAACGAATCCAAATATTGATTAAACTAAAACTGCGTTGATAGAGTCTATCTAAAACTAACTAGGACAGTTTAGTTGCTTTGAAAGTTTGTCTCTCAAGTCGCCAGTTCAATTGACAAAAGTAATGAATTATTTTCGTAGAACTTTCAGTTCAATTGACATTCTCCGAGTACATTTTTATTGGTGGTGAAAGGCAGAAAAGCATTGCATACTCCTGGGGTGCCTAGAGACTGCAGCACTTAAGTTGTTGCAACAAAGTTGTTCGTCTGCCTACGGCGCTGATTCTCTCTCTCTCCCGTTCACTTTGTGCTGCGATTGCTATTTCAATTTAGAAGATTTATCCCTTGAGAGTTGCGGGTGGACCCAGATCTTGAGTTGATGAATTTAAAGCTTAAAGCTGTTGTCAACTGCCAATTGCTTGTATGTGACACAGAGAAATGCTGAAAATTTCTGTGTTCAGCAGTGACATTTGCATAAAATTAGCATTAAATTACGAGCAATATTGTTGTTGTCGCTTTATGGTTTGCTTCTCGTTATATTTCTTTTTTAATTTTCTCCACAACAGCAACTACAAAATTAGAATTTAATACAGAGCAGACAGCGAGAGATTTAGTTACGTGTATTAATAGCTAAGCTATGCTGAGGCCTTGGATGTGCCTTGAAGTACGATGTCCTGTGTGATGAGAATAATAAATGTGAGCCTTAATGAAATTATGTCTAGGCAACGACAACGACAACGACAACGGCAACGGCAACGGCGGCTACAGCGACGGCACGAGCACATCGACTGTCACAGCACACATTCAAATCACGCATACGCCGCGTATGCATATCAATACGAGTCTATTTTGCTGTGTCGTCTATATATATTCTTTTTTTTTTGTATATTTTTTTGGGATAACAGACAGCTGTCATCGGTGCTCGTCTCTCTGGTTTGTGTGTCAATCAATTGGAGCTGTCATATCATTGCAGTGCAGCATCAATTAAAATACTCATCTGCCTGCAACACACAAAAAGAATATATGAGAATTATGAAAAATTGATTTGCAAATTAAAAAACGCCTGGAGCTGTTGCCAGGCTTAAGCGCGCCCACACTCGGCACACGTAACGAAAACTTAATTTCCCCTTCGATAAATCTTTGCCTTTGCCCAACAACAACGAAAGCGGGAGTGTGGGTTGTTTGGCTTTTGTAAATTTTGACGAGTCCGCTTGCAGCACATGCAGCATCTCTGGCATTGTTTGGCGTTGCCGCGATTTCAGGTGCCACCATCGGTGCCACTGCCACGACAGATTCAAGTGATTTCCGTTCGCAAAAGCCGTGGCAGGCGTTGCTTTCTCACATACCAATGAGCTGGGCTTTCGGCTTTCCGCTTGCCGCTTGCCGCACTAACTGGGCCATGTTTTCACTGGTGTCTGCGAGCACACGCAATGCGCATTTTAAGTATAATTTAAGCACATTTTCAATGTGGCCGACACATGTGCTCTCTCTCTCTCTCTCTCTCTCTCTCTCTCTCTCTGTCTGGCCCTCCCGCTAAATGCCGTCAAGAGAGCGGAAAATGCGACATTTGGCATGATAAACTGAAATGTTGCACATGAATGTCGCATGTGCGATGCTTATGGCGAACATTGAACGCTTTTATCAATTAATTGCTTTTTAATTACACTTTTCATTGACTCCAAATTAATTGCAATATCATGGAGACATTCTCATTAAACGAGGCGTCAATTCATAAATCAAATAATGAATATGTATTTTAATGTATCACTTACATACAGTTTGCAAGCAGTTAAGTTGGAAGCTTCGCTCGAGCTTCGAGGTCGAGTTAATTGGCTTTTAACTCACTGCAGTAAGAAAAGCCAAAGAGTCCATTTTTATTTGTGCTTGTTGCTGAATTGCAAGTGAGTTTCTGCTTTCTGCTTTGTAGTTCATTTTCCACCTGACAGCTGCACACTTGAAACCAATTAAAATTTTATAGCATCGAGAATTGGCAACTCTTTTAAGCCACTGCCGTGTAAAATTTTAATTGAGCTGACTGCCTTGATTAATTGACAAATATAAAGCATTCGCCCGCCCTCCTTCTAACCTCTTTTAATGATAGCCACAGGTGCGATGTTTGCCAGGCGAATTAAATAACAGTTTCCCCTCTTTCTCTCCCACCTTTCTCGACGCTGGCTACAGTCGCTTAATGGCCAGTTTTCAAATTAGCAGCTCATTGAGAGAGCAGCAGTCGGCAGTTGGCAGGCAGCTGGTTTGGAAAACACATTCAGGTTCTGCCTGAGTAATGCCCATAAATAAGCCAAAGGGTCGCATAAATTTGTCGGCGCTAACCCTTTTTTGGCTTCAAATGTGGGCTTAACGCATTTTTGCTTCGATTACGTCTGTTGCTACAAATAGCTGGCGCGACGCCGAGAAATGTGTTCTTGAAATGTCTTTTGAAACGCAACTTCGATTCAGTTGCTTCGATTCGCAATTCTGCCGCTTTGCTTGAAAATGCGAACAAAGAGCGTTCTGGTAGCTCGATTCGATTCGATTCGAATGCTGTGCAAACTTTGAGCTGGCTACGGATTCAATGAATTTATTCATTAGTTCACTTTGATATGCACTTCAACACGCCCCCGTTGCTCCGCGCCGAGTTACACACCACACTAAACAAACAAAGTTAAATGCTGTTTGCCGCAAGGCAATTCTTCACACTGGTGCCAATGCAATTATCATTAATGCAAATTAATTAGCATGCATTAATGTTCTTCTGCAACAGAATTTCACAAGCTATTTAAATGTTTAACTGTCGAAAATAATTCACTTAGATTAAATTGTGTACAGGTAAGAGTAACTAATTTAAATAAATATATTTAAAATTGATCTTAAAATAGTTTTTAAATATTTCTTGCTCAATGTATTATACTTGTTTCATATCATTCGTTATTCACAATCGTTCAACCAATGTGCAACTGGCAGAAATAGAATTGATGTCTGTGTGAGCGTGTGAGTGTGTGTATGTGTGTTTTAGACAGAGACAGAGACAGAGAGAGCATGCTCCAGCTGCGTCCTGCAAGCTGCATTCACACACAAACCCATACACACACACACACACTGCCGCTTGGACTTCAGATGAGTTACACACATGAGTTGCCAACTTAAAGGCTTAGAGGTGTGCGAACCTCGTTCTCTATCCCCGCCTTCGCCGCCCCGCTCAGCTTAACTCAAGTTGTGGCCCTGCCCAACTAATGCGATTTATTTTTATGGCCAATTTGCCTGATTAGGTTTCGATTTTCATGCGCTCGTTGCACTCGCTTGCCGCAGCTCTGAAGTCCAGTTTATTAAAGTTGCACGCTGCGGCAACAACAAAGTTGCTGATGAAAAACGGCAGCTGCGAAAACGTCTAAAACTTTGCGCTCACTCAACTTGGCCCGGCTCTTGATTATGCGGCAAATGGAAAGTTAATTAATATTTGCCTAGTTCGAAAAAACAAATAAACAACAGCTGCCATGACTGGAATTGAATTCAAGTCCTGTCACCGCCATTGCCACTGTCACACACTCAATTCAATGGTCGCCAGTTTGCTGTAAGCACATTTATTCTCTCGGCATTGTTGCGCCGCCAAAGAGCTCGACTGCAACCGCAATGTGAAAGAGCTGGCGAATGGCCAACAGGCAAACAGACAATAAATGTCGCCATGTAACTGGCTACAAAATGCACTGCCAGCGGTTGATAAGAGCGTTATCATCTAGCAACAAAGCACTTATGGCTGCTGTATGAATATCCTGTTTTCTATCATTAAAAAAACATTTAGTCTACTTACTGAACTGTAAGGATTGAGGAGAAATACTGTGTATTTTATATAGATTGTAAATATATTTTGGAGTTAACTTGTTGATATCTTAAACAAATTAATTTTAATACTTGCTGATCAGTAAACACTTCTTAATTACAACAATTGATTAATCAACTAAATAATTAGTTCTTCACAAATTGATAGGATTGGGAATCTGCCAATATCGCTTGTACTTCGATATATGTTAGTCTTATCCTTGGTTTGTGAGCTGCTTACGTCTAGTTTTATGCGACAAAGTTGTGCTCAATGAGATGTAATCCAGGCTGGATCATAAATAGCTGTATTTTCTATAAACTTTAAAGTTGGGAGTGTAGTAATAGCCCGACGGTTACTCTCTGGGATGCGCAATGCTATGTGGGGGGGAGTGTAGCAGTGTGGGAGAGGAAATACCGCATGGCATTATGACATTTATGTGCCATAAAAATATGCTGCTCGCTTTTGTGGTCCATCGTGCGTGTGTCTCCGTTGTCTCCGCTTGCCTCCGCGAGGCACCAACTAAAAAAGTGTCACACAGCAATGTCACACAACTACATATACATCGGCAGCATGCAAGTGTATTTGTCTGCGTGTAAAACATTCTATGGCAGATAAAAAAAGGAAGAAATATTCCGCTCCGTCACCCCAGAGCAACAGAGGCGCCCAGACCCTGAAGCTGCCCCAAAAATAGGTGTATGACCGAACAGAGAACCCTTCAGTGAGCGTAGCGTAGCGTCAGGAAATGTTGTCAGCGCTTTTTTATTTGCACTCTTCGTTTTTTATGATTATTTTTTTATTTCTATGCATAAAGCGCGGCGAACGCTGCAATGCTTTTCATATTACGCATACGCCTGGGGCCACATTACTGAAAAAGCTCAGCTGCGATGGGCAAAGCGTGGAGCGATGCCATGTGCATGTGCTCTGGCTTAATTAAAATAGCTTCGATGTATATACAAACATACAGTGTGCAGCGCGCTCATGGAAGCAGAAACTAGAAGTGAACAAATTTTCTATGGCGACTTGTTAGTTGCTGAGAGCACAAAGTAATCACGATAAAGGCAATAGCAAGCAGCAAGTGGCAAGTGGCAAGTAAGTAAGGGCAACGCCATCGGAAACGTGACTAAATCAGTTTTGCCAATAAGACACGAAGCCAGCAAGATGCTTGAAGCTAGAAGCTTGGAGCTAGGAGCCAAGCGAATGGATGCGTGTGGCCAGCAAAGATGATGATACTATAAATATAAAGTAAAAGAAGGCGACGCTTCTTCGTCGCGACGGCATTGAACTGTGAAATGACTTCATTAGTGAAAATATTGTATGTTGCCTTGATATAGAGATGAGTAGAGACCTTCCTCTGCAGTACTTCGAAGCAGTCGTGATTTATTGCTTATGTCCACACACACAAGCTCACACACTCTTACGAGCAACCCATACTCAAAGTTACCCATATGCACAGAGAGAAAAATTAGTCAAGTATGCTATTTTTATATTGCAAAATAAATGTAACCTGATATAAATAATTACCGGTTAATACAAGCACAGACTAGACTAGTTTAGACTCCTTTTAAGAATGGAATTTTTATCAGCTTGTGAGTCCAATGTTGACAACGTTCAGTCTTAATTCAAGAATTTCTTTTTGATTTTAGCAAGTTTTTTTCGCTGTGTGTGCGTTAAATTATTGCTTATGACAGAGGGCTGGGACAAAGACACGCCTCCCCGAAAATGAGAAACCCACACAATTTCACACATTTCCCCAGCTTGTATGCGCAATTTTATGTAAATTTAACAAGGGCATAACCGAAAGGCAAAAAGTTGGTCATACGAGTATAAAACATAAAGCGCAAATTAATTGAGGCAAAAAAGGAAAACGGGATTGCAACGGCACCGGCAGGGAAATGGAAAATTGGGGCCCCTTGTGTTGCCTGTGGGTTCACTTCATTTTTTTTCTTTTTGTTGTGTTGCGTTCTGCGTTGCCTTTTCTTTTTATGGTGACTGGGCAAAGGGTCGGAAATGACAGGAAGTGGCTGATAGCAGCAGCAAAAGGAGATGCTATACGATGCTTGATTCCGGTGTTTGCTTAGGTGCTGTAATTATCTTATGATATGGCTAAAATTAACTGAAACTGAGCCCCCAAGATATAGTGCTTTAATAAAGCCTAATAGCACACATTCCAATTATGCTATGTGCTGAAATAAATATTACATATTGTCCTTTAATATTTTCTACACATTTTGCTAAGCAACTCTGTTGTCAGGCTTCTGCTTTGTGTCCTTAAGTCGCTTCAATCTAGGGGATTCACTAATAAATCTCATTTGCGTTCGTGTTCATCAATTTCTATCAAACTTTTGAACTTGTATGCCTACAACTTGAGTCAATTGTGCAGTGTCACTTTATATTGCTAAGCATTGATTTGCTTTATAATGATTAATTGCCCTACTTATCTGCTGCTTGGCAACTTCCAAAAAGATGTTCAATATAATTGGAATTAAGTAGATGAAATGAAGTGAAATTGATCAAGTGACAATGAATTGAACAGAAATTTGGACTATAAGGGAGTTGCTAAATTTCACTCATTCATTTGTAATCCGGAAATATATTTTAAAGTCTAACACTTAAAATTAAAGCAATGTTAATTACGTAACGTTCATTTTGTATTTAATATGCGCCATGAAAATACCCAAATCAAAAAGTTTTCGTGTCCCAAAGTGAGAAAGAGTTGAATGCAGGGAAACAAACGTGCGACACAAGCCCAGTAACGTAGACTAATTCAATTTGAATTCACAGCAGTGTTGCTGCTTTCATTCGTTCATTCATTCTCGGGTTTTTCTTGTTTTCCCCATTTTTCATTTGTTGTCGACTTTTATGAGAAACCTAACAGAGGTTGCACTGTGCTGTTTGTCATTTTCGGGCACTGTTTATGGCACTGGATACAGGACACCGGTCACTGACCTTCTGTGTATAGAGATAGCTGGATGGATATTTGTATGTACGTTGGTTTGTGGGACAAAGCTCAGCTTGTTGTCGCTAACTTTCGTCGCCAGTGCTGTGTTTATTCCCAACTAACTTCACTTTTTTTTTGTTTTTTTTTTTTTTTCTTTGGTTTGCTCCTGCATATATTCGCGGCGTTGTCCTTGTTGTCCCTTTAAGGAGAAGTGCGAGTTATCCATTTTAATATTTTTTCTTTCGCTGTTCATTTCTCTTATTAAATCACCCTCGTCAATCAAATGCGTTGACATGCAACGGACACGCAGCATCAGCATCAGCATCAGCTCGGGGCCAGCGTCGGATTATTGTGTTTAATAAAAAATTAAGTGCAGGGTTCAAAGTTGAAACATTCGCCATCTGCTTTAAGTGAATGCGAGCAACACACGCACAAAAAATCGCGCATACGCCACGCTGACGCGCGCCTTAGAAATGCACGTCACGTTTCAATTGTTTCACTGAACGCGTGAACAAACATGTAGGAAAAAATAATAAGATATAGAAAAAATACTACTTTATATATGTATCACTGGCGCACATGTGTGTGAGAAGTCAAAGCAGAGGACGGTCACAGCAAGGACAAATGCCAACAAGTGTAGGGACATAAACGTTATCATTACATGGCGCCCTCTTCTTCTCTCTCGTAGCTGTCCGAGAGACTTGTTGTTGATTTAAAGCGATTCCAAATTAAATAGTAATACCTTTTAAATGCTTCACGAAAACTGCTGGACGAGCTAAGCTGAATTTCTGATTTTGCAAGATGATATCTTTGTAAGCGATTCAAGGATTTATAGCACACTGTTCTTCTCTTTTTTTTCTTTGTAGATGTGATGACGAACTGTGTTCTTTATAAGCTCTGGCTTAGTTGAGCTTAAGTTTCTGCCAGCTGCTCCTTACTGCTTGCAGTGACACCTCTGAAGTTTAAGCCACGCATTAATTGGGGTTTTATAAAAATGCTGCCACACACCTCGTCTGTGTCATAAGATCTAATTTTTACACAAATTTGAGCCAGCTGGCGGTTACTGTGTTTACCACAGCAAGGGTATAAAACATGAGGGACGCCCAAGTGTAAAAAGTTTTACGCCGGGCGTAAACTTAATTATTGAATGGGCGACGCTTTTGCCCGCATCATCAACACAGGAAACGCAACAGCATAAAAAAAAATGCGGAAAACGGGAAAAACTTATGAACAGGTGTGCAGAGCAGCCGCAGCCACACTCTGTATATTAAATATGCGACTTAGAGAAATTTTAAATTGAAAAACTTTGACCGGCGCACAAATTAAAAAAAGCCCATGTCCAAACTTGCCGTAAAGAATGAAATTCAACAATAAATCTGTCGGGCTTTAAGAGTTTAAAAAGAGTGTGGGAGAGAGAACGAGCAAAAATGAAAGATTGCCAATAACAATAACTGCCACGTGCAGCCATCTACATGCACACTCTCATTTGTTGCACGAACTTTAAAAAGTCACGTGCTAAAAAACTGATTGCGTGGTTTACCAAACCGATCAAAAAAATGCTAATGTGTGTGTGGGGTACCACGGAATACTCTATGGCTGTCGACTGCTAAAATCTATTGTCAATAAGCTCTCAAAGGGTACAAAAAAAGTCGCGCTATCTACAACAAATATGGTAAATGAATAGTCGCGATTTATTTATGCTATTACGTATTTAAAAAGCAAACAATACATTCGTTGAATAAATTAAATATTTATTTAAATTGATATTAATTTATGTCACCGCTAAATTGCATATAAATGAATTTAATTATGGCATGCGTCATTATTATTTGCGGAGGTACAAAAGAAATTGAATTACCGTGGAATGAGGCTGAGAACAATGTGGGAAATAAATTACGATGCGGGAGCTCAGGAAATTTGTTGTACGTATTTAGCTTAGCTATGTAAATAGAAAATTTTGCATAATTTCTGAATAGCAAATTCAATCAAATTTTCTTGAAATGTCTTGTGTTCTATGTTACCTGAATTCTCTACCACAAAATTCACTTGTAATATGCGGAGAATTATTTAACCAAGAAATAAGAGAGCACCAACAAATTTTGAGTCGAAAGGAAAATGATATTTATTGAGATTTCATTCAGTGTAAATTTTCAGCAAGAAGTAAGCGGCATCAAACAAGTCTTGACTCAAGCAATCGCTTTTAGGCATGTGCTGAGATAATAACATTAAGTAAAAAGTCTTTAAATTAGAATACCAACAAGTACATAATAGTTAAGTGTAAATTAGATTTGGAAAACGTTCGAATATATAGTACGAGTATTACGCTAGTTTATGATAAGTGTTTACTTTGGTTCAATGACCTTGGACTCGCAGTCCGTGGGATCAATATCCTGCTCAATGATCAAAGTGTTCTTCGATATAATGTTGGCCAACTTTGTCACCGACTCCGACGGCGGCTGGTTAATGCTGGATCTGGTCGTGGAACGCTTACGAATGTCTGCCTCCTGCTGTTGCTTTCTATGTATATCACTTAACCTAAAGGCCTCGAGGAACTCATTGAGATCCACCTTGCCGTCCCCGTTGAGATCCATCATTCGGCATTTCTCTAGCATTTCAGATTTAGAAGTGTCGCCCGGCATGTGGGCATCCAGGAGATCAATCGCCTTCTCGAACTCATCCAGTGTTATTTCGCCTATTAGAAATGCAGTAAAATATATTAAAATGTGCCGCAAAAAAGCTGTTGCGCAACGCACCAGATTTATCGGCATCTATTATGTTGAAAATGGTCTCCAAGCTGGTCTTGTTGGCGTACAAAGCATCCATAACCGATGTGCCGTCCGCCTCGGCTTCCATCTGCACAAGAATTTGTAAATTAATTCAAATATGCAGCTGATTTGGAAAAACTATGGCTTACAATAACATCGGTGTCCAGGAGATCCAACGTGCGGAAATAATTGACACTCTTGCTGTCGGTGCCCGGTGCGAGTTTCTCGCGCAGCAGACGCCATGGCAGACCCAGCTTGGTCACCTTCTCCATGACATAGCACCACTTGGAGATGGTTATATAGCCCTTGTCATCGGGATCGTACTTCCTGAACTCCGTCTCCAGCTCGTCGCGATACTCGCGCATCTTCACGGCCAGCTCCTTCAGGGCGGCGCTCTCCACGATGCCCACGCGCTGCTTGAAGGTGAGTCTCTTGGCCTGCGAGGCCGCCGAGATGTACTGGACAAAGCGTGGCACCAGCTGGTTGTTGAGGCGTATGTACGCACCCTTATTGGACCCCATGGCGTAGTAGTTGGAGGCAGAGAATATGGTGATGACCTGATCGAGATCGCAGAGTTATAGTTTTTCATTTAATTGAGATTCAATTGCATTCACCTTGTTGTCATGCGTGAACTCGTGCCCGTTGGGCTTGCACTCGTGCGATCTGATCATGTAGCTGAGTCGATGGCGCTCCAAGAACTTCTCAGTTGTGTCGGGACCAAACCAGACGCCAGCACCGCGCAGAGTATTCGGAATGCAGCCGGGCACAGACTGCGGATCGCTCCACATGATATCGAAGATCTTAAGAGAGAGAGTAGTTAAATGAAAGGTAGTCTTTGAAGAAAGATAATTAACTTTACCTGCTGCCACTCGGCTTTGTCCAGCGGTTGACCTTCCGTAAGCGGTGGTCGCAAAATTGACACATACTGCAACACAATACGAACATAATTAAAAAGTGTTTAATTTGGTTTAGTAAGCTGCTGTACCTTGCTGCGGTCAATGGTTTTTATGAGCTCCAGATCGGTGTTATCCGAGAAGCCGCCGTGCACAATCAGCACACGGTTGTTTATAATTGATCCCAGTGGCAACCAGCGATAAACCTCGTCAATTAGGTGCAGCAAACGCTTGTAATTGCGCTGCGCAGAAATACATTATTTTAGAGAAGAGCAGTAAAGAGCAGGAGAGCAGGAGAGTCACTCACTGGATACTTGCGCTCTACTTCGCGACTAAAGCCATAGCGGGCATTCATCACGCTGTCCTCGTGATTGCCGCGATTGAGAAAGACAGCATTGGGAAAGGCCAAGTAGAGTGAGAGCAGCAGCAGCAGCACCTCGAGTCCCTTCTTGCCTCTGTCCACGAAGTCGCCGTTGAAGACATAGGGATTGGAAGTGGACGGCAGGCCATTCTGCAAGTTGTAAAATTATTAGCATAATGCTATAAACAGTAAATGTTGATTATCTTACCTTGCAGAGCACTACTAGCAGATCGTCGAGTTTCCCATGCAGATCACCGCACACCGTCACTTGCTGCGAAACCGCAGTGGAGACCATCGACAGGTTTGGCATCTCCTTGAGCGACTTGGCTGCTTCCCGAAGTATCAGCACCACGTACTTAGGATGCAAGCGATTGCTCTGAAGTGAATCGCCTTATTTAGAGAAGTTCCCTCGAAAACACGCAAAAGACTCACCCTCTTCTTGCGAAATACATCGATTAGAAGATCGATCTGGCTCCTCATGATGGGTATCTCCACTTTGGTAGACACAATGTCGCCAACTTCTTCCATCAGCGCCTCACTTTCCTCCAGAAGTGTAGCTTCAAAATCACATTGAAAACGTAAATTATTTATTTAAGAGCTGAGCTCAGAAGGCAGGTGCTTACTGCATGTTGACGTTGGACTTTTGTTCCCTGTCCCAGCCGCCTGGGGCATGTGCTTGATGAGCTCATGGAAAAATTTGTACAACTGCAAAGAGGGCAATTAGCAACGCTTTAGAGTGCACCATAGTGAAAGCAGTAAATTAACTATGCAGCAGAATAATTTGATCACTTTTCCTGCTCTTTATTAGTTGGTCAAGAGCTTACCTCGGCTTGGTCCTGTTCGCTGGCATACTCCAAGTTCTGGAATATCTGCCAATTACAACGCTTTCTCATCTCCTGTCTGGCCTGATGCTGCCGATACCATTTCTGAATGAATATTGCCGCCCTGATGGCTACGCAAATAAAAAGGATGTATAAGAACATTATTTGAACGTCTAAAATATAATGAATAAATAAATTGTTGTAGCAATTGCTGAGTCCATTTGGTTAATGTTTGAAGAAACCGTTTGCTGTCGACAGCTTGCTTCAATTTCCCTTCACACTTTTCACAACAACAAATTGTTAGCAGTAAATCGAAAAACAGAAGCAATTAAATAAAACTTCGTTCGGTTTGATAATTGTTTTGTTTTTAAAGACTTGCAATGCAACGAAGTTACGTAAAGAGTAAAGAAAACGTTTACAAGGTTAAATAAACTTGTAACTAAACTAAGTAACGAAAATACAGCTCTCATTGAACTGACTGCAATCGTTACTTATTAAATAAAAAATAATTTCCATTGCATTAAATCTGCGCTGTAAGCAACTATACAAAGTACGTTAACACTCTTGCATCAAAATAGAAATACAAATTCTACTCGTTTGTCATTATTTTGATCCTAGAGGTAATAATAATTACACCCTTGTCAGATGTGGAGTGTGTCAGCAACTTCACACACACAACCACACACAGCTCATGTTTGTTTTCCATATTTTTGGTTTCCCATTGCTAAATGACATGACAAAGTTTGGAAATGTTGGCAGGATCAGATAATGCAGCTAAGTGACCATTTGGGGGGTGCCAAGAGCGAAGGGAGAGGGGGCCGCACTGACTCATTCTATCGCGTGTAAAGCGCTTTTAATTTGTTTAAATGTGTCATTATGCATACAAGAAAAATATGTGGTCACGCCGGGGGTGGATGTGGGGTTTGGCTATAAATATCGCGCTCTCACAAATTATAAATAGTTTTAATTAAATTATGCTGCCAATGTTATCAAAAAGTGTGTGTTTTCGCCACATAAATTCTCACAGATATACGAATATAATCCGGGCTCTGTCCCGAAACGTGCTTCCCTTTGTGCCAGTCTAAATAATTAGGGAATTCCTTAGGAGCTGCGTTATATAAATACTTACCATTCTCGTCCATAACAAGGTACATACTTTAAAATTTAAGTTAAGCAGTGAGCGGTAATTAAAGTCGCCGCCAGCACACGATTCTCGTTACACAAAGTCGTTGGTAGGTAGAATGGATGCTTTAAGAACTTGGCCTCGTTACAAATTGAAAATTTTCACGGACAAACGTTGAAGCATATCGATTTCTGCTCGGACTTTAATTGCCTTGCTTTATTTTGTATTAAATGGAATTTCGGGTGAAAGAAACTGTCCGAGCTTCGCACAAAATTGTTGATACACAACACAACACAACACAGCACAGCACAGAGAGCGGCTTGTGGGGGGGAGGGGCCAATAAAAATATGTATGCCAAGTGGTTTTATGGCGAAATTGTAACTACTTTTTGCGTTCTGCATAAGCTCTGCAAGGAATTATGAAAAACATTTTCTTTGTTGTACACGCGAAAACCGACGCAAGACTGCGACTTGAACGGGTAGTTTTCTCTGCTGTGCTTGTGGTTTTCCATTTGCCCTCCGCATTCTATCAGCTCGTGTGCCCGTTTCCGTGTCAGTATGTGTTTAGCTCTATTTGACCATGCAAACAAAAACACACACACTTGCAGACACGTACTTGTGTTTGTGTGCGTATTAAAAGAGGCAGGCCGGTCGATATGGCCACCCTTTGGTCACTTAGTCACTCAGTCAGTCGGGCAGTCGGGCAGGCGGGCAGTCAGCTAGTTGGCCAGGGCTGTGGCAAAGAGATTCGACTGTCTTGGCCTGCTTGTCTAGTTGGTGGCACAAATTGTAGCGCAAACTAATGCGGAAATAAGGTCGCCTCGCTTTTCACTTTTCTGTCGAGTGCTGAAATGTGAAAACTTTCTAAAGTAGTCCACTTGTTAGCATTGAGTTTCCCACTTTTTCTACGTTCTTCACTGCTTTCTTTTTTTTTGGCAAGTACTTGCTCGTATCGATTCTTTTGCACGAGAATACAAGTTGCGGCCAGAGTGCTGGTGGTGCAAGACGTAGTGTAGTGTGTGTGGCACGCTGACATTTTGGCTGTTTGCTTTTGCCTGGCGCTGGCATTTGGCTGGCCGCTGAGAAGCGACCAAGCGACCGCAGAACGGTGCTGGAAAATTGTTTATAAATTTGCCAATTTCCCCAGAGGCTACTCACTTTTCTCAGCCTGCATGGGGCTCTTGGGTCGCTGCGGCTTGCGGAAGCACTTGGGACCTTTCCTGTGGAATAATTGCAGCAGACTGGAGGTCCGTGAGCTGGCCGGCTCCGTTTGCGGCCGCCGGCCATTGGCCGCCAGTTCCGACATCCGACTCGATGAGGCCTCTTCCGCCGAGGAGGAGCTGCGTCGCTTGCCGCCGCTGCCGGGCTTCTGCAGACATCCGCAACTGCAGAGCATGTTAGCGGCTTTAGGCGGGATAAGCTTGCCCGCACGGCGTTTGGCGTTAGCCTACGACCGACCGACCACCACCACGAAGTCGCCGCGCTGCGGTCTATTCTTATGCAAACAAATGCCGCATACACTCACGAACCGAAGAACTGCGAATCGAGTGTCAAGAACCGTAAACTGTAAACTGAGAACTGCGAACTGAGAACTGAGAGGCGCGCCGCACTTATGGGTCTACCGTGGATCCGTCGTCTGTCGCAATCGCCGGGTGTTTTGGGTGTAACGCGTCGCAGCTCTGTCACCGCTTGCCTTAATTGCGGCTCCACAAAGCACGACAAGAAGAAGACGAAGAACAAACAAATTCACTGGACTTATGTCACACATGCATGAGTCTACCTTGAGGTTTACTTTAGTACTGAACGTGTATGCTGCTCGCCTCACAATGTAACATGATATGCCCGGACTTGCCCCGAAAACACATTGTCCGTCCTTCACCCAGTGCCGGGGCGCTTTGTTGTGCCGGGTGTGCTCAACTCAGCTGCGCTGCGCTGAGCTGCGAGCTGCGAGCTGTGAGCTGTGATGAGTGTGTATGCTGGCTGGCTGTGGCGTGCCTGTGGGTCCACAAGGGTGGAAAATGAGTGGAAAACTGTTGCATGAAACTTTGCTTCAGTTACTTTTTTCGCTGCTGTTGCTGTCGCTACTGATGTTGTTGTTGTTATTGTTGTTGTTGTTGTTGTTGTCTTCGCTTTGCCTTTCATTCATTCAACCGGCATCAAACTCATTTTAATCAACGTGTTTATCACCGATTTCGGATGAGCACCCAGCTGGGTGGAAAATGGGGGGGTCCACGGCTGTGTATGTATTGTTCTGCCACAGTTTAATTTTCGACCGCTCCGCCTGCTCTCACTTCGAAAGGTCATAACTAACTAACTAACTTCACGGCAAACACCAACGAAATCTGTGCTCGGCTTCCAACTGGCGAATACCACCTACTAAATATTCTGTTCTTAATGACCTAAAGTGCACATAAAACTCTTTACTCAACCATGGCTGGCAGCGTAGACAATTGCTAAATAGTTGACTAACACATTTTCTTTAAATGCGTTGCAGTTGAACTAAACCCTTTGCTTGCCCTGCATGAGACAGGGTATCTTAGCGTAGCGCACTTTCACTATCTTTATGGCTTCAGATATTGTTGAATATGCCCGAAATGCCACTAAAAGCTGGCAGAGCGCAAAGTTTGTTGATGGTGGGGGTTGCTTCAACCCGCTTTCGCGCGCACAGAATCGATTCTGTGCGGAATCCAGTCACATTCGCACGAGTTCTTTCTCTCAGTGCACTCGTAAAAGTGATGCCGTGGCAGCAGCAGCAGCAGCAGCAGCAGCAGCGTGGCAGCGAAAGCGACGGCGACAACAACAGAGCAGCAATAATAGCACAGTCACAAACACGAACACGAACAGCCACAGCCAGAATTTCGAAATAGCACGACAAGCTGCGTGCAGCAGCAGCAGCAGCAGGCAGCAGGCAGCGGCAATGTCAATGTTACGTATACGTAATGCTTGTACATATACGAGAATCCGAATCCGAATACGACGAATACGTATAATTACGTATTACGTATACGTATGACCCCGCAGCAGCAGCGCGTTCGTCGCTCTTGCGTTCCCGTCTTTCTTGTATGAAATTCCGATACAAACTGAAAGCACGGAAGTCGCTGGCGGCGACATTGCAAAAACAAAAGCAAAAGGCAAACGCAGAAGCGTTAGCGTTAGCGAAATCAGCTGGCGCAAAAATCGTTCAAAAATGACCGAATTGAGTCGAAAATCGATATCATCTGCGCGCGGGAAAGCGGCCAAATCAGCTCTATTCTATTTCCAGAGCTGCCGCGACCGGCGCGAAGCGGAGTGCGAGCCCGGAAAGAGAAAAGATGAAAACACATATACACACATATACTTATATATGTATATATGAAATGGGTTTGTTAAAGCGTTTCTTGCATTCGATTAGCGTTTAAAGCGCACGCTTCGCTCAGCTTTACATAACAATCAAATGAGGATGTGGATGAGGATGAGGATGATGATGATGATGATGATGCATCGCTTCGGGTAATTGTTGCTCGGATTATATTTCGTTTGGCTCGGCTGCGAAAATAATTGTCTCCCTCTGGCCTGCGGGCAAACGCTGGCTTTCACTGTCTGCTTATTTAGGATGTCCCAACAATTGCTTGCTTATTTAGGATATGAGCGAGTCAATGTCAAGTTAAGTCACAACTAACTGCCGCCCCTTGGAGAGCGCTCTGTGCTCTCTCACTCTCTCTCTCGGTGCCTCCCCCCAAAAAAGTCAAGGCCATGCGATGCTGTTGCCCAGACGACGAAGACGACGACGACGACGACGACGACGACGCCTCACATTAGCACTTGTCTGTGGGGATGCTGTTCTCGGTTGATGGCATTAAAGTTTTCATTGCTTGATTTGACATGGGGCAAGGACAAGGCCGCAGGACATGCGCCCATCACCACCATCAGCAGCTCCATCAGCATCTGCATGATTTGTGCGGCTGCCCAAGCAATTTAACTGCGCAGTTGTCAATTGCTCTGCTTATTACATGCTGCTGATGGATGCGATGGGCGTCTGTTCTGTGTGCTCTGTGTTTACGACTAACTGCCGCCGCTTACGCTTGTTTCGCTCTCGCAATCACATTGTTTTTATGGCCTTTAAAAAAGTTCAGCACACATTTGGTTGCTTGTTTAACACGACGAAGCCCTTTACGAGCCCGGCTCTCACATTGAACTGCCCACAGCATAATAATCAAGCTGTAGCCCCACACAATCCTAGCCTTGGGCTGCCGCAAATTATCCCGAAAAACATGAAAGCCTAAAAGCGAACACAGCCCGAAAGTAAAACTCATTTTCTGCGCTCGCTGCATATAAATTATTCGAGTAGTTGCATTAGCCAGCCAGCTGTACTGGATCAGCATCAGGCTGGCGATTTCCGTGGCAAGTTTGGAGCGCTTGCAGCGCTGTCCAACGAGCACTTTTGGCCCAAAAGTATTAAAAGTTTTCGCGTCTTTGATCCGCAAAAGGCTGCCGACGACAGCAAAGAATAGCAAAAGCTGAGGGCATCCCATCCTGTTTGCCATCGTGCTGCAAGGACGTGCCAGGCATTCGCGTTGCAGTCGCAAACATTTTAACTGTTAACTGCCGCGAAAATGGCAAATTTCGTTGGCATTAATTTTTAAACAGTGCCAAAAGAGGGAATGTAGCATTAAGTAAATGGAGGAAGCGGACGACGTGCAGCATCTGTAGCCGTGTGGCTTGCATGCCACAGTGCTCGCTCTGCTGCTCGTGTGTGGCATGTGGCAGCTGTTGCACGGCCTAGCATGCCGCATAGGGGCCGACACTGGCGCTGGTCCTGCTGCTGGTGCTGGTGCTGGCGCTGGGGCTTAAACCTCGCTGACAAAATACGAATTAAAAGCTTTTTAAAAGTACATTTAAACGGGCAATGGAACACGCCCTGAAAATGTGCTGAAATGTTTATCGAGCCAACGTGGAATTAACCCGCTAAAAGCCGGCTTACTTACTGCTGAAAAAGGGCAAAAAAATCTGGTTTGAACTATGAGCAATAAATATTCCAAATTAATAACTAATTATATTTTCTTTCATAATAACAACATTATTATTGTTTGCTAAGATTAACAGTAGTAAGTGAATAATATTATATATTAAGATTTGTATTTCATTTTATTATATTTTTCTTGTCAAAAATAAGAAGGATATATATATTAAATTCCATTGACGCTTCCATCAATTATATTCCTTAACCTAAACTAATCACATGATAAAAAATACTACTTCAAACATAAAGAGTGGTAAGAAATTGTGTAATATTTTCTTGATTGCCGCTTGGTTGTAAATTCGAGCGAATGACATTTCAGAGTGGCGCATTAGTGGCTAGTTCATTGTTGCAACTGCTGCAAGGGGCAAGCGGTGGGTTAAGTGCAGCCGCAGGCAACACCTGGGCCAACTCAATCGGCCTAAGCGGTCGCCTGGTTGACATTTGTAAAAACGTTTTGCCTCTTGGCCATTTTTATTGCCTGCCATTTTACAAAATGGCGCAGACATAAAAAATGGCTGGCACGCAATGCGGCAACTTGTTGGCTCGCAGATTTAAGCCGATTCCGCCAAGGGCCACTTTGATTTGCGGCACAACTTATTAAAGCCCTCAGGCTGGCCATCGCTACAAAGCAGGCAGCTCGCAAGACGACGGCCCCATTTGTATGCGTGCTCACGCTCAGACCCAGCCCCACAGTAAGCAAAGTTGTAAGCCAAGGTTTCGTAAGTTTAGTTTAATAGTTGTTGTGTTCCGTTCAACTTGATCCTTTGCCGTTGCTCTCACTTCCAGCCACTCTTTCGCTTTGGCAGCTCCCGACCCGTTTTGATGCAAATTAAAACGTTGCCGGCGTCGGTTGTGAAAGTTGCCAGCGCTCTAGCCAAACACTCGTCGCGTCAAAGATTAAATTGAGCTCGCTGGCTGCCAAAATTTGATTCGCTACCCCCGCTACAGCTTCAGCTTCCTGCAGCAGTTGCCAGCGGACTGCATTAAGTGTAGGAAGACGCAGCCAAATTGCTGTTTGCACTTGTTCCTTGCGCCTCAAGAGTCGCCAATTTCTTGGCATTTGTGTTCGCAGTTAACACGAAACTTGCGCACCAAGAATGTTGGCAAACTTCCGGCAGTTACCTGTGCCGATCCCAGCGCTGTCAATTAACAAGCCAATTCGCATAATGGCAAGGCCTAATTACACTACACACTTGCAGCACACAATTAAAAGGATTTTCATAATACAAATGAATGTGGTTGCTGTCACTGTGAGAATTAGGCGGCGATTAGTCAGCAGGCATTTAAATAAAACATTTTTCCACTTGCCGAATTGCATGACTATCACAATAGGCCAGATTGCGAGATTGCCTGCGTAATCTGATGGCCTCAATCCCAGGCTACAACTTACAGTACTTATGTCATGCTACGTTTAACTGATCGCATTAAACGCACAACTGCTAGTTACACAATTTAGATATTGTATTAAAACAAAAAATGGGAAAGTATTACAACACTTTAAATAGCTAATATGTTTAATAAATATGTATGTTATTACTTCCTTAAGTGCCTTGTGCCAGTGCGATTGCGAGTTTATTACGAATTCCTGCAAATGTTTCACTTCATTTGCCCGTTTGAGTGACTCAGGTATTTCTGTGCTGCGACTCAAACGACTGGAGTTGGAGTTGGTATTTTGGTTTTTGCGGTTATTGGGGCAGAATCTGCTGCCCGCCTACTCGGCTGTATTTGCATTAAGTTTGCTGTGGCATTTGCTTCGACACGGCGGTTTCGCCGAGCTTAGACTTTGGTTTGTGGCGCCTGTCTGCGGTTTGTCTTATTGCTCCCAGTTGCTTCCTGGCATCCCCCCTCGCCGCTGCTGTTCACTTCTGTCGGCTGTCAGTGTGCAATTTAATTGAATTATTTGTGCGCTGGATACTTTACTCCGCCTGTGACAGCTGCTCTAATTAGTTGGCCGAGGCAGCAGGTAAAGGCGTTTAATTAGTCTGCCTGCTGCCTGCTGCCTGCTGCCAGCTGCCTTGAGCTGTCTGCCGGTGCCTGGCAACGCAGGTGAACCGCAGTAGGGTTAAGCCGCTTAGCGTTGGCTAACTGCCATTAGGCGAACTTGGGCAATGCGAGCGATGCCATCCATTATGCCCAAGTGCTGCGCCGTAATCAAATTGAATCTCCCATCCCCACACATCTCCATTTGCCATTCACTCGCGTTCGATGTGCGTCAAATCAGAACGTTCAAATTAATTTCACGTGTCTTTCAGCCGCGCCCCACAATCTGCAAATGCCAGCGAATCAGCGAATTGTATTATCTATGATAAGGGCACATTAAGAGTATTTGCTTTTTGCTATTCACTCCACATATCGACAAGACAAGACAACGCCTCCCCTGCCCGCACATTTGCTTTCGCTCGCCTTATCTTCATCTCCATTCGGCGCAGATTGCTTTCGCTTCTGCTGCAAAGTGAGACATTTGCTATGCGGCCAACCAGGGATGAAATCGAGCCCAAATTCTATTAAACAATGTCAAGAGCTCTTTTGGTTTATTAGCGGGAAAGACTCTTGAAGACACTTCCTTTGAGGATTAGTTGCTGTGGACACAGACATTGCAATTTGATGAATACACAAACTTATGCTAACTATAATTAACTTAGAACGCATATAGTTGCGAGTTTCATACTTGTTGCCACATAAACTGCATCGAAATATTTGAGAAGAGTATGAACAAAAGAACACTTACAATAACTACAGCTACCCTATAAATTGTCAACTTCAACAACGTTTCTTGTTCTTGACAAAACCAAGTTGTAAACAAATCATATTATTATAATGTTCTTACCTCGTTTAGCGTAGGCAATAAAACACTGAAGTGTCGATAATAGCTGCAATTGACGTGGACTTTGCATCCCTAGCTGGTGGGGAGATGCTGTCTCCTCCCATCGAAGGCTCCTCAGATGCGTCAGCTTGTTAGGAATTTGGTAGGCTGTGTGTCTGTGACATGTTGTACGCCTGTCTGTTTATTGACTTTGACTAGGCTTGTTAGGCTGCTTGTCATGTCACTTGGGCCACGAAGGCTGCCATAAACACGTCGCACACGTATGCGCCATTTTAAAAATGGCGTCGGCGGCACTTCCGCTGCTCACGGCAGAGGAGCGCACTTGAATTCAATTCCAATTGAAATTACAGCAATGCCAGCAACGCTTATGAAGTCGTTAGCGCCACTGCCGCTTTCGCGTCGTGTCGAATCGAGTCGTCAGCATTATTGGCACATCGTCGAAAATAATTGCCGGAAATACAAAAGGAAGACGGCACGGCACGGCATGGCAATGGCTGAGATGCTGACGCTAGCGCAATGGCAATGGCAATGGCCCAAACGAAATCAAGCAGATGGGAAAAGGAAAAGACATCGGAAGAGATTTCCAATTTTCTCATCAAGCGAAGCACCACAAGTCATTGTCATTGTCGTCGCCATTGTCGTCGTAGTTGCCCGGCACACAGTGCGTATGCTTAACCATAATTAATTATCTGAGCGTGTGCGTTGCAAGTCCTTAAACGGCTTCTTTTCAATTTCAATTGTGATCTTGGCGCCCGGGGTTCATTGACTGTCCACTTCACCCGGCCAGCGTTGCACTATAAAAGCTCGAGCACTTCCTGTGGTCAGCAGCATTCCTGCAACGAGCAGCCGACGCAGCGCAACACGCATCTCCAGATTGCATCTCGTAACCCAGACTAGACAGCAAGCAGCACGAAGTCGTCGTCACTAGCATGGCCTCACTGCAGCTCCTGCTCTGCTGTGCTACAACGCTACTGGTTGCCAACGCCCTCGAGCTGACGCCACAGCTGCTGAACGCCGCCGCCAATGAGCAGGCGAGCAGCAAGGCCGGCATGCTGTACACTGCCTTTCCGCCCGTCGACGCCGAGGACGCGGACGCCGTCGAGGTGCCCCTAGACGTGGAGCAGGTGGACAGCATTGTGCAGCTGCCGCAGCCGTCGTACGCGCACCACTCGCCGCCCGACTGGCTGCAGTTCGAGAAGGAGCCCGTGCAGAAGTCGAAGCACATCAAGACCGCCTACCTGAAGCACCAGCACAAGCACGGCGCCCACGGAGCCTGCCACATCGAGATCACCAGCAAGGTGCCGGGCATCTGCCAGCCCATGCGCCAGGGCAGCGCCTGCATGTCCGGCCAGCTGATGGACTTCTACTCAGCGCCCGACTGCTCCAGTGCTCAGGGCTAAGTTGCACAGCTCTTCCTTTCTCTCTCTCTGTTTCTCTGTTTCTCTCGCACCGATTTGAGCATTGTATTACGACTACCTGGTGCACGCATTAACTTAGCAACACTTGTATAAATAAAGTTTATTTTATAAACATTTGCCACGCTGTTCCTCCATTCTTGAGATCGTTCTTTACATGCTTAGCTTAGTTTAGTGACTTACGTTTAGATACTTGCTACAACTAAATTAGCATATTAGTTAAAACGGAGTGAAATGTTAGCAAATTATGGGAATAGAAATTCGAAACGCGTCACGTCGCAAATATTCGACCGACTAATGAATAATTTAAATAAGTGGCCAGACATTCGCTGAGCTAATCTAGCTGAAATGGAACCGAAAGCTTTGCTGTGCAATAAATCAAAGTAGCATAAAAATATCCACACACGATGCACACTTACAAGTTTATAGCACCATCCATTAAACTGCTCTATAATAGCAATGTTTTTTGGCTCCGACAGACCGTAATATTGCCATTTCAAGCTGCCACAATTGGCAACCGTCTCACAAAGGGAAATTGCCCACATGAATTAGCTATTCAATTGCACTAGCGCATTTTGGGCCAGATGGTGGGCTTGGTGGGCTTGGCGCCCAGCACCGTGGTCGAGTTGCCAATGGCCACGCACTGCCGCCCAAAGACCTCCAGCAGCTGAGGCGCCTCGAAGAAGGGCGCGCGCTTCCACTCGGCGGGCCCCACGCGCTCGATGTGGTCGTAGATGAGGCCGGTGACGTCGTACGCACGGAACTGCTCCAGCAGCTGCACGTTGCGCAGATCGCCGCCCCACAGGAACACCACCTGCAGCATGTCCAGGCCGAGATCGACCAGCTGCTGGTCGTGCTGAAAGTTCTGCACATGCGGCGCAGTGCCCAGCAGCTCGGCGCTCTCGGCAAAGTTGATGGCCTGCAGAAAGGAGTGCGTGCGCAGGTCCATGTAGGCATCCCAGATCTGCGTGCGGCCCGTGGTCAGCAGCATGACGGGAAAGGCGGTCTGCTTGAGGCGCACCATGCTGCAGATGTCCGCGTCGAAGCTGGCGAAGATGAGCGGCCTGCCGCAACCGTAGGCGGCCGTCGTCTCCACGATGCGGTCCACGTAGACGTTCTTGTTGAGCGTCTGCGTCGACTCGAGCACACCCGTGGCCATCAGCTGCGGCCACTTGATCTCCACAATCAGGCCCAGGCTGCGCGGCAGCGCCTCGTAGACCTCGGAGAGCCGCGGGAACAGACGCTGCAGCTGGCTGGCGTTGCGCACATTGAGATGCGTGTACTCCTGCAGGCTCCAGCGCTTGAGCATGAATACGCGGCTGGCCTTCAGCTCGGCATAGCTGAGCTGCCGTATGAGCACGTAGCGCAGTCCAAAGCGATCCACGACGGGCGGCGCGGCGTCCTCGCTGCTCGCCGTGTAGAAGCCGAAGCCGCGCCAGACGACGGGCACATAGTCCCTGGTCAGCTGCACGTCCAGCTGCACCATGTCGCCCTTGGCGCGCACCACGGCCAGCAGACTGGCGATGGTGTTCTCCACGAGCGCAGTGCTCGACTGATGGTAGCTGGTGCCCAGGCCGCGGTTGCCCACGTCCAATGTGGGCCAGTTGTTGGGCCAGTAGCGCTGGAAGCTGGTGCACAGATTGATGGCGTCCGCACGCGCCAGCGGCCGCACCACAAGGTACGGCAGCGTCAGCTGCCCGATCACCTGCTGGCTGGCTGCATGCTGCACGGCCAGCTGCAGAATGCCGCGGCTGCCGCGCAGCTGATCGGGCAGTATGTAGACCTCGCCGAGCGCGGGCTGCGCGGGCTGCGCGCGCTCCAGCGCGTGGATGGTGAGCCGAAAGGCGTTGGCCACGTCCAGCGGCTGGCTGAGGCGGAAGACGACGACGGCGCCGTCGCTGTAGCGCACGCCCTGGCGGCTCTGCGGCCGGAACGCGGAACGGTTGTAGGCGTAGCGTGCGACCTCGATGCGCGTGTTATCGATTAGACTGAGCGGCTTCAGCTTCAACCGCCACCTGGACTCTCCCGACAGCTGCAAGTGCTGCGGCCAAATGAACTTCAGCTCGATGGCGTATTCGCGCTGCAGCCAGCCGCGCTCCAGACGTTGGCCGCCGCCCACGGCGCGCGGGTAGGCCTCGCCGAAGGTGTCGGTGCCGGGGGCGCGGTAGATCTCGTAGGTCTGCAGCATGCGCGGCACCTGCTGCGCCTCCCAGCGCCGCAGCACGCGCTCGCCGTCGGCGCTCAGCGCGTAGACGAGGTAGCGATAGTAGACACGTCGGCTGGCGCAGATCCACTGGCGCAGATACCACTGGCTGCGCTGCTTGTTCTGCGCGCGCAGCGGCAGCGCCTTGGCAATGCTCCAGGCGCCCAGCGCTTGGTGGTCGCCGCTGACGGCGACGGCCTCGTCCGGTGCCAGCTGGTAGCCGGCTGGCAGCTGCACGTTGAACACCCGAAAGAACGGCACGCAGAGGTAGCTGCGTGCGGTTATCTGGCTGGCTTGCTCATCGTCGAAGACCTGGAAGGCCTGCAGCTGCGCGGCGCTGAACACAGAGCTGCCATTCATCAACAAGTTGGCGGGGGGAGCGGCAGCGGGAAACGTGTGGAAAGTGGCGGCTGCCGTGCAAAACAAAGCGAGCTTGCAGAGTATGCTAATTGATTTTAGCACTCGATACATCTTTGTTGTCCAAATCAGGCAGCAGCACCATCGCGCACCAAACTGCAGAAACTCGTTTTCCCAACACGCAACCCGAGACAACAAAGCAGACGCGAGAAGTCGAAGTCGAAGCCGAAGTCGAAGTCGAAATCGATAGCGATTGAGTTCTTAACGCGCCGCGGACAGACCTGCGAATGAAACGATCTTGTGGGGCTCAGCGTAGTTTTGTGGCCGCCAATCAGCCGGGCCTCCACAGCGAGAAAAAGCGGGGGCATCTTAATGGCAATCAATGTAGGAATGCTGAATCTATTTTAGTGTTCAATCGAAAGCAATGTGAGAGTGATTTAAGGCGACCTATAAAGCTTCATAGTTGCAACAAATCTGCTACTTAGCTTCATTTTAGTGCTATTTAATGATTGCTGTATACAAAATACTTGATTGCTTAACACAAATAATGTAATAATAAAAATAAAAATCGATAAATTGAAAGCAAAGTGAGAGTGATTTAATACGAGCTATAAAGCTTCAAAGTTGCAACAAACCTGCTGCTTATCGCTTTAACTTAGCACTTAAGTTTAATGAATGTTGTATACAAAATATTTGATGTTTTAACACAAATAAAGTAATAAAACTATTTAGATGATCAGTAAATAGTAAAAAGATCAAATTTACCATCATAGTTGCAACAAACCTGCTACTTATCCCTTTAATTTTAGTGCTATTTAATGATTGCTGCATACAAAATATTAGATTTGATATAGTATTAAAACTACTCAGAAGATCACTAACTTCTAACAACTGTCCTGAAAATAGATAATAGTTAAAATTTACCCTCATACTTGCAAAATAAATTTAAGTGCTATTTATTTTAAAACAAATAAAGTAGTAATAAAACTACTCAGCTGATCAGCAAATTCTAACTGCTACCCTGGAAAAAGTAAAGAGTTCAAATTTACCATCACTTTTTCGCAGTGTGAGTTAATTTTTGTCTGATTCTGATTAATAAGGCAGCGCGGCGAGCTAATCGGGTTGCCCCCGAAATATTGGCATAGTCTTATGCTAATGTAGCGGATGCGAAGAAAGCTGCGAGCGCGCTGCTCAGATATTTTCGTCGACGACCAGAGGTTTCACGTAGAGCGGATTGTAGTCCAGATGCATGTAGCGGGAGAGGTGCCAACGCTGCACGGGCGCCTGGGACTGATTGCTGCAGCTGAGCTTGTCGACCAGCTCGAAGTCTGTGATCGTCAGCCGCACGCTCTTCAGATAGTTTTGCACCTGGGCGATCACCTCTGCGCTGGGCTCGGGCGCCCTCGTGTAGATGGCCATCTGATGGCGGAACCAGGGCAGCGAGCAGTGCAGCTCCACGGCATAGTTGTCGTAGTCGGTGTCTGTGATGCGCGTCCAATACATGTCGACTACAACCACAGGTAGAGGCAAAGGTGGAAAAAGAGAGCCAGCGAGAGGCTGTGAGAGAGCACTTCACTTACGATCTTCAAAGTAGCAGCGATCGGTTGACTCCGGGTTCGTGCCGTAGATCCACCAGGGGCCCCTTATCTGCGAAGCACTTGTAACATGAACGTTAATTTGCATATCGGGCCGCAGATCGAGACCCATTCACCCGTTCAGCGTCCACTGGAAACTCTTTGTACAGGCATTTCCAGGCATCGACCGCATCGAAATGCCGCAGCAGACACAGCCCACAGCAAGCGCGCAGCAGCAGCGACCAAAATAGATCCAATTTCGACTCGTCGCCCCAGCGATAGGCTGTCAAAGTTGTCTTCATCTTCATCTTCATGCAAATGAGCGACGATCCCATACACGTTGCCGTTGCCAGCTCCATAATTGACCGTGGACCATTAAACTGTAGACAACTTGGCTTATTTTATTTGTCTCGGCTTTGTTGTGGCTCTAAAAATTCGACAGCGCCTATTAAATAATAGCGCATCGAATCGGCTCGTCCGCCCGATCGCTCTCTTCGCCTGCGCTCTTCAAAATTTCTGCTCTCTTAAGTTGGTTTATGGCTCTATAAAATTGTGTCTGTTAAACGCCAGAAATAGCGCGCCCACTTCGCCGATTCTTGTCTGTTAAATTTCACAAATTGGTTTATGTAAATATATCGATTTATTTCAAGAGATTGTTTTCAACTTTCTTTTCAAATAAACTCAAGTCAAAGGAATTTTGCTTGTATCTTTTGTGTTGTGTAAATATTTGCAATATATTTTAATTTCTAAAGTGCTTCATTCTTACTCAATTTGCATTTTCCAAAAATACTTCAACCTCGCCACAACGAACAGCATCTCATAACATAGCTGCATGTTTTCTGAAAACTATTATTGTTGTCGTTTTGCTTTTAATTGCCAGCATGCTAGAGAGGCTAAAGTTCCCCCCATATGGTGTTGAAGAGGTATATTCTTTTGTTTTTGTGTGTAAAAATCATTAGCAAGCCAGTCGAGTTGGCTTTCTTCTCTGTCTTTTATTGCGTTTGCAAGAAACCCCCCAAAACAGCCGTCGGCCATAGCTGAGCGTGGCCAACTTCAACAGTCGCGGTCGCTATCAAAAATATCGTGCTGTCTGTGAAGCAAAAGCCGTATAATACGAGTATAACAAATAGATGCTTGCTTGGACTTGCAGCTTAAACATACGTTAGACGATTTACAAACTTAACTCGAAATAGAATATAGCATCAAGTGGACTTGGCCGCGGCTCGCACGCTCCACACTCTTCACTCTTCACTATTTACAGCTCTGCGCTGCGAACCGCGCTCTACACATATACAATGTACTTAGACTACGACTACCCCCCCCCCCACGCTAGATGCGGCACTGGCCCTCGAACTCGGCGAGCAGCGCACTGGAGTCGAAGAAGGCGCGCTGCTTCGACTCGGGCATGTAGAGATCGCTGCGGTCGTAGCAGGTGGCCGTGGCGCCGATGCGCGTGAAGTACTGGACACGCTCCCGCGAGTTGCAGTCGTCGCCCCAGACGACGGCGATCTGGCCCTGGTCGCGCGCCTGCTGCAGCAGCTGGGCACCGTTCTCGCCCAGGAAGTCCTCGGCGTGCGGCGCCGTGCCGGCCAGCTCGAAGGCCTGGGCATTGTTGACGGCGGCGAGGAAGTTGCGCGTGCGCAGATCGCTGAACGGCTGCCACTTCTGCGTCTCGCCCTGCGTGAGGAACATGACGGGGAAGAGGTTCTGCTTGAAGCGCAGCATGGTGCACATGTCGGCGTCGAAGCTGCTGAAGATCAGCGGCCGACCGCAGCCGTAGCGTATGACCTCATGCAGCACGCGGTCGGCGAAAAAGTTCTTGTCAATCGTCTGCTCCGCCTCGGAGCCGCCGCCTTGGCGACGCTGCGGCCACTTGATCTCCACGTCGATGCCCAGCGAGCGGGGCAGCTGCTGCAGCACCTCGACCAGTCGCGGGAAGATGCGGTGCTCGGGCCGCGGCTCGGCGTTGTGCGCCGGGTACTCCAGCACGCGGCCGCCGATCACCGAGAAGATGCGCAGTCGCTTCAGCAGCTCGTAGTTGATGTCCTTGATCAGCACGTACTCCAGCTGCTCGGGCTTCTCGATCAGCTTGCCGGGCGGCGCGGTGCGCAGTCCGAAATCGTGGTAGATCACCGGCACGCCGTCGGCCGTCAGGTGCACGTCCAGCTCTACCATGTCGGCGTGGTGGGCGTGCGCGCTCAGGAACGAGGCGATCGTGTTCTCGCGCTCCTGCGGCGCCTCCGCAATGTAGCTCTTGCCGTTGCCGCGATGCCCCACGTCCAGGTTGGGCCAGCTGCGCGGCCAGTAGTGCGCGTACGTCGTCTTGAAGTCCAGCGGCGAGTACTGATACGGCTGCACCAGCACGTAGGGCAGCCGCAGCCGCGCCAGCGTCTCCTCCGGCCGCTGGGTGGACTTGATGTGCAGCTGCAGCAATCCCTCGCTGCCCGTCAGCTCGGCGGCGCTGAGCGTGGCGCTGCCCAGCAGCTGCTCGTCGAGGCCGTAGCACTCGAGCCGGAACTGCTGCAGCATCAGCTGCTGCAGTGGCAGCGTGATGTGGAAGATGATGATGTCGCCACGCGTGTACGGCACGCCGTGCAGCGGCTGCGTCTGCAGCTGGCTGCGGCCGTACAGCTGCTTGGAGTACTCCACGTGCAGGCCCGCTGCGGGCGTGACGGGCACCAGCTTGAGCTGCACGTGCTGCGGATCGAAGGTCTCGATGTCGTGCACCTGGAACATCTTGTCGCCGCTGAACTTCAGCTGCACAATCGCCTCGTGGTTCAGCCAGCCGCGATGCACCTGTATCTGGGCCTGGGCGTGGGCCACGCCGAAGGCGTCCGCCTGGCTGCACTGCTGCTCGGGACAGGGCGGCAGCAGGCGCGGCTTGAAGTGCGTCTCCCAGCGACGTATCTGCTTGTTGCCCGCCGCGTCCTCCACGTACACGAAGTAGCGGTACTCGATCTGGCGGCACGACTGCAGCCGCACCGTCGCCTGCCAGCTGAGCTCGTCGAGGCGATCGAGGGGCACGCAGCGCGCCAGCTGCCACTCGCCCAGCGCCTTGGCGTCGCCGGTGAGCGCCAGCTGCTCGCCGTCGGCCAGTGCGGCGGGCAGTCGTACGTTGAACTGGCGCAGCGTGGGCTTGCAACCGGTTGCGGCAGCTGCCGCGAGCAGCTCATTGCCGGTGGCGAAGTTGTCGCCTGCTGTGATGGCGGCGGCGGCAGCATCCACGTACGCGGCGCACTGCAACAGAGAGTAGACGGCCACAAGGCCAAGGATTAGTGACGAGCCAAACATGCTGAGGTCCAGACAGCTACTGAGCGGCTGCCGCGCTGCACAGCGGCTCAAATAGCAGCCAGCTTTCTCTCATTCCCATTCTCATTCTCATTCTCATGCTGATGCTGCTGCTGATGCTTCTGCTCAATCGCGATCTCTCGGCGGAATCTGCGCGATAACAACAGAGCAGCCGAGTCGGGTGCTTAGAAAGTGGATCGACGCTTATCACGGCGCGTTTTTAGACGCGCTCTTGCGCGCGACTTTGGCGCGAGTGTAAACAAGATCACGTGTTGCCCTCCCATCTGCCGATCAGCGGACTACAGATTAACCAGCTATTTGCATAGACTTTAATCAGCGATGCTGGGAGTAGTTGTGTACGTAACCCAGCTGATCTGTTGTACAATCTTGCTAGCCTCCAAAGTGCAGACGGGCAGGCCATAAAACTCTCGCTGATAGCTAATTAATCTCTTTGAAAATTGCTTGCCAATCCGTTTACATTATATTTTTATATTATTTTTGTTTGCTAATAGGACAGCTAGATTGCGTTCAATTGAACAGAGATTGTGGAAATTGAAATATTTATAGCACTGCTTGTCAGCACAGCCGATGCCCTTTCAACAGCCTCTCGGCGTTTAGAACATTTACTGCCCATAAACCACACAAAAAGACGCGCGCGTTTTAAAACGCTAGTGTGCGCGCGATTTTACCTGCAGGTGAAAACGCGCGCGTCGCGGCAAACCTTGTTGCTTCAAACAGCGTTTGATGATGCAATTGCCGCCGTTGTTGCTGGTGCCAAACAGCGCGCCCTGGCAACAGCTACGCAATGCTACAAGTTTATGCAAATTGGCAGTCACGGAACCCATAAATTCAACAATATGTTGATTCCAAAGGCTGTTTTCCTCGAATATCTATCACGTGTGTGTTATGAGCAGCAATATTGTTATTGTTTCTGTTTGTTTCTTGTTGCCTTATACAACAACGGTGGCGACGAACACAAAACAAAATGTATATTACAGTTAGCCAGAAGTGGACGCCCACACGTAGCGAAACAGCTCGAACCGGGCCAACAACACCGAATGCTTTTGGCAATAATTCAGCGAGGAAGGCGAGCAAATAGAACGCAAAATAAAAACAACGCAAACTGGGAGAGTCGAGAGTCTAGTCGGAAAAGTCGCGTGTTCGAGAAAAGCGCAAGAGATCGTACTATTAGTGAGTGGTACATATAGTTAGCGGTGTCTAGTTTTTCCGCATGTTTTGCTAGTTTTTGTGTTTCGCATATATTTTCGGCTGCCTTACGTCAATCAATTGGTCGAGCCCGTTGCGTTCTTGGCACAATTAGCACAACCTTGCGAACGAGCTGACTATAAGCCATTTGGCACCTTCTTATCTGCAACATGCGAAGAGGCAACGTTGTTGTCTTAATACAACTACTATTGTTTGTATTTTATGTTAATTACACTCCATTTCGGTACTTTTCACTGTTTGTGTCTTTCGCTCTGACTCTGGCACGTGTTCGCATTGTGAACGCAACGCAGGCGCTTTCGCTCTCTCATGCTCTTTGACCAGCAGAGCTTTCGCTGTGCTTTACATATGTTCTTTGTTTTGGGAAATTTCGTGTGCGTAAAGCTCTGGCAATTTGGGGCGTTAGTTTTGTTAGCATCTGTTGCGACGGCTTTGTTATCACAACACGACACTGTTGTTATGCCGCGATAAGCAACGAGTTGCACGTCAAGTGCGATTTATCACTTTGCCCCTAAATTCAATAAAGCATAATCTAATCGATGTTCAAGTTGAATCTATCTATATACGATGCCACTTCAAAGAAGTTTCGCTCGAGAGCAACTACAAATGGGATATGGGGGAAGCGAGCACGTGACAGTATTCCCCTTTCAGCATGTGGCACTATTCCCAGAGCTTTCGAAGTACTTGCTTGCAACGAGAACAGCGCGATACTTCGAAAGGGGTTTGGTTTGCGAGTTCACCATAAATAAAATGAGTCAGCTGCCCACGAGACCCAACGTATAGTTGTTTATATTCGAAATGATATCATATGCAGCACGAACCAAAACTTAGCATTTTAATGTAGCAAGCACGATTTAAAAAATCATTAATATATTCACACTAATGTATATTGGCATTTTCTAGTTCTGCTATTTATTGATTTTGTGATTTGAGTGAAGAGGAACGAGGAAAATAATTGCAAAAGTTGAATGACAACTGCTGCGACCTTCAGCTGAACCAAAAAGTCAAAGTCGAAATATTTGCATTACACTTGACGTCACATTATTCGCATTACGTATGCATCTGTTTACACTCTCGCCTAATTACCCAACGCAAATAGCAATAATAATAACAATAATAACGGTTATGTTATTCATAATTACATTTTGCATGTGCTCATCCGGAGTCTGGGGTTCCATGGGCGTTAATAGCATTGGGACCGACATGGCTTGTGTGTAGTTGTTGTTCTTGTGGTGAGGTATATACACAGTATAAAAATTTAAATTATATTGTATTGTATGTGTATCACAGTTGAATTCTCTTTGTTTTGTATAATTCTTGCACTACGCGGCGTATGCGCAATTTTGTGGCAAAACTAAGCAAACATTTTATACTGATTTAATTGTCTTTGAGTAGCTTTTCAACGATGTGTTGCTTTAAATATTTTGGTTGTGTTTGAAGAATTTATCCTTTTGTGGATTATTGAAAGAAACTAGGACGTTTCCGACGTCGTCGTCGCACCGACGTTGCAGTCGCAACTGTTTTCAGCGATTTTGTTGTGCGCGCAATTTAAACGATTTCTTTTTATCGAAAACAGCTCATGTACTACAGAGCTTTTTCTGCCCGTTTTCTTTGTGTTCGTAGCTTCGACGACGACATTCACGTTGCCGTTTTGTTTTGGTTTGCTGCTTGGGGTACAGTTGCGGCTCGGGCTTTTTGAAATGTTGTTGGCCTCCTCCGACTACAACAACGACAACAACAACAACAACGGCACCACCAGCAGCAAACAAAATAAAAACAAAAACAAAAACAGACGATAATAAAACGTGTATACCTGTGCAATATCTATAGTATTGTTCCCGAGGTGACTTTGTGATGCTCTCACAAACACACAAGTAATAAAAGATAAGGACCAAGCGAATGTTTACAAATAAATAAAAATATGTACTTTTTTTTATCTATCAGCAAAATTACTTCCGACCCGGTTTCGAGTGTCAAGTCAAGCCGGTCACCTATTATCGGTCAGCGTTGAAGCCCAAATACAGGGTATTAAAACACACACACACTTGTTTACAAATATTCACGCACAAGCAGCTGCTCCAAAGCTTAAATCAAACGGAAACGAAGAAGACAACAAGAACAGCTGCAATAGCAGCGATGACAGCAACAGCCAGAGAGCGAGAGTGTGAGAGAGAGAGAAGCACGCATTGCTCCAAAACGAAACGTGCTTGTCGTGTGCAGACGCCGGCGTCGCTGCCGCTGAGCACGTGAAAAGTTTCGTTTGTGGGGCGTCGTCGTTGCCGGGCCCCTTCTGTCAGTTTTGCGTGATGCTGACAAGAGCATTAAAAAGCTTTCGCTCTCTCTAGTGTACGCTCTCCGTGTATAAAACCGGTTCTCGTCGGTTGAGTGGTCATTGTTTTCCTTGTTGTTTGTTTACGTGTGCGAGCCGCGAAGTTGATAAGGCAACAACTGCTAATAAGCATTTTATTGGACTTAAGAGCTTTTTCGTGCGCAAATCGCTTTGAATTAAAAGCTTTCCGGTCAAGGTCTATCTTCTTTCTATGCGGGGAACGATCGTAATCATATAAAATTATACTTATGTTTCTTCACATGTTGCCAGGCGCATTTCGTGGTCCGATTCTATGTGTGTATACAAATATGTATATTTATATTTACTACAACATGCTTAAACTTTGTTCTTTTTGTTCCGTTTCCCTTGCACGAGGGGAGCTTTGTTTACGCTATTCACAACTTTTGATCGTTTTTGTTTTGATTAATTGGCTGCGTATATAGATGTTTTTGTTTTCAAATCCATTTCACTATTCAGAAACACACCCCACTGAGTCTAAAGTACAATTTGAACAACTTATTCTGCGAATTATCTTCAATACAGATACACAAACTTGCTTATGTCTACAAATACGGCGATTTCAGAATTTATATCGCCACATTTTAGAACTACATATTCAATTTCTTTGTTTATGTGTTCAACATGTTCTCAGTCACGTTTGCGTGAAAATTTGGTGTAATATTATACTTGTTTTTGTTATTCAATCGCATACCAACGACAACAGTAGCTGTTATTTGTTTACATCAACACTAAGAGCTTTTCGATAATGTAATGGGGCAACACCAGCGCAAATTGTAGCTTTTGATAAGACGCGTAAATGAATATATTGTAAACAAATAGTTAAGGAATTTTGCAATCAATTCTTAGTTGTGTACTGCCTCACTTGTATGTGCGGAAAGACAAGCTTAAGCTGTAGATCAATTCACACTCGACAAGGCATTACTAGTTAGCTCTAGTTTAGACCCAATTTGATCCATAAAAAGAAGAGAACAGTCTGAGCTTAACTGAAGTGTGAAGTGTATATAATTGCACACGCAGAGATATTATTTCCATTTAAAGGGTACGTTAAGCATTCTAACCAATATTACTGATAAAGTACTCAATCTCATTGTCAACAAAAATAAATTGGGTCGATTGAAGTATAAACAAAAATGAGGATTTACTCCTCTAGAAGTTGTATTGTTGGCGAAAAAAATACTGGCATATTATATGTTAAAGTTATTCATACCTGATCGCACATTATTCTGACAGCGCTGCCAATGTACGTCGTGGTTTAATCTGCACCTAATAACAATGTTCTGAATTTCCTTGGCGAATTGATTCTTCTGTGTAACCTTTAACTCTTTAGCACTTGCAAATACTTCTTATCGCGCACGCGACTCGACGAACAGCAAGGGACGAGATGAGAATTGAGAATGTTATACAGTAAAGTCTTAAAACTACTACTAAATAGGAAGTCGCTGTCGTACCAGACGCCGGAACAACGTAAATACAATTAAATCAATTTAAAACAATGAAAAGCGTAGCGACAGCCGGACAAAGAGCCCCTGATGGATGACGATGACCACATCGTGATAAGTGACAACAAAAGCAAGAGAGCAAATCGAGAGAGAAACCCAAGTATAGTACAACTGATTATCAGCGATAATGTATTGCTATTTCACAATAAGTATTCTTTGAGAAAGTATTCCAAGGCGTCACGTTGCTGTTGCCGCCTCAGATTCATTGGCATCCTCCGTTGTTGTCGTCGCTGGCTCCTCGCTCTCAATTGCCACAGCGGCCTCTTTAGCCGCCTCCGTTGCCGCAGCCCCCGCATCAGTTGAAGTCTTCGCCTCACGCTCAAACAGAATGACTAGCTCCGTGTGCGTTGTGTGTGGAAACATGTCGACAGCTACTGCAGTCTTGGGATAGAACGGTTGCCCCTTCCAGTGCTTGGACTCGGGCCGCGATAACTCGATAAAATTGCGCTTGGCACTGTTCGGATTGCAGGAAACGTAGACCAGACGCTTAATGGCGCTCGCAGAGCGTATGGCGGCAATGGAACGATTGTCTGTGATGTGGATGGGAGAGGGAATGAGAACAAAATACAATTTGATTGAAGTGACACTCGCACATTAGAGATGATTTCGAGATTCAAACAAACTTAATTGCCTTAAACAAATGCAATTAGTCTCAATTTGAACTTTCGCCGTTCTGGTGCACATAAATCTAATGTGCGAGTGCCAGACGTTTACTTACGAAGTCCCGCTCGAGGCGGATCCACAACTGCTATTAAATCGCCTGGCTTGCCGGGCTCCTGCTCATACAGCGCCTCTCTGACCATGCTCTTAATATAATCATCTGCGTTGCCAGCAAAGAACTTGCAGTTTGTTATCTTATTCGCCTCGGCGTTGTACTCTGCATCCTTGATGGCGTCCGCCACGATCTCCACGCCAAACACCTGCTTACAATGCTTAGCGAATGCCAGCGCTATGGTGCCAGTGCCGCAGCAAATGTCCAGCATGGTTGTGTCTGCGGTCGGAGCAGCCAAATCAATGGCCTGCTGATAAAGCACGTTGGCGCCGGCCGTATTGATTTGAAAGAAAGCCAAGGGGCTGATGCGAAACTGGAGTCCTTGTATAGTGTCTGTTATGTGTGTGCTGCCCGACAAGTGCGTGACGGGATTAATCATTTGACCAGCCTCGCGATGCTTGACATCCTGGTAGTACAACGAGCTGCATTTGTGCAGCTCGTTCTGCTCCGGCTGATCATAGAAGTTTTTCAGCTCCTGCTGCAACTCGATCTGCTCGCTTTCGCTCAAGTTGGAGGAGTAGATGCCAGCGACCAACATTAGTTCTCCTGTGGCACTCGAAGTGCGCACCATTAGCTGGCGAAAGTGTCCCAGATTGCCCACTGGATTAAACGGCTGGAACTTGGACTGCCTCACCAGCTGCTGAAAGCTGAGGGCCGCCCACTTGGCCTGCGCTGGTAAATGTGGCAACTGTTGCACATCGGCCACCTCCACGGATCCATCGCTGTAGCTGCCCAATCGGAAACCGACAACGATCTCTCCCTCGGCATTCTTGCCTATGCTGAACTCGTTCTTGTTGCGATAGCCGTCGACAGCGGGCGACGCGAGAACTCCCTTGAATTGAAACTTGTCCAGATGTGGCTTGGCAGCTGCACTTAGGCGACGCAGTTCCTGTGTGTATTTCTTCAGCAGTGCGGACATCTCCTCCGTCTTCTGTTCCAGCTGCTTCTCGTAGGGCAGCTCGGCAAGCGGACAAGTTGCCTCCTTGGCTGTGCGTTGGCGCTTTGGTGGCGTCTCGCCGGCCAACTCTTCGCCACGTCGCTTGTGCAGGGGATCGGCTGAGGCTTTAGCGGCCATCGCCTTGAGCACTTTGCCCTTCCACTTGTAGCCATTGAGCGTCTCGAGGGCACGCTGCTGATCGGCCTGCGTGCGAAAGCACACAAAAGCAAACTCCTTGCGTGTGGGCGACTTGATTTTGGTGATGTCCAACTTCAGTGTGGCCTTCAGCAGTTTCTTGAACTCCTACGATTAACACGATTAGCTGACGAGTGGAGGTGTAATTATGGACAAACTTACGCCGATACCAAAGTAACCCAAGTTCTTCACTTCTATTTTATAGATTTCCGACGTGAACTCGTTGCGCTCCAAATACTCGAACTCATTGTTGCCGGCTTTTTCGATTTCCTCATTCGTTTCGATACTTTCGACTGGCTTTTCGGCACTTTCCTTATTGTCAACTCTTTCCGTGCTGCTGTCGATGGCAAGTGTTGGCTGATTTTCCGTGTTTTCCACATCCATTTCAATTGTTTGCAATAATTACACACAAAACATGCAACACGTGAAAATAAGAACGCGAGTATCGATAACTGCTATCGGTATGACACGATTGTTTGCTTAACATTGCCGAGACGATATTTTGTGGCGGTGGGCCGATTTGGCACTGTTAAGCTAACAGTTTCAGCGTTGCCAACAATATAAAAGCAAGTGGCGCGATTTGTTGTGCTTTGCTGAGTTTCTTTAAATAAACAACTCCGAAAAGTGTGCGAATTGTGTGAAAATATAAAGTCTGTATTTATTGTTCGATTGCAACGGCAAAGCGCGCCAATGCCGCGTCCAAAATCACTTGGCGCTCCGCCAGCAACTGTTGCATCTCCGGCTCATGCTTCATGATGTTGGCAATCTCCTGGAGCAGCTCCGCGGCCCGCTTGAGCTTCGCCTCGCACTCAGCGGCGTCCTCCAGCCGCAGCGCCTGCGTCACAGTTGCCTCCTCCAGATCGATCAACAAGTTGCCGCGGAATATGCTCCAGCCGCTGTCAATGAGGTCCGCCAGCTGCAGCAGTTCCTCGCAGAGCTCAATCTTGCGCAGCAGCGACTTCTCCGTTAGTTCTATGAAACACATAATTAGTTGGGTATACACAAGCTTGCGACAGAGACGCACCCTCCATTGAGTAGCCTGGCGCCGAGCCGTAGAGCTGCGTAAGCGCGTACTTCGCCTGCAGGATGTGCGTGTTTGTCTCGTGCAGCTCGATGCGGTGGCGATAGAGGAAGTCCTCGAGCGCCGCAGGTGTTGTCTTGTCCAGCGCTTCCAGCTCCTGCTGCAGCTGGGCATCCTGTGTGAGCACCTCCCTGGCGCCCTTGACCACATTGCACACCTCGCACTTCCAATTGGCCGCGTTCTGCAGCGGATTCACCGAAACGAACTGCAAGCAGAGTCTAGGTCAGTCTAGTTGTAGTGGGCTATAACACTCACTGCAGCACTCACCTTGCCCACCTTGCACTTCTCGCACATGCGCGAGCCCGCATAGATGCCCAGTTCGGTGGGATCTGCGCAGCGGGCGCAGGCGCAGTCGAAGCACTTGACCTGCTTGAGGTGCAGACGCCGCTGGATCGTGCTGCGCAGCGGCTGTGTGTAGGATATGCAGAGTAGCTCGCCCTTGGCGATCTTGCGCTTGGCCAGGAACACAATGTGCATGTCGTCGTCGAAGCGATGCCGCAGATTGGGCACACAGTCGTGGGCGAACATGGCGCCGTCTGGGAAAATGGCGCGCACCTTGCGCCGCTCCGCATTCTGGCGCACCTCAAAGGCGTTCGTGTCGAGGATGGCGGCCAGCCGCAGCAGCTCCAGCTCCGGCCAATCGCGCTGCCCCAGCACCGTCTTGATGAACGTGATGAGGTTGGCGCGCAGCACTTGGTACAGCGGCGTCTCCAGGCGCTCCTTCAGATGGTCCTCGAGCGCGCTGAGCTTGGCGAATGCGGCCGGATTCGCTTGCTTCAGTTGCATGCAGCGCAGCAGCATGATGACGCAGTACGCGGACTCCTTGTGCTCAGGCTCCAGCGGATTGTAGTTGATCTTGGACTGAAAGTTGCTGGCCGCCATCAAACGACACTCGTCGCGATGGTGCGGCGACTGCTCGCACTCCTTGCCGCACAGCGGCCAGCTGCAGGCGCTGCACTTGTGAAAGTTACCCCAGCGCTCCGCGGGCGACAGCAGATTCCGGTGGCAGCCGAGGCAGACGGGCGGCGAGGCCACCTTGGGGCCGAGCACCAGCGGCGCCTCCCGCATGATCTGCTCGCCCATGGCGATGTCGCGCGTGGCACGCAGATGCCTGCCCAGCAGCTGGTTGGTGGCCAGCTCGTAGCACTTGCACTGCGTCTTGTGCTGCCTCCAGTGCTGCTTCTGGTGCTCGCGGCTGCAGTAGACCACGTTGCGGCATGCCGCACACACCTGTGCGGCACGCGCGCCGCACAAAGCACAGCTCGTCGCCGTTGTCATCCTTGCAAATGTCCTGTCTCTGTCTCTTTTGCCTGCCTCGAGCACGTGTGGAGCGTTTATTTGTCCGCCTGTTTGCGTAATGCACGACGTCGGAAAAATCACTGAGCGCTCGCGTCGAGGCAATTTTCCTTTGTGTGTCGCGTCGCTGCTGCGATCTCAATCTCGATCTCCATCTCTTGTCACTTGGCGCACGACCGTTTATTATTAGACCAAGCACGCCAAGCGAACAATGCACAATCTGTTGTTGCCAAACATTGCTTCTCTGACTTCTCTGCTCTCTGCGCCTCTCAGTCTCTACCTAGACATTGCTCCACATGTCTCCCGCTTCCCACTGAATGTATCTATTCAATGGCCTCCCATTCAAACTCAGCAAATTAAAGTGGCCCCAACACACTGCTTGCCATTCAATCAATTTGTTAGACTAGCATATCAATATAAATCTATGGACTTCAAAACTATAGATCATTCTTTTAGAGACATTATTTCTTTTTCATTTGCAGATATTTATAAATATCTGTTGTATACAATCTCCCGAAATTTGACTTCTATTCGAAATATTGAAAGACTTGGAACTCATTTCGAAGAACTGATTCCATTCAGTAATCCAAAAGAAAACGAGCGTGCTTAGTTTTTGCAATTCAATAATTTATTTAGAATTTCTCATAAATTTTCTATATATATATAGGTTTATATATATATGCATGTATATATTTATTTATTCGTACGCAGATAATTAATGTATTGTTTAATTGGAAATCAGTCTTTTTTATTTAAATAAGAGTTAAATGCATTTCGTTTGTGGGTGCTTCTTGTTTCTTGTTGTTTGCTTGATTGATTGATTAATTGATGGATGGAAGTAAACAAGTTGGGCATGGTTAATGTCGAAAATGAGTGGAAAAAAACCGAGCAGATAAACGAGAATTAAGAATTGAACTATGATTTGTGGTTGCATTGTTGCATTGTTGCGTGTCTTGTTGGTTTGCTTCTAAAATTAATAGTACTTTAGTTGCTATATAAATAATCGTGATGCTTGTTCAACTTAAATGGAGGCCATAGTTCCATCTTACAATAATAATAAAAATAATAATCATCATTATACATAGTAATAATCATAATAATATTTATAGTTGCTGCTCTCTATACACGTGAAAGCGGCGCGTAAAATTTCATATAATAGACAACAAATTTTCCATTTAGTTTAGTTTTAGTTTGCAGTGAATAATTTGCTCTAAGTAGTCGAACTTGCATTACATATTTTTGTTTTCTTTACACACACACACACATAGAGCGATGATATGTTGCTAGGCTGGTTTAGCGTAAGCGAAGCAATCGATGGTTATTACGAGTTAAATGGTTCAATGTTGCTAAGGCAAAGGCGCAAATATCTTAACGTTAGCTACAAGGGGTGCGTGGGGGGAGGGCGTAGGCGGGGGCGGGGGCGGGGTAGTTTCGAACAGCGAGGCTGGGGCTGCCAGAGTTGCCAGCTTCAGTTAGGAACTTGGCTCTATCTGCGATCGCCTCGCATAACAAACAAAACTAATATCGTCGTGGGGCTTTCCTCGAGTTTTCCTCTCCTTCGTCTCAACTCTCTCTGCTGCTGTTTAATGCTAATTTAAATTACAAATTGCGCTAGCTTAATCATAAGAAACATAAGCAACATTTAGCTGGTAGCGTATTCTCTCGTCCTCTGCTCTACACTTCAGACATCGTTCTGCTCCTTGAAGTGATGGTAGTGATGGTGGATGTGCTCGTGCACATAGCGATGTATCATCGAGCTGGACGCACTCGTGTCCAGGTCGCCATCCGCCGCCGATGCCGATGCCGACGCCGGATCATCCAAGTCCTTGGCCGTGGTCACAGCCTCGGCCACAGCCTCGCCCACGTCGTCGTTGAGGTCGATCAGCGTGTTCGTGGAGACCACCTTGCTGGGCGTGCTCGTGTGCAGCGGACTGGGCGCCGCCAGCTCCTCCTCCTCGCTGGCCAGCAGGTGGGCGCACTCCAGCGCATCGCCGTAGATCTTCGACCCGGCCGAGCTCGAGCTGGAGGTCGCCGGACGCGGCTCCTCCCGCTGCACAGCAGTCTGCGCCAACAGTTTCTGTTGTTGCTGCTGCTTGTGGCGCTGGCGCCGCTGCTCGCGCTCCTTCTGCTGCAGCTGCTCGCTGAGCTTGGCATAGATGAGGTTGCCGTAGTTCTTGTAATCCTTGCTGCTCCTCTGAGGCTGCTGCTCCAGGCGCTGGTAGCCCTGCTGTCCCTGTTGCGGCTGCTGCAGCTGCTGCTGCTTGTTGTGGCTGCTGCTCTTCTTGGGAATGGGCTGCACGGTGGCCACGTTGCTGGGCGTGGCGGGCGGCGAGTGGGCGGCAGCGGCGCCGCCGCCACAAATGGTGGCATGCAGAAAGGAGTCGTAGCCACAGAGATTGAGCTTGTTGTGCGCGCTGTTGTGGCTGTGCTGGGCGGCAACCACGGCCGGATTAATGGCCAGCTGCTGATGGTAGATGGGTATATGCGGCTGTGGATGCGGATGCGGATGCGGATGCGCATGGTACAGCGGCTCGGGTGCGGCTTCGATGTGCTGCGTGGGCGACTGCGTGGGCGGACTGCAGCTGAGCGGCGACTGCGGACCGGACTGCGGACTGTGATTCGCAATGAGCGTCGGGATTTTCGAGCCTGTATTGCAGCGTTGGCGTTGCTGATGCTGCTGCTGTTGCTGTTGCTGTGGTGGTTGTTGTTGTTGTGCTGCCGGCTGCCGTATGGGACTCACATTGGCTTGGGGTTTTCTGCAACGACAAAGAGAGAAAATCCAAATTAGCTAACTTGTTTATTGCGATCTGCTAAGCGTCATTTTTTAGGTCGCCACTGACAAACTGAAGTCGAACAAAAGGGAACAGAACGGAAACCAAATGAACTGCATGATTGATGGAGTGCTGGCAACAGAGCCAACGCTGCCGAGTGGAAACTAATTTGGTTTTCCACTCGTTCGCGTTGCCGCTTTCCCGCTCTGTTTTCGTTCCTTACCCATTCAGCTGAAAACACAGGCGATTCTTCTCCATGCTCTCCCTGATGATGCTAATCAAGTCGTTGCGGTTCAGCGCCGACTTCCAGCACTCGGCGGACTTGCGCTGCTGCTGCGCCTGCGCCGGCGCCTGCAGCGACTGTGGGCGTGGCTGGCGCAGCTGGACGCCGTCGAGCAGCACCTCGCCCAGCGGCGGCGACACCGAGCTGCTCTTCTGCTGCGCCATTGGCTGCTGTTGAGTCGATGGCTGCTGTTGCTGCTGCTGCTGGTGGAGCTGGAGCTGGAGGTGGCGATTCTGCCAGCTGGAATCGTTGCCCACGGAGAGGCTGCGTTGGCGCGTTTCTAGGCAGTGATCCTGGTACTGCGAGGATGAGGCGCGAGATGATTGTGCGTTGTGATGCGGTCAGTCAATCAATCAATCAATCATGCGTAATGCGTAATCAAGTCAACCAAAAACGAAAAGAACCATACAAAACAAATTATACATAAGAAAATCAATCAAGTGCGAGAATGCGTCAAATGCATGCAAACAAATCAAAATAATCTGATAAATGGCGGAAAATGGCGACTTTTGGCGGCATTTTGAATGCACAATCGTGTGGCTTACATTCAAAATACTTATGCAACTGCAAATTTCAAACATGCCCTGAACAATCTTGCTATTTATCATAATTTTAAATGATGTCTCCAAATTGACATTGCAATTATTTCAATACTTCAATTGTTGTCTATAGCAAACTCTGTTTTAATCGCAATTTTGTATTAATGTGATTATTATACAACAATTTTAAAATATGCATTTTTGATTTTTCAATCTATTTTAATCGCAATTAGAATTTATATGATTAGTGTACAAAACTTTTCAATATTCAGTTCTGTTTTGTTTTTTAGATATTACTATTAGACTTTAAATATTTATTGAGTTTTTCTGCACTTGTGTAGCTATTTTTATTAGTCTTTGAATATTTATAAAGTGTTTACTTTAATCTCGACTTATTCACAATGCAGTCGAATAGTTGAAAGTTGCAGCGAATAAGATATTGAATGGAAAACCAATTCAGCAAATGACTTCGAGCATTGTATGCCAAAAAGTTGTTTTGATTGGAGCTGGGATAAATGTGGAGCTGGGGGTTAGGGGGACAGACTGTGCTCACCTTTTGTTTTCGCGCCCTTCTCAGCATTTTGACGCGCTGCGTGGCCTGCTTCATGTAGACGTCCTGGCTGTGGTGCTGATGCCGCGACCGCTGTGCGTGAGGATGCGAATGCGAATGGGGATGGGGATGGGGACAGTCGAGCGTGTCGGTGGCCTCCTTGCAGCACTTGAGATTCAGCATATTCTCATAGGTATTGTGGGCATTGTCCGGCGTGTGCTGCTCCAGCTGCAGTAGCTGCTGTTGGCCGCTGCAGCATTGCTCCACTTTGGCATTGTTCTTCTGGTATCTGCTCTTCGCCGGCTTGCCACTGGCACTCGCTGTCGCTGGCTGGTCGACGCCAGCAACGACTGCGGCGAGCTCCTTCTCCTTGTCGCTGTTGCTGTCATCGTCCTCGTCATCGGACTTAATCAGTTTGCGTGGTCGATGGCGATGCTGGCGGCGTGCGCCGCCGGATGTCGTTAGTGCCAGGCCATTCACTGTTTTCGACATGCCCGCCATCCCTGTGGGCAGCTTCTTCAGTTTGCTGCTATTGCTCTGGCTCTGACTCTGGCTGTGGCTGTGGCTGTGACTGTGGCTCTGGCTGTTGTTGTTGCTCTGGCTGTTGTTGTTGTTGCACGCGGAGGCGGCCACCGCGGCGGCGGCGGCGGTCGCGACAGCCTGCGATTTCGATTTGCCTTCGGGACTGACGGTGAGGCGCACGTTAATTGTCTTGCTGCCGCAGTGGGGCACCACCACGGACTTGCCAATGGACTCGTATATGGTATACACAATGCCCACAATGTCGTCCTTTGTTATTTTTCCGTGATGCCCGTCCAGGTCGTAGAATGTGAACGAGAACTGCAGTGGCTGCGACGATTTGCCGCCCTCCACGGACACATCGCAGGTGAATTCCTGTAAGCAGAGGGAAGAGAAAACACGTTAGTTCAGCGAATTCGAAGCTTTAAGCGAAACAGTTTGATATTAGGCAGTAGCTTATTATTTAAATATTCTTTCGCTCCTGAAATATTCAACTCTAGCGCTTCAACTTGAAGTGACAGCATTTAAGTATGTCTTAAACTGCAAAATATCGCCAGCTGTGGCGTAAAAGCCATGCGAAAGTGCAGCAAATATGCTAATAAAGTGCAATATTTAACTTTGTGCTAGAGTTCGTAAAAAATGCAGTAAAATCTGCTGCAGTGAGGCAGAAATCTCCCTGCAGGCAACGCAAACAATTAAATGTGCCCGCCCGAAAGTATGCTACATTTTTTGCTACGCCGCAGCGCAACTTCCCCAATCTGCCTGTTAGTGTTCAAGGCTTTAAGCTAAATACTCGATTGTTATTAATATCGATAATAGGCAGTAGTTTATTATTTAAATGTCATTTGAGCTCTAGCGCTTCAACTTGAAGTGACAGTATTTAAGTATGTCTTAAACTGCAAAATATTGCCAGCTGTGGCGCAAAAGCCATGCGAAAGTGCTGAAAATATGCTAATAAAGTGCAATATTTAACTTTGTGCTAGAGGTTGTAAAAAATGCAGTAAAATCTGCTGCAGTGAGGCAGAAATCTCCCTGCAGGCAACGCAAACAATTTAATGTGCCCGCCCGAAAGTATGCTACACTTTTTGCGACTCCGCAGCACAACTTCCTCAATCCGCCTGTGTATGTGTGTGAGTGTGTGAGTGCTGCTGTTTTTGTGTGCAATGCCGCAAAAAACAACAATTACAAGCGGAACAAGAGCAACAGCAATAATGGCTGAAAGTTGAGCCGAAAATTGTGGCCATAATTTGACTAAATATTTAATTTCTCGCACGCTGCGCCAGCCAACTGCTGCAGCAGCAACAAAACCGAAAGCAAGCAAAACAATACACACACACACACACAGGCAACTGGCAGTGCCATTGATAAAGTGCTGGCGCAGAGACAACCCAAGCAGGGAGAAAGAGAGAGAACAGAAAGCCGGCGAGCCAGCGAGGGAGTCCCGCAATCGCCCATTACCATCAACTCCCACTTGAGTATTGCCACTTGCCGCTGCGAAAAGGGAAATAAATATAATTTCTATTTCTTGCTACTTGGCTTGAAGATTTTTAATTGCCTTTAAGTGCTTTCGCTGCGAGTTTGTTAGCGTCTCGCTCTCGCATTCGGCTCGAGTGTCAGTGTATGTTTTTTTTCCGCGCTTTTAATGGGTTTTATTGAATTTTAATGTTTTGATATTTTGTTGTTGTTGTTGTACGTTTTTAGGGGGCAGACAAGGGAATGTCTGTTACAGTGGGTGGTAATTGAAAATTGCCGGCAACATTGCGTTAATGAAATATTTCTTGCGCCCCCTCACACACACTAGCCCAAGCAAATGGGCAGTCTTGTGTTGTTTTTTGTATCACGAACCATTGAAATTTTAATTAAAAGCACATTTAAAAGTTGAGTTTATGTGCTGCTGCCCAGTGGGTCATGAAATATGGCGATGCCGCTGCTACGGCTGCTGCTGCAACAACAGCAACTTGATTAAACTTGACCAACAAAACGAGTATCGGGTATGAATACAATTTGAAGCACCTCCACCTGGTTGGGGGTCAATTCGAGTTGGGGAAAATCGAATGGAAATTGGAAAAGCCAAATGGTGAAGCGAAAACAAAACATCGTTTAATTTATGCGCTTACATTCAATTGGCTGCCCAGTTGCCATTAGGTGAAATCAAATGCGAAATTTATAAGCACAACGCTGCGCTTCAAATTGGAATCGCAATCGGAATTGAAATTGAAATCGAAATTGAAGCACAAATCAGCAATAATATGGCCAGCAAGCTGCAAACAGCATAATAAACCCCTGGACTTTATTGTGTATTACTTGTAATTGGCTGCAATACAAGCAATAAGCTTATGAGTTGCTGCCAAGTTTCGCCAGCTTGATTTGCAATGGAAATCGTTTGACTCGTTCTGGCAATAATCTAACTACAATATTCAAGGATAGTTAGGTAAATGAAATACTTCTGACTGCCGCACTTTACAAAACCATCTGACGTGCTACGTAAACAACGTTTGATATTTAAGTTTTCTGCCAAAAATGTAGCCAACTTTGCTGTGTGTGTTTGTGCAGCAAACTTCAGTCGAATCACTCAATCAATATGCCACAGCGCACTCACCTCCAAGCGTATGCGCTCCTCCTTGCTGTGATGATGCAAATGTCGCGAGTGCTGCGGATGTGTTGTTGCATGTGTGGCTGGCATTGCCATTGCTGCCGCAGCGTCCACAACGTCCTCCTCCAGCGGCAGCTGCTGCTGCTGCTGCTGGTGATGCTGGTGATGGGATTGCGGCATATTTGCATATTTGCCGTGCTTGCCGCTGGAGCTGCTGATGCGCAAGTGTTTGCTGTGGCTGCCACTGCTACTTATTTCCTGCTGCTGCCGGGTCACATGCTGTTGATGATGCTGCTGCTGATGCAGAGGCAGTGGCTGCTGCTGCTGCTGCTGCTGTTTGGCTGTGGCCGCCGCTGTCGAAGCGTTGCCCGGTGGCGTGGTGATTATATTAACCACCGGCGATCTCAGTTGTATATTGTTGTCACGTTCGCTGACCAGCAGCAAATCTGGCGGCGCACTGCACGAGGATGAGGCGCGCACCTGGTGGTACATCAGCTCCTCCGAGTCCGTGGTGCATTCCTGAACTGCAAGGCACAAGACGGGAAAGAAACGATTTTAATTAAAATGCAGAGTGGCATGAAATTGAAGGCATCAAACATTCGGCTATCCCCCCTACATCTAATCTGGCACCCGCAATTCCCTACCCCTCACCCCCCACCCCCCTCGCCGCTGCCGTTTGTCGGCACGACGACGGCGGCTGCTTGCAATTTATTTGCAATTTGCACAAAAACGCAGTGCAACAAAAAGCATTTTATGCCTCGACGCCAACACAAAGCGTTGGCGACCAGGCGCACCAGACACAACAGACTTCAAAAGGCGACTGCGCCTGAGACTGAGAGCATTCCTAATTAATGACGTCGTCGACCGGCTAAAAAGTTGATTTTAATTGAAAATGCGAGATTGTATTGCTGACAGCTTTTGTGGTCAACGGGCGGCGTGGCGGGCGGGTGAGCAGTCAAAAGTGCTGGCCATTTCATTACTCATACGCCGCGTTGGCCGCCGCACAAAGCTAAGCCCTCGCAAGTTTGAGTTGCCGCCTTTATCTCGCCCCGGTGGCATCTTTGTAATTTTCGCCACTCATTTCCTCGAGCTGCTCGCTGGCCAAGTTTTCCCTCAGTCGTTGTCGCCTTTCGCCCGCTTTTAATTAATTAAGTAGCACACACAAATTTCCAGTTCTCGCCTGCACAGCGAGCTGACCCAGTTTCGCATTCGCAATGCTCAGCTGAGAGCCTGAGAGCCTGGCAGTGCTTTGGCTTTTAATTGCATAAGTATTATGCAGGCAAGTCCCTTAGTCTGCTGTTTTGTTATTTCCCCCATTTCCCAGCCGCGTGCTCTCAAGCCCAAAGAGTTGAGCGAAGCGCGTCCACAATTGAAGACAATTAGCCAGAGTGCCAGGGGAGAAATGAGTTGTGGCTCAGTTGTGTGAGGCAAGCAAGTCATTGTCTGGCCGAAAGTGGGTTTAGGCCAGTGCAACTTGAGAGTATTTCTGATTGTTTCCTGGATCCCTGCCGACCTGGTTGCCTCCTTTCGCAGCCGGCCCCTGTGGAAATCGGGGTTATATTCCTACAAATTAGTCAAGTGACTTAAATTATTATAAATTCAAACAGTGGAAATGCGCTTCCATCAATTCAAACTCGAGTGTGTGTTGAAGTTTGTTGCTTCTTTGGAACTCGAACAGTTAGCCGCTGTCCTAATCTAGTCATCTTTTTAAGCACTTTGAATGGCTTTCAATTAAGTTGGCCCAAAGTTTCACTTGGCCGCTTGTAGTTGCTCTTGCCTTGAGCTATCCACAAGATACGCTGCCTGGTCTTTGGCCTATGCGGTCTGCTATATTTTTGTGCTTTTTGTTTTTCTTCACTTTTTTTTCGCCATGTGTTGATCTTTATCATGTGGCCCGAACATTTTTGTGCGTTTCGCCCTCGACGCTTACTACTTTTTTTTTGGTTGGTTTTTGTCTTCCTCTGGTATGCGACTTCTCATTAATTGTTGTTGTTGTTTTTGTTGTTGGTCGTTCGCGTCAAAAACACTTAACTTCATTAACACTTACATGCGAGATATGGCCAGAGTCAGAGCCACAGCCAACTTTTGTTTTCCTTGGCCACACAGACACAATTATGAAGTTTATCTTTAGTTTATATCTTTTTGCTTTTTTTGTTGGCTTCAAACTTTGCCTTGTTGGCACATCATCTGTCTAATAAATTGTTGCCAAGCAGCTGAGCAGCTGCCAGCGCACAGACTCAAAGTCGCAGTCGCAGTCGCAGTGGAAGTCCGACATTCATTAGCTGTCGTCATTTTTTATGCACTTTGCGCGCCCCGAAAAAAAGAAGAGAGGCGACTTTGGCTCGTTGCTCGCTGTGTGTGTGAGTGTGTGTATTGTTGTTAGGCTCTACACCTTTTCTAATTAAAGGCCGACCACTTGATGTGCTTGCCATCGCCAGAGTTGTGTTTGTATCTGTATCTGTATCTGTATCTGTAGCCGTGGCTGTGGCTGTGGCTCGGTCTGTCTTTTGGGCCTCTCGTTGTCTGTTCTCGGCCGCTTTGTTTTGCGTTTAATTATCGCCTTTGTGTTTCTGAGCAAATACCGCGCCCGGTGCCGACGATCGTGGCGCCAAGATAAACCAAAAGAACATGTTTTTCTCTCAAGTGGTTCGACCACAGCCACAGCACCAGCAACAGCAGCAACAACAACAACTGGCAGGAGAATCGTGTTGTTGTTGAGTCATCTTGAAAGCATTTTGGCGTCTGATATGAAACATGCCGCCTTGCAAATTAACTTTGGCCTAAGCCACTCCGAAAGATACAAATCGTATGTGCTCACAGGCGCAACACGCCGTGGCAACGACTGCGCGCATACCCTACAAAGTGGATCATTAGCTTGTAGCTGGCACAGCTGCGTGGTCTTCTCTAGTCGCGCATACCCCGCGATGCCACTTCAGCTGCAGTTCGGTTCACAATGAATTGAATTTATACATTACGCAAATGCCGAAAAGCCAGCAAATGAGAATGAACAGGCAGCCAGCCGGACCGAAGTCTAGGCCACGAGGCACTCAGCCTCGCACCGCACCGCACCAGACTCCTCTTCAGTCCATTAGACGACCGCAACACGCACATTGCCTAATAGCAATGGGAGGGGAATTGGGGGGGGGGGGGTGGACTACCTGAGAGGTCATTGAGGCTTATGCCGAGATGTGCGACGCAGCAGCCTCATGAATTCTGTATGATAAATGAACGTCACGGCTCGAGGCTTATCTATCAAAAAGTTGTTTGCGGCGTACGTGGCGCATGAGTAATGTATCTTTGCTCTCGACTCAATTAAAGGCGCAACAACAACACACGCATCACTTTTGGACGTTTAGGCGCAGTTCATAAATCCTCATTAACATATTTTCTTATCAAGAAGTGAAAAACAGCAACAGCAACAGCAACAGCAAACCGAATTCGAAAAAGCGAAAAGTCAGAGGGGCGATGCTGTAGATTAGTTTTCAATGTGGTCAGAGGATTTGCATAATTAATTGGGCAGCTTGCGTGTGTGTGGGTTTTGGGCGTTTGCCTTTGGTTTTTATAGTGCAAATCAAAAATGCGCATAAATTGCTGATAGAGCCAACTTAAATATTATAAATCGTTGTAATAAAACACGAAATTAACATGAAATCCAATATGAAACTCTATGCTGCAGCACCCCACCAAGCAGGTGCCGTTTGATTTCGCTCTATACATACTACGAATATACGAGTAAATCCATGCACTGGCAGCGGCACCCATAAATATTTAAACCCTATTTAGCTGGCCATTAAATGTAGTTAAGTCCCGAGATACTGCCTGGGAAATACGATAGCTGCTGAGCGGGCCCAAACTATGTTAAATAATCCATAATCAAATGTGGAGCAAACTCAATTAGGCAATCAATCGAATGCTCGCTGATTTTATCTGCTGTTAATCTGCCCGATGCGATTCAGAGAAATATTTAATCACGCTAAGCGGCAGTTAAACGAATTTCTTTGCTGATTGAATTGAAGTCTGCATTTAAATATCGCATTTGCATAAACGCATCAAGTGGTTGCCTAATGAATTATCGACAGACATCAATTTATACCTATATTGAATATGCTTCAATTGGCTTTCGCTTTCCCCACTGTTACTTTACTCGTAGTTTATTGAATTTATAATGATTGCAGCTGATCACTGTTCGATCGGTGAGTGGCCATAAAGCCAGCTGACTTTGCAGTCGGCACATGAGTCGACTCGAGTGTTTCACTCTTTATTATTTATTTTATTATTATATTTTTTCTGCCGTCGTTTTGTGCGAGCCTCATGATAATTTACAAGCACAATTTGGCAAGCCACTTATCGAGGCCGAAGGCAACAACAAACGCGTAACGCAGCAAAGAAAACCGACGGCAGAAATCAAACGGAGCGCTTGAAAAAAAAATATTTCACTATCGTGGAAAGAAATCTGCTCGAGTTAATGGTGTTGTTGTTGCGCTGCTCCAGGTTTGTGTTATCAGGCATGCTTGCTAAATACCAGTAGCAATTATAGGGGATCGCTGGAATGGGGCTGCTTTAATTAAACGCCGATAATCGATGGCAAAACAGTTACACCATGAACTCGTCGTCGTCGTCGTTGTTGTTGTTGTCGTCTTGGCTGGCGTCGTTGTTCTTATCAGACCCACAGCGACTGAAGTTCACGGCGGCGTCATCAATGTTGCGACTTTGGCATTCCCCCCGCCCCCGCCCCTTGCCGCTGGTCGCCATCCGCTGTTGCATTTTAGCCACGATTGAAGCCGACATCGACGTCCACATCGACGTTGGCGGCGTTTTGAAAAGTTTGCTTTAATGTTAATGTTACAAATCATGTGAATAGACGGCGCAACGTCAGCGGCGGCCAGATCGAGCGTGCCTTTTGTATGATATACATTGTAGTTGTTGTTGTGCACCACTACAATCCTCTCTCTCCCTCTCTTTCGCTCGCTGTCGCCGTCCCTCGCCCCCAGTTGGGGCTCAGCGCGTGTCGCTTATGGAGGCCTTCATCTTGCCGCACAACGTGTTCCGAAACGGGTTTGCTGGCCATATAAACGTATGTACCACAGACATACAAACAGATATATGTCTCTATATATACATCTGCTTGTGTGTGCACATATCGTATGTGACTGCCTGTTGTTGTTGTGCGGCCACAAAACTTACAACGGGGTCGATGCGCTGCAATATTCGCTATGTAACGCCCACAAATCGCCAGCTATCGAAACTATTGATTGGCAATAAGATTTCGCAAATCGAAATTGCGGCAGCTACATTTGTATCTGACACACAAAAAGCAAGTAGAATGCTTTATCTAGCCAGCTGCAATACTTTCTTATACCGTTCAACAGTCAATTCATGATTAACTTTACCAAGATTTGTCTACAGCCAAAATAGAGCCAAAGCTATACAAGTGAAGTAGAATCAATTTGCTAGCTAACAGATATTCACTATTCAATTATAAAGCCACACAACTCATTTCAAATTGAATTTACTACTTTGCAATTGTTTGAGATAATTTTGTAACTGCAAAAATAGTGCCAAAGCAACAGAAAATATATTAACATAATTTTTCAATGCTTTCGAATACTTTTTTCTGGCCAATTCAAGTTGGCTTTAGCGTATGCTGCTTTCGGCTAATCATGCTGCCAGTTGGCTTTATTCTTTTGCTGTCTCATTGCACTGCTCGATGTGTATCTGTATCTGTATCTCAAGCTGTAGCTGTATCTGTATCTCAAGCTGTGGCGGTATCTGGATGTTTGGCTTGAGGTTGGGGCTTTGTGCTGGCCTCTCCTGCTGCGGTTTATTTAAGTTTAACGCCAAAGTTTGCTGCGGCTCCACACAAACGGAAATTAATTACAAACAGCGCTTAAACTTGCCGCAACAACAACAGTAATGAATGAGCGGCATAATGAGTGAAGGCAGCGCTTGCTGTTGGCTTTTGCTGTGCGCCATTGTGAAGCCAATGGGCAGCAGATTCTGTTGGCCATTAGCATTGAATTAGCGGCGTTAATATGCGAGGCCAAACAGAACAGGGGAACATTTCGCAAATGTTCGCAGTGTAGTTCGCTGCCATAATTATTATTTATTTGGCAGTCTCGCTTGGCGCCGCTTTGCGTTTGCGCTGCCGTTTTATCAGCTCTGCAGGCATTTTGCCAATCAAATGTCAATCAAAAATGTTCCAGTTTGCCACAGCAGCTGTTGTTGCGCGCCGCTGTCAGTGTTGCTGTTGTAATTTGATTGCTAAAGCGTAGAAGCTGCGACGAATTGTGTAAATATGCATGTACTTTGTATCAGCAGCAGACAGGCAGACAGACAGACAGACAGTCAGTCGACTTGATAAGATACTCATGTAGCAATGTGTTCAGCGCTGTCATCGCCGCTGCGATGCTGCGAGGGCGGCTCGATCGGTTTGCATGGCTGCATATGTAAAGCACGTCTTTATAGCGCTGCTTTTACGACTCTCGTCGCTTTGCCACGGCCCTCTTAATGGCCATAACCAAATTGGCCAAGGGGTAAGACGAGACACGCCCGAAACGGAGACGGAAACTGTAACTCGAGCTCAACTCGCTCGGCTTTTATGCGCTGCCATTATCAGAAATGCTCGCATCTTTCGGCAGCTCTTTATGACCACCTGCAATGCCGGAGAGCGGCAGATAAAAGATACGAATTTGTATAAATAATTCAGTGAGCAGCAACACGCTCGCCGAGCAGGTAAGAAGTTACAGCAACTGCCCCGCCCACCTTGCGCCCTGTCTCGTAAAATTGTACAAATTATGAACTTGAAGCGTGACGCTGCTGTTGCTGTTGTTGCTGCAGCAGCCGCGACGGATGCGACGGTCGGCAACTGTGTGTGACATATGCACTCCAAAATTGTTTTTGCAATCCATATAAACATAATACGAATATCTCCACCCCGCCCCTCGAATTTCGCCCCCTATAAAAGAGTATATATTTGTGTGCGTGTGTAGGTGCCTAGCCCACACATTCTTGCCGACACTTCAAAAGCATTCGGGGCGCTATAATAAAATATACGAGAATGTACAAAACAGAACACAACAGAGCTGAACTGAACTCAACTGAATTATACGCTGCTTTCAACTTTTGCGCCTAATTCACACATATTTTGTTGTTTGCCGTTGTCGTCGTTGTTGCTGTTGCTGTTGCTGTTGTGTGTGTAGCTGTGTGTGAAAATTTTATGTATTGCCTTTAGCAGCATCATCAAAAAAACAGACAAAATACCAAAAAAATGAGTATCTTGTAAAAATGCGAACTGTTCCAAGCACAGCTTCACGATACGCTGTAATTTGTCAAGTTGTTGACTTTCTCTCAACTATATTTTGAAAGTATTATTAATTTGTGGGCGGCAAATTGTGGCACATAAAATGCAAAGATGGTTTTATCTTTTATATTATTTAACCAACTGCTTGCCTTGTTTAAAATCTGTCAGATTGTGTGTTGATAACTATAAAATTGATTTAAATTTATTAATTTGCAGGCAACGGAATTGTGGCACATGGAATGCAAAGATGATTTATTCTCTATGTAGTAGTAAGCTAACTTATTAGCAGCTGCATGTCTAATTTAAAATCCGAAAAGGAGTCTGTTAAATAAATTTAAATGCATTAATTTGCAGGCAAAGGAATTGTAGCACATGGAATACAAGGATTACTTATTCTCTATGTATGTATTCTCAATTCAAATTTACTAAACTATAGGTAAAGGAATTGTGGCACTTAGAATGCAAAGATGATTTGATCTCTATATATTATTTAAACAATTCATAACCTGTTAAATTTGTGAATTCTATTTAAATGTGCGAATTTGTAAGCAAAGGAATTGTGGCACATGGAATATAGAAAATGATTTCATCTCTATGTACTATTTAATCCACCCTGCTTAAAATCTGGCAGCTAGTCAGCTAAATCGTTGCGTCTAGAGCGAAAAGAATTTAATTCGTCTTGGAAATATATTTATTATGCATGCTCGCAGAAGCTGCCTGCGGCGTATTCTAAGAAGCATTCACACCTCATTCGTTGGTTGCCACAGGGTATCTGAGGAAAGGCGCCTGCCACAAAAAGAAGACATCAATATGGAATTTTTGTCACGTTTTCTAATGTGCAAACGGAGCAGGGGCGCAGCATTGGTGGGCGGAGCAGAGCGGGAGAGAGGGAGCCAAGAGTGGGAGGCTGCTGGGAGGCAGCAGAACGAGCTGCATGACCGCGGCCGCGTCCGCGTGTAGGCGCGCTCTCTTCGCCGTCTCTCCTAGAGCAACTGCCGCGGGCAGTGCAGTGGAGGAGGGTGAGAGAGGAGGGCGCACATACATACATAGGTGGCATGTTGTGTGTTGTCAACTGGAAGTGTGAAATTGAAATTCATTCTGACGCGATGTGACAAGCATGTCGAAGGCGGCGGCATGCGTGGACTGGGCAAGCGGCGAGGCCGCGGGCTTTGCATATTATCATATATAACGAATTGGGTTTACTTTGCCATTAGACGTATTATCTGCATTATATGGAAATGCAAATGTACACCAGAATGATTAAGTTAGCATGCTTCAATTTCTATCCCCCGCTCTGCGACGCCACTGGGCAATGCTGTCTCTCGCTCTCTATCATTCGCTGCCATCAATGTTTTTATGTTGTGCTATTACTTTAGCATTGGCAACGCCCCATATATAAACATGGCACATTACCCCCACCCTCGGCCTAACCGAATGTCCCTCTGCTCTCTAGGTACCTCACACATACACTCACACACAAACAGAGAGAGAGAGATGTATAGATTACCCACACAGAGCCACGCATGACTATAAAGCATATTTTAGCATGTCAAGCGTTGCGCATCCGCTTTGATGTTTATTTGACAGTTTTTATAGCGGCTTTTATCTGCCAACTACTTGGCTAAGACGTCCCCCCAGCCCCCTTGGCTGCCACGCTTCTATGTCTGTGTGTGTGTGTGTGCGCTGTACTTTGGCAGATTCCTCTTTAAGTTTGCCGTCCGCATTCGGCTGTCTTCCTATTTTTGCCAAAATAAAAGCAAAAACAAAACACTCACACACTGACACACACACATAGATGTGAGTATAAACAGTTTGTTTTGCTTTTGTTGTTGGCCAAGAATGCTTTTGAAGATTTATAATTTGTTTTTGTTTTTGTTTTGTCGGCTTTGACTTTGAGAGCAGAAATGCGTCACACGCATAAATTGTTCATTCATTTGCCAAAGAGAGCGACAACAACTACAACGATGAAGGCAGCTTGACGACAACAACAACGAACAAGAGGAATAACTAAATTGCCCACGCAGACAGCTCATTCAGTTTTACAGCAATTTCTGCTGCCTCGCTCTCTTCGTTGCTGCAGTGCAACTCTAGTGCATGACAGCTTTTGCTCTTCACGTTGCTCGCTCTCCCGCTCTTCTCTCATTTCTCTTGCAGTCTCACGTCGTTGTGTGCGCTCGCCTCCTTCCCATTTAGCACCTACACTTAATGGGCAAATTTGCCGTCTAACTTGAAATACTCTACAATTAAAAGTTGACTTGCAGTCAACGCAAGTTGACGCGCTCTGCATTTATTACTCTTTAAGTATGTAAGAGAGGTGTACTTTATTTAAAAAGGCTGTGCTGGCTAGTAAAATGCAAGTGATACGACCTTTTAAATACCAATTCTGACCAACATGCAAAGGTAAATTGAGTGAATTTCCTAAAAATTGCAGCTTGCATGTATAACAAAACTATTTCGACTGCCAGCTTAATAATTAGTTATTGAAAACAAACAATTTTCATAGTTAATTATACAGTTTAACTTCTATAATTTAAATTTGTTGAATATATAGTAGAGCAATAGCAGATAGTTGGCCTCAAAAAGTTGGCTCTCGCACAGTTTGCATTTTCGGAGCAACTTTGCTGGCATTTCAATGGCTGCCGCTGCTGCTGCTGCTGCTGTTGTGGATGCCACAGTGCGGAAAAGCACTCGACAGGCGTCAACATCTGAGCAGCGTCATTTACAGCGTCCATTTCACCCCCTCCCCGCTGCTGCCGACCCACCTTATTTGTTTGCGCAATTACCTCGAAACACACAAACAAATACGAAATGCGCACAATTTTTGTGCAAACGGCGTCAAATTAAGTTTTTGCCCATAAAATCCAAATGGATGCGAACCCAGAGACGAACTGAGGAGAGCCAGGAACCTGGCTAACATTTGGCTAAATATTTTATGAAAATATGCGTATGCCTGAGTGTGGCATTGTCTTCGGCTTGCTCGTTGTCTTTGAGTGTCTTTGGTTTTGTCCAAAAATTGCAATTACATTAAGAATACTGCAATCAGTTGGTTCGTTTATTATTCATGCTCTGACTTTGAGTTTGGGCCAGGCCCAGGCGGCTAACGATGGCAGCAGAGAGCGGAGCGGGCGCTTCATTATTTTAAAATCAACATAAGCAACAACATTTGCATAAGCTGATTGCATTTGTTACATATCGCCATATATATTTAATTCCTGAAAGCACTTTGCCAGCAACTTTTATTAAATAAAGTTTGCGACTGCAGGCAGCAGCTCCAGCTCCAGCTCCTCGAGTTCAGAGCCAAAAACTTTGGCCATAAAATAGTTTTATTACCCCGGACCTGACTCTGGCCCCGACTCCAGCTCCGACTCCAGCTCCGACTCCGGCTCTATTGTCGCCATTTTTCCGTAAGCTACTTTCCTGTAATTAACTGTTTTTCGACTGTGCCCGGGACCTGCTCTGTCGTAAGGTTCGGCCAACAAGGCAAGAACAGATTGTAGATTGTTGGCTTGTGGACTGAGCCGGAGACTTTGACTTCAACTGCGACTGAACCGGGTTAAGTTACGCGTCGGGAAAGAGCTTGAGAGCTTGCTACGTGTGCTTCTTACGAGCAGTTAATGCAAACTTTGTCTCCGCAACTACGGCCATGAGTGGAATGTGTGAGTTATGGCGGCACAGTGGCGTCCCCAGGGGTTTAATTAACAGATATATATAATATTGCAGAATGATATTTCTGTGAAGACAATTGATTCGCTTGCCACATGCAAATCTTGCTGAGCCACTGCGCACCTACAGCGCCTCGCTTGATTCCCACAGCAATTCCTTTTGCAATTCCAATTACACTTCCTGCTTCTATTCCCAATTCACTGACTCCACCTCCGGGCCGGGCTGAAGCCCCCTGGCGAAAGTAAGCCTCTGTTGCTGCCCTGAGCCTGCAGCGCGGCACATCTATTCTCGTTCGTGGCCTCTGGCCGCTCTTTTTGTTGCCTTTTGGCTGTCGTTTGTTTACTTTTCATATGACAAAGTCAAGCGACGTCGTTCTTGTCGGCAACTTCTTGCCAATTTTTTTCAGCTTCAGTTTGTTATTCTGTTTTTGTTTTATTCGCTTCCTTTGCTTTTTTTATGCCATGTGCTCTCAGCAAATACTCACAACACGCAGCACGTTCCCCACGTTCTCGCCGCAGTCGCTGTTGCACGTAGCGTATTTAAAAAGCCCCGAGATTTACGTACAAAACTTCGGCGTCAGCCCCGGGGCACAAACATGCGACAAGCTGTGGTGCCTGCCACACACATGTGGGCTGCAGCGGCCAACTGCCAAACAGGCAGCAAGACGTCAGCGGGGCTGACGGAGCGCGGCTAAGCCTCTGACAACGCAGCTACTGTTTGGCGAGCGAACTTTTTTTGTGCTCTTGTTTCTGTTTTTGTTTTTGTTTCTGTTATTTTGTGGCTTGTCGGCAAAACCAGTAGCCAAGAGCCAGCCAAGCCTCACAGTGCCAGCTCCAGCTCCAGCTCCAACTCCGACTCCAACTCCAGCTGCTGCTCCATGCCACGTTGCACTCGAGTGCCGCCGAAGTGATTGTATTTTTTTGTTACCACATGCATACCCTGCAGTTGCTTGACTCCAACGGGGTAGCCTAAGCCCAAGAGCAAGTGCTAACAAAGATTAGCTACCAGCTAAGTTCGTAAATAGTTTATGGCAACACAAGTTTGATCGAGTTTGTAGTAAAATTGCCTCAAGTTTTCAATTAATTTAACTGTTGTGTGATGCACTATTTAACTACACAATTTGGTGGCAGCTAACAATGTTTTCTTTCAATAATATTGTGAAGCTGTTTACAATTTCAATGCCAAGCAGTTGCTCATCACATCGTGACAAATTCCAGCATCAAGAACTGTGCTGCTTTTGAAACTCAATACGATTGTTAGTGAAATATTTTAACAGAATTCAACAACTCTAACTTAGTATTAGGGTATTTGCTGGTGGCAGCTGCTCAATTGTATCTGCTGCAGTCTTAGTTGATTTTTTTGGCAGAGCATTTGTTGCTGCCGCCTCTTGTTGTGGCTGCTGTTTTTGGGGATTGTTGTGGCCTCGAATGGATTCAAAATTAAACTCGCTTTGTGCCACTCGCTCGCTCGGACGTTCGCTCAGTGTTGGGCTTGAGTTGGGGCCAGCTCTTGGCCCGCATTTTGCGGCAGAGTCCACATAAATATTTGCGGCCCGTCTGCTTCAACTTCAATCGCCAACTCCAACTGCGACTGCGACTGCGACGGCTTCAATTTGATTGCATTTTAACAAGGGGCAGCCAATTTCTTGATGCCGGAAAAACAATAAGCAGCGTTTGAAAATTCAATTGTTATTGCTCGCAGCTTTTGCTAGTCACAGGCTCCCAGTTCGCTGCTGCCTGCCGTCTATAACAACAATTTCCCGCAGTCTAAATTGTTTTCCATTATTCTCTCTGACTCAGCACTGCCGCCGCCAAGGGACTGGCAGGAAGAAGCCAAGCTAGCAGCCAGCAGCCAGCAGCCTCTTCATCAGCTTCAGCTTCTTCTGATTGCTGTCCAGCTGCCCCAGCCGCGCGCTGTTGTTGTTTTTCTGATTTGTCATTATATTTTTGCCATTCCCCCCGCCGACCAGCCAGCCGTCTGGATATTTATGAGTTATTGCTACCGCTGTTGTTGTTGTTGCTGTTGTTGTGGTTGCTGGTCGCGTCCATAACATGATTTCCGTTTTAGGCAAAGGGTCGCCCGTCTCTCTCTGTCTTTCGCTCTCTGTCTCCATCTCTCTCCAGTGCCGACTCAGTGCTCTCAGTGGGCATGCAATTAAGGCCCCGACAAGAACTTCTTTGGCGGAAGTCGTTTAGCTCTCCAAGTTGAGAGCAGTCTTGTAATTGATTTTCTTTTCTGCAGTTAATTGCCTGACACAGACCGCAAAACACGTCGACCGCATGACGCGCCAAAGAGCTATGCAAATATTCCCAGCACAATAATCAATTTGCTTCAAGACTTACAGACCGCCTGCCCCCCTGGCCCATCGGTATCTAGCAACGCCATATTGCCCAGCCAACTTGACCCAATTCCTTGCAACTGCTGCTGCCACTTGCCTCATTATAAAACTTCAACACAGTTGCAAAGTTTATTGTTATCTGCTCGCCCGAGATGGGTGGGTGGACAGTCAGGACTTTGGACTGTGCTCGGGTTTGTCGAAGGACGCGTTACGCATTCCCAACATGCTCTGTTGCATCACGATTCCGGGCAGCTGTTGAAGTTTTGCTCAAACAGCATACTTGCAATAGTTACGGCTTAATTTGTTGCGCTTGCCACTTGAGAAAGGTGCAGCTTACTTTGAAGGCGATTGCTAGCAGAGCTGCGGCAGTAATCTGCAGACAACTCGGCAAACTTCTCAACCGTGTTCTTTGTGTCCCCAAAACAGTTGCGAAATCTCTGCCAGAAACTTTGCTATCAATAAATCTGCAATCGCTAATGCAGTGGAGCTCTCTCAATAATGGAAAACTAATCTGTCTTGAATTCGTTGTTGCTTCAAATTCTAATCACTCTGAGTCTGTTGTTGTTCTTAAGATTTATTAAAGTCTAACTCGAATGTTATTATATATATGTTGTACACCTTTCAGACATTTCTTTAGCGCTTAGTATTCTTTGAACTGGCACTTGCTAGTAACTTTTAATACTCAGCAAACTCACTTGAGTTTAATTAATTCTTTTTGTGTTTGCTAGAAACCTCTAATTTGCAGCAGCCCTAGCTGAAATGCCTCCCCTGAGTTTATGCTTTCTTTGCACACAGCATATTCGTAGAACAGTTCATTCAATCATCGCCTTATCTGTGCTGGCTGCAGGTGAGCTCACTTCCTGTCGTTCCCTCTTGGAGACCCTCATTTATTAATTCGAATTAGATTACGGCCCTTGCGCCGCTTAACCCTAATTTGTTAAACCTGCTAATCCTCACACTGTGTCAATTTTGAATGCCATCAAATCAGGCTGCTCCACCGCCAGCTGCCCGCATACCTGTGCCCTCTCTTCGGCCCCCTTCAGTGCCCATCGAGTCAGTTTGCGTTTTCATGGCTAGTTCTCGCATAGTTTGGCAGTGCTGAAATGAGCTATTTACTTTGTCGCAGGACGAAACGTGACAAACCTAACAAATTGACACCCACTAAACCACATTATTTCAACCACGCCAACTGCGCAAGTGGCCACGTTAAAGTGTCTGCAAGTTGGCGAAAGCTTTAAACTTGATTGAACCAAGTGCGCCCCGGATGTGGGCGAGATGAGTGATAAGACCCTGGGGCGGTTGGGGCGGGGGCGCGGCGCGGTCAAATCGGCCACGAGTCTCAGTCAAAAGTCTGGGGTCGGCTTTGAACTTTTGCCTGGAGTCGCACAGCCGCCCGCCCCCACCTTCGTTCGGCTTTTGTCGCTCGCATTGGCAACAAAGTTAACTTGATTGAACTTTGTTTGGCTTTGCCTTCAGCTGCTTTCCTTTTCGCTTTGCCGCACAACTTTGGTGCTTCGTTTTGTGTGTTGTGTTGTTGTGTTGTTGTGTTTGCGCTTTATAAAAACTAAATGGAAAATAAATTTTGTTTGCCCAAGAAGGAAGTCGCAACTTGAGAGAGTGTGAAGCAAACTTTCCAAATCCCCCACGGAGTGAGTGGACCCACCGATCTGACTATTGTATTTCACTAGTTTCTCTTCATCGTTGCTTCCCCAATTCTGCTGTCTGCTGCATTTCCTTAACCCTTTTGTGACCACAGAAAGACGCATTGCGTCATCGGCGCACTCACAAAAAGGTAGAGTCACAGCAGAGCTTTTGTGTGTCCAACCCCCTGTTGTGGGGGTTGCACAACGTTCCCGTTTCCGCTGCAGTCGTCGACTCTTGTCATATTTCCCCACAGTCGGCTTTCCTAATTTGTGGGGGCGTGTTTTCATTTCTTTTCGTTCACTTTTCCACTCGAGGGTTGTTGTTGCTTTTAAAACACGTACGTACGTGACTATTTTTCGGCGCGGCCCGAAAAGTCACCCCACTGATTTTGTAGGCTGTAGGCTGGCGAAACTAAACTGCTGACTGCCAGACTGCCATCGATTTTGGTCATTTATCGCCCCCAAATGCGATTATAATACTCGGCATATTCCTAATGTATGCGGCCCGAGTCCTTCACGCTGAGATTGTCGCACACTGCAGTCGGTAAAAGCGTGTAAACTTTGAACGCATGCACCCCCGAAAACGCAAAAACCGAGCGTCTTAAGGGTTGCCCGATCCACTGCGAGCCAAGGGATAAAGCTTTAAGCCACTGCCGCAGTTCGGTACACACCTGCAAGCAAAAGAAAGAGCAGAAGAAGGGTTGCATTAGTTGAGTCGAAGTGTGGAGGGAAGAGATATTAAGTGGGACTGACAAGTGGCTGAAATCTTCAATCAGGCCTGCCATCAATCAGTTTATTTAATCAGCCCGAACGTGTTGGAGTCGCAGTTCCCAATGGCTTGGATAAACAACAACTAGGGAGGGAGGGGATGGGTGAACTTTTGGGCATGCCACTCGCATCTCCACAAGTTTTGATTACAGTCGTGTCACCGTTTATAACAATTAACTTGACGCCTCGCCCTGCAACTGCTTGCTTTGCATTTCCTCTCAACTCCCTCTCGGCAGCTCCCTGGCTTCCTTGTTATTTCTGCCGTCTTTTGGCACGCCGTATGTTATGCCCATTAGGCCTAATATGCGCTAATGCTATAAATAAAGCGTCGCCATACGATTATGGCATACTAACAAACTCCCCCTCTCACTCTCTCTCTCTGTCTCTGCATGTGTGAGTGTGTAATTTACAGTTGTGCAGAATGGCAACAAACGAGCAGAGACAACGACAGCGACAACGACAACGGCGCAGACAAGAGAGTCTTTAATGTCTTTAATCCAATTTCCAGAGACATGAGACCAAGAATGAATACAAATGTGCGTACGTGTTAAATTTTACCAATTAAATGGGTTGCCCAGCGAGAGCCGAGTGCCTCGACATGTTGTCTTAGTTGTCTCAGTTGTCTCAGTTTGTATGCCAGCACATCCCAAGTTTTCCAAGTACGTCTCTCGCTCTCTCTCTCTAATCGATATTTATACTTATTTTGTTTGGGCCATTGACTTAATTTCTTTTCTTTTGCTGCGCAACAAATTATGCAATTCAAATTAATGCGGCCATTACACGGCCCCAAAAAGATCGAGAGCGCCAAGACAAACACAAATAGAGTCGGAGTCGGAGACGCAGACAAGGACGCCCTTCCCGTTACAAAATGAAATTAATCCGACAAGCCAAATGCGAGGCACGTATCGCTGTGGCCACGTCTCTTTTGCTCTCTCTCTCTCTCTCTCTCTCTCTGTCTCTGTCTCGTCTGTCTGTCGCTTGGCCATATGATTTTTCAATAGCCAGCTCGACTGCTAGAGTGCCTAGAACAAAAGCCTCTGAAGCTGGCTTAATTCTGTGTGCTTCGAAATCGAATTAGGCTAGTTCACATGCTCTCTGCCAGGGCTCAATTTATGCCTCCCCTCCCACCCAGCACCCAACACACACGTAACCTGGTTGACAGCTGTTGCCCGGGGCGGACCTTGCAGCTGAATGATAACAACAAAAGGCCAAATAAGCAAAAAGACAAAGCCAAAGCCCAAGCGAAGCGAAGCGCACAAAAAAAGAGAAGGAAAAAGAATGTGACAGGCGGAGGCTTTGCATTGTTAGCAGTTGCCAGTTGCCAGTTACCTTTTGCAGAGGGGTGGCAGTCAGGTGGCGCGTGGAGGGGGCGTGGAGGGGGCGTAGAGATTGGGCGCATAATTGGCTACATTGGCATTTCACTTTTGGCGCAACTGCTGCCAGCAGCGCGCAATAAACGTGGCGCTTAGCAAATGTGACTGCTGGCCGCCCGCCTCCTGCCACAAAGAGGCCATTCAATTGACCCAGTTTGCCGCGTTGCGCCACCCGACAAAAGTGTCCCAAGCAACTTGGCAACAGCGACTGCGAGAGGTCGACAACTTGCAGCGCCAAGCACAAGTAATGAATTCATATTCAAATGCAACTTATTTGAAGTAATGAATTGTTTGCTGTCTGAAATCGAGCTGAAATTGCTGCTCAACGAGTCGCACTTTCTTGGCACTGCTTAAGATGCGAAATAAATAATTCATTCAGCCGCAGCGCGCCTCATTTAAATTTCTAATTATTTGTTTGGCAATGCAAAGCTATCGGCTCTGATTTATTGTGCGCACATCGCACTTTAGCGCTCAGCGGGGACAGCTTTATCGCCTGCACCTGGCTGCCATCCTTTCAGCCTGCCGGGTGCTTGCAGCATTCAGTCGCAGATACAGCGACAGATACAGCTACAGATAGAGATACAGATTCGGATTCGGATTCGCTCACGCATATGCCGAAGCTCTATCTATATGGCTGTCGAGAAATTGCTTGCCTCAAATTGGCAGCAACGCCTAAACTTGTCTGCTGGCGCCACTCATTTCACTCATTCCCCCCGCCCACTTTGGCGACATTTTAGGGGGGGGGGGGGGAATCTTCAATGGCAGTTTTCACACGCAAGCTCGTCCTGAGCTGAGCTCGAGGCAATCACAATACCTTCATTATGGCTAGGAATCGAAACGTGTAGGGACCGCAAAACGGCTGATAGCTGACGGCTGATGGCTGTTGGCTGTTGGCTGGTGGCGTGCGGCATGTGGCAAGTAGCATGTGTCGCTGTCTAGCTGGCTGGCAGAGGAAAACCTCTTGAGCATAAGCGTCTTTTATTTTATTGTTTTGTCAACGCTTAAAAGAAATGCTTTTCCATTTAGTTGAACACTTATGAGCATTGCCACGGATATGTTTTTTCGCCTCTTACTGTATGTGTGTGTGCGTTTCGGGTTCGAGTTCGAGTTTGGGTAAAAAAGAAAATGTCTCAAGCTTGCCACATGCCGCACGCCAGCCGCCACATGCGTTTGTGTGTCGGCGCGCGTTGTTTGCCCGACGACTTTTCACACCACATCAAAAGGCGGCAGAGCGAGTGCACTCAAGTGTATAAACAATGGCGTTAAGTGTTTAAGTGCACGGAAATATCAAAGCCATGGATTGGCCCCACAAGACACTCGTCGTTGTCGCAGGGGGGGGGGGGAGGGGCGAGGAGCAGCTTTAATTTCATTTTATGGCATTGGCAATTTACAAAAATGCAGACACTACGCTTAATTGCCGGCCAACAGCTTGCCACAGTTGCAAGGCACACAGCCGCAGCTACATAGATGCAGATACAGCGAGCCGCAACAACTTTTCATTGCCCCAGTCGACGGGCATGTGGCTGCAGATTGTCCAATGGAGACATTGCCGTATGTATAATTTTATGGGCCCCAGACGGACGGCGCACAGTTGGCGCCAGGGCCGGCAGGATGAAGGGGGGTGGGAGGTGGGGGGCAGCTGCACCTGCCACGGCCAGCGGAGAGTTGGACCGTTATGCGGTTCCCACACGGCCAAAGGAAGCAGAAAAAAAAAAGCGACTCGTAGCGAGGCTTAAAGCCAACATGGCCATTGACTGTGGCTATTACTTGATGTTCATGTCCGTTAGCTTAATTCAATGAAGCAGCAACCGGCTTAGTTAGAGACTCAACTCGACTCGTCTAATCTGGATTTGCTGGCTGGCGTTGCACATGTGTGTAGCTGCTTTCTTCTTCGAAGAGTAATTAAACGATTATTAAAGCCACAAGAACGATGGCCAACTGTGCGTGATTGATGAGTGATCGAAGCAGCTGCTGTAAGCCGAAACCCGATCGTGCTTTTTGATCCCATATCGATTCGAGTCGCCGTCGCCGTTGCTTAGACCCTTCACTTGGCTCCAAATAAACTTGTACTCGCTGTAGTCGTCGTAGTTTTTTCTCGTCGTCTGTTTTCTGTTTTCTGTTTTATGGTTACCTTGGCCGTTGGCATTGCACCTCAGCAGCCATTAATGGCCGGGCCGACCTCGCATAGAAACCATACACCCGACCGAAGTAACAGTTAATTGCGTTCAACACCACCGCAGACTGCCCCATCCCCCCTCCCCCTCTCGCCCGTTCACTAGCGAAGCACTCACGATGCAGTAAATAGTTTCAAAGTTTAAGTTTATTTTTTTATGTTTGCTGTTCCATAATTAGATGCATGACTTGGCAGCGCCTTTTTACGGCCCAGCACGGCGTGGCATGGCAGTCTGTTGCCTCCGCTCCCGCTCCCCGTCGCCCCCCTCGTGCCCGGCTACTCAATTAGCCAGAAAAGACATTAAACTTTCGCCGGTGCCCAGTTCAAGAGTCTGCCGTTGCCGTTGCCGTCGCCTAATGAAGTTAGTGCAGCAGCACACAGAGCAAAAAAATGGCAAAACATTTGAGCGCCACTCTTTAAAGCAGCTGGCAAATTGAAAATCAAGCAGCCTTCCCCCCCTCCCCCCTGCGGTTCCGCCCGCTCTGAGCTACACACGCTAAACGTCAGCCATAAATAAAATGCAAATTTTGCCAACTAACAAAATTGCAGGGATTGCTGTGGGATCAGCACCGAAGGACGTCGAGCTGCCGAGAGGTGCGCCGAGATGGGGCTGGGGCTGGAGGATGGGGGGGGCACCCCACCTCCAGCTGCCGGCTGCGGTTTGTGTACGTGTTTTGTTATCGCCAGCCAACTGCAACATATTTCTCCTATCAAATTCTGTGCAAAATGTGCGCGATGAAATTCTATTGGGAAATATTTTCGGCAGCAATTTTGCATAGACTGTGAAAAAATCGTACCCTTTGCGCGGGTAGCCGCACTTTCTGCTGCATAATATACTTCAATTTTGTATAGCAGCAGAAACGCAACTGATAACCTCTTGTTTGCCATTAAAATTCACTATATTCCACATCATTGCAAGAGGTTTTTACCTTGCTTAATGTGCAAAGCAATTGATATTTGCTAGATGTAGAAAAGCGATTTGAAACCCTCTTGTTGGCTATTAAAATTCAAGATTTTTCACATCATTGCAAGAGGTTTCCACCTTGCTTAAAAATTGATTATTGATAGCAGTGGAAACGCGATTCAAAATCCTCTTGTTTGGTCTTCAAATTCACTATATTCCACATCGTTGCCAGAGGTTTTTAGCTTGCTTAAAGTGAATAGCAATTGATAATTGATAGTAGTGGAAACGCGATTAAAAACCCTCTTATTTGCTATTAAAATTCAAGATTTTTTACATCATTATAAAATGATTATTGATAGCAGTGGAAACGCGATTAATAATCCTCTTGTTTGCTTTTAAAATTCACTATATTCCACATCATTGTAAGGGGTTTTTACCTTGCTTAAAGGGCACATCAATTGATTATTGATAGATGTGGAAAAGCGATTGAAAACCTTCTTACTGGCTATTAAAATTCAAGCTTTTTCACATCATTGCACGAGGTTTTTATCTTTTTCTAAAGTAAATAGCAATTCATAATTGATAGATCTGGCAACGTGATTAAAAAATCTCTGAAATTCAAGATTTGCTTAAAGTGCATAACAATTCATAATTGATAGCAATGGAAATGCGTTTGAGAACATCTTGCTTGCTAATAAAATTCAAGATTTTCCACATCATTGCAAGAGCTTTTTGCTTTGCTTAAAACTTCCTACGACTGGTCGACAACTTGAGAAAAATAATATTTTTTAAGCTTCTAACAAAGTGTTGCAATCTTATAATATTCTATTTTAAATTGAAAAAGTCTCCTCAATTGAAATTATTGAATTAACACGTAGCTAAAACATACTCATCTTATTTATTGGGGAATTCTTTATTTTTTCAGCAGTCTAGTAAAATGCTATTTTAAAAAAATAATAATCTACTACATACTCTTCTTATTTTAGCACCCTAATAATGTTTTATTTCTAATTGTGCTATTTTCTTTAGACTTGACAAATGTTTCTTGGAAATCAATTGAAATAAATTATTCGTAAAGCGCTCTAATAATATTTTATTTGAATTATGCAGTTTTCTTTAGAGTTGTAAAATGTCAAAATCGAAATCAATTGAAATTTATCAATCGACACGACGCTAAAACAAACTCAACATATTTATTCGACAGTGCCTAGAGTGCGTTAGTGTATTTGGGGTAAGGGCATTTGTTAAGTGATATTTTATGCGTGGCATTTTATTTTTTTATGCAGGCTCTTGGCTGTGGATTACGGAGCAAAGCTGTGGCAACTGTGGAACTGGAGAGCGGCTGCTGCTCTTGCTCTTGCTCTTGCTCCGTCGGCGACCATTAAAAATGAAATGCCAGAGCGCATTTTATGAACGAAAATCATTTTCGACAGCATTTTGTTGTTGAAATAACAATGAGGCAGGCAACTACTATTAATAACCGACGGATCTGCAGCCCTTGCAGCCCTCTCTCTCTCTCTCTCTCTCTCTCTCTGTTTCTCTCTCGCTGTCTTTGGCCTGACTCCTAATACAATCATATAAATTACGCAGCGCGAACAATCAATCAATGTCAAAGTCAGACACCGAGTCCGACTATGGAAAATATGTGTAGCATGCTGTAGGCCCGACGACGGGGTAGATTTAAGCTAAGCTGCCACGTACTTGGCCGCTCATCAATTTCAATAAGCGCGAGCGAGCGGCAAGTGGCAAGCACGGCTCGCAGTCCACGGCCGCCTCGACGTCCACGTCCACGGCCATGTCCACGTCCACCAACGCCCCATTAGCACCTAGCTAAATGCTGCGGCATTTGTCAAAGTCCAAGCCAAGAAGCGACGACGACAACAGCGTTGACAAGGCGGCAGATCTGGATGGAGATGGAGGAGAGCAGACTGCTTGTTGTGCCTTGCGCTCCATGTGTTTTGCATTTTAAATTGTCGCACAAACGAAATTGAAAATGGCAGCGCAAGATGTGCAACAATGCGACAACAATATCTAAATGTCTCCGCCGTCTCTGTGACTGTGCGAGTCTCTGTGTCTGTGTGTGTTTGTGTGGTGTCAACAATGGCAACGCTCTGGGTGGCATTTCATTGACAACAAGTCATAAATTTTACAAATGACAGTCGGCAAGTGGTGAGCGACAGCCGCGTCTGGGGTGCGGGGACTGCCTGTCAATGGCAATGGCATTCGCTGCAACGAGTGCCCACTGTATGCAAAGAAATGAGCTCAGCACTCGTCTACCTGCGACGCGCTTTCCACCAGTTTCAACTGAATACGAGTATTATTGATTTCGAGTCAAGCTGGCAATCGCTTTAACTCTGTCGAGTTCTGACTAACACTTGCCAGCGCATTGGCCGCATTAGTTAGACAATCAATCACACAATCTAGCAGCAGTTTGTTGCATTTAGAGGCGTTGAATACTATGAGAATTCTAGAGATTGTAAAGACAGCCAAGAATTATTTAAACTAAATTACTGTCTAACAACGAAATTGAAGCATACAAATTTGACTGACTATAATAGTGTTCTACAAGCAGATTTATCAACAAGATTTCAATGTAAATACCACACAAAGTTGACTGAGTATTAGAGTACTCTAAAAGTAGATTCAAACAGGCCAAGCCTTGACTTCAGTACACACCTGCAAGTAAACAATAATATAGGATTTGTATTAGTTAAGAGTATTTATTAATAATAATTAAATTGAAATAAGTAAGTTTATAAAGTATGCAGTGGTTAAATATTGCAAACTATCAAACACTTCCTGCGGTTACTCTAATATTCATAAGTTTATTGCTGAAGTTTTGCTCAATCACACGTCAATCAGCAACTTAAAATGCATGCTTAGCTTAGTTCGCGACTTCCTTTGTTAGGGGCTCTGCAAATTCATAGCTCTCGGCAAAATTGCTCGCTTGAAGTGCACTCAAACGATATGAACAAGTTAACCGAGCTAACAACCTGCCAGCCACAATTACCATTCGCATTCGCCAGCAACAGGAAGCGCGGGACAGGGGCAGTCATGTGTCAGGGGAGTGTTTGAATGCAATTCCAAATCAGCCTAATAAGAACCTTGCAACGTAGGCATTTGGCTGGCCGCATTCAGTTTGATGCAATTGAAATCTGAAATTTCGTTCGCTTTATGGCACACAACTCGACCACACCCAGCACACGATTCCTTGAATTTGCCAGCAACCAGAGACACACACAGACACAGAGAGAGAGAGAGAGAGAGAGATGGGGGAGAGTTGGAGAAAGGGCGAGGCGACCACAAACGAAATGCCGGCATGGCGGACAACACCTGCCTATCAGGTGGCCGCTGTGAGCACCGGCTGCTGGCAGCTGGCAGCGGAAGTGCGGCTCCAGTTCGTAGCTGACTGCTATCAGAAGAGCAGAGCGGAGCATTAGGAGAGCGGGGCGCCGCATTTGGGGCAGCTGTGTGCAGGCAGACTTATGAGCTATGCAGGCGGAAGTTTTAACTGCACACTCACACTCACACAGCTCGCAGAGCTGAAATCAATTGCAGTGCAGCAGGGGAAACAATCGCTCTACCCCCCGCCGGCGAGCAGCTCAAGACACACACGACGTTCTCGTCATTAGCCGCGTCGCCAGCGACGACGACGACGCATAGTTTGCTGCATGTGTCACGCTGTTTGTTGCCACGAAAATCCCGAAAACCAAACTGAACGATTGCTCGCCATGTGTCCTGACGCAGTCTTCCCTACTTATACATACATCTCCTGTGCTCTCTCTCTCTCAGTCAGTCTATCCCCTCTGTGTGCCTGCCCTCGTCTGCCTGCTGACGTTTTTATAGCTGCTAACAATGTGTCAGGTTTTCTTAGAACTCCGCATCCGCAGTTGTATCTCCTGCACATCTCTGCTCTGCAGCCGAAAAGGCGACTCATCCCCGCAGATGGTAATTAGGTGCAGTTGCCTTGAAAACGCTCGTAAATGTTGCTGCCACTTCCACTGCGGCTGCGACTTGCCACAGTGTGCCAGCTATTTGGAATTGCTCAAAATTAGCCAACTTCGAAAGACATATTATGTCAGGCAAAGCAATTGATGTGAGAGTGCACTAAAACGTAGACAAAAGCTATGTGTGCTTATAAGAAAAATGAGGTTCAAATTGAAAAACAAAAGCTAAGTGTGCTTATAAGAAAAGTAAGCTATTTTCGAATTGATATATAAAGTGCATTAGTAAATGAAAATCTTTAGCAGTCTTCGCTTCTTTTTTATTAAACAAATCTATCAGATACTATAATAAATATTCACACTTTGATCTACAAGACAGCCTTGTTTAATACGAAATGTTCGTAATATCAAGTTTACAACTACCTTTTAAAAACTAATGATAATAAATGTAAATCTTTGTGTGTCTTCGCATTCTTCAAATTAAATCGATCGAACACTCTAATAAATCTTTACATGTTTTTCTAAACAATAGCTTTATTTAATATTTCTGAAATTCACTCAAAAGAATGGTTAGATACTCTAAATCTTTACATTGTATTCTAAAAATTAGTTTCTTTAATATTACAGAAATTCACTTAATATTATTAATATTCACTTACATAAAGCTTATACAACTACCTATCAAAACTTGCACTAATAAATAAAATCCTTGCTTCTTCCATTTGGATAAATTGGTAAAATATCATGGTCCGTTTTCTATCTTCCATATAATATTGATCAAATAAATCGGCTATTGATTGTTATACAAATTTACATTTCATTCTAAAAATCACTTTCTTGGATATTTGGGAAGTTCGCTGAATATAAAACTTACAACTTCCTCTTAACAACTTATTACTTTCCCCTTCAGTTTCACGAGCTGAAAGCAAGTGACCCTTTGAGTTATGCAGCGGTCGTAGCTCAGTAATTCTTGGCCTATTAGCTGCTTCCGCTCGTTAGTTGCACACTCGATGCTTTTTATAGTGGCAGCCAAAGAGAGACATAGAAGTGAGTGAGTGTGTGGTTTCGGGGCCCTGACAATCCCGAAAACAAATTGCATGTGGCTTGCATATTTTTGGCCTAGCCATAGCCCATTTTTCGACGCTATTATTTGTGTTTCGCGCTGTGTTTCTTTCTGCTATTGCCTGGCCCGAATGGGGGCCGCACAAATTATGCGTAAATATGTGATAGACGTCGCCCCGCCGCCCAACAGCCCGACAGCCCGACAAACTGTGCAATAATTCGCGTTTATCGCTTTGCGAAAAGTCAATTTTTATAACGCACAAACCGACGAAGCGAGCGAGAGTCGAGTCATAATACTTATAACCCGCTGAATATACATATAACATATATATGTGTATATGTTCGAGAAATGATTTGTGGTTTGCCTGAAATTGGCGCACCAGGCAATCAAGGCAATCGCGGGGTGGCAGCTCGGCTACTCGGTTAGGGGCAAGTGGCAGCGACAGGAGGCGGCCATGCGTGCGAGCTGCGACTTCCTACGCGGCGCGAGAATATGTAACGCATTTGTAATTTGAACGCCACAAATCATAATTTTACATAATGATCAATTCATATACGTCAAAACGTTGTTTGCCATTCGCTCCCCGCTTGCGCCGCTGCTCGTCGCCAAGTGAATTATGTGGCCCGGGTCGCCAATTTCGTGGAATTTTCACTCATTTCGCTGACAGCTTGCCATTCGCCATTCGCGATTCGACACGATTGGCCGTGTTCCAGTCCGAGTCCGCCACACTGTGCCGCCGACTGCGTAGCGGAAATATTTTCAGACCGGATACGCATAGGACACAACACACAAATACGACTACACACACACACACACACACACATGCAGCTTGAAATGTATACACGGCGTATACGTGTTGGTGTCGCGTGAATGGGAAGGGAATCGGGAATCGGAGCTGCTGCCGTTTGGGGACGAGCCACCGAAAAACTTTCCACGAAAACTAATTAAACAAATTGCATTATGTGTGTATTTGTAAAGTTAGTGCAATGCACTCGCATCAGTATATCCGATTACGAGGCGCATTCAATATGTTTCAGCCAGTGCATTGAGGAAGTAAGTAAAGTGAAGGGAATACTACTTTCGCCAAGCAGTAATGTGGCATTCAAATACGGTATTTCAGTTTACAGTTTATTGCTGAAAGACTGTTAGTCTTTCGGCTTAATATGTTTTACTTAAATTTAAAAAATACACGGTATAATTCTCATTTGTGAATTTCAAACTTATGACTAAAAGACTACCAAAAGTATGACAATTAAATATGTTTCCAATCAATTAAAAATCACACTTTTAGGCAGTTTAATTCTTTTCAGTTTATAGCTAAAAAAATATACTTAAGCAATCTAATGAAATATATTTTACAACATTTTAAAGTAGACACTTTAAATGCTCTTTAATACACCTAAGTGTATTCTTATTTTTTAATTTATAGCTACTTATTGCTAAAAGACTACCATAAATATTCTAATGAAATATCACTTTCATGACTGTTTAATGCTTCTTAGTTTAATCTCATTTATAGTATATTGCCAAGACTACCAAAGCAATCTAATTAAATACGTTGTACATAATTTTAGACACTTTAAATGCTGTGCAGTTCTCAAAAGTTTATTCTCATTAGTTAATTTAGAGTTCCATGATAATGAAATATGTTTGACTACATTTTACAAATTACACTTTCGAGGTTAAGTTATTCTCATCAGTTGATTCATTGAGCTGCCCTCGTGGTGCAGCGCCATCTAGCGTCCGAGTGCAACTCCAACTGCGAGCACAACTACAACTGACAGATGCTGATGGCAATGACGCTGGCTCCTTCAGCCTGCAGCATATCAAATTAACACAGACACGACGTTGTGCGGCCCAGGGAGGGGCGGCGGCGGGGCTGCACTTGGAAATAGGTGACTGAGGGAAGACGAGTGAAGAAGCGAAACTGGGAGATGCTGTTTGCTGGCCATTAACTGTGGCACTTTTGGGGGCAGCCCGCCGCAATTTGTTGGTCAGGTTTGCTGCGGCAGCCGTGGCAGCCTCGGCGGCAACATGGCTGCGTTTCATACGATGCGAGTGCGATGCACACGTAGCGTGTGTGTGTGTGTGTGTGTGTTGCTTTGTTTTTGTTTTTCTTCAATTTTAATGAGCATCGTGAGCAGGGTTGGGTTTCGTTTCGTTATGTTTCGCGGCGAACGCCGACTGCGACTGCGGAGCCGCGCTGGCAAATTGCAGGTTCTCCTTTGCGCCTTGCCTCAAAGTGTTGCACTCATATTTTGCCAGTGTGCACCTTAATTATATGGTCGCCGACAGAAATTCAAGTGAAAACCATTTGGATCGGCTCGAACTCGAACTCGCGCTCGAGCCACAGTCGGGGTCGGGATCGCAGCGGTCGTGGCAGCAGCGGGCCTAAGCCTATTTCGAGCCGCTCTTTAAACCATGAAAATTTAATGCCAGCTTAGCCCAGACACCACACAATGGCCAGGCGGGAGAGCGCTGAAAAAGATGTCGAGCTCGAGCTCGAGTTCCAGTTTGAGTTTGAGTTTCGATTCGTCGTCCGACTTCTGCTGTTCGGCATTCAAAAGAATGTGGCGTGGCGCATTTCCGCTTAGGCCGGCGAAGCCGCTTAGCAGCTCAACAACACGCATTTTCCGCCTGCGCTCCTCTCGGGTCCTACTTGCTTCGGCCGAGCTCAAGTATTAATTATGCACGCATAAAATATCTTTTGAACCTTTTTCTCAGCCAACTCGGGCTCTTTCAACATATTTTCTGTGAATGAGCGAACGGGCGCGACATCAATGGGATGCAAATTAACTGTACAAACATAAATAACACTTGGAATTCTTGGAAAATATCGGAGCTCGGCTCTCTCACTCCTTTCCCTTGTGCTTCCCTGCCATCCCGGCATTTGTCAAAGCAATAAAAATTGTTGGGCTTCTGTTGTTGGGTCTGCGTCGCAGCGGACCTTTTTTATGATAAGCATTCTTATCATATTTGGGCTAGGCTTTTGCCATCTTTGTTGCCTTTTATGCCACTTCTCGCCCCTTCTCGCCCGCTCGCTTTGCGGCTGACCTGTGACCAGGGAACGCTGACCGGGGTTTTATGATTGCACCCTTTAATGAATTCAAAGGCACGAGCAGCGTTCCACAGCCTCTGGAAATGGGGAATGGGGAATGCTGCGAGCGCGTGCTCATTACCCTAGATACCAGTGCGAATACTTTGCCAGCTGACTGTCTGACTGACTGAAGTCGACCCATTTCCATCAGTCGCCCGCTCGCACTTGTTGCTAACGCGATGCTGGGCGCCATTTGACGGCTTCCCAGCACATTCAGTGAATTATGCAAGCGTGATGGCGCTGTCGCGTCTCGTAAATGTATCTGATGGATGCGCCATCAATTATTTAATGTACTGCAATGCACAAAGTACTCGCTCGCACTTCGGCAGCTGGCTGTTGGCTGCTGGCTTTAAGCAGCGCCAGCATGATTAATTGGCGCTACAAATTTACGACGTCGTCGTGGATTCCGAGTTGAATGTATGATAAAGCCCCCGGCTGGAGTTTTCCCCTCCCCGTCCCCGTCCCCAGCGCGCAGCGATTAAAACTTTTCGTCAGCCGCCGCAGCAGCTCCAGCTTCGAACTCCAACTCCACAACCAGCATAAAATGTACATATGTGTATACGTGTGTGTGTGCGTCGCGTCATTACGGTTATTGTTATTGTTTTCTCTTGTGCAATAAATTATGTGCCATAATAATTATTTATGAAAGTCTCATGTGAATTGAAGCCGCGGCATTATTGCGTATAATGTGCTGTAAATATCATTAAAAGAGCTGCTTTTATTGGAAGAGCCATTGCTCGCGGCCCGATTTGACCCACACAACGCTGCGCCTCACTTCTCCACTATCAAGCACTCGACGATTTACACGCACAACCGCAAACAATAGCGCAAAAAGCACATAAAAGCTTCCAGCAAAACAAAGGCAGCCAAAACCTCATTTCAGCAAAATGAAAACTGCCAGCCCCAAAAGATGAGCAAGTAATATAGCTACACATAAAGCCATCAATCATTAAATGAATGAGTTACAAAGAGCTCGGCAGCTAGCAAAGCTCAACTATATTTTGCTAAAGGCAAGCAAGAATATATTAAAGTTCTAGATCAGCAATAAACACTGTAAATTCTATTCTAACTTACTTTATTTTCAAATTGTTACAATATTTCAGACTGCTAGTAATGATGATGTTCAATAGTGAACTAAGAGAGTAGCAGAGAAATTAAATTGATCGCAATTACTTGCTTCAATCGGTGGCTTTCATTTGACAGCACTGGAAACGACTGCTAATTGTTTCAGCTCTCAAAAGATTGCCCAATTTCCATCTGGACTGGCTGCCCAACTATGCGGCAAGACAAGGCTAGGCCAGGCCAGGCTCTTGCCAATTTATAGAAAATTTCAATTGTGAATATTGATTATTCATTTCCTGAAGCGACAGCGGCACACCTAGCTATAACGAATACGAATACGGATGCGGATGCGAATGCGAATGTAGATGTGAATGCGAATGCGAATGGGAACGACGATGGCTTCGCTTGCGCCTTTGCCTACGATGGAGACATCGTCATGGCCATCATCATCGTCGTCATCGTCATCGCCATCATTGAAATGGCAAATTGGACTGCAGAATTGTTGTATTGGAATTGCTGCTTGGTACTTGCCATTTGCTGTTCTTATTGCTCCGCGCGTGTGTGTGTGTGTGTGAGTGTGTGTGTAATCATAACGGCTCGCTTGTTAACATGCTACATTAAATTTTTATCAAGAGCCATGGCAACAACGCAAAGCAAAGCAGAGTAGAGCAGGCCAAGACCAACCAGCACAAGACCCATAATACATAAATATCTAAAATAATGATGTTGTTGTTGCTGTTGTTGTAGTTGTTGTTGTTGTTGTTGATTATTATGATTATTGTGGCATGCTTGCAATGTAGCATGATTAACACGGCACGGAGAGCAGAGAACAACAGAAAGCGAAACAGAATAAACCGCTCGCTAAAAGCATTGAACAATGCCCGGCCACAAAAATAATTCACATACATTACAAATAATCATAACAACAATGGCGTTGCCCATCGGCTCGTTACGCATACGCCGCGTACACACACAGCCCGAGTGGGAAGCTGGACTTGGGTTGGGAGGCATAAAATAGCGTTAAATTACAAAGCGCATATTAAGTGCTTCGAGCGAACGGACTACAAAGGGCTAACAGGCAGCTAAGTGGAGCTAATGGCAAAGCATATGCAAGTGCCGGGATTTGGCCATAAATATCGAACATGTGGACATCAGGCGCACATTTGTTATACACGTTTTTTGCGGTAGTTGTTTGTTTGTTTGTTTGCTCATTAAGCCAAAACAAAGCGCTGCACAACCATTAGCAATAGCAAGGAAAATACGTTACAGCGAAAACTACAAATTAAAGTGCAAAAGTAAGCAAGTAAAACACTCGCATTTCAATTAATTCAAAGTGAGAGCTTCGTCAAACATTCTAGCGAAATTGCATTAGTTATTCCAGGCTGCAAATCACGGCTGTTTGTTTTGGCGACATGCTCTATGCCAGCAATGCTGCATTATCGCTGCTTGCCGGCTAACCAGCATGCGAGTGGACTGGCCATCCATTATCTGCTGTCGAGCATTTGGCCAAAAAGCACTCAGCATCAACTTGGCCAGTTTTCAGTTTTCAGTTTGCAGTTTTGCATTTTGCAACCCGCTGCAGCCGCACTTCCGCTCCGTGCCGCTCCCCATGCGCTTTGTCGCAGTGTGTGCAACACGTTTTATCATTTAACTCGGTGGGTCGAGCAGCAACCCGAACTCAGGCAAACACCCACCCAACCACCCAACCACTCAACTACTCAGCCACTCGCCCACTCATCCGCAGGGGCATCAACAGCGTGGGAATTAATATCAATGTCGTCGTCGCTGTCGTCGTTGCTTGGTGCGTTTGCTATCAGCACTGAGTTGGCTGCACAGCCACCACGGCGTATGTGTAATGCCGTTTTTTCTATGGCTTTTATTTTTTTCCTGCTTTTATTTTGCTTTTTATCAATTAAAAGCCACTTCAAAAGCGGAAAGTGTCTGTATGCCGTTGACACACACACACACACACACACACACACAGTCAGACAAACGCCCAAATGACGCACACACTCAACCACACACACACACAGTCAGACACCCGCACACACAGGCTCGTAGTACGCTTTTGTTGTCGTCGGTTTGGTTTGTTGGACGCTTTTAGTTTTATCTCTCCGGCGAATACTTTTGCTATCACATTTGTGGAGCTCCGAAAACAGCAGGCAGCCCATGCAGACTCGTCGTATACCCTACACAGCGAGTCAAGCTGACTATTTGAGGCTGAAATGAATTTAGCGCTGAACAGCTGACATAATGTCAACCTGATTATCTCGGTTTGCATAGCTTATTGCACATTACGAGTGCGTTTCCCATGGCACTCGCAGTGAGCAAGCACATTCTATTCCCCCAATGCGGTTAAACTTTTGATGCGGCTTTTCGCTTTGACACAATCAACGAACCCCAACCGTGGCGATTCCCCAAAAGCACCACAGCACAGCACAGCAGAGGCAACGACGACGGCGGCATCGGCGTCCACTCAAAGCTAATGACCGACAAAGCGTTTTGTATTATTTTCAATTTCATTTTCACTGTGCGACGTCGCGCTGCTGCTGCCGCTGCTGCGGCACAACGCAGCAGCGACTCCACTTTGGAGCGGCCTCCGCGCCTGCCATGCATTAAATATTATTAAGATAAGGCTGTAGCGCTGCGAGCTCGCTTATCAATCAGACGTCAGCGTCAGACGCACACACCACCGCACACCACCGCACACCACCACTCAACACAATTTGCAGACAGCACTGTTAAAGGGCGCTGGCTGTTCGAGAGCTGAAGTCGACTGACTGACTGGCTGACATGATTTTTCCATCATATTTATTGAAAAGTAACTAACGTTAACTGCTGACAGTTTGGGAGAAAGAGAAAACAGGGAATGTTTGCGCTGTGCTGCGCTTCGATTCCAGTGAATTTGGTCGTGTTTATACTATAAATTTACATATAAGCCAAATATATTATGAAAGAGTCGCATGTCTGTGTGTTTGCTCATTGAACTCGGGCGGCACATTTCCAAGAAGCCAATTGCTAAATCAACAAACACAAACAAACTCTGACGAGCAAAACAAAAAGCTCAAAAGTCATTACATATATCTTCTGATTGAGGCCCTTGCTCTCTGCAGCTGTCCGCCGTCCGCCGTCTGCCGTCTGTCGTCCGTCGCGCCGTCGTCGTTCTCCGTGCTCGAAAAATGCAGAAGCTACAAGCTAACAGCTTTTTATCTTTTGGCACAGGCGGCATTGTTTTTGGCGGCCCAGGCCAAAAGACGCAGCAGCTTCAAAAACAAAGCAACAACAACAACAACAACACAAAACAGCAGAAAAGCAAAACAGACAGCGAGAAACCAGTTCGAACTGGTGTCCAATAGTCGCTCGAGGCTCGAGGCTCGGGCCATGCCTTATAAGGTCGCTGGCATGTCAAGCGACTGCTGCTGCGACTGCGACTGCGACGGTGACGGCGACGGTGACTGCGACAGCGGCAACTTCCTGGCTAATATTACGAAAATTGCTTAAAGAGAGCTGCTGCGCTCTGTAGGTAGGATCAGCCGAAAAGTGCAGCGCTCAAGACTGAAGCCCGAGCCGACTCCGAGCCTGAGCCTGAGCCCTGTCATGAGTGGCTGCCACACTGCCAGGCAGTCAGGCAGGCAGCCAGCCATTGGAGTCGCCTGTTGCCATCTACCGTAATTCACAACAACAATAATAATGACAACAGAGCCAAGGCAAAAGTTGCGAAACGCGCACCAAGCACAGTGGCCAAATAGCACTCCAAAACTATACAGAAAAGTGCCACAAATGTGATACAAAAATATAGTTGAAATAAGTGCAAATTTGTGTAATTATAAATTAAAGTTACTTAAGTAAAGCTCCAGTACTTTCTCTTTCTATTCCAAATTGTATTATTAATTGCAACTATAAATTTAATTCTTTTTGTAATGGTTTTCAAAATAACTACAATTACTTCAAATTTTGTAGATTCCAGAACGAAACTATTAAAATAATCAGAATTGACAATATTGTAAATATAAGTTTATATTTTGTTATTTCGATTAGCAAAACAACTACAACTAATTCAAGTTTTGTATATTTCAAATTTTTACTATATTCAACGGCAAACTCATTTCCAACTATTAAAATAGTCTCATTTCCCACTCATATTGATAATAAACTATTTAGAGTTGTCCTTATGTACAAGCTTTTTCGATTAGCAAAACAACTATATATAATTCAAATTTTGTATAATCCAAATTGTTAGTATACTTTAGCGTACAAGGTCTCTAATAAACTATAATAAAAATAGTCTGAATTCCCACTAAGATTAATAAAAATCTATTCAAATTTAACCTTTCTTCAAGCTATTTGAATGAGCTTAACAACTACATAATTTTTAGCAACAGTTTAATTATTTTGATGCATTCTGCATTAATTTTGCAATCTGTTTTCATATTCATTGCACTTCCTATTTTCGCTGCGTGCAAATGCAATGTTGCGCCACTGTGCCTGGCCGCAGTCAAAGCAGAAAGCGCATCTTTTGAACAGAGCGCAAAGCGCAGCTAGTCCCGCGGCTCACAAGCCCGTCCCTTCCCCTCCCGTCCCGTCCCGAGCGGGCACAACAGGCACTCAACGCGCGGTGTGTGTATCTCAAAGATACAAAACAAAAAAGAAGAAAAAACATGCCGTCGACTGGCTGTTGGCTCGTATGTCGGTCGTTTGGTCGGTCGGTCCGCTTTGTCTGTCGATCGTCGGCTGTAAACCGCTTTTGTGTATGGCCGCCGAGATGTTTGGCATAGTTGGAAGCGCGGAACTGGTTGCGCGATGCGCGCTGCGACTTGTGAGCTGCGAGATGGAGCTGCAAGCTGCAAGCTGAAGATGGAGGAGTCCGCTGGCTTGCAACGCGCCGACGCTGCGCCGCTTGCCGCTCTCAGTTATTATTATTTTTTTTTTTTTGCTTGTGGCGGCGACTCAACGGAGACGACGACGACGACGCCGCTGTTGTTGCTGTTGCTGTTGCTGTTTATCAACGTGAGGGTTTTAAAAGGTTTTTGTGGCATAGCAGCTGCCTCTACCTTCGCTCGCAGTCGGCTATGTGTGCTTGTTTGTAGCTGCGACTCTACCTGCAACAGGTAAGAAATTTTCGCTCGCTCGTTCAGCATTTCAATGTGTGTTTCGCTGCTCTTCTTCTCCTCTTCTGGCCTTTTTGTTTTTCTCGTCTTCTTCTCGGTTTTTGGTGCCTTTTGCCTCGCCGTGTTTTTGTTGCTGCTGCTGTTGCTGTTGCTGTTGCTTGTTGCCGTTGCTGTTGCTGCTTTCTTTGAAGTTGCATACTTCGGCGTGCCTTTGGATTTCCTTTGAATTCTCGGCCAGCCTGCATCTGCAAGCAATTAGTGTATGGGGGCTTGTGGTATGCCAGGGTTACCAATTCGCTCTCTCTCTCTCTCTCTCTCTCGCTCTCGATCCTTGGCTGGGGTTCAAAGTGTTGCCCTGGCATTTAATTGGCGCTGCAATTGCTGCCCTTCTCCTCCTCCTCCTCCTCCTCCTCCCTTTCCTTGCCCTTGAGCAAAACGCTTCCACTGAAACGACCACAAAAACACAGCAACAACAAAAACAAAGCACATTGATTGATTGATGTGCCAGGGACGCGACGTTTTGTTTGTGCAGAAAGGTCGCACCACGATTGGCGGCCACTTGGGAGCGCGCATATCTCGATATACACAATATTATTACGTTCTTTTTTTTTGGTTGTAGTTTTTCTACCAATTTGACCAAAAGAAGCGGTTGCCAAACGTCGCCCCTGCTGATCACGTCTGTCTTTGGGGGATTCACCAGCGATCTCGATACCCAATACTCAATACTCAAAACTCAATACTCGATGCAAGTATCGAGGCTCGCTTTGCCTCTGTCGGAGCACTTGGTCGGTGCTCTTTGGTTTTTCCATTTTCTATTTATTTTTCGTGCGTCGTTTTCGTTTGATGTTTTTGTGAGTTGTTGCTGCTGCCGCCGCTTCTTTCCCTTGTCGCTGTTGCTTTGGATTTTCTACGTTCTATTTTCGTGCGTCTTTTTTCTTTTTTGAGAGCGACCACAAGCGAACGCCGCCTCGTTCTGTGTATCTTGCAGATAAAGAACGCGCTCGCTCGATTGCCTACATTTTCCACTCGCTTTTGTTGTTGTTACTGTTGTTGTGTGTGTAATTATTGGAAAAGGATGTGGGAGAAGCCCTTGACTGAATGAATCTTGAAATGTGCGCCCAAGATAGACACGCATCGTTTGAGAGCATCTCGAAGATATTTCTGTCGATGCGCGGCGCAGACGCATTTGCAGACGACTGCTTGAAGGGCGATTTCTCAGATTAATTAACTTTAAGAACACGCTCTCTATTTCCCATTGAGCTGCATTAATTGCTTATACCATTTGCACACCCCTCTTCGGGAGGGGCTTCCCTCCCTTAACTGCACTTATGACTAGGAAGAAGTGAAATTGAGAGCTGAGTTTACCTGAGAATTGTTTGTAGCCGCCAAGTATCTTGTGCTTCCACCATTTGACAATGTTGCCCGCCATCGCACAAGTTATTTCTGCTGCCGCTGCTGTTTGTGTTTTGTGCGCAATTTACGAGTCTGTTGCGACTTTAACTGTGTAATGCTGCCGCTTTTGGCCAAAATGTTTTACGGCCTTTTGTGTGCGGATGCGGGTGCGGGTGGGTGGGGTCGGTTATCCTTTTGTGCCGCTGACGCTGCCGTTGCTGAGACTAATACACTTGCTCTCAGGTGCCGCACACAGAGCAACGTTGCGACCTTAATTTGTATCTGGCATTATTTTGGGCAACTCGAGGTTGAGCGAGGGTGGCGTTAAGGTTGGATCGTAAAACTTTTTACAGCCGTGATATGCTGCATTTTAGTTGAATTTTGCGCATATTGTGTGCGTTCGTTCTCCTTCCGCTCGCTGCCGCTCGGCTTGTCCCTCTCTTTTGTGTTTTTGCTGTTTTTCTTGCCTCTGCTGCCGTTTTGTTTTTGTTTTGGTTGTGTGCGCTCGTTTGGGTGTGTGTATCTTGCAGATACTTTTTGACGTAGCGCGCGTAATTTTAATTGTAAATTTTTGTTGTTGCTGCTATTTGCACGACGCGACGTAAATAACTTGCCGAATGAACAACGACAACGACGACGACGACGACGACGGCGACGACGACAATAACACCAACAACTACAACTACGGCTACAACAACTGTGACAACAACAACTAACAAATAACAACTGCAAAATGCTAAAGCGCAAAACACGATTTGTATTTCCAAATGCGAACGGCGACTGCGACGCTGACTGCAACTGCGACGTTAACGGCGACTGCGACAACGACCACGACGGCGTCTCTGTGATGTTGACAGCGAATATTTGGGGTGTACTTGTGTTATTGTTGTTGCTGTTGCTGTTGCTGCCAGCTATTTGCTATTGCTTCGGCTGTGCGTTATTGTTGCGGGGGCGGTTTTAGATTTAACGGCACTTTCTTTCATGCGCTGCTCGCCGCTCGCCGCTCGCTGCATCAAATGCACACCCAAAAAATTTCACTTGCGCTTCACTTATGCTGCTCACCACCACAAGCATCGACTTCTATCACTTCACACACAATTCTTAGTCAGTTGTTGTGTTTATTTATGTACGATTTCGTATGTTAAGGACGCACGTTTGCTTTCGCGTATCTTCCAGAATAACATAACACGCACTGGCGACGCGCTACGCTGCATGTGCACGACCAACTCGATGGGCGATTGGAAACAAACTGAAAATACGAAACGTGAAACGTCCACATCGACTCGCACCAAAACAAAAAGTGGTTAGTTCGAGAGAGCGCCAGCGAGAGCAAGAGAATGGTGAGTGGAGAACAGACTGCCTGCGCTCTGTTACGCTCGCCGTCTGAAACGAAATGGAAACGAAACCTGTCGCTGTGTAACGTTGATGTAAGTACGAACATGGTCGCTGCTGCTATAACAGAGCGCAATGACAGCGGCCCCGACTGCTGTTAAGCTTAACAGTCGCTGTTAACGTGCAAAAAAACACTTGGCGAAGATTTGCCAATTAAGAGATTTTGTATTACCACAAATATATACAAAATATGTGTTAGATTCACAATCTGTTAATACGCCCCGCAAGATAAGCCATATTGCTGTCCATGATTAGGAACATAAATGGATGGTCAACATCACCCACAAATTGTCGAGTAATGACTCCAAAATCGCGCACTGTAACGATAACGATGAATTGTAGCGATCATAAAAAGTCAAGAAAGAAACAAACTTGCGATACTAACTATTCAATGGTTCCGGCTTCTTGCCTTCGTCCACGTCAATGTACGATTTCTGTATGATATCGGTGACGCGCCATTTGTCCGATGTTGTCATATCACCCAGATTAGCTCTGTTGAATAGATGCTTAATGCCCAAACCTTGTAACACATCTTTGACGGAAACCGTAGAAGCTATTTTGAACTTCGGCAGGGTTATGCGGAAATTGGTCATCGTATCCTGTGGATCGAGCTCACTCAGTGCGAAGGTGTCCAAGAGATCAACCATGTGTTGGGTGCCATTTACTTCCTTGGGCAGCAGTATGAGCATGCTGAGCGGTGGATCGGCAAAGGGTATTTCGATGGCATAGGCGTCCAGTTTCTCAATAAACATGTACTGATATTTGCCCTTTCGCGTCATAGTTTTGATTGAGCTGATTTCCAAACCCTGCGGATATGGCATGTAGAATGAAGAGTATCCGGTGACATTGGCATAGAACGGATCTTTCCACTTGCCATGGAAATATGTCGCACCGATCTGCATTATTTGCGTGTTCTTGTTCAATTTGGACATTGAGTTCATCATCTTGATGTGAGTGCTCTTCGATATCCAATTATATATCAAATTCGTTTTTTCCTTGTCATCTGCGAAATTGACTTTCTCCACAGTGAAATTGAAATAGTCGTTGTACTTGTCCTTATAGTCCTGCAGCAAGTTCATCTCGCTGCTCACAAAGGTGCGAGTTGCCTTCCTGAATGTGCCATACGTGTTGTTTTTATCCTGTGCCACAGTCCTGATAATGCCATTAATGATCTTGCTCTTTGAGGAATCGGTCGGTAAGTGCAGCGCTTTCTCAATTTCTTGCAGTGTGCTGCCCTTCGCCCCCAGCAACAGTTGTGCGAGACTTTCCGTTACCAAGTAGGGCGAGAAAATCACATTAGTCGAACTTTCGCGACCCAGCACACGCGCGATCAAGGTGGTGACCACATCAGCAGACACTATTGGCCACACAACTAGCAGAATCACCGGGAGCTTCCACTGCAGGCTGGACATTTTCAGCGCACTGAATAGCTGGGGGGCTGCTCTTTTTTCTTTATAGGGCACAACTGTCGCTATTTGCCTAAGTAATTCAATTTGCTATGGATTCGGCGATTTAGCTCGTGAAATTGCAATTGGCTGGGAAAATGATCGTTATCAAAGCCCTGATTACGACATTTTTATTTCGCTTTGTGAACTAAATATTCGTTAATTCACTTTGCTATGAAATAGTTTAGTTGGACATAGTACATTCAAATTCTCTTTCGCATTTGCAGTTTTGCCATCAAACTAGATTATTTCGAGCAAACGCGTTGTTGGCTTCTAATTACGCACAGTTAAAAGAGTATGCGAGTCCATGCACTATATAGAGATAATAACCCGCTTTAGATACGCTCGCTGGCTATAAGGCCGCATCGAAAATTTGATTGTTTTTAAATTTGAATGATCACTGGTTGCTGGTTGCTGGTTGCGGGTTGGGGTCAGGTTGCAACCTGCAACTGCGCTGTGCCGCTTTCAAGCGTTTCTCGGTAGTAGTTGCTGTTGAGGCCACCGCCTGCTGTGCTCGACATCGGGGCAATTACCCAACAGCAGCCGCCAAAAACATGCCCCAGTCCACAGAGCCGAAGCCCGACGATAATAACAGAGTAAGCAGAATCCTGAATTACGCTGCAAATTCACAAAAAAAAAGGGGGCAAAGAAAAAAGCACAAAAAGAGAAGAACAACAGAAGTGATTCACTTGAAGCGCTGGCGGGGGCAACAAGTGGAGGTGCCACAAATCGTCGGCAGTGGCAGCGGCAGCGGCAGCGCTTGCTTTGTGCGTCCACTTGTGCCTCGATCCTCCAGCCTCCAGCCTGGGGCAGCTCTCGCTCCGTCGACGGCCACAACCACGGCCCAGGCATCGACATCGGCATCGGCATCGACACCGTAAACGTTCCGCATTGGGTATAATGGCGCTGTAATTGAAGAAGAACACGCGATCGCAGCGGGACCCGAGCAAAGGAGTTGCCGGCCGCCGCCCCAGCAGCCACAAGGCAACTGCGGCGGCAACAGCGACGGCAACGGCAGTGGAAGGGTTTCTCTCTTCATCGGGTTCCAGTTCGAGTTCGAGTTCGGGCTCGGGCTCGGGCTCGGTCTCGTTTCCTGCAGCGTCTTTGTTCTGGCTTCTTCTGCTTCATCATCAGCAGCGGCATTATGGCGATTATCATCATAATCATCATCAACAGCAGCAGCAGCAGCTTCGAGTTGAGCAGCAGCATCATTGATCCATCGCTAGTCGTCTTAATTTCATGCCGTTCTTTTGTATAATTTCAGCCCCGGCTTCCACTCCCCCCTCCCTTCGACTCGCTCGTCGAATGCATTCAATTTTTGATTGTTCCCTTCGCTCGTTTAACCTACTACAAGCCTTTGATTGATGTCGGTTTGATGTCGTTCCCTCCTCCTCCTCCTTTTCCTCCTCCTGCTGCTGTCTCTTCGTGCGTCCAGCCCGCTGTCCAACTGTTATTGATTTATGTTTTTGTGTGTTTCGTAAAATATCGCACAATTTTCGCAATGCGTTTGACAAAAGTTGATGAACAGTCTGTCTCTCTATCCGTCGTCTGTCCTTGGATCCAACTCGCATCCTCGCAGCAAATGTAATTACCCAAACTGGGCACATTAAATGGGCGGAACGGGCTGCAGTTGTATAGCCCAATGCTATAGGGTTTTAACACTCCCAATGACACACGATGACTGAGTGGCATCCATGGCAACTGTCACTCTAATTGACATGGGCACTTGCTTCAGCCCGACCAGCAGCAAGCGGGGGGATTACCTGCCCCCAGTCCCCCCCTGTCTGCTGCCTGCTGCCTGTGATGATGTTCTTTCCGCTTGATGAAACTCCATTTGACTGTATTGCATCTCATAATTAGTTTTCAAGAGATTAAATTAATTTCTCGTTACGATAAATGCCAAATTGCAGCACATATGCAGATTGTTGTTGTTCAATCGTTGCAGTTCCATTAAATGGCTTTCTATTAAAAGTATGCCCATTTAAAACTGGTAAAGGATTTAAATTATAGTTACAAGAGTAGTAAAAGGAACTGCAGTCTTTTGCCAAAGGCCAATGAATCTAAACTATAGTTCTATTTTGTCTTCATTTCTACTTCAGTTCAAAAGCTGAGATTAAATAAGTTTCTCAATACGATAATTGCCAAATTGCAACACATATGCAGTTTGTTCAATCGTTGCATTTCCACTAAATGGCTTTTTTATTAATAGCATGTTCGTTTTTCACTGGAAAAGCGTTTAAATTATAGTAAAAGCAGTAAAAGGCATTTCAGTCTTTTACTAAATGGTAATAGGCAAATAATCTAAACTACAGTTCTATGTTCCCTCAATTACAACTTCATTTCAAAAGCTGAGATTAAAGTAATTTCTCGTTACGATAAATGCCAAATTGCAGCATACTCGTATATGCAAATTGTTCAATCGTTGCATTTCTATTAAGTGGCTTTCTATTAAAAGTATGTTCGTTTTACACTGGAAAAGCGTTTAAATTAGTAAAAGTAGTAAAAGTAGTAAAAGGAACTTCAGTCTTTTACCAAATGGTAGTTGGTAGTAATGAAACTAAATTAAGATTCTATTTCCCATCATTTGCTACATCATTTCAAAAGCCGATAATAAATTAATTTTTCGTATGCAGATTGATATATTTTACATATATTTTTTTTGTTCAACGTTGCATTTCTATTAAGTGGCTTTCTATTAAAAGTATGTTCGTTCTACACTGGAAAAGCGTTTAAATTAGTAAAAGTAGTAAAAGGAACTTCAGTATTTTACCAAATAGTAGTAGAAGGAAAGAATCTAAACTAAGGTTCTTTTTTCCATCATTTTCTACATCATTTCAAAAGCTGATATTAAATTAATTTCTCGTATGCAGATTGATATATTTTACATACACAGATTGTTCAACGTTGCATTTCCATTAAGTGGCTTTTAATTAAAAGTATGTTAATTTTCATAAAAAGTGGAAAAGCATTTAAATTGTAGTAAGAGTAGTAAAAGGAACTTCAGTCTTTTACCAAAAAGTAGAAGAAGCAATGAATCGAATTTACAGTTAAATGTTCCTTTATTTGCCACTTAATTTCAAAAGCTGACTGAAAAAGTTGTTAGCTTTTGAAAGTATTTGAAGTATGTTGTAGTACTTTAGGCGCTTGCCCATTCCGAACTGAAATTCCTTCTGCTGCCTTCCATTCGACGTCTTGGGAAGCACATCTGAAGCACCTACTTGGCCAGGTTGTGGGGTCGCTGCATTGGCTTGCTTGCTTGGCTGTTATCATTCGCTTTGAATACTTGCGGCTAATCGGCTGGCATCATGTTTTTGGCGTCGTTAATCTCGCCATAAAACTGCCCCTGCTGACGAGCTGAGACGTCTGGCAATTTGGACACTCTGCGCGGCCTAATCGTTGGATGATAAACCCCTGGACATGATGTGAGCGCGCCAGAAACTTGTAACTGAAAATCGTAAAATCGAAAATCGAAAGAAAAGCGGCCGAAAATCCCTCCGTAAAAGCTCATAAAAAGTTCGAGCTATCGAATGGCTTTATTTCCCCGACAATATTTTCTCGACTCTGTCTGTGTGTGTGTGTGTGTGTTGGATAGATTTTTAACGATTTCGGCCTAATAAGCAACAATTGGTCGACGCTCTTACTGGCAGCAAGCAATCAATAGAACAACAGCAACTCGTACAACAATTTCCGCTGCAGCAGCGAACAATTTCTTGTTTTCCATTTCCATTTTGTTATTCATATAGTTGTTGTTGGGCTGTTTTGAATAGCAGTTGCATACTTGGGTGCAATGCGAGGGGCGCGTTTATCAAAATTAATTGGAAATTTTCGTTGATTTTTAACGACTTCTGCGTAAAAGTCATTTGGAAAATGAGGCACACACATCAGACATCAAACGGGGCAGGCTGCACATGTTGCGCTGCCCCAAGCCAGCCCGAAGAGATCATTCCGGGGATCTGTGTGAATGGCTCGGCTCGCCTGTCACTTTTACGGCCTTACAATATAATTTCCTGTCAAGAGCCAGCCGGACGGCCCAAAGACAATTCATAATTGCTTTCAAAATTTGTTTATAAGCGCGCAGGGCGCCCCCGCTCCCTACACTCCCCTCTCGATCACTCCCACACACTGACGCCCCCCCCCCCCCTCTCGGCTCGGTTGTCGACAACTTCATTTGAATTTTATGACAGACCAGGCATAAATATTTATGACCAGCACTTACAACAAAGTTAATTTATTTAATAGTTGCATGCGTACATCGCGCGCTGTCTTTTCGATTTTCAGTCTCAAATTTTACGAGCGTCGAAAAAAACTTATGAAAATATTGTGATAGCACGCCCCCGCCCCCCGGTTGCTGGTTTAATTTTAATGAGCCCAGTACTGGCGCTGTGACGCAATGCAAGCCAGAGTATCTGTCGAACGCATGTATCTGCTTAATGCTCGACTCATAATTTATTGAAAATATATTGCGCAAATACTTTTCTCTATGTATATTTTATATTTTGTATTCTTTTGCTTGGCTGCCTGCACCCAGCCCACAGCACCATATAAATAAAATTCACAAACTGTTGTTGTTGTTGTTGTTGTGCGCTCTGGCAATCAAAATATACAACAAGAGAACAACGTGTGTTTGGGCTTTAATTGAAATTTACGAGAATCACTTGGGCAAGAAATCAATGAAGTGCACATTATTATTCTAGATTTTTCAGCTCGCAAATAAATAATAAATAAGAATGAACAAAATAATATTTCAAATTCCACATTCAAATATTTTGTGAAGCTCTCACAAAGCACAAAAACAAAATAAACACTTGAGTGGTTTCGCAGTGCAAATAAATACACGAAATTTCACAAATTTAATGTTCGCATAAACAAGCAAATGAATAACAAATAAGACACACTCACTTCAACCCAATTTCGCATTAAATAATAAACAAACAATCAGTGTTGAACTAAACAAAATTAAGCAGCAAGCTGCTCGGCAATTTGATGTCTTCTGGATACTCTGATTATTGATCATTTCGATGTACTTTCATAGTACTTTCAATCTGCAATGTTAGAAAATCTCTTAACTTCTGATGTGTGGCAACTAAAATCATTTTCACTTCTGTTGTTGCAAGCAGTGCAGCAAAGCGTGAGGTAGAATTTTATTTAAATTCGCTACGATTGGAGCTGAGTCTGTTGGGTAAAATGTATTTATTTTATATATTTGTGGCAGCAAAACTGCGTTAGTTTGTTTTAGGATGCGGTTCAGTGATTTTCGATTTAAATTGCATAAATTTCGGTGGCCACTAAATTGATTTATGGCTGGCTATATACATTTCAGAAGCCACTCAATTTTCAAGTGTTAATTATTGATAGAAACTTAAACAGTCGAACAATGTGCGCAATTTATTAAAACAAAAACTAATTGGTGTTCGCTGAAATATTAAAGTTATAGACAAAGTGATTTGAACGTGGATGCTAAACACAACAAGGCACAAATATCGTTTTGTTCTGTGCTAAATAAAAACATTGTTTTAGTCATCAAATTGGAATTCACTTTCGTGAATTCCGCGGCACTGCTAAATAATAATGCCACGTTCGACTAGCACCAAAATAATTGAAGTATCAGAGCCCGTAAATTATGCATTTGTTTAACAGCGAGTGGGGATCGGGACAGCAAAATAATACTTGGCAGTTGCACATGCATAAATAAATGAAATGCTTGCTGTAAATTATAGAGAGGCGCCCCGTTAGAGCGTTGAGGCCAAACGAAATAAATATCAAAACGAAAATAAAAATCATTTTTTAAAGTGCGGACACAAAACACTGCAAGGCGTTGCCCCAGTCACAGCCAAACCCCAAACGCGACTCGGAGTCGGAGTCGGAGTTCGAACACAATCTCGAGGCAGGCTTCGTCTCGGTCTCGCCGCGCCTCGCCTCGCCGCGCCGCGCCGCGCGTCGCCCATTATCTGACTGTCATGGATAATGATCAACCGTTGGCCACCGCCTTTGCCTTTTAATTAAACGCTGAAGCCGCTGCCGGCTGCTGGGGCATGCACCACGATTTTTCGAGTCTTCAATCGCATCCGCGTTCGAGTTCGCGTTCGCGTTCGCGTTCGCCGTCGTGTGGAGCGACGTGTTGTCGGCTGCCCCTTTGACGCTTTTCCTTCGGTGTCATACAGCCCGAAACGAGCGGGGGTCGGGGTGCGAGTGGCAAAGATAAAGCGGTACCATTCAGGGACACACACAAAGAGGCAGCTCAGTCGTTGCCGCCTCATTCACTCACTGCTTCATTATCCATGCGCACATCACTCAACGGCGAGTCGCGTTGAGTCGCCTCGCGTCGAGTCGAGTCGAGAACCCCCGTCAGAGGCGAGTTCTATCTGCTATCCATGGTCATCCATAGTCATCCATCTATATCCATCCATTAATTTGTCCAACTGTCCAGCTGTCCATGGCCGCCGTCTCGAAAATCAATTTTCTGCTGCGTTTTCACTCTGCTCAACTTTTCCGCCCACCCTCTCTCCTCTCTGCGGCACATCTTTCGTCATTTTATTATTTTCAAACACAAAAAGCAACGAAGAAAACAAAAAGCAAGTCGAAAAAAAACGCAAATGATGAAAAAATTTTAATTTCGTTAACGTAAAAAATTTATTTGTTGTGCAATGCCGAAAAACTTTGAAGCTGCGAGACAAAAGAAACGTTTATTTGATCATATACACACTCGTATGTGTATGCCTATGTCCGAGTGTGTAATTATGTATATAGACACTCATCTGTATATGTCTTCCCCTCGGCGCTTATTTGTAACATCGCTCGGTTACACTTTTGAATACCGACTAATGATAGCGCTGCTCCAGGGGGCAAAAGCTGTAACTTCGACCGCGCTTTCAGATGCTAAATGCAGTCGTCATTTATTATCTAAATCTTTTCAATACCGTTTTTATTTGCCTTTGTGTTCGCATATCTTTATGTTCGATTTTCCATCTATCGATAGTAAAATATTAAAAATATCTAAATATCTCTTAGCAAGACTACTTGAAACGGCAGAATGAGTTTTACAAACATGTTTACCAATAAATAATACAATTTCAAGATATTTGATTAGCGATTTAATTGATTCGCCTGAAATAAGGCACAATTTAAATAAGAGCAAGGCCAAGTTCTGCATTTTAATCAAACAGTTTGCGGTCTTGATGATTAAGCACTTGACTTTGGTTGAGCTGATTTTTTAGACATCAACTAAAAGATTGTTTATGCAATTACGAGATAAATAAACTTAATTTTTAACGCCAAGCTGATAATTATCCAAGTTGATTATTATTATATTCAATATAGACTATTTATTGTTATTCTAATTTGCAGTCTTTAAAACAGCAAGCTCTATTTCAAAACCCCCCAATTTGCTGCTGACCCACATTTGTTTTTTATCCCTCTTGCGTTGAGTGTTCACGCCGCCTCTGGATTATACAATTGGTTCCCCATACGCTATAAGTTTTTTGTGTTTTTTTGATGTTGTTTTTGGCTTTTGACTGGGCGTTAATGACTTTTGTGGCTCGTCGTCGTCGTCGTCGTCGTCGTCGGCAAACCCAGACAGATTTTTTGTGTGTTGTGCATGCCGGAGACAACGGCAAGAAAAACGAAGCAACAAAGCGCGTTTTTTGTCTTACACACGGCGGAGCACAGAGTGCGGGCTTGAAACGCGCTCTGGGCTGAGCCTGAAGATACTTTTTAATAAGTTTTAATAACGCTGCCTCGGTTTGACTAATTTCAATTGTCCAAAATTAATTGAAGTTGCCGAAGACGCGATATCAAAGGGCAAGTCCCCGACTCAACTCAACTCGACTCAACTCGACTCGAATTTAATTCCCAGCTTGTTGCTGTCTCAATTGCAATTATCTGTGCGGTGCGGTGCGGTAAATCTTGAGATTCGCACACCCACGTCTACCTTTGCCATATGCCATATTTCATATGGCGCTCCCAGCCTCCCCGCTGCCGTCCCGCGCCCACTCATGTTAATAGCTGCATGCGTCACTTGCATCCTGCCACAATGCAGTCCACAATACGCAAACCGCCTGCGCTTTTCCTTGTCTGTGTGGGCGTTTCCCTTGCTGTCTCTGTCTCTGTCTCTGCCGCTGTCCCCACCTCGGTCTCTGCGCCCTCGCTTGTCTCCTGCAGCTGGTTGGCCTGCCGTCTTGCGGCTTGCTGATTTATCACATTGTTTACACGGCACGCCAAAAATGTGATTTACTAGCCGCTGCAACTGGCCACACATGGGCCCATTTGATTGCCATAACTCAGGACTCACGCATGCTCAGCTCCCCAGACTGCCTACCCCCCGCCCCCCCTGGAGTCCGCGCCCCTCCACAGGCCCAACAGACACCTTGATGATGATAAATTAGGTGGATTTATTCATCAGTCCGAGGTATTTAACTAACTGAATAATTGCCGTAGAGACATGTGCTTCAACAACATGATTCACCTGCACAGCAGACAGATTTAAATGTATAATAATATTCATTATAGAATATATAAAACGTATACATATAAAACGATGCTCTCAACTAAGTCATTAAAGAAAATATAATATAATATCAAAAGTCGTCGAAATTTATGCTGTCAGCAATGGCTGTAAACTAAGTCATTAAATAAAATATAATAAAATATCAAAAGACGTCGAAATTTATGCTATTCGCAATTGCTCTAAACTAAGTCATTAAATAATATGCAGCATAATCTGTTATCCATGAAAGTTTATAAGCACTGATAATAATAGTTTGCTAATAAATGCAACTAAAATGAGCGTTTATTATAATTTCCTATTTGAATATTATAATGAAAACAGACAAGTCCTTATGGCACACACGCTGAGGTTTGGTTGTTATGATATATTCCCTAAATGTGTTGTTATGGTGCTTTATGTTGGTACTGGTTCAACTACTTATGTAAATAAATGTATATAAAAAAAATATAAGAAAATAAGCTTACAAATTACAAATGAATGGACTATTAAAATGAAGTGTTTTATATTGCAGTAACAAATCAGCAACATCAGTTTTTAGAGAGTCAAATGAAATGGAAATTTAAAATAGATCAATACACAAATTCGATACACATAAGTAGAGTGATCTATTAGCTAAATTTCAATGACAAATTTTTGTGTTTAGAAATACTTTTAAAACAATGCAGCGCATTCTTAAAGATTCATCTGTTTCTCTAAGTTCTTAAGCTATTGTTAAACCTCTTAACTTCATGCTGAGAATCTCGGAGAACACAATCACAAATGGGAATATTAAAGACAGGCTGGAACACAGTTTAGCACTCAGAACTTGGACCTGCATTAGGCCCAATTGAGTGACCGAAAAGAAAAGCTGCCACATTTTGGCATGTTACGAGATTTGAGCTGCATTTTTGGTCTGCTAACGAACTGGGGACATCATTGCCATTGCCCTGTGTTGTGTGTGTGTGTGTTGCACGAGTGGCACGGCAACTTGAATATCGTATGCAGTGAGCTGTGGGAGCAGGAAATGTACGAGTGTATCCGCAAGGAGCAGTCGGCAAGCGAGCGTTTCCTGTGTGTGCCATGCCACGGGGAGTTGAGCTGCATCCGCCGCTTGCCACTCGCCACTGCCCCGCGCGCTGCACTGGCTCAATGAGTGTCTGCTAGATGCAGATAACAGGCATACACTACACACACACACACTTACACTCGCTCACTCGGTCGACGTCAAGACTTGCTTTGATGTCTTTTTCATGTACCGACCAAGTCAAGCGACCCAAACCGAACCGAACCGAACCCAGGCGAGGCGTGGAGCGTCGGGGGGCTGCTGTGGGCTCCGCTTTTGGGTGCGGCTGCTGCTGCTGCTGTTGCTGTTGCTTTGTCCATCTCCGTGTGGGTTGACAACAATTAAAAAGTGACGGGCCGCATTGATGATGATGATGATGATGGCGATGATGAAGGCCCCCCCTTGACGGGGTGTGGCGTGCTGCCAACTTAAGTAGGCAGCAAATACATGTACAAGTCGTATCCAGCAAATCTCTGGTTCCCTCGCCTCCTGGCTCACTCATTCGCCGTCTCTAAGCATTTCAATTGCCTTTGTTTATGAACAAATCCCCCGCCCACCCACGAGGCAGAAAAAAAACCGCTTTGAAGTTGAAACCGTCATCTCTTATACTCTGTCTCCCTCTCTCACCAGCGCGCTGTCCCGTACTTTCGCTGCAGCTGTCTCTTTTGCGCGCTGTCGCTTTGTCTGTTTTATTTTTGGAGCAATTTTATTAGCAAAGGGTTGGCCGAGCGCTTTGAAGTTCAAGTATTGCGGCAAAGCATTGATATTTATGTACGAAATGAATTCACCATACAGCTGCGATGTACATACCAATGTGTGTGTGTGTGTGTGTGTGTGTATATAATGTACATAATTATGTCGTCTGTTTGGCACATCAAACATCAAACATGCTCGGCGTAGTCGAACATGAATCGCCAAGCGTCACAAATTGAAATATCACATCAATTTGCCATGCGGCCGACGAGCTTTGTAATAAAAGTAAATAATAATTTAATAAAAGCCGCAAAAAGCATTAAACGCTGACGGCAAAGAACAAAGGCAGCGGCCGCAGCAACGGCAACGGCAACAGCTAAAGCCAAAAGGCCGATGCCGACAACAGCTGGCGATTGCCGGATGACGATGGAGATGGAGATGGAGATAGAGATGGCGATGGCGATGGAGATACAAGCGAGTGCAGCTCACGAGCGCCCTCTATGTGTCAGTCAGTCAAAGCGGCTTGCGCATGCGCCTTTTGCAGCTGCTCTTCCCTCTGTCTCTCTCTCTCTCTCGCTCTCGCTGCCCGACCGCCTCAAATTGATTTGAACGAGCGCTAAAGCTTTGGACAGCTGATAAGAGCGAGCCGACAAGGCAAACTTTTCGCACGGGTGGCACAAACATTCACCGCCAGCACCAGACACACACACCACAAACAGGACAGACAGACAGACAGACGGACAGACGGACTGACGGACTGACTGGCTGACCAGTCAACAGTTCCTCCGATTCGACTGTGCGATGGCGGCACATCAAACGCTACAGTCCCCAAACCCCAAGCCAAGCCAAGCAGGCAGCCATTCAACTGGCCACTGACGCCTGCGGGCCAAGAGCGCAATGCACATGAAACTGTTGTGCCGCGACCGAGTCAAGGCGAGTGGGCGACGGTGAGCCGATCGTCGCTGCTTGGCTAATCAAGCGTGATCATCAGCCGCATCATCATCATCATCGGGTGGATGTGCGGCATTTACAGTTAGCTGGCCACACGTGGCAAATGCATAATGACAGAGTGACAGCCAAATCGCGAATGCCTAGCAAAACATTGCATTATTTATCGATTACAATCGATTTGGCATTTTTTCTTTGCGTAATTACATTTGCAGTTAATCAAGCACTGTAAAGCCATTTAATTTTATTGTTGTTAGTTAAAACTCCATTTAACTATTTAATATAATTGCAATGGATAATATTGAAAATATACTTTTTAGTTTAGTTTCGATTAGCTTAATGTTAAATAATTATAGATAGCATGGTAAGCATTAACCTAGTTATCGGCCTGTAATTATCTACGTATACGTAATATACTCACTGGTAATTTTCTAGCACAAACTGCAATTTTAGTAGCTGGCATAAATTTAATAATAATACCAGAAAAATATATTAGCACTGTATTGTGATTGCACACAATATATAGAACAATATATAGAAATGTATTATAAGACATTCAAATAGGCTTTTTATAAAACTTGTGGGTTACTTTAGGCAAATGATGAATGGACAAATTTGAATGTTGTAGAAAAACGCAAAACATGCTTAACTTTAGATATATTTCCTATAACAACCTCAAAGCCTATCTAAAAACTTGATAAATAGTTTACTTATTCAACAATTCAATAGATAGGTAGTTCACATAACATAACATTCTCAAAGATTATCTAAAAACTTGAATATAGTTTACTTACTAGGTAGCCTATACGATGAAAAATGATTGCGCGAAAATGTTCACGAGTTAATTCCATTTTCTGCCAAATTGATTTTTTCAAGTCACTGTAAACAACACAAATTATGGCCGTACGTCAAAATGTTCTGAGCATGTTTCTGCTAAAACATGTCAAACTTCCCAATGAAAACGTCAGATGGCGCCAGGCAACACTTAGTATGGCCTAGGTCAGAAAAATATATATCAACCCTCGAATAACATAACATTTTCAAAGACTATTATCTAAAAACTTTAAAAGTAGTTTATAAATTCGGCAAGTCAATAGATAGTTTATTGTACCATAATATTTCTCACCTTATTCTTGCTAATTCTTAAAACACAATCCTAGAATTTTAATCACGCTACTTAAAACAGTTAGTAACTCCAGCAAAAGTTCAGTATTTTAACTTGGCTTAATCAAGAAGTTATTGCTTATGAATGGAAACGATTTAAAGTTCTCAGTACGCGGCTAGCTTATATTAAAATGTCGAGTTATACGAACTGACCCACTTGCCACACTCTCTTTGCCTTTTAAGCTGACTCGAAATTGAAATATCAGCAATCGCACAGCACGGACTGCGTCGCTGCGCATAAAAAGGAACTTTTGCTGACATTGTGTTGTGTGGGGCAGTACTTTGATTTCTCACGGCTTTAGTATCCTTCAGTACACAAATATGCGGAGACACACACACACACTCCGGTGCTTGTTGTGCGTTTGTTTGTGTTGCTGCAACAGCTGCCACTTTGTATCTGGTTTTCATTTAAGTTGCGGGCTTTTATGCAAATTGTGTTGTTGTTTTTGCGTGTCACCGAAATCAGTAAAAATTCAGCCTGCTCCTCCCCGCCGCCCGCCGCCCATCGCCCGGCAATCGATAATGCAAATGGCGCAACAGCCGGCAAGAGCTTCAGAGCTATCAGATACAAATAGCGCTGCAAGATACAGATACAACAAACTGTATCTTGTGCGATATGCGCTGTATGAAATTTAATTTGTGAATTATGAATTTGAAATCCCGAAACTTTGCCTCACTTAAAACGAAACGAAACGAACCCGGAGACTGCACATGCTGTCCTGCTGCTGGGTCCTGTGTCCTGTGTCCTGTGTCCTGCATCCTGTTTTGCTGCTTTGGCAAACTTTGTCCTTTTGTTGCCAGTTGCGTAACTCGAAAGTAATTAAATTGCAAAATGCACACAAGCCTCAGCAGGGATGGGGGCGTGGCCCAACTGCAGATACAATTGCTTGTGTCTGCGATGTGTGCGTGTGTGTGCGGCAAAAGTCAAGTGTTGCAAGTGCGGGAGGATGGGAGCTAACAACTGGCAACATGTTGACAGCTGCCCCCGCTCGTTGCGGCAAATCGCCGGCTGTCCATGTCTCGGCAAAAGTTATAGTTATGATGATTGTTGATTTACAGTTTAAAGTTCTCCGTTGCCGTCGCTCTGTCTCTCTGCCGCCGTCGCCGTCTCTGTCTCTGTCTCTATTTCTCTGTGCTGTGCTGCTGTGTCTGTGTTGTGCTCTGCTCCCTTTGTGGCCTCGTGTAGCATGCAATTAATTTCGTAGCCAGCACTTCAAAGGCGCCACAAGCCGCTGCTGCTGAGCGAGCGAGAGAGCGTGCGAGCAAGGGGCTGTCAATGGGCCTTTGATGCAGTTGCTCTGTGCACCCTTCTCATCATTGCCGGCTGCCGACAGTCGCGCTAATGGTCGCTGCCAGGCAAGGAAGTGCAGAGAAACCGCTGCGATCTGTGTTCCCAGCGGTAACTCGAGAACTCTGGTATGTCAAAGTCTCGGCTCCTCCAGAGCTGCGGCCGCTGCGCTTGACTGCATTGTGATGTCAATGTCAAGGCTTGACTTGTCGCCTTTGTGGTCGACAATCACGACGTTGCCGCCGCCGCTGCCGTCACCGCTGTTGGCCTACTCATTTTGGCCAAGTTTGCCAATAACGCTGTGCAGCTCTTGTAATTGATAACCCTGATGCTGCTGCGAGGATTTGATGCACTGAGCGCATTCTGATTGCGGTTTACGGCTTGTCATATCAAGTAGCCGCCTGTTTAACCAAAAATATGCGCATAAAATGGCTTCGTGGCCAACAGAGGCGGCAAGTGTGTGAAGGGGCGCAAAAGTGCTGGCAAAGTCAAACGAAAAGCGTCCTCCGCACACACAGATGCTTGCTGCATAATTACACTTTTATTAACATGCAACAAGGAGAAGCCAACTGAAAAATTGCCCCAGCTGTGGCGCTCGCCGGCGCTCCTTGCTTCCGCAGCTAACGGCAACAACTGCCGAAACCCAAACTGCTCCACTTCTATTGCAGCGCGGGTGTGTGTGAGAACGTGCCTGGACTGTTGAATGCAAACAGGTGCCGCTCGCCTCCCTCCCCTCGCTGTTGCCATTCTCAGCTGAGCCCACTGGCGGCGCTGCATGCGTCGCGTCGCATCGCATCGCATCACATGGCATTCACATCCTTTAGAGACACTTGAGGCGCACTCGGCTTAAATGAAGTGCACACGCCGTCATGCACATCAAAGCGCGCCGACAGAGCCGCCGCCGAGGCAGCTAATTAGACACGCCTCCATTGGCATCGCCGCCCGTAATTAACATTAACTGTTACCCACACACACACACACTCGTTTTACTTGCATGCTACCAAAAACTGTGTTTGGCTTTGCTTTGTTTCGCCTTTTTTCATGTGTGTGTTTGTGTCTCTTTAATAATATCCGCTGGGTGTTGGTTTTTACGCTTTGCTGCACACCCAAAAAATACCCGACGAGCCACAGCAAAAATAACGAAAATTAAACTATAAAGTGCTCATAAAATCATCGACAATAAAACTAAAAAAAAAATGAAGATAATTACCGGTTTCAGAGCATGCCAAAATTTGTAGCTTCGCTCATTGTTTTTGATGGTCAATTAAAAAAAAATAATTAAAAAAGATTCACTTTTTTAGTGTTTCCTATTTTCGAATTTTACAGTATTAAATAAATGTATGTGAATATATTTAATAAATATTAAATAGCATCAAAGAAATTTTAATAGCAAAGAATTTATCTGCATCGTACTCAAATTTAAACTAATTAAGAAAAATCGAAGATAATAAATAATAAATAAATTGTAAATATTCACGCATGTAGACCAATCATGCATTATTTTTAAGGTCAATTAAAGAATTATTTGTAAAAGAATCACTTTTGCAAAGTTAAATACGCAGATCTTTCTATCGCATATATTAAATAGCATATATAATAGAAAAGAAATGTGTAACTTCTAAATATGTAAGTCGACAATTTTTGAAGCAACAAATAAAATGCAAAGTAAGTTGTTCAGCAAATTAAATGAACCTTTGAGAAAAGTTTACTTTGTCTACGACAAATAAATAATTTAGGAATCTTAATCAAATTAAAACTAATTAAGAAAAATCAAACTTTGAAATAGGCACACGATAGTTTTTATAGCAACAAATTTTAAATAATTAAGTTAAAGAATAAGGTGACTTAAATAACCCTTTAAGAAAAGATCACCTTGCTTTACGATTATTCATTTAAATTCACAAAATGCCAAACAAATTACGTATTTTTGCCTGATTTATTCTCACTTACCTAACTGAATTGCCAAGCAATGCGCAACACTTGAGAAACTACGTTGCTGAATAGATATGACTTCATGGTGATAAACTATACAAATTGTTCAGTCAGTATAGTGCATTAAATAATAGAAGCTATGACAAATCAGCTGAATGAATAGGTAAGATATTACGTGTCTCTTTAGAATGTTGGGTGAATCAAGCAGTCCTGAAAAGGGGCTCTAAGAAAAGGGTTTTTGTATTGTTCGTTTAACGAATTTTAATTTGCATTTTATGTATAATACTAACTCACAAAATAACAATTGCAACTTTTATTGTGAAATGTTGTTACTCATATCGGACTATCGTGTTTTACAATCAAATACCTTAACAACGCACAATATCATTTCCGGACTCGTATCACGGCTACAGTCTAAACATAGTGTAAGCTAAACGTACGTAAAAAAATAACATAAAAAACATTTTTTAGGAGGACCACAGACCAACAAATGTAGATGCATAAAACCACGCTTAGCACACTAGCTACTAGAGATATACATATTCTATAAATATATGCGTATGGGTAGTTTATAAGGTGTGTGTAGTCTAGAGATATATCGTTCTGCCAAGCGATCGATCGAACAACTATCGACATGGCTATAAAACCGCACGCTCCTTCTCCACCTCCTGCGGCGATTCCTGTGTGTGGCTTGCATAAACTCCTTGATTAATGTACAGCTGCAACGGCGACAAAGTGGCAGTCGGCGGTGGTGGCGGTGTCAGATCAAGTGGCGTCGTCGAGGTGCTCGACGGTGTTGTCGGCGTCGTTGAACTGAAGCTAGAGCAGCTCGAACGCGCCGACAGCGACTGTGCCGAGCGGGTTCTTCTCAACGGCTCTGAGGCAGCGCCGCTTGTGCAGCTGCTAGGATCGCCGTAGCTGTTCATTCGACCCACAGCCTTGAGTGTGGTGTGATAAGATTGCTGCTGCGACTGCGCCGCCTGATTGTAGTACGATCTGCGCAGTATGCAGCAGGTGGCCACAAAAGGCACGGTTAGAATGCCGCAAATGCCCAGCAAAATGATCAACAGCACATCGAGACCCTCCGACCGCCAAAAGTTGAGTGTGTTCGCGTGTGATTTCAGGAAATCAGCGCCACCAGTCTCCAGTATAAACTCAATGTGATTGAGTGCTTTGGCCGAAGCCTCCGAATTCTCGATGTTCAAACGCGTTCGCAGCTTTGCAGTTTGGTGAGCATAGGTCGCGTTAAGCGTCAGTTGCCGTATGCCATGAAGCAGTGCATCGTACGCAAAAGTCTCGTAGCCCACAGTCAGCGAGGCGCCTCTGTGTTGCAAGCGCTTGGCCAGCACCTCCTGCTCGGCCAAGATGGGTATGGCAAGTATGGGCGTGCTGCCCGCAATTGATTCCCACACGCTCAGCTGACCGCAGCTGCTAATGAACACCTTCACCTGCGGATGAGCTGAAAAGTATTGAAAGTTTAAGTAAGGATTTCAAGTAAATGGCAAATGATGCTCACCTAATATAGCTTGCTGTGGCCACCAGCTGTTGATCATAATGTTCTCGGGCAGCGGCTGCACAAACTCGTCCGCCTCCCACTTGAGCAGGAAGTGAAACTCCTTGAGATGCGTGAAAACGTCCAGCAAAATGGCCAGTTTATCGCTGGGCAGCTGCGCTGTCTGCACCTCAGCACCCAGACTCATGTAAATGACGCCTCCAGGCGCGGCTTCAATAAAGGAACGTACATGCTGCCAGCCAAGCAATAAATGAATGTCAATAAGCAACACAATAATCTCCAAGAGAAATACTCACATTTGGCACAATTAGCTCTGTGGGCTCGAGCAAATGCAGGCCGCCCACCTCGAGCATGTTGGGCAGATAGGCACGTGGGTAGTCCATGGCCGGATGCGAGTTGATCAGAGCCAGACTGAGATTCTTGCTCAGGTCGCGGTAATTGGGCAACTCTTGCACCAGCAGCTCGAAGTGATTAGAATAAACAGACTGCTGTGAGATCAGGTGGAAAAAGCTGCAAGCAAAAACGGCTGGCCGTGAATAAAGTTGATAAATTGGGGAAAAACCGTTTGCTCACTTGTAGGTCAGGCGCTCGAAGGTGCTCATCAGCGTGTTGGCGATGCGCTGACGTGTGTTCATGCGCTCGGTGAAGGGCAGAAAGTTGCTGGGGTCCAGCGCTGAGGATTGCGGATTGCCAAACATATTGTTGAGCCAAGAGTTGGCGCCGGTGGGACTGATGGCAACCGTGGGCACGCCATAGTAGTAGGCCAGGCTAAAAGCAGACAGACATTACTCCACTAAAACGGTGTAATTGTTATGGAGCACACTCACCCTAGTAGCGCCTCACTCAGAAAGAGATCGACAATGAGTAGATCGAACTTTTCGCCGCTCGTGAGCAGCTTACGCAGTTGTGCATCCGAGAGCAGCAGATCCACATTCGTGGTGCCAGCGTAGATCATGCGCGTGAAGCGCTCCATCACGCTCTGGGCGTGCATCTGTTCCGCCTCGAAGCTCATGCCCATGTCCAGCCAGTTCTGTTTCAGATCCGGATCCTCGATGCGTATCTCTCTGATGTTGTCCAGCATTGGCTCGCCATCCCCTTCAGCGACAGCATGGGGACTGATCAGCGTCACTGAGTGATTCTGTGGCCCGGCCACCAGCTGCTGCAACAAGCGGCGCCCGAAGAGATAATGCGATCGCCAGACGCTGGGAAACACGGCCAGGATATTTGCGCCTGTTGCATGGCTGCAGAGCAGCCAAAACAGCAACAGCTGCAGCACACGCATCTCGCAAAGTGCAATGAACCAACAACACACCAACAGCAACAACAAACAAAGATCTGTGCGCTTAAGCTAGTGTGTGTGTGGGAGTCTGTCTGTCCGTCGGTGTTTGTGTCTGTCTGTGTGTGTCCTCGACTGGCTCAGGCCTGTTTTGACTTATCCGGTTTGCAGCTTCTTCTTGTTTGCCTCCCCAATACTATTATTATCTGTTGCTGTGGCTGTTGCTGTCGCTGCTGCTGCCGCTGCAACTTGCCTTCATTTTCACTGGCTGGCTGCCGCACTTTAGAGCTTACACAATTCTACATTGCGTTAAGCACCACGCGATAATTAATGCAAATTTGTTAAATATCACTAAACTTTGTGTGCAAAGTGCGCAACGAAAGTGAAAAGAACACCGCAACAACAATAGAAATACGTTCGTGCCAGGGCTGCACTGGCAGAGTTGTGCGTTCACATGTGAATGGCGTCAGCTCTTGTGTAGTCGATACCATCCGACTTACAATGAATCGATAAGTCGAACATAATTGTTCTTACTTACAATTCAAATTATTTAAAAACCGTTTCATATTTAATAAGCGATTAGCTAACGTTAATTTACAACATAAAAACTAGTAGAATTATAAAAAAATATATATTTAAATTGTTAAAATTTAAATTACAATTAAGTAACCAAGTGTTTATTAACGGTTTATAAAGCGGAATTTTCCGCTGAGCATTTCTATTATTCAAATGCTGCGTTTGCGCACCTGGCAAATCTTATCGCGGTCTATCGCCGCCTATCGATATTATTGCAATTTCTGCTTTCGCAATCATCTCGTATCGGCGGATAAGAACGGCAGCGACAACAAGAAAAATATAAACAAATGCAGAGTACAGCGAATTAGCCTCAATTTAAGTGCAATTGCGCTAAAGCGCACTACAAAAGGAATTCAATTATTTAATGCTCGACTAGACAACAGATGTTGCACGTTGGCAACCGGCTGAGAGCGTCGAAAACAACAAGTACATACATTATTTCATTCAATCAATTGGCGCATTGCCAAAAGTTGCAGCATTGAACTGCATTAGACGGCAGAAATTTGAAGCAGCCAGCCGAGCGACAACGACGTGCACAGCGACAATTACAACTACAACACCTGGTCACAACTTATCGCCGCAGTCGAAGACCCTCAACCCTAAGTACACACGCAATTTCAAGCGAATTATCATTCGTGTATTTTACGAGCAGACAGCTGACGAACTTGTTGGATAAACCTGTGCACATTAATCACTTACGTAAGACGCAATTCCAGCTCGAATCGCCAAAAATGGCTGTAGAATCATGTGAGTCTTTATGCCAGGCACATTAAATAGCATTCTCAAATAACTGAATTCCTTGTGGGACAGCTGCCATCATCGATGTGGACAAACCGCTGTTCGATGTCTCCACGTTTACGGGCCGCTTTCAGTACTACGCCTGGATGACGGATCCACGCACAGTGCTGCTGTCCAGCGATCGTTTGCTGCAGGCCAAGCAAATGGTGGACAAGTATCGTGCTGGCGAGCCCTCAAAGCAACTGAAGCCCGACGAAGTGCACTACAACATGAAGCTCTACAATTCGGCCTTTCATCCCGATACGGGCGAGTTGCAGAACTTTGCCGGTCGCATGAGTTTTCAGGCGAGTCTCGTGACCATCAACTGTCTTGTCTGTCTGTCACTCTATATTTAGTGTGCCCACTGACGTCATCGGTGCTATATGTGCTTGGCAAGCGTTTTAATGAATTTGTTTTCGCTATCTAAATAGGTGCCTGGGGGCATGTTGATTACTGGCGGCATGCTGGCCTTCTATCGCACCGTGCCCGCCGTGGTGCTGTGGCAGTTCCTCAACCAGTCCTTCAACGCGGTCGTCAACTACACCAACCGCAACGCCAACTCACCCACCAGTGTGAAGCAGCTGGGCGTCGCCTATGTCTCGGCCACGACATCGGCGCTGATTGCTGCCATTGGCTGCAAGAACTATTGGTCCAAGAAGGCCACGCCCATACTGCAACGCTATGTGCCGTTTGCGGCGGTGGCAGCCGCCAACTGTGTCAACATTCCGTTGATGCGGCAGAACGAAATACTGCACGGCATCGAGGTGAAGAACGCCGATGGCGAGGTCGTGGGTCAGAGTCGCTTAGCCGCCATCAAGGGCATCAGTGAGGTGATCTTCTCGAGAATCACGATGGCGGCACCCGGCATGCTGGTGCTGCCCATCATCATGCAGCGACTGGAGAAGTTGCCGGCCTACAAGCGCATCAAGTGGATCAATGCGCCATTCCAAACGCTCATGGTGGGCTGCTTGTAAGTGGCCTTTGCTTGACTTATCCGTACTCCTCCATTAACTGTTCTTTTTTGACTTTCGCAGCCTCTGCTTCATGGTGCCCACGGCCTGCGCCATATTCCCGCAACAATGTGGCCTGGACACCTCAACAATGCGCACCTTCGAGCCGGAACTCTACGATGAGATGGTGAAGCGCACAAATGGCGCTGTGCCCAAGCGCGTTTACTTCAACAAAGGTCTCTAAAGTGGGACGCGAGTTGGATCTTAGACAATAATGTGCTAGTTGTTGCTGCTTGACGTCGTTTTTAGGCATTTACAATAGGGGGCGCAACGTGTTCGTCTTGTTCCTTAACTCATCTCAGTACTCGTTAGTAGTTAAGCCAAAAGTATCTCACGATTTTTATGTTTTCTGTCAAATGTGTTTGTGTTTTATGGAGACCTGTAGCTAAACAGCAATAGTCATCGGATTTGTGTTGCACACTACAACGTTCAAGTTGTAATCAATTCGATTTTATGTTAAACTGGGCGACAGAAGTCAAGCTGATATTCAAATGGGTTTATGTACTCACACAGATTTATAGAACTGCCAGTCACAATTTAAGAAATACTATATGTTCGAGGCTTTTGTTGTGATTCTTTTAAAGTTTTTATCCCAGGCCAGTCTTTGTCAATTGTCCTTAAATGCGTAAGTTGTTTTGTGTTTTAGAAACGTTCACATGTAAATGTTATTTAAACGAATAAAATATCTGTCTACAACAGTTGAAAATAAAAAATGTGTAGCATAATTTAAGGCAAGAAAAAACTTGGTATGCGTGTTGCGGGTTTATAAACGGTTTTATTAGGTATATTGTTTTGTATCTTGTATATGTTGTATGTATATATATAATCATTTTTATATATATGTATCGTAATTAGCAAATCTTTGCGGAGTTTGTTCATTGGATTGTGTTGTAAAATTTACAAAATGTGCAAAACACAACTAGTTAGAATTATAATTATAATTATTATGTTCTTGGTTAATTACGAGGAGACTTTCTTTTGGGTTTCTTTATGTTTTTTATTGTTCGACTATTAATCAGTAATGTTTACTCATAGTTTGTGCTCTTGTACTATACTACAACAAATGGGTTCGGTTGCTCTTATTCTCCCGTCGTTTCTTTTCGATTTGTTTTGGACATTTTCAAGGTACAATTTGAATTGATTTTTTTTTTATATATATTTTTATTCATATATTTAAGGTTTTTGTATGCTTTTTTTTGTTGGTTTTAATTTTTTTGTTAAAATGTTGGCACTGTCGCAAAATTCTAAACATTGATGAAAAAATTCAACACTCAGATATACAATATGTAAAATTGTGTGTTACTTAAGTTTAAAAACGCACTCTCGCTCAGCTGCCACGCCCCCAAAACGCAGCTGGGGGACTTTATAACAAATGCGCTGCCAAGCAGCTAATTTCGTTTCCGTATATATTTCACATGTAAAATTTCTGAATGGAAAATGCAATTTTCAATTTCCAAATTCCTTTCCTCCACTCCGCCAATTTCTCATATCAACTCAACTCAACTCAATTCGTCGTCTAGCACAATAATCAGCAAACATTTATTCAATTTTATTTAAGTTTAATAATCGTTAATTATTCGCTTTTGCAAAATGGTCGACACACAAATTATTCGTATGTGCCACATGAGGGACTTTAAAGGTTTATTTTAAATCTCGCCATTACTTTTTTGTTTTTCTTTTTTTTTGTGTTTCTTACTAACTGAGGCATTCAACAATTAAATGGCTTTGATTGCGCTTAAATATTATTGCGACATTTAAATGTCGTATTTAAATTTGCATTGCATTGGGCTCGTCGACGGTTCGACGGGATTCAGAATCGTAGGGGTTTAGGCAAATCGTGTGCGCTTACAATGAAGGAACTCGTTCCGTTATAGCTGCCTTTTGTTATGTGTTTCTCAATATCAAAAACGTTGTCTACACTTTATGTGACTTAAAAACTTCAGACTGTCGTGTCGTAAACCTTGCAATGAATCTCTTACTTGGGACTACTCTCCAAAACCGCTCTTCCACTCAAGATTGGTTTAGCAATAGGACAAGTTTTGCAGTGGGGCTGTCAAATGGGAGCTCCCTAGCATTTGCTTGATATTGCCAGCAACTGGGCATACAAATATTCGAGATTATTAACGTATTTTTTACAATTTTCAATAAACTCTTAATTTCGTTTTGTTTTTGTTTCGTTTTTGTGTTTATTTTTTGCAAGTTGGCTTGCAACTTGATTACAAATTAGCAGCGCGGTTGGCTGCCAAAAACCTGCAAAGCTGTTGATAACAGCGCGGCGTACGTGGCGTATGCGTTACCTACATATGTCAAATTCCTGAACTTACCATCACAAGTATTTCGACTGTACTGCTCTGTGGTCTGTGTGTGACTGCTATAAAATCTGTACAAACATTATCAAACTATCAAACTCGCACTACTCTACTTCCGTCTACCGATCTTCCACACTCAAATGATCTTGGTCTCTACGAGCCAAGTCTCTGCCTAGTCTTGCCAAGTTCGACGCTTTGCCGAACTTCAGTCAACTTTTCGGTAGATTTCGTTTCCATTAAATCCATATATATGTTTGCTTCTTTCCTTCTGTTATAATATTCTTCTTTTGCGCACAGCCTTTTTTTTCGAAATATTTCTGCTTTGTATTTTACATGTTACATTTTCATTTGTTTTTATGTTTTTGTTGAATGGTCGCTTTGTGAGCCATTCTTGTTCGTGATGACGACACCTGATAAATTTTTGTACCAACATTGCCAGCCTACAGATACACCCGGGTATATCCGACGTGACTACACTCTCCAAGGACTTGACTTCTCAAGCTATGCATACATTTCAACATTCGTTTTTTAGAATATGTTTGTTTTTTTTTTCAATTAGTTTTCTTCTTTTCCGTTAAAACTCTTACAAGCTAGACAAAAAATGAAGAGTTACAAAAAAACAACAAACAAGACGAAGACACCGTTAATTAGGCGCGCCTTGAGGCTCTTTAAGTTATATTCAATTTGAAGTTTCTCTTTCGTGATCTTCGTCAGTTCCCCGAGGTCTTTTCTGACGTTTGCTTTGTTTTCGTTTGTTTGTTTTTTTTTGCGTGTGTTTCTAAAAATAATAATAAATATCTGCTTGATCGTTTTGTGGTTTATTTCTCATGTTTAGTATTTAATAATTCGCTTGCAATCTCCAGCTTCAATTCGTGTGTATAGTTTACATTTATATGACTTGGCTTCTCCATATTGATATCGTAGAATATATATATATATGTATGTATATATATGTGTGTATATACTTTATAAATGGTTTGCTTAATCAATGTTTTCTTTTCGTTTCTGGTATATATAACAATTACACATTTATTTAGTAAAATTAAAAAAAACTATGCGCCTAAAAACAGTTTTGTAAAGTTGAAACTTTATAAATAACGCGATCTCGTGTTACTGCTGAATATATATTCATATTATTCCGTACTCATCTTGCTTTGACTTGGCTTAGGAGTTAATTACAAACATGTACATAAGGTATTACAGTATATATGCACGTATATATATTTGTATAATATGCATTTAGATATATTATATATAAATAAACTTCATTTATTCATTTAGTGGTTGCGTGTGTTTCAATTACGTTCCGTTTTTATTCTGTTGTTGTTGTTGTCAATGCGACTACTTCTTACTTCAATTTCTGCGTTAGCCTTAACTACGAATTATGTTTATCTTACCACTATAGATAATATTATGTTTTATGCTTCATATGTATGTGTGTTTGTGTGTGTGTGTGTGTGTGTGTTGGACAACCAAAGTAGGAAAAAGAGTTCGTGTTGCGACTGGATTCAAGCCGATCCCTGCTCGTCGTCGCCCTTCGTGCGGCCATCGTCGAGGTTGAACGGCACCAGCTCGACCACCGACACCGCCTCGGCCGTGGTGGTGGTGGAGGTGGAGGAGCTGGTGGTGCTGGCCGGCGACATGTTGTCCGCATTGCAGCCGGGCGGCGGCGAGCTGGTCGCCAGCAGGGCCGTTGGCGAGTCCTGACATTGACTGTTTGGCGGCAGCACGAAACTCTTCCCCACAAGCTGATCTCATTTGAGCTCCGTGTCCGACGCCGGTGTCCAGCGATCGAACTCAATGCCCGAGTCGGGCGAGACGCCCGTGGCCTTGGCCAGGTGCGCCGCCATAAACCCTCCGGTCTGCATGCACTTGCAGTCGGCTGCAATGCAGTTGCACGAGAACTTGGAGCCCGCAGTGCGGCCGCAGCGCCCGCCGGCGGCAGCTGGGGCGGCGTTCAGGCTGGCGTTGGCGCTCAGCGTGGTGGCCGACGAGCAGCTGGCCGCCGCCGGGCTGCTGGAGCCCTCGTCCATGGCCTGGCCGTCGCAGGGCGTGAGTCCCAGCTGGCTCTCGAAGGACTGCAGCTGGTGCATGAAGTGGAAGTTGGGCGAGACGTCGGGCTTGCGCGCCCGCACCAGCATGAACGCGTCGTTCAGGCTCAGCGCCCGGGTGTGCATCAAGTAGGCCAGCGTCACCGTCACCGAGCGCGACACGCCCGCCAGGCAGTGAACCAGCACTGCCGAGTTGGCATTGCGAGCTTCCTCTGCGAGAGAAATAGATTAGTTACATTTGCAATTGGGGGGGAATTGTTGGGCGCACTCACCTATGAACTGAATGGCGGCTGGAAAATGCATGGCCACATCCTGGGAGAAGTGATCGGTGATGGGTATTTGCAGATACTTTATGACGCCCAGCTTCTCGAACTCGTTCGGCAAATCGGGTGTCACATTCAGCACATACTACGGGGAGTAAGAGAAAACTATTGAGTTGGCAATCGAGTTTTTAATGGAATATATTGTAGACTGCGCACCTTTATGTTGTACTTCTGCAAAGCATTCGAGTCGCAGCTGTGCGAGGCGTTGCCCAGAAACAGGCCGGGCTCTATTTCGACGGGCACATCGTTGTAGCTGTGGTGATGATGGTGATGGTGATGGTGTGTGGTGCTCTCGCAGTCCGAGGACTCCCCGGAGCTGCTGCACGCCGAATCGGAATGTGGCGTGGAAATGCGTAGCGATCTGCAAGGCAATCACAAGTGTTACAAAATTATGGACTATGAAATATGCAAGTTATTTTGCCTGCTCAAGGTTGCCAAGGAATTAAGTGAATGGCAGAATTTCCACTAAGAATTATCGATGATTAATCCATAAAATATTTCGTGTTAAACAAATATAGACTATAGAAAATACAAGTTTAGTTTGCCTGGTTAAGGCTGCAAAGGAATTAAGTGATGGGAGAATTTCCACTACGAATTATCGATGATTAATCCATAAAACATTTTGTGTTAAACAAATATAGACTATAGAAGATACAAGTTATTTTGCAGGCTCTAGGTTGCAAAGGAATTAAATAAATAGGAGAATTTTCACTTCGAATTAATCATTGAGTTTATAGAATATTTTGTGTTAAACAGGTATGGATTATAAAATATGCAAGTTATTTTGGCTGCTCAGGTTTGCAAAGGAATTAAGTGATGGGAGAATTTTCACAAAAAATTAACTATCAAGTTCATAGAATGTTTTGTGTTAGATAATTATAGAGTATAAAAGAGACAAGTTATTTTGCCTGCAAAAGAATTAAGTGATGGGAGAATTTTCACAAAAAATTAACTATCAAGTTCACAGAATATTTTGAGTCAAATGCCTTTGACTATTATGAGAAAATATTAATAAATAAGTCTAATTTCATAGTCAATCAATTGAATCTTTCACTTTTGCTTTCTATGCCAAAATCTTCATTAAATTTCTATATATGTGCAAAAACTTTGTGGGGCGTTTAATTGATTTGCTGCGCTGCAAACGAATATGCATTGATATCACATGGGAAACTTTATGATTGCATTGATATTACTTGAGAATCTAATGATTGCAAAACGCGCAAAGTGTTTATTGAGCTATCTGGCAAGTCAATTGCATTAGTCGCTTATCACAGTGTTTTTCCGGCATTAATTGCAACCTACCTGAGACCCATCAACTGATCGGCCTGTGTATTGCGACTAGATTCCATTTCTTTGCTGTGCGCCTGGCTGTCGTCCTCACACCACTCCGGAAACGCTTGATGAAAACTGGAGAAGCCATCTGCAGAGACACAAAAAAAAAACAGGCATATGAAACATTAGATACAGCTACAGATACAGATATAGATACAGAGATAGAGCGACGCAGGTTAAGTTTACTTTTGAACTATGCGGTGCGGTAAGTTTGTGTTTCGTTTTGTTTTTTGTTTTGTTTGGCTTTCGTACGCTTGAAAAATATTTCGTTATGCTTGGCCAAGTGTGGCCTTTTGGTCTACGGGTAAGACAACACCTCCACGAGCCGCACCGCCCCCCTGCACCCCTCCTGCTCCTCCACACTGGCTGCCATGTGGTGCTGTGAAGCGTGCGTGAAATGCTTGCAGTTTGTGGGGCTCATTCATAAAATAAAAGACGCAGCAACTTGTGTCGTCGACGTCGTCGCTTTTCTTCAATTAGAAACGGAAGTGGCCGCCATACAAGAGACTGCGAGAGAGAGAGAGTAAAGGCGAAACGGAAATGCTGCTTCTATATTTATGCACGAGCAGTGCGGCATAAGCCGGCACAAGCATGAGTATCTAGTCAGCTACAAGTATGATGACTCGCTGCGAATTGTCATAACACAAAACGGAAGCTCACAATTTCCTACTTGGCGCATAATAAATGCGATTCCGCATTTGAAATTGAGCAAACAGCAGCACAGCACAGCGCTGGGAAAGCAACACGCAACAACAACAACAACGACGATGCAAAGGCGCTGATAGGCGGCGGGTCAACGGGTTGTATACTTGTTCAGCGCCTTGCCAAACATGCGGGCAACGTGAGGCAGGTGAAGTGCAAAGCGGAGTTGCAATTGTGCTGCCCGCACAAGTGTCCAGAGCAGTTCGAGCAACGGAGGCAGCATCCACATCGAGAGCAGCAGTCGAAGAGCGATCCAAGGGCTATTGGAAAACTCGAAACTGCATTTGATGGCAATTTCCGTTGCCACACAGAAAATAGTGGAAAATTGTGTTAGAGCACAGTTGCGCTGCCCTTCACTCCGCCGCCGCTGCCCATTTCAAAATGCAAATAAACCGATTGACAGCCACAGGACACAAGCGCAGAGCAGCGAGCGGGGCGAGGAGAGCGTCGTCTATATGTGAAAGCGAATGCGGCTGAAGTGGCGTTAATAGAAAATGCGATATTTCCAATTTTGGACATTTAATCGATGGGCCAAAGCGCTGTCAGCTCTGCGAACGAATAAGGTCGAGCTGGCAGTTGGAGAACTCGAAGCTATGCTATAGCACATAGCTAGAGATACTTTAATGTTATTCACGTGTTCTTAGAAAGAGTTCTCATGCACAATGTAAATGGTTTCTGTTTGAAATGATGTGTTTCTCTTCCGAGAAACTCAATTAAATACCTTTTAAATGACATTACATAGTGCTACTCTTCCCAGAATGCTGAATAGAATATATCAATTTTGCGCCTTCTATATTATGAATGTATTGCTCTCACGAGAATGTTTATAACATCTACCTAATAACCTAATCACTGCACAGAATGTGCCAATTATGCTCTTTTATGCTACCTAATATATTAATATAAATGCATTTCTCTTCCGAGAATGTTTACAAATTGCATAAATTAGCCAAAACACTGCAAATAACAGAGACAAGTCTCAGTAACATAACCGCTGCACTTAACAGCGTCTAGCGTGTCTGCCATGCTGTTAACATAGCAGCGCGCTGTAAACGAGTTGCAGTTAACAGCGATTGCAGTTGCTTGAGCAGACAGCGCAGAAGCTCGCCATAAACAAAGTCGCTAAGTTGATAATTCTTTGGAATTGCGTTCAGTGCATTCGGCTAATCTTGCTGCTTGCTAAATAAAGTCAGTCCGAGTTAGTCATGCAGCTGTGTGTACAGTGCCTGCTTGAGGCTGGCTTTCTACCCACATATGTATGTGGGGCGACCTCTGCGCCGCCGTTGACAATAGGAATTCGTATAAATAGAAATTTATTTGATTTTCAATTGTTGTTTTGGCATAATTCGCGCGTGCTGCGCGCTTCCTGTGCTCGTTCCACCTCGCTCCATGAGCGTCGCAGCGGACGTACGTGTCCGGCACTAGGCTGCGGTTCAACGGCTGGAAACCTGACCGCAAGCACTGTAGTTGCGAGTAGGCAAATTAATTAGCCTGGCCACCCAATAGGGCAGGCACACAAAAGCACAAAAGCCCCCCCCCACAGTCGAATTGAAGAGCGCAGTGAAGCCCAACTGAAAGCGAGTCGACCGCTTGTCTAACTGTTTACGCGACAATAGAGCGCCTACGTCACATCCGTTGCGAGGCTCGCGAGAGAGAGGGAGAGAGCAGGGAGAGAGTGGCGAGCGCAAGGGCGGCCACTGGGGACTAATAACTAGGCGAATGTGAATGAATAGAGCACGCGCGTGTGTGTGTGTCTGTGTGTGTGTGCGTGCGTGTTTGTCTGCTGCTCAAGTTAAGGCGCAAGCAAAGTGAGCTAAAAGTTACTTAACTCACGTTTCTGCGCACCGCCGACAACTGCCGGCAAACGAGCGTGATCAGGCAGTGAATGCGCCAAGATGGCAGCTAGCAATAGAACTATTCTATATGGCATAATAAAGCACTAAATAATGCAGTAAAATACCAAATTTAGGCTAAATTGCATGCTTATGTTTTGTAAATGATTTCTATTGTTCTTTAATTAAACTATAATATATATTTGTGTATGGATTTCTATTAACTTAATAGTTGCACTCTTTTTGCGTTTTGTGGGGACAGCGCAGTTGGCGGTCGAGCAGCAAAGTGGACGTGTTCTTGCTTGCTTTGTTGTATTTATAATTTAACTGACAGGCAGATGGACAAGCAAGCAGGCGCGGCTGATAAGCAGCCGGAGATACAGCGAAAATAAAAATAAAATCAAATGGCATAAAAGCGATAAAAATTATAAACAAACAAACAAATAAATGGCAAGAGCAGCAGCAGCAGCAGCAGCAGCGACGCAGCGAAAACAATGAATGGAAAAAAGACACGATTCGCTCGCTCGCTATCTCGTTCGCGCGCGCTCTCTCTCTCGCAGTGTCTCTGTCGCACGCGCTGGAGAGCATGGAAAAAGCGAACGAACTGCGACAACGACTTTTTCGCCAGTTGTAAAAAACGACATGTATTATTTATAATGTTTTTTGGGGACTGCTGTTGCTGTTGTTGTTATTGCTATTGCCTTAATAAATAAATAATCCAAATTTTGCGCTTAGCATGACAAGCACATCCCGTGGGCGGTGGCTGAAAATATTCGAAATACAGCAAAAAGGAGAGAAAAACAAAACGAATAACTCGGAAACACACAACTAGCAGCCATGGGTGGGAGAGACTTGGAGTTGTAAGCAGAGTGAGGTTAGAAACGACAGCTTGATGGGGTCCAAAGGGAGCGGTGAGGGAGGGGGATACACACTGTCGAGCTGAAATCCGGTTTTAAGCCCACAATAGACACAATGACAATAAATAGGCAATATGTATGTATTTTAAGTAGTTTGCGCTTCTCGCTCAGCTCACAAATTGTTAGTGTTATTTATTTATGTTTATTTATTTGTTTTTTTTTTGTGTGTGTTCAAGTTTACATTTTTCACGTTTTGAAGGTCGTCTCCACTGTGCGCTGTTGTCATTGTTGTTGCCGTGCTTATTGTGTGAACTCATCAATGAAACAATACACAGCACAACAGAGCACAGCGCGACAACAGAGCTGTATACCTCGAGATACTATATAGCAGATAGATAGATACACAGCGGAGGTAGACTTATATGGCTGTGTGTGCGGCCCGCTTGATAACCACATGCGAATGCCACATATGAATGAATATGAATGACGATAAGAGATGACGACCTTTGAAATAGCTTTTGCCACTTTTTGCCATTTTCTACCTTCTTCTCTTCTTATTTTTTGCATAGTTTTCTACGTTGCGCCAGCTGATGTTGCTCGGCAATTAACTGTGTGTGCATTCTAATGTGCGGTGGCCACTCAATCAATCAATGGGCGCTGTAATCAATCAACTCGACTATTTAAAATGTCAACTGATTGCGGAGGGCGAGAGCGAGAGAGTTTCTTAATACATTAATTTTACACGCGCCGAAAGAAAAGCCAAAGTCAAAGAAAAGCCGAGCAGCGAAGGCAAGTCGACAACTTTGTTGTGCAATGCATTAAATAAATTCTCATCAAAGACGGAAGTGGCGGCGTCATTAATATGGTTTTGCCTTTCGCTTTTCCATATTTTTTGTCGCTCGCCCCCCACCCACGCCCCACTCCGCCCTGGACCGCATTTCCCATTTGTTTATATGGCAGGCAAAAGAGCAGCTAAAAAATGTTGCTCCAAAAATAAGCACAGCCAACGCTGGAAAATTTGGGGCGTCTGTGGAAATGTAAACAAAATGGGGCCATTTCGAGTTGCTCTGCTGTTTTTTACGTGCTGCACACGTATGTGTTGTACGACAAATACATGTGCATATCGCCCGATTATCTGTCGAGCATGTTTTTTCTTCGTATTATTCATATGATGATGCCCCAGTCTGAGTCTCGCATGTGACTCATTGACAAATAGCATTGAACTGCAGGCGATGTTCGTCGCCTGTCTGTGTCGGCTGTGTTTCATTCATGGAGCATGGAGCCAGCCGTGCTATATACTCGTCTATATACAAGCTATACATATGTGGAGGCATTTGTATTTATAGTACGCGCCATTGTGCAACGAACACATGGCTGACTGCAAGTGCTATGATCGAGGGGAGTGCTGGCAGTTTGGGTGGCAGATGCATGAACGCATAGGCGGAAGCGTGCTCAACAAACAGAAATGCCGCCACGGCCACACACATGGCGTATGCGTAATATTGATTTTACTCCCCGTTCAGAGGTGCTTAGGACAGCACACAGCAAATGCGTAGCCAAACAGAGCGGCGAGGCAATATCGAAAACGAAAACTATTTGGAATGCATTTAGCGGATTCCATGCCATGTGCTCATGCATGGCATTAAACCATTAATACACACAGTGTGTGTGTGTTTGTGTGTGTGTGTACAATTTGGGCATGCCAATGGGCCATTTGCTTTATTCCATTTGAAACAGTTTCAGAATTTATGTGGAAATTCCACTGAAGCAGAAGCAGACCACAACAAATGGAGTAAACATATCACATCATCAATATTTTGTTCGAATTGCGACGCTGCAGCGCTTTGAAAAAATTGCACTTCGATAGCACTTTGTGCATTGCATCACTAGCTCTGGTTATCGATAACACGAATTCGCCAAGCGACGATAGCTCTGCCCACACACACTAATTGAGAACTGTGTGTGAGTGTGTGTATTGCATGTGGATGCCATTCCACAACAAGCACTTGACGTAACGACGTCGACAGTTACAACAGCAGCAGCAGAGCGGCAGAGCAGCAGCGACAACAACGCCCACGCGACAAACAAGGAGAACAACAAGCAAAGCCGCTGAAACCACCTACGGTCATAATACCAAAAATGAACGTGGCTTAAATTGTATTTGCAACAGCAGCCGAAACAACAAACACAACCATAACCACAACTACAACTACAACGCGCATAGCACAACACAAAAAAAAGTAACCGAAATTCTACATAAAGCAACGCCCGCGCTCACCAAACGTTTGCTGGGCCTGAGAGAGGTGCGAAGCGAGAGAGTGCGAGAGCGAGAGTGAGACAAAGGCACAAACGAGAGCTCAGCTCTGAGCGCAAATTTAGCATAGACAAAAACCGGCGCACAGCTTTTGCTTATGTTGCTGTTGCTGCTGCAGTTGGCGGACTTTGGGGCGTGTACACCTGTTATACACACACACACACACACACAAGCACATATACACAAACATAATTGCTGAAAATGAAAGAGAGTTTGCTTTTACATAAGCTGTTGTTGTTCTCCAAGGCAGCAGCACCTTCCAAGTCGACGCGGCGCCCAAAATGCCAAAATGCTTTTTATGAATGAATGCGCAGCGAAAGAAGAAAGCAAAAAAAAAAACTATGCGCACATGGTGAAAGAAAGCAAAAGATAAATGGCAATGGCGGCGAGCAGTGAGGGCGAGGGAGAGCGCACGACGAGTTTGTGAATAACGGACAGAGTTTAGCACGCAACTATTTGTTAAATGGCAATTTTGCATTGAAAATGAGACACACACACACACACACTCACTCACACACGCATGCACATGAACAAATGGGGAAAAAAGTCATGGCCTGGAGTCTCTTTAAAGTCTTTCATTCCATTTCCATGCCATTCATGCATTCAATTGAATTCGTTGCCACATTTTTAGTCAATTTGATGCAATTTGCACACAGCGAACGAACGAAAGAGGGGCGACAGAGGAGAGAGCGAGAGGAAATGCGAGGTGAGCTTTAAAGCTGACTGCAAGCGGACGTTCGACATCATTTTCTGCGCTGGCTTCCGCATTGCCAAAGACTGAGGCGGAGAGAGAGAGACGGCGAGAGAGACTAAAAAGTCGATCTGTTGAACAGCCTCTTAACTAGTCAGCCGCTCGTTCTACGTAGTTGCACATGCTAATCACTGTGCCACAAGCACGCTGCAAGTGTGAGAAGCGCGGCGAGAAAACTTTACGTTTCTATTTAGTACTTATAGTATAATTTTAGTTATGCTGCTATTAGTTCTACAACGAAACACTTACTTAATTACTATTGAATTAAAAGTTTGCCAACTTTAAGTCGCAACGTCTTCGACTTATAGACTTTGTTAGTAGTAAGCCTTTATTACGTCAACGTCTCCAATGTTTGGCATGCCAACCAATCAGGCCTTAAATTACAACTAATCCTAATTCGCATTATTTGCAGCTGAACTCTCGTTTCATTTACAACAATTCCAGGCCGGGTTCTTTGGAAGCGCCGCAAGCGTAAAAATATCTGTCAGTGATTGCCGAACAATTAAAACACGTCAACGCCAACCTCCGACCATCAACATTTAAGACTAATGACAGAGTTTATATTGCTTTTGTATTCTATTTTCTATTTTCAATTCGTTGTCGTGTGGAGCTCGCGGCTGCTGCGGTTCGGCGTGTTGTACGCTGGCCAAAATGTCAAACTGCGTAAGCCAATCAATCAAAATGTAAATAAGCAAAAAGGACCCACATATTTGCTGGCTAGGTCCCGGCCTTTGAGCGCCTATAAATAACACGGAGCGCAGCTTTCGAGGTATTAGTCGAGCGTGTCCTGCAGGACCTTTTTGGCTACATAGATAGAGCTGCCTTTCTGGCTGTGCGTTCTCAAAGCTGCCGCACATTATTAATTAATTATGTATCATTTTGTAATTGCATGAAATTTGGCAACGCCGCCCACGCACACAAACAAACTTCACACTGCCGAAATGATACAAAAAATGTAGTTAAGCTGCAGAGAGTGAGTGCGAGAGAGAGACATCGTAAAATCCCGGATAATTGAAACTCTGTTCGCAGCTCTCAGAGAGCAGCTGTAGCTGTAACTGTTAAATGTATCTACAGCAGCAAATCTCTATCTGTATCAGTATCTGTATCTGTGTCTGTCGCTGTATCTGTATCTGTGAGTGCTTGCGAATGTTTTCGGCAATGCTCCATGGTGTAGGGGGGAGGGGGGCAGTTGGAGGTTGGCAAATGGGGTCAAGTTTAATGTGCAGCTTCCTGTTGCTCTTGCTGCCACGATAATTGCAGATGGATTAGCTCTCGCCTCGTCGCCCGGGGCACGCAACAAGTGCAACAGCAGCAGCGAGAGAGCGAGTGAGAGTTGGAGTCGCATTTTATATCAAACTTATTGATTTTCCGTTGGCCGAGAGAGCCCCACGCGCGCCTTATGCACAAGTGCACCCTGCTCGACTTGCAGATACCCTGAGTTAAAGGGTATCGCTCGGTATTGCCGACAGTTCACGGGCTAATGCATAACAAAAGGGCCGAGAAGCGAGCCGAGGACAAGCATGATAATAACAGTAGCAGCCATTGAGCAACGTGCTCAGAATTTCATTTCGAAATGAAATGGCAAAGCAGAAGCAGCCGAACGAAAACAAGAAGAAGATGTAGGAGGGGGCAGCATTTATAAATATTGCATAAGCGAGGCAGATGAAAGCATGAATTGAGCAGCGCGAATGTGCAACAAAGGACCAAGGCAGCTCGCTTCAATTCCGACGAAGGCTCTTCTTAAAGCTGCCGCAGCACTTAGGATACTCTAGACAGCAGTCTCATTTATTTGCATGCTCTTAATAAATGAAATTCCATTGAAGTCGACGCGTTTTTCAAGCAGAATTATTAACTTCATATCTCCCTGGGAAGCGCAAATGCAAATAGCTATTTCTCTAGCGGTTTTCGTTGAACATTTTCAGCTAGTTTTCGAATTTCCGTTCTGAATTCCATTAGTTTAAAGTTCCATAATCCACAGCCACGCCAAAGTTGACTTTAGCCCAACAAAAAAAATGCGCCACGATAAATTTCAATAAAATATAAATTTTCTGAAGTTTAGGGACAATTTTTTCGGATGCTCCGAAACGCAGAGAAAAGCACAGCAGGCGATGAGGGGGAGGGGGAGGGGAGCGACTGCGTCGTGTTCGAGCAACAGGACGGCAGCAATGTCATTGGATGCGAACCACGAAGCTTGAGGAAGGCAAACACACAGAGAGAAAGAGTGAGAAATTTGAGTGTGTGTGTGTGTGTGCGTAAGCATCGAACAGAAGCAGCGAAATATCAGCAGGGAGTAATATAGAATGGAATGTACAGATATTTAACGACTGTGCGATGTGCGCTGGGGAATCACGCAAGAGAAACCTTCCGACAGCGCAAGGAATCTAAGATGGGTTAAGTTAAAGCACACTGCAGAAATTGTATTGCATTTAAAGATCGAAATGTTCACGTGTGGATCGCAAGTTTGCACACGTCAAGAGCTGAGCATTGTGTATCGTGTATTATTAACGTGCACTTCCACTCACACACTCTTCGCCACAATTCCCGTTATAGATCTCACCCATTTTTTTCCATTCATTTGCGCGTCTGCGGTGAGCGCATAAGAAGAACAAGCACAACAAGAGCTCAGCTCTAAAATGCATTCATCGCTTGCCTTAAGCAGAGACACGAACCACGCACACACACATGCACACGCATACCACAAAAACTAACAAACAGAATCATTGTCGCTCTTTCACACTCACACTCTTTCGCCGCTTCTTATTCTTCTTCTTCTGCTGGTAGCGGCTGCTGTTGGCTGTCTCGTTTGGAATCCGCTGCTAATTTGCACTTTGATGAAATGCGTTCGTTCATGTTGTCGTTGTTGTTGTGGTAGCCTTCGCCTGCTGCTGCTATTACTGTAGATTTATGCATGCAAGCGCACAGCGACGTCCACAGCAACAACAACAACTTTCAGCTCCATTTCATTTCGATGCCGCCATTTCACACACACATGCTCGCACATACATATGCGTGCGCGTGTGAGTGTGTGTGTTTGTCGTGCTCCTTTTTTGCGCCGCAGCACAAGCATAGCAAATTCAATCGTTCTTGTCTTCGCTTTATTTTTGTTTTCCTTTTTTACTTTGTTTGCTAATTCCAAGAATACAACAACAATTTACGCGTTCGTCGGCTCCCCCGCCAAGGCAGGCGAGTTGCTGCGCATAGGGATAGGCGGCATCACAAGTGGGAGGGAGAGGAAGAGAGTTCAACGTCGTCGACATCGACGGCGACGTCAACGTCGACGTCGTCATCGTTTGTATTTCGCAATGCGCCACTGATTCCTCGACTCTTTGACTCTTTGCCATTCTGCGCTTTTGTGTTTATGCTATGTGCAACAGCAACGGCAGCAACAGCAACAGCTACAACAACAGCAACGCCCTGGAACTTCCGCTGAAGTCATGCGAGGACCGCTGAGGTATGCAGCACTACAAAATACTCCAACACACGCCCTCGCACTTTTTTTCTTTTCTTCAGTTTTTGTTTTTGTTGTTGACCGGAAGTCAGTCGCCTCGTCGTCTTTTGCCGTCAATTTTTTTTCATTTTGCAAATATTTGCACACACTGTTTGCTGTAACAGTGAGCTTGCGTGTGTGTGTGCGTGTGTGCTTGTGTGCGTGTGTTGGTCGGTCGATCGCACACACAGCCTCCGCAGCCGTCGCAGGTGGCGTGGCGGCTCTCTGAAGCAAGTCAATGTGGGTCTCGCCGTTAGGCGGCTGCTTAATTAAAACCCACACAAACTTTGACCCAAATCCAGCGACAAAAATCTTGTCGCTGTTGTTGTTGTCTGTCAAAGCAGCAGCCGTAGGCCGAGCGTATTTCGACCAACAGACCAACAAAACCCAAACCCAAGCAACTCCAGTTCCAACTGTTCCGTTCCAGCTGTCCAATGTTGTCAAATGCTTTTTTTCGACCGCTCACCGGGCTACCTTCGTGTGTGTGTGTGTGTGTGTGTGTGTTAGTGTGACGCCAACGTAGTGATGCTGTCTGTCTGTCCGTCTCTGTCTGTCGCACGTCTTACAGGGTCTGGACACATTCATGTCCACTTTGCATGTGGGCAGCATTGTGCTTGTGCTTGTTACTGTTGTTATTGTAGCTTGGTGTCAAACACGAAACCTGTGTGCACAGTGTGATGATTAAGCCGAAACTCAAGTGTTACTCTTTTATTTTTGGAATGATCACTCAGGCATTAAATTGTCGGTTTGGCCAAAAGCATGACACATGCGAAATAGAGATGAAAATCTGGCTTACCGAGAAATGCAATTTTCGGGCTGCAACTGTTTGCACCACTGTTTGTCTAACTCCCCTTCTCTCTATCTCTCTCTTCTTCCCGCACACTGCAATTCAAATTCAACTCGTTTGCGTGTGTGTGTGTGTGTGTGTGTGAGAGCCGAAAAACGTCAGCATTGCTGTAGCCAAAGGCGTCTGTGGCAGTTTGCGTTTTTCGGTGAAGGCAGACCAGTTGTGGAAGCTGTTGTGGGAGCTGTTCGAGAGACGTCAGCGAGAGCAAGAACGAGCGGCACATACAGAGAGCGAGAGGGAGAGGGAGAAGGAGCTTCTTCTGCTGATGAATTATCATCAAATTGTAATGAGGCAAGCTTCGGCCTTGGACACAGATACGACTACACAAATCAACTGCTGTAAACGTGCGATGCCACGTGTTGTGTGTATGCGCGTGTGTGTGTGTGTGTGTGGAAAGAAATCGGAGGCACAAGTAGAAAACTTGTGAAAATTGTTTAGGCCCAAAAACAAAATTAAAGCAACTTGTCCACAAATGAGGCAAACAACTCTCCAAGCAGCGAGCCGACAAGTCGACCAATATGTAGAGGAGAGCTGTGGCTAGTTGGGGGAAACTGCGAATGCGGCGGCTCGACGCGTGGAAATGCATACCACAGACTTGGTTTTTATGGCGACCACGCGACGTCGCCGTCGCTGTCGGCGTCACAGCAGCAGAGCATGCGCAGCAGCCGAGTTCAATTTCTATAAAAGGGTCGACGCAACGCAACGCAACGCAACTGCAGCGCACAGACTAGTCTGACTCTGAACAGTGGAGCAGCTTTGTATCCGCCTGGCTATAAAAAAAAGAAGCAGCAAACACACACACGCAGAATGAAGAAAAAAAGAGAGGAGAACCAGACGAGTTCTCCGACAGACATTGGCCTGTGTCTATAATTTTAACTCAACTTCCAACTCCCCAATAAAAGTGGCGACGTTGGCGTCGGTGGCTGCGTCGGCATCGAAGTCGACCGCAACGCATCGTTCGTTGACTTTACGCTCGCTAGGGTCAGCGCAGAGAGAGCAAGAGAGAGAGAGAGAATGAGTGTAGATCATGCGATGGGTTTGAAACTTTGCTAAATCTAATTGAATTAAATTTCGTGCAACGGAAGCGCTTAGTTTATGAAACTCAACGATTGCCCCGTCTCCCTCTGTGTGTGTGTGTGTGTGTGCATTTGAGTGCAGTCTCTCTCTCGCTCGCGCTGGCGCTCTCTGTCTCTATTGTCTCTTTGGCATAACTGTGCCACTTGCCCCCATATCTTAATTGTTTTAATTCTGAGAAATGCATACAAAGTGGCATTTAATTAAAATAAATTTCGCATCAACAGCAGCAGCAGCAGCGGCAGCGGCAGCAATGTGCATAATGCATCCGTCGAGTCACTGCCACACCAGAGAGCCGCATAATTGCCCGACTTGATTAAATTTCAAGGTTAATTAGCGGCCTACGAGCGCGCTGCCGAACTGGCGGGGCGCGGCTTGTGGCAAGACGACGACGCCACAACAGTTTGCCGCAACTTTGGCCAGCGCAGAGCTGCAGCAGAGATAGATAGCTAGATACATTTGTATCTGACAGAATGACAAATCCTTTTGGCTGCTTTGCTGACGCTGCTCCGCGAAAAAAGTTACTAATCACATTGCCACGATTGTAAGCCATATCGATGGCGCGCCGTCAGTCAATTCCTGCAGTTGATTATCACATGCCAGCCGTAGATACATCAAGGCCAAGCCAGCACATATAGAGTCGAGTGTGTTTGTATTGCGCTTTGTGCCATTTGCATTCGCTGAATGAACCGACTGAATGGGGGCAGGGAGCGCCCCCTCCCCCTCGAACGATAAGATAAGCCAAAGTTTCGGAACCGGGAATGTGAATTGGTTTGCAATAGCACGCTTATCATCTGCCCACTATATATACCCAACCAGTCTGCCATATACATTTCAATGTGCCACACAATTCAAGCGAAACGCAATGCGACGACGGCGACGTCATTAGGTGCAACAAGCATCCTTTTTACGGCCGCAACAAGGTGCCAGCAATTCCAGCTAGTACCCTGGAAAGGCCCGGCCATAAAAATCTGTCCCTCTGGCTAATTGCCGTGCTTGTGGCAGGTAGAGCGCAGGATCAACGGCTCTCAAATCTTAGCTCCTTGACGTCACTGCAACCTTATGTTATGCTAATTTGCTGCCTCTCATCATCTGTTTTTTTTGCTGTTGTCGTTGTGTGGAGTTCTATTTTGGAAATGAAATGGGTAAATAAAAAGGCAGGGAGCGGGTTCGAGGGGGGCGACTCCACAGCCGGTCCATTACTTGACGCCCTATTGTCAATTTGCGATATTAGCACGCTGAATGGAACGTGCGTACGTCAGCTACGGGAAGCTTTTTTTCGGCCTACGACGGGGGCCGTGGGGGGGGGGGGGCAATGGGCACAGACAGCGCGCTGCGAGCGGAAGGGGAGCAACAGCAACAGCAACAACAGCGGCACATTGGGGCGCTTGTAAGCGAGCGGAAATTGAAGTGATAAAAATAAATATGAAGCCAGAGTCGGTCGACAGCAGCAGCCAGATAATTATATATTCCCTCAAATACATATACACATGTGTATATATCGACATGTTTAGAATGGATATAATGGATTCTCTGGCATAGAAGGGCTTGGCGATAGCAGCGACAACTTTAAAAAAGCATAAACATAAAAAGCATATTTATTTGAGAACTCGTCATTTTACGACCGCCGATTGACGACGCTCTCCAAATGTAACCAGACTGAGCTTGGGATTGAAGACGAACTCCAGACAGTTTCACACTTCTTCAGTAGGTTCAAGAAAGTATTTGTTCCGGGATGGAAGACGAACTCCACACAGTTTCACACTTCTCCAGTTGGTTCGAAAAACTATTTGTTCCAAGTGTCTGTTCGATTTTGAAATTTCTTATCAGCTTTCAATTGCCAATTCAGCAATTTCTCAGTTTCTTCGACGCCCTTTTGCGTCGGCTAATACAGCAGGTAATCTGTGCTGTCTATCAAGCAAGCATGCACTTTCCGGCAACAACAACGAAATTCCGGCACCCAAACAAGTTCAAAGCGTCAAATGAATTTATAGGCGCCGCTAAAATGTTTCTAGACTCTTTAAGTGTACGAGCAAGCTATTTGAAGATCATTTCATAGTGCTCGCCTTCGACGAACCGCCTGACTGTCTGACCGTCCGATCGACCGGCTAACCGACTGACTGTCTATGTCATTAATCTATTCATAGAACTGGCGCTTCGCTTATCAGCAGCGCGCACACCTCACAGATCTCAAGCGATCTCCCTCTCTGTCTCTCGCTCTTTCTCGCCCTCTCTCGCTTAATAAACATCTCATAAGTGCTGGCTGTGTGCGCCGTCCGACTAATAATAACATTTATAATAATAATAATGCATAAATACCGAGCGGAGCGAGTGTGTTTATTTATGGCATATTATGATTTGTTGTTTAGCATTTCGTTCGCATTTGTTTTGATTGTGCGGCTGATTTTTGTTCGTGCTAAAAATGCCGCAACGAAAATAAAACAGAAAATGCGTAAGGCCAACAAATATGCTTCAGCTATTGTTATTATTGCTATTGTTGTTGTTCGTGCTTTATTTATGGCTACCACGAATTTCAAATTCCAAATATTTAGCCAGAGCACGGCGTTGATTTATGAACTCACCTTGCAGCGACACCACGCGACAGCCGTCCTGCTTGAGGCGACGGTGCAGCACATTGATTGTTGCATCGTTCCCATTGCCAAACATTGCACCGGCAACGTCCTGCGCTTGCTGCTGCTGCGCCGCGTAGCCAGAGACGCCGACGTCGTTGTAGAGTATGAAGAGACTGACGTTGTAGCCCATCTGAATGCGCACCTTCAGCTCCGGCGATTTGATGGTGGAGGCCAAGTCGATCTTGCCAGCGGCGAAGCGACGCAGCATTATGCTCGGTATGCTGAAGTTAACAGCGCTGCGAATGTGCGACTCGCTGTACTCCTGAGAGCCGCGGCAGTCGAGTATGATCAGCTCCTTGGCGTCGTAGCTGGTTCTCAGCTCTGATTGGAGCCACTCTTTGGTGCAGTACTCGTACTCCGTTTCCGGCATCTTGAAAGCTTTTTTCTCCTTTCCTTGCGTTTTCTTTTTCTCCCAGCAAATGCTCTCCCAATAAGCTCACAAAAGTCAACGCAACTTCACTCGACTTGACTTGACTTGGCTTGACTTGACTTGACTCGGCGCTTTCAAGTGTTTCTAGTTTTTGTTTTTTTCTTTTTCTTTCTTCGTTTTTTTTTTTTGGGTAACTTTTTCACAAAACTTTACAACTTTGCTTACAACAAAAAAGTTTACATCATCTGCTGCGGCTGCTGCTTCTTTTGCCTGGCGCACATTTTTTTTTGGTGTGTGTTTTGTGTATTTCTGCTGCTTCTGCTTTGCTTTCCTTTTTGTGTTGTGCTTCTCACTCGCATACAAACATACACACACACATACACACGCGCACGCAAACGCAAGCAAGCAAACGAAATACAATTTTTTTTCTTGTTTTTTTTACAATTAAATCTTTTCTTCAGTGTTTCCACTCGGCGTTTTGTTTAGTATTAAAATTGCATTTGTTTATTTGGCATTAGTTGTTTAAGTTTACACTGTGTTTTTGTATCGCACTCCAATTCTTGCGTTCGTTCGTTTTTTGTGTTATTATGTTTTGTTGTAGGCTCACATTCACACGCACACTAGCCCGCCAAATCACTACCGTGTATGTATCGCTGTAACTGTATGAGTGTGTATGTTGGAGTGTTGAGCAAATGAAATAAACAGAGCCCAAAAAACGCGCACTGACCGACCGACACACCGAAGACCGTGCGAGCGCGCCACAAGCGACAAGATACAGATACGCTGAAGGAATGAAAAAATGGTTTACAGCACCAGTTCAAGCAACAGCCTCTTAACAGCCTTGCTGTTGCTTTGCTCTCATCGGCTGTTATTGTGTCGTCTGTTATCTCACTCTAGCGCTGAGCATTTATGCGGCAGCCTGCCAGTGCTACCTCACTGCAAATTATTTCGTATGTGTGTGCGCTGTTGTACTCAGCCAGTGCTGTTATGTTCGTGTTAAACTCTACATCGTGTACTTGTCGGCTCTGTTAACGAACCTGAGAGCGTTAACACTGCGCCCCCGATAGCCCAGCAGGTAATGCCAGCATGGAAAACGTACTGAATTGCGACGTCAGATATTCCATACACGTGAAATAATTGATGAGCAAAATAATTGCATGTTTCAATTATTAAGAAAGTTATATTTTTATTTATTTGAATACCACAATTGTTATATTCGTTAAAGTTAAAGTTGTATTGTATTGGGACATGATATTGAAAATTCCTGCTGTGCTAACACTCATACCGAAGCAACAACAAGTGAGCACTTCACAGCACCCACATACAGATACACATACAGAGCACAAAGAGAGGAAGAGATTTACAGAAGGTGAGCGTGCACATTGCGCCCACTAGGAAAGTGGATGTGAGAGGTTAGTTCGTAATACGTAGTAATGTTATCGACAAGTGTGCATGCGTGATTAAGACATTTGTGAAAGAAATTTCAGCAGACGGCAATTTATTGCTGAAAGTTGTTGTTGATTGCTTTTACTGAATGCGCTATTTGATATCAATAAATTTCCAAGCTGCCTCTTTTGCTGCTCGTCGCTCACCTCACACACTTACGCACACACACACACGCATACAGTCTTGCTCTCCGATTCGTGGTCGCTGCTGTCGCTGTCTTGCTCTCGCTCTCCCACAATAGCAGAAATCTTGCATGTGCGCATAGCACGTTCACAAGTTTGTGTAAAGTTCATTGATATTTTTGTGCATTGGTATGCGTTGAATGCGTGTGTTGATTCATTGAGTTCGCAGCAAACTAGCAGCCTGATATATGGCTGTGTGTGGACTACATGTATACGAATGCGTACATAATGTACATTCCATATATGGTAACTATATACGTAGGCATGTATTTAGTCTACACTCCAGCGAGTGCTTATGAATGCGAAACCACTGAAGCAGCAGCCCAACGGGGCGGGGGGAGGGCGTAACTGGAGAGCAGCTCGCTCCGTAGAAGGCGCAACTAGGCAAATGTTGAGCGGGGCGGCAAGCGCGGTTTTCAAGTGTGCCTGTGTGCGTGTGTGTGTGCGTGTGTGTTGGGTGTGAAGTGGAACGACTTGCATCCAAAACTCATCAATGAAGTTGAAAGCACCGTCAACGAACTCGCACACACACACACACACACATAGACAAACAGACGACCGCACACATACGCATAGTAATACGAAGTTGGCAAGGACATGGCTGGCAGCAGGGTCGCTTTTGGAGACTAGCAGAATGTTTAAATTTATAACCGTGACCCTGATATTTGCAAAAAGCAGCAAAAGCCGCAGCAACAACAACAAGGCGCACACAAGCCAAGCACAAGAATTTCAAGGATATGCCTATGCGCGTGCAGAAAATTTCTCCAAAAAGTGCCCCAAGTGACAGACCGAACCCCTCAAAACGGAAATTCAACGCAAAGCGCAAGCGCAAAACACAACACGAGGCGCGCGCGGTGTGCAGAGGGCGGCATAACAGCAATGCGAACTTGTGGCCCAAGCTTATGTACACACACACACGTGTGCGACCTCGTGTGTGTGTGTGTGTGCTTGTGTGTGGAGAGCACAACGTGCTTTTTATGTACTCGACGACGACGACGACAGCTGCAAATGTGTGTGACTCGAAACAGAAATTTTCATGAATGAAAGTCCCACGCAAAGGCAAATACAGTTAGGCAGTCCGACCCCCTTCTGCTCTTCTGCTTCCTCTCCTACTACTACTTCATCTTCTTCTTCTTCTTGGACGACGACTCACTCTCGTAATCTATGCGAGGCCCACGCGTTTTTCGTGAGTGGGCGGCGGCGGCGGCGTGGCGAAGTGGGGGGGGGGGGGTGAAGGACCCTCAGGATTGCGCCTGACACGCCTGGAAATAGAAGCGGGGGTGCGAGCACGAAAATGCGTGGGACTTGGCCAAGTTCAGAGAGAGAAAATTGAAAATTAGGTAAGCCCTGCGGTGAAAATTACGCGACCTGGCAACATCAAAGTGCAGCCAGCCAACAACAGTCGACTCTGTTGACGGCGCGGCACGGCCTTGACGCCCACAAGGTCAGCCTGGCAGCTAGCTAGCTTGATAGCGCGCTGGGTGCGTCTATTGACGTGCCCCAAAGTCCCAGATAATAACCCAATCTAGCTGCACACCGCCGCCGCGGGACTTCTTCACTTCTTCAGCGGGAACACCATCTGGGGGGGCTGACTAATGCACAGTGGAGCAGAGCACTGACTGACTCACCTGACCAAATGACTTGAACTTTAATTGCTCGAAGTGGATTTGATTTCGTCATATTTGAGAAGACTTCCCGAAAGCGAACCATGACCGAGCGCATTGGGTTATCTGTAGTGACTGCGTGGTTTATCTATTAGTAAGGGAATAAACTTGGAAGCAAACTGTCACAACAAGCTATCTATATAATAAGCTAGCTGGTGAATTGATTTACACAATTATAGAAATGTTGTTGGTGCTCGGGGAATTCTCGGAAGTCGAAAGACTTTCGCAGAATGCTCTTCCGTCTCAAGCGAAAGCGAAACGAATCGATGAACAAACTCAGCCATAATATCTAAATTTAGTTGCGTTTCAGAGTAATATTTCGAAGAACAATGAGCCGATTTTAGAAATATTTGCGCAGAACTTTTGAGAACACACGCAGAATTATGAATGCAGGGCTTTTAGGATGAAAAGTGCTTCCTCGAAAGAAAGATAATAAATCAATGCTTGTCTTTAGGTTTCACAAATAAATTATATTTCATTTAATCTATATAATTTACCTTTGATGAAAAGTGTTTCCATGAAAGAAAGATAATAAATCAAAAATTAATTGTATTTTAATTTACTTAATTTGTCTATTAAGGAAAGTGCTTTTAATTTACATAATTTGACTTGGATGAAATGTGCTTCCTTGAGGGAAAAATAAATTCTACGTGTATTAATTTATATAATTTAGCTATGGTGAAAAGTGATTCCATAAGAGAAAGATAATAAATCAATATGTGTTATCAAGTTTCAAAAATAAATATTTTAACTTACTTAATTTGTCTAATAATTTTAATGTATATAATTTATCTTGGATGAAATGTGCTTCCTTGAGGGAAAGATAATAAATCAGCATTTTAAAGATTACAAAAATAAATTCTACGTGTATTATATACGTGTATTATATAATTTAGCTATGATGTGTTTCCATAAAAGAAAGATATTGAATCAATATGCGATTTGAATTTTCAAAAAGATTCATCGAAATATGAAAGCAATTATAGTTCGTTTTATATACTAAATCAAAGTGTGTTCAAAGCTTCGCACATAAATTGTATATATTTTTTTATATAATTTGCTTGGGATGAAAAGTGCTTCCTTAGAATAAAGATAATTTGTGTTGTAAAGCTTTACAAATAAGTTGTATTTTAATCCATTTAATTTGTATAGTATGGAAAATGCTTTTACTTTATATAATTGGTCTAGAAGGAAAAGTGATTCCTTGAAAGAAAGTTAATGAATCAGCAAATATATTTCTTTTAATTTATTTAATTTCTCCAGAATTAAGAGTGCTTCTATGAAAAAAAGTTAATACATTGATAAATATATATAAAAATAAATAAATAAAAATAAATATATATATTCATTTATATAACTTGCCTACGGTAAAAGGTGTGTCTCTGAAGTAAAGTACAGTGTTTTTAAGTTTCTAAAATAAATTATTCTTCTTTTATTTTAGTAAAAATTGTTTAAATAGAATAAAAATAATAAATCAATGTGTGTTTTACAGTTTCAAAAACAAATATTACTTTAAATTGATGTAATTTGTCTATCTATTTTACACTATCGAATATCAGCTCTAAGTATGATTCACGCGCTGAAATACTGTGTTGCAATGGTGAAGATTAAGACGTAGTTTTCCTTAAAATATGTATATACGAGTAGTCATTGTTGGTAGAAGAAGATAGGTCGCTTTGTCAATTCATTGTCTGTTCTTAAGCCACAGCATTAATCAGCGAGTGACTAATTATAGCATTGTTTATCTGCCTCTCTTCCTAAGTATGCTTTCGCTTTCAATTGACTTGGACTATTCGTGGAATTCGCGTTTTATCATAGTGCTGGCCCGTCTTGCAAGCTTGGGCTTCAGCTCTTGGTCGCACTATCGCCAAAGTTACTGACCTAAAGCAACGCAAAAGGGATTACGAACGAGCGCATCTATATGTATGTGTGTGTGTGTGTGTGCAGTCTCGCCTGGTTATATCATGTCGTAAACTGGCGTACTTCCGGTCCGATCCGCAGCATTCCAGGCCAGCGCAGCCCACGAGACGAGAGGCGTCTGGTCGAGTTGCAAGCTCCAAACAACAGCAGCGGCAGCAGAAACTGAAACTGATTCATGCGGCGGATGTTTGTGGGCGCCAGTCGGTCAGACTGGCAATCGAGGCGACGATCAAAAGAGCATTTGACGTTTTGACTGGAGGCTGCTGGGGCTCGTTGAAATGCTGAGTGCTGTGCGATCTGCGATCTGCGATCTGGTGACGTCACGCTGACCGCCGAAGCTGGCGATTGACATGAAGCAAACGACTGAGTGACTGGCGCATCTGTTGGCTGAACACAATGCCTCAACACGTCTGATAGTCGCTAGCAGAAGGATAAAAGAGCTAATCAGTTGGTGGAGCGCTAATAACAAGTTTAGCTATTTCTTCGTATACTTTATTTACGTATACGTGATTTTGACGAGAGTTAGTCAAAGTCTTCGCTTGTTTTCATTGTTGTGATTGAACTTTAAACTATTTTTTGCTTACCACACTTTCGTCGACTGTTTGCCTTTGGTTTTGTAGTGCTGCGCTGTCGAGTTCACTCACCTGCCGCAATCGAAACGTCTGTTGTGCAGGTTGGCGTGGCGTGTGACTCAGCTTACCAGTCATCCAATCACAGCCCATCCAGCAGCCGGCAACTGCTTCTGCTGCTGCTTCAGCTCTCCACGTGCTGTTCCTAAGACACCTACGCTAAAAAACCCAAAATCCTTTTGACGTCATTCGACGACGGGCTGCTCATTCAGTTGCTTGAAATGCTCTGCGCAGGTGTACTTAATTATCTGGCAGTCTTCAGTGCCGAAACAAATCGAGACTGAATACAGTTGGGAATTAGTTCAAAGAGTTGTTTAACATTATCAGAATCACGCTGATTCAGAATACAAATGCATTTTGGGCTTGCTTAACTTGAAGTTCCTGGATCTCTTTAGAGTACTACTATCACTTCAAACCTAAATTGCTTAACTGCTTAATCCTAGTTGAGAGTCGCGTATCCTTAAGCAAACCTCGCTCTGCCTTTCTCTGGCGTAGTCTCATCTTCTTCTACATTTTCTACGTTTTTTTCTCCAGCGTTTTTTGGGGGGTTCGCCTTTGTTTTTGGGGGTGTTGCTCGGTTGCTTTTCATTTGACGAGCGTGTATTTTTAAACTAGAGCGTCAAGCAGAAAATGTGCTGCCTTCGTTTTTCTCAATTGGGGCCGTGAGGGGCTAACGAAGGTTAATGCGGCTGTATTTGACCTTTGGGGTCAAGCGGGAGGCAAATTAATTGCGCGAATTGAGCAGATCTTATGCGTTGATAATAATGAGCAAGATGGCGATGCCGAAGCCGAAGCAGAAGCCGATGATGATGTGTGGCGAGCTTTGGGCCGCTTTAGGGTGACTGTAATTGATACAAATACACAAAAAAAAAAAAACACAGCATACAAACAACAACAACAACAGCAAGTAGAACTACTACAGCAGAAATCATCCAATTGCAGCCAATTGAATCAATAAACCAAAATGTGAACTTTCCAAGTTGATTTTCAATTGTGAACCGTTGTCGTTGTCGCTGTTTGCTGGCACTTCCGTTGTTCTTCGCTTGAACGCATTCGCGTGCGCTGTCCCGCTCGCACTTGCACTCCTTGTCGCTGCTGCGCTTGCTGCTGTTGCTGTTGTTGTTGCTAGTGCTTTTGCTGGCATTCGCATCGCATTCGCATTCAGTTGGCAGGGCCGTTAATTATGTTGACCCAAGTAATTTGTAAATCAAATGTGGAGCGTGTGGACGTGTGGGCGTCACATAAAAGTGCGCCGTCATCATCGGCCCAAACTGCCACTTGGATATTGTAATTTGCCACAGAGCGCGGCCCACGCAGCCAGTTGGCCTGGCCAAAACTGTACGTACACTCACATACATCTCGTGTGTTTGTATATTTGTACATAGCCAAAAGTATATAAATGTGTATACATTTTATTTTTGATAACGCGCTACGGAATTGCACGCCCACGCAAAAGCCAGGCACGCAAGCTGCGCTGCCGTTACCGCTGCTGACGTCGACGTCGACGGTGGCAGCGACAGTGACAGCGACAGCGACGCTTCCTTTCCAGCACGCCATTGCCATTCATTTCCACCCGCGCCCTGCAGCAAGAGTGAGACGGCATTTTACGCATTCCAATCAGCCAGCAAAAATGCCAACGTGGGCGATTTCCATTTCCCTTTTTAGCTGTTTATATCCACCTAAGTGTCTGTATATACGCCCATTGTCAGTGTGCTTGCGTACGTATGAATGTGTGTGTGTGTGTGTGTGAGCGTGTGTAGTAAAACAGCTCACAAGTTATGAATGAAAAGCTGTACACCGCCGACAGTTCGCGTGGGCTGGCAAAGCTTTGCGCACTGGGGCGTTGTAAGCTTTTTGTTGTTGCATTTGCTGAGTGGCAGCTGCTCAATACCAATAAAATTGTACTACAAACATGCATGAACGTGTGCAAACGTGGGATTTACTCTCATTATACATAACAAATATTGATTTAAAGTTATCTTCAAGTGGCTACATTCCATGTGTATCTCTAAATGGCTTTGTAACCACACAAAAAAAGTCTTGCTATTTAAAAAAGCACATTTATTACTCATTAATAAATTTTGAATATGGTGCGAAGCGTCTGCTATTGCTATTGAAGCTTAATATTAAATGTATATCTTTTTCCAAAACTTATCTGGTTTGCATATTTTATTACCTTTCAAAAAGCTGTTGGCGCCATTGCAGGAGTGTGACCCCACACCAAATTTATGAAGCATAGTTTTAACCCCGACTTTTGCTAGCTGGTTACACTTCAAATATAATATTATTTAAAACGCTCCCGTCTTTTAGTAAAATCTTTTGACGGCATAAAGCAATTATTCCCCTAGCGAGATTATAGGTAGAGAGCAGATGGAAGCTTGAAAAACTTTTTAATTTAGCCGTTAAACAATTCATAGAATGGTCCCATAAAAGCAGCTTCTTTATAGCAACATTTAGCCAGGGTAACAACCAATTTATAGCGCATGCTGGCCACTTGTTGCGCTTATGCGGTTAGGCCAACCATTGTATCGAAGCCGGAAGCCTAGTGAATTGTTGCGCATCAAACTAAAAAAATCAATTTGGTTTAATATCGAAGGCAAATCGACTGAAAATTGCAATTAATACAATAATGATAACTTACCTAAAAAATGTTTACCTGCGCCATCTTTGTGGACAACAGCTGTTGGGTTGTGCAGTTAATCGACTTCTTGCCAGCCCTGTTACGAAAAATTAATCGATATGTCGACACTTCGATATATTTGCCATCACTAATGGGTTCATTAGCTTTTTGTCTCGTCTTTGCTCGACTGCCACCGCCGCCCCGTCCCCTGTTTCGACAAGTCCCACATTTCCCCCCAAAAAATCGCCTTTTGGCTGTGTTTGTATTGTTTGCATTAAAACAAACGGCGTCGAGCGTCGAGGTCGTCTGCCTTACTTGATATTTTTGTGAAATAGTCTGCGTCATTTCGCACGCGCCAGACAACAGCGAGCTGCAAGTGAATTACACAGAAAAAACAGTCGCAAAAAACTAAATTCAAATTGCAACCGATGGAATCGGATACGACGGAAAAAGAAAGTACGGCGACGACAGTGGCAGCGGCAGCGGTAGCGGCAGCGTCAACGGAGTTGCAAGCGTCGCCGTCGCAGCAAAGTGAAAGCGTTGTGGGTGGCAAAGACAACGACGGTGCTGGTGGCAAATCCGACGGCGAGGCGACTCCGCCGCCAATCAAGCGTGTGAAGCTGCAAGAGGAGGAGCAGCAGACTGAAGCAGCTGCCGCAGGCGAAGATGGTGCAAAGGAGGAGGCGGACGAGGACGAGGCGCCCCAGTTAGTGGCCGTGGAGCGCGTGCAGAGCACGCAGAGCAGTCTGCGCAAGTTCAGTCGGATACCCGTGTTCATCGTGGACTATCACAACGATGTGCTAGAGTTCATCTATCGTTGCCTGGCCACGCGCCACCTGCCACTGGAGCGCAACGTGCTGGTGCACTTCGACTCGCACCCCGACCTAGTGGTGGCGCGCGACATTCCCGCCAGCGCCAGCTACGACAAGGACACCATGCTCAACGAGCTGAGCATCGAGAACTGGATCATGCCCACGCTCTACGCAGGTAGATCTCTAACTAAACGCTGTCTAGGGCGCACCTGTTAATTGCTTTGCTCTTTCTAGGTCACTTCAATCGCGTCGTCTGGCTGAAGAACTCGTGGTGCCAGCAGATTCCTACGGGCAAACACGAGTTCCACATCGGCCACAAGGACGATCGCATTGGCGTCGACTGTCCGCTGGATTATTTCATGGCCGAGGGCAACTACTGCACCAGTGACGAGCTGCAGGAGTCGCGCTCGGTGCAGCTGCAGGTGCACGACGCCGACAGCGACGAGCTGGATCCCACACAGTTTCTGTCGGAGGCGGATGCAGCAGGTTTCATACTCGACATCGATTTGGACTTCTTCAGCACATCGAATCCGTTCCTGGAGATCTACAAGGATGCCAACTGCTACGCCCAGCTCACCGAAATCTTTCACTTCGACAGCGTGGAGCCGGCCAGACAGGCGGGCACCGCCACCATTGACGACTATTGTGCCACGGCGGCGAGGCGCCAGAAGCAACTGGATGCGCTGAAGCGCATCTTTTGGCACCTCGAGGAACAGCGCAGCTTCGACGGCTTGAAGGCGCCCGATGAGACGGTCGTCACGCCACAGATCTATGCCAAAATCAGGCAGCTGGCTGAGCAGCTGCAAGCCAAGTATCCGGATGATGAGATCGACTGGCTGCTCATCTTCGATTCGGGCAGCACCACCGACAACAACGGGCTGCCGCATCACATCAGCACCACCAAGGAGCTGGAGGAGTACTTTGCGCACTTCAAGCGCTTCCTGCAGCGCCTGCCCGTGCCGCCGGTGGCCATCACGATGGCGCATTCGGCCCAGGACGATTACTGTCCCCAGGACCAGGTGGCGTTCATTGAGGAGCAAGTGCTGCGGCTGCTGCGCGAGGTCTTTGGCGACAAGCTGCACGAGAAGGCCATTCTACACTACATGGACGATCCGTGGGACGTGATGAAGCTATAAGCTGCCGCCACTGTCCACTGTCCATAGCCACGCCAAGTCTGGACTGAATCTCTTTCACTTGGTCGTGTTGCAGATTCCAATTCCATAAAATGGCAGCCAACAACAAACCATATGATAAAACTGAAAACTCCATGCTAATTTAAATGAGAAATGAAAACTTACTTATTATACGATAAACATACGAGACGTATTTATTAAACATAGTCAACACACACATACGAACACACTTACTAACACAGACACAACACACAAACACACACATAGCATACACAATACTTATACTACATTTATACAAAAAGTCCCCTAAGCGTGATTATAAATTTATCGCAATAAACTAGATGACAATTAGCTCCAGTTTTCTATTATATGCAGCTTAGATGAATGCTCCGTCAGCAGGCGTTATATATATTCGTTATCAGCATCTAGATGTTAGAGCCATACATATAGCTGTGTTTTATTAGGATCTTTGAGCAATTAGATATATATAAGTTGCAGCTTTTAATATATAGGCTTGGCAACATCATTCTATAGTTGCAAACTTAAATTGCTGCAAAGTAGAGTTTTTTCCTGATAAATTAAATTTATTGTGAATTCCTCATTTTAAGGCGGCTTTAAGTGACCTTAAATCCTCTTTTAAAACTATGCATTTTAGGAAAGGTGAGAAGGTTAGATTATATCTAGCTCTTTTATTTAATTTATTACTTTATATTAAACTCATCATATTTTTTTACCAATATTTTCCGCATAGCTATTATATGCACTGTTTCAACTTCAAATTTTACGAGTCCTGGAAGCGCTCTAAAGGTTTATAGACTGTGTAAAAATAAAGAGAGTAAAGAGTTTAAAATTTAAAAATTGATTTATTCAATGATATATGACAATGAAAGAGTATACTATAGTAAGATGAATATTTAAATGCCTAACGGAAGTTTTCTCCTTGCGGTTTTTCTAATTTCTTTAATCACGTTAAACGCACTACGCTACACGAAAAGTTTAAAGCGCGAATTTTCCCTAATTTCTAAAATGTTGCTAATCGATAGTGTGCCAACCTAGGCTGCAGTCACTTTGGCAGCGTTTTGGAATACAGACGGCGACTAACCTAAATACACTTTGCTCTTAACTAGAAATCTCTCTACAGCTCCTCCTTTTCGCCTTTGGACTTCTTCTTTTTCTCCTTCTTTGGCTGCGGCTCGGGCAGCTGCTCCTTGAGGCACTCGCGCTCCTGCTGATGCTTCAGCACGTGCTCCTCGCAGAGATGCTGCTGCAGGGACTTCTGCTGCTGCAGCTTAAAGTACCAATCGCTGATCTCATCCTCGTACTCCTCCAGCATGTTTTCGCACTGATTCTTCATCTGGGTGACCTCGACGGGTGGCTTGTCCCACAGTTCGTAGGGTATGCCCAGGTCGACCTTGACGCCCTTGTCCACTAGGCCGTGCAGCGTCTGGAAGGTCTGCGACATGCCCTTGGCGAATCTTGTGCTGTCCGTGCGCTCCTTGTGCAGATTGTATTCGAGCACACGCTCGCACACGTTCTCCAGTGATTCGAGTAGGCGCAGTTCGCTGCGTCGGTACTCAGTGCGCTTCTTGGGACGCACATCGTCCACGGAGTAGCCGATTTCTATCACATCGTGCGATTTGCCGGTTTCTCCGAGACGCGCTTCCAACTCGGCGGCCAGAATTTTGCAGGCTTCACAGCGATTGGCGTACCGCACGCCCTGCTCCTCTTCGGCGGTTTGTTGGCCACATGTTGCCTGCAGTTGGATCAGGGCCAGCAATGAGAATATAAACAAACGACGCAGCATATGGAACAGTTGTAAAAAATGGCGATAAACTGACGTGTGTTAATTGATAACCTGTGGCGATTATTTTTTGTTATTGTGCCGCTTCTTGCAAATTTGCCATTCTGCAGGGTGCAACTTAGAAATTGATAAATTGCAAAGAACTAAAATTAAACAGCTTATTATTTTTACACATATAGTTGCTAACTTTAAACAAAGTTGGGGTAAATTGAATTTACACGAAACGATATGCAATTAACATGCTTTGGTGTTATCGATAACTTGTTGCTGCTTTGGCTCGATTACGCTGAGCGCGCGCATTTTGAACTGATTGCCAAGGGCAACACCGTGCAAGACCAAAACAAATACAAATGGCCCCCAATCCCCAACAACTAGCCACCCCTTTGCATGTCTGTCAAAATCCAATCACTTTCGCTTCGAGATAGACGCCATGTCACATAAAAGATTCTCTGTACGTCTAGAGCTGCAGCTGCATGCGGTTTGTAAACTATAAACAGCATTTCTTAGCCTTTAACCCATAATCATATTTTGTAGCTTACTTGTCCAGGCGTTTGGCTTTGCTCACATGGCTACTTGGAGGCTACTATCAAGACCCTTGGTTATTATTTTCGTACTGGAGCTATGGAGCCGCGTTTTCCCATGCTATGCCACGATCGGTTCACCATGGAGGGCTACTTCAAGAGTGTTGATTCGCTGGCGCAGATGCGTGAGCTGCTGAACGCTGAGCAGCTGGAGATAACGCTGTGGCAGAATGGACGACGTCTGGCCTACTACATAGGCAGGCTAGCGGATGTAATGCAGTCGCCCGTACCACGCCTCATCTGCGGTCACAATCACAATGTGCAACTGCTGATGAAGCCCACAACTGCTTTTCCAGGCATTCTCGCCCCCAAGGTGGAGCTGTCAGCCGAGCTGCAAACGCAGGACAAGCAGCGTAATAGCTGTCACATAGATCTGCAACGGCCGATAAGCAATCGTCATGTGGAGAGCCGCTGTTTAAGTCGCATCGAGTTGCCGCGCAAGCAACAAGTCGTGTGCCACTCCAAGCAATCCAACTGCTGGCCCAGCAGCAACGTTAGCTGCAGTTACTCCACATCGCAGGGCAGTCGTCGGCTGTCCACATGCTCCAACAGCACACAACAGAGCGGTGAATCGCAGGCGTTAAGTCAGCATTCCAACTGGACGCAGTGTAGCCATGCAACAGACTTGAGTGGCGCCGCAGAGCACCAAAGCAGCTGCTACATCTGCCAGGCTTACAGTCGCCTATTCGACCATTAGATATACAAACGTTTTACAAATACATGCGCTTATAATTTAAGTGGTTTAACAATACAAAATGGCTTAGAGATAGACTGTGAAATCGGACTGTACAAAGACTTGTGCAATGAGTGTAATGATGAGGTTGTAGGGCGTTGCACGCTCCAGTTCCGTCTGCTGCAACTTGTTGCGATGCAGCACACAGGCGCGTCCGATGCAGCGCAGCGTGCTGAACACATGCGGCTCCAGCGGCAGATGCAGACACACCAAAGTGGCATAAAGCCAGCGTGCCAGCCAAACGTCACGCAACAAGTCAATGGGTCGCGCGCTCGCCGAGGTACTGGGCTCATCGCTGGGCTCAAGTTCAGGTTGCAGCCACTTGCTGAGTAGCTCCAGCAGCAGCTCCAAGTCGCTTTGGCTCAAGCGGAGCAAGGTGCTCAATAGCGGCTGCTGTTGCCGGCAGAACTGCAGCCATTTCTCTGCATCTGTGGTCAATGGTGGTTCAACATTTTGATCGTAATGCTGCGTATCCAGCTCTCCTCGCAATGTGGTTACTCGTTGTCGCGCCTCCTTAAAGCTATTCACTTGGACATTGCGCCACTCTTGCGTGGGCAGGAGGCACTTGTGCGGTGGCAGTGGTGGCTACGGAGAGACAAACGTATACAAATGAATGGGACAATGTGCTCACAACTTACGCTGGCCACAAATTCTATGCCTACAACATCGCTTTTGATTTTGGCGCAACGTTTGGTCACAATAGCTGGGCAACGTTTGCGCTCGTAAAGCATGTGCATTAGATACTCCTCGCCGGTCTGTGGCTGCTTGTCTGGATCAAAGTTTTCATCTGGTTCTTGTATTTCCAATGCTTGCATCTGAAATGATTCCTCCTCCGCCTGCATTTCTTCAATTTTATAACACAAAATAAACAAACTACTAAACGATGCAGCCGGCAAGCTGCATTAATCGAAATATCTGCAATTGTATATCGATTAGAAATGTAAAAGGACTATCGAATTGAAATAGCAGTTAACTATATTATACTTAATGATAGTTTTATTTAATTGCCAAGTATATTTAAAAGTTGATTTAATTTTGCAATTGCTTTTATTTCATTAAATATAAGATATTCCTTAGTTTACGATACTTGTATCTAAATGCGTGCATGCTATCGATAGCCAACAGCTGTTATTGCGATTGCTGTAGTCACTGCGCGCCAAGGAACTTATCGAATTTAATTAAGTACGCTTATGTCGTACATTTGCTTTTAGTTACTTCCGTAATTTCATTAACAAAATAAAGTAATGTCAATTATAAGTAATTAAATTGTGTTGTTTACGTTTTAGAAACAAACTTTTCATTTGATTAGTTTTCTCTTGTTCTGCTGTGTCAATATATTCATTTATTTATGTAACGCACGGCTTGGGCAATTTGCTTATGCAGCGAAAGCACTTGTGATATTGTCAAACATAAAAATTGTATGTCCGCTTCGGCCCCAAGCTTAACAATCGCAATCAACGTCCCGCACTTGGAGGAACAAGCAAATAATAGGCTATAAAAAGGTCATTTCATAATTGTCTTATGAAGACTCAGGTGATGCCGACAAGGACCCACCGTATTGTCCGGGCGGACAGGACCTTTTGTGAGACGGCTATAAAATAGCCGTAGGAAGAAAGTTGCCCTCAATTAGCTGTCAAGCACAGGGAATCTGAACCTGTGTCTTCCAAGAGGGGAGCAAGACAGGACGGTGAGGCATTTATGTACATTGTCTGGGACTTTCTGGGCTGTGCGTCGAATGGCCATGCTATAGATTTACAAATTGCTTCCTGCGTGCATAGTTACATATCAAAAATGTTTATTAAATTTGTGCGTTAAGTGGAGTCGAATTTAAAATTCATTAAAAACAGTGCCCAGGCATTAGCCAAGGGCCAGCAAAAACAATCACAACAATAATATATACGTATGTATAATAAAGTGGAGTGCAGGAAACGCGCACAGGCACTTACAAATATGTGTTGGGCGAAATTTAAAATTGAAATTGCAAACAGCTCGACCAAGTGAGCTTATGCGTGTCATAAGGAAATCATAAAAGAATTATTAAAAAGCTCTAAAGGGCTGCTCTGATTGCGCTACACCCTGTAAATAAGTGCAAGTGATGAGCGATCTGCACAACTGACAAGACAGTGAGAGTAAGAGAGAGAGCGCGGATGTGTGAAAGCTTCGATGAGCTTTGGTTTGAGCTTCAGTATTTGTCTGCATGCCAGTTTGCGTTTGCATGCAGCATAAACAGTATTATATTTTTCCGCTGTTCCCTTTTTTTCCATTTGCTACTCTGTCTAATATACCCTCTGGGACATGTGAGTAGTGGAAATGCGCAAAAAACTGAGACAGACAGCCAACGATAGACATTGTGTCGCTCTTGGCTGTCGTCGCTGTTGCTGTTCCGCTGATGTTACGGTACTGTTGCTGTTTCTGTCATTCTCTCTGTCTTCTTGTCTGCCAGCGCGCGCTGTCCACTCGCCTTTGTCCGTTTCCACTTGTCCCCAATGTGTGTGAGTGTGTGTGTGTGTGTGTGTGTGAGCAATGCCGATGGGAAATAAAAGTGCGATGCAAGCTGCTGTTTTTGTTGCACTGTTGCACGACGCTCGACGTTTTCTTTGGCTCGTAAAATGTTTTGCAAAAGGGAAATGGGCAAAGACAAACTAATTTCCATTGTTGCAGGAGGCAGTTATGTTGTGACGACGTATGCATAAAATATGTACAAGCGTCTCTAAACCCCCAAACACACACACACACGCACGCACGTACACAGCAAAAAGTGTTCAGTTGTCTGCCCGTTCAGGGCATTTACTTAAAACTGTGCATGTGTGCGTGTGACAGCCTCCAAAAACTGCCTACCAAAATATTTGTGTGTGTTTTTATCAAAAGTTATTTACCCGCAAAATTTGTGCTGCGTGGGCCTTTTAACCTTTTTCTGTGTATCTTTAATCATTTTTAATTGAAATGCGAAAAGGTCTTACAAATGCAAGATACGGGAATGCTCGTTCTCGCACTTGCTTCTCCACTTACTTGCTTACTTCTTTGTCTTTCACCATTTCTTTGCTCTTGTAATTTACGCCTCGGCTAAAAATAATTTCAATTTCAAGAAAAAAGCTCATCCTTTTAGGTCTTCGATTGGGTTTTTTCCTCTTTTTTAAGGTCTGCTTATTTCTGTTAATATATTCATGCTTACAGCTTTTCCAAATTAAATTTGCCCAAATTGAAGATGACTACAAAATGCAAGTAATATACAAATAATTTTAATAATTTATGATTAATTTGATTTAAATTTATTTTCATACTTAAGTAACTAAAAGCTCACTCCTCTTAAATATTCGAAGAGATATTTAGTTCTTAGTTATTTAATTTAATTTTACTTCGTGTCAAAAGCTTAAAGTTCGTTCTTCTTTTGCTTCTTTTAAATAGCTTGCAAATAGTCTCAGGTGCACATTTTCCCAAAATTTAAAATATTTAAAATGGGAAATTGCAAATATATTTGATTAATACAAAATTAAGTTAAGCAATAAGTTCGTTTAAATTTGAAATTGTATTTTGATGTGATGCTTATATACGCCATTATTTCTTTTCAATGGACTAGTTGCGGCATTAATACTAGAGTTGTTATTTTTTGCATTCAAATGTGAAGCGCAGTGAAATAAAATATATTGCCATGTTGCTCGGCGTGGCCGCTCGACAATTTTTCAATTTGAGAACGCTCACATGCCTCAAGGACACGGCTCAGAGTCAAGGCTGACTGGGCTGCAGAGTCCGTTTTTTTGCAACAAGTTTCGAAACTCATACAACACCTGCGTACTGGCGGCAGTTGCAGCTGCATTTGCTATGCTCTCAAGGTGCCTCACATGTCTCTCTCTGTGTGTGTGTGTGAGTGTGTGCCTAACCCGCGGCAATGCCTCGAATTGCCGCCAACGCTCGCCGTTCGCTTAACTGCTTGCCTACCACTTTTCAAATCATCCACATCCGCATTCGTATCCGTCGCTCCGTTTCCAACCTTGAGTTCTAAAAATATGCCCAGGTCGAGCCATATCAAAAGGTAAAAATGTTGAGCATTTTTAATGCAAGTGTTGCGTCGCCTAACACAAGCGGAGAGGCCGCATAAAATGGACATACATATTATACTCGTACTCGCTCGCGTACTCACATATGCCACACGCATTCCCCGAAAAGAATTCGCCCCGATTGCGACTTTATTTCGTTTGCTGCCAACCTGCCAAGCTTTAACTAATAAGGCAACTATGCAAATTAAAGCTGCGAATTACAGTTTAAACAATGTTACATAAATTTGCTGAAAAGTCAAACCGCTTTTTCTTGCTGAAATACTTTCTAGAACAACTTCAATTGCCGCCGCCTGTGAGCTGTAAAAAAACATCGATACAAATTGTACATGTGCTTGCCAGTGAGAGCGTATGTGTAATATATAGTACAATATACCACTATATTCCGCAATGTCTCGTTTCCGGCTACGGCCTCGCCGTTGAAATGTTCTTTTTCCGTTGTTGTTTGTGCTGCTGCTTTTGTTTCTCATTCTGTGGTTCTTGCCGCTTAATTATGCACTAGATTCGCACAGAAGTCGAAGACGGCACCACAAAGTACACACATGTATATCTTAATACCCTTTAATGCCTTTTACTGAACTGGGGATTGGTCAGGCGAGTTAATTTAGTTCAAAACATATCACTAAATTCTTTAATGTTGTAGTTGCTTAGCAGAGGCTAACATGTATTTCAGAATAAATTATGTTTGTGTTTGGCTAAAAAGTTCTTGAAATACTTATCAAATACTTACTTGTTTTCTACTTAATACAGCAAAGCTCTAACTGCATGCTTTCGTTTGTAATTCCTATAAACCACAATTTCTGTAGAATCTTGTAACTTGCATCTCATCACATTTTCTCAGCAAAAGCTTTAAACATTATCCAGTAATTTTGCTTAATTTGCTGAGAAGGGTAACTTGTATTCCTGCAAGCTTAATCTTCATTTCTTTGCTAATCTTAATCTGCTTTCATCAACTGTTTCGTCATCTTTCCGTTCCGTCGTCTGCGTGTGTGTGTGTGTGTGTGAGTGGGTTGTTCGCTCTCCGTTCACATGCCTTTTCCTGGCCATTGCTGTGTTCTGTGTCTTTCAACTTAATTTAATTTGCTGTGAATCAAATCAACACCAAATTGGAGCAACGCTTCCAAGTCGTTGACTCGGGCAAATGTGCTCGACGTATGCTCAAACACACAGAACGTATGTGTCATGTGGACTGTCTAATTTTCTGACAAAATCTAATTGAGTTTGCTTAATTATTTAGATTACGATTTGGCAGGAAATGCGCACTGCAAGGACCAGCAATTTATCACAGAAATCGTATTAAGTTGTTAAGTTGCCAAACAGGCGCTGAAACAACGAAGCTGCGAGAGAATGACAGAGAGAGTGTGCGAGCAGGGCAGAAGCATAATATATGGGTATAGTTACGGATGAAGTCGCCGTCGAGATTTGCTGAGTTCAGCCAGCCAGCTCGTCTCTGTTTGAGTGTGCGTGTGTTTTCCTTTTATTTGCCAATGGGTTGCATCTGGATTGGGATTTATTCCGTAGAAATTGCCCGAATATTTGTTCAAACATACACATATAAAGTATTTGCGTAATCTCTCTGTTTGTACTTTGCGCATTTGCAATCGCAATCGAGTAGATGTTTATTTTATCAGGCTTAATCATTTCATCAATTACAAGTTGGCAAACGTGTCGAAAGATTCGCTTCCTCCGGGGATGTCATATTTTGAATTAATTAAGTTACGACAGTTCCTTGGCTAATTATGCAATTGCCTCAGTTGAATAAAGTGCGCTGTAATTTACAATTTACACTTCAGCAGTTGCTCTACGTGAAGCGTATCTGCTAATGATTTTCCAGCGTATCTTTTGTTTGATTTCCTCGGCATTATCTTCGTAGCAGCTTCAATTAGCTTTCATTACAATGGCGTGCATGTTGCGCCTCAATTCGAGTCATAAATCATCAACCTTTTTGCTTCGTCTGTACCTACAAATATATGTATATATGCGCAGTATCCTTGTCACTCTTAATTAGTACGAACTTTGAACATTACTCGACCCCGAGGCCTCAGTGGCTGCCAACCTCTGTTCACTCAATCAAATGCGATATAATTCAGCTCCAGTTGTGAATTAAATAATAAAGCTCACATTTCAAATGATATTATTCATTGGAAAATGTGTGTTTTTTGCTGGATTGGCGAGATTGAGCAGATTCCCATTGAAAGCAAACACAAACTTTTGAAATTTCATTTGAAAATGTTTATTGTTGCACGTTTCAAACATACTTCAGTTACAGTTGTTCTTGTTTTTTGCTTGTTGATGTTCTTGTTTTTACACAGGATTGGGGAGGGGTTCGACTGCTGCTGCTGCTGGGACAGTTTCCTAGTGTGTACATTAAATATTTATTTGCATTTATTTGCCACGCGTTGCATAAATATATATTTTGCAGTGTCGAAACCCAGACGACAGCCTTAATTAAACATTAATTAGCGTGACGCTCTTCAACGAGTTTCCCAACAAGTTTCGCTTTCAATTTTATTTAAATGAATTTCTGCATTTTTCATAAGTTTTATTTAAATATTTGTTTTTGTTTTGCGGGATTTCTTGTTCGTAAAAAAAAGAGAAACTAAAACTTACGCCAGCTTCAATTTGTATAGTATTATTTTGGTTTTTGTTTATTTTAACATTTAATTTAACATACACTTTTTGAATTGTATTTATAAAATGGTTTGCGTAATTTTAAAGCCAAGCTCATAGAAAGTGGAAAATGGAAAAAGGGCTCTGAGACTTTGAGAGGTGTGCTATCAATATTTTTTGTAGTTTTGCGTTTTTGTCATTTTTATGTACGTTTTTGGTTGTGTTTTTTTTTATTTTTTGTGTAAAAATTGTTAGGAAAGTAAGGCAGCAAGTTTTAAATGAATTTCGAGTTGGGCTTGTTATTGGGAAGAGTAAGGCAGCAAGTTAAGAGTAGAGAGAGTTTTTGTTTCTTTCTGTATTCAGCAAGTGCTTTGTCACAATTAAGCCGCTTAAATGTACATTTATAAACATTTACGCTAGATATAATTCCCATTGTATAACTATATGTAAATAACTACCATAAATATTTATAACTTCATATGCGCATTGTGTTCGTGTCTATTACATAATTCAATTACCTCAATTTTGTATTTAGCCATCTAACAACTCAGTACACAATTTCGTAACATTATTGATGCACATCTAATTACATATAAATACAATACGTGGTCGTATTTGATTTCAATTAATTTCATATCGTTGCTTATGCGTTACAAATAAATATCTCGAATTAATAATAATATTTAGACTAATAAAGAGGCTGCACACGGGAAGGGAGATGAAGTGAGACAGTGTTCTAGAGATGATTAAAAAATGGAAATTTAAATAGCCACATTATTTGTCAAACGTTACGTTAAAAAACTAATGCGTTACGTGAATAAACTTAATTTTTATTTAGGTCCAGCTGCACTTCAGTCGCCCTTCCAATTTCCAGCCACATAAATATGCATATGATCATTAAATAACAATTTCGTTAAGTAGAAAAAAAAAACGTCAACCACATTATTTGCATGGCTATAATTCGTATTAAAAACGCTTTAATTGCGGAGTTCAAAAAATCAATTAGGAAAACGTTCTTATCGAAGCTGCTGCCGAATACTTGGATATTAAGGAGCTCTGGTAAAAGGTTAAATTCGATATTCAAAATGAAACGTGTATAGCTCAAGAGTTAGTTAGGCACTTTAAATAATGAAATGAATGTATTTGATAGTAGTTCTATTCTGGCTTGTTTATTTAAAAAAAACGTCCCCTACGCTAAGAAATGCGAGAAATGCCGCGCGCGTTTTGCTAGCGATTTGGGACGCGCGCGTTTTTAGCAGCGAGTTCGAAGCGCTTACATTTAGTTATATAAAAATAATTGTTATATATGTATATAGTATATATTTATATATATATTTGTTATTGATAATAATGATAATGCTATTTACTGCAATTGAAACACTTGCAAGCCTAACTGTAAGCCTTGGTTTCCGTTGTGTGTGTGTGTGTGTGTTGTGAGTGTGGAAATCTGCTTGTCATTTGAAAAGTTTATCACAAATTTTTCGTTACCGCATTCAACAATTTCCGCTCGCCGGCTACTGAAAGTCCGCCTCTCTGACACCCAGTTGGCTCCTGAACCCCGACAAATGCTTGCCCAGACTGCGGCCCGCCGTTGTGGACGAGAACGACAGCGAGTAGGATGCGGATGCGGCTGCATCCGTATGCGACTCGTAGCTGCTGCTGCCGCTGCCGCTGTTCGTCTGATATGTGAGGGCAAAGTCTGGCGTCGGGGCCAGGAGCAAACCTCACGTGCGCACAAACTTGTAGACGATCAAGAAGACCATGAACGAGATGGCCACGAGGACGACGGCGGTGACCACTTTGGCGCACGTATTCAAGCCCGACTCGTGCGGATTGAGCGGCCTGGAGCTGGTGTGCGTTGCCGATCTCCGGCGCTTGGTGGCCAGGCCGCGCGCGAGCGCGGGAAACGCCAGCGACTGGGTGAAGGTCAGCTTGTGGATGGACTCGCTGAGCGAGTAGGGACCCACCGAGCCGCGCGCCGCCGCCCGGAGCAGCACGTACTCCAGATCGAGGGCGTCGAACAGCGAGTAGCGGGCGGTCATGGTCGACGAGCGGCGCCGGCCATCGTGCTGATGATGATTGTGATGGTGATGGTGATGGTGACCGCCGCCGCCGTGGCGCGAGTCGCGATCGGATTGCGGCTGCAGCCAGGGATCGGAGACGCGCTGCTGTGCGCCCGCGCCCGCGCCAACAGCATAGGCGGAGGAGGAGCAGGCGCCGCTGCTGGCGGTGGCAATGCCGCCGCTGCTGCCGCAGCCCAAGCCCAAACCGAGGCCCAGGCTAATGCCAGCGCCAGCGCCAGCGGCCGCCACACCGCCGCCCAGGCTGACCGCCGCCACGGATGTCAGCGACGACGTCGTCGACGACGAGGCCGAGCACAAACGCATGTTGGTCGCCAGTCCGTTGTCGTGAAACTCGTTCGCGTCCTCGATGGACGTCTGGTCCGGCGACGTCTGTGCGCGCTCCAGCGCCGCCGCGTGCTTCATGCGCAGCGCGAACAGTCGCGCATGGTCCGGATGCAGCAGGGCGCTCGACTTGCGCCGATAGTTGTTCGCCGCACTCCCGCTGGGCACCACGCAGATGCTGTTGCGCATGTGCCGCCGCCCCAGCGACAGGTTCGGCGAGCCCTGCGTCGGCGTGCTCGTCGGCGACACGTGGCACGACCCGCCGCCCGTCTGGCCGTGCGGCAGGCCCAGGATGCCGCACGGCGGCGCAATGAACGCGTTCGGCGAGGGCGACGCCTGCACCGAGTCGATGCCGGAGTCGCCCGCGTGCAGCGTATCACAGTAGAGCGAGCTGCGCCGCTCGGTGCTCAGCGTCAGGTGATTGTTGCTGCGCCGCGTGGCCGTCAGGTTGTGGCTGCTGTCGTTGCTGTCGTTCTGCTGCTGGCTGCCGCTGCCGTTGCCGCCGCTCGTCGACGGCGCATGCGTGCTGCCCACGCTCGTCTCCACGATGGCGGGGAACACGAAGGACTGCCCGTCCGCTTCGCCTCGCGGCGAGTCCTGCAAACAGCCGGGGGAGTTAGTAACAAGAGGCAATAAGCAAACCACTTGCAAGTCATTCGTTTCTTCTGGGCGGGATTCGGAAGCATTTCGTTTTCGGTGCTGGGGGGCGGGGGAAGGGTAATCGTGTGGAGAGTGTTGTACATATTTACAAGGTGACGAAAGTGTTGTTCGGGGGGGATTGCGAGCCGCGCAGCTTACTTACACATGACTCTGCGTAGAACCGAGGATTAATCGATATCTGCTGCAAAAGTATTTGAAAACTCTGTGCTGCATTTTATATACAATATATACATAATTGATAGTGTCTGCGCTCAACTTTAAACTAATTGACATTTCAAATTTTGGAACATTTTCTTTTAAACATTTTCAACTTTCCACAAGTTGTGCTAACTTTTGCGTGCACACGCAACTCAAAAAGTTTCTAATTTAATTTTTTCGTTTAACCAAAAAATGTGAAAAAGTTTACACCTTTAATTTGCTGTCCCAACTAATTTATTTTGTCTACTGAAAAATGGTGCAACAGTTTAAACGTTTAAATTTTTATTGAACTTTTATTTTGTAGTGAACTTTTAATTTTCAGCTTCATCTAATTTATTTTGTTTGTTGATGGACAAAATGTGAAATGATTCAACCTTAAAATTTAGTTTTTGTTGAACTTCTATGAACTTAAATGTGCTTAAATTATATTAGTTAGCTTTAAAATGTCAATATTGTAATTAATTGAATTTTATAGACTTTGATTAAAATGTAAATTTCTATAACTTTCCTTATTAACAATTTAAGTTAGGACTCTACTGTTGTCGATATATATTCATTTTTGTTGTAGTTGTTTATTCAGTGCGCTTGGAAGTTGCAGTGCCAGGAAGTTGCATAAAAAAAATGTTGGAAATGACGCCGCATATGGATATCGATTAATCCTCCCATGTTGTGCATAGAAATAAGTAATTAAAAACTTGTACAAAATACTCGAGAAAAGAGCCCAATAAAAATGGTAGTCTAGTTACGTACAAAAAAGTTGCTAAAAAATTGGCAAAAAACCTCAAGTAATACGGGTAGGTTTGCTTAAAAATGCTATACAATTTGATAGTCAAAAAGAATTGGAATTTGTAGGACGAGCCACTGGGAGCTCGTTTGCTTTCAATATGTTAATCGAGGCATGCAAAAAAGTCTAGTTGTAATATTTAGAAATGGTAGTAGTAGTAAGTAGAGTTGAAAATTAGGTGGAGTAGTAGTAAGTAAAATGAGCAGACTAGAGAGACTTGATGTAGTAAAAGGAACGGAAGCATACCCGCTGGCCCTCGGGGCCGCTGTTACGACGCAACTGTACGAAGCCCTCCTGGCGCAAAAGCGGCTACCAAAACCAGCAGCAACAAACCAGGAAACCAGTTAACCAGCAAACCAGCAAACCAGCAATCAAAACCAAACCAAACACGCAACGCACACACAGAAACATTGTATAGTAGTAGTAGAGGCGGATGGTTTGTTTTCAGTTTTGTTCAGTTATACATTTTTTTTCGTTCGTTTTGTTTTTTTTTGGGGCGGGAGGTGAAAGAGAAAAGTTTGAAAATAAATTAACACAAAACGCACAACATAACGTCGCAGAGCGCAACTGAAATTGTAACAGAAACTGTGTAACGGAAACGGAAACAACAGAAATCATATTTCTACAACAGCAGCAGCAAACACTTTTTGTTCACAGTTCACACACACGCGCACACACACACACACACACACGCTCAGAGAGACAGACTGAGAGAGAGTTGAGATAACTGTGTGAACTGTGTTCATTGTTTCATTTGCTTGCCGTCTGTTTTGTGCCTACCTGGCTGGGCCACACCTGCAGCAGCGGCAGCGAACAGGATGGCTTGCTACTTGTCGACGCCGTGGCGCCACCATTCGCTGCGCCCCCAGCCGCAGCAGCGGCCGCCGACGATGATGTGGTGCCCGACCCCTGGGAGAGGCTGGTGTAGTGCAGATGATTGAAGCGATGTGCATCGCTGCTGGCCGGCTTTGTGCGCGTCGGACTCTCATAGCCCGTCGAATCGTCCGAGGATGTGGTCTTTGGCGAGCGCCAGAATCGCTTTAGGCGCAGCTCGCGCCTTTTTTCTTGTTTCTGCAAAACGAAACGCAAACCAGATCGATTAATGCCACAAATTCAAAGTTTGTGCTGTGTTTGTGCGACTGCTCTGTGATTTTAAGCCATCTGCGCTGCTATGTAAATCAATTTTGCTATTTATGTTGCCATATTGAATCACTCTGCAATTTATTTTATCATATTTCAACGCAGTTGCGCTGCAATATTGTCAAAATTCATTTCATTACACGCACGCATTAAGCACCAGGGTAAAAATGGTTGTCAATTGGTTTTTGGCACGTGAAAAAATGTTGCATACTTTCAGGCGCAACTTTATTCGGTAAATTGATTTTCATTCGTTGACTGCGTTTACACAGTTTTCATCTGCAAAATAACTGAATATTGATGAGTTTTAAATTCAAAAATGATTGCAAAGGGATTACACTTCATATGGCAATTTCATTCTTATAAATCTTGCGTCTTATGCCACTTCATTTACTACTAAAATTTTAATAGTTTTCTTAATAACTCTAGTCAAAAAGAATAAAACAAAATACTAAAAGATTTTCATTTTTAAATAATCATCGCTTATTGTGATAAAATTGCGATATTTATATTATATTTTCTTGAATGAATTGCAAATTAATTAAAAGCGTTTACAAACAAGTAAATTAAATATTCACTGCAAAATATTACTCAGCTGCATATTTATCGCATTAAGTGCTTCAATATGTGCACGATAAACATCAGAACATGTTTTTGGTTTTATCTAGATGCATTGAGCATGTATTCTTGATATCATGTATTACTTTGTTATCAAGTCATGCATGCCCGTGTAAGCGCAGTCGCTGCTGTCTGTCAATTTATTAATACATTAACTGTTTTTAAATTCAGCCTTCGCTTTTTCATTGGTGCTGTACTCGCGCCTCTGTCCGTATGCGAAGCGTGAGCTTCGATGTGTGCGTGTTAAATAAACCAAAATGCATTTTGCGCTCAATGCCAATAAATATTTGTGTTTGCCCTGTTGCTGGCTCTGCGACTGTGTGTGAGTGAGTGTGTGCATGTGTGTGTATTTATTTGTGTGCTCGGCTGACGGCTGTTCTCCATTTGGGAATTTGCTCGCACCGTTCCGTTCTGTATTATTTTTTCAATTTAACGAGAGCTTTTGTAGTTGTTATTGGTGTTGCTGCTGTGTGACTTTCTTATTGCAATTTGTGTGTATGCCGTGTGAAAGGTCTCGCAACGGATGTGTGTTTGTGTGTTTGCTTTGCTGTTGTTGCTGCCGTTGACAAATGCGAGCTGCCAGTGAAAACAGCAACAATGACAGCCCAACAACAACAACAACAACGTGAACAAATGGCAAAGGGAAGCAAAAAGTTATCGCGGAGGCAATGCCACGTGCCTTGCCGCCGCCATGTTGCTTTTGCCGATAAGCCACAGTTGTTGCAAGCCTGTTGAAGGCATCACGCGTTAGCCACGATATTTGTCCAGCTTCATTCACGGCACTTTCTACTTTTATTTTAATGAGTTTCCATTGGCACTCGCTTCATATGTTAATCAAGTCTCACGCAAAGTATTATTTTAAATAGTTAAAACTAATTAGGTTGAAGATTTTCATTATACAGTCATAAGTTGTTCAAAATTATAAAAAAAAGTAGTGGAAATCATTTAATTTTGTTTCAGTTCTTTATTTTTATTCATGGCAATAAGTTGGAACATCTGTCAAGTTTTGGCATTTTATGAAGTTTTAAGCAGCGCAGAGAAATCGCGTGGACTTAATGCAAGTTTAATAGTTTTGAGGGTATTTTCATGTTCTTCTTTTACTTCCGCTGTTGTAAAAAATATAAATGGGAAAAGCGTCGACATTGTTACCTGCATATTTTTTTAATATCAAATCCAGTTTATGTGTTTGGTATTTCATCCCCAGTCTGTTGTTGGCGCAAGACGAAAATCGATGGAAAACTGCAGAGGCATAAATTCTGAAATAAAGAAGGAAATTGAGATGAACGAGCGTCGAGCACAGGCAAACAACAACAAAAACAACAACAACGAAATGAAATATAAAATGTGCAACGTTGTCATCGCCGTGTTGTTCGTCGAAACAGAGCAGCGTGTATCCTTCTAGGAGCTGGCCTAAGCCGTTCACAGACCAAAAGGAAGGAGGCAACACATTTCAATTACTCGCCGCACACAAACAACCCAAACAGTTTACATGTTTTATTCGATTTCAGCAGCAAACGAAATGCATAAATAGCAAGGATCTGCTGGTGCTACGTCGACATCGTCGTCGTCGTCGTCGTCGTCATCGTCATTGACGGAGCAGGAAACGCGCCTTGACTGTCACACATTAACACACGACAAGGACAATGAGGAATCGAGAATGGTGAATGGCGAGTGGGGAATGGCGACGACGCCATTAGTATTTGACAAGGACATTTGACTCATAGAACATGCAGACACACGACCATGCCCCTGCCTCTGCCTCCCCTCCGTCCCCTTGCTCCCCACTGACAAGCTCACATGGCTCGTTGCCTCGTTTGGTCAAGTTGAAGGGCGAAGTCTGCGAATTTACCACATGAACGCAGATGAACGTTGTGCGACGCCCGAGAACATAAATCAGTATCGTCTGCCTCAGCTGCTACTCCACTTCCTCAGCCACAGCCTCGCTGAGAGTCGCCTTCGATTGACGTGATTAGGGCTTAGTCTTTGTACTTGAAGCTTATAATTAGTTTGGCAATTGCGTCGTCAGTTGCCTTCAAATCGATTGCACTCGCTCCCCGCTCCTCCTCGTCCACTGCTAATGGTCGTTCAATAGGATATATATGCCACTTGATGCTGCTCGAAGGTCGCTGCACAAATGCGCACAATTGCAAAGTTTGGCAATGGAATTGGAATGCAAGTGTTTTATGACACACTCACTCATAATGGCCCCAGTTATTATGTTTGCCCTGCAATTACCAAGTAATAAACTCGTTTTGATACGTGTCCTTCAACACTTTAATTGTCGACAGAGTTCTAGTTATGGCTTTTTTGAGTTTGCCCTCAAGGCTGCGAGCTTTATCTCAATGTTCCCAACTAAAAATGCTGTAAATTTCAGCTGATTGAAGTCTTTCATTACTTATTTTGCACTTGATGAAATTTACTTATTAAAATCATATTCAAATGAAGTGAATTTTTAAAAATGAATGAATTCATTTATATTCATCAAATTAAAATATCATACACTGCCAAAGTTAATCGATAAATAAATTATATTTGCAAAAGAGTTTTATCTGAATGTTCCCAATTAAAGATGCTGTAAATTTCAGCAGATTGAAGTCTTTCATTACTTATTTTTCACTTCATGAAATTTACTTATTAAACTATTCAAATTAAGTGCATTTTTAAAAATGAACCAATTATTCATTCATATTTATCTAATTATGATTTCATAGATTGCCAAAGTTAATCGATAAATAAATGATATTTGCAAAAGAGTTTTATCTGAATGTTTCCAACTAAAGATGCTGTAAATTTCAGCAGATTGAAGTCCCTCATGAAATTTACTGATTAAAATCATATTTAAAATTAATGAATTTTTAAAAATAAAACAATCCTAATTATTTATTGTGAGCCATATTGAAATGAAGTGAAGGCAGACAAATTATGATTTCATAGACTGCCCAAGTTAATCAATAAATAAATAATATTTGCAAAGTTTATTGGGGAGAAGCAAACTTCCGTTTTCACCGAAAAGTTGAACTTTCTTAATAATTTTTCGTGGCCACAGCTGTGATTTTTTTTATTAAACTGTGTAAAGCAAACTCTAATCGAAGTGTAATTGAATTTTTAATAGAAAAGTTTATCGTATTTCACACGCACAACTGCAGCGTTCTTGGCTTTTATTTAAACAGCTTGCGATATTAACTTGTTTAGCTCAAACTAAGCGCTTAATATTTCTCTGAAACGGCTTTAATGGAAGCCCATTCTGTATTCCTGTCCAGCTGCGGCCACTTGTCTAGCCGCCATATGTCTTGGCTTCAACAACAACAGCAACAAAAGGAAAGGAAAAGGAAAAGGAAAAGGAGAAGGGAAAGAAAGAGAAGAAAAGCCACAACAAAGCAAGTCGACAGCTCCCACAGAGCAAGTAAGCAGTTGCACTTGAGCTGACCCCCAGCGCGAATCAATTCCCACTCAGTGGCTAACAGTTGGGCCAGGTCGGCTGGCCAGTTGGTAGTTGGCAGCTAGCAGCTCACAGCTCACAGTTGGCAGTTGGCAGTTCGCTGTTTGCAGTTGGAAGTTGGCAGCTGAAAGCCTGGCAGTTGGCCAAAGGTAAAACGAGCGTTTATGCCGTCGTCTGCTTGTTGCATTCCACGTCAACTGAAGGCCAACACGTGGTTCCCGCAACAGCGAGCCCAACCTCAGCCTCAACCTCAACCTCAACCTCAACCTTAAGCTGAGACATGCAGCACAGCACGTTGCTGTGCCTCGTTTATTCAGAGTTGAATTTGAGGTGTCCTTGATTGCGGTCTGCTATCCGGGTGGCCATTGCGATTGCCATTGTTGTGCGCCATGTCAATTGATGTCAACAAGCAGTGGTCGTGCAGTGGCCATGGTCAAGGATTCATTGCCTTGTCGCCCTGTCCGGCCGTGGCATATCAATAATACATACATATATCTCGTATATGTGTGAGTGGCCATAAATCGCTGGTATCGTTTCAATTACCAGCAAGTGGAGCTAATGCCATCAACTTACTGTATTACTGCTTTTTTTTTTTCGTTTTCGTTTTCGTTTCGCCTGCTCTTTTTTAACCCACTGCCTGTCACGATAATGTCCTTTCGTTCTCGCCGCGACCGCGTCCTTGGAGCATGTCATGGCATAAACTAAACGACTGCACTCCGTGTCCCCAACTACTTCAGATTCTGCAGCTATCACCCTTTCGCGCTCGGCCCCCGCAGCACGCCAGCAATTACACAAATAGCCACGCCCCCTCGCCAACTGTCTCTAGACGGAGCGGGGCGTGGGCGTGGCAGGAGGGGGGAGGGGGGTAGGCGAGCTGTTAACTCGCTTTTTGTGTTGCGCGTGACGAAAATTTTTAAATTGAAATAAATTTCTTGTGCTGCTTGTGTGCACGCCTTGTCGCCCGTTGTCGCCCGACGATGTCCTTGTTGTCCTTGCTGTCCTTGTTTCGCACATACTCGTGCATATCTGCATATCTAACTATATAGTATCGTTATCGTGTTTGCTTAACGTGTTTTTCTTGCCGCTCGTTATACGCTCGTACTTTTCGTTTTTTCCTCTTTTTTTTGCTTCTCGCTTCATTTTGTGTGTGTTTCTTGCTGCTTTCGGTGTCTTTTTTGTTTTGTTTTTTGTTTTATGTAGCATTTGTGTTTTGCTTTTGTTGCCTTTTTCGGCATGTATTTGAATTATAAGCAAATTTGTTGCCCGAGGCCAATTCAGTTTCAGTTTCGGCTTCGGTTCCAGTTCCCGTTTGCTAATGCCAAAGGTCAGGGCTAAAGACAACACAATGCATGTGTGTGTGTCAGTCTGTGTGCGAGTGTGTGAGTGTGCGTGTGGGCAAGGACATTCATTACTGCCTGCTGCCTGCTGCCGTGGTGTCCTGTTACTCCCGCCACAGACACAGACCACACAATATTGGCAGCTTAGCAAATTCATCGTCGCCGTCTGTCGGATTCCCTTAATTACATTTAATAAGCACCAATTATGCATAATTAGTGAATGCCCGCCTGACCTGTCCACCAAATAGACAGCAGAGTTGTCTGGCCTTTTCCTAATTGAATGCCACACGTGATAAGATTTTGTTGTGTCTTTTTTCGGGTTTTTCACTGGGACTCTAGGAAAGACCCAAACAAAGCCTCGGCTCAGACAAAGCAATTGAATTTTTATTACACGCCATTTAGTCAACACACACACACACACAAACACACACACTCTCACACTCATACTCTCACGCACACATAGACAAAGACACTTACGTGTTGGAGTAAATTATTTATATAGCCCGTGAGGCCAACAATGTGCTCTTTATACTCTGCAAAATGTGTGTTTTCTGGGGAATATTATGTTTATATTAGCGCAAAATATTAACAATTCTGCTTAATATTTGTTGTGGGTTCATTTAAATAAATAAATTTATTTGTTCTCCAGACTATCGTAAATAAGCGGTTACTATGTTTAACAAATAATTAAAGCAGTCAAATGATGTAAAAGAAAATAATTTATGTATGAATACGCGGTCTATGTGATTTATAGCAGTTAGTTACTTTCAGAATAATCAACTAACACAATTCGTCTTTTTGGGCAGCAAATATTAAAGCACTTGTTCTGGCGCCATCTATTGGCCAAACACATGGAGTCATATGCCTAATTATATTAAGTATACGTTAAATACACTTGTAATACAGTGTCGTTCTGGCGCCATCTATTTCCCAAGGTATAATGACTCATACGCCTAGTAATATTAAGTATACGATAATATTGAGACATTGTATGTCATGCGCTTTAAAAAATTAAGTATACGACAATAACATTTGTAATTCTGTGACAATTTTACAAATACTTAATTAATTAATTAATATTTCGAAATACATATTCAATAGAAACCCACTAACTGTTAAAAACATATGCCTTGTTGTTTTAAGTATACGACAAAAATACATTTACTTATTTAATTGTTCTAAGATTTCGTGTAAGAGCATTTGCTAGTCAGCCGTTCTATTCGCACTTTGCGAATTTACTGGCGCACTACGTTCTCATGTGTGAATTATTGTTGCATACTTTAGCGGGCAGCCAAAGTCGTTTACCTTCGCTGGAAATGAAACCGCTCTAGACTGTGTGTGCCGAGTAAGCGAGCATTGTTTCCTCTGTGCACACACCTGCTCACTGTGTGTGTACACAAGATATATTTTGTGTACCAAGTCGAATGTAATTTAAGGACCCATTAACTGCTCCTTTGGGAGCTAGTTTGCTGTGCGCCTCTCTAACCCTAATTTGTCAAATTAAGTTGGGTTAGCCTAATCAAATCGGACGTTGACCCATGCGTATTTACGGTGCAAAAACATGACATACAGATTCCCATTTGACTTGTGATTATGCTGCTTCCCCAACCAAACCGCATTTTGTTTATAGCCCAACTTGCTCAAAATTAAGCATTGCAACTAATTGCACCCCAAACCCGGCAATTTGTTCGACTTAAGCTTCATGTCTCCTACTCTCCGTAATCCAGCAGCACAACCCTAACCGTTGCATGAGTGAAATGTCAAATGGAAAACCGCTTAGTTGACGAAGCGTTTAGCAAGGCACTTATAAATATTTTTCCTGCTGGTTTCGGCCTCTTTGATACTGTCAGCAGAAGACGATTTGCCATCAAATAAATTAATCTGGGATTATCTGGCATAAGTATGCCAACTTTTTGTCATTCTATGCACCTGTCTGTCTTCGGTTTTGTTTTCAAAGGCGCCTCTCACTTTGTACTCAATAAGCTCAACTCATCAACCCATCAAATTACAGTATGCTCTTTTAGCTAGGGTAATCGGAATAATGCTTTTCAATCTGCTTAACTTTCTTTTCGAATTGAATCTGAAAAGCAAGTAGATTTCTGTGTAATTCAACAGCCAAATTAAATGCACTTAGTAATATATTAGACGCAATTTCATGCTTTAATCTGGCTCACAATGCTGTTTATCAGCATTCTTCCTGGAGTGACGGCACTTTGCTAAGGACTTCGATTGCGTCTTGCATCCTTCAGCGGCTTTTCTTTTAAGCGAACCGCGTAAATCAGCCAATGGAAATATTTTTTTCCGCACAATTGAGCGCCAATTCAACTGGCAGGCTGCTGGGAAGCTTTAGATGCTCTCAGTTCCTCTCGCGCTTTCTTTTCTTCGCAGTTTGCTTCTTGTTTCTTTCTTTTGGCTGGCCACTTCCCCTTGCACTCGGTTGGCTGGCAAATGGCGCAGCTGTTTCACGTTGGCTGCTTTATGCAAAAGCAATTAACTTAACTTTCTTTCATTCTTCTTTTCGCTGGCTACCTTTTTTCCTTTTGTTTTTTTTTTTCTTTTCCACCTTATGCGAAGCGCTTTCTTTTATAAGTGAGGAATAAACTCAATATAAAAGTACAAATACGAGTTCGCGTACATTTCTTTTCTTTCTCGAAATTTGCATGCCAAACGGGAAATGGCGGCTTCGTCATGGCGAACTGGCTGAAAAGCAGCGTGCAACACCAACTACGAGTAGTTGACCTGTTTGCGGCAATCGTTCGTTTCTTTTCCATGGTTTCTCCTGCAGCTCTAGTTGTTGTAGTTTTGTTGTGCTGCGCTCGGTTTTAACATTTAGCGCCATTTTATAGTTGAAACGTGACATTTGTTGCCATTGCTTTTCGGCTGCGGCTGCGACTGTCGCTTTCGCCTGGTCAGCAAGCCGACGGTGAGTCGAATTCAACGGAAACGTGGCGAATTTTCGCCCAGAAGCAACTTAATTCTTTATGCTCCTCTGCACAAGGTTGGCCTCCGCTATCTACACTCCACTGCAGTCCTTTTCACTGCGAAGGTTCTTTGAAGTCGACAAAAGCCTTGAGTCAAATGATACGAACTTCTACGAACTTTAATTACTTATTATTATTTGTATTATTGTGCAAAGTCGAATTACTTCAATATTAATACATTTTTAATGCAATACTGTAATTCACTTTTATATAAAACAGATAAAAAGTGAAAACTGTGCTACAATTTGTGGTCTCTGAACTTTCTCAACAAGTGCATTCACGTCGCTTAGCAACTCTTTCAATAGTGTATTCAGAGGGCCAACGTGTCGCATTCGATTTATGTTTGGCTGCATGGAATTTCCTGTGGCGCATACACGTGCGCCTTTTGCGGCAGTTCGGCAGTCGTAGTTGTTGTTCTTGTTATTGTCTACGCGACGAACTTCCGGCTGATGTTGCCACTGCGGTTGCGGCGTCATCAACGACCCGTCAAGCGTCGCGACCCGCCACCGCTCATTGGCGGCTGCCTCAACCGGAAACGCCAAACACTTTCCGGTCACGCAGTTTGGCGACTCAGCCTCAGCCTCAACCCGAGTCTGAGTTTTGGGCTTCGGCTTCAGCTTGAGCTTCAGCCGCTCTCGCCGCAGCTGCCGCAGCTGCCAGTTGCGGGCTGGCATTGTTGTTGGCTCTCAAAAAGTCTCGAGTAGTCACTTAAACTTAAGTGTTGTTGTGCGCCAGCCATTTTGCGGGCCCAACACTAACAACAATGCCTTCAAGGGCCAACTCAATTTCTATGCGTGGCACGCGGCGACTTTTGCGCCTGCCGGCCGCAAAGCGAAAACTTATGATTCGCCAACAACAACAAGTCGTAAGAACAGCAACAAATTGCTGGTTGTTGCGCGCTTTTAAGTCGACGGCGAAATTTTGATAAATTGGCCTTTAATTGCGAATGCAGGTCAAAGTCAATGGCCTATAAAAGCTTTTCCTGCGTTTCCTGCAACGTGCTTCGGCGAACGCACTCCCCAAATCGCTATCGATAATCGAAGCCATGTGCATAACGACTGCGATTATATTTAATGCTCCGCGCATTAGTTAAACAACCCGGCGAGCGTCTGCGCTCCAACCCAAAACTTAATAAGCTAAATGTCAATGCGTTAAAGTTGCCACGACTACACGCCCCACTGCGACGGGGAAATGGGGCAGCAGGAGCTGGGGCCAGACGCCGTTTCGCAGTCTCGTGTGCAAATTCAATAAAAACGAATGGCAAGTTTGAACAGGTAGTCAACAGTTGGCGAGAGTTGCCTCCAATCGTCTACTATAGATTCGGCGAATAGATAATCTATTAAATCACCTATCTTTAAGAGCAGTTTTTTGACTGTGTTCTTAGTGAATAACAGGCTCGTAATAACGTGTTCCCATTTCATTCCATTTTATCTAAGTATTTTAAATAAGTATTTTAATTCGAGTAATTTCTCACTAGCTATGCTGCTTTTTAGTTTCTCCTTAAAATAAATTACAACTTTTAACTATATATTAAATGCGCATTAAAAAGTTGCAGGGCATATCCTGCTGCTTTTGGCCTGAAGTACCAACCAACTGCATTCGAATTATACTCGATATTAATCGATAGTTTTGAGCTGTCGTGACTTTAATGTCAAGTTGCAAAAGTTGTGGCGCAAAGTTTGTTTCACGGTGCGCTCGTTTGTCTTAGTTTGTTAGTTCTACGTAGCGGGTCTCAGGCATAATCAAAATTGAGTTAAGGGGAATCATAAAAGTCAGTTGATTCAGACCTGCCCTCGCCCATGCGAAGCGGCTAAACGTAGTTGTCGCTGTATAGACCTTTGACTGGGGCAACGTCGTTGTCGCTGTTGCTGTCGCTGTCGTTGTCGTTATCGTTTTATGCCATGTCTATGGTGCAATAGCACAAACCATGGCAAAAATGTGATTTAAGTTGATGTCATTTTGACACGCTAATATGGCGTGGTAACCAGGTCATAATCTAAGCCATTGTTACTCACAAAACACACACATTTCTAGCGGCATTTGGCATATTGCTGAGTCGCGAACGAGCAACTGCGTCTTGCAGTCGAGGCACACAACTGACTGCACTCGATGCCGATGATGATGATGATGATGATGATCTGGAACGTCGTTTGGCATTCAATTCAATTAAGTGAGTTGAACTTTTTGTGCAAAAAGTTGTCGAGTGCCCGGCACGCCTCATCGCCTCATCGCCTCGAAAATCTATCCGCTGGCGCTTTTAATTGTTTTCATTTGTGCTCATCAAAGTTGCCGCTTCGTTGCTGTTTGAGTTTTCACGCGAACGTATCCGTGTGTCTATAGCTATAGCTATAGCTATGTAGCTGCACCTGTTCATGTGAATGGGAATCTCTAGCGTTGTTTTGTGCGTCCTTGAGCAGCTTCTGTATCTTTTGGGCTTTGCACACTTTAAGCGCACAGAATGCCTCGCCTAAGGTTAATTGAATTTCTAGTGTTGTTTTTGGCTTTTGTGGTTACAGTTCGGCATTCAGCTGGCTTACTTGACTCGCCAATGCTATCTGGTGACCTTGCTCCTGGCCCACTTTTTGCAAATTTAATTTGCACATACTTGAACGTCAGCACAGGATTGCGAATGTATGCTCCTGCATGCCATGGACATTATTTGTCGTTGCCTCTCTCACTTTGTTGCATTTTATTGTGTGCCGACATGGTCGTGACTCCAACTCAAACTCAGAGGCTGCTTGTTGCTGAGACAATCGCCTAGAGAATCTGAGCAGGGCTGACAGTTATAGGAATCGGAATCGGGGAATCAGAACGGCGCCGGCATGTCTTATTTATTAGCTTCACAATAAAATTGACATCAAAATGTAATTCATTGCAGACGGTGCGTATGCGTATTAAAAGTTTATAGCACTTCTTATGTTAACATCAGCATAAATATTTTATATGATGATGCCTAGCAATTGCACCCAGCTCAGAGTTGACCTACAATATTTAAAACTGCAATTATTGAACGTTAAGTTCGCTTGATCGCTGTTAGCGCGACTTAAATCAACTCGGCACTATAATATTTCATGCAGTTGCATTTCGCGCCGCACACACACATTAATTGTGTGAAATGTGGTCAATGGCCAAAGCGCAAAGCAGCGCGAAAAACAAATGGAAATGTGCCACTGTTTTGTGGCCTTAATTTGGTTAAACAGGCAATTAATATGCACGGCGGCAACGCTGTAAACACTGACGCTCGGGAATCGGCCAATTGCTGCTCCCTTTCTCCTCTTTTTTTTCGGGGGGAGAGGGTTCGGTCCTTGCCCGTCCCTGGCATATTGCGCTTTCATTTTGCTAATGGCGTGAGTATAAACGAAATGCCACTCGTCACAGTTGTGACGTTGCGCATACGCCGCATTGCCGCACGTTGTCGCTCTGTCTCTGTCTCGCTTTGCATTTTTAATTAATTTAATTAGCTTTTCGCAGAGTAATTTCGGCGGTTTCCGTGCTGCCGTCGACATCGTCGTAATTGTTTTTTGGGCGTCCACAACACCCAATAGACGAGCATCCGGATATTGTGAATTAAATTGCGCTGTTAACACCGCGCAATTTATCGCATTTTCCAGCGGCCGCCTAATTGTTTTTTCTTTTATTTTCTCCTGCAATAATTACAAATAATAGATGTGTAGTCAAACTGAGTTGTCCCCCGTGAATCGTTTTAGAAATGTGCGCAGTGCATGCGAGCGTTAGTTATAAATAAAACTGTTTGTCAATAGCAGCTGCAACGAGTAGTGCACAATTTTCGAGTGTTGACATTTGCAGTCCAGTATTTATGTTGTTTGCTATGAAAATGGTTTCATTTATACCATGCAAACGTTATGCATGAAGCTGAAATGGTTTTCTTTCTTTAGTGACACAACCGAAAAAATAAAAGCAAATTGAATAAAGAAGTATTGTGAAAACTTTCAAATCTATGATTTTGATATTACGCAATTAAGTATTTGAACATCGCCTCCCTTGTTTCGTGTGGCTAATAAAGTGTAAGTAACTTTACCAGCAAATCAGTTAACTTGGCTACTAGTTGTTTGCCAATCTTTGGCGTTAGCTTGCCACACACGAGCACTCGCATCTGCAGCATTTGCCTAAGCGCTTGCCACTTTATTCCGCCACCGTTTGTTTATCTTTGTCGCCGCTGCTCGACTTGCTGGGTTGGTTGCTGCTCGGTCGCCTGCGGTGTGGCATGTCAGTGAGCACTTACACTAATTTCCAGTTATTTGCATGCAAAATTAGCCAGCAGCAACCCGAGCCAACCCGAGTCCAAGTCCGGCGGACAAACACAAACAGAAGCAAAGTCAGGTTCTTTGGCTCCTGAACTGCTTGCTTGCTGTTCGTCGCCTGCCAGGCAATTATAAAGGCAAATTATGTTAATTTCGGTTTTGAGAGAGGCCTCGCTGTGTTTGACCGCAATTGCCGGGCGATATCATTTATCATATGACCCCGATTACTGGACACAGTTGCATCACCTGCCCCCCAACAACAACAACAGCAACAACAAAAAGAGAAACCACTAAAACCAGCCAATTACCTCTGCAGGCTCTGACGACTGCTTTTAGCAGCCCACGTCTTTCATTTGGCCTACACACACTCACACACACACACTCACACACACACACTCACACACACTGCGCACTGTGTGGGCGCTAACACATGGCTAACACGCCCACAGTGCTGCAAGAGCAGCCGTGGCCCAGACATCAATAATTTATTGTACATATGCGCGCGGGCAAACATATATCGTACATATTTATATTCCTTCATTTGATCAATTATTTCGTTTGACAGTTGCGTTAGAAGGCGCGTGGGCGACAAAAAACTCGAACCAACTTAATTATAAGGACCTCAAAATCGACTGGGATTGCGCCCACCAATGTTCTTGTTGCTTCTGTTCTTTTTGGCTAAAACTTTTTCGGTTAACAGTTGATTTGATTTATGCGCAGTGTGACTGACTAACTTTAGATAAGGCTCTGATCAACCAATCAACTATTTATATCAACCCAATGTAAAGTTGTTAGTTAAGCAAAAACTTTTCTAATTGCTGAGCAGCTTTTTTAAAAGTCTGCAATTGTGCAATTTGTCTATCAATACTTTGAGTGCTATGCATATGACTAAGTTTTATATAGATTGTTAAGCCATTTGTGTATATTATATGTACTGCTGAGCTTATCCTTCAATGGCATTGATAAGCTGTCATAAAGAAAGGAGAGTGCAACATATGGCCGAGCATTAACTGTACGTGCTTCCCTGTATTGATCGACTGATATTCGATACCAGCGACGTCGAGTAAAGGGCAACAGGCATTCAGGTGGTCGACTGGCAACGGGTCGGATACTTAATTTCACAGCAATGTGTAGTCAATACTAAATAATTAATGTGATTGCGCTGGATTTGCTGTTGAGCCAGTCGAGCAACTTGAACCCTCAAGGGCCGCTCAATTGCAAGTTAAACAACTCAATTTGCCCCCAAGGCAAAAAGGCAAACAAAGCAAAAGCAATTGCACAGCACCGAACGAGTGTATCGCATACATATGTCGAAGGATAACACACACATACAGATAGGACAGGCAATCAGTGCGTTTTCCTGTGCACTGTCGCTGGCGCAAACTAAAAAAACAATTTAATTAAAAATTTATGAGCGTGTCGTTGTCTTGGCAAACAGACAAACAAAGCAACAAACTGTTGCTGCACCCACACACAGGCAAGCATAACAAGCGACGAGGCGCCCCCTAACGGGCAAGTGCCGCTCCCACACACACACACACACACACACACATGTGTACCGGAAATGGCCTGCTGGCAGTGTTCCCGTTCCAGTTCTATTGTTCAATGCTGCTCCTCAGCCTGCGCGCCAACATTGCATTTATTGTTATGTTGGCTTTGGCTCATTTGTTTTGAGTTTGCTCGCTTTGCTTAGACTTTTGTCTGCTAATTACCAAAGCACTCGTCTGCTTGCTCTGCTTCCCTCGCCAGCTGCGAGAGAAAGAGAGAGAGCGAGCGAGCATGCTCAAGGCGCCCATTGAGCTTAATTATGAAAGTTTTTGAAATGCCAGCCGCAGAAAGTTTTCGCACACAGCGACATAATTGAAATGTTTATTTGCTGTTTGCCTGTTGTGTACTTTGTTGCCACAACGTTGCTCATTCATTTCAATTAATTTGCAATTTTTGCCCATAATTGCATGCATTTGTTTTCTGGCGCCCACCGTGCGAGCAAGAAAGCGAGCGAATTTCTGCCCATTTCCGGCGCCGACTTCATCTGCTTTGGCTGTAATCTGAATGCTAATTATAAACCCACGTAATTACCGTTGCCTTCACATCCGTTTTACTCATTATATTCTGCTCCTGGTGCGTAATTTATGGCCCTGGTTATCTATTGAGCGACGCTTCAAGTGTTGCCCTATTTATAAAAGCGTGGCAGCGACTTAACTCGGCCCCCTCGCCCCTCCTGGGGGGAATTTGTGTAAGCGACATGGGTGAAACGACAGCGGCAAATGACAACGGCAAAACGGGATGTTGATGTTGATGTTAAAGTTGAAGTTGGCTTGACTTTGGCTCGCTGGTTGGTTGGCTTGGCGGCGCGTGTACGACATTCAATGGCCAAAACGACTGGCAGCCAAGTCAGCGAAATCAGTTTATGGCTGGCTTGGCTCCGGTTTCGCTTTCGCTTTCGCTTTCATTCTCGCACAATCTGTGGTTTCAGCACATTCATTTCAAATTGAATAGAATGGATGTGGCCTTTGCCAAATGAAAACTGTTGCAAACTTTCGGCTTCATAAACTTTACCAGAGTGCCCGCCAGCACTTTTAATAGAGATGAATATTTCAATTTAAACGCGAATTGCTCTAAATTAATGCAATTTTATTCAACTCTTTTGCTTTGTCGGTTTCGCTTTGTAAAACACAACTAAAACGTTCGTTTAGTCTCTTTCGGAAATCGCTTTATTTGACAAGTTGCCAATGAAGAAATAAATCCGATTTATATTGCCATTTGAAGCAGTTTCTTTCTTAAATTATCTAAATAACTGTTTTAGTATGTAATAAATATTTTATTATATTTCACCCTACTTTTCACGACGTCTTGTAAAAATTGCAGATTTATTTGTAACTAGAAAAATCAGTGAAATATGAAAAGAAACTTGATTTACCATCACTAGATTTTCCATTAGCGAACTGACTTTGCCTTTCAGCAACATTATGCTTTCGGCTAGATAAAAAAGTGTTGCGCTCAGGAAACGAGTGGAATAAAAAAAAGCCAAGGAAAAACATGCGAATTTCCTGTGTGAAACTCAATCTACTACAGTTTAGAATACATGTTATTTGTATGCGGCCCACAGACGATTCCCACGCAAGACTGATCCTTCACAAGTATATTGATTTATGGTAAATATAATAAAATATTGTGCGTTTTGCTTCTTTTGGCAGCCTCCGCATGCTCCACACCCGGTGCGCTTCTGCCGTTGCCCATTGAATGTGGAAAAGCGGCTTTCTTTTTCGCCCACAAGAGTGTTACGCTTTGACTGCCACTCACGAGTTGATATCTTGTATGTGCTGCTTTTTTGCTTATACATTTTTATTTGTTGCGCGCATTTTTGGTTGGCCCGAAGTACCACATACAAAAGACACCCAAAGTGCGATTACTTTATGTGTAGCATACTTTTCGGCGTCTGGCGCCAATTGTGACTCTGGTTTACATTTCAGTCGAGGGTCCTCCATATGTGGCTGATGGTTTGGGCATTGCTTGTGCTCTGTTCTGTGGAGTGGGTGCTTAAAAGCTCTGCCAATTGTTGAATATTTTACAGTATTTTATTAGCTTTGTGCTTGCGATTACCGCAACTTTGTTCGCTGGCTTTTTGGAGTGACGCCTTTTGCTACTTTCAGTTCTTGTTGTTGTGGACACTAGTGTGCTGTTGCTGTTGTTGTTGTTGTTGTTGTTGCTACTGTTGTTTTATGTTTATTTCTCATTAACAACGAGCGAGCTGCGCTTTTTGCTGGCCCCATTTTAATGGCCTACGGTCCGTTGATTTTAACGTCTCGTGCCAGTTGCTGCTCTAGCTTTCTGTTGTTGCCGTTGCCGTTGCCGTTGCTGTTGATTTTTTCACAAATTAGTCGCACGAACATTTTGCTGTTGTGGCACTAAATGGCAGGAAAAAGGCGACCGCGACATAGTGCTGCCCGGCCGTCTGTCGCCTGCCGCTTGCCGCTTGCCGCTCGTGCTGCGATGGCGGCAAATTGTTTGCAACATGCAAAGTGAAGGCCCGCAAATAGGCCGACATGGCCAGAGCCCAGACACCGCCGCAGAGACCCAGTTCGCCGGGCCACAGCCGGTTCCAGTTCGCGACTAAGCAAACATGCAGGCAGCCAGGCAGCCAGGCAGCCAGTCAGGTAGCCAGACTGTAGACTGTCGACTGTCGACTGTAGCTTATCTACTGCTCAGCCAGCGCTGTCCTTCCTGTCCTGACAAATACACAAAGCGACATGACATGCACTACCACTACCACTACGACTACGACTACGACTAGCACTCGATTCTTACCTCACTTCAGCAAAATGCTTCGCCACAGCAGGCTTACTCGTACGTCCGCCTTCGTCTCGCCCGTCTCCCTTCTCCCGTCTCGCTGGGCAGCGCATTTGCATGGGGCGAGCACAAGGCACGAAATGAATATGGATTTGCTTTTAATTACTGACTCACAGCAGCGAGCGAGCAATGAGCCCCCAGGAAAACGAGCAGAAACAACAATAATAAAACCATTTTTCGGTTGCTATTTTTGTGGCTCTTTGCGGTTTTGCTGCCATTTTGTTGTGGATTGTATTGCAGTTATTTTTGCCGGCCGAACAGCATCGAAATCGAGTAGTTAAATTATGCGGCCGTTGTTTTGGGACTCTTTTGGCATTTGCATTGCGCCGCAGCTACGCTTAGGTTCAATTATTCAGAATATTTATAAAAATTGTTGTCTGCTGCGCAAATAAATGCATTTCCATTTTCATTTACTTTATTTGCGACTAAATTATTCAATGCCAACTGCAGCAAGCAGTGCAGTTGAAGTTCAAAATATAATTAAAACCTGCGCTGGATATTAAATTATTTTTAACAAAATCAATAACTTTGAGATTGTAATATTGCAATATGTTTTTAAGCTAGTAAATTGAATTAATTGTTGTAGTAATCAATATTCAAATGCAGCACAGTCGACTCAATTATTATGCAAATTAGTTTTACTTTCGAATGTAGTTGACAGGCTTTCGCTGTGCTTGCGCCATAATTGCTCAATTAGTTGTTATCGGCACGTTGAGGAAATTACCGACATTATCAATTAAATTTGACAAAAGATTTCGAACTCTCGCTGAGAGCTGTCTGCACATGTGTGGGCCCGAGGCAGCTATGTAAAAGCTTTTCCACGTTGCTGCCTGTCAGTTGTCCCGTCTCACATTTCTTCCAATTAGCGTACGATCCCTCTGGAGTCTCTTTTCATCGATATTACACCCAGACGCCCAGGATATTGCTCGTCATTGCTGCCGCCGAATCGGGTCAGCAGCAGCAGCAAGAAAGCAGCCCAGCCCACACGGCACAATTTACTTTGCGTTCCTTCACTCTCAATCTTTTTCGGCTAAAGCAAACACACTCACCCACCATATGCGGGTCTGCAAGGTATGCGACTCCTGCTAACACACAAATACACACGAGCACATGCAAAGATAAAAGCGCTGGCCGCAGGCATTGCACGAGCCACTTGCTTACCTTCCAAGTCGTGTGGCAAAGTCGCGTACGCGTCGCTCGACTCGCGCGGGTGTTTGTGTGTGTGTATGTGTGTGTAGTTGTTTAAATATGTATTGGCCTGCATATTTTATAAACTACACGTGCTTTTCAGACTACACACCCACACACACACAGGTTGCTAATATTGATTAGTTTATTGAGGCGTTGGAGGCGTCACGTGCTGCGGTCCACTCCAAAGTTTTCAGCAATTCTCAATATCTCAGTTTGCAAAGTTTTGCTCAGTGTCATTGTCAGAGCATCGAGGCTGTGTGACTTACCCATTTAACATGCTACATGCTTTAATCCTTTGTCTGGATCCATTCTTCAAGCGTGAGCGTTTCCACAAAAAACGCGCGCGATTTTAAACGCGTCGCTCGCACAAACACACGCACGCTTCTATCTCTGTGTGCGTGCGTGTGCGTGTGCGGGTGTGCGCTTGACAAATTACAGGTACGTATGTTTGCTTGCCAGTATTACCGTATTACCGTATTACTGTATTGTTGTTGTTATTATTTTTCACACATTTTGTAGCACACTTTTGGGATGCTGATAAATTGCTCTTTTGTTGAGCATTTTATATGTACAACGCACGAATATGTCCCGCAAAAGATGATGTGATTTTTCTTGCATTAGATGAATATTTAATATTTCAATTTCATTTCGTGACAGCATGCGCCAGAGCGAGACAGCAGCCAGCGCACGAGCGTGTGTGCGTGCGAGCGAAAGAGTGGGCAGAGGGGACTCCCGCTTGACCATTTAATTGCTGCCTCTCAGCATTCTCATTATCAGCCTGGCTAACCTGCCGCACATACACTTCAGCCAGCTCTCACACACATGTTCTGGCAGCAACCCCTTCTGCGCACCGCACCGCCCCGCCCGTCCCTGTCTCGAGTGCGTCATTAGGCGTTGGTTAATGGCTTTTCAGTGTCGCCATTTGCCAGCACCAGCAGCATCAGCCAAGGCGCAAGCAAGAGCGACAGGGACAGAGTGAGAGAGAAATGGCAGCAGCCTGAAAGTATGCAATGCAATGCGAGTGTAAACTCATTTAATATGCTTTATGACGTCATGTGCTGGCTTTGTTAGCTCGCCTTTACGGCTTTCAACTAGCTCCCTACACCTTGCCTACCTCCCCACCCGACCCACTGTGCTGTCCAGTCACCCGTTGGGCCATGCGACAATTGTGTTTTGGGCTCCTCCGCTGTTGTTGTTTCTGCAGCTGTTATTGTTACGTTTCGTTTTTTTGGGGACACGCCTCTATTGTTTACTGTCGCACTCATTGTTTGTTGGGCGAGCATTGGCCATTTCAAATGCAGGTAGCCTTGGCAGCCCTCTCAAAGCGAGCCTAGGCCTATAAAACTAACAATTCTTCAGCAGGTTTGCCGCTTTTAATAGGCCAGTGAATTGCCAATTTGACAACTCTTTGTGTGCAAAGCTTTTGTGATGCAGCACGAATGAAAGATGTTTCGATGATAGCAGAACAATTCTCATGTTAATTTTTAGATTTAAAACTAATTCTTTACAATAAACTTGTTTACTTTTCTTGTAACGCATTTTCTTTTTTCTTAATTTTCTTTTGATGTCAAGGATTAGTAATTACAGTGTCCTTGGTAATGTAATACGACAATAATTACAAGTTCCAAAAGTTACGTCTTTCAAAAAAAAAAGTTTCATCAAACTTTTCACCCACACCTCAAACAACTTGATTAACTTTGTGTCGTCAAATTGATTGGTGAGGTGATTTACAAGTCAGCAAACTTTGAACTACTAGAAACAAAGTTGAAAGCTGCAAGTCTTTGAAGATTTTCGGCGGAAAATGTCAGCCTTTGTTCTCTAAATTAATAATAATCCTGCTTTTTTGATTCGCATAAGTCAATAACTGTGAATAATGCTTTTAAAATTCGTGATATTCTTAAAATATCAATAAAGCTGACTGTTGAGTACATGTAATAAAGTTTGCTAACTGTATAGAAAGAGTTTCATTACATTGTAACAAATTTGAAATAATTCCACAAGCTAATCAGACGCTAACCTTGTGCGGCTGTTTTCAAAATCAAATGTTTTTGAGCTGCCAGATTTGTGATTTTCTGATTTGAGTTGATGGATTGCCGTAGGCGTTTCTCTGCTCATTATGGTAATACTGGGCGTATGCGTTATATTCAAATAATTACTGGCTACAATCTATCATTTGCATAACGTATTACGAAAGCTTTTAGTATGGAATTAAAGAATTAGGCTTTAAGCGCATTGTTTTACGTTTGTTTTTTTCGAGATAATTACATTATCTTTTTTACGATTGCTGGCCACAGTTGCTTTCGAATTAAAGTGTTACACTTCATTAGAAGAGGCAGCATGTGGTGAGGCCTAAAAGCAGAGCTATGCCGCGACCACAGGTCAGTTTTGTGCTGACCTTGTGCTCCTTGCGGTGCTTGTGGCAAGCCCTAATGTGGGCACCGACTTAGTCACGATATTTGAAACGTGTTCACATGGCCCCAAATGCTTGATGGTCCCGTTGATTACATGTCTCAGCTGCTGACTACGATTGCTGCGCTTTGAGTGCGATTGTCATTGCCAGCGGCTAAACCACTTAGCAATTGGTTACACAATTCTATTTTGGATATCTTGTACGTTAAGCAGTGCTGGGACTAGCCCAGTCTTCTGTCTTGCCGTTGCTTCCTGTGTAAACGTTGCCATTCAGATTAGCCCGCTCGTCACGTCTTGAATGCTTGTTTACATTGCCGCTTGTTCCGTTGGGGAAAACTCGGCCACCAGCGGACAGCAGATTATGGCTAGACTACTGCTACTTCTAGCTGCTCTTTTGGCCTAGCCCTAATGTTGCCTGCCATCGTAACGAGGATCCCTGGACACTTCTCGTCCTGCTCGCTCGCTTAGCTTACGTTGTGCTTTTGCTTGTTTGGGTTTTTGTTTAATTTTTGCTCTAGACATTAAATGCCATTAATATATGCACACGCACACACGCAAACGCACACATGCTCGCACACTCGCACAGTGGACAAACTATTTTCCTACACTTGGCCATAACTTTACTTTATTTACTTCATTTCAACACCGCTGAAATTCCGAGCAACTCCATTTTGCTTCCACTTTGCAGTTGCTTCATTTGCTGTTTCTTTTTTATCTTTGTTGTTGTTGTATTTTTGTTGCCCAGTTGAAGTTTTGGCCGTTACCGAGCCCGTCACTTAGCGTCCCGTTCCGCGGCTGACCGTTGCTTTAAGAACTAGCGAAGCGACGGACAGAAAGACAGACAGTAAGGAGAACTAATAACTGTAATAACGGCAACCGTTGCTCGGTCACTCTCGCTGTCTGTGTGCTTCGGATCCGTTTTCTAGACGTCCGTTAGCGTGCAGGCTGAGCAACAAACTGTTGTCGCTGCTGCCCAAAAAACCCCAAGTGCGTGCTCGCGCCTCGTGTAAAGCTCCTGGCGTTCGTGTTCGTGTTCCCGTTCGTGTCCGCGTTCGTGCTCGTGTGCAGATGCATTCGTGTTTGTGTTTGTGTTTGTGGCGCTTTCGCCACAGAGCAAACACGTGCCGAGCTTGAGCTTTTCACGCTGGCCAGCAGCGCAGCACGTGAGGCCGAATCATCGCGCCTCAGCTCGCCAATTTTCAACAAGTGGAAAGCTTTCGATGCGCCATTAATTAGCGCCCGTGCTAATTGAATTTTCATGGCTACCGAAATGAACATAAAAAGCTCGCAGCAAACTAAACGAAAACAACAATGCGCGCAAAAAAGAAGAACCAACTTTAATTTACCCTCAACCTGTTGACCACTAAGGCAGCGTGCCTGGCATAGCGGAGTGCGGAGGAAGGAGCTGGGTGGCCCAACGAGAAGGTGGAAAGCAATAAAGCAATAAAGCTTTCATTGCATGCTGGCTTTTGTCCTTAGAGTTTGCAAATAGTTTTCTGCAACATCAAGGACCTTGCCTTGCTCTTGAAACTGGCAACAAGCAACGAGCCAAAGCGGTTGAAATATTTATGCATTCATAAGGTCGCCGAAGCAATTTGTCCGCTCAGCTGGCACAGAACACACACACACACACACATACAGAGCCATAGATTTTGTATGTGTGAGTCCTGCTTCTGATACACAAGTATCGCCAAGGCATAATATTTTCGGTTTTAATACTTCGCCAAGGACGAGAGCCGGTGGCGAAACTTTTCAGTTTTCGGTGCAAATGCCTATAATTGAAATATAATTGGAATATAATTGAATGCGGTATATTTAGGTGTCGGCATGCCGTAGTAAAGTCAAGCCAAAGATGCTTTCAGTGGCCCACCAAGCCAAGCCATAGTAAAGAAAATCATTTAAAGTCGCAAACTCTTCCTCTGGCAGCCTTACCTGACTCCATTTCAAACTGTAACTGCAGACGGGGGAGCTTTCGATGGCGACTGCTCAGCGCCATCTATCGTATTTACTCAGCATAACAAAGCTTTCGTTTGTTAAGCTATTAATCAGCTAATGCATCGGTTGCCGGTAATTATCATTTAATGCTTTTTTGAATTGGTTGCAAATAATATTAAATTAATATGCTCGGCAGAACTAGAATATTCTTCATGAATAACTTGAGCTGCATTCTGTTCAATAACATATATCTTCGACCTTGAATAATAAGCATTTACATTTTAACTTCAAGATTGTTGGTACTGCAATTTGTTATGTGAATTGGTAGAACAAATTGGTACACAATTGATTTTTTGTAATCAATGAGTTCTAATATTCAATAGAAGAAGTTTGATTATCAAAGCTAAAACTAAAAACCCAAGCTAGAACTAAAAACTTTAAATTGGCTGCATGTAAATTTTTAATTGTTTTCAAAACTATGAATTTATGTGGCAGATGGAGAAAAGAAACCCAGCAGCCAGGCAGGTTGATAACCTTCGTCAAACGATTGTGAAGGATAATGGAAACAATTTATTAGCCACCCTCGAGTTTTAGCAGAAACTGAAACCTGACGGTGATGAGAATGTCTAGAGAACAAAGCCTGGAGCTGATGAACTCCCAAAATGAAAAGTGTCTGATTGTAAATATTTGCAGAGTAAAATGTTTACACTATCGATTTGCGGTTTCAAGAGACACGAACACCCAAAAAGAGTACACAAAGCCCAACTGACCGCAAGACTAACAAATTTAAGACAACAACAAAATAAATATAAAAAAGAGCAAGCTCACAGATTTACGAGCATGCCTGTGTTGTTGCTGTTGTTGCTGTTGTTTACTGTTGGTATTGCATCCTGTTGTGGATTAGCACTTTAACAGCACACGATATTAAAGACGAGTTAACCCCATGATTGATGGCCACATCTATGAATAAATGGCCTCGGGGCGAAGCAATTGCTGTAAATATGCTGGGCAACTCAATTAGTTTCGATTATACGGAATTTGCATTCGAGAAACCACAAATGTTGGTTGGGCTCGAATTAAAGATTTTGCAAGAATGCTGTTGAAACGATTTATCACATTTAAATGAAAAACGAACGCGAATGAAACGAAAACTGGTTCTTCAATTGACGTAAATTTCTTGAAGCAGATGTGGCTGAATTGTTGAAGCGGAAACCGGGCAATCAAAATCCAAATCCGAATCAAAAACCCAAAAATCGAATACCCAAAAACCAAAAACTTATTCAATTTTTAATTTTATATGTAAATCCAAGCGATAGTCAACAACGTGTTGGTTGACTTTTTACTCCTCTTTGCAAATGTCAAGAGTGGCGAAAAAAAAAACAGAAAAAAGAAACGACAGAAGGCGAAGAAGAGGCAGCAAAAACTAAGAAACTCGAAATAGACAATGACAACTCAAAAAGGTCTCTAGTCGTATGCGAATGACAAGCAGCAACAGCAACAGCAACGGCAACAGCAAAAACAACTCCAAAAAAAGCAACACACTTTGGCACACTTTAAAGTTGAGGCGACAACGTTGGCAGTTCGTCACGCCTTTAGACGCCTCACTGTCATTTAGTCGCCACCGTCGCCATCGTCTAGTGTATGGGCCATTATTGTTTTTAATTTGGCTTTAAACTGATCAAGGTCGCTGCAAAGAAGAGAGAAAAAGCGGCTTTAAATTGGAACGACAAGACAACGCCTGAGATGCCCGCCTCGACATTTAGCGACATGCAAAAGAAATATCTAGTCTTGAAAATTGCATACACTTGCTGGGGGCTGTTGATGTGATTCGCTTGATTGCTAGAGATACTCTTCGAATAATAGATCTAATAAATCTTTGCAGCAAACAGTTGAACAACTATTTCATATAGATATCCATCCAACCCAAACCGGTTGCACATTCGAAACTTATTAGAGTCCCATCAGACAAATAACCCAAATACTCTTTGAAATATGACTCTGTGGCGCGATTAAGCCAAAATTTCATGTATTTATTTAAGTTCCATACATTTTGGAATAATTTAAGCATTGATTATGCAAATGAAACACACTCGTATACTTGATATAATACGAGTCCCCAGCCTGAAGAGTGAGGCTGACACAATGAAGAGAGTTTTATTGGACCACTTTGGGTCGCCTTGAGCCGTGGCTAAGCCACATGAAATGCACCACTCGCGCTGTGTATGTAAATGTGCAGCTTTGGCCTTTCCTCGGCGACGCAGCTGTAAATACTTGTGGCCGAATATCAGCATGTTTATACGGATATCTGTACTCGTAATTATGTGGGCACGCCCAAAAGAGACGGCAGCAGGCAAGTCAGACCTTCTGGAATTTGCCAAAGCTTCGGTTGCGAAGCCAAGAATTTCATTTGCATACACGTAATGGGCAGGCAGCACAACGCAGCGAGTTCAACTCCAGCTTCGAGTGCTGGTGAATGGCATCCACACGCTTGCATTCCACACACTGTGCGGCTGGCTAGCTCAACACACTGCAAGTGCTGGTCGTACTCACCACGCGCGCAGCGTACGCAGCGGAAAGCACATTACCCCTTTTACTGCTGCCATTTTGCATATAAAAGAGTGGCGCATACGTGCCGCACTTCTCTCTTTTCTTGGGCGACAGTCAAGTCACGAGCGCTATTCTGAAGCGACGCTTGTGCAACCCGAACAGCGAACAACGACGACGACAACAGCTGCTTAAAAGCTCTACGCTCAGTGTGCGTGTGCGTGTGCGTGTGTGTGTGTGTGTGCGTGACTGCGGTGTGGATCGCGTTGCTGCCCCTACCATTGGCTGCGTGGTCGTGTGTTAACTGTAAAAAAGCTCGCGCTATTCACCACAGCGCCCAACTGCAGATCGACACCAAACAAGAGTCGACGTCGCTGTCGCTGCCGCCGTCGCCGCTTTGCCCGCCGCGTGTAATAAAAGAAGCAATTTTGAGTTGGTTTTGGGGCTTTGGCGTCAGCTTCGAGAAATTGTGCGCGACAACGTTGCAAACAGTGTAAATGGAGCTTTGATAGCGAACGGAAGGACAAACCTGCTGCTGCTGCTCTTGCTGATCTCAACTCGAGTGTTTACCCCAAAACTAGTAGTGACTCTAAATAGAAAAAAATAAAACTACAAGATAGAGATCACGATAAATACTGATCGCGAATAAAAGAAACTGTGCGTGTATAATTATTGTTAGACCTCGTACAAAATGGCAAAACTTTTTGTAGTTTTTGCCGTTTTGGCTTTGGCGGCCATTGGTGCAGGTAAGCAAAAACAACATCAACAACCACAACACAAATTAATTACAAAACTTCATTTTAAGTACACACTCACACATATTTATCAAGCATATAGTATTTAAAAAACACTTAGCTATAGTCTTGGATTTTTTAATTGCTGCCACTGCTGCCTCATGCAATTTGCATTTGTCCAGCGGAAGTTGTCTGTCAATTATAAAACGCAGAAAAAAAGATACTGGCCTTCAAAAAAATTGCAAAAAACTGCAGAAAACTGAAAGCTGACAGCTCGAAGAGTTTACAGGAACGTCAGCTGCAGTCGGCGCGTAACCTTGATTATGCAAAAAGGACGCACAGCCCAATTGGCCAACAACTGGCCACTGGCCATTGGCAACTGGCAACTGGCAACTGGCAAAACAACTTTCATTTCTTGAGGGCCTGCGTTGGCATCCTGAGATGACAAAACAGCGCGCGTATATAGATATACAGCGACATTCAATACAAGCTGCGATTGCGAGTCAACTTCAATTTCAATTCGTTTCCATTTCAATCCGATTCAATTCGAGTCGACGTTGTGTGGAATGCATTTGTTGGCTTTGACAGGTGATCGATCAATATGCGATATTACACTCGCACTTGCGATGCTGTGGCCGAGTAGTTGCCCTCTGGTATCTGGCCACCTGTCAATTAACTGTTAACAGTTATGCAAATGTGCCAGCGCTGTGTCTTTCTCTCCATGCAACGCTGCTGCTTGTTGCCAACTGTGACTGTGAAATGTCAAAGTTATAGCGCAAGCGCAACAAGTTTTTGTTTCTATTTACCCGTACTATTATCTCCATCTCTATTTTTATTTCAATTTCAAATATTTTTTGTTGGTCCGCGGCTTATAGAGCTCGCTCGCTCGCTGTCCGTCCATATGAAGTGTGTTCTTTGCCTCTGTATTGGTGACATCGTATTTCATAATGGCAAACTTGTTTTGGCCAACCCCAAGAGGCACAACCAGCTAGACGACATGCCGTTAGCCCCAGTCTACATCTACATATGTCTCTATGTCTATATCCATGTCTGTTTCTTTTCTTTTTCTCGTCGACGTCGTCGTCGTCGCTGTTGTAGTTTCTGTTTTGTTTTGTGTAACAGGAAGTGCCAGCCAAATGACGTGGACCAACCCACATTTGCAATACCAAAATGCAGCATGATTTAAGCTGAAATTCTTCCGGTTTGGCAACCACACAAAGCCAACTAACTAAGCCGTAAATTGATAGAGTTGTACTTCAAATTTGACAGAATTTAGAAAAGCGTTTCGCTATTGCTTTCTGCTGATTGCGAGCGTTTCCTTGTTGTCCAGGAGCATTAGCAATTAACCCTGTTAGTGTTAGAGTAAATAAGTGCTTCACTAAGAGTTCCCCTTGCTCCCTTGCAGCCAACGCCGCCGAGGCGCGTGTCAAGCGCCAGGCCACCACCGAGGAGCCCAAGAAGGAGGAGTCTTTCGAGAAGGAGCTGTGCAAAGACAAGGATGCCGGCGAGTGGTTCCGCTTGGTAGCCGGCGAGGGCGACAACTGTCGCGACGTCATCCAGTGCACCTCATCGGTGAGTTTACCACAACTCTCCTCCAACATCCGCACGACACTAACTTGTGTCTCGACTCTGTTTGCTTTGTTCACTTGACAGGGTCTGCAAGCCATCCGTTGCCCGGCCGGCTTGTACTTCGACATCGAGAAGCAGACCTGCGACTGGAAGGAGTCCGTGAAGAACTGCAAGAGCAAGAACAAGGAGCGTCGCGTGAAGCCACTGCTGCACACAGACGAGCCCCTCTGCCAGGACGGCTTCCTTGCCTGCGGCGATGGCAACTGCATTGAGCGCGGTCTCTTCTGCAACGGCGAGAAGGACTGTTCCGACGGCTCCGATGAAAACACCTGCGGTGAGTACCTGCCTAGCTTAGAAGAAAGCGAGAGTTGTCTGCCAAAAAGAAAAGAGAGCGAAAGTTTTGGTAAAATTGAGCGCAGCAGTGATGTGCATACTAAAGAGATCAGCGGATCATAGCGTTGGGAGTAGAGAAAATGATTTATAAATATGCTTATGAGTGGCACTTGTGGCGTGCGTGGAGAGTGACTGCCGCATGAGCCGCACATTCAATGATTCGCAATGATTCAGCAAAGAGCGGAGTGAATTAAGCTGCCAGCATTACACAGGATTGGCCGCAAAGCCGCTATTACTCCATCAGCTGGCAGCGGAAAATAATAATAAATACGAGTACGAGTTGAAATTCAAATCTTCAAGTGGCATACATTTTGCGTTGTACTTGTATGTCTGCATGTCAGCTAGCTAGCTCGTGAATTTCTTCAGTGCACTGTGTCTCAGTCAGTTGGAGTCGGAGTCGGTGTCGACGTCGAAGTCGAAGTCGGAGATGGAGTCGCACCTTAAAACCGGTCGGCGGCATTTAACATTAAGTATCGAGTTGTCTGTCTACGGAACGACTCTCGAGATCACCGACAAAACTATGCAAGACACAAGTGTCAGCCAGAGCCCAGAGGATTGAATCTCCCTCATACGCCTACGAGCTGTCGCGACTGGTTTCGTAAAGCCCTTCAGAGTGAACTCCGGCCCATAGCATTACAGTTGGCTCGATTTCTAAAGAGCTTTTTTCTTTTATTTCAAATTTGTTGTTGGTGTTTTTTTTTTTTTTTTTGGGAAAATGTCAAGTGTGAAATGGAAGCAAATGTCAAAGAAACGACTTACGAGCTGATCTCATCAGAGATCCGTAAAAAAACAAAGTAAAAACAAAAACTGGGCTGGGTCGTGCAGCGCTTTGCATCATCAATTTGACTCGTATGATTCGATGTTAGGCCACATTCAGAGTCGGAGCTTAAGTCACACAGATCTCGCATGCAACATGTTAAATGTTAAATAAATTAATAATTAAGTTTAACCTTGGACTTAAAAGAAATAAAAACTAAAGCAAACGCTCTCAGCGAGGGGTAGAGAAGCAAGCGAACAGACAGACAGACAGACGGAGAGACAGAAAGGCGGTTCAGAGCCCGTTCGATTCATGTGTAAATTAAGCTTACATAATCGGTTTAAATCGTGGTATTTTTAGCAATTGCAAAAAGCCGAACAACAAAAGACTTGTTATTTATTTATTTATTATTATTACCACTATATTTTCTTAATGGCAGGCAAGGCAAAAACCGCAACTAATTTTAAATAACAACTAAGTGGTGTCTTTCTTTGTGCCTGCCTTCGCTTTAGCTTTTATTTTCTTCACTTTTTTTTTCTCACTGCCTTTTGAGTTGTAGTTGTTGTGCTCGTGTTTACCCTAATAATTTGCAAAACACGATGCCGACATTTCTCAAGAGGCGACCGCATATAAATGTGCATTAATGAGCAAATCAAATGCCAAACAATAGCCAAGAAATAATGATCATAAGCGAAGTGCCTCCAGCCGGCCAATTCTAACATTCAGACCTTACCTCAGCACTCGCACTCGAACAAGTGAATCGCAGATCTGTGATCTGTGAATGTCGGTTGGCCGCTTGTACTCGTACTCGTAGATATTATAAGTAGATCGCAGATCGTGTCTTGATTTGCACGTTTTGCCGCCGTCTTGGGGGTTTCTTGTTGCGCTGGTGGTAATTTGCGGCAACTTAACAAATGCGCAGCGAAGCATTAACTTGTAAACAATTCGGAATTCAATTTGAAGCGCAATAATAGCAGCACTGCTTAAAGCCAGAGCCATTCATATGGCAATAAGGAAGCCACCGCACATTGCCCGCACATTGTGTATGTGCCAATTTAAATGGCCCCCATCAAAATTACTCGTAAAGTGTGCAACAAAGCCTCGGAGCGGCGCTTAAGTGTGTGTGAAATGACGTTTGTTACGCTCGGCTAGGCAAGGAAGACTACTCGAAAGCCAAGCACTGCGACTAAATCATCTTCCTAGAATATAAAATACTCTAAAGGAATGTCTGAACATCTGTACATGCAAACTATAAGATAGATATAGAAACCACAAACTATAAATACGACCAAGAGCAAGTGAAGAACTTGTTCATTACTTACTTCTTGATATTAAATAGACTTTGCTACAATCAATGATGAATATATTCAGACAGAAATGTATTCAGTTCATTTCTGAAACAATGGAAATACGACCAAGAGCAAGTAAAGAACTTGTTCACCAGTTACTTGATATTAAATAGACTTTTTGCTTAAATGCTACAATCAATGATGAAAATAATCAGACAGAAATGTATTCAGTTCATTTGTATTACTAAAGTATTTCTGAATAGAATGAAAATTAGACCAAGCGACATTGAAGAACGTATGCACTACTTTCTTACTTACCTTTTTCATATTAAACAGACTTTTTCCTTAAATGCTACATATAACGATGAAAATATTCAAACATAAATGTACTCAGTTTGAGTTCATTGCAATATTCATTTGTATTACCAAAGTATTTCTGCAACAATGTAAATACGATCAAGAACAACTGAACAATTTATTATTTATTAGTTGTTATTAAATACACTTTAGCCTTAGTTGCTGCAACTAATAGAGAATAATCAGACATCCATTTCGTCTGTTTGAATTCATTTCAAAACTCTTTGCAACATACTGCTGAAATAATTGAAATGCGACCAAGAGCAAGTGAAGAACTTGTGCACTCCTTTGGGCTGTTAATACTTGGCTGATATTAAATACAATTTCCCTTAATTGCTGCAACCAATAACAAGAATAATTAGGTACAAATTTATGCAGTTTGAATACATTTAAAAATTCTTTGCGGTTAAGTGGGAATATCGTAAACATTTATTTACGATCTCCACGCCTTTCGATCCGGTTTCCTCGCTTGCGGCTTATGCAACTGTTGCTCAACGATACTTTTCAGAATCCAGTCGCAGATATCCGTAATTTGAGGCAATTCGTGAGGGGCCACTTGCAATTCCACTCGGCACTTGGCCGCCTTTATCACGTAATCTGCGAACATCCTCTTGCGCGCGATACGTAAGCCAGCTCAGAGTTGGCTTAAAGCAAGTCCAGCATAAAAATACAAATAATTGAGGAGGCCCGCGCGAGAGAAAGACAAGGCAAGCATGAAGGAGAGAGACGGACAGAGAAATGGCAGGAAAACTAAAGACAAGCCCTAAAGTGGCTTAAATGTCAGGGAGTATTGAGAGTGCTGTGTGCAACCGGTTCGATGTGCGATGACATAACACTTGGCTTTAACGACAGATTATTGGCAACATGGAATGCCTGCTACAACACTCGGTGTGCATAGTTAGCAGCCTGCCGCGGGGAGTGGCAGGGGGCGGGGCTGGCGAGAGTGATAAAAGGTCAGGCCGGAGACAAAAGCCGGGTGCGACCTACTTGCAAAAAGCGATTCGGACGCGTAAAACCAAAAGTGAAAAACAAATCTCTTTATTTTTATTTATTTTTCTTTTTTTTTTGCTGTATTTCATTTGGCTGGCCTTTGCGTGTCTCGCTGGCATTTCACTTTGGCAAGTGCCAAACAAAAATTACGTCAAACAATTTCTTTGTTTAAAAACTTTCGCAGTTGATTTATGATGATGATGATGATGATGCGGGGCCGCCACTATAACTGGCCACACGGACTGCAAGTGCAAGGCTTACAAATGACGCTGGCAAAAAAGCAGACGAATAATATAAATATATTCGTAATTTGCATAAGGTCGCTAATGAATGGCAAACACGTGGGCGCACCGAAGATGGTCGAAGCAACTCGAAGATTTAGAGAGCATAGATTAGAGACTGTCTTCGGCCTAGGCCTGGGACTGCGACTGCGACTGGGACTGGGCCAGGTGAACGTTGGCTGCATACCAAAGCAGTTACCAATTCAATTACCAGCTCTTCGCTTGATTGACGACGACCACTCGGCAACAACAAGACGAACTCCAAAAATAATAATATGGGAGGGGGGCGAAAAAGAAGAAAAAATTTGAGATACTGTAACTATGCAGACATTTTCCATTCACTTTGCGTTTTGGTGACGGCGGTTTTCCCGGCACCCAGGTGATTTGTGATTGGTTTTCCATGCCCGGCAAGGCGGTTCATTGAACCAGCTAGAGTTGGCTAATTGTTTCACATAGTTTACCTGCAGGTTGATTGAACTTTTGGCCGTCCACAGAATGTAAATTGTTGGTCAACTCACACAAGTACTGACTGACAACAGCAATGGTCAAATGGCTAGTAAAAATGTATATTTATTACAGCAATATTTTAGTATGATGAACTGCTTTTATTTATGTGTGTTTGCATTTGCTTACTGCACCCACAGACATCGACAACGATCCGAATCGCGCCCCGCCCTGCGATCCCGTGGTGTGCGTGCTGCCCGACTGCTTCTGCTCGGAGGACGGCACCTCGATTCCCGGCGATCTGCCCGCCAAGGACGTGCCCATGATGATCACGATCACGTTCGACGACGCCATCAACAACAACAACATCGAGCTGTACAAGGAGATCTTCAAGGGCCGCAAGAACCCCAACGGCTGCGACATCAAGGCCACCTACTTCATCTCGCACAAGTACACCAACTACTCGGCCGTGCAGGAGACGTCGCGCAAGGGTCACGAGATCGCCGTCCACTCGATCACGCACAACGACGAGGAGCGCTTCTGGTCGAACGCCACCGTCGACGACTGGGCCAAGGAGATGGCCGGCATGCGCATCATCATCGAGAAGTACGCCAACATCACGGACAACTCGGTGGTGGGTGTGCGTGCCCCCTACCTGCGCGTGGGCGGCAACAATCAGTTCACCATGATGGAGGAGCAGGCCTTCCTCTACGACTCCACGATCACGGCGCCGCTCTCCAATCCGCCACTGTGGCCCTACACCATGTACTTCCGCATGCCGCACCGCTGCCACGGCAACCTGCAGAGCTGCCCCACGAGATCGCACGCCGTGTGGGAGATGGTCATGAACGAGCTGGATCGTCGCGAGGATCCCGCCAACGATGAGTATCTGCCCGGCTGCGCTATGGTCGATTCGTGCTCGAACATTTTGACCGGCGATCAGTTCTACAATTTCCTCAATCACAACTTCGATCGTCACTACGATCAGAACCGTGCTCCGCTGGGTCTGTACTTCCACGCCGCCTGGCTGAAGAACAATCCCGAGTTCCTCGACGCCTTCCTCTACTGGATCGACGAGATCCTGGCCAACCACAACGACGTGTACTTCGTCACCATGACCCAGGTGATACAGTGGATGCAGAACCCACGCACCATCAGCGAGGTCAAGAACTTCGAGCCCTGGAGGGAGAAGTGCGTTGTCGAGGGCAAGCCCGCCTGCTGGGTGCCCAACACCTGCAAGCTGACGTCCAAGGAGGTTCCCGGGGAGACCATCAATCTGCAGACCTGCGTCCGATGCCCCAACAACTACCCATGGGTCAACGATCCCACTGGCGATGGTTTCTTCTAAGTCAGTCTGAGAAATGAAGAGAGAGCAAGAAGGCGGGAGAAAAAGAGAGAGAGAGAGCGTTAGTATCCAAGCAGCCCTAATCCAAATTCCCACAGTCACCTATAAAGTACTCAACTTTTATAATTGTTTCAACTTAATCAAGACTTCTTACATTATTATACTCTTATTTTTTTGACTGCGCCGCGTTTTCGAACGCTACCAAAACGCGCCTTGGCTAAGTCTCTGCTGTGTTACGTTATTACAAAAACAAAAACAAAAACAAAATGAAAACAAACAAAAAGATAAACAAAAACCAATTACAACAAGAAATTTACAAGAAACGAACAAGATGAAGATGAAAAAACTGCAAGCAGAAACTGATTTTTGTAGTTTTACGTTAATTTGTATGTGTATATTTAAAAATACCTAATAAAAATAAAAAACGACAAATTTAAAAAACAAAACATAAATACGAAAAAAAAACAAGAAAAAACGAAAAGTATATTTCATCATTTTGATTATTTGTGATGCTAATCTTGAGCAGCAGCAGCCATAAAAATGCTATTATAATGCATACGAGGTGTATTTGATGAGTTTAGCAACTGTTTCTCTTATACCATGGCAACGGCCCAACAACAACTATAACTACAATCAACCTAATTTGTGTGCGCTACCCACTGACTTACTAACCAGTTTTATCCCAACAAAAAAGCAGCAGTGAGCTGAAGAAAAAAAATAATTTGAATAACAAAACGCGTTTTGGATTTGGTTGTGGACTTTGTTGTTGCTGGATTTTTTTTTGGTTTTTGGTTTTCAGTTTTCAGTTTCGATTTCAGTTTCATGTGCATTATTTCGTATGTAAATAAGTTATTTTTTCCTTTTTATTATCATCATTTCCTAGACTGGTTTTGTTTTTCGTTAAGTGAAGCAACCGGTCCAGAATTAGGCATACTCATATAGTTAATACTTCAAATAATATGCAAAAATTAAAAGCTTATTAACAATTTTTTGCTAATTATTATGCGCGCAAATGGACGCCAGCTTGGCAGACTTGGCAACAGCTACTTGATTCATGGCGATCTGTCGATATCCCCCGCTGGCACAGTACGCCATCACCACAATAACACCCACAACACAAAACAGCGCCGAGCATCGTTAATTAATGTTCAACATTGCAAATCGCGAGTGTCCGTCGGGGCGGGAATTACCAAAAAGTAATATGCGTGTCTCCACGCAAATTTATATGCCTTAGAAATTTGCCCGCGCCAACAATAAATAAGTAAATCCGTGCAAACGACAAATATATTTGTATGCATATATATATATATACATTATGTTTTTGTTGCGAATTTTGACGCACAAATAGGTTTTATCACCAATCAAGGTAAGCGGCATCGCCAGCAGTGCCTGCAAACAAAAAAACTAGTAGTGGACAAGACAAGATGTCCAGCTGCCCGACTAGCAATTACTCTGTCAACTGCCAGAGCTACTTTGGGGCTGTCATTTGATTCGCCAAATTTGAGAAATATGCAAACTATTTCCTATATTACGTATACGTATATTTTAAGAACTATTCTTTTGGGAGGAATAGTTTCGACGCAGCTTAATATGTGAATGTACAATAGGCATTGTAGTTGTAACCCTTTGAATGTGCAAACAAGTTTTCACATACTTGTTTGTATGCGTGTGTGTATTGCTTATGCTTGTGTGTGGATAAACTTTTACTTTTGCTGAGGTGAACTAGTTGCAAAGTGGACGATTTGCATAAATTGCACATGAGCAGCCAGTGTACAGTGGGCAAATTCTGCGAAAAGGCAGTGAAAACCCGCAAGCCAACAATTCAGTTGGGAACTTCAATCTGTTTTTAATACAACCTCAATTGAAATCAGGCTTTATTCGTAGACAAGTCGTTGTCGACCATTGTGCGCCGCCTTCGCCTGACTTATGGAGGTGTTTCTGAGTATTCTCGTCTGACAGTGGCACCACAAGAAATTCTCACAAATGCTTCCTAGTTTCAAAGCAGCCCGAACTAGTCAAGTGATCAAGTGTTCAGGCAGACATAGGCCAGGAATCAGTTAACTTGATGTTCAGGTGGTCAGACACGTTTCAAAGAAATGAAATAAATGTGGTATTATAGTGATTTAGGCGTTGACTCGATTGCGTGTGAGATACATAAAATGAAACGAGCCGAAAAGAATTTAAAACAAAAGTGCGACAAATAAGTGGAAATTTATATTAGCTTTGCCTGCCGATTGCATAATGAAGGGCAAACATTATAGATCGAGACGCAGTGAGCAGCTGAACGATGAGCTGTGCAAATGCAAATGGAAATGGAAATGGGAATGGATATGGAAATGGAAATTGAAAGACAAACATTTAAATACGACTCTCGCATTTAAATCTCAAATACTAAAAAGAAACTCCGTTGTAGCTTTAGGGTCTGCGACTGCGACTGCGACTGCGATGCTCGCCACTTGCCATAAATTAAACGCAGTCTCTTTGCTTGCCATCGGATCGTTGGTTGTTGTTGGTTTTCGTTCGGTTCGCTTTGGATTCGTTTCGTTGGGATGCGATCAATTTGGGGAAGAGTAACGAGAGGGTGAAAGGGCGCACAGCTTATGCAACTTTATGTGTGTGTTTTATGGTTATGCATTTCTCCTACAGTCCACAGCTTACAGTTTACAGTTTAACGTTCACAGTTTACCATTTACCATCCATCCACCATCTACCATTTACCATTTACCAGTTACCGCTTACAGGCTCATCTTCGTCAGCTCGTGCTGTTCGCCGAACATTTCCTTCATTAACTATTCCGCTTTTGTACACTTTTCTTATTTCTTGAAGGCAATTTCTCTTTTTTCGCTTCATCCGATCATCGGCTTGATGAACTTTTGCATGCACACTACTTTGTTGCTGTTGTCGTCGTTCATCGATTTAAATTCGCAATTTTTCTTTAATTATTGCGCAAATTATTTGCGTTCCGCTGATTGGACGAAGGATTGTGGAAAGGCCCAAATGCCAAACGATTTTCAATTTCAATTTCATCTACAGCTTGGCTCTAAGTATGTCACTTCATTTGGCCAACTAGTTTGCTTATTTCGCTGACCTTTTGGCAAAAAAAAAAGAGTAGATAGCGTTTAAGCGTTTTCAAATATCAAATTTGTATCTCGAAAATATCATAATACTCCAAATCAAGTCACAAAGGCAAAATCGAGGGCAATCTTGACTACACAAATTATGTAAATCCACAAATATAAAAAAAAAGGTTTTCACTCGACGAAAAAATTAATTTCAATGCCGTCGTCGAATGCTGGAGGTGCCATCATCAACATTTTCACTCTAATTGAAAAACCAGTTTCACAAATTTCAGAAAAAGAGCAATAATAATAATAATAAGCATGCCCGCATATCCATATGGGCGATTATATCACCAAAGTGTAAAAACCGTTGCCAACTAAAATTAATTGTAACTATCAAAAAATCAGAAAACAGCAACAACAAGAAAAAAACGCCAATCAACAATTGCCAAAGAAGGTAAACAACTTTTTTTTCTGCGGCATCTTCTACATGCTATAGATGTGAGCTTTCGAGTGTCTGCGCACACAGATTTAGTCGTAATTTTAAATATTTGTATCTTTAGATTGGTTCGCAGCTGTTGCACCCTTCACTCTGAGTTGAATTGAATTGAATGTTAATTGGCGCAGACAATTAAAATGTAATTGTAATGAGCTGCAATTTCAAGAATGCTCCAGCAACTGCAAATCACTCATTCGCCGCGTTAACCGGCTTTATTGCTTGTCTTTCCATTTCGTTGCTTTATAACTTTTCTACCGTGTTCTAGTACAAGCCAAACCCGCAACAATTCCAGTCTACTACGCCGACTGTCTAAAGTCTGCAGTCTGCTATCGTTACTTCTACTTTCAGCAACTTCTACTCCACTCAATGTGCTGTCAATTGAATGTGGCTAAATTTAGGGATGCCTTTTTATGTCGATATTTTATTTATTTTGCAAAATTAAATATAACTTTTTTCGCTGAGGACATATGGTAAAAGTTTGCTTCTTATTAGCAGCATTTTGAATGATGTCCAATCGAAACTCAGTTAAAGTTAGTTACTATTTAAAAATGAAATGTAGTAAAATGGTAAATCTTGGATCAGCTAAAAATATATTTCCTCTTAATTTGCAAAGTCCAAACATGCACATTCCTATATATACTAGTAAAGTTTATACCTTTTCTACCGTGTTCTAGTACAAGCCAAACCCGTTTTCAAGTTCAGGAAATAACTATGCAATCACTCGAGTCTCGAAAACCGCATTAAACTGCAGATACTCGTATACCGTATACTGTAGTCGTCGTCGAGTGTCGACACTCCTTCTAGATCAAGCCAGCAGTCAGTTAATTGACCACTAGTCTGAATGATTGACTCACTGACTGACTGACTGACATAGAGACCGCCTGCATTATGCGCTGACCAGAACTAGACAGTTTAGCTAGAAATTGCGGAAAATCAGCAGCATTCATTTAATCAATGCGTCAGTCGAAAAATTAAGCAAATGATATTGATTTCAACCTTATCGACATTTTTAACTTAACCTTCGCGTCGAGTTCGTTTATTTATTTAAATTCGCTTTTAAAACGATCACTCAAAGCTCATCTTTTTCCTCAATATTTGCAAGTCAAATGAATTCAATCAAAATATTGACAGATTGCCAAAAGTCGCCATCTGCAGTATTTGCGATCAACAACTGCAGAATCTTTTCGCACTTCAGCTACACTTCGAGGTGAACTGCAGCTCGCAAAATGATGATTCGATTTGCGATTCACGAGTGTGTACGATACGTCAATATTTGCTGTAAATGTTAGTATTGCAGACATTGTTTGTCATGGCTAATTGAACAAATAAGGCTTTTAAAATATGCTCAAACAACTCTGCTTTGAGCGTTGACCCAAAGAAAGTCGGAGAATAACTAAATAAACCACTTCACAGCTTGGTCAATTATGATTATGCATTTTTCGCATGCCTTTGAAAAGCAATTGTAATTATTGCAAATATTTACGCAAAGTACTGAAAGGCAAGGAATTGCAATTAATAAATGTAATTGCGATTATTGCTAAACACTTATTTAATTGAACAAATAAAACAGACAGGAATTCTTGAGAAATAATTAATTGGTTCTTTGTTTATACTTACAGAAACTGCTTGATTCTGAATAGCTGCAAAAATATTTGGAAAAGATTAGAAAATTAGCAGAAAAGAATTAAGAAAATAATAATAAATATTTAGCCATTCAAACAGGGTATTTCGATGTCAGGCAGTATCGCCAATACACTCTTCGTTTCATGTAATTAATGCGGCTGAAAATAGGGCGTGTAATACGAGTAATTTTCGGCAAGATTGCTGTAATTATGTAATTTGTTGCTTATTCCCTCGACAGAACTGATATCTAGTTACAGGATGGCACGTCCAAAGCGATTTCGCATCCGGAAACTTGCTCCGGTTTTTGCGCATGTGCAGAAAACGGATCTGCGAACATGAAGACGGGCAGACACATGTATTATTTGTGTACAAGTATGTATATCGTATACGTATTATTATCATCGTCATCAGCTCATATGAGCTCTTAACTTATTGAATAACAACAGGCTGCGCTTCGAAGCAGCCCTTTTGGCGTGGCTTCGTTTTGTTTTTTCTTGTATTTTTTTCTTTTATTTTTTTGTGACTGCATCTCTTTACATAACCAGGCGGAGACTGCAAAATTGAACAAGCGCATAATCAATTTGCCATTAATTAAAATTTCGTGATCTTCAGCCAAGCGAGAGGAAAAGGTAAACAGAAACAAAAATGTACGAAATACAAAATCCCAAATACAAAATATAAAATAAAATCATGTAAAGGCAGGTTTAATGTGTGTGACTCAGCGCCAATTAAATAAAGTGTTGGCACTCTGTGCGCTGGAAGCCACTGGATGGATGGAGGCGTTGTCTGGGCCGGGCCGGGCACGGGTACAAGAGGTTTATTAACCTCCGATGTGCGATACACGGCGTGGTGTCCATTCGACGATGTCTTAGCCACGTTAACAAGAATTTAATGCGCAACTTGTGAGCGGAATGCGCAATTCATAGCGGCCAGAAGCGAGGCGTTAAAATGCAGGTGGTGTGGCAGCGTCTAACCAATTGTCATGCCACACGAGTGTGGGTGAAAATAAAAAGTAACTAAACAGGCGGCATCAACAAAACGTAAACGTGTAAAGCCCAAACAACAACAGCGAAAGAAGATGTACGGCAAAGCGAAACGAGAAGAGTACAGAAAAGATAACGAGAGAAGAAAAAAAAAACAGTTACGAAATCGAGATTTCACGTTATGCTTGATTGTTTTCGTTGTTTTCGTTGTTGTAGAATCACAAGAGATGACAAAGAGACAAAGGCGCAAATTCAGGGTCAGCGGATGATTGATGTGAAGATGTGATTTATGCAACCGAGTTGGCAGGCCCGCTGCAGTGGGTATCCGACACTGCCCACCTAGGCAACCAAAAGGTGCAGCTCCAGACAGACGGCACGACACATAATCCGAAGGCAGCGCAGTTCAGCGCAGCTCACACCTGCGTCCAAGTTAATTAACCTTTCTTCACACACACACACACACACACACAGAGAGAGACACAGCGCAGAGTTGAAGCCGCCTTGGCATTTTCGAAATGCGTTCCACAAAGCGCCGTCGGTCGGCATTACCCCTTCGAAAAGCTCAGCGCGAAGTTGCGCCGGCGCCGTCGACGTCGCCGAGTCGTCGGCAAACTCACCACACACAGCCTGAAATGGCGCACACACCTCGGCTTAATAAATAGAACTCGTTGCCCGTGGACAACACCTAGTGTAAGCGTGGCTGTGTATTGGAAGAGTGCCCTCCGTTCACTCGACTACCTCTGCCCAGCGTATCGCTGTCGTTTCTACATTTGCTGAGCGCTCAAAGTAATAAAAGTTGCCAGTTACACACACACACTCACACACACACACACACACCTACATAGTTATGCAGTGTATTCGATAAAGTGAAGTTTCTTTTTGCTAATTTTGAAATTTCGTTCGCATTTTACATTTTTGCAGTCAGCGCTGGGATTGAAAACATGGCGCGTTGGTGGCCAATTTTAAGCATTCTGCTGCTCTGCTGTGCAGCTGGTGAGTACCCGATTTCCCCTCACCCCCACTAACCCCCACTAGAGTTACGTTGTGAAGTTAGCGCTCTAAGTAGCTGGCCACGTTGGCAAAAGCCGCCCACTTGACCTTTAACAGCTGAATAAGCAGAAACTGAATTCGTTTTGCACAAGGCTACCAAGCAGACAAACAAAAAGAAAAAAGAAAAATGCATGATGAAAAATCAACAAAACCTGGCTCGGTCGTTGGCCAAGGCAAATGCACGAAAGAAAAAATTGAAGAAATTAAGTGATCAACTTGTTACAAATCATTAGCAGCATGCAATGGCGAGTGTGTGTGAATCGATCTCAATGCTGATGCATGTTGAATAATTTCCTGAGCGCCATCAAAGCGATAAATCGAAAAAAAAAGTAAACTGTGGCAAGAGGACAGATTTGAGGAGAGCCGAAGCCGGAGCTGGCCATTGAAATTAGCATAGGCAGCTTTTGCTGTGAGTAGGATCGCGATTGGTTCCGTTTATTATTTTTGGACGAGTCGACTCCGGTGTTGTTTATGCAATATCTTCAAAGTTGAACTGCAAACGAGTTTTGCAGACTCCCCTACGGCAGCATCGACGTCAACGGCAACGGCAACCGCAACTGCGATGGCAACAACAAATATTAGCCAATACACAAACCAGTTTGGCAACAGCAGCCGCTACACCTTACCAAGATAAACAACATGCCCCATTAGCAGAAGTAACACTTACACTCACGAGTATCGTCTCGTCTCGCATTGTATCGTATCGTAGCGTATCGTATCGTAGAGTGGTTGCCTCCAAAGCGGGCACAGCTTTCGTTTGCCCTTTCGATTTCATTCGCCGACTTGACGCAGATGAAAGATACTCACTCACTCATACGGCCATTAAATGTTGGAGCAGCGACAGCAACCGCAAAACCGAGAGTTGTTTTGGTTTTAGAAGTCGTTTCAGTTTCAATTAAACCGGTTAACTGCCGTGTTGGTAGCACCTGAGCCATTTAAGCCGAAAACAACCAACAGATCATGACCATAAAGAGCCGCTTAACGATTTCCGATTAACAGTCATTATATTTGACACTTCACAAATGCCATGCAAAGTATTATGTTAATTTAAGCAGGAATCACTCTAATCGCTGAAGAAAAGATCGAAGACTAATGGCTAATATTGCAGAATTTAGCACAGAACACAATCTTCTTGAAGCAGAATTAAAAAAAATAAAAACAATTTCATTCAAAATAAATTCGAAATCGTTTTTGTTTCATTCAAAATGAATTCGAAATCGTTTTTCGTTTTGTTCAGTTATTAATTATGCATAATATTCAAATTAAAAAAATATTCAGTTGATTTAAATATTTTAATTTGCGTTTAAAGCAAAGCCTTGCCCTACAAATATCGTATTTAAGTGCAATTTAAAGTAATGTTCATAAATCTTAATATACTAATCAGAATAATTAACTCATTAATGCAAATTATGTCAGCCTACAAATTTGAAAATATTAACGAATGTAAAAGCAATTAAAAAAGATAATAGATATTAATTATATATATAATTTTTTTATTGTGGTGATAACTAATTGATTTCATTGCTTTGTCTCTCTTCCCTTAGCACAAAGCCAGGACAAACTTGAGGGCGTCGATGTAGAAGAAGTCTGCGCCGATCGTCCCGCCGATGAGTACTTCCGTCTGGACACGGAAGGCGATTGCCGCGAAGTGTACAGGTAAGCGTCTCAATTCCTTCCAATCGAGTCAAAAGTCTTTGAAATTTTTAACGAACGGGGATATTGTTTTGTTTTTATGCCAATTATTTAATTACACCTACTTCCAAAAATAAATAACAAAAACAACAAACAAAAAAAACACACACACAACTTGCAAAAATATTAAAGGTGCGACAGTGCCGGCGAAGATGGCACAAGTCGCCTGGCGCCGATCCGCTGCGCCGGCGGCTTGGCGTTCGATGTGGAACGCCAGCTGTGCGATTGGAAGTCGAATGTCAAGAATTGCGAAGTCGTTGAAAGTAAGTGACGTAAGCCCGAGCCCAGCCAGCTTGAGTCGAGAGCCTCTAAACCCACTATACTTCAAGAGAGCTCACTGTCCTTCATACTGTCTAACTGTCTCTCTCCCACACACTCTCTCTCTCTCTCTCTCTCTGTCTCTCTCTGTCAAACTGTTCTGTAACGTCTGTGTCTCCCCCTCTGTATAACTATCTCTGTCTCGTTGTGTGTTTGCGCATATCATAAAGCTCATTATGCTGCTCTCTGTCACTAAAACTCAAATCGAACCCAAATTGATCGTGTCATTGCATAAACAAAACCAAGTGACTCAAACCCAATCCAAGCTCCGTAATCTTCCCGGGAAAAGTGCCAGTGCCAAAGTTCTGTTAGCTAGAGGAAGACAACTTGATTAGCCAAAGACAAAACGAAAGCAATATCTCAATGGAAAAGCGAAAAAAACCAAACGAAAACAACTTCTTTTTTTAGATGTACAAAGTCGGGTCTGAAAGAAATTCAGTGCCCCTCCGGTTTGGCCTTCGATGTTCTTAAACAGACCTGCGACTGGAAGGCCAAGGTGACAAACTGCGATGAGAAAGAGAGTAAGTGAAGTTCGACTGCCGCCACTTAGCCAAGTAGACACAACTACAACAACAACTACACTTGTACATAGCACTTAGAACAGTTAGTGAACTTTGGATCCTCTCAACCCACAAACCAATCAACTCGAATCTAACCCAACCACATGCCAACGACAAACAAACAATCCTAATCCTAACACCCATCACAATCATGTGTATACTTCTCATTTCAAAATTTAGACATTCGTTGTCACTAACAGACCAAAGATGCAACCCGCAAACCAATCGCAAGCCATTGTCTAACATTTTCATTGTCTAATCCCTGACACTACTTAGAGCCCCGCAAGGCGAAGCCCAATCTGAAGACAGATGAGCCCATCTGTCCCGATGGCAAGCTCTCCTGCGGCGACGGCGAGTGCATCGACAAGGAGCTCTTCTGCAACGGCAAGCCCGACTGCAAGGACGAGTCCGACGAGAACGCCTGCTGTAAGTACACAGTGAATTGCAACTGATAGTCCCAGGCTAACTGGAGTTTGTTTGTACACCCTCAGCTGTCGATGAGGATCCCAACCGCGCTCCCGAGTGCGATCCCACACAGTGCGCGCTGCCCGATTGCTTCTGCTCCGCTGACGGCACTCGCATTCCCGGCGGCATTGAGCCCCAGCAGGTGCCCCAGATGATCACGATCACGTTCAACGGCGCCGTCAACGTGGACAACATTGACCTGTACGAGGACATCTTCAACGGCCAGCGCCAGAACCCCAACGGCTGCTCCATCAAGGGCACGTTCTTCGTCTCGCACAAGTACACCAACTACTCGGCCGTGCAGGATCTGCATCGTCGCGGCCACGAGATCTCCGTGTTCTCGCTGACGCACAAGGATGACCCCAACTACTGGACCGGCGGCAGCTACGACGACTGGCTGGCCGAGATGGCGGGCTCCCGCCTGATTGTCGAGCGCTTCGCCAACATCACCGACGGCTCCATCATCGGCATGCGCGCTCCCTACCTGCGCGTCGGCGGCAACAAGCAGTTCGAGATGATGGCCGATCAGTTCTTCGTGTACGATGCCTCCATCACTGCGTCGCTGGGTCGTGTGCCCATCTGGCCATACACCCTGTACTTCCGCATGCCACACAAGTGCAACGGGAACGCGCACAACTGCCCGTCGCGTAGCCACCCCGTCTGGGAGATGGTGATGAACGAGCTGGATCGTCGTGATGATCCCACCTTCGACGAGTCACTGCCCGGTTGCCACATGGTCGACTCGTGCTCGAACGTCGCCTCCGGCGAGCAGTTCGCGCGCCTGCTGCGCCACAATTTCAACCGTCACTACAACAGCAATCGTGCTCCGCTCGGTCTGCACTTCCATGCCTCGTGGCTCAAGTCCAAGAAGGAGTACCGCGATGAGCTGATCAAGTTCATCGAGGAGATGCTGGGCCGCAACGATGTGTTCTTTGTGACCAATCTGCAGGTGATCCAGTGGATGCAGAATCCCACAGAGCTCAACTCGCTGCGCGACTTCCAGGAGTGGAAGGAGAAGTGCGACGTCAAGGGCCAGCCCTACTGTTCCCTGCCCAACGCCTGCCCGCTGACCACCCGCGAGCTGCCCGGCGAGACGCTGCGTCTGTTCACGTGCATGGAGTGCCCCAACAACTATCCCTGGATCCTCGATCCCACCGGCGACGGCTTCTCCGTTTAAGCCTGCGCAGCCGTCGTAGCTCTATCCGCTACCCTATCTATATATGTCTTCTATATGCTGTACATTTCCTTTTCTTCAAAACAATACGAGAACAACTCTTAAGTAGTTCAACCGAGAGTCTGATAAACTAAAACACAAAACCCTACACTCGCTGCCGCTCTATCCAAGTGCTCGAGTGCTAGATTTCTCCATCTAAACTTCTCTCTCTCTACTCTTCCTCTTTCCAATTGTCTTCTTTGCCTAATTTATGCAAAATCTGTCTCTTTACGTTGACTTTTCTTTGCGTATCTTTCCGCTTTCCCAACTTTTCTGCTGTCTACTTTCACTGCTCGTTTTGTTTTCCAACTGTTGTTTCCCTTCTCCCTTTTGAATAATTTGAATGATAAAGTGATTTGTTTTAATTTACACACACATACACACACAAAAACAACAAACAAACAACAAACAACTTTCGCTGCTTCTTTGTTCTGTTCAAAAAACATTTTTCACAAAAATACCGCGCCAAAAATCGCAGCAGCAAAAATATCTTTGTAATTATATAAGTATTTTTTATAAGAAAAATATAAAAAATATATGAAAAAAACTATAATTCTCTTTGCATTATTTCATTTCGAAACTACATTTTCTAAAATGTTCACACTTTGTAACTATATTTTTAATTAGCTAACAGCATCATAATTAGTTTGTTATTCACCTAGGAAAAAAGGCTCAAGAGTGAAGAATTTTCAAACTGATCGTCTTTCTCTTCTGCTGTCAGTAACAGTAATTTTGTAAATATGTTTCTCCACTTTTATTAATTATGTTATGACATATTTGCTTTGTCAATAACGCTCATTCATTCCAATTGCCCTTAATGCTTAATTTCTCGGTCAAACGAGTAGACGCGCTAACATTTCACACACATAATGACATATTTTGCCAGCCCCCGAATCGATGGCCACTTAGAGCTGCCATGAGCATTTAGAAAGTTCCAAATTAGCTGGTGAAATTCCAGGTGAATACAAATCAGTCATGTTGCAGAGCTACTTCCTCAAGTCATAAGCATAAGTCATACGTCGTACTTCGACTTAATAATCTGTTCAGTTGGTTGGACAGATTGCAAGCAATATTGCTCATACATTATTAATCACGATTGCCTAAAGTCGTCAAATCATCTAGCAAATTACTAGGCAAATATATATAACGACTCCAGCTTTTATCAACCTAATATATTCGTCCTGTAGCTGCTAATCGTGCCTTATTATAATAATTCCAATTTCAACGTTGGTTATTTTGAATTTAAGTCAATTTTTTACCCGCACTCCATATATGCCGCCTCTGTCTTTATTGTCAAACTACATACATAATTCAGACACTCATATACACAAATATATAGAAAATCGCTCCAACCCTTATCGATAGATATAATTAAAACAAGAAACCGCCGAATTACCAAGACAATGAAAGCCAAAAGCATCCATATTCTACTCGCCGCTTACATAGCAATTGTAAGGTACCTCCATTTTTTATATTTTAAGTAATGTAAGATGTGGTTTTTCCTATAGATATGCAGAATACAATGGATTATGGCATTGCCTGTGACTACTTCCAGGGAACCTAACTCAACAGTTGCACAAACGGTCTTCGAAAAGAAGTTGAATTTTACTATGTCGAGTACTTTGCCAAATAGTACAACAAGTTCGCAAGAGTTTGATAAAAGTAAATTAAGACTGAAAGTGCGTAGTGGCGACCCTTTCAGTTATTATCGGGCGATTCAACAAATGAGAAATCAAGAGGAACCCCATGATATCGTCAATATATTTGAAGTCGATCCCACGCCCGTCACCGACTATTACCCACCAGCCTTTCCGTTGAGCACCGTTTGCATAGGTTCTACAATACCATATGGCGATTACAAGATCATGAGTTGGATTAGAATTGAAACCTACGAAAGTACGCATACGTCTCGTCCATTTTATTTAGAGCTTCGCGAGAAAATGTACATCGACGCCCATTCCGAGGAATGTCATACCCTAGAACACAATTTTTTTTTGAAATATATAGAATGTGCATTGTTGCGCAATCAGAGGATGGAATTTAATGTGCCCAAGTATCCAGTGCAACAGAAGGACCAAGGGAGCCAAACTAGACGTCCGTACGATCCTCAAAAGTCTGTCACGCGTAGCACTACGTCACTCTGAATTGTTTATAGTTCAAGCGCCAGGCGCCAAAGTTTTCTATTGATGTCAAGAACCCCAAAAATGAATATCTAGAAAAATCCAATAAAATATATATATATTATATAGGACGTTCAATTCACAATTCCATTATTTCAGCCTTAATTCCAATCTCGTATAAAGAATTCAGATCGGGCAGAAGTTAAAAATATCTTATCTTAAATTTGCTGCCACATAGTTCTCCAAAACTTGTTAGAGGTTTGCCAGATGTATGCAGAATTGAAATATTTTTGTAGTAGCTGAAACTGGTATAATTAGAAGCTCAAATGGTTTACTTGTCATTGCATCAATCAATGCAAAGTCATGGACTTTATTTCCAACTGCGTGTCTGTGTAATAAGCTACAACGTTCTGCTAGTTATATTAGTAAGCTATGTATATATGTATGCATATTGAACCAAGTGTGGAGTCGATTAAAGCCACAGGCGCACTTGTTGATCCCAACTGGTTGAGGCTAGACACATGCCGTTGGGGCACAGGCTGATGCAAGTAATGCGATTCTCGTGTCCAGACAGTGTGCCTATGAACACGGGGAGAAGAAATCAATAAAAGTCAAGTAGACAGTTGAAGTCACCTCAGCCACCACCGGCGTGGCAGCTTGGGCAGCTCGGGCACCTTGTGCATGTCACCTACCCGTGTGCTTCTGCTTCACGGCATCCCACGAGTGCACATTGCCCTCAATGCCGGCGCACATTAAGTAGCGGCCGCTGGTCGATAAAGCTAATGGGCACAAAATCAGATTAAAAATTGTCAATAGTCAAGGCGAACTCAAGAAAATGTGGAATGCCGCCAACAACAACAACAACAACAAAAACAAGAACGAAACGAATAGGCAAGAAGGCAAACAAAAACAGTGAAATACACACCACATGAAGTGAAGCCCGTGTTCTTCTGGGGCGGCTCATAAAGTCCAATTTGTTGGTCGGCACGCAAATCGTACATGCGTGCTGTCTGATCCTCCGAGCAGGAGGCGAACCCAAAGCCACTTGGATGGTACTGTAAGCCAAGCAAGAGTGATGCCAACAATGTGCTGAGCGTACTTCGAGCAACTTACGCAAACGGAAGAGACGTCCATGTCGTGGCCGAAGAACATCTGCTTGTGTCCCTGCTCTCGCACATCCCACAACTTGGCAGTCTTATCCACAGAGCCGGTGATGTAGGTCTTCATGTCGGGCGACAACGACAGACCGGCAATGTCACCAGCATGTCCATTGAAGTCCATTGTCTTGATGCCCTTCTCCAAGTCCCAGTGACAACTGTCAGGGATTCGATCAAAATCATAATCAATTGCGAAAGCAATTGTCGACGAGATAAAGTTACCCACATTTTCATATCGCCAGAGCCGGTGATTAAATGGCCGTCGTCTAGAAAGCGACACGAGCTCAAGAAGCCCTCGTATCCAATTAGCTCTCGCACCATCTTGGCCACTCCAGAGGCATCGCGATTGTTCACATCGTAGACAGTGCATTGATTGTCCATGCCACCGCAGGCAACAAAGTTGCCCGATGGTGAGAAGGCCACAGTCATTACCCAGGCCGAGCGCAACGGTATAATCTGCACCTTGTTGGCCGTCCAGGTGTCCCAGATGATTAGTTTGCCATCGAGAGAGCCAGTGACACAGTGACGCGAGTCGCCCGCAAAATGCACCGAGTTCACCTTGTTTATGTGACCTTTTAGGATCTTTTTGGATGAGAAACGGATTTTGGGGACATCGCCCATGTCGCCGCACTTGTCGCCCAGCGTGCAGTCCGCTTTACTTTTTTGGTCATCCTAGGATTTTACAATTTAAAGTTAATATTATTTATGTTTTTGTTCAAAGCTACGAAACTTAACCTTGAATTTTTGTATCATGCCATTGATCTCGTCGTAGAGCTTTTGGGTTTCTGGATCAATCTTCGGCATGATTGAGCATTAATGTTCAATTGTAGCAATTTACTTAAAATTGGTGTTTTTCTCGTCACAATTATGTTTGGTAGCCGTTAAACCGCCCAAGACCATCCACGAACGCGTCAAAACACAAACTAATTCCGAAATAAATGTTATGATAATTTTGTTGCAATGCTTGCGAGGCGGTAATGCAATTAACTAATTGGATTAGTTGTTAAGCGTAAGCGTAAAACACAAAATTTTAAGCGATATCCAAAACTTCCGCGCATTGCATTCAAACACGCACACACATACCCGCGCATGCCCATGCGCAGTGAATAGTGTTGCCAATCGTTCAAAACTAGTGTTGGAAAACTCAACGTGGCTGTTTAACAGAGCTACTCCACACTTAACAGAAAAGGTTTCTCACTCAACAATTTTATATACATTGACGCAGCTTGTTTATATACATTGACAAGTAGTCGTATGTAAAACATTGAGTTGTAAAGGTTAGCAGTGAAATGTTCTAATTTATAAATAGATTTAAAATTGAGAAATTTACAGAAACTAGCTTAGCAGAAGCGTATACATAGTCGTGATTGCTGTTGGACTTATCGACTTATCGATAACTACTGCCAGCTGCTGCGCGTGCCATTTAACAGCTGTTTGGTCAGCAATAGAACTTGGACCAAGATTTTGGTTTAATTTTTTATAACAATTGCCGGAACACATCCACAAAAATGAGCCAGATGCAGTAGGGTAATAAGAGTGCAGTGTATCATGGAAACGCTGCCATGCGTCAGCGCAGTGGCGCAAATTCAGGGACACCAGCAGCAATCCACTGGCCTTCTCACCATGAAGCGCGTTTCGTTTGGCAGTCTTATGGATACAGTTATTCCGGAAAAAGCGGACGATGTGCCTCCAATTTTAAAATTACAGAAATCACCACACGACAACGCAGGCCAACTCGTGACACCCAACAGCGGCATTGAAAGCCTGGGCGAGAATGTTGTGACTATACCCAAGGAGCTGATACTAATCACATTAGTATCCCAGCAGCAAGCGCTCTACAATCCAAAACACGAACTTTACAGAAGCACAAAGACTAAGGACGAAAAATGGAGCTTTATTGGCGTTCAAGTGGGCTGGACAGGTTAGATCAAGTCAATTAATTACTTATGGAAGCACTTACTAAACATTTTTAATAGGCGCACAATGCAAGGCCAAATGGAAGGCAATGAGGGACCAATATTGTCGCGAACTGAAACGCCATAAGGCTAACAAAGCCAACGTCAAGTGGAAGTACTTTAAGGAGCTGGATTTTCTGCGTCCTTTTGCGCTGGCACGCAAGTAAGTGGTCAGCCATTAGACAATCAGTTTAATACAATTTCCTTTAATACTCATAGCTATCGCTCACGCAGCAGCAATAGATTTGCCAATATTAAAATCGAAGATACAAGCGCATCGCTGCTAGAGAGCTGCAGCTTTGCTGCCGCCACGACAACAACGGTGACAACAACCTCAACTCCAACTGCGGGAGTTGACAAGAAACCAGACCCTGCTCGCGAACTAATAAATTCGTTTATTCCTGGCCAAATTATACAACAGCATCCACAGCCGGAGACGAGTTGGAACTATTTAACCGATGCCAATGGCAATGGCGTTAATTCAGCGACATCCATAACTGTTACCTGCCAAACGCCAAATACAACGCCTGGCGAGGCGCTGTATAATGAGTTTGTGGAGTGTGTGAATGCTGTCTCTCAATCATCCACGTCGCACAACAATCCATCGAATGCTGATGAGGAGGACGATGATCCCATACACACATTTCTCAACATGGAGAGCTACTTTGAGAAGGAGCTAATCGCAATGATACAGCAGGAGGATATGATCTACAACTATAGCAATCAAAACTATCGCAACGTCAAATTGAAGCTCGAGGCTTGGGATGAAATTTCACGCAAGCTCAAGAAGCCCGGTAAGCAAAAACAACTTATTGGGGATCAACACTATATGAAATATTAATAATTCATTCATAGTCAAGCAATGCCGTCAGAAGTGGAAGGCAATACGTGACCAATATGCACGCGAATACAAGCGTCTGAAAACACAGATGCACGTCGATGCCATCTCACGCTGGAAGCACTACGACTCGCTGGGATTTCTTCAGAAGTACATACAGCAGAAGTCCCTGTAAGACGCTCTAGTTACTGCACCGAGATAGCAATTGTTACATTCTTACTTTTCAGCGATGGAGATAGTTTGAATATGCTGCTGCCCAAGCACGGTTCAGTTGCTGGATCCGAGGAACATTTGGAGCAATCACCCTTACGCCAGGTCGAGCCACTGCCAAACGTATTGGAAGCATCATCTAGCAACTCCTCGCATCTGAATATGACCACACTTCCGCCACTCACTGGGCCACACAAGGCGGAGTTGTCCCTCTCAATGCAGCAGTCACAACAGCAGCAGCAACAACAACAACAGCATCAACAAGAGGTGCAGCAACCGAGCGAGCTGTGCGTGGCCACCTATGATGAAATGGATATAGTGGAAAACTACATAAATGGCAATGTGACGCACGACGACGACGAGGAGGAAGACGATGATGATATGGACGCCACTGCGACATCAGAACAACAAGACCACCAACAACAACAACAGCAGCAGCAGCAGCATGTCGTCAGCTATGACAATGAAGAGGACCAGGTCTATATGGCCGTGAGCAATGCGATCTCGAAGTCAGAGCAATTGGCTAAAACAAACGGCAACCTAGAGGCGCAACAGCTACAGCAACAGCTACAAACGGCCAACGACTATTCACAAAAGCAGGAGGTGCACACGCCTCCATCGACCAGCGCTCGATTTCAAACAGCGGCTACGACGCCATCAACGCCTAGTCAGGCGCACTTCCCCATGGGAGGCGCCGTCCCTGCACCAGCAGAGGAGGATGAGATTGGCGCCTTCTTCAAAGCCGTGGCCATGAAAATACGCAACGCACATCTGGAGCCAGTGGCCTTTACAGATCTGCAAATTGACATACTGCGCGTGATTAACGAGGCCCTGCGCAATCACTAACCAGCCATATACAAGTGCACAGATCTCGATGAACCAATCCCCCCCACATCCTCAGTCCCCACACAAACAGAAAATGGTTTCACAGCGTTGCGCGTTATTAGCTCTTAAGTGTTATTACAAGAATGTTTTATTTTGGCCACTTTGCTGGAATTTTTCTTTGGAAAAATCTTTTATTTACTTTGTCACTTTTAAATTTATCGCAAAAAAAAAAACACATCCACACACATACACATTCACAAACACACACAGAAGCAACACACACTACACAAACAAAGAAACACCCAAGAACTTAACACAAAGAAACATATGCATAAGAGCCGAAAACGATTTTTTTGTACATAGGCAAAGTTGCCAATCAAACAGAAATGTTGTTTAGCTTTAGGGTGCTTCCGGCCGACACAACCGGAACTAAAACACAAAAATTGTTATACGACTAGGCCTTCGTAACATTAACAATGTCATCAATATACATACATATATACGAAATGGAACATAATAGACAAACGGGAAATATATACGTATATTTTTCAGAAGTAATTTTTGTGTTTGCGTTTTTTAATTCTATGCTTTGAGGAATGTTGGAATATTTGATCTTGAAGTTGATTTTTATGGAAATTATAGCCAACGATGTATCAAGGTATTCCAAAATTGAAGTTTATACTTCATGTATTTGAATTTGGTTTATAAGTTCAGCTAGCTACTGTCAATTTGAGTTGTTGAAAAATAGAATTCTTTTATAATGTATTTGCTACTTTATCAGGCAACATGTAAATATCTGTATGTGCTAAACTACTTTTCGGCACTCCTGCCCACAGGGTATAAAAATCAATGCAGTTGGCAGTCAGCAGTCAGTTGATGTAGCTTCTTTTGGCATCCTTTGAATGCTTGCCCCCGGACAGGCTTCACTCCGCCACCCACTGCAGAGCATCTGTGCACAAACATTTAGACAACTGCTGAGCATCGCAGCGAACTGGAGCTGCCTGTCAAGTGGTACACTCGCACAGACCACCCAGCCCACAGCCCCAGTTCTATGTGCAATATATATCTACTATATGGATGACACAACAGTTGCTGCACACACACACAGATACACTTTTGTATGTAGCGAGTTGGCGTCGCAGCTGGCATTGAAGGTGGCTGACTGTTCCTTGGCATTGGCCAAACGTTTGTGAAACGGACATAAACAAACGCGGCTGGCGCATCCAATGGGCAGGCAGCGAGAGCGAGACGACGCTAGTGTACTCTCGCAGTACATAAGACGGCAAGGGGGCGGGACCAACGCCATATGGCGTCGCATTGGGTGTGGCCAGCGAGCCAACAGCTGCTCCTGCTGCTGCTGCTGCTGTTGCTCTCAAATTTATGTAAAAGTTAACATTTTTAATAAACATTCTCATTTTCGAGCGGAAGTTCGCAGCCGGTGACGGCTAATCAAACGAGCCGCAAATGTATCGATGTGTAGAGACATCGGAGCGAGGTCTCACGCTTGATTGATTTCGCATACGCCCTGTGGAAACACTCTATGGTTTATCAAATATGCAGCAGTGCTCCCCTTTGCATTGCACCTATTTGTTATTGTTGCTGTTATTGCAATTAATTTGCAAGCCTCTCTATGGTCGAGTGCGTGAGCTTTAATTAAATCCAACATGAATGTGGGGCCACAGGTAGCATCCACTTTCAATAATAATTAACGAGTTGGATTTAAACATTCTTGAAACTGAGTATAATTTAAGTTAGTAACTAGCGAAGCAAATTTTACACTCCTACTTATAAAATAAAGCAAATTATTTTTAAAAATTGGAAACAATTAAAATTGTATACGTTATGTAAGCTTTTTTTAAAAAACTTTTAATTGAAATTATCTAATTAACATTTTACAATATACCTTTTCTTTTAGACTACTTATCTATTAAATTTTCGCAATTAAGCAATTTCGTGAAACTTGTAAATAGTAATAACTAAAGAGGCTATACGTAAGCTACATCATATTATTTTTAGAGTGTCACAATTTTAGGTTGACAACCCAATATAATAGTTCCCGTTTAGCCACAATTTTTTCCACCAACATCATCTTGTGGGTCTTGCTGACAACCCTCTTATTTACTTGAAATATAATATAAAAAATGAGAACTTGAAGACACATTTCAACTTTTCATCTAAAAATGCCAACGTTAACATGCAATTTTCGCAGACACAGAGACGGAAACTATTTTCGCGGCTCATTTAACGGGTTCAGCCGGCAGACACGTAACTAGGAAAAATGCCATGAAAAAAAAAATATAAATATACTTAGAGAAATATTTTTATTGCCTGTGGGCAAGTGTTACAGTGTCACACTTAAGCTCTTTGCCGCTGCCACAGTTAAACCAATTTGCAGCACTCTGGCCTCCGCCCTGTGTCCTCTGCTCGTTGCCCGTTCCCGCCATTAAGCATATCAAATTTACGACGATTGAGAATATGCCTGAATGCGTCCACGCCCACAGAGTCTGCCACACAAGCAGCCCGCAGGCCTAGCGTGTTGCAAGTTTGAAGAAACGTGAACAAGCTGAGGGAAAAAATACTTGATATCACTGAAGAAAACATGGAACATTGTAACAAGTCTCTGGGCATAATAAGTGTGAAAAGATACTCCATGCAAATTAATAGGAATACCTTACATAATAAGTAACAAATAAGAATAAAATGTGTTTGCAATTTATTTTTCAATTTAAGAATCAAGTCTATACTTATTACTAATCAAGTCTCTTAACGAAATAAGTGTGAAAAGAAATATCAACAATAATAAGTAACAAAAAAGAATAATATTTATTTTTAATTTATTGTTGAAGACAAATTAAGAACCGAGTCTATACTTAATACTAATTAATGAATTACAAGATAATTGACACATTGACTAAATTTATTTTAAGACAAACCTTAGTGCGAAGTTCAATATACCTCACACTGGTGACTCCACAGGGTGTGTTAATATTTAAAACTCATTTCCTGTGGTGTGACGACTTTTCACTTGCAACAATTTATGCGCCCGCAGCTTTGGGTCGCAAAGAGGAAGAAAAATCAAAAACTCACATCGAAAGTTGGCGACAAAATGCTGACAAACTGCGCCTTGTCTGAGGCTCCGCTGTCGTCCGTCTGGCTGTATGGAAACTGGAGGCTGTTATCATAAATAAAGAGCGCAAAATGTCAAACGTTGTCCGGGTTATAATATCATAAAGTAAATGCAAGTGGCGCAGAAATCAAACATGCAACATTTCGAGCATTCGAACGATGCACGATTTATTGGCCATGTTCATAATGTTTGCCGACTGTGCAGCGCTCTCTGTTCATTTTGCTTTTCTTCTTCTCTTTTTAGTTTAAACTGAATTGTTTCCGGGAACTGCCGCTCCAACACCAACAACACCAGCACCAGCAGCAACAACAACAACAACAATGGGCCACTACTGCAACTGCAAACAACGAAGCGCTGAAAAGCTTGTAAAACATTTGTAGCAACTGCTGTGTTGCCGGCAGCAGCAGCAGTGGCAGCCGTAGTTCGCAGTTCGATTCAATTGCGATGCAGCGGCGGCTTCGCCTGCTACTGTTTGGCCACGTTCACCCAGCCAAAATGTTTTATTCATAAAGCAACAGCAGCGACAAGATCATCGCCGTTTGCTGCCGCTGCTGCTGCTGCTGTGAGTGTCCGCTGGCTGTCCGTGTTGCCTTCTTGCCCAACCAAGTCGAGCTTCAGCTCCTGTTTCTGTTTGCAGTTGCTGCGGCTGCGGCTGTTCATGTGGCAGGCTCAATCGTCGGCCTATGCTAATTTTGAGCAAACTTATCAGCCGGCGCGCATCTTGCCCAGCTTTTGGCTGTTAGATTGCCCGACAAAACCAACTCACAAAAGGGGTGCTAATCGCCAAATTTACAACTTGATGCAAACTCAAACGCTAACACAACACTAACACTCTCACACACACACACACACACACGCAGAGTAGACACAAGCAAAACGCAAATGGCGCAGAAAACAAAACGACCGCAACAACTGGGGGTTTAGTATCTGTGGCTGCAACTGTTTTGCGCTAGACAAAACTATAAAAATCAACACAGCGCAGAGAGAGCTACAATGATATCCACACCCAAGTCCAAGTTGCCCCGCTCTCCGCCTGCCCCACCGCGGCAACGACTTTCACTCGCCCCGCTAAGCATGCTACGAAAAACCTAACATTTGAAAAATGTACTTTTTTACACTACCCAGCCACTGCCCCTGCTCCATGTTATTCCCGCACCACACAGCCCATGGTGACAGTGGCCAACGCACAGTGGTGCAGAGTGCTGAAAACCGAAGTTCAATTCACTCATTGCGCAAACACTTTAGCACTAATTTATCATCATATATTGGCAGAAACCCAATTGGGCAATCAAAATTAATTTCGCAGTTTTCAAGATAATCACTAAATACATCATGTTTGAAGTAACATTGTCATTATAATGCAGATTGACAGAGAAATATTATTATTGTATAAGATGCATTTGCATCAAAACAAATAAAAATCATTCTTTATCATGTTGTTTTTAAAATATTCTATTATGCTTTTGTAATTTAAGACGACAGACACTGCTAAAAAATGGGGAAAAAAAAGAAATTTTGTTGTACAACAAATGATTTAGCAAATTTCCTAATTTTAGTAACATTTAGTAAAGAAGCTAGACTTATTCGAAGTACAACTTACTTTGCTTTTTTGCTCAGTTATTCGCTATTTACCCCACTGTGATTACGTTGCTTGCTGCGGCATGAGCTGGAGCCTGAGCGTGTGGTCAGGGGTTGCGGTGTGTTGAAAGGGTATTTTTACGGCCACACACACACACTTACGTACACACGCACACACTCGCACTCCATCTCATTCGTGCATAGTGTTAGTTACAAGGCACATAACACTTTGTTATGTGCGCTTGACAAAGTTGTGCGGCGCTAAAAGTGCTTAGTGCCTTAGTTTAAAGCAATTTGTGTTTTTTTTTTTGCTATAGATAAACGCACAGGACCTTGAGGGAGGGTGGGGATTTGAAATTGGGTGCTAATATGGTCAAAGTGCTGCGCATGAATGGATGAGCGCAGTACGACGACGGGAGGATGAGAGTGGTGTGTGAATTCTTTCGAATCGTTTTATTCGATTTTTTTTTTTTGGATTTTTGAAAATTTAAAGATTTGCACATGCTGATAGGCACAACGTATAAATCTCGCACAAAAAGGAAACGGATAACGGATATTTGCGGAATTTGTAGACACGTGTGTGACTCCGTGAGTCGCGTCGGATGAAACAAATGGCACAAGCGGAAGGCATTTGGGGCGCTTCCTTTCCTAGGGTAGCTGCCGCATCACACATACTATATATGTTAGACGACCCCCAGCTGGGACTGGCGGCTGGGGGGAGAAGTGCCAAAATGCCAGGCGCGAGAAGTTCAACACCTTTGGGCCCAGCCGAGAGCAGGGCGAATGCTGATCATGATCCACTCGGCCAGACGCACAAAAACTGCGGCAGAAGTGGAAGAGAAGGCTTCTTTGCAGCTGAATGTCAACTTTATTAAAAGAAATTATAAATTGGTATGCTGGTCGGGAACGGGACTCGGTGAGTAGAGCAGTCGGCAGTCGGGACTCGAGAGTCGTGGATGTGGCACCACTTCAGAGGCACCGCGCGCAAAATTCCAGGCTCACACATCATTAAACGAGCAAGAAACCGAGTTGGAGTCGGAGTCGCGGTCGCAGAGGCAAGCTGTCTGCGATCCTAAGTGGTTGGGCCCGACTTTCAGCCATTACAATTACTGACAAAAAGCATCAAGGTAATAATAAAAACAAAAGATACCATTCAGCGAGGGTCGCTTAAGAAGTAAATGAAATGCATTTCTGTCGCTTTCTAAGAATTTTCTTAATTATTTCCAAAAATCAGACTTTCCACTTGTAAATATAAAGTTTGATAAAGTAGTAAACATAAGTGAACTTAATTTTATGATGAATATAATTTATTAATCTAATGAGTAATTCTAAAGCTTCAAGCTGATGTGTTAAACATTTTGTCTATTTTGAATATATACGTACTTTTAACCTGAAGAAAAATAAGTTTTCTAGCTTTACTTTTTCATGACTTTAACTTGCCGCCCTCTCGCCAAAAAGCAGTTGAGGAATTCCTGCACAAAAATAAGAAAATAACATCGATTCGCATTGCGCCGCTGAGACAAAGAGCCGAAGCTCATGTCAGGACGTTTAGAATTATGATAGAGTTTTGATGTTGTCATAAAAAAATTTAATTGAAATACCAAAAATGGCAACGAAAACCGTCAGGCATCCAGTCAGCCAGTCAACAAGCCACAGCCCGATAAAGACGTCAATGTGGCTGCCACTTGAAGCGGGCCGAACGGAGTTTGGCTTTTAATGTGTATATTTTTGGTAGGCATTAAGTATTTATTGCAGACAATGTCCACATGTATCACTCACTGGCCCAGCTGCTGTCCCAGTAGCAATCGCAGTCCAACTCCAGCTCCAACTCCAAGTCCCAGTTGCAGTGGCAGTCCATCTACAAAGTTAAAACAAGATGTCAAAATGAGGCCACTTAGGCGCGACTTTTGAAAATCAACTTGCGAGGCGGCAAAAAAGAGTAAAACACACACACAGACACTCGCTGAAAACTGATGCGACAATGATGATGATAATGATGATGAGAGGACGAGGATGACGATCACAATGACGATGTTGACAACAACAGCGCGGAAGAGCAGCGAAAAAAGAAAACAAGTTGCGGACCGCTCGCTGTGCGGACCACAGAGTAGTCCCGTCCCGCCAGTGGTTAACTCTTTAAGGTGTTGCCAAGACAAACAAGTCGCAGCAGCCGCAGTCGTCGCAGAGGGGTCCGAGGAGTTGGCCCACTTCATGGCTAAATTTCAATTACTTTGTGGGGCAGCCATTTAAATGAAAATGCCACACATTGCCCGGGCACAAGCCACACAGTCGAGCACAGCAGGTAGCGTCCTTTGGCACCCCGACTCACATGTGTGTGTTGCAGGCAAGTAATCATAATCTTAAGGTAATAACAGGCACATTACATGTCACATTAATAAGCGCTGGGCTGGCCGGGGTCGCAGCCCGAAGCGTTTAAATTAATATCATAATTCATATTGCAATAACTTAGCATGTTAGCACACATGCACACATGAAACTGCCTGCTTTCGTCCTTGCTTATTAATTTTATGTGACTTTCTTTCACTTCGCGCTGCTCCGCGCCCTGCATTTTTATTTTTGGCAAGGGTGCGTCCTGCGGTTTCGCTTTCGCGTCTGTGCTTGCGAAAAAATAAAGCCAAAGGCAAGAGGCAGCGAGCGCGGCAACTTCGCACATAATGAGAGTGCGTCATAGGCAAACATTTACATGCAAGTCCTTTAAGCTTGATAAATGAGCGGGCCAGTTGAGTTGGCCTCAACAAAGTGGCCGTGTGGCCACCTTGGCTAGGTGGTCAGGTCATGCGGCGTATGCTTAATATTTCGACAGTCGACGCTGCAGCAAAAAGTTTACCTTGTTGATGCTGCTAAAAGATGTTGGCAAATATTACGAAAAAATCAAGTAGAAGTTTGTTATCAAATTGCTAAATTTAAGGGTTCCTCTTATGTGTTGAAATATACAATAATCTCTATTTCTACAATAATATATTTGAAAAATCAATTTTAAAGCAATTTATTTTGTACTTCATTAATTTGTATTATTATTCTTTAATTGTTTTAACATCCATATTAGTAAGTACTTGTTTTTGAACATCTAAAGTTTTTACTTTGCATTGTTTTGTGTGGTATATAGTTAGCTTCAACAACAGCTGTCTAGTCAATCATGCAATATAATAATAGTAATTTAAAACGGCTATCATGCATAGTGGAATTTTTGCGCAGATATTCATATTTATTGTACACTTGTAGTTGCCATGTTGAGTCGCAGACGAAAGCTAAATTATTTGATGGGCATCGCGTAATAAGCCTGAATTGGACAACACATAACTAACTGGATGTCAGGCTGTGAATACCAAAACGCTATATAATGGCGATACACTCGATGCTCGGTGTATCGATCGACAGCAGCAGCAATAACCACTAACTGCTGCTACTCCAACTGCGACTTCAACTGCAGGTATTGAGTGACTTGCCGCTTCGAGTCGAGTCGAGTCGCGTCGAGCAGAGATTTTCTTGTGTGCATTTCATTTTCATTGACAGCCTCCGTACAAATGTCAAAAACAATTTAAAATGCCATTTTTACATGACGATTTATTTGTTGACATGTTTACAGGCTCATTCTCCCAGTCACCAGCAAGCACTCCAGTCAAACATTTTACATGGCGAGTGGAGCTTGGAGAGTGGAGACTGGAGACTGGAGGCGCACAGCTGCAAAAAGAGCGGCCGTTGACAATCGCCAGCGAATTCAAATACGAACTTGACGGCAGCTGAAGATGGACGCAGACAGATTGCGTGTTTTGCATGCTAAACTACAACTAAAACTACGACTACGACTGCAAGTGGCAACGCAATGAATTCAACTACTCATTGTAGTGTTCACGCAACTCCACGCCAGCCTAGCAAACATATCGAACAGCTGCCCCCATTCAGAGCACTGGGCAGACCAAGGGACCACTGACCACGGCAGCTTCTTTTAAAACTCAATTTGCGCTAATAAATCGCCGAAAAAGCTTTTTGACAGCTTATGATGCGCAATGGCGCGCGCATAAATCTTGCACGTGTTTTTTCTTTTTTTTTTTGTTCGCCTTCCTTTGCGCTCCCATCGAATTTCCGACGAAAAACGCGCGCGCGGCTTCAGCGACAAACGACAAAGTGAATCTCGTTGCTCCGAGCAACTGACCAGCAGCAGCAGCAACAACTACAACAATAACAACAACAACAGCAGCAACAACTACAACAACAGCAACTCCGTCAGTGGGGCTCAGACTATGGGTTGGCTCTTCTGGTTGGCATTCGTCATTATTTGTTCATTTTTAGCATTTAACATTCCGCCAAAGTGCTGGAAAGCTGCCGCACAAACAACATCAACAACAACAACAATAATAACAAGCACTCGTCTCTGCTTGATTGAACTGCAGCAAAGGGAGGCAAGGGCACAGCATGCGTTGGCCTCAAACTGTGGGCAATCATCGATCAAAGCAAGCAATCGAACTGATCATAAGGCCAAGTTTGATAAGAGGCTAATTTTAGTCGAAATACGCTTGATTGTTGCATTCCAATAATCAATTTGCAATATACAATTTGTATCGAACAACTTTGCGAGTACGAAAAACTTCAATACAGTTTTGTTAAAAATGTATAACTAATCAATACAAAAAGAAAGTGTTGACAAAATTTTAATTTGGAAACTGAAACATTGCGATACAAGTTGAAATATGTGCAAAACATAATTGTCAGAACAGCTTTGCTAAAAAGAAAACAAAAAAAAAAGAGCTTTACTAACATAAATAAAAATAGTTAAAATAAAATACAATGGAAGGTATAAAAGTTGCAAAATAAATTTAAAAAAATACGAATAGACTGTAATGTTTTTTGATTATAGTTATTACATAACTACGTAGAAGCTATTTAATATCTGAAATGCTAAAAATAGCTAAGAATACAAATAGCCTGTATTGTTTTATTGATTATATAGTAGTTATACTACGTAGATGAGGCAATTTAATATCTGCAATTATATTCTATACACGTGCCACAATGCTTCACTGCTTCAATGGTTCAGTTCACAATCTTAAAAAGCAAAAAGTGAATTGATCTGCACTATAAATTTGCACTTCGTCACCCATTGTGCTGACGTTGAGAGTTCGCGCTGCTCGTTTTGGTTTGCGACAGGTTCTGGGAGAGAGCATCGCGCAACATCGCTGTGTTGTATTGTATTCAATTTTTGTCAACAACTTGGCAACTTTGCGACTGGGGCCGTTGTCGTCGCAGTGTCTGCCGCAAATTCTGCAGTGCTCACATATATGGTTGCCGTGTGGGGACTTTGGCTAAACGTGCGCCTGCCCAGAACGGTCCCTAGGCTAATTAATTCCCCATGGGCAACACTTTTTCGGGGCCATAACTTGGACACCGAAATTTGCATAGCATTTGTATGGAAAGTACTCGCAAGTCGAGTACTCGTTTTTACTTTTGCGAATTTCTCGCGAAATATCTGTGAAGTATGAATGCGAGAGTATCGCTTTTATAAGTTACGAGTGCAACACACAAACACAGGTGTTCGTTCGATAATCATTTCTCAAGACTGCAACAAGCTTTTGTGTTCTTTTTTTTTCCGTTGCTTGCCACAATGACAACAATGCCATACAGTAGCCTCAGTGTCTACGTGGTCGCTGCTCCAGTTTTAGCTGCTGCCCGAGATGCTGTTGGGCTGGCCAAAGCGAAATCCGAGAATTCCAACTGTGCGCTCAATTGTTGGAGCGACCCGAAAGCTCAGAGATTCTTTATAAGCGCGCACAAAGTCAAAGACAATCAAAATATTTGCATATTACCAATTTTATATGCAAATACCCCGTGTCAGTCGTGAGCTGCCGTCGACGTCGCCGTCGCCGTCGCCGTCGCTTTGGCTAGGACACTATGTTCGAGTCGAAGTCGGAGTTGGAGTTGGGACTGTTTTTGGGGCCGCTTTGGCGGCTTGTAGCAAGCAGCCGATGTAAGGAAGTTTACATTCTTACTTTACACAACGCGCGGCAACCAAAAGAGCCAGACAAAGAGTCAGCCCAATCCCATGGAAATAAGACAAGAGCACTCGTACTCTCACTCGTATTCGGACTCTTACTCCTGCCTCGAGTGGTGTGACAATCGCACACGAAAGTGCATTGGACCTTGGGCCCAACTAAGGAGTCCAAAGAGAAAAGACGAAAAGGGGAAACAGCGATGGAGGCATTGAATTCACAGTGCGGCAGCACTTGAGTTGAACTGAGCGCTGAGCGGGGTGATCACTGGGATCTATGGCTGTGCGGTGTACACGAACCATATGGACAATTAAGGTGCCCAGTCGCATGCCGCAGATCAGTGGCCACAACTGTAATATCAATAACATTTCGTAATTGCTGCAGGGAGTTAAGAAAACATAGTAAGAGTGATGTAGACTTGAACTGTCCTTCAGTATATCATTGCTATCTGCAAATAGAAAGTAGGGAGGTTAGTGGGAATATATATTCTACGATTTATGTTACTTCACTTATAGCTCAGAGTTGACACCTAAGTTGGTTTGCATAAAACAAAGTAAGAGACTAAAAAGTTTTCTTAGATTTTTGGTTATTTATGTTGAGCATCAAATATAAAACAATTTATTTATTTTCGTGCTAAATACTTTTTATTTATACTTATACTTTTAATTAACCACATATACCACAAAGTCACATTTCAACAATCAGAATAGACAGTTTGCTTTAGATCACAAATACACACTTTTAATTTGGCTGAAACATGGCCACAATGCAATACAATGGATTTAGATTAATCTTTATTCACCTCTCTCCTGTAAAACAACGTAGTAACCGAATTCAGGGAGATTGTATCAATCTTTACTCACATCTCTCTGTAAAGCAAACGAATTTAAAGTTATTTTATCATCCTCCATTTATATTTCCCATCTAAAGTATTACAATTGAAAGTTATTTTAATTGCAAGATTGGCAAAACTTGAAGCCCTCTCAACGTGTTGGGCTTAATTTTTGCTGGGAAAACTCAATGCCTTTTTTACAGTGGCGCATAACTGCTGTCGATTTTTATTTGCCAATCGCATTACAATTTTCCATTTGCCTTTTTGGCCTGCGGATTTTTTTAATAAATTACAAACAACATAAATCAGACTATGAATCGACCCAAAAGCGTCAACGGCTTGCCGCCATTACGAGTATTTTTTCCAACTTTATTGTTGCTATTGTTGTTGCTGTTGTTGTTGTAGTTGTTGTTGTGCTTGCTGTGCAGCCATCAATCCATTTAATAAACACCATTTTTGGTTTTGCCAACCATTTTTTAAGCCATTTTTAATGCGTCGGTCAAGTGAGCTACTGGACATCGGACTCTGGACAGTGGACAGTGGATACTCGATGGCGAGCAATTAAGAAGCGAATCGAACAAATCGAACAGCTGGCTCCGGGCTCAGTCAAGAGATGGAGGAGGTGCGACCCGGGTCTGTCAGCTCAACCAGCTTAATGCGATTTATACGAACTGAACGAACGCCTGTTTCTCTTAATTGGTCGGCTGGCCGCAGTCAAGAAAATAAAGTTGCTTGTTTAACATGGCCAGCGAGTTGCTAGGGCGGGGCGGGGGGCGAGCGGAGTGCTTGATTTAATGCCATTTTCATAGACAAGTCAAACAGGCGGACAGCAATGGCAAATGATTAATTAAAAATCTTTTCGGCTGCGCGCGACTGTTTGCTCAAATTTTTAACATAAATTGCACGTTTTTTAAATTTCAAACGCATTATTTCGAGTTCGTTAGCTCCACGCATACGAAATGTGCCGCGACCACCTCCTAACTATCGCAGTTGTCAGCGACACCATCGCCGTCTCTCTCTCTCTCTCTCTATCGGGCTGTCTGCGTGTTAGCCGCAATGCAAATAGAATCGAAAAAAGGCATTTATATATATATATACAGTCTGGGTATATCAGTGGCATTTCCTCCGCCGTGGATGCTGCAAATCCGCAAAGTGCTTTGTTGACTTACTTAATTTGCAAGTGGCCAGCCAGCTGCAGACTTTAGACAGAGACGGGAGAGGGACGACAGATAGTGAGAGAGAGAGAGGGGGCGAGTGTGGGTGGCGAGTCGACGGCTCGTCTGGCTGCACAATTTTTAATTTCCGCCAAATAATTCGACAGCTTTGCGCTGGCCAAATTAACAAAAATATTTGAAGCAATAAAAAAAAATAAGGAGGAAGAAAAAAGGAAGAACTTCAAAAGATTGTTATCCCGAAACTGGCCACTTAATCAGCATAAAAAGCGTCTTAGCAGTCAAATTTAATTAAATAATGTTGAGCATTTGAGGCCACTTGCACAATTAGCTGCCAGTCCAAATGAGCAGCAAAGCGGCAAAGTGGCGACACCTGTGGGACGCAAAACAAGGTCAAGGGACAATCGATCCCCCCTTCCAGGACTATAGACCCCACGCTCTTTCGACTGCGCATCAAACTTCAAAAAGAAATCAAATTAAATGTGTAAAGTAGCAGAGATAAAAAAAATGGTAAAAAATCGTGGAAAAAACGTGAAAAGATACTTGTAAATACCAGGGAAAAAAAGGTCAAAGCGCGCGGAATTTAAGGGATTTTTATGCTCTTCTGGCTTGGAGGGTTGGTGTTGGTGTTGAAAATTGACACTTGAAATTCAGCTGATGAGGCTGATGGGCACGATGGCCATGATAAGCGGGGTGGGGGTGTGGCGACTGTTGAGCTGCAATCAGACAAAGCTGGCGCAACTGCAACTTGGCTGCGGCATCCTGAACATAACTGGAGTCACATGTCGTCCTTGCCACCCCCTCGCTGCTAATGACATTATAACAATAACGGGCAACATCATTGCAGCAATATGACGAGGACAGGGCCAACAGCCAGGACACACTGAAGGACTGACGTGTCGCTAATGTTGCTGAATGTTGATTGCAGCTGCGATGCGCTTTTAAATGCCTTCATGCCTCATAAACGGCCAGACAATCAGACTCTGCTGATAACTAGGCACAGCCGTATAATGAACATCAATTCTAAACGGAATATATGGAGATATTTGAGAGGCTGAGTTGAAGTCAACTGTTGGGAGACTGAAGAAGGAGAATGAAGCAGGGTTTGCTTGAACGTAAAATTTAAATTTTTGAAATTTGCCGCTACTAAATAAGTTTTTCTTCTCCCACGTAATAAATTAATTTATTTCTTAAAAGTTACTGTCAACTAATGTCTACAAATTTCTACAAATGACAAGTTGTTTTTTAAATATAACATATTAAAGAGGCTAAAATTTGTAAAATGGGCCAACTCTGCTTTGATGTGTGTAATTTATTAGAATTATTATTACAAAATGGACATAAATCTATAAATTAGCAAATAGTTTGCAATCTTTAGCAAAATTCTAGCATTTTGCCGAAATCTAAACTCTTTGTGGCTGCAAAACTTTGACTCTATCAAAAGTTGAATTTCACAATGTTTATTCTAATGGCATTGCAAATTATTTTGTCTAAATATTGTGAGAGGTGCTTAGCTACGTTTTCTCGGAATTTTGTGTGCTTTATTAATATTCGTAAACATTAGCGGCAAACACAAACCATATGGCAAACTATTAGCTAAGTGCAAAGTGTAGGCAAAGTGAAGAGTGTCCATAAACACGGAGCTCTGCCCAAGTATTCAGCATGTCAATGAGTTTCAGTGGCAAAATCAAATGGAAAAAGCGCAGAGTCAGCGGAGAGAGCGGGGAAGTAAAAAGCCAAATCATATTTCACTAATTTCAAACAATGTGCGTTCATAAAAAGGCGCACAAAGGCGCGGACGTGTGGCCAACCACATTTGGCTCTCAGTGTGCGATCGAGTGCACTCGTAAACAACAACAACAACGAGAACAACGAGAACAATAATAACAAGCATACAAATCGGAAATCAATTTCAGCACTGAAAAGTATAACTCACAAAACAAAACACACACACACACACGCACACAACAACAAGAGCACACGGAGCAGAGCGTAAACTAAACTGAACGCGGCGACTGCTGCCATATGGTGCCACCTTGTGGCTCGTCGAACCGGGCGGAAAAGCGCACACAAAGCAAAGCAAGGGTGAGGCAGTGGCAGTGGCAGAGAGCGATTGCAAGGGCTGTGCTGCGCTGCGCTGCGCTGCGCTGCGCTGGGCTGCGGTTGAGGTCGAGGTCTGGTCGCGCGTGGGTGTCAGACGGGGTCCAAAAGATTAGTGAAGTTATATATGGGAATGTCTTAACCCCATCTAAACAAACAAATTGGCCGATGGCGCAGCGCAGAGCGACGCCAGGCGACGGCTGTGTATGAAAAATATTCCAGCTATTCAAACGTGCCAAGTCCGGGCCGCGGGGGTTGGGGAGGAGAACAATAAAACGACAATTTAATTTCATGTCTGCCGCCTGCTGCCTGCTGCCACATGCCACAAGCGAACGAACTGCTCTCGTATTCGGGATCAGCCAATGTCTCTGCCGATTAGCGTAAATTTAATTTTCTGTGACACACATTAAGCTGTTACTCCCCGTCGCTCCGTCAACTCCTTCTAATTGCGCTCATTATTATTGGTGTAATACGCCAGCTACTACTTCTCCCGTCTCCCCTCGTCTACTTCATGCGCATATTTCCCCCCTTTTTGGGCCGTCTGCCCTTGGTTTTTATGGCCGTTGTTTCTGAGGAGTCGCTGTAAATTGGCGCACAACATAAAATCGTTTGTTGGATTTCTGTTATTGTTGCTCTTGTTTGGACTTTAACGCTTGGCGCCACATAAAATCAATTTGCCGTGAAAATGCCTCCCAGGGCCAAGCTTGATAAATTCTGACGGCCAGCACCAAGAGTTACACGTCTATTTGCCATGTGGCCGCTACAATTTTCAATTCAAATATGAGCTAAACTTGCAGCTCCTTTAGCTATTTCTAATTCGAACTTACTATACAATTCCATTTATATTCAAATCAAACTAGTTAAATTTGTCATCAAATCAAATGATGAGAGTTGTCGTATTGAAAGCAAAACAATTGCATTCTTTTCCTACTCAATTTTAAAGGTGTCTATAGACTTTAACTATTTCTAATCCGAATTTTCTGTTTATAGACAAAAAAAACATTCTCGAAATACAATTTCATATTCAAATTTTATATTCACATTAATCTAGTTAAAGATCCTTTTCAAAAATGATTTTAATGATTTCAAATCATCTCACAAATGATGAGAGTAGTTCTTTTGATTTCATTCTTTTTCTGTGCAATTTTCATGGTATACATAGATAGTTTATAGTTGTTTAATAGATTCATAATTAGACAAATAGTTGACAAATGTTTTTTAATATTAATGTGTTTTTCAAAAGAAATTTACCACTTTTTTCCATGAATATTCTAACTAGATTCCTAAATAGTTGACAAATATTTTCAATAAAATGTTGTATTTTTCAAATGAAATTGTGATATAGTAATTTAACCATTATTATTCTGATTTACAAGTTTCGGGTAACTCAATTCAAATAGTTAAACAGTTGATTGTATACTTTGCACAGTTATCTATCGAATACTAGGATATATTGTTATCTTTCTCTTATATTTGGATCAAATTATTTCTGTATTTTAACCAATCTTTGTAACTCTGAACAAACTGTGTTGGGTCAATGGCAATCCTTTGGGTGCTCAGTCCCCAGAATGAATTCTTCAGCTACTTAGCAACCGCTGTGCTGTTCGTTGAACTTTTGACCACCAATTAATCAAAGCGAATTTCAACAAAATTCATTTGTGCAACATATGGCAACAACAAGAACAACACAGCACAGCACGGAGCAGCAGAGCAGACGACTTTTTGTATGGTTTGCTGTCGGAGTGTTAAGCTCCCACACCGCTCAAATGCAAATGAATAATTCACTTTTAATTAGGTTTTTACACATTTCGAAATGTGTGTTTGGAGCGACAACTTTGATGGTTGAGTTCGGTGGAGTTGTGTGGTCATTATAAATAATTTTGTGTAATTAGAGACAGTTGTTGTTAGTCACAGTTTGACATACGAGCTGCCATTTGCCACGCCTCCCACCTCCCGCATCGTGGGTCCTGTGGCGCTGGCGAAGAGGTCGCTTATCTTGTTGACTGCTGCTGCTGCAAATCCTTGCTGCTGGGCTTAACTTTGAGCCAGGTCCTGTGGCCGCAACAAAAGGCTCTTAACTATCTGCTAAATTAGCAACGGAGACTCATAAATTTGGCAATGACAACAACGCATTGTTTGCGGCGCCTGGAGGTCACAGTCTGGCCACAACTATTGCCAAGTTATTTTAATGCACTAAGCCAATTAGTGGGCTGCCAGCCCACATTGGTTCATTTGTGGTCTGCTGCTGGCTCTTGCAACACAACTTTAACAGCAAGCGCGCTGTAACCACCGATGTCATCAGGCACACGTGGCGTCCAAAGTGACAACGACTTGCAGAAAAATCCAAGCAAACACACACACACACACACACGCAACACAGCCCGAAAAAAGTTCATCAAGCCCACTTGCACTAAACGTGTCAAAACTTTTATAATATAGTCGCTCATATATCTGCCGAACGCGTCCACATAAATCCCAGCCAAGTCAGTCAGTGGCCAGAAACCGCTGGCAAACAAAAGAGCTTCTCACTCGCTCTCGCCATCGCTGTCATGGCCAAAGTTTAAATTACTGAGCAGGCTGTGACAAGAGCCACAACGCATCGAAAGGGAAGCAGCATGTGTGATGAATCTTCTTGCACACTATGACAGAGTTGGGGACACGCCGACAGAATTACTTATGATGATGCATGGGCGCGGCTAGAGATGGACACACACACCGAGGCTGCATAGACACCCTAGCAACCACCTTATAACGAGCATTCATATCAGAACTCACTACGAATTATTGCAAGACACTTTGCTATAAGGTTTAAGTTGTTAACTGGAGCTGAAACACATAAACTGTGCACTCGATGGTTGTATTCAAACAAAGATCATTTTAGTTAGCAGCAGAAACAAAGAAATTAAGAATATTTGACTCGATCACTTTCACTTACCTTCACGCGATAGCATTTTTATTGCTAACTATTGGCAAAAATAAATATTCTTAGTATTTCAATAAGCTATTATGCATTTCTAGTTTGCAATATATTAAAAGAGCAGTGGAAAGTATATAAAGAAATGAATTAATTTAATTGCAAATTCAAATGATCTATGAAGCAATAGACCCACTTGCAGCATTGAGTATTTTTGCTCTATTTCTCTCCCCTCATAGCTCTGTTATTTGTTTGACTATCTATTGCAGTCCCACTTGTCGCTAGTCACGCTGTCATCTCTAGGCTAGCGACAGCAACCCGCTGTTGGCTAATATTACTTTAATGGGCTTTGCGCCGTTGTCAGCGTTGTGAGCCCCTGAAAGTATGCAACACAATAAGTCGCCTGGACTCGAACGGTCATTGTCGCTGAGTGACCACAGCAAATTGAGCTTATCATTGACGGATTAACACTAAACACACACACACACTCACAAGTGGCGAGCGGGGTGGGGGGCGGTTGGGTGCCTTGTCCACTTGCTTTGTCGTGGCGGGATGACACATAAATCTGCACGTAGCACTGTCCAGCGGTGAGCGAGGTTGACTACGAGTGAAGCAAAAATTAGCGGCGCCTGTGAAAGCATATTGATGAAGCGTTAAGACCGCAGCTGACCCAAGCTTTTTGCCTCTGCACTGGGACTGAGCTGGGTCCTGGGCTAGGCTAGAGTAAGAGTAGAGCATAAGCGTTTGTAAGTGGAAAATCAATGCCGACATCGGCGGCGGGCAACATGACAAGTTGAGCCCTTTAAGCCGCAAGTTATGCCAGCCACGCACACACAACAGCAACAAAAACAACAACAGCAGCACCGTCACTGCTCGACGATGCGGGCAGTCCGGGGGTGCTGCTAACCAGTGTGGGGGTTGACTTTTTGCCGCTGATGTTGTTACGGATGTTGTTGTGTTGTTGTTGCCTGCGTTTTTCTGTCACTTTGTGCAAATGTGTCCTTGCAAATCCTGTTAAAATTGCATTTGGAACATGTCAACATTGCGCTGGCAACCGAAAAAACCACAAAACTCCCCCCTCCCCCCGACTTCGATTTTCGCACCATGTTCACGCTCGCCTTTTTTCCACTTTTTACTACGATTTTTATGATACGATTTTGCTTTGTTCCCTGCAATTTTCGTACATTTATTTCGCTTGTAATTCATTTCCATTCATATTTACATGAATCCATCGCCGAATTTCTCGTCTCGTTCATTTTCCGCACTGCACATTTGTCTGGCATTTGTGTGGGATTCGTTTTTTGTTCTTCTACCGTTTTTTCTCGATTCACTTTTTTTTTTGGTTTTTTTGTGGGTGGTTTTTGGTTTTTATGCGAGTCGCAGATGTCTGAGTTTGGGTTTCTGGTCGGAATTGGCTTTGACAGTTAACGCTTTGCACTTGCAACGTGGTTTCAATTAATTCGAAGGCGTGGCTGCCCGGGATTTGGCGAGATGAAGGCCAGCGCACTGTTTCAGCGAGCAGGTGCAGACATTGGACTGGGATGACTTCGATGCTATCTGAGGGATTGCCAGCTTAGTGGTGTATTAAGCGAAGATATGAGCACTATTTCCAAACAAGGAATTTTCGATTGGAAACATTTTATATCATAGACAAATAGTTACAAAAAAGGCATTCATTTTCTAAATAATAATATAAGAAAGACATGGATTATTGTGGACTTAATTAGTTCACCTGCATATTAACTCTAAAAACAAGCAATGATAAAGAATATTAGTTCTGGAAATTCAATTTGAATAGGTTTTAAATGATATTTAAATAAAGTAGATTATTATCGACTTAAATAGTCAAATTGCTTATTAAATTTATAAGCAAACAATGACATAGAATATAATTCATGAAATTCACTTTAAATAGCTCTTAAATGAGATTTGAATAAAGTTCACAATAAGTGGAACTTGTTTTCATCTCGATTCCGAATGAATTTTCCTAAAAATTGCCTTAAAATATTGAAGATCAGAGCAACTAATAGCATTACTCAAATTTGACAAACTCAAACTTATCTTTTGCGCAAAGTTTATTTTTTCTAAATATTCAAATACGATCAAAAGAATTTCTTAGCTAGGTATTTGCGCACTTAACATATTATAGGACTTAATTTATGTACCATGCAAATAATCGGCGTGTTCATTAATTTGTCGAGGATGATGCACAACATAAGTAATATGTGGGAACTCAGAAAATATATACTCAACTGATTAGAAACATATACTACAGACCGAAAACAAGATAGAATTCTAGCAATTAAGAATTCATTCGTTGTGCGCAATATAGACTCGCATTATAGCGAAAGATCAACTGAATTATAGAAGATTGTTTGCCAAAAACATTAAAGAAGTAAGCGCGCTGAGAGGGAGGAGCGGGGAGTGTAGTGTAGAGAGTGCAGAGCGTAGGAGCGTAGAACGCAGCAGCTGCTGGCTTGGCCACTACATAAATTAGCTGTCAGGCCAAAATGGCACTCGGTTTATGGCCGAGGAGCTGTACATATATACAATAAGTGAGCACACGGCCACACCCACGCCCCAACGCCCCCCTGCGGCCCGAGCCAGAAGCTCGACGAGCAGCCAGCCAAGTGCCCGGCCATAAAAAACAAAGACAAGTATTTAATTTTGTAGCGAGAAGCTGACAAACTGAGAAATACAAGCAAAAAGCAGCGCGGCATGGGGAGGGGAAGAGAGGAGAGCGGCGACAGTGAGAGCGACAGCGAGCAGCACATAAATAAAATGAAAAATCTACTGCCAGCCAAATGCAGTTGAGTCCGAAAAGCGGGCAGCTGCTCCACTCTGCGGCACTAGTACATGGCCAGTAGTAGTAGTAGTCTTGGCAGTAGCACTTGGTTACCTCGCCGCCTCGCTGCCTGGTCGCCTCGCTGCCTCGCGGCGTCTAGTGGAGTCCTACCCTATGTATGTGCTAGCGCATATGGCCTGGCATTAGGCACATAATGTAGGCTACCACGACTGGGACTGGGACTAGTGCGGCGCATGCGCCACAAGCCACAAAGCGCAGAAGCTGCTGCTCCCTAGCTGGCCGTCCCGCTCTGGCGCAGCGCGAGGTTGCGCCGCTGCTGGTGTTGCCGTCTCTGTCGCCGACGTCGGTCGGGTAATAAACCAAGCGATGCCTGCAAATTATAAAGTGTAACTCTGTGCAGGAATTCTTGAAATGTAAATATAATGAGCAAAAAATTAGCCAAGACTACGCGGCATATCTCTTGCAGGCCAACAGCCAAACATGGTCAAAGCTAAATTTACTAGGCACCAATTAAAGACATGGCCAAAGCCCACAGAGCGGCCAACTGCTTGACAGGCACTTCAGCGTCTGTGCTGCGCACCCATAAAACATGTCAAAACACTTTTTGCACCCACTTTTTTTGCTCGCCAATTTCTCAGGCGTTTTCTGGCTTTTTTCCACCGCTCGCGCTTACTTTTTGTGCGACTAAATTGCAGGCAAATATTTTATTTAGTTAGTACGAAATCACAACGAGTCAAAATCACAAGCCACATTTTCCATCTCCTTGCGTTTGTCATTTTTTTTGTGGCTGCTCCTCCGCTTTGGGCTGTTTAAGTTCTCCGCTGTTTGTCGTGTTTCGCAGTAACTGTTTGTTGTCGGGTTCATATGTACACATGTTGTAATTGTGTAATTGTTGTGCTGCTATCATAATAATATGCTGTCCCACAACTATTTCGGCCGACTGTCAGTCGACTGTTCACAGTGGGCAGCAGTCATAATTTGTGCTTATTCGCATTTAATTGATATCATTTTTCATTTCCAATTTCCTTCTCTAGCAAACATTGAGCATAATTGCATTTTAAATTAAACAATATACACATTCAATAAATTAATATTCTTCAATCATTGTCTTACAATTTTCACTTATTGCTTTAGTTTTTTTGTATATATTTTAAGCAGTTGATCTGCTTAAATATCTTTAGTAGTTTTATTATCAGATAGCTTCGCAGAAATCTTAAAAAAAAAATTGTCCATATAATGAAAAAACATAAATTAAATAAGGTAATATGGTCAAGAATATAATTCAAAGAAACATCAGATCAATAACAAAGCAAAGGCCTCTAAGCTGCTGCAAATATGTTAAATTATGAAAAATAAATATTAAATTTCGTAATGTACGTTATTCTATAGTTAGAAAAAAGTGAATTTGCATCATATATATTCGATATTACATATATATACTGTTTATATTGAACTCATTGTGGTTTCTGAGCTAAACCTTGCTGAAGTGCAACTATTGTCTATGCTAAGCTTAGCATTTTGATGCTAAAACTTGTTTGTTCCTTAAACTCACCGCAAAATAGCCATAGGCAACGCTTCTTATGGGTCTGTAAGAATTTTCGCCATCTTCTTGGCCAATAAATACCACAGTAATGTGGTATATTAAGTGACCAGCATACAAAAGCCAGCAAGCAGCAAAAAAAAAGTGACTTCAAGATACTTGCAGCCACTGCCCAGGCTAACAACAACAACAACAACAGCAACAACGTGAACAAAGGCAATAACAGCAAACGACAGCATGAACAACAAAAACAACAACAACAACCAACAGCAAGCCAGGCAATCCAAAGTAAAAATGCTTCTCATACGGTTTATTTACACAAAATGTCAAGAGAATGGGAGCGAGCGAGAACGAGAGTCTGAGTGAGTGAGTGATAGAGGCTGGGAGTGGGAGAAGACAGTGCGGGGACCAGTCCCAGGTGCTGGCAGACAAACAGGCGTACAATAACCAGCAGATAAACAGACAAACAGGCAGCAGCACCAGCACCAGCACCAGCAGCGGCAGCAAACGACAACAACAAAGAGACATGCAACCATTTTGGAATAATAATGCACAAAAACAAACTCACTAAAGAGGTAAACATAATGTAAATGCCAGCAGAGTGCCAGAGTGGGGGAAGCACAACAACAGCGACCAGCGGTCGCAAGTGGTGAGAGCGAGCTGGCACTACTGAGTGCACAGCACACAAACCGGTTGCGATGCGCTGGCCAATCAGAATGCCGCAAAGCCAGAGGCGTTGACTGAGCGAGCGACTGCGCAGCAGCAGCAGCAGCAGACAGCGCACACAATTGAACGCAGACTTCAGCTGGCTGCGAAAACAGTTGGTCCAGTTGGACTTTTGCTGCGCGTACGTGCGGGTGCCACTAAAGAGAGCTCAACTGTGCTGTGCTGTGCTGTATGCCGAGAGCGTGCGTTTCTTTTGCCGTTTATTGCCGACGCGCGCGTGTCATAAATACAAACACACATACACACACACATACACATATATATATATATATTTATAGTTGTGTGTACTATGCATAATATAATTAACTTGCAGTTCGCAGTTGGTGCCAATTAATGTGTAATTATAATTGCGCTCACAATTACAATTGTTCAAATTCAAGTGAAAGTGCACGCGTTATGCTGTTCAGTGCCAAATACTCAACAAATTATTGATAAATTGCAAACAGTAGCAGCCACAACAGCGAACCACGAGTTGCAGATGGAAAGCAACGCGTTTGTTAGCAGCCATTTGCCATCACAAGCGCTTGTTGTACTATCGGAGGCCGCTTCCGGTTTGCACGAGGCACTGCGTGGCCAACGTCCGTTTCCAGCGAGAGTAAGTAAAAATGCCAATCAGTCCAATCAGTCCACTCCAGCTCAACAGAATCTGGCCGCAGCATCTGATCCCACTCTATATAGCGCCCACGTCGCCGTCGTCGCCGTCGTCGCCGTCGTCGCCGTCGTCGTCGTTCGACGATTTGGCGTTTCGGCCACCGCGACATATTTATGACAAATCATAAACTCAACTCGAATCGGCGCGGCGCGGCGGCTGCGATTGCGATTTGCGGCGATTCGAGTTCGAGCGCGAGTTGCCGTGGCATAGTCAAAGCTCTGAGCCAGCGATGCAATAAATCAGCAGCACACCGTGCACCGAGCACCCAGAACAGCACACAAAACAATGCGCATTGTAAAACAACAAACCAAACCAAACAATACACTGAAACAATTCATCGATACCGCTCCCTCGATGCAAACGAACCAATCGGAAATAATTAAACTCGAGCAAGGCAAACTAACAGCGACCAGAATTAGTTCTAATTATCCAAGTATTAGCATTGAATAATAGTAGATTATTTCACTCCAAAAGTAGCCCATTGCTTTCCATATTCATTTTCGTTTAAATATAAAAAGGTTGTCATAGAATGTCTTAACAAAGTTATTACTATTTTGCTAAATAGAGAAATATTTATATTTGCGCTTAAAATAGAAAAAGAAAAGCACACAATTAACATGCAATATTCCATAATCTTTACAATACTACTATGTAGATTTGCAAAAAGAATAAGTCAACTTAGACGCATGTAAAAGATAAATGAAATACATAAAACTTAAATAACAGTTGTTGTTCCCTCTTCACTTTTCAAGCAGAAGAAACTCTTAACTATGCGTAATTTGTTTTATGAAAGTATAATCAATAGCCGCCCATTAATTTCTCGCAGTGCACGGCACTACTGGAGCAGCAGTTCAAAGACAATCGAAAGTCGACAGTCAGTCAGATTGAGATTCAGATTCAGTTTTCAGTTTCCAGAGTAGCATTCCTCGATCGACGAATGCGTTTGCAAACGCCCCATTGTGTGTAGATTTTTGCGTCGAACAGATTTATGATAGCTACCAGCTTGAGCTGCGCGTCCATAGCGAATCCGTGCTGCTGCTGTGGCTGCTGTGGCTGCTGATGATGATGATGATCGGGCCGAGATCGACGCAGTCCAGCAGCAACAACAAGCTGAAGCTGGCTGGCTCCTCGTTGTCTTCGTCAATTGCCCCCGCTGACGTTGCCTGTCATCATTGTAAACATGAGCAATGATCTTGACGCTGATGCTACAAATGATGAAGAACTCGAACTGATGATGAGCAGGCGGCTTTGCAGGAATTGGAATAACTCGACTGGTTGCTGATCTCTGGCATTGTGGCTGGAATTGAGCATCCAGCTTGTTGTGCATAGCGTTGAGTAGCGTTAAGATATGTTAAACATGACAACAATATGTCCTCGACTTGCAGATGCGAGTTGGGTGATATGCTGGCTCCCACAAAACTTGTATTTGCTGTCGTTGCGCATTGTGCGCGCAAAAGACAACTCGAAAATGAAAGTCGAACACTGAAGCGAAAGTGAAGCACATGATTGCGATTACTGCGGCTTAAGAGCGAATTAAACAGTTGAACAGAAATTTACCTTGGATAAGCAACAATAATTATACTTTGTAGTATCGACTGTATCATAGTAAAGACTTGTGTGCAATTCCTGTAATATGCACATTATTCACGAGCGAGCAATAAAAATTAATAAAAACAAGCCAAGCCAACACATTAAATGCCCTGTCAAATGGTTTAATGTGGATCCCGCACCACGAAAAAAGCGAAGAGAGGAAAACAAGAACGTACTCACCATAACAATTTTGTAACCACAACAACGACAACAAAGGTAAACACACTGACCCCTGACTATGACAAAAAAAAAAAAAGATGGCAGACCCTCCTCGGCCACAGCTCGACCCCCGGCAGCAACCCTGGGCAAGTGTGCAAAATTATGAGACAGACCTGGAACAACATATGAAATGTAATTCTTTATTTTCCATTTTGCACTTGCCCGTGGGTGTGCGAGTGTGTGTTTGAGTGTGAGTTTGAGAGTGTGTGAGTGTTTGCTGCTTGCGGAGGGCGCTTAATTTAATTTATAGCAATTTATCAAGAGGGCAGAGCCTGAAATGCACAGCCAACGAGGCGTATAACAAGAACTTATCATGTACGAGGCGCACAGAGGGAGGCAAACACTCGTAAATCGAATCGCTTAGCCAGTCAGAAGTCCTGGAAGGCTGTGGAACACTAGTATTTATAACTACACACAAATGCCAATTAAACCTACTTTATACACATCTCAGTGCAACGCATAAACTAGAAATGGTTTGTACGGTTTAGGTTTATTAGAAAATAACATAAAAAAATATATTTCATTTAGAACAAAGCACAAACGCAATTCTATGAAATTCTAGAACTTATGTGGATAATTTTGAAGATTTAGTTTAATTTCTAATTAATCGAAATGTGATGTAACTGCTTACGAAATCAACCAACTAGAATTTAAATATTGAAAATATTTTAACATTTCAATAAGAGTTTAACTAACCATTTTACTATACCAATGTGTATAATTACTCTTGACATTTACAAAGTTATATTTAGTACATTGTCGATACTGAAAAGTGCTTCTCAACAATTCATAGTTTATTATTTATGCAATCACAAATTGTTTTGCTCAACTTTTTAAAATATTAAAATATTTGGTCAAATATACCAAAGTTAGAATAGAATAACTATTGCTACTCACATATGTTTATTTAATTCGTTAACATTACTACAAATAGCATATTCTTTATGCATTCGCCGATTACTGTGCTCAACTTTTTCTTTTTGTAATTGTTTAACATTTGTTTATGTTTCAATAAGAGTTTGATGATTTTAACTAAATCTGTTTACTACGAAATTTATCAAAACAATTGTAAAATTACTATTGTTATTCAAAATGTTATATTAAAAAACATACGTTATCAATACAACAAATCTTTTCTCTACCATTCATAGTACTTTATGTTGTTTTGCTCGACTTTTTTTAATTATTTTAATATTTGTATATGCTTCAATAACAGCTTGCTGTTTTCAACTAGATCTTTCTACTTCAAAATATTCAAAATTACTATAAAATTACTATTGCTGCTAACAAACTTATATTAAATACGCTATGATTACTACAAATCGTTTCTCTACCATTGATAGTATTCTCTGTACTTTGTGCAATCACAGATTGTTTTGCTCAGCTTTTGTGCGTTGAAGTTATTGCGATTTCTTGAACAAGTATTTATTTGTTGTTAGAACTTCAATAAATACGCACTTCAGTTGCGTGCACAAAGCAATCTCGAGAGACAGAGAGAGAGAGAGGCAAGCATTTCGACGATCAAACACGCCTTGGCTTATGCCACAGTTTTTTGTTAGCTGAAAAGAGAATCGCCTCGTCCGTCTGCTTGTGTAAAGCCATAAACATTTAGTTCGAGAAAATTGCCAATCGCTAAACGTTTTCTTCTGCTTGCTGCCACAAATTGAGATTTATTTGTGGCAGAGCCTGGGAAGGCAGTTGTTTCTGTGTGTGTGTTTGTACTTTTTGTTGTCGTTGTCGTTGCTGCTTGTTTGGCTGCTGCGCGTTGTCAGTGTCGTGTTTTATGGCCAAGTTGAGCGAAATTGGCAATTGTATGTGAGCAATTGGCTCATGCCACTCGTGTTCTCTGGCATTGTTGTAATTAAGTTGTTATTGTTGTTGCAGCCAGCTGCTGGTTAGAGCCTTACAGCAAGTGACAAATGCCAATAACTCAAGTGTTAACACAAGCGCAAAGCGAAAAGCAAACAACAGGCCAACAAGCAGCGCATTATGCAAATCTGTAGCTACAACCCTCGCAGAGCCCAACAGCATGCGAGTCTCGCTCTAATAGAAATGCAAACAATGCGAAATTGGGGTGGCTGGCAAGTGCCACCTGCTGCACATAAATCAATGGCAAATTTCTATAAGCAAGTTTGCATATCGCATTAAAAGCGCATTCCGCAAGCAGCGCTGACGAATTGGCCAAGTCGACAACGAGCCGAGCGCATCAGGAGTCGCCAGTGGTTGACCACTTCCTGCTCCACCGCCACGGCCACCGCCACCGCCACAACCACCTCTAGTCTGTTTGTGTGCCATCTGTGCACGTGGCATTTAATCAGTGCCACTCATTAGGGGGTCTGCCTTTGCAACTGATTTCGCCAAAATGCAACTCATGCGGTTGCCAAAACATCCACAAGTCCAACCCCCCACACCCGCTCAGCTCTGCAATTTATGTTTGTATATTTGTCCAATGACTTCTCCTTTTCTGACTTGCATTTGTTCGTGTCCGGCAACAGCTTTAAAGTTGCCATTGATGGGGCAGGCAGCTGATACCCGGATCTGTTGCAGGGCCCATTTTGTGGTGTCAACATTTTGATAAGCCCCAATTAATTGCCTATACTAAGCTACAAGGGAAATGCTGCCATGATTAGCTAGCGCATAATCGCGTAGTTGAAGCATTAATTAGACAATTGGTAATCAATTTATCAAGTTTCGCAAGCACAAATTATTAACACTGTTCAAACTAAGGGCAAACAGTAATTTCTTTAAATATACGAGTAATGTATGTTTTTCAAGAAGAAATAGTTAAAATATGAATGAGTCTTGTATATTCTTAACTTCTTACTCTGCCTTCTTCACATATTTCAATTGTTCAATAGTTCAATATGCTTGCCTTAACATATTTCAAATTCAAATTCATGAAAGAAACAAAATTTTGATGGCAACAAATATTTGTATACATTAGTTTTGCAATCATTGACTCAAGTTTCGAAACAGCAAATTGTTAACGTTCTTGAAAGCAAATAATAATTTGTATAGTATGTTTTAAAGAAAAAATAGTTAAAATATGAATGAGTCTTGCAAATTCCTAATTTATTGTTCTGGCTACTTCGCAAATTCAAATCCAATTTCATGACAAAATTTCAAGAAAATTGTGACAAAAATAATTCACTTTTAGTGCACAAATCTATTTCAGACTTATACATAAGCTAACGATTCCAACTCGCCCACATAAAACACAAAAATTTCAGAGCGGTACTAATTTGTTTTACAACGACGATACCTTCGATATAACAGCTTTGATTTGTAATCTTGGGAGTCACAGGTTTAATTAGTTTGCGTGAGCCATGAGAAGCTAAGTGAGCGTGAAATATGAGCATTGAAGTAGTCATTATTCGGAGCTGCTGTTAAATTATGACAGCCACATGACTTGGCACAAAAATGGGCCAATTATGCTAGGTGGCAATGAGGAAAAGTGCGTGGCATGCACCATATGGTGGCGGAGTTGAAGCAGCAACAAAACCGAAGTCTTCAGAATGAATCAACTGCAAATTTAAGGACATAATGCAAGCGCGTTGCTGCAGGGCAGATCAATAGCTAAGCCGCCTTAAAATATGCACCAAAAATGTTTAATTTACGACAAATAAATGTTAAATGGCACAAAATTGAGAGATTCTAGAGTTACGATATCGCCTCACACACACATTACATAAACTGTGTCATGTGTAGAAGGGAGGAGTGTGGCGGGGTGGGAGTTGGAAGGAGTTGGAAGGAGGCCACCAATGGGGTGTAAAATAACGAGCGAAAATTTACCAACACGCTGAGAGACTTTGCAAACGATATGGATGCTACCCGAGGGGGTGGGATTGAGGGTGCTGTTCAGGACGCGGAGGGAGGGCGGTGATGATAAAAACAGCAAGGGATAAACAGACAAACCGTTTACAACAAATTGAGCCTGATGAGTGCTAAGCGTCTGGGACTCACACACCACACACACGCTTCTCGAGCATCCAGCTAGACAGGAGCAGGAGTCGTGGCAGGCGAGGACATGTGTGACAAGTATTCCACCCACTCTCTGCAGCAAACTTGTCTAAAACGAATTTACATACAAATTTGTCTGCAGTGCGCTGAAAATGTGTGGCCCGGAAAAGTGTGGGAAAACCACTGATACGACGAGTGTGTTAAGCCGAGTAAAACTTTGACTGAAAATCTCGCTTTCAGTCGGCAAATTTATGGCTGAATGCTCTGCAAAATGCTCAAAATTAGAGCATCAATTACAAAATTGAACTGCTTACATTCAACCATTGAAAAATAGCTCAAGTTTGACACCATCAAACTTGTTTTCGAACACGAAATTTGTGGCAACATTAATAGTTTCAAACAAAAATAATATTTTATATTTTTATTCTTTAAAATCTTAACTGATTTTTGCATTAAATTAATGGTTTCAAATAAGAAAAAATTTAATATATTGTTACTGTAATTGCTGATAAACTAAGCCACATTTAGACAACGCATTGTTGGATCATATTTCACCATATTTAAATCAATAATTTCTTTTTTAATTTTAGCCTATACTTAATGAATGAATTGGTTATTTAACTTACTTTGCACATATGTATATGGAATGCCACGTAATTTATTTTAACTTTGTTTTAAGATTTGTATATATACAAATTGATTTTATACGAAATTATAGAGTTTTTTAATTTCAATTTACAAATTGTTATTTTTGATTAAAAATTTTAGAGTTTTTTTAATTTCAGCCCTATACAGATAATAAATTATTTCCAACCTACAAAATCAAATAGTTAGCATACATGTATGTAACTAAGTATATTTTTCATACAAATTCTTTTTTTCTTAAGAAATTTTAGAGCTGCCTACACAAATAATAAAATCAAATGTATTATACATAAGTAATTAATTTTAACTTTGTTTTGATATTTGTACATATTTAATTCAAATTCATTTATTTTAACTTTGTATTGCAGTTTTTTAAATAATATTTCTACTTCTAAATCGACTTAGGAACTGAACTTCTTGAACTGTTTCAGCTGCTAATCTATGTGTCTTCCATGTTTTGCACTTGCAGTTACCTGACGCCAAAGATCTACACAACATGTCACTAGTCGGCAACTATAGCACCCAATTCCTGCACAACTTCCATCCGCACCTGCTGCAGACCCTCAACCATGGCATGCTGGCGGCGAACGGAGCCGCTGCCGCCGCAGCCGCCGCCGGGGCGCCGGGCAGCTACTTTGCCAGCGAGCGGTCGCCGCTGGGGAAGCCGTCGGTGCTGTCGAACTTCTCGCTGCCGTCGGCGTTCTCGCCGCCCAAATACATTGGCATATCCCTCGACCAGGTGAGCAGGGTTCGGGTTCGAGTTTGGGTTTGGGGAAATGACAGTGACGGAGCTGAAGCCGTTGATAATCGTGTGCGGATTGGCAGTTTGTCATAATTGGAATTGAATTGTGTTTTTGTAGAATCTGTTCAACGGCAGCGAATCGTTTCGCACGGACTCGGCCAGTCCCACGTGCACATCACATGAATCCATGGAGGGATCACAGGATTACGATGCAGTTGAAAAGGGTGAAAGTCCGCGCAGCAATAACTCTCAGGATCCCAGGGATTTGAGACGTAAGTTCGGCTCAGCCGCCCGTGTTTATTTCCCGAAATTTGCATGTTGCAAAAATGTTTCAGTGATAGAGCTAAAAAAAAAACAAATAGTGGGCGGGCTGGTTTTGTGCGCTTGCCTCTTTTTGATCAAAATCTTTTGCCGTATTTGTTTCAATTTTACTTTTTCTGCGCAATTTTAACGCTTCAGTGGTTTAACTTTGACTGGCAGGCACAAAGAGCGAGGGGCGGGGCGACGACGAGCGACAGGCCGCACTCGAGCAATCTTTTATTAGTTTTTCCTATGCACAGACATTTAAATCAATTTCCAGCAAATATCTACCTGAGGGTTGCATTCCCCATCTACCTCCCCCGCCCCGCTCCACCCACTTGGCTGAAAGTAGGCTAAACAAATTGCCTACAAATGCGTTGCTAATTGGCAAGACTCAGAGCCGAGCCGTTGCCGCTAAGCGTCTTATGCCCAGCAGTCGGCAGCATATGAACATGATAAATATGAATGCAAAAGAGCTCGCTCAAGGGGGTGAGATGAGAAGGGGTTGGGGCGGGCTTTTGAGGCAGTGGCGCAGCTGCTCGCAGGATACGCTAATGTCCTTTACCCAGCGAACATCGCTTCAGCAAATACACAAACTATACAAACTTTCATTTAATTTGCAAATTGAAAACTTTTTAGTTGAACAACAGGTGTAATTTGTACAATTGCAATGGATTTAATCACTGATTACTACTCGTATGTGCAACAGAATGAATTTGACTATTAAATTAATCAAAAGTCAACGTTAAATGCGATTCATTTAAAAAGTTTAATATTAGAAGTGTATTTGCAATATTGAAGAATATACTTCAACTTCAAACTATCCGTCAATACGTATTAGTAATTTGAATTGTTTTATTGTGAATTTTTTACCCACGAAGGTAAATTTTTAAAAACCTGCAAAGCTCAAGTTTGGAATTATGTCGCAAAGTTTTAGTGCCCTGCAGAATAAGCTTCAATTTTAGATTTGAATAAATAATTACACCAGTCTTGAGTTACGCTTCTGGTTAACTTTTTTGACTGTCAACAGTTTTGAATTTGATTATCGATACGTCAAATATTAACAACTATAATTTTAATTACTTTTTAATTAAATTTGATCATTGATCTGCGAAATATTAACAACAGTAGTTCAATAATTCATAAAATAATAATAATAAAACTTTGTAAGCTCAAGTTCAGGACTATTTGCTACAAATTGAGTGCTCTGCAAAATTGGCTTTAATTTTAAATTTGACTAAATAACCTTAGCAGCAATTGTACCCCTCCTCAACTGCGTTCGTGACTCTCTTTTTGAACATTCAACATTTTAGCTTCGAACTTCGTAATTGATTTGTCAAATAGTTTGCACTATTTTTGTCGGGAATATTTTAACTGGAGCGCAAGTTCAGGACTATTTCCCATAAATTTAGTGTTCAGCAAAATTGGCTTTAAATTTAAATTTGACTAAATAACCTTAGCAGCAATTGCACCCCTCTTCAGCTGCGCTCCTGGCTCTCTCGTACAATGACAACTGCCTTGTTTGACTTGGCTATTTACACATCTATTTAAGCCGGAAAACCAGTTTTCCGCACACAGACACACACACACACACAGAGAGACACATACGTGTTTCCGTGGTGTCACTTTGTGTGTTTAACTTTCGGCTTATGTCAGTGGAACTAACCCGAAGGCCATAAATTAATTTCAATAAATAATACACTTTTAATTAGCTGCGCTTAGAGTGCAGTGCAGTCGCCATCGATGGCGCAACGCGAGCCAAGGACAAATGCAAATATCCCTTTTAGCTGGCAAGAAAGTCGAAAGTCGAAAGTCGAGCGGGCACTTGGCTCAAGCACGCGGGTATAGAAGGGTTAACGAGGGTGCGCATTAAGTGTTTTAAATGGCGCACTGGCTTACTGGAGACGTCTTCAGGCCTCCGCCTCTCGAGGATGCTCCTGCTGGCTGGCTTCAATCCTTTCGGGTGTACGTGCGGCACTTCACTACAAAGTCAAACCGCAGGCGAGGACGCACGAGGCAGCTAATTACTCAGCCTGCGACAATGTTGCAACTCTGCTTCTGCCACTTGAGCCAATTATAAGCTACCCCCAAACTACCCTAACTGTCGCGACGACACAAAATTCATAATGTTTGCTCATTTATCGTTAATGTTTTTTGTCCTCTTCTGTGTGCGTGTTTTTTTTTTTCGGTTCGGTTCCTTCAAAGGATGCGCAAGTGTTGCAAATCGCTTTGATTGCATTGTTGGTATTGTTATTACAAGCATTACTTATTACTTATTATTGCCATTATTGCTCGGATGATGTATTACTACATCCAATGCACACTTGGAATTTTCATATTAATTTCCGCAATATTAATGGCACTCCCCATAAAAGTCATATTTCATGCCACTGCTCGATACCAGCATGTGGAATGCTCCTCTTCGCTCTCATCGAAGTGAATGCAATGAAGTCCTGCGGACTCGCAACTAGATGGACACGTGATGGGGAGGAACCCTGCTGATTTATTGCCAAAATTGTAGTTTCAAATCTGATGTGTAGACTTTAATATTTAAAATATTCCTTTCCTATTCATTGACTGCAAAGTGCAAAAGGAGGCAGAACTGTGGGTTATTATTTAAAAAACGTTTTACAAATTTCAAGCTATTTACAAATTTGAAATTGTTTGAAGCATTTGTAGTTCATTTGATTTAAATGTTGTAACTGGACATTTATTTGTAAAGTAAAACTGAATTTCAATTAAAATGCTTGGCAAGAATTGTATAAACATCTTACATTAGATGGTTTATTTTTAGTTAATTTGATTTTAAAACTTTGATTGTGCTTTTAAATTTAACACCAAGTGAAACTGAATTTCTATTTAAGTGCTTAGCAAGAAAATTAACTTTTGAATTGTTTTTTTAGCTATAGAAAAATTGGTTGAAAATCGGTTGGGAATTTAAATTTTAAAAAGTTATATATTTAAAAAGTGAAAATGAATTTCGATTCGAAATATCAAAAATTTATTAAATTAATAGTAGTAGAATTTGGTGGAATCATTTATAGCTAAATATATTTTAAATCTCTGGTTATGCATTTTTGAACCATGAGCAACAAGTAATAATCTTGACAAGCATTTTTTAAATTTAATTTGAGCTGTATACAAAACTTCAATTAGTTGTTTTAGCTAGTTTGATAGTAATAGTTCCAATAGTGAGTTTAAATTTAATACTGTGACTTATTTTAAATTATTGTTAAGCTACATACAAAATTTGAATTAGTGGAAACATTTGTTGTTAATTTGATTTTAATGATCTGGCTGTGCATTTAAATTTTAAAACAACTGAAACAGAGTTTGCATTAAAAATCTTGACAAGAACTTTTCAAATTAAATTTAGTTTTATAAAAATCTTTAACTAGTTGTTTTAGTTAATTTCATTTTCTAATAGTTCTAATAATAAGTTTAAATTGAAAACTTTGCAGAACTGAATTTCTATTTAAAGAATAGAATCTTATAAAGAATTTTGATTTTTTAAGTGCTATTTTAGCTATGGAAAAATCTAAAATTGGTTGAAGCAGTTTCAGTAAGCTTGAATTTAAAGTTCGAATTTAAAAATGAGTGGAACTAAATTTCAATTAAAACTCTTCTCCAAAATATTGTGAAATGTAATTTTTAACCACATCAAAATTACAGTTTTAGTCAATGTGATTTAAAATTGCAGTTTTAGTCAATTTGATTTAAATTCTCTGATTGTGCATTTAAATTTAGAACTGCGTAAAACTGAATCAAGCTGATCAATTTAAAATGTTCCAAATTGAATTATTATAATCTACTCCCTTCAACAACGATGCGTACGTCATGCAACCCAACCGCAATCTGTCATTTAAAGAGAGGTCCTTTCTAAACACTTGTGTTGCTTTTAAAGTGGGCATTTGATAAATATATTTGTAATTTATGCAGCACAGTTGGGCAGCAATCGCTTCTCCTCTGTTGACTGTTGACTGCTGACTGCTTCTGTTGGTGCTGTGCGCGGTTAACCGTTGCATTCAACATATTGTGCTGCCACATGTAGCAGAGTCGTTGCAAACACAAACACAGGCGGCCAACTTGCCTATGCGTATATTTTTAGTGGCATTTATTGTAATAATATTTTAATTGCCGCCGCAGTCACGTGCAGAACTTGCGACTGGCAAACACAAGCGACACGAGTAACTCCAATTCTGTGGTTTGTTGTCCACCATTTTTTTGCGCCCCGTACGTGCCGCTGACAGCTGAGCTGAGCTGAGCTGAGCTGAGCTGAGCTGAGCGAGGCGCGCAAGGATGCAAAGGACATGCCAGGCGAAAGTAACGAGCGCCAATTAATTTGGGCTAAGTACGTGTTAAAAATGTGTAGCATGCAATTAGAGATTGGCCAGCCAGATTTATGGACCAGCCCAGTTTCGAGGGGCGGCATTCCAAAATCACAAAAACCAGAAACAAAAAAAAAATCGAAATCAATGTTGGTTGGAATTTCAATTGCTATCGCACGTTGATTGATGAATGCGGCATGCCTAATTCCAGATCTGCATAGCGCGAGCAAGGCGCACACGGTCGCCTCCTCCTCGACCGCATCCAGCAGCTCCTCGTCCTCCTGCTCGACCAGCTCCGCCGTCGCAGCCATCAGCTCGGCCGCCGCCGTCGCCGCGGCCGCCACCAGCAGCGCCGTCGTCTCCATGGCCACGCATCTGGCGGCGCACCAGTCCTCGCCGGCCCACCATCACTCCCACTCGCACTCGCACGGGCACACGCACGCCCCGCACGCCTCGCATCCCCATGCGCACCATCACGCACACGGGCATGTGGTGGGCGGCGGGGCGAGTGGAGCAGCGCCAGCGCCGCCGTCGCTGCCGCCGGCAACGCATGCCCACCACATGGCCCACGCCCATCCGCACCCGTTGTCGCACCACGCCGCCCACCACGCCGCCCTGGCCAGCCTCAGCATGGCCGGGCTGCGCGCGGTGCCGGGCGGTCTGAGTCTGGTCAGTGGCCTGCAGGCAGCCGCCGCCGGCGGCGCCATTCCCGAGCTCTGTCCCGTCTGCGGCCTCAAGCTGAGCGCCGAGGAGTGGCACACGCACTTCCTCACCGAGCTGGACCGCCTCTACAAGCTGAGCGCGGGCTTCGAGCGCGCCAACCTGCAGGCCACCTACATGTTCGCGCCCCCCTGCCCGGCCCAGGAGAACGCCATTCGCACCAGCCACAATCGCTGGGAGGTAAGCGCCGTCTACCACCTAAGAACACACACCTAACTCGCTTAGCGGCCACACTGCACTTACAAGCAATACTCACCTTTTCCTTCACTTAACGAGTCTTAGAAAAAACAGACTTTTGCTACTTTTTGGGAATCAGTTGAGTTATGCGAAAGATTTATGTAGATGTGATCTGATATAGATAATCCTAACACATCTAAACTTAAACTAGAAGAAGGCGTAGAAGACGCGGAAAGTCTTTTGTATTCTATTCAATTCTATTCTATTGAAACGTTAAATTTAAATCTGCTTAACGGCCTATTTTCGACATTTTCGCAGTTACATCAAAGGTTAAACTAAAAAAAAGCGTGGTAGACGCAAAATTACACAATTCACGCTTAAGGGCGTAATTTAAAATGTATTTATGTGCCACACACAATATAAAATACTAGGAAAAATTTATAGTAAAGCAACAGCGGCTTCACTTAGTACTTGATTATAATACAAATCGTCAAGTTGACACCAAAAAGTGAAGCCAAAATCAAAATTAAACTAAATGGCATAGAGCACATAGAAAAACTATATTTCAGTTAAGTTTGTTAAGCGTTTAAGTAATAAGTATTAGTAGATGAAATATGAAGAAATTTTCTGTATAAAGCTCATTAAATTAATAAAATAAAATAGAAAGAGATATTAGAATAGAGAGAAAACTGGCAATGCTTAAGCTGCATATCTCGAAGCAAAACATAGAACATAGGAAAATTTCTGTGGATATGTTTAACGTATTTAAGCTTAACATCATATTTTCAAGGAATCAGTAACATGAATATGAAATCCACTCTCAGAGTTACACACATAAAATATCAAACTAGAAAAGATAGAAAAGTTCTATCGCTACACCGAAAAAAGTTTAAAGCTTAGGAAAATACTTAGCGTATTTAGGTAAAACAGCATATTTTCAAGCGTGAAATGATAGAAAAGTTCTATTGCGACACTATCTAATCTCTCTGCTCGAACTCAGATTGAGCACCTTAAACGAGGTTTATTGGAAAAGTTCACTAATTGAGTTGTGGCTTGCAGACCTTTCAGCGTATACGCAATAATCGCCAGAACCGACTGCGTCTGAAGGTGCGCAAGCGCAAGTACGGCGAGATGTACATGATGGAGAGCCTCTACTGCAGCAGCTGCCCCATCTGCAAGCGCAAATACGCGCTGGAGACCGGCAAGCTGCCGCCAGAGGTAAGCTGACTATTAACACTAGAAGTATTCGCTCAACTGATTGCATTCGCGATTTGCAGGAGGATGCCAAAATGCAGGAGGAGATCGAAACAGTGGACGTGGAGAGCTGCAACGACGATGTGCCCGACTCGGGCTCCGAGCTGGCTGGCGCCCCGACCATTGTCGGCGGCTTGGCGGGCAGTCTGCCAGCGAGCAGCATGCACAACAGCAACGCGCAGCCGGGCAAGCTGGACGGCATACTGTACCGCACAGCGTGCGTGATGAACCAGAAGGAAGGGCATGCCGACGAGCAGGACGTGAGCACCAACGTGACAACGGCCAGCAGCAGCAGCAACAGCGTCAGCTGGTCGGGCGAAACGACGCCAAGCACACCGCACACCCAGGCACATATCAGTGGTGAGTGCAAAGAGCAGCTAATTTCATCAGCCAAGCATAGATTATCAAGTTACTGAGTCACAAGCTATCTAATTTGTAGTAGACCGCAGCAATAGCTGCGATACTGCGAAAGCTTGAAACAGCAAACTAGACTTTTCATGGCATTCAACGATCTTGATTGTTATTTTAGTTTTACAACACTCTCTTTAAAACGCAAAAGAGAAAAGCAAAAAAGCTTTAGTACATTTGAAGTTGCTGCAATTGTCAGTTATGTTGAAAGCTTTTACAACAATCACAAGATTCTCACGCGAGAAGAGCTTTTTTATGTATTTTACTCATTACCCCGTCCTTTCGTCTACTCCCACTTCGCAGTGAAAAACGTCAGCGAGCTGTCATCCACCACACATCACTACTACAACGCGGACTCCTGCGGCGTGGGCGTCAGTGAGCAGAGCAGCAGCAGCAACAATAACAACAGCGGCAGCGGAGGCGGCGGCGGCAGCAACAACAATGGCAGCAAGGAGCTAATGATGGACACGGCATCGTGCCAGAACGACAGCGACGAGGACGTCATTGTGGACGACGACGAGACGGTGAAAATGTCGAACAAGTCCGCGCACAGCTACAAGCGACGCCTCGACGAGAACGTAGGCAGCAGCAGGTAACCTTAGCAGAGCAGTCGCAGCTACAGAATTCGCCTCACTGTGTTAATTGGCGTTTTGCAGGAGCCTGGAGAACATCTCGCCCAGCGAGGAGCGTCCGCGCTCAGAGCCGCAGGTTAGCAGCACCGAGCCCGGCCCCATGGACATCTCCAACAGCAGCAGCAGCAGCAACAACAACAACAACACAACCACTGCAACCAAATATGTGGAGTCCATGGAAAACAGCCTGTCGCAGCTGTCGTCGATGGGCGTGCCGGGATTAACGCAATTGGACACAAAGGTGGGGATAAGTTCGGATTTAAAACCGGACGATGAAAACAAATGTTTCATTTGTAAGGTAATTTCTCAGTTTGCTTCAGTTCTCTCTTTTGTCTCCTCCTCCACCCCACTTACTGTCCATCTCGCTCTCTCCACTCTCACTCTGTGTAGTGTGTGTGTCTGTCTCCCTCACTCTCGCTATTGCCCACACTTACTGCACCATTTTTTGCATGTTATTGTTGCGTCAACGCGCCCCGTTATGCACCTGACACCGCTCTAAGCTCTGCCTTCTTTTGCTCTCTCAAGACAGGCATAAAGGATCTCAATACGGATGCGTTTCTGCGCGGTCGCAATTTCTATTTCCATCAGAGCTGCGCCAACGTCATGAGCAGCTATCGCCTCAACAAGGAACTGCTCAGCCAAGCGCAGGCACAGAGGGAGGCTGCCGCCAATACGGCAACGCCACGCAGCCTATCGCCGTCGCCCGCACAGTCGCCGCAACAGAGCGTTGCCACCCAGGCCATGGAGTAGGTTGCGTGCTGGCCAAAAGGAGCAATCAAAGCGTGAATTTATTACAGTTAATTAATTCAAATATTGTGGTAGCTAATGAAACGAATTAAACAACATTCATGTTTAATTGAGCATGTCAAGCGGTCGCCCAGCAGCGGGCTCTCACTCTTTCGATCGTTTCGTTTTTCACGCCGCCTAAAAGCGGGCAACATTTATTTGTAATTCACCTTTTTTTTTTGTTTATGCTCTGTACATTTGCGTATTTTACGAAATTAACAACGTTTATTTCCTCGCATCGATATTTAGTGCAATTTTGTGTTGCCTTTCCGGCTGTTTTGGAAGCAGCTCTATTATCACAATTATACTGAATAATTTTCCCCCGTTTTATCTGTGCAAAATTCTTGAATGTGCTATAATTGTTAAATACAAATGAAATTAGTTATCATAACTAAGCAAATTAGTTGTACATTTTAAACGTAAAATATTTATGAAAAATCAAATAAAAACATAAACCACTAACAAATCAGCATGTAGACGCATTTAGTGTTGGGTGGAATGATCAACTTTAAAGCTTTTTCTGCCGAGTCTGTCTGCATCTCCGCCTTGAGATGTGTTTAAAAGCTTCAGCAATTACGACGTTCGCACGCTCGCATACATAGGCTAGTATCAGTACATTACAAAGAGAAACCGACAACAGCAAGAGATAAAAAGCTCCAGTTCAATTGAGCAATGGAAAATTTCTGAATGAGTGCTGAATAATAATAACAACGCAACAACAAGAACCCACACACACATTCCACGCTTACGCTATTTTTAAACTCACGTACTTACACATGTGTAAGTGTGTCTGCACACGCTCGTATGTAAATTTGTACGTATATTGCTAAGGAGCGTATTACGCCGAAAGCTAGGCAGATAAGACGACTAAGTAAGTAATCCGACTAAGCTGCGAAAGCAGAGCAGCAACAACCTGCTAATTAAGTAAAAGCACGCAACAGAGACTGACCTCTCTCTCCCTCTCAGTTTCCTTGCTCTCTTTACGAATCTACGCTGGGGGGCTACACTCAAAGCTTATCGCTCATCGCCTGACTCGACAGAAAACAACTAAAAAGTATAAATAGCGCGTTGTCGACGCTAGCGAAATTTCAGTTAGCCGCAAACAGCGATCAAGAGCAAAAGTGTTTGCGCGTTCATTAATCTACTGTTGTTGTCCACTGAGTGAAAATGTTTTCCAAACTGAGCACACGCGGTATTGCCAGCCGCCTCGGTGGCATCGCCCAAAAAGCACAGCAGAAAGAGGCAGTTGCCGCCGCTGCCACTGAGAGCAGCCGCTCCGAGGTGGTGTTTGCACGTGAGCAGAAATACGGTGCACACAACTATCACCCACTGCCGGTGGCGCTGAGCCGGGGCGAGGGTGTGCACGTGTGGGATGTGGAGGGCAAACGCTACTTTGACTATCTGAGCGCCTATTCCGCAGTCAATCAGGGTCACTGCCATCCCAAGATTATTAAGGCTCTGACGGAGCAGTCACAGAAACTGGCGCTGACGTCACGGTAAGTTGAAGCAGCCGAAAAACAAAATCACTTTCCATCAGACGTGCCCCTCTTTAAAGCTTATCGCCTCGAGCTTTGGAGCTTTATATTTTTTGATGATTGGCCTTGACTTTTGCTACCCTTGCAGACGGGTAATTTAGTTCAAACATGCAATATGTGACAAATATTGATTAATTTATTGTTGATTAATTTAATTAATTAGTTCTTACTTCTTATTACTGCCAGTTAATAATATAAATATATAAAAAAAAGCATTTATTTCGTTGTATGCAGCCTTTGCTTATAACAATTTATCAATTTCCTGTAAATAAGATTGAGATAAAGTTGAACAAGAGTACTTAATCTTCATCGTGTTAAAGATAGCTGTTCCTGGACTTTTGTTTTTTATGTTACTGTGCCAGAATTAGGTATATGGCCCAGTCGTAAACAGTTTTTAGAATTTGTTTATTTTTGTAGCTATCAGTGACAATAAGTTTCCTTATCAATAGTCGTTGAACTGTTGCTAACTGCGCGGGAAAAAAATACAAAAGCGATTGATGGAAAATTTATGGTGCTAACTCATTTTCTTAAGCTTCAATTGGACTAACAAAATACTCAAAATAAATTACGTTTATAATAAATTATTCAGTGCACATATAAGACAACTTTTTCAAGCTTCACCCATTCAATTTATTAAGTATATGAACAGAGCTTTTGCTGAATATAGTGTCAATTGACTGTCTGTAGCTTATAGAGAGATAACGAAATGACAACTCAATAGTCTGCGAATGTGAAATGATTTAACAAATTATTCGACTTATATTATTTAATTGAAATAATCAATTAATGTAATTATCAAAAATTGTAAGTTATCTTAGCACAAAGTACTTGAAGATTGTGAGTATTGAAGCTCTCTTGAGTCATACTTATAAGCAGGATGACCGATAATTTCGACTTGAAGTGTAATGACTTTAATCTCGTGATTTGTTTTAATAGCACCTAAACTTTCCGAAACGCTTCTTATCAGCCCCAAATGTATGCCATTTGCTATATTTAGCACTTGGAAAAAATAACAAGTAATTACTCAAATTCATATCATTATATTAACCTTATAAACAACCATTGAACTAAACAGTCAAACATGACAACCAGACCTGAACAAAGAAAACCAATTAAAACCGGCGGCAACATTTTCAAATCACCCATAAAATCTATTCAAGTGCAACGGAATACGATAATGCTTTCGAATTATGATTTATTGGCGCATTCACAGTGTGAATTACGAGCAAAGTGTATTTTTGTACAGATTGGAAATAGATGAGATCCCTGGGGTTATCAGCAGTGAGTTGAATTTATTTCATGCTTTTAGCACTCCTCTATTTTTATAGTCAACAGACCGCTGGCATCTCAATTGTTTCCCCAAAAGATTACTGTTCTGTAGGTCAAATAGTTTTGCCAATTTTTGCAAGTCAAAGGACATTCTTAACTTTGCATGTCTATCTTTCTATTGCAATGCCGATCAGTCTACTATTTGTTAAGCTTCTGCTGTAGTCTACAGATTTTTCAGAGCAAGAATTGAAAAGCACGGTTAGTTTAGAGGAAATATTGTAATACTACTGTTTACCTTCCTCTTTCCTTCCTTCCATCTTTGGTGTTGCATCTATTTCAATTCCCGCATTTCTTCCTCCTTTTAGCGCCTTCTACTCGGACGTCCTTGGCGAATACGAGGAATACATCACCAGGCTGTTCGGCTACGAGAAAGTGCTGCCCATGAACACGGGCGTGGAGGCGGGCGAGACGGCCTGCAAGCTGGCCCGCAAGTGGGGCTACCTCAAGAAGCAGATACCCAAGAACCAGGCCAAGATCATCTTTGCGCGCAACAACTTCTGGGGTCGCACTCTGTCCGCCGTCTCCGCATCGAACGATCCCACCAGCTACGAGGGCTTCGGCCCCTTCATGCCCGGCTTCGAGCTGATCGAGTACAACAATCTGGTTGCCCTCGAGCAGGCGCTGCAGGATCCCAATGTGTGCGCCTTCATGGTGGAGCCCATTCAGGGCGAGGCCGGCGTCGTGGTGCCCGACGAGGGCTACCTGCGCCAGGTGCGCGAGCTGTGCAGCAAGCACAACGTGCTCTGGATTGCGGACGAGGTGCAGACAGGTCTGGCGCGCACAGGACGCATGCTGGCTGTGAACTACGAGGACGTGCAGCCCGACATCCTGCTGCTGGGCAAGGCCTTGTCCGGTGGCGTCTATCCCGTTTCGGCTGTGCTCAGCAACGACGAGGTGATGCTCTGCATCAAGCCCGGCGAGCACGGCTCCACCTACGGCGGCAATCCGCTGGGCTGCCGTGTGGCCATCGCTGCGCTCGAGGTGCTGCAGGAGGAGAAACTGGCCGAGAACGCCTACAAGATGGGTCAGCTGCTGCGCGACGAGCTGTCCAAGCTGCCCAAGGATGTGGTCTCCGTGGTCCGCGGCAAGGGACTGCTCAATGCCATTGTCATCAGTGCCAGTGAGTCACAGACAGCCTTCACTCTCAGCTGATTGCCCACTAAACGCTTCTCTCTTTTACCAGAACACGATGCCTGGGATGTTTGCATGAAGCTCAAGGACAACGGTCTGCTGGCCAAGCCCACCCATGGCGACATCATTCGCTTCGCCCCTCCGCTGGTCATCAACGAGGCCCAAATGCAGGAGAGCGTCGACATCATCAAGAAGACCATTCTGTCCATGTGAAGCACGTCGAACCAAAGTCAGCGGTCAACTGACATTTAATTAGTCTCTTACAACTTTCAAAAGTCTGAAAATAGCTATAATATCTAAGTTTGTACAATAAAACCGCATTTTCCTCAAGTTCACACATTCCGTTTTATCTATTCGTATTTATCATGTTAATCTGAAGAAGACAAAGCTGACAGCAGTTAAAGACAACTATTTGATTTCATTTTGTTCTATATTCTCTATTTTTACTATTCAACGTATTAAAGTTTTCCTAGATGCATCATTGATTTATCATCTTTTTGTTGCTTACTTGCAAATCATAATAAACATTTTATTTGTACTATTCAACTTGTTAAATCCTTATGAGATGCACGCTGAGGTTTGGTTCATATGAGATTCCAAAAATGTGTTGTTATGGTGCTTTATTGTTGTATATAAAAAAACTGTTCAACTTACTAAAGTTTTCGTAAATTCAACACTGATTTATTTTCCTTAAGCTGCTCAATTGAAATTTATATTATTGATATTATAAATCATATATTAACATTTTATTTTTACTTTCTCTAATTGATTGAAGCTTCCTTACATTCTCCATTGATTTATTATCCTTTTGCTGCGCGCTTAAAACATATATTATTGAACTTATATTGACATTACTTTTTTACTATCCAACTTTTCGAAGTTTTCTTAAATTTGATCAAATTATAAATCATAAATGCTATTTGTAGTAAAATCCTAATTATCATATATGAATATTCTACTTTTAGTAATAAAGTTTTTGAAGTTTTCTTATTTATTATCCTTTTGCTGCACGCTTAAAATATAAATTGTTGAAATTTATAAGCAGTATATTCTTACAATTCAACTTATTACAGTTTTCTTAAATTACAAGAAAAATTAATTAATAATTATGTATGATTATTCTTTATTGTAAGTATTTAAACGTATTAAAGTTGTGTTAAATTCGAAATGGAGTTACTATTCTTTTGCTACTTTAAATATATATTATTCAAATTATAAATCATATATGCATATTTTACTTTCAACATTATACTTATTGGTGTTTTTTTTAATTTGTTATTAATTTATTATTTATATAATATATTTTACATAGATGAATATTCTACTTTTAGAGTCGAACTTTTTGAAATTTTCTTTAATTTACCTTCGATTTATTGTCCTTTTGCTGATTACTTTAAATTGTTTCAGTTTAAAAATTTTCAGCTCCCTCATAACTAAGAATCTGCAAATATTCTTGCCAATGTACTATATCGTATACTTTTTATGGTTTCCTCTGCTAAACAGATTCAATTATTTCTGACCTGTATTTCCAATTTTGCTGGTGAAATATGCGTTAGTGGGTGGCGTGCAACTTTCAGCATTCATAACGTTAATAACTAAACTGCACATTCCTTGGGCTGTTCTCTTGTTCAGCGTGTGCCTCGTCGCCCCCTCTGTTTCCTGCCTCATTCACTCCTTCCTGCCAGGAGCGAGTGTGTCAAGAGCAAACGTTAGCATTCCTTATTTTTTAATTAAAATATAAAAGGGAGACCACACTGCGAATGGGGGCCACTGGGAGCGTGCCGCGGTCGTTAGGCAATAAACTTGGACACCGCGCATCCTGCAGGACAATTACAAGGCGGAAAATGTCGCAACATTTTCGCCTTATCTGCGCCCGACTTGGCCGCCTTAAAAGAATAAGGCGCAAACGCATAAAAAACGAATTAACACTGCGTGGAATGCAGAAGGGGAGCAGAGAAAGTTGTTGCCGCTTTGTAACTCCGCTTATCGCTTGGGCGGCGCAAGGATGCGCCGTGTCCTGGCAGAACCTTTCGCCCGAATCGTTGTGGAAAATCTTTATTTTTAATTTTAACGCTTTATTTAATTATGTGAAGCGCCCGCTGAGGACAACAGCAGACTGGAGACAACTTCAAGTTCAAAAGTTTGCTGCTAATAAAATGCTTAAGGAGTGTCCTGTCTGCCAATAAAACCCACAAAAAAATGGGCTAAAAATTGCATTTTCTTCCTTTTTTCCAGCCGTTGGACTACCTCGGGTTTTTTTCTAATAAAGACATCAACAGATGGGCGGCGATAAAATGCCCAAGATTATGGACAAAAGCTACAGCAGAGACGCACACAAAAGGCGGCCAAGCGGCGTGTGGTTTCTGACACCCCCCGACAAAAGGAGCAGAGTCCTTTTTTTGTTGTTGTTGTTTGCACGATAAGCTTCGGTCTGCAAGTTGCCATTCACATTCAAAGTAGCTCATAAGACGTTGTATTAACCCAAGCCCTCAACGGGCCAGGTCAACTTCAAGTGCTTTGATTGCATTGCATTTTATGAGCTTAAAGATAAGATTCTAACATTCGCACTTTGCTGTCAACTGTTTTTTAATGCTCAAACTTTTAATTAGCCGAGTTGGGGTCTTCGACCAGTCCCCCTCGATTTCCCCCTCCAGCGTTCAATTGTAAACTGTTACGCGTATTTGGCATATCGCTTTCAATTGCTTTTCAATTGCTGCCAGCAAATTGCAACAACAATAACAATCAAACACCACGCGATAAAATCACAAATCGAAACGTTGTCCCGGGGACCAGCTTTGCACCTTGTTGACAGCCTCAGCAAATGGGGGCGTAAACAGCTTAAAAACAGAGTGATGGTGCCGTAAATACCCTGTAAAAAAGGAGTTTATAAAAGAAATTAAACTATTTTAAATTTATACTGATTATATATATTTATTAGGGGGGCTAAACAGCTTAAAAGCAGAGTGATGGTGCCGTCAATACTCTGTAGAAATTAGCTGCAAAAGAAAATAAACTATTTTATAACCATATTGTTTGGATATATTTATATACTGTTGCACTAAAAATTATAGCTAAACAACTTAAGAGCGGACTGATGGTGCTGTAAATACCCTGTGGAAATAGAGCTGCAAAAGAAATTAAACTATTTTATATTTATACTGTTTAAAATTAAACTATTTTAAATTTATACTGTTTAAAATGGAGCTGCAAAAGAAATTAAACCATTTCATATTTAAATCGCTTTTTTGATTTGTACTTTGTTCAACAAAACACAAATTAAGACAAAAAAGTCATTAAACACAATATAACAATTTGTTTCTGAAATGTAGAATAACTATATACAAATATTATACTTATGCAGATAAAAATATATTTATAACTATACAAAATATCTGTATAAGTTGTATTAATGTAAACTGTAACTTGTAAATAAAGTTAAACATTTATATTGAAATTTGCTTGCAGTAGTTAATGACCTCCCTGCTCGGCATTTTAGCTGCAGGGTATTAAGTCTATAACCTACTTATGGCTGTCTTGTCACCTGTTGTGCCAGCGCGCCTTGCTGGCTGCCTGAGCACCTGGCTTGCTGCTGCTTTATGCTCGCCTGATGTAAATCTTTAAAATCAATATGCAAGTGACAGGCAGCTGAGGCTCGAGGACAAACAACCCGCGCCCAACACCACCCCCCAACCCACCCAACGAGGCAGCGTCAACGCGGCAACGAGAATGGAATTGGGAATTGGGAAGGGGACAGGTTGAAAGTCGAGTCGGATGACTTGTCAGCGAGATTTTGGCTTGGGGCAACAGACAGTTTGGCAAATTGAAATGGTTTAGATTACATTGAAATTGTCGCTGAGATTTTTTCCCATAAGCAGCATATGATTTGACAACTGTTAAGAAACTTAAAGAGCGTTGCAAGCAACTAAAGTTGCGCAGAGTGAAAGCAAATATAAAAAATATTCATTTTGCTTTGCAAGTCGATGCATAATATTTCCTTATGAGCAATAACTAATTTACGGTCTCTAAATATAAAAATCAACATTTTAATAGGAATTTGTGGAAATTTTACTTGTTTTGCCTAAATGCTCGTAAATTTATTAGAGCTTAGCGATACACAAAATTTTCCGCAATAAGGCTCAAGGCTCACATGTGTGAACAGCCAATTTTCGTTGATTAAAGGGATTTGCACAACGAAGAAAACCCAAAAAAAAAAATGATAATAAAATGAATGGTTGGAGAGAGTCAAATGATAAAATAAAGAGCAATGCAAAAGTAGCTTATTACAAAATGCCACAAAAGAGGGTGCAAAGTAGACAACAGCAAAGACGTCCCCAGTCCCAAGGACTGCTGCAAGGACAACGCAGGATTTTTTCTTGTTTTGAGGGTAAAAAAGCGCTGAGCAGAGTGTGAGTTGTAATATTTTTATGCTTATGACTTGATGGCGCACTTTGTGTTAATAATCTAGAGGCGACTGCGGTCATAAACGTTTCTTTTTTTTTTGGCGATAATTACATTCAGATTGAGGATTAGATGTTTTAGTGGCGTTTCTTTGTGGTCGGCTAACCACAATGCACAGTGCAGACTGAAGAAGTCCGCATTATTTTGCTGTATTTGTTTGCCGCATGAAAATTCAATTGGCAGGACTCGTGGAACAATTAAAAATAGCGCAAGGTGAGTGGAATGGCGTTCGAGTTGGAAAACTCGTGTCGCATACTAAACAGTTTTTGGGGAAATCAGAGACACTACGGAGCACGTAGTGCTTGACTTCTCTTTTTGCAGGCACATTTTTAAATGGCAACAGCGAGTGAGGCACGTGCATTAAACAGCCCGAAGGCTCGCACAACAACGAGCACCACATCAGCATGTGTGGAGTAATTTACAAAACTCGTCGACAGTCGGCAGTTGACTTCGACGCGTTTGTCTGCCCGGGGGACGCGCAATTAGGCAATTGACCATGCAAGTTGAACTCATGTGGGGATGTTGTATGTGTGTGTGTGTGCGTAATTGACAAAAAATGACATGCAATTGCGGAGGACAGTCGCCCATGCGGCAAAAATAAACCAAAAATTGATTGTCATGTAATGAGTTCAAAAGGCCTGTATATGACTGCATGTGTCCTCAACAATTCTTTCTACTTTTTTCGTAGTCCTTTTTATGCAACATGCTGACTGCATATTAAAATGTGCGTGATGCCGTGTGTCAAGCGCTCACTTTTTTATTTTTGCTGCCTGCTATAAGGGCTGTCAATTTTTATGAAGTTAAATTACCTGGCACGCGGGGGGCGGCAGCTTGTCGACTGCGCATTGTGAGTAAAAAGGTGTTGCATGTAATGAAGCGCATAATTTTAATTGGCTTTACCATGAGTTCAATGTGTTTCAATTCAACTGGAAGCTGCCCATCGAAGTCTTAATGCACATTTGTTAATCAATACAAATAAATTTTAGAAGCTAAAATAAAAAAAAAATCAGCCGTTCCCGAACAGGTGTTTTAAATGTAAAATCAAATTGCGCGCTTCGTACAGCACGCTTTATACAACACTGACAAAAGTTATCGACTCTGCACAACAATACCTCAAGCTTACAGCCAGTGCTGCCCATATGCGTGAGTTTATACAATCTAATGTGTATATCTCTCTTATATTGTCTGCAAATATTTTATATTTAAGAGTTTTTTACACGTTGTCTATTTTGTTTATGTATTTTATACCCTACTTGCTAATAATTTAGTAACGATAACATCAATCTATCTCTCAAGTTTGGTGTGACTGCTTGCGATGCAGTATATACTTTCCAGTATACTTCGAAATTGAAATTACGGTCACGCTGATCAACATACCTGGACGCAGCTGAAAAGAAAAAAACATTTTATTTTGACGCGTTGTGCAAACGTTCGCGTACGTGAATAAATCCAAATATCATGTCGCAACAACGCGCAACAAGCAGCAGCGATGGCGGCATTAACAACACGGAGCCAAACACCCCCAATACCAACAACGCCATCATAGTTTTGGACGACAGCGACGAGGAGGAGAAAGATGTGCAATTTGTTGGTGTTGTGCGTCCTGCAATGCCTGTGCTAGATCTCTGCATGTCGCCATCCACCTCAGCTGCTGCTGCGGCTGCCGCAGCTGCTGCAGCGGCGACGACTTCCAACCCTGGAACAGGTGATTCACTCAAAACAACAAACAATGAAACTGGTAACAATATAAATACAACAAAACAAAACAAACACAACTTTCAATGAATACTTCCCTAGATGGCGCCTTGGCTGCACCTGATGCCCCCTCGGAGACCCAGAGCGCTGCATTGGAGTGCGCCATTTGCTTACAAACCTGCATACACCCCGCACGTCTTCCCTGCGGTCACATCTTCTGCTTCTTGTGCGTCAAGGTGCGTATTCAATTCGAGTGCCAATCACGGCAGACCCAAAAAACCCAGCCCCTCATCCAAGCCGGAAGCATTTGCTAGCTATTTACGCATGCAAGTTGCGTCGTCTTTGCGTTTTCAGTTGAGTTTTTTTGATTCGCCCAAAATCGGCCGAAACGCGTGCGCCCCAAGCAAGTTCAAGGCTGTCGCTTACCCAAAATCAAACTGGACGTGCGCCAGCTGCAATTATTCTAGCAGCTTCCGCATAACGATATCGAATTACTATAAAAACTTTACAGTCGTTGGCCTAGCTCAAACATTTTGTATATTTAACTGAAACTAGTTTATACTCGCGCAAGGATTAATAGAATAGTTTATGCAGCACATTTTCATTCAATACAATTTATAATCAAATTCAAATAGCTCTGCTCTGTTATTAACATTGATGTGCTCTGTTAACTGCTACTCGTTATGTAGGCTGACATGTTAATCATCGCTTACTTGCAACAACTTTAAATCAATTATTTTTCGCTTTGCAGGGAGTGGCGTACAAAAACCGTCGCTGTGCGATGTGTCGCCGCGAGATTCCCGCCGAGTTCCTGGACCACCCACAACTGGTGAACGGCATTGACGACATTTACGCCACTCGCGCCACAGAGGATGGCTATCAATGGTACTACGAGGGGCGCAATGGTGAGTGCATGCATTTCATGTTGGTGGCGGGTGGTGTTGGTGCTGGTGCCCTTAGCCCCCCATCTTACCCAGTTATCCATGGCCATAATCCAAATCACAAACACACACAAACTCGTAGGCGGTTGGTGGGCCTACGACGAGCGCACGAACGAAGACATCGAGACGGGCTTTAGGGCCTTCGAGGCATACAAAACTGCCAATCCTGAGTGGACGACAGCTGACGTATTACGCTGCGAGAAAGACGAAGAACATTCCTCTGACAGCAGCTCAGAATCTGAACCAGAAGCAACGACAGATCCCAGTAAATTGGTGCAGCTAATCTGTGGCCAGATGTACACCATAGATCTGGCTCAGCTGTCGCAGGCACTGTGCTCCCAGCCAAGCAGAAAGCGCAAAGTTATGCGGCTCAGATCATCGGATCCTAAACCAAACGTCAAGGGCATTGCTGGACTGCGTGCCAAATAGCAAACAATGCCACTTTCATCTAACACTTTCACAACTCCCATTCCGCTTTGCACCCATCCAACATAATACTAAGCATCCCCATGAGTAGTGCAACGAAGTCGAACGACGAGAAAAACTCCAGTTTCTAACTGCTTACTGTGCAGGTTGGTGGCAGTACGACGATCGCACCAGCCAGGACATTGAGGAGGCCTTCAAGAAGGGCGACAAATCGTGCTCCATACTCGTCGCCGGCTACGTGTACATCGTGGACCTGGAGCAGCTGGTGCAGCAGCGTCAAAACGAGCCCAATCGCTGTCGTCGCGTCAAACGCGACTTGGCCACCATACCCAAGAAGGGCGTCGCCGGGCTGCGCATCGAGGGCAACCAGGTGACCAGCGACACGGTGTTCAGTCGGCCCAGCAATCCCACACCGACAGCTGCCGCCTTGGGCGGCCCCTCCAGCTTCATATCGACGATCGCAGCCAGGGATGCGGCCATCCGGATTGCCAGCGACATCATTGGCTCCACGCTGGCCCATGCGGATGAGCTGACGCGCGGCCTGGCCGCCAGCAACATCAGCGACAGCGCCAACGATCTGAGCGGTGAGCAAACCTACTCCAACAATCCACAGCAATCCAGTCACACAACAGGTGTGGGTGCCGTGTCCGGCGCCGGGGCCGAGCAGCAGCAGTCGCCCGGCATGGTGGGTATCGGTGGCTCGCACTCACGTTCGCTTGCCTCCTCGCACTCGAACTCCATACAGGATTTAATGCTCAGCGCCACCGAGGATTTGCTGGACACCACACAGCAGGTGATCGAGACCAATCAGCACACCATAGATCTCTTCGAGCAGGCCTTGAACGACTTCCAGGCGCTCACCATGCGCAACTTTGTCGACTCCAGTGACGAGGACGATGACGATAACGATAACAATATCGATAACGCGACCGCCGATGAGCGCAATGCAGGCGGCGATGAGAGTGGCGCTGTGGTCGAGCAAGCGGAGGCGAGCGAACGTCCGCACAACGGACACAACGGCACGTTGGGTTTTTAAACTTTCTCAATCACACACACACACACAACATACACTTCACCTACAAGCAAACAAATCTACAAGACATATAGCGTTAGCTTAGAGTACTTACTACACACGGAAACAGAAGAATAATGCAAAGCTGAAAGCTCGAAACGCGATCGAAGTTCCTTTTTAGAAATGTCATCATTTCGGAATGTTAACTAGAGAAATGCCGCGCGTACCTGAGAAGTAACTATATATAGAACCACTATATAGGGCTCTATGCGTGAGCAAGAGTGCAAGACAGAAGAAGCCTACAGGGTAACCACAAAAATACATACAAAACACACTATATACATGTAGTACATACAAATTCCTTATCGATCTTAACCTGAGCAACTGTAAACTGTAAACGAGCTACCCTAACTAGGGCAAGATGTGATTGGGAAATTGTAATATCGACTCCATGCGAAACATATTCAAATTGCAACTCCAAGAGGGCAGAAAACAAAAACATTAACAGGATTCCCAGATTACCAAAATGCCACATAAAGTATATATTATTAATCGAAGTTAAGATCGTAAAATAATCAATCTAATTGGATCGCTTCCGAATCTCTTTATTGGATTGTGTATGTATTGTAATCCTCTGTGTCTAACATAAGATTTACTTGTGTTTACAAACCATTTACAATGATATATATATACAAATATATATAGAAGAACCTCTTTACCCCCGCAACCGAGCCAATTAAGCATCCACCAAGAAAAGCGTAGTGTGAGAAGGACAATACAGATCTGTATGTATATTCGATTGAGGTGACAAAGAAATCAATGGACAAACTTGATGTGTTGTACTACTATCATTTTACTGAAGTGCAATTCAGTCTATAAAGTAGCGCTGTATTATTTCGGGTAGCTTTCGCCCAACTGAATGAATCTGTTGACGAAGCGCCCTATATTTTGTTAGTATGTTAAGTCCGCCGTTATGTGCGTTAAAGTAAAACAACATCTCTGTGAAAAATTTACGTATAAGTTATTATTAACATTTCGGTTAGTCACAATTGAGTCTGAATTTCTGTTCTCTACTTTATTTTATTCTTTTCGGTTGTTGTATTTGTGTTGAGCGTCAATTGTGTCTAGCCCGAATGCATTTGCAAATTGCCTATATACTCGAAATCGTGTATAATATATTAATAAATATTTATGTATATTTTGTGACTACTGTTTTATAGATTCGATTTCGATTTGTACCCCGCCATTACTTCTAACTGCGAAATGCCTATTCATAGCTACCCTTGTATCAACGATATTCCTAAAGCTCTACTGACTACAACTGCGAGAGCTCTCCTCCTCCTCCCCCTCCGGTAATATCAAACAAAACAATTGTACTGCTTACACATATGTATAACATACCCCTCACTATGATCATCAAATGCGATAAGAAAATAAAAGACATTGAAATTAGATTAAGTTCATTTTGTATGCCTGCCTGCCTACTGGAAGTTTCTCTCTCTCTATTCTTCTCTCCTCCTCTCTGCCTCGCAAAGTCATTTCCTTCCGCCAGTTGGTTCTCTTTGATCTGATAACTTTAAGCATCACTAAAGACTTTCATCATTTTATTATAGATTCACAACTTCTCTAATTTTGTAATGGGAAACCAAATCAAATCAAAACTGTGTGCCAAGCGCAAAATCTTAACAACTCCGCTTACTGTTAACAAAACCACTGTTGACCTTACATTAACAGCATGTCACATTTATTTAAGCAATTTATTTAAGCATATACACATGTACTTGAAACATAATGAAATACATTCATACTCTGATTAAACAAAAAATAATGCTCCAAAATGAGGCGTATTTTTAGATATACCTAGTTTTACCTAGTGGAAGAAGAAATTACTGTGTGCAAGACACGTTGGTTTAGTGTTATGTTTAAGAATCTTACCTATTATTGTAATTAAGTTGGCAATAAACATTCACATTCGACAAATTACCGCAACAAGTTGTTTTCTCTAAAGAGCATTTGATAACAGTATAATATTTATTCAAGAAGTTTACCGAATTCGAAACATCATAGATTATTTCTTCCAGCTTTCTGTGGAGATTATTTACTAACCTGAATATTATGGTAAGGCATAACCATAGTGCAAAGCAAAGTCGTATAAATATTTTAAGGTTTCAAACAATATTTAATAGTATTTCAAAATACTTCCCTTTCTTTGTGGAAATGTGTTCTCAAACCCCAAATGATTTATGCGACAGTCTTTACTTGCTAGCATAAACAATCAAAGTTCTATTGAAAACATGAAGATTCATATCGGCTCCCTAACGACTCCGATAAGTGGTATAACATTTACCACAGTTTGAAGCAGCACTTGTTGTCTATACTGTTCTACCTGCTCTTGACTTGAATTGAAATCCTTTTCGATACCTTTCTTGGTTCTTTGTCTGCCAATGCTTCGTGGGGGGAACCTGAAATCGTTTGGACGGGGGGATCGACATCGGCGTCGGACCCTCTCCGTCTACAAATGCTTGACTATTGAGTCATGCGCAATGGACCAAAAGAAAACGCACGTATGCAGCATATTAATTTACTGGGCCTCTTATTATCGCTGTTGTTGTTAGTGAACAAACAAGAAAACGGACAGCAACAGGCTCAAAGCAGTGCGAGCGTGCGATAGAGTGCGCAATAGCACTCGGTGAAAGAGATGGAGCAAGCAAAGCAGCGATCGTAGCTGTCACATAAATATGTGTGTTCGGATTCGGGTTTTGGAGGGTTCTCTGGGTGTCAGCAGTTCCCTGCATGAGTCATCGTCGTTTACCTAGAAATTATGCTACCTGCTGCATTTTTCTTATGCGCTCCCGTTCTTGCCTGTTCACAAAATATCACATAATTAAATAGGCAAACGTCGGCACAACTTTCGTCACACATTGTTGCCGCCTCTTATCAGACAAGTTGCAATGTTTGCACACTTGAAATAATCTCCCTACTTCCACGAAATCGTTTATATCACATGTAATCGAATTGAAGTCAAATCACAGTATAGAACTCTAATAATAATATTTAAACTCGATGGTTTTTTAAAATGTTTGAACTTCACTGAAAATCAATAAGATATGTTCATGATCAAATGATGTTTTATAATCATGAATATAATCTAAAACAATAGTAACAATATTGAAATATGTATTTCGCATGTGGTAAGTTCAATAGTCATTTAATTATTAGTAACCAAGAAGAAAATTAAAAATTTAATTAATTTTTTGTAATATTCATAAAAATTCGAAATCAAAACAATTTGCCGAATACGCAATTTTGACAGTTCTACACGAAGATAATTAATTTTACAACATTTACGTCATAACCTCAAGAAATGATCTTTCTATTTAGAGGAATACAAAATTTCGCCCATTTTCATTACCAAGTTCCTATCTTTTGCTGAGCAGTGTAAGTCAATATTTCCACTCAATCATAGATATGATGTACACGCAGTTGTCCAGTGACATGTATGCGTAAAAAATTAGTATATAATTTCTACAAGTATTCAGCATATGACCAACAACATTAACATATTAGTTTTTTTAATATAAGTTGAAAAAAACGCGTTCAAAGTCCAAAAGGACAAATGTTCTATGCGTTTAATAGAATTAATGCAATTCAACACCTCCTTTTTGACTTAACGTAAACAATATGCATAAGGTGAGCTTTAAAGCTCTTGTAACCGTAAACAAAGAGCTTTTGTAATAGCTCGTGATCGCGCATACTTAGGCTTTAACTATAGCAACAACAACAACTTAAAAAGCAAAGCAACAACGGCAAACAAAGCTTGAATTTGAATGTGTTGGTGGTTAGGTTTGTTGGTGGTTGTCGCTGTCGCTCGCTGGCCATGGGCTGACTCTCAGTTTTGCGTTCTCTCACTCTCTCTCTCTCTCTGTCTCTGCCTCTGCCTCACACACACTCGCACACAAGCACATGCGCATTTCAACCTGCGCTCCAAACTGGTTTTGAGGGAGGAAATTGGCCCGCTTGAGCGCTGTATCAGCAGTTGGTACATACCAATTCCTGATGCTCTCGGCCAGAGTCAGGCTGAGCGTGCGCCAGTTTTTTTTTGTTTTTTGGTTAGTTGATTTGTATCTACCTTTGGTGCGGACGGTCGTCGGTCGGTCGGAACGTTATCTAAAGCGCAACTAAAGGCAAACCAGTCTTTTTGTATTTGTTAATGTTTTTTTGTTTCAAACTACAAATAAATTTCTCAAAATACACAAGAAATGTAAGTGATAAAATCAAGTAATGAAATTCGTATGCAAAATTGAGTGAAAAATGTGCAAAACTGCAGTTGAAAGTGCAAATAAAAATTTATTGATTTTCTTTAACCGAAGCAAACGAAGTATAAGAAGAAGAAGCAGCAGCAACAGCACAAATGTATAAGCTGGCGCTGTAAGGTTTCCAACTGACTCTGTGAGAGACCGTGTGTGTGTGTGTACATCGCGCTGGTGTGAGTGGCAAAATTTCATTGTAGTTGCTTGTTGTTGTTATGTTCTAGCTTCAGCCAAGTTAAAAAGCACAGCACCAGCACCAAAAAAAAGCAAAAGGCGAAGCAGAAGAAGTGAAATACAAAAATACTTAACTGCTTATGTGTATGTTTGTATGTATATGTGTTTGCTCATATAAACGCACACATACATAAACATGTACTTGTGTTCTTTTGTGTAATTTTCCAAGTTAAGGCATATACAATAAAAAATTGAATAGCAGCGATGCATTTGAAAGTGAAAAGTGCGGTAATTAATAAATGGATATAAAACTAAAAATAGACAAGCGTACAAATAGGTATGCGTGTGAGTTGGTCTTGAAATTTGCTCAATCGACCATCGGCGTAACTTCTTCTTCTTTTGCTATATCACGCGCTTCCGCGATGGCTGAAAGCTTTCCCACCCGCCCCCTCTCACAGTGCATGCGTAAACGCTTTGCGTGGGCCGCTTGCCATCGACTATTGTAATTTTTGCTATTTGCGCTTTTCGCTTTTTCTCAAGCGCAACGTGAGGGGGCTGACGCCAATGCGACTGAACGTGCCTGCATCCCCCAATGTTAACGTCCACACACATACACATACAAGCGCAAAGTACTTATGTACATGAATTGTGTACATGTGTATTTGTATGTATGAACATCCTGCGACTTGGCGTTTGACGTCGTTCGGCCGCCTATTGATTTTACGTAGTTTCATTGATAAAACGTTCGTGTTTTGAGATGGCAGTCTTTTAACGCGTCCTCGTTGCTCGTTCACAGCCATCAATCGTAACGCCCAGCATGTCGTAGGGCATCCGCAACTGTAACCCCCGCAATAAAAGTAACGGACAATGCAACCATTTAGCGACAGTCTAAGCAAAAGTCGCGATGATTTGGTCAATGTCGCCGCCTCCAGGCAGCAGCAACAACAACTGCACTACAGCAGACGCAGACATCATGGCAGCAGCCCAAATTTATCGCTGGACCAGACCGATAATTTGCGCAGAAGGTAAGTTATCGATGATCGATCATGTGTTTAAAATTGACATAAATTGTTATTGGATAAGGTCATGTTTGGGGGGTGTATTTAAAACACTTTTATCGAAACCTATCACTGGAACACAAATTCCATTCTTAATAACTGCAAACACGCACACACACACTTGCATTTTTTTTGTGTTCAATGTTTGCGATAAACAATTATTGAACACGTGCAAAATGCCAGTTGTGGTGAAATGATAAACAGCATCGGGGAACTTTTAAGTTTCCTTGTTCAGGCACCTTTGAAAGTTGAAACACAAACACACCCATACATATGCACTCGCACACTGCCTTACAAAAAACAAACACAAGCACACACCTGCCTGTATAGCAAACTGGTTTCAAAGCTAAGGCGGACCAGCCCGCATGCTGTTTGTTGTTGTTGTCCAATGCAAGCACTTGCCAAAGTTGGTCACTCTAACAACAAAACTTGATAACAATGAACGTGCAAAAGAGCGAGAGAGATGAAGTGGAGATGGCGAGTAGGTAGCGAGAGGAAGCGTTAATGAGCACGGCAGAGACAGAGGGAGAGGGAGAGCGTAAAGCTGTGCTGATAATAATGCGAAACGAGCGCTCGTCGTTTGGGGGCTATGCTCCAACGCTTACGCTCGCAATTTAGTCTGCGAAAATCAATCGCTTCAGCTGGTTGTCGCCGCGAAAGAGGGAGAGAGAGCGTGTCAATCAAATTGTGAGCCTGCCTTAATGTGTCCCTGTATGTGTGCGCGCAGACAAAAATAACACTGCTTATCGTCAAATCAGTTGCTAACTTGTGTTAGTGTTTTGCATGTGCGCGCGTGTGTGTGTGTCTGTGTGCACAAATACGTGCATCTGATGGCGCAGTTTTTATACAATTTGTGCAAAAATTCATGAAATTATTACAGCAACAACACCAACACACAAAACGAAAGTGTTACGCAGCCGCTTCTTGGTCGTGTAATTAACGCAGCAGCAGCACCAGCGACACTTTACCACTTACCTTGACGTCATTTTTTTTTCTGACGACAACAAAAAACGCCAAAAAACGCGTATAGTTGTTCTTGTTGTTGCTTTATTGGCTGGTTCGGCTCGGTCGGTGGCTGGCTGTGCTTGGCACGAAGCGAACGAACGTTTTTAATCAAACGTTGTTGTTATTATTGTTGGTGTCGTGGAGTTTATACAGTGCGTAAAAAACGTCTGGCGACCGCAAAAAACAGAGAAAAAAGAGCCGAGTGTAAAAATTTGCATTAATGCAGCAAAGCGTCGCCGTCGTCGTCGTTTTAATGAATGAGTTCGTAAACAACAAAAAAGCAAAGTGCGCAAAGAACAACAAAACTAATTGTGAAAACAAACACAATTAACCGTGAAAATTAGCGCGAAAGAAGCGGGTAAAACTACATCACAATGGTCTATTATATTCCAATTTTTGGTCGCACTGATCCACCGGATAAAATAATAACAAAGGAAAAGAGGTAAAACAGCGTTTCTGTAATTAGGGATATCGATAAATCTCGGTGAAACCCAGACACACATGTTCTTTGTTTATCGCAAGCAAAACTGATCTTTTGCCAACACTGCACCTGCATTTGGGGAAACACAACACTGACTCACTTAAGAAAATACCGTTATGCGTCGCATGCACTTGCTGAGCTCGGCAAGAAACAATAGCCAACTAGCCAAATTTCCGCGTTCTATGAACTGCACGTCACCGAAAAAAGAAGAACAACAGCAACAACAGAGGTCAAAACGTGCTGCTATAGCACTTAAATAATGCGTTTAAATTTCATAATTAAAAGGTTTTTGACATTAGTTCAACGCCGCCGACGCTGACACCGCTGTTGGCGTCGGCATCGACTTGTGAAAAGACCAGCGCACCCCCACAACAGTAAAGCAGTGAGAGCGGGATGTCAATATAGCTTGCACAGGCTGGGAAATAAAATCTGCACAGAGCAGAACACTGTCAATGTGTTGGTGCCCAATCACCGTCTGTGTGTGTGCTTATCGACGGCAACAGGTGATTTTGCCTGTTCGCGCACGTCGCTTCGACTTGACAAGCCATCAGACTTTCTATACCTGCCTATTGTTGTCGTTGTTGTTTTTGGCATTGTTATTGTTTTGATAAATGTTTTTCACCTGAAACTAAAAAGCTGCGGCAACGGCTGCGGACTGCGAATGACAGTCTATTCATGCTGTTGGAGCTTCCCTCTCGCTCTCTCTCATTCTGTGTTATTGGTGATTATTTATCTTATCGCGTGCAAAATAAAAACAACAAATACGAATTCCAAGCACAAGCTTCAAGCGACAGGAAAACAGCCTGTGTGTTAGTGCACACATACAAAGCAGCACATACGCACGCAACATATCTGTGTACGTGTGCGTGTGCTTTTAACTGTCATTTGTGAAAAGAACTATTATCATGATCACTCTGTGACTCTTTCATTATTTATTTGCAGAGCTTTAGTTATGCATACTGACTTATATACCTCTGAATGTACATGTGCACTTAACTCGGCACTATCGAATGATTCTAAATATAAAACACACGAAGTGCTTAGATTATTGTACGCAATTGATTTATAATTTAGCGTTCAGCATATCTCTTATTGCGACTTGAGACTTATGTCCCATAGTTCTATTGTTCTTGATATGATAATACGTATTCGGATTTTGGTATTTGAACCGGTTTTCTAAAATTAGTTCCCATTCTATTTGCAATGTGATCTGGAAACTTGTCAAGAAACCTAAAAAAGTCAAGAGTATCAGCGTGACGCGTTACGTTTTGACAACACCAAATAAAGTTGGTGATATCAACATCAAGATACACAAACGTTAGCCTAGATAAAGAACCAATTTCCCCATGCAAATTGTCAAGTGTTATCAATCAAAATTTGGTTTCAAAACTACGCAATCAATTTATCTTGGCCGATTTAAGGAAGTGATATTAGAATAAAATAAATAAGAAAACAGACCTACTAACTTTTTAAAAATAAGCTCAATAGATCACCTTTTGCTTAAATTTTTCACACAATTCTATTTTCGCAAAATTGCTAATCATGATCATAAAAATCATATTATCCTATATTACTTTATATTTTGGTAAAGAGAAAAGGGGATAGTTAAGCTACAATAGTTTTAACCCTGATAAAATATCTATAGCTTGACTTCCGAAATGAAATTATAGATTGAATATAAACCGGACTTAGACCAACTCCAAACTTTATGTGGTGCATTGTTTTACTTCAACCTTGTGTGCCATTCTATATTTACAGCATGGCCTGTCTGCAGGATGAGTTCGGACACCTAGGACTGGCCACAACCGATCTGCCCTTCAAATCCGCCGACATCGACTCATCCGCCCCCCAACACCACAACAACTACGCGGAGATCACGGACAGCAGTGCCGAGAACACGTGCCAACAGCGATGGCCGCCACACGCAGGCGGAGGCGGATTGGCGAGTGCTTTCGGTCATCCGGATAAACCCATTGGCTGGATGTATGGGCTGCTGGGGTGTATGAAGCCCGTGTTGTCCTTCATTGGCAAGGCCGGTGTGATTGAAGTGAAGAATCCGCGGAGTGAAGACTGGGAAATACCCTTCGAGTCCATAACGGATCTCGAGTGGTTGGGCAGCGGAGCCCAAGGAGCCGTCTTCAGTGGCAGGTTGAAGAACGAAACTGTGGCCGTCAAGAAGGTGAAGGAGCTGAAGGAGACAGACATTAAGCATTTGCGCAAACTGGACCATGAGAACATTATCAAATTCAAGTGAGTCTTCAAGATCGACCAGCTTATTGATAAGTTGCTCTAATTACAATTCTACTTTCGCAGAGGAGTTTGCACACATTCGCCCGTGTTCTGTATCATCATGGAGTTCTGTCCGTATGGCCCGCTGCAGAACATACTGAAGGAGGAGCAGGTCATGTTGCCGTCCCGTTTGGTCTCTTGGTCCAAACAAATCGCCCTGGGCATGCAATATTTGCACTCTCACAAGATCATACATCGCGATCTTAAGAGTCCCAAGTGAGTACAAATTATTCTGAATTAATTCTGAAGAACAAACTCTAATCGAACTCTCCCTACTCGTTCTTTCCGCAGCATACTGATTAGTACAAACGAAGTGGTGAAGATTAGCGACTTTGGCACCAGTCGCGAGTGGAATGAGATTAGCACCAAGATGAGCTTCGCCGGCACCGTCGCCTGGATGGCGCCCGAAGTCATACGCAACGAGCCGTGCTCCGAGAAGGTGGACATCTGGTCGTACGGCGTGGTGCTCTGGGAGATGCTCACGTGCGAGATACCCTACAAGGACGTCGACTCGTCGGCCATCATCTGGGGTGTGGGCAACAATTCGCTCAAGCTGCTCGTGCCCAGCACCTGCCCCGAAGGCTTCAAGCTGCTCGTCAAGCTCTGCTGGAAGAGTAAGCCACGCAATCGGCCATCGTTCCGCCAGATACTCAGTCACCTGGACATCGCGGGGCCGGAGCTGTTGCGCAAAACCGAAAAGCAATATTTCGAGACACAAAAGTCGTGGAAGGAGGAGGTGCGCTGCCATCTGAAGGAGATCACACAGAACGGCACGAGCATACACAAGTACGAGCAGGATCTGATAAAGCGACGCACTGCCGAGTGGCGACATGCCCAGGACATTCGCATGGTCTACGAGGACAAGCTGCAGAAGACGAATCAGTTGTTCTTCGAGCTGAGCGAGTGCATGACGCAGCTGCAGGAGAAGGAGAAGGAAATAGCCGAGTAAGTGCCCAAGTCCCACACACAATTATGAGCTGCGAGTCTTTAACGATGCTTCTTTGCTTTATAGGCGCGAGCGCAAGTTGCCGGGATCCGGCTACAAGCCCACGCGACGACTGGGCAACACACTCAGGAAAATGCAGCACTATCGACGCCGACTGAACGCGCCGCCAGCCCAGCAAATCCAGCAGCAATCCTCAACGCCAGATCCCGAAACCACGCCCGAGGTAAGCACAAATTGTTCACAATCTGTCCAACAATTGGTTGTAACATCTCTCGTTGCGCAGAGTCCCGTGAAGTGCATGCTGTATGCGCAGCTAGATGGCAACTGCCAGCCAAAGTCGTACTGTGCTGTGGGCAACGGACTCGTGGTTGGCGGGAGTATGTCCAGCAAGAATAAAAAGACTTGGCGTCATCGACGCAACGGCTCCGGCTCCTTTGCCGCACCGCCCAAGTACAGTCCGACGCGGGATCGTCGCTACCAGAGCGAGCCGGAGAACCGCAAGGTGCAGTTGGTCGAGCGACAGACACAAACCGACGCCATGGACGTCAGCGAAACGGACATCAGTCCGTGTGCCGAGCAACCGATCGATGTGCCGCCGCCTCCCAATCACCGCCAGCTACCGCTGCAGCTGCAGCGCGTGCAGCAAATGGCCGCTGCGATGGCGCAGCAGGCCAAGGTGCAGGCGAGCACGCCGACGTCCAACAACTCGCCAGCGAATGCCGCCAGTCCGTCGAACGGCAACTCGCTGAGCAACAGCGAGCTGACCTACCAGGACGCCTGCTCCAGCCCGGATCAGCTTATCGACGATGTGATGAACAGCAACGAGCGACTCGACATCACCGACTGCTGCAGCGACAACGAAAATCTCGAGCGTTTGGGCCGCAAAGTCATCGAGTTCATCAACGAGAACCGGCTGTCCATACAGTCCAATGCCACGGAGAATGGCAACGGTGGCGGCAGTGGCAGTGGCGTCAGCACACACACCACGGCGGCTCCAGAGATGCGCGACGTGGGCGTGAACAGCAGTCCTTGCCTGAGTCGTTGCAGCAGCACGCAGAGCAGACGACCGAAGCGGACGCAGCTGCAGGAGAATCCCGCAAATGTGATGGCAAGCAATGCGAACGGCGAGTCGCAGGAGCATCTCGGCGAGGACAGCTGGTCGGACGAGGAGGGCGAGGACACCGACTACAATTACGCGCTGCGTAGACGAAGGTAAGTTGACTGCATTTTGGAGTGCTTGCTGAGTTCCTAAACTGATTGCGATTGCAGCATTGGGCGGCTGCCCATTGGACGCGGCATGAGGCCGAGACGCAGCTACAAGGCGCCGCTGTCCCAGAAGATTGCCATACACAAACGGAACGTGGTGATTGTGTCGGATGAGGAGAACACCTCCGAGTACAGTCACTCGCCATCGAGTCAGCACTCGACGCTCGAAAGCAATACCGATGTGCCGGAGGCTCTCCAGCAGCAGCAGAAGCAGAAGCACGCCAGCTCCAGCGAGGCGGACTCAAGCGACTCCAGTGAAGACGAGGGCGAGGAAACGCAGGCAACAGCTTCAGCTGCAACGGCAACGGCAACGGCAACGGCAACGGCAACGGCAGCGCTGCCCATGGGCGCCATACGCAGCAGCGATATTATATCCATACCGACCTATGAGGCTGACGGCGCCGTTAATATGGTTTAACTAGTTACTCATAGCCTAAGTGGAAGCAAACTCCTACAACAATTAACCGCAAACAACTATCTCTATATACTCAAAAACAAAAACAAAAACAAAAGCAAAAAGGAAAACAAAACAAACAACAAGAAATCGAAAACTGTATGGTATTATCTATGTCGTCGTATGTCGTACTATGTATGTCCATGTCCGATCGTCTCTTTAGTTTATGTATCTGTATAGATAATGGCCAACAATTTGAAGCGTTGAGCGTTTCAGTTCCCTACCATTTAAATCATTTGTCCAAATCGCAACCTCAACATCAATCCAAGCCCCAAAACTCAACCTCCATATTCATTGTAAGGGTTTTGCGGGAGCAATCTTTGTCATCTACTCGTAATGTTTTCTTGCATTCCTCTGATTTGCAACACCTATGTTAATGATTCTGTTTAATTCAGTAAGCTGCCTTTGTAATATATTTAAAAAATGCCGTAATTGTACATTTAGTTTAGCCATTAAGTAGTTTTCAATCGTAAGAGCTTAAATCGCAACACGCTCCCAACAACAAAACAAAACAGAAACACAAAAAACGAAGACAACAAAAAAAAAACAAAAAACAATTAATAGAATTGGCCTCAGGCAATAAATAGGAAAAGAATGAGAGAAATACTTATTGTATGTGTAACGCAAAATAGTCAGGGATATTTTTTATATACGGAAAATTTGCTACGAAATCGAAGAGGATCGTTTTTTTAAACGAAGCGCATTAGATTTTATAATTTTGTAGTTTTGCATTTGGGATAGTTCCGAATCACGTTCGGATTTAGCCCACTCTGGTAATCCTACTTAATTTTTCGATATGCACAAAATTCAAAGCTTCAGTGCCTTAAAGCAAATATTTGAGAATCGACAAAACACGAAACAAAACAAACAACTGAAAATTGTAATCGGTCTGTATGTGAAATGTGAAATGATTGTCCACGGCCCAGACGTGGAAATGTGCGCTTTTAATACCCCCCCTAAAAAACTAAGCTAGTAAGCTACATTCAAATGCCACCCGATTGTCCGCTCAAGACTTGTACTTCTCGAAAGCGCACATCACGCTGCAAAAACAGATAAGTAAAGAAAATAAAAAAATACAAATTTAAAATACATATTTCTATATACACTCGATAATATATACACTATATATTTACACACTAGTTGGATGTTTAGCTATCGTAAGATGCGTCGCATGCAAAAATTTCTCTACATTATGTAAATGTACTCCATATTAAGTTTAAATTTAACGACTCATACGAATTAGTAGTAATAATAATAAAAACAAAAACCCAAAAAGTAACCACGATTGTCGTAACTATTATGTTTTTTTTTTTTTCAACTAATTAATCCATTTATTCATCTGGCATCCAGCCATCTTCAAAAACTTCGATGTGCATGCGTAAGACACGCGTCGTCTAACATTGTACAGCAACTTCAACAATGTGGGTTAAATCAGACTCTACATACATACAATTATTTAAGTCTGATCGCGGTAAAGTTTTAAAGATAAACGGACAGACTGACTGACTGCCGATCGTACAAAAACAAAAAAATATCTAGGCACCACGCCCCAGGAGCTCCTCGAACCGGTGATTTGAATCGTCCAGAGTGGAATGCATCATTTTGGAGGCTCGCAGCTCCCGCGAGTCGATCATGTAGCAGATCACCTGACTCTTGGTCTTGAAGGGCAGCAAACCGGCAGTCCCATGGCTGAGATCCAGGTGCCGGAAGCGATCGATGTTGCAGGTGCAGCCGTCGAAGACATAGAACAAATGCGAATACCGAAACACCACATAGTTGCCCCACGGCGTCATGGTGAGCACTCGATTGCTCACCTTGAACGCGTAGTCCAGCAGCCGCTTCAAGCTCTCCATGGTGCCGCTCTCGGAGCCGGCGACGGCCAGCACATGTGGATACTTGCTGTACACGGGATATTTGACTTCGCTGTTGGGCGTCAAAATGCGTTCCATCAGCGAATCACTGATCTCTGGCGGCAGTTGGGCGGACTTGAAGCTCGTCTGGGAATGTTGAGTCTTTGTGGGTTTCTTATCTGCCTGCGGCTTGTGTCTTGGTTCAGGTTTCGGAATCAGGCGCATAGCATTCAGGTTGTCCGTGGCCCTTGCGTTCCACACTCCCTTTTTCCTGGCTACCGTACTGCTGGCAACGACAGGCACTGGAGTCGTTCGGGGCACATTTTCTGGGTTCTTATGCCGATACTTGTCGTACAGATTTTGGCTCTTCTTCGTCAGCATTCTGGCGGTTTTCGTGCCAGCGAAGATGGACTGCGGCACCAGCGGTTTGATTGCGGTTGTGATGGGCACTTGACTGTGGACGGACGGCTTGGCTTTCTTGGGCTCCACTGGAGGTGGTTTAACATCGGGTTTGATAATGACGCCCCCTACTACAGGCTTCATAGCCGGAGACACACAGCGGGTAGGAGCACTATTCTTGGGCTCCACTGGAGGTGGTTTAACATCGGGTTTGATAATGACGCCCCCTACTACAGGCTTCATAGCCGGAGACACACAGCGGGTAGGAGCACTATTGGGCACCTTGATAAACATATGTTTGCTAGTCGACGTTACACCTTTGATTTTGTCCGCTTTCGATTGACTAATTTCCTTTTTCACTTGCAGCTTAGGCTTGGAAACAATCGAAGACATCTGCTGTGCATGGTCGCCCAGAACTGAAGACTCCCCTGGTTGGTCGCAGTCGGAATTCAGGTCGGCATAACTGGTCTCTTTTATCACATTTATATCAATTTTGGGCAGCTTGGTATACATTGACTTGACTGTAGGTTTCAGCGTCTCAACTATCACTTTATTCTCCTCTTTGCACATCTGCAGCTTGAATTTTTGCTGCTCATGATCACTGCTCAAGTCCGGCTCGAAGTCACTGAGCTCTTTCAGGAGCAGCTCGTTGTGATTAATATTTGGGGGAAACGTGATCTTCTCGTTAAGCGACTTGACATCGTAGTTGGATCTGTCGGGCAGCGGCTTCAAGGAATACCCCTTCGGACACTTCTTGATGTTCTTAATCTGCGCCACGTGCACCGAGTAGGACGACTGGCAATTGGACTCCTTGAGCAACTGGTGAAACACGCTGAACAGGGTGTTGGTATCGCGAAACATGCGCACCGTAGCCAACTTATTGCAAATCGTTGCTTCATTCAGTTCGTTCTGCTGTTTCATCACGGTGTGGCGATAGGGATCCAACAAGTAGTAAAAGTTCTCCTTCACCCACAGCGCGTATATCTGACTGTTGATCTCGAACAACGCATTGCAATGGGTCTTCAGCGTCTGCTGAATGTCGCTCTCACACTTTTCCTAGAGTGGAAAAGGATTAAATAATACAAAATCGAATCAACAAGGAAATATTGACAATACTAAGATGGCCCAAATCAAGCAGAATTAATTAAGCTAGTGTTTTCGTTGACTGTACAATAGACCCACAGCAGAGACCCTTTTGTAGTAGGTGTAATATTATAAAAATCAAAACTAATCTTAGCTAATATTAAAAGCAAAAATTGTGAAATAAACGGCTGGACTCTGCGCACCTTATTGAAGACATCAGATTTTCCCCAGTGTCCAGTGCACACCTTGGGCTTCATTTTCAGTTCGATGACAAACTGACCCAGCCGCAGTTGGGACGGAAAGTTGTTCAGGTCTATAGACATATTTTCGTCTTCCAAGCAATTGCGACAGATCTCGACGCCATAGCAGATGAGACGATCAAACATGCTGGTGCTCCAAGCAGCCGGAGGCTCAATCTTTGAAGCCACAATCGCGGCCACGCCGACCACAAGACTGCTGCGATTGCGCAGCTCTTCGTCGGGATTAAGCGAGAGATGCAAGCGGCTCGTGAGGTAGGCATAGTTCTGACTGATGATGTTGTACTCAACCGGCTGCGTGTCGGACTCGCGCATGAAGACGCGTCCGTCGGGCATCACCAAGCGAATGATGGCCAATTCACGGATGAAGAACTTATCGTTGGCGGAGACCGGACTGAGATGCGTGATCAGGTGGACAACTTTGTCGATGGACTGCAGGCAGATCAACATGGCAACGCCGTCACGGTCACGGCGACGACCCTTCATATCCAACACAAAGAAAACTTTGCGCCGGCGCCAAATCAAGAGGTAGCCCGACTTCGTGAGCAGCATGCAGTAGTGGGCGGACCGAAAGAAGCCCTGAAGCACCGGCTTTAGGTTCCTCATAATGTGAGCCAGCGGTTTGCGCTTGTCGCTCTGGTAAGGTGCCTTCAGTTCCAGCGTGAAGTTGTGCCCTTCCAGACTGAACTTGCGCCTAACCGAATGATTAACGCAGTTGCCAATGTTGGCCTGTTGCAGTGGTCCATCGGCATGATCATCCTCCGAACAGTTCTTAAACAACTCTTCGCCCTCGTGCAGCAATTTGTCAACATACTCGGCCGTCCACTCCTCCTCGGGCAGCACATAGATCAGCGCGAACGCCTTGAGATACGTGGCCAAGTCGTGGCCAAACTTAAAATCATGCAACTCATTCGTATGGTAATTGCAGGGCCGCACAATTGGCACCGCTGAGCAGCTTAGAGCCACTTTCGAAACGAATGAATCCGTTTCCGAGCAATTCCTCATCATTTTCTCCTTGCCAACGATATTGAAGCGTTTTCTTTCCTTACTGCAAGCAAATATTTAGTTTCGAGGTATGCAATTGGGAGTTCGCTTTGATCCTTACCCATTGCTCACCCCGATTTTGCTGTAGATGGAGCGCTTTCGACTGGTTGTTGACTTACTGTCCTGGGTGCTGATGTAAGTTGGCCGTTTCCTGATACTCGACATTTTTTTTTAATTTTTGTAAAACGGATAATTTTCCAATTTTTTTTTTTTGCGCCGTGGAAGTCCAAAGATAGGTTAATTCTTTTAGAGGCCGTAGGTATAAAATATATTTGAAATTTCTCTGATTTTGATTTGAAACGCAAGGTACTACACAATATATGATAATTTCAAGGATTGTTGGGAGTTATCCTAAGCGCAAATTCTTAATTAGTTTATTCGTACACGTAACACTAAGAACTACAACTGCAAATAGAAAATAACGAGTTTTTAATCGCAGCTGTGTTGTATTTTAAAGATTAGATGTAAACTTAATGCTTAGAATAATTTAAAGCACGATACACAAACATGCGTATTTATCGATCAACGACAGTTATCGATAGGAGCGCGCAAGTGTAATCGAGAGAAACCACAAGCAATAATGGCAATTGTGCAGATTAGAGTTAAGTTTAATTATTTTATTAACTGCGATGAGGTTTAAATTACATGTACTTAATTAACGCGACCAGGAGCATTGTTGTGTGTGTGTTTGTGTGTGCGCGCGGCAGGACGACGTTTCAACACTCCATTGCCAGCGAATTGGAGTTCTCGTTTAGCGCCTTCACGCCGTTCTCCATGGGCATGGCCAGACTGTTGTCGTCCATGGTCGCCTCGTGATGAGCCGCTGCCGCTGATGACGTCGATGGGCCGTCGTGCATCATGTCGTGTCCATTCTCGTGGCCATTGAACCCATTGCCATTGCTCTGGCTGAGGCCATCATCCCAGTTGATCTTGAAACGTGTCACACGCGGCTTGCTGGCCAAGATGTTGCGTGTAAGTTTATCGAAGAGCGGCTTCGGTGGTGGATTCTCGCGCATCTCCTGGTCGGCGTAGTCGTTGTTCACATAGTAACCGACGCGCACGAATTCCTGGCCGCGATACGAGCAGGTGAGCAGCACAATTGTGACACCGACTGCGTCCGGTTCGGGAATTTTGCTAACGTCTGGTGGATCAGCTTGGAAGACGAATATGTGACGGCCTTCGGGCACGGGGCCAACGTATATGGTGTCCAGCACCTGGTCGTAGTCCTCCGACTCAGCGGAACCCACGTAGATCATTTTCCATTCGAGATCCTCTTTCAGTTCCTCGATGCACTCGAAAGTGAGTTCGAATTGAAACGGATTGAAGAAACTGCTTGGATTGTCCAGCACAACCACATTCGTAATGTGCACCTTCGCCATGCTGTTGCAGACAGCAAACTGTACGCGCAGGAACTTTCAAGACTTCTCTGGACAAAAGGTGACGCTGAAGCGGCGCGCGTTTTTCTGTTTTTTTTCTCTCTTTTGTTGTTCAACGTGCGCTGTTGAAATTCCACAAAGGCAGTTAAAACGCAGGTCGTAAGAATATTCAATTCGAGCAATATTTAACACTGATGTAAGCGCGTTGGTTGTCGATTAATAATTCTAATATTTTTTGTGCCGTTTGTCAAACAATTTTAATAGCAGCAAATGAATTTTGTGGACTGTGAGTACTAATAGCAGCTGGCGGAGGCTTTCCCGCCAATTCCAGCTGTCACTACACGTTCAGTCAGCTTGAAGCGACGTTTCGATGGGGTGGCAACACTGGCAATGGAACAGTTTTAATATTTGTAAATATTTCAACGTCTTATGAAATTCATATATCAATCATTTAGCAATCACCATAGGCTGACTATTCTGTCTAGCCAGAGATAGATATTTATTGACCGTCCCCCGTCTTTAAACAGCTTTAAAAATAAAAGTGCTGCCCATAAGCTAGCTCTCTCACCCTGTCATGTGACGGTATTTTCAATTGTAAGTCATTGGCTCTTACGGAATTTGTAAGCTTTCTAGCTATGGAACATTTAACAGTACGTTGGCAGTTGTTTTTTGGTCTGTTATCAAGAAGTATAACTTATTACAGCTGCGTATGTTGCACTTGCAGTCTACACGATATAACAAATAAGATATACATATCTCGGTAACAAATTGCAAATAGAGGAATATACTTAAAGGAAATACTGAATGGCTTATTCACTTAAGCGTAAAGGAGCAAAAGCTTTAACGGCCATAAATAGTGTGACCAGTCATGCTAGCTTAATAAATACATAACAATATAGTGGTGCAACCCACAATAATAATGAAAATAATACTTGTCTGGTCACACGGCGAGCGAAAGGCCGAATTGGGAGGTGTTTGTGGAAATATAAACGAAAGTGTAAAATATGATACATCTGACGGGTCAGAACTATAATGCACGTGATATAATTAAAAACATATTCTCGCCGCTCATCGGTGTGCTGAGCAGCAATCAGGCCGATGAGATTTGCCACCGGAACAATTTGTCCTTCGTGGAGCTGCTGCAACCGTTCGCCAAATTGCCCAATGACGGTGAGTAAACAACAATTACATCAAGGATATCCCCATAGCTGCAATGTAGCTATAGAAATAATGACGTCATTTTCAAACACGTATTCACCTTCTTAGCACACTTTCGAGATGTGTCCGGCACCAGCGTTTCGGTGCGGGGCTTGCGACTCAATTTCTGCGACGTGGAGTGGCGTCCACCTCAAACGGTGCTAGCACGCAAAATGCTCAACGAGTCGGTAACCAATGCACACAATGACAAGACCAAAGTTGCTACTATTGGTAAGCCATCTAATCCTCTGTCCAATTTAGTTATAATTAATGATTTTGCTACTTGCAGCCGACATCGATCTGGAGCTGCCCACGTCGGAGCCGTGGTTTGAGCAATGGCGTGAAACCTTTTTAACAGTGCAGTTTCCAGCCGAGCACGAGTTCACCAGGCATTTGTTGAGCTGTCTGCTGGTTCTGTCCAGCGCGGATCCGCAGATAGTCGAAACCGCCCAGAAGCTGACGCAGCGTGTGCAGCAAATGCAGAGCATAACGCCACAAAAGCTGCCCAAGTGGTTTCAGCCCACCGATGTGCTCAACAGCTACGTCGTGCTGCACGAGGCCAGTCAAGGAGATCTGTCCAAGGCACAGCAGGGCTTCGAGCTGCTCAAGTCCACGTTTGGTGACAACAAATGCTTCCTAGTGTCGATCAATTCGCAGGAAACAAATACCACTAGCGACATTCCAGACTACTGGACGACCTACATTAAACGGCAGCCAAAAACCGATCCCATGACTACGAGCGAACTCAGTGCGCCAAAGTCGCCCCAAGATGCGGTGTCGGTGATCAGCATGCCAGCGATGCAAATGTCACAGCTGCTGGAGGGCGCCGCGGCACAGGAAAATGATCTCACCATGCTGCATCCGTTGAGCCCCATGCAGGAGAGCGCCACAGAGGCGATCAACTCAAAGTTTAGCATCAGCATGGAAAGCATTGCTTCCCAGACGATCAATCCGAATGTGTGGGCTAACGATTTAGATGCGGATGCACCACACGGACGTTGTCTGGCTGCGCGGGACGTGGACAATCTGCGGCACTTTGTGCAGGATTATGCGGTGCGCGCTTTAATACCCTACATTGAGCACTTGGTGGCCATACTCAGCGAGGGCGTGACGAACAAAAAGGGCGTCAGCAAGTCGCTACTGAGTGCCACCAAACGTTGGTTTGTCACCAGCAAACCGGGCGCCGGCACCAACAATCAGAATGCAGTCATGTAAGTGGCGAGCAGTTGTTTGGTTGCTTGGAGATTAATTTCGTTGATTTTCTAGCTATACGAACGAATCCGCTGAGCTGCAGACACGCAAGCTGGGTGATCTGTACTTTATGTTTGGACACTACAATCTGGCCTTTCAGTCGTACCACCAGGCGAAGCGCGACTTTAATGCCGACTCTGCCTGGCAGTACTATGCAGGTGCCTTGGAAATGGCTGCGCTCTCAGCCTTCATGCTGGGCACAGCGCACCGCAAGACCTACGACTACATGGAGGATGCCATCATGTGCTATCTCACAGTCTGCAAGTGCGTCAAATAGAACTGATTTTAGTCTTCAACTAACGCTTTAACTGTATTTTAGACTGCAACAGTTTGCGACACGCGCCACGCTGTTGAGCATGGAATGCCTGAAGACGGCACGGCTTTACAGCGAGGTAGCCAAGCAGCTGATACGCATGACCAGCGAGGAATCGGATCTACGTTCAGCTCTGTTGCTCGAGCAGGCGGCCTATTGTTTTCTTGTCACGCATCCGCCCATGCATCGCAAGTATGCGTTTCACATTGTGCTCGCGGGGAATCGCTATTCGCGTGCCGGGCAACGCAAGCATGCCTATCGCTGCTATCGTCAGGCGTATCAGGTCTTCCAGCAGCGTCAGTGGAGTTTGGCCGAGGATCACATACAGTACACGGTCGCCAAGCAGGCCTACATGCTGAAGCAACTGGAGGAGGCGAGTCGCTCCTTTGCGCACCTATTGCGTCCCGGCAGTTTGCAGAGTGCCCAGCAACAGAGCAACTTCCTCAAGGAGTACATTCTAACGCAGAATGTGAGTTGGCTGTTGAAGTTGGTCACTGCGTGCCTTGTACGATTAATAAATTAATGTGCTTTGCAGGAACTACTCAAGCGAAGCCCTGAGCTGGGTCTGTTGCCACATGCCTTGCCCCAAGTGGTGCAGTCCTCGGTGCGCGTGCTGACGTTGGTGCAGCCGCCTAGCGCACAGCCGCCTCAAGTGCCAGCCAGCAATATCGACATCAACTCTAATCTAACTGCCGATGAGGCGATTTGGCACAAGATCGAGGAAATGCTGGTCATCACAGCTGCCAATAATAAGCCCTTCGTGTTTAAGCCATCGCGTTACTTGTACACCAAACAACAGCCGGCTACCGAGTGTCCGCTGGCCGTGCAGGGCGAACCAATTGAGCTGGCTGTCACTCTATCCAACAGCGTGCGCTGTCCCATTGCCTTGTCGGACATTGATTTGCTCTGGCGCCTTACACTGGACAACGAGGAGGTTCTCTCCAATGTCTGTGTATATGAACAGTCATCGGACAGTGCCAGTAAAGCGGCTGTTAGCGCAGCCATCAAGACCAGCTGTCTGGCCGCGTTGGATTTGGCCGAGCAGGCTGAGCAGCTTTTGCACTTTAAGCTAACCCCCAAGCTGACTGGTCGCTTGTCCATTTTGGGTGTTGTCTGCCGTGTGGCAGCCAAGGCAGATCCCACAGCCAGTCTGCTGGGTCTTTTGCAGTTCGAAACGCAACGTATTAAACCCACGGCCGCCAAGCAATCTTCGCAGACGTTGCTGGACAGCAGGCTGAGCATAAAGCTGGTGCCGCAGGTTCCAGCTTTGTGTGTCAGTTTCAGTCCTGTGCCAGCTGAGCTGTTGGCTGGCGAAATTGTGCCCGTTTCGATCACGCTGCGCAATTTGGGCATTTCGCCAATTGAGGAAATCTATTTGGGCTGCGATAATCCGCGTTGTTTAACACTGCTCGATCAGCAGCAGACGGAACTTCCCTTGACCATGTTGAGCTGTGAGTGCCATAAGATTTATGCTATTTCTATTTTAATACGACTATTTTGCAGCTCTGCGAGATCTGTCTAATGACAAGCTGGTCAAGGATAAGGAAATACGACGTCAACGCGTATTTCGGCTCTTGCAGCGTCCTGGACAGGCTGCACTCGATGCTCAACAGGGCCACACTATTTCCATGTGGTTGCAGGCACCGCATGTCGCCGGTCCCTTCACGTTGCGTCTACTCTTTTATTATGCACTGCCGGCATCGGTTAATACCCACATTAAGTATCGCTTGGTGCGTCACATCTGGCAAGTTCAGGTGCAAAGCTGCTTGCAATCCGATGCCACCTGTGTTGTCAGCAATGCTGTGAACCGAGAACTGGGTCTTGATGTCAGCCTGCGAAATGTGCATGCTGCGCAATCAACCGAAGTGTACATCAATGCATTGTCCTTGTACTCCAAGGAGTATGCGTTGAAGCCCAACAATTTGTACGGTAAGTGAGCGTGGAGGAGGGTCACAATATATATTAATGCTGACTTCTCTGCTGCAGTCATGAACAAAATGGAGATTTGCCCTGGCCAGGCTGGTAATCACTGCCTCAAGTCGACGAAATGCTGCAGCTTTCAGTGTCGCATGCAGACCAAGAATGAGGAACAATTGCAGGAGAAGTCCACTCTTAAATCGTTGCTGCAATCACGACTCTCGCGGGTGGATGTGATGCCGGCACAGCAATCGGATCAGCTTGCGCCGCAGTTGCACGAACCACATAGCTTCTTGAGCAATGAGGAAACAGTTTTCTTCAATACCAACATAAGCACAGAAGAGTTTAATGCCAGCATCGCTACCTATGTGCCACATGCGACAGTCGCACTCAGCTGGAGTGCTCTATTGCGCAAGAATGAAGTGCAGCGAGTGGCAAGTGGAGTCCACTTCATCAAGCTCTACAATCTCTATGAAACCGGTAGCTGTCCAGCTGTGGGAGAGGCGTTACTCAGACGTCGGCCATCTGGAGATGAGCCACAGAACAAGCATGAGTTCCAGCTGCCTGAAGATGCGGCCAATGAAGCCGCGAGTGAGCCACTGGCTGATGACGATGTGGCTGATTTTTGGGAGCCTAACGAACATTATGTGTCGCAACGCTGCATACTGGAAGATGAGAGTTTTGTGTTGTCAGCCAGAGCCTGAAAACGTATACTACTTGAATCTTATGTTTTATTCAATTTGTATCTATTTGTGTATTATTATTTAAGTGTTAACTTCATGGGCGTTCCAAAAAACAGAGAAAAAAATATTGTGTCTTTTTGCATGTGATTAAACAGATCTAAATAAGCTAATAAATTGACTGTTAATCTATGTATATATAATAATAATACTATAACAAAAACAATGATTGTATGGATTTGATGAAGGTGAAATTTTGATGAGGGTGAGGCGTGAATGTTAGCTACTCCTTCTATACGAAGATCCTGCATACGAGTGTTAAATTGTTAGTTTATTATTTGATTGATTTAGAAATGAATTAATTGTACATGCTAATAAATTGCTTAAACTGGTAACATTAAAGTATTGTTAATTGCTTTTTTGGTATATAGTATATATGTATTATAAGGTATTTATCTTTATCTTAAGCTGCTGACTAGACGACGATGATGTGGTTCTCTTCCATTTTTGGATGTGGTATGGTGGCAGCACAACGTAAATATCTTGGTGGCAGGATACATATTGAATACATTAGCAGTATCGGAGTGTCTTTAAGAGCGCTTCTTGCTCATGTACACACGTCCGCACATATACAGGACATGCGTGCAAGCATAAATGTTGCCCAGCGCACTGCCAAGCAGAGCTCCAATCACATTTGGTATGGGATACACCTGCCAGTCACGTCCCCAGTCCAACGGAGCCACAACACTGCCAGCCCAGGCGCCAAGAATGCCACCCAGAGCATTGTACTTGAACAGATGAAGAGCCGTATCCTCGCACTTGGTGATAAAATCGGGTTTCTCGCAGAAGCATACTTGTAGTGCACCACCGCCGCCCAGCAGGAAAACTGTCGGCGACACGGTCAGCAGTGTCATCAGCAGCGACAGCACAAAGGTCTGTTCGTAATTGGCCAACACTGGAGCGCCCAGAATGATGCAGATAAAGGCGTAGAGCAACGTGCATAAAAATTGCAATGTCAAGCCACCGAATAGTTCACGTGGCGTAAAGTATGCAGCTTTTTTCTGTCGTTGCTTCACAGTCAGCACGCCGTCTTCGATGCGTCCAAAGAACCGCGCCAGTATTACTTTGAGCAGCTCGCCAAAGAACACAATCGGTACAATCAACGAGTCCCAGAAGCTGCCCAGATGAGCCCAATTTCGGCGGTATTGCATGTAGGTCATGCATATCAGTATAGTGGCCAGACTGATGGACACATGGAAGAGCTGGTGCTTCGTCTTTTGCTGATCGAAACGCGAAACCATATTGCTTACGAGCAAAAACACGCAATAATCTCAAAACTTTATTTCAACTATTTACTTTTAATTCGCTAGTGGATGTGACGTTGCCGACAGGTCGATAGTTAAATGTAACGTAGTGATGTGTAAAACGGTCAAGTATCGACTGCTATTCCATTCACAATAATAAAAGTGCAAAATGCGATACTTTATAAATTAATTTTAGCAATATATTGCATATATGTTTCTAGTTTGAGCTAGAAATCACAAATATACCAAATTTAAAATCACAAACTATTTGATAAACGTTATACAATCGACTACTTATTGGACTAATCGACAAGGCATCGTCAGCCAAATATCGAAAGCTTTTTTGTCCATTGCACAAGAGCAGTTTGTGTTACTTTTTAAAACTAATATTATCAGGAAACTTTATTTATATTTCAAGTCTGAGCTAGAAATCATAGATATCTACTTGATAAATTTAGCGCTATCTTTTTATTTGGCTTATCGAAAAAGCACACAATTTTAGTTCGATATTTAAATATCGCCTTGAATATCGATAAGTCCATCAACTATTGTATCATGTTGGGCTGACATTTCATCAGCGCTATCACATAATCATTTTACACTTTCGATTCTTCGCTGCTGCTGCTGCACTTGTTTCTTTATTTAATATTTGTGAGCGCGTGTAGAATTAATTGCAGATATGTTTACACGTGCCGTACGTATGCGTTCAGTGCTGCGTGGCCTCTCCACAATGGCTTCATACACACGCCACAATCGCCATGCCCAAAATTCGATGGTCGAGTATTTCAATGAGGTCCGACTTCTGCGCTTCAAGGGAGCCGTTTCGACGGCACAGACTCAACGATACTTTAGTCGCAAGCGTGGCGATGAAGATGATTTGATGGCTGAGGCAGAGCCCGAACTTTTGACTGATCATCGTGACGCGCAACAATTGCCTGCAACAGTTGCGGTGCCTGATGTTTGGCCCCATGTGCCAATGCTGGCGATGCGCCGGCATCCGCTCTTTCCACGCTTCATGAAGATTGTTGAGGTTTGCCTTAAGTCATATAAAATAGTTTAGCCAATTGATAACACATTTCCTCTGTAGGTCTCGAATCCCATTGTTATGGATCTGCTGCGACGCAAAGTGAAACTGAATCAGCCTTACGTCGGCGTCTTTCTGAAAAAAAGTGATGGTGAAGAGGAAATCATACACAATCTCGACGATGTTTATGCTGTTGGCACCTTTGCGCAAATCCAGGAACTGCAGGATTTGGGTGACAAGCTGCGCATGGTGGTTGTGGCCCACAGACGTATTCGCATTACCGGTCAGGTGATGGAGGACGTGCAGTCCCCGACGACGTCAGGTAAATGAATACACTTATAACACTCACTGCCCAAATATTGTGACAATTGCGTCGTCTCTTAACTCCCAGTGAAAATGACAACTTTGCATTATCCACTATTTAATATAAAATTACGCATCCCAGCTGAAGATCAGGCGAATGCCGACGTTGATGCCACTGCGCGAATGGTCAATCGTACAGTGCGGAAAGCACGTGGACGCAGTACCCGACGACCGACGAATAAATTGCGTGACGAGGCTGTCGCGGAAGAGCTTGTACAGCGCCAAACACTAGAGAGACCATTGCCAAGTGGTCGTGTCAAGCCACCAGGAGCAACACCGACACCGATACCGATACCCAAGCCGCCCACCACAACAGCAAGTGGGACGACGGCTGCTGCAGAAGCTACCGAGCAGGACAAGGAGACGCCAGCCGCACCCACAACGCCGCCTGTGCTGATTGTGGAGGTCGAGAATATTAAGTTGCCTGCCTACAAGCAAACCGAAGAAGTAAAGGCGCTAACGCAGGAGATTATCAAGACGTTGCGCGACATCATTACCATGAATCCACTCTACAGGTAAGGCTGCAATTTTAGAATTCTTTTTTCAATACATTTATGTTTAACCCACATTTTGTTCTCAGGGAAAGCTTGCAGCAGATGCTGCATCAGAACCAGAGAGTCGTTGACAATCCCATTTATTTGTGTGACTTGGGCGCTTCCCTCTCAGCTGGTGAGCCTGGTGAATTGCAGAAAATATTGGAGGAAACCGATGTGAGCGCTCAACATTGAAAAATTAAAGCTGGAATTAATCATTGTTCATTCTTCTTAGATACCTCAAAGACTGCTGCTGGCGCTCGCACTGCTCAAAAAGGAATTGGAGCTGTCGCGCTTGCAGCAGAAGATTGGCCGCGAGGTCGAAGAGAAAGTCAAACAGCAACATCGCAAATATATACTACAGGAGCAGCTGAAAGTTATCAAAAAAGAGCTGGGCATTGAGAAGGACGACAAGGATGCCATTGGCGAGAAGTATCGCGAGAAACTCAAGGACAAAACGGTGCCAGAGAGCATTAAAACCGTCATTGACGAAGAGCTGACCAAGCTGAATTTCTTGGAGAGCCACAGCTCGGAATTTAAGTAAATTAAGCTACAAAATATGTTTGATATAATGCTAATTGTTTTTGATGTTTTGCAGCGTCACACGCAACTACTTGGATTGGCTCACCTCACTGCCTTGGGGCGTCATTAGCCCCGAAAACTTGTGCCTCGACAAGGCAACCGAAATTCTGAACAACGATCACTATGGCATGGAGGACATCAAGAAGCGCATCCTGGAGTTCATCGCAGTCAGTTCGCTGAAGGGCACAACGCAGGGCAAAATCTTGTGCTTCCATGGACCGCCTGGCGTGGGAAAGACGAGCATTGCCAAGTCGATAGCACGCGCACTGAATCGTGAATACTTCCGCTTCAGTGTGGGCGGCATGACAGATGTGGCCGAGATTAAGGGACATAGGCGCACATACGTGGGAGCTATGCCCGGCAAGCTTATACAGTGTTTGAAGAAAACAAAAACGGAGAATCCCCTGGTGCTCATTGACGAAGTCGACAAAATTGGCAAGTGAGTAAAGCAGCCGAGAATTCACTACACATTTATCTAATGCTTGCTTTTAACAGAGGCTATCAGGGTGATCCCAGCTCCGCACTCTTGGAGCTGTTAGATCCAGAGCAGAACGCCAATTTCCTTGATCATTACCTCGATGTGCCCGTGGATTTGTCGCGAGTGCTGTTCATTTGCACCGCGAATGTAATCGATACCATACCCGAACCTCTGCGCGATCGCATGGAACTGATTGAGATGTCTGGCTATGTGGCTGAGGAGAAGGTGGCCATTGCACGTCAATATCTGATACCGCAGGCCATGAAAGATTGCGGTTTAACGGAAAAACAGATTGATATTACTGAAGATGCGCTCAATATGCTCATTCGCAGCTATTGCCGAGAGTCGGGAGTGCGCAATCTGCAGAAACAAATCGAGAAGGTCATACGCAAGGTAGCCTTCCGTTTGGTCAAGAAGGAGGGCTTAGAATTCCCCGTCAATGCCGACAACTTGACCACGTTCCTGGGCAAACAAGTCTTTAGCTCTGATCGCATGTACAACACAACCCCGGCTGGTGTGGTCATGGGCTTGGCCTGGACGGCTATGGGAGGCTCCTCGTTATACATTGAAACCTCCAGGCGTCACATTCGCGCCGAGAAGCCCGAAACGAACACGGGCACGTTACATTTGACTGGTAATCTGGGCGATGTAATGAAGGAATCGGCACAAATCGCGCTGACAGTGGCACGCAACTTTCTATACACGCATGAGCCAAAGAACAAGTTCCTAGAGCAAGAGTGAGTGCGACACATTCAGAAATAAATATATTTAATTGGTATTCAACATATCCTCTTTGCAGACACATTCATCTGCATGTGCCCGAGGGAGCTACGCCCAAGGATGGACCCAGTGCAGGTGTAACCATCATCACAGCTTTGGTTTCGCTGGCCACCGGCACACCAGTGCGTCCGGATGTGGCCATGACGGGCGAGGTGTCGCTCAAGGGCAAGGTCTTGACTGTGGGCGGCATCAAGGAGAAGGCCATTGCAGTAAGACAGCGTTAACACAAAAAGTTGCAGCACATATATTGATAATATTTATGATCTTGTAGGCCAGACGTAGCGGTGTTACCTGCCTTATTTTACCCGTTGACAATAAGAAGGACTTTGAGGAGTTGCCCAGCTTTATTACCGAGGGCTTAGAGGTGCACTTTGCCAGCGACTACGACGACGTCTATAAGATTGCGTTTGCCGACACGAACCAGAAGACTGCCGAGTCAAAGAGCAGTGCACCTGTGGCGCAACGTGAGAAGATCCCAAGCGCAGCCACAGCCTTATCTAAGCCAAGCAGCCCTTAATTGTAACCACTAAGTTTAGGCTAAGCAGTGGGTTGGGCCTTGGGCAACGGTTACCAAGTTTATAAGTATAGATATATATGTATATGTCTAGGTATATGTATTTAGAACAAAGCATTTGTTGAGTTAATGCGAAGATTAAATTGAATGTAAATGTCCACAAGTTGTTCATATCATATGTCTGCATTGGAGATGATCCAGTCCAGATAGCGATCAACACGCGTGTACACTCCGGGACGCCCTGCTTGAGCGCAGCCCAAGCCCCAGGACACCACGCCGATGGTGACCCAGCGCATGTTGGGCAACTGCACCACCAACGGCCCGCCGCTATCGCCCTGGCAGCTGTCCTGTCCGCCCTCCGGCAGTCCTGCGCAGATGACCGTGGACGGTATGTGCTCCACCATGGAAGCCTGACAGTCCGCTTGCTTCCACACCGGCAAATTGGCCTGAAAGATGTGCCATGTTCATTGTATATTAAGCATGTAAATTCGCAATTTGTTTGACGCACCTCCATGAGCACTTTCGAATGGGCGCCGTTGAATTTTTGAGTGCCCCAGCCCATGACAATGGCATTGCGTCCCGTCCAATCCTCATTCAATGGCGGCATGCACACCGGCCAAATGTAGCTGTTGAACAACGTGGGCCGCTCGATGCGTATCATGGCAATATCATTCAAGTAGGTGTGTGTATCGTAGTCCACGTGGAGCACCATGCTGGCAATGCGGAAATCGCGCGCACGCGTCTCATTTATTTGCTGTCGGAGTTAGACGGAGTGTCAACTATCTAATATGGTGTAAAGTGGCCCACGCACTTACATGGGTGTTGTACTCTCCGAGGCGGACGAATATCTCATCCTTTTTGATTTTTTCCAGGCAATGAGCCGCTGTCAGAACATGACGATCGGTGATGAGCACACCGCCGCACCAGACAAAGGAGTAGCCCTCGCGCAACAATGCCGCCATCCAGGGCCATTCATCCGCCTCCGCCGGACGGCCGCCAGTTATGCGCGGGAATTGGCGAGTCGTGATGCCGCAGCCTCGTTGCTCCGGTCGATTTACAATGCGCGGCGTCTCTGCAGCCGCTCCACTGACAATCTGCGGACTAAAGCGCGAATTGGTCGCCTGTTCCGTGCAACAGATGCCAATGGAGCTGCAACAATTAGAGTTAATTATGCTGAACTTGTGAAGAGTTTGCTACAACCTTTTCTCAATGATGCACAACTGGGAGACCAGACGCCACACATCGTTCTTCAGCTCCGGCATGCGGCAGTAGATGATGTGACGACAGCGTCCCACTTCGCCAAGCGGCGTGCGACAGGCACCAAAGTCCTTGTTCTCCTACAAAAGCAGTCATTAGATATTGTAACTCCACTCCACTACTAATCATAATAATCCAACGACTCACCAGCAAGGGGCTGTCCGATGGAGCTTGCCGCTTGTTGAGTCGATGACGTGACAGAAAATTTGATATGCCGTCTGTATTACTATCATTATTGGCGCTGGCTTGGCTATATAACTTGTTCTCGTCGACACCCCACTGGAACTCATCATTGTCGCTCAAGTCAAGCAAATCTGCGGCACGTAAGCGAATGATTACACGAAACCAATCAGAGGAGTCATCTACCTACCAATGTGTTCTGTGGAGTAACTTTTGGACACCACCAGCTGCCAGCTGAAGCTGAGCAGTATCAGGAAAACGAGCTGCAAGCACTTCATCGTTGTATGTTAAATTGAAAACTTGATTTTGATTGCGACAGTTTTGCGAAATTTATTTAAAATTTTTATCGCGTGCCGCTTCCGTTGAGCGCAATCGCGATATTACTTTTGTTGTTCGGCTTTTGATGTGATGAGTCTGAGCTGAGCTTCACTCTCGAATTCTGTTTAAGCTCGGCTCTGCCTTACAATTGTTCACCTTGCCACTGAACTGGTTTAAGACGTTGACACTTTTGGGTTTTCCTTTGCAAAACTGATGTGGCACAAATGCGCGTATACGTAATATTTAAAGCTTCCCGACGCGTATCCAACGAACCATATTGCTCAAGCTGTCGGGAGCGTTTAAGCGCTGCTCGCACTCTGGCTGCTTCTTTATACATAACTACTGACTGCGTATTATCTGCTATAAAATTTATTCAAGTTCTCGTAATAATTGCATGGTAATATTTCTCCAGTTAAAGAGCATTATCAGCTCTCACAATGCCGGTCCCTCTGCTGCTTATGCTTATGAGCTTAGCTCGAAGTGTTTTAGACCTAGTTTCGCTTTCAGTTCGCCAACTTGGCCAAATTAGATGATTAGTCGACTGTCATACAGCTAATGCTGCTCCGCAATATGCTGTAGCCTGGCATTGTTGCCCATAAAGACAATCGACGTGCCGTGCATTGCTAATGATGCGGTTCGGCGGGTTTTAATTCCATAGAAGTCATTGCAACTATTGCCAAATACTCAGACTCAGACTCAGACTCAGGCGAATACAAGTGCGAGTGCGAGTGCGAGTACTCGTCAGTAGCTGGCTAAATTCTACATTTAATTGCCTTATAACCAGGCACAGTGTCAGCAGCACATCAAAACAATAGATAAATTTATCAAACCGGAATGAGGGGAAAATATCGTGAGGAAGACGCTGAGTACGACTGATCGGAAATTGTAAATGACATTTTTAGCTTTACAGCATATGAAATATTATATAATTGTTTTCTTATCTTTACCATAGCTAAGTTCATGAAAGCTGAATGGTTTTTTATATATGTATGTATTCATTTCCTTCATTACTTCACTGAATAAGCAACAGAGAATTAATATGTAAGTCCCCTAATAATACTGATATTTTGCAAATAAAGTTCGCCAAAGACACCTTTGAAACATTGTTACAATTTATTGCTGATATTTGTTAACTGAATACAACAGTATTTTCGGCATTATGCACATTATTATAATACACATATTAAAAGCAACACAAACCAAAAAAAACAACCAACTTAATATTACTTGATCTGTTTTCTTTTTTGGAGTTTCTACAGCGTTTAGTTAAAGAGCTCTTATAAAAATTGTTTTTCAAATTTGTGTATAAAGATCGTTAGCTATTTCTCAGTTTTTTTTATCGTAATTTGTTGGTATAGCATAAGTATGTATGTATGTAAGTAGTAGATCTATAAGTATCCAAAAAGGGTCTCACAAAAATATAAATAGAGCGTGTCGTGTGGAAACCTATGCGGCATCGAAAGTTGTACGGTTGTTGTTGTTGTCTTTTGTTTTTCAACTGCGGTGTAAATAACTAAATATATCTAAGTATATAAGTACATATATATCTGTATGTTTATGTATGTATATAAAATCAGTACACATTCATATGCTTGTATATATCTGTATATATAAGAAAACATTTACTACTAGACACACAGCTAAATAGGTTCACACATCTTGGGATAATAATATAGTACTCTTTTTTTTACTTTCTTTTGTTTAATCGTACAGTTATAATTAGGTGGAGTTTGACAGGACCTTTTGTGGGATGCTTCGGCTCTGCTCAGTTTCGAATTGATTGTGTTGTGCGTGAAGGTATTTTTTGTATATAGATGAAGGTGAAATGAGATCTTTCGTATTTTGTCGCTTTTATCCTTTTACTTTTCCTAGATAATTGCTAACCTAAAGATATATTATATTGTGCACTTTGGACTGCATTTTGAGTCATCCATATTCTCATTTTCATTTCATACTTTTTTGGGATCACATTTAGGTTTACGAAATCATAAAGTAATGCCGATATTTCAATTTAGACATGCATATAATCATATGTAGTTTTGGGACAGTTCTGGTGCCATTAAAGCTTTGTTTTTATAATCCAGGGGAAGACCTAAATTTGTGCTTTGTTCTCTTTTGATTTGAGCAAAGAAGAAAATTCAAGTGGTTCTCGAGTTAAGCGTAGGAAAGTTATTGACTGTGTTTCTTGCAGTTTGGTTCTATGGAACTTTTGATTTGTTACCGAGTTCACGTAACTTCATTAGGTATTTGAAGCTGGCAGCATATAAACTTGTCAACCAAATTGTTTTTCGTTCAATTTCTATTGCTAAAATAATGCTTGGAACTTCTTATACCCCAGCAAAACGTTCACAAATATACTTAACCGAGTCGATATGTCGAGTTCCCGTAATCTATTAGTCTAGAAAGTGTGTCGGATGTAAGTGAAACTCACAACTCAAGAGCTCTGACTTCAAGCGGACAATTGGAGTTAGCTAAATATTGATTTTTATGTGTAGACTTCATTCTGCAAGGGTATTTAGTCTTCGGCATGCCGAAACTAGCTTTTTTTGCTTATCAAAGTTTAATGATTTGTTTACTCTTTTGCTTGGAGAGTTCGGGAGGGTCTCCTCTTTAATCCATCAGCCGCACCCCTGCTTCAACATTGTCTGCCATGGTGACGCCCTTGGCTTTCTTCTTGCCCTCCGCCGACGGCTTCTTCTTGCTGAGCGCCAACGTTTCCTGCTCCTCCTGCGATTGCTGGCGCTTCCCAGCGGCGCCTCCGCCGTTGCCATTGCTGCTGCGTAGCTTGAAGCGCGTCGTTGCGGCAGCTGCATTGTTGTTGGCACAGTTACAGATGGCATCGAAGATGCGCACCACAAAGCCACGGGCTCGATTGACCACCTTACCGTTCTTAAAATCTGGTATGGCGAAACCTAAAGCGATTAGTGCCAAGGCAAACGATCGAAAGTAAATGAAAAAAAAACAAGGTTGGGTGAGAGGCTTACGAGAAAAGTGCCACGAAAAAGATTCGCATGCAATAAAGCGGAAAAAAATTAAGAAAAATTGCAGCATTATTAAATTTTAATTGTTGCATTTAATTGTCGGGCACATGCTGCAGTCGTCTCTCTAGCCACAATAGACGAGCTTATAAATCGAAGCAAACAACATTGCTCCGAAGCATTTGCGTGTTATCATGAGACTCAACAGCTCCGCTTCAGCTCCAGCTGCCGCTCAGCAGCCCAGATGTGCCAGATGCAGTTGCAGTTGCATGTCCTACCAGCTGCTGCTTGCTCTGCTGCTGCTCCTGCCCCGCCTCAGCGACGGCGTCAACATGCAACAGTTCCTCCAATCGCTCGACATGATGCGCAACGGCTGCACGCCCAAATTTAAGGTGTCACTGGATATCTTGGACCGCATACGAGACGGCGATTTCGACCTGGAGCCCGATCAAGACTTGCTGGTAGGTTACCGTCTATTTGCCAACTTTGTATTCCTGTCAACTCCCAATTCACGCTAGTGCTACACGAAATGCGTGGCCCAGCTGGCGGGCACGTTGACCAAGAAGGGGGAGTTCAGTGTGCCCAAGGCTATGGCCCAGATGCCCATTATTTTACCGCCAGAGCTACAGGAGCCAGCCAAGCAAGCGCTAAATCATTGCAAGGATGCACGTAAGTGATGCGACCACTTTGTTTTTCTAATAATTGATACAATCGATCGGAAAGCCTTCATAAACTGCTTATAGAAATTTCAAGGGAACACTCAGAGATTACAAAATCTTGCTTATCAATATGCCTATTGAATCGGATATAAAGTTTTAAATTTTCAAATGCATGCTTCTTAGCAGAAGTAGCGTCTTCTAAATGTTATTAGCCAATTTTCATGCAATATTTTTAATTGAAGCACTAATTCGTGTTTAATTTGCAATAAAATTAATTGAAGCACTAATTTGTGTTTAATTTGCAATAAAATCATTTAAAAATTTCGAATTGAACCAACAAAAAGGCTAAAAAATAATTTTTTTCAATAAAAATCCAATTTTAACTAAGCCTTTCTTAAAATTTCAAAATCGAATAAAATTAAATAAAGCGTAAATATTTCAATCTTCATGCGATGCTTAATAATAAGCCACAAGCTTAAAGACCTTCAAGATTTTATCCCATTATCAGCAAGTCAATTAATTCTCGAGACTGAAAAGACACTTGAAACTCTTGAAACCCTTTGGCTATTATTGACTTGTAAACTACTCGTTTATGTTAACGATAATTCCCACTTTTCAGAGAAAGCATACAAGGATAACTGCGCAAAGGTCTACTACACAAGCAAGTGCATGGCGGACTTCGATCGTGCCAACTTTAAGTTTCCATAGCAACAAAAAGCAAATCGAATTGGGGTGCTACTTACTCTGTCGCTTCTCCTTGCCCTGTGAAAAGTGAAAAGAGAGTGAGCATGTTTTCCTTGTAAATATGTTGCTGAGCCGAATTCACGGATAATAAATGATTAGCCAACCTGTTGCGATTTTTGTGCCTCGAGCGCACGTTTGTTGGCCTCGGTTTCAGCGTGCTGGACTACCTCATCGATGAACTCGTGCAGGACGGTCATGTTGCTGGGGTTTTGTTTGAACTCCTCGATGCGTGCCTCCAACGTTTCCGTCTGGATCTCGTCCACGCTGTCCGGCGAGACGGGCTCTGGATCCGCAAATCTTGCGTGCATTTTTAATGAATTTTTGTTGCTTTATTGTGTTCAGGAAACTTCTACTCAATTTTCTTCGCCTGCTGCAACGAACTCTGCCTTTGTCTATCACACTGAAATGGGTATGTACAAGAGGTTTGCTTTGCTGCGCTGCGTGCCGTTGGGGTAAAAATCAATAGATGCCACTACACGAGCTCTCGCACATGCGTATTGCGTGCTGCATTGCGTGTTGTTGTCGTTGCCATCGCTGTGTCGTGTGGTTGGAGGGTTAATCTCGAGTAGCAGTTCGTGGGGTAGTTGATTCAATTGTTGTTTAACCGTTTATTGCATTTTTATACAAATGATTACATCTTAATGACTAAATGGGGGAAAACGGGCTGAGATGGGGGACTGTGATTAAGGCTACTCCAGATGTGATAAATCATCCAGCTCGGGCGGTGCGCGCACGATTTCCGTTTCAATGATCAACGAATTGACATCCACAATGCTCTGAAATGCGTATAAACAGCATATTAGAGTTGGGGGGATTCATTTAGGGAGTTGGCAGGTACCCGGGACTGCTACACACATTATCATTGCTGCGCGACGTCAACAAACTATTCGCACTGCCGCTAACGCTTCCCGTCGACGATGAGTTCGAATTGGAGGCATTGGCGCCGTTCGCCGACGATGATGACAGCACCACACTGTGCGGCGAGCTGCCACGACGCACCACCTTGGCCTGCGATTGCTGTGGCGAGTTCTGTGTGACAATCACGAACTTTTGCGGCGGCTGGTTGGCTTGAATGGCGCGTATCTGCGGCATCGTCGCCACCACAGGACTGCTGCAGAAGAGAAAGTCAACTAAAATTAACTACAGCTCATCAACGAAGCACAAGGAAACGCTCACCTTTGCCTCTGCGAGCTGGGCATGGCGACGCGACCAATTGTAGTGGCGGTTTGTGCCGCACTCGTTATGGGCGCCGTGTTGATGGTTGTGGACGCCAGTGCCACAGTGCTGTTGGCGGGTGCGTTGCGCGCTTTGACAACAGCTTGGCAGAGCGATGGGCCGAGGAAGCCATAGTCATTCTTGTATTCCTCGCCTATGTCTGGAGCAGCGCGCATCTGCTTCAATATGGGCGGACAGCACTTCTGTAACATTGCGCGTATATGTCCAGCAGCTGTTTTATCCGTGTTGCTCATCGAAGTGCCCAGGAGATGCGGCTCAATGCGTTCCGAGATAAATTTCAGGCGTGGAATGATGAAGACCTTGACCACTTCGCCGCCCAGCTCGGCTAAGCCCTCAATCGAGCCGTAAAGCGACGACAAGTGCGTCATGTCGTTTTGCAGCGCCTTGCTGAAGATGCTGTAAAGGATTTGAGAGGAACTCTTAGAGTAACGAACAAAATTCGTTATATACGAGTGCTTACCGCGTCACACGAGTCTGCAGATTGTTGGTGAGGGTGTTGAAGGTCTTGCAAATTTGCGCCATGAGACGGGAAGCAAAGTCGCGCAACGCCCAGTGATTGTCCAGCTCTGGACGCATGCACAGCTGCTTGGACACAATGCAGGTCATCACCGAGGGAATCAGTTCGTGCAGCTACAAAGAGAAAGTTGTAATTTAATTGATGACGGACTCAATGCAACTGCCACTTACGTATTTCTCGAGGAAGAGAGATGGATTGTCGAGCAGTGCACGCACCATGCGCATTAAATATATCAATAACGCCAGATTATTCTGCACCACATTCACCTTAACGCCCTCGGCAATGAAGGTACACATGCGGGGCAGCATCTCGTGCAGCCCAGGATCAGAGCCAAGGGACTGTAAGGCTTCGGCACGCCGTGGCTCATCGGATCCCACACAAGCCTCGGTGATCTCTTTGTAGTACAGCTGTTGCTCAACGGACAATTCGTGTGTGGCCAGTTGTTTCACATGTATCGTCTCCACGTTCTTGAGTTTGTGAATTTTGCCTGTTGTGGGTTTGCCTGCGGTATCTTTATTGAGACCCTGATCTAGTTTAATAACCGGATTGACAGAGTCCACGAATTGTGAATCTTTGGAGAGCGGCGGCGGATTTTCCGGCACAGTCGGTTGGATGCCCTCCACCACAAACCAGTGGGAGCGTAGCGTCAGATCCAACGGTATCTTAATCGAACTGTTTGCGGTGATTTCACTTAAATCCAATTCCTTATCCTCGGTGAAATGCAACTCGCGACCGCCTCCGGAGGCAAAGCGGAAAGGCACAAAATCTTTTGATACAAAACCATATTGGGGCTCAATGTTTCGCACCTTGAGCGACTGGTCTATATCTCTGACCGATAGCTTTTGGCGCTTGCCGTGGTGCATAAATTTGGCGGCATCCTGGACAATGCGTTTCAGCTTGGTGGACACATCTTCGGCGAGTTCCTTAGCGGCATCGTCTGACAGGGAGCCGACTCCAATACTTTCTGCTATTACTTTCATTGATTCAGATGATATACTGGAGCCGTACAGCATGCTACTGCCGGCATTATTTGATTTCGAGGCTTTATTACTCATTTTTACAAATAAACAAAGATTTTTCTCAACCAAGAGCAGTAGGCGTCTTCTTCTTGTCACTGCTAGAGGTGAAACTATTTCGATTGGGGTGACCGCGCAAGGCATTTTAAAGTGAGAAAAAATAATCCAAAATGTACTAAATAAAATACTTGTTAAATTTGTTGTTTTGTGGCACTTCGTTATGTATACTAATTTTAACGAGATAATACATGATATTACCATTCTAATATTGTTTAAATATTTAATATCGTCCGCAAACAGTGTTGGTAAATTATGTTCAATAATGTTGCAATCGAATATGTTTGTAGGCGATATATCGAAAGTGTGCCCATATTAGGTATATAATTGTATTTAATATAAAAATACCAATATTTTTGAAGCTATCTGTAGAAAAGTGGTATATTTTGCAAAGTAAAATAGTAGATTTTAAAATAGAAATTGCGGTCACGCTGGTATCAACCCTGACTCCTAGTTTGTTTTCTTTATTTATTTCGTACCTTGTGGCTTTTTTGTTTTATTATTGAAATTATTGCATATATATTGAAAACTATAGCCAACGTAATGCCGTAAACAATTGAAAGACTAGTAGAAGTGAATAATATGTTCAGCAATTGAATGCAAGTGCAACGAAGCATGTCGCGTCGCGCCTTTCGAACAAAGCAGAAGCAGCAGCAGTGAAAATTGAACGCGAGACTGCGAAGTGAAAACGGCGCCATTTTAAGAAACAAAACAAAGCCACAAGCAAAAGCAGCAGGCAAAACTTGAATGCAATGCAATTAAAGGCGCAAAACGCATTTGCATATGCTCAAAAAACAATTTCGTTATCGTTGTGTACAATCAATTAACACTAAAACGAAAATATCTAAAACGTAAGTGTATCTGTGCGTGAGTGTGTGCGTATGTGTGTGTGTTTGTGAGTGTGTTGCTCCATCTCACGTCAACTCCCCGCCCCACCCGCTTCATCAGTCATTGGTTGCTGCACTCTTTGGCTGTTGTGACTGCGTGCGTGTGAGTGAGTGTGTTTGTCGCTGTATGTTTCGTGGTTTGACCTAGTTTGATTGTCAAAAATTCTAAACGTGCTGTAATTAATGTGGATAGTTTGACATTTTTCTGTTGTTGTTGTTGTATTTGCTTCGCAGCGCCGTTTTTGAGTTAAAATATGAACAGTGGCCAAAATGAGGCAGCAGCAGCAGCAAAAAAGGAAAAGGTTTTCGAAACGCAGCAACGTACACAAGAATCCGGCAGTGAAAATGAGGCAAGTATTTCGCACCACAATTTTGTGTATGATATAAATTTATGGCATTTATTGCGACTGCAGGAAACTGATTCCATTACGGATCAATCGAGTCAGTCGAAGTCTACGAAATCGGCAACACAATTCAGCGTGCAACGTTCGGACACTGATGGATTACGCATGAAAATCTCCGCCATACGAAACCCGCCCACATCAAGTCTCATAACAGTTAATAAAAAGCCAGCGGCAGCAGCGAACAGAGAAGTCGCAGCAGTCGCTACAGATCCAACGAATACACGTAAAAAGCTGACGAAAGTGCGTAAAATGAGCGACGCTCAACATGAAGCGAGCGGTTGCTCGACAGAGGCCAAGGACAAGCATAAACCCAAGGACGACACGGTCTTGTCAACACAACAAATTGTGAACACAACCAAAAAGATGAAAGTCAAACGCAAAAAATTCGCCACGAAGAGCAACAATCTGAATAACAACAACATCAATAATAACAATAATAACAACAACAATGGCAAATCCAAGCGACCTTCTGCCGCCGCATTCAGCTCGGATTCCGAAGATGATTTGCCACTTAAAATGCACATGCAACGTGCACCGCGCTTGCTGCTCACTGCGATTGCTGCTGGAGTCCAGACGCAGGCCGACAACATTGGCATCTCCAGCAGCGACAACGAGTATTTGCCCAACCTGGTGAAGGCGGCCATCAAGTGTGTGGAGAGCGATACCGAAGACACGAGCAGTGTGGCAGCCGCGGCGGCTGCCAAAACGAAGCAGCAGTTGCCGCAATATCAGTCCACGCTGTTGCAGGACTTTATGGAGAAGACACAAATGCTGAATCACACGGGCAGCAATGCGGCAAGCTTAACACAGCCAACGCCTCAGCCGGTAGCCGGTGACAGCAGCAGAAGCTATGTACCGCAGCTGCAACCACAACAGCCGCAACGCAAGCGACGCGGTCGCCCCAAAAAGCTGCAGCCAACGGTGGCAGCTGCCGCTGTGGCAGCAGCTGTTGCCGTCGCCGTGCCTACGATCAACGAGTCCGCCGACTCCGGCGTGATTAGCACAACGCCCTCGCCCAAAATGCAGCAGGCAGCGTTGAGCGATAATCCAAAGCCCAAGATTGACATGGCTTATCTGGATAAGCGCATGTATGCCACGGAGCGTGTGTTGTACCCACCGCCGCGCAGCAAGCGGCGCCAGAGCAACAAGAAGGCCAACAAGGAGGAGCTGCAAGTGGATCCACTGTGGCGCAAGATCGATGTCAATAAAAAGTTCCGCCTGCGCTCCGTTAGCGGCTATAAAAGTGATGGTGGTGGTGGCGGAGGAGGCGGTTCAGGTGCCACCTCCAATACCATTTGCAGCAAAATACTCGCTGCCAAAAGTGGCTACGTCTCGGACTATGGCAGTGTGCGGCATCAGCGGCACAATCACAACTCGGGCTACAAATCGGATGCCAGCTGCAAGAGTCGCTACAGCAGTCGCAGCTGCGCCAGTCGTCGCATGAGTCGCGCCAAGAGCTGTGGCTATCGCAGCGACTGCAAGGAGTCGTCGGGCAAGTCGAGCAAGTCGCTGCGGCGCCGGAGACGCGCCTCAATGCTGAAGAGCACCCACGAGCAGACGGCGAGTGCGCTGAGCGATGATCACGATCAGGACATACTGCAGCTGGCGGGACTCTCGCTGGGCCAGAGTAGCGAGGAGAGCAACGAGTACATTAGCAAACCCAGCCTCAAGTGCTTGCCGAGCACAAGCGCCAGCAAAAAGTACGGCGAGATTAATCGCTTCGTGACCACGGGCCAATACTTTAGTGGAGCCACCAAAGCGATCACTGGAGGCATTGCAGGCAGCTCAGTTGCCACAGTCAATGCGGAGAACTTTATGCAGGGTGAGTAGCAGTTTTCAATCAACTTGCATGTTCAATTAGTGCTCATGTTTTTGAATTTGCAGGCAAGATGCAGCTGCAGCGCAAGCACTCGATCAGCGGTGACACAATTGTGCCCAGCAGAAGCGCCTGCAAGATCAAGAGTCGACGCTCCTCGGCGGCGAGCATGTGCAGCAGCTACGTGTCGAGTGCGTCGCGCATGCGTCGGCGTCATCGCCGCAAGAGTTTCAGCCACGCCAAGTCGCTGAACATTGACTCCAAGCTGCTCACCGAGATCGACATAATAGCCAGCACGTTTCACGCACGTTGTCGCATACAGGATGATCGCTTGACCGCCAGCAGTGGCAAGGAGAAGCTGCTCGCCGAGGCCAACAAGCTGCAGGCAACGTTAACCGCGCCCATAGCAGCCACATTGCCGCTGCTCAATGGCAGCAGCAGCAACAGCAACGGCCCGTCCAGTGCCGCTGCGGCCACGAAGCCAGTGAAGCGGGCGCTCAAGAAGCGCAAACTGAACGAGCCATTGATTGACTTTGCCATGCTCTCGGCGAGCGCGGGCCACAGCAACAGTTTGAGCAACACCAGCAGCAGCAACAATGGCGCTAAGCGACGCCACAAGAAGTCGAGCAGCAACAGCGGCGGCAGCAACAGTTCCAGTCCCGATGATCACAAATTGCCGCTAAAGAAGCGCCACTATCTGGTCACGACGGGCGCGGATGTGTCAACAGCCTTTGCCAGCAATGGCAAGCTGAACGCCGAGGCATGGGCAGCAGCTGCAGCGGCTGCCAAGAGCAGTGCCAATACCAAAGCCCAGGCGCAGTTCAACGCCAAGAAGCTGACGCCCAAGAAACGCCATTTGCTGGTCAGCCAGGAGGCAGCTGCGCCTGCGCTGGCGGCGGCATCAGCAGCAGCAAACGCTTCACCGCTGCGCATTGTGGTGGACAACAATTCCATCAGTGGCGGCAAGTTGCTGGACATTAGCCCGAGTTCGTTGTGCTCGCTGAAGCAGCACCGCCGCCAGGGTGGCAAGTCGAAGAGCTCAGCGGCAGCAGCAGCCGTTGCAGGAGTTGCAGCTCGCGAGTTGCCGCAGCAGCTGCAGTCGCCGGCGGGCAGCAGCAGTTGCCCGCCGCCCGGCATCTTTGAGCCATCCGTGGAACTGGAGATACAAATACCTATAGCGAAGCTGAATGAGGCGGTCATCACCAAGTCAGAGGTGGAATCGCCGCTGCTGGCCGCACTGGATATCAAGGAGGATGCGAACAAGAAGGAGCAGTGCCAGCGTGTGCTGGAGACGCTGCTCCACAAGACTGGCGGCAATCTGCTGCTCAAGCGCAAGCGCAAGAAGATCAATCGCACCGGCTTTCCAACAGTGCGGCGCAAGAAGCGCAAGGTCAGCAGCGACCAGACTGCAGGCCAGCCGCAACAACAGCCCGCGGAGCAGTTGCAGCCGGCGCGTGAGACTCGCAGCAGCAGTAATCAAACGCCAGCTCTGGCCCTGGACTGTGAGCGAGTGCCGCAAGCGGGAGAGGCAAGGGAAACCTTTGTGGCACGCAGCAGCAATCAGCGCACACCACGTCTGTCTGTCGTGGCGCTGGAGCGACTCCAACGACCGCAAACGCCCGCCAATCCCACGGCTAATGGGCGCGGCAGACCACGCGGCAGAGGCAGGCCCAAGCTGCAGCGACCGCAGCCGCCACCGCCACCTCCTGAGGTGCAGCAGCCGCTGGTGGCGGAGCTGCAGCCAGCCAAGAAGCGTGGACGTGCGCCCAAGCAAGCGGAAGCTGTTTTACCCAAGCTGGAGAGAAAGCTGGAGAGCAGCATAAAGCTACCGGCCGGCGTCGACCCCAACACCAACTTTAGCTGCAAAATACGTCTCAAGCGCCGCAAGAACATGCAGCAGGAGGAAGCTATACGCAAGCCAGCGCCACCGCCGCCTGCACAACTGCTGCTGGAGCAACCAACGCCGCAGACGAACGATGAGCAGGCGGCAATCGAGGCAGAGGCAGCTGCTAAGCGCAGTCAACAGCCGGTGCCTGCCAACGAACATGATGCGCTGCCCGTGCAGGAGTCTACGGCGCATCAGGCACTGGACTACGCCAGCTGCAGTGATACCAGCGAGGACAAGTGCAGCACGACGTCGCAGCGCAAGCGCTCCAAGCTGAAGAAGAACTATCTGCTCGCAGGACTCTTTTCGAATCACTACAAACAGTTGCCGGCGGCCGCAGGAGCAGCCGCGGTTGCTTCGCCCGCTGCAGTGAAGCAGGCGAGCAAGAAAATGCCTGGCAGCTCCTTGCTGCCGCCGCCCAGCTACTGTGAGCGCTACTTCCGGCGTGCCGTCAGCGACTTTGAGCTGCCCTACGACATCTGGTGGGCGTACAGCCATGACAAGCTGCCCACGCGGCATGTGGTGCCGTCGTGGAACTATCGCAAAATACGCACCAATGTCTATGCGGAGTCGGTGCGTCCGAATCTCGCGGGCTTCGATCACCCCAACTGCAATTGCAAGCCGCAAGCGAGCGGCGCCTGCCTGGACAACTGTCTCAATCGCATGGTCTACACGGAGTGCGCGCCCAGCAACTGTCCGGCTGGGGACAAGTGTCGCAATCAGAAGATCCAGCGCCACGAGGTGGCGCCCGGCGTGGAGCGTTTCATGACCACCGACAAGGGCTGGGGCGTGCGCACCAAGCTGCCGATTGCCAAGGGCACCTACATACTGGAATATGTGGGCGAGGTGGTGACGGAGCGGGAGTTCAAGCAGCGCATGGCCAGCATATACTTGAACGACACGCATCACTACTGCCTGCATCTGGATGGTGGCCTGGTCATCGATGGCCAGCGCATGGGCAGCGACTGTCGCTTTGTGAATCACTCGTGCGAGCCGAACTGCGAGATGCAGAAGTGGAGCGTCAATGGCTTGTCGCGCATGGTGCTGTTTGCCAAGCGTGCCATCGAGCAGGGCGAGGAGCTGACCTACGACTACAATTTCTCGCTCTTCAATCCCTCCGAGGGTCAGCCCTGTCGTTGCAATATGCCGCAGTGTCGTGGCGTCATTGGCGGCAAGTCGCAGCGCATCAAACCGCTGCCTGTGGAAGCCAAGGCCGGTGCTGGCGGGGATGGCGCTGCAGCTGGCGTCAAGGATGCGACTACTCGCAATGGGCGACAGCGCAAGCATAAGGCTAAGAAGCATGCGCAGCGCCAGCAGCAGGCGGCCAAGGAGGCGGAAGTTGTGGCACGTGTGCAGCAGCTGTCCGAGAAGGAGAAGAAACTCGTCAAGCAGTGCAGCATCTTCCTGGTGCGCAACTTTGAAAAGGTAAGCTAACGCTATTATGTGATAGGTATTTACATTTAAAACAAATCTAATACTTTTATTCCTCGACAGATTCGACGCTGCAAAGCTAAGAAGGCTGCGGCAAAGGCGCAGAGGGGGAGTCCCACTGTAGCTGGGGAGGCTGATGTGCCTGGACGTCGTCCATCCACACCGTCGTCCACCTCACTGCTAGCCGCGCAGATCTCTGCGCTCTGCACGCCGCGCAACATGAAGACGCGTGGCCTAACTCAAGCCGTGCAGGATCCGGAGCTGGAGAAGATGGCCAAAATGGCGGTGGTGTTGCGCGACATTTGCACGGCGCTGGAGTCGGTCAAGATGTTTGAGCTGCTCACCACGGTCACGAGCAATAAGAAAAAGAAACAGCTGAAGGCGTCGCGACTGGACTTCAAAGCCATACAGGCGCAAGTGGAGCAGGGACACTACAAGACGCCGCTGGAGTACGATGAGCAAATGCAGCAACTGTTTGTCGAAGTGCGTCAACTGCATGGCGAGGATGAGATCAAAACCAAGGCACTGGAGACGCTGATGGCCAGCTACGAGCAGCAGAAGGCAAACAACTATGCGCAGCTGCTGGAGATTCTTGGCAAGCCAGAACTGCTGCAGGGCTTCAAGTCGCCGCCGGAGCAGCCGGTAATTGTGGAGGAAACGCAGCCGAGCAACGAGCTGCAGAAACCGGAAACTGCAGTTGCTGTACCCGTGCCACAGTTGGATGCGACACAGTTGCCCATCGTTGCTGGCGATGAGGAGGATGTCATACGCTGCATTTGCGGCCTGTACAAGGACGAGGGCTTGATGATACAGTGCGCCAAGTGCATGGTCTGGCAGCACACCGAGTGCACAAAGGCAGACATCGATGCGGAAAACTATCAATGTGAACGCTGCGAGCCGCGTGAAGTGGATCGTGAGATACCTTTGGACGACTTCACGGAGGAGGGTCATCGCTACTATCTGTCGTTGATGCGAGGCGATCTCCAGGTGCGTCAAGGCGATGCGGTTTATGTGCTGCGCGACATACCCATCAAGGATGAAGCGGGCAAAGTGCTGCCCAGCCAGAAGCACACATACGAGACGATTGGCGCAATTGATTACCAGGAGTGCGACATCTTTCGTGTGGAGCATCTGTGGAAGAACGAGGAGGGAAAACGCTTCATCTTCGGCCATCATTTTCTACGACCACACGAAACGTTCCATGAGCCATCGCGACGATTCTATCCCAACGAAGTGGTGCGCGTCTCACTGTACGAGGTGGTGCCTATTGAGCTGGTGATTGGACGCTGCTGGGTGCTGGATCGCACCACATTCTGCAAGGGTCGCCCTATGGAGTGCGTCGATGAGGATCATTGCTTCATCTGTGAGCTGCGTGTGGACAAAACGGCGCGTTTCTTCTCGAAGGCCAAGGCCAATCATCCGGCGTGCACTAAGAGCTATGCGTTTAGAAAGTTCCCAGAAAAACTAAAGATCTCAAAGAGCTATGCGGTTAGTGGTGGAGAAAGTAAAAGCGATATAGAATTCTTACTATGTCTTGTATTGCAGCCCCACGATGTGGATCCATCGTTGTTGAAGACGAGGAAGCAAAAGACTGATATAGATGTAGCTACAACGCGCATGAAAGTGGGCAGGCAAGAGCAACGGGCATGCCCAACGTCGGCAGGAAGTAGAAAGCAGCGCAATGCTCAAGCCGCAACAGCTGGCGCATCAGCAGAAACAGCTGTTCAAGTGTTGACACCAACAGCTCCCAATGGACAGGTAATTAAAGCTTGATAAATCTTTTACAACTGCATATCACGCTTTATTCTTTGCGTTTTGCAGGTGCTAAAGAAGAAGCGCTCACGCTTGGAGAACGTGCTCAACACGATGAAGCTGAAATGCCTGGATGCACAGACTGCACAAGAGCAGCCCATTGATTTGTCCTATCTGCTGAGTGGACGTGGTGCTCGTCAACGCAAAACTAATTGCAACAGCAGCAATAGCAACAACAATAGCAATTCGGCAACACCTTGCGCCTAGTGGATGCTTAAATGTTTAGCCATGTACATAAATATCGACTTTAGAGGCATTGCGTACTATTTATACATAATTATAAATACGAAAACTATATACGTTTAGTCCTAGGTATTAAGTTGTAAAGCGCATAAAACGGTGATAGTAGTAATTCTAGTTTATAGATTGTTATGAACAACTTCTTGAGCAACTTAACATCATATATGATAATTTATAATTAATGCAATTATTTATGCAGTTATTGTAATTATTTCTACTTCTATTATGTATTGTGTATTACGTTTATAGTAATTATTTATATTTTTTGCTTGCGACATCATACTAAGCATATTAATAGAAAAATTTCGCATATTTTTTAAATTGTTTAACTATGCATTTCCAATTATTATTATGTTTTACAAAAACCAAGGCGCCCTCTCCTTTTGAATAGCGATTAGAGCATTGTTATTTTAATTTATTACGTATTATGTTATGGCTGCTTATCAAAACTACTTGCCACCCAAGTAGTACACTCAATGCGCGATTAGTTTTAAATTATGTATATTTTGAAAAAAAAAATTGTTATCAACTTCTAACACAAATTTGAAATTAAAATATATATTTTCATTAACAATCAAAAACTGCAAAACTGTTGAATGTTTCAAATTTGCGTTAAATCCGCAAATCGATTGCAAGCTTTGATAACCTAAGAAAGCTTTGTCGAAGCAATTTATCGATGTATCGAATGCGCTGGAGCAACCCTGCATCGGGGTTTCTTTTTTGTTGGCACGTTGACGAGCGACCAACGCATTGGGGCAGCACTTAATCAAAAATAATAATAAATCAATTAAAATTAGGCCAGTGCCAGCGCGTCCCATTGTGCAGCAACCCAAGTTGGATTGCGCTTGATCAAGGTCAATTGTAGGTATTACAAGTAACGAGAACTTACGCCAGGATGAGTCAATACGCCAGCATTTTGCAACGTGAGTTTCCGGCAATCGACAACGAGCTTAAGGACTATGTGGAGGGCGTCCTGACGGGCAGCGTCGAAGACTTCGAAACGTGCGATGACATCTTTGATGCCGTCGGCGATATTCTCCAGGGCATCGATGGCGAACGATCTGAGGAGAGCATTCGAGCACTTTGTGATGAATTCTTCGGAATAATGAAAAACAATTCCAAGAATGTCGAGCGTAAGGTGCTTAATGCGCCCGTGAATATCGAGGAAATGGCCAGAAATATGGAGCGTATGGACAAGGATATGCAAAGTATATGGGTGGTCAACAAGGATGGCGGTAACGTAAGTGTAAACCGTGCCGTGTCTGGGAAGCAATTTAATTTTATTTTCATTTCACAGAAAGTAGACTCGAAAAAGCTGGAAAAGGCAGAGGCGAAGCTGATGCAGAAACAGGAGAAGCGTCAGGAGGTGACTAAACAAGGAGTTGTGCCAGTGGCTGTCAAGTTGCAAACGGCAACAGCGTCGCAGGTGACCAACAAAAAGAATACCAAATTGGATCAGAAGGGACTAAACCGCTCAATGGACATCAAAATCGAAAATTTCGATTTGGCTTTTGGCGAAAAGTGAGTATCGAAACAGGAGCGGTACTCCCGCTTGCAAGCTTTGCGAATGTTATCGATGGTTGGCCATAAGTGTTTCCATATTTGTTTTCAATTACTTTTATGGTCATACTGGTAGGTGATAACAAAAATTAAAAACTGTTCTTACTATTTACATTTGTATTCCATAGGGTTCTGTTGCAGAATGCGAACTTGTTGTTATCCTTCGGACGTCGCTACGGTCTGGTTGGACGCAATGGGCTGGGCAAGACGACGCTGCTGCGCATGATTGCCGAGCGTCAGCTGCAAATACCATCGCATATCTCGGTGCTGCATGTGGAACAGGAAGTGGTGGGTGACGAGACCTCCGCTGTCGACAGTGTGCTCGAATGTGACACGGAGCGAACGCGCCTGCTGACACGCGAAAAGGAAATTCTGGCCGCCTTGAACAGCGGCGTACAGGATGCAGCGCTTTCCAGCGAGCTGAGCGAAACATATGCCGCCCTGCAGAACATTGAGGCGGACAAGGCTGTGGCACGTGCGTCTGTGATACTTAAGGGTCTCGGTTTCGATGCGGACATGCAGCTGAGACCAACGAAATCATTCTCAGGTGGCTGGCGCATGCGTCTGGCCTTGGCCAGGGCGCTGTTCTCCAAGCCGGATCTGCTACTGCTCGATGAGCCGACGAACATGTTGGACATTAAGGCCATCATTTGGCTGGAAACTTACCTGCAGACGTGGCCCACAACCATACTGGTGGTGTCTCACGATCGCAACTTTCTAGATACTGTGCCCACGGACATTATTCACTTACATTCCCAGGAACTTGAGGCTTACAAGTGAGTATACGTCTATAAACTGAACGATCCTTACTCACAGTATTCTTATTTTAGGGGAAACTACGAGCAATTTGAGAAGACCAAGACGGAGAAACTAAAGTCGCAGCGACGAGAGTACGAGGCTCAATTGGCTCACCGAGCGCACGTTCAGGAATTCATTGATCGGTTCCGATACAATGCTAATCGTGCATCATCGGTGCAGTCCAAAATCAAAATGCTGGAGAAACTGTGAGTGAAACTAGGACTAATATAAATACTTATTTCATTGACTTTAATTATGCTGCAATAGACCCGAGCTGAAGCCTGTGGAGAAGGAAACCATTGTTACGCTCAAGTTTCCCGATGTGGAGCCACTTAATCCGCCCGTCTTGGCCATCTCAGAGGTCTCGTTCCGCTACAATCCCACGGATCCATTGCCCATCTTTAAGGGCGTCAATCTATCGGCCACATCGGATTCACGCATTTGTATTGTCGGCGAGAACGGTGCCGGAAAATCGACACTGCTCAAGATTATTGTGGGTCAGCTGAGTACGATCTATGGCAACATTGTGCTTCATCGAGGCCTGCGCATCGGTTATTTCGCCCAGCATCATGTGGATCACCTGAATATGAATGTCACCTGTGTTGGCGTCTTGGCTGAGCTGTTTCCTGGTCGGCCCGACGAGGAGTATCGCCGGCAATTGGGTAGTTTTGGTATTTCGGGACCACTCGCTCTCCAGAGCATAGCCAGCTTATCTGGAGGACAGAAATCACGCGTGGCCTTAGCGAAGATGTGTATGGGTATGTATTAAATTCGATGATCATATCAGAGTCTTTAGGTAATTGATCAATTTGCTGCTTTTAGCGGAACCAAATTTCCTTGTGCTTGATGAGCCGACTAATCATTTGGATATTGAAACAATCGATGCGCTGGGTCGAGCTATAAATGCTTTCAAGGTGCAATGCAATTGTTTAAACAATGTTGATTTAAATGCTAATAGATTTTATGCATTGCTTTCAGGGTGGCGTCATACTCGTCTCTCACGACGAGCGTCTCATAAAGGTCGTGTGCAAGGAGCTGTGGGTGTGTGGCAATCGCACAGTTCGCGCTATCGAAGGCGGCTTGGATGAATATAAACGGGAAGTCTACAAGGAAATCGAAGCTAATAGTTGAATTTTATTTATTTTACACGCAACAATAAGTGAAACAATTTAGCAATAAATTTGTAGTACGTCAATCATACATAAAAATGAATTGCATTCGCTTTAAAATGTTTAAAGAAAAGAAATCAATTTCACATTGCACAATCCAATGTTCAACTAAGTTTGACTTATTAACTTTCTACGCAGCTCAAAGAGTAGCAATGTAAGTGCAGAAGCCACATTTAGACTGTCAATGCCCGCTGCCAATGGGATATAGACGCACTTGCCTCTGCTGCCCACCAGTTCCATGAATCTTGAATTAGAGAAGAATTTGTTTAATTGTGGGTGTAAATAATACTCAAAAGTTCATCTTACTTGTAAGCATCGTTGCTGACACCATGACTCTCTCCGCCAATGATCAGAACATTGTGCGCTCCAACGTTTTTTAGATCTGCATAATCAATGGCTGCACTACTTTGGTTCTTTAGCTTCTCCAAATTGTTTTCCGCAATAAATACATGACAATCGTCGGCTTTATCTGCAGGTATATGCAATGCGAGCTGCTCCCACTTAACATCATCGTGAATGGGCAACCGGAATTGTCCGCCACATCCGCCGCGCAACGCTTTGGACTCCCAGGGATCACAGCACCCATGTGTTACCACCACCTGGGAGCAAGGCAAGGCGGCACAGGTTCGAATAATACTGCCCAGATTGTTGGGCTCGCGAATGTTGTCACAGACAACAGTTATGGGCAGGCTTTCAGTGTGTGTTTGCTGTTGCTCCAGACCACGCAGTGGTGGACGTTCAAAGAGCGCCATTAGACCTGGCGGCGTCACGAGGGAGGACCAAGTCTTTAGATCATGTTGCGGCACTTTGAAGATCTTTGTCTTGTGGTCCTGCTGCGCTTGAGCAACAGGTTCTCGAAGGAGTGCTAGTTGGTCTTTCTGGCTGAAGAATAGGGATTTCATTCGCAGTCCGCTTTGAAGGGCTTCTGATATGAGGCGTCTGCCCTCGACTATGATCTCGTTGTTCTTATCGCGACGCTTGCGGGAACGTACTTCTGTTAGCAAGGTGCTCATCAATGGATCCTACAGGGAAAACACTCTGAATTGATTGACCGCTAGGAATATCTACAAAGCATCAACTCACCTGCAAGGAAAGGCGGGTAAACTCCAAATTCAATTCGCTATCCTTAATAAGGGGGGCTGGCTCGCGTTTGACTTGTGGACCAGCGTTTTTAGGCACTGCAGGCTTGATTACACTAGTTGAGGAGGTTGCAGACTTTGTTGGCGACTGCTTCTTTTGTTTGGTGTTTGATGTTGTTCTGTGCTTGCGTAAAGCTTCCCGCGTGTTCGCCGGCTGATGCTGCAGCAATGAATTATCAAATAAACTTGCTTCAATGTCCAGCGCATCCTGAATTTCATCTTTTGGGCCACCAGAGCTGCTGAAGCGTAGTACGCTGCTGTTCACATACCTAATATTCGTTTGCACGGTTCGACGGAATATATTTAAAAACATTTCTGTAATTTCTTTTCGCCGGCTGTTTCTTGCCTAAGTAACCGATTATGTTATCAACGCCGGTTTATCGATTGGCACCTGCGCGAAAACTGCTTCGTATGTTTTTCCACCGAGGTGGCAACATTCAACAAGTGCAATTGTTGAAAATTGTAATATTTTAATGTACAACTAAGAAGAGATAGTGAGATCAGTAAGAAACATTGATTCAGATTGTGCCCAATTTGTTTTGTTTTTATGAAAAATAGGATATGAGGAAACAATACGCGCATCAATTTATGCCTCACATTTGTTGGTATATTTATAAGACATAAAATAGTATAATTTTCAACGCAACTAGTGGTCACGCTGTTGGACCACCATTGCATAAAGTTTCTCGTCCTCATCTCCCAATCGAATTCGAATTGAAAACAACGTATAAAAGCCGGTTTTTTATTTAGAACAGCTCAGACGAAATAAAGTAACATGCTAACTAAGCCCGTGTTAATTGCCGCTCTGGGAAAGCGCGCCTGCAATTTGCTGACGCAACGTACCATCGCCAGCACGCAAGTCTTGAACCAGGGCATTAAAAATCATATTCCCAATGATTTGGAAAAGCGTTTCTTGGTTTGGAGTGGCAAGTATAAGTCGGCCAGCGAGATTCCCGCCTTAGTGAGGTATGGAAATGATTTATTTATGCATTAGCATTCAATCTTATTTGGACTATTTCCACAGTCAGGAGGAAATGGAGCGTTGCCGCAACAAAATTCGCATCAAGTTGGCAAACATCATGATTGGCCTAACTGTTGTCGGATGTGTTATTATGGTTTATAGCGGCAAGCAGGCAGCAAAGCGAGGTGAATCGGTGACCAAGCAGAATCTGGAATGGCACAATCAGTTCAAGCAGTCTGCAAGCAATGAGAACGCCGCAGCTGGAGGCAAATAAATATGCGACATCGCCATCACGAATACAAAGTGGCAAATGCAAAACAGCTGTGAACCTTCTTGGAAATTTGTATTACAATTTATTCAGTTGAATTCTTATTGGGTTCGGTGCGTATTAGTGATATTTGAAACTTTGTTTTGTAGCATCTAGAGTTGTCTCAAAATGCAATCTGTTATTGTAGCACACACACACAGCACTGAAATAAATACTTAGTGAAATTTTATAAAGTGTATATTTTTGGTATCGCTCACATTTGAGCATCCGGATGCAGACAAATTCATTTTTATTAGGCTCGCAGTCTTTGAGTTGAAATTGGCGATCAGTTGGGCATATAATTATTGCTATTTTAAAATAAGCATAGTATATAATAACAGCAATAATGGCATTAATTGCAATTGTGGATGTTCAATCAATTTTATTGATTATCGAAACGTAAAGCAAAGTGGACCTGAAGCTCAATTACATAATGGCGCACAAAGATGAAAGTGAAATGTAAAATTCCATTCATAATTGTAGCGATAACAAAAGTTGAATATCATCGCTATTAAGTTTGCTGTTATTTACATTTTGTGTTAATGTGCTACCGATAATCTTTTAGTGTTGCACTTATGCTGGGAGCCACTGTAAATCAGCAGAAATATCATCAACAGTGACCACCACTTGCGCCAACAGTCTGTGCGAATGCGCAGAGAGAGAGAGAGAGACAGAGGGAGAGAGGAACGCGCGTCCCGGATTGCTGCCAGCTGTGGAGGGAGAGAGCGAGAGAGTGAGAGAGCTACGTAGTATTACAGCATGAACAGTAGGCGGCTACGTAGGAGGCGCAGATAGGTGCAGCCAACAACCCTGCCGCTCTTCTGCTGGTGTAGTCCGCTATTGCTTCAGCTAATGCTGCTGCTGCTGCTGCTGCGCGCTTTTCACTTTCCGTTCTTTCAGTTTGTCGAGAACGTTTGAACGCAACGGGACTTTTGGAAATCGTGCGTGCAGGCGAACCAGAAAGCTGAGCGAAAAGCAAAGAAAAAAAGGAAAGGAAAAAAGAATTCCAAATTGCAAGAAATGTGCAAAAAAATAGTGCAAAAATAAAAGCCAGAAGCGTCAGGCAAAAAATGTGCGGGCAGCGTGAAAAAAGCTAAAACGAGAACAAGTGTAAAAATGTAAACTACAACACGCACACACATCTGCACACAACGCAAACGTGAATGTAAGTGTAAGTGCCTGGTTGTAAACGTGTGTGTATGTGTGTCTGCCTGCCTGTCTGTGTGTGTGTGTGTGTGGCATAACAATGACCACAGACACTGTAGTACAACAGCAGCAGCAGCAGCAGCAGGCAGCAATAACACGAAATGCTTAATGAAATATTAATAAACTAATTGTTTAATAAAACAGATTGAGGCGGAAAATCCATAACAATGAAAATTAAACGCTCCACATGTGTCTGTGTGTGTATGTGTGTGTGTGAGCAATTTTTTCTACACGGCTACTGCGTGAGCGTCAGTGTGTGTCCCTGTATGTATGTGTGTGTGTGTGTGGGTGGGTGGGTTAGAGTGTGTCTGCGCGCGTGTGTGTGTGTGTGTGTGTGTGGCAACATTCGTTTGCTTTTTTGATTTGTGAAAATGTGTGTATCCGCGCGAATGTTGTTGTTATTGCTGTGCTTGTTGTTGTTCTTCTTGCACGACGACGCGACAGAGTCGTCTCGTGTAGGAACACCCACAAAAAAGAAACAAAAAGGAATACAAAATTGTCCTTGCGAAAATTCATGTTCACCATGAATGTAGACACTTTTTTTGAGTTTGGTTTTTTGTTTTTTAATTTTAATTACGCTTCGTTGCGTGCGATGAAACAACAACACTAACAGCAACAACAACAACTGGATGATGTTGCCCTAATTAATGTGCGCCCGCTTTTCATTTTAATGTGCAACAAACAGCAGCAGCAGCAGCAGCAGCAACATAAAGTCATTCAACAAAAACTAGCGTTGACGGCCACGGCGGCTGTTGTGCGCTCTCTGTGTGCGAAAGTGAAGGTCGTCTGTAGGAGAGAAAGAGCGCACAGTATCAGCAGCGGCAGCAGCTAAGTCCAAACAGTCCATTTGCTGGAGCAAATGTGCGAAAAATCCTTGGCTTGGTTTTTGGCGCAACAACAAAGCGACATTAATACGCATACACCAACACCATCCCAAAGACGCACACATGCATGCAGGCGTGTGTATGTACACTTGCTCAAATACATAGCCTCGCACCACGCTTTATGTGCACGTGCCTTTGTGTCGGTGTCCTGTGTGTGCCACAGTGTGTGTGTGTAAGTGTGTGTGCTGATGACGCGCTTGATGCACAGCAGCTGCTGCTGCGAGTCGTGCTGCATTTGGCTTTTACTTATTGCTCGCTGCTGCCGTTGTTTTATCACAGCACAGATGGAAGTCCCATGGAAAGCTTTAAACTGTGCTTAGGCTTAGTGGTTTTTGCGCCAGTTTTCAAGGATTTTCCAGAGTGCTGTGCATATAGTAACAGCCGTTTAATATCAGGATGCGCTCAGCACGAACATTGTTGTTCAGCAATCTATCTTTGGCTTGGCCCTTGCCCCCAAAATATTTGTGTCCATCACTGCCAAAAAGCAATTGTCAGATATTCGTTAGATAACTTTGAGACATCCTTTCTATTCACTGATTAATTGCCCGTGACCAAAAGTTTTAAATATGCATAAGTCAAACATCTAAATAACATTTATCATTTATCAACACAAATGTCTTCTTCGACTTTCAAAGTTATTCATTGATTTCACATCGAAATTAAATATGTTGTTTTTCGTTAAATACAGAAATAGTGTTTGGTTGGGCTAAAATTAAAACAGCCTTGACTTCTTGCACTTTTTATTTCACATTTCATACATAAATCATAAAATGTGCGCTCGCATGTTGTTTACAAATAATTGTGGTTCAATAGTCCAGCGCAGCCTTGAAAAATTTCCCCGGAATAAAACATAAATAATTATTTTAGCCATTTCTCAAATTTCATGCAGCGAGCGCATTCCTCATAATTATTTGCGCATAGGAAAAACACTTAATCAATAAATCTATTAAATGTAGATTGTAAGCAAAGTGCAGAACAAAAGCAATGCAAAAGTAAACACTTCTGCGAAGGCGAGTATAAATCAAATTATTTGTTTAGGCTTCTGCAAAGGTTAAGATTCGGAAGGAAGAGCGGCCAACAGATTTTCATTATTTATAATGTTTATGAAATGTTTTAATCGTACTTGAGATGCTTCGGTTCGATCTAATGCTCCACGAGAGTGCTTGACAACCCTGAATTATATCTGCCACACACACACACACACACACACACAGGCAAATACACACACACGCACACACTTGAGATATGTAAGGGTTTATACGTAGATATAATCACATTTCACGCATGAAAGGCTCAGCGAGCCTACATAAATTACGCCATTGCCTTGGCACCCCGCATGCACACATCCTGCATGTTATCCTACTAGTTGGGGTCACTTGCACGTTTTGGCTTTGGTTTCGGTTTCGGTTTCGGTTTCGTTTTCATTTTCATTCGCATTGGCATGCTCCGTCTCCGCCCCGTCTCCGTCCCCGTCTCCGTCTCGTGTTCTCAGTGGCGCGTTAAATGCGAACGTAAAGTTTTTCGGTGCTGTCGATGTGTTCCACTGATAAGCACAATTATACACTCACCCACACACACACACTCAAACTCAAACTCGAGAAGTCGTTATGCGTTTTATGGGCCTTGCAAATTATGTGAATGGCAGCCGGACTGGCTGGCTGGCTGGCTGACTGGCTTATTGTAAAATCCAATAAGTTGCACATGTCCTGGCCAGTGAATCCACTGGGAGCTGGGAGCAGCATCGGGCTTCTATCTGATTGTCGAACATATACACGCAATTTAAATAATACATCAGCTTTTGGCAATCGAATGTGCTGTTGCTGTGCCAGCACAACATGACGTATACGCAATGCTTTAAATTAATAATAAGCATACGCAACGTGGGCCCAGTAGTGCGAGCCCCGTCAAGTAACGGAATGTGGCTGATAACCTCAATTGACACAGTTCTTACCATTCTCCTAAATAATTCAGCAATTGTTTAAACGTACAATACGAAATTTCACTTTCTTGTCGAGTTTTTCTCTTTAAGCCATTCAGTTGAATAACAGTTTTTGACAATAATTTATTGAGTATTGAGTTGGACGCATCAATCAATCCATCGAAATTGTTGTTTATTAGGCCCGGGTCATCAATTGTCATGTCCTTACTTAGAAATGTCATTTAGGCCTGTTTATAAATGATGAATCAACATTCTAAATATCAGCAATGAGCATGTTTTTCAACATCCAACCAGCCGGGCTAAAAGGACACACACACACACACACACATACAAGAAGAGAAAGAAAAGCAAAAGAGAACCCCACCTCAATTGAGTTGTTGGGCCACTGGAGAAATGGATACATAAGCGCTACTTAAGTAACCCGGACGCAAAATTATAAAATGTTCATAAGTCCCAGAGACAAAAAGCAAAACGTTTTTGATGTTGAGCCGACAACGAAGACGCCAGCCAACAACGTCGATGCCGACGACCCACCGAAAAGAAACGATACGAAACGAAACGAAAAGAAAAGTAAAGGAAAACCGCCTAGCGACCCAAGCCAAATCAACCACCCATATCAAGAAGTGCCGCCCCCCCGGGGCCTCTGGGCAGGCGCAGACTCGGCTCTCCCCGAAAAGCACATAGCAGATAGCCTCTTTTTTGCATTTGGAAATTTTCAATAGTTGTGTTTTCTAATGCCGCCAACGCGGAATCCAACAAATTAAAACATACACAAATTGCCTGTAAACAAATTTAGCAGCAGCAGCAACAGCAACAACAACAACATCAACAGACGGCTGGATGGATTTTGGTTTTGGTTTTAGTTGCGTTGTTATTGTTTAAAAATAGCACACAACCGAATGTAAACATTGTTAACTTATTGTCCATAAAAACACAACAAGCTGGATGCACAGAGCCAGCCCCTGCTCGAACTCGTCGTACTCGTAAAAATGCGTTTATGAACTGAAAGCATTTTTAGTTCCATTTCAGCGCTGCACTGTCCCATTTTTTCAATATGGCTAGGGATTTTGGCGGTTCCGGTGGTCAGACAGTTGGGCACTGCTGCCGCCACCGTGAGAGAGAGAGAGAGAGAGAGAGAGTGAGCGTGGGAGAGTGCGTGCGCGAGAGAACAGTGTGAGCGGGAGAGGGAGAATGAAAATAAACGCTAGTTGCGGAGCAAGAACCAAACTCATAATAAGACTGGTAATTGGGTCCCTCGCAAAAAATGCACAGGATTTCCGTAGATTTTACGTGTATTTCGTACATTAATGCCTAACTAGCTGCCCAACGGATGCGGGGGGGGGGGGGCGTGTGGGGGTTGTTGGGGCTGGTAATGGTAATGGGCTGTGCGCAGCACTCGACAATAAACAGAATCACACACAACAAAAAAAATATGTAAACGTTGTGCAAAAAAGTAAAGCGAAAAAACAGTGGGGGAAATGATAAAGGCACCAATTGCATTTTGTCTTAATATGCGAACTCTAAATACACTTCATATCACTGCTCTAAAGAGCTTTAAAGAGCGCGAACCACAAAGTGCAATCACATTGCGAAAAATCATTAAAATAATTGCGTGGGGGGGGGGGGGTGAAATTAACACCTCATTAGCGAGAATCTGTGGCTTCAAATGTCAAGGCTATTTATAGCATAATTATTCAATATTTGGCAGGCAATTTTTATTGAAAACCATAAAGTATAAACATGCGTCTATAAATAATAGATAATGCAAACAGAATTAATTTGCGCTTATTTGTAAGAGTAATTAAACACAATCGCTGGAGGCAACAATAAATGTTGACTTTGTTGAGGTGAAATTGAAATCAATTTTATGGCCTCCCATTGAAGTTTGCATGACTGCCATCAATGAAATAGATCTGCTTTGATTTGTTTATTGTTCTTTGCTATTCATAATTGTGGATTGGGCATTGTTTATGTGCTGTGCTGTAGACGTCGCAAAACCCAAGAACGAGTCAATCACCCCGTCCATTTGGACTCTTTCTTTTCCATTATTATGATTTTGCGTTGTTTTTTTCTGCTTGTTTTTGGCAAGGGCGAAAGAACTGAAAGACAAATTGTATACAATGTTGGTTTATGGGTGTGCGGTGCGAATGGATGGATGTGCATCATTATAAAAGCGCTGGGGCATTGTTGTCGCTCTTGTTGTTGTTGCTGTTGTTGTTGTTGTTCTGGCTGCACTCGGGCTGAAGATAAGGCAAATTCGTAACATAACCTTGAGACGAAAATGCGAAATAAAAACAAATAATTAGGCATGGCGAGCGAGACTCGGCTAAAATAAGCTGCGCAAATAATTAATGAAGCCTGCAAAATAAGGACATGTGGCGCCTTTGTTTAGGTAACGGAAGTGCCCCCCACCCCGCTCTCTTTCCCCACTCTGAGCCGCTGGCTAGACTCTATTAGGTGTTGTGTTTTTGCTACTTGGCTGCTGGGCCATTTGATGTTTGACAATTTATTTTGATGGCGCACAACACGCACACGTCAACTCGCCGTTGTTGTTTTTGTTGTAGTTGTATAACTATAGCTGTAGCCTAGCGTCAGGCGCCGAGTCAACGACGTCAGCAAGGCGACGTCAACATCAATGGGAGAGCAAAGCAAACGGCATTGATTAATTTCCATTTGGGGCACAGTAACCGAAAGCAAGGTCGACCTCTGCCAGCAAAATTGTTGATAGGATAATGTGGCATTAAAACATTAGGGCCCGACACGACGCAACGCAACGCAACGCGACGCGACGGCTGCTGCGGCAGCTGGAGGAGCTCTAGGAGCATTGGGTGGTGCTGTTTGATTGAGGCGTTGAGGTAAAGTGCCGCAACTACACTGTGTGTGTGTGTTGGTGTGTGTTTATTGCCGAGCTGTCAGTCTATCAAGCGTTGAATCTGTTTGAAGAGCGTGTCGATGTGTGCGTACGTCTATCTGTGTGAAATGATGTGTACATTTATGTGCGCTGATTTTGAGTGATAAGCGGGTGGCGATTGGACACTTGGAGCTGACGACATCCCCACCACCACGCCAACTACGAGTATAAAATGCAATTACTTTATTACATTACATCCAATATAAAAGCAAAGTCAAGTCAGTCCCTCCCCAAGATCTGAAACAAAGCTAAACGAGTTTCGTTTGCCCAACTAAATGTCCTTGTGTATTTTCTGCAAATTTGCCTCGAGAGCTCTGTCAACCACCCTGCCGCCTCCCTCTCCCCGCCCACCACGTTTGAGGAGGGGGCGTTGGGGTCAGAGCATGATTGATCTGGGGATTTTAGGCAGAAGAGCGTGTTTAAACAGCGGCAGATAGTTAAGTTTGGCTTGCTTCGAGGATTCATTAATGTAAAATGTGCTTTCAACTAATTATGCGAAAGACCAATAAAAGATTTCTCACTTCATTTGCAAAGTGTATTTGCCTTGTTTCCTCTGATTTCTGATTCAATTACTGAGCTAATTTGTATGCTAATTGCTGAAATACTTGCCTTATTTAAGAGCGAACTTTACTTGTAGTCCTCGTGTAACTAGAGCTTCTATATAAAGTGATACGAACTCAGTTTGAATGGTAAATAAAAACGCTTTTCATTATTTATTTGTGTCCATTTAATTTCAAATCATATTTCACCATGAATTGTAGTTGTAATCGTTGTGTAACTAGAGCTTCTATTTAATGTGCTAAGAACTCAGTTGGAATGCTAAATAATAAGTTCAAGATAAAACGATTTTAGTTATTTATTTGTGGCCACTCAATTCAAATCATACTTTAATTGCAATAACATTCGTATGTACATGAACTCGGCGATGTATTAATTCATTTTCCAATTTCCAAGAGTGAATTGTAGTTGTAATCGTTGTGTAACTAGAGCTTCTATTTAATGTGCTAAGAACTCAGTTGGAATGCTAAATAATATGTTCAAGATAGAACGCTTCTAATTATTTATTTGTGTCCACTCAATTTCAAATCATACTTTAAGTGCAATAGGATTCTTGTGTAAATGAACTCGTGTTAATTAATTTTCCACTGCAACGTCCTGTTTTACTGTGGTTTTATACTTAACGTTACGACATTCCCGTGGCTACTTTCCGGCATATCAATTTCAATCCGCTGCTGTTGTTTTTCCACTGCGTGTTTCCACTTCACCTTGGTCGCTGGGTGGCAGGTCAACCTTGCGTAACCTTAGCCGAAAGCTATCACCTATTAACGGCATCGAAACGACCATCAAATAACTAATAACTTCTAATGGCATTCGCCACGACTGCGACGAGGTCCTTGGTCTTTGGCGCTACGCACCTAAGCTATAAAAGGCACATTCTTGGGTCCGCCGTCAATTTGAGATCTGCATTAATAATAATATTTATAATCCATTTGACAGCGCCCATAAATATGCAAACACGTCTTCCCCATTCATTCGATTCAATCCACAAGTCCCGGATCGATTGCCAGCCAGGCAACAACAACTACTATCGTGGCGGGGCGTACTCGTAAATATTATATAAATCAGAGAGCCACATTATATGGACTTGAAGAGCACGCCAGCCAGCACTGTGACATTTATGGAAACAAATGACTTTTTGTCAAACGACTCAAGACAAATGCCATTCGTTCCAAGAGCCACTCGAAGCAGAAGCGACGCGAAATAATGTTTGCGTTTTAATTGTAGTTTGAAAATGACTTTGGGACCGTTCCGGGGTGTTTACTGTGTAGAAATGCACATAAATTTTAGTAGAAAATGCGCCAATAGCACCACCCAACCACTGAACCACTGAACCATCCAGTCATCAAGCACCACCCACATAAGTCACCCATTCAAAAAAAACACAAAAAAACAATATAGAAAAGAGAGAAAATAAAACGCCAACGCTCTCAGACAGATGGAAGCCAGAGTCGCTCGATTTCGACGGCTCGGTGGGTCAGTCGATAGATTGGTCGCTCGGTCTTGGGGTCTTTTGGGGAAAGCACAACAGACTCATTAAAGTGCGGCGAGTGCTCGATGTTTGCTGGGGCCAGCTGGCGGCATTCTCCCATGCCTCTGCCTCGTTTAAATATTTGGCCAGCAACTTTTGGCCCTAAGTTTGCACTGTTGTTGCTGTTGTTGCCCCTCCCATGCTGCATTATTGGGCTGAACTGAGAACTCTGCTTGTGTTCGAGATGAACAATGTAAACAAACGCGGAATGCTCTTCGAATGTTTTTCGAGTTTTATGATTCGATTTAATACATTTGTTAAACCGGAAACGCCAACAGATTTTCCAGCCGATAGCGTGTAAAAAATGTGTTTGCCGTATTTCATAAAATTTCATTGCAGGCATATGCAAAAAAGGCGCCATATATTGCCCGGCACGTGTTGAATGTTTATCTCGCAACTAGATCTACAGCATTTCACTCTTAGAAATTCGCTCTTTGACCGAGGCGAGTTTCTTTTTTGCCGAGCTTAAGCACATTCAAATCTTTTCAAAATGGAAATCATATTTGCCTTTTTCACGCGGCGAGCAATGGGGAAGTCTTTCTATTTAGAGATTTAATCTTAACACACACAGTTTTAGTTTAGCAGAATGAGCCGCTTGAAATGTATTTCTAAAAGTACTTCATACATCTTAAATTTTTATACAATATTATACATTTGACTTATCTATTGTCTTGTGTCATTATAATCTATACTAACAGTATATATTATATATATTCCTTAGAACATTGCTTTGGAATTATTTTGTATTAAAAAGTATTCTTGTTTATGAGTATTGTGAGTAGATTAACAGATTATAATAATCTGTTCATCCATACAAATATATAACTACAGTTGACTGAGCTTCATCTCTTTGAACAAAAGAAAAGTAAAACGTTTATTAGTTCTGCTAAAAAAATAAAATTAAATAAAATTCTTTCATTAAAATAAGATTATTTAAAATATAGTAAAAGTATCAATTTAACAGCGCTTTAAATTTTTACAAAAGTTTACAAATATTTAATAGTTAATGCATTAATTTATTGTATAAGGATTTTCATTACCTATCGTGCATTGTGTGACACTGCTAAATACTTATAAACTATGTTATAAACGATATTTAAAACATATTAAAGTATAAATTTGAGTACGCTTCATAGTTGTAACAGATGTTTAGAAATATTTTATAGTTCTTGCATTAATATATTTCAATAACAATTCTTACATTTCTAAACGATTTTCATTACGTATCATTCATTACATTGATTCCGACTTATAAACTATAATATATTTTATATGTAATATATTTAAGTATAAATTTCATTACGCTTCATAGTTTTAACGAAAGTTTATAAATATTTTATAGTTATTGTATAACATTTCATACGAATTTTCACTACGCCTTTAATAAAACTGCTTCAGACTTCTATGTTATAGGATATTTCAAATATGTGAAAAGTATAAATTGTATTACGCTTCTTAGTTATTAACAAAAGTGATGAAAAGTTCAATAGTTCATGCACTAATCTAGAAGTTCTTACATTTCTAAAAGATTTTCATTATGTGTTCTGTGACTGCTGCAAACTTATAAACTATGCTATAAGGTGTTAAATATACATCAAAAGTGATGAAATATTTGTTAGTTTTGGATCAATTCAATTGTATTGCATTCATAATCAATAGCACTTCTTAGGTTTGCAAATGGTTTTCATGACGTCATGTATGAGGCTGCATGAGACTATCTTCACTTATATAGTATGTTATAATTGTGGACAACTCTTTTTGTTTACTCGAATGCTGGAAATGCTGGTGTGCGGGCATTTCTATAATTACACTGCTTTTTCATGTTCTGGGAAGGCAACGCAACCGAAAATTGCACATTGTTTACAAAAAGTGGCATTCCGAATCCGCCACACACACACATACAGAGTGCGTGGGTGACACTTTGGGGCAAGCAGACACAGATCTAAGTTTGTGTGTGGGTTGTGCGAAAAGTTTGTAGTGTGTGTGTGTGTGTGAGAGAGAGTGAGTTGGGTTGGGTCTTAACTTATTGCGAAAGTTTTTTGGCCAAAACTTTGTATTATTTATTCTGATGTTTTCTGTCGTTGTGCTTCCTTTGCCAATTGCAGTGCTGCAGCACACAGCGAGCGAGCGAGCGAGAGAGAGGGAGAGACAGAGAGAGAGTGAGTGAGACGCATACCGAAAATTTTCCATTTCCCCGACGCGCACAACAATAAAGCGAAAATGACAGCAATACGTTTAAGCAATAAGCAAATGCTTGGCCGGCAGCGCCAAATGCCAAGAACAGCATCAACAGCAACGACTGCAACAAGACAACACCAATAACTCAAGATGTAATGCAGGAGCGACGCGAAGAGCAGAGAAGTCAGAGGAATAACCAAAGAGTCACGCTACTTGGAGAAGAGCAAGAGCAAACTACTTTACGCAATCAAGCAAGTTGAAATTAATTAAGCTAATTGAATCAAAGAAGCTGCCGTTTATGTGTGAAAGCTTTAACTAGAACTAAGTCCAAGTGAGCAAAAGCCAAAGCTAGCAAATCGAAAAGAAGATTGAAGAGACGCTCGCAGATCGCACCGAAGCCGCCACTGACCGCCGATTACCTCGCACAGCGCACAGCCCCTAACCTAACCACCCAAAAGTAAGCCCCGTGGTCGTCTTGGGACACTGAAACATTCCACCACACAGTATGGCCTCGGTCGCCGCTTGGCTGCCCTTTGCACGGGCGGCGGCCATCGGTTGGGTGCCGATTGCTACGCACCCCTTGCCACCGCCTCCCATGCCCAAGGACCGACGCAAAACGGACGACGAGAAGCTGCTGATAAACGTGTCCGGGCGCCGCTTCGAGACCTGGCGCAACACGCTCGAGAAATACCCCGACACGCTGCTGGGGTCCAACGAGCGCGAGTTCTTCTACGACGAGGACTGCAAAGAGTACTTCTTCGACCGGGATCCGGACATATTTCGCCACATACTCAACTACTATCGCACTGGGAAGCTGCACTATCCGAAACACGAATGCCTCACCAGCTACGACGAGGAGCTGGCCTTCTTCGGCATCCTGCCGGACGTCATCGGCGACTGCTGCTACGAGGACTACCGTGACCGCAAGCGCGAGAACGCCGAGCGGCTCATGGACGACAAGCTGTCGGAGAACGGCGATCAGAATCTGCAGCAGCTAACCAACATACGCCAGAAGATGTGGCGTGCCTTCGAGAATCCACACACATCGACCAGTGCGCTGGTCTTCTACTACGTCACCGGCTTCTTCATCGCCGTCTCCGTGATGGCCAACGTGGTGGAGACGGTGCCGTGCGGCCATCGGCCCGGACGTGCCGGCACCCTGCCCTGCGGCGAGCGCTACAAGATCGTCTTCTTCTGCCTGGACACCGCCTGCGTGATGATCTTCACCGCCGAGTATTTGCTGCGCCTCTTTGCGGCGCCCGATCGCTGCAAGTTCGTGCGCAGCGTGATGAGCATCATCGATGTGGTGGCCATCATGCCCTACTACATTGGCCTGGGCATCACGGACAACGACGACGTCAGCGGCGCCTTCGTCACGCTGCGTGTGTTCCGCGTGTTTCGCATCTTCAAGTTCTCCCGCCACTCGCAGGGTCTGCGCATCCTCGGCTACACGCTCAAGTCGTGCGCCAGCGAACTGGGCTTCTTGGTCTTCTCGCTGGCCATGGCCATCATTATATTCGCCACCGTCATGTTCTACGCCGAGAAGAACGTGAACGGCACCAACTTCACCTCCATACCGGCGGCCTTCTGGTACACCATTGTCACCATGACGACGTTGGGGTAAGTCAACTTGAGACTACGCATATGAAGTTCTCTTAAAGATTTTTCCCAATAGATTTCACAAATATCATTTAAAGTGAAGCAAAGGCGTCTCTCAATTTTAAATGCTCGAAAAGTTCCTTAAAGTGTTGCTTGAATTGAATTTCACAAGCTACCGTTTAATGCTAAATGTTAAAATATTCATATAGAACTTAAAACTTTCCCAGCAACAACATGTAAGCTGGCAACTTTTCAACATTACACTCTGCAAGTCCCACGGGTCTATTTTCCCATCCGTACACTAAGTTTTCTAAGAAATGAACTGTTTACTTACAATATTACAATATTCCAATCGTCAGGGGGGTCGATTCATACTAAGCAAGAAAGTTTTTAGCCACGGAAATTCCAACAATGTCATCCCATTTCAGAAGGAATTTTCGAAAATTCCATTTTAATGTGTACTTAAAAGAAAACTGCAATTTTCCGAAAATTTCCGTCTTTTATGGTAGCTCTGACGGTTTGGTCTGCTTGCTGGTGGTTCGGTCGCTCAATCAATGTATTTTATATGTTCAAAATTATATTCCGCGAACAATTAATGGGGATTTGATTTAGTTGGCTAAAGCCGTAGAAAAGAGCCGCACATATCTTGTAAATCTTTACTGTCGGGACTACGAGCTAAATGGGCAATAAAAACTTTTTATCGACTTTCTCATACATATAAGCACATATATCGCACTGGCCATTAAGCTGATTCTATTTAAGTTTTCAGCCAAGTAGTATAGCTGCTGTAATCAATAGCTGCACAACAATAAATTTAGTACAAGTCGCAACTGACGCCGAAAAGTATGCAACAAATCTTTGCATTGGAATTCAGCAGTAAATTTTTAAACATTTATATACATCAGTACCAACGATAAAGCACCATAACAACACAGTTTAGGAATAGCTCATCAACCTCATCATATATGTCATAAGGACTTATCAGTTTTCGATCACGTTTAAGTAAACGTTTTTGAGAAACCTAGACGCTTCAAACGCTTAAGTGGTCTTGCAGGTATCAGTCTCCTAGCGGCTCGTGTGTCTGCCTAGATCTCGATGCAATGTGGATGCTCTTACGTACCACGGGCAGCTGTAAACTGTCGTCACATTTTCGAGAACTTCTATTTAATCGCCTTGTCTGCGCTCTTTTCAGCTACGGTGATATGGTGCCGGAGACAATAGCTGGCAAAATCGTTGGTGGTGTTTGCTCGCTTAGCGGAGTGCTGGTCATCGCCTTACCTGTACCTGTTATTGTATCGAACTTCAGTAGAATTTATCATCAGAACCAGCGCGCCGACAAGCGTAAAGCGCAGCGGGTAAGTTCCACTAAATTCCCTTCATTCAACCAGTTCATGGCATTCGCGTTTTATTTTGGGGACGAGCGCAGAAAGCACGGCTGGCGCGCATACGGATCGCCAAGGCATCGTCGGGAGCTGCCTTTGTTAGCAAGAAGAAGGCGGCGGAGGCGCGCTGGGCTGCACAGGAGTCGGGCATTGAGCTGGATGACAATTATAGGGACGAGGACATCTTTGAGCTGCAGCATCACCATTTGTTGCGGTGTCTCGAAAAGACAACGGTGCGTATGCTTAACGAATCGATCTTCTGTTTCCAGGACTCTCTTCGCAGGGCCGGCGAACGCGGATAGCAACGCAACATGCGAACTTGTTATTTGTCGACACTTGATTTGTTGTTTGTTTCTCGTTTTCATTTACATTGTTGATTTATCAGATGTCTCTGTTTTGTTTTCTTCTGTGTGTTCTCTTTTCGACAGATGTAGCAACATTTGAACATCTTTCTAGTAGAAAACAATTCTCACCTTTGCCTCGTGCTCATTAGGCAAGCAATGACAAGCCACACAGCAACTTGAACAACTACAACTGTACTAATAACTCAATACTATAATAATATTACTGCTCAATCAAAATAAACAATAAGAAGCGAGTGACAACAACTTCAAATGCAATTGAATTGAGTTGCAAGTTGTTTTGTTGTCTTCGATCCTGAATAAAGTTAAATATTAGTCTATATAAATTAGTTACATACACATACTAAACACGCATAAAATACGAGTACTTACAATAATAAAAAAAAAACAAACCTTCAGCATTTGAATTTAAATTTAAAGCATAGCGAATTGTGTGCAAAATTCTTATGATTATTTTCATTTTGTACATTTTACATTTGTATTCAATATAAATCGCAAAATAATATCTAGATATAATTGAAAATTTCTGTTTTGTGTTTTCTTTTCTTTTGTTTTGTTTCGGTCTATGTTGATTTTCGAACGATTTTGCCATTCGTATCATATTGTTCACATGTTCCACATTGGGAAATGGCTCGAATTCCAAACAATATACGATTATAAATCAAGCAAAAAAAGCAAAATGTATATATTTATGACTCCTTTCTATAAATATCAAAGAACGAAACGTAAATAAATTCTTGCAAAGTAAGTGCTTTCGGTTAGTACTTAAATGCCATTCTTTTCGCTAATTCTATCTATCTCTATCTCTATCTCTATCTCTCTCCCCCTATCTTCATCTCTCTCCGTCTCTCTTCCTCTGTCTTTCTTTCATTTACGCGTTCCAATTAAGTTTTACGATTTTGTTGTTCGTTTCTAAAGCAGCAAACGATTTGTGTTGAAAGCTATGCTGTGCTGTGTTTGTTCTGTTTTAACTTAAGATTTTTTTTAAGTTCTTTTAATTGGCAATTATTGAAGAAATCAAAAAATACAAAAAATGCTTGAAAAGGCTCCCAGCGAATGCTATAAAAAAGATCTGAACAAATGCCAACACCCGCCACCCGCCGCCACATGCAATCGATGGCTGTCAACACACTAAACCGAAAAAAGAGAATCGAAAGACTTTAAACTAAATAAAAGCAAGAACATTAAAAAAAAAATATTGAAAATTAAACAATTCGATGGCAACGGAGCGCCCAACAAATGGGGTAATTTATTAGAGATTTGTTTGTTGAATCTGTAAAATGATATTGTGGAATTTATATGAGCATCACTTTGGAAAATTAATTGGAATTTTTTCGAAATTTGATTGCTCAAATAATGCAGCATACAACTGGTTAATATCCAGTTTGAGCACGATTCAACTAAGCATTTATGCGATTCTAATGAGTTCAATTAAAATTCACTTTAAATGAATTTAAAATAATGTTTTTTAATCAGTTTCTTGTTTAAGAATATGGCTATACATTGAAATTCCAGATGCATTATAGTTTCCAATGTGGCAGAATCAACTTAACAAATCCTGAGCAATCCGTTTGTTGGGCGTTCGAAACTTTAAATAATATCACAACTGTTAAACGAATCGGTTAAACGATAAATCGCGTGCGCGTTTTTAACCGCTAGCCAAAATCGCACACAAAAGTCGCCCGCTCGCGCTTGCTTTGAAATCCTTCTCCTGCTGCCTGGCGTTCGTTCTGCTGCCAGCCCTCCCCCTTGCCCGCGCCCTCGTCCATTCTATGGCTGACTAACAATACTGTTCTCATTGTGTTATTGTAATATTGTCATTGCTTAGGAGCCGAAACTAATCTAACACCCCGACCTCTTCACCGACCATATTTACCCAAAACTTAATCGTACTTACTTTAAGCGTTCTAATGTTTGACAATTTTCCCCCCTGCTTTACTGTTCTGATTGTTGTTTTGACTAAACCTCTATAAGTACTTATTTATTATGATTACCATATATATGTAATATCCTATCCTGTGTTTGTCATTTGTGTATGTGTGTGCGTGTGTGTGTGAGTGTCTGTAATACCTGGCTTAATATCCCTAATCCACAAGTATGTTTCTTTCTGTACATTTATGTCGAATTGTTTTGAAAGCAACAAAAACAAAACCAAAAAAAAAAAAAAAAAACAAGAAAACAAAAAGTAAATCCAAACATTGTACTCTATGTATTCTACGTTTCTCTTTGTAAAATTCTTCTGGTACTCACACTCAAAACGCTCAAATCTAAAGGATCGTGAATTTGTCGAGTTAGAAATACCGTATAACGGCCAGCCAAAGCGACCGGGCTCGCCCTCGCCGATGGCCAGTCCCGCCCACTCGACGAACAGCGCTGCGGGTCTGTTGCAATCTTGCTGCGGACGCTGCTGTTCCCAGCGTTATCAGGTAAGATACGAACTGTAAATACCACATACTTACGTAATATCCTTTGTATCTATGTCGTGTGTATGTTTCTGTGTGTGCGTGTGGTTGCGCGTGTGCGTGTGTGTGCGCGCGCTTATCAGTTTGACTGTGTGTGTTTCAAGTGCAGGTGGGTGTTAAACTACAATTTTTTTGTACTTAAGTATCATGTACTTAGCTATATGTTGCTCTTGTTTCTGTGTTCATAATGTATATTTCTAACCAACAACAACAACAACAACCATACCAACAACACAGACAAGTACCCAAAGCACAAGAGACACACTTTCAGGTACAGTTGCAATGCGGCCTAAAAGTATGCAGCACTTTGACCCCTGCAGCAAGCAATGTTCTTTGTGCAAATGTGTTGCATGCTTTTAGGCTGTCGGGTTAAAAGGTATTTGGTTGTGCTCAAAATGAAATTTATGTTTTAGAAACTCGTCCAGAAGGGGTCAAGCGACCTTGGGAGAACGAAAACACGGCAGGATACTGGTGTGGGAAATTGAATAGAAACTATAATTATATTTAGTGACTATTCTGTCATGTGTGCATGCAAAACAAACATTAAAATTTACCAGAAACATCAACTTAAATAATCTAGACGCGTCCGTCTGTTTATTATTATATTCGACCCGAACTGTAGCCTTTGCATGTATTCTCTTTGTGTCTTTAAAACTATTTGTAACATTTTAATCTGCTTTATAATACCCCATAGAAGTTTCACCAAATCAGTTTCATATATCATATGAACGGCTGAAACGAAGAGTTTTATTTCATTTGCAAATCTTCTGTTCAAACATTTTAATCAAAATCTGAGTGCGAAGATGCCACTACTGAAGCTGCAGATAATAAACGAGTACGGTCACAAATTAGACTTTGTTGGCATTTACAATATTTATGTATTTACAATATATTAAAGTCGCATCTGTCATCTGTTTAACGCATCCCTTGCAAATGTGTTCTTCTTTTTCGCTCTTTCTGCAGGCTTGTGGCAAGTACATGCCAGCTGCCAGCAATGCTCAAAATAGCCAAAACAATCAGCCAATGGATGGCACCTACCTGGTGGAGGCTTCGTTCTGAGCCAACGGTGGATGAGGCAGAAGTTGAAGCTGAAGCTGAAGCTGAACTGGAGTGGATGATGACGAAGATAAAGCTGACGATGATGCTGATTTACGTTTACATTTAGTCTAACTTGAAAAGTTTTTAAACTAAATTGAATTTGTTGTAGACACAAAAGAAACCAAAAAGCAAAAACCATGTGTAATCTAAAAGAAAAAAATCTCTAAAATCTGATTTTCGAGTTAAATGCAAAGTATATTTAATTGAATTTTGCAAAAAACACCAAAATGCAAACATCTGAATGTGTAAAATGTAATTAAAATACAAACAACACGATGAACGAACAATACCCAAGCTACACATTAAAGAGGATTAACATAGAATGAGGAATGATGATGTATGATGAGTAGAAAAACACCCGAAAACTTAATTACGAAACGGCAAAGTCGGATTTGATTAGCGAGACCCCGTTAACAAATATGAAAAATAAGAAAATATATTAATAATATGCAACACTATTTACTTTATATAGGTGACAAGACAACAACAACAAACAAGAACACAAGAAATAAGCAACAGAAGCATTTTAGAGGAATTTACTGTGTATGTTTTTAAGCGGGCATTAACAAAACAAAAAACCAAAAAAACAAAAATTATAATAACACATAACGACATAATAGAATTGCAAATAGATTGAAGAAAGTAAATTAATGAACGTAATGTACTCACTCAAGCAAGTTGCATTGGGTCCAAAGTAACAACAACAAAAAAAAAAATAAAATACAAAAACCAAAAGAGAATGAAATTTGCGTAATGAAAAATGAAACAAAGTCGATGGAACATAGGAAAGCAAACTTACAGCAAAGATCGCGAGCAAACGATTTGTGTAGTAGCGAAAACCAAAAGAAAACATTTAATTATTATGAAAAACAAAAGTAAAATGAAAACAATTCACGTATTTTTTAAATGGTCCGTAGTTTAGTATGTACTTAAAATAATGTTCAACTATCCGCTATTATTTCTTCCAAGAGGCGAACCTTGCGGGGCCCATCGGCCTGGCACCTCTTAAGTACGTATTACTACTAGGAATTCTTATGATTTTCATAGTCCATTTCGTATATTGTATATTTTTGATATAGTCCAACAGGTTTCAGTTGTCATCTCAGTCTCTTTCTCTATTTCTCAGTCAAATAACTTGTACTCCAATGAACAAATCAAAATATTTCGAAAAATGTCTTAATAAAACTTTCTTCCAAGAACTAAGTTAGCAACTATTTAACTGTATATGTATGTGTGTGTGTAGGTGAGGCTTTAAATTGAAATTGAAGCATTAAAACCAAAACCAAAACAAAACAAAAACAAAAATACAAACTAAAACTCTTAGCAAATTCTAACAAACTCAAAGTAATTTAAATAATTATAAATTAAACCAAATCAAACATTTAAAATTAGTTCAATACATAAAAAAAAAACAAATAATAAAGAACAAAATTGAGCTTGTATGTATGTATAATAAATTTACTATTATTATAATTATTATTATGACATTATTACTATTATTATTATGTATTATTATGGTGTTGACTTTTTCGATTGTAATTTTAACTCTTGTTTCTAATACCTTAAGTTCTACATTAATTTAGCAATAATCTGTTCAACAAAATATTGTTAAAACAAAGCAAATGCAAACTCAAAACAACTTTAAACGATTCCAATGCAAAATACAAAATACGATGAATTTGGTTAACAATACAACAAGTTTTGGCCACTAGAGCTAACTCCTGTAGCGATATTCTAAAAGAAACAACAAAACAGAAACAAAACAATTTAACTAAAAAAACAAAAACAAAAACTAAAAGCTACTAAGTAAATTTAAAATTTAAAAAAAACTATTCTGTTTTGATTTTTAGTGATATGTAATTCGAATTGACACCTATAAACTCTGCCATGGGTCTGTGTCTGAACAGAACACAAAAAAAAAACAACAACAAAGAAAAACTATAAAAAAATTAATAATAAAATAAATAAAGAAATCTGTTTACTTCCACAACAACCACAATGCGCGACTTCATATGACGGTTTCTTTGCTCTCAGCTCTCTGTTCTCTGCCCAGCGACAGATCGATCGCAATACACGGGTTTGAGAGCACCGCTTACGGAAATTCCCACCATACATCATCGGCTATATAAAACTAGAGATCTATACTAAGCAATAGCCATAACATGCACAAAGTACCCCCCCCCCCCCCCCAACTAAATGCTTTTCGCTCTAAACTGACTCGTCTCGTCGGGGAGAGTTGTGTGTGTGTGTGTGTGTTGTGGTGTGTGATATAGTCAGATCGTTCGGTTACATATAGACGAGACATGTACTTACTTACTTGAATCAGCAGCTGTAATTTGTTTTAGCCATACTGCACAGATGTTGTGCTTGATTGCTAGGCTGACTTACAAATATGGCCAGACTCATTTGCATAGCTCAGTCTTAGTCATTTATTTAGAGACAGATATGCTTACAATTTAGTGCTCACTCTCGGCATAGGCCTCAACTTCAGTCAGCTGTGAAGGCGATGCCTGAGCTTGTCCACAACCATAGTATTACGCAATAGAGAGTTCGAATTAAGGGCACGTTATTGGCTGGGAGTTAATTGGATAGTCATTGACTAAGTTCTATTTATTATTAAGCATGACCGAATATTGAATTTGGCATGCAAAAATCTATTGAAACTCATCTGAACTCAACGCAGCTGCGTGTGATTAAAGCGATTGCATAACTCTCGCTCTCGCTCATCAGCAAACAAACCGATATTTGTATCTCTAATCAGCAACTGTTAGTTGGCAAATACTCGTAGCTTTAAAGTTCATTGAAAATGTGGATACATAGATACTGCAGCCAATGCGAATGACTTGATTGATATTTTGAATGTACAGCCCAGCTTATGCAGTTGATTACTATTAAAATGATAATTATTATTGTTATACTCCCAAGCGTGATTTATGGGCAAATTTATTTTATTGCAAGTGTTTATTTAAGTAAAATTACATCATTGAAAGCAATTGAATATAAATAGTTCATTTATACATTTTGAGCATCTACGAATTTTATTTGATTTATTTTAATTTGATTGAAAGAATCACATCAAATGCTTGTAGTCCAATTCGCAAATCACTAATTAAATGCAATTTTGAAATTTGAAACACGTTAAATACATTTTAAAGTTCATGTGTGAATTTATTTTAGTTTGAATTACTTAAAGAGGAATGTAGTTTTTAATTATGTTATGATGGCGATAAATTGCAGATTGCCAGCTTGAGTCAGACCTTGAGTCATTTAACGCTTCAAGCTGAGAGTAATTCGCGGTTTTCTCTTTCGCAGTCTTTCATGGCCATCGCATCTTTCAGTCCTCAGCCCGGAGAGACACTCAACTGAAGCTGTAGTAGCCGGTTGCCTGGGTGAATACGAGATACGAGCTGGTGGCGTATCGATTTCAACAAATCAGCTGCTCATTAGCAACGTCATTGAAAGCGCAAGGCAAGAAATAAAAATAAACACAAAATAATAATAATAGTAATAGTAAAAATTGAAGAGACAAAAATAGAAACACAACAAAATACGCGAACAGTACATAAAGTAAAGGTCGTTGCTGGAGTGAGTGTATACACACACACACACACATGCACACCAGATACTTGTGCACATTTTCTTTATTTTTTTAAATTTGTACACTTAAAAACTTGCAAGTTTTGAAAGTAAAGGCCGTTAAGTTAAATGCAGTACTTCCATTGCCAATTAAATGCACATTTTGTGGACGTCACCTAAAAATTGAGTGGAGACAAAGAGAGCGATATGTTTGGAGGTGATAAAAATGACGCTTTATATGCATCGTTAGAGCACTGTTGGTTGAGTATACGCGCTGTGGTACGTTGAACAGACACTAATATTAACTTCGGTAAGCTAGCTTTATGACGTTATTTATCACTCATACAGCTAGATAACCAAAGACAACATAGCACCCTGCATGCAGACAGCTCTTGCGCAATTCCCAGCTCAAACTGTCGCGACTGCCTTTGCAATTGCAATCGTTTTAATTTTTTGATTTCGATTTCAATTTCAGTTTCGATGTGGCTTTTTTGGCCTTCCCATTTCGCGCGCCAGCTCCGAAACATTCACTCGATTAATGGATTCTGGTTTTATCGGCTCTACTCAACTTGTCGAGTTGGTAGCGCCCACACGACTGCAGCAAATGGCTTAGACTGCCGACTGCCGACTGCCGACTGTCGACTGTCGGCCGTCCACAACGTTATGTCTGTCGTCATCGTCGGCGGCCGTTTGTGTGTGCTTTTTTCTTTTTGTATTTTTGCGCAGGCGTCGCCGTCGACTGACATTGCATTGAGAAATGCTACGTGGAATTTTTATGCATTTTGCATAGGCAAACAAAACTCTGAGGAGGGGCCCCGAGCACAACTCTAGGCAACAACAACGACAACAAACACCAAGAGAAAAAAAAAGGTCAAAGTTGGTCGCGCGCGCGTTCGTCCAGAACTTTTGTGTTTTGTAAGAGAATACAAAATGGGGGGGAAGATTGCAATGATTTTTCCTATGCTACGAAAATATTCCCATAAATATGCACGCTACGGCGATCAACAATTATGCCCGCGACGAAAAACCGAACGTCTCAGCGGCAGCAGAAGCGTTTTCGCCTTCTTATTCTTATTGTTTCGGTTGGTCAAGTGACTGTAACTGGAACGACAACCAAGACGACGACAGAGTGGACGAAACCCACGTTGGTTGGGTGGTTGCTCGGCCAGCTTGGATTGCTTGGCTGCATTGGCATTATAGCGCCGGCAAAATGTGTGTAAGCCAAGTGAATGGCTCACTGGCTGACTGACTGGCTGACTGGCTGAGTAGCCAGCTAGCTAACTGACTGACTGACTGACTGGCTGGCTGGCTGGCTGGCTGAGTGGCCTTAGCTATGTACGAGTCTGTCTACTGACTGCTAGACGAACGTTCCGTAACCGTAGGTTCCCACAATTATGCGCCTCGCTCGACTCGACTTGATTCAGCCCAACTCCAGTTCACCTCACCCCGGTTCCCTGAGACCATTCCACACTCGACACTCATTGTAATAATCGTTGAAACATAAAGCGGCGGAAAATGTTGAAAAGCCTGCAAAACGTACGAAACGAGCTGAAATGTCTGAAATGTCTTACTTCACTTCTTTTCAGTTCGCTGTTGCTGCTTTTTTCTCTTCCACCGCTTTACCACTTTGGTCAAATTGTGCAATGGATATGACGACAGTCGGCATAAGGCAAACTAACTAACTAGTCGTGGTAGCAATCACTTACTCGCTGCAGACTTAAATGGAACTGTCGCAGAAGATGTCATTTGCGGATTACTTAAGCTCTCAGCTCTCGCAATTCAGTGCAACTCTGAGCTCAGAGACCTTCCACAGCAACCTTCCACTCTCTCGAGTCCCAGTGTTAACCTCAGCGAGGTTTCAACTGAGGATCATTAAATTCAAAAGGCCACTGTTTTCATCCCTTAAGCAAAGTTTTGAGTGCAAGAACTTTCAGAAATTGTAAGCAATTAAAGTATGGTTTTGAGACGGAGAAATTAGCCAAAATTAGTCAGTCTTCTCGCATACATTTTGAATGGCTTGTTACCAAGTTAAAGCACTAATTGTAGACCCTCCTCACAGCTTTTTCTTTTCGTGTTAATCGCGGAGCGCTTGCCTTTGATTCGAGCACGTTTTCTTTTAGTCGGCTAGTGTGTGTGTGTGTGTGGTCGTCGCTATAGTATATATATATCTTCTACCTCGAGTACACTTAACATTCAACACTTTTGCGGATAGGCAAACAAGCCGCGCCTAGTCTAGTACAACTTTCAGTTGAGTCTGTCAAAGTCGCTGCTAAATTATAAGCGCGCATAATGAGACGCCCGATGACGAAAGACGAGCTGAGCTGTAGACGGTGTGCTCTTTCTGCCAAATATAGAGATAACATATAGTCTGTATACTGTTGAACTTCAGCACGAAGCGGTTGCGCCTGACCGCAAAGACAAAAATGTCTGCGGTAGTTCCACGAATAAATCATTCATCAAGATGTTACGATATACGACGAGTAGAAGTATGTACATACATATGCAAATGCGCGGACACGAGATGCCGCAATTGATTAGGCCGAGTGAGGTATGGCATAGAAACAACGCCAACGATTCCTCAATTCAGCTCGATTGTTCGATTAGCCGAAAGCAAGCTGAGCAACCGATGCCGATTCGTCGTTCTTGATGCCGATTGCCCCAAAACACGTTTAAAACGAGCGACGACACGAACTGAAAAATTGCCTATGAATAAGCTATGAGGTCGATGACGACAACAGCGAGCGACGACGAGATATTTGAAAATTCTGGAAACGTGTGCACATATCTATCTATCTGTCTATATACAGCGAGATATATATAGACAGATAGCCGGATGTATTCGTAGTATAGAGGAATTTAGACTGTCATCTGTTTAACATACCTGCAGAAACCCTTTGGCGCCAGTCAATCGCGATTTGCTCTCTTTTCCTCCGCAGCTGTTGCTCTGGAAACGTTTTAGAGTTGCTCGATCTTCAAGACATATATATATATACTTGTATACGGCATGCATACATATATATTCATAGAGATGAGGAGTGTTGACACACGTTTTGGTAACTGCACTTTAACTGCGAAACACTTGCGAAACCTTTCTCAAATCGTTTTGAATATTTCTCTTGCTTTTTTTCTTATTTAATTTGAGTTATTTCAGTTTTGTTGACACAGACAACAGACCCTAAGTGAGTGAGTGTAATGCTGTCGGCCATATAGTATAGCTAGATTTTGGTAGCGCTCTCCAACTGGTATGCTATATATGCTATAAGGTGGCTAGCACCGGATTGCGCTTTTGCACACACCTTCAACGCCGCCAAACGCTTCTAAACTAAATTCAGTTTTGGTAAAAATGCGACAAACGGGCTCCAGATCAGCTTCTTGAGACGCGCGGCTCGCTCGCCGTTCACGGCGGCAGCGACTGCGGCAGCGGCAGAGACGTCGAGAGACTTGGCTTGCTGTATATAAAGATTGAAGTGTACGTCGAGTGAGCCTGTATGCGTGAGTGTACGTGTGTGTGTGTGTCTGTGATTCGCTTTGCGTTGGTGTAGCTCGCAGCAAACGACGACGACGACAACGACGACGACGATGATCCGATCGCTTACCTGTGATCTGCTCTCGACGCGTCGCCGCCGCTGTCGTCGACGACGTCGCTGCTGCGCCGGGCTGCGGCTGAGCCGAGTTGGTTACCTGATTTTCGGGTTTTTGTTTTTGTTATTGCTTTCGAGAGCGCTCTGAGGCTATGATTTCCCGCCAAATGAGAGGCACAGGTAAAGACAAGTACAATGAGTGCGTGTGTGTGTGTGCGGCAAGGTGTATGTACAGACGTATGTACATATAGAATCGGCATAACCTGGCGACTTGGCACAAAGACGCTGCCTAATGACGGTGTCTCTACTGCGGCTCTACTTAAGGCAGTGTACGCCTGTGTGCGTGTGTGTGTGTGTGTATTTGTTGTAGAGCGCACTGTCTATTGCTATTGATTTTGAATTTCAACAATGCGGGTGAAAAATGTTTGAAATTATATTGTACGCAGGCTAAAATTAACAAAAGTTAACAATATGGTGGGCATACAGGGTGCTCCAACTACTTTGCAACAAGTTGATTGCTTTCAGCCACTTGATTTCTGCGTTGATTGCAGCCTTGGTTGCTTGTGCACATTTGGCGGCTTTAACTGCGGCACCCTGTATGTGGCCGCCATAGCCAGAGCCAGCGAAAATAATCCAAGCTAAAAACCAGTTAAACACACAAACGTGGACGTTTTTTGTTTGTCTGCAGCAAATTGTTGCCTGCCTGATCTGGCTTGCCTGGTAGGCAATGGCGCACAGTTGACTTTTGCCAAAAAAAAAAACGAAAAAATACATGATAAAAAGAAACAAGAAACAGTCAACGCAAAAAACCTACAGAAACTTGATCAAGAGTTAAGAGCGGTATTGGAGCCGGGCATTTGACTTAGGCGGGTCTCAATGTGCGCTATACAGGGCGTGAAAATTGACAACCGATGTTGGCTAATAGATTAATTTCACTTAACGATGCACTGTGCATATTTTTTGTTTGGGGAATACCCGTCTGCAGAAATTATAATTTAGTCCATTGCTCGCTTCCAAGAGTTGGCTTGCCACACACATTTGAATGATTTCAAATTAATCACGCGTGAAATAATGAAAGCACTCATAAATCATGTAAATCATTATGAACAAATGAAATATCATTTATATGTACGTAGCGCTCTATATTGTACTTGAATTTGCTGTACATTTTCCTAGTTATTATGTTTGATAAAGATAGAATTTGTCTCACTTTAAATATAAATTTCAGAGAAGTTAATATATTGGAAGAGAACTACAGTTTTATAACTCAAAATAATTGATAAAAATAAGTGAACGACAAATTTTGCTACTATATAATTTTAATTTTTATATTAGTCTCTGTGAAGTTGTAAGGGAATTAATACAGTTGAAAAACTCCTAGACACAATCTACACAGATCTTTGCCCCTGCACGCCATAACTAGCTTAGAGCCATCAATAATCCAACTGTATCTGAATCTTCATCTCCCACAGCGCGTCGATTTCTCACTTTTCAGTCAGGATTCATTAACCCCAATAGTATAGCATGCTTCTAAGCCACTATTTGTGTGGGATAAGGAGGGGAGGGAAGGGAGCGTATTTCTCAATCAGTGCTTAAATCAGTGACTCAATTGTTATGGTAACCTTTGCTGAACTTTCAACTAGCAACTTCAATCTATAAATCTTGCAGCTTCTTTGGCACAAAAGTACAGCACACAATTTGCTGTAGCGCAATGGCCACGCAACAGTCAGCGGGGGAAAAAAATCACTTTTATGGCAAAGATCAAACTGGCAGAAAAACAACAGCAACAGCAACAATGAGACGACGGCGACGACGACGAAAAATACGTTACCAAGGTAGAGCGACGACGGCAGAGACGCGAACAGCGCAGCCGTTCACTGCGCATGCGTGGCAACAACGACAACGACAACGACGGCAGCAACAGCAACAGCGACAGCGACAACAACCACGCAAAGAAATGGCCGTTAAAGTTGCCAGGCAAATGGCAAAAGGCAGAGGCGTAGCCAATGAACAGAGCACAGAGGCTACCGCTTAGCCGAGACCAAGACCAGACTCGACCAAGATCGACAACGACGACGACGACGACGACGTCGACGACAACGGCCCCGGCTACGTGAGCGAAGCTCTTGGCACGTTTTGGCGTGGCCGCCGCCCGTTGGCATCATAAAAGAAGTCAATTGAATTTAAATTTAAAGTACATAATGGCCAGCACTACGTACGTACGATGAAAAACGATGGTAGGCACAGGCGGAGATCGAGGGAAGCAGCGAACGATGGAAGGGGGGCCAACCTGGGTACGGACTACGGACTGAGTTCGACGACGCTGCCGCCTTTCGAATTTCACAAAGTCATCTGCTGGCGTCGCTGCTGCGACGTTGCTGTGTGGGCTGACTATGTGTGCGTGCGTGTGTGTGTGTGTATCGGGCCAGGTATATACTGCATGGCTTATATACAGACAGCACGCAATACTTATACACATGATCGCCTGGCTGGATGGTATTTGTGAGCTCTTTTGATTTAAACGTGCTTAAATTTAAAGATCAAATTGCTTTTGGGCTTTTTTTGCGCGCAAACACGGCGCAGGAATTTTAAATTGTAACCCAAAAATATAAAAAAAAAAATCAAAATAAATGTAAGAAGGCGAAGAACTGAAGCACATTGAAAAAACCGCAATGCACCGAAAAATCACAGAAAGTTTAGCAACAACCAAATAATAAATATACTTAAGCTCAGCTCGTGAGTCATTTCGATTGTCATTTGTTGGCGGATATGGTTAGCAATTTGTTGTAGATGCTGCCGTTGTCGTTGCCGTTCGCGTTGCCTTTGCTGTTGCCGTCGCCGCTGCCAAGTTAGCGCCAATAGATCGCTTTGCTTTTTAGCTGGAGCAGTTGACGCGGCTCCCTCTTGAGGCTCGCCAGTCTACTGACACATTTATGCATTCGACATTCCGTTGCCTGACTGTTGCCAATTCGTTAGAAAATGATTAAGCGCTTGCTAGACACTGACTAGAGCTACACAGTTATCGCGTTTCCCTTTTTTCGCCTGAAAGCAAAAAATTGAAAAAAGTTCGTTGCCTAAGTCTTTTGTTTTTGGTTAGACTTAGGCAACGAACTTGTGTTTAACCTATTGACATTCGAAAAGAGACCGCCAAACGTTAAACCCCATCGGTCTTTGTTGCTCATTCGACTGCTGCTGTTGGCTGCGACTCCGGCACCCACTCACTCAATTAACGTCTAAGACTATCGCCTAAAATTTGCATTGTTTGCAGAGTCGACAAAAATGAGAGAAAAATAACAGAAACATAAACAGAAAGGTTCCAACGCTGCGACCTCCCGATTTGTCTGGCAAGCAAGCGTGAGTGAGGTTTGGTTCGGTTTGCTTTTTTCGCTTTTTTATGTTATTTTGCCGCATTCATTTTCTTTTTGTTTTCTGCACCTCTGGGAACGTTGCAGAGAAAATATTTGACTTTAATGTGTGTATATATGGATATATAAATATGTCAATGTGTTTGCCTTTTGTGGGTTTTCGTTACTTGGGAACAACTATGAACTTTGGGCCGTGTGAGCTTCGCGAGACTCTTCTGCTATGCCCCACTCAAAAACCCCACAGAATTTGATTTAGTGCTTGACTGCAGATGAACTTGCTGCCAATGCGGAAGGTTGCCAGTTGCTCTCTTCCATTGCACGACAAGGATTGTGGATTCTTACTCTCATACTTATTCGTTTTACTGCGTACAGTTATTAATTGGCATTGACTTATTATTTAATTTGTTTATTTTAGTCAAGCAAATGATTTCCTTATTTGATTATAATATTAAATGCGTACCTTCCGCTTTTCTTTGACAATTAAAAATATGATACACATTGTTTTATATATATGTATACATATTAAATTGATGTATCCTTAAAAGTTAATTCAGTTCATAAACTGTATAAACTGATCTCAAAATTAAATAAACATCTAACTTAATTTTATTTATTATATAATTTTATATTTCAGTATAGAGTTTTTAATTGTATCCAAAGTTTAGCTTGCTAATGGTTCCTGAAAAAAGCGTGCAAAGCTTTTGTCAGTAGTCTGAATTAAGTTGAGTTACTTTTCTTATCAGCATAATATAAATGATTCATTTTGTATTTTGTTTCGAAGTCAATTTATTTAACAGCTGCGAAGTTTTCATTCTTAGAGCAAAGGTACAGTTAGTATAACAGATTACAGCAAAGAAACTTAGTTGATGATTACACAGAGAAAAAAGTATTAAAATCAAGAATAAATTTTCGAATCAAGACAAAATTATGTGAAAATTGAACCCAAATTCAAATTCAGTTGCAAATTTTAGGAAATTTCTAAATTGCCTTTCCTTGTAACAAGTTTGTTTTTGATTTTTTTATTGCATCCAGGTTTAAAATTCATATTTTAAGAAGAGTGCAAACTACAAAACAAGATTTTCTTATTCTTAAACAAATGTGTTAAATTCTTGTTTTGTGAATATTTTCAGAGTGGACATCTCTTGTTTTTTTGAACATTCAAACATTCCCAATAAATAAATAGTCATCTCTGAATATTCAAAAAAAAAGAAAAAAAAGAGTGTTAAAACTTTATAAAAAACTTTATAAATAAACTTTTGAATCAAGACTAAATGATGTAAAAATTTAACCCAAATTTAAATTGAATTGTAAAGTTTTACACTGCCTTTCCTTGTAATAAGTTTGTTTTTCATTTTAACATTGCATCTAGATTCCCACTTTAAGGTGCAAACACAAAAAATTATTTTCTTATTCATAAAAAATGCGTTAAATTCTTGTTTCGTGAATGTTTTCAAGAGTGAAGAGCTCTTGTTTTGAGATTTTTTGGTAAGATTAAAATATTTCCAAACGTTAGAATTTCATATTTAAAATGTAGAATCTAATTTTCTTTCTCTGTACGATCGTCGATGTGTTTATGCAGATTGTGCATAACTAAGCAGATCTTTTAGCTATAAATATCAGATAATGACGTCTAAATAGTCATCTCTGAATATGCAAAAAAAAAAATAAAGAGAAAAAACACGTTCAAATGTATTAAGCGTATGTGTGAATATCTAGTAATTTGTTGTGGCTGTATTAAGTGCTATAGTTTCCAGCACCATTCACTTGGCTGTTCACTGCTGGCAGTTGGCAGCTGGCAGTTGTATCAGTTGAGAGATCATTTCAATAGCTAAAGCGCTTGGCTTTTGTGTGTAGCTTAGCATATGTCCAGCAGGCATGTCTATTGGACCAGTTAATAAGCATAAGCATATCAAATAATGCGAACCAGTTAACTAACCAGCCAGAGCCAAGCCCCTGGGGACCAATGCTTAAGCGAAATGCGGTTGCTTGGGCCCAGCGTGAACCATATTTGCTTAACCGCAAACGAAAAGTCGAAGTCAGAGTCTTAGAACTGATGGAGCATAGGGATACAGCTATAGCTGTAGCTATAGCTATTCAGAATTTGGTGCTTTGGTGGGGGAAACTGCTAAAGCTGCGGCCAGAACTAATAAAAAGTCATTAAACCAAACTTGTTTTGGCCTAAACAAAGGCTTACCACATACATTTGAATAATGTGCACAAAGAACGAATGAGACTCGAAGAAAAAAACCCGAAAAGTCAATAATCTGATTGTGAAACAAGCAACAAGAGAACAACGACAACCACGAAGACAACGACAACGACGACGACGACGACGGCGACGGCGTTCAATTAAAAAAATCAAATTAATGAAATAAAAATAAAAATAAATTAAGTAAATGTTGTTAAGACGGACCGGCCGCCCCAGCGAGATCGAGCTCAAAAGAAAGCGGCCAAAACGAAAACAAAAAGAAAAAAAATGATAACTTTTCAGTTCGAAGCGAAACTGTACCCCCTTGGCGCTGGCTGAGATGCCGATGCTGCTGCTCCGACTGTGGCTGCTGCTGCTGCTGATGATGATGATGCTGCTGCTGCGTAGAACGCTGGAGCAAAGCGTATGGGCCAAAAACAGAACACAAAAGGCAAAAAAAGAAAACAAAAAAAAAAGAAAAGACCGAAACCCGGCTAAAGCAACAACAGCAACAACGGCAGCGATCGATACAATTTTTGTTGTATCTTTTTTTGTTGGTCGGTGAGTTTTGGGCATTGGCATTAAAAAGTCAGAGAACAGTAACAATGCCAAGTCACTCACACATACACACACAGCCTCACAGGCAGACAGACAGTTGTACCATGTTACCTTTGGCTACACAAAAGACCGGAGATTGGAGTCCGAGAGTCAGCGTCAGCGTCAGCTTCAGCGTCAGATCCAGCGTTGCAGACAGAATCAGAATCAGAGCTGCAGCTTCATTTTCATTGCATTTTTAACTGGTACTGTTGCTGCCGATGCCGATGCCGATGCTGATGCTGTGCTGCTCTCGGCTGGAAGCAAGTTTCGCTCAGCATGGTAACAAGTTTGACTGAAAAATTCTAAAAATAATGCCGGCCGGTTTGTCGTTAAAATACAACAAAAAAGAAAACACATGCAGAGAAAAAACCAAAGAAAGAGTGGGTTCACATGCACAACTATCTATATGCACTCGCAGATGTGTGTGTGTGTGAGTGCGGCTACAAAAATAACCAAAATGAGTAACATTTCAAAGGAATGAACAAAGGAGAGATGCCTTGTACAGGCGACCGGCAACAGGCAACAGGCAACAGGCATTAAGCAACAGGCAACAAGCACCGGCTCAGCCATGGTCCGGAGTCAGAGCCAAGTGGTGCCCAAGTCACTCGTTTCAGCTTACACAGAGGCCCACGGAGAAGCCGGCAACAGCAGCTGCAATCGGGCAGGTTTTGCCAGGGCTGCAGCGCCCAATTTTAATTGACATGCTCATAGGACGCAGCGTGGCAGCCTTAGCCTTGCTTCCGATAGAGTAGACGTGTCAGCTATAATCAATTATTTATGCAAATATCTTTTATTGATTACGTGTGGGATTTTAGTTCTTCGCGTCTCCATATTTGGCGGAAGCGAGCTCATCCGCCCACTATTATCAGCATATATAATTATGCCTATTGTGACGGGAGGGCATTAGTGAAAAGTTAGCTTTATTCGATATCTTATAACAATTGTAAAGCTATTGCTTTTTGCTCGTCTGTGCTTTTGAAAACCTGTTAACTAATTGGCATCTAGAAAACATATTTTTATGTTAATATTTTTGCAAAAACACTATTGCAGAATCGAGGCAGTTAAAACTAGAATATGATAAGAACTGGAATGCCTATTGACTATAAATAATGTTGAAGTTTTTAAAACGTTATAAACTGATTTTTTGCGTTTTAAGAGAGGTTGCTTTTTTGAATACATCTAGTAGTCAAATCTTAAGTATATACGGCTTATAATGCCGGTACACCAAGGCAGAAATCTGTGCTAGAACATTAAATATGCTTGTGCGCATATTCGAAATGAAATGTGTTGCGCCCATCCCTCGTTTGCTGATGCTGCTGGCTGTTGGCTGCTGTCTTTTGCCTTCCATCCAGGGCCCGAACCTGATGATCATGACGCTGCTTAAATGTTGCTGTTGTTGGGGGTAGCGTGTCGTTGTCGCTGTCGTTGTTTCCCTCGTCGTCATCTCTTAACGTTTGTTTGTAACAAGTAACGCGCATCTGCATCGCCACTTGCGAGTGTGTGTGTGTGTCTGTTGATGTTTGTCTGTTTGCTCGGGCAAAGAGTTACCTGGCCTGTGCTACCTGCGCACAGGTAGGCGTATTCATGTACACATGTATCTGTATCTATATCTGTCTGTATCCTTAGCGCTGCAGCACAAGAAGGCAACCAACGGTCAGCAGCAACGTCAGCGCAGCGCAGCATCAGCAAGAAACCTTCATTATGGTCATGTATCTGCGGTACATAGAGAAGCGAACCCGAAGCAATGGACTGCCATTCTATATGTACATAAGGGCCACAGATTGAGAGCTACCTTTCCCTCTCCTTTTCCCTTTACCTTACTCATGCTGACTCCATCTCTCTCTCTCTCTCTCTGCACCTCGAGTGTCTCCCTGTCTAACTCTTGGGCTGGCTGTGACTTGGCAGCTTGGGGTAGCTAGGCGTCTGCCTTTGCTTAATGGTTTTAGGAAATCGAAAATTAAATAATTTATCTCGATTTTATGACGTTACAAGCAGGTTTTTCCCCCCACCGAGCCCAAGCACGCGATAAATCTTCAGCTTACAATCAAAGCGAATAAAACTAGAAAAAAAAACGAATAAAAAAGATGCTTTTAACTTGCACTGTCCGAGAACCCAGAACCCCAAGAGCCAGCATAGCTTGTAATTTAAATACTTAACTCTCTAATGCCATAAAGGTAAATGCCTAAGTCGCCCCTAGACTGACTCAGCTGAGCTATCGACCCACGTCTAATCAGCACAAAATGAATCAAATGCGGAGCTATTTTTAAGCACAAATACTCTTCACTATTTCGTATACTCGTATCTACTTATACGATTTTTTATTTTTATTTTATTTCTTTTTCGCTGGTCATCGCTCTCAAGTGGTCAAGTCAGCGCAGCGCAGCAGCTTTGGAATTGAATTCAAATCTGGGAAAGGCGCAGAGAAAGTGCCAAAGAAATGCCAAAAGTTTGGAATTACAGCCAGAGCTAAAGCAAAAAACCGCAGTTGACGCTGAATCTTAAGTTGACTAAGTGGTTTGTCATTGTCGTGATGAAAACATGTCAAATGGCAATCAGGAGCGTTGGCTCAGCACCCATATGTTGCATGAGCTAAAAGTGACAGCAGCTGGCTGCAGTTTAAATGGTCAACATGCTCGCCTGTATCTCATTTTTTGTTTTTTTGTGGTTAGGGGCATTTGTCTTAACGCATTTTACGAGTAATAGCCACAATAAAAAGCCACATTTATTGATGATGTGAATAATTGCCTGTGGCGTCTGTTGCATAAACGCTGCACAAATGTTGCTTCAAAGTTGAACTATTTAACCAGAGTTGTTTGTTAAGCGAATGTTAATTGAGTATTTTCATTATCTACGATCCTCAAGAATAGATGTTTCAATTTTTATCATACAAATATTACTTAAATGTTTTAAATTAGAACGTTTCGTATTTCTCCAGTTATATTTTAGTTTCAAGTCAGAGAATTGAATTTTTTTAATGGGCTTAATTGTTAATTAATGCATTTCATCACCACCCCCTTTAAACTAAAAAATATATTAAGCTCAGTAAAAAGTAAATTAATATGGAAAGTAACCTTAATTTAATAATTTATTCCAAAAGCAAAAACTTTGGATTCCACTTAACACTCTTAGACTTTCAGTAAAAATAATAGACATATTTGGGAGTAGTTTATTAATAAAATTTGTTTAGCTTAAAATTAACAACAAATTTATTGGGGAACGCATAACTTTCTTGAACCTTACACTAGTATAGCTTTATTTTCTCAACGTTGTACCAATTGGTGGAGAATGGGTTTCTCCTCTTCTTCAGAGCTATAATATTGCCCAGGATTGGCATAATAGTTGCCAAGGGTTCCAAAAGCGTTGCATAAAGATCAAGCAGGTCCGCCCATTGCTCAAGCAAGCTTAGCAGCTGCTCATCCTTGGAGATGGTCAAGAGCGTAACGTGTGAAGTCATTAGGGCGCTAACCCATTGAATGGCTTGCAATTCGGTGGATAGGTTTCCCAAAGAGGCGGCGTCTTGATTTGGTCGCTCCTCGAGCAATACATCCGGCTCAGTGGCAAGCACATACAGATGCTGCAATAGTCGCTGCACGTGGCTCACTTCCAGGCGCTGTTTTAAATGCTTCTGAATGGCAACGGAGTTGAAGCTGCACGATAGCACTGCGTTAAGTAGCTCGTTATCAGCGGACGGTTTTGGGTTCTCATCTTCTTGGTCCGTCTCCATGGCATTGCCATTAGTTAGAGCAGTGGTCGGTGTGTTGTCCAGGGCGTAACGTAGGCACCAGGCTAACATGTGCTCCGAGATGTTGGTGTAACGACGCACACACATTAGCACATGCTCAGAGTTTTGAGTTTTAATAAAGAGCGTTAAGAGCTTCTCGGTAATTTCCTGTTCGCCCGCACCACTTCGCTCTAATTGTCTAACTATCGACTGTACAGCCAAATTCTGTGGTCCAGCGTCAAAGTAGTTGCGCATTAGCGTAATATTAACTTCATCGAGTCCATTCTCGACTTTCACCAGTTCGCCATCTACATGTTGTTTGATGAGATCGTTTAATTCCTGCTCCATTATGGCAGGCGATTCGAAGGCAACTACATTTCCGTCTGCGGGACGCATTTCTATCAATGGTTGCTTCGGGAAGTTGTTTTGCATTTTGGAATCGTTTGGTTGCCTAACACCGGCAAACTTTATAGCTGCCTCGAGGGATTCCTCTTCGTTGATGTGATCCAACTCGATGGGTGTCAAATGCGTTTCGTTTATCTGCGAGCCAAGCATATCGACCAGCAGTTCATTATTTGTGCGATACCGTACCGCCGCAATATTTTGACCCATGGCTAGTAGAATGTGTTCATCGTGCGCCCACAAACGCGAAAAGTCTAAATAGACTTTAAAGTACTGCTTGGCATTGACCACCTTAAACTGTGTGTTGTAAACCAGGAGCGAGGCACCCTCCTGCCCATAATTGGCACCATAGATAGCTGCAAAGTTGCGCGACAATCCTTGTAGCGACAAATTGCTCTCCACATTTAGTTCAGAGAGCATGGACACAAATTGTCCCGGAGCGCTTTCATGAGAACGTTCTGCAAGACTCAGCATAAATATTCGCTTGTCGGACCCTAAAAATTATAAACAATGAATTCAGATTTACAAATAATCAGAGTAATTATGTTGCTTACAAATGGTCATCAACTGGGGGCCAGCATCGCCTTCAATTACTGCATGTCCTGTTAAACGAACGCCTTCTCTCTTTATATTGTAATTACGTTTTGAATTGTTTGATAAGGAGCGCCGCACAACGAATAGTTCGCCAGTTGAGGTTTTCAATTCAAAGAATGTGAGCACTTGCTGTCCTTGGGGCAACGTGTGCACCATTGGCTTGCTTAGCGTATTGCTACGCGCAAGTGCTAATTGCGTTGCTTTGTCCTCGTTTTGATCCTTGCGCGACGCCAGCGCCTTTGATAGTGGATCGCACCAGCCATCGCTGTAGAGCACAAGAGCCTCTTTCTCTGTGTAGACCAGATGAGCAATGCTTTTGGAAAACTTGAGTTTCTTGCACTTGGAGACATCAACCGAGCTCTCATCCCACACTCGCAGACCGTGGTTGCCAAAGACTCCAACATATTTCTGGCTATTTGGATCGTATACCACAGGCGCGGAGAGTTTCTCTGGCATCGACCAGCTGCGTAGCGTTTTTGGTATTCTGATCTACAATGTGTAATTCATTAAAAATCATTTACGGCTTTGTAAAGTGTGAATAACTTACATTTACAATCATGACAACATTTCGAGCCAAAGTAGCAATTAAATTGCCGGGATCTTTGTCTGTCGACATTCCCAGGAACTCGGAGGGATCCGGTATAGAAACCAGATTGTAATATGACAAGAATTTAGACATTTTAATGCAGTTTGTTTAATAATAGTAAAAGAAGCCGAATCAAAACAACGCAACACGTGCGGTCAAAACTGTTTAATGCTATCGATAATCGATTAATTACATTTTGTGCTAAACTATCGATAGCGCGAGTGAAATAATCGTGAATGATATGTAATCCTAAACATAACATTTTAATTTGTGTTAATTAACACATAGAATATTAAAATTTGTAGTATATATATTAATTGAAAGCAATTAGGTATTATCAAAACATCATTTCGATGACTTGTGAAATCGTTGTAAACAACCAAAATTGCGAAATACTCCAACAGCTGATTCATGCGCATGACTGTATACAATGTTTTATTGCGTTCGCAAACTCCGGTCACATTGCTAGCTAACTTCAACGTGTTAGAATGGGTGGAAAAACGAAACAAACGCCTCGCACCAAAAACAATGCAAAGGTAAGTAATTTACACACATACCACAACGTTCACTTACTGTTTCATCTGTCTATCTGCCCATAGCCTTCGAGCAGCAGCCGCTCCGCCGAACTATTGGGCACCACAACGCCCGTCTTTGTTGGCTTCTCGGCTCAAGCCGATGGCAATTTGGTGCCCTTTGCTCCGGGCTTTGCCAGCGCCGAGCAAATGCCAGAGACATTCGATGTCAACATCAGTCCACAGACGCAAATTATACTACGCAAACTAACCAAAAAAGACCCCATGACCAAGAAGAAGGCACTGCAAGAGTTGCATGAATTCATCACCGAATCAGATGTCGATTCACTGAAGAACGTTTTGCCACTGTGGCCAAAATTCTACCACAATCTCGCATCCGACATCGAGCATGCAGTGCGAGAGCAAACACAGCTAGTTCTGCAGCTACTGATGTCCAAATGCAAGCGTGCCATGGCGCCTTATCTAAAACAATTGGTGCCCGTTTGGCTCGCCAGTCGCTTCGATAACTACGCTCCTGCCGCAAGTATTGCGAGTAATTCTTTTCGTGAGACATTTGCGCGGACTTGCGAGGTGTGCCTACACTGTCAAGCCGAGATCATTGAGTACACGACTCGGAATTTAACCTTTCATACACCGGCCACACTCTCCATGGGCAAAAATCTCAAGCCCGAGGAGTCTGAGCAAAAGTATCATCGTGTAGTCATTAGCAGCTTGAAGGAGCTGTCGTTCTTTATGGAGCAAACAGCACAGGCTGAGGATTTGGAACAGTTGAAACAGGGTTTAGCAACACTCTTGGCGCATCCGAAGTTCTGGACATTTGCCAAGCACAAGCAGACCGCGATCAAGTACGAATTTTGAGTATAAAATTTAAGGCCATCTCTAACTTTCTTGCATTGCAGAGCCGCTTGGTTTGAGTGTATCTATCACATACTGCAGAGTGCCAAGCTCGAGGAGGTGATAACTCCGCAAAAGTCGCAACTTATTACGACCAGTTTTCAGTTCATTGACGATGCCGATCCACTAGTCGCTCCTCATGTCTGGGGTTGTGTGCTGCTGCTGCAAAGCAACTACAAGGATTGGTAGGTGATCACTTTACGCATACATCGACCTGCTACTTATTTGCATTTTCGTTACCTTTACAGGTATGCTCCGCTCAACATCCGCAAGGCTTTGCTGCCAAAACTCTCAACGTTGCTGAGCAACGCTTTTAATCGCAATGCACAGGCGATTTGCCCAAATTTGCTGCCGTTTCTCTCCAAAATTACACCAGACAGTCTACAGGGATTGGACATCTATGAATTCTATCAACGTTTCTTTGATAACCTGAAAACTGCCATTGTGGGACCACATGATCCACCACTGTCCAAAGCTGATACCTCGATTATGCACAGTGCATACTTTGAGTGCTTGCGCTTCATGCTCCAGCAGATCAATAACGACGCAGAGCGCACAGAAAACATGGAACAGTTTGCTTTCAACCTGCTTGAGCAGCAGCTGCTGCAGCCCATTGGTCAGTTGCTGCTTAGTGAGAATGCGCATGCCAAGTACTTTTTCCAGCACACATCAGCTCTGGTTGCCTTCTGGGATCGTCAGTGCAATAGTGAGTTAAAAAGTTCTTGCGCCTTGTACGTGAAATTGTTGAATGTGTTTTGGACGCGCATCTTCGAGATGGTCACCCAAGACCTCACCGCCGAGGATGTCAACGAACAGTGGCTGTCACATGTGCTGCTTCTGGTGCAGGATCTGCATGTGGCGAATCCCAGTTTGGAGACGCAATCCGTCAAGTTTTTGGAAACTGACAACGAGGAAATTGCCGCCCCAGAGCAGAACTCTCAGCACTCAACCCCCACAAAGAAGGGTGACTGCTACGCCGCTTTTATTCAGAAAGAGCTCAAACAGTTGGTTGTAAAACTGGTGCGCATTTGCCTGGACAAGGCAAGCAGCAGCAGCAATTCAGGTCGCTACATTCACCAGGTGCGCACGCTCACCAAAATGTTCACAGACATCGACTTCTACAAGAGTTTGACGGAACAAGGCGCACTGAGCGCGACGCTGGACAAATTTGTGGCGCTGCTAGGACACTTGAGAGTTGACGCCTGTGAATCTGTGGTGGAGATTGTCTTTGAAATCCTCGCACTGCTGGATCCGACGCAGCGCTTTGATTACATTGCACAAAACCTCTTGAAGGTAAAGAAATATAATAATTGCACTATCATTTTATACTTATTAATATACATTTGCAGATTGAGGCGCACGCTGTGCAGAACATGCTGCTGCATCGTCTGCTCTCCTATCCACTGTGCACAGAGCCGGCTGTGCGTAAAATGCTCGCCAGCCCAGAGACCTGTGCCATCATCTCGCGCATTGCCGAGGAGGTTGTGGTGGACAACAATCGGGATAAGCTCAATTTGCTGCACAAGTGCTTCTTCCAAACCGACACCGGTGATATTCTAATAAACGCTGCCACTGTGGACAAAATTGTACTGGCCATGTGTGCACCATTGGAACAGCCGCCGTCCAGTGACATGGTGGAAGTCTGCGGCAGCTTTATAGCCCAGATTATGCCGGTCATTTGCAGCCAGTCGAACTCATCGTTGGCTGTGCGTCAACAGGTCTTCTTGAGGTTGTACACGTTCAGCTTGGAACAGCGTGTGGGCGATTATCTATCGGAGGATACGCTTTGGGAGATAACCACCTGCTGGCAGGATGCGCTCTCCAGCAAGGACATTGAAATCGATGATGTGCTGCTCAAGAAGTGCGCAGGAATCGTCGAGGAATTGACACACAATACTGAGCTAAGTGCCAGCAGTCTGGAAAGTATGGCGGAGAATATGGCCAAATTTGTCATCTGCTCCACCGAGAATATTGAGAACGAATCGCAGCGCTCGTTGCGCATAGACAAGAGCATTGTGGCGTTGCTGAGCTCTGAGCTGAAGACAACAGAGAGTGTAAAGCAATTTGAGCAGCATTGTGTTTACCTAGAGTCGCTACAGGATTCGATAACTGCTGCCGTCCCCTTCGATAGAGCTGATTTGGATGAGCGGAAGATTTTGCCGTTGGTGCGTCGCGCTGCTCTCAACTTCATCACGATCTGCAAGCTGGTTTGTCAAGTGGAGAATCCACAATTGGCACATCAGTCCAATGAAACCGAAGACGAGCTCACCGAAGACTATTGTGATCCCAATGCGAATTTGCTCAAACATTGGAGTGAGTCATTGATTTTGGAGATTCTGCAGTGCGTCCGCGTGGCCAACATCGCAGAGACCTGGATGGAAGTCAGCTCGCATTTGAATGATGCCAGTGAGGATCTTGTGCTGCGTCTCACCGAACAAGCTCGCATTTTCATGGGCAACAGCAGTGAATTGGTGACCATAATCAAGGAGCGTATGTTACAAGATGCGCTGCAGCAGGACAGCGTGATGAGTTGTCGTCAGTTGGGTTATTTGATTTATTATGCTCAGTATGTGGTATTCGAGGAAAGCGCAACAATTCTGCTGCACGAGGATCTGGCTGAGTTATTTATCTCCAATAATGCACTCAAGTCTTATGTGGTTACGCTGCAGGTGAGCACTAAAGCATATGTTTGCAACGTACTAATTATTTTTTCTTCAGCATTTGCTGCCAAAGCTATCGCAAAGGGCTTTGACATTGACTGGATCCATAATGCGAACAGAACCAAATGAAATGTGGGTCAAGGCTGCCGTGTTCCGTTGCCTGCTACTCAATAACTTCCAGGCGGATTCAAACGAGCAAACGGATCGCAATATTATCGCCTCTGCTCTTCAGTTCTTGACGCGCGTCACCGAACAGCAGAATACGAGAAAGGATATGTTGCATTACAATGTGTAAGCTAACATTAATTTCCAATGGAACATTTATTTTATAATTAACTATTTGTAGCGAACTACTGAAGCAACCCTACGAGTCTGTTCTGGACACGGTGGAGTTCATTAAATTATTGAATGAAGTGTTGCGCCGTTTCCCCACTGAGCTGACCATAAAGAACTGGGATGGTATACGTATTGGCCTCAGTTCTTGGGTGCTGACTGTCTCCAAATCCATCTCCAATTACACCGATCCAAAGGCAAGTTAATTGGGGATTTCTTGTCGGCAAAATATTAATTTAATTTATATTTATTTGTAGACCTCCTTCTTCATTGTGGCTGTGTACGAATTGTTCGCTTCGCTGGTGAGTTTCATACGCTCAGAGAAGCAAAAGAGCTCAACAGAGATGCTGAAGAGTGTGGTGGAAGAGTGGGAGAGTCTCTTTGCGAGGGAGGTCAATGTGGTGCTGTTTAAATCATACTACGAACTGACTCATGACGCAAACGTGCAGCCAGAGTCACGTGTATGCTACGAGGCGTTGCTTGAGAGTCTAATGCCCTCAATCGACATGTTGGATTATAGTTATGTTTACGGGGTATGTGGAGCAATTTAACAATCGAGGCAAAGTAAATTTGATTCCTTTTGATTAGTTCTGCAAGGCACCCAATTCAAAGTTATCGCTGGACCATCTGTGCAATCTGCTACTCAAACAACTGCACAGCTCACAGAACAGTTTGCGAATGAATGCGGTGCACGCGCTGCGGCAGCTAACGCCACACTTTGTGGCCGACGACATTATGGTGAATGACAAACAGAGCGATAATCTGGAAACAGCCTGCTCTACGATCTCCAAGTGGCATTTCCTCAATCGCTTTGAGGATTACCTAACGCGCTACGATGCACTCATGCACAAGTATCTGGAGGAATTCAGTTTTAAGCTCGCAGAACTGGAGGATCTGGAACCAATTGATAGACACGATGCTTTCAGCTATTTACTGATATGGGATTGCATTATTAATGTATGCGCCAAGTCGCCAGTCGCATTGCGAGCGGTTTACACAAGCTGGCTGAATGAGAATCGCTATGAAGAGGTAATTGCATTGTTAGACAATTTAAATTTTACTTAAGATTTCGATTTTGGGCGGAACATACTAAAAATTTCATTATGCATTTCACAGAATTTCCTACACTTCCTCTTTCGAGCCATGCCAGTCGATATATTGAAAAACCACAGTGCCAAATGGCACAGCAATGATGTCTACAAGGAGCTAAGCTGGTCTCAATTAAAAGGTGAGCTTGTCAGACTAGTTGATCAAGGTCTCCTCCGATGGCAAATTCTCAGGGATTCCTCCCATTTCTTCGGCGAAGTCCTCATAGTCGGTCAATTCAAAGTCCAAATCGTCGAGCATCTCTTCCTCATTTCCTTCAGACAACGAAATGTAGTCGGACATGGGCACAAATGTCTCGTCTCTGTCTGCGTGCGTTGTGCGTTGCACAGGCACCTGTTGAGGCGCCAGGTAGATGTTCAAGTTCGATATGAACTTGTTAATCCACACGGTCAAGTTGTTGGCCAAGATGCGTTGGTAATCCCGCAAGTTGCTCGTGGTATAGAACTCTTGTTCTGCAAGTGAGACGACGGGTGATACATGAATATGCTGACTGAAGGAAATCGTTGCTAAACTCACCGGTGAACTCCTTGATGCGCTCCAAGATCACAGCACAGAGCGGCGACTGTTCGTCGATGATGAACTGATCGTTGAGCAGGAAATCCTTCATCTCCTCGAAGAGCACGCACACAATCTTCATCATCTGCTTGCGTTGCCGCTCCAAAATCATTTTCTTCAGGCCGTTGCAGCGTTTCTTGTGCTGTTGCTTTTGGGCGCGTCGTTGGCGCATCTCCTCCTCCATGTACTCCATGGCCTTCTCCATGGTCATGGCCTCAACTGGTGGCTTGGGCTTCATTTGCTCCTGCAGTGCGGCGATGTGACGGGGCGGCAGCACATGCTTGAAGTATTTGAACGTATCCTTGACGCGCATCGGATGTGGAATGGCCAGACGCTCCATGCGAGCCGTACAAATCGGCACATAGATCTTCTTGGTGATGTAGCGCGGCTGCTTCATTCGCTGTGGCGATAGGAAGTTCTTTTTGGGTGTGGCCAGGAAACAGATGTGCTCCTCCCGCTTGAGCATGTCGCGGTCGATGATAATCTGGCCCGTGTGGTGGCAGGGCACATAGCAGGGATGGTACCGGGGACAGACGCAAAAGTACCGATACATATGCTGTGGTTCCGGAATGTTCGATTTGACCATACGCTTGATGGGCTTGGCGCGATCTGGTCGCAGCTGGACCATGGCCAGCCGGGCGTTCAGCTCGTCGGCCACCGACACACCAGGATCGGCGGGAACACGTTCTGGCGGCGGGTGATCGCTGGGTAGCAGCGCCAGATTGGGCGGCTCGGTCGTCATCTTTTTCTCGCTCGCCAGCTTCACATCGCGGGGGGGCGGCATGTCGCTGGCCATTTCGTAAAAGTTCAAAGGTTTTTTTTCCATGATCGAGAATTGCTTGTGTACAAAAAAATATTTCTAACGATACGAAACAAAAGTACAGAACAACATAAATAATTGAAACAGATTTTGGACTGTAACTACGGCCTGTTGTATATAGACTATACTATATTTGTTGCTCGAGTTGTTTCATATGGCTTGCTAACAGTAATAAGAAATAACAAACAAAAATTCTTGACCTGCTTTTCGTTTTCGTGTTCTGCTCCAAATAGATCCCCAACTGTCAGTGGAACGGTATGCCTGTCATCTCTACTCGCAGGTGCTGCGCAAACTCCCAGCCGTGGTGCGCAAGTGGTGGAACACCAGCCAGTCGCGGCAGAAGAACTTCGTGGACAACCTGACCACGAACTATGTGAGCGCACTCATCTGCACCGAGGAGCTGAAGGCAATCGCCAATCGCAAGGAGAAACACGAAAACATGCAGGTGCGTCCCTCCGTCCACTCCTCCTAGATCATCTCCTCGAGGGACATGCGCAACAGAAAGACGATGGCAGTGCACACGAGCAGCACGATTATGACGACGGCTCGAAATATCTCCAGCGGTACCATATTCAATCGACTTTTGCCCACGATACGCACACATATAGCTCAGCTTTACGATTCCGTCTAGCTCTCTAGCTTACGGCAACCTGTAGCCTACTGAGTGTGCGAAAGAAGACGACTACAATTTGAAACAACGAAAGTGTTGTTGAGTTACTTAACCAAAGTTAAACTTACTTTCTTCATTAATTGGGTTTACTGTCTGCAATTTGAAACAACGAAACGATTGTTAAATTACTTGACCAACGTTAAACTTACATTCATTAATTGCGTTTACTTTTTGGAATCCCAGGTGACGGTGCACACATCGACGCGCGAAGTTCTGGCCGTCTACGCCTTGGATGAGGCCCGCATGGAGCTGGTCATCACGCTGGCGCCCAATTACCCACTGGGCGCCGTCAAGGTGGAGTGTGGCAACCAAATTGGCGGACGCGCCAACGCTCGCAATGTGGGCATGCAGCTGACCATCTACTTGACACATCAGGTGAGTGTTCGACTTGACTGCTCGTTGTATGCATAATTCATTTGGTTGGTTTGACAGAACGGCACCATTTACGATGGTCTCACACTGTGGAAGAATAATCTGGACAAGAAATTCGAGGGCGTGGAGGAGTGTTATGTTTGCTACACCGTTATACACCAGGACACTTGTCAGCTGCCCAAATTGACGTGCAAGACCTGCAAAAAGAAATTCCATGGTCCCTGTTTGGTAAGCTCGAGTAAAGCGCAATTTAAATACAAATTGTCTAATTTGAAATTCTCTTGCAGTACAAATGGTTCACCACGAGCAGCAAATCGACCTGTCCCATTTGCCGCAACGTTTTCTAAGCGGCGAGTGACTTAATTTATGCAATTTGGCGACACGTATTAATCTTTGGCACAACGGACTTCATGCCGATAGTCAATAGTTTTATTTTTGGCCCCTTCCTGTAAATGCAAAACAAATAATAACAATAAATTCCCATTAGGTTAACAAATGTGTGCAATAATTTAAGCAGACAAGCATTAAAAGATTCCAGACTAAAACGAAAGTGGGCTAAAAACTGAAATTATTTTAAATCGAAATAAAAGGCAACAACGTAGTCAGCTGCCCAAGCAGCTTCGTAAAACCTGCTCATTCACATACAGAACTCACACGCAACAACAGCTACAATTCCTGAAAAAGATCATTTGCCGAAAAAGATATTTTCCCCAAAAAAATTATGGACAACTCGCTGAATATTATTGGCCACTGTCCGTATTGTCATCGCGACGTCAACGAAGATATGCGGCCCATTAACAGGTCAAGAGTGCACATCGCGCAGGGCGAGGAGCCGTCACCTTCGACGCTAGCCAGTGGCCAAAGCCCGTCCGGCTTATTGGCGGACCAGAATGCCGCCGACATCTTGTCCAACAATTTGATGAACATGCTGCATCACGAGTTTGAGCGATCGCCCGATGTGCCGGTAAGTTGTTGCTTTATAGACGTCATTCCTTCGAGCCTAACGCGTGCAACATTGCAAAGTCTGAGATGACGGACGATCATGCCAATGTGCTTGTGTCCATATTGAAGGAGGAGGAATATCGCTATCACGAGACCGTGAGCAATCGTATGCGACGCTTGCAGAACGATGACGAGGAGAATGAATAGTTAGCAGCAGCAGCAGAAATCGCATATACCCCGCCACAAAATTCGAAATTCAATTGAAGCGTTGTGTGCTTGCGGCACACGTGTTTAGCTGTGCTTGCAACCACCGCGCAACAATGTTGCACGAGTCTGCGCCGTGGCCGCCTCCGCTGAACTGTCGAGCCGCTGGGGTGGAGTCAGATGGATGACGAACGCATTGGTTTTTTTTTTTCGGTTTTGCATTCGCAAGTGCTGCGGAAAATTAAGTTGGTGCGCTAACTGGGATTAGACACGCCAGCGGTCGCTCGATAAACCCGAAACGGCAACCGAAAACAGGCAACAGCGTTGACAGCCACAAGATGACGTAAGCTCGCGCATGAATATGTCAACAGCTCAACCGAAACTTGGCCAGCGTGTACAAGTGACGGGCAAGAATCAACTGGGCCAGAGTGTTGGACGGGTCGCCTATGTGGGACGCACTAAATTCGCTGGCGGTCAGTGGTTTGGCGTTGTGCTCGACGAGCCGCGGGGCAAGAACAATGGCACCGTTAACGGCAACACCTACTTCAAGTGCGCCCCCAACTGTGGTCTCTTCGTGCGTGCCCAGCAGCTGCAGTTGCTAGGGCTGCCGCACATTGAACAGCAGCTAACGAAAGTGCGAAACAAGAAACAGCAACAGCAACTGGAACAGCAGGAAAACAATAATTCCGACAACAACAACGACGACATCATGCAGCGGGATGTGAGCAAAGTGCGACTGACCAGCAGCAGCAGCAGCAGGAGCCGAAGCAACAGTCGGCAGGCGAGCAGCGACGAGCAGGTGAGTCACGAGTTTTGCATGGCATTTTTTCCGCCATGGGTTGATGTTTCTGGCGCACCTGCAGGAGAACCCGAGGGAGGCCAGCAGCTCGACTGGGCGTGCCTTACGAAAGCTGCCGGAGAAGGCGACCTTTGCACTGACTACTTCCAAGACTTGGGTGACCTCTGCACAGACACCTGCACAGCTGAGGCGCCCCCGTGAACTGGACACTCACCAGGAGTCCATCGTGAAGACTACAACACAAGAAGCTGCTAAAGGCTCTACTCCAAGTGCAGCAACACTGCAAGCACTGACTGCAGTTGCCGCTACAAAGGCAGCAACAGCTTCAATCGCAGACACGGCGCCAACTACGGCTGCTGCTCAAATTGCAGCTTCAACAACTTCAACTGCAGCCACAATTGCTGCTTCAACAACAGCTCCTATTGCTGCTCCATCTGCAGCTCCAACTGCAGCTCTATCTGCAACATTGACAACAGCTTCAATTGCTGCTCCGACTGCAGCTCCAACTGCAGCTCCAACTGCAGCTCCGACTGTGTCCAACTCTAGTCAAATGACAACCCACTCGCTGGCTGTAGCCGAAACACCTTCGGCTGCCGCACAGTCCAGCACTCTGCGCGCGCCGCCGCTGACGTGCAACCAGCGTCGCTCCACGTCCTACACGCAGCTGCGCCCGACGCGCATCAGCCAGCCGAAGCCGACGACGGCGCAGGCACAGAGCTCGACGGCGCAGCTGACGCTGGCCATGCCGGTGCCCGTTGCGCTGGCGCCCAAGCGCAGCAAGACGAGCATGAGCCCCACCAGCAGCGGCAGCGTGAAGCGTGTGACGCCCGCTGCGTTCGTGGAGCCCGGCTTCTTGGAGATACTGCGTCCGCAGTTCACGCTCGGTCCGGCGCTGCGCACGCCCAGCGCGGTGGCGCCGCCAGTGGACAATGCGGAGCAGCGACAGCTGCGCGAGGAGCTGCAGTTGCTGCGCGTGCAGAAGAGCGAGGACAAGCTGAAGCTGCTCGAGCTGGAGCGCATCAAGATCCACAATGAGCAGCTGCAGGAGTTCAAGTCGCAGATCATGCAGCAGCAGGTGTTGCTGCAACGCGAGCTGCAGCGCTGCCGTCACGAGCAGCGCGAGGCGCAGGAGACTGCCGCCAAATACAAGCGCGAGCTGGACGACGTGGCCGAGAGCATTGAGCTGCTCACGCTGGACAAGGAGATGGCCGAGGAGCGGCTGGAGACGCTGCAGATGGAAATGGAGATGGCGCAGGAGCGCAACGACGAGCTCAGCCTCGACCTGGAGATACTGCGGGCCGAGCAGGAGGAGCACAACGAGGGCCAGCACTTGCAGAAAAACGAGAAGCAGTCGACGAACGTCAGCGCACTGCAGACAACCGGCGAGTTCCTGCGCTTGGAGCAGTACAACCAGCGGCTGCGTGAGACGGTGGTCCGACTGCGCGACACCTTGGCGCACGAGAAGCAGCTGGCCCAGCGCACGCACAAGGATCTGGAGACGAAGCACTCGGAGATCAACGAGCTGAAGAGCATCAAGGAGCTGCAGAGTCGACGCGTGGATCAAATGGAGCTGCAGATGATGGATCTGAAGGAACAGGTGGACGCCTCGCTGGGCGCCGAGTCGATGGTCACACAGCTGGCCACGCTCAAGCTGGAGCTGGAGGAGCGCGTCAAGCTGCTGGAGGACGAGGTCAACGAGCTCGAGGCGCTGGAGCAAATCCAGGAGCAGCTCATCGAAAGCAACCAGGAACTCGAGTCCGATTTGCGTGATGAAATCGACAAATTGAGCGGCCAGGTCAAGTCGCTGGAGCAGCAGAAGAACGCTGCGCTCGAGAGTCTCTACGATCGCGACGTGACCATACTGAAGTTCCGCGATCTCGTGCGTCAGCTGCAGGAGCAGCTGCAGCTCAAAACCGACGGCGGCACGCTGTCCATCGAGGACTTCAGCAGCGCCAACGAGTCGCAGCAGGAGGAGACCTCGCAGCAGAGTCAGGCCGACTACCAGCACATCTTCAGCGTGAGCAAGGCCTATGGTCGTGCGCTGGAGCAGCAGCTCAAGGCCGTGGAGCTGCGTCTGCAGGGTCAGCACCTGGAGCACGTGCTCGCCTTTGTGCCCGAGCAGTTTCTGCTGCGTGGCGGGGAGCACGATGTGGTGCTCGTCATGCTGCTGCTCGAGCGCATGAACGAGAAGCTCGAGATCGTCTGCCAGGCCATCAACGAGAAGTTCCCCAACGCCTGTGAATTCGGTGAGTAGGTGGTTGGAAGCCCGCTTGAAGTGTTGATTATTCCAGTGAAATCGCTGTAGTCTGTCAGTCAAACTTGGCGAGAGGTCGATAGCGTAGCCTTTATTTATCATTGATCATTGACTATCATTGATAGTCTTTATTTATCATTGATACCTGAAATGAGGTTTTGATTGATTTATAAAGAACTTATTTCAACAATTCGCTGACAATTTTTATAATTTATTTTTTAAAGTAATTTGCTAAGAGAATGTCTTTATTTTTTGAACGTATTATTTACTTTACCCTAATTTATTTGAAGGTTTATTTAATTTATCGTATAATGCTGATTTCCGGGCAAACGATTGTTAATAATTCGATGACACTTAATTGATTTTTGTCAACGTAGTTTGCTATGGGAAACCGGTTTTTAATTTTAGAATACTATTTATCATATATTTGTATTTATTCTAATTCTAATTATTTTTTTTTTTAAACGATTGTTAATAATTCGATGACACTTAATTGATTTTTGTCAACGTAGTTTGCTATGGAAAACCGGTTTTTAATTTTAGAATACTATTTATCATATATTTGTATTTATTCTAATTCTAATTATTTTTTTTGTCAAGCTTTACAGTTCATTTGAAGCATTATAATTAATGAATTGAATATCCATGTATATTTTCGATCAATGTTTTTGTAGCTTGCAGCTCCTGCTTTTGATTTTATTCATGGTTTGTAATTATTATTATTTTTTTTAATTTATTCTAATTCTTAATTTTGATTTTAAGTTTCAAAGTTAATTTGAACATTTATAATTTACTTTATTCTAATTGTTTTATTTTATTTTCATTGCAAAACATATCAATTTATTTAAACTTAACTTTTATAAACTCCAATATTATTTCGATTAATGGAAACGCCAATCCTGACCAGGTCGCGATGCCATCTTCGAGGGCTACTCGGTGCAGCGTTACATCTTCCGGGCGCAGTGCATCTATCTGCTGAAGAGCCTGCAGCTGGTGCTGCAGCAGTTCCGCCACGGCCTCAACCACTGCGACTACGAGCTGTGCACACATGCGGCCATCTATCGCAGCGACCTGGAGCTGCAGGAGCAGCAGCTGGACGAGTTCGTGCGCCTGCTGAAGACGGGCCAGCTGGACGAGCACACCAACTGTGAGCCCATACGCCGCGTGCTGCACTACATCAACGGACTGCACCAGAACCTGATGCCGCCACAAACTCTGGTGGAGCTGCTCGACGAGCAGCAGCTGTACAACGCCCTGATCGAGGTCTATGAGGCAGGCATGGATGCGGTGAATGCCAATGCGGGCTTGCTGCACACCATCATACAGCTGGGCGACGAGCAGACCGCCTCCTTCCACTGCATGCAGCTGCTCATGGAGCACAGCTGCGCCCTCAAGCAGAAGCTGAAGAAGCTGCAGCGCAAGCTGAGCGGCAACAAGACGGCGGCTGCCTGGACGGGCATGCAGTGTGCGCGCTACCAGCGCATCCTGGAGGCCAACGAGGCGCTGGGCGCGCTCATCAGCATGCTGGGCGTCACGGCGCGCGAGGCCAGCAAGGAGTCGAATGGCGGCATTGCGCACGAGAAGCTCTGGCGCATGCTCTGCCTGAACTATGCGAAGTTCGCGCCCAGCCAGGAGACGGAGCAGCGTGAATTGGATGTGTACAGCCAGCGCTGCATGCAGCTGCTCGAGGAGCAGCTGGAGGAGCTGCTGACGCTGCTGGAGCCGCGCGACGTGAACACCGAGTATGTGCGGCATGCCACCAGCAACACGCTGCAGCAACGCGCCGCCCAGGTGAAGCGCCACTACGAGGACGTCAAGTGCTTGGAGCTGACGGTCGCGGAGCGCGACAAGGAAATCAAGGCGCTCAAGCTGGCGGCCAAGCTGAAGCAGCAGGATCACTCGGAGCTGCAGGTGCGCAAGGAGATGGCCGAGAAGCAGCTGCATCGGCTCAGCCAGGAGCATTGCCACACCCTCACCCAGCTGGCCGAGGGCGTGGAGCGGCTGGAGCAGTGCTTCCTCTCGAAGGAGGCGACGCTGCAGCATGCGCTCGACACGCTCACCGAGAAGCTCAACAGCCTCGAGCAGAGCCAGCAGCACTGGCAGCAGCAGCAGCAGATGGACAGCGCCTGCGTGACCAGCTCCACGCGCAGCTCCAACCGCGAGCTCAATCTGCTGCACCAGGCGCTGCGGCAGGAGCGCCAGCTGCGCGTCAAGCTGCAGGGCGACGAGTTGTGTCGCAGCTTCGCCGCCCTGGAGCCGCTGCACGTGCCGCAGCCCGAGTCCAGCAGTCAGCTGAGCGCGCTGGAGGCCCAGCTGCACGGCCTGAAGAACCAGTGGCTGCTCGCCCAGCTCGAGCTCGGCGCCAGCGCCCAGCAGCGGCGTGCGCACATCGAGCTGCAGGGCAGCCGTCTGCTGAGACATATCTTCCAGGCCTACTGCACTCGGCATCCGCATCGGGCGGCGCCCACGGACTTTGGCCTGTTCATCAGCGGGGATCTGCGGCGCGCGTTTTAGGCCAACTTTTGGATAGTATTATTAGACTCGTCTATTTCGACGTAACGAACAAAACAAAGGTATATGTGATTTGCTGCTTGACTTCTTTTTACGTTAACAAACAGTACTAGTTATTACTGCTATTATACGATTACCATTTATGTTGCGTGTTAATCCCCTATTTAAGAAATTTGCGGTTCGTACAATAAATATGTAGCCAAATTAAGCCACTGGTGTCTTATTAATGGGAGTGTCGACATGTTTGTGATAATTTTGGTCGAAATTATTTTATCAGCTGTGGAAATCAAATCAATAATTTCAATATATTTTTGAATAGTCTTTTTAATTCTAATTGTGTAACTAAATGATACTAAAATGCAAGCGCATCTTAATAGTAGCCACTCCCTAGTACCACTTACTTTTTTCAACATAATTTGTGAATAATGTACTTTGATTTCTAAGAACCCTATCCATATATACATATTACTCTGCCTGCTGAAAGAGTCGTGAATTTGTAGCAGACGCGTGCGTAAAGTTCTAAAATGTTTTTCGTTTATTCAATTTACAATTTACACAATATATACACGTATATATACATATAGACGTATGTATGTATGTGTGAGTGCACACATTTACGCAAACGTGTCGTGTAATGAGTGAGGGGCAGTGAGAGTGAGATAGATAGAGCGTGAGAGAGGAAGAGAGCGAGACAGGGAGAGAGCAGCGCAAGCAGTTCAATGGGAAGAGCTTATCACATGAGCACAAGAGAAACAGGCAAAATGAGTAGCGATAACGATAAAACGATAACGATAACGGGGGGAACGTGCTAGTGCTGGTGCTGATGCAAGATGGCGGCCCTCTGCTTGCTGTCCTATTCTTGTCGTTGTGGAGTTTTACATAAATACGTTTAATGTTTAATGAGAAAAGTATTGAATCGTAGGCTATTTACAGTTGCGTGGCGAACAAAACAAATCACTGATCGAAACACAGGCGCTGTGCGGGAAGAGAACGAAGCGGAGAGTGAGGTTAGGTTGCGTTGTCAAAGTTGGCAAAGACCAGTCTTGTTTACCTCACGACTTGGCCGCCGTCTGGCGCTTGGCCACCACCTTGCCCTGATCGCGACTGTTGATCACCTCGGCATGGAAGCCGGTCTCCCAGTCGGCGTAGTACTTCACAGTGCGCACGTTGCCGTCGGGCTCCACCAGAGAGTACTCGCCCTTGACCACGTCGCCATCGCGCTCCTCTCGCTGATGCTTGTTGTCGCCCGTGTGCGGATCGTTCACAGCATACTCGAAGGCGTATCGCGGATGAGCATCCTGCAGGCGACACAATCGATATCATTTACATATATATTTCAGTGTTACTTGCGTTCCACTCACAAAGTGCTCTAGATGCTTCTCCGGCAACACCTTCAGCAGCGCATGCTGTGCCACAGGTGCTGACTTCAGGTAGGCAGCAGGCGTCAGCGGGGCGTGGGCACTCAGTGCTGATACGCTGGGCGCATATCGATTGAAACCAGCTCCGAACTGGCCAATGCCATGGCCCAGGCTGTAGTCGGCCAGGGGAGCGCCTCCCAAATGCGCCAGACCACCAGCGGCGTGCGACAAGGCTCCGTGGTAGGTGAGGGCAGGCGAGACGGCAGCGTGGCCCAGCGAGATGGCGCCGTAGTAGGAGCCATCGTGTCCGCCCGCCGCTCCCAGTCCCAGTTTGCCTAAGAGAAGAAATGTGCATGATTTGACATTTTAGGAAATGCTTCAAGAGCTTAAAACTAATTTGCTATTTTAACTAACTAAATCGATTAATAAATCACAATATTAATAATCCTGCTTTTAAGACTACTTTACTTATACTTTAAGTACTTTGTGCTCCTCGATTTCTTTGACATTCTTTGATCTTTAAACTATGCTACTATGAAAATCTTATATATCTTTGCACTTATTTGGATACTAAATGGGGTATGATTATTTGCTGATTTTAAGTAAGCAGTCTTAAATCTGACTACCTCTTAAACACTTTGACTATTATGCTTCAAAGCTTAAGTTATATTGATCTTGAAAATATGGTGATATAAATACAATATATTTTTACTTGACTACCTTAAAGCAATTAAAACAACTCTGATATTTTAATGATGATGTCTTTCAGTTGCTGCACTTAGCAAAATACCATAAATACCATAATAAATATAAGAGTGCCAATTTTATATCGTAAATACTTTGAGCTCATAAAAGCTTATTGAAAGCGACAGTTGATTCATATTGATATTAAACGAAGGGTAATGTAAATCGATATCTTTACTAGACTGCAAGCACACAGAAATGTTACAGTGGCTGCACTTATTCAAGTACCACATGGCAACATTGCAATAATGTTTATACTAATAATTTACTGCTACAAATACGACATGTATGTTTTACTTTATAGTAGGTATTAAGATCAGCTTTTGAACATTGAAAGTGATTGATTAAATATTATCCATCTCATGTTTCTTCATATGTTAGAGCAATGGAATAGCAACAAGATGTTGAATGGACTTACCCGCATTAATGCCGTAGGCTGTGCTGCTGACATAGGCATGACCGGCAGCTGGTGCCGTTGTCAGCTTGGAGAGTGTGCCGTGGCCGGAAGCACCATAGCCGAGACCCAGGCCCAGGCCAAGACCCAGCTTGCCAGCGGAGTAACCGTGGCCAAGTGTGTGATAGGCTGGAGCAGCAGCAACAGCGGCCAACGCCGGCTTCGAAACGTACTGATGAGAGACGGCGCCGTGTCCCGAGCTGACAATGCTGGCTCCAATCGCAGGGGCTGCGGCAATGTGGCTAACAGCAGGAGCGGCAGCAATGTGAGCCACAGCAGGAGCTGCGGCAATGTGGCTGACAGCTGGGGCAGCATAAGAGGCGATGGCGGGCGCAGCTGACACTGTGGCTATCGCCGGCTTGGACACGTACTGATGCGAGACGGCGCCATGACCAGATGCACTATAGCTAGTCGCCAACTTGCTGACGATTGGAGTTATAGCTGGAGCAGCGACAATCGCTGGTGCAGCAGCAGGTAGATAACTCTTCGAGATGGTGGCCACGGCTGGCGCGGCATAGCTGGCAATCTTTGTGACGGCTGGAGCAGTTGCATAGGTGGCCACAGCTGGCTTCGACACATACTGATGCGACACTGCGCCGTGACCAGTGCTGTCGTAGCTCGTGGCTACTTTGGTGATGGCGGGAGCGGCAGAATACGTGGAGATTGCAGGTGCAGCATAACTGGCCACCTTGGTGATCGCAGGAGCAGTTGAGTAAGTGGCCACAGCGGGCGCTGCATAGCTGACAGTCTTCGCAATAGCGGGAGCAGCCGAATAAGTGGAGATGGCAGGAGCAGCATAGCTGACAGTCTTCGCAATAGCGGGAGCAGCCGAGTAAGTGGCCACAGCTGGCTTGGACACGTACTGATGTGACACAGCGCCGTGGCCAGTGCTGCCGTAGCTGGTGGCAATCTTGGTGACGGCGGGAGCGGTTGAATACGTGGAGATGGCTGGAGCCGCATAGCTGGCAATCTTGGACACGGCTGGCGCTGTGGCGTAGGTGGAAACAGCAGGAGCTGCATAGCTTGCCACCTTGGCTATGGCTGGAGCCGCTGCATAAGTGGCCACAGCTGGTTTCGACACATATTGATGCGAGACGGCTCCATGTCCGCTGGCGCCATAGCTAGTAGCTACTTTCGTGATGGCAGGAGCGGCGGAATAAGTGGAGATAGCGGGCGCTGCATAGCTGGCGACCTTAGTGATGGCGGGAGCAGTTGAGTAGGTGGCCACAGCTGGTGCGGCGTAACTCACAGTCTTGGCGATGGCAGGAGCTGCAGTGTAAGTAGCCACAGCTGGCTTGGAGACGTACTGATGCGAGACAGCGCCGTGACCAGTGCTGCCATAACTGCTGGTCACCTTGGTGATGGCGGGAGCGGCAGAATACGTCGAGATTGCGGGTGCAGCATAACTGGCCACCTTTGTGATCGCGGGCGCAGTTGAGTAGGTGGCCACAGCGGGCGCAGCATAACTGACGGTCTTGGCAATGGCAGGAGCAGCTGCATAAGTGGCCACAGCTGGCTTCGAGACATACTGATGTGAGACAGCGCCGTGTCCAGTGGTGCCATAACTGCTGGCTACCTTGGTGATTGCTGGAGCGGCAGAGTAAGTGGAGATGGCTGGCGCTGCATAGCTGGCAATCTTGCTGACTGCCGGAGCTGTCGCGTAGGTGGCCACAGCGGGCGCCGCATAGCTCACAGTCTTCGCGATAGCTGGAGCAGCCGAGTAAGTGGCCACAGCCGGCTTGGAGACGTATTGGTGCGAGACAGCGCCGTGGCCAGTGCTGCCGTAGCTGGTGGCCACCTTAGTGACAGCTGGGGCAGCAGAGTAAGTGGAGATGGCAGGAGCCGCATAGCTGGCAATCTTGGACACTGCTGGCGCAGTTGAGTAGGTGGCCACAGCAGGAGCTGCGTAGCTAGCAACCTTAGTTACAACTGGGGCAGCTGCTGGATAGGCGGCCACAATGGGCTTGGAGATGTACTGATGGGAGACGTCGGCTGCCTGGCTGTAGGTGGCCACCTTGGCGACTGCGGGAGCGGCGGAGTAGGTGCTGATAGCTGGCGCAGCATAGCTGACAGTCTTGGTCACCGCTGGCGCTGCTGCATAGCTGGCCACAGCGGGCTTGGAGACAAACTGGTGCGAGACTGCACCATGGCCAGAAGCGCCATAAGAAGTGGTCAGTTTGGTGACGGCGGGTGCCGCGGAGTAGGTGCTAATTGCTGGCGCAGCATAGCTGGCAATCTTGCTGACTGCCGGAGCAGCAGAATAGGTGGCCACAGCGGGCGCAGCATAACTGACAGTCTTGGCAATGGCAGGAGCAGCTGCATAGGTGGCCACAGCTGGCTTAGAGACATACTGATGTGAGACAGCGCCGTGTCCAGTGCTGCCATAGCTGGTGGCCACCTTGGCGATTGCTGGAGCGGCAGAGTAAGTGGAAACAGCTGGCGCCGCATAGCTGGCAATCTTGCTGACTGCCGGAGCTGTCGCGTATGTGGCCACAGCGGGCGCCGCGTAGCTGACAGTCTTTGCAATAGCGGGAGCAGCCGAGTAAGTGGCCACAGCCGGCTTGGACACGTACTGATGAGAGACAGCGCCGTGTCCGGTGCTGCCGTAGCTGGTGGCAATCTTGGTGACAGCGGGAGCAGCCGAATACGTGGAGATGGCTGGAGCAGCATAGCTGGCAATCTTGGTGACAGCGGGAGCCGCAGTGTAGGTGGCCACAGCAGGAGCTGCATAGCTGGCAACCTTGGCAACAACTGGGGCAGCTGCTGGATAGGCGGCCACAATGGGCTTGGAAATGTACTGGTGGGAGACATCAGCTGCCTGGCTGTAAGTGGCCACCTTGGCCACAGCAGGTGCTGCGGAGTAAGTGGAGATAGTGGGCGCCGCATAACTCACAGTCTTGGTCACTGCCGGCGTCGTGGAGTAGCTGCTGATGGAAGGCGCAGCGTAGCTGGCGATCTTGGCCACTGCTGGGGCAGCTGTCAGGGTGGCTATGGCGGGCTTGGACACATACTGGTGGGAGATGGCGCCTGGGCCACTGGCACCGTAGTTGGTGTTGAGTTTGGTGAGCGCGGGCGCCGCAGAGTAAGTGGAAATGGCTGGCGCAGCATAGCTGGCAATCTTGGCGGGCGCAGAGAGGTAGGGCGTGGCCAGGGCGGGCGCTGCGGGCAGATAGGTCTTGGACAGGGCGGGCGCGTAGGTGCCGGAGTAGCCAGTGCCATGTGCCGAGAGCAGCGAGCCTGTCACGATGGGAGCGGGCGCAGCATAGCTGGCCAACTTGGCGATGGCTGGAGCGCCATAGGAGACCGAGGGCGAGTAGGTGGCGATCTTGGAGAGGCCAGCGGATGACTGTGAGTAGCTGTAGCCGGGCGAGCTGTACGTCTCCACCTTGGAGAAGCCGGGCGTGGCCTTGGAGTAGGTGTAGCCGGGCGAGGTGTAGGTCTCCACCTTGGTGGTCACCTTGGGCGCGTAGTAGGCGCCACTGCTGGCCGAGGGGGCGGTGTAGGTGGCCACCTTGGCCACGGCCGGCGTGGACTGGCTGTAGGAGTAGCCAGGCGTCGAGTAGGTGGCCACCTTGGTCAGGGCAGGCGCTGCCGGCAAGTAGCTAGCCTCCAGCTTGGGAGCTGTGAGCACCGTCTTGGTGAGGGCTGGCGACACGAGGTTCTTCAGCTCAATGCCCGATGGCACCGTCGTCGCATACTTGGCAGCTGGCGAGCGATCTGCGTACGTGATTCCTGGGCCGCCATACTCCGCGGAGGGCGAGAACAGCGACTTCTGCACCGGAGCCACGTACTTGTTGATCTGGGTGATGCCGCCGTGGGAGTAGCCCGACAAGCCCGCCGTGGACTCGTAGGAGGCGGCGCCGCTTCCCACGGAGGCGTGCAGCAGCTGGCCGTTCTCCGAGTAGCTGGACGTGGCCGGCGTCTGCGTGTACTTGGTCACTCCCGGCGTGATGGAGAACTTGACTTCTGCGGGCGGCGCATACGAGTAGCCAACGGCGCCGTTCGCGTGCACGCAGGGCGCTAACGTGGGCGAAGGATCCGCCAGCGCCGAGCTGAGCACCAGGCTCAGCAGCGTAAAGAGTGGAAGCTGTAGGAGATGATCATTCAATATATTCAAGTATTCAAATGTTAGTTAATTAAAATTGTGTAATGTACTTCTTTTATTCACAATTTAAGTCTATTCTTTCAATTGTAGCTTAGGGAAATATTTGATAGTTGAGTTCGATATGTCTACAAATATTAATTCCCAAGACAGAAAAACTATATTGCTCTATATGTGTTGAATTAACTAATATACAATGTTGAAAGGATAAAGAAAATGTGAAGAATTCTATCTAAAGAAAAGTCGAAATTGTTTCTAATAAACCAAAAACATCGCTTTCAAGAAGCATGTTTAATTTAATAAAGAAAGTAGTTATTTATTTTGGTTGACAAATTTTAAGTATCACATAACAAAAAAAAAAAGAAAAAATTGTTTATTTATGTTTAGAATTGCTTAAAATTGAAACAATTTATTGGTTGGCTCATTAAATAAAGAATTAAATAAGAATTGTTCAAAATTGAAACAATTTATTTGTTGGCTCATTAAATATGCTTTAAGTACATCGATTGAAATAAGACATTATTTTCTATTTTTAACAGATAGTTTAGGAATGAATGATTTTGTAGTCTTTATATTTGAAAAGTGTTCTACACATTTTATTTTATTGAACTGCTTTTTAGCCAAAAATGTGATTCTAACTGAACTATTTTAACTAGATTAATATTTGTTTCAATGATGAGTATATCAAAAATGAACAGGTGTTCTGTTTAATATTTTCTACAACATTTCTAGGACATTTCTAGGAGAACGTATGTACAATTATGTTTTTAATGTACTTTGCAGATTTAATTGTCCTGTCGATTTGAAATACTATATATTTTGTTCAACTTCATGAAAGTGTTTAACAAGTTTCACTTGAATCACTACAGAAAATAAGTAAATTTTATAAATAATCGTTCTGTATTGTTCGTCATATTGTTGATTTTTGTTTTATATTCTTTGCAGTAAGTTCCACATTCATTATTCAAATAGATTTGATTTCAACAAACAACAAATTATGTAATCCAATCTTGAGTACATCATAGAGTTCTTCGCAGTTCGCTTGCTTTGGGACCCACCTTCATATTTGCACTTATTCCGCACAGATTAGATAATATGGCACTAAATCCTTGTGAATGGACAGACAATTAGTTAGCAGATATTCACGCAATGCACACGATATGATTGTAATCCTTGTGGGCACAAATTGAATATCCTTTCGGAGTCTGCGTATACTTGATTTGAGTATTCGTTTGGTATTCGACGCGACTTTGAAGTGTTTGAAATGCTCGGCACACACGACACACGCAACGCTCGCTCGATGTAGAGCAACGCGGCTGACTGTTGGCCAGCCCGGCCCTATAATCGCTTATATACGTTCGGTCAGTTTTGGCTCACACGCATGCGCAGCAGCCACGCACCAGTTTGGCGACAGCAAAATCAAAAAATCGCAAAAAAGCGCACAACAACTCACGCACACACACACACACACACGCCAGGCAAAGTCAAATGGATAGATGGAAAACGAGCAGAAAATATATATCGGCTGCTGCTGCTGCTGCGCTAGGAAAAGCAAAGTCGATGTCGATGTCGAAGTCGAATTCAGAGCAGAGCGCCGAGCACTGAACGACTGAGCGACTGACTGCCTGAAGAAAAATTGATGACTGTTCGTTTTGGCTGTTGCAGTTGCCAATTGCCAGTTGGCTGCTCGTTGCTCGCTGCTGGCAATTCTCTTTTGTTTGCTGGCTGTTCTCTCGCCGCCTGCAACCTGCAACGGCATCTGCAGTCTGCTGCCATTGGATGTGGCCCCACCTTCGCGCTGTGATCTGGGCTCTTGGCTCTGGCATTTTATTAGATCATAGCAAACGCCTCGGCTCGAGATACAGCATCAGATTGCGCGTGGTGCGTTGCGTTCGTATTGTTGTTTCTTTTCATTTTTCATCTAGCCAATTCTCTGAGCGGCGACAGCGACAGCGACTGCGCCTGCTGCATTGTTGGCCAAGTTATTTTTTATTTGGACTCTTTGCATATGCTTTTAAAGCGACTTAATATGATTTAGATTTTAATCGCAGGCATTGCGTGTAGCTGTGGCGCAAAAAATGCAGCCAACTTTAAAATTCATACGCAATTTGCTCGCCAGCAACAATTTACAAAACTTGTGGTATTAATGTCGCTATCAATAAATTTTGTCTCTGTCTATGCGTGCCTGGGGCCTTGATTGTGCATTAGTTAGATAAAAGGCGCCATACACACACACACACAGACACATTGACAAATGCACCCATACACATGCGCGCCATAAGAGTAATAGAATAGCCTGCGATATGGCCAAGTGTTGACTTGTTGGCAATTAAGGTCATTTTGCTGACTTTTGTATCGCCGCGCGGTTTAAAACGCGCACAAAAAACGCGCGTTGCGGGTGTGTTTTGCAGGCGCATTGAATATTGCCTACAAATGACCTAACTAATAGCCTTAAGAGCTCAACCGACAGTTGAATTGGCTAACCATTTATGGAGAAGTCTAGCATCGGAATCGTGTTACAAGATGTTGAATTGCTTTATGTCATAAATACAATTGCTGAAGTTTGCTCTAAGTAGATTCCAATCTTCACAATATCTCTGCCATTAACTAATAATTATCAATAGAAATACATTTCAGTTTGTCTCTGCAATTTTGCTTCATTTATAATTTCTCAATTCGTTTTAACCTTTTAAAACTTATACAGCAACTACTTAAAAATCTGTAGAAAAAGTAGAAATAAAGTCACATCCAATAAAAAATAACTAATACATTTTAATAGTATTGTATTTAATTGAAAAGTTGGAGTTGAATGCAGGATGTAAAAAACGTCATTTGTGCATTGAGCAGTTGAGTTACTTGCACTTTTTGCTGCACAACATGCGACGAATCGAATTGTGGTTTTTAATTAGCTGTCTCGGAGTCGCCACGACACTTTTCAACTGCAACAAGTCCACGGAGTTGGCACAGTTTGTCCCTGACTTGAGTTTGACACCACACGCCGAGCAAATCAATTAAAAAACGCAACTCAATATGAATTCAATACGATTCGAAATCTAGGCAATCTAGGCTAACATACTGACCATAAACAGACCATACTCGCACCATAGAGCGCTGCAGAACTTGATTGAGCAGCACACGCGTTGACATTTCAATTAGAATTCCACAGGAGGCTAGGCCTAGCAACAACACGTAATAAAAAGAGGCTCAGCATTAAAGCCAAAGCTTGGCGAGCTGAGCAGAAGGAATGCTGATGCCAGTGCGGCTGCGAGCGATAAACCTTATGGACCAATTAAGTATTTCGTGTCATGATGTGATTTTTTATCGCGCCAATTGGGGAATAATATGCATACGCAGCGTGTGCAGTGTGTGCGTGTGTGTGTGTGTGGAGAGTGAAAGGCTGTCGTTTGGTATTGGGACTTTTTGGGCCTGTTAATTGAACATGAAACATGTTTCAGCTGAGGCAGCAGCAGCAGCAGCAGCTCGCTTGACTCTTAGTCTATGTGTCTGACTGTTTATTTTATACGTTTTTTCGGGTTTTCGCAATTTGATTGAATTTTAATTTTTGCATTTGCAAACCAATACGAAAACTAACAGACTGACTGCAAGCTGGACACACACCAAAACCAAAACAAAATAAAAAAAGCACACTGAAAATCTCCAGTTAGTCAGCTGCAGTTTTAACCTACTTCGGGTGGACTGGTCGAGTTTAGTTCGTCCGCCGCGCATTTGTCACACACACGCACTGAGCGCTCTGGCCGCGGGGCGTTACGTAATTGCCAACGGGCAGGCACTTGGCTAACAGACTTGGCTGCGACGACTACAGCTGGCCGTGGCTAATACACACGACCATTGCCTACTTAACATCATGACGAAATCCAAAAATCCGCCTGACAACCACACAGCCAAGCAACTGCTGCGCCTTCTGCTCCTTCCAACCTCCCATCCAAGTAACACCCCCCCCCCCTGTGCTATCTGCAGCCACCCGCTCGACTAGCATCAGCAGTTTTTAATTGAAAAATCTAGATTTCATTTAAAATTTGCACGTACGATCTCCCCAACATTGTATCAGTTTACAATACTCGTAAACACACACACAAATACACGCGAGCGCAGTGATGCAGTGGGTCACATAAGTATGCGCATGTGCGCCTATCTAGATTGTTTGTCGCTCATTGAAAACCGAAATGCATGTTGTACATGCCGCGTGCGTAAACATTTCAAAATTTGCCAATAGATATTCATAAAATTACAGATTTTATGCCGCCTGCCCATTTGCGCAATTGACGATCTCGAGTCGCGGTCTCGAATCTCGAATCTCGGATCTCGCAGTCGCGCAGCGCACACTGCAAAACTTCCAACTCAAATCTCGAATCTAATTCTACACGCATCGAAAATCTGAACTCGTTTTGAAAAGTGCAAAATCGCTATAACTAACATAACTGAAAGGCCGAACGGGTTGCCTATCTGTCCCTCTATCCATGCGAGAATATAAAACACACACACACACACACGCACTGCGACTGTGTGCAACGTGGCGTATGCGTGTTGCTCAGTGAGTCGTGCGGCTGTAGGATTCAGCTACCGCCGCCTGAAATTATGGCCTTAGGTAGCACCAGCCGCTCTGTATTTAGCGCAGTGACGCGTTGTTCATGCTGTGAAATTTATGTCTTCAAATTATATGAAACAAACGGAAATTGTTCAGCTTATGTCATATTCAGAGACGCTTTAAGTGCTCGCTAGACTGCTGATTGGCTACACGATAAGCGAGTGTTGTGCAAAACAGCTGCGAGGGTAAAACGCGCTTAGGCTTATGGAATATCCTGGCGTGCTCTACACCTCCCCTTTTCGCCTCTCGTTGGGAATAAAGTGGTGGAAAGAGGCAGTCAAAATTGTTCAATTAAGTATTTCTAAACTATAGACGAACTCGCTTTGAATTAAGTCATTAACTCATGAAAGTGTACGCATATTTTGTTGAGGATTTATTACACTTTTCTTTGAATTAGTCTGTATTATACTAAATATCAAATTGTTCTTGTTCCTTCAATATTTCTCAACTATCGATGTATGCGCTTTGAATTAAGTCACTAAGCACATTAACATAAGCACATTTTGTTGAGGATTTCTTACATTTTTCTTTGAATTGGTCTGTCTAATACTAAATATCAAATGTTTCTTTTTCGTTAAATACTTCTAAACTATTGATGAGTTCTCTTTTCATTAAGTAAAGCTCTTTGAATTAGTCTGTCTAATATTTAATGTCAAATTGTTATTTAAGTATTTATCAACTATCACTAAGCATATTAACATAAGCACATTTTGTGGAGGATTTCTTACATTTTTCTTAGAATTAGTCTGACTAATATTAAATATATTTTTTTAGTATTTCACAACTATCTATGACTTCGCTTTTAATGAAGCCATTAAGCATATTAAAATAAGCGCATTTTGTTGAGGACAGTAAACATTTTTCTCTGAATTAGTCTGTCTAATATTGAATGTCAAATTGTTCTTTTAGTATTTAACTATAGATTCGCTTTAATTTAAGTCATTAAGCATATTAACATAAGCACATTTTGTTGATGATTTCTTACATTTTTTTGTAGAATTAATCTGTCTTATATTATATCAAATTGCTCTTGCTTCTTAAGTATTTCTCAACTATAAAAGAATTGTCTTGAAATTAAGTAATTAATTTATGCAACATAAGCACATTTTGTTAAGGATATTTTACATATTACTTTGAATTAGTCTGTCATATCTACAGCTTACTTTAAGCGTAGTTAAGCTCTTAATTGATCTATTAGGCAATACATGTGTAGTCTAGTTGTGAGAAATAAAATTCCCTGAGTTATGGCTGCATTCGACCTGCATATTAAATAAAACGTATCACCATTTTCTGCTTATCAAAAGCCTCGGTTCTCATGGCTCTTTGCCTACAGCAACTGCAGTAAACTTAACTCATATTATGCAAATGTTGCACTGCATCTTATGAGCTCATGTCGCGACCTGCAAACAGATGAATAATAATCGTCAACAATAAGAAAACCTGAATGGATCGTGGGCAGGCAGGAAATAGCTAACAAGCCGAACAACAATCAAAGCTTACTGACTGTTCTGCCATCCGTCCGTCCGTCTACCCGTCCGTCCGTCCGTCTGTCCGTCCGTCCGTCGGTCTGGCTGTCTCTGTGTCAGTTTGCCCAACCTCCAAAAGTCAGCTACTTGGCCGATTGCAATGCAATTGCAACTGTGAGCAGGCGATTATGCCATAGAAGTAGTAATATATTTGCGATTTACGATATACGATATACGATTTAGGCAGACAACCATAAATTAACACCCGGTCATTTGGCAGACGCAGGCATTAATTATTCTATGCCGTCGCCTGACAGCGCCATGCGAAATAAATGGAAATGAAAGAAAATCAAGTGGGGAGAAATCCGCGCGATGTGGCAACCAAATCTCGCGACTTGTAATGGAATTTTTGAAAATTGTCTCACATTTGTTTAGCCAGCTAATTGCTTGTGGATTTTGGATTGACGTTCTCTCGGCTCGTTGGCGCGCTGGCGCGCTGGCTCTATAATCTCCAGATCCTTAATAGGTGTGCGTGTCAGTTGTGAACTGCTAAACCGGATCTAACATAAGTCTCGAGAGTCTCGCTGTGAGCCGAACTGAGTCATGCATTCAATAAGATCGCAGCGAAACTGTGTGTTCAATGTCGCCGTGTCGGAGGCGGCGCCTAATCTAGCAAATTGTAAATTATAAATTATTTAATTGGGAGCGTTGTTGGCAACGCCTTTGCCGCTCCACGAGCACCGTGTGTTCTCAGTGGCCGAGTTGACTTTTCGACATTTCTCACGCGTCCAAAAGCGCGCTAAGTGATTTGCACATCAATTGTGGATCAACTTTTTTATGGATCTGGTCGACTGCTGGCTTCAACTGGTTGACTGGTTGCTGCCTGCATCACGGCCTAGAATGCTGCGCTCGATGTGGGAGCCATTTGCATACATGACTGCATGGCGGGCAATCGGTTTTGAAAAGTGTAACGTGGATGGCATTTGACACACCGCCGAGTTAAACTATACATACTCGTATATATGTACATATTACTTACTTGATCGAACGCACTGCCAGAGTTGGAACCAAGTCAATGCCAAAAGCTGCTCGAGTTGACAAAAAGTACTTTTAATTAGAATACTCGTACTGGCACTCGTACTTGGCACGGGTACTCGCATTCACACCAGCATTCACACTCGCACTCAGCCGTCGCATATCTATGCGAGCTGCTGCTGTCTATTCAAACTCGTTATGCGAGATTAACTTAATTGGATTAGCCAGCAGTTAGTTGCATTGCGTAGAAGCCATCGCCATCGCCATCGCTATCGCCATCGCCTGCTGACTGGTGGGTAGGTGGCTGCAAATCCACCCGAGCACTGCTGGGGACGGCGGTAGCCGGCGGAGTGCAGAGGTGGACGGGTCGCCAGGTGCTCAGGTGGGCAGGGCGCAAGTGCAGCAGCATTTCGCATTCAACTGCTGCCTAATTTGTGTTAATTATGACAAATGTTTACGACACTGCGCCGCAGACAACTGCAGCCGCCGTGAGAATGTGTTTGGTGGGCAATCAGAACGAGGGTTGACCCAGCAGCCGCCAAGTGGATTGAAAGGAGTATAGAAGTGACTTCAGCTACTCCTGTCTACTACACTAGTCAGATCCTGACCCAGTTTTTACTCTGAAGGAAAGGAATATTGATGTGACTTCTGCTACTACCAACTAATACACTCTTCAGAAAAGGTTAAAAATTGTTTCACATGAATTAAATGATCGTGCTCTTGCTCTGAATGAAATGAGTATACTCGTAGAAGTGACTTCAGCTACGGCCCTCTACTACACTCTTTAGAAGACTTTAGAAACAGTTTTGAGTCACAGAAATAACTTCAGCTACTACTACCAACTACTACACTCTTTAGTATTGATGATCCTGGCATTTCTCTGAATGAAAGGAATATGGCAGCAACTTCAGCTAACACCAGCTACTATACTCTTCAGAAAACTTTTAGGAAATGTTTTGAGTGTCTTCAATAGTCCTGCTGTTCCTATGATTGAATGTAGTATAGAAGTGACTTCATCTAATATCAACTACTACTACACTCTTCAGAAACGTATGGATAAATATTGTATTGAATGTCTTCAATGACTCTGCTCTTCCACTGAATGAAAGGCATATGCTCGTAGTAGTGACTTCAGTTACAATCAAAACTTTAAAAAGTTTAGAAACTATTTCGAGTCACTTCAATGGTTCTGCCCCTTCTCTGAATGAAATGAATATGGTAGTGATCAGCTTCTACCAACTACACTCAAAAAGATTTTAAAATTAGTTCGTGACACTTGAATGATGCTGCTTTAACTCTGAATGAATGCAGTATAGAACTAACTTCAGCTACTCCCAACTAGTGCGCTCTTTAGAAAAGTTTAGAAATGGTTTCTAGCCACTTCAATGAGCCTGCTTTATGTCCGTTACTTGCTGATTTAATACCATTAAATGCCCTTTTTAGGAGAATGAAGAATAAGCATCCAAGAGTATTCTTATTATAGATAAGTAAATGTTGAAATATTTCAAAATGCATTTACAACTTGTTTCCCCAGCTAAACTTGTTGCTTTGGAAAAGTGTATTTATTTCGAACACGTTAACTAGACAATAACAATAAATTACGAATAAATAAAATAACATTAACGAACGTAAAGGAAACAGTTAACGAAAAATCACCGCAATGTCGTTGGCATCCTTTACCGCCGCTCACACGCCCTCCAGATTCCGATAGCTGGCCTCCGAGAACTGGTGGCCTCTGGCATACATGGGCACCATGTGCTGCTTGTCCCGCTTCACCATGGACTGCACCAGGCTGGCGGAGGCCGAGCCCTGCTCGTCGTCGGAGAACTCCTCGTAGTCGTCCTCCAGCAGCTCAGGGAAGAGCACGGGCCCAGAGCCCTCGACAGGACGTGGTCGCTCCTTGCGCACCAGCGGCCTGCCGTGCAGCTTCTTGGGCTTGCGCTGGAAGTAGCTGGAGTACTCGGGACGTGCGTAGCTCTTGGTGATGCCCTTGTACTTGTAGTGCTTCAGACCCGGCGTGGTGTGCACGATCTTCTTCTGGTGTATGTGGTTCGAGATGGGCTCCGGATTGCTGCCGTGCCGCGGCTTCGACGGCGACGGCGAGTAGCTCGTGTGCAGCGCCTGCTGCGGCAGCGACGGCTTGTGCAGGTAGTTGGCTGGCAAGTCCTTGGGCTGGTAGTGCTCGTAGTAGGGATGCTGGTGGGGCTGGCTGGTGCTGTAGTGCGGTCGGTACTCCTTGGGCTCGTTGACGATCACAGCCTTCCAGTCGCTCTCCTGCACGCCATAGTGGGGCTGGGGCTGCAGCTTGGGCGAGTATTCCTCCAGCTTCTGTGCGGCGGCTATCTCCTTGTAGTAGTTATTCCGCGCCTGCTGCAGCCGATTCCTGATGTCCGGGTCCATCTCCATGGGCACCTGCTTGATGCGCGCGTGCGGCTTGAACTCAATCAGACTGGGTATCTTGGGATGCGAGTGCGTCAGGTCCTCGATGGGCTTCTTCAGCGGCTTGATGTCCGAGCTGAGCACAATGTGCTCCTGGTCCTTGCTGTAATGGTTGATTTTCGACTGCGACGTGTCGTCGTTGCCACCACTCCCGCCGTCGGGCGACTCTGTGATGGGATGCGAGTTGGCGCCGACCGTCTTCACAATCGCGTTGAAGCCCTTCTTGGCACTTGCCGTGTAGTGCACGGTGCGTATGGAGCCGTCGGGCTCCAGAATGCTGTAGTGGCCCTTGACGCCGTCGCCGTCCCGCGATTCCCACTGCGATTTCACGTCGCCAGTGTGCAGATCCTTGACGCCGTAGCTAAACGCGTACTCTGGATGTTCCTAGCGAGAGAAATTCCATTTTAATAGCAAGTAGATGGAATGTCTTATGCATCTATGTGTTTTGGGTAGTACTCGTATTGAGATTTGTTATTGACTAATTAGCTTTTACTTAATTGTAGAATATAGAATATATAGAAATATTGTCCACAAATGGTGTAAGTAGCAATAAAATAAAATGGAGTTTGATTATTGACAAATTAAATGTCACCAAATTGTATAATAATTTGATTTATTATTGGTCAAATAGGAACACAAATATAGTCCACTGATAGTTAACATTCAAATAAAAATGTATAATATTGATATTTGTTATTGAATAATTCGATTTTACTTAATTGTATTTAGAATAATTTGATTTGATAAAAATGTGTAATATTGATATTTGCTATTGAATAATTTGATTTTATTTAATTGTAGAATAATTTGATTTGGTCGCATAGGGAAATATAGTAAACCTTCTGTGCAATTAGCATAACAATAAAAATGTGTAATATGAAGATTTATTATTGACAAATTAAATGTCACCAAATTGTAGAATATTTTGATTTATTCTTTGTTAAATAGGGAAATATGTTCCACAAATAGTGTAATTAGCATAAGACTGATTGTCACTATATTACTATGATTTATTACACCCAACTATATGCTTGTAATATATGGGGTCGCTTGAGTGTAGTGTGTGTTCAAAAATGCGTTGACCACACCTAGAGATAGAACAGAATAGCTAGAGAATAAAAGCATACGGACGCGAGAGCTGCATTGGCTGCCTCAAAAGACACTAGAATTTTTATGTTTTTGCGCCAAAAAATAAAAAAAGAACAAAATGAAAAAATAGAGAGAATAAATGACGTTAAATAAGCGCCGTTTTTAGTTTGGTTGCGGTTCGGCTTTGCGCTCGCCACAAATTGTGTCAAGGCAAAAGCGCGCGCTGTGCACAGTTTGAAAGCCACTGGAGTCTGGGTTGGGTGTAGTTCTCTTGGGCTAGTCCATGTCAGCGTGGCGATCTTTTGATCTGCAGCCGACATCAAGCCAATGTCAATTAAATTATTAATTAGCCAAGCGCTTGTCGGGCTTGTCTCTTTAGAAAGCGAGTTCGTTGCATTCAAGTGCTGAGAATCTTTGCAAATGTTTACATAAGTGCAATCAATTCAAATGTGTCTACAAAATATGTTTTCAGTTATTTTGTTGTGCAATTTATTTGATCTTATTTTTGCCACCTTCGCCAAAGCGGTGCATGAGGCGAATTCCAAAATTATTTCGCATGCTTTCAATTAAGCGCAGACGTCCATAAATGGCTACAGTCGTGTCCAGGCAACAGTCGCGGTCCCCTGGTCCCCTGTTCGCCGTCCACAGTCCACGGTCTCCAGTCGCGAGTCTTGCAGTAGTTTTAGCTGTTGCCTGCCTATCAATTTGCTGCAGCTAGCTGTCGCTGTCCGCCGAAAACAAATGATTACATTGCGAGTGCGACTGCGAGTGCGTAACCTGAGCAGCCAAGGCTAGAGCAGTAAAAAACTGAAATCTCCGCGAAATATAGTTTTTAATCAGAGCTGCTTTTTTTGGTGCGCCTCGATTGCATAAGCCAGCCAGCAGCACACATAGATAGCTGTATGTGGGTAATCGAGCGTAAGCAGAGGCGGCGGGCTGAGCTGCTGACCATTGGCCGGCCACCCAGGAGTCGGTTATGAGCTATGGCCACAGTTGGTGGTCGAGTTATTGCCAGCTTATTGGCTGCTCGCTGAATTGCTGAGTTGAGTGGAGTTGAGTTGAGTTGGTGGGTGCGTGTGAACTTTGCCTCATAAATTCTGCACGCACGCAGAATTTATGATGCACGGGCCAACTGGGCGTATGCGCAGTCAGAAATGCTTGTAAATTGCGCATACGCAGCGTTGGTCGTGCGCCTCAAAGTGACAACAGCGCAGCGGACAGATCGTGGGAGAGAGAGCGCACTCAGTCAGCACGTCTCTGTCTGTGTATCAAAATATGCATATATGTTTGATAACTGTCAGGCGGGGGGACGCACAAACCAACAACTGAAATCGAATGTCAGACTCAGGCTCTGTGGCTCGAGCCACGCACAGACGCAGGCGTTTACCCGGGCGGACAGCTGAGACAGACAGGGCGACAACTTGTTGCAGCAGCACATGAAAAACATTTTAAAATGTTAAACGCGCCTTGTCACTGCTTTACAGTTACAATGAAAACAATTGTCTCCTTTCGAGGCCTTCCCATTCGAGAATCGCGAGTAGGTGCAGCACAAGCAAGCTGCGTGAGCTCGCCATATATGGCGCCAGTCAGCACAGCACTCGATCGTTGCCTCGATCGCTGCACGCCAAACGCATTTTCGGCTACCTCCCAAAAAGCGCTTTGCAGCGATAGCCAATATACGCAACAAAGACAATGGCTCAGAGCGGACTGGGGACGGACGCAACCAGGGCAGTGCAACGGAGACCAGAGCGGTTCATGCCACTTACAAGTTGATTTATGTGGGCGACGATACTACGAACTCGAATATTACACACACAAAAATGCCTTGTGGGTGGGGGCGATCATAAAACGCATGAACAACATTCACTTTGGCTCACTCGGCTAGCTGGCAATGGCGGAAAATGCGTTTGTTGCACTTAATTATTTGCCGGATTAGCGGACGACTTTGCCACGTTGCCACGCTGCCACGCGATTCGCAAATATGCGAAGGCTGCCAGAACGCGAGTATTCGTGCAATGCGTTTTACGGCTACACTTCACTCGCCTTCAGCAATTTTAATAAATCGCCGCGGGTTCTCAACTCGACGCTTCTGTATAAAATTACTCATATTAATCTAATTTACTCTGTAATTCTGAGTTGTTTAGTAACAATTAGTTAGTGATCACTCCAATTTCATTTGATTACTAAAGTTATTTCAAGTGTAAGCATTCGAAGTGCTTTCATTGTGTAAGTATATTGACTTCTATTTTTGAAAAGTATCTCAGCTGAATTTGATAAATGAAGCCAGCTATCACTTGAATCACTTTTCTTGCCAAAAGTTGCATAAGCTGGTGGCAGCTTAATAGTGTTTTTGCCAGCTAATATTTCAATTTCCGCCCATTGTGCGTGACGCGGCAGTTTGCACTTCGACGGCCTTATAAAGACACCATTAGCTGCTCGCGCATTCTGTGGTGTGAGATGTGGAGACTGCTGTGTGTGGAGTGTGTTGAGTGCGGTGAGAGTGGCTGGGGTACTTACATATTCTGGTGCATATTCCATCATTTCGTCATCGTCCGCTACGACGACAGGTGCGGCAGAGACTCGTCCACCGGCGACGGGGCGTGTCCAGAGGCTGGCCGCGAGGAGAGCGGCGAACAGCGTGTGGCATGAGCGTCTGTGGCGGGGCGAAGGCGGCTGTTTGGGTCTCGTTATCTAAGGCATTTAACAGAAATATGAATGTGCGGTTTTTATCAGTGGAGCGCTTAATAAATGCAACGATAAAACAAGTTGACCAACAGCCAACAGTTAATAAATTGGCTACAAAATTATTACGCGAGCATGGGCCAATTAATTGGCCAAAAAGCTTAACAGGCAAACGACGCGTGTTTAGATGCATTGGCACATTTCTCAAGTCGCAAGTCGCAGTCCGCGAATCGCGGCGACAGTCCGCCTGGCTGTCGAAGTGCCAGCCCGGCCCGGCCATGTCATACAGCGTTGTGACAGTTGTCAAATGGTAATGGTAATACGCAGACACGCCGCGCCCTCCCCGAAAATTAGGCCCCGCCAGACGCACATTTGTATGTACGATGTGACAGCAATGGCTGCTGCTTGGAGATTGATGGTTTTGCTTAAGACCAGTAGCTTCGATATGGAAACGGGTCTGGCAGGATGGCAGCCAGCGCAACGTGACGCGCCGCAACGCGACGCGACGCCACTCGACATACAATTCAATTTCAATTCAATTGCTAACTGCCAACTGCCAACTGTTAACTGCGAGCTGCTAGCTGCTAGCTGCAAACTGCCAATTGCCGATTGGCAATTGCCGCTTGCAACTGACCACTTGCAACTTGCAGCTTGCAGCTTGCAACTTGTCGCTGATTTTATTTTTGGGCGACCAGCCAATAAGTTGCAACATTTTTGGGCATTTTCTTTCATTGCAGCAGCTTCGATTGGCATGTGTCGTTTTCGCCCAGGCAGCATTTGGGTTTGCGTTTGAGTTTGGGTTTGGGTTTGGGAAGCAGTTACAGTTTCTCATGATGAAACCGAAAGCCAAAACCTGGCTAATTAGCACAGTTGTGCCTGCCTCCGAGCACAAAACAAATACACAAACACACGCACACACGCACACTCTCTCACACACACACACACACTCTCAGAGTCTCGCTCGTTCGAGGAATACTTAGTCGGGCAATAGCGCAAGCAAATCAGCAGCTTTCGAGATTGATTTGTTGAGACATGTCTGGTATTTGACAAGAATGTGGAATCGTGTCGTGTACAAATTTGATTCTGGTTTTCATAATCTGGTTTTTCTTCATTCATTGATCACCAGTTTTCCTCGCTAATAATATTGTATTTAAGTCGAAACGTACAAATTTATCTATGTCTACTGAATTGTAAACATCTATCTTAATTGCAAATTGGAAAACATCAGAGTGGAGTGCGACTGACAGTAATAAATAGATCGTTTGCCGCTTGTCGAGCACTATCGAATTCATTTCAAAATAGATCCCTGCAGATATATATCAGACACTTTCGCTAGATGCGAGCTTTCACAATTTCCTCAAGTTGAGCGAATGATAATAAAATAATAAAATTACTCGGCACTTCAAGCTTAGCATTTTACTGAGTTTCCTAACATTCTTCCTTGAATATCGTATCAAAGAAATTAACATTCACTTAAGGAAATGTATGGAAAACACTAAAAAAAAAATGTTGGTGGTAAATCTTACACTTTCGCAATTATAGATTTAATCTTTTAACTTTGAACATTTGTTCCTGATACAATAGTCGCGTAATACGATCTTTCCAAATGAAAAACTGTTATCAAAAACTGAAAAAGGAAAGGCAACATAAAATCAGCACTTTCTTTGCGGCTAATTTCGAAAGCAAGCAAAATCCTTGTCCATACTTTACATACTATTGGTAATGTAAGAAATACTAATCAATTTGTTTCTTGCATTTATGGAGAAATTGGATACAGCTATTTCATTTATACTCTTTCACAAGTTAACAAGGTGAATGAAATCAGGAGCTTTCTCTTCCTCAAAAGAGTCGCATCTTCCATTGAATTCACAAAACTGTTCAAATTTTATAGCTTTCCACATTGAAACTTTTGCTAATTTCTTTTATATTATTTATTTTTGGAGTCTTTGAGTAAAAGTTAATTGAATTTCCCAGAAAGTCATAAGGAAGTTTCGTGTTGAAGGTGAAAAACCGCATTAATTACTGAGCACTGTAGATTTGCATGCATCTTTCTTTGATTTCTGCACTACTTTCACTTTGTGGGTGAAAGTTTCGACTCGAAACACTTTCGCTCTCATTTGAGTCGAATATAAGTTTGGCCAGATTTCGGCAAATATGTGTTTTTTGTTGGCTCGCACTTACAGACAGATGCATTGCTGTCGGCAATGTTATGAATATTTAATATTAACAAATATTGTTGCACACAAATCGCTGTTCACGTCACACAGATCACAAGCTGGCGATTTAAATCGCACGGGAAACGCGTCAAAGTCGCTCACTGCTCGTCGCTGTCGCTGTCGTCGTCGTCGTCGTTGTCGTCAGCTCGATGTTTGCTGGTTCAATGTCAAGGACAAAAACGTAATTAAAGCGTTTGCGCGACATTGCCAAAGTATTTATAGCCAGCTCGCCAGCTGGAAAACGAAGACGCGAAGACGACCGGCTCTGCGCACGGCCAAAGCGTTTTCCCGGCGACAAGATTTTCCGGCCCGACTGGTTCCACAATTGTTGTCGTTTTCGTTTGCTCAGTTGTTGTTGTTGTTATTGTTGTTGCTGCTGCTCTTGTCGCTGCCGTTGTCAGGTGGCGATCAGATGAGGCAGCAACGATGAGCCGATGTGGGCAGCAGCAGCTTCAAAGCGAACGCTTCCGAAGCTCACTCTAATTGACAATTATATGAAACTCCAACTCTGCCTGCATCTGCGGCTCGGGAAAACTTGTTTCGCTATCACCAGCAGGCCGCTGCGTCTCGACCAATTTCCCAACTGCCAGCTTCAACTCTAATTTGGCTGTCTCCACTTTTGGTTTCAGCTGCAACGAGTAAAAGTCGTCGTCGTCGTCGTCGTCGCCGTCGTCGTTGTCGTCGTCGACGCGCTTCAATTGCAGCTGTTGACTGGACATTATAAAATTGATATCAGGCAGGATTACGTTTGGACTTAACATAAATTCAAAGCGATTGACTTGGCCATTTGCTGGCAAGTTATCGTAAGTCCCAACCATGGAAAACTGCATTCACTAAAGCTATGCTAAGTCCAGCTGCAGAGTTCAATGAAGCATTTAAGTCGCAAATTGATTAGACCACCGAAACTAAGCCTAATCCCGTTTGAGAAGTCCGCGTTGGTATTCAGTTGGAATTCATGCAAAAAATAATACCAGAAAATTGACGATATATTAGACAATCGTCTGAGGAAATAAATATGTAGAAGATCCGGAGTTTATCAATGCAAGTTTACAGCTTAATGCTGAAAATATATTCAAATCCATATATAGTTGAATAGTTATAGTTGAATACTTTAAGCATTATTAATATTTGACTATTTGACAATATTCTCTTAAGTTATCCAAAAATTCAACATTTACAGAAAACTTAAAAAGTTTATTTGTGCTTTACTGTTTATTACTTTGAACATACTTTGCCCTCACTATCTAGAAACTTAATTCCATCAGAATTTTAAAAATTACTACTATGTTAACTGGATGCCTTCTAAATATAAACTCTGCCTTTGTTTGTTTACAAGAATATCTGCATACTGCCAAAAAAAAAAAAACCCAAATGAAAGTCGATGAACTGTCAAGTGAACAATTTATTGCTAATGCTCTAAACTCTTAAGTCGTCACCTAAAGTGAGTAGACTTGACTGCAAGCACATTAAATCATGTGGCGTATAAGTATCTAGATACTTGATGTATCTTTCCCTACCTCGTGTGCTGGCGAATTTATGGTTTGTTTACGATTCGCTACGCAATTAAATAAATTGCAACCCATTTGCTTTGAGTAGAAAATACCATTGTTTCGAAACTCGGTTTGTTCTTGTATTTCAATTAAAAATACTATTAAGAATACTGGTTGAAGCTCATTTGGTGTTGTTCTGGTTGTAGCCGCTATATAAGTAAGGTCAGATCAGGTTCTAAGCACATTTCGTTGTTCCATTGTCCAGCAGGTGACTAATGCAGCTGCTTGACACTCACATAGCTGCTGGCATGTCCATGACCATGACCATGTCCATGATCCCCATAGCCGCCGTAGAGCGCGGCCGAGGCGTCGTGGCCGTAGTTGTAGCCAGCGCCGTACAGATCACCGTGGCCGTAGCTCTTGTACACCTGTGGGTGGTGGGCGTGTCCCAGCTTCTTGACCACCGCGTTGAAGCCGTTGTGATCGTCGGCGGTGTACTCCACGACACGGGTGGTGCCGTCGGCCTCCTTCAGGGAGTAGCTGCCGTGCACCTTGTCGCCGTCACGCGACTCCCACTGGCTTTTCTGGTCGCCCGTGTGCGCATCCTTGACGCCGTAGTCGAAGTGGTACTTGGGGTAGTGGCTGGCCTCGTGCTTGTCGTAGCCATGGCCATAGCTGGCGTAGCCCAGGCCGTCGTATCCGTAGCCACCGTAGTTGCCGTAGCCCAGATCGAGGTGACCGTGTCCATGCGAGTAGCTCTTGTGTGCGGGCTCCTCGTGCTTGGTCAGCGTGCTGTAGCTGGTCGCGGGGGCATGCGGCGCCGCCAGGCCCAAAGTGACGAGGCCGAGCACCAAAACTCCACAGAACGGCTGCATTTTGCTTGGGCAGTGGATTGGTTAACGTTAACGTTGTGATGATGTCTGTTGGTTCTGGCTGGTTCCGCTGGCCGTTTTTATAGTCGCACTTAGCTGGGCCCATCGGGCGGTCTCTGGCCCGAGAGCCACGAGCCATTCACCTGCCTTCGATTTGCTAATTACTTGTTTATAATTGTGCTTTACTTTTACACTCTTGAGCTGCATAGAAAATCTAATAAATTATTGTTAGCACCAACACCACCACAATTCAGCTGTTGAAAACCAAATTGGAGGGCGTTCGACTGCGGATTGCGTTAGTGTTATGATTATGGAATGCTATGAAAAGAATGATTGTTGTTCTCGAATCTCATTGAAATCGAATCTTGTCGGTTTCTCTCACGGATTTCCGCATCTTTTACCAACGAAAGTTATTACGTAAGCCGCATTTACTTTGCTTAAAACAGTTGACAAACTTAGGTGGTTTTAAAATATATTTAGCATATAACTCAGCTTAAGGCAGTTGCTTGATCAGCGTCTTGAAGACTCTCTGCTTGAATTTCGCACTATTCATAAAATGCTGTTGCATTCATCCACGGATAGCTTTGGATTCCAGCACAGCATAGGCAACAAGCTGCTTCTACTCTAAATGGTTATAATTAAAGTGATTTGGACACATGTACGCTGCGAAGCGCCGTCGTCCGATTGCAAGATTGAAATTCTCCCCGGATTCCAGAGCGAATTTCTGTCATTGATATTGCAAGCGCTTGACTGTGTAAGGGATACTTATGTTAAATACAGTCGATGAAAAAGGCCACAAATTGGGAAATTCGAAAAACGTTGGACGACTAAATATCTTCGCAATGCAAACCTAAAGCGCAAAGCATGGACATATTTACTGAACTTTAATCTTTACAAAATACTGAATATTGCATTTGGATATTAGCCTAGCAATAATTTTTCGAAAATTGCATATTACATATATGTGTTTGTGGATGAATTTTCAACATAGTATTTTAATTGCTAGTGATTCATTAATTATAAGCCTGTCGCTTCAATTATAGTTTTTCCACATAAGAACTCTAATTATGACTCCAAAATAGAATGGTCTTAAATGAGCTAGAACTGCGTTGTCTCGACCTTGGTTCCCACTAACGAGCCTATTCTTGGGCCAGATCGCATCGGGTGCTCCCCGTGAAGAGATCGAGTACGCAGCGAAAGAGAGATGATAAATGCGGCGATTAACCATAAATCATAGTGGAGAGTCGAAACAATGTCGATTAATTTGCACCGCTAATAGAAAACATTAACAAGGCATTTAGTGTAGCACCAATTCGGAAGCAGTCGGCTCAGAGACTCCCCACAGTGATTAAATGGCCAAATCGATTGGTCCCCCTTCTGCAATGTGTCTCAAGGTCACTCCGCTGTGGGCTTTTGGCTAACTGGGCGCAAAAACACTTGAGGCTTGGCTCGGCTTCGCTTCGCTTGCCTCGAAAATGCAGTCAGGCGCGGTGTTTGGCTTTTTTTGGTTAATTTGAAAGCGGGCCACACTTGCTGATTGATTTCTAGCCAGCCACAACAACAACAACAGCAACAACAACAACAACAACAACAACAACAGCAATAACAAGTGCGACTAGTAAATTTACAACAATAACGATTGTTCAAGCGTTGCCGTGGTCTGTTAACGCCCCATTTATTGGCTGCCTTTGTTTGTGTTACTTCGCTGCTTTTGAGCCACTTTTAATTGGGCAATGAGCATCAGGCAATAAAACAACTCCACAGCTCTGCATACGAATGTGGAAATGGAAAATTTGCACAAATATTTCAAGCATTTGTGTACGTTACTTTTTCTAGCCTATTTAACCTCCAGAAAACTAATTAATTCATATTTCAAATTTCGGCTAGAATGTTCAACTATAAAAAGCCAATGGAATCTACGTTTGCCATCACAGTCTCATTTGCGTTTTGGGCCAAGCAACATCTAACCACAATCCAAATTATCCACTCCACCATGGCCTACAAGTTCGCCTTAGTCTGCTGTGCCCTGCTCGGAGCTTCGGCTGCCAGCTACATTCCTCACTCCGACTACCAACATGGCCATGGTCATGATGTGGGCTTCAGCTTCCACACCCAGCACGAGGCGCCCAAGAAGTGGCACAGCCAGGAACACGATCACTGGGCACCAGCACCACAGCATTATCATGTCGCCGCCGCCCCAGTGCATCACTGGGCGCCTGCCCCACAGCACCACCATGTGGCCGAGGAGCCCCACCACCACCCCAAGTACCAGTTCGACTACGGCGTCAAGGATACCAAGACGGGCGACATCAAGAACCAGTGGGAGACTCGCGACGGCGACAAGGTCAAGGGTGGCTACACCATGAAGGAGGCTGATGGACGCACTCGTGTCGTGGAGTACACCGCCGACGACCACAATGGCTTCAACGCCGTCGTCAAGCACATCGGCCACGCCCACCACGACGAGCACAAGTCGTACGATCACAGCCACCAGGGACACAGCTACGGACACGGTTACGGCCATGCCACCAGCTACGTGGATGTCAAACAGGACACTGGCAGCAAATGGTGGTGAATAGACGGACTACGAATGCGACGAATGTTGTAAATACCCTGTGTAGACAAATACTCTTAATGTATATTTGAATAAAAACTAGCAAAATGCATAAAATGCGTAAAACACAAATTATCACTGCTCTTTTATTTATCAGTTAAATATGTTAAATACAATAATAACAATATACATATTTATCGAAAATATAATTTATAATATATATAATATTAAATACACAAAATATTTTTGAGAATCTAGAAAGGAACACTGTTGTCATCTGTGTATTTTCCTTAGACTTTAAAAATTTAAAAATGTTCAGACTTTTAGACTTTAAATCCTTGTAATTCAAAGCAAATTTTAATAAATCGCAATGCCCAACAATAATAATTCTAACAATGAAACACAAATCGATTCAAATTGTTTAACAGATGTTAAAAAACAAAGTCGACAATAAAATACAAATTTTTAGAGGATTTGTAACAACAAAGTGTTCATAGTTCGAGTTCCTATTAACATTTAGATAATGAGTTTAATTTATGTACAATTGTGTTCATTGAAATATCAGTGCTTATGATCAGCAAGATTGAGATTGAAAATGGCTATATAATCAGTATTATGGAACATCTTAATATCATTATTTTTAAATAACCTAACAACAGTTTCACTTTCAGCAATAGAAAAATATAAATAATAACAGAAAAAAGAAGGCATTTTGAGGTGTCCTTTGAAATAGCAGTGTTTGATTTTAAATATATTTTTTTACAATAAACCTATTAAAATTGATTGCCGGTTTAGAAAAGCTGTTGAAATACTTACTTCAAAAGTATAGTTTGTTTATGTGGGTGATCAAGATACGATATGTTATTTGAATAAGTAAAAGAAATTCGCAAGTTTGTTTTTATCGCATTTTTAATGCATTTTGCTAGTTTTTATTTAAATGTCTAGTGAGTATTTGTCTACACAGGGTATTTACAACATTCGTCGCATTCGTAGTCCGTCTATTCACCACCATTTGCTGCCAGTGTCCTGTTTGACATCTACGTAGCTGGTGGCATGGCCGTAACCGTGTCCGTAGCTGTGTCCCTGGTGGCTGTGATCGTACGACTTGTGCTCGTCGTGGTGGGCGTGGCCGATGTGCTTGACGACGGCGTTGAAGCCATTGTGGTCGTCGGCGGTGTACTCCACGACACGAGTGCGTCCATCAGCCTCCTTCATGGTGTAGCCACCCTTGACCTTGTCGCCGTCGCGAGTCTCCCACTGGTTCTTGATGTCGCCCGTCTTGGTATCCTTGACGCCGTAGTCGAACTGGTACTTGGGGTGGTGGTGGGGCTCCTCGGCCACATGGTGGTGCTGTGGGGCAGGCGCCCAGTGTTGGACTGGGGCAGCAGGCACAAAGTAATGCTTCTGTGGAGCCCAGTGGGCATCCTCCTGGCTGTGCCACTTCTTGGGTGCCTCGTGTTGGGTGTGGATGCTGAAGCCAGTCTCATGGCCATGGCCGTGTTGGTAGTCGGAGTGAGGAATGTAGCTGGCAGCTGAAGCTCCGAGCAGGGCACAGCAGACTAAGGTGAACTTGTAGGCCATGGTGGATAAGAGGAATTGAATTGTACTTAGATGTTGCTGTGATTAAAACGCAAACGAGACTGTGATGCCAAACTTACGATACATTGCGTTTTTATAGCTGACCCTTCTAGTTAAAATCAAAGTATGAACTAATTAGTTTTTTGGAGGCTAAATGGGCTGGTAAAAGTAAAGCATAACAATGGGTTCGTAGTGTATTGAACTATTTGGGAGGAGTTGAATACATTCTATTGCTCTATCGCGAAACTTATTGTTAACCAAATCATATTTTCCACCTACTGTATCCGCTGTCAATGTGCAATCCTTTAGTCCTTCATTATTGTTTTAGCTTGTCAATAAATGCCAGTTTTGATTGCCAATTTTAAATAAGTTTCATTAACACACTTTCATTTCATTTGTCACACTTTGTTACTAGGATGAGGCTAATTATTGCATAGGATAATTATATTTAATGGGAATTGGTTGAGATTAAACTAATAACTTTAATTTCATTGCATACTTTTAGGCTGCATGTTACAGTTTTATTATCACTGGAAAGCAGTCCGACGGTTGCGAAGCAGTTCGAATACTGCTTGTAGTGAATTTAATACTGCTTGAAAACGCTACACTGCTCGTTCATTGCACTGCTTAGTATGACAATTTGAATTTAATACGTTACAATTTCTTATTTGCTTGCAAAATGTGTTTTTTTTTGTGGATTTGTGAAAAATCTATATTCCAGCTCACGATATATGTGCAATATTCCCAAGATGTAAAATATATTTTACAATTTATTGGAGTGAATTTCACAATTTTTATTGTCTATGAATCCTTCAACGACTTGATGATAACTGTTAAAAGGAGGCAAAAAACGGCTTAGACCACGGACGCATATAAATTCATCAATTAAGCATTAATTTATGCTCGGCTACAAACTTTTGCGGTCACATAAATCTGCCAGCGTTGCCAGACCACAAGGCGGGGATTGTCTTGAAGCTGGCAGATGGTCAGAGTGATTGAAGCGCCGAATTGGAATAAGCTCTTAAGTCCCGAATAAAGCGGGCTATGTAAATTATGTGATGCATTTATTGGTTACACAAATTCCCTGGCCTGATAGGCGACGGACTCGTGCGACAACTGGGAGTCGGCGAGCAGGGAGACGAGACTGCAAAAGGCTCTTGGATATGTATTCATGTGTGGAAACGTGGAAATAAAAACTTTGCTGCTGGATCATAATTTGCCTTCGTGCTTACGCTCATCGTATCCTCGTTGCCGATTTATATGGTTTCATTAAAAATGCAAATGAGCAGTGGAAATTGCGGCCGCCTGCACGAAAAGAAAGTGTTGGGGAAGGTGAAAGAGCTCAGGTGAGCTTGAAAAAACAAACGCAGAGCGGCCAGACGAGCAGAACTGTTGGACCCATCAGGCGAGCCGTGAAATTTATACAAAGAGTTGGCCATTGCTTTTGGTGAGTTTACTTGCCTGCTCTTCAATCGGGGTCCTATAGAATAGTCTGAACTTTTGTCGTTGCAACTGGAAGGAAATAAACGAAACAATATCATATAATGTTGAAGTTGTTACTGAATCCTTTTGAAAAACATTACTAACTTCTATAGCAATTGTATTTGAAATTTATTAGTATAATTAAAATTATGTTGAATGGAAATGTGCTTTACTTACAATTAAGAGAATTTATATTTTAATAAGTGTGTAGCGCATTTGTTGCACCAATTTTGAGCTGCCGCGTTGCCAAAGGATATACAGAGTGGAAGGAGTCGAAAGTCGAATTAAATCGCCGAGTACGAAATGAATGAAGGCAGCAAGCGACGGAATAAATGAATGAGAGACGAAATGTAATGAAAACGAAGGCGATGTGCACGTTGAAAAGTGCAACGCGTGGAAAAACTGTTGCCCTCTTTGGGACTGCCTTTTGCCTTCTGTTATGACAAATACAAGGCGAAAGGGAAAAACTGTCGAAACTGGAGGGGGGCAAGACGCAGGGACGCAACAGCATCAGCGGCCAAACGGAAAGTTTTGCCTGATTTCGGCGCCGCTCAAAGTATAATAATGTGCTGTCGCCGACATCGACAACGGCAACGGGAACGGCAACGGCAACTGCAGCTACAACTGCAGCGACAGTTGCCTACCGAAAAAAGGAGGGGGCGTGGCCGTGGGTTGTGTAGCATGCGGCTTGGGCCGCTTCAAGTGCACACTTTCTCATGGCTTAGCACTTTGCAGCATAGCTGGCTGGCTCTTGTAGTGGACGTTGCTCGTTGGTTGGCCGGCTTATGCAACAAATAATTTAATTTTATGCTGCATACAAAAAGGCGCACTGGCTTCGAGCAACGAACGTGTGGAGCGAGGGGCGACGACGGAAATGCCACTTTACGGCCTGTTTGACGGAGAAGTGGACGTTAAGTTGTGAATATGATGATGGAGATGCCCGACGATGATTACGATGATTGTGACGACGATGGCGGCAACAAGCAACAAGCAAAGCTGAAATATTGCGCATACGCCGCCTGGGACGGCGCAAAATCGCTGGCAATGAGGTCGAGCTGTAAAAGTGGGCTAAATGTCGCATCAACTGAAGAGAGCCCAACTAGAGACGCGAGGCGAGTCGACGAGCGCCATAAAAACGAAGGCTTAGACATCAAAATAAATTGCAGCAATCGAGTTGAGCGAATTATGCAATAATAAACTTAGACATAACATATGCATATACATGTTCCGCCGCCCGAGTCCGTAATAAGGTTATTAAACTTTTATATTTGATCACATGTCGTATAAATACTGCGTTTAATTTCAGCTCGTCTAGGATTTCTACTCTCCAGCACATGTGTGCCCTTTAAACAACCGGCACGCAGCGGAGAACAGACGGTCGCTTAAGTTAGGTCATGCTTGTGAACCTCTGGAATGCTGGTAGCAATTGTAAAGTCGTGGCAGCTTTGCGGCAGTTCCTCAATTCCCATTAGCAATGTTTATGTTGCTTCCTTTGGCAGTAATAACAACAGATGTTTACCCACAATTAAAGCACTTAAATGACCACAAAGCGTTGCAGTCGACGGCGACGACCTTCAAGCGAATCTCGGGCTACACTACATAAATACATATAATTTGGGTTAATTGCGCAAAATAATCATAATTTTTCTCGCAGCTCGGCCACAGGCCGCAGGCGCAGCACCAACAAAAACATTCAACAACAGCAGCAACCTAATTCCTTTGATGGGCGGCATTTTGGTCTCACTCGTGGCGGGGGAATTCACAATTTTGACCTGCTTTTGTTATCATCAAATACGTTGGCCAGCCAGCCAACAGCCAACGAGCCAACGAGGCAGCCAGCACACACATGTGTGTGTGTGCGCAAAGTTTTCGCCACTGTCGACGCATTAAATGAAATTTAATTCCTGCTGGCATCATAAGCAGGCACAGCACTGCACAGGATGGAGTTAGTCCGCGCCTGGTCCTGGCCACGACAGCAGTTGGACAGGCTTAACAAGCGGGCGAGGCTGGAGCCAAAGCGAAACCGCCGAAAACAAACTCGACCCGTTGTGCCAGGCAAGGCTTTCTTGCCACAAGTTGTATGCATGCTGGCTGCCTCGCTGGCCTTGTACGTGTTGTGCCACTATTTAAATGTTAAATTCGACTGGTCGGTGGGCGTGGCGGGGCTCATAAAATGTCGCACAGTTGTTGCCAAATTTGTGGTCTGAACGGTTATCTTTTGTTTAAAGCCGCCGTAGATGCGAGCCAAACATTGCCATAAAAAATTTCACGCTCATCTGGCTAAATGGTTTTATGGCTTCTCATATTTGCTCATTTGTGTGGAGCGCCCCGCAAATGCGTTGATCTCACTTCAGTATACCCCCCCCCCCCCATCTAGTTGTTGCCGTGTTGTTGTTGTAATTTATGAGCGGTCAGTTGCGGCCCCTCCGCACGCTTCGTTAGCCCTTTGGCCTTTGTTGGGCACCCAAATTCATAAGGCAACCCGAAAACCAATCATATCAACTGTGCGTAGTCTACTTCTCGGCCTCCCTTCAAGTCCGAACTGCTGGCGTTGGCTATATTTCTGTGATTTTCCTTTTTCCTTCGCTGCCTCTGATGCGACTTGTCTTTTTTGGGTATTCGGATTTGTACGTCTTAATCATATTTTATGTTTTATATTTTGCGCTTCACGAATTTGATGGGTGATGGAGCAGCCGCAAAGCAGCATATCTTTGCTCCTCTCTCTTTCTCTCTCTTTTTTTGCACACATTGCGGGTCTAGTGAGAGGAAAAAACTCCGGCTTAGGCACATAATTTGTGGCATTACTCAGCTGCCCAAAAAGCCGTGAAAGGGCAGCCAAATGAGAGGACTCTGTCGTAGTCGTAGTCGTAGTCCTGGAAGCCAGGTCAACACATGTAAGAGACATGAGCGGTAACCAATTAGTGTTTATGGCCGCATTAATCTTCCCATTGTTGCTCGACTAGGGGAACAAATATAATGGCTGCGCTAGCTCAACACATTTTTGCATAAATTTCAATTTGAACAAGTTGCGAATCCCTTTAGATTTAAGTGCATTTTCATTTACTAAGCAGACAACTAAAGAATTGTATAATACTTGGTTGCCGAAATTCAAGATTTAATTGAGAAGCACTTCAAGAATTATTCGCAAAACGCATCTCGCTAATCTGAAGATGCTGTTTGCTCGCGCTGTTTGTGGCAAACAGTTCGATTCACGTTAACCAGCCAAAAGCATTTAGGGCAAAAGGCAAGAGCAGACAAGAGCCATTAGCTACATCAGCGTATTGGATAATGGACATATTGGGCAGCTTGAATGAAAAGCAAAGGCTCTCGGTGGGGGCAGCTCAAGTGGCCGAGATACACTTGACTCGATTTTGCATAAAATTCTTAGCTCGAATGCAGCAGCAGCCAGAGAGGGAGGGAGAGCAGGAGACTGGAAGCATCGTTAGGCTCACCGCAAATGCTCCACTTAACACTCGACTAGGCACAAGGTCGGCAAAATCAACAAAAGCTGCGCCGCGCCGCGCTGCGGACTTCGATAATTGGGGCCGCCAGAGCCCCAGGGATGGGCGCGCAAGACGCGCGGGACGCGGGACCGTAGGAAGCTGGCCAGGTTGGGTTGGTTAGTAGTCGCTTAGTCGCCGCTTTGGCCAGCACTTCATCAGCGGGGCAATTGAAGCGTGTAGCTGAGGCCGAGACTGAGGCTGAGGCTGAGGCTGCGGCTGCGGCTGAGGCCGGACTCAGGTTTTTCTGGGCGGACCCTAAATTACGTTTAGTGGGTTAATAAAATGCCAAGCACTTTATGCAAATTGAATTAAATGGAGCTCAGCTCGGCTCAGTTCAGTTGAGCTCAGGATCTGGCTCGTTTGCATCACTTCCGACAGGACAAGCGAAAGCGGTTGTGGAGCGAAACTCTCACTCGCTCCCCTCTCCTCGCTCTCTCCCCGCCTCGCTCTCAACAAAAGCTACATTTAATGCATTATTTATAAAGGATTAGCACAGAGAGCAACTGTCATGCATCCCAAACGGAAGACGGCAAAAACAGGAAGGAAAAACCTTTGCCTAACGAGAATTGCTAATTGCCCCCATTCCCCCAAAGAGTCTGCTGCGCGTAGGTGTGTGTGCCTGTGTGTGTGTGTGAGTGTGTGTACGTCGTCGCTATTGTTGTTGTTTTTAATTATATGCATTATGAGACGCTCATTAACAAAGCAAATGAAGAAAGTCAAATGTGCAAGCCAAATTGACAGACAGCCAGCAGAACTCACACGGCCAACGAACCCCCAGCCTCCCCCTCGCCCCCTAGTAGTCCCCCCGCCCCCGCTTGAGACAGACACCTGTACAGCTGGCTTGTGTAAACATCATTTAAATTTATAAAACCACAACAACCAACATAACAGCAACAATAACAATAATAATAAGAGAGCAGCACCGCACAACACAGTGACAATTAGCCAGCCAGCTTAGAGATGGCGCCGTGCAACGATGGTGCAAGCTATCGATTAACCAAGCAACTCCAATTCAAGTGCTTACATACTCATTAAGCCATAGATTTAGCTATTAATATCCCAGCAAGCAGCTCAAAGGTTGTGCTTCCAACGAAAATGAAGTGTAACAACTTGATTATGTTTTGCGTAAACGCAACACTAAATTGGAGTGGATTCCCCAAAATAATATTGTAATAGAGAATAATATGGTATAATATTATGTATTATTATAGAAATTAGTACATTAATACAGCATTCAATAGGCTACTTGTTGGCTGGCAGATCTTTCAATTTGAGTTTGCTTTAATTGCTCGACTTTCGCTTGTCAATTGGAAAGTATGAAGTTAGTTAGACGCAGCGTTGCCCTCTGACCTTAATGATGTACTCATCTCTAATTCACACACCTACATACATATATGTTATGGTTGTTTGTTTGTTTGCGGAGGCATGCAAATGAGTGTGTTGAAAATCCGAGCGCGTGTGTATCTGAAATGAAAGGAAAGTCCTTTTTATGTAGGATTGTTGCTGCTGCTGCTGCTGGTGCTGTGGCTGCTGCTGTTGTTGGTATAAAATGAAAATATACAAACCGACATTTTACATAATTAACTGACAATGAGTTCATGTACATACACATGCGAATTTATGTGTGAGTGCGTAACACACACTCGTAAAAGCACAGCCCTGTTGGACGCTTCAATGTGCGGGGGAGGGCGGGAGAGCAACCCGTCCGCCAATTCCCAAGGGACTTAAGTTAATTATCACATTTTTTACACACAATTTTACTTTGCATTGATGCGTTGTCGTCGTCGTCGCCGTTGTCGTCGTTGTTGTCGCTGGCGGGGGCGTGGCTAGGGCGGCATTAAAGCGCAATTATGTGTATAATTTGTTGTAATTTGCTGCGAAGCACATGATACGAGCGCGATTAACCTGTGCCAAAAAGTTAAATCAACTCATTAATTTGCGATTACAGCAACTGACAGCACGCTGTCTATCATTTTAAGGGGCCAGCTGCCTATCGACCTCTTTTCACAAAATTATCATCAAATTTGATTGCAGTTTCTTGCATAGCTGACAATAGTTCCTCACGTAATCTATCTATAAAATACACAGTTGTCTGTCCTCACTCAGTCACTAATTAAACGTAAAAGCTCGAACCTCACAATAAATGCTGGAGTCTGGAATTTTAAACCATTTAGCACGATTGGGTCTAAACAGCACAGCGATCAAAATACAATATGATCACAAATTTTCAACTACAATTGGGTAATGCATTCATACTGCAGCGCAATCACACGAACAGTCGAACACTTTCCTTATGAAAAAAGGGCACATTCGTCAACATTCTTAATACCAACAAACTGCCTACAGAGTTTCAACTAAAGAATAGAATAAACTTGCATAATAAGACTACTAAATTATAAGCAAATAAATAGAAGTGTTGAGGCTATATTACGAGTATTGTACAATTAAATTTAGTAGTTAACAAAATGCGTAGAGCAAAATAAATTGTCTTTACACAGTTAGTTGGACTATAGTTTCTTTATTTACTTAAGAGCAACACCTTGCATATCCCCACACCAAAATTTCTCGGTCACGCGTGTAGACGCACACAAACACATGCAAATGGAACACATACAGCCACTCGTACACAACACGCACTCGCGTCGTTTACCAGCAGGTTACTCTGCTTTCTTACACGAGCCGCATTTGATCGCAATCCCACACATACACACACATGTACATCTACAGACTGGTCAAATTTGTGAAGATCTCCTGTCTGGTCATGATCTTCTTAATTTCTCCGTCCCGCATGTAGACAAACACAAACCAATGCATTTCACACGCATACACTCGAATTTTTGCCATCACTCTCAAACACATGCACACGAATCGATTAACAGATGCTTAACAGCAGCTCACTCTGTTAACGCCACGCACTTTTGCCAGAGCATGGTGGCTATTTATAGTTTTCTGTGCAGCCAGTCGATGACGAGGACACACATATGTACATACATGCAGGCTGGGACATATTTTCGAAGTTCTCTTGATCGACCATGCCCATTTAGTACATGCGCCCACCCTTATTTGTCAGTCCCACGTGTAGACAAACACATTCACCTGCACTTCGCAGCCATTCAGTCAAATTTTTGCCGCCACTCAACACACGAACTTTAATCGATTAACAGATGCTTAACAGCAGTGCACTCTGTTAGTCAGTTCGCAATAGCTAGGAGACATCTTTATTGGTCTTTTTACACACAAATCGACTACATTGAATTAATTGATTAATGCTTGCAGTTCTGCGTATCTATGTAAGCAAGTCTCTGAGCAATAATAACTCTAGGAAGCTTTAAATTCTTCGCTTAAAATACACTGTATTTCCCAAATTCCAACTAAATGTTGATGTGTATTCCGCAAATTCCTACTAAAAGGGGATTGAGAAACATATAAGCTGGAATGCTAAAGCTGCTCAAAGAGCGAAGGAGGATCTCTCGCTCTAGAACGCTTTAATTAAACGCTTAATTATGGAAATTCGCTAGAGGGAAACGAGAAAAATTTATTGGTAATAATTTACAAAAAGCTGCTCACACTTACGTATATGATAATCTGTTTATCATAACCTGAAGATGTAACTAGATAGACAGGTTATCGCATTGCAATTGTGAGAATAAATCATTAATGGCAAAATGATATAGTGCCAGATTGGGAGCGCTCTATTTACGCCGACTATCAGCACTATTATTGGCCATTATCTGATCTCTTTGGAGCGAATCTCAAGCGCGTGGCTGACGATTTACAGCATGACTTTCACTTCAATCGACGGCACTGCGCCATTTGCAGTCAGCGTGGAGAATAACAAACAAATAAAATTATTTTCACAAACATGTTCGTGAGCATTTGTTGTTTGCTGTTTTTCAAACTGGCAATGGGAATGGAAATGGCAGCTGACCACGTGCTAAGCCGCCGTGGAAACAAGGAAATGGTTGCGCCCCATCCAAACAAACAATCAAAGAGTCCAAGGAGCGCACAGGATCTTCGCACATGGCATTAATATTTATCGGGCATGCAATTACGATTAGAGCCGTCGAGCAGAGGCACTATGATGGCGCGATGAGAGCCAAAACACACGCCAGCCAAATTGTCAGACAAAACGTTGCGATTGCCGAGCACAATTTATTGATTCGACGCATTGAAATAGTTCTCAGCGGAGCCATTTCGAAGATTTGTACGACAAATTGAACGCCAGTTTTAGTGTATCGTGTGTTTTTTTTCTCGTTCCGTCGGGTTTTTCACGACTTTTCGCTGAAATAGCTGAAAATTCGAAGAGACGCGCATAAAAATGCGAACACGCGTTGTTAAATACCCATACACACTCTGGACTGGGCTATAAAGTGGGCGTGGCAACGGCTATTCAATGAGACAAAGCGCGCCTCGAAGCGGCACGCCGGGGGGATGTGGGGATTACGTCCGCGTCTGGCAGCCTCTGACTGGGGTCGAGTCTCCTTTTTTTTGGCAATTGTGCTTAAAGCGGGTCGCCAGGGGAGGGGAGCGGCAGGAGCGGGGGGTTGTCGCCTAAACGATAAAGCAATGACAAAAGTCACAGCGAGTAGCGATTAAAGTTCAATTGGTGTGACGGGCGATTGTTAAGAAGAAAGGCAACAATTGCAGGGAGCGGGGGGGAAAGTCAAGTAGAGTTGGCTCCCAATTGACACGAGTGCCATGAAAGATTAAAGCTAGATAAGTAAGTTGTGCTTAAACCTTTTTTGCTGCCGCTAATCACGTAGACGCATTTCCTCGACTTCCTGCATTTTGAGTCGATGCCTCGTGATTAGTTCAACTTTCAGTTTCCTTCCATTCGAATTCGATTAATTGAATAGTTTTTTCTCCATCGCGCTGTCGACTCGAAATTCCAACTTGGCTGTCGAATTCTTATCGCCAATTTAGCTGACGCAATTCCAATGGCAATTTCATAGTTTTGCTGATCTACTGATCTGTTAGGTGATCCCCGCTGTGCTCGCTCTATATGTTGTGTGTGCTATGCTCTCAACGAGTACTTATATGCAGGTATTCTGGCAATTATCAAGCTATATAGCAAACTACTAGTCGACTGTAATCGGACTGCAAAACCAGACGTAAGTTCAAGTCTACACTTGACATGAGCTGTCGTCGCCAGTGTCTATGTCACCAATTCGAGTTATTCAGAGCAATTTTGAGTCGAACCTTCGAGCCGCTAATTGCACATTTCGGAAGTTCTACAACGTACATACAAAGACATTGGGGCTGACAGATTTTAACGGTTCTGTGCGCATTAATTAGTCATTAAATTGCAGCAGGCAATTAAAGAGGGGCCCGTCGAACGACACTGTGAATTAGCAAGAGTTTTAGGTAATTCCGAAAAATACATTTCAAGAGCTTCGCCAGATTGGAGTGTTAAAAAGCCAACCGGCTAACCCTGTTGCCTCTGATTAGCCATCGCCAAAAAACACGACACCAAATGCTCGCAGAGCCACAAAGCAACAAAGAACGAGTCGACTTTGAAATACGCTACACAAGAATTGCCAATGCGTTGAAGTGAAACTCGCGTGTAGAGCAACTGGAGGTCGCATATGTTTTTCAGTTGCCACAAAAAAGCCAAACAACTTGTTTAAACACTGCACAAGTCGACATACTACACAAATAATTATGACTGCAGCCCAGTGTCAATAGAGTACGAGCACAACAAAAATGTGTACAACCAAATAATTAGTGCAAATAGCGCAAGCTTATTTCATTTATTTTTCAGCCACTTTTATTTCGATTGCTTTGTTTGATACTCGTATTCGCGCCAAGCCAGCAATGTACAGAAATGTGAAATGCGTTTGTTTGTATATGACTCAAAAATATGAGGAAAAGCAAATCCGCTGAATGCTCGAAACATTCATACCTCTCTTGTGCGGCAACTGAACTACAGTCTATTTTAATCGCTCTCTGCTTTCCTTCTGCTTTCACTTTCGCCAGCAGCATACTAACAGACTTATAGATAAGGAAGCGAGATAATATTTAGAACTTAAGATAAATCTTTGTGACTTGCGGCAAGAGTGAAATAAAGACTTCAATTTCAGACATTTGTTGTTCGTTTAAATATATTCATATATAATATTTTTAAATTAAATAAATGTATAAAGAAATCTAAGTAATGTTTAAATATATACGTATATAATACTTTTAAATTAATATAATGTTTTATTGATGCACTGACTTATTTCAATACACAATTTACTATCAGGTAAAAAGATAGAAAGATCAGAGAAAGATAAGAAACCAAGATAATATCTAGAACTCATGATATTTCTTTGTGACAGCAGTGAAACAAAAGCACAAACTTTAGATATTGCAGTTGTTTTTTGTTATCTGAGTTGAATGCAATATTTTATTGATGCACTGACTCATTTTGATAGACTTTTGTTTGCCAAAAAGATAGTTAAGCGAGATAATATTTAGATGATATGATAAATCTTTGTGGCTTGCAGCAATAGTGAAATAAAAACTTCGATGTTGATTGAATGCAATATTCTTCTTTGTGACAACAGTGAAATTAAAACTTTAATTTTACATATTTCAGTTGCATTAGTTGAATTTAGTGCCATATTATTATTAATAGACTAGCTCATTTCGATAGACATGTTATCAAGGGAAAGATAAGAAACTGAGATAATATTTAGAGCTTAAGATAAATCTTTGTGACAGCAGTGAAATGAAAACTGCAATTTCAGACATATCAGTTGAGTTACATTATTTGAATTGAATGCAATGTTTGATTGACGTCAGAGAACTCACGGAAATGTGTTAAGTGGAACAATGCGCTGCAGCGATTGATCTGTGTAGTCTTCCCTGAAGCAGATGCTTTCGGAATGTCTTATGATTCACATTAATAGGCAAATCAATTTCCCAGCGTCGCTATGAATATGTGTGATTGTTCGTCGGCATCATTATAATAATTTGCATTCGTTTGCTGGCCAACAAAGTCTCATAATCCGAATTAATACAGTACAAGTATAATCAGGCCGCAGTACGCAGTAAAAGCGCTTTAAACTGGCACAGCTATTCGTTTGGGAAGCGAGACAAATATATGCGAAAACTGTTAATTTGGAGTAATTTGATTAACAACAATGCAATCGATCGGAGCGCACCGAAAAGAGGGAAACTGGTTGAAGCCGCGGTGGCTAAAAATAGAGCAGAGTTGATTTTGAGTCGCCGAGCAGCAACTATCGTACAATAATTGTAGATTAGCAATTAATTGTTTCGGCTTGAAGCGCGATAGTTCGCTGGAAAGTCGCATTCGCACTCGTACGCGCACTCGTATTTACAGTTAGCGCCCCGACAATGCTCCTCCCCTCCCCCCGCCACACAGCTGACGCAACGCCGGAGCAGGTGAACGAGCGTAACAACAATGTAATCGGCCGTTGATTTATCTCGTTTTAAGTTCTCCACAGCCGCTTGTCTAGGTTTTATTTGAGTCTCAGCAGCGCTGGCAAAAACACGCGCCAAACTGAAACGCTCCCCGAAAATCGTTGACACTTCCAACGCCCCAACGAGCGGAGCACTCGCACGCGTACTGGATCCCCAAATCTCGTTTACAACACTGCAGTTATTTTTGGCACTGCTTGGGTTTTTTTGCAGTGAATCGCTGGATATATAAGGGACGCCTGCATCAGCATGATATTCGGACGCTGTACGCGCAAACAACTACTCACGATGAGCGCTCTGGCCGCTGGCGCAGTGCTCGCAATCGTCGCCATCAGCGTGTTCAGCCAGGTGGAGACCAAGCAGCCGCCGTGGGCGGCGCACCGGGCGGCCACCAGGTGCTTCAAGACGCGGCCAAACACTGCGAACTCCACGCTCGAGCTGGTGCACATTGTCTTCCGGCATGGCATACGCACGCCCGTCGACACCTTTCCCCGGGATCCCTACGTCCAGGACAGCTTCAAGCCCACCGGCTGGGGCCACGTCACAAACGTGAGCATTTACTCTTAGTACACAATTAATTAGCAGACTGTAATAACCTTCTTCCGAATAACCAAATTGAATTGAGTTTAAATGCAACTACCCCATCTCTCTTGCAGCGTGGCAAGAAGGAGCTGTTCGACATGGGGCGCTGGCTGCACCGTCGCTATGGCGACTTCATGGGCCCCTTCTACCGACCGGACGTAAGTAGGCCGCGGCTTTAGCCTGGTCGCCACTAATGCTCTCATTGTGCTGCAGCGACTGCACGCCCAGGCCACCGCCTCGCCTCGGGCCCTGATGTCCCTGCAGACGACGCTGGCCAGCATGTTTGAGCCGCGCGGCACGCCGATGGAGTGGAACCGACAGCTCAACTGGCAGCCCATACCCATTGTCTCAGAGCCGCTGGAGCAGGACTCGGTAAGCACGCAGTTACTTTTACTTGTATACAAAGTGACCTCTTATGTTGCATGCATTTGTGTAGCTGCTGCTGGTGCGCACGCCGTGTCCGCGCTACTACGAGGCGCGCGACGAGGTGTTCCGGCGGCCCGAGGTGATTGCCGAGCAGGCGCCCTTCGCCAGCATGCTGAGCGAGCTCTCCAACCTGACGGGCGTGCCCATGCGGAACGCCGAGGACGTCAACTCGCTGTACATCACGCTGCTGGCCGAGCAGGAGTTCGGCTACAAGCTGCCCGCCTGGGCCAAGGACTACTTCCCCGAGCGCATGCAGTTCCTCGCCGAGCAGAGCTACGTCTACAATGCGTACACGCCCGAGATGCAGAAGATCAAGGGCGGCCCGTTCCTGCGCAAGATGTACGACGAAATGCTGGCCAAGCAGGCGGGCACGTTGCGGCCCAAGGAGCGCGGCATGTTCATCTACACTGGCCACGACTGGACCGTGGGCAACATACTCTCCGCCCTGGGCATCTGGAAGCGCCAGATGCCGCGCTTCGCCGTCATGGCCATCTTCGAGACGCACCAGAATCGCCAGACGGGCGAATACTACGTCGAGGTAGGCGCCACAACCACCCCAAAAGTTCACAAACTCACTCTCTCTCTCTCTCTGTCTTAGATCTTTCTGCGCAACGACGAGTTCGGCTGTTTGGAGCAGCTGAAGCTGCCGGACTGCGAGCTGCAGTGCCCCCTGCAACGGCTCGTCGCACTCAGCGAAGCGGTGCTGCCCAACGAGCCGCTGGAGCAGCGCTGTCGCGCTCGAAGCGCCGATTTCGTGGAACCCCCGCCACGACCAATCGATCAGCAGTAAATTGTTACTGCTGCTCCAGATGGGCGAGCTGGGGCACAAGTCGTGGCCGGCACTCGGAGAAACTCAGTATTAGAAAGTAGCATCGCAATAAAATCAACATTGACAGCGTACTCTGTCTGGCTTTGCATTTGATTCTTCTCGGGGGGCAATTCGCCTATTGTGAGTGTGTGCGAATTCTACTTAAATTCGTGTGTTTTTAAAGCACCGTTTGTTATGCTTTTTAATTCTGTTTGCAAATCATCAACGCTGTCGTCGTCGTCGTCGTCGTCGTCGTCATTGTGCCAAAGAGATGAGCGGCAGCTCGCACTCGCAGTGCGAGTTTTGTTCGTCAAAGATAACGCAAATGCGAAAAAGGTATAATATATATATTGTACGAGTATTGTATAAATTCTCAATTCTCTCGAATTTGTTCTACATGTGCGCGACTTAAAAGCAGCTCGATCTCTATCCACACAGTCACTAGACGCCTGAGTCTCAACGTAGCTGGAACTACGCGCAATCAAACGCTCCCCACAAAATGTTTGCCAAGCAAATCGTCGGGCTGCTGCTCTGCCTCGGCTGCTGCCTGCTCGTCAGCGGCGGGCTTGTCTCAGTCAGGGAGCTGGAGGATCACGAGGATAGCCTTAAGCTGGCCCACTCGGACTCAACGCTGGAGCTTGTGACTTTGGTAAATAGCAGCGAACAAATTCGGTGTGATTCAACAAATAATTTGCCACAAGCACTAGACCATGAAATGATTAACTTTGTGCTCAAGTAATCGGTTCAATTTCGCAGTTAATGCAAGTGAAGCCGCAGTGCAATTAACTATTTTCATTTCGAGTGTTATTATTGGCCACCCCAAAATAATTGAATGAGAATCTCAAATTTCTATGTGCTATGTAATAACATGTCATTAGTTATAATTTGTGTGCAAGTAACTGACTAGTGCATACCTTAAAATGTGTTTGTTGCTCAACTGTGTGTGACATAAAACTGGAATACAGTTTAACACCTGTGTTCGATTTAGATAGCTGCTATACAGAAATGTTATATCTCCACTTCGAGCCCGAATTACTTAGCGGTAAACGTGACGCATGTGGCACGAGTAATGCGTATTTCAAAGCCGATTACGAAATGCTTGAACTTTAACTAGACCAGTTTCGCGCCACGCTGCGTATACTTAACAAAGCGCCAGCCAAGTCGCGTCGCACATTAATTATGCCGCGCAAACCGGTACACTCGGCCAGCTTAATATTTGTGTGCAAATTAAATTGATGGGGTACTAGAACAATTAAAAATACGCTTGACTAGCTCGCGCCCTGTATCGAGTTGCCAAGAATTATGCATTTGCAATCAAATTAGCATAGCTACTGGTCGCGTTTGGCATAAATGCTAATCATCGAAGGCCCGAGCTGCAGCCAGTTCATGATTGCACCAACTGCTGAACAGCTAATGAAGTTCATTAGCATTAAGTTGGCATATAATGAAACACCTTGAGTTATTCCACTATGTATTCAACGTGTGCTCTTCGACAGCTCTTCCGACACGGGCCACGCACTCCTGTCACCACCTACCCGAAGGATCCCTACTTGAACGAGACCTACCAGCCCTACGGCTGGGGCCAGTTGACCAATGTGAGTCGGCCTTCTCTTATTTCTACATATATTTGATCTATTGCTTACTGCACTCAACCACAGGCCGCCAAGGTGGAGCTCTACAAGATTGGCAAGCAGCTGCGCAAACGCTACCGCCAATTCCTGCCGCCCTACTACCAGCCGAATGTGAGTTTGACATTTCAATTAAAGCGAGTCTGCCACTAATCGAAGCGCCTCGATTTACAGACGCTGCACGCACAGGCCACGCAATCGACGCGCACCATCATGTCGCTGCAGACGGTGCTGGCCGGCATGTTCCCGCCCGAGAACACGCCCATGGAGTGGAACAAGAAGCTCAACTGGCAGCCCATTCCCATACTCACCGAGCCGGAGGCCACCGACCTAGTAAGCAATGCTTGCAGCCTTCTTTTAAGTCCACTCATTTAATGCGTGTCGCATTCGCAGCGCCTGCGGCAGAAGGCGACGTGTCCGCGCTACGACGAGGCGGTGTGGGAGGTGATGCACTCGCCGGAGGTGTTGGCGCTGCACGCGGAGAACGCCGAGCTGCTGAAGGAGCTGTCGGAGCTGACGGGCCTCAATGTGACGTACTCGCATCACGTGACCGACATCTTCATCTCGCTGCAGACGCAGCTGGCCTACGGCCTGGAGCTGCCCCACTGGGCCGAGGATTACTTCCCCGACAAGCTGCGCCTGCTGGCGTCCAAGTCGTACTCGTACGACGCCTACACGCCGGAGCAGCGCAAGATCAAGGGCGGCTTCTTCCTGGCCGACCTCTACAAGCAGATGCACGCCAAGATCGCCGGCGAGCTGGAGCCGGCCGAGCGCAAGATGTTCGTCTACTGCGCCCACGACTGGACCATTGCCAATGTGCTGAGCGCTCTCGACCTCTGGGGCACGCAGATGCCGCGCTTCTCGGCGCTGATCGCCTTCGAGCTGCACAAGCGCAACGACAGCGGCGAGCACTTCGTCAAGATCTACTTCCAGAACGATCCCACCAAGGAGCCCAAGTTGCTGCAGGTGCCCGGCTGCGACAAGCAGTGTCCCCTGACCAAGCTGGAGCAGCTCTCGAAGGACATCTTGCCCGACGCGCCCTACGAGCAGCTGTGCGTGGCCAAGGGCACCAGCGACGGCACTCGTATTACCTACCACTAGTTGGGCTCTCTCGCCGCCATCCCATAGTATTAACTCTGTGTCGTACGTCTCAATATGTCTCAATATTATCACGCTGCTCAAGCAATAAAGTAATCTTCTCAATTCTAGTTTCTGCAGTTTTTGGCAATCTTCACAGTATTTACACGAATTTCATTTCACTTGTTTCACTTTATTCACCCTTTATTCCTTACAGTCCTTACACACTTTGATAATGAATGTATTACATTTCTTTAGTGATGCTCTATCCATGCAATGCAAGAGTATTAATTCTGTGTCGTAGTAAACTGAATATGTCTTATTATTTACGCGCCTCCTAAGCAATAAAGTAATCTTATCAATTCTAATTTCTGCAGTTTTCTGCAATCCTTATAGTCTGGCACACTTGGATAATGGTATTACCTATCACCAATAGTATTCTACCTATGTAGTCATCTCGATATGGCTCAATAATTAATTGCATGGTGCTCCAGCAATAAAGTAATCTTTTGAATTCTAATTAACGAATTTGAATTTATGGAGTTTTCTGCAATCTTTACAGTCGAACACACTTGAATCATGCTGTTAACTGTCACTAGTGACGAAGCAAGAACTCTTACATAGTAGTATCAATATTTGCACTTTGCTCAAGCAACGAAGTTCGAGTATTGTTGTCAATTCTATGCTTATTACGAGTAATTCCTGGAGTTTTTCTCAGAACCATACTTGAATCATGCATATCATTCATATCACAATATTATTGAATACCTTCAATTAACTTAATGTAGTAGTCAATTCTGAATTCTTGGGAGTTTTCTGCAATCCCTACAGTCTGAAACACTTGGATAATGAATGTATTTCATTTCACCAGTAGAGTATTCACTCCGTGTAGTAGACTCGATATTTCTCAATACTTGTACTATGCTAAACCAATAAAGTATTCTTGTCAATTCTAATTTCTAGAGTTTTCGGCAATCTTTACACTTGGATCATGCTAGTATCAGACTATGCAGCTTTGTCTATGCAATCCTATAGCATCCACTCTACGTAGACATCTCGATATATCTCATTGCTTGCAATAAAGTAATGTTGTCAATTCTAATTTCTGGATTTGTCTGCGATTCTTACTTATCACTAGTGACCTCCTTTCAATCCAATCCAATAATAATAACTTTAGTCTCATTGTGTCGCAATATTTGTACGCTGCTGGAGCAACAAAGTGCTGTCAATGCGAAATTTATTATTCTTGTATATCCTTACACTCTGACACACTTGGTCCATGGTATAAATTACAACTAGCGACGCTCTGACGCTGTAATCTGAGAGTATTCACTCCATGTTGTCGTCTGGATATGTGCACGCCACTTAAGGAATATAGCCGTCATTCTAATGTTGCTCACTCTAAATTTATCACTCAAAATTTCTGGATCTGCGATGCTTACACGTGGACGCACTTGGGTCCTGGTTACAAGAGGAGTCTCCTAGGCATAGTGCTCTACAAGATATTCGTAGACAAATTCGAAAGTTACCAGCATGATGGCGCCGCCCGGACCCAGACGCATGATCTTCGGCAACAGGCCCTTGTAGAGAGCCAGGAAGCCCTCCTCTCGATAGATGATGTTCAGCGTGCGCCAGGTGTGTTCGTACTTGAACTCATTGGCCACCGGCTGCGGGCCCTGGATGTGCGACTTGGCGACGTCGAAGGGCGTGTTGAGCAGGCAGCCAAACACGCCTGCCGTGAAGCCGGTTGCGATCCTCCACAGGACGTCGTACGGCCCATTCTCCGGCTTGGGCATCCTGGTCTTCACAGTGTGGTACAGTCCGAAGAAAGCCGCGTTGAATGTGCTGCTGCGACAGATTGTTGCGGTCACGCCCCTCATCAGTCCGCGCCGCCCGAAACCGTGGCGACGCACAATGTCTCGCGCCTCCAGGATGGCGAGGCTGTTCCTGCCACGATTCATCTGCTGGGCGACCTTCACGACCTCAAAGGGATTCACTACTACACCCTCGACGATGCCAGCTGTGATGCCCGCCAGCGAGTAGGAGGTCGACGTCGGCGTTTTCGAGCCGAACTGGTAGTAGTGTCTGGTCTGCTCGAATACCAGAAACTTGACAGCTCTCTTCGGGGTCTCGGCAATGATGGGCGGCACTATGCCCTTCCAGAAGGCCGTAATACCCTCCTGGCGGTATGTCTTTGAGACGCAGTCAAGTAGCCCACTGTACGTGGGACCGCTAGAGCCGGGCTTGGCCTGCAGCTGTAAGCGTGTCTTGACCACGTCCAGGGGCTGATTGATGCATACCTCAAGGAATCCGGCGGAGGCACCAGACATAACCTGGAATACGGCCTTCTTGCCAGGTGACACTTCCCCCGAATATTTGAGGCTAGTCATGCCTGGCCCTTAGTTTACCTTCTCTAGATCTGAAGTCTCTCCATTCGGAAGTGAAACTCAAAGCAGGGCTGTCAAAAACATCGATTACGGCATTGCGTGTCGGTGGCAGTATACTATAGTGCGATAATTAACAGGAAAAGTCAGACGTTGATAATTATATGGCACTCATCATCACTCGAATACGAGTCTATATCCAGTGTACAGATGTGCTTTAATCGCGTCTTATGCAAGAGCAGCACTTAGCTTTGAGAGTTGTTTGATTGATTTGCACGCCAGGCCAATCTAGAAATTAGTGTGATTAGGAGGGTGCTCGAATAGTTCTGTGTGGCACTGTGCACATGCGTCACGTCCGAGTTGGTATCCACTCAACAATCACTGCAAATGCTTTGCAGAATGTTTGATAAGTCGCGCAGATTAGATAGCAAGCACCGTGTTTGGGGACCACCCACATAATAAAACTGTGAAAGTATCAAAAGTAAATACAAATCAAAAGGCGTTAAATTGAGCATTTTAGATACTCTCACATTGAGTTCACTCTTTGAAATACTAGTGGATTGATCGCTTTGTATAGGAATAACTTCGTTTACAACTTTTAGATTCAGAGTGTTGACAAGCCTTGGCGATAAGATTGCAAGCATAGTGTTTAAGGGCCACCTACATAATAAAACTGTGAAAGTATCATAAGTTAATACAACTTAAAATAGAGAATGTGAACAGTACTTTACATTGTAATACTTGTGGATAGTTGTAGTAAAAAATCGCTAAATATAGGAATGACTAAGCTTACAATTTTCCGCCTAAAGTATCATAATTAAATACAACTCAAAAGGCGATAAATTACTAATTAAAATTGTGGTTTCTATGTTTATTAATGGAGTTCACTTTAAGTAATAGTTGTGAATAGTTGGAATAAGTCATCAATTTATTTAGAATTAACTTCGTTTACATTTTTCTGATTCAGAAAGTTTGATAAGTCTTGGCGATTAGATAGCGAGCATAGTGTTTGAAAGTATATTTAATAATTACAAATTGGAATTGAGAATTCAAAAAGTATTTTATATACTCATTGATTGAGTAAGTAATCGCTTAATATAGTTTACAACTTTCAGACTTTGTTTGAAGACCACCTAAATAGTAAGACTGTGAAAGTGTATTAACTAATGACAACTTAAAATAGAGAATTCAAACAGTATTTCAGACACTCATTGATTGAGCTCACCCACTCTTTGTAATACTTGTAGATAGTTTTAGAAGGCAAACAATTTATAAATGAGTAAGTAACATCGTTGACAATTTTCTGATTCAGAATGTTTGATAAGTCTTGGCGATTACATATCGAGCATAACTAGAATAGAGAATAGAATAGATAATTCAAATAGTATTTTACATACTCATTGATTGAGTTCACTCTTTGTAATACTTGTGGATTGATTTGGTAAATAATCGCTTTATATAGGAATAACTTAGTTTACAACTTTCAGCCTTTGTTTGAAGACCACCTACATAGTAAGACCGTGAAAGTATCATAACTAATGATAACTTAAAGTAGAGAATTCAAACAGTATTTTACACACTCGTTGATTGAGCTCGCCCGCTCTTTGTTATACTTTATGTAGGAATAACTTGGCTGACAACTTTCTGATGCATTTCTGTTACTCCCCATTAGAAAGATTCGTAAGCAGAAAAGCTTTGCGGATCGTACAGAACTTACTGCATGTAGACTGATTGCCAGCCAGTCAGTTGGAGTGGGCGGCTTTCCGCGTTTTGTATTAAAATGAAGTGATTATGAATAAATATTAAGTATACGCAAGTCGTAAAAGGACAGAAACAACTTCCGCGCACAATAAAGTGACATGTAAATTTAAATTCGGCAATTTAACAACGTTGACAGCAATTAAAGGCGGCAGGCAAACAAACAAAAAAAAAACAACATGCATAATAAGTAATTAGCATAAGTTCGATAAGGCAGCAATATACCTGCCAAGATTTATAGGCCGAGAATCGGCTGACGAATTTCTTTGGCCATAAATTCAGGAGGCGCCAAAGCGGACCGCAGATTCAGCTTCTGCCTCTGATTGTGATTCCGATTCCGACTGTGTGTGTGTGTGTGTGTGTGTGCGAGAGTGATTCGTTACACATGTGAATGTGTGTGCGAAGTGAGCGCGCGATTTAAAACGCTTCAAATGTTGGGGCATTGTTGAGGCTGCTGCTCAATGTACGATCAGTTACGGACGGCGCAACACACAATAGACTGACGCGACAACGCCACATCGACAACAACAACAACAACAACAACAATAACAAGCCGAATCAAAAGAATAATAATAATAGTCTGAAGCGGCGACGGTGACGAAAGCATTTGGCGATAATGGAACGATGAAAAGACATATGTTGCTCTATGGGACAGTCGGCTCGGACCTGGACAACGTTGCGTGGGCTTTGCCCGCTCTGCGAATTGAGACAGTACGGCGTAAGTGTTCCGCCGAGCAGCTGAGAAGCTATCCGCGCGCTGTTCGCCATTATCCGCCTATCCGCTTATCCGTTATCCGTTATCGGTTATTTCGCTTATCGCGACGCACGGTTGGTCGAAAATTGAAAATATTACGCGGCTCATCAGGCAACAATGTCAGTGGAGTTTGTCAAAGACAAACAGACAGTAAAAGCACATTACAAATTGCCTTCGCATTGATGATAACGCAGAAATAAAAGACAAATAGAGCCTCGAAATACCCGTATTCAAATGCTGATGAAAGAAAGGCGCCCTCGAAACCCGTTCCCCAGCTAACAGCGACTCGGCAAATTAACAACAATACCTTTTGTTTTTAATTTATAATTTGTTAATTGTTGTTGTTGTCGTTGTTGCTGATTCTTGTTTTATGGGCAGCATAATTAAAGACGCCGAATCAAGCGAAGCACGCAAAACGAAGCCAACGAAAATAAAAATAACAAACCAAATACAAGTTGTCTGTGCCTCTTCGGATTTGTTTTTTGTGACCGCTCGGACCGTGTCAACGTTCCCGCTCCGCTATTAGCACCCAGCAGCCAGCTGACAGCAGCGCGCAAAAAGCAAAAAGCAAACAGCAAAAAGCAAAAAGTATTCAAAACAATAAAATATAAAACAGTAACCGCGAGCCCCCCGCGCATCCGAAGCCCAGGCCCAAGCCCAATCTCAAGCATATAAAGCGGCTCTACGAAAATGCCGCGATCGCATTTCACTAGAAGGCATTGTCTAGCGATGACGGGCGGCTTAATTGCACTGGCGCTGCTGATCTTGTGCCTGACGCACACCACCGTGATCTCGGGCAAAATCACAGATCCCGGCACCGATGAGTCGACGCTCGAGCTGTTGCATGTGGTAAGTCCGACAGCCGACGAGCGACAACGAACAACGAGCGACTGCAAGTGAAATCAGCTGTGCTTATCACACTGTGCAGCGGGACTTGTGCTTTACTGTGAGTGTTAGTTAATGAAAAACCATGCGAGTGAAATAGTGTTGTTCAACGTGAAGTGCGCAAAGTGTAAACTTCGATTACAGCAACTAATTTATTCGACAAGTGTGCGCTGTAAGCTGTGCTTGTGCTTGACGTCGCTACGTCGGAGCGTGCATTATCATCACGTTTTATAGGAGGCATTGAAAATCAGCTGATAATACAGAAATTCGACAAACCTCTCTGTAAACTTGACATTCAAAGTGAATGCCATTTACACAGTGAGAATGATAAAAAACAAAACACAAACATTTTGCTGATAGTTCTCCATTGTTCACGTCAGCGTTTTCGTTGTGACCGTTGCGATTATGTAGTCGAGTGTAGCGTAGCATTTAATTACTGCTTGCCATTATATTAATTTAGTACGCTGCGAGCAGTGGCCATAGTCGAATGCCGAGCGATAAGCGTATGAGAATTCCCATTGAACATGCATCATCGGCACAGAAAGTGAAGGTGTTCCTACAACTAGAAGGCTGGTAAAAAGTTTCGATAAGCGCTACATATCGACAGAGCGACTGGCAGACAGAGTGACATGTGAAGTGTGCTTTGCAACTGGCAGCTGAGTTTTAATTGAGATTAAGCACAATGCTGAAGCGAGCAGTCTAATTATAGAATACACTAAGTATAGACTATTAAGTAATGTAACGCAAGCCTGCGATTAACGACTTGTTTCATCGTTATCTCAATTCAATTTGCATTCTCCTCGACATTCAGTGGCATGCAAAGGTTTACCTGTAAATTCTAACTCGCATAGGCAAATTTAACTGAAAACAATTTAACAATTTATTTAGAAAGTTTCCCTAATTATGCGCGACAGTGATAAAGTTGACACACTTTTTCAAGGACAAATACCTGCAGGAGTATCAAAACAAAGCGTTTGCGTGTCAGAAGTTAAGTCATAAAGCAATTCCAATTAACATTGACAGATAAAGCGGCTGCTTGTAAACAAGTGGATCAAGATTTATGCCAGCAGAATAACATAGAAATAAAGATACTGCCAGATGTTTAATGGCGCGTCATTCTCATAAAGTGTGTTCCGCTTTGAGTGTTAAGGTCGTTGGCTGAAAATTCGGAGTTGGAGATCTAAAACTTAACGATAAATCTGTAATACGCGTCATCCATGTCAGAAAGCGATGCGAAACAAAGGCAAACCGACTTTAAACCGGCTACAAACAAGACTAATTACAATTTAAGCGACTCGTTTCTCCGACCCAAACAGCAAAGGCGCCACAACAACAGCAACAACACGTAATGAAACCAGTCTAGAGGCAGCTGAAATGGTCAGACCACAAACTACGACGCACTTTTATTACATAATTGTGTAGATTTGCATTTTTTCGTACAACGAAATCATAACATTGATGCACATAGACAGCTGATAGTACAGTCTAGTTCAGGGCTGGCGACCTTCAGACGAGGTGAGCATCGCCGCGAGGGGCGGCGAGGCAGGGCGCGAATGGATCGACGAGGCGAGCTGGGAGGCTTGCTTATCAGTCAGCTGGCCACGCGCGATTCAAAGCGAGTCGCAAATGTCGCTGCAAACACTTCCGCAACTCTCTCTAATTGTAATGCTGCCGAAACGTGCATGACCAGAGCAGAGTTGCCCTGCGGTTGTTGTTACTGTAATTGTTGGTGTTGTTGTGGCGCCTGCAGCTGTTGTTGTTGCGGTCACATGCTTGACTGGCTGCATAGCGTTCTCTCTTTTCTTTCTCCATCGCGCTGCGGGTCACACGAACGCGGTCTCGTTTCTGCTTATCAGAGTCGCGTGCGAGTTTCAAATTTGTCATTCTCTCTGTGCGCGCTCTTCTTCTCCTTGTAGTTGTTGTTGTCGTTGTGTTTGCCGTTTTCGTTTTCGTTGAAGCTTTAGATATTGACCAGTCGCCCACATTAGCAGCAAAACTTAAGTTGAATCGTGTGTACACCTTAAACATTTGTAACAAAGCTTGATTAAATAACTAACGAACTTTTTCTCTCTTGGTCTCTCATCTTAAACACGCTGCTGAGCGCAGCATTGCATTGAACTAATTGAAGCGAGAAAACTCGTCACTAACGCTGCATAAATTTTGGGAAATTCGCAGGTTTTCCGACATGGGCCACGCACACCGGCGGACACATATCCCTTGGATCCCTATGTAAATGAAACCTACTATCCATTTGGCTGGGGACAAGTAACAAATGTGAGTAGGAAACAAGTTGCAGCAAAACTTTTGCCCGAAAAATCGCAAAAACGACGAGAGAAAAAAAAAAAACAACAGAGACGCAGCGTAGCGAGGACGAGAACCTACGAGCGTGCTGTTCAACCCGAAAACCGCACAGCAAAGCATTTAAATAAATTGAAATGCAAATGTTTGTCGTGGCAGCGTGCGAGGGGGGAGGGGTGAAAGATGTTGCTGCCTGCGCTCTCCTTGCGCTGCATTAACATATACACATGCATATGTTTATGCAATTGCAAAAATGCAAGGCATTTATTATTTTATAACGTTGCTACATGAGTCTCTCTCTCTCTCTCTGTTTCTCTCTCTTTTGGGGTCTGTGTTACTGCGACTACGCCGGCTGTTGTCTCACGTGCCATCCGCCCACGCCGTGCAATAAATCAACGCGCAGAATGGCAAACGCGAGCTGTTCAACATCGGGAGTTGGCTGCGTAAGCGTTATGGCAAATTTCTGGCACCCTACTACAGTCCCGATGTGAGTCACCCACGACGCTAACGAACCACCAGAGACCCGTTCCCGCTCCCGCTCCCGCTCCCGCTCGCGCTGCCGCCTGCTTGCAGTGGACGGACGGGTGTCTGATAGTGCGGACGTTTACAAATTGCAAAGCTCAAGCGCGCTCGCCTCATCACTCAATTCTTCTTTTTCCCCCTCTCTCTCTCTCGCTGTCTCTGTCTTTGCAGTTGGTGCACGCACAGGCGACGGGCGTGCCACGCACACACATGACCATGCAGACGGTGCTGGCCAGCTTCTTTCCGCCGAAGGGCACGGCCATGGAGTGGAACAGCAAGTACAACTGGCAGCCCATCCCGGTGTTCTCGCAGGAGCTGAACGAGGACACGGTACGTCGGCGCCATCAATAATGATGCCATCATCACTTCAAATTGATTTATACCTCATTTCGGCTTATCGCTCAAATACAAACCTGTCTGTCTGTCTGTCGCTCCGATTCCCATTCGCATTTGTCAGCGCACAAACAAGCAACTAATTCAAGCCCCAAATCCCACAATGATTAATTCCAACTGCGCCTAAAAAGTATCTAAAGTTTTGCCCTTTCTCGTATTAACTTTTTTGTCGGTTATTGCAATTCAATTGCAATTCTGATTCAAATTTTACTGTGCTTTGAACATCTAATTACTCTAATGATTAATTTGCACAGTGCCTAAAAATTTCGATTGCAATTCTGATTAAAATCTGTTGTGCTTTGAAGTCCAATTTCCTCTGATTCATTTTAACCATACTTAAAAAATATCAAAAATGTTCACATCTTTTATTTAGTTCTTTATCGCTGCATTTCAATTACAGTTCTGATTTAAATACGTTGTGATTTCAACTTAAAAAATCAACATATGATTAGTTTGAACTGCGGTTATAAAATTTAAATTATTTTCCTTTTTTTTACTCCTTTGTTGCTACACTTCAATTGCAGCTCTGATTTAAATTTGTTGTGCTTTGAACCTCGAAAATCCTCAAATGATTTATTCGTCTACAAAATTTCTAAATTTTTCCCGCTTTTTCCATAAATTTCTTTGTCGCTGCACTTCAATTGCAACACTGATTTAAATTTGTCTAAAAATATCTGAAATTTTCCCCTTTTGTATCAACTTCTTTGTCGCTGCACTTCAATTGGAGCTCTGATTAAAATTTGTTGTGCTTTGAACTTCAAAAATCCCTCACTGATTAATTCACACTGTGCCTATAAAATATCTCAAATTTTCACAATTTTCGTCAACTTCTTTGTCGCTGCACTCTAATTTCAGTTGTGATTTAAATTTATTGTGCTTTGAACTTTATAAATCCTCGAATTATGCATTAGAAGTTTGCCTACAAAATATCAGAAATTTGACCCATTTTTTTTATGAACTTCTTTGTCGCATTTTGATTGCAGCGCTGATTTCAATTTGTTGAACTTTATAAATATGCATTCAACCAACTGACGTTACTTAATCCGCTTAATTAATAATGAGTGGCTATAATCGCATAATTTGTCAGTGTTGCTAATTTACAATATGTTTTCCTAGCCACATAATTAATTCGCCTTGAATTAGGGCAGCACATTTATTTATCTGTTGAAAACTAAAATAAGTAAAATGTTGTCTCCAACAGCTGCTGCTCGTGCGCACGCCCTGCCCTCGGTATTTCGAGGCCCTGCACGAGGTCTATGAGCTGCCCGAGGTGAAGGCGGAGATTGCGCCACATCTGGACATGTTCAAGGAGCTGGCCGCCCACACGGGGCTCAGCTTCAAGGAGCCCGAGGACGTGCAGTCGTTGTACCTCACACTGCTGGCCGAGCAGGAATGGGGCCTGGAGCTGCCGGAGTGGACCAAGCAGTACTTCCCCGAGAAGATGCAGTTCCTGACCGAGCAGAGCTACGTGTACAACGTGTATACGCCCGAGATGCAGAAGATCAAGGCGGGCCCGTTCCTCAAGAAGATGTTCGACGAGATGCAGCAGCGACGCAACGCCACGCTGAAGCCCGAGAAGCGCAAGCTCTTCATCTACACGGGCCACGACTCCACCGTGGTCAACGTGCTGTCTGGCCTGAAGATCTGGGAGCGCCAGCTGCCGCGCTACTCTGTGATGGCGCTCTTTGAGCTGCACAAGCACAAGGAGACCGGCGAGTACTGGGTGGAGATCTACTTCCGCAACAACCCGAAGGCGCCTGCCCAGAAGTTGACGGTGCCCGGCTGCGATTTCCAGTGTCCGCTGGACAAGTTGCTCGAGTTGGCCAAGGACGTGGTGCCCACTGCGGCAGATGCCAATCGTTGCGACGCCCAGAACGAGCAGTTCACCGAGCCACCACTGCGTGGTCCATAGACACACTTAGTTCTGTCACAATCTTCTGGAATCTTACAGGTGCTAAAAAACAAAAACAAAAAAAAACAAAAGAAAAAACTCAGGGAACTTAAAGTTTAGTTAAGCCAACAACTAGTTTAAGCGCAACAATACAATGCAAAAACTTATTAAAGATCGAGTCACAATTGTGCTGTGTCTGGTGTTTGAGTTCGCGCCAGGCGGAGCGGCGGGGCGACGAGGCGGGTAGGCGTGGCAGGCTCATGTGGCAGCCAAGTTGGCTCATTTCCGCTTGTGGCGCCGCCATTGCCCAATAGGCCGCTTCCGTTCTGCCTCTTGCCAGCTCCGCAAACAACTTCCGCACTTGTTCAGCCCCCCTCGCACTCTTGCTCCCCCTGTCGCTCCCTTTGCGACTGTCTGAATCTCGCCCGCCCTTTGGCTTTGCTCATTTTTGCCAAGAGGTGACATTTTTCGCATTGCGGTTTACCATAAACTATTTCATTGGGGAGTTGTTGTCTGTGTACATTAGCAGTGCTCCACGCTCCATGCTCCAAGCCTGAAGTTGCCACAGCACTCGTCCTCGCACCCCTCCGCCCGCCATCCAGCCAGCCAGCTTTCCATTGTTTACTCGTGTGCGTTGCCCATCTGTCTCTCGCGTGGAGCTCGAGCTCGAGCTGGAGCTGGAGCTGGAGCTCGTTGTGCTCCCCTTTCTGCTTGTTTTTTGCACATATCTGTAAACTTTATTTGTCAACGGGACGCATATGCTGTGTGCTTGCCAAAAAAAAAAGAAAAAACAAGAGAAAAACAAAATAAAGAGGGGGGTGAATAAAATAAAAATAGAATAAAGGAATCATATTCTGAATGCTCTTTTGCAGTCGTTATTGTTGTGTTGTCTGTTTGTCGTTGCGTTTAATTCTGCTTAATTTGATTTTGGTGGCACTATAAGGCCACGTCAAGCTCTGCGCTGCGAATGCGAAGGGAAGTAGTCACAATGCCAGACAAATCTCCAACATATACATATAACATATATACATGCAGATTACAGTTTGCTATTATGACTAACGACATGTCTGTTTAAATGTAGTTGTGCTTGCACCTATATTCATTTCACGGAAATTATGTTTTCTCTACGCTGTAAAATCTGAAGTAACATTTAATTATTCAACTAGTTTATGTTACTTCTTGTAGCTAACATTCCCAATTTTCACTTTCCGCCCGAAAGTATGCAACATAAAATTTCAAAAGACATCTGAACTGGTCACCCCACTTAGGCTTGTTTAAATCGCAGTCAGCATACAAATTTAATAAACTGCATTAATTTGTTCTTATTTGAGCTAACTAGCTGTCGACAGGGCTTCATTTATATTACTCGATCATCTGAAAAGTCTGCAATGTATCTGTAATGTACTACATGTGATTTGCTCAGTTGCTTCTCAACCAAGCCACGCCGGAGTGGTTTGTGTCTTCGCTGATCTGCGCTTGAATTAATTTTGCATGACTTTATTGCTTGCAACATCACGGACTTGAAGCTGAATGCTTCAATACAGGACTTATGGCTTTCTGCATGTAGTTCACTTAAATTCAAACATAGCCGATGACTCCGACTCGCACTTCTGAAAGGAATCTCTGCATCTCTGGCTTTTGTGTGAGCTGAAATGAAGCTGCACTCAGTGCGGGCAATAAAATTCCTGCACCTTTTTGACAAATGAAACGTGCAACACACAAGACGCCACAGCAGCCGCATAGGAGCTGCAGCAGCAGCAGCAGCAGCAGCAGTGAGCCAGTGCCAACAAAGATTTATGCGTTTTACAGAGTCTACACTTTATGCGAAACTAAACGGCAAACAGTTTGAGTGAAGAAAGGAACTAGCAACTGGCCCGTGTTGTGCTGTCCTGTCCTGGCCCGGCCTGCCCTGGCCTGGCCGACGAAAGTCAGCCATGACAGCGGCTGCTCTTGGCTGCGCAAACATGTTTTGCATGGGCCGACAGCAGAGCGAGTCTATTGTGCCTCTTAAGAGACTGCACTGGACTGCAGAGGAGCGGGCAGCGGGCAGCGGGCAAACATTTGTGCAGCTTATTAATATGCATCCCATCTCAGTTGCAGCAGCACCGGCGGATTAGGCTGCAGCAGGTGAGACACTCTCCGCTCTCCGCTGTCCAGCGGCAATCGACAATTTTATCTACTAGGCCAAGCGCAAAGTTTTGCGCTTCGTATCGAAAAGTCGTTAGTAAGCTGACCGCAAAAAGCCAAAGAGATGTGGATGTGGAACAAGAAATGCAACTGCAACTTGAAGGACTCGACTAAGCGACCTGTGGACCAAGTTGGCCAACGAAAAGGTTTTATGTCTCAGTCGCAGTCGTCGTGGCGCTAAAAAATTAAACTTTATCCACCGACTTGCACTTAGTCCCCCAAAAACTTTGCTCCACCACAAACTTTGCGCACTGAGCCTGAGCCTGAGCCTGAGCTGGCTGGCCTCTGGTGCGCTAAGTAGATTTGCTGGCCCAGCCATACGTCTGCGAGTGGAGCTAAAAAACGAGCTGGTGGCCCGACTCACCTGATAATGTGTGTGCTGTAATAAGTCTAATAAATTCGCCAAGCACAGTGGAACAGGTTGAGTAGAAATGTGAGCATTCACAGTCAATGTATTCAAATTGAAACTATGACAACTGAGTATTTACTTGTCAGTCGCAGTACACACACAAACTACACTCGCCTCGCTCGCCACAATGAAGCTTAGCTTCGACGATCGGTTCTTTTACTATCCCGTCACAGTGTTCATCATGATCGTGTGTGCAATAATCGTGGCTGTCTTCTCGGGCTTCTACCACGAGTCGGTGAAGATCAAGACGATCAGCGTGCACATGTTCCTGGTGGTGCTGGGCCAGTTCCTGATCGGCGACACCGTCAAGTTCATACTGATGTCGATCGATAAGACCATCTGGCCGCGGAAGCATAGGGACTTCCGTCGGGAGCGGCCGCCGGTGATGCACACGCGCACCGACTTCCTGAAGATGCGGCTGAATTCATTGCGGGCGCAGCTGCGCTACGGCCAGGATCACCTGAACGAGTCGCTCAACTTGCGCTTTCAGCTGATCTCCGTGGACCTGTGTCTGTACGGCACCTACTTCCTGCTGCTCACCTGCCTCGTGCTGGTCACACGCGACGAGCTGCTGTATTTCAACACGGCCATGATGACCAAGATCTTCATGACGAACCGCACGTACACCGTCGGCCTGGAGATGATCAACGAGCTGGACAAGCTGTACACGTTCACCGAGGTGACGCTGATCAATGCGTTCGACACGCTGACCAACGAGACGCTCTACCACTCCTGGATATATGGCGATCAGACCTCGAAGCTGGGCGTCATCCGGCTGCGGCAGCTGCGACGCAAAGAGGACTTCCACCAGGGCTGGAGCGATCCGGAGTACTCGCACCTCGACTACATGCCCCAGTGGAAGCTGCCCTACGAGCGCATGGGCTACACGGACAAGTACTGGAACATCTACAAGCCCTGGCTGCCCTCGTCCGTCATCTACAGCCACGCGGAGAAGTTCTTCCTGGAGTTTTACAAGCATCAGGGCTACTACCACGACTACCCGGAGACCGTTGGCTACATCACGATGCTGGCGCGCACGCGCAACAACAGCATGAAGGTGATCAACTATCTGCGCAGCAACGACTGGGTCACCCACAGGACGGCGGCCTTGTTCCTCGACTTTACGCTGTACAACGCGGACGCGAACATCTTCAGCATCTGCACGCTGCTGGTGGAGCTGACGCCGTTCGGCACCATCGCGCACAAGGTGGAGGTGCACAGCATCAAGATGCAGGTCATGGACCAGCTGGGCACCTGGGGCCTGGCGCTGGGCATGGTCTACATTCTGGTGCTCATACAGTTCTCGAAGACGCTCGTGGTGACGCTGTGGTACGAGCCCTCCAAGCTGCGCAGCATGTGGAACAAGCTGGACCTCATCATACTGGTGCTGAACGCGCTCGTCGTCTCGCTGATCATCGTGCAGGAGATGATGGTCGCCTCGCTGCTCAATCAGATCGAGTACGCCAACAAGCTGCAGTTCGTGGACTTCCGCAAGCCCGCGCTGGTGAAGAGCACGTGCAGCATGTTGCTGGGCGTGCTCGTCATGCTCACCACGCTGCGCTTGTGGAAGGTGCTGCAGTTCGCGAGCGTCTTTCAGCTGTTCTCGTTCGCGCTGTTCGCCGCCTGGCAGGCGCTCGCGAGCACCGCCCTGATCATCATCATATTCCTGTTCGGCTTCAGCATCGCCGTCGTCATCATCAATGGGAACAACACGATCAACTTCACGTTCATCATGCGCAGCATTGCCAACCTGCTGTGCTTCTCGTTCGGCTTCAGCCAGCACATCAGTCCCCAGGATCTGTTCCACGGCGGCAGGATCATTGGCATCATTCTGTACCTGATACTCGCGTTCGTGATTGCCCAGCTGCTGATCAATGTGTTCGTGTCGACGATCAACGGCTACTTCGGCTATGCGAAGGCGATGCGCGACATTCAGGAGCAGCCGTCAATTAATTTCCTGCAGTTTCTGCGCGTCGAGTACTACACCTGCTTCAGTGTGCTCAATAAGCTGCCCTTCTTCAACCGGGGCTATCGCGGCCAGAACCGCACAGTAGCCGAGAACATCAAGTTGATGCTGGACGAGCAGGAGAAGGTGGGTCTGAAGAACAGACATCGCGTGTTCGCGTCCACTCCGGTTGCTGACGAGCTCATGGACGAGTCCAAGAAGCAGGCGAACTACAGGAAGCGCGTCGCACGCATCTTCAACGTAGCCGCCGTCATGCAGATCCAGATGCAGCTGCTCGAGTATTTCTGGCACATGGAGATGTCGAAGCGCGCGGACGACGTATCCGAGTCCGGGTCCGAGGCTAGTTCCGAGGCTGGCTCCGAGGCTGGGTCCGAGGGTAGCTCTGAGGGTAGCTCTTTGGCAGGGACTCCTCCGCGCAGGCGCTCTCCGCGCAAGTCTCCGCGCAAGTCCCCGGACAACACTCAAAGAGAGTCCCCCCCGAACGACACCCGGCGCGATTCCCAGCGCGACTCTCGGCGCGGGTCTCCGGACGACACACGGCGCGACTCGCGGCGCGACTCCCGGCGCGATTCCGTGAGCAGCTCCCGGGGCGGGTCACAGCGCGGGTCTCGGCGTGGGTCCCCGGACGACACTCGGCGCGACTCCCGGCGCGACTCCGAGAGCGACTCCCGGCGCAACTCCCGGCGCAACTCCCGACGCCGGTCCCAGTACGAGGACGAATATCCTGTCTAATCCCAAAACAATTTCCACCTCTTTCCAATTTACCATTGCTCTCAATAAACAAAGAGTCCGGCAGTTCACTGAACTGTGGCAACCTTGTCAATCGGCCACCTGCGACCTTGACACACATACGAGTACACCCACACAGTTGCATGAGTACGTGCCTGCATAAGTAATTGCAATTTTGGACGCAACTGCAACTTCGAAACAAACCATTTGAGCCACTGCTCAATGTGCCCAATAACTTTGCTCGCTGCACACAATTATTTCTGCTAAGCGACGTGAGTTGCATTTCAATTCCACTACTTTGGTCTCCTTGGCTATGGGAACCTTCAACTGCTTCAAATGCAACGGAGACTCTCCATTTGCCATCAAGAAAACGTTTATTGTATGTAGAGAGGTTTATTCAAATCGTAGTGATTCTTACAGAAGAACTGGAGCAGCGGCAGCAGTGTAGGCCAGTGGAGAGCTGTAGGCAAGAGGAGCACTCAAAGGAGCAGCCAGAGGAGAGCTGTAAGCCAGAGGAGCACTCAGAGGAGTGCTGTAAGCCAGAGGAGCAGCCAGAGGGGCAGCAGCGTACTTCGCGATGACTGGAGCTGCAACTGGAGCAGCCAAAGGAGTTGCGACTGGGGCAATCACTGGGGCAGCTGCGATTCCATTGTAGTTGCGGGCAATCACTTGGCTACTTGTGGCAGTCACATATGGAGCAGGAGCAGCCACAACTGCAGCTGGAGCAGTGTAGGCCAATGGCTGACCCAGGAGAACTCCAGGCTTGGCAGCAGCGCAGGCGATGACGGCGAAGATGACAACGGCCTGAGGATGAAATTGAATTGTGAGCAAGTTAAAGGACAATCTTGCAGCTTGCAGTTGATCAACTTACGAATTTGAACATTTTGCTAGATTTGTTGATTTGTTTACAGCTCGAAGACTGGAACTTGTTTGATACCACTTCCAGCTTCACTCTGCAATTTATACAAAAGTCGGAAACTCAACTGGTAACATGACCTTAAGACCAAATATTTATAATTTTAGCGACGTGTTATACATAAAACAATGTGAAACAAATTCAATTGAAGAGCGAAATGTTAACAGCTCCAAAATGTAATCGAAACCGTTAACTGGTCTCACGCATTCCAATGAGCCAATGAACCACAATGAGTCACAACCGAATGAAGACTATTTTGGGTATAAATACTCGACAGTTGTTCAAGTTGGACATCAATCAGTTTGCAGCTCATCACAGAAGCAACAAAACAATCCTCAACATGTTCAAATACGTAAGCAGGATTTATTTCTTAATCTAAGTCTTTTGGTAAACTTCCTTTGATCACAGGCCGTTGTCATCCTCGCCGTCGTCGCCTGCGCTGCTGCCAAGCCCGGAGTTGTTCTTGGCCAACAACTGGCTTATGCTGCTCCAGCTGCAGTTGTGGCTGCTCCTGCTCCATATGTGACTGCCACAAGTAGCCAAGTGATTGCCCGCAACTACAATGGCATCGCAGCTGCTCCAGTGATTGCTCCAGTTGCAACTCCTTTGGCTGCTCCAGTTGCTGCTCCAGTCATTGCGAAGTACACTGCTGCTCCTCTTGCTGCTCCTCTGGCATACAGCGCTCATTTGGCTGCCCCTCTGGCCTACAGCGCTCCTCTGGCTGCTCCTCTGGCTTACAACGCTCCCTTGAGCTATGCTGCCTCTGCTCCACTTGTGCTTTAAATTAATAAACTGTGATTCATAAACTTTTAAATCAATCGCTTTTTTGTACTTTTACCAATTATTGTTAGTTTAGAGCAGTGCTGCATTTCGCAATTTGTCAAAATGCTAAAAATTAACTATTGAATATTATTTGGTAGATTCAAAAATGAATGAGTACTTTAACTTGTCATAACTTCAATGATTGCAAGTCAAGCTAGTTTATTAACTTTAATATATGTACTAACTTAAGTCAGTCTGCGTAGATCTAGATATTGGTCATGAATAGTTTGGTACAGAAGTTTTATGTCATTTAATTATTATAATGAAATTATTCCACTAGTAAGAATGGCTTAGCTTTATACTAACTTTGTAAATAGTTGCAAATATTTTACTTACATACATATGAAGACTTTTTAAGTTTAAAAGCCTGTGTGTACATAATAATTTTCTATGTAACAAGAAGAGCCTAAATAAACCTTAATTTTGTAATATTATTTATTTAATTTTTATATTGTCGATCCAATAATTATATTGAAAGGGATATCGGACATTCGAAGATAAAAACTAAATATTATTACTCAAAATATATTTTTGTCTATTAAAATCTTGATTTAATATAGATGTATTTGTTATAAGAAGTTGCCCACAATATTCGCTTCTGCGTCACTTTCAGTGAGTTCAATGAACTCAACAGACCTTGAAAATCAGCCCTTGCGACCTTGACATAAATGCCTCTATGCCACTGTTTCATGCATATTGTTCACTTTGGATCAACCACAACTTCAAAACAAAGCATTTGGCCAATCTTGAATACGAATTCCAAGTGCCGCCAATAACTGCTGTCGCTTTAAGCAAACATTTTTGCAGTGCCTACGTGAGTTGCATCCAAATTGAAGGTAGTTGTCAATTTCCCTTGCCCCGAAGACGCCAATCCAATTAATAGAGCCCAACAGAAAACCCGAAAGGCCATCAAAGAAGAGTTAATTATGTTTTGAATTGTTTATTTTTGGTCGATGGAGCAAAGTTCTTACAGAAGAACTGGAGCAGCAGCAGCAGTGTAGGCCAATGGAGAGCTGTAGGCAAGAGGAGCAGCCAGAGGACTGTTGTAAGCCAGAGGAGAAGCCAAGGGAGCACTGTATGCCAGAGGAGCAGCCAGAGGAGCAGCAAGAGGGGCAGCAGCGTACTTCGCGATGACTGGAGCAGCAACTGGAGCAGCCAAAGGAGTAGCAACTGGAGCAATCACTGGAGCAGCTGCGATGCCATTGTAGTTGCGAGCAATCACTTGGCTACTTGTGGCAGTCACATATGGAGCAGGAGCAGCCACAACTGCAGCTGGAGCAGCATAAGCCAGTTGTTGGCCAAGAACAACTCCGGGCTTGGCAGCAGCGCAGGCGACGACGGCGAGGATGACAACGGCCTGTAATCAAAGAATGATTAGCAAATGACTTAAATTAAGAAGTAAATCCTGCTTACGTATTTGAACATGTTGAGGATTGTATTGTTTTGTTGCTTCTGTGATGAGCTGCAAACTGATTGATGTCCAACTTGAACAATTGTCGAGTATTTATACCCAAAATAGTCAACACTAACTTGTGACTCATTGTGGTTCATTGGCTCATTGGAATGCGTGAGACCAGTTAACGGTTTCGTTTGCATTTCGGAGCCGTTATCATTTCGCTCTTCACTTAAATTTGTTTCACATTGTTTTATGTATAACACGTCGTTCAAATTATAAATATTTGGTCGTAAGGTCAAACAACCAACTGAGTTCCCGAGTTTTGTATAAATTGCAGAGTGAAGCTGGAAGTGGTATCAAACAAGTTCCAGTCTTCGAGCTGTAAACAAATCAACAAATCCAGCAAAATGTTCAAATTCGTAAGTTGATCAACTACGAGATTGTCCTTTAACTTGCTCACAAATAAATTTAATCTTTAGGCCGTTGTCATATTCGCCGTCATCGCCTGCGCTGCTGCCAAGCCTGGAGTTCTCCTGGGTCAGCCATTGGCCTACACTGCTCCAGCTGCTGTTGTTGCTGCTCCTGCTCCATATGTGACTGCCACCAGCAGCCAAGTGATTGCCCGCAACTACAATGGCATCGCAGCTGCCTCAGTGATTGCTCCAGTTGCTGCTCCAGTCATCGCGAAGTACACTGCTGCTCCTCTTGCTGCTCCTCTGGCATACAGCGCTCCCTTGGCTTCTCCTCTGGCTTACAGCTCTCCTCTGGCTGCTCCCTTGGCTTCTCCTCTGGCTTACAGCTCTCCTCTGGCTGCTCCCTTGGCTTACAACGCTCCCTTGAGCTATGCTGCACCTGCCCCGCTTTTGCTGTAAACAGAAATAAACTGTGATCGATGTATTATAAATGCAATTGTTTCTTATCGTTGTCAATGGGAACCGCGATATTGTAGTGAGGTTCTTATTGTCGAATATAAAGTAACTTTTATTATATTAAACTGTATTCAGTTGGCGTTGTGTAGTATGGGTTTGTACAATATTTCCGTATTGTGAGCAATCTCGAGTGCCTTGCTTGGCTGTTCAAACTCTGAGAGGCGGAAAAGTATCTATTAGTTTGTCGTAAGCTTCCTGGAAGTTGTTTGGCAAATTGAGTGAGCTCACCGCGAGGCATCATCAATATGCAGAAGAGATTCGCTCGACTGCTCTTCTTCGGGATGACCGTAATCGTAATCCTGAGCTGCACGGGCCTGACGTACTACTTTGTGGGCGTGGAGCACGAGACGGAGCACTTGAAGAACATGCTGATCTCGGTGGTGATCGTGCTGTTGTTCCTCATGCTGGTCGCCGAGCCGATCAAGTACATTCTGATGGCCATTGACGAGGCCACCTGGCCCCCGCCGCCCAAGTACCGCAAGTACCAGCGGGAGTCGGATGAGAAGTACAATCGGTTGGACTTCCTGCAGCAGCGACTGCGTGGCTTGCGCATCCAGGTGATAATCAATGAGCGTTATCGCATACCCAGCATCAACGAGGAGTACAAGTTGATAGCCCAGGATCTGTTCCTCTACGGCAAGTACTTCGTGGTGCTGTTCTGCATACTGCTGGTGAACCGCGACCAGTTGCTCTTCTACAATACGAACATGCTGCAGAAGCTGCTGAAGACGAAGCAGGGTGAGTTCTTGGGCCTGGTGGAGAATGTGCTGCACTTGAACCAGCTGCTGGACTTTGTCAAGTCGTCGCTGGTGGTCGCCTTCGACTACGACGAGGAGGACAAGGGCGTCAACTACTGGGTGCACAGCGAGCCCACCAAGATGCTGGGCGTGGTGCGGCTGCGCCAGCTGCGCCTCACCAAGGAGCAGTTCGGCTGGAATGCGCCCGAGTTCTCCAGCGTCAAGTACATGCCCAACTGGGAGCTGCCCTACCGCCAGCTGCACTACGCGGACAAGTACTGGCGCATCTACGACCCGTGGGTGCCCATCGACGATCGCTACGATATTGTCGACGCCATTCTGATGAAGTTCGATCACATCGGCTTCTTTCAGAACTATCCCGAGTTGCGCGGCTACGTGACGCTGCTGGCGCGCAACAAGGACAACTCGATGAAGATACTCGACTTTCTGCTGGAGTACAACTGGCTGAACTACAACACGTCGGCCGTCTTCCTCGACTTCACGCTCTACAACGCCGACGCGAACATCTTCAGCGTGTGCACGCTGCGTGTGGAGAACACGCCGTTCGGCACCACGATACCCAACGTGGACTGCGACAGCGTGAAGCTGATCGAGGAGCTGGAGCAGCACGAGTACATCGGCCTCATCGTGCTGGTCATCTACATCAGCGTGGTGCTGCAGTTCGCCCAGTCGCTCATCATCACGCTGTGGTACGAGCCGACCAAGATCAAGAGCTTCTGGAACAAGATGGACGTGGTCATCCTAGTGCTCAACGGCGTGGTCATCGGCTTGATCGTCTGGCGCGCCTCGCTCGTCCACAGCATACTGAAGCGCATGGAGGGCGCCAACAAGCTGGAGTTCCTCAATTTCCGCGCACCCACGCGCCTGCACGCCTTCACCACGATCCTGATTGGCTTCCTCATCTGCCTGACGACGCTGCGGCTGTGGCGCGTGCTGCAGTTCTCCAAGGTGTTTCGCATCTTCACGGAGACGTTCGCGATGGCCTGGAAGGCGCTGGCCATCACCGTGGCCATGATCCTGATCATTCTGATGGCCTTCGGCATTGCGTTCGCCACCATCAACGGCAACAACTCGGTGCACTATGTGCGGCTGCTGACGAGCATCACGACCACGCTCTGCTTCTCCTTCGGCTTCAGCAACCAGCTCAACTACAAGGAGGTCCTCTACGGCGGCTTCTACCTGGGCATCGTGCTCTACGCCCTCATGGGCTTCGTGCTCACCATTCTGCTGATGAACATGTTCATCACCACGATCGCCGACTACTTCAGCACGGCGCGCAAGGCGCGCGACAAACTCAGCCAGCGTCGCATCACTTTCTTTGAGTTCCTGCGCGTCGAGTACTACAGCTTCTTTGCCTTCTTCCAGCGCTTGCCCTGCTTTCGGAAGCAGTACAAGCGCAACAATCGGACTGTGGCTCAGAACATTGCGCTCAAGTTGGACTTTCGAGCGCGCAGCAAGACCATGAAATCGCGTTTTAAGCGCGAGCGAATGCTGGCCAGCATTGAGAAGCCCAAGGACGAGGAGGCGCTGCAGGCGGAGTACAGAGAGCGCATTGAGCGCGTTTTGGCCGTGTCCTATTTGCTGAACACCCAGCTGGAGATTCTCAATTTGCTGTTCATCTCCCGCAAGCCGGCCTGGAAGGAGAGGCCGGACAACGAGAACGACAGGCCTTTCATGGACACGGATGAGTCCAGCGACGACGACTTAATGATGCCCTTGGCTAGGAAAAGAAAGAAAGCCGATGAGCACGACGAAGACGCGCCAAATGATAAAAGGATCTAGGCAAATAACTGAGCTAATATTTTTTCAAATAACTTGATATTGTTAAATTATATGCAATCGTTTCGAAATAAAGTTAAGTATAATTCTGCAAGCGTGTTTTCCATTGTAAACAAGACGGAGATTAAGTGTGGAGAGTATATACCGAGAATGCTCTATACATTTGGAATATACTAAAATATACCAACAAGTGTTTGTCATAATCCATTGAGAATAAAATATACCAACTAATCACGCGCTGGTTGTTTCTTGCATAACTTCCAAGTAATTCTTCCTATAGCAAACAAATGTTCAGGGATTATGAAGAGAATATTGTATGTAGCGTATCAGTATTTGGCTTGCCACAAATCATAATAAAAATAGTAAGGAAAAAGAATAAATACAAGAAGTGAAGAATAAATGAAGTCATGCAATATACTTTATAAACAATTGCAGACACTAGATAATAATTGATCATATTAATAGTATGCCTCTTTTAATGTGTTTTGAAAATAATTTGTTGACATTAGATAATACTTGATCATACTAATAGTATGCCACTTATAATGTTATCTGTTTTATAAATATTTGTTGACATTAGATAGATTATTTAATTATTTAGAATCCTTCAGCAAATGTATTGCGTATCTTATAATTGCTGGGCCCTATTTTCGATAGTTTTCCATTTGAGTATTGTTTATTCTGCTCAGTTGTTCGCTGGCGATGTCACAGCTAAATAATTATGCGCAAACAGGCAAAACTTTGACTTGAAAAGGCTTTTAGGGCAATTTGGCGCTGTCATTGTTGGACTTGTTTGCAAAAAAGAAAACACAAAGAGGAGACCCACGGAACCTGAGCCGGAGTCGGGGAGACTTAGTCAACGGCTGGCTGAGGGCCAACGCAAAATGACTTATGGCTAACAAAGTAATCGGGGCATGCCCAAAGGCAGCGGCAGGACGAGAAAAGAAAACGATTCGGGCCCAATTCACAATTGTTATGAGTAAGCAAATAAAAATTTAATATCTCCCATGCTTTTAGCCTGCCGCCGTTCAAAACTATTTGCCTCGCCCAGTTTTCCACTTGCCAGCTGCTGGTGTAATCGGAGGCAGCAGTTATTGTGCGACCCACACTAAAAAACTTTGCAAGCATTTTGATCAACTGCAAATGTAGCTAAACTAAACAATTGCAAACGGCGCTAAACTTTTGCTCGCCTCCCCTTGCCCCTTAAACAGCAACGCTGCAGATAGACAAACTGTCTGCAACTTTTTTTGGTGTACACCATTTGGATGTGTGTGTGTGTGTGTGTGTGTGTGTGTACATATGTGACTTGGGGAACTGTATAAACTTTTATAATTATTAGCAACAAATGAGCAGTGACAGAGCACTTTTGGCGTAACTGCAACTTTCTGCAGACAGATTCTCTCCAGCACCCAAACAAACAAAAAATAGAAATCACAAATGATTCCTGGCCACCCAGGCTCAATTTAAAAGTTTTAACTACCTGACTCTGTATGTCTCTTCCACCTGGAACTCGAGGCCCTGGCATCCGAGTTGCGAGCAAGCGAGAGTGCCTAAGAAATAGTGTCCCAATCAAGAGCCATGCGAACTTTTAAATGCATTACAGGCTCTGGCAAAAGTTTCTAATTTTTGAGTTAAGCAGCTTTTTATCGAAAACTTTTGCACAAACACGCCCTTGACGAACGTTAATGCATATTGCAATATTTTCCAAATTAATTCCTGGCCAGAACGATTTTAGTTATAAGCCACATGGAATTTACATTTGTTCAACTACTGAGCCACATATGCTGCAACGTTTCCAAAAGTTTTAACAGCGAGAAATTGCCAGACCGTGAAATATGTGGCACAATATGGTACAATATAAGTCAGCTCTAATTGTAGTTGTTATACTATAACACAATAATAATAAACTATAATTAAACGAGCAATTTAAATAAAAGTAGAAAAAAAAAACAGAAATTGAAATTAGCTGAACTCATTAAATGTTTCATTTTCTATGCGAGTTATGCCTCCTAAGTAACAGATTGTAGTTGTTCCCTTTGAGGTTCGTTAAGTAAATGTAATGATGCTGGCTACAGATCTGACAAATAGCTCATTCACGGACGTGTAAGCTTCTGATAATCATCTAGTAATCGATGCGTGTATACTAATTGAAGCTGTCATTGTATCTATGAAAATACTTCAATCAACTGAACTTTCTCGATGTATAAACTTTGTACTTTAAGAATTTTCGTTGAAGTATATCGTATTGAAGGCTTCGTAGTATGTACTCACTTAATAAGTTTTTTCACGCTATGCTTTTATGGTCTATTTTTTCAATAGCGTCAACTGATGATTAGAATGATCAAGTCAATGAAATTTAAAACAGAATCATAATCTAACAGTAACGCTTTGAGCTTTTCTTTAATCTTTAAACATTGCTTAAATGAAAACAAACCACTTTATACTTTTCAATAATATAATAATAATATACTATATATATTACTGTACATTTAATATTTAAAACCAATTTTTGTTTCATTGAAGAAGTAGTATTAATGACAATACCAAAACTAGTAACGTAGGAATAGTAATAACTTCAAAATAATAACTTAACTTTTCGTTGATGATGCTGACTTTCGATTCCCAACGAAAACGCGTTTAATTGAAATAGTTATAAATATATCAATATACCAATACTTGTGTAAACTAGGCATACTAAAAGTGAACATAATTTCAAAATAATAGTTCAAGTAATATTGATGATGCTCACAATAATTAATGCTCATCACTTACAAAGAAACATTTGCCACTTTGTTCTCTTTTACGTCACACGTAAGAGCGCTGCTGCAGAAAGCTTGAAGGACTAAGAGAGTGCTGAATGGAAAGTCAACTGAAAGCTCGCTCAGTGAGAGTGAGCGAGAGAGCCGCAGCTTTGGCAGTTGGCTGCCAGCCTCGAAGCAGCTTTTTGGGTTAAAGTTGCGAGTGCTCTGGCCATAAAATAAAGCATCTCTGGCTTTAGGATTTGCCGAGAGCTGGAATTTAATTCATAAGTTAAGTGGCGTGTTCTCGGCCGTATACAGCCAAGGTTAAGTGTGGCTCTTTGGCTGCTGCAGCCGAAGCAGCAGGAGCGAAAGCTGAAACTGAAGCTGATGCGGCAAACACGTCAGCGCCGAGTCCTGAATCCAGAATCCTGAATCCAACCACCCACTCAGCCAAAGCATGTGGGAGTTTCGCTTCGAGAGTGCGATCCCATTTTGCCATATTTCTTTTAAGGTTTTGCTGCTTGAGCACGATTTTTAAGGCAGCTGGCACAACGAAACCGCATCCCTCTAAAGCACCGACCGTCGTCCTGCTGCCCTCCCCTCGGACCATCATCAATTAAATGGCGGCGACTTTTTGTTGGCGAACTTTCGTTGCGCATAAACAATTGCCTGGAAATATAATACATGCCGCGTTCTGTGGGGTTGCATGAACTTTGCGTTTTGTTGTTGTTGTTGTTGTTGTCGTGGCCATTGTCTTCAGTCTCAAAACGGTTTTGATTGAATTTTTTTCTCCTTTTTTTTTTGGCTGTGAGCGCAACAAACAAATTAAGCAAATGACACTGCGAACAACAAGCGAAACAGAATACGAAGCGTACCCAAAGCTGGCCAAAAGCCGCAGCGATAACAACAACAACAACAACAACAACGATGACGACGACGACGACGACGGAGCATAATCAAACCTTATCACGCCCTTGTCACGCCGCCCACATGATTTGCATAAAGAAATAACCCAAAAAGTGCGGCTGGGGAAATTTTTAAAGCCAACTGACCTTTCGTCTGCCCATTCAAATAGACGCGTGCCCCTCCCCCCCCGCGTCAGCCGTTACCCCTGCATTTTGATTTGCACGACACGTTTCGAAAATTGAGCTGGGTGGGGAAAAAAGTATCAAATGATACTCGGAACACCTCGCAATAAACAAAAAGCAATGCAGCAAATATTGAAGTAATCAAAAATGCAAATGTCACTACGTGAATTGTAAAATACGTGGGTGGCAGGACAACGGCAGGACGCCAGCAGTCGTCAGTCGCCAGTCGTTGTTCGAGTGGGAGAGCACAAATAAATCTGCTGGCAAATCAGTAGCACATTAATTCCTCTCTCTCCTTCTTGGCTGTTTATCGCAAAAAGTTAATTGCTTTCCCGTGCTCCCTATTAATCATATTGCATAATTTGTTTAGCCTAATTAGCGACAGACGGCACAGACGAACTCCTTGACTCCTGCAGTGGGCCCGCAAGGATAAGCCGATTCACAAGACGCCGAACACGCAGAGCTTCGTTCAGTTCAGCTCATTAGCAGCGGTTCACGGAGCAACTAGCTCATTATATATACCTATTAATTTGTATCTCAAACCCAACTCATAATTTTATTTAAAAAAATGTGCAGACTAAAATGACAGAGAGTTAAATAAAACAAAAAGTACACGCAAACTTTTCAATCATAAATCGTAATGATAGATATTCTATTTTATATTTTTGCTAGATCTTCAATACAAGTCAACCTTTCATGCACTTTATAAATCTATAATTTACAACTTCTAAATGTGGCATTTATTTAAAAATCTACTTTATATAAAATTACGAGCAAAACTGTATCACGAGTTCTCGATGCTCTAAATTCAACGATAAATATATCCTTTTTTAAGTTATGTATTTTGAAGATCTTAAACTTATTTTATTGGTGCAATATTTTGCTATACTTTTTACATATTTGAAGTCATTTGATAAACTAGTAAGTATATGATTGACAAAAATGTAAAAAAGTCGAATAATACAGTTCTGCTAAAACATTTTATTTTAGTTCCAAAGTGTATTTAGCCGTTAAAGTTTATTTGTTTCATTTAACTCAATGAGCAAATTAGAGAAATATTAAATAGAGCTTTATACGAAGCAACTCGGTCATTTTAAGTAATCAAGTCAGCTTAAAAATTATGGCATTAAGTAATGCAACAAATTTCATAGATAATGTTGAAGAAAAATCTCAAAGAGTTTTTAGATCTGTGAAAATGAATGCTTTTATTACACTGACAAGGACAAAAATGTGAGCAAATGTCAGCGGCGCTATTTAACAATTCCAAAACATCTTTCAGATCTGTGAAAATGAATTCGTATTATTTTGTAGATCTTTGTAAAAAATAATACTCTCACCGTCATTTATTTTTATGGACAAGGACAAAAATGTTAGCAACTGTCAGCGGCGTCGTTTAACAATGCTAAAGGTTTTGTTCAGATCTGTGAAAATGAATTCTTATTATTTTGTAGAACTCTGTCAAAAAGATGCTAATACCGCCATTTATTTCTATGAACAAGGCTGAAAATGTAAGCAAATGTCAACGGCGTTATTTAACAATTTGCGTTGTCTACGAGCGACATGAACACGAAGCCCATCAGCAACTCAAACTCATATTCATTCACACTTCGCCGTTCCTTGAGCAGGATTCTCGTCCAGCGTCCTGTTCGTAGGCAGATGCAGCTAGTCGCGAAGCTAGTAAATATTCCAGAGTTTCGGCGAGTATTTTTTAATGCGAAATCCGTGTCGTGTTGCGAGGCGCTGAATTACTGTTTACTCGTTGCTCGTTTGCTGTTTGCTGTTTGCGTTTTACCCGCTCAGCATTGTCCGTGCACTGTTGTTGCTTGTTTTTGCCATTAACAGCAATTACAAATGGCAAACAAAAAGCACCGCAACACCAAAAATGGGAGCGCAGGACGAACTTTTAATTATTTAGACGAGCGCGCGAAAGTCACACGGGTTTTTCACTCACAATTCCGGTTGCAGTTTTGCCCTTTTGCCAGTGGTCACAGTTTCGGTTGCAGTCACAGTTTTGGGTGCCTCGCAGCCGAGGTAAATTCAATTACACGGCTGTGGCTGCTGTCATTGCTGTTTTTTCAAATAATCACAAGCAACTTTACATGCTGCAACTAATCAAATTACGGGCGCCTAGCCAAGGATCACAGGGACTCACACGGTGCACGGGGCAAAAAGCGAGTCTAAGGCGTCGCCAGCGCACAAATCCTGCCTGAGGCTCTGGGGCGATAACACATGCCAGGGATTTTGCCACTCTCCGTGGCAGAAGGATTTTATCGTCTATCAGCATGCGCGAGTGCAAAAATGACTTTTTAAATTGCGCATCAATGCATGAAATGCGCTATGAAAGCGATTCAGATAAATACCCGAAACTAACAAAAACCCATGTGGAAAACTCACTCACAAGGAAAACCATGTGCTAGTGAGTGTGTGCGAGTGTGTGTGCGAGTGTGTGTGTGTGTGTGTGTGTGTGTGTGGGGCTGTTAGTGTGCAGCCCGCGATTGAAAAGCATTTCGCCAGCTTAGTGGATCAGTCGTCGAGTGTTTTATTCAACTTGAAATCAGTCTTTGCCTGCTACGAAAACATCTTACAGCAGAAGTGGAGAAGAGTACGCCAAGGCACCAGCATGGTACGCCAGAGGAGCGGCCAGAGGAGCAGCAGCGTACTTTGCGATCAAAGGAGCAGCCAACGGAGTAGCAATTGGAGCTGCAACTGGAGCAGCCAAAGGAGTAGCAACTGGAGCAATCACTGGGGCAGCTGCGATGCCATTAAAGTTGCGGGCAATCACTTGGCTGCTCGTCGCAGTCACATATGGAGCAGGAGCAGCAACAACAGCAGCTGGAGCAGTGTAGGCTAATGGCTGACCCAGGAGAACTCCGGGCTTAGCAGCAGCGCAGGCGATGACGGCGAAGATGACAACAGCCTAAAGATTAAATTTATTTGTGAGCAAGTTAAATGACAATCTCGCAGTTGATCAACTCACGAATTTGAACATTTTGCTAGATTTGTTGATTGGTTTACAGCTCGAAGACTGGAACTTGTTTGATACCACTTCCAGCTTCACTCTGCAATTTATACAAAATTCGGGAACTCAGCTGGTAACTTGACCTTAAGACCAAATAACATTTCAATTATTGTAGGTGCAACGACGTGTTATACATAAAACAATGTGAAACAAATTCAAGTAAAGAGCGAAATGATAACGGCTCCAAAATGCAAACGAAACCGTTAACTGGTCTCACGCATTCCAATGAACCACAATGAGTCACAACTGAATGAAGACTATTTTGGGTATAAATACTCGACAGTTGTTCAAGTTGGACATCAATCAGTTTGCAGCTCATCACAGAAGCAACACAACAAAACAATCCTCAACATGTTCAAATACGTAAGAAGGATATTTTGTTCTTAATCTGAGAGTTTTGCTCATCATTCTTTGATTACAGGCCGTTGTCATCCTCGCCGTCATCGCCTGCGCTGCTGCCAAGCCAGGAGTTCTTCTTGGGCAACAACTGGCTTATGCTTCTCCAGCTGCAGTTGTTGCTGCTCCTGCTCCATATGTGACTGCGACGAGCAGCCAAGTGATTGCCCGCAACTACAATGGCATCGCAGCTGCTCCAGTGATTGCTCCAGTTGCTACTCCGTTGGCTGCTCCAGTCATCGCGAAGTACGCTGCTACCCCTCTGGCTGCTCCTCTGGCTTACAGCGCTCCCTTGGCTTCTCCTCTGGCTTACAGCACTCCCCTGAGTGCTCCTCTTGCCTACAGCTCTCCATTGGCCTACACTGCTGCTGCTGCTCCAGTTCTTCTGTAAGAACTTTGCTCCATCGACCAAAAATAAACAATTCAAAACATAATTAACTCTTCTTTGATGGCCTTTCGGGTTTTCTGTTGGTCTCTATTAATTGGATTGGCGTCTTCGGGGCAAGGGAAATTGACAACTACCTTCAATTTGGATGCAACTCACGTAGGCACTGCAAAAATGTTTGCTTAAAGCGACAGCAGTTATTGGCGGCACTTGGAATTCGTATTCAAGATTGGCCAAATGCTTTGTTTTGAAGTTGTGGTTGATCCAAAGTGAACAATATGCATGAAACAGTGGCATAGAGGCATTTATGTCAAGGTCGCAAGGGCTGATTTTCAAGGTCTGTTGAGTTCATTGAACTCACTGAAAGTGACGCAGAAGCGAATATTGTGGGCAACTTCTTATAACAAATACATCTATATTAAATCAAGATTTTAATAGACAAAAATATATTTTGAGTAATAATATTTAGTTTTTATCTTCGAATGTCCGATATCCCTTTCAATATAATTATTGGATCGACAATATAAAAATTAAATAAATAATATTACAAAATTAAGGTTTATTTGGCTTGTTCTAGTCACATAGATTAATTTAAAGAATTAAAATTATTATGTACACACAGGCTTTTAAACTAAAAAAGTCTTAATATGTGTGTAAGTAAAATATTTCCATCTATTTACAAAGTTAGCATAAAGCTAAGCCATTCTTATTGCTAACTTAATATATTCTTGTTGTATTAAGTAATTTCCTAGTGGAATAATTTCATTATAATAGTTAAATGACATAAAAGTTCTGTACCAAACTATTTATGACCAATATCTAAAACCAAATACTCATATTTTGTACAAAACTTATCACACAGACTGACTTAAATTACTACATATATTAACGATAATAAGAAAATAGTAATATGTTTAATTCCTCGAAAGCTATACCCTAGACAATCATTAAAGTTATGACAAGATAAAGTACTCATTCATTTTTGAATCTACTAAGTAATATTCAATAGTTAATTATTAGCATTTTGACAAATTGCGAGATGCAGCTCTGCTCTAAACTAACAATAATTGGTAATAGTACAAAAAAGCGATTGATTTAAAAGTTTATGGATCACAGTTTATTAATTTAAAGCACAAGTGGAGCAGAGGCAGCATAGCTCAAGGGAGCGTTGTAAGCCAGAGGAGCAGCCAGAGGAGCGTTGTAGGCCAGAGGGGCAGCCAAAGGAGCGCTGTATGCCAGAGGAGCAGCAAGAGGAGCAGCAGTGTACTTCGCAATGACTGGAGCAGCCAAAGGAGTTGCAACTGGAGCGATCACTGGGGCAGCTGCGATGCCATTGTAGTTGCGGGCAATCACTTGGCTGCTGGTGGCAGTCACATATGGAGCAGGAGCAGCAACAACTGCAGCTGGAGCAGCATAAGCCAGTTGTTGGCCAAGAAGAACTCCGGGCTTAGCAGCAGCGCAGGCGATGACGGCGAGGATGACAACGGCCTGTGATCAAAGAATAATTATCAAAACTCTCAGATTAAGAAATAAATCCTGCTTACGTATTTGAACATGTTGAGGATTGTTTTGTTGTGTTGCTTCTGTGATGAGCTGCAAACTGATTGATGTCCAACTTGAACAACTGTCGAGTATTTATACCCAAAATAGTCTTCATTCAGTTGTGACTCATTGTGGTTCATTGGAATGCGTGAGACCAGTTAACGGTTTCGTTTGCATTTTGGAGCCGTTATCATTTCGCTCTTTACTTGAATTTGTTTCACATTGTTTTATGTATAACACGTCGTTGCACCTACCAATAATTGAAATGTTATTTGGTCTTAAGGTCAAGTTACCAACTGAGTTCCCGAATTTTGTATAAATTGCAGAGTGAAGCTGGAAGTGGTATCAAACAAGTTCCAGTCTTCGAGCTGTAAACAAATCAACAAATCCAGCAAAATGTTCAAATTCGTAAGTTGATCAACTACGAGATTGTCCTTTAAGTTGCTCACAAATCAATTCCATCCTCAGGCCGTTGTCATCTTCGCCGTCATCGCCTGCGCTGCTGCCAAGCCGGGAGTCCTCCTGGGTCAGCCATTAGCTTACACTGCTCCAGCTGCAGTTGTGGCTGCTCCTGCTCCATATGTGACTGCCACAAGTAGCCAAGTGATTGCCCGCAACTACAATGGCATCGCAGCTGCTCCAGTGATTGCTCCAGTTGCTACTCCTTTGGCTGCTCCAGTCATCGCCAAGTACGCTGCTGCTCCTCTGGCTGCTCCTTTGGCGTACAGCGCACCTCTGAGTGCTCCTCTGGCTTACAGCGCACCTTTGACTGCTCCCCTGGCCTATGCCGCTTCCCCCGTTGCTGCCCCAGTTCTGTTGTAAGAGCCTGTGATCTAACTGAAAAATAAAAATCAACATTTCTAACTTAAAAGCTCAAGTTATCTCTGGGTGCAGTTGGGCGACTGCTAATTGGATTTACAGCTCGCACATAAAACAAGGGCTCATTCGTCTTGTTGGCCGAATTGAAGTGCAAGTCACGTAGAACGCGTTAAAATTATTGTCAACACCGGCAGCTGCTGTTTCCATCATCGTCAGTTGGACGACGCGTGACATCTAAGTGACCAAATTGTTTGCTTTAAATTTGCTTTTGGACAAAACTTGTAATTATGTCAAGGTCACGGGGAAATGCGCAGTGTCAACTGTGCGGCGTTGAAAACATTTATTTAACATTTGAACTTCTAAATATTCAAATTATTGATTTGCAGTTGCTAATTGTTGGCAATATTTTTTTTATTATTTTTAGATTGCCTTTAATTTTGTATCTATAGCAAAAGAAAGTTCAAAAAAGTTTAAAGTTTCAGAATCAATTGCTCAAGTAGAGTTTTATCGATGAAGCCAAGATATATCCTTTGAATTCGTTTACCATGGCCATATTAACTAATTATATAATGACTCCAATTAATATACATGAATAATATTAGTAAATCGGTGTAACAAAGATATCAGTGATAGCAATGAAAGCTACCGTTTGAATATGAAAATTAATATTCAAATCAAAGTTAATTGAACGCTAGCATTTGATATCGATATCGATAAATCGAAGTTAACAGATATGCTAGTTAACAGACTGTTAATTTGCTTTCATTAAAATCGATGTACGTGCTAAACGATATATGTATATAGCAATACTTTTAATTTGCAAATAAATTAGCTTTATTCTGAGCGGAAATAATTTATTTATTTGCTCGTAAAGGAAAACTATTGAAATTGATTGAGTTGAAACCAGGTATTTAAATGATACTTTTTAATTTATTTAGTTATATTTACAGCAGATCACAGTACAGCAATAATTCAAATTCAAATTAAAAGTGGCGCAGGAGCCGCAGCATAGGAGAGGGGTGCGCTGTAGGCGAGTGGAGCAGCGAGCGGCGCAGCAGCGTACCTGGCAATGACAGGTGCAGCCACAGGATGAGCGAAAGCTGCGGCCACAGGAGCAACGGCTCTGACGACTGGAGCAGCAACTGGCGCAACGGGGGCGATGGGGGCAACGGGCGCAATGATGGGCGCAGCGGCGATGCCATTAAAGTTTCGGGCCACCACTTGGCTGCTGGTGGCTGTGACCACAGGCGCGGGTGCAGCCAGCACGGCGGCAGCAAGTGGGGCAGGCGCCAGCAGAGGAGCGTGCAGCAGTCCTGGCTTGCTGGCAACGCCGGCAATCAGAGCGCAGATGAGAATGGCCTGCGAATGTTGGTGAGAGGGGTGTGAATGCATTAAGGGGAAGTGGGCATTGAAAAGTCGCAATTTGGGCTACTTACGAATTTGAACATGTTGAGGGATATTCTGATTGCTTTTTGGAGTTGATGCGTTGAAAGCGAAACTCTGTTTGATGGCCTGTCTGCGTTTTCGATTTATTTTTATAGCAAATCAAAACGAACGTGACGGACGCGCAATAGAAAATAAAACCGAAGAGCAACAATAACAACAACAACCAAAATAGAAATTAGCATGCAGAGCGCACACAGGCAAAGTAAAGCAAAGCAAAGCAAAGCGAAGCGAAGTAAGCAAAAACAAAACAAACCGGACTCTGCAAGTCTAACTGTAACTGTAATAAGCACGTTGATTTATTGCTCGTGACACGATGCGCACACATTTCACCCAAGTTGCAGTTATCGATTGTTTACATTGCGCCTGCAGTTATCGTCGAAGCTCAACAGTGCGCTGTTAAATTACTTGTCAATAGCTTAATTTGCAGTGAGCTACTTTCTATACAGTGCGACCATATGTAAGCACGTGAGGCAAAGTTTATTCGCCTTAATTGTGGCAGTATATTAAAAGCATTAATGTATTTGTGTATGAGCACGTGGCGAGTGTCAGTCAACCTTAAAATACCTGAAGTAAAACCCAGATTGTGTCAACCTTGACCCACAAAAAAATGGTAATCGAAAACAAAAGAAAAAAGTTTTGTGTCAACAAACGAGACTCTCGTCCAATTGTGCGGGTGCTGCCCACCGCTGTCCACGTAAGTGTGTGTGTGTGTGTGTGCGTTTGTGTGTGTATTTGCTGACCCGAACTGTAGTCGGGAGTGAGCAATAATTTTAAGTTCGCTTTGGCTGTCCCGTCCGTACGTGCTCAAAATGTTTAATTGGTCGAGTTCTCTGAACTGAACCGGACGGTCGAACCTCTGGTCCAGGTCAGGTCACTGCCTGGAGCAAATGTTTGCCTTGTATGCATGTGTGCGTTGGCATGTATGTATGTGTCATCTTGTTGAAATATTGCTCTCACTGCCTGTTACACATATTCTGCAAGTGTAGCAATTAAATAGCAAACAATATTGAGGTTAACAGTTGCTGTTATAATATAATCGAATTCTCTCCTCTATCAATCGTAAGCTGCTGTCATGTGTCGATAGTTTATCGAATTGCGGCGTTTATTGAATCGATTTTGAAGATAGCCAGAGTATTTCCTTACTTTAAATCTCTTTAGATGGTCGTATTTGATGACATCGTTAGTCAACCAAAAACTCTTACTCCAAAAAGAGCATGTTTATTTATATAACATTATAACAAATGTTCCTTATTTTGTAATTAAATATAAATATGTCTTATTAAGATACTTTAGTTGAGAACATTATTAGTAAAAAAAACCCTTAGTCCACACTGAATATTCTTATTTATGTTACAAAATAACTTAAATTGACTTTCTACGATTGCTAGAGTATTTCTTTATTGTAACTTTTAAATCTCTTGGGTGGATAAATATATCTTTTATTTAGAGTTTTTAGTTAAAGACACATTAATTAAAATAACTTTAGTTAAAAACTTCAAATCCATATTGGAAATAAAATATAATTTCAAAGGTCTCCCCATGCTTTGCAATTATCTCTTACTCTCACTTTCAAAAGATTTGCACAAATTGTAATTTAATTTGGATTTAATATGTATTCCTGAGGAACATCAAAAGAAACTTGGCACTTCAATAGCTGACAATTGATTGGCGATTTCGCTTTTGAAAGTGGGTCGAGGATTTGGGCGATTTCTCGTTGCTTAACTTTGGGGTATTATTGGCAATTATGTCAGATATGTCATAAATGGCAATTTGGCTGCAAAGTGCAATTGGGAACTCTTGAAAAGTCGAGTGCGTTTTGCACTTCGCTATGCGTAATTAGTCAAGGCGATTGGAACTTGGAAATTGGCTGCCCTTCGGGTTTCGTCAGCTGCAATGCGAGCGACCCTCAAAGACATTGCTGGCATTTAAGCACTGGTAGCAATTATAATGACGCCACTTATAATGGACAACAACGCCCTACGCAGGGCGCATGTTAAGTAGGCTCGTGCACGAGCGCTGCATGGGCGGCTTGGCTTTGGTATAAATATGCGTGGCGTGACATCAGCCTGACATCAGTCAGCAATTCGCTAGCAAACAGCTACCAACGAGTCAGCACTTCCACCAAATCAATTCAACATGTTCAACTACGTTAGTATTTCAAATTCATATTCCACTCTGCTGGTCAGCGAATAATCCTCGCATTAACTCCCCATTAGGCCGTTGTCATCTGCGCCCTGATTGCCTGCGTGGCCGCCAAGCCAGGACTCCTGCACGCACCACTCGCCGCTCCCGTGATCGCGGCTCCCGCTCCCATCGTGACCGCTGCCAGCAGCCAGGTGGTGGCCAGAACCTTCAACGGCATCGCTGCGGCGCCCGTGATCGCAGCTGCTCCAGTGCCAGTTCCAGTGCCCGTCGCTCCCGTTGCTGCTCCAGTCGTCCGCGCTGTGGCACCAGTTGCTGCTCCTTTGGCTACTCCATTCGCTGCTCCATTGGCTGCTCCTCTGGCTGCTCCTTTGGCCACTCCATTCGCCGCTCCCGTCGTCCGCGCTGTGGCACCAGTTGCTGCTCCCTTGGCTGCTCCCGTTTTCCGTCCAGTCGCCCCAGTTGCTGCTCCTCTGGCCGCTCCCATCGCCACTCCATTCGCCGCTCCTGTTGTCCGCGCTGTGGCCCCAGTTGCGGCTCCTTTGACAGCTCCATTTGCGGCGCCCTTGGCCCATCCCTATGCGGCACCTGTCTTGGCCAAGTACGCCGCCCCATTGGCTTTTGGGGCAGCTCCGCTGAGCTACGCCGCAGCGCCCGCATTGTGGTAAGAGCCAAAGTCCGGCAAGGATTAACAGCGTGTATGTTCAATGACTGATAGCCTTTAATAAAAATCGTTCAACTTGGTACAAAAAATACAAATTGATTCCATTGTTTGTCCAGACCGCAGCATTGGTCACTCGCATGCTCTACCTCAATGGATAGCGCCCTGCGCTTATTCAGTTTGTCACAACATAGAAAAATATAATCACAAATGATTATCCCAATCTTTCGTTTTTACACTTGAATTGAGTTCAAGTTTCTTCGTAGGGAAATAAAAATTGAAGCAGTAAATGAAGCAATGAAAGTAAAAATAAAGAACATTTCTGCTATTCAGAAATGTTTTATAATAAAACAATTATTCGAGACGGTGTATAAAATGCTTGAAGGCGAATTAAAAGTAGTTTCAAAAACTTGTTTTATTTTACTTTATTTACTTCAAAAAGTTTTTACTTATTTTCTATTATCAATATAAAGTAATAAAAATCAGTAACAATAATTGTGCGTTGTTACTGAATATAAAAATTCCACCAGAGCTTTACAAAAAGTTGTAGATGAAATAGTTAAAAAAAGGAACATTTATTCTATTAACAATTATTCTTTAAAAAAGCGTAATATGTCAAGCTGTGTAGAAAATGCTTGAAGAAGAGTTGAAATTAGTTTGTAAATGTAGAACTCTCTAGACACAAGTTTTTATATCAAACTGCACAAAGTTTTTATTTCTTTTCTTACTACAAGTAATACTTTAAGGTATTGTCACATTTAAATAATTCTTAAATTTATAATTATTGAAGAAAAGAAACATTAAAATGATCCTATAATAAAACCATTATTCCAAACAAGTTTCAAAATATGCAAACTTTCATATTTTATCGCAATACAGCTTTAAGTATTGGCAACATAATTATGTGTTGTGCTGCAAAGAGCATTGAAATCTCTTGAGTACTCTATATGTGTCTCCCATCTCTCGATTTTCATGTTTCCATCAGTCTTTTTGGATCATGTTTAACCAGCGGGGCAGCGCGGGTGGAAAAGTTGGCTTGGGAGTCAATTGAACAGCGGTTATATTCAGGTCATTTGTGCTTCATTGTCCCCTTTACTTTGCCTTTTACTTACATGGCTGTCTAAAGCGCGCCATAGTATATCTGACTGCACACACTCCCATTTCGGGTGGAGGGGTGCAGTGAAATGTGCTGCAGGCCCGGAGGCGGGGGTTGCGATCGTTTCTCGTGCGCTTTTCATCCATATTTGCCATTCATTTGGCTTTGGCAAACAAAGCAGGGGAAACGCGCATCGAACGACCAATAAATGTCCACATAATTTTCTTTTGATATGCTGCTGCTCGTTTCGCTCTTATTTATTTCCTTTTCTCTCCTTCTGTGGCTCGTACGTGTGCTCGAGAATTTAATCTTAAAGTCGATTCGCTTTTTGGGTCTGGGGCAGAGGCAACAAAACTAGCGGCAAAGTGCGCCAGGCAGCAGCGATGCAAAGCACGAGTAGAAAGCGAAAACTTAAACAGCTAAGATAAGCGCCATCCACTTGCCTCGAACCTCTCAGCCCTAAGCTCCAGTGTTTCACCCTTTTGCTGCCTCCCCCGTCGCCCCGTCGCCCTGTTCGTGGGTCCTGCCAGCTGTAGTTGAGAAATTTTCCATGTCGACGTTGGTTGATTTTCAACAGCAGCGCAAACGCTGCAAAGTTTATCCTCAATTAAACTTTTTGTTGTTGCGTAAAATTGCGCCAGAGTTCAGTTCCGTCATGTGTGTGTGTGTGTGTGTCTCTACTAGTAAGTGTGTGTGTGATAGGCCATACGTTACGCCCACATATGCAGGAGACACGGATGTGCCTATCCTATTCCCAACCTCATCTTCATTTGTTAGCTTAACTTTTAACTCCACTTGCCTTAATTTTCGCTCCAACTTTATTGTTGTTTTTGTTCCGCTCGGCACATTTTTGGCAATTTCCGCCCTGGGGCTGAGTACAACCCTCAACCCTCCACCCTCCACCCCATCTCTCTGGCACTCGTTCGGAGACTGGCCCAGTTTTCTTTGGAGCCTTTCATTAGCTCTCCTCACATGCGTTTTAATTTGTTGCATCATTGCGTTGTCAAGTTTTTCGCCTTGGTAATTGATTTCGCATCAGCTTCTTGTGCGCCAACTTTTAATGCACATTAACGTCTAATTGAACGACTTTCAAAGGGTTTGAATTCGTTCTCCATGCGAGTGTATATTTCACAGCAATTAATGTGCTGTTGTTGTGTTGTTACAATTTATTGGAATTCGCAGCTAGATGCCCATAAGCAACATCGATTCTCAGAAGTGATCAAACTCCGAATTTGTTCAAATTACAAACACTTAACGAGCTGGAAAATACACGGAGTCACGCTCACACTTAGAAGCTGAAGTGCTGTCCTCGATTTATTCAATTAAGAGATGTGTAAATACAACAAAATAAATTTAAAAAAGGCAAGGTAATGTCTATAAATAAGAAACATAGGGAAACATTTTGAGCTCAGCAAATCTGTCTCAGTTGTTTTCAGCAATAATTAAGCGACAATTTCTAGGCGATGTATTCCAAAATTCCAAATTAAATCGGCATACTTCGTATGGAGTAGTAGGCAAAAAACTCTATGTAAAATGGCAATCTTCGTATATATATTTTTAATTTAATTCAACTTCTAATCATGTCGTAATTTTTGAATACGATGTAGATATTGTTTGCAGTAGTGTATATTGTAAAAGTATATGCAAGAATTTGTCTTGATGCTATCGAAAACTAAACACAATGTTGTTAAAGATGACTTCAGACTGCAGCGCTTTGAGTTTAGCTTTCGTCAAATTTTATCTGCGAGTGAGCAGCTGAAAATCTTTTCTTGCTGCACAGCGCACTTCAGGTGCTGCAGCTTGTGTTCCAGTGAAGAAAACTAAGAAAAAAGAGGAGAAAAGCGACTCATGTTAACGTGTGGCAAGGGTGAAGTTGGCTGTGTGGCGGCTGTTTAGCAGCTTCCACACGCCCGATTTGGGCTGCAGAGTGGAGTCTGCTGCTTTTAGCCATTTCAGCGACAACACCGCAGAAATTCAGGCAGCCTTCTGGCTTTTGATATGATGACGACGACGACGACGACGACGACGATGGGGATGTCGCATCATGGAGCGTTGCACGGGACCTGGTACATTGAGTACGTGATTTGTTTGCCAGAGCAATTTACATGCCGGGGCATGGATGAGATGTGTGTGCTGAGCTGCCGCTGCCGCTGCTGCTGCTGCTGCCACTTTGACATTTGGCACCCGCAGCCATGGATCCCATTCCACTCACACACACACATACACGCACACACGCATACGCAGGGAAAAAAGTGAATGGAAATTGGAAATGCGCGGTGGGCGAAGCAGCCGACAATTGGATGGGAAAACAAAAACCGCATTGCTTCACAAAATGTCAATCGAAGAGCGAGCGAGCGAGCGAGCGAGTCGACGCAACGCGACGCACAAAGCGCCAGTTGAACTGCGACCGACAGGTGGCGCTGCAAAACTTAATCACCTAATGCAAAAAGCGACGCGCGTTAAGCGTCTAAATAATGAGCAGAGCTCAGAAAATGGCAAACGCTCTCGCCGTCGCGCTCGCTCGCTGCCAATTTGCATTGCCAGCGAAATGCAATTGACATGGCACAGACGGCGACGCCAGCTTAGCAATCAGCAAGCTGACTGGCAGCTGAATGAAAAAAGTATTATTAGAGGCGAAAAAAACACGCTTTATTTTAAATGAAACAAAAAGCGTTGGCGCTGTCTGCATCGCTGGCTGTCAATTGGCATAAGCTGGGAATTTGCACGGTAAGCCTTTTCATTGGTTAGATGGGGATTACTGCATTGATTTTGCCGTTTTGCCGTACTTCCGCTTCCGTTTCGCTTGCTGCCAGGCCATATTACGCATACGCCGCATGTGTCAGAGGTGCCAAAGAATTTCAGCTGCAGCGGCAAGTTCCTCAAGCAGGTGAAAGCAGGAAAAAGTAGAAGACCAAGAAGAAATTTGTTTGTCTTGCGCTTGCCAGACTGCGTCGACATGTGTGGGCGGCGCGTATTTGCTGACGCAAGCTAGCATCCGCATTTAGTTGCGAAAGCGAAAAATAATTAATTAAGAAGTGCAAATCATAGCAGAATTATGCGGGCTGCCAAATTAAAACTAAAAGTAAACGACAGCAACAGACGCTGCTCGGAAATAACCAGGCAGCTCTTAAAGATACACAAAGGAGTCAAGCACACCGAAGCTTACACATGCGCACACGCTGAAAGTTAGCTGGCAACTAGAATAACCCGCCAGGAAGTTGCCAGAATTTCAATTTATCTGCTGTCAAAGCAATTAACACTTCGTGCTCGTGCAACTGCTTAAATATGTTTACTTTAACTATTCCCATCGATTTCCCCACAGTAACTTTTTGCCTGCCAATTGATTGTTATCGACTTTACTTTACACAGTCTTCCATTACTTAACGCGACAGATCAAATAGTCTATCTAAGGTGGAATTCCTCTGAAAACACTTACTTTCGTAGTCTTCAATCTCAAAGAGTTTGCACTGTTCTTTCAGACATTTTGAAGCATCTCGTACAGATCGAATAGATTATCGAAGGTGGAATTTCTAATATCGTGAAATACTTTGAAATATGTTTACGAAATAAAACATTTACTTTCCTAGTCTAAAATCGCAAAGTCTTTAATGACAATTTCAATGTTCATCCAGGCGTTTTTGAAAGTTGAATTTCTATTAAAATACTTTACAGATGTTTACCAAATAAAGCATTTACTTTCTTAGTCAAAAATCTCAAAGGGCTTAATGACAAGTTCAATGTTTATCCAGACGCATCTCGTACAGATCGAATAGACTATCGAAGGTGGAATTTCTAGTAAGATACTGTGAATCATACTTATGATATAATTCATTAAATAAAACATTTAGCATCGAAGGTAGAATTTCTAGTACGATACTTTTCAATATACATAAATATAAATCATTATATAAAACGTTTACTTTAAAATTCTAAAATCTTGAAGAGGGTTTTATTATGGATCCAGTCATTTTAAAGCATCTTGTACAGATCGAGTGAACTAACGAAGAATTTCCAGTAAATCATTAAACAAAATCTCGAAGGTCTTCGATCACAATTAATTATGATTTTAATGTTGATCCAGAGTTTTCTCGTGTCTGTCTCCGTTATTTGACTGCCATCATTCGAGTGCTTTATTAGTCCAATTAAGACATTGACATTTGAATAATCTGCTGCCATTAATTATTGGCAAAGTGGCAGCAGCAATAGCAAGCGCAGCACCCACTAGACCTAGAGCAAGTTGTAAACTGTGGCAGCCAAGGAGTTAGCAGTGTGATGACATACGCTGGACCACGAACTCGTTGAAAAGTGTGCAACGTGCAATTGTAGCAGCCAAGGCAATTTAACTGCCTCAACTGCAACTAACTTGAGCTCCAACTGAGCTGAGAGCTGAACTTGGTTTCGGTTGTCTGGATGTCTCGTCGTTGTGGTCGTCGCTGGTCGCCGTCGACAAGCAAAACTCAAAACACCTGAGGCCCTTATATATGTATATATACTGTGTGAGAACTTCATCTGCCTGCTCCGGCGATGTCTATGTATTTAAACTTTTGTAATAATCTACGGCAAATGCGCATCGTCAGCGTCTTTAGCTGCACAACAACCGAAGTTCTGGGGCGCCATTTCGCTTTTGCTATTTGTTTTGCGACTTCTGTTGACGTTGTCTCCCGCTCAGTCTATCAGCCCCGCCTCGGTCCCCCCCCCCCCTCTCTCTCTCTCTGCTCAGCTGTGTCGCCGAGGGCGAACAAACTTTACCTTTGCCCAAATTTCATTTATAAACATTCCAAGCGCGCAGGGGGCGGCCTGCAAATTGAGTGTTTAATTGCAATGAAGTTGCAGTGGCAACATATGCATGCAACGCAGCCAACTACAGGCCAGATGCCCTGCAACTTGCCAGCAAATGGATGTGCACTTAAGCACTTTTAAGGACACCATTTGTCAGGCATAACACAATTAAATATTTGATCCGAAAAGAAGGCAGAGGCACATTAGTTTAACAAGCAGCCATTTCATTTAATGCCACTGGGAGTTCAAATTAGAGAATGTCTTAGGCATATTACGTATACGCCGCATGAACGTTGCTTACTGCATTATTTGGCTGCCGCTTTTCGAGTTGAAATGCTGCGCGAAGTCGTCAAGTGTTTGCCGAGCAGAGATTAAAGAAGTTGGCGGCCATTAAGTGGCACCTTTGATTGGCAGCGGCGCTCATAGGCCAGGTCGGTGGCAATCATTTCACTTGCGTTTTCATGCCGCAAAGCGTCAAAAGTAATTTGCATTTAGCAAATATTTGTCGGCGCCAAAGCCGCTGTCAACGCGCAGGCCTCGGAACATCAAAGCGACGTGCCGCCATGCGTGTCAAAGGCGTTGGCATAGCTTTAACTGTAACTCGCTTACCGTTACGCCAGCCAGTCGCTCCCTCGCTCCCTCGCTCCCTCGCATTTCAGCGGCATGCGGCGCAAACAACGTTCAGTTTTTTTTCTTCAACGTTTTTTTCTGCTCTGCGTACTGGCGCCCTCTGGCGGTCGAGGACGCATCACTTGACAACGAACGTTTCGTCTACGTCTCGACAAGGCTCAAATGAGTTTCAGCGGCTCGGGGAGGGAGGAGAGCGAGGCGAGCGAATTGGCTGCCCGCCCCCGCACAGCTCGAGGCATCGGCGTCGGTCTGAGCTAATTTTTTGATGGATTTGCTTGCTCTTTTTCGCCTTATTTTCGCCAGCTTTCATGCGCCTCGCATTTTTCTGCGCTTTTAACTTTTTAAGGTGTCAGTTTGTGGCTTGCAGCTGTCTCTGCTGATAAACTGGCTGTTTGCTCGGCCGCGCAGTTCAACGCGACTGACAGCTTTAAGGGCGCAGCCACGATTTTTTTTCTCTGTTCTGCTGCAGTTGCCCCCTTGCCACCTCTGAACTTCAGTTGGAGTTACTGGTTTCTGTTGCGTGTTGCTGCTCGCAATTGGAACTTTTGTGTGATTTTTAAGCCATCAATGGGGCAGTTGCTGTTGCAGCGGCAACTACAATACCTAACAAAGTGCAAAACATTGCCACGCGCTGTTCAGCTGCTTGTTGTTCTTGCCGCCGCATTGTTGTTGTTGCTGCTGCTGTTGCCTTCGCCGTTTGTTTGCATTGAATTTTTCAAATCGTCCACCGAGCAACCATTTGCCAAAGCTGCTGCTGCCGCTGCTGCTGCTATTTCTGTTGCCTTTCGCTATGCTTCCGTGCATTTTGTTGCACTTTAGGGGGGCAGGTGAATGCGCGAGGGTTGCCTCAGAAGTTGTGCCCCAATACAAGAGACTTTCAGCTTTCAGCAAGCTGTCTGTGGCAACTTAAAGAGCAAAAGATAAATTAAGCACAAAATATTGCTTGGTATTCTGTTAATTGAATTCGCAGTTGATAGCCACAATTTAATCGTTGTAAATTTAAAGTGTTCTCCTTTTTATTATTGATAGTTGGAAGTCATTTCGCTACTTTCGTCTTATTTGATTTCTTTACTGCCGTCCTCCGTCGCGCTCAATGCATGTTTTTCTGTGCTTTTTAGCATTTTTAAGCAGAGTGGGAGTTGAGTGTGTGGGGGGAGGGAAATGTGCTTTGTTTTCCTTTTGACGATGGCGCTGCCGCCGCACATTCCCCGCCCTTTGGCCCCATCGTCGCCTCGACAGCTTTTTCGTGCCCATTCAGTGATGACTGCAACTGCAGCTTGCCATTGTTGGCAGCGGCACGTGTTCAATAACAATTGTGTTGCATACTTTAGTGCGCCGGGGCAAGCATTAAATTTTAAAGGCAACGCAACTGCAGCCATCTTGGACTTGCGTGCGGCCGCGTCAAACGGTTTACAGCAAATCACTTACTGCTAAGAACTTTTCCAGCGCTAATTGCAAGAGGGTTTTTCCTCCTCCTCCTCCTCCTCCTTGTTTTTTGTTTCTTTTTTTTTAATTTGCCGGACTTTGCTCGTACTTTGGCCAGGCACTTTGTTGACTTTGTGCAGGCAGCCAAAAACTGAGAATGAAAATAAAATAAGTCGTAGATGAACGAGAACGAGAACGAGTCGCTCGTTCGCGCTGCTTTGTGACTTGGCCAACATACTGTGGATTTATCACGACTGCCTTTCTAAGGCTTTTTGCTGGCGATCCTGATTCTCTGGTTCGTGTTCTGTGTCTGCATTGCGCACTTCTTGCTGCAGTCGAAATTAATGTACCCGGCTTTTAATTACGCGACAAATAAGCAAACAGCCCAAAACTTTTGCGCTCTTTATTCGCGCAGTGCTGCAAACCCTTTTAAAATTCCTTTTTGAATTCCGGGCTTGGCTCATTGGAGCTGCGTCTCCTCAATTTATTGCTGCGTAAAGAGTGATTTGATGTTTGTGTTTAGTTTTCAACTACAGCCAACTTGCTTCCTTACGAAATGGGCTGTTTTGAAGCCGTGTTCAATGTTTAGTTCCAGCTTCTGTTTTACTTTTATTTTTAATAAGGAATTGCATTGAGGTTTGTGAAATGTTCGATTTTTAAGCTTGCAAACAACATATGAAGTCATCTACGTATTTGTTTTTATTGCAATTTTATTTATTTTATTTTACTCAATCATTCATCAAAGTTGAGTATGCTCTTATCTTGATTTCAGACTTTCGTTTTAAGCACAATTTTTTTGTAATATGAATTGCATCGAAGTATTCGGACAATAAAAACTTTGAGTTACTTGTATTTTGTAGTACATCGAAGTCGATCATTCTTCCAAGTTGATTTCTGCCTTTTTTTTTGCATTTTTAATATGATTTACATTTAAATTTCTATATAATGCGATCTCTACAAAGTATGAATGAAGTCTTCTATGTATTTGCTTTTATTTCTACCTGGAATTTATCGCATTTTATAGTACTTTAAAGTCGAGTATTGTCCTAGATTGCTTTAACTTTTTTGTAATACTTGTATGAACTGCATTGGAGTTTGTGAATAATTAGATTTTTGAGAGGATAAACAAAAGAGCCAGTCTTCTGCAATTTGTTTTTATTTCAAACTGAAATGAACCGCACTTTGAAGTACTGCAAAGTCAAGTATCCTTGTGTTTTAATAAATTTCAAATAGACAAGCGTTTACAAAAGCTTTGCTCTGCTTTCTTTTCGGCGATTTAGTAAATAAACTGGTTCGTCCAGTGGCCAGGCGGCCTGGCAACCCTGACAGATGCCTTTCGGTAATAGTATATTAGTTGCAGGCAAGCTTATTTGCGGCGTAAGTGTGTGTGTCTCCTTTCTCGCTCTCGCTGTCGCTCTCGCTGTCGCTCTCGCTCACGCTCTTGTAATTAATTTGGCTTTGAGTGAGTCGAGTCGATGAATAATCGTTGCATGCTTTTAGGCTGCTTTGACAAATTGACTGGGAACGTACGCAGTGCGGTTTTGGCAATTGCTGAAAGTGCCGGAAAGTGGTCGGTTTAAAGTTGTGTAGAGAAATATGTACGCTGTATATAAAGTAGATGCACTTGGACAACTGCTTAATCAGCTTTATTTGCATTGATAGCGTTGCATTTTTTGCACGGCGCCTCACTGCGAAGTTAAACAAAGCGCAGCGAGCAAAGAGGAAACCAGCACAGCGTAAAATGCATTAAAAGCGTGGCAAACAAGCGGACAGCCAGACAGACGGACAGACAGATAGATGGGGCAGCTGCCCGCTCCGCTCGATTCCCCATGGAGAATTTAACTCCCAGACTCTACGCCGCCATTCAAAAGTTATGCATTTTCAAGTGTCTGACAGGGGTCTGCTGCCGTCTGAAGGAGAGCGCTGTGTGCCAACCGGGCTACCGGGCAACCAGACAGCTGGCCAGCTGGCCAGCCGCCCGCTGTTTACAGAGCTACTTAATCGAAGTGCTGCCAATGCCGCCGGGCAACAGCAGCAGCAGCAGCAGAGGCAGCGCGAGTCCTGCAGCTTGTCCTGCAGCTTTCACATTAAATGCAAAAATGTTTTTCTCGCCGCGCTCCACTTTGCGTTCATACATACATACAACATGTATATATATGTTTTTATCTCTTTTTTGTTTGCGTTCCGTTTGCATCCGATTTTCATTAATGGTCTTAACATAAAAATACAATTTGCTGACGTTTAACTGGTTTGGCGGCCGTTAATAAATGTTTAAGCGTTGTTTGATTTAATTCTTTTACACTCTCCCAGCGGGATTGATTCTATGCGACAGTTGACGAGGGTGGCAGCTGTCGAATGCCTTAAATTCTGTTCGTTGTTGGATATCCGACACATGCAGACAACAGGTAAACGGCAGAGCGATCATAATTAAATGTGTGGCATTATTTTGTTTATCTCCATTCTAGCTGAATTTATCGAGAGTAATATCCGCTTCGACTGTCGCATGTTTCTTGGCTCTCAACACATCTATTCAACTACAGCTGCAGATCATTCGAATCGGTTTAATTAGTTGGATAAACTGTCAAATACTGATATTGCTCGTAATTCGATTAACTGCAGCCACTACAGAGTCTCTGCCACTCACTCTGCTCAGTCGTTGACAACTGCAAGTTGGGGCTGACCTGCGATGTGATGGTGCAATAAAGCAAAACAGCAGCTCGTATTGGCCGCTGGCACAACCCCAAAACACTCCGCACAATTCAACGCCCTTTGCAGCCGCTGCTTTTCATTTAATTGCGGTTGACTTTTGGGGCTTTGACAGACCGTCAGCAGAGCCAGAGAGAGAGAGAGAGAGAGAGGGGCAGACAGCCGGCAGTCGCATCTCATACCCACTTGGCAACGGAATGCCAATCATCAATCAAGGTGATTTGTTTCAATGCCCCAGCCACAGATTTCACGCTGTTGTGACTACAGATGGACGTGGAGAGTCGGGGCAGCTTCCTGCTACTCAGCTTGCTTGCCACATGTGGCCAATCACTTGCATACACTTCAATTGGTGCGGTTGTCCCCGCCAACATTCCCAACAGCAGCAGCTGTTCTTGCTGCTGTGGCTGTTGTTGTTCATCAATGAATTCAATCACGAAAATGTTGTTGTTCGCCCTCCACTTCCTGCCCGCACAAGCCACAATGCTTCAATGCTCAATCGCTTCACTCGTTGCATATTCATGAGCTGCGCTGCCGCCGCCGCCGCCGCCGCCGCCTGTTTGAGTTACTGACGTGGCTTTGATTTAATTGCCCTGATTTTGTCTATAATTTATTTTAAGCCATACACCGCCAACATCCAACTATATGGCCAGCAGGCTAAACCAAATGCAAAAAAACTTGCGTTGTATTCGGCTGCCACATTTGCCGCTGTCGCACATTTCTAGCATTTTTCCCACTGCGGCCCCTGCAAAATATTTCGTGTACTCGTAATTTACCCATGAGTGCGCCGCGTTCAAGTTGTCGCCGTGATTTCGTTTTTATGTTGCGCTGTTACTCACCGCATCTCACTTGCGGGGGGTATATCAGCCAGTAATCAGTACAATTACACTACATTTCCCTAGCTCAGTGTTTACATTGCGCATACGCAGCGTAGGCAGTCAAACCTGGGCAAAGTCAATTTATGCGAGCCCAAATAACAAGTAAACGTCTTGAATATTCATGCTAATCTGTATGATGACTCGGCTGAAGTATAAATTGAATAAATGAATTTAAATGTTCGTTTTTCTATAATTAGCATGGCAATTGTAGCGGCCAAATAATAAATAAAAATATTGCAGCGCGAAATTTATTCCCTGATTCATCAAATCATAACTTTTTTACTTGCTAGCTTTGTACGCAGGATATCTAGTGAGCTGGCATCTTTCGCTTGCACCTATTCGATCTTTACTATTTTTCTTCATTTTGTTTCGTCCTGCGTCCTGCGTATACAAAATTGCAGAAATATTTCATTTCTGTCGCGTCGTCGTTCCTCACCATTTTCCCTCGTCGCGTTAACCGCAGCCACAAATTCTGAGCGCTTTAAAAATGTTCTTTTCGTTTTTTTTTTCGCACTTCTGTCGCCATTTTGAGCACGCCTTGGCAAGGACAAGTCGCCGTCGCAAGTCCCGGGGCAAGCGCTCCCCTTCGCCCCTGGTGCAAGCAACTTGTCCACAGTCGACTACAATTTTCTGCGCTTTTTTTTCGTGTAAATTCCAAAAGAGGTGTGCGCATAAATTTTTGGTGCCTGTGTGCCCTGCAGCCAACACTTATGCAGGGCTGCGCGGGAGTTGAGTTTAGTACGCATATATAGCTCGACTTTCTGCAGTTGCTTAAAATATTTGCGAAACTGCGAGCGATTGGCGCCAAGTCGCTTTAAAGCTAGACTGATTGTAATTTGATTTGGGCCCCGTTGCGGGCTCGGGGCGCTGCTCGTTGGTGCCCATTACCGATTTTGGTTATTTCATTTTCCAGGCGACTTCAAATGTCATTTCCGTCCCCCGGCCCCGGCCCCGGCCCGCCTTGTGATTTGTGACCTGAGTAATCGTAATCGCGCTTTATCTATTAGTTACACAGCCTCCCTCATTTCGCCCCATCCTCTTGTCATTTCTCAGCTCTGTTTCTGTTTCTGTTCTCCTTCTCGTTCTCGTTCTCGTTCTGCTTCTGGACGTTCTCTAGTCGCCGCCTTTAATGAAATTTACTCGGGTTGCCTTTCTATTTACTTTGTGGCACAAAATTAATAAAGGCGAGGTGCACAGCAACAGCAGCAGGCAACGGCAAAGCCAAGTGGAAACTTAATCCCCAAGGAAATTATGTGAAAAATGTGCGTGGGCTGCGTCCGTCTCGCCCACTCACCCATCACATCCTGGCGTGGGCTCTTCTGTAGTTCTGCTGTCCTTTTGCACAGCCAAGTTGTTAGGCGGCGCATAGCTGTAAATATTTTTGCGCCAAACGTGCAGCGTATGGCCGGCAACAACAATAACAGAATTCCAACGTGACCCCTTTTATTTTATATTTTCGGTTTGTCCACTTTCAATACTCTAGCGAGCGGCATTATAATTTCGCCATCAAATTCGATCAGACTTCAAACTAGTCTCAAAGTTGTGAAGTCGCTTTAGCTAAACTCGAGTTGAGCAATTAGAGAAAAGGTTGTTAAAGAATATGTATAAGTAGGAAATTAAGTAATTCTTGGCAGTGTATTTAAGCTTTGTTGTTGCGCAGCTTGTCTGTTTATTTGTTTGCTGTTCTTTTAAATTTTTAGGCGAGTCGGCATCCAATTCTTAACTGCGCAATTATTATTAAGTGTTTGCCGGTAATCAGAGGCGGCGTCAACAGGAAAATAGCCAATTAACAAAAACATATTGAGTGCGTATATTAGTTTAAATATTTCCCAACTGAATAAGTGGTAATAAAATGAAAATAAATGAAAATAAAATAAATTGAGTGCACATATTAGTTTAAAAATTTCCCAACTGAATAAGTGGTAATAAAATGAATTTTTGTAGCCCCTAATTTAGAAAAACTAATTATTTTAAATGCACTTCAGTTCACTTGTATAATTGCTGTTTCAAAGTGAATTTCATTTTCTATTAAATTTACAATTTTAAATGTGCTACAATTTGTGATATTTTAATTTTAATCCCTCTCAAACCTATTGTTGTGTTTAGCTGCTTTTGTGATCCCTCTCGCCTACGCCACTGCACACAGCATCCGTTTTCAAAGCGTTGTGGTGTTGTCTTTTTTGTCTGGTCTTTGGGTTAAGGCTTTCTGAAAACATTACATAAAGGTTGTTTCGCAATTCTGTTAAATTTGCATGAATCTCTTTGTTCTTTTCGTAGATTGGGCGAGGCAGAACGGTTAATTTTCGACTTTGCCATCCACATTAAGCGGACGGCTGTGTATGAGTTATTTGGGGCAACGTTAAGGCTTGCAACTTGCATAATGTGTATGTATAAATAGTCGTTAATCTGCACGTGCCCAGCAGCGTCGGCGTCGGAGTCGACGTCGGCGTCTGCCTCTGAATCGCCTTTGAGCTGGGCCCGCAAATAAGCACAATTGTCTTTTGCCTTTGTGACCAAAAGTGTCAATTACAGACATTGAGAGGGCGAACAACAGACGCTCTGCTCTGCCCACTAGCGGGACGAGCGAGGACAGTGCAGGGGAGAGGGGGAGGGCGGCTGTCGCAAAATGCTTATGTAATTGTCAGCTCATTGTTTGGCACAAGGATAATATCGTAATTAGCTCGAACATGGCCAGTTAATTAGTTGTATAATCCGAAAACGGACAACAATCATCTCCAGCAAGCAGATGACACATGCCAAAAATTACCTCAAATTGGTGGATTAATCCTAGACGTGAGTCCCTAAGAGTTTAGTAAGGAACTGCTTGCGTAACAGGTAAATTTTCGTTGGAAAAGTCGATGCACATAGTTGGCTTTATCATTGATTTCTGAATAGGTTTTCAGTCTGCTATTCCTTACAGCAAGCAGATGATATATACCAAAAATTATCAACAATTTGTGGAATAATCCCAAAGAGAGTTTGTCCTGAGAGTATAGTGAAGAACTGTTTTAGTAAACAGGTTCATTTTTGTTAGAGAAATTGGCTTTATTATTGAACGCTGAATAGATTTTTAGGCTGCTATTTCCTAAAGCAAACAGATGACACAAGCCACAAATATCCAATAATTAGTGTATTAATCCTAGAGAATGTTGCTCCTAAGACTTTAGCATGGAACTGCTTTTTTAAACAGATAAATTCTCGTCACAGAAGTTGGCTCTATCTATGATTTATGAATAGATTTGTAGGCTTCCATTTCGTACAGCAAGCAGATGATGAGTATATTAATCATAGATGGGAACTCCTGAGAGCTTAGTAGCAGATAAATTTGTATGATTCTTGCATTGAAAAGTAAGTAGATTTGTAGTCTACTGGTACTTAAAGCTCTGTGATTAAATTTTTGGAGTTTGTTTTAATCAAGTGCCATTTGTCGATCTGTTTTGATTTAAGCTCTGTCCAAGTTGCGCCCGAGTTTGCTGTGCGTTTGTTATCTTGAAGGCCAGACAAGTTTTAGTTCGAGAGTTCAATTCGAAAAGCAATGATTAGAGTGAATAGAGACAGAGCAGTAAAACAACAAACATTCAAACACAGACCGCAGGGCGTCTAATCTCTGACTGAACGGAGTGCAGTCTTTAGTCCTTTAGCCCAGGACTCGAAGCAGCTCAGTGGCTGTTGTTGTTGCTTACCTGGCTGTTGCAATGCGGCCTTTATTTAATTTTAATTACATGCATTTAAATCGTACATTACCATTGACCAGTGGCACTGTAAGCCAAACTCAAATCAGGCGTATGATAAATTGATTGCAAATGAACACAGACGCAGACACACAACTCTACAAGCTGTGTGTGTGTGTTTGTCTGGCTTTTATTTCCATAAATTGTAGTCTTTAAATTGGTTTTAATTAAATTATTTGTCTACCTGCAGGTTTCCATCTAGATTTTAACACTCTGATTTGACAGTGCCAATAAATAAATCCATCATAATTTATAGTTTGCTGCTTCTGCCCCACAAAAAGCTTGACTTGCTTTGCTAGTAATTGGAAATTACTTCTCGAATTAAGCAGCTTGCACATAGTTGTAGTCTCTTTGTTCTCCGAAATGTATTAAGCACTAAACCTATTAATAGTTTCTTATTAGAGTTGTGCGTCTTCGACAAATTTGCACAACAACAATGAATGCGAGTCTCTGGCAATGCATTTAGGTCGCAAACAAATGTGCTTTCATTTAGCTGGCATAACAAATATTATGAAATTAATTTGTGGTGGTGAGCAAATTGATATACGAGCCAATTAAATTGAATAGTTGCTGCAACCAAACTATGCTGGCATTGCATTTTATTTTGACGATGTCACTCTAATAAATCTGAGAAACAATATGCATTTTTCTGATAAATGTGAATAACATTTTAAAGGAACCTTTTCGTTGCCTATTTTAAGCTTTATCCTTCAGCTGTTTTCGATAATCTTCACTTTAAATTAGTTTGCTCTATACAAACAAGTAGTGCAGTGACCGATTTATAATTGATTTCTTATTCGGCATTAAGCTTCTTGTGCATCAATTAAATGCCTTTCCCTGCTGTGGCCCATGACTCATTTACACTGTTCAGCAGACCAATAAAATGAATCTTTAATTGGGTGAAAAATGTTGTAGGACTTAAAGCTGCTTTCCATATGCAACGATTGTTTGCTACCCTTTGAAAGGGGGAATCGTGGGTATATCAGTTTGCATGAAGTATACGCAGCGTGGGCCGGATTGCATTAAGTAACCTTTTAGGCATCGAACGCACTCTCTGGTCTATTGCTTGCTACCCTTTTAATAGAGGAATCGTGGGTATATCAGTTTGTGTGAAGTATACGCAACGTAGGCCAGGTCGATTTGTATTTGTAATCGACTGCAGTAGCAAATAGTTGGCGTTGTCGAAGAATATCTTGTTGTTGGGCATGCTGCAGCTGCGGCCTCGTTTATTTGGCTGTTGTTCCGCAAGAAAAAAGCCACAAAAAGCAGCCGCAGAGCAACGCCAGCAACAAAGACAAGCCAGCTACAACAACGACAACAACAACAACAACTTGGGCAACATCACACAACAAGAACAGCGACGGATTAACTCTCAAACCTGTAACTGAATGACCGCACACAGACAGCCAGCTAACGAGACCGAGTTACAGAGACTGACAGAGAGAGCGACGGATGGGGGAGTGGGGAGAGGTGCGGATTTGAGGTAGCCACATGTCAGGGACATTATGGAATCATGAACTTACTGACGATGCTGTCCGAGTGTGTGTGTGTGTGTGGGTGCGTGTGTGTGCACCTGAGTGAGCTAAACTCCATTTCGGCTATAGTTGTGAGTCGTGCGTCAACGATTTGTGGTCTGGCACAGCGCACACACACAAACACCATTGCAAATACACCCGCACACACACATACGTATACGCTGCCTGGCCATTTCAATCATCAATCAAAGTGTTTTGTTACGACTTCCATACGTCATGTTTTTCCCTAAAATCTCTCTCATACCTCCAGTTGTCTGTTTTGCGATTCGCTGGTGTGTTGTGTAGGTGTGACTGTGACAGAAGTCGACATTTATGGTGTCGACAACGACAGCAGCGAGAACGTGTAGAATTCCATCGTCGGGAGCTGCGGCCACAGACAAGCATCTGTCTGGCAATCAATCACATGCCTCAATTCAATTCTCAATGCCGTCATTTTCAATTCAATTCCAAGCAATTCTCGTTGCGCTAAATATTTATGAGAACATAAAGCGAACAAACGCCCCACCTCACCCGCTCTGCCCTCGCTCCCGTCGTGTCCAATCGATGTTTGTATCTCTAATGAGGCATAATTAAAAAACATTAAATTTGCTGGCAAATTTCTGTGTGTACTTTGCTGTCAGTTGGCGTGCGACTATATGGTAGATGTGTGTGCCACTGAATCGAATCAATCAAGCGTCTTTTTATCGGCTTTATTGTGTGGCAGTTAACGAACTTAAATAACAAACTTAAGTTTCAATTTTAAGGCTTATTGTGGCCTCGCCTAAGACTCACACTCGCCGTGCTCGCCGCTTGTTTGTTGTTGCTGATTGTTGCCCAAAACTTTTCTATCCAGCCAGCCCGCTCAACCTCTCTTCGCCATGCCAACCCCCTCTCGTTTATTTCTTGAAGGGATCAAGCGTTATTGTAAAAAAACCCATTGTGCGCTTTTTGATTTATAGATATTGGATCACACACAGAACTCTCCATGCCAACAACAAATGTCTTCTATTCTTTTTTTATGCAGTGCCCTTCAGACGTTTAACAAGCCAAAAGTATGTGGACTGTTTGCTTCAGCTTGCTCGGTAAATATATATTTAAAATCAAGTCAATTCTAATGCCAAGGAAATATATGAAATATTTGTATACTACTATATAAACAATACAAATTTAAATTTAATTTAAATATAAATATATATTCAAAATCAAGTCAATTCTATTGCCAAGGAAATATATGAAATATTTGTATACTACTATATAAACAATACAAATTTGCAATATGTGTTTTTCAAATTTCACTGGGGAAATTGTTCATCGATATATTTGAAGTAGAGCTTATCGCGCTATGCCGCCACATTAACTTCAGTGCACTACATTTCACAGCAGAGAAATCATTTTTAAGCTTTGCAATATAATTTCAAAACATTTATGTGGTAAGATTGTGAAGAATAATAATACTAATTATGGTAAGTATTGTCTTACCGAAGATGCTATCGTATACCATAATATGTTTGCTCAATGTTGTGGAATTAAAATGGAAATAATATGTCATTTTATCTGTAAAATAAAGTTAAATTTTGCAGAAACAGAAGTGCAAGAAATAAGTATGTGGTAAGATTATGAATAATGTCAGTAATAATTATTTTAAGTATCGAATTTTCTAAGATGCCTTCGTATAATATGTTTGTTCAGTGTCCTGGAATAAGAAGAGAAATTATATGTAATTCTGTTCGATAAATAAAGTTAAATTCTGTAAATAATGTCAATAATAATTATTTTAAGTATTGAATATTCTAAGATGTCTTCGTGTAATATATTTGTTCAATATCCTGGAATTAGAAGAGATATTATATGTAATTTTATCAGTAAGATAAAGTTAAATTCTGCAGAAACAGAAGTGCAGGAATTAAGTGGCTGTTAATAGTCAATGTGAGTGTATTATGCCGCTTTTAAGGGTATAGAGAGAAGGAATTGCTGCTGCCGCGGTCTCGTCCCGTTCCATGTTCTTTGCTGCATACTTTTAGGCGCGTCTCGGCTTGTTTACAGTCAAACGCCCCGGCTGACCAGCAGAAACAGCAGCAGTGGCTGAAACAGGAGCAGCCAAAGCAGCCGCACAATTTGCTCGGTGTTTTCGCTTTTTTTTCTGATGCTTTACAGTATCTGTTGCCTGTTTGGCTGTAGGTCTGTTGGTCTGTTGGTCTGTCAGACAATTTCAGTGCTTCAGTGTTTTGTGCTGGGGCAAAAACTTTGTGCACTGATTGCAAACTTGTTTCAATTGTTTCGCAACAGACTGCGAGGGCAAAGGAAATGGCGGACTGGGCTGGTATAGTTGGGTTGCCTGCCTGCTGATCGCTTGTTCCTAGGGGTGCCGCATTCGCCATGAAAGTCAAGGCAAAGCGTGTGTACAAAACGGCCGAGAGCTGAGGCTACTACTGAGTGCTGCTCAGTCTGAGGCGGGAGCTCTGGTTGCTGTTGCTGTTGGCCGAGGCTGAGCGGCCAAAGCCATTCACTTGCATATTTCTGTGGCTTAGTTTCCGTTTGCGCACCAAACGAACAGCATAAAAACCTATTGAAAATTTGCATACGAAAATGAAATTCAAATGGGTTTCATTTTCCGCACTCGCTCGCCATTCTTCTCCACTTGCTGAAGGGGCTGAAGGGGCGCAGGGGGATGGTTGCTTCCAGTCTCTTCCTCTCGCCGAGCTGCACTGACAATCAGCGATGCTGGCAGCCCTGGACAAAACTTTCGTTTTTCAGCGAGCAGCTGCAAACACGAACTTTCTTTCCTACACTCCCCAACTATACATATTTATAGCTGACATATCTCACTAGCTGGCGCTCTCTCAAAGACACAGCAGCTTTGAAATGAGTGGATAATTTTAATCTCAAACGTTCGGATATCTCTGCTGCAAATTCCGCCTCTGCCAAAAGGCTGCCTAAGTGATTTTTCATTGCGCATCAAGTAACTTTGTAATGCAAATCTTTTCGCCCACAATCAGCTCTCTGCCTCGCTGTCTGTCTGTCTGTCTGTCGGTCTGTGCTTCTGTCTTTCATTGATTGTCGCTATCACTTTTGGCTTTGTCGCAGGCTAAGGCCCCCAGTGAGGCCAATAAAATGCAAATTGTTTGTCGCGTAAACAAAACGCTTTTAATAAAGACGCAAATTGGAGATGGGCGCGTGACTAAAAGTTGCTCTTAGGCAAGCCTACGAGTATGTTAATTTCCTATCGCATACACAGTGTGGCTTGAGAGATAGAACAGTTTAAATTGCAATTACAGTTTAGCTATTTCAATTTCATATGACGATATGCATTCTTTCAGCACTTTGCCTATTGACCAATGTCATTTAATATGAAATAACTTAGCAAAGTTAAGTGAAGCAGGCAATTATTATATTACGTAGTTGAAATGGAATTATAATTTCACTTAGGTGCTTTTTGCTGCCATCGCTAGCTGGCAATCATCTGCGCTCTTATCGCATTCGTTTAATGGCAAGCTGTTGAATTTTGATGGCTTTTAATTGTCTTAAGCAACCCAATCAGAGAGCACTTCGCAACCACTTCCCTGCAGCCACTCACACTCACACTTTGGTCGCTCGCTCAGCAGATTCGGGTTTTAGTCAGCACAATAGTTGGGATTCCACTTTGTGCTGACTGCTGACCCACTTATTGGTCACTTCTGGACTCTGTTTCCGCTAGCCTTGCAGCCACTTGACTAAACAGCACTCAAATTTGATTTTGATTTATGCTGCCCGCAAATAGTACGAGACCCAAACTTCAATTCAAGTTTCTCCCCGCTTTCCACTCCCCGATGCTACTGGCAATTCGTAGCCAGGCAGAACGATTGCAGCTCATAACTTTGGCATCTATCGGCCGCTTTCATATTTACATGCTGCTTACACGCGCATTGGCGTGTAACGGAAATTGAGTAGCGTCGACCAGGGCCAGGGCTGCAGCGCGGCAGAGTGAGGCGGCTGCACTCATAAAAGGGTTGGCCAAATGGACCTAGCTCCGTGCCGGGTCGCTCCCGCTCCTCGTTCAGTTCGGTTCCGGTCTAACAATTGAAAGCTTATACAGCTACATTTTTGGTATTTACTTTTTTTTCCTTTTTTCTTTGCTCTTTCGTCCTGTTGTGCGCGCAGCCTTTGCCAAGACAGCGTCAAACACCCCCGGCGCCCGCCGCCCGCCGCAATCGCTTTGCAGCCCCGTCTCCTGCCTGGCTCAAACAGCACACTCTCAATAGAAAAACACAATTTTCGCAATCTTTGCTTATCTTTTCATCTCTATCGTTGCATGTCCGTAGTTGTTTCTGCTGCTCGGCTTGTGGTTGTTGCTGCTGCTGTTGTTAGTGTAAGCAGCTAAAGCTGCTATAAAGAGTTGCACTCGGAATGGTGACGCCTCCACACCTTTTCCCGCCTCCGTCTCCATCTCCATCTCCACCTCCACAATTGCCTTTGTTTGTCGGTATTCCTGGTAATATCAAGTCGGGTTATAAGCACCTTGCCGGCTCTTAGAAGCGGGTGCAGTTCCAACTGTTGCAATCGTAAGTCAAGTGTGTTTAAATTGATTAAATTGATAAAGTAAACAGTAACAATTAAACTACATAGTCGAATTCACGATAATTTAGTAGAATGCATAGAGATCAATGTATAAAGTTGTTTACTAATTATTGCAAATTGTAATTTTTAAAGTTTAATTGCCAAAAGTTAACAAAGATAGTACATTGAAACTGACTGCAAACTGACATTATTTAGCAAATCCATTTATAATTTTTCCTAGCACGAATTCATTTTGAAAAGATCAGTCGATATACTTAACAAATTTCTCTATTTCTTCCTTCCATTTCTCTATTTTTGAATTACTTTCGAGAGCAATATGAAACCATTCTGTTTCTACTATGAATGCTAAGAAATCTCTGCAATTGTTGCAGTTTCTCTTAACCACTTATATTTGCTTAACTTGCGTATAGATTACCTAAACTGTATTCTCTCTAAAATTTAACGTTTGGGCTTCTCAAATACTTTTGGGGCACACCTCGCGATGCCTTATCATCTTTCAGCTCTCTTTTTGTTGTATATTGCTTTGCTACGCTTTATTGTTGTCATAATGTGGTGGCTTGTTGCCATTTCCCTTCGCCTCGCCGTTCTCCACACAAGTACAGTAGTGCCTCCTGTTGTTGTACCCATTTTTATTGCTTAATGCTGAGCAGTGGCAGTGGCAGGGGGAGAAGGCATGAAACCAACCTCCTGTTGACTTTCAGCCAGAGTTTGCAACCTTTTTTAATGCAAAACCCCTTTTGTTTTTTTTTTTGCTGCTTGCGAGTTTAGTGTTTTTTTTTGCGCTTTGTTTCCTCATTCTCTGCGGCACAAAGGTGTATTTTACTTACCAGCTTGGCTACAATGTTGTTTTTGCTGGCCCAGTTGTTGTTGTTGTGCTGTTGGCTTTGTGCGTCAAATAAGGATATTCAATTTGAGCTCAATATACTTGCATTGCATAGCGTAAGTTCGACTCATGCTCATGCGTTATGTTAATGCGATGCCTGTGAAACTTATTGGAAATCAAAGCAATCATACGCCACATTGGCCCAGCAGGCAGAGCACTCGATTGTGCGAACCAATCGAGTAAGCTGCCAGAAAAGAGTCGTATCTCTCTGCGCCTTTTATCGAGCGCAATTGCAACTCATATTATTGCAGCTGGATACAATAAATTTTGCGGCAAATTTATTAGTTGCATGCGTTTGCTTTCGATTGAATTCGAGTCGAGTTTCTTTGAGTGTAGCAGAGTCGGAGTCCATGGGTCAGCCATGAATATGCACTCAAGCGTCGTCAAATCCTGACTGATTGCAACGCATTACGTTTCACATTTTTGGCACTCGATCTTTTCACTCCCCCGGCCCACTTCCTTGCGCAGTACTCGGTGTGGCAGCTAACAGACAAATCGCTTTGATTGATGCCGCCGGTTCAGTGCATTTGAGCTGCATCTGCAGCAAGTTACGGCTGCCACTGTCCACTGGCGGTTCGGTAATTGCTTTTGGGGCGCACCTTAAAGCAGGCCCAAAGCTCACTCGCCAGTGTCGCTCGTGGTCGTCGTCGAGGTCCGTGTTCCAACAATACGCACGCAATTACCGCAGTTGGGAGCTTGGGCGGAAAAAGTTGTTAACTCCCCAGGAGCTTGACGAAAGTTGTCATAGCTGCTGGCTGGTCCAGGCGCAAACTTTCAGCTCTAATTGCCCAAGTGGTTTTCGAGTGGCATCAGCGTCGCCAAGACGCCACGTAATAGAGCTGCCTCTTCCTCAGCGCTGCCTCATTTTCCGCCTGCAGTCAAAGTTTTCTGGAGTGGTCAGCTTCCTTCTCGCTCGCTCTCGCTCTGTCTCCGTCTCTGTCGAAAAACTTGTTGGCGCACAAAATGCACAATCAAAGCTGACCGTTGGCGTTATTAACACAAATGAAAATTGTGGTCATGCTCTCTCGCATGGCAGTTACTTATATTTCAATTTATTAGACGGCAAAGTTTATGGCCCTCGACTCGACTCGGCTGGACTCACCTGGCCCGAGCAGCGTGCCACTTGGCCTAATGAAGTTTCGGATTAGACAAACAAAATTCACAGAGCTACACACGTTTCGCACTCTCTGGCGCCCTCAAAGTCTACTAGCTGGAGCGAAACATATGTTAAATGCAAGTCCTCAGCAAAGTACACAAAACACTCACACACAAGAACATATTTCCTGAGAGTCCTGCATATTTGCGTGCATTTTGTGGCGTCGCAGTTACCTTTTAGCTGGACTTTTGCATTTAACTTTTGGCGTCCAGCATTTAACTTTTGCCCTTTTGGGCTAATAACTTCGCCAGCGAAATTCCAGCGTGAAATTCCAGCTTAAGGATACACTTGCAAGTTACAACATTCAGCTGGCTTTGTGCAAGTAACTGAGGCTCTTGAACATTTGCGAGCTGAAAGCAGAGTTGTCTGCTGGAGTAAACAATTTTATTGTATCACAAGTAGTGAGTGACTCTGTAAATTGTACTAGATGATGTCCTTGATTGTAATTGCTGTATTGGAAACACAGCAGCGTGCGCCCTTATCAATGAGTAATTGCTGTTATCAATGCTCGCCCGGAAAGTGCTGTCGCCTTTTTGTGGACTGCTCCAGTTGCGTGGCAAATCAAAATTCCATTAAACTTTTCGGTGCGCCCGCATAATTTTGCAACATTTTGTGGTTGAACTTTACTTTTTGGCACTTTTAACATTTTACTGTGCGGCTCTGTGGTTTTTAATTAAAATTTGTTTGCTCGCACAAAGCCCGAGCAGCGTTTCGCTGCCATCATTTGCCATTCGCTGTTTGCCGTTCGCCATTTGCCATTGTTGATTGTTGTTGTCTTGCGACGCAGACGGAGACGGCGGAGTTGCTCAAATATGTCTGGCCGTCTAATTAGAGGGAAGCGCACATCCAGAGCGAAATTACATTACGTATACGCAGCGTGCGCCTTTTAATATTGCCGACAACATTTTGACAGACAGCAGGCGAATGGGGTGAACGGCAACAAAACAACGCAACACAACACAACACAAAACAAAGCAGAAAGCAGAGAAGACTAAGAGCCAAAAGGCAGGCGGCGAGCTGGAGCGCTCTGAGACGTGTTGGCTAATTGAAAAAAATACATTTTAATAGCATAATTTCTGGCGTTGCGGCTGCGTCTGTCCTTAAAGCGGCTTCCCCGGCGGGTGCCGCGATGTGTTTGCTGCGGTTGTCACGGGCTCGTCCCAGCGCCCCGCCAACCCCCGCCAACTTGGCCTCATTATTAAGCAGCTATCACCTGGCGAGTATCTGGGGCTAAGATGTCACGTTCTTGTGCCCGCGATGAGATCAAACACTATTCAAATGAAATTTGTTTTTGATTAGACAATTTGTATGCTGAAATCAATGCCACAGCTTTAATAAAAGAAATTGCTTTTCGTTTCGTTTCGTGTCGCTTATTTGCGCTGGCAGACGTTGCTTGCTTACAGCTAAATTAAATTAAAAATTCAATGACAAAACATTAACAGCCGCGCGACGTCAGATTGGATTCCCTCGCCGAGATGTCTGACAGGCTATTGGCTAAATTTCTTATAAGAAATAAGTGCAAGTACTTCAGTCGTCTCAATCTCCGTCTCCGTCTCCGTCGACGTCTCCGTCTGCTGTTTTTGTTGTCCTTGCAACTCAAATGAGGCGTCAACGGAAACGACAGCTGTTGGTTTGTGTCCTTTGGTCTGTGGTCTCGCATTTGTCTGTCAACTTTCGAGTTCAGTCTGAGCTCCTAGACGGCTCCATGGACAGAGTGAGTCTATGAATGGATTCTATTTTATTTATTCTCTTTCCGATCAAGTATGCGTATAAACAAACTATTGCAAAGTGCAAAATAGCTTTATGCTTTCGAGCGGCAATTTTGCTGTAAATCTGTAAAATTTCAAATAAAATTGTTTGCAATTTCTATTTTAAGCGAAAATTCAAATAAAAACATTGTTTCATGTTTTTGAAGTAATTATAAATATATTTTCCAGAAAACACTTTGTTTGTTTTGGGCGTTCATTGTTTAATCACTCAATTCACTTGGAAGCGAAATCTGTTGGTTTTCGCTGCAAATTTTTACAGCTGCGAATCGTTTAACGCCAGAAATTTTCATTAGAATTATTTGCAAATTGAAATACGCTTTAATGCCGCTGGCATTTGGCTTAATTTGGCGTAATTGTTGATTGTTGTATTTAAGCTGTAGGCTCTCAATGCAAAGTTGCTGTGAGCTTGCGATTTACCTACTATATTTGGCAACAAGTTGTGTCTATAGTTGAAGTTGTTCATTGTGAGGCTTGCCAATTATTGTTTATTGCAATTGTGAAATCGGAAACAAATATTTGTAACTGAAGCACAATTAATGTTGGAAATACATGCATGCGAAGTGGAAATGCAGTGTGACGAAACTTAGAGACAATTGAAAGGAAAAGCGGAGGCAACACACAAATGGTTTCTAGATCGATAAACTTGGCAAGCAGCAGCGCACAATTTGTGTATTGCTTCTGCCACGCCCACCGAGCAACCGAAGCATAGACAGTAGTAGTAAATTCGAACAAAAGACAACACATTCGTCGAGTGGCAACACAGCAAGGCGAGTAAATTGTCAGAGACACAGACGCAGACACAGACACAGCCGCAGAGTGAAGGCAACAAAGTGAAAACTGAAACCAAACCAAATACCCAAATACTCAAACCCCCACAAAGCAGACACACAAAAAGGCAATGACAGCTCTTTGGCTGCGATTTATATAGTCGCAGTGCCCTTTGCATGGCCACTGAAGCGGCAAATGCTTTTGCGGCATGCCCCGGCTCCTTTCAGCAAGCTCCTGCTTCCTGCGCTGCCCCCACAACCCCCCCACAAAAAAAAAGAAGTGTATTGCAATAAAATTTATTCATCGACGGCAGTTGCAACTTATTTTTCTGCCTGTTAATTGCCACCCGTGCCGCTTGCGTCCAGCAGGGACAACTTTGCATACGCAACTGTCAACTTTTGGCATTTCGGCAAACTTCACACCAGCCAACTGCCAGTGCCCTGAGAAGTTGAACGCCCCTCGTCGTCCCACCCCGTACTCAACGTACAAATATGTGGGCATCATAAATATTTTCCAGTCCATTGATTTTTGGTCGCTGTGGATGCTGTCGATGTTGATGATGTCGGACGAGCGGACAGTCGAGAGTACAGGACAACAGCAGCAGGCGCATTTGAAATGTGTCGAGTCGATTCTGTTCCCAGCAACGAATTCGCAAACAATTCCGTATACTTTAATTTATCGAATTGTTTTTTCTATTCAAAATAAAAGTGAAGTTTACATATGCTCTCCCATTTATATGTTTATAAGTAGTAAACAAAATCACTTTATATTTTCTTATATTCAAAATTACTTCGTTATTAAAAATATAAATATTCTGTTAATCTTGCCAAGACAACTTTACAGTTTGATTCTCATAAAAGAAGTTAAGTTATATTATTTTATTTTCTAAATTTCAGAGTTTTTAAATATAATTACTTTGTTTGACTTTCCAAATAAAATTTACATTTGCATTCTCATTATTTATGTTTTTTTATGTTTATGTTTTTTTTTAAATTCAAATTTGATATTCTTTTGATTTTAATCTTTCCCAGAGAACTTTACATTTGGAGTGTCGCATTTTTCTATTTATCATTTATTTTATTTATAAGTGAGAAATCTATTCACTTTATCATATTTTATAAAACATTTCGATTTTCAATAACAATTATTATCCTAATCTTGCCAAGAGAAATTTATATGTGTATTTCACAAGTAAATATAAACTAAATCTAATCACTTTATCTATGTTCAAAATATTTCGATTTAAAAATATGATTGTTCTGTTTATCTTGATTAGTGAACTTTAAATTTTCACTCTCATTTTAGCGTTCAGAAGTAGAAAATCAAATCACTTAATAACATTTTTGATATTTAACATATTTCGATTTTAAAATACAATTTACTATAGTTATATAAGGTTTAATATTGCCAAGCGAACTTTACATTTGCATTCGCATTCCACTGTTCATAGGTGAATCTTATCTTAATCTAATCATGTTATCTAGTCTATTCAAAAAATTTGGTTTTTTTAATACAATTATGCTCTTAATCTTGCCAAGTGAACTTTACGTTTGCAGTCTCATTTTACTGAAGCGCAACATAAATTTGCTGAAAACATAATTCGTCGAACGAAGTATTTTATATGAGTTTCTTAAAATAAATTTAATGCGTAAAGTTTTTCGCTTTGAAATATCGGGAAATTCTCTTGAAAGTTGTCGAATTTGCGGCGAAATGACATTGTAAAACTCAGGCGGTAACTAAAATGTGCAGCTTATTGTTTTTGTTGCTTGTTACGCATAAGCTACGGTGGGTCCCGCCCCCGTCCCCGCCCTCGCCCTCTTGTGACACCCTCCCCGCTTGCTCTTTGGCTGTGTTGTGTTTTCAGCGACACTTGATTGCTTTTATGTGTGCGTGTGCGTGTGTGTCTGTTGTTGCCGCTGTTGTGCGTCAGTTGGGGCTGACGCTGAAAAGTATGCTACATGGCAAATAGACTCAAATTATGTTGTCGGCGTGTGTCGCGTGTGTGTGTGTGTGTGCGACAGAGACAGCCAGTGTGCGAAAGAGTGCTTTTTGTAGTAGAACAGCGCTCTACGAGCAGGCGAGTCTCCCAGTGTGTGTGTGTGTGCGTGTGTGTGTGTTGGGCGCTGTTTGTCTAACGCTTTTTATGCCTGCCGAAAATTGTGTGTACTGTGTTCATAAATATTTTTGCTCAAGTTAATTGAAACATTACCAAAAAATGCTTGTTGGCAAATATTGAAATATTTGTGGGCTGGGTGCGCAGGCACATATTAATGGCCTGTTTATATTTATGATTTGAATTTGCTTTTTGTTTTACATAAAACGATTTCTCCTAATAATTTATGGCCAACTCTACACATTTTGTTAACCGAGTAAATTGTGATGAATTGGACTTAAAGAGGGCAAAGCTTAGTTCTTGGTTAGTGGTTTCAAATATCTTTTATTCTCTTCTTGCTTAATTTCTTAAAATGCTTACATAAACGTCAAATGCAATAAACGAAAGTTTATGGAATGGAACATTTTGAAGAAACTCACAATTTATAAATATCAAACGACACATGCATTTATTAATGCCTTTCTATTTGCATTTTTCATTCTTCCCATCGTCTTTGCCTTTCTTGGCATCTGCTTCTCTGCTGCACTTTTCCTTCTTTCCATCGCCTTGGCTTTTTTTTGCATCTGCTGCTTTTTTGCATTTTTCCTTCATTGCATCGTCTTTGCCTTTATTGGCATCTACTGCTTTCTTGCACCTTTCCTTCTTTGCATCGTCTTTGGCTTTATTGGCATCTGCTTTTTGGTTGCATTTTTCTTTCTGCCCATCAGCTTTGCCTTTTTTGGCATCTGCATTTTTGTCGCACTTTCCCTTCTTTCCATCATCTTTGCCTTTTTTGTCACCTGCTTCTTTATCGCACTTTTTCTTGTCCGCATCGCTTTTACCTTTTCCGTTGTCTCCATTTCCTTTATTGGCATGTGTTTCTTTCACCACTGCGCTAATTGACTCGGCAACATAATCAATGTTCTTCGTGTTCAGGCCACAGATATTAATGCGCCCAGACGCGGTCAAGTAAATATGCTTCTCCTTGACCAACTTTGCCACTTGTTCCTCTGCAACAAATATGTGATTCAGGGAGCTAACCTTATATAGTCCAGTACATACCGTTCAGGCCTGTGAATGAGAACATGCCACTCTGCCGGGTGATGTGATCCCAACGGCCAGGAGTGTTCAAGTCTTGCAGCTTCTGCATAAGTTGCTTGCGCATATTCTTCACGCGATCCGTCATCTCACAAAGCGTTTTCAACCTACAGACCAGGAATCATTTATCAGCCACCCCAAAATCATGCTGTAGACTTGCCATTCCTCCTTGTTCTTCTTGTCTCCCAGCACTCTGCTCACAACGCGGCTGCCGAATGCGGGCGGATTTGAGTAGTTCGGGCGAACGTACATCATTAGCTCCGAAATCAAAGCGGGCACCAACTTGGGATCGCTTACAATGCTCACCAGATTGCCAACACGTTCGTCTAATCGATTGGCAATGTTAGCAACAGTTCTGGCAAGCTGCACGCACTTACTGTATAGGCCCATGTTCTTGGAGAAGGATTGTGCAGCCATGAACTCGAGGCCCTCGCTGGCCATGTATCGCACAATCCAAGCATCTCTGTCCGGATCACCGGTGGCGAAGCCTTGGTACGCGGTGTCCACGAACGGAAACAACTTGTTCATCTTGATAACCGTTGTGACTTGCTTCCACTGCTTCTTCGTGAGATCCATGCCAGTCGGATTGTGCGCGGAGCCATGGAAGAGCACCACTGCACCCTCGTTTGCGGAGGCAAGAGCCTCGAGTAGTCGCGGCATGTCGATCTGACGTCGTTTCTTGTGCCAGTAGGGATACGTTTTGAACTGCTTGAAGCCCGCATGGTCAAAGATGACCATGTGATTCTCCCAGGTCGGCATTGGGAAGTATACAGTGCGTAGCTTCATGCGTTTCGCTAGGAAATCGGCGGCCAATCGACAGGCATTGGTGCCCGAAGCCGTTTGAACTGCAGCTACCTGAAATGAGACCAAGTTTCAGTCGCTGTGAATGGTAATGAGTTGCGCAGCTTGCCCGTTTCTCTTGCAGAGCTTTGCAGTCTGGTCCCAAGAGCAGCTCTGTGGCAACTTTTCTGAATTCTGGATTACCCGACATCGGCAAGTACTCGTGATCCAGGGTCGGATCATTGACAACTTCAAACTCACATTTTTTGACGACAGGAATCGTAAAAGATTTGTTCTCATCGGTCCGATAGACTAATCGAATCAAATCAATGTGCTAAAAATGCAATCATTCTTTTTGTGCTTACCACCAACACCAAGATTCACTTTTTTCTCAAATTTATCCTCGTTATACATCTTGGTTAGGTGGAAGATGGGTGCGGGAATAACCACCTTCATGTCTGCAAAGATTGACTTCTGACAATCATTACTGTAGCTGCGCCGACTCAATGAGCTTCCTATCAAACTGTGCTGGGAATCATTATCAATTATCAAATCAATGAACAATCAATTGGCATATTACGTCGGCTTGGTTATAAACAGATCTGCTGCGCAGGCAAACATTGAGAGATAATTGAAATTTGGAATTTCGAAAGAGGAAAATAAAGTGTGATTTTAAATTTAGAATACAATTTTGATTTTGAAATGTCAAGTTGAGCAATTTGTGAAATTTAACAGCAACTACAGTAGAATTGAAAACTTGCACTTTGGTTGCACACTTCGAGACATTAAAGTGTTTGGGAAATCGGATCAGTCTGCGTTGGGGCAGCGGCAGTATATTTTTGTGCAGTTGACGTTTGAAGAAGTCATCAATCAGGTCAAGTGCTGGTCAATTTGATGCGTGTTTAACTGCCTGTCATCTGGGGGGCTTTATTTGCCTACGATTTGGGTTTGTTTATGGCCCCAGAATTTCTGCAAGTCTGCGTCATACCGCTGCAATGTGTGTTTTGCGCTGCCGGCCAAACAACAGCACAAAGGCGCACAAAAGGTTGACTGATAGATATCCCTTAAAAATGCCAAATAATAAAAGTAATGTAGTTTCTATTTCTAACTAATTGCCTGCATATAATAATAAATACTACATCTTGTATCGTCATTGCAACACTTAATGACTATAGGGTAGCGTTGCAACAGCAGCAGCCGCAATAACAATAACAAAACAAGCTCAATGTTTTCGTTGCATGTGCGTGGTCCCACATCAAGTATACGCACTGTGTGCTGCGTGGCTTGCGTTGTCTTCATTGTTTGGATTTTAGGGCTTCACATGTCAGACATTTGAGGCAAACTAACTGTTTGATGGATACGCTGGGGTCACTCGAGCAGCAGCAGCAGCAGCCTGAAACTGAGTCAGGCAACAATGTTGCCCCGCAGCTCTGAACTTCTGTGGGGCCGCAATCAATTTGGCCAGTGAGTCGGCCCCAGTTCAGTTAATTATTTGGCTATTTAAAATGCATTTCCATTGCCATGATTAACTGCAAATACTCGCACTGTGCGCAGAATCCAAGCGAATGCCAGAGTGGTGAAAGTGAATTGCCTTCAAGTGTCTCTCGCTGCGAGCTGCACTTTGATTTTGATTAAATCAATCTGCAGTCCACGTTGCAGGCATATTTCGTTTGTCTGTGGCAAGTGGAAAGCAAACAGAGGAATCACTCGAACTCTTGGTGCTACTTATTTGAATTCAATAACTGCAAATTGATAATTCCAGTTTGTATTTGAGTAATTAAAGCAATCGAATTGAATTCTTCGAGCTAGTCGCAGAACAACCCGCTGAATATTTGGCCAGCTCGCTCCAGGCAGCTGCTGATTGAGTTGAATGCGACGCCGAAGCCGTCTCTCCCCCTCCGCGCGTCCTTAGGCCGTAAAATACTTGTATCCCGTTTCCGCTGCGCATTTGCGCAAACAATCGCGTCGACCGCAACGGTGTCCCGTGTTTAATGGCCTGGCCGCGGCTGGAGATTGGCCGGCGTTGGTGGAGGGAGGCTGGCGGGGCGGACTTAAACCATTTTTATAAATATTGTGCACACGCACAATGAAGTAAACGCAGCTATCAGTGTGGTTGCTCTGTTTTTTATTTGTGTGTCGTCCTTGCTCATCAATTGGCGTCTCTGTTGCTGTTGCTGTGCGTGCATTTTATTTTTTATGCATGAAGTGTAAATTAAAATTAAATTGACTGTGCAGAGTTCACGCGACGAGCGCTGCACGGTTTGCGTGCCACGCGGCGTATGAATAATAAAAATGGCAATGGCCGTGCGTCGCGTTGCGCTGCGTTGCGCTGCGCTGCGTTGCGGTGCGGCAACTTTAAGTTGCCACTGACCTCAGAACGATGCGTGCAGCGCTCCATTTATTTATTTTCATATATTTATATGACCTTTTTATTTTGTGTTTTTAATTAAGTTATAAAATATTAATTTGTTGTGTGTGCTCGTGTGTCGTCCTGCTTTTTTCCAATTGCTTGCAACTCCCTCCCTCTCCCTCTCCCTCTCCCTCTCTTTCTGTGTGTGTGCGCTGCTGCTGCGGTTGACATGCATTTTGTGGTCGCACTACAGCAGCTCTGTGGCAATTTTGTGCCTGCCACGCGGCTCCACTCCTTCCCTACGGCGGCCGTTCGCTTTCTGGGCTCATCAGTTGCTCCTGCTGTGCACTGTCGTGCACTGACAATGTCAGTGGCAGACGAGGCATCTGCTCAGGTTTATGTGCGTGGCAGAGTTTATATTGTACTGTCTCCAGTTTAGCGCGCCACGGGACCCAACGCAATGCATGTCGCCATTTCACTACATAACAGTTTTCTTTGCAACGCGGACTCCGACTCCGACTCCAACTCTGACTCCGTCTCCGACTCCGACTCCGACTCCGACTCCGACTCCTCCCTTTGCCATTCATCCACTGAGCTGCTGGCATTTTACGCGCCATTTAACCCGTTCGATTTGGGTTTCAAATGCAAAACAAAATAGACACTCGCATTTCTCAGCGCCACCTGCCCCCTGCCCCTGCCCCCTGCTCCATGCAGCAGCTGTTGTCTCTCGAGTCGAGTTGGGGCGCAGGAAACTATGCTTGCCAACTGTTGTCAGGCGTGGAGAAGGCAGAGTAATTTGTAATTCAATCGCTTGCTTGGCATCATCATGCAAAAGTGAGCAAGAATCCGTTTCGGCCGCATGAATAGTTGGCTTAAGGTGACAAAACCCGGATGCCTTACAATGAATTATATAGTCCAAATATAGTCTTTGTATAGACCAATCTATTTCTGCTTAAATTTAGAAAAGTATTCATTTTGATTTACAATTTCTACTACACATTATCGAAATATGAATACTCTTATTCATTAGTTACATATTAGTAATAAAAATTTGTAGAACTCCTTTATTAACATTTTTAACATATATCAGATACTTTTATGCAATCTTTTGCCACTTTCTTTTAAGGTGATAAAAACTCGATGCCTTACAAAGAATAAAGATATTCAGTCCAAATATTTCCAAAGTATATGCTCATATATATCTGAATAAATTTAGATCTATACTAATTTTGACCTACATTTTTTATATTACGCATTTCTTCAATATAACAGCTCTTAATTAAATTCTTAATATTACGAAACATAAATGATACAGTTTCATTACAAATATAGCTTATATTTTTAACATATATCAGCTACTTTTCTGCAATCTTTGCCTCTTTGTCTAAGGATGATAAAAGTTGGATACCTTACAAAGAATTATATAGTATAAATATTGTCATAGTATAAAGCTATCTATTTCTGTTTAAATTGGAACCAATATTAATTTAGATTTACAATTTTAATACTAAACATTTCCTGAATATGAATGCTCTTATTTATATTCGTAACATTACAAATATAGCTTACATTATGTATCAGCTACTTTCACCCCTTTGCCACCATTGTCTCATCTTAATTTCGAAAATGTCTCTTGCATATCGAACGTATTTCGCACTATGATTTATTAAATGCAGTTCCTCGTTCTTACAGATTTCTGCTTATTGCGGCAACTTCAATTCGCCTGCAATAGTTTGAAAAGCTAGTTTGCATGAAGCAGTTGGCAGGCGGCTTTTCTTATCTCCATTCAACTCGTTCATTGACAACTTTATAATCCTTTGTATCTGTTAATCCCACATCACGTCGTCCGCCACATCCCCTTCCGTCGTGCTCGGCGCGCTCTGAGCGGCTTTTCCTTCTGTTTAATCCAACAATTCCACAACCTAACCCAACTTGCATTGTGCTGGAGTTGCCTGACTGCCTCCTGACTGCCTGCTAGGGACTATAACATGACAGCTGTCATATGTTGCCATTCCGTATCACATTTTATAGCACACTCGTAGTTCATTTTTTTCTAGCTGAGCTTTGTTTTGCAGCGTTCTGCTTTGTATTCTCGTTCCTCCATTCCTATCGCATCATCACAACATTTTTACACACAACACGTGCTCTGACTGCGTCGCTCTCTCTCGCTCGTGCTCTCTAATCGCCCGTTGAGCTTTTCGCTCACTTTTGCGCACTCTTCGCTTGCTCTCTGGCGAAACTCTCTCGTTTGCTCTCGTTGTTGCTGATTGGAAGTTGCACATTTTTTAATGCGCTGCCAAGTTGAAAAGTTTTTCGCTTTTTGCTGTTGTTTTACTTTGCCTCTCACACGGATTTCATTGTTTCTGTTTTGCTCTGTTTCTCGTTTGAGTTGTGCCACATTTGGCCCATGACTGTGGCAGAGTGTGCAACGCTTTGTCCGAGCACCACGAGGACTCAGCTCAAGGACTGCATTTAAAAATAATATATTGTGCCAACACACACACACACACAGAGACTTTATTTTTGGTATACATAGTGGCGGATTCCACTTGACCGTACGTTGAACTGTTGACCTAAACACCTGACCAGGCTGCGGTCGAGGGGGGTGGGGGGCATGCTAGGGGGTCTCTTGCCAATGACTATTTTTGTCACTCTTCAAAAATTGTCTGTGTTTCACTTGGGCATTTTAAAAACTGTTCAGCGTCCCCGGCGGATGTGATTTAGTGCGGAAAATGAAAGGGGCTTTAGGCTTTATGTGGGCAACTGCTCGTGTGGGAAATGGCCAGATCCGCTTTGCGAACATCATTTTTCTAAATTTATAATAGAGCTAACAATTAGAGCGCAAACGACATTGTAGTGTATATAATGTGTTTTCATTTATTAGTTGACTAATTATCGGCTATCGGCCTAATACAGTTTTATTTCGCAATCAGTCTAAATCTAGAACTACAATGAAATTAAGTGAGAAAGTAGAGTCGAAACTTGAAAGTTGACATAGCAGTCATTTAAATATGGAAAATATAGTTAATATTAATCAATGTATAGTGAATATTATGCTGCATAAAGTGAATAATAATAATTATTAATATATATAGAATATAGTTAAAATTATTCTAATAAATATTATGCTGCGTAAAGTGAATAATAATAATTGTTAATATATATAGAATATATTGTTAATAGTATACAATGTATAATTAATATTATGTTGCGTAAAGTGAATAATAATAATTATTACAAAATTCAGAAAATAACTTTTATTAAATAAACTACACATTTAACATTTTAATAGGCTACATTTAACAAGCAGAAAGATGTTTTTGTTATACTGCAGGTTCATCATAATAATAAACGTATTATTTAGTTTAAATGGAGTGAACAAAAATGAAACAGATCTAGTTTTAATTAACAAATGTTCTATACTTGACATTCTCAAACAGTAGATAGGCATTTCATTTGTAGATTTTGATGTTTTTAACTGAGAACCTTTAAATTCGACTTAAGACATATATAGATATTTTCGATGCCTGCAATATATTTTTGCCAGTTTGAATAAAATCTTATTGATAATAACGCCCACTTTGCCAAAGTTCATTTTCTATACAAAAACTTATATGACTGAAAGTTACTATTCGGGGAAAATGTAGAAAGCACCTATTTATATACTGTTTATATGTATTCCTTTTGTATACGAGTATAGGACTTTTGTATATTAACTTTGGGGTGCTTAAGCGCTTACGAAGTCTGTATCTATTTCCTGTGAATGGTATTTGCAGGTCGCAAATCACTTGTCGCTTCCGCCATGCTGCAGTCTGCTGCTCCACCCACACATTGGGTAAGGACTTTTAAAAAAGCAATTACAAATATATCAAGTGGGGGCCGTCGACATGAAGTGCAGCCAACTGCTGAGCATATCGTGGGCTTTTATACAAATATTTACACTTCGTTAACTGTCAAAGACACCGAAAGCGGAATAAACACACTCGGCAGCGGGAGGGGGAAGCGTTTAAAAACCGCCGATTTGTATTCGTTTTATTTTGTTGCTCCTTCTTGCTATTTGCTTTGAAAAGCATTTTATGCAAATGCCTAAAAAATACATTTTCTGGGCCAACGCGCCGAAGAGCGCAACAAAGGAAACGAACAACATCATTTGCAGCAGGCGCGCCCAAAGTTCATTTGGATTTAAGGATATTCAATATGAGGCCGCTTAAAGAGCTGACACACAAAATGATGCTATTAAAATGCATATTCAATTAGCAGACGGCTAAAAATAAGCGTGCGCAAAATTGTTACACCTTTCCGCTATTGCCGCGCCTCCCAGCTCTACAATGAAGGCGGGAGTGCGGTGGGGGCAGGTAACCGCAAAGCACCTGCTGAAAAATTCTTTTAATTAGCGTCGAACAAAAGCAACGCCCACGTTGCGGGCTGGGCAAACAATGAGCGTTAAATTCTATTCAATGGCAGCCCTGAAAGCAGAGCAAAGCAAAACAGTGCACGGCAGAGCAAATAATTGAAGAAGTTGCGGTGGCCAAAGCGCAAAATGCTGCACCTTGACTGAGCCGGACAAAGCGGCGGACAACAACAATAATGAGCTCAACTTTGCCGTCCGCTCCAACAGGTCACATTGCCACGAAACGTGAGCCGGGAATGTGTCATCATTGGACGTCGACGACGCTGACGATGACGACGAAGATAATGGTCCACGTTCCACATCCGCGTCAGTGTCATTTTCGATTTGTTGTCGCTCCACCGTTGGGTCGTTGATTGCGCTACCTGGGCAATTGGCGGCCAGTACTTATGGCGGCTATTGATTATCATTTCGTTCAAATTACGTAGAGCTTAACTTGTCCATTATACTAACTATGATTTGCCACACAGCTGCTAATAGAGTACAGTATGTGTTATGTGCAATGTTTTACATAATGAAGTGTTTTACGTTAGCAGCACATAAAGTGAATGAATTACTGTGACTGTAACACGAGTTTGACAAGCTAACATCAATACTATGTATCTGCTCTTCTAGTATATGTATGCTAAAGATCTATTCTTAGTTTATTTTTCGCAATATTTTGCTCTACTTTATTCAGTCATTTTCAGTCATTCAATGAACCAGACGAAATATGATTGAGAAAAATGTAAAAAAGTCCAATGTAACACTTCTGCACTGCGACTACAATTAATTCCAATTATATTATATATAATATTTTAGTATTTTGTTAATAGTATTTTCTATTTTTAAAGTGCATCAATGCGATTTCGATTGCTGTTGATACACACTTGCTTTCTCCAGTGCCTCACTAAACATAAGTTAGAAAACAAGCTGTCAATCGTTGAAGTTTGAACACTGAACTCGTCTTACAGTTTTGTTCATTAATTGTATATCAGAAATGGATCATGCCATATTATTTAACAATAATGATAGTTTGTTATATCGTAAAGTTAGGCTTTTACAAAAATTATGAGTCGAAGGCTTCTTACACACTGTTGAAGCTGGAACATAAAACTCATTTTGCAGTTTTCAGTACGTCAGTGTCTATCATAAATTTATCACAATGGTATATTATTTAACACTAATGAGTAGTTATATATAATATTATATTTGTAAGGCAGGAATTATTCTTTTACAACAACTATGAATCAAAGGAATCAAAGAACACCGAGTTGCAGTTTTGCTGTTTAGTGTAAATTAGAAATTTATCACAATAGTATACTATTTAACGCTAATGATTATTTATGTTATATATTTGCAAGTCAGGGATTATTATTTTACAATTACTAAATCAAAGGCTTCCGGACTGGCGTAACGCAAACAATAGCAAAGACGTTTCTCAGAAAAGCCATTACAATTAAAATAGACTTAATCTGAATGCTGCTCTTCTTAAGTATATTTTCCAAGTAGTTGCGATTTGATCGCCTTTGCAGCCTGCAGACATTTTAAGCAAGAGCCACGCCCAGTAGCCAAGAGCCGCCCAGGCTTTTGCCGACATAAGCATTTTGTAATTTCAATATAATTTTGTTGCCGCCCGTATTAAGTATACGACGCATTGCGCCTGTGGTATATTTGTGTTTGCCTACAGCGTGCAAGCATGCGTGTGTGTGTGTGTGAGTGTGCGAGTGCTTGGCTTGTCTTATGTATTTGCTGCAGCTGCTTTTGTTTGCTAATATAATATTTTGTAGCATACCTTGGCAGCGCAAGGCGGAGCCAGGGGTGTTTTTCTACTTACGAGTATTTTGTGCTTAGCTCTGCAGTTCACTCAACTTTTGCGGGGCTACCTGTGCAAAGAACCATGTCTAGACGTTACACACGTTCCAGCAGCATTCCGAGGCGCACACACGAGCGTTCCGTTCCGTTCCCATGTATAAATATTGAAAGAAACACATGCAAAGGAAAAGCCACAAGAAAAATACTTAATATGATGGACGCATAAAACCCTTTTCAATCTTTTGCAGCCACTGCTGCTGCTGTCCTTTGCCTCGGCTTCAGCTTTGGCTGCGTTACTGTGGCAATTTAACATTCAACATAAAAATGATAACAAATTTTGCTTGCCGCTGTTTGGAGATTACAAATTACGACACATAACCCGTGGCCATGGCCACCGACCACAGAGCGAGAGAAGCACGAGCTGTGCCCAGAAGACGCAGTAATCGCTAAAGCTGCGGCAGCGCTGCGGCAGAGAACTTCAAACAGTTGCAATTATATAATGAGTACAGAGTTTACTCGCTCAGCTGCCAACATGTGTTTCGCAAATGCACAAGTGTGCGTGTGTGCGTGTGTGTTTGTTTGTAGTTTGATTATATGTTTAATTTCCAAAGTGGGCTGATTGTGAACTTAACGAATAACTCCGACTCCAATAGCCATGTTTGCCTGCAGCACGTCTAACTACAGACTCCCAAATATGGCCAAGATTGCCACAAACTAGTTCAATTTTCATAGTCTGCAGTTTGGCAAGAGGCTTCTCAGTGACTATGTAATTGCTTCGAGTACTTCACACATCTTCGATGGAATATTTGATTTAAGTGTAAGGTGTTTCTTGTATTTACTTCAATTTACAAGATATATATAGTGACGCATTTACTCTCACATCTTCCAGCCACTTAAAAGAAACAAATAATAAGACACTTCAAAATTATTGGGATTTATATGCAAATCATGGTGCTTTTAATAAAAGCAAGATCTGAAATACATAAACAATGCTCAGCCAAGTGCCAGTAAATTTAATACCAAATCGAATAATGCGTAATCAAAATTGAGTGATCTCGCTTATACATATAAAGCAATCACAAATAACAATACATGACATGAAGGCAGACCTGAAGTTGGCTTACAATTCTCTGTCTTAAGTTGACAGCTAACTATTAAAGAAGTAACCACAAATTTACTGGTACAAATTTTTTATATTTATTAATACTTCAGCGTTATCTTTACTCGCAAGGTGGGACATTAGTTCGAATCTGTAGGTCGCCCAATTGTTTATTCAATAATAAATGTTGAATACGCATCACCATAAATTACCCCTTTAGTTTTAATAATTAAATAAAACTTAACCTGATTTTAGCACTTTAAATTGTAAAAAAATTAAGTTCATAAACTAGCTAATAAACTAACTAAATTGCAAACAAATTCTTATTTCCCTTTTGCCCGTTAATTTAATTTCATATGAAATGTTGTATTCAAACCTAAATCTGGTTGATGCACTTTAAATTGTAAATAAATTAAGTTCATAACTTAACTAATAAGCTACATACATTGTGAATAAATTAAGTATTTCCTTTGGTTTACTTAATTTGAATTTCCGTTTAAATAATTCGACAAAACTTAAGCAAATTTGCGGACATTGAAGTTTAAATAAATACATTAAATTATTTCTTAATAAATAAGGTTTTCTTTTCGTACTACCATTTTAATTTCAATTGAATTATTGCAGTAAAAATAAAGCTGTTTGATGCACTTTAAATTGTTTAACCAATGAGTACTAAATAGTTTTTAAAATAGCCTCGACTTACCCGCATCTCGTAACTTTAAGCGAGACCCTCGCATGCCACTTCTATGTGTTTGCTTTTTTAGTTTATCAGACATTTCCTGCGGCGCTTTCTGAGACTTTGGGTGTTGCGCTGTGGCATTTGTGGGCGGTGGGGCGAGTGCAGGGCAGGGCAGTGCGATGCGGGAGCGGGCGCAGGTGCTTGGGGGACGCGTAAACTTTTGCAACTATCGGAAGTCGTTAACGCTTTCACACACAAACAGCCGGCGGAGCGGCATCAGGCGGGCAGAGTCAGTCTCAGAGCTGCCACGCCCACATATAAATGGGGCCGACGCTGCGGCGTCTCTTTCGCACTCGCACGCATGCAGAGCAATCAGTCGGCCGATGAATCCCAATCCCGCACCAACGGCACTCAGATGCCAAGCTGCCATGTTTGATTTCTCGCTTTATATGTAGGCTAACTTGTGTTTGCCGCTGTCACACAGTTGCGGGCCAGCCCCGACTTCACACCCCCCGCCCCCCCCCCTGTCTCTGGCCAAAGCACGCCCACAAATGTTGGCACATTAATTAATTGAAACGCTGACGGCCATGAAGCGGCGGACAGTGGGCTGAGCGGAGTGGCGAGAGGTGAATACACTGAGAAGTCGTGTGTTTTGCACGCTTGTTAGTTTAACTAGCGCCTGGCAATTAAACGAAAATTAATTATGCTACCTAACATTGAGAGCGGCCCAACAGCCCGCAGGCGGAATCGCTAGAGCGAACGCACTGCAAACGCGTCGGCCTTGAACTTAGTCACCCTCCCTCCCCCCTCTACGCAACCCCCTGGAATTCAAATGAGGCCAGGATCCGAGCGCTAAGCGGGAAGCCAATCAGCTGCCATTTTTCGCAGTCTAGGCCAGCGGAAGTGTGGGACCAGTCGCTCTGTCGCTCTGTCGCTCTGTCTGCTCATCCGCCGCTGTCGCTGTCGCCATCTCTTTGTATCGCTCGCTCGTGCCGGCTAATGCCTACTTAATTTTGACTTTGGCGCTGGCACCGGGCTTAAATCAATGCCACACCCTGTCGAGGTCTCGGGGCGTCCAAGGTTAACAGCGTGTGGCGCATAGTTTCCTAGTTTGAAGTGGCGCCACCGCTCATAATTTCGCCTCCATCCTCTGCAGCCGGGATCGCCTCTCATTTTTCATTTTCCACGTAGCATACCATCAATCAATTTCATGCTGCCTGAAGATGTAAAACTGCTTAAGTTACGTTGTACTTACATTTCACTTCACAGACTTCCATGGAACCGGACTTTTCTCCCATTTCCCCGCCACCCCTCTGCTTTTTATGAGCGAAAAATGTGCGTCTAAGTGAGTGTGTGTCTGTGTCTGTCTCTGTGTGTGTGGATTTGCCTAAAAAGTCAAAGTCAGGCGAGCATAAACTCATTTTGATGCCCTGCACCAAATGGTTGCCTAGGGTAGTATTATTGTGCACGATTCGCACAATAGGATATCTGGAGTGTACCTATGCCAATTACGCTTTGTTGCCTTTTTTACGGAATTTTATTCTTCAATTTATTAGGCAGTGATATTTGGCAAATTGCTAAAAGGAATGTTATTCAAACTGCAAAGCAAAATTATGGCACAAAAATTACTTGCTTAGAGACGAAAACTCACTTGCGTATGTTCTTTAACTATTTCCTTAAATTGAGTTGATTTATACTGATTTATTATTCACGATTTCATTCTAACTTAATAAAAGCTTTTAGAAACTAGAAACTAGATCCATAAAATACATTTCAGCAACTCTTTGTAACTTGATAAGACTAATCATATTTCATTTTCATATTGACTATTTTGAATTCATATCGCGAAAATATATAAGATGTGCTTTCATTTTAAATAACAGCTTTAGGAAAATATATTGATTTTTTCATTTAGTAATGACATTTGAACAACTCTTCTCAAATTAGTAGAAGGAATCAAAGAATCCTTCATATTTGTATATTTTTATTAAAAATAGTACAAAATTGTAACCGTTGAAGTGCTGTAACGAATCTTGTAGTCAATCAATCAGCGAAAATATTTACAACGATATCTAATATTTTGCATTCTTTTTTCTGAATAGTTAATATATTTCAGTAAGTCATTGCAACTTACTAAAACGAATCAAACATTGAAAGTCTATAAAAATACTTGTAACTATTATAATGTTAGAGCGAATCAAACATCGAAAGTATGTGAAAAAATAGATTACATTGTAACTGCTGAAGTCTTCTAGCAAATATACCAAAAGTTTGTAAAAAGTATCTTATATTTAATATACTATTTTTAAGTATACCTAATATATTTCAGGAACTTATTTCAACTTACTAAAACGATTAAAATATTGAAAAAATACCTAATATTATAAATGCCAAATTGTTGAAACCAATCAAATATTGAAAGTCTGTAAAAAAATACTTGGTATTGTAACTGCTAAAGTGTTGTAGAGAATCAAGCATCGATAGTCTGTAAAAAATACTTGGTATTGTAACTGCTAAAGTGTTGTAGAGAATCAAGCATCGATAGTCTGTAAAAAATACTTGGTATTGTAACTGCTAAAGTGTTGTAGAGAATCAAGCATCGAAAGACTGTAAAAAGTACCTTATATTGTTTCTGCTAGGATGTTGTAGCGTAACTTAAAAGCTCGGCATATCCTCAGCTCTGGATTTTACAAGTTTCTGCTTTAGTTCGTCGTTACGCTTCGTTAGAAACTTGCTGCCACCAAAAAAGTAGAAATAAGGAATTAAGAAAGAGAGAGAGAAAAAAGAGACTCCGTGGACTTACCGCTTGGTCAATGCTGGGTCGCCAGTATTTTTTATTATTATTTTGTATGCTTTGTGCCGCGCCCGTTGCATTGGGTCAACATTTTGATGATTTATGCGCCGTCGTGCAGTGTCATGAGCCCAATTAACATTTTCGACTACACGAATTTTCAAGTTGAGATGCTTTCGCCTTTTGATGTGCGCCCGCAGAGAACTTTTTGTCGGCTACTAAGCCATAATTTGATTGCTAAGCCAAGTTCCGGCCAATGCACTTTTTGGACGAGAGTTCAAGCGCTCTTCCGAAAGTAATGCGAAGAGGATTTTCTGAGGTTGTGGTGCCAACTTGAGCAACGACAGCCATTATGCTGACTGATGTGTTCTTAACAAATCAATTAGCTGTAGTCTAATGCATGTTTTGTCGTCCTGTCGCCGTTGCTCCCAGGTGTGTGTGGATATGCTTGTCTTTCAAGTTATGCACTTTGGCCTGGTAATCGCAACAGTCGGCTGAAAGCAGCAACATGGATAATGTGCATACTTAATGAATGCGCAAAGCGAGCGAGGGAGCCAGCGAGGGGCGGGGGCGGGGGGCTTGCCATCGTCGCCCCCGCATGCGTTTATGTTTAATCTGCTGTTAAGCCGAGTGCGAGGAGGCTCGAGACTCGAGACTCGAGAGTCGAGAGTCGACTTTAGCAATTTAGTTTATTTATAGCTACCAAAATATGAGCACCAAAGTTACACACATTTCGCTGCTGCCGTTGTTGTTGTTATTGTTGTTGTTGTTGTTGTAATTGTTGTTATGCTCACATGTGTGTGTGCTGACACATCATAATTTGGTTGCTGGCAGAGAGAGAGAGAGCGGGGGAATTATGTACAGTACGTATCCGAGTACGAGCCTTGTGCTCATGTTTCCAGTTCATGTTGTAATATTTTAATGTGCGAAGCGACAACTGCTGCCGTTGTCGTTTTGCTAAGAACACCTCCTCAACACACACGCACACACACACACGCAGACGACCCATATAAATCACACACATTTTGATAGCATTAATTTACGTTACGGCTCTTATATCATTCCAATATGTTTTCAAGTTGATCACATTTGATATTTGCACACATAAATTTCAGCAAAGCACATTTTGAGAGGCAGTTCTTCTGCAGCGAGCTGGCGTCACTCTCGAAGCGTTGTCGGCAAATTGAAAACTGAAAATAATAATGTGCTGCTCGCAAATTGAAAAGCATTTGTCAAGTCTCGGCTTGTAATCGACTTAGAGTAGTGTTAACTAAGTGCGTTCTGCCCGTTGTATCCAACGTTCCCCACAAACTCGACTCGTTCAATTTGAAGTAGGGCAAATTCCAGACACCTCCCAGCTGCCGTCGTCTCAGTGTTGGCGTAAATTCCTATCATCAGCTGGCAGTTGGCAAATTTGCACTGGGCCAAAAGCCAAGCTGAGCTGAAACACAATTAAAACGCAATTGCTGCAGCAAAATTCGAAATCAGAGAACTTATCAGTTACCTGCTGAAAGTCAGACGGAGCTCGGAAACTTCGCAGAGCCGAAGTAACTGTTGAATTTTTGGTCAAAAGATACGCCAATAGCAGAAACGAGTCTACGCACCTTTCGTAAATACACACTCAATCATGGGGCACACACACCAACACACACTGGGATCTCTGGGATGTGCGGCAGGCAAAGTTCTGTGGCCACTTTGAAAATGAAGCGAATGGTTTATTCAAGTGTGTCTGTCCCTGGGAGCAAGGGCGTTTACATTTGGCTTTTGCTGTGCTGGCAAATGCATTTGCAATTCCGAACTAGTTTCAATTGATTAAGTTTCTGGTTAATGGATTGTTTACATATTTAAGCAGGCCAACTGCAGTCAGCCGGCGTCTGGACATAACTTCTGCCAGCAGCAGTCTGCTCGACACGTAGCCGACGTTCCCGCTGGGCTAATCAGAAATGCAGACCGAGAATTTTTGTGCGTGTTCCGCACAGCAAATCTAACTCCAAGCCGCCGAATAAACGAAAATGCTGCCGCAGCTTTAGGCTTAAGCAACTACACATGTTTTTGAGACGGAGAATGCTTCTATTTCCGAACTCAAAGTCGCAGTTTCCACGAAATTTTTTCCACCACTATTATTTGCTGTTCAACTGTCTGCAGCCGCGAGGCGAAAAAAAAAAAAATAAAGCAAACGAATTTATGACATGTTCGCCTGCTTTTGTGCAAGTTAATTGTGAATAATTATTTGCTTATGCCATAAAGCAGATTAAAAAACTTTTGTTTTTAATTAGAAGCAGCCTGAAAACAAAAGACGCCGCACCAACACCAACATCAACAGCACAAGCAGCAGCAGCAGCAGCAGCAGCAGCAACTTTAGCAACTTTACAAACATTTTTCGCGCATATAAATTACCCAAAGCGGCCAAAGACACAAAACTAGAGGGAGGAAGAGCGAGAGGGAGAGGGAGGGAGAGCGTATAAAATTAAAGTTTTGTGCGCGATTTTAATGCAAATCTCGCGCGCACAAAGACAATGCGCGACGTATGCGCAATAAGCTGCTGCAAATTACGCATACGCCCCATCGCATATGCTGAGCGGAATTCGGCATTCGGCAGCATTCAAATTGTGGCCTTTTGAAATGCTGCTTTCACGTCTGGGAAATTGGCAATTAATTTAATGTTAATTACGTCGCATCGTCGTGCTTATTAAACTCTACACGCAAACGAGCCACAACAACAACAACAATTCAAGCGACAAACTGAGAATTTCGATTTCCAAAATTAATTAACACTATTTACACACGCAGTAGGCATTTGTCTATCCCACTACCATATATTTGCATAGGTGTGCTGCGAATCACATTTTGTGGCATTCGCAAAGTTACGACTTTATTATGTGACGCGATGCGATAATGTTGCGAGATTTCAATAATTAGTTGATTGTTTTTTTAGCGCCGCGAGTTTTGCAGGTAAATTGTAATTGTAGCGTTGAATAATTAATTAAATTTGTTATTTTTTAATTTGATTTCAGTTCGCATTACTGTGCACACACACATACTCAGGCACATTTCAATTAGTGTCGCTAAGCGACTTATGAATTTGTAACTGTCCAACCAAATTAGTTGTTCAATTCGGCGCCATTGCAAATTTGTCGCTTATCGTTTTTATTGTTTATGTTAATTTTAGCTCATTTCATTTTACTATTTTCCAGCCGGCATTTCCAAATGCTCCCAGTGCTCTGTCGCTCTCAGTTTTGTTGTGGTTGTCATGTTGGCGTGGCTCGTATCTGTGCATCGAGCACATTAAGTGCGGTATGCAAATGTTGCTCCATTTCGCCAAAAGCCCCGAACCCGAATAAGCCTCTAATTAAGTTTTCATGAATTCCGACATTATAGTCGGCGGGGCGTGAGCTCTTATCGAGCCGCAGTGAACGCGATGATTCGGTTGGACCCTTACAAATATATTCCGCTATGTGGCAGCTGTGTGAGATTTTCCAAATATTGTTCCCATCTATCCGCACTGACTTTTGACACTGCTGGGAGAGTGCTAAAGGTTTTGCCTCAGAATACTTACAATTCGAGATTTAATTAAGCCAACAGGATAATAAAAAGTATATAATATAAGTAAAGTATTTATTTCAAATTAAACTTAAGTAGTAATGAATACTTGGGCGCGATTTTAAAGCTCTGGTCACTTGCATATTTGGGATTTAATTAAGGCAACAGGAAAGTTAAAAGAGTATAATATACTTAAAGTAATTATTACAAATTGCACTTGATGAGCAAATAATGTTTGTGCGCGATTTTAAATCTCTTCAATATTTGTGATTTAATTAAGACAATAAAAAGTAATAATAAAAAAAAGTAATAACAGTTTGAGTAATTAATGCTTGCTTTAAATCTCTGATCACTTGCATATTTGAGATTTAATTAGAGCAACACGAAAGTGAACAGAGTAAAAATACTTCAAGTAATTATTTCCCATTGCACTTATGTAGTAATTAAAAATTTGTAATTAATGAGTGCAATATTTAACTCTCTGATCATATTTGAGGCCAAGTAAAAGTAACTGAAAAGAAAAAGTAAAGTAAGTTAATAGGCAAGAATTCATAACAAATTTCACTGGACGCTTATTGATTCCTTATTGAAATTTTCAGATAAAGTTCATTTTAATTCTGTAAATATTCCTTTTACATTTCCAATAAAACGTTAATGCGACTATGTTTATACATTTTTAATATATTGTCAATATTTTTAATTCTGTAAATATTCCTCTTACATTTTCGATAAAACTATGACTATGAAAACTATGAAAAATATGACTAAGTTTATGAATTTGTAATATATTTTCTTCTAGCAATTGAAATAAAGTTGTTTTTTGAACAAAGTTTAGTGTAAATTTTCAAGTATTTTTATGGCATCTTAATGTTTCCAGTAAGTAACTAAAATTAAATAAGATTTACATACAAGAGCTGAGCGTTTAAAAAAGCGGTTTCATAAAGGGATCTACTCAATTAAATTCACTTGAGATTTGTAGCGCTAATTCGAGTCATATTTTCAAAGTGCCTCCAAGCTGCTCTCTTGATCTAATTTTGCATGTCTGCTGCTGTCGTGCGGCAAATGTCATTGCTGTTTGCCATTGGATGGCTGCCTCGGCTCCATTGTCTACAATCAGCGTGCGTCAGGGGAGCTGACATCAATATGCAAAGAATCGAGGTGAAAAGCGAGGCAGTCGTTGATGCAGCTTGTCACAATGCACACAAATCCCGAGCAGAGTTGTGCAATGATGTCAAGGTAGTCAATGGCAGGAATCGTGTTGCTTCATAACACGAGCAACTGAAACGCTTTTGAGCTGTGCCAGCTATTTTGCAATATGCAACAGTCTCGCATAGTTGCGTCTAATATTTAAATATGCGAAAAGTTTCGCACTTTCGACAGTTGCTTGGTTGCTTTGTCGCTTTGTTGCATAGTTGCTTTCTTGCTGTGCTCAGTTCGTCTCACAAATCTGCTGCAATACATAATAATCCTCAAAAAATATACGCATTTGTCAAGGAAAGTGAGGCATTCCGGACTCGGGCCGCCTCTCTTCCGTCGTCGTCGTCGTCGTCGTCGTCGTCGTCGTCGTCGTCCTACTGAAACCTGCATTTCCGGTCACTAATACAAGTCAAAGTACAAAGTTGGTTGGCTGGTTGGCTGACTTCACTTCACTTCACTTCAGTTCGCTTCTCTCGCTTATAATGCAACGGCACTTAGCCAACGCCATTTTGAAAGGAGAAGAGGCCAAGGAGCAGCAGCATGAGTCCGGTGAGCGGGGGTAAGTGCGGGCTTAGTTCGCTTTCTCTCTATCTCTCTATCGGTGCTCTGTGTGTCTGTGTGTGTGTCGCCGTGCCTCGCTGATGATTTAAGTGCACTTTGATGCACATTTTTCGTTGCCGCTGATGCCGCTGCAGCTGCCCCAGATAATTTAATTAAATTATACGCTTCCTTACGTGCATTTGGGCCGAGGGGGCGGGGCAGGGGAGTGCTGGTCGGCTGGATTATAAGGTATGGGCATGTCGAGAAATTGAGGCAGGTTAGGTTTAGTTTAGGGCGTGCATCTCGCATTTTAATAAGGTTTGTTGGTTAGCTTGTTTTGAGGTTGAGCTGAGTGTAGTTTTGGTTTAGTTTTATGCGCTGTCGACAGGCTTTGGCTTTGTGCTGCTCTCAGGCTTTGGGGGTTAAAGTCATTTGGGTTAGCGGAAAAGAGGGCAAGAGTCGAGAGTATGCGAGAATCGCAGTTTGGTGCGAGCAGACGCGGCGTATGCTTAATGCCTTATGAATGTTGCCAGACAGGCAGCTCAACTGGCTTTTAAATGGCTCTTGTTGTGTGCTATAATAAGGATGCAGCTAATTGAAGTAAGCTTGCATTCCACGTTTCAATTCATGCGAATTTCACAATCTCTTTAGCGACATCGTGGGTTAACTCTGCATGAGTTTATTTTAATTTGACCACAACTGATGTTAGTCTTCCAAATTGATAGGCAAGTTGCTGTGTTCTCTATTCCATCTCCTTTGAAACTTTGTTCGCTTGAATGCGAGACTCCCAACTGAAGCGATATCACTTATTTGTGTTCGACGCATAAACAGTTTCGTTATTAAAACAACTGTCTCTTTAGTCGGCTGCTCAATTAGCAAATATAACGACATTTAGTTATGACTTTCAACAACATTTTACGATGCCTCCAACAAGTTATAAAGTCGACCAAATGCAACTTTGAGCGCTGTGTGGGGGAGAGGCTGCGAGACGGACTCGAGTATTGCTGGAATCCTTTTGCCATTGCCATTGCCGTGGCCAAAAACTGTTGATGTTATTCATCAACGTCAAAGTGATGACATTGTTGTTGCTGCTGCTGGTGTTGGGAACGCGACATGCGGCTGTCAGCGTGGCGACATCAACTGGTAACTCGCAACGCGCAACGCGCAACTGGCAACTGGAAAATGGCAAAGCGAGCGTGGCTAGAAGCAGAGCGAAATGGCATTGCAGAAGCCACAGCAGACGGCAGGCGGCAGACGGCAGCAGCCATCAACAACACGAGGAGTCGGGCAACATAATTTTTAGTGTCGCATTGCAAAGAGAGCAACAAGAAGCAAGCAGGCGAGCAAGTACCCAAAAAACATAGCCGAAAAGCATTTTTAATGCACCAAAAGTCATAATATTTTCATATTTCACGCTTGCCGCCGCCGTCTCCAGCACGTGCATGTCGCTCAATGTGTCCTTAAAGTGGTAAATGTGATACTCAAAAGTTGCCCGAAATTTCGCCCAACAAATGTGTGGCAGCCAGTCGCCGCTCGGCCTCTGCAAACGGGGGACAGCAAACAACAACATGGCAAAGTTCGGCTTGAGAAATGTCTTCATTTTCGTGGGCTCCCAACACGCCTAACACAGCGACTAAGCGAACACTGCACAACACAACAGAGCGCAACAGCAGCAAGACACAAAAGGCAGCGACAACTAGAGCTGCTCCCAAACATATTTACATAAACAGCAGCATTTCAACGTTGCTGCTCCCTGCAGGGTTGCTCGACTTCATCGCAAGGTTTGCGTAGCGTGTGCTATAGTTCTTCAATTAGTGCCCACTATGATGCAATATGGTATAGAACATGGTGTAAGTCACACAAACATTCAATTACTTGAACGATTTAACTACATAAATATAATATAATATGTGTTGTCATTCATCATCATAATAAGCTGCCAATTTCGCTAAGCAAAAGTAGTGGCAAACACATACATATATTTTTATATATTTTATACAATGTAAATACAATTGAAAGGCTCAAATCTTAAACCTTCACTGGTAATAATATTATTAATGAATCTGCATTTGCAATATGTAGAACTTGAGATTTAATAGTACGAAAATGAACTGGTAATGTTGAGGTTTGCTATGACTGTCTATATTTATTTACAATTCAAAATATGGCTTGCTTTGATAACTGATAACTGTCTACTACTTTTAATAGATACACTCAATTTTCAATATTGGGTTTTTATTAGCAACATTTAATTTAAATATGTATTTTATATATATTTTATTCTAAATAAATTTACATAATATATTCTATTCAATTTTATTATGAGAAATTAATACAATTAAAATAAAAATTGAGAAATTACTATCATTAAGGCATCTGCAAAAGCAATAGATGTAGTATAATTCCGTATCAAATTTGAGATCAAATTATTAGTAACCTTAAGAGTATTACACGGCTGCTTATATTATTTGAGAAATAAATGTGTTCCTTCCATGCAAGGACTATTAATATACTTTATTTCTTTTAGAATCAAATTTAATTAAAATCAATTACATTAATTTATCGCACTTCATTTTAAATATCAGATTATTATCGATATTTGGATTAGTAGACACTACATTAAATTGACGGAGTATATATCAACTCTACTCAATGCCCTTCTTAGCACTAGAGTATTTGTTATTCGTTTGAGCAGAGTCGCAGCATTAGGTTTTTTGTGTGTTGTTTCTGCTTTGTTTTTGCCTTCATCAGGTTAGTGTTTAACCTCTGCAGTGCGCTGCAGTCCACTCGAAAAGTCTTTGACTTGCCAGCCCCCCTCCTCTCTCTCGCTGTTGTCCGACCGCCACGCCGCATGGTAGCCAGGTTTCATGCAGCATCAACCAGGCAGCCAAGCAAGCAAAGCAGCCGGGGAGCCAGTCAACCGGTTGCCACTGCGGCCTGGCTGCCCGCCTCCCACGTCCTTCGTCCTTGGTGCTGCGTGCTGCTGGCATAGCTCTTAACCACTCGTTTGCTCTTTAACGCGTTAACGGGTTAAGTTGCCTATGTGCTATGTTCTCACTCCACTCGGGTTGTTGTTGCTGGCAGGGGCAGGAGTGCTGCTTGCGGTGGGTTTTTATGTGGCCATCAAAGCGACGGCGTCGTCATCAGCCCAACGAGTCGCGCTGCCTCACGTGTAATTAGTTGACGCTGACGCTGACTCTGCCATAATTGGTCCACACTTGCAACTCAAACTTGAGCCGGAATCAAGTCGAATTTGTCGCCCTTGTGTGTTTTGTGGCCACATTTTAAAGTCATTTAGTGGTGGCTGGCAAGCCACCGCAAAGCCGCCTCAAGTCGCCAGTTTTTGCGCTAATCGACGGACATTATGAAGCGTTCGCCCTTCTCTCCCCCCCCCAGCGAAAAAATAGAGCAAACAGTGGTGCTGCTGGGGGCAGTTTCATTGGCTGGCCAACAACTGCGGCCACTTCAATTTTATCCGCTTTCATTTGCAGACGGCGGGCGGGCCTGTCGACAACTCTGCCCCCTTCTCTCGCCTCCCCCGCTGTAGGCATTGTGTTCTGCTCTGACAAGAGATGCGCTTCCTGTCGGCCTCTTGATGCCCGCCATCGTACTGACGTTGCACGGCCTGCGGCTGCCAACTGCATTTGTTTTTCACATTTTAATTTCTGCTGCGTTTTCGTCATTCATCAAAATGCTTTAATTTCCAGGCCGGCGATTGCCAAACTGTTTGTCTAGTCAACTTCAGTAGAACATTTAGTGGTTTGTTTAGTTTGACATAAACTCCAAATTATGAATTAAAAGCTTATGATATACGAAACAAGTCTGCACTTGGGGCGCTTTTTAAAAAACAATTCAAATTCAATTCATTTTTAAATGCAAATATTTTGTTGGCAATGTAATAAGTGTAGTAGACTGGAAGCACAGACAGCTCTCTCAGCCATTTTAGTGACTTTCTTACAAGTCAGTCATATGAATACCTATCGTGCAACTTGAGAGCTCAGTTTCAAATGTAGAATACATACAATACAGAAGACTTATATAATTATAAGCTCTAGCGTTCGTTCTTACGCTAAGTCAGTCAATTACCAATTACATGAATATAACTATTTTATTATTGTTGCTATTACTTCTCATTAATATTTTCCTTTCTTTTAATTTCAATGTAGAATTTAAATATTGTCCATATATTAAATGAATTGGCAACGCAATTAAGATATAATGTTGCTATATTATTTGAGTATTCAAAAGCAAACCTTATTATTATTTTAGTGCATTTAGAATTTCCAAACGGAATTTAAATACTGCTTATTCACAAAATAAATTAGTTAATAAATAGGCACAATGTGTTGTTATGCAGGGACTATTAAAGAAAAACAACTCTTTCATTATTAATGTATTTTATTTTAAATACTACCCCTGACAAACTGTTTCTATATTCTTGGTTGCTGTTATTTTGTTGAATTTATTATTTCTTTATGTAGTTTAAATACTGCCTATTCATTTTATAAACTACTAACTCAATTATAACAGTGTTTCTATATTCTTGGAGTATGTACTATATAAAATTGTTGTATTATTATATTATTTTATTGTTAACTATTTTGGGGAATTTAAGTAGTGCATATTCTTTAAATAAATTACTTACTCAATTGTGACAAAGTGTGGCTATAACCCGTTCTTATTATTATTTTGTTGTATTTATAAATTTATTGTTATTGTTTATTATTTTATTCGTGAAGTATTCAAAAAAAAAAGAAAAACTAATACCTATCTAATTATTATTTTGTCGTCTTAATAATTTCTATATACATCTTAAATACTGTTTATTCAATATATAAATAACTAACAAATAACTAACTAACATATTCCAATTTGAGTATTATATTATATTCCATAATTGAGTATGGAAAATTGTTGTATATTCTTGGAGTATGCAAAATATAAAGCTTTTTATTATTATTTTTACCCATTTTGGATAATTTACTTATTACTTATCTGTCAAATAAGTTACTCAATAGTAGCAATGTGTTGCTTGCAGTATTAAAAAAAGAAATCCGTTTAATCCGATTTGGTTTGTGGTTGTTCAGTTGCCGCGTAAAGTCGTCCCATAAAGAGCTCTTCTAGTTGTGTCGTTTATTCACTCTTCACGACTGCAGCGTTTTTCTTCATCACAAGTTTGTCATAATTTCGTGAGGAGGGCGCGTTGCGACTCCTCTCAGCCGTCGCCTGCATCCTCAACTCCATTCGCGTCATCGTCATCGTCAACGTCCGCGTCCTCGTCCTCGTCCTCGTTTGCATCCTCCATCCGCATTCGCGCTCGCGTTCGCGTGCTAGCCTCGTCTCCTGTCAGTGTGATAACTCCTTTTCTTGGCTCTAGCCTCAGCTGAGTGTATGTTTTGTATTATGCGGCAGCTGTCGACCGTGGACATGCACTCACACTCGCACTCGCACTCAAAGCCGCACTCACACTTGCACTCGTTGCCGGGGCTCACACTCACAGCCAGATGTCGGTTTGGTCACACTCTCAGGCGTCCGTTGCATGTCGACGACGTCGTTGTGGCAGTGCTTGGTGGCCTGCATCCTGTTGCCTGCTGTATCCTGCAGCCCGTCGCCCAGCTGCGACTCTTTTGGAGTCAACTGCATGTCAGCTAGGTCTGTGCTTGGGCTTGGGCTTGGGCTCGGGTTGGTGCGATTGTTTGGCTCGAGTGCTGCAGCTGCCTGCGTTTGATTACAATGCGCCTCATGTTCGGAGCTCGCTGCTGTGTGTGCTTGCCGCGTCGCGTCGCCTCGCGCCACGCCGGCATCGTTTGCACTGATAACACGTTAAGTGCGCTGGTTTATCCCGCAAGATAATTTGGACAAGTGTCACCTCTTGGATTTTCACGCGCCGGACTGCCAAAAAAAAAGGCGAACACACAAAAAAAAAAAAACCCCCAAACGAGCCAACGACGGCGACGAGGACGATGACAACGTTCGTTGCAAATGCCGCAACTTTTGTGAAATATGCACAAAATTTGTTCGCAGCCCGGCTTAGCACTGGCTGCCTGGCTAACTCCTGGCCAGCTGCAAATGCAGCTCCAGCTGCGAGTGTATTTTGCTGTGTGCTCTTCCCGTACCTTTTTTTTCTGTGGTATTTCCATTATTTTCGTTGTTGCTGCTGCTGCTGCTGCTGCTGCTGGTGATGGCGCGACGGGGTTTTGTTGCATACTTTCCGGGGTGGCACACGCGTAATTGGCGCTTGGCTGGGACTTCGAAATGCTGTGGCTTTTAAATATTAGTTTAGACTGACAGAGCGGAATCTCTGGCCATGTGGCTGGCAGCTGTTAACCTGCGGTTTGCAGGTGTAGCAATTACGGTTACCGAAACCAGCCACAAACTGGTTGCCCCCAAACAAGCATTAAAGTGCGAAGATTCCCGCTAAGTCGCCGCCCAAATAAATTCATGTTTTAATCTGCTCAACAGCGGCAAAGTAAATAGCTTGCTCTAGAGCGGTATTACGAAGGCATGTGCAAATTAAAATGCATGACTTTAGCAGGGGGTAAAAGTAAATACAAAGTGGAGTCTTCGATTTAATTTGTAGACTTGCAACTAATTAGAAATCAATGAGTAGAGCTTGCCATATGCTGCGCTGCTGCGACTCCACTTTAAGTGAAGCCTGTCATTTGCTGCCACTTCGCAACTCATCGCATTCCAATTGTCTGGCTGACGACTGAACACGCTGTCAACCTACTAAACACGTTTGTGAGCTGTCAATCGAATTGCGCATGTTCCGAGTGTTTGACAGCAATCAGATGTTTTGGGATATTGGCGCCACGCAGCTTCGCTTGTTGTTAACCTTGCGAGGCGAAGCAGCAAAACAAAACAAAAACGAAGAGCGCCACAGCGCAAGGGAGTGAGCGAGCGCAGCAACAACAGAGAGACACCGAGACACTGAGACACTGAGAGCCTGGGCCAACAGCAAGCACAGTGAGCGCAAAGCTTTCCACTGCGCGCTGAATGGAAGCAGAACGAGAGAGCGAGAACGCGAGAGTGCAAAAGCTTTCGCAATCGCTTTCGTTGTCGCTGCTGTGCGCTGCTGCTGCTGCTGCTGCTGCTGCTGCTGCTTTCGGGGGCGTCCAGGACCCGTCAGCGAATCGAGTTGTGGCCGTCGCGTTGCGTTGAACGTCAGTAGTTGGAACAAGGACGCGTAACGTGCAGAAGCTCGCGCGCACGAAATTCAGTTCGCGAAGCGGAGTACAACAAAAGAAAAAAGCCCAAAACATCAATTTTGTGTGTGCTGTGTGTCCTCTTTGCGTGTCACTTGGCGAGTGCTCGTGCGTGTGTCTCCTGTCGCTGTGCGTGTGTGCTATGTGCCCAAATCAGCTGGCTCCAAATCAAATAAAAATTCTGTCAGATAAATACACATAAATGCTGTGTGCGTTACGTATACGCAACGTGTGACCGCCACAGCACTGCTGTCACTATTCGTGCGTGCGTCTGTGACTGTGACTGTGAGTGTGTGTGTGTGTGTACTTATTGATTGCACGCCAGCTACGTAGCTCTCAAGGATATGCGATGTGTTAAGCTGCTGCTTTAAAATGTTACAAAACCCTGCTCAGGCAGCTGCAGCGGCGCCATAGAACTGTTGTTGCCCTGGAACTGCCAGCCACACAGTCTGTCTGTCTACTTGTCTGCCCGTCTCGACGCCCTCGTGTGCGAGCGCGTGTGTGTGTGTGCGCGCCCATTCAAGGTCGCCTGCTTTTTTCCTGTGCGGTCACACTGACAAAATGTCACAAACAGAAACCTAAAAGCAAACATAAAGTAAATAATTAAACCACGGCGAATATTCTTCAAGCAAATACAATAAAGTCGAAATCAAGGAAAGGAACAAGCGCAAAATCTTCATCAGCAGCAGCAGAGCAGGAGCAGGAGCAGCAAAGTTAAAGTAAGTGAAGCATGCACAAAGTGGAGAAGCAAAAGAAATGTCGTCGGGCAAGGCTTGTGGCCAGAGAGATGCGATTTTGTTGCGTATCTACGTGAGATTGGCGCAGTGAGCAGCCAATTGCAAAACTCTGCGCATTTCACAAGTTTATCTTTTTAGCCAAGTTTAGCCAACACACACACAAACACACACACATTCCTTACCTTCGCTGGACCTTAAGCCGGTTTGCAAGAACAACAACCTTATTGAGTCTGGACATACAGGTCATGTGACTCAACGTTTGTGGGACAACGAACTGAGCATCATCTGCTCTCATATTATTTTGTTTCCTTCCCATTCAATATTCGCCTTTTTTGTTGTTTCTCCGGCTGCATGACACAGTTTGTGTCTCGCTTTGACTAAGCTGCCATAAAAAACTGCAAAGATGCTTACAATAGATATTTTTTTGTTTGTGGCACGAAGCACGAGCACTCGTATTAAGAGATTGAAAGATTACTTTCTGCAACTGTGACAGATTTATGAGATTGCGATTGCTTTAAACCAAAATGTGAGTGCATTAAATAAATGTCTGTTGGCTGTTAATTGCCCAGCAAATTGTGAATTTGCATGCCTATTAATTAATGCACACATATTCGTATTTGTTTAATTGAATGTGGCAAGCTTTATGCAAATTACAAACGATTTATGCTGACTACCTTTTAAAATAGCTCAATCAATTAAGCTGCTTTCTTGATGCCCCCCATTTTACATTAATTAATGAGTTCATAAATAAAGTGTAGTTATAAAATGTTCACTCTGAAGTGCATTTCAATTTTGTTGAATATTCCACAAACAAATATCAGCTTTGACTTACTTCAAATTGGGTTTGTGTAACCGAAAACCGAGTTGAGTTTTCCACATAAATTTGTAACTGATCCAAGGCATTTCACATGCTACCTTGAGACTTTGGCAAATGGAAACTGGCAACAAAATGTGAAAGAAGATGGAAATATTAGCCATTTATCAATTGATGATTCAAATTGAGTTACGCCTGCCCTCTCTCTCTCTCGCTCTGCATTTAGTTGTTGGATGGCATTTGAATAAAAATAAGTGTATATGATTCATCTGCAACATCTGCGGCAAGTTGGGGCTGCTCCGGGCAGCAGCCGTTCCGTAACTTGCAACAAATTTACTCAGTGTACCCGTTTGGCATGCATAAAACATAACAATAACTAAAATTCTGCAGGCATCTCGAAAACTGTCGCTGCGCTGTGACTTGCTCCCCCTGTGCTAGCTAAATAAACACTTAATTTATGCCCAGAGTGAACTCAGTAAGCAAAAGTTGTGTGTGCCGCTCGGGGCTGCATTGCTGATAAATCATAGCCGAAAGTGTTTTGCCATCGCCCGCGCCCCCATTCGAACACTTGTAGGTCTGCCTTGGCCCTGCGGCTCAGCCGACTGATTTATCAAACTAAGAACAAAAAACACACAGTATTCTTTGGCACCACTGCCCCACTCTGACCCCCCCCCCCACGTGGTGGCACGCAAACACCTACGGACTGGTGTATGTTGTGCTGACATCAGCTGTTTGGATAGCCAAGGGCTTAGATTTTGGACTGACCTCGTTTTGCGACTAGGCAAGAAAAACCCCAAAAACCAGCAGCAACACTGACAACAACGACGACGACGAGAGCGTCGACAACGAACAGGAATATGTTGTCCAATGCGCAAATATTTGCCGTAATGCGTTGCACAAACAAGCACAAAGCAGAGCACAGAGCACTGAGCACTGAGCTAAACAGAGCATGGCAGGAAACTAAAGAACATAATGCATAACTCATACGCAATGTGGGCGAATCTTGTTTGATGTTTGCTTTCGGGGCATATGACAAACTTACTTAGCTCACATAAAATATGCACATTGCGCAAATTCTATATACTACACATACGGATCTAAATACATACCAAACTATGTACGCTCCTTACATCAAATATTAATTAACACTGCACGGGCTTGCACAGCATTGTGTCGGCGTCTTCAAGCAACTGTCAAATCATCCAAGTAATCTGCGGAGTGCACAAGATTACGAAGCCAAAACCTGTCTGAGGAAATACATAAATGACTGGAAAATTAATATCCTTCAATCTTCGTTAATCGACAGCACAAAATCTTGATAACTCTGAAACATTATAAACTGTTTAAAATGCTAATAACAAATACCTGAAAACATCAAATTTTTACTCTTTCTATACGATTTTTCCAATTCAAAAATATTACCATTGAGGATCGCTCAAAAGTTTGGGTCAGTTGACGACCTCTGAAAATGCATGTATACAATTTTTTTTGGCTGGGCTTGCTTATTTATAAACCACTTGATATGCATAGCATATAGCGTGTGCATTTATGCTACGTATACTTCCTGTTTTATGCATATTTAAAGCTAATACGAAATGCACATTTCAATCTCACGACAAACTCTCGTTGATTTATGCCATGTGCGAGTTCCAGTTTCTTGTTTTGTTTCCCGCATTCGAGTTTTATTTTGATTTCTTTTGCGACGCTAACTAGTTTTTGAGAGTTGTGCAGCAGCATTTTACTCCAATTAAATTTTCATGCCACATGAGCATTCTGTGCAACAACAAGCAATGTAAAAATGGAAAGTGCCACACAAACAACGTGGCGCTATTTTCAATTTCCGTTGTATAGGCAGAGAGAGGGAGAGAAAAACTCGAGAAGGAATGCGATTTTTAACACAATTTCGCATAGAAACGAGTGGGGCTAATGGGTAGAAGCGAAAGGCAGCCAAAGCGGGGCAGACGCGGCGGCCGCTCAGACAAAGGCTGAGCGACAGAAAGAGAGCCAGTGTCGCTCGAGAATGTGTTGTGGAGGGTACGTGGGTGGCACTTGGCATAGAAAATGGTTGATGAGTAAAAACAACAAGAGCCAAACAGATCAAAAACATAAGGGGGAAGAACAACGACCCGGTGATTGACTAAATGGCTGCCCGACTGCTTGACTGCTTGACTGTCTGATTGACAGTTCGAGCCAAATGCGAGTTTATTGAGATTTAAGCATTTCTGGGTCATTTCCGAACTTTCGTGTTTGTGCAACTGTTGTGTGCGGGTGGCTTCGTTTTAAATATTAAAAAACCTTGTACCCAAAGCATTTGTCTAACAAACTACAACAGCGAAAATCAATAAAAGTCGAGCAACAGCCACCAGAGTTGAAGGCTAAATGTGTGAGTGTGTGTGTCTGTGTGTGTGTGTGTGTGTGTGTGTGTGTGTGTGTGTGTGTGTGTGTGTGTGTGTGTGTGTGTGTGTGTGTGGCAACTACAACAAGAGCAACAAGAATGCGGACAACAACAGCCGTGGCGACAACAATAAAAATAGGTAAACCAGTTAGATTGGCGAAAAGCAGCCAAAGCCCCGCCCGAAAAAAGGGCAGGCAGGCAACTCCCTCGACTGACCCCGCGACCCCGCAGCCACCCATCGATTTCCCCCACATTTCCAGCGTTTTCCTATGTTACATGGCAGCGCAAACAATTCTGTGTGCCTTTTCTATTTTTAATGTTTTCCCTCGTTTTGTGGAGAGCTCGTGTTTTTTATTGGCTTTTAGTTTTTAGAATATGTGCGCCCCACACCAATACACATGCTAATGGAAATTGTAGCGTCAGAGCCCAGAGTTGCACTTATCATTTGAAATGTGTTCCGTTTCTGGGTCATTATGACAACTGGACGTTGCACAAAGTGGGAGCTGCTTGTTCTGGGACTTGTACACAGTCTATGTATGCATTCATACAATTGTAGAGATGTTGTCCACAAATAAATAAATGTCGAATTGCGAATGTTATTTGATAAAGCAATAGTTCGTTGACTTTCCGAATCAATGCAAAATATGCAAGCTGACTTTGTTTTTTTGTCGTATAAAACAATTTATTTGAACTAATTTTCATTTGCTAGTATAACTTTAAATTCACATTTTACTGTTTTTTCTCCAAAGAGATAGTTGTTTTTATTAATTATTTAAAACTTTATCTTTACTCCAATTCATTTACCCATTTATAACTCTAGCTGAATTTCAAAATGAAACCATAAATAAATACTCCGTTTAAACTTAAAACATATCGGATTGCGAATTTCTTTATTATCCTAATAATCACAAAATAGTTAGTTAACTATTCCATCTAGCGATCAATGCAAGCTGAGTTCGAGTTAATCCAAATTGGCTCATATAAGTTTAAAATTACATATGACTACATTTCTACTTAATTCAATTATTTATTACTCTTTCTGAAATTAAAATGAAACCAACAATAAATGTTTGAAGTATATAAATGTTGAATTGTGAATTTATTTATTATTTATTAAGCAATAAATAGTAAGTTAACTATTCATGTTAGCAATCAGAGCAAGCTCATTTTAGAGACTGATGTATACAACACTTTAATGGAATTAATCCTAATTTAGATCTAACTTTTTAATTACGTTTTACTGTATTCACTTTAAAGAGAAGAAAAGCTTTGTCTCTACTCCACTTCACTCACAAATTATTTGCACTAATAAGAATTTGCTCATATAACTTTAAAATTACAATTTGCTGCATTTACCCCAAAGAGAAAGTTTTTTATTAATTGCTTTCTTTCTTTACCCTACTTCATTCACCTATTTATAACGCTTGCTGAATTTAAAACGAAACCATAGTTATTTATAAAACTTGCACACAGCCCTCCTCCCCGACCGAAGTTAATTGCGCGGCTGAGGCATAAAGACTGGTGGCCATCATTTGGCAGGGAACAGAAAGTACACATATGAACTGTGTATCCATATTTATTACCAACATGTTCTGCCCTTCAATTCGTGATACTTTCACTGACTTCTCGCTCGGCAAGTGCTTCACTACTATCCGGCCAACTTTTGTAGGCAATGTTTTATTGGCTTTCGTTTTTTAAATGGTTTTATATGTGCTTGCCGCTTTGCCCTCCTCGTTCCTCCTCCTCGTTTTTGTTGCGTTTTTTGGCTGCTCTTTTGGTTGTTGCGTGTATGAGTTTAATATATCGTGTCCTTATATGATATATGCACATACATAAACATATATATATGCTCTGCTCTTTGCCTTGCATGTTGAAAACTGTTTGACGGAGGGTTGGCGGTTAAGGTTGGCGGTGGGTCGCGGGCCGGGCGGGCAGAGCTGGAACTCGGCTAAAACAAATTACATACGAGCTCAAGGCCGCAGCGGCGGTCAGGTCAGAGAGTTTTGTTGGCCGTGGCTCGCTGCTCGTTGCTCGCTGCTCGCCTCGCTCGCAATTATATTGTAAAACATCGGGGCTTTTGGCCACTCGACAACGCCCGCACTAATGAAAAATGCTGGTTCGCTTTTTGCCATTTTCAACTTGCCGCTTTCCGCTCGCCTCCCCGCACATCCCCGTCATTCTTTGGCCATTTGACCATTGCATGTTTTCATAAATAATTAAAAACTGCTTCTTGTGCGCTTATTTTGCTTGCTTCTTGCCTTTTTTTTTTTTTGCGTGAGAAATGGCACAGGGTCGCCCACTAATTAGGTGCATATTTCATTTGGACTTGGCCAAGTCGAAAGTCTGTCAAAAAGTCGTCTCCTCCGACTGGCAGATGGCCGGAAGCGGATGCATGCAATTTGCATGCACACCAAATGTCAAAGGCTGCCTTTGGCACTGCCTCGGTTCCGAATGGGAGTCGGATTGGAATTCCGATTCGGAGTTGTTTCCTGCCAACGACAAACTCATCACACGCTGGACATCTTAATGCAGCTGCTGTCACCAATTACACACAGTGCCAGCTGTCACCACAGAGAGAGAGAGAGAGCGATAGGTAGAGAGAGAGAGAGAGAGACCAACAACAAATTGACTTCTTGGCCCACATTCGAACATTTGTGTTGTGTGTGGCGATTGCTCGATTTGGTTGCACGCATATTTATTGCAATTTGAATCAATATTCTGCACTAACTCGAGTTTACAACTAAAACAAAGAATACTTCATTTTGCAAGTCAATAAAGTAGTGTTGGAATGCAAGTAGAATTCCAGATTAAGTAAATATGAATACCTTCATTGATTCAAAGTACACACATCTGTGAACAGATAACTTTAATTGTAAGTTAAGAGCAAATAGAATATATCCAATTATTACTTTCAAATAAAATTCGAAAAGCAACAATAAATAAACAGAAAATTTGAAATAAATCTAAGTGGATAGTTTGACAAACTTAAATAGGATTTATTTTGATGCAAAGAGCAGTCAATATTGAACAGAAATTATAAATTGAGAGTGGACCTTTTAAAGTTTAGCATCTCTCAACCTATTCACGAAATTGCACTACAACCAAGATAATTTTGCCTGTAAGTTAAATGCAAATAGAAAATGTAAAATTATTACTTTAAAATAAACTAAATTTTAATTAAAACAGCATCAGTAAATAAACAGCAAATTTCAAATGAATTTTAAATATGAAAATAGTTTAAATTGAGACTTTTAAAGTCTCGAAAATTGAAGAGAATAGAAGTTAGGGACTTTAAAAGTAGGGTATTGTGGCGCCTGCTCGCTTGCGATTCGAGTTTGCTATCAATTTTGGGCTGTGCCCTTCTCGAAGCGAAATTGAACTGTGCCGTGACAGAGCCACAGGAGTGCAATTGTTGTTATTGTTGTCATATAACAAACCGGAGCAATTGTGGAAACCATCCATGTTACGTGTCCGTTGCGCTCTGCTTACGTGGTCGCATCTCCTTCGCTCTCCCGCTCCTCCCGCTGCCTACATCTCTTTCTTTTTAGCCCAGAGCAGCTCTGTCTTCTCGTTCCATTTGTTGTCTGTGCCCAGCGCCTGCTCTCTGGCCGCAAAAGTCAACGGCAACGGCAACGGCAAAGGCAAAGGCAGTTCTTGCACAGCAAGTCGAATCCTCATGCTGACTTATATGCGATTTCAATTTATTTTTCTTTTATTTTTGCAACTTTTTAAGTTACGAGTATATATATACACGTTGTCGAGATATATTCGCCCTGACTTTGGCTGCTGGCCCAAAAAAGCCAAGCATCAATTTGATCAACTTGGCGCCAGTCTTTAATATGTTTTCGTTTCGTTTAGTTTCCATTCTTCAGCTTCCTTTTGCAGTTTGCTTGTTGTTTTCTCGCATGCTTGTTACACGCCATTTAGTTTCACTTTGCATATTCATAGAATTTTCGTTGGCCCGAAAGAACCACAGGCATATTATACACAGTTCTTCTGGTCAACTGCACGACGCTGCATCGCATATCGAACAGTTTTCTCCATCGCAGCGAGAAAAAAGTTGCAAGCAGATCCAAATGATAAGTGAAGTTCTGTGGCCGAAGTTGAAATGTGGCTGCAATTTTGTCGGTTATAGAAATTGCTTTTCATACGATTGTTTGTATGTGCACCATGTGTGTGTGTGGGATAAAATTTATGGAGTTTTTGCCTTTTGAATTGTTGTTTTTAGTTTGCAGCTAATTTGAAGTTTGTCGTGGCAACTTTGAGAGATGAAAAATCAAAAGAGATTGCAACATGTTTTCAGGCGCTGAAGTTATAACATGAGAAATGTCTGCCAACAAACTTGAGAAATAGTCGAAAATAATTACAAATAAAATTGAGAACGAGGAAGACGTCCCTGCTCTTAAAGCGCATCATTATTAGCATTCGTTTCTCAATTCCAGCTGCCATTCAGTTTGTTATGTGCCTCGTAACTTATTCGTTTTTTGTGTGGTGGTCTGTCACGAAAATGCAATCAATTAATTAAAAGCCTCTAAAAAAACTGCACACGTCGCGCTCTTATGGCTCACAAAACTGTTTGCCAAACAGAATTTAAATGGAAAACGCTTAAAATCGAAATCGCAATCGTGAATCTGATTCTGAATCGGAAAATATAAAAATCGCATTTTGTGTGTATATGTGTGATTTGATTTACATAAAAACTAAATAAATTGCCAGACTAGTTCGCTATATGGGCGACAAATGTGCAGGGAAAAAGTTAAAAGCCAACAACAAACAAACGACATGCAAAATACAAGATGAACGCGTTTTATGAATAAATAAAATGCGAACACATCGACGCAATACGTCCACAGAGAGCTCATGTCGAGCAGTCCGACAATCCGACAGCCAGCCAGACAGACAGGCGGACAGACAGTTGGAGTATCAAGAGCCAATAAATATGAAAAATTGTACGAGTACTTGAACAATAAACACGCACTGCCACAGCCATGGGGCGAGGGGGTGGACGGCGGGGAGCGAGAGCGGCAACTTCAAGTGGCACAGAATGCCAATCACCCAATAAAGTAAAATAAAATGCATAGATGAAATATTGATAGCCTTGTGAAAGATTTCGCAACTTTTACGAAGCCATTCATTTCATTTCAAATATAATGTTGTTTTTCTGCATTTCTGAAAAGCTATATAAATTTCAAAGCTGATTCGATTTGAAAGTCGAAAAAGTCATTTCACTTCAGAGAGTTATATTAGTTACAAAAATATCAACAAGTATTAAAAGTTGCTTTTCATTAAAATTTGCCAACTCGATTGCGATTCGAAGCATGCAATATATTTCTATTTCTATGCAGTGAGTCGATATTTTTGTCGGATGGAGATCGAAAGTTTTCTAGATGATATATGCCCTGCATAAAGAATGTTATTTATATTCAGATTCAAATTCAGTTGCCAATTTCACAAAAAGTAATTCCAGTAATTGCAGACAGAGAGTTTAAAGAAATGTTAATAATTATTAAGAGTTGTATTTGCCGATTCGATTTCGATTCGAAACATGAAAGATTATTCTATTTCTATCTAATGCGGCGATACGAACGACATCCTTTTGATATGCTTCAAGAGAATAAAGACCGTGCATAAAGAATTTCATTTATGTGTCGATTAAAATTCAGCTCACTAGAAAAGTGTTTTTAGTAACTGCAGACAAAGAGTTCAAAGGATTATATTATTCAATATTTTTGAAAATGTAAATAATTATCAAAAGTTGTATTTTATTAAAATTTCAGAATCCGATTTCGATTCAAAGAATGTTAGCTATTTATATTTATATCAAGTGTGTCTTTAAGTCAATTAGAATTTGTTTGAGTTTAAATAGAGAACGAAAACTTTTTAATATGCTTCAAGAGTATAAAAATTCAGCTGCCAATTTCACAGAAAGCAATTTCAATAAATGCAGACAAAGACTATAAAGAGTTATATTATTTCTGAAAATGTAAATAATTATTGAAAGTTGCATTTTTACTCAAGGAAATGGAATATATTTCTATTTCTAGCAAGTGCAATTTGTGTGAGCAGAAATAGAGAACGACAGCTTTTTAATATGCTTCAAGAGGATATAGGCCGTGCATAAGGAATTTCATTTGTCTTTCGATTAAAATTCAGCTGCCAATTTCACAGCTTTTGATTGAGCGCCCCGAAGTAGGCCAGCAGAGCAGCCGACAAATCGGGGCCACTGCGTCGTCCTTTGGCAGGATGCAGTGACGGGACGGACGCCGGATGGGCGCGCCACCAAAGGGGCAGAAGCCTTTGCCGAGTGTGCTCGCAAATGTGGGCTAAGTTGTTTGTTTGTTGTTTGCGTATTGATTAAATTAAAGACAACTGCGCCCAAGCAACCGCACTCTGTTTGTGTGTGTGTGTGTGTGTGTGTCGATGCTTGCAATGCGTATACATGGTCGAGATTACGTATACGCATACGTGTACGGAGTGCACATTAAAATTCAATTTACGTGCGCACTGACAGTTTGAACTTTAATTAAAGCCCTGACAGCCGACTGGCGTTGCGACGACGCTGATAAGGGTCATTGATTAGGCGACACGCCAGGACATTTGGCAGGCACGTGTGTCCTACCTTAGCGAATCAAAGGCCAAGAAGCTGACTCTGCTGCTGGTGGCAAAGACACACAATAATCAGATAGCAGCCGGCCCACACAAAAAGCTAATGTGTAACGTAATTTATGTGGCAAGCACAAGCTAATAAAGCATTAGTTCCTCGAGACCTCGAAATGACATTTTGACAGGCTTCCCCAGCTACCAGTCGAGTTTCGGGGTTCGAGGCTCGGCATTGTTGAAATTTTTGACTAATTAAGTCATTGACTGCGCAGCAAGTGCTGCTAGCTAGCTAATGTGCAGGCGACACGCAAACACGTAGACAATTATCATCAGCGTCGGGCCAATGGCAAATGACAGTGACAATTTTAGCATATTTGAAAGTTTTGGCGCCCGCAATGAATACAGTTATTTGTCAGCATTAGCAGCTGAATGCGACGCCGACGAAGCCGAAGAGTGTCGCATTCCCAAACAAATTAACACCTGTTATGCAATAAAATGTGTATGCCAAGTTTGTGCGCCATGCAAACACATATTTCCTCATTGTGCTAAGCAGTTGACTAAACGTGTGCGATTACCGCAAGTGAATCAAAGCGACTTATAAGCAGCTGCTGCCTATTAATGGCAGACACTTGCCAAGTTGATGAAGCAAGTCATTTATGCTTTAAAAGAGAGTGATCTGCAAGTCAAAGTCATCCAAATTGTTCTAGCAGATTATTGGGTCGACTGCGGCAAGTTGATGGTATTAAGCAAGTCATTTATGCTTCAAAAGATATAGATCTGATATTGAAATGTGCCAAAGACACCTAAATAGTTCTCGCAGATTATGTTATTGGGTTGAATATAGAAAGCAAATCAATTAAACTTAAAAAGAAAGTGATCTCCAAATGTGCCAAAGTCATCTAAATTGTTCTAGTAGATTATGTTATTGGGTCGACTGCGGCAAGTTGATGATAGAAATCAAGTCCTTTATGCTTTAAAAGAGTGTGAGCTACAAGTACCAAATCCATCTAAATAGTGTTAGCATATTAAGTTATGAATTAGGTCGACTGCGGCAACTTGATGATAGAAAGAGAGTCAGTTATACTTTAAAAGATATTGATCTGCAAATGTGCCAAAGATATCTAAATAGTTCTCGGAGATTATATTACTCGGTCGATGATGGAAAGCAAGTCAATTATTCTTAAAATGAGAGTGATGAAGTGTAAGCATATTATGTTATTAGATCGACTGCGTCAAGTTGATAATAGAAAGCAAGTCGATTATACTTAAAAAGAAAGTGATCTCAAAATGTGCTAAATGATATCTAAATAGAATAGTTCTCGCAGATTTTGTTATTAGGTCGACTGCAGCAACTCGTTAATAGACAGTAAGTCATTCATACTTCAAAAGATAGTGATCTGCAAAAGACATCTAAATAGTTTTCGCAGATTATGTTATTGAATGCGTAGATTATGCAGCAAGATGCCTCGACTTTTATGGTTGTGATAGGTGCCTTTTTTATTCATGTCGCTCTTAATCCCGTGTTTATAGTGTACCTGCACACTTTATAGCCTGCCCCTACACCGCCATAATTCCCTAGGCTTCGCATTAAAACTTTTACGTTGCGCTTTTCCCCAGAAGCTGGCTATTTTCATACACTCTCCAGCCGCAGCAAACTCTACAGTTTTAATTAAAGCCGCTAGGAGAAAAAAGTAGTAATGCTGCACGCTTTATGCACACATCCACAGCGAATTAAAGTGAGCGGGAGAGAGGGCAAAGTATGTACAAGTTTTACTGCAGCCAATTAAACCATAACGCATACATTATAATTTTATTTTTATTTTAATATTTATGTGTTTTGCTATGCGTCCCAAGCGACCATAACACACACACACACACACACACGCAGGCAGGGACGAGCTGTCTCTGTTACAACGGGCTGTAAAAATGGCGCCCAATTACTTAAAACTAACGAAAAATTCCCCAAGCGTTTGTCGTACAATTTGCGTTCATAAATATAAATATCACACCTTTGCCTGCTTTCGTTAGCCATGTAGGCTCTGTGTGTGTGTGTGTGTGTTAGCCCAGCTAAGACAATGCTACAACTATAGCACTAGCTTGACACGCTCTATGTTGCCGCTCTCTCGCTCGCTCTCTGCTGCTGTGGTCTGCACGTGGTGCATTCGAGTAATCAAAAATGCAAATCGAGCCCATGAATTTCGAATTAGTTTTTAGCTCGTCTCGCAGCAGCAACAACAACAATGGCAGGCTTGTAACCAGCGCGGATTTTAGGCTAACGAACACACGTACACCAACACACAGACACGGATATAGATAGCAATAGAGTGCTGTACGTGTAGCAAATTTGTATCAGTTAGTTTGGGCCTCCCTCGCAGCGTTTACCTAGCCGCAAAAACAAGCAAAAGGAAAAATCGGAAACGAGCCGAAGTGGAGCGAGTGAAAATAGTGGAGCAGCGCGTGCGACGCGTTTTGACAGGCGACGGCACTGCGCGAAATAGTCGAGCAACTGCCACAAGAAACTCCAACTTCAAATTGAAGACAAAGCTGCCAAACTAGCATAAATATGCCCATAACGAACGAGAGCTAGACACGCCACTTGAGCTACAGTTTGTGTAATATCAATTTGCACATTCAATAGAGAAGATCTTTTGTGGTTGGTCTCACAGTGTAAAGCCGCTCGAGACTTTGGCAATTCTTTATTTTGTTGGCGGCACTGGAGAGCCGGGAGTTGCCGCTGCGTTTCGTGGTCCGTTTTGATTTGCGGCCTGTTGGTTTTTGAGTCTGCTGGACGGGGGAGTAGGGGCGGAGGTGGTGTACGTGACGCGCATTTCCGCTCAATGCCCATCAAATATAAAGTGCCTGCAATTTATACTTGAATTCCAGTTGTAAAGCGGCAACAACGACGGCAACGCCAGCAAATCAATGTAAATATTTTGGGAACGTCTTTACGCCAGCTTTAAAGCCTCGCGCAGATGAAGTAGTTGTAGCTACTAGTTGGCATTGCATTTGTTGTCTCTCTCTCTCTCTCTCTCTCTCTTTTGCCCTCCCTCTTTCACTTGAGGAAGTGCACTCGCTTCGTTTTCTTTGGGGCTCGTTTTAGAGCTTGAGGTTTGGGGTTTTCTTTTCGCTTTTCCCACCGGCATTTTCAATTTTACTTTATATGCAAATTTGGCATTTTGTAGCCGCGCCAAAGCTGCGGCAGCGCTTGCCATTGATAGCACTCCTGCCCTGACCCTTTCACTGCCAACCTCTGCCACTCCACTCCACTTCATCGCCGTGCTGTGTGAATGCTTTAAGCCAGCTTTACGTGAAGGCTGCGCCATTGCATTTGAATTTCTATAAATTTTACATTTTTCTATTTACGAGCAGCTGCAGTGCTGTGCCACTACTAAAATAAAAGTCCGGCACAACGCGCAAAGCTCTTTACGTGCATTTTTCATTTAATTCTGTTTTGTATATTGGCACAGATATATTTTGATTTATTTATTGGCCCCGCTGCCAAAACATAAATCGCCCGCTTGCGCGCAATACTCGTATGCATTCAATTTGACGACTACAACAGTTGTTGGTTAATCTCTTCTTTAAATTGCTAGCAAGTTTCGGGATTTTCAAATCACGCGTTCGCCAAGCAAACGTTGCCTACTTTAGGGCGCTCTCAGGCACGTAGACCACACGCAATGGCATCGTGAACGGCAACTGCCAACTGCGGACTGCTATTAATCTGAGACAGGCGCTAAGCTAGCTACACGACACGTAGTTACTTACCTTCCCAGTCCCCTCCCCCTCTCGTGTGACCGTACATTTAATGGCAGCACTCGCCGCTCCTCGCTCGTATACACGACACAAAATAGACAAAAAAAAAAAAGAAAGAAGGAAAATAAAGGAAAAGCGTTGCCGCAGTCAGTTGGCATTGCCATTTTGGCCGTCGGCAAAAGTGTCAAAGTGCTAAAGTATGTTCAAACATTCATAAGATTTGCGCTCGTCTCTGTTTATCTATCTATTTGTGTGTGTCTCTTATTCGTCGGCCTGTGTTTGTGGCTTTCTGCTAATATATATTGCCGATAAAAGGTACTCGCCCATAGACCATTATTTCGGGCGCTGCAAAGAGTTCTCTGCCATCTGCATGTCAGTGTTCGTGAGGCTTGGGCGTACATGGCATTGCTTTCAGTGGCCGTAACCAGACACCAGTGCGTATGCGTGATGCGAGAGACTACAGTTCATTATGCGCGTCAGCACACTGCGAGAAACAAGTCAGCAAGAAGTGCACATAAATCAGTCATTTTATTTCATTCTTTCTGCACTGACTTCATTCGCTCGCTCGCTCGCTGTGTGTGACTGCTAATCAGGCTTCAAGCTGGCGCATTGCAGGTGCTTGGCCTGCGCCATGGCCGAGGGCAGGGAATGTCTGCAGTGCTTGGCTTTCGCACCGCACAAGATGCCTGCTAGCACCTGGTCTCGTCGCTGGGTCTCTATTAGCCACGAGTTCATTGCACCGCACCGCACGGCACGGCACAGCACGGCTGGGCAATTCTATGTGCCATTGTGCATCATTTTGCATTTTATTTTCTTGCACACTTCTTGGCCAGAAATTTCAATTTACACTCCACGCTCGTAGCTCTTCGCGCAGGCAGAGCCGCGCTGCATGCCGGGCCCCGGAGCGCGGACAAAAAATTTAAATTGAAAATGCTCATATGCAATTTGTTTGGCTTGCAAACGCGCGGACTAAAATTGCTGAACAGTTTTGTGGAGCAGTTTTCGGGCCTCCTCCACACACACACACTCCTGCATGGAGTCGTACATTGTTGTCAGTTGCTTTTGGTTGGCTACAATCGTTTGCTTTACGAGCTCGCAAAAGCATTTGGCATTTTATGCGAAATGTTTGCAGATGCACTGTAAAAGAGCCAGTGCCACGACCAGACTCCCGACTCTAGCTCTGAGTCTCCAACTGGCACTGGAACTGGGCATTTCAATGTGTAGTTCAACACCCCCACATGCATGCACACACGCAGCGCTGAGCTTTAAAATTAAGCTTACATTTTTAATGTGCCGGCAGCATAAAGTCAGGTCTACGTTGTGAGCTCAGACGCCCCCAGCTTTATGATTGCAGCTTTAATGGTCATGACTTTGCTGCATAGTCGACTGGGCACTGAGACGTCCTCTGGCACCAGTTGAGCTCCTTCTGGGATGCAGTTGAAGGCGTGGCTGACTGCATGTGGAAATAAGTCCAATCATGTCGCAGCATTTCAAACAAACGACAACAATGGAATGTCAAATAAGTCATCGTCTTGATGATCCTCCCCACCACACAAGAGCTCTTCTCATCGCAGACTCGCAATGGCTGTGTTTATGGACCATAAAGCTGGTCGGGAATTTAAAGCACATATATGAAGTATATGAAGTTATTCAAACTGTGTCACACTCTCAAAGACATTAAACTGCTCAGTATATTTCTAAAACGCAACTAAAAGAATTGACACTATCTTAGTGAACGTAAAAAGAATAAAGACACACAATTTTAGGAGACAGAAACAGATACAAGTAAATATTTATGAAATCTTTTACAGTTCCATTTAAAGTTTTCATTGAAATTGATTCGAAAGTATGTAAACAATTAAGTTAATACTCTTAGCTAATTTTGGCAAACAAAAAGAAACTTATATTTATATATATAAGTAACTTATTCATCAGAAAGTATTCTTTATTTTGTAAATTTCAATTTCATTGTAAATTGAATTATAAATATAAATGAAATACTTATTGATTCCTATTAGCTTAATACTCTTATTTTGACAAACAAAAAGAATAAAGAATGAAAGAATGAATACAGATAACCTATTCTTTATCTCCAAACCTTTTCCTTATATTTTTAAATTGAACCAAACTGAGTTCATTACATTCTACTTACTATAACAAAATACTTGTAATACTTAGCTAATTTTGGCAAACAAAAAGAAACTTAATGAATGAGTAAACCAAACCGCGTTCATTACATTTCAAATAATAAAGTACTTATTGATTCGAACGCATGTAGATAATTAAGTTAATATACTTCGCTAATTTTGGCAAAGAAAGCGAAACTTACTGAGTGAATCTATTAGCAATCCATAAATCAAGGAGTCGAGCAGAGTAATTTGTCCTTCGATGCTGCGATATTTGGCTCTCGCCCACTTGCTCGCCTTCACTATTTGTCTTGCTAAATGCCAATCAGATTGGCTGCTGGAAACATTCCTCGACGTCGTGCTTGATTAGTCTCGGACTGATTGCGCTCACATGACAGCTTAACAAATTCATTTAACATCCATTGCCCAGTGGCTGGCATACAATTAAATATTACTCATACGCCACATGCGGCCAACCGTAATGCATCACTACTACCGCGCTGCGAGCTCCAGTTGCAGCTTGCAGAGCGTGATTGAGCAGCGGCATTCAGTGGCGCCAAATCACGTTGCAATTGCCACGAGACCGGAATGGGGCAGCGGATGACTGTAAGGATGAGACCGGGGACGACAACGCTCATTAGAGCAAAGCGTGATGCGTGACACCAAGTTTAAATTGTCGAAAGACATGGCTATAACCCTCCTTCCCTCCTTCGCTCCCATTCATCTGCTGCTGCCTGCACATTGCAGCGTAATCTTGGCCATTACTCAAAAAGTAGCTGGGCACGTAACGGGCCACAACTACACCCAAAAAAAAGAAAAAGAATGAGCGAAATTGAAGCAATGTAAACGAGCAGTGTTTCTCCACCCGCCACCGCTTCTTACATATAGTACGCTGTTGCGACTCCACCTCGCTGGCTGAGCTGTAATTCGAGCTCGACTCACCAGCGAATAAAAGTGCTGTAACTGCTGCTCTGCTGGTGACATTTGTAGTCTGCTTGTGTTGCCGGTGCGTCCTTGCTCCACAGTGTCAGTGCCACAGCTTGTGTAGCCCACTGCCACACTCGCCATTGCCACTGCCACTGCCACTGCGACTGCTTTAGCCGCAGCCATTGCGATGTTGCGTTGCCCTTTGAAATCACAAACGTTTTTCGGTTTGTTGCTGCGCCTTTGCGGGTGCCTCGCGCCTCCCTCTAATGGCTTTGTTATGCTAATTTCTTGACGCCTTCTGGCCATTGAAGTCGCCTCCGCTGTCCCTCTCATCGCTGTCCCCCACACCCCTGTCGCCCGCTACTTGTTATTATTGTTGCTGTTTCAGGCTTTGATGCTGTTTTCGGGTCTCCATTTTTTTAATACAACCATTTTTGTTGGCCCAACGCTAATTTAATTATATTTCTTTTTTATACCCTCGCTCGCTTTTCTGTTGGGTATGCTGATTGCGAATTTTCATATGTTTGCGATTATGAAAATAATTTAATGTATTCCGAACGTTAATTTTACAAGCCAATAATAATTTCACAACGCATTTTCCTTTAAGATTTCTCACTAGTTAATTAATTTGTCTCAATTAATTGTAATATATTTGTTTGCTATTTCTTTTGAATTATTGTGAGTACTTCAATCTATATTCTTTTGTTTTTCTTTTGTTCCAACTCTTTTTAATTATTTCAGTTACACATTTTTTCGCACGCATTTTAAGTATTTATTTGCTTTTGTTCATAAATATAAATCGAATTAACTTTTATGTGGTGGCAATGTTGAAACACGATCGCGCAGTTGTTGCATGTTTCACTCGAGGATGGCAGAGCAAAAAATTACATTTTCTTTTGTGGCCCCGCGGTTGTAAGTAGCAGAAAAGCCGAAGCCAAATATACAAGATACAAATGTTCACATTTGCAACATCATTTTCCAGCAATTTCGCCGCGAGCAGTCGCGCGCGAGTTTTCAGCTTCTTTCCTCATTTTTTGTTTTTTTCTGTGTTTTTTTGTTAGTTCTCATTTCCATTTTGTCGAGCTGTACACGGTGGCACACGTTGCCGCTGCTTTCCGTGGCCGTGGCGTCTCCTCGCAACGTTATTTACTGTTGTCACTTTGGATGGCCCGAAACATCGTCATCTCCGCTCGACTTCAGCAGCCGGAGCAAAAAAGTGAAATTCTCTTTCGTCTCGTGTCGACTTCACTCCCATGTCCCCGTGTGTCCTGTGTGCGTGTGTGTCGACGTCTGGGTGAAAGGACTTACCCCATAAGCCTTTTATAAGCATCGCATAAATTCTTTGTCAATTGTGGCAAATGCTGCCCCCGCCTCTCGCCCCAACTACCTCACTGACTGCCTGAGTGGCTGAGTGGCAGCCAGGCAGGCTGTTTGCCCGCCCGTCATTGTCATTGTCCTGCTTCCAGCTTGGTCCTGGCTCGCATAGTTTGCTCTTCCAGCTGCTTTTTTTGCATGTCGCATACGTGCTCTCTAATTGTGCCACGCGTTTGGCCGGACTCTGAGTCTTGCTTGAGTCTGTAACTAGAATTTGATTGTGTCGAGGCAAGAGAGTGCATTGATTGGATTACCAGGACCGGCGACGACGGCTCCACTCAGCCGAATTGGCCATTAATGCGCTGGACATTTCCATTTCAATTCGAGCTCAAGCTCAAGCATGTGGCCGGGCGTAGGTTATTGTTTGGCAAATATGGTGATATGGAGAGCTTACAACTTAAGCGGGATTCTGTCAATTACAGCCATTGGCTTAAGAACCTGTGCGCAGCTTATTTGCATGTAGGCGGCAATTACTTATGCACCAGGCCAATTGAATGTTGACGCAGATCCACAAAGTATACTACACCTCATAGATCTAGCATTCATCTGCCTTAAATATACACAGCAGAGTTTGCTTTAAATTGAAACTCGTTCGCTGCTCAGTCTTTGGGTTCGCTTCATTCTCGAAATTCCCACGGCTTGGGCGCTCCTTTGTTTTATTGTTGTAATAATTTTTCTTGTAAATCCTCTTGTGCCCTGAACTAATCATCTCGGCCCCTTTTAACATTCCGCGTTGGCCACTTGCAAGTTCCTGTCAACGGCAAATCCCAGGCAAGATCACATTCCCAGGGCGCCACTCCAGGCGCTGGCTAAGTAACTTAAAGTGCTTCACCAGGCGCAACTCTGCTCACATCTACTTATGCAAAGCATTCTCAAAGCACACACACACATACACTGGCACGCACTGACACAGATACAATTATTGCATAACTCGACGGGTAGCATATTGACAGGCATCCACTTCAGGGCTTGTAGACATAGGGACAAACCGAGCGTTATGAGTGCTTTCCCATTCGACACGCACCTTCCTTCCCGCTCCGGGGAGCGAGTTCATTCTCCCACTTTGGGGCTGCCTCCTGATTGTCATCACACATTATTATGCTTTATTTCCGTGCCTTCTTTTATTTTTATTAAAACTGTCGTCAAATTTACATAGAGCCAGAGAGAGACAAGCAGAGAGTCGTTGGTTGGAGGGCGACGGTTTCCCGTCGTGCTGCTGTCTCGGCATGTCGTCCTGCTGCTCGGCCAGTCGGGGAATAGCTTACGCTGCTGCTGCTGCTGCTGCTGCTGCTGATGCCAGGATGGCTTAATGTTTGGGCTGGTCTCGCTGGCAAGTCGGGGTGCAACTTCTTCAGCCTGGCATTGTTACTGTTGCCAGGCTTTGCGTTTGTTCTGTTGTGTTTTCTCTTTCAGCCTTTGCGTTGCTGAAGTGTTTACAACACTTCCGGCGCATAATGGAAAACAAAAGGCTTAAAAGGATACACAAAGGATTTGAGCAATCAAGTGCGCTTTAAGAACTTTCTGCCCCATGCACGATAACCGCCTGCCGATAACAGTTTTTGCACCTGCCGCTTACCTGGACCTGGACTTGCAACGCTTGTTCTCGCTTTCTGCTTCGCTCTGCGCCTTTTTTCTCTCCTCGCCAGTCATAACAATGCTGACTTTTCAATATGCCGAGCCCCACGTATGCCCCATAAAATATATCCCTATATTTGTCAGCCTGTGCGTCTGTGTGTGTGTGTGTGTGTGGAGAGCAAAAAAAAAGGTTGACGGCAACATAAAACTTGAAGTAGTTACGTTCAAATGTCTGCACGGCTTTAGCCAGACAACGATAGCAACAACAACGACAATATCGCAAGACGGCCAGCTAAAAGCTATGAAAAGCCTGAGATATTTCGAAGGTCCTGGCTGCAGGGGGCGCGGCGCGGCGCGGAAGGCGAGCAGTCGCCTTTATGTCGAAAGTTTTCACTTGCACACGCTCGGCGAGCAGGGCCAGAGGACATTAGATTCAATGGGATTTGTAATTATTCTACACGAAATTGTACAAAAGCATTTCAGAAATTTCAGCATCGCCGTAAAAAGGCACAACATAGCATTTCGCCACCACCATCGTCATCGTCGTGCTCCATCACCACTGCAATTGCAATCGCATTCAAGCACTTGAGCTACACTTACACTTCACACAAATACTTTCCTGCCAAAGTATTTCAAAGTAGCAAAGTGTATTTAAAATATTTTCGTGGTATTGAGACATCAATTTGGTGCAAAGTGTAGCATGGAATTTCTTTTAGCCGACCAAAAATATGGGGAACTTTTGTTGAACGAGTTCAATTTGACCAAATTCAATCAAAATAAAATTTTTCACAGTTGCCTTTAATGAACAATATACACAATTTAATTGTTATTCTGCATGTTTTATAGTAAACTTAATATTTGTTGAATATATGCTTTTATTATATATTAAGCAATATATTCCAATATACTTTGGATTAAATAGAAAAGTGTATTCAAAGTATTATACTTGTATTGTAAGACATGAATTTGGAACAATGTATTGGATAAAATTTCTTTTGGCCGAGCTACATTTGGAACGTTTATGGAGCAATTTCAAGTTGATTCAATTCAATCAAATGCAGCAATATTATTTATGGCTACTTTTGATGGTCAATGCTCAAAATTTGTTTAGCTTTTTCTATTATGCTTGTTTTACAACGCAATTGCATACATCCTTCGAATTTATAGCCATAAATTTTGAATTTTTGGCTTTTGAATAAATAGCAAAGTGTATTTAAAATATCTTATGATATTGTGAGACAAGAATTTGAAGTAAAGTGTAGGATGCAATTACTTTTAAACGAGTTTAAGTAGCAATTCAATTGAATCAAATGAAGCAACGTTATTCGTGACTCTTGATGGTCAATGCACAAAAGCTGTTGTTATTCTGTTATGCGATGTTTTCTAATGTAATTCATACTTTTATACATACTTTAAATATATAGCCCTTTATTCGAATTGTTGGCTTTCGAATGAATAGCAAAGTTTATTTAAAAGTAAAGCTCAAAGTATTGAAACATTAAGTTGGAATCAAGTATTGGATGGTATTACTTTTAGACGAGTAATATTTTGAATATTAACATAACAAGTTTTATTTTATTCAATGAAAATAAAAACAAAATAATTCAAGGCTGATTCTATGGGTCAATGTTCACAACCTACCCAATTAATGGAATTAAGAATATATACTTTGGATTTATTATATTCAATAAGTGTTTAATTGATTTCTACGTTTACAAAGTAATTTAGTCAGGTCAATATACAACATTTAGCTGTTGCTATGCCACTTGTTTAACAATGTAATTAATAATATTAAAGTTGTATACAGATATATTCGTATTTTTGACTTACGCATAAATAAGTGTTTGCTTTTAATTGATTTCCGTTTGCAAAGTAATTTAAGCGGCTGTCTCTCCTTGCAGATGCTGCGCCTCGAACTGAGAAACAGCCCAGCGCAGCCTTGGCAGCTGCTGGTAGCGTTGCTGTTGGCCACATTGAGTCTGTGCCTCGCCTGCCGCGTCTCGGAGTTCGCGTGCAAGGGCAGCGGCAGCATCGGCAGCATCTGTGTGCCGCTGGACAAGTACTGTGATGGACGCAACGACTGCGCCGACGGCAGCGACGAGCCCAAGCACTGTTCCGGTGAGTGTGCTGGCAAATTGTATATATTTGCATAAGTATCTGCAGTGTCTGTGTGTGTTTGTAACTGTTCTGTATCTTTTTTGGGGGCAGTGTGCAATCGGACATATTACGGCGATATTGGACGTACGTATGCCATAAAAGTGCCAACACCACAGTGGAGTAAATTGCCTTTCCTCTGCCACTTGACATTCACCGCGTCCGGCCATGATCAAGGCGACATCGTTCAGGTGAGTCGACATGCACAACAGGGGGGGTGAGGGCGAGTGGGACGCGTTCGCGTTCGCGTTCTCGCTGCGAATCTGTAGTGTTTGCCCTGCTGTTGGCCGACTGTTGTCCGGCTGTTTGTCGTTGTTGGCTTTAGCGCGCCGTAGGCCAAAGATTAGCAGGCACGTCGGCGACACAAAACTGCAGTGCACACAACCGGGCAGGCGAGCATGGGCGACAGCGACAAGCAGGGGCGTGAAGTGGGAAGCGAGTGGATGCGCTGAGTATCTGTATATATGCAAAAGCCAACTGGAGGCAAGTGTGGAGCTGTTGCCACGCACGAATGCACCGTGAAATATTTGGGCACAATGCAGATCCATAAACAGACAGAAAAGTTGTTGATGACTCTGTGCCAAATGTGGATACACTACTCAAGGAAGACAGAAGCTTACATTGAATGCTATACAGAAAAGAAAATATGATGATAATAAAATTTACGAAAAAGATTACTTTTATATTTGCTCTAAATTATAGGAGATTGGTTTTAGATTAGTGTTTGTAGAAAGAAAAACTGCAGAAGAAATCGAAAATACTTTGATATTTATATTCGCAAATATTGCTTTTATAAATAATGACAGTCACTCTAAAAAGATTGGACTTGAATTAGTGATCGTAGAAAGGAAAACTGCAGTAGAAATCGACAATACTTTGATAATTAAATTCACAAAAAAGGTTACGCTTATAACGTTTATAACTTTAACTCAAAAAATATCGATTTTAAGTAAGTTATTGTGGAAGAGAAACTTCATTATAAAAATGGAAAGTTAATAATTAAATTCACAAAGATTTTATTTATAAATAATGACACTAAAAACATTGATTTTGGATTAGTTATTATCTAATTTTAGATTAATTATTGTTAGGAAGAAACTACATTAAAAATAATTGGAAATACGTTCATAACTAACTCCATAAAAAGATTATGTGTTTAAATATAAATCACTCACTGCAACAAATGATAAATATTTAGCAATTGCAAATGTAAACACGTTCATTAAATATTGACGGTTGTTCAGCAATATTCGAACACATGAACACGCATTGATAAGCGAGCTTGCATTAGTGAGCTTTAAGCTATAAAGCTGCGCGCTAAGCTTTAAGCTCAACAATTATTCGCCTGCTTGCATACCAAACAAAACAGATTAGAGATAGAGGAGCGCTCACATTTTAAGGCATTCATAGTGTATTTTAGTTTCAGTTGTGCAAAGATTCATCACTTTTTGTCTATCCGTGTGCGTGTGTGTGTGTGTATTCTTCTTTTTTCGCCGTTTCCATTACACTGTGATGGATGTCTGCGCTGTGCGCAGCTCTGACTTTATGTGCGTGCTCAATTAGGGATATGACTGAGCTATGGCCCAAATGCTGCTGGCAAGCTGTTTGGCTGTTTGACAATGGGCGGCGGGGGCGCACTCTTTAAGGGCGGTCTTTAAAAGCGCCTTGGGGCACAGACGCAGACACAGACAGAGACGGCGAGTGAGATGACGAGCGCGTTGACAATAAAATTAGACATGCTTCACAACATTTTTGGCAAACTGTCAGAAAAACGTCAATTTCAATTTCGAAAATAATTGATTTCCATGCAATTTGCGTAACAGCGCAATGAGCAGTTAGCTAACGCAAAGCAAGCGCTCAGCGAGTGGGCTAAGTTCGAGGTGTGGGTGTGAGCCAGGTTGCCACGACCGAATGGGAAGCGTAGGCGGAGTGAAGCTGTAAATAGGACAGAAAAACAGTAGCTAGGCGGAGAGAGGGAGCTGCTGACGACGCCAGCGACAGTGAGTCCTTTGCTGCTCCATTTCTCAATCATTTTCGTAATCCCGAGCATTGGCATTGCCTTCTTCTCGTCTGCAAGATGATATATGCAAAGTTGCTGGATGATGCCACAGCAGCTTCGGCAGCTTTGCACCTTGCACCAAATCTGTCATGCATAAGTTATAACTTTTATTTTGTGTTTCCGCATTTGTAGACCACGCTGATAAACGTGGCTGAATCTGCTCGCAACGCGTATAAATCATGTGCTTGGCTTTCACTTTATCCCTCTACACACCACGCCCTGTCTCTTATGCCGTCCCTTGCCCATCGCCTCGTCTGCTGTGCATCTACGTGGGAAATTGCTTGAAATAATAATGTTACGCGCCGGTTTAGGGGACAGCCACGTCCTTGTCTGCCCGCTCGTCTGCTGCTCTTGTCGTACATATTGATTGATGATTGTCGGTGTGTGTTTCCCAACGAGAGCAAAAGTTTAAATTACCCTAGGTCTCCCTCCCCCGTTGTCCCTGGCTGCTGCAACTTTTTCCTGCGGCTAATTTTTAATGGAAATAACTTGCCCCCAAAAACTCCCCTGCATGATGCGTTTTTCAATTTTTTATGCTTTAATCAAATATCCTGAAGTTGCACTCCGTAATTTACGCTACGAGCTGAGCGCATTTTTCACGCCGTCCTGCATCTGGGCTGCAGGGCTGCTGGGCACACGACAGGTGACTTAAAGCCCCACCAAAGTCGCTTGTATTTGTCCGTGTACTGCTGCAATATTAAATTGTTGTAATAAAAGCCAGCCATTTCGACCAGCCACATAAATCAGCAGATATTTCCATATACGAGTACGTATGAAATTCGCATAGCTGCATAATTTTTGGTTTTTATATTGTCATTTCCAATTTGATTTTATTTCTGCGCTCACTTTGTCCTTTCCCTCTGTTAGTATTTTAAATGCGCTCTTTATATTTGTTTATACATTGCCAACGACTTTTTTTATGCCGATGCTCAGCGCGATTTTCACATTTATGAATGCATTCTCTTTGCTGTGCCGTTAATAATTGAGTATTTTCTGCTATTTCGAAACGTTGATTGCACACGCAATGAGCGAACGAGGGATTTTCTTTTCTTTTTCTTTACAGCTCCAATTTCTTATTTATTACCGCATCAAAAGCATTGCATATACTTTCGTACTTTACAGTTCTTTGTTTACCATTAAAACTAATTATTCAGATCTAAGTTTAGCAGCATTTTGATTTTCTTTATTTCAATAGTTGTAATTATCATTATTATTATTTTTGTTACTACTACTATTATTATTATTATTATTATTATTATTATTATTATTATTATTATTATTATTATTATTATTATTATTATTATTATTATTATTATTATTATTATTATTATTATTATTATTATTATTATTATTATTATTATTATTATTATTATTATTATTATTATTATTATTATTATTATTATTATTATTATTATTATTATTATTATTATTATTATTATTATTATTATTATTATAATTATTAGTATTACTCCAACTATTATTATTAATTTCCGTTAATAAAAATTATTTGACGTGCAAGCATCGCTCTGGAAACTGCATACATTGCGTATACTTGATAATGTGCGGCAATTAAGAGGAGCAGATACGCACATTTAAGAGCTGTTTTCATGGACGAGCTGCTTTCATGGAATAGATAAACATTAATTGCCGAGCAGTGCATGCAAGTACCTCAATTACACAATCCCGAGTTGCGCAACTACTTTCGCATGCAGTTTGAAGTTGCGTGTAGAACACGAGTGGGAAAAGCGGACTCCAAATAAAGAGCATTGCTCACTCGAAAGCGTTACATGTGGCAACAACTTAGACACAAGTTTCATTTAACATGCAAAACTCCGTAAAAAAGATATAAATTACGAGCACTTCTAGCCCAGGAGAGTTTCGTGTGTCCAGCTGAACGCTGGGGACGACATCGAACGACGAAGGACGCGACCGAGCGACGAGTTGGGCTGTGAAAGTTGGGCTGCAACTGAAAAGTTAGTGCGCAAGAGTTTTGCCCAGCGATGGCAAGCAGGTGACGACCATCATTTCCATAGATATTCCGAGTTGGTTTAATATTCGAAATTAAAATCGTGTTGCATTCTATTTGCTGTTTGCGACAGTGTTTACGGTTGAGGTGCTAAAAAATGTATAAAGCCCCGCAAAAGTTGAAACCCTTTGCTGTGGACTTTTGTTTGTAATTTGGAAAATGCCAAACACACGCACAACTTTATTTGCATATTTTATTAAAAGACGGACGGACGCACACGACGGCAGGCACTTGACTTCGACTTGAGCCCCCATCTTGAGCTTGAGCTTGAGCCTGCTGTCTGTCCCCTGACCTCTCCCTCTGGCGCCTGCTGTGTGTGTGTGTGTGTGTTGTCTTTTTTATGGCCAATCTAATATGCAAACAGCAAGAAAGGGCAGTGCTGCAGTGTGGGTGTGTTGTCAAAGAGTCCCTCTACTTGCAATTGAATTTCATTTGCATAACTTTAACGTGTGTGCAACTAAACGAACATAAAATATATTTCGAATACCCTCTGAACTGTTAGCTAGGGTCGTCTGTCTATCCACGCGACCAAGCCAGCATAGAATACATTTCAGTAGTCGATGTAGCAGGTATCTTTTGGTGGACTACTCGACTGGGAGGCTGGGAACTGCCGTATTATGTATATGTATTTATGTCTTTTCCGTTCGCTTTGCAGATCATCTTTGATGGCTTTACGGTGGGCCGCTTCGATGAGGGCATGGTCGATACGGATGTGGACGGTTATGAAACGAATCTGAGCCCCACCGGCGAGCTGCCCGGCTGCCCCGAGGGCTTTATGCAGGTGAGTGCAAATTTAATTTATTAAAATTTGAATTGAATATTACGTAACTTGCCTCCCACTGTCCCCTTGCCGCTAACCACTCCCCCACCACAGCGACTGCCTGTAACTTGCACTCCATTTGCTGGTGCTGGTTTGGTATTGAACTTGCGCTCAGCCATAATTTTATGCCACACACACACTCACACACACGCCGCAGACAGGCGCACTTAAAGCCAGACTAAAAGCAGGCAGCTGTGTGTGTTTGTGTTTGTGTTTGTGGGGTTGCGACTCCGTCGTGCTCGCAGCTTGACCGTCCTGCTCGGCTCTGATCTGGCCTGCGATTCAATCAATGTCCGAGTAATTCTGTAATTTTCTGTTGGTTCTGTTGACAAATGCCACATTAGCCCAGCAAATTGAATTGAATTGTGCGCGCCGCCTGCCCCGCCCCGCCCCTCTGTGCTCTAACGCAGAGCAATGAAAACGAAAACGTCGAGGCAGTGACAGTGGAAGTGGAAGAGGAAAAGAGGAGAAAACTATTTAACATACATATATTTTTATCACAATTTTTGCGGCTCCACGATGTTGACATTGCTGCTGCTGCTGTCGAGACATTTTGCTCCCTGCCACGCCCCTTTGGCCATTTCGAGCACTCTCCAGCGGAGTTCGGAGGGGGGGGGCGCACAGTAAAACTAAAGCCCTGGCCAAATAAAATGTTCCAAATCCCTGTAATTGACTTGTGCAATACGTTCAAATGTACATTTGTATCTAAGTATCTACAACATCAACTCCACCACTCGCTGTGTGTATCTTTGTCTCTACCATACACACACATATATATATATACTCTGGCTGTATTCACTCTTCTAATCTGATGCCGCTGCATTACATTAAACGTAGTTGTGCTGGAAGACTTCAGTTCGCTCCGATATAGAGAAGTGTCGACCATGCACTTTGCATGCGCTTTTAGTTACCTCAAGCAACCCTTCAGCGTCTGAATTAATTTCAGAGCTTAAGTTGTGCGGATACCGCACAAAGGACCTTTGCACCTCAGCTCGAGTTGCAGATTGAGGTGTGGTGAAGCAATCTCAAAGCGAGCAAAGCTGTTTTTTGTCGTTTGGGGGCAACGCAGATCACAAACGTGGCATTAACTGAGGTGTGATTATTTTACGCAAATCGAACAAACTTCAAACTGCTTCAGTGGGCTTTCAATTCAAAGTGTCGAATGACGGCGCAAATAATTACTTCGCCATAATTAAAGTGGTGCATGAGTCTTGTATTTAACGTACTTACTCACCTGCTTAAAGTGATAATTTATTTAATGGCAAGTTTGAACTGCAACTCAACTAAATATATCCCACAAATTATGTCGATTCACGAAACTAATTTTAAATAGTAAACGACGGTTATCAAATTGTGGCTTTCAAGTTAAGCAGCTGACAATAGAATCGAGTATATTTGAAGAGTTAGGGAGAGTAATGATTATGAAATTTGTTCAATTGTTTCATTCTAAATTCTATGATTTAATTTATTTGTTTGCAAACGAAGTACACGAATTCTACTAAAATAACTCATCTCGTAGTTAAATGTTGTATATTTCTCAAACAATATAATTTTTAAAGAACCGACTGCTTATTTGCTTTAAGAAGTTGCCAAACTTTCTATTCTTCAACAATTTTGTTTATAGTTTTCTATTTGTTTCTTGCTTTCACATGGGTTTCCTTTTGAGTCACAACATTATCTTTTATAGTTACTTTACTTTGTTTGTGTGCTGTGCCTTTAGAATATCTTTCAGCGTTGGGTATTTAATATTGATATTTTGCTAAACTTTCCATTCTTCAACAATTTTATTTATAGTTCTTTGCACTTTTCGGCGAAAGTTTATTAGCATTCCTCAGATAGGTTTCCTTTTGAGTCACGACATTATATTTTTTTAGTTGCTTTACTTTATGTTTTTCACTGCTGTCTTCAGAATATGTTTCAGCGTGGGTTATTTAATACTGATATTTTGCTAAACTTTCCATTCTTCCACAATTTTATATATAATTCTCTTCTATATAGCACACACAGTTTCGCATTCATTCTTTGCACTTTTCAGCGAAAGTTGATTAGCATTCCTCAGATGGGTTTCCTTTTGAGTCACGACATTATATTTTATAGTTGCTTTACTTTGTTTTCTCGTGTGCTCTGCCTTCAGAATAGGTTCCTGCGTGGGTTTCGTTCCGCTGCCGCCCCTCGGAAACTGACTCTCGCCTGCTGGTTGCTTGTGCCCCTCAAATCTCTCGCTGGAAGCCCATAGTCCTCTATTAGTTTAGTGATGCAGCAGTTTTGGTTTTGGCTTCTACTTGTTGGCTTCCCGCCCGCCTGCCTGCCACGCCCCTCGCCCGACGCTGTCTCTGTGACAATAAATTTTGAACAAGCGTGGGGCGTGCGCTGACATTTTGCGGTGCTGTCCAGCGCATCCAGCCCCGTCACTGTCCGTCCGTCCGCCCGTCCGTCCGTCCGCCCGTCTGTTCATCCGTCTGGCCAGCCGTCTGTCCATCTGTCTGTTGAGGTTTCATTTGGCACTTGACATGTGTACGGGAAACTGCACCCGGAATAGAAGCTGGCGAGTGGAGCACGGCGCGTGGGTGGCTGCGAGAGGCGGAAAGCGTTCGTTTTTGCATGCGAGTTTGGCTTTTAAAATGCAGTTAAATATTTGCAATTTTTTCTCGCATATGTGCGAGCCTTGTTGCAGTTTTATAAACTCGTAACTAACCGCAGGTTTGTGTTGTCATTCGGCAGGGCTCCGTTGCCGGTTCGCCGGCCTTTATCGTAGTTGGCCGGCGCCTGTTTTTATTTATTTAAGGCAAACATTTTTAACTGCTGACGCGGTTACAGTTTTTATTCCTATCGGCTTTCGTTGTTTTCTTCCTTCTTGTGGAATTTTCAATTTTTCTCTTTTTTTTCCCCCCCTCACCGATTTTTTGTGCTTCGTTTTCTCGTGGCTGGTTTCCTTTATAAATTATTCGTGTCATGACCTGGCCACATAAATTCTTGACCGTCTCTCATATTTATGCCAATCTATGGCAGAGTTTTTGTAATACTACCTCGCCATATGTGCGACAGAGGAGCGATAGGGGGGGCTGTGCGTCGAGTAACAGTTTAATCAGTTATTCAATTTAGTTAGACAGTTTCAGTCTCATGCATTTTGCACGACGCAATGCCCTTAGTACGACCTTTTCTCTGGATTACTTTGAATAATTCAGCAACACTTTTTGCTTTAAACTCAACCAGCTGGCGGCTAAGAGGAACTTCCTGCTGCTCGCCTCGTCGTTCTGGCGCATTGTTTATTTGCTAATATTGTTAATCATAAATAACAAAGTTTATGCATAAACGTATTAACCTAAATCAACAACAACAACAGCAACAACGATAACGAGAGGCGAGAGCACAGGCTGCTGGCGTCCCTGGCTCGTTGTCCTTTGGCCTGGGCAGCTTGAGTAAATGACTCAATATTTGACAATCATAACATCCGCTTAGTCTCCACGCTTCAAGTCGTCTGTCCACTCTGCTCACTCCTCTGGCCCGTGTCCACTGACCTGCCCGCTTGCCATCCTGTGTACTGGGTGCTGGGCTAAGACAACAGACTACAGCAACAATGCATTCCAGTTTGTCAATAGCAATTTAAGCTCTATCTATAAATATCTAGTCTGAGTGTCAGTGTGGGTGTGCCACTGCTGTGTGTGTGTGTGTGAGTGCGCTTGTGTGCCATAGACAAGCTCATAATTCAAGTTGGCAAACTCCTTCTACATTCCTTCCCAGTACTTTTGCTCCTTGGGGCTGCCCAGCGGCATTTGTTTGTGTCGTAAATTTACGAGTCAAAGCCGAAAAAATGTTACGAAAGGTTTGCAAGTTTTACGCTTTTGTATACCCCTCTTTTAGAAACTGAGAAGTGGGGTATATTCGCAAGAACTTACTTCACATTACTGACATTCTCTGATCTAGTTTTTTTTTATCTGTAACATAGCTTAGATTTGCATAATGGCTTTTGCTGCTAACTTCATTTAAAACACTTTGACAATATATAAAAATAAATACTTAGTATATCTTATTATGATTCACTGAAATGGCAAAAATAATAAGTGTCTAATCTAAATCCTTGGCGTCTCGAGGGTATCTGGTTAGCAAGCTTAGTCAAATATTTTAGTTGTAAGTTATTTTTTCCATATTATTTATTACACAAGAACGCATTGAATTGCAAATTAAAAGCTTTGCCCGGCTCCATAATTTATATTTAATGATTTTTTAATAGCACTGACGTAAAAAACTGTGGCAAATGTTTTAAATTACAGTAAATCAAACAGAACTGCAGACAGCGCTCGCAAGTTTTCTCACTGCGTGTGTGAGTGAGTGTGTGTGTGAGTGTGAGTGTGTGGGTGCAATACAGTGGAACGAATGCGGCATTATGCGCTTAAATTGTTTCACAATTAAGCCAGCAATATGTGCGAGGGGAACGGGACGGGCGAAGCCATTGAAGGTTTCTCTGTAGCGAGGCTTTTGTTTATTGTCGGCAGATTATGAAGCGACGTCGTCGACACCCAGCAAACAGCAATAGCAACAACAACTGCACAAAGATAAAACTTTTATCGGCTATTGTTGAAATGACGCGGATCCGCCGCCCGATGCCTGATGATGAGCTGCCGAACAATGGCAGGTAAAATGTTGTGTGTCGACAGACCGAATTGAGCCGTGTTTAATCAGTCAAAGGTTGATTGTTGTTGCTCTGCACAACAACACAACGAGAACTAACATTGCAACATTTCGCTCGACTCGTGCAAAATGGCCAAATGGGGTTTTAAACCGAGCGAAAGTTCAATACTTGTGATAAGCTCTCGTGAAAACAGCACCAAAGATACTTATTGCATTCGATTGATACGTACACAGGATTACACAGGAGTATTGGCATTCGCACAAGGATAACTGCAAATGTTGCTTGAGCTCCAGCTCTGGCTGTTGAGTGCATTAAGTGCTAACGCCTATTAGCGGTGGTCAGAAGTTTATCAACAATTAATTCAAATTCGATTGCGCAATTACTGCAGCAGAATGCTAACAATTCGATTTATGCACTAATTCGCAAACTACTTAACTCGTTCAGGGATTATTAGTTTTGCTTAGAGCCGCAAACTAAATATAATCTGTTAAGTTGTTTGTCTGAAGGCCTCTTTGCCTGCTTTGCGCAAATTAATTTCTGCTCAATTATTTAAGAACTTACTTATTGCCAGCTATTTGTAATGGAATTTCTGAGGCACTCAATTATAAAAGTGTAAAAGAAAGAAACTTTGCATATTTTAAAGGCAAATTGCCGTTTAATATTGCGCTGCACATTCAGAATTTGTGAGCCTTCAACTGTAGGCGATTGTCCTGAAACAAAGCTGGCAAAATCAACAGCTCGTGCCGTCGTAGCTGCCGCTGCTACATTTATGCCAGTGGCCCCCAAACTGACCACAATAATAATTCAATCAATTTAAAACCAACACTTAATCAAACAAAACGCCACAAGACCAGAGCAACCAAATAAGAATAGAAGCAAGGAGTTAGAGAAGTCTGCAGATAGGAGAGACAAAAACGAAATACCAATAATTCGTTATGAAGTCGATGCTAATAACGCTCCAGTGCACACAATGATGATGACGATGATGATGATCATCTGGAGGATAGACTAGCTGGCCAGTGAATGGTTGGGGGGCAAGAAACAAAAACACACAGAACAAGGAGAGGCCGCCGCACAGTTTGCAATGAATTTACACAAAATCGAAATCAGAAAATTACCATTATGCTGGGCCACTGCCACTCCGGGCTGCTCGTCGTGGAGGCCGTTTCATATGACAGCAGTGAATTGCAACTCTAACCAGTAACAAATATTGGCCAGTGCTCTGGAATGAACGACATCGATGGCAACTTTGCAATTACAGCAAAAATTGTTGTTTCAGCCGTGGCCGAGTGGCAGAGGAGGAGAATGGCCACAGCCACAGGACATGGCACAGCCAGTTTGCAGGACTCGCCCTGGCCATGGAGCCGACTGGGCTCGTTGCCTGGCTGCCTGGCTGCCTGGCTGGCTAGCTAGATGGCCGGTCAGTGTGCGCCCCAGTTCAAATAACCCATTAACTAAAAACTTAATCAATTGGAACCTCAACCCCATTCATAAGCACTGCCAATAGCTGCAGTGTAAATGAGCTGACAGCCTATCGATCCCTGCACCGCAGGCACAGCAAAAGGGCTCCCAGCTAGCCAGCCTGCTTCCCCCCGACTCTCTGTCCCTCTCCCACAACTCTCCCGTCCTCTCTTCTGCTGATGATGCGGTTGGCCATTCTTGGTTGCCATTAGCGACATTACGGCAGCCTCGACTCAGCTATGCTCAATGAATGCTAATAGACAAGCCTGGCAATTTTTTGCGCTGCACTGTGGCTGAGGGGCACGTGCAACATCTAGTTGCAGTAGCTAGGCAAAATGCGTGGATAATTGCCTACTATAGCATTTGCTGCTGATTGATTATTTACTGGAGAACAATTTAAAATTATTTTGAGATGATTATTAAAAGTTCTCAATTGAATCTACTTTAAGTCTAATATTTTTTTATATACATTTATTTACATAAGTAGTTGAACCAGTGCCAACATAAAGCACCATAACAACACATTAAGGGAATATATCATAACAACCAAACCTCAGCGTGTGTCCCATAAGGCCTTATCTGTTTTCATTTACGTTCGAAACGTCTTTGAAAAGCCTAGACGCTTCAAACGCCTCAGTGGTCTTGCAGGTAGCAGTCTCCTTGTAAGACTGCTTCGGTGTCTTAACAGCCTGTCGCTGTAGCGGCTCGTGTGTCTGCCTATCTGTTCCTCGACAGTGTGCAGATTTAGATCTCGATGCAACGTGGATCCTCTAACGTACCACGGGCAGTCCGTTATTTGCCGTAAAACTCTATTCTGCAGTACCTGAATGCGTTTGAAATTAGACTTGGCAGCAAATCCCCAAATCTGCACTCCATATAGCCATATTGGGATTATGCAATGTACATATACTGCTCTCTTGGCTCCAATAGACATGCATGCAAAAACTAAATCTCGAAAATCGGAAACAATTTTAAACCATATTCGAAAGATTGCAACAAATTTCTGATTGAAACTACTTTGAGTCTAATATGAACATGTAATTCCAAACATAAATCTTTAAAATGTTGTGCTTTATACACAAATAGACGTCAAAGTTTTTTGACTTCAATCCCAAACAAGCCACTAAAGTTCATCGAAGGCATCCTTAGAGCTGGCATCAAAATGTGTTTTCACAAACCAATGAATTAGAGCGAAATATTAATAAAAAGTCTAGCAAAACACAAGCGAGCTCCACAGTGCGTAAACAATTGAGGAAAGTTGTTTGGAAATATGTGTTAAGCCCAGCTTACCGCAACAAAAGATCGTTTGTTTGTTTGTCTAACAACTGTGCGGACTTAGGGCTGGAGTCGTAATAGCACGTAATTGGCTGCAAAATAAATACATATTTTTAATAATTGATTGATTTGTGCACGTAAATGAAACCGCTGCTCTCAGTGAGTGAGCGGGTGTGAGTGTTTGTTTTATTTGTGTGATGTGGCCTTTTAGGCGCTTGGCAATCGCATTGCATGTTGTTTCAGTTGGCGCACCTTCCACGATTGCCAATAGTTTTTTTGTGTTTGTATTGAACGTGAAGTAGAGCACGGCGCTCGACGCTCAAATGCATGCCACACTTTTTTGCAGCATTCATTCGTCTCGCTGTTGTCGCTGCACGCCGCTGCAATCGACGAAAGGAAAACAATCAAATATTGAGCGCAAGAGGCGGCAAACGGCGCCAGCAAATAAAATTTATACAACAGTCATAATCCATTACCCATGCCAGCTGCTTGCGCCTGCAGTTTTAAATTGAATGGGATTCGAGCGCGGATTGGGAATGCGATTCGTATACGAATTCGAATTGGGATCGGCATCGGGATCGGGATTGGGAATGGGCGATGGATGGCCGTGCTGGACTGGCTTCCGCACGTTTATTAATTTTTCACTTGCCCTGCAAACATTTTTGTGTATTTTCCGCACTAAAATCGGAGCAGAGAATTCAAACATAGTGGAGTGCAACTTAACCCAATTTCGCGGCATGCGTGTGCTTTAAAATTAAAATGTGTGTGCAGCAGCACAGGCGAATGCGATTAAAGACAGTTGAAAATTGCGTTTACTGCAAGCTGGATATATAATTAATTAACTTTCACGTGTTTGCCTTGCAGCTCAGCGAACTGGGGCGACCATTCACTGGCGGCTCCTGGTGCGGCAAGGCCACTGGACCGCAATTGTATTTCAGCGAAACATCGACGGTGACAGCATCGGTTAAGGTGAGTACAGACACAGCTTCTACTCGTACAGTAGTAATATCTAACATGATTTTGTATTGCCTGTTAAATCCACGTCTTGTTTTTAATTTAAAACTGAACAACTTGCGTGGGTACACGCGTCGTATGCGCAATGCTGGCTTGAGCAGTCATTGCCACTTTCTGATTAATATTTAAATAAATGCGCGGCCATAAAGGCAAATGGAGAAGAGCACTCCGGCTCGGAGTTCGGCTGCCAGCAATCGCCAGCGCATAAATTATGAAAATTAATAAAAATTCATGCTCGATTCGGGTCCCAGGACGGCCTTCAGCCTAGCAGTCGATTGAGCTGCTGCTGCGGCTGCTGAGGCAGCTGAGAGTGCAGCAAATTGCTTGAAGTGATGATGAGTTGACGTGGTCAGAGCAGGCGCGGGGCAGGATTGCAGATTGCAGATTGCATAATTAAAAGAAAATTGCGTGTGCAAATGACAATGTGTCGCGACAAGGGAGTGAAAACAAGTCTGAGTTGAACTCATTAATGGCGCGAACGCATTGAAAGAGCTGAAAACGCATTTGTTCCTTTTCGCCCTGGCAGCTGTCGCTCACTCTTCGACAAATAAATATTTCAATGGCCGTGTCATCGTCATGCATCGATGTCCCTTATATTGCCACACTGCCAACTAACTGACTGGCTGACGGCGCGTTTCCTCTTCTAGCTGACAAAGCCTCCCGCCCCGCCCCAGTTTCTCCCTTTTTTTCCCCACTCAATTTTCAGGTCATTTTAAGTTGCACCGTTATTGCATTGCAAGTCTCTTTTTTTTTTGCTCTTTCTCACATTTTGCGCTTTGACGTTTTGCAGGTATTTCATCCGCCACGCAATATACGAGACGAGAAGCCCTTCGAGTTCAGCATAAGATACAAATTTATTAGCCAGTCCGATGCAGTTGTAAGGTAAGTTGCTGCGAAAATGAAAAACGCAGCCAAATTGCTTGGGCGACAAAGGGAAGACAAACGCAAGGGCAGCTCAAGCAGTTCACCAAGTCCAGCTGTCTATTGATGAAGTGGAAATAGTAGTTCCCAATTCAAGTTAAATAGCATATAAAGATATATAAATATAGATCAAGCAGTTCAGCGAGTCCAGCTGTCTATTGATGAAGTGGACATTCAAATTAAATATAAAGATATACGAGTATAAATATAGATCAAGTTCTGGCAGTTTAGCTGACTATTGGTAGAATGAAAGTAGAAATAAAAGTAATAAAATGGAAGTAAAATATAAATAAACAAATATAAATATATGTAGATCAAGGCAGCTCTGTGAGCTTAGCTGACTATCGAAGGAATGAAAAAAGCATTTCAAGCAATTAAGTAAACTATAAATATATATAAACATAGAGCAAGGCAGTTTAGGCAGCTTCGCTGAAGTGGGTATAACATTTAAATAACTATAAATAAATATTTATAAAAGCTAGATCAAGCAGTGCGAGTTTAGCTGACTATCGATGAAACGGAATTTGTATTACCATTGAAGTAAAATATAGATATAATTAAAGGCTAGACTTAGAAGTTCAGCAAGTTTAGCTGACTATGAATGGAGTGGAAATTTAATTGTATTTCCATTCAAGTAAAATATAAATAAATATAGATCAAGCAGTTCAGCGAGTCTAGCTGACTATTGATGCAATTCAAATAGCATTTCCATTCAAGTTAAATATAAATATATATAAATGCAAGATCGAGCATTTCAGCAAGTTCAGCTGACCATCAATTCAGTTGATATTAAATAGTATTTTCATTCAAGTAATTTGTAAATTCCAGCTGTTTAATTTCTCGCTTCACAATGAACAGTCAAAAGTAAATGATGTATAACATTTATTGAATAATAATGACGTATTCATGTGTAGCAGGCTTTAGGTGCTATTGAGAAATATTGCTGAAATGTCTTGTGGTAGTCAGTCTGTGCCCCAAGGGCAGCAATGCGTCAAGTTATTACGTGCCCCGCAGTCGCAGCGCCATAATTTATCATTCAGCCCTCGTATGCCTGAAAAGAGCAAGCTTTAAAAGTGTGGACAGCTCAGCAAGTTAATGTCACCAGAGGAGTCGAGCAGTGTGTGTGTGTGTCTGTGTGTTGCCTGACAGTTTGTCCTTAGTTTAGGAGCACTCGCTGCTCTTTGGCAGCTGAGCCAAAGTTAGATGGAGCTAAATCTTTGCTACCTGCAGCACAATGGCAGCAGAGGAGTGGCTCTTGCTGCATAAAACATGAGCGGCAGTAACAGCTTCAGCTGCTTGCCGTGGCACGCCATATACGATTCATTCTGCAATCCATTTGTGCCTAGACGTGTGTCAAATTTGCTCTCTCGCTGCCTCGCGCTCTTTGTTTTGTGCCAGCAGCAGAATAGACGGAGACCTAAAGATACTTGTATGTATGGCAGGAGAGAAATGAATAGAGAAATGGCTAGAGTAATAGAAATTGAAATGTATTTTTACGCCTCAACGAATTGCACACAGTTTACAATTTACCATTTACAATTTACACGGATATTTATATTTACGACGAGCCAAAAGTGCATTGAGCAGCGCTGCTCACATCGTCTGCTGCTCGCAGGTGTCCGGCATGCGAGCCATTAGCAAACCAAACAATGGCCAGCCAACGGGGGGCGCCGTGCGCGGAGGGGGGGGGGGGGGGAGTTCAAACCGAAAATGCCGGAGCGCATTTTATGCAAATTGCAGGCAGGATGAAAGCCCTAAATACCAAACAAATACACTGCACACACTCGACTCGAGGGCGAAACTAAATTAAATGCTAAACTCACTCACACACACACACGTTTATGTATAGCAACACCTGGGTACTAATGCGGTACGTTACAGGTACGGACTGCCCGATAAGCCATTGGAATTGGGACGTGTCACACCCGGCACCTATTGTACGAGGCAATTCGATGAATGCTATCGTAACAAGTGTCGCCTGCAAAGTCCAAATTATCCTGGTATGTATCCAAGGAATGTCACCTGCTATTGGACCATTCGCCAGAAAGAGGTGCCCACCAGCAAGCACGCCATGATTGCCGTCAGCCAGGAGAACCAGCACAAGGCCTTAGTCAAGCGGTAAGTGAAGGACACGGCCCCCGTCCACTGATGCTCGCCGATGCTTTAGTTCATTTCATTCTATTCAAATGCGACGTGCATGGAGCACATTAAATAAGCATTAGCATTTTGTGGCTCCACCAGAGCATGTCGCATTTGTATAACAAATTTCAATTTGCCAAATTGCCATTGTAACTCCACTTGCAGTTGCACTTGCAGTTGCAGTTGCAGTTGCACTTCGCACCTTGCAACGTCTCCTGTAAACAGCAGAGGCGAATACGAATACAGCCTTGCACTCTCAAAACTGTTGAGCATTTTTCGATTGTATTTGAATTTGTATTTTATATATTCCAATTAAATGTTTGCACACAATGCATGCATTTCAAATTGGATAGAAACTGACAGGAAGCTTCTCAACTGCCCCATCAAAGGCTGGCCTGCCTGCCCCACAACAAACCACCCGCCTGCATGTCCTTTCGAGTGAGCACAGCTCGTAATAAAAGCGGCAACAACTAATACACTTTCCAGACATGCAATCGGGTTTGTTGAGTGGCACTTAAAATATTGCAGAATTAGAATATTAAGTGATATACTATATGTATATTTCAAGTAATGAGGAATGAGAACGACAAAAGAAAAATTTGATTTTTATGTAGCATTTATCTTGTAATTTGTCTACCAATTTCAATATATTTAAATATCTTTGGAGAACAGGAAAAGAAAAAGTTACTTTTTGGTTGGTACAATTCAACTGTCTTCTAATTTGTATTTATATTTAAATATCTTATAGATGAGAACAGCATAGAAAAAGTTAATTATTAGGTTGCATATATTGTGCAGTAGTATGTGTATATTTTTATACTCAGAGAGAATGCGATATATTATAAAACATTACAAGACGATATACAATTGAACATGATACAAGATATACAATAAAACATGATGCAAGACATGTCTCCATTCAATTCAATATCGTTGGAGTGATAGCGACTACAAAAAATATTCTTTTATTGATCATACATTTTGTATAGTTTCGTTTGTATAAAGCAACTTTAATTTTCTGAAAAGTTAAACATATCTTGTTTCTTGTATTTATGTTTCAATATCTGTGAAAGGAGAACAGCGAAAGAAAAAGTTATATATGCCATATATTATTGCATATATTGTGCAGTTTTGCTTGTATTATTTAATTTATACTTTAACATAGATATCTTGTATTTATATTTTTATATCTTTATCATGAAAACAAGAAGGGAATATATTGCATATTTTTCTTTTACATTTCATTTTTAGAAAGAGTTCGAACTGCAATAAAACACATCTTTCAAGCTAGTTACAAAACTTCTATGCTTATTATTATATAGGGTAATTTACCTTATTGAAAACTGCATTGTTTTCACTTGAAGCCAATCGTTGACTTGCGAATTGTGTTAGAAATGCGGTAGACTATGCATTCGAATCGTAGTGTATTGAGGACTTAATTCCGAATGCGTTCATCCGTCTGCTGGTTATTAACTTTGACAAGTTCACTCGCAACGTGCGCAATGCCAGTGGCAAACAGCTCACAGTTGTTTTTTCCGGCTTATCGAAATGAAAATGTTTGCATTGCATTTAGCACTGATTGCAATTTGATTTTAAATACCTTTTTGTTTTAGTTCGGCGAACGGGAAATTCCTGTTTTCCATTTGCAATCGCTACAACTTCTTTTTTGTTTTTTAAATCACTTTTGCAGCTCGATTGCCAGCTTCAACAAGACGTCGCGCTCGATACGCGCCTGGTCGGACTGCACGGGCGAGCGGGATCACCTGATATTCTACGACGGCAGCTCGACCAATGATCCCGTCCTGGCCAAATACTGCGGCGGCGACTGGCTGCCGCGCGTCGTCTCACGGTAAGTGGAAAGCATGAATTGGAGACGCGGCAGCGAGCAGCTTTTGTTGCGTCGCGTGTGCTGCTGTGTCAGTCATTTATTTAACGCCATTTCTCGCTTTTATGGAAAAGTTAAATATGAGCATTGCACAACTCATAATACATTTACAAGCCCGGACAAACTGACGGGGAGAGACTGAGAGAAAGATAGACCGACTGAGCGTCATTTTAATGAGCATGTGTTGTGTGTGTGCGGTCTGAGACCGCAGTCCTAGTGCACTGCACTGCAGTTGGCCCGGGGCGCATGTGTTCCAATTCAGTTACACATAGTCACACACACACACACACACACATACAGTTGCAGAGACACATAGAGACAGAGAATCGTAGTCACAGTTCATGATGGCTTTGTGTGTGCCTTGCAATTGTGCCCCATGCTTAAGAAAAACCGGAAATTGGGTTGCTCCGCAGACTGACAAAGCGACCAAACAGACAGACTTAAATAGAGACTCACACACACACAGACACACGGCTGGCACATAAATAGATTTGTGTTGTGGCCCGTTTGCAACTTTTTGTGGGGCCATACAAAATGCCCGCCTATTGAAAACTACATTTTGATGCATGTGATTTATGCAGTGGCGAACGCTCTCTGCTCATTAGTTGCCAAGTACTTTCGGGAACTGTCGCTATAAATTCTTAAAGTGCCATGCAAACCCAAACACACAGCGTCTTTCTTGCTGCCAGCAGGTATTTATCGGATGCCACCTATTTTATTAGTTTGTTTTCCAAATAAATCGCCACTGCTGCTTCTATTTATTTCACTTTATTTATTCTGTCTATCGCTTGCTTTGTGCGATTTCAACGTCTTAAATAAATGGCAGAAATGTTTCCTTTCTGATTCAATGTTGCTTATTTTATCTTTATTTCAGCCGTAAGCTGCTAATTGTTTCCCATGCACAGTTCATAGAATTTTATGCACATTTTTCGCATAAATGAAATATTTCAACATTCCAATGCAAATACTCTTGTTTCAGTTTGCTCGACATATTTCCAACTCAGTCCATGTTGAGCTGATAACTGACTCTACAACTAGCTGCACTAATTAAGTGCCTAAACAAAAGATTTGAAATTAATCATCTTAGTGTTGAGGAGCTAAATTCTTTAAAGATTTCCTTCCACATGATTTTACCCAAACTGCAGCCTACTTTAGACTCATTATTAATTAATAAAGTGTCCACATAATAAGGGGAGATAATTATAAAGCAACTCTAATGAAGTCTGAGTTAATAATATGTGCACTCAATTTAAAAGTAGTCAAAACGTTGAATCACTTTAAATAGTTTTCAATTGAATATTTTTGTCTGTTTCTTAAGGCGCACTTCTCTATAATTTTGTATGTTGTAGATAATATTTCATCAGTCACAATTTGAACAAAGCTAGTTGCATTTATTATTTGCTGTCTAACTTTGGTAGTCAGAGTATAGATTCTTGAAAAAACGCCTGAGGTTAACCGCTCATTGAAGGGCCCAAGTGCAAACTGCGTGGCACAAACGAGGCTGCCACACTGCCACTCTGCCACATGGCGCTTTCACGTGGGCGACGTCCGTTCCACTTTCGGGCATTTATCTGCCACTTCAGATTTGTTGTAGTTGCGCAAAGTTTGCAGTTGGCAGCTCGCAGTTTGCAGTTCACAGTTTGCAGTTTGCAGTTTGCGCTTTTCGCTGACTCTCGAGACATGCACATCAACATTGATTGTTGTTCCACGATTTTTCACTTCGTTTTTCTTACAATTTTCGATTTCTTGTTGTTTTGCTGAGGAGGCAACCGCAAAAGCATTGCCGAGTTGAAAGCAGGCCGCAAATTAAAAGTTGCTTAAGCAGTTTGATGGGTGCCATGTCGATGATGACGGCGATCGCCTCACCTTGCTACTTAATCTCTTAATGAGTTGCACTCGGGCATTTATTAACATTTTGTTGCTGAGGACGCCGCGGCAAATTACAAGAGCTGAAATCTTATAAGCAAACATGCGCACAGAACGCATAAAGAATGCATGCACCGTAAAATGCACACAGAAGATGATGATGCCGACGTTGACGACGAAGCCGTGTCGAGGCAGTTTCGTTGAAGGCAAGAAATCGACGCAGTCGCCACCCAGAGCAGCGCTCGCTGCAATTTGAAGAAAAACGGCATTAAGCTCGCTTCAAAAGTTGTCCTCGACCCACGTCTGCCTTCGCCGCTCAGCGCTCTTCACGTGCTCACGACTCCAGAAGACGAATTATAAATGCACACACACACAGATACACACATCAGCTGGCTGTGTGTGAGTGTTGGCTTACAGACACCTCCGACATGACAGTCATACAATTTGCCTGGCACTTCTCCTTTGCCTTGCCGACTTGCCGGCTTGCCAGCTGGGAGGGGGATCAGCGAGTCTTTGGCTAGGGGAGCCGTTGCCACATCAAAATTATTAATTTGCCACTGCAACTTCGAATTGCAGCATCTCCAGCTTCCTTTTTTTTTGGGGCGTCAACAGCTGTTGCCTTGTGCAGCGCTCTACAATGAGGGGCGAGTGTTAACTTTTTAAATGGCACATTAATTTTTAGTTAGCTATTAGTTTGCTGTGACTTCATTCTCGAGACCCAGAACCAACCTGGCACCTGCAGACGAAAGTTTGAGCGAGTGTGTAAACATGTCGAGATAAGTCCGCACTTTTAAGTGGCATAAACTCGGTGCTGCTTGTGCTCATATGTTTACTTGCAAATGAGTTTTCGCCTGATGCAAAGTTAATTTCAACTTATGAATTTGTTTCCAAATACTTTTTAATGAATTGCTTGCTAAGTCCGACGCTGCTTGCCAACTGGCATCAATCAACTGCCGCTTTAATCCTGTTATGTGCTGCATTTGCAGTCAATCAGCTGTCCGCTGTAAGTCTGTCAATCAACGGCATTGGCTCAATTAGGCGCCTGCCTCTGTTGACGCTATTGGGTTTGCGGCTCTCAAAGCACGCACCCAATTCCCTAGTAATTCCCTTAACCAACTGGCCAGCACCTCAAGCTGCCATTCCATTTGATGCAGCAGCAGTACTTTTGGGGCCGCCAATCTGCTTGATATTTTCATGCCACAAAGACCACAAGATGGCCGCGCAGCACTTTGCGGTCAGACATTCGCTAGTCCAAGCGAGCAAGTGTAAATTCGTGACCAGCCAAGGACCAGCGGGGAATTGCGGAGCGTCGAGTGAACGCATATTTCAGGACACGCATTGATAAGCACTCGACATGGAGGGGGAGCGAGGTTTGTGTTGATTTTACGACACCCGCAAGTGCCGCAAGCCATTAGGAGGTAGCCAGCACACGAAGGGTATTCCACTGGGAAGCAGTCAACATTTGCGGGCTTTATTAAAAATTAATTTACTTTTCATTTGCAGTTTATTGCACTTGGCAGTGACAAAAACGTTGCAGCAGCTGACGGCTGACAGCTCCTGCTCCTGCTCCACACACGTGCGGCAGATGTGACATTGTGCGAGTGCGGATGTGTGGGTGCCACTTGTGTGTAGGTGTTTGAATAATAAGAGCGCCACATCTTTGGGCTGCGGGCTACAGGCTGTCTGCTTTGGCCACACTTACACGTATTAAAAAGCCATTTGTGTTGGCCATGTTTGATGGCTTTTAACAGCGACCGTGCCGCTGTGCGTGGCGAGCCTTGACAAGTGCCAGGTGCGGGCGACTGCCACACAAGTTGCGCCTCTCGCTTGAGTTTTATGTGCTTTATATTACGCATACGCGGCGCAGGCATAAAAATTCAATTTGAAATTTAAATTGAAAAGCTTTTCGATTGTGCGCCGAAATTAATAAAAATGTTTCGACAGCCACCCCCCCAAAATGCCGACGAAAACATGCAATTCATTTGATGCCTCCTAAACAGCAGCGAATTCCAACAATCAATGCAGCCTGCTAGGCGCTTAAGCCTTTCAATGTTGCTTGAAACAGTCGCATGCTCGAGCAGTCGGCCAAAAGTGGCCGAAAGTTTTATGAGCACTCGATGTCCTTGCCATCGCTGGAGTCCTCTCCAGCCCCAGCTGTCTGCCTGCACTTGTGCGCTGTCGCTGGCGTCGCGTCGTCTGCAAATGTAAATGGTGCAACACCCACGGCTGTTATTTCATAATTTTTAGCCAAAAATCAAAAGACAAACGGCCCCGTTCAAATGTTGGCCCGCAGATTCGTAGACTCGTTACTTGCGAGTTGTGATGCCAACGAATTTGCCTACAAATTCTCGACGACGGAGCGCGGCGCGGCGGGAGTCAAAACAATGGCGAAAAAAGTTAATTTGGCAGCGAAAATGCAAACAAGCAGACGACGACACTACAGCCGACAGACACTTTAAATAGGCGGAGCAGAAGCAAGAGCGGGAGCGTGAGCGAGAGCGAGAAGCAAAGAGTTCTGCTGGCACACAACTGTGAAGCAAAACAACACGAAACACAACAAAATACTGCGTCATACTTTTAGGCGCGCCCGTCTTTTCTGGCACGCTCTACACTCGTTTGTTTATCGCAGCATCAGTGTGTGTGTTGGGTGTGTGTGTGTGTGAGCGACCAGCAACTTTATGAGTTTGCTTGTTTGCCGAGTTGTGCAAATTAAATTTATGAGAAACTAGTTTCTTCACGCCTCTAATTGGAGTGCCCAGTGATACTCTTGTCGGCCAGCCGCTAGGCTCTGCAAAATATTGTGTTGTTGACTAAGCTTTGCGCATACTTTTCAATTGGCTTAATCAAAGTTATAACTTAATACAAGCACAACAAATTTGAAGTTGCGTAAGCATTACCATCTTGGCACCACGCTTGCTTAAATTAAATACAAATAACAAACAATATAATCTGTCTCTTGTATAAGTTTTGAAATATTGAATATATATTTACTGTCGCTTGTAAGTTGACTAATGTAGTTTTGCAACGAACTCTCTCTTGCAGTGGCCCGGAAATGCTTGTGGCCTTCCATTCCAGCCCCTTCTCGGCGCCCCTGCAGCAGGGCATACCGAATCGCGGCTTCGAGCTGGATGTGGACATACTATTTACGGACTCCGATTCACATGATTTTGCGCAGGGCACGAAAAATCTTTGTGAATTTCACATTAATGCATCGAATCCCGGTAAGTACCAAGAGAATAAGACAAGCATTCGACGAGCAGAACAATTGTCGAGCTCAGCTGTAAAAAATGCGAATATTAATGAGCATGACAGCCACGCCTACACTCACACACACACACATACCCTCACACACACGCATGCAAAGAAGCGTTAAACTAGGTCAGCTGAACGCTGAATGCGTTCTTAACTTCTCCCTTGCCATGTTGTTCAACATTTCTTCTGCTTGTCTGCGAGGCATCCTGCCTCCCTCCCCCTCTCTCTCTCACCCGTCTCAGTCTCAGTCGCTGTCTGCCTTTTGTTCATTAAATGCAGCGCTGATTCTGCTGTATTGTTTAATTTATAAATTATTATTATTTATATTGCTTACTCATTAATGCTGCTTGAGTGAGCGTGTGCTGCAGCTCCCCAAGCTCTCAACATCTCAACTCCATCGCTGCACAACGGGCAGCTAATTAGCACACGGCGTCTTGCAACAATCCAAAGTAGCATCCACTTTGCTTTCGCACAGCTTCCACAAGCCAAGTGCCTCAATGGCAACTGGCAACTGTGAAAGATGAATTGAGGCCTGAGAGTGCAGCAGCCTGTTGGGCCCGCTGCCCTTCATTAGCTGCAGGCTTATCTAGACGCTCTTAATGGCTTTTTAATTTAATTCGAGGCCAGACCAAATTCAATTGACATGATCTGGTTGCTGACGTTGTCAGATTGCATGTTTGAAGATTGTCTCGCGTTTGCTTTCGCCGCATTTTCGCTTGTCTGCTCTACTTCCATAATGATAAAGTTGTCAAGTTCTAAGTTAATTAGTATTTTTTATTTTCATTTGAAATTCTGTTTCATATGAAAATCGTTATTTCAGTAAAATGCGAGAACACAAATAATCCTGTGTTAAAAAATCCATTGCATACTTTTCGGCTAATGTCATAAATTACTTGGAGAATAAAGAGAGAAATTTGACAATCACATGTTTTAAGATACTCTCGCATTTGCTTTCGCTGCATTTTCGCTTCTGTATTTCTTCACTGATAAACCACATAAATTAAGCCAATTGGTAATTGACGTATGTATATTTATTTCTGTATTATGATTTGCAGACCTGCTTTTAACACAAAGGCGACACAAAAAATCCTCTATTCAGCCAAATTTATTGCATACTTTTCGGCTAATGCCATAATTTACTTAGAAATGGAGGAAGGAAAGCAGAAAACAGTTTGTAGAACGCTTCGCAATTGATGTGGCTTCCATTAAACACTATGATTGGTGGGGCAGCGTGCGCGGTATGCGGTGTGCGGTGCTGTAGACAGACCCTTAATATACTCGCTTAATTGCGGTAAATTTGTAAGCTCCTGCCCATAAGCTGTGTGCTTAATTTGCTTCTATTTTTTCGCATTTTGTTTTTGCTTCTTCGGCGGTGGTCAGTAAGCGGCTGCATTTAATTGAAAAATTATTAAATGAAATTTCGGCGCGCCAAGCAAAACAACGACGAACAAACTCTTTCAACCGCAGTCTGGCAATTTGTGCAGCCCAAAAGTAGGCAACGTTCTTTAAGCGAGCGCGCGGTCTGATGTATGTGTGTGTCTGCTCGAATGTGTGTGTGTGTGTGTGTGTGTGTGTGGCAACCGCTAATGTTCATTAATTTGCACTTAATAACTTTTGAGTAGGTTTTATTTTCCTGGGCATTTTTTGAAGCTTCCCGCACTGCAAATTGCTTTATTTGCAAATTTCTGTTCATTTGAAATTAGTTTTCGGTGGCGAACTGAAACAGGCAATTTTGACTTGCTGGCCAAGCCGTCGTCCAGCTGTGCAAACTTAAATGAAAATCCCCTTCCCCCCCTTTTGCTTGTCTTCGAAGTGTTCATCAGCTTTGCTATGCGCAGAGTTGTTGCTATGGTCATTAACTTGCCAGCTTATTTGTTTGTTGTTTCTGCTGTACTTCCGCCAGCTTTTGGCCGTTTTGTTGTTCCTCCTTAATTTTTGACCGTTTAACTTTTGTGAAATGCCTCAACTCGACTCCACGTCGCCGTCGACTTCGGCTTCATGTTTAGCCATATCCTTAGCCTTAGTCTTGACGTCTGTTTGGGGGCTTAATGCCCTGGGAAATGCCGCAGATGTGCCCGTCGTCCGGGGGATAATCATTAGGCGGAGGCGTGAAACTGCCATCATATCTATCATAGTTTTAATCTGTGTGCACATCTATGGCAACTGTAGGACATGGTAGCGATTGCTTTAAGCGCAGCCAAACATCAAAAATTTATCACAACAGCTGCGACCAGTGGAAATGGCCAAAAAAATCGAAAGATGCTTGTTAGATGAAATATTTATGACAATTAAATGTCTGGCTTAAAGCACAATCTATTCAAGAGCTGTTCAACAGACGCTAAAACTTTCGGCTAAACAATTTGATAAACAGCAAACAAAAGTTTTCGAGCAAAACTTATGAAAGCGTCAGTGGAAATCATAAATAGAATTTGTGTGGGTGGAAATATTATTAGTAGTTTTATGAGCAAAAGTTGTGAAAAAATAAATCAGGATATAAATCACAAATAGCATTTGAATAATGAATTCGAGCAAAACAAATTCCAATCATTATCTAATATTTAATGCATGTAATTCGATGCTGCTTCTAATTAGCATAAATCTATGCCAATTTGAGTTAAACTCTGACTTGTAAACATAATGCATAAATTGAAAGTGGAATCCATAGAATTAAGGCTACTAGAATAAGTTCAGTCTACAGTCTATATATAGCAGTCGTATAATTGAAGTGGAAGTTTGTGTGGCAAGCAGCTGTCAATGGTAATTTTAAATATGCAGCTGCTGGCCGGACAATTCAATGAAATTAGGCGCACTTTAAGCAGGGCAGTCTGCAACGCAATACATGCATGCAAAATTTAATTAAAAGTCGACGCACAACGAGTGGAAAGAGGGGGAAACCGAGAAGTATGGCTGGACGTACGAGTAGTAGTTGTACATTTAATTAAACGTAATTGAAAAAGTTATGGCAAAATCAAACCGAATTAAATATACACCAGATTCAGTTGCGTAATCAACGAAATGAAAACCGATGCGCTCAAAAACTAAACCAGCAAATGAAGCAACCAACTCAAATTGCAGCGCTGTTAATCATACGCCGCGTTGTACGCCATGGGAATGTGAATGTGCATGTGTATATGTTAGAGTGTTTACACACACAACTACACATGCAGGGCGCCGCAGCTCATTATTACAACTTTGAAATGACCTTTGGTGTTCATAATAAATTGTTTTGCTCCCACTGCGCATTTTGCATATTTAAATGCAATGCATATTGAATTTTTCGGCTGCTTAATGATCGTACGCTGTTCCTGTTGTTATTGTTGCTGTCCTTGTGCGCGTGGGCGGGAGCGTGTGGGGGGAGGGGGGCTGTGTGTGTGTTGAACAAACAAAACCGCGTTGCGCACAATTGAAAGCAAAATGAAACGATAAATATTTGGTTTTCGTTAAAACTTTAATTAAAATCATGCTGCAGCCCGCAATAATTTATTTGTAGCGCATGCTTTTTGCCATTTGTGTTAGTGGCCTTCTGAGTGTAACTGTTTATGCCAGTCTCTCTGTGTGTGTGTGTGGGCGTATCGATAACAAAACAATTATACTGTGCGCGCTACCTGCCCGCCCGCTGCCCGCCCGCTGCCCGCCCTTTGGGTCATTATAAATGTTGCGCACAAAAGCGCCACGTTTTGCTAATTGAACCTGCCGCGGAATGTTGGCCAAACTCTGCCCACTTGCTTTTTTATGCTTTCTTTGTACCTGTTATCCTCGTTGCCGCCGTTGCCTCCACGTGCTCGCGGTGTTTGCCTTGTGGCACAACTTGGTGTAAAAATATGCGCATTGTTGCACCTGCCACCGCGACCCAATGTACATATATAGCGCCAGCGGCAGTCACATTCATATGCCATTCAAATTGGTTTGATTAGCTCATTACCAATTCATAAGGACATTGGGTATCGTAAGCAACAAAAGAGCCAAGAGTTGGAGCAAAGTTGCCTAAAATAACAGCAGTTCTAACTCATTAAAGTCGCTAAGGAATAATGTGTGCAAGGAACCAAATAATAAACAGTGACAATTGTTGATGCTGTCGGAAGTGATTCAAGAGAAAAGGGAACTGAAGCTTGTGTCGCCTCTCTCATCTCTCTTCGTCATCTTAGTTAATCTTTAGGCTTAAGCAACACTTGGCATACATTACACGATCACTTATTATTTCAGTTTCATTTTGTTTCGTTATCGTTATCAACATATTTCGTTGGCGATATAAAGAACACAACAACTGTCCTTGTAGTTTCTTGATGTTAGAAAAGCTCTTGCGACTTCTCAGCAAATATAACATTTAAAATGTATAACTTACACTTTAGTGGAATGAAAACGAATACAAATATGTAATTCAATGAAATTGCAATGCCGAAAATGCTTTCGGGATTGAGTTGACTAGCACATGCCACATAAAAGTGTATGCACACATACTTGCCCCTGCCCCAAAGACGGCCGCAAATTGGATGCTTTTGCGCCAGCTGACAATTTTGCTTGACACTTAAGCCGACAGGCAACGCAACGCCCTCAATCAATTTCGCTTCGGGGAAGTGGAAGTGGAAGTCGAAGCCGAAGCCGAAACGGCGTTTTAATTACCACACCCCCGCAAAGAGAACTGGAGCTGGCCCATCTAATTAACGCTAATCAACTTGCTGACACTCGCATTGCCGCCCAGCCCTTCCTTTTTGCCCCAAGTACAAGACACAAACACAGTCGCTAAGCCGCCAAAAAAGGCAAAGTCGCCCGCCCCGATGATTTGGCATTACTCGAAGTGCGGCGAGTGTAATAAATTATTATATGAAATCGCTGTGAGATTTGCTGCAAATTATTTATGCCGAGCACAGAGCATGGGAATGAGAGATCACAGATGCTATCAATTTATTGCACTACAAGCCGAGCCAAGCGTTTATCCAATGATTTGCTTGCGAATGCCCGCAATGAATGCGATTGTGTGCGTGTGTGCCCTAAAAATATGCTCAACATTTTATTACAAATAAACCGGAGAAGGATGCGAGTCGAGAGCGTAGAAACAAAAGGTGGTTGGGGGTGCCTACAATAGATACATTTCCACGTTGCCGGAAGTTGCTTTGGCATTTTTATTGATTTACGGATTATTGTGGGCACGGCGAAAGGGAATGTGGCCAGACCTGCTCAAAAGTTGTGTAAGATTTGCTTTCATCTAGAGCTCACTCGATACGGTTTAGTTGCGACTCGGTTTGGTTGTGCTCGCATTTCTCAGCAGCTTCAAAGTTTGCGGCAAACTTGAACCAAATCTTTCGATGTTTTCGCTGTGCTCCTCTCATTTTTTCCGTGTCGAGCACAAAGAAAGTACGCGGCAACTTGTTGAAATTGTTGTACTTTTTAATTTTGCAAAGTCAACAGGCCCAAGCCAATAAAAAAGAAGAGATAAACGAGCGCAAAATGCAGAGCACACAATGCACGGCGTAGACTCGACCAAATTTGGATTGTTTAATGTGCGCTGGCAGAATTTAAATATGTGCTTCCTAAAATCTTTTTAACTTCATTTCGACGGGGCTGGCACAAAGCTGGCACAATATGTGTGAAATTTGAAACTTTTGCTACGCATTCATTTTAACCAGCATCAAATTATGCAATTTAAATTGTTGCAAGTTGTTCGAGCAGCCCCAACATAATGTGTGAAATGCTGGTAGATGTTGACTACTTTAAAAGCAGAGCTTTGTTAGTTCATATACTTTGTTGTGTGTCTGTTGTTATAATGTTCCATGCGATTGGCCAGAAGGCGCACATTTGTATTATCTGATTTGCACAGCCAAATGGCTGCGCGCCTTTAACGCAAAGCGGAAACTCTATAAAATGTTGCAGGATTGGGGAGAAAATGCAGACGGAAACGTCTTTTATTAGAATTCTGCCATAAAATCGAACCACAATGGCAGCGCACACATTCAAATGAGGTCATTGCCTGCAAACGGCTGATGTGGCAGACAATGGCGGGGCACCAACGGCTGATTCACTGTGCCACACTCGTGTGTGTGGGCGACAGACACACTGCACATACTATATATACTCGACTATAGTATTCGACGTTGTTTAGTTTGCTTATTGAGTTGCAATTTTGTTTGCAATCAGCGACAAAATGCATAAAGTCGACTCGCCGGGGGAGGTGTAAAGTGTGTGTGTGAGGAGGGAGGGATGTGCAAACAACAAATTAGCATATTTGCACATAACAGCAACATTTTATTTGTGTTTGTGTGTGCTTTATGTAATATAAATATTTAAGCTTGATTGTGTGAGCTTGGATTTGGTTGTTGCCGACTTTAAGCAGCCCGTTGTTTGTTGTTGCTGCAGATAAATCTGGAGACTGTTTGTCATATTTGAGCATTGGCCTCGCGTGATTGGGCAGCCAGCCAGGCGATTCAATTATCATCTTAGCTACCCGTAAAAGCAATCAAATCAAGCACAGCTACAACCAACAACCAGCAACCAGCAACTTTGACACTTGCTCATTCCTCTCTGCACGCCAATGGCAATTTTATTGCTGCGAAAACAAAACGTTTGCAATTAGGCAACGGCAGTGCTGCAGCTTTTTGCCTATTTCTGGCCTAATTATTGGCCTAATCACAAATACATCAGGCAAATTGGTTACCGCCCCGAGGCGCGCATGCTGCAGCATATTAATTGAAATTTACTCGCCAACCCGCTGCTCGCTCTGCTCTCGTGGCCATCAACAATAATGTACTAACAAACACACACAAATGAGCCTGTGTACATGCAACACACATGTGGCACATTTTGTAAATTTCTGCCGAAAAACATAATTGACTCGCCGTTGTGTATTTATTGGCCCCCAAATTAATACAGTTGTTCGCAGCGCGTTTCTTTTGATTTCACGATATTTGCAAATCACTTTTTTTTGGAATTTGTGGGGGATTCACTTGTTAGTTTTTGTGTAAATTACTACTTGGAAGTGGCTTTGAATTTGATGTGAAGCAGATACAAATTCAATGCTTTTTACTTACGAAACTTACTAGATTTTTAGTAGTAAAATAATTGATTGTAAATCTTTGCCAAGCACCAACTAATATGTGAAATTTGAAGAGTAATTTGAACCATGTTTTTGAGGGATTCACTTGTTAGTTTTAATGCAAATTACTACTTAAAAGTGACTTTCAATTTAATGTGTACTAGATTTGTAGTAGATTTGTAGTAGTAAAAGAATTGATTGTAAATCTTTGCCAAGCGCTAACCAATATGTGTGAAATTTGAAGAGTAATTTGAACCATGTTTTTGGGGGGATGCACTTGTCAGTTTTTAATGCAAATTACTAGATGTGTAGTAGTAAAAGGATTGATTACAAAGCTATTCCACGCGCTAACCAATGTGTGAAACTTGAAAAGTAATTTGTACCAAATATTTGGGGGATTCACTTGTTATGCAAATTAATTGCGACTACTACTTGAAAGTGGCTTTAAATGTAATGTTAAGCAAATACAAATTTTTGCGAAATTTACTAGACTTGTAATATTAATAGGATCGATTGCAAAGCTATGCCAAGCGTTAACTAATATGTGAAATTTTAAAAGTAATTTGTACCAAGTATTTGAGGGACTCACTTGTTAGTTTTAATGCAAATTACTACTTGAAAGTGGCTTTGAATTTGATGTGCAGCAAATACAAAATTAATGCTCTTCATTTGCGAAATTTAGTTGGATTTGTAGTAGTAATAGGATTGATGGCAAATCTATTTGAAACGCTAACCAATGTGTGAAATTGGAAAAGTAATTTGTAGCACACAGTGGAATAATGTCAACTGGAGTTTTATGATTTGCGCTTTTGACCGAAAATACGCATCAAAATCTGGCAACGATGCGATGTCAGCGACAAATACGAGTAGAGCAAAGGGCACAAAACAGAAACTCGCAGAGCTGTAGGGGAAACCACACGAGAGCAGGAGGAGAGTGCTGTGATTTTAAAACAAATACGCACAGAATATGCACAGTGGGCACTCAGAGCACTCACAGCACTCAAACACTTGGGCAGTCGAGCAGCGGCCGGCACTCGTGTGTTGGCAATTCGTACTGTACTCGTATTGCTTATATGAAATGTAATCATTGCCATTTTGTGCGCCATGTGAATTAGTTAACGCTATAGAGCGCCCAAATTACATTCCGACACACACAGAGAGAGAGGGAGAGCGAGATGGAGAAGTTTGGAGCTCAGCTGCAGCGGGCGGCGGCAATAAATTTCGAGGGCATACAAAATGGCGGCCAGCACAACGGCACAATGGCGGCGCGCAGAAATAATTCAAGACCCGGAATCGGAATCGCTGTCAGCGTCGCAGTTGGAGTTGTAGTTGTAGTTGGAGTTGGAGCTGTGGCGGAGGCGGAGGCTGGTGGAGGCGACGGACCTGTGCCGTAATAGTAGCAATAATAATAATATGCTTATCAGCGTGCCATAAAGCGGGACTCAACTCAACTCGACTCAACTCGACGCGACTCGATAGTTGCGGGGCGGGGAAACCGCAAGCGTGGCAATAAAATTGTTATTTTTGCGATTTATTATTAGAGTGCATTTGGGTTGCTGCGGCCTCGGCCGCAAAATGTAGTCGTAATTGTGTGCGCAACGCATTTCGGCATTAAATTATGGGGTGTTAGTTTTATTGATTGTGCGACTCCCACCTCGGCACTCTTCTCCCCTGCCTCCCCTAGCATCGGCTGCTTGATTGAGTGGCATTTCGTTTGGCTCCGCTGTTTGATTGCTTGTTAGGTTTTGTTATTTTTCGATTTGCTTTTGCGCCTCTGCGCAAATTAAATACAATTGCCCCCGGGCAATCCATATCTATGGCCACACACAACGAAGCCCGCGTATCTACTTATGTATTTATGCAGATACATGTGTATAAATATGTTTCGATTTCGATTTCGCTTCTTGTTTTTGTTTATGCCGCCACACTGCACTGCATCTAATGCATTCAAACAATTAGTCGACCCAGTCGGAAGCAGCCATTGTCCTGCAGCTATTTAAAATGCAATTCGCTGCTATCTCTCTTACTATGCGTATCGCATATTTTATGTGCCCAAATTGACGTAGGCATTTCCCTCCCGAAAACTGAGCATATACCACAACAGTATTTGTACTATAAATATGCCAATCGCCTTGTCAAAGTCCCATCCAGAGCTCCCCGTTCACATCCATATTTGTTGGTCTTTAACTCAACTCTGGCTGCACATCCCTCAATTTGCACACATTACTAGTAAGCTCTACGTCTCAATCGTAATAGTTCTAGGCTTTAACATTACTAATTTGCTTACAACTTGCAGTTAAGAAAAGCGTTTGTTTAGTCTACCTTTAGTTGTCATTAAAGCACAAGAAAGCGTTTGCTGAAATATAATCAAAATTTCACTTGTAAAAGTTAGACAGACTCAAATCTTGTTTGTTGTACATCTATATATAAATATATCTATATAAATACATTACATATATTACACTATTTATAGCTCAAGAAAGGCTGCACCATTTGTCTGCAAATTGTTATAGAGTTAGCTTAGAGCTAGTGGACGAAGATAGAAACACTAATGAACTCTTAATATACTTCTTTCTTTTTATATTCTAATAAACAATTTAACTTAATAAATTGCAAACTCTGCTTATTTATGGCTTTTAAGGCGGAACCGACCTCGCTAGTAAATAAATATAAACTATAATAATTCACAGCTGATTTTATGCCTTAAATCTCTCACTTCTCCTCAATGCTCTGAGCCAATTTCACTCATACTTTTAAGTAGAGTGTTTACAAGAGGACTGCTATATAATAGACCATTCAATAAGTCCGCAGGATGACATATAAATGTAGTTACTTGAATTGTTTCGGTATTTTTGTTAATTAGTACAATCGTTCAAAGGATATGTGTATACATTTTGACTGCAATATGACAACTTGTTCAATGGTTATAGCATTTTGTGTGAAGAAGCTTTTGCTATCTACAACAAAATGGAAAAAAGCGCATTTCAAGTTTTGATCAAACATTGCTTTATGATGCAAAATTATACTGTGCATAAAAAGCTATGGCTTGATAAACATTACGTGGACTCTGCTCTATTGAGACAAATGGTTAAAAAGTGGATTTCTGAATTGAAACCTGCACAAATAATGCAGAGCGTAGGGCGTGTTATTTATCTGACCTAATAACGAAAATGCAAAAAGTTATCATCAGAAATGATTTTATTGTTTTACAAAGTATTCTTCAGCTTGATTTATAAAATTATTTCATGCGCTTAAAGCAAATTCTCGACTTTTTTTCACTCCGATTGAGACCCCTTTAAAGAGTGGTTTTTGAACGCTTCAACAGCAGCATCTGGCGACGAAAATCGTTGACCAGGAATTCAAAAAAGTCATTGGATGCTAAGTCTGGGCTTTATGATAGACGAGTCAACAATTCGAGTCGCTGGTTTGAGCCGATGTGTGACAGTTTGATATGCACAATGATTCGTCTTTGTTTCGTTTTTGGTATTACTTCGCAGATTTCAGGCAATCAAATTGTAGCAAACTAATTTAGTTACATGCATTGTCTTCTAAATTTTTATCTATTATGTTGGCCTTTGTTAATTGATGTTGTTAGGTTGCAATATGCATTGTGTGTGGCATATTCAGGTCGCTTTGTATCGCTCTCTAATGTGGCTATTATCCCTTTTAGCCCTTTTTATGGGCAACTCTTACGTTGATGGTGCAAATATGGCAGCGTTTCGGTCTTAAAGGCTAGGAGCAATGCTTAAAGCCGCCTTAAGTGGCTCTCAGCCGTTTCGCATTCGCTTTAATGGGCGCAACCAGCGCAATGTGACAATAAAAGGCCCATAAAAATGTATTAGATGAGTGTGTGGCACGAGGCGCATGTGTGTGTGGCAGAGTCGAAGCCGTTGCGTCCCAAAACATTCAGAAGTCTACGGCGGCGTAACACACAATTCTCACATTTTATTCCCCTCCGTCCAGTTGGCAACTTTTGCCTACTTTCGTGTCAATGTGTGTCTGTGTGGCAGCTGCAACTTTTGCCAACTGCTGCCACTCGACGCGGCACATCAAAACTCTTTGGCGCTACATCAACTTGAAGTTGAAAAGCTGTCGCAGCAGTTAGGAGCAACATTCTTGGCCCAGGTGTTATCATCGATACCGTTGACGTTTGCTTCCCTTATAGAGACAAAGACAGCGAGCGCGGGGTGGGGGCGAAGAGGGGTAGAGCAGCACTCACCTTGCCACACAGCCACTCGATGGGTTTTTCCCTGTGCCGCATTGCAACAAATCGTGCGACTTTTAGCAATTGAAGAGCCGCCTGCTTGCCTGCTTGCCTCTTGCTTTTCGCTTTCTGCTTTCTGCTTTCGGCGCTTTCTGCTTCTCGCTTTCGGGCCAGTCTCGATTTTCCCTCTTTGCCGTTTTTAATTTGTCACTCGAAGCAAAAGTTGCCAAAGTTGTCCCTTGACTGACGGCCCTCGACGGCTCCGCATGTTGTTTGCTCGGTTCTCGTGGCTGCTCGTTTAATTCAGTCCTCCCCCATTGGCGCCCGCCTCGGACAACTTTAATTAATGCCAAGTGTTGCAATTGCAACATCTCAACATACGTATTGTTCATCACTCGAATTAATTGAAATATACTCAAGTCAGAAACAAAGGCTCAAAGGCATCTTATGTATTCAAGGCATATAAATTAGTGAATGTTTACTTCAATTCATTCCAAAGCGCAACTTACACAATTTCAAATGCAATTTTCAAATTATTAACAAACTTTATAAAATCAACAATAATAGCAATTTCACCCGAATTGCAATTGTCGATATGAGAATGTAGAAGAGATGCAAACAAAATTTATTTAAATGTGCATTTTTTAAATAGAAACTTCTAGATAGTGAGGGATATGTTTAAAAAGTAGTATAATTGAAAGTTCTCTCCACTCAATTGCCAACGTTACTTGAAAAGGCAGCAAATGTATTTAAGGGATATAAATTAGTGAAAGATTACTTTAAATCTTTTATTTCATTTCAAAGCGAAATTTAGTCATTTGAAATTGGATTATTCAATTTACCATATTATTATTAAAATGTACTATGTTTAAAAAGTAGTAGTAGTAGTGCTTATCTCCAATCGATTGCGAATGTTACTTGAAGTAATTTTAAATATATTCAGCAAAGTCAGAAACATAGGCTCAAAAACATCATATACATTTAAGGGTTATAAATTAATGAATAAATGGTTAAATTAAGCATTTTACTTTATTCGCAGCCTAAGCATTTAAAGTTTGATTGCTCGATTTTAAAATTGCTAAGAAACTTGATTATATTAATTAATCAAAGTTATCGAATTCACATTGACAATATAGAAAAGATGTAATTATTAAAAAGTATTCAAACATGTATTTCATTTTTTAGAAAACTAGACTACTTTATGGTTTTTAAATAAAAGCTCAAAGTCTGTGTATAGAAAGAAGGGAAAGTAATGGATATGTTTAAAAAGTAGTACAATTGATGCTATCTCCGAGCGATTGCCAATGTTACTTTAAGTAATTTTAAATCTATTTAACAAAGTCAGATACATAGTTTCAACGGCAGCATATATATTTAAGGGATATAATTTAGTGAATGACTGATTACCTTAAACATTTAAGTTCATCCTAAAGCGCAACTTAAGCATTAAAAGTTTGATTATTCGATTTTAAAATCGGTAAAAAACTTATTATGTTTTCGCCCGTATCGAAATTATCGACTAGAAAATGTTGAAAATTAATAACAATAAAAAATATGTAAATGTGTATTTCATTCTTTGAAAACTTGTGATTTTTTAGTCTGTGGATAGAAAGTAGGGAAAGTGTTGGACATATTTGAAAAATAATATGATTGACGCTTCCCTGCAATCGATTGCTGAAGTATTTCAAAATCAGGACACGTGTCAAAGTAATAACTGTCTGTAGTTGAAAATAAATGAAGATGCATCAACGTAATATGCGCTTCAGCTGGTGAAGAAACATTTGCTGCCTATAGTCTATCATTTAGCAAAAATCTTGCGAGTTTTCCGCCCACGCAGTCGAGCAAGGGAAATGCGAAAAACTACTCGCAACTGCGCGAGCTGCGGGGGGGGGGGGGAGTGTAAATTAACCTAAATCACATGTAAGCCGCTTGTCATACAACGTTCTTAGAGTATATTAAAAAACGGCGAGCAGCGGCCGTGAGTTGACAACACACACACACACACACACACACACGCACACACACATGTATATATCTGTATTTATCTCGCTCGCACTTGTTAAGTATGTCACTAATGCCGTCCCGCTCGGTCTTCTTTTGCAGATGATGTGCTGTTCTCACGTCGCGGCCGTATGGGACGCATTGTGAGTCCGCGTCACACGCTTCCGCCGAACACAACGTGCACGTACCACTTTCACGGATATCCTGGTGACCTGATTTGGTTATCGTTCACCAGCTACAATCTGCAGATACTGCAGCAGGCGATACACGACAACAATACGCTGGGACGGGTGAGTGAAAGCGTTTGAGGCCTGCTCTCGACGCTCGAGGGGTGAGGGCGGAGGGGTGGAGGGGGGGGGTTGAACTGTAACTGTAGTTTGCATAAATGCATAAAATGTACGAGTGCGTTGCAGGGGAGCAGCGGAGCAGTGGAGCAGGGCAACAGGGGAGGGGAAGTTGAAGTATCCGAGTTGTTTGCATTGTGCGCTTAAACGCGCACTGGATTCACTTGTCTATTGTCTCTTGATTTCTATATACTGCCAGCGTCGCACATATATACTGGCTATTAGTGCCAGTCGAGCGACACTTTGTCTTCTCACCCAATTAAAAAGCTGTCGTTTGTTGTGCTGCCAGCAACAAAGGCGCAACAAGACCGAGCAGCACACATAGACAATTGCATGCAATTTATAATTAAGTGAATGACTTCATGAGCCAAGGTACGGCTGGGGCATGCGGCAAACGGCATGCGGCATGCGAGTGTGGCCGAAAGGATTTTCAACACTCGCTTTAACTGTGAAGTCTGCCCAGCGGGCAAAAGAAACTGCGTCAAAATGCGACACACAACAACAACAAAAACTATGCTTAGTTGCAGTGCTGTGCAGTGACAACGACAACTACAACGACAACAATAGCAAAACACCTCTCGTGTCGTGCGTGCATTTTTAATGCGCCTTGTTCGCTGTCTAACGGCGCGTAAACTGTGTCAAGGTGGATATAACTGTAAGTGAAAACTACTATGCATGTATCTAAGTTCATAACGACGCGCTGCAGGCTCAGCGCAGCAGAGCGCATCAAAGGCTGAGCGATAAATGAATTAAATGATTATCTAGGGCAATTAACAGCGCGCCTGCTGTTAGTAACAGCGCGCTGGTAATCACTTCACATGGCACTGTTATGTGGGCTGTCAAGCTAACAGCGGCTGCCACTTGCAAAATGTACCAACATATTGAAAATGTACCAAAGTGTACCAAAAGCAATAAAACCAAAGGTAAACTTTGTTGTTGCGTGTGAAACCGAAAGTAAATGCATTATTTACAATATTATTTGCTGATTTAATTAAGAATACCACCAAATATGTAGCATTGTTGTAAATAACTTCACATGTACCAAAGGTTTAGCTATAAATTAACAAAATGATTATCTAGGGCAATTAACAGCGCGCTAGTAATCACTTCTCATGGCACTGTTATGTGGGCTGTCAAGCTAACAGCGGCAGCCGATTGTAGAATGTACCATGTACTAAAGCAATACAACAAAAGTTAAACATTCTTGTTGAGCGTGAAACCGAAAGTGACCGCATTATTTACAATATTATTTGCCGATTTAATTAAGAATGTCACCTAACATTAACATTGTTGTAAATAACTGCGTGTATACCAAGGACTTGGCGATAAATGAATGAAATGCGCGTATGCTGTTAGTAACAGCGCTCTGGCATTCGCTTAGCATGACACTGTTATGATGGCTGTCAAGCTAACACTGGCTGCCATGTACCAAAATGTACCAAAAGCAATATGACAAAAGGTAAACTTTTTGTTGCGTGTCAAACCGAAAGTAAACGCATTATTCACAATATTATTTGCTGATTTAATTAAGTATGCCACCTAATATGTAGCATTATTGTAAATAACTGCTGAGCGATAAATAAATTAAATGATTATCTGGGGCAATTAACAGCGCTCTGGCAATCACTTAACATGGCACTGTGGGCTTTAGAAAATGTGCAAAATGTACCAAAAGCAATATGACAAAAGGTAAACTTTTTGTTGCGTGTCAAACCGAAAGTAAACGCATAATTTATAATATTATTTGCTGATTTAAATAAGAATGTAGCATTATTGTTAATAACTGCTTAGCGATAAATGAATTAAATGATTATCTAGGGCAATTAACAGTGCTCTGGCAGTCACTTAACATGGCACTGTTATGTGAGCTTTCGAGCTAACAGTGGCTGCCGCTGGCATCTGCCATGTACCAAAATGTGCAAAATGTACCAAAAGCAATACGACAAAAGGTAAACTTTTTGTTGCGTGTCAAACCGAAAGTAAGCGTGTTATTCTCAACATTAATAGCTCATTAAATTAAGTATAACACCTAATATGTGCGAATGTTGTAAATAGCTGCTAATGTACCTAATTGAAAAGCGAGCAAAAAGAAAAAACTGCTGCTGAAAGACCGTTCTGATTAAGTGTTGGAAAATGCTCGGAACATTTGTCTAAGCAACTCGACTGCTGCTCAGAGTTCAGCAGCAAGATCAAATGTCTGCATTACTCGTTTGTCACCTCAATTACTTATCGCATGTGAGCAGTTCCACTCGCATATCATGCAGCCCGACTTGACATATAAATTGGCGTAACTTTTTCAAGGTCTTCTACTGTCTAGACGCGCACTGAAAGCGGAGACACCTAATTCATTTCGCCGACTGACTTTACAAACTGTTAAGACATAAATACGAGCGAAGTGCCAATTAATTTTGAAAATCGCAATGAAGAGCATGCAGCTGAAGAAGAACTTGTGACCAGCTCGTCAGTCCAGTTGCAGTTGCCAGTTGCTCTTCAATCCTTAAACAATTGCTCGTGTCCTTCCTGCTCGCTGCACTTGTCCGTGTCAATTGCAGTTGCCTCGCCCACACTTTAAATTGCAAAGGAAAAAGGTGAAAATGAAAAGCTGCCAGCAGCGCAGTGGCAGCAGCAACAACTTTCTACAGCGGCAACACCAGAACTTCCTACCAGCTCTCTCTCCCCCCCCCCTCGCTCTTGCCGCTGGCACAATAAAAAGTGACAGAACAAAAATATGTGTAAAATAAAACAGGGGCAGCAACCGTCGAAGCAACAGCAGCAGCAAGGGAGCAGAGGCAAAAGTAGCAGCAAAAACAGTTCATGAATTTTGCAACAGCAACAAAAGCGACAAAAACAAACAGCAGGTAGAACAGCAGCAGCAACAACAACGACAATCAACACTTGGAGTAACAGCAGTTAGACCCTGGGAGCGTTAGGCGGGGGGGGGGGGTCGACAGGGGGGACAGTTGGTACGTGGGTGCTCTGACATTTTGGGCAGAGCGCGGCGCACAAAATAAAAATAAGTTGAAGGGAATTTGCAGAAAACAAAAAGCGAGCAAACTTTTTAAATTAAGAAGCAAAGTTAAAATTCCCAAATAAAAAACATTGAGCAGGAGCCGCGCTACACGACCAGGAGAGCGCAACAGCATTGGGAAATTGCAGAACAATGTTTGGGAAAACCATTAGAATTAATGCCGCGACATTTATGAGCGCCGCACACAAGTGGTGACGTTTCGCGCACTCCCCGCCACGAGTCCCCCTTGCCCCTTGATGGACTTGGAATTCGCCTAAATTAGGGGAGATCTATGTGCGTGTGCATAGCGAGCACAGCGAACACAACAAATTCGCAATACTCTCGAGAACTCACTCCCCATACTCCCCGCGAAGTGAGGGCGTCGAGACTTGGGCCTACAACGAACCAATTCAAAGTCACTTAGCAGCTTAACAAGTTTACTTCGCTACTTTATAGGGGGGAAAACCACATTTCGGCACTTCTGTCAGCCGCGAAAATAAAGCTGCAAAAGGTGATCTACAAAAGAGCTGGGAAAACATGATAGTACAAAATAAATAAGCTTGTAGAATATGCATAGTATTGAAATTTAAAAATACTCTGCGTTAACCAATTCAAAGTTACTTAGCAGCTAAACATATTTACTTCTGATTAGTTTATAGTTCATAGGAGTGGAGAACCACATTTTGGTACTTCTGTCAGTCGCGAACATAAAGTTGCAAAAGCTGATCTACAAAAGACTGGGAAAACATGATAGTACAAAATAAATAAGCGTGAAGAATATACAAGTTAACAGTAAGGTTCATAGTATTGAAATTTAAAAATACTCTGCGTTCTATACTTCGAGATCTGGGTTAAAACCTAACCAATTCAATGTCATTTAACAGGAGAGACAAACCAGTGGTTTGCTTGTCATTTTAACACATTTGCCAGCCTCGAAATTAAAGTACCAAAAGGTAATAGGTTACAAAATAAATAACCATGGAGAATATACTAATATATAACAAAGTTCATACTATTGAGATTTAAAAACACTCTACTTACTATAAAATTTTTACTAACTACCACAAAGTATGCCCCAAATGTACTGCAAAAAAGATAGTTACAAAGTAAATCAGCGTGAAAAATATGCAAATTTACAAAAAGATTCAAGCTATTGAAATTTAAAAATACTCTGCTTTCTATAAACTTATTATTGACAACTACGAGATCTGAGCCCACAACGAACCAATGTAAAGTCGCTTCGCGGCTTAACAAGTTTACTGCTGTTTATTTTGTAGTTTATAGGGAGGAAAAATCATATTTTGGCAATTCTGTTAGCCTCGAAATTAGTATACTACAAGGTGATCACCAAAAGAGCTGGAAAATGTGATAGTGGCAAATTAGTTCGAAAAGTATACAAATTTACAATTAGGTTCTTGCGACGCAAGTGTTAAATTATTCTGCGTATATCTAAATTCATAACTGACTACTAGGTTGATAATTAATGCATCAAAATGCTTAACTAAAGTTCTTCAACATTTTTAAAATGTGTATTAGATGCGCACCAAATAAAATTGTTCTACAGCTGGAATCGATTGTAAATTGGTACTGGTCAGATTATTTATTAATACAATATTAATTATTCTGACTGAGTAATCATTTAAAAAGTCAAATAATACTCTAATAAAAACAGCATGAAATATGTTTGTTAAGCGTATACATATGCTTAACTTATATGCTTATATACGTATGCTTATGTTTTTACACATGACATTATATTATAAAAAAAAAGGATTATTTATTTAATGCTGCATTAAGGAGCTTATTGATAAGAAAAAAGGCGCGCGCAATTATAAACATAAGTGACACAATTAGAGCGCAAATCTGAAAGCTAATTTTCTCGGAAAAATGTAGCAAGCAGAGATTGAAGAGAAAGAGACAGAGACAGAGTAAGAGAGTGCAATAGAATACACGCAGATAATCAGAATTATAAGGCAATGTGCTGGAGGCGTGTCTTCCACAGGGCAGCTTAGAGAAGCCGCAGCTGTTTGTTGCCTTCTTTCCATTATTAACACAGTCAACAGTAATCACTGCCTAGACACGAAAAGGAAAACATTCCAAACAGGCAGCTAGTGAAAATATTTAATGCCTGCAAACAGCAGGCTGAAGATGTTGACGGCGAGCAGGAGGGAAGAGGGCAGAGGGAAGCTGAGCTGAGCGACATGAAAACATGACAAGAGCAGTGACAAAACGTGAAAAGACAAATAACTCACACTTGCAACTGACTCTCAATGCTGCTGAATATGTGACATCTGACAAACACGACGAGGGGGAGGGGACGGCGGGCATTACTAACACTCAGCGAATGCGAACAAACACGAAGAGAGTGAGAGAGACTGAGAACAGGGAAAAATGCGTTGAAACAAAGGGACTCCGAGTGGAGCAGCGCGAGGGGCAGGGGCGGGGGAATTGCGCGTTTGCGCGCAACACAATAATAATGTCAACAAGAGAATTAAACAATAACACGCGTCCCCCACTCTCTCCTTTGTAGAGCGACCTGCCGCCGTGGATAACCCGACTGCGCATGTGGGACAGCTACGGCACCTACCTGCCCATCAAGTCGACCAGCGTGACCACGGGCCAGCCGCCGCCGCCGCCGCCCGTCGCCTCGTCGGCGGACGGTGGCAAGCCGACGCTGCTCAACCAGAGCAACTACGGCAGCTACTACTACAGCGCCAGCAACCCGAAGCTGAACCGCAACCTGCGCGTCAACATCGACAACGCCTGGAATCCCGTCGACACCTACATCTACGGCCCCACGCAGTCGAGCGTGTTCAACCAGGAGAACAAGTACAGCGGCTACCAGGGCGGCGGCGGCGGCGGCGGCGGGGGCGGCGCTGGCTCGGCGGCCGGCAAGCAGCTGGGCGGCATCAAGGACAGCCTCAACTACATATCGAGCGGCAAGGCGGGACGGGAGGGGCAGGGCGCGGCGGCAGCGGCGGCGGCGGCCGTGGTGAGCGCGGACAAGCAGAGCGCCGTCTCGCTGATGAGCAGCAAGGGCAAGCGGCGGCTCATGCTCGAGATCTACGACTACGAGACGCCCAAGCTGTGCGACCACACGGCCATCGGCAGCGGCGTCAGCGGCAGCAGCGCCCTCATGGGCGGCAACAAGCAGCGGCCCTGCAGTCCGCTCGAGAGCTACGTGAGCACGGGCAGAGATCTGGTGAGTCCCAAGAAGATTCATTTACTCCATTTAATTATTATTAATTTATGCACTTTCGTTATTAACTTGCTCAGCTTTGAAGCATTATCTGAAACTACAAACATTTCAAAATCTTAATAGCTATATAAATTAAAATTAGTTCTTTGAATTTAACTCAAATTGAAACCTGCAGAAATATAAATTAAGATGTCGACAAGCTTAAAATTGCATGTATGAAAATATAACGAAATGTTGTGCATATTTCTAGTCGAACTTTGAACAAATTGCCATATTCAATAAATTATATATCCTATAGTTCGGTCAACTCAAATGTTTCTCAATTGAAGAATCTTTGATATTAAATGCACTTCTTGGCGAGTGTCTTTTCAAACTACTTCCGCAGTGAAGTCATAAATTTATACGAAATTCTGTCACTCAACGTTAGCAATTAAAGAGCACTCGACAAGTCATAAAATACCATTTAACAGAACGTGTGTGATTAATTAGCACATTTGTCAACCACTAAATTGCTTCATTTGTATGCCTTAAGCCAGAGCCTCGCACAGCAGTGAGAAATCTGTTTAGCTAAGTGGCTGCCAAGCAGTGGAGCAGTGCATTGGAAGAACCTCGCTAAAAAGATCAAATTAATTTTGCAGCCAAAAGTATGCAACGTTTTTAATTAACACACTGAAACGTTGCGTAAACTGTTGCCTACTTCCAGGCGGCGACTTGAACGCTTCTTTGTTTATTTTGACAGTACAGAAAAAGTACAATTTACCGAAGTTTTGCGCTATATATATATATGTATATATATATGTACTTTTTTCTGGTGCTTGCGGAGCATTCGACTGCACCTGCTTCGCTGGTCGTGCCCAATTTGCGTGCGCTTCTTTGTCGGCGGCGAGCACACAATTGCCTGGCAACAGCGCGAGCCAACAAATTTGGCACACTGCAAATTTGTATTTGCTTTAAACTTGACAAAATTAATCAAATTAAACACTCGAGTGCATCGCCAGACGTGCACAAATAACGACAAGCGACAAGCGACAAACGAAGCCAACGAAGCTGCCGAGTTGCCCACGGCGACTTCTTTGCCTGCTGGCAAAATTCAAATTCGCCAAAGCACACACACACACACACACACGCTTAAATAGGCAAATACACACAAAGCGCACACGCTCTTGTGTGGGTGGCTATGTAGCTGGTGGGCGTGGTGCTTGATGTGGGCGGGGGCAGTTGAGGATCTCTGTGCCAACTGTGGGCGCAGCAAATAGAGGGGACCGCAATAAGCTTGCTTAGCCTTTTTGAATGTCGCAAATATGAACTGCAAATATTTTGACGTCAAATTGAAGCCACACTGCAAAAAAATAGGACAAATTCGAAGTATCAGCCGAGGTGGCAGCAGTTCAAATGTACAACAGGCATCCCGTTGCGTATACGTAATGTGCGTATACTCAATTTTGCTAATAAAGCCATTTAAATTGCACCCTTTTTTTTTATTATTTTAACTACTACTTTGCTGCAAATCTGACAGTGTATTTTGCGCTCCATCTCATGCTGGTTCGTCTCGTTATTTGCAGAAACTGGAGTTCCACACGCACACGGGCACCGCGCTGTTTCCGGCTCAATTTGCACTGAACTACGAGTTCGTCGACACGGAACAGGGCGGCGAAACGTGGCCCGGCAGGCGTGGCGAGGATCCAGTGCCGCCGCTGTGCTCGCGTGTCTTTCGCAAACGCAAGGGCAACATCCAGGTGCCGCGCAACGTGTTCCTCTACGGCCGCGGCGGCGCCAAGAACATCACCTGCCTGTACAGGTTCGAGGCGGGCACCTCGGAGCGCGTCAAGCTGGTGCTGCACAACGTCTCCTTTGGCGAGGGCACCGCCTGCACCACGGACTCGGACCTGCACACGGGCCGGCCGCGCTGCAATCAGCTGGATCCCGAGGGTCGCATCACCGAGCTGCGGCTGTACGATGTGCCCTTTCGGGATGTCAAGATACAGCTGGGCTGCTTCTGCGATAACTCCAGCGCGTTGTATAGCAATGCGCCGCTGACCTTCGTCTCGCACTCACGCGTCATGGAGCTGACGTTCACCGTGAGCAAACTGAACATTTCCGAGGACTTTGCCGACGTCTTCTTCTCGGCCTCGTACGAGTTCAAGCGCCAGCCGGACTGCCGCAAGCAGCTGAAGCTGAAGGGCGCCGGCGGCGAGGATGAGTTGAAGTATCCGCTCAAGCCGCAGGACGCCAGCTGCGAGGGCCTCGCCTGGTTCATCGAGGCCCAGTCGCCGGAGCGCTCGCTCTTCGTCCAGACCTGGGGCTCCTACCTGCCCGTCGATCCCACCTCCGAGGACGCCATGCGCTGTCACACCAAGAACCGGCTCATGGTCTACTCGGGCCGCCCGCTGAAGCCGATGCGCGTCGTCTGCCCGGCCCAAAGTGGCCCGCGGCCGACCTCGCTGCACATATTCTCCGAGGACTGGACCAACGGTCAGCCGTTGTTCATGAACAAGTGAGTGTGCCTACGCATATAAGTGGTGCAACAGTGGGGCAGAAACAGTATTTAATGCAAAGTTCAATCATGGTATCAAACATAATCTTTTTTAATCAAACTAGTCTTTTTTATTTGAGCCAGTAACGTTTTTAAGGTGATTCAAAAGTAGAGCTTTTAATGCACTAGCAAAGTTTACTGATAGCTATTTATTCGAACTATTATTAATAAAACTAGTCTTTTTTATTTCAAAGCAAAATACATTCTTCTTCTGTGATTCTATAGTTGAGCTTCTAATGCACCAGCAAAGTTTACTCATTGATATGTTATGGTATATTTCATTTATAGTTTGTATTTGATGTAATTATATAGCAGCAAGTCAAGAGCATTATTTAGTCAACATAAAAGTCTACATTTTATTTCGAAACAAGCTTTACATCTGTCATGTGGTTTAGACGCTCATTAGCAAAGCGTGGAGCTTTACTTTCAATACTTAATTCTATAAATAAGAAGCCAAAAGCATATTTATTCGAACTATGTTTGTGTCTCAGCCAAAAAAAAATGTATCTAATGTCATTCTACGATAGCAAGTCTTTAAGCAAAGAGTCGCGTTTTTATAGTTGATACTTAATTTTGCAAATAGAAATATTAATAATTAACTCGTTAAAGTTGCGCAAATAAATCTTGCCTATAGGAAGAGTTTTAGTAAGTAGCAACAAATACAATAGCTCTATAATTCGCATGTGCTTGGAAAGCTCATTAGCAAAGAGTTTTAAAGACGATAGTCTTTGTCAGTCAAATATGCACTTCATGTAATTCTACGATAGCAAGTCTTTAAGCAAATAGTAGAGTTTTATAGTTGATACTTAATTTTGCAAATAGAAATATTAATAATTAACTCGTGAAAGTTACGCAAATAAATCTTGCCTATAGCAAAAGTTTTATTAAGTTGCAACAAATGCAATAGCTCTACAAATCGCATGTGCTTCGAAAGCTTTTTAGTAAAGAGTATAGTTTTAAAGACGATACTTATTAAAATAAACAAAAAAAAAAAACAAAAACATAGATATTCGAACTAGTCTTTTTCAGTCAAATATGCACTTCATGTGAATTTATAATATCAAGTATTTAGCGAAGAGTAGGGTTTTATAGTTGAAACTTAATTTTGCAAATTGAAATATTAATAAACAATTCTTTAAAGATCTGCAAATTAATCTTGCCTATAGCCTCAACAGGTCAATTGTTTAGGGCAAGTCAAGAAGCTTATCAAGTGGCAACCAATGCAACTGTCAAAACTTCTACAACTCGCATATGCTTTTAAAGCTCATTAGCATAGAGCACTATTTTGACCATAGCAAAAAAAAAAGTGTATTTGATGTGATTATAAGGTTGCAGCCGATGCAACAGCCAAAAGCTTTACAATCGCATATGATTTGATTTAGAAAACTCAAAGAGTAGAGTATTGAAATCATATGTATTCGAACTATTTTTGTCTCAGTTAAAAATATATTTAATGTCAATGTGAACAGTAACAAGTCAAGAACTTAGGTTGCAACCGATGCCACTGGCAAAAGCTCTACAACCGGAATGCGCTTTGATAAACTTCAAAGTTCATACTCAATTCTATAAAGAATAAATAGAAACGTTAATAAGCAGCTCTTTAAAGTTGTGCACATAAATCTGGCGCTAAGCGATAAATTGAAGCGCATAGGCAGCTTTAATGCGCTTTTAATGCAGAGCATTCGAGTGTTTTTCGCGTGGCATCGCCGGGCTCAACGCTCGGCTTGCCGCTTGAAATATTAATCCCATGTTTTAGTGGCATTTTGCAGCGGCTAACGCTGCAGTGCAGCGTCAACTGGATGAGTTGAAAAGCACTCGATTAATTATCTAAAAGGCTCGACACGCTCATTAGTTGGCAGTGTCTGTGTCTGGACACTGTCAATTACCCTTTGGGGTGTCATAAAAATATGTTTGCACATGGCCGCATGTGTATGTGTTTTATACGAGTATGTTTTATTTGCTCTCTTGCCGCTTTTTCTACTTATCGTTGTTGTTGTCTTTTCGGCGACAAATTTGAGCTGCACTTGCACATAAAATTTAATGGCAACACGTTCCGAGCGGCGGCACAAAACTGACCAACGGAGCAACGGAGTTCATTTTCATGGCACGCACCTTGAACATAAATTGCCGGAACACACACAGCTCCCACTCCCACTGCCACTCCCACTGCACACCTCTCTCGCCGCCATTCCTTTGCAAATGGACAGTTTTGCATGCTTTTCAACATGCTCTTGTCTGCTGTATCTATATGATTGCCAGTGTGCTGGTGTGCTGCTGTGTGTGTCTGACAGCCATGTTTGTTTGCCTCAATGTATGTGAGCTCGTTGTTTTTTTTTTAGCCAGTTTCTTTCTTTCTCTCTTTGCGCTCAATTTCCTGTGTTTTGTTGCCGCTGTAGCCATTTCCTGTTATTGCATTTTTAAGCAGCCTGTTTTCCTTTTTTAGCTTTTTTTTGTTTTTGATAGAACTCATAAGAGCTTCCAAATAACTGGCAGAGAGCGGAAAGCGGGCTGGCTATTACACTCGTGCACAGAAACGTTTGGAATGCGGGCAACTGTTAAATTGCAATTAGTTTTGTGCAAGCAAAGGCAACTAACTAACTAACGAGGTTGAGGCAGAGGCTTTGCGAAGCAGAAAGCTACCAAAAACGGGAGCTCGCACAGCGCATACATATTTAAAATAGAGCTCATGCCTCAGCGGACTAAGCTCACCTCACCTATGCATATCATATGACTCGACTCATTCAACTTGCTCGCAAATGTGCCGTGGCAGGCTGATGAACGACTCATTAATAAACCAGTGGCTACCATGGAATATTTAGCATAGCAAATGCCATTTCAACGCCCGACACCAAAATAGAATCTCGAATTTCGAATTCAAATAATGCGAATTTAAAGTTGCAATTAAACAGCCATCATTTCAATCGTTTAAAGTAGTTTGCGTAAGTTTGAAATTCATGATCCCCAGCGTAGCTAATAAAATGGAGTGTGTTTACAGGAAGACATTAAGTTTGACGAGGACTCTTTGCCTTATGAATTTTTAAGGCGCATAAATGTAGCGAGTATTCAGAAACTATTTCATTTTACGGCTGCTCCAGTGAAGTTCAGCTTAAGCTGAGTTTATGTCGCCGTCTACTTGAACACAATAATATTAGTGATTCGCCGTTGCATGCTAAACGAGCACTTAGCTTGTTCAAGGCATCTTGCAAGCTGCGCGTAATTAGTTGCACTCGAGCAAAGCGATACACGAAAAACTTGCCTCAAAGTTATGTGGAGCATGACGGCCACAGGGCAGGGATAGCTCGCAAACAGATAGATAGATATAGCTGCAGGCCGCACATGTTTACAACTTTGGCTCACTCGTTCCTCACTCCGTTCTTGTTGTCTTCGCAGACCCATGAGCCTGGTGCTGGAGCCCATCCTCAAGGAGCCCGGCGACATTGCCTTCACTTGGCTGGAGATTCATCGCACCAAGAATGCGCTGCTGCAGCAGTTGGACCTGCATGTGAATGCGAGCGTAACCACCGGCATGGGCGCACCACCACCCAGCAGCAGCAGCAACAGTGGTGGTGGTGTGGTGGGCACGGGCAGTGCCGGAGTTGCCGGCGCCGGCGGCATTGCGAGCAGCTCGGCGGCCAATGAGACGCTCAACGAGCTCGGTTTCTATCCCAAGGAGTCGGACTGCGAGTACAAATGTCCTGAAATTGATGCATGCATTGCGGCCAGTCTGTGGTGCGATGGTAAGTTCAGCTACAAAACGCACACGGGTTGACACACGCCAGCATTGCCCGAAGGAGCCGCAGCTGAATGTGCACTGCACTGAATACCTGAATGCCAGCTCACCGAATTCTTCGACGAGCATTTAAATATGTCCGCCCGACTTGGCACAAATTCAAGAGAAGGCTCTGCCTTATTACTTCAAACTGACAACTTCAAAAACTGGTTTCAATTACTTTATATCAAATCGATTCTCTGATGAAGAAACCTTTAACACTGTTATCCAATTTTTTAGTCTTTTCTGGCATTTAAATTTCAGCTGCTTTCTAGTTGATACTCACTTCGCTTGCAAACTTCTGGGACTGCCCTCGTTGGGCAGCAAGTTTGCATTGCGTGTACGTGATTTGCCCCGACTGAAGCTTCAGTTTCAGCTGCTCGCCGACGCCTGAGAGTAGGCAACAGAAATTTCACTTGTGGTTGCATCTCTGTTAATTTCATGGCAAGCTGCTGGCCACGTTTTCGTAATCAGGCAAAGTTTCCTGACAACTGCACAAAGCTGCTGTTGCTGCAACTTGCTGCTGCTGCGGGTCGTCCGCCAAGCAGCCTAAAAATATCTTCCACAAAACTTTGTCTCTATGTCCGACTGTCCGACCGTTCGTCTGTCCGTCTGACCGGCAGCCCGCAACAGCTGCCGCCAAGTGGCCGGGCGAGCTGCAGCTGAGAGAGAAGGGACACTGGACTCGCCTTTTAGCTTCAATTATTTATGGGCAGCCAGGCGCGTCTGCAACTGAGCTGCTTAACCGCAAAGGCAGCGCATTAAACAGGCCAGCCAGCCAAGCAAGCAAACCAACTAACCAAGCAAGAGGCAGCACTCGGATGACAACGGCTGCAGGCACTTTCAATTTGGCAACTGTCGTCGTCGTCGTCGTCGTCGTCGTCGAGGCGAACCTGTGTAACCTGACCGAGAGATTTCTTTTCAATCAATGGCCAACTGCTTTCAGGTCATCACAACTGTCCCAGCGGTTTCGACGAGTCCGAGGAGGAGTGCGGCACGGCGCGCAAGCTGCTGGAGCTGCCCGGCGGCGTGTTTGCGGCACTCGGCTGCATCGCCGCCGCCCTCACCGCCTGCCTCATATTCTGCATGTTCGGCCTGATGCGCAAGCGAAAAAAGTCGGTGGTGCAGAAGGGCGGCGGCGGCTTCATGAATGGCGCCAATGGCAATGGCAACGTGCCAGCCGCCTGCAACATTGGCACGCTCAAGAAGGACTTCAAGAAGGAGGCGCTGTACATCGATCCCGCGTCCTGACATCCACTCCAGCCGGTCGAGTACATACACGTGGATCGCGAGACCACCGTGTGATATGTTGCCGCCGGCTGTGGCTACTACGATCAGATGGAGCAGGGCCTCAGCATTGCCTGACCCGAGCAACTGGGACTGCAAGTGGAGATGGTCCAGGACGTGGCTTGGAGATTTTAAATGCGGCCGAGAGCACTAACAAGCTTAACTGTAAGTTCGTAACTTTTCTAAGCGCTTCAACCCTAACACAGTAAGCCGAAGCAGACACAGACCTAGATACGGATGCAGATGGAGATACAGATGCAGATACGAGTAGTTTATTATGTGTGTATAGCATTGGGTTCGTTTTTAACCGTTGCGTTCATTGATCGTCACTGCCTAGCGAGTCCTGTACATAACTATAACAGCAACATATTTTGAGCACTCTACTTTAATTTGAAAGACATCTTTTTAGTTGATCAAAGTGGCCAATATCATACTTTTACTATTCATATTTTCTTCTTGCATTTCGAAACTTCGAAAGTCTGATTTATGTATTTACCGATATTGTTTGTCAATGCTAATTTTGCATTCTGTGGAAGTCGCCTTAGTTCTTCTTGTTTGGGGCGAAACGAGCAAAGCGAAGAAAAACTATTGTAAATTAGGTACCTTTAATATGATATGACAGTACTTAAAGATGAAAGAAAGCCCTTGGCGTAATATTTAGTATAGCACACACACATAGCACTCAGCAAAGGAAAATTAGTTACAATTAGCAGACAGAATCATAAATTACAATGAAATTGTATAAATACTCAAAACGTGAAATCGAGAGGATGAATTGCGGCAGTTTCCGAGCAGACTGTCTGGCATTTTAGCGTAAGAATGTAGAGTCTAGTTATTACGATCTGTTAGCGGCATTTCCAGTGGGAGAGGGGCAGGTAAGAAATCTAAAAATCTCGACAGTGTTGTGATGATCCAAAGGCATGCACATACTGAACTATGTTTAACTATAGCGCGAACTAAGCAACTAAGGCATTCAGTGAGTTAATCAGCAACTACGATATAGACAAAGTACTCGTATACTATATATACTATATAGCGTACATAGGCATGGCAGCACCGTGGGGTTTTTTGATATAGCACACACACACACACACACACATAGAGATGGAGCAGAACATCACATAGTGGTTAAATTGTTATTAATGAAATTAATAATACTTAAGCTAGACATTCAACCAGGACAATGTTCACAGTCACCGATTATCAAAGAAAACTGCCATACAATGTCTTCAAGTCATCGATTCGATTCTTTCAGTTTCCCCATTTGATTTTGGTTAGTTATTCAACTTCAAAGACTCGATACTTTTAAGAATTCGATTGCGATTCAGTTGAAGCTCTGCTCAGTTATGCAAAAATGAAAGCAATTTGATTAGTCATCAAATTCCTAATGATATTATTAAAGAATAGCATTTAAAATTAACAAGAATTTGTAAAAACACAATACAGATATTATATATATATATATATATTAGCGTAATTTATGCCAATTTGTATAAGCCATACGATATGCCCGATGATAAATGCATCAATCTATAGTGTAAACAATCGTCTCTCTTGCCAGAGATGAGATCCATTTAAGCGTATAAGACAAATGTACTTTATTTTAAATGCACTTAACATAAAGCAAATACAACAATTATGCATAAGTATAAACGGAATTCGAAATTAGCTAATCCGCCACTAGAATTTCCCATTAATCTCTCTGCAATGGAAAAGAGACGACAACAATATTGTAAAAAGAAGGCAAAGTCAAATTTTATTTTCGATTTTGATAGCATTTATTTCGTATAGAATGCGCACTTTGTACAATTTTATGAAAATCAACATTGTTTTGTCACGGATAATTATGAGAAATAAAACTACAACTTATTATAGCAATCATTGCATATTACTTACAAAGCAAAACAAAAAACCAAAACTAAAACAAAAACACCAAACAGAATCTGGTAAATTGATTCTAGCATGCAGAGTTGTCTTCGGCTCTTCGAAGTTCAAATACCCTTGTAGATAACTGGGATTTGCCAATGAATTTAGGAGAATTTGAAGCACCGACTATCTGCAAGGATATCGAAATCAACTCAATTAATCACAATTGGTGCGTAGGCCAAGATTTAACAACTATATACATAGAGAGATAAACATATATGACAAGTGTGACGGATCCGATTCAATATGTAGCTCTACTAACAGTTACTCACGATTTTCTCACAATCTCCATCACGTCACAAGTTATTTGAAATTCGGTTCAGTTCCTTCCAGTAAAAAGCAAAGAAAAGAAAACACGACCACGAACTATGAAAAATTATTGTGCCAACTCTGTTTAAAGTAATTTCCATTCCCGACAGAAAAACACCAAGTGAAAAAAAGTAAAACGTACAAGAAATTGAATTATGTCAACGCATAAAACATTGCATGTAATTTATTTGTAGCCCCCTCCCCCACCCACACACACACACACACTCACACACACAGGCAGTCGATAAAAAGAAAATATATGAATACCTATAAAAAATGTGAAGGAAAAAATGTAGAGAGAAAGAGAGAAGGGAATGCGCGGCGAGTGACGCTGATAAATAATAAATAAATACAGCAGCTGTGTAAATAGTCAAACTGCGTACTGTTAGCGCATATTAAAGAATGGGAACCCTCAAAAGAAAAACAAAGACAACAACAACAAATAAGAAACAGTGCAGAGAAACTGTCAAATTGGAAATTTTTCCGTTTTCTCCGTTTTGGATTTTGCTCATGGCATCAGTTGTATGGCGTAAGTTTCACTTGTATGATAAACAAAATCGGAAATATTTATAATTATATACATGCATATATATGAAGATATATATATAAATTAAATATAGAGTATTATATATGAGAACTTGAAATAATGACGCACTGAATCAAATAGTTGAAACGAGTATTTAAAACAAGACAATTAAAACCAAAACCAAAACCAAAAAAAGTACATAAAACAAGAACAAAAGAAACTTAAACAACAATTTTAAAAATAACAAAAATCTGCATTTTTCACTGCGTTTTCGGGTGGGGCCCAAGTGCTGCTATTAGCCGAGCTGATTGCCCCCATCCTGTCGGCCACAGCCTCGCCGGTGTTAAAGTTAAGGCCAAGTTCCCCCCCTTCGCCTGCTGCGAACCTGGCCAGCTTAACCCGCATAACACATAAACCAGCAACCAGCCATGTGTCTTGCTGCTGCTGCTGTTGCTGTTGCTGCTGCTGTGGTTGTCGCCGCGCCGCTTGGGGCTGTGTGCTCGACTCTGGTGCTGTTTATTGCCGCCAGCTGACTACACTTTACACTGCTGCACTCGGCCAAATGGCGTTGATAAGCCTAACAGTGTGACCAGGCGCCGCTGTGCGTGAGTGCGAGACTGCGAGAGTGCGAGAGTTGCCAGAGCGCTTAATTTATGCCCATATTAAGCAGCAATCCCCTCAGAGCCGCGCAGCGGATGAAAGTATTATGTATTCGCCGTGTTGAACAGAACAAGCAAACAAGCGGGAAACGCAACGCTATGAGCCCCAAATGCATTAGCTAGCAAAGTAGATTAGCTCGAAGACGACGCAGGTAAAGTATGAATCGAATGTCGAGTAATTAAAGTGTGAAGAGAAGTCTGCAGCGCACTAATTTAGTCACTTGCAGAAGTTCTGCTGCAGACAATTCGTGTTGCTTGTGGCCAACTTTGCTGGCACACCTCGTCGCCTGCTGTTGAGCGCACAAACCTGGACAAATAAGCGTCGTATACGCGCATAAATACTTGTATGTGTGTGTAGGTATTTGTATTTGCGCCTAGGGCCAATTGAAGTAATTTACAATTGAGTTGCCAGTTCAGCACAATTGCCAGGCCAGCAGCAGCAGCAACAGCAGCAACAACGATGACGGCAAAAACTTATTGCAGGCGATAAAACGACAAAGTGACCACGTGACCAACTGGCAAACTGACAAACTGACAAACTGACTGACTGCTCACTTGAGCTGCAATGTTTTCCGCTGGGCGAAAGGTGTGGCCCTCTCCAGAGCAGGAGACGTCATCGCAACCAGCATCAACTTCAGCATCAACATCGCCATCATCATCATCGTCGTCACAGTAATTGTGGCTTGTCGTCGGTTAAGTGGAAAATATGACAATTGAAATGTATTTCTATTTATACCTGCAGCTGAACTGTGCAATCCGATGACAAGTTAGCACATAGTTTTTGTGTGTGTTTTTTTTTTCAACCATTTCACTATTGATTTATGATTGCATATCACTTTCAATTGCAGCTGATAGCTCTGTTTTGTTTATATAATGCAGTCAGCCTCACACTCTGCGCATCTTGGCCCTGTTAATGCCACCAGCTATTATCGCCAAAGCAGTTCAGTTGGATTTATTTTCTTTTTTTTGTCGACCAGCGCGATTTGCTGGATTTTTTTATCGCGAAATTTACATGAATTTTCAGCTTGTTGCAAAAATGTACAAACATTCGGTTTTTTTCGCTGGCCGAGTAAAAAACTGAAAACCACCAGACAAATGTGTGTGTGTGTGTGAGTGTGCGGAAAATGTGTAAACGCATTACTTTTGGCCAACAGCCGTCAGACGCCAGTCCAAGTCCAAGTGCTGCACAGTGCGCTGCGAAAGTCTGTGCACGCGCCGGCGAGTGGGAAGTGTTAAGTGAAAGCAATCGCAGAATTACAATTGAAAAGCTGGCGGAAAAGTTATGCTTATCCGACGTCGGATTAAATGTCGTCTTTATTCAATTAGCAGGTGAAACAAACCAAAACTAGGTAAGTTCAAGCTATTATTCCCTTTGTTTGCTTTCTTTGCAATTGGGCTAAGCTGTTTTTAATTTCACAATTACTTATTTAAAGGAAAACACTTGAAGAAAAGCCAATATCTTTGGCACTCACTGTGCGACAAGTGTCTAAAATCGATGTAGGGTCAATGCGCTTCATCAGCTTTCAAAATGTAAACATAATTAATTTCTACAGAATTTTTAGCGTCGAGTCTGGCAAATTTTGTGCGCACCGCCGTAGAAGATAATGTGGCAGCAGATATTTCTAATGGACTTGGAAATACTAAGCAGGAAAGGTCAAGTTTAGACTTTGGACGGGTCGCATCGAAACCTGTTCTGCAAAGAAAGGCGAACAACAAAGAACTCGACTTGGCTGATGTAAGCAGCAGTTCGATTATTAATGATGAAGATGGAGTCGTGTCAGTCCATGCGATGGCGAAGCGATAAATAAAAGAATATTTCTGGAATATTACCAACTGCTCAAACAGTTTCGCGCAGACAACAATTGTTGGGACGATTGTAGGTATTTGGCCGCTTGGCTGTTTGAGCAGTTGCGTCTTTTTGGACTTGTGACAATTTGTTTAAATATTAGCGACCCAAATAAGAGCAAAAGTGGATTTTGATGCCAGCAGGCAGTAAAAAACATTGTGATAAAAACAACTAAGCTACAGAACGAAAGACATCAAACGGCGCACACTGGCCGCCAAACTATTAGTCACGGCGTCACAGCGCGAGAGACCGAGAGAAAGACAAGAGAGCGAACACGAGTGCGAGAGCGAGAGACCGGCCACAGAGATTGCTTGCCATGGAATGAGAGCGCAAAAGAAAGAGGTAAAAGCAGCTGCTGGGTTAACAACAACAAACGGTAAACGTAACTAGCGCTTGGCGCAGACGTCGTCAACGGCAGCGGCAGCGGCAAAAGCCACCGCAAACGACTCTGGCTTCGTCTCGGAGCGCTGATCGTTGCTTTGGACTTGGCCAAAAAGGCGGCCAAGCACTCGCAGGAACAGTCAGTTGTGCCGCGAACGTTGTGCGCTTCACACGTGCTTCCTCCTAACCTCTCCCACTCAGTCGCCGCAGAGTCGCGCCGTCTGCACTCAACAGAAAACGCTTACAGCAAAAGCTTACAGCATACTCGATTAACTGTAACTTGTGACAGTGCTGTAAAAGAGAAGAATTAGAAAAGCTGTCAGAGTTCAATCAAAAGTGACCAGTGTCGTCAATCAGTGTTGTGTGTGGTGCTTCTCTCTCCCATGTCTGTGAACGCCGATCGATCCTACAAAATGAAGTTGCGCGACGTCGAAAACGCCTTCAAGTACCGACGCATACCGTACCCCAAGCGGTGAGTCCAAAAACCACTTTCTTCCCAAATTAGCCAAGGAACGAAATTGTGTCTTACTCGTACTTCTTGGCCAATAATTGAGCCAGCCTGTTAACGATCTCTCCGGCGTTATATTTAGCCATTTATGGCAAACCGGTCGCAATAACGCATTGCATTTATTGAATCGCACTCGAAGCGGATTCTAATTGCACTTGGCGTGAACTCAATTCTCGCCGCTCAGTTGCTAACTTTCGGTTTTTTTCTCGACTGCTTCAGATGCCAACTTTGGCATCGGGCAAAAGTGAAACGTTTGTTTTTTTTTCATTCATTCATTCATTTTTCTTTTATTTTTCTTATTATAAAAACGCATTTCATGGTCAGCCGCTGTTGCAGCTGGTGTCCAATCAGAATGCTCTCAATGTGCTCCAGTTTCGAATCATTTAAAGCCAACTCGCATTTTTTGTTTGCTTTGCTTTGGATTTTGGAGTCAGTTCAGTCTTTTTTTTTGTTTTTTATTTCAATTGTTCTGCTCTGCACTCATATTTCATTTCGTGCAGTTAACTGAAATTGTTGAGCTACTGAGCAGCTTCGGGGCCAGTTTTTGGTTGCTGTTGTTTGTGCTACCAAAACTATTTGTGGAGACACAACAGCAATGCGCGCCAAAGCCAAAGAAAAACCTCCAAGTCTCGAATTTAAACGCCACCTCAAGTATTTGAAGCTGCCCTCCCCCCACTCCCCACAACAAGAAAAAAAAACTTCTTTGTTGTCTCGATTTCTTCACTCTTTGGCTTTGTGTTTGGTTCGGTTTTTGGCCAAGTTCTGGGCTGCCTTTTGGGGAGCCCGCAGCTCGCAGTTCGCAGCTCGCTGACTGCCCGCTCATTAGTCGCTGGCCGGGCCATTAGTCGAGGTGTTTAGGCCCGGCCCGAACAGGGGAGCGTTTGCTGCGTTGCTCTGTTGCTCTGTTGCTGCCTCGCTGCGTCCGCTTGTTGTGCAACTTGCGGCAGACCCGAAAGTGTTGCAATTGAGACCACATTAGATGTAAGCTAATGATAAGGCGAGCACACACTTGTTATGGACTAATTGGTATTTAAAAAGGTGTTGATTGTTGTCTCGGGGTGTGGGAAACTGTTAAGTTTGTGCTCTGCTTAACATCTCTTGTTCACCTTACTCGAATGGCACTGTTGCAATCGAAATTCACTTCGAGCTTTTTTTCCTAATTTGTCTTTGCACATTATTCTGGTCGCGTATCGCGCCTGCTGTTCAGGAAGTAGTTGGAAATAATGCGTTGCGCTTTTATTGAAATAATTGCAGTGCAATGGGCTGCATTGATTAACACGCGGGCGAAGACTTGCATTCAATTTAAATCTCATTTGTGATCATTTCACGCATCGCTTCTTTGTTATTCAAAGTTCTCATTTGGTCAGTCAGTCAGTCAATCAATCAATCAATCGGTCGGTAAACAGTTTTTGTTTTATTTGCAAGTACGGGCTTAATTGGCTATTCAATGTGACGAATAAGAAAACATTTTGCTGGTGCCATAAAATTAAATAAATATTTGCAGAGCGGAAAATGCAAAATGAAATGCAAAACGGCAACGAAAAAAAGGAAGCAAGCACATAATTAAAGCAAAATCAGAATCAACAATATTGATTTATGCTCCGGTCATTGTACCCCTATTTACACAGCTCTTTTTCAAACAACATATTAAATTCTTTTTATTTCAAATTGATATTAATTAATTTAATTAATTGTTTCTGTGCGCCATCGTTGCGCTGCCTTATTAACAGACTAACAGCCCGCAGCCCAGCGACGTTTAACATGACACTGCTGCTCTGTAAAGTGCACGTGTGTGTGCGTGTGAGCGATGAGTGCTGCTTTAGTACTTATGCAAACAATTGTGCACAAAATTAACTAATTAATTAACTAGCAATTTCACATGACACTGAAATAAATAAACGAGCATAACGTGTGATTTATGATACAGCTTGAACAGCAGATTTATGACACGTACTTATGTGCATATTTTAAATAAAATGCACTTCAAACGCACGTAAGCCATAGTTAACAGAGCGTGCTCGCCTCCAGCGCTGTTAAGTCCATGCAATTGTTCTGTGCGGCAATAGCTAACAGTAATGAAATTAACAGATTTACTATGCCCACTTTGCTCTTGGCAGTTGAAGGTGTTCGCCTTGTCGCCATAAATCCACGGAAACACACACAGAAATTAACACAAATTAAACTTGCCACTCAATACGTGCAGCCATTAATAAAATATAAGACTTTTACTTGCATTTTCATTATCGAACTGCGGCGTGTGACGTCACATGTTACGAGCACTGTATAATTAATTAGAACTTCTTCGCTGGCACAGCACGACGTGTGAACAGAGCCAAAGCGCAGCTTACACAACACAGTTTTTTCTTTCGTTTCTTTCTCAACTTCGGCATTCGCACTCATTTCGCCAACTTGCGCTCTCGCTCTCTCATGTCATTGTGTCAGTTTCTGCATTTGATGGCACTGCTTGCTGGGTTATTGTACGTTCTGCTTTGATCGGCGCCGACTGTTAGTGTTCCGACTTCGAATGCCGGCTGCTGCTCACGCTGTTTGATGACAATTATGTGATTTCGTTTGGCACATTTTCAATGCAAATCATTTGCAGCATTGGAAAGCTAATAATTACAGTTGCTTTGTGATAGGTGCGTCTGCTGCCGAACAAGCAAACTTACAAACAGCCACTTAAGTACTGTATGTGTAAGCAATTAATTCACAGTTAACTAAGTAAGCTTTCTGTTAACTTTCCGTTGGCAATGTGCAAGCTGCATGCAAGCGCGGAAGCTTTGACAGTCGGCATGCGAGAACAAAGCGCTCAGAAATGTGTACAAAAAGCGCGGCTCAACATTTCACACATGTGCACTGCGCTGCTAAGACTGCTGACGACAGAACGGGGAGGAGCTGACATTCTTTGCACTTCTCTCTCTCTTCATTGCTGTCCGTCTTGCAGTTGCCCGCATGCCACACGATCTCTTCACACGCAATTTTTTCTTTTCGCAAGTGAAAGCCTAAAATTGTTTTGCGCCGGGTAGTTTGTATCGCCGACCATCATAACAATTTATGACGACCGCAGCCGTTTAGCGCCTCTTGGTCGCACACTTTTCAAAAGATGACATAAAAGCAGGGCAGAGCGAAAGAGGCAGAGCAGAGAGACAGCTGACCGCCCACAGCAGAGTTGCCTGGTCCCGCACATAATTAATACTAGCGCGAAGAAGACACAAAAGCTGTCGTCGTGGAACAGTAACTAATCAACTTTCGTTTAGTTTTAGTTCCAAAAACAACGCCCCCACCCCCACCATATACGAGTACATAAATAAATAGATTATGCAAAGCGGTCAAAAGTCGCGCCGACAGCCAAATTCGCAATACTCCAACCTCAGTTGAGTGCAGAGTGCGACTAAGTATATGAATAAAAAGAGCAACAACAACGACGACAAAGTAAAAACTGATTAACACAATCATGTGAAAAATGTGCAACACAAGAGTTTTGGCCAAAAATAACAAACTGCGGCAAAAAAGTGGAAATTAAGTGAATAGCTTTCACTTGATACACAAATACGGCCAAAGGAGGAGCACCGCACCTGCGGGTGGGCGTGGCTGGTAATGCGTAACAACGAGCCACACACACACACACAGACTTCATAATGACGTTGATTAGTTTTTGTTTCTGTTTTCCTTTTCCTTTTTTTTTCGGTATTCACTCTTGCTGCTCTCTTCGCCCCACTCTCTTTGGCACTCAACTTGAAGGCAATTAAAAGCCATATCAAGCTCGCGAGCTAGTTGCAACTTAAGTTCAATGAAACTGTTTTGCAAATACGTCTAAAGTAACGCGAAGAGCAGTGTGAAGCGAGTGAAAGAGCATTAAGAGAAATAAGTAGGGTAGTCAAACTTGATTACAAACAGAACTAATAAACTTCTACAACTAAAAATTGTTGATATTATAGTACATTTTAACTGCATTTATATAGCTGTAAACTCGTACATATTATAAATTGATATTTTCTTAGTAAATTATAAATAAGTAGACTAGACATGATTACAAACAGAATTAATAATAAACAGTCCGCTTGTAAAAATGTTTAATATTATGACAATTCTAATGGTTATAGCGCAGTAAACTCGTATATATTTTACATTTATATTTTCTTGTTTAACTTAATACGCTTCCAAATCGCGAACTAGTAGAACTAGAACAATTTAAGTTCAATGAAAATGTTTTTCAAATACGTTTAAAGAAAGCAATTGAATTTAACATATCTTAAAAATTCAAAAGGTCTGGAAATTGAATTTGAAATTCAAAATGTATGTAGAAAATTCGATAGTTTTTGTAAGATATTGAAGAAGGCTCTGCATTAAATTTAAAAATATTGTAGCATATTCAAAAAGTCTACTCAATTAAATGGCTGCATTTATTATATAGGAATTAACTTATATACATATAGTATATATATATATATATATATATATATTAAATTTATATTTCTATCTTCAGCTTAATACTTTGCAAATAAGTAGATTAGTCAGACATAATGACAAATAAAATTAACAAGAAATAGTTTTCAGTACCAATGTTTAATATTATGGCTAATTCAATTAGTCTATTTATATTCTCAAATTGCATTTATACAGCAGTCAACTCATATATAAATATTAAATGTATATTTTTTTTGTTCAGCTTAAAATATAATTCCTATTCGTGAACTAAATGCAATTTAAACTCCAGGCTTAAAGCATTTATTTATTATTTATTTTGAAAAAAGGGGGAGTCAGATATAATTACGAATAAATAAGAAATAAAAATATTTAATATTATGGCGAATTCAAATGGTTCATTTATATTATCAAACGGCTTTTTATAACAATTGTGAAGGAGCAGATAGAATTACAAGCAAATTTAATAGTAAATATTTCCTAGTAAAAAGTTCAATAATACGGATAGTTCAAAGAGTTCATTTAAACTCTAGAATAGCGTATTTATTTGAAATTTATGCGATTCCCAGTCGCACTCGCGTTTATGCAATTCTGATTAGTCGTGGCCTCCTGCCCCACTGTGGAGTGTGTCAGTGGGGGGAAACGGGGGTGGGGGTCGAAGTGCTCCAGTAACCCGCAGATAGTCGATTTGCCGAATCGCTGACTCAGCTGCAGCAGCCACGCCAAAAGAAAACACGCTAAAAGCCCACTTAGCAGCGCCGCCGAACTGCTCGAGTGGCTGGAGAGCAGGGCAAAAGGGAGGTAGGTGGGGAGGGAGGTGTAGGTGCTGCAGCCGAAATCTGAAATATGCTAGGTGCTAATTGACGTTCAATTGAAGGCACCGCAGCAGTTGGCTTTCACCGCGCGCCCAGCGACAACTGCTGCAGTGCTTCTCTAATGGCCAAAACCACCCACGCACCTCGCTGGATTTCGGGTTGCTAGATGGTGGTTTCTATGCGCTTTGGTAACCCGAGCATGCTTCAGTCTCGCGGGCCCATAAAAAATTCTGTGCGCTAAGTAGCTGGCGCCCATAAATCTGCGCCGTGTGCTGTTGTTAAGGTGATTTACATACTTGCAAGAGTCGCCTCGCCGCTCCAACTCCCCCCGCGCCTCGCTGTCGCGCTGTGTAACTCACTTTCGCTGGCGAAGTTTACTCGTCTGCGAAGCGAACAGAAAAAAAATTAAATTGAAATTTGTTAGCTCCGCTCCTTTGGCAAACTTAAAAAAGAGCCAAACAATTTTTATAGCTTTTGCATGCATATTTGATCAAAAACAATCAGATTTTATGCAGCGGCCGCAGCAGCACAAAACGGCAGCCAAACGGCTGTGGAAATTCAAAATAAATTTGCACAGTCCAGCGCAAACTGTGTGTTTGTTGCATAAAGTGTTGCTTTTCCATTTAGCAAACACACACAGACACACAGCAAGCTGAATAGAGGAAAATATTGGGAATGTTTTCTGCCTGGCAATCCAATGAAAGGTGTTGATGGCGCGGCTAGAAAGTCAACAGTCATTAAAGCTTCACATTCTCGTACGGCAACGAAGATTAATGGGGCAGCCTCGAACAAGAGCACAAATTGATTATTATAAGCAGCTCATCATGCAAACGAGCGAGAGTACTCTAACGATGCACGCTTAAGCCTCAACTTTAAGCCGAAATCAGCGGGGTCAGCACATGCAGCTGGCTTTAAGCCGATCGACCGCTATATGCGTGGTAATCCGATCTGCTTACTTTGCGTGCAAATAGCGCAATGAAGCGGTTGCATGTCAACCTCAGCAGCAGAATAGTTAAGCGATTATAAGCTAAGGTAGAATATTTATAATTTTAATGTGCAACTATAAAGATGACTGGATTTATTTTCATTTGAATTGTTAATTTTCTGCTTTCTTTCTTTAAATTTAATTTGAAGTAAATCACATATAGGCGCAATGAAGCAGTTTTATGTCAACCTCAACAGCTGAATAGTTAAACGATTATAAGCAAATGTATATTGTAGAACAGTTTTCATTTTAATTTGCAACTATAAGCTAAAAGATGACTAGATTCATTTTCAATAGAATTGTTAATTTTCTTCTTTCTTTCTTTTAATTTAATTTAAATTAATCACATATAGACGCAGAATAGTTAAACGATTATAAGCTAAAGTAGATTGTAGAATACTTTTCAATTTAATGTGCAACTATAAGCTAAAATATGAATGGATTAATTTTCAATTGAATTGTTAATTTTGTGCTTTCTTTGTTTTAATTTAATTTGAAATAAATCACATATAGTATGCAATGGATTTCCTTCTTTCATTTCCTTTAATTTAATTTGTAATTTTTAACTTGTAGTTGCACTTTTCAATATTAAAAAGTTTGTGTTTGCGTTTCCAGTTAATTTGTTGAACAGTTGCGTTAATTTACATAAAACACGCTTAATGAGAAATAATGTGTTATGCATAAGTTAGATTTAAAGCAAGTGGAAATGTAAACTGAAGTTGCAATCGAACGGAACACATGTAAACTTGGAAACGAAAGTAATCATACGCCGCGTATCCCTAATGAGAAGTGCGGCAATCAAACTGAGCATTATGCATGCATGTTGTGAGAGTATCAGCTATTTTTGGCTTAAAGTGTGGCTCTGAGAAGCGCTGGCAAAGAGCAAAATCAAAAATTGATTTTAATGATGGCTGCTGCCGCCCCAGCGGAGTTGTGCTGCCGAGCATTGGACAAACATGTGCGGCAATCATAAATCTTGCGAGCGCTTTGCCATCGATTCGTCTTTCAATGTGTTGCCAGCCACGTGCTGTGCGGCCACATCTCTCATTTTCCCCGGCACATTAAGGGCATCACTTTGGCAGCAGCTCGAACTTAGTTGATGTACTTCACGATTGATTTTCGGCCAAGCTCAAAAGAGTGTCTGTCAGCCGCTCTTGCTGATGGCCTTAGCCACCCGCTGCTGAGCAGCTCACAGCTTACAACAGCTGGAAGCTGTGCCGTGCACCTGTGCACAGGTGACCCCCATGCAAAGACGAAACAAATCGCAAGAGCTGTGCGCTCCTTTCACTAAATTAAACAAAAATCAATAATGAATACGCTGCCTCGGCTTTATTTATGGCCTTTTGAAGACTTCAGCGCATTTGAAATGTGTGTCTGTGTGTCTCTGGATTACATTGCTCAACTTCCTGGACCATTCAAATGGCAACTGGTCTTCTTGCTGCAAATCTTCACCAGCCTACAAAGCGTAAGAAGTCTGCAACTTGTTTGTTGCACAATCTAGTGGAGCACACGAAACACCTTCCAAGCACTTCCTTTTGCAAATACAATCTGCATGCACGCTAGCTGTTTGTAGGGTACTCGTATAATTGCAGCAGCTGTTCATCGGAAGCGCATTAAAGTTTCATGATTATTAGCTTCAATTAGATTTTTATTTGTATTCGCTGGCCACTTTTCGGCAACATTGTTGTCTTCGTCTCTCGCCAGTCGTCGAGCAATTAAACACGCCAGCAGACAGAAAAATGCAGTTTAAATTTTAATGGCAGACAGCATAAAAAGTGGCATCTGGACGCGGCTCTGGACCTGGCCTAGACGCCGTCAACGGCGCCCAGCCCTCCGCTGCGGCTGGCCGCCGAAAAAGCCAACAAACCGCTGTCGCAGCACATGACTCCGACGTGGCCATTACATCATGGACCAGCCTGGCAAGCACGAGAGTAGCAACAACAAATACGAGTGCTCGTATGCTGCTTGTAGCCATGCACAGCAGAAACCGCATATTTGTCGTGAGCATTTTGTTACAATTTCAATTTGCCTCAAGACTGTCTGTTGCACCGCACTATGTCTGTGTGTGTGAGGGGTTGCTGGGGGTGCCTCTGCCCCCTGCAGTTGCAGTGGCAACCGAGTTGTTGTCGGCATTGGCTGCACTCGATTCGGCGTCAGCTACTTGGCTTCACTCGGCCTGTTTGCTGTTGCTTGTTGGTGTGCGGCTTTTGTTTTGCTTTTCGAAAGTGCATTTGGTGCGGTCTTGGCCAATATTTTCCAACAACAAACATAATGGCCAAAACTTGAACTGGTTTATTGCAGTTTTCGGCTTCTTTTCTGAGAGCAGCCGTATTTGGACTTTTTCGCTGACGACTGCGAACTGGAGCAACTGCATGAGTTCACCTCAAGTGCAAAGCGCTTGCCGAGGAAGTTGCACCCCATTTGGGAATGTCTAGAAGATACCAAACTGCATAGTAGAAGCTTGCAAAATCCTAGCCAAGGCAAAGTAAAGCATTTCGATTAGAAATACTTTCTAGTTTTCAAAAACTAATCGCGAATGTCGCTGGCATGGAATTTAAAGCGGCAAACACTTATAATGAGCAACCGTAATTAATAAGAGCTGATTTAACTGGCTCGACTTTCTCCGGCCAGAGATTGAGGCATAATTAATGCCATTATTTCATAAACTCCTGCAACGTTGTTAGAACTGGTTTGCTGGAAAGTGCAACAATTGCAGGCGGCGCTTTAAACGCAGTTTCCCTTGCACATAACAAGTGCTTATTAGAGAGTTGGCCGAGAAAATTGATAAATCACTTTGATTGCAACTAGGAAAATCACCTGCTTTGGCTTGCAACTTCCGGCGCTCCACAAACCAGAGCAAAAGCAAAAGCCCACGCGTTGCAGCACAATAAGCAACACTGCAACGCCTGCAACGCGGATTGTGGCAACTCTCTGGGGCTATTGCTCTTGCTCTTTCTACTGCCTTTCTTGTGTTCTGCCATTCTCGGGCATGACTTTCACGTGACAGAATAAACGGCGCTTATTTGTAGTTAAGTTTTAGCATAATAGCATAAAAAGCCTGAGCTGCGAGCCAAACTGCAACTTGCCATTCAAATTGGTGTCAACCAGTCAACTGGACGCCAAAGAAAGTGGCGCCAGCATCCGAGCAGTTGCCACTGCCACAGTCGCGCTCCCAGGTTCAGGCTGCAAACTGGGTCGACAGCGTCATCGTCGTCGTCATCGTCGGCAACTCGTTTTACCGGCAATTGCCTCGCACAACACACAAAAACAACTCAAACTCAGCTGGCGCATAAAAATATCAAACAGAATGCGTCCCGCAGGAGTTCCTTCCAGCTCTTCCAGCCCACCTCCGCCTCCGCCGCCATCGTAGCGACAAGTCAAAGTTGCATTAAAATTAAGTTTTATTTGCATAGCTGCTAAACCCGGTTGCTTTCAATTTTGCGCCAATACTCGTAGCTGGGGAAATTAATTAAGCCATTGCGCTCCCAGGTTTTTCCTCTTTCTGCTCACATGTGTGCAAATCCAGTCATGCTAATTTCCAGCGGGACAAATTAGAGCAGTCTTCGAGCAAGAGACGCAAAGAGAAACAGCTAGCGAGAGGAGGAGAAATAAGTGGCACGGATGGCGAAAGTTAAGCCATAATTGCTGTCAAACTGCACAGAAATTGCAATCAGCCAACAATATTAATGCTCCATGCTAATTCGTAGTTTATGTTGTAGACTTTAAGATTATTCAACCTCAAATTTCTTTGACGAATTGCTATTTTATTTTGCTATTACTTTTCCTTATATTTGCATATTCAACTTGCAATTGAAGTATTAATAAAACAGCTGCATTGTAAAACTAGCAAACAAAGCCAATGCTCGTAAATTATTCTGAACTACATTTTGTCTAGTCATTACTAGTTAATGGTTTACTGAGTACTTGCTAATGATAGAGGTATAAGCATAATTAACAATCCAACATTATACAAGACAAATTTTGTTATTCTTTTCGCTACTTTAATTACTTCGCTGATTATTAAACAAACTGATTTAAGATTTTGGTGAATTTATTTTAAGTATTCACAAAGTTGCGTTTATAAAATTTGCTTTTATTCTACGCCTTTAAACACTTCGCATATGAAATATTGTGCATAAGCTGCGTATGCGTAATGAAATATTGCGTATTCGACTCGTGGGCGTATGCGTAATATTTACAACTATCTGTAAATTGTCGACAAATAGGTAAACGTTTTAATTCTATGCCTTATCTTAATTTATTTTCTAATGAAGTTGATGCAATTTTGAAATTAATTCGAGCAGTTTTTTAAACTTTGCTTTCAGATTTAGTTGCTGCTTAATATTGATAATAAAAAGTAACTATTTGGCCCAAGCTTCCAGCTCAAATTGAATACTCTGCAATGCTCTAATTTGACTGAGCAAACATTAAAGCATTTGCGATCAGATCAGAGTAACTAATTTCCATGCTCTCCTTGCTTATTTTCGCACTCGAGTTCGGTTTACGCTTTAAGGCCGCAGCGCTCGTACCTGAGCCAAATTGATAATAACAACGATGCACTCGCTTATCATTGCCACAGCAGCAGCAGCAGCAAGTATACCTGTAAACCCAGCTTCCACCCGCTGCTGCTGCGCTGTGGCATCATTGATGGGGGAGCCATGCAGGCGTTAAATGAGAAGCGTTTGACAATCTTGTTGTTGCTGCCGGAGCAGAGTTCAGAAATTAGTGTGCCAAGTTGCATGTCAGCGCCCTTGCCACCTGACACGCCCTCAACCCGACCACACACGACGCCAGAGAGAGAGAGAGAGCGAGTGAGGAGGCGGCAAGCAAAAATTAATTGCAATGCCGCAAATGACAGCGTCAAGTAGTAAAAGTAAGCTGAAGACAACTAGAACCGAGACTGTGCATTGAGAGTGCGACTGGCGGGGCATGCGGCGCTGTGCTGTGGCACGTACGCCAGTTGCAACAAGGATGAGCTCGTTAAAGGAAGCGACAACAACAACGTCGAGTGCGTAAATTTTTCGCCTCAATTGTTGCTGTTGTTGTTGTTGTTGGTGGTGGTGCTTGTGTTGTCGCTGTTGCAGATTTCACTGTTGTTGGCACAAAATGTTATTAACATTCGCTGCAAGCAGCACGTGCGCCGCCAAGTCAAAAAGTGGGCGTGCCCCAGCCCCTCCGGCAGCGCTCTTTTTTGTCCGGCTACCCCCGTCTGACTGCTGGCAGCATATTGTGGCAGGAAAACGCGTAAAAGTTTGGAGTAAATTGCTGCACGGCAAATGGCAAAGTCGTCGCCAGGCGACCACGCAACACATCCGCATTCGCGTCCGCGTCCGCAACTCGCAACTCGCAACTCGCAATCCGCATGCAGCTCAGGAGCAATTCGAGCGCAGCTCGAGAGCCGCAGCAGTGGCAGCCTACTTAGGTAAATTTTACTGCCCAGCGCTGTGGGCGTGGCGCGAAGCATGAAGTGCGAATCCAATTTGCAGTTCCCATTGCCACTGTTTTGTTGTTGTCATTGCCGCCGCAGCTGCTGCTGCTGCTGCTGCTGCATGTTGTTGACAACTTAAAGTAGAAACTGAACAAGAAAAGACACACAACCAGCAAAATAGTTGTACAATCAATGGCAGCAGCGAGCGGCGTGCAGAGTGTGGTAAAAATAAAGGAAAAGAATCAGCGCGTCTTCCTGCCATCAGCAGGAGGCAGCAGGCGAAGTTGCAGGATGCCAGGAGCTGTTTGTATGACTGGAGCATTAATAGAAAATATTCCATAAAATGTGGAGCAAACAAATGCAGATAGACAAAGTGAAAAGCAAAGATTAAAACCTGAGGCAAGCCATGTTAATTCAATTTAAATGCATCGATAGTATTAAAAATTTGTATTTCAATAGATGCAACAACGAGAACAATGAGCTGAAGGAATGAAGGATCTACCTACATTTTGTTCTAGTATATATTATTATGGTACTAGCTCCTTGCTTTTTTGTTAGATTTCGCTGCAATAAATGTAGATAGACAAAGTGAAAAGCAAAGATTAAAACCTGAGGCAAAACATGTTAATTAAATTTAAATGCATCGATAATATAATAAGGTAGTATTTCAATAGATGCAAGAGCGAAAAAATTGCATACAAACAAACTAGTATACTTTTCTATCATGCTACTGATATCATGCTTAACTTTTTAGTCTACTACGTACTATCTCATGCTACTACTATACTCTCATGCTACTACACTTTTCTACTATGCTACTGCTATACTCTCATGCTACTTTACTTTACTATCATGCTACTAATTTCATGTTGATCTCTTAAGTTTTCCAACAATCCACTATCATGCTACTCTAATGCTATCATGCTACAATACTTTTCTATCATGCTACATATCTCTGGCTTTGCTTTTTAGTAGCGCGTTACCATTTTAATTTCGCTCAATGAAATGCAGATAAACAATGTGCGAAGCAAGGTTTAATATTTATACATATTTTCTAGTATATACTATCAAGCTATAATAGTTTTCTATCATGCTACTGATCTCATGCTGTACTTTACTTTTCTATCATGCTACTCATCTCATGCTGTACTGTAGTTTTCTATCATGCTACTATCTCAAACTATTCTTAGCGCCGCGCCATCACTTTGATTTCGCTTATGTAAATGCAGATAGTCGAAGTGAAAATCATGGATTTATACCCAAAGCAAATTATATTTACGTAATTTGAATGTATCGTTACCATGGAGAAGTGTTTCAAAGGCTTAAAGCGATAAACGTGCATTGAAAGTATCAAGTACTCAATATATTATCCCACAACATACTATCATGCTACTTCTAATAGACTATCAGCTATCATGCTACCGATCTCATGTTTAGCTTTTTAGTGCCTCGTCGTCACTTTGATTTCGCGCAGTGTAAAGTTGGCGGCAGCCTTCGCATGAGAATGCCAAAATGCTGGATCGCTAATTGTTGACAAGCGGAGCTGGCAAATAGTTTAGCACACATTTCGAATGGTTTCCAATGTGCACTCCAACGACTCAAACAAGATCACACTCACATTCCCATGTTTACATAGGCAAACACGTCGCAAACAATGCGTTTGATTTATGGCAACGTTATGAAAATTGTTAATTGCGACTATTAGGAGGCGACGCGTTGTTGCTGCGGCCAATTCAAGTTCTGTGCCTCATAATTGAGGCGACAAGTCGAAAAACAAATGACAATTAGAGTGTGTTAATCGCTGGCAACAAACCGTCAAACTACGAGCTGAGGGGGGACTGCGGGGGGATGCGAGGGGAGCGCGTAACATTTGCACGCTGCATGCACAGCGACACCTGCGAACAACAATTAGAGTAGGAGCAGGTGGAGGGAAAAAAGTAAGGCGGCGACGGCGTCTAATGAATCTGCAGCAGTTAAGCATTTTGACACAAGTTGTCTTCCTCTATTTTGCGGCACTTGCGGCTCGTTGCTCGTTGTGTACTTAGGACTTTATGGGGCATGCTTGTTGAGGCCGCACCACATAGATTTTACAACTTAATTACTGGGCCACATTCATCCGCAGCCAAATGAAGCTCGACGAAGCTCTGCGCACGTTTTCCCATGGCCATAAAGTGCGGAAAATGGAAAATGGGTTAGGCGACTCGCCAAACACCAAACAGCAAACAGCAAACATCAAGCGCCAAGCGCCAAACCCAGGCGAAGCACCCAAAAAACTTGCCACACATGCGCCAAGCCATGTGTCACGTCACATCACGTGGGCCAGCAACCGGTAACTTGCAACAGCCAGCTGCTAACTGTTAACCAGCAGCGAGTAGCTGCCACCAGTTAGCAAAGTAACGAGTCCCGCTTGCCAATTGCGGCAATAGGATTAAAGCCAACATGCATTATTTATTTCATTTTGTCGAGCTGATTTCAAATTCATGTAGCAGAAGCCACAGGCCAAAGTCAGACGACTGCCAAATACCCTGCAGAGCAAGAATCTGCTACGTAATCATCATAAAAATTAGGCAAACACTATTAAGTAGTCATCCGATCGAAGTTGCTGCAATTTAAAACTATTTGGTACCCAAAACAGAGACTAAAACGATGAGTGCTTCCTTATTTATTAAGTGATATAGCAACACTCTTTGATTGGCCTTTGTTGTGTGAATTAAATAGTAAGACTACCCCAAGTTATGCATCATATTTTGTGTATACTCACGACAACTATTCACAACTTTTTTGCAGTAATGATAATTTAGAAAAACTGATTGTAGTTGAACATAGAGCGCATTGTAATATTTTGCTTTGTATTAAATTCAGCTTTTAATTAATTTTTAATGAATGAAAAGCACATAAACCTATTTAATCAATTTATTTACAAAATCCGTTATATAGAAAATTTAGAAAAACCGGTTGTAGTAAAAAACTGAGTCCATATAAATATTCTGCTTTATCTCAGATGTACATTTATATTTAGTTTTAATAAATCCAAATCGCTTTCATTAATTTAGTTGCAGCATTTGATAACAGTTAAATAACTATCATATGCATTAAGATATAAAGAATTTAGAGCACCCGTTTGAAGTAAAATATTGAGCGCATTTTAATATTTTGCTGATTGTCAAATAAAAATTTTAGTTTAGTTATAATGAGTGAAAAGCGCTTTTATTATTTAGTAAACTCAATTAACAATAGTTCAAAATGTATATTATATGCTATATAACAAGATATAAAGAATGTGGAGAAACCGATTGTAGTAAAATATTGATTTTAATATTAATTATTTTGCTTTATATCGAATTGAAATGTTAATTTAGTTTAAATGATACACGCGCATTAACATATTCTTTCAATTTATTCGACAACTGCTAAATTTTTAGCGAATCAGATATATAAAAATAAAAAGAATTCGAAGAAACTAATTGTAGTAAAATATTAAGCACATTTAAATATTTTGCATAACCTTAAATTGAAATATTAGTGAAGTTTTAGCGAATCAAAATTAGCTTCGTTCATTTAGTTGAAGCATTTGACAACAGTTAAATATTCAGCAATTTATATATACGAGTATTATATATAATTGTAGTAATATATTGAGCACGTTTTATTATTTTGCTTTATATCAAATTGAATTTTTACTTTTGTTTAAATCAATCAAAATTACCTTCATTACTTTAGTTAACTTTGTTGACAATAGTTGAATCAAATTAGATATGAAATATTGCAGAGCGGAAATGTCAAAAGAGTTTACTTTGCGAAAAAGAAAGACAAAAAGAGTAATAATCAATGGGCTTCAAATCGGGTTGGCGTGAGTTACTTTCATTCAGTGTTGAGAGTCGAACAGATGAAGGAATTGTCTCTGACAGTTTGCAGGCGGTGCTAATGATGAAGATGTTGGCTTTGGCGATGGCGATGATGATGTTTCTAGTGCTGCGACTAATGATTGTGTTGCCCAGATTGACACCTTTACTCAATGACCATGACTGTGACTGTGACTTTGACTGCGACGGCGACTGTGATTGAGAGTGTGAATTTGGGCGCGCATCGAAAGCAGCAGGAAAAACAATTTGTCGCTAATCTGGAGCGGGGGTGTGTGACAGGGGGCATGCAACGGACTGCTGCACACTGCAGCCAGCAATTTGCAAACTGAAAGTTGCAGCTGGCAAAGCAAAGAAACCACAGCGATTGATCGATATCGATGCAGACGCTGGCGAAGACGCCGCCGACTTTCCCAAACGGACGGTTCAGTGGCGCTTTTATGAGATCACGTTCTATTAGATACGTGAAATATGTGTGCGCGAGCAGCGGCTGGATGTGCAACTGTCAAGAAAGAGGCGTCAGAGCGCGAGACAACGAGAGAGAGTGGGACAACACGCTTCACTAAGTAGCTGGCACGTTCAACTCGGCCCAAGTGCGTGTTTAACGCTACTTTGGGCAACAGCAGACCAGCAGACTGAGAGATGCGATGTCGAGGCGCAGGCTGTGGCATGTCCAAGTCCAGGGAGTAAGTAATTGGAATGGCAAACAACGCAAATCGCTGTGATTAGCCATTATGCTTTTCGATTGTTTTCGGTTTGTTTTACTTCAACGCTTCAACGCCAAAGTCATTAACTTTTCGGCTGATCGTTGGCATATAGCAGCCGATCGTAATTGTGACTATTACTGATTATGATTATGGCGCTAGATTTCATTTTGCAGTCGAGAGCATGCTGCAGCACATTAATCCACTAATTTCAGTTCAGCAATTAATTTGCTCAACAGACGCGAGTCGAGCAAAATGTATCTCAAAGTCAACTCAGCTAGAAGCTGCCGTGGGAATGCAATCGATGTCAGAAGTGGAAAAGAAATCAATAGCAGAAAGAGAAATGTCGAGAGAGAGAGGGAGAGAATGTGTAGAAAATGAAAAGTCATGCAATGAAAAGCTGGCTCAATTATGAAATCAACTCGAACTTTCCGATCGTAACAGCTCACAATGAAAACTGTAGCTCAGTTGATGGATCGTTTAGTGAGCTGTACGCTGTGTATAGCAAGCACTTTTCGGTAGGCAAAACTCCAGCTCTAAAGATTACAGGGGCCTGGTGTCTGTTGTCGCGAGCTAAGCCTACAATCGACGCCGGCCGCGTCCATGGAACCATTCCGAACTGTGATTTGGGCAAGTTTCTGTGCCACGACTTCCAATTAAACAATTAACTTTGATCTGATAGCCCAGCAATGACGCAGCTTCGAGTACTCGTCGTGGAATTCATAGACGTAGTCGTACTCTGTTGCCCAACTCCAGTGCAGACCTTTTAATGGGCAGTAAAAGAACAGCAACAAAATTCTGAGTGCAAAACTAGGCCAATTGTAATTGGAACGTTCTACGTGCTCCACTCGATACATTTCCAGTCGAGCGAGTTGGCTTTTTCTGGCTCGAAAGTGCGTAGGAAACCGGTAGGAGGCATCTCCGGATTTGATGCTGCCAACTCATATACCTCGTATAGTTTGAGTCGTGGTGCGGGTATAGCCGATACTTATGGTCGCTTGATTGAATCATTTGGAGTAATTGAATCGAATCTCTGGGAGCTGCGTGACGCCACGAAAAGCGAAGAAAATACGAAATACGAAAAGAGAGTATGGCTAAAAATAACAATAATAATATTAATAATAATAGGGTAATGCTTATTTTGATTAGAAAGTTGTATAATCTCTGAGAGCAGCGATTCGAGGCATGTGAATTTTTTACGCAATTGTTTTTAGGTTTGTTTTGGTTTTTACTTTTCTCGTTGTTGTTGTTATTATTGTTTCGGTTTTTTTTCTTTATTTTGTATTTTGCACGAGGCCGCCCGTTAGTTAGTTATTGTATAAGTAGCTGCTGCAGCAACAACAGCAACAAGAGCAACGACGACAATGACAATTTCGACTACAAGTACAACAATTTTATGCTACATGAAGACAGAGTGCTTGGCATATGATTTAATTGAAGTCTGCAAAAAAAAGCACATGAAACAAAAGCAAACAAGAGGCCTGAGATTTGGTTGAGGGACTGTAGTATAGTAAATTGAAACCGAAAACCAAAAACCGAGCACTCGAAACCAAAAGCCGACAAACTGAGAAAATGTGCAGTTGTAGTTGTAATTGTAATTTGTGAATTGTGTTGATTTTAATTTGTGAAATGTTATGGCATATTTGAACTACATTTGTTTATTTTAATAACAAACTGCTGACGACATTTAAAAACGCATCACAACAAAGTGAAAGAAACCAGCGAACAAACCAAACAAACAAATAACTAAAATAAATATAATACAATTGCCACAGCCAAAGTAATTGTCATAAATGTTGAGAGCCGACGAAATAACATTCAAAATCAACACACAAACCCAGGGAAAATTGCCCAAAATAGCCACCATTGTTATGCCCCCCACACCCCCTGACACTCTGCCGCCCTCCTCTCTGGCTAAGTGAATAGTAAATTCGATGTACTTAAGATACAGCTTCAGTGGGTCGCAGTCTGAGCTGCGGTCTGGTCATGCAATGGTAATTGAAGTGACCTTTGCCCTCAGCTTACTTTGCTTACTGCTCATTTATGCAGCGCCCTTCTCAGCAATTCTCATGCTTTGCAATCGCAATTCATTTGTTTTCTGCGCCTCGCAAACACTTATTTCAATGGCCGCTTTCTATGCCCAAATAGTTCTTGAAGCCCCAGAGAAACTTGGATTTTTAGACAACAAACCGCTGCTACTTTTATTTTCTTTGTGAACGGCATATCAATTTCGGTTTCGCTTTAATAGCGCATGCTAAATGCCAACACAAATTGGACTTTTCATAAGGCGAAAAACTGGTTTGGCGCATAATTAAAAAGGTGAGCTTCTGCCGTAAAGTAATCTCTGTAAAATCATTACAATCATTTGTTTAGGATCTCGCTAAAGCCGCCTGTATCTGCAGTTATTTTCAGCGCCTGCGCCTTTCGTACCCATAAATCCAAGTTGCCTCAGCGACCTCGGAGACAGCGCCTTTCACAAGCATGTGTAGGCCTCATTAAACTGACCTCTGTTGACAATTCGCAGTCGCCGCTGTTGCCTAATGAAAAAAGCCATAATTACACGAAGTCAAGCGAGAGCAGCCGCAAAGTTTATTGAACCTTTCTGCCGCTGCTGCTGCTGTTGAACAAATGCGAATTATATTATTGTGTGCGCATAGCAAATAAGCCGCATCATCCTCTGACCCGGGGGCCAAAACTAGTTATGAACAGCCAACGGCACCGCCATCGACGGACATCGACGATTATGTCATGGCCAAAGCGGTTCTAGCCGCCTTTTCATGCGATGTTAATGACTAAGTAACAATCGCTGGCCAAAGTCAGGGCCAAGCTGTGGCAAATCTCATCAGATGCTCAGGTGCTCAATATTCATAATTCTAATTCCAGATGAGTTCTTTCAACTTGAAGAGCCGCAGCTCCACTTGAACGCTGCCCGCGGGCCAATAAATTTAACTATCAGCTAGCTGGCTGGCTGGCGGGCGACGCGGCCAAGTCAGCCGGGTTCAAACACCTTTCGAAACTTGTCTAATGAGTTCGCGTATTTATTGATTGCTTCAAGCGCACAGTGAGGCCAAATAGTTTCGCCACACGCTGCGTGGCCAGACACCACACACTTACAACGCTCAGCTGGCTGTACCAAATCGCTTCTTAACTCAACTAGTTGGATGTGCAACTGCAACTCCAACTTCGATGCCACATGTCTCAAGTAAAGCACTTTGCGCAATACTCATTCCTGCCGCTCGAAGCGCAGCAAATTGTTGGTCGTTTTGTTGTTTTGTCGTTTTTATCGTTGGCAGTTGGCTGTTTGATTAGTTGGAAAATTTACCATCATTTAATCAAATTACTTATGTTACTTATGCAGTTGTGCCTACGTTGCGACGACAATGAACGGAAATGGCGACCAATTTGCATGCTGCTGTTGTTCGCCTGCTGCCTGCTACCTGCTGCTCTCTTCATTTTCTGCTTGTTTTTCTGCATTTTCCAGCGCTTAGGCAACACTGGAAGTGAAAGGCACGCGCTGCCGCTGCAAAGGCAAATATAAACAATTGATGACTAGAAGGCGCAACTATTGAGGCGCCCCTCTTCAGCTGCAGTTCTGTTTGCGTATTAGCTATAGTTTCAGCGCCAATTCAGTTACAGTTATGGCGCAGTTTCCGCTCGCGTCTAGTCTCAAAGACTTCGCATTGTGATGCCTAGTATTGGGAAGAGCGCTGTGGCAATGATCGATGTGCTGAGCTGACCACGTTTCAATTTGAATTTGATATTGTATCCATAACAATCTCTGTGCTGCTGTCCCAGTTCAGCGCAGTTTAGCTGCTCCCACGATCCCCACACACACACATGCCACAACAAAAAACGCTAACGAACCAAGTGTAGCTCCCTAATGGCAGACACATGTGCTACGTGGCAGCAAACGAACTGCAGTCGCCAGTTGGCAGTTGGCATCCAAACAGTGGGTTGTGGGCGCTATGTGTTGACTACTAGCTGGAGCTGGAGTTCTAGCAAATGTCCGAAAAAGAAATCGACGCAGTCACGTAAAATTATTTTAATAATCACATAACTTTCGGCATTTACACGCCATGCGATCCAATGGGAGTTGCCCACGAGCAACAAAATGTCAATAAATTCTTTTCTTTTTTGTTGCTTGCAACACAGAAAAGAACACAACAGAACAGTGGAGAACAGTGGAGAAATACAACACAACAGAAAGTTGAGGCAGCACCAGGGAGGGAGGCAGCTCTTAAGTGGGATTTGCGGCGCACTTTAGTGTCAACTTTAACAATAAGTTGGCCGAGGAGTGTGAGTGAGCGAGTGGCAGAAACAGTGGCACACATACATGCGTAAGCAGAAATCTGCTCAGACAGAAAGTTTGTGGGGCATCAACTGTGGGCTCGGGCTAATGAAATAAAAAGCCACGGCCACATTGGCAGCCCAGAACTTGGCCTAAGTGCGCACAGCAGGTGGCCAAAAGTTAAAGCGCCTTATGGCCGACGCGGTGTCGTTGACAGCATCAGATGTCCGTCAGATACATTTCATTTGCCAGTCCGCCCCCCTGCCCCCCGACAAAACGAAAGTCAGCCTTTCGCTTCTAAGCCTCTGATTTGGCACTAGTCCGCAGTCAGCCGCATTGAAGTGAAGGCGGTGCAGTCACTCGAAATAAATTACTTTGTGCACCTGATGAAAACCAAAGCAGACAAAAGCAGCAGCAAAAACTAACTCCACTGCAAGTGCAACCAGTCCAGAGGAACTTCACAAAACTCTGCCTAGCATTCGCTTTTTTTGTGCCACATTTATTGTCATTATTATTTTCATACTACATAGTTTCCCACTCCCCAATTTATGCTCCTTTTTTTTTGGGGGGAGCAAGTTTTGTGTTTCTTTCTTTTGCTGCTATCTGGCGGCAGATTTATGCCAACAAAGGCAAACAGTAAAAAATAAAATTGTTGCTTTTAATTTTTCTCATTTTTTTCGTTTTATTTTTGTGTGTTGCCTTTATTTTGCGATTCCTCCGACAGCTGCATTAAAAAAGTTGGGCAAAGAAAACAGTTTGCATTGCAATTTCGACTTGGTTTATTTTGGTTGCTTTGTTGGCTTTGTTTTTGTTATCAACCGAACAGTGAACAGTGAACAACGAACGAGCAAATATAAAATAGAAACAAAATAAGCAGCGCAACTGTTTCAAAAGTGACCAGACCGAAATGCGGGGCGACAAAAGGTTGTGTCCGGTCGCCTGGGACCGCGCAAAGAGACACCAAGATAGAGACGGGGGCGCGACGGGCTTAGCCCTTATGGGTGAAGCCAACTTGCAACTTATTTTTTGTGCCGCAGACACAAGTGGGTCGCTGCTTTTGTAAGTCGGATTTGGACTTCTTCAAATGCAAACATTTGCTTGGCTTTAATTCACTCAATCCGCTCTGAATTTGTGTGTTCGGCTAATTGCAGGAAATATGGCCAAAATGTGGCTTAAATGCCAGCTCATTTATCAGTGGCAATGTATTCATATTTTTAATATATGCATTTGCATTTGGTCTTAATTACATGATGATGAAATAATGTGTGAGACAGCGAACTCAAAATAAAATTCAATCTTAACAATTTGTAAATAATTTATGTCTCGAAAATCCATTCGCAGCTTATTTGAGTGCTTTAATTGTGCATTTTAAACTATTTAAAATACTCCAAAAGCAGTAGAGATTTATTGTCTATTGATCACATTCAATATTTGCTGCAAGCAGTATTAATCTTAATACTTTATTTAGCTCAAGCTGAGTAGCTAAATGTAAATTTATTGTCTATCGATCACTATCTACACTCTAAGTTCTGCTTTGAATGAAAATCATTCTGAAACGTGCTGAGTTGGTAACTCAAGTGTGACTATTCCCGAGCGCAGTCCGTGCACCTTCTCCCGCCATATTGTTTGTTAATTTCTTGTATAATTTTTACAGTTGCTCGCTCTGCTGCATTTCATTTGCGGGCTGCTCTCTCTCTCTCTCTCTCTCTCTGTCGGCCCCCTTGCAGTGCTATTTTGTTTTGGCTCTCAGAACTTAATTAAATGTTGTCACAGCGTACACTTTGTAGTGCACAGCAACGAAGGGGGGGCGTCTGCGGGTGACAGCGATTCGAAGTGTAAATGAAATAATAGCTGCTAAAAACCAATTTGGCGTAAATTACAAAAGCTTAACGGGTTTGTAAATAGAGTTCTTGAGCAACCTTTGGTGCAAAGTGTTTTCCATAATTCCCCCATTCACAACTCTTTTTCTATTATTTGCTTATTCGCTCTTTCTTGTATTGCAGTTCCGTGGAGCTGATAGCGTTGCTGGCCATATCTTGCACCTTCTTCCTGTTCATGCACACAAACAAGCTGAACAGTCGCCTCAAGGAGATGGAGGTGAAGCTGCAGCCATCGGAGTTCTCGGCCCTGGGTCTGACCGGCAACCACATAAGCGGACACGATGCGGGCAGTAAGTAATCGCGATAGTAATCTAAGCACTTGTTAAACCCTCAGTCCCCCCTAAACCCCCTTAACATCGACGCGCATATGGCAAGGCCGTGGGCCAGAACTGTGCCAAAGTTTGCGCTCGATTGCATCCGTCGACGCCGTTGCCGCTGCTGCTGCTGCTGCTGTTGCATGCGTGAATGCCGCAGATACAAATGCATCTGTCAGATAAGCCCTTTTTCGCACAGGAAGGCACAACTAAAACACACTCACACACACACACACATGCAGTCGTCTGCGGCTATGGCCAATTGATTTTTAATGACCAGGCCGGGGCCAGCACACCAAGAGCTCTTTTGTTAACACTTTTTGCACAATATTTGGTGCGGGCCAGCCATAAATTAGTTGAATGTTTTTAACTTAAATTGGAGCGCCATGCTTTATGCATGCATAAATTATGGGGCGCAGTCACTAATACAGCGCGAAATCAACATAATTTATAGATGCAAGAAGTACGCTCTCACATGACCAAATTCCCATTTCAATGTGCGTGTGTGGAAGGCAGTTCTAGTTATTTATAATATTTGTAGTATATTAATAAATTATTTAGTGATGCCAGCGAGCAGCTGCCCCAACGGACCCAGCTCGGCGGCAATTTAACCTTTTGACATGCTTTAAGCATCCCAAAAAGTTGATTATCACAGCGACTACTCGCACTCTTATCAGCCCAGATGTCGGATGAATAATGCAGCATATTTAAATGTTGTTTGTGCGCGCATATTTATTAATTCAATTAGCAAATATGCACAAGCCGACTAGATTGCATTTTTAAACTGCGGAAATTATGGATTATGTGCCGCCGTTGTTGTTGCTCATGGAAATTATAAAGGCAGCGGCAGCGAATCTGTTTAGCATTAGTTCAATAGTTTTAATTGAATCACATTATGCGCCTAATGACTTATTCACTGCCACAACAAAAATAATAATAATAATTTCACAATATCTGCTCGAAATTAAAATGAACCGAGCACTAATTCAATGCGCATTTCGCCCTCAAACTATTGGGAAATATATTTAAAAAACTCATATGAAATGTAATCTGATTCTTAGAGAGTTAATCGCTGCAGCATTTTCACACAAATGAATTCGTTTGCTACGCAATTGAAAAACATACACAAGTCTGTCAGAAGTATTGAAATTACTGCAGCTGTAATCTAGACACTTCAGCGTCAGCACTCGAAGTGCTGCCACAAAAACAATATCGCCCGCAGTTCGTGTGTCATTTGAAACTTGACGAAATCGTTTGCCTGAGAGCCACTCGACTCTCAATTCTTTGTGTACTCACAATACCAAACGAATGTGTTCCTCCAGCACTTGAGCATTTCGAGTGAATGCGTACAAAGTGTATGATTTGTTGCCACACTGAGCTGCGCTGACCCCTTCTGGGAAAGCAAGCAACTCTTGTGGTTGCCGCTTTAGAACGGGCCCCGACTGAACCCCTACTTAGGCGCAGCCAACTAACTAATAACTCTATCATTAGCTGGCCTGCAACTGTGAAATACGACGCGGTATTGTATCAAATCAGACTTTCCGCATGCAAAACCTTAATTTCAATGCCGGAAGCTTTGCGCCGTCTGGGCCTGCCTGCAATCCGCTCGCACAGCGCGCCACTTGCCGCTGACGAAATACGAGTATGCCAAAACCTGGACCTGAGATCAGTGCGCGGTGCACGGTGCGCAGTGCTGTGGGGCACGGAGCGGTTGATCGCAACACGCTGCTTCACGCCTAAGTGCGGTGATTGTCGGCAGCCGAATGCACTCTGCACAGTGATTCTAAAGTCGAGGATGCGAAAGCGAGCAGCGATGAAATTCAGTAACTTGCTAGATACACTTAGTCTGTCAAGAGAGTTCCCGAACTTCTTATGAAGAGTACTTTCTGTTGGTGCCACTTCTTGGTGCATTAGATAGCTGCATCTTTCATTGACATCCCCTGCAACTTTGTTGACATTTGAAATAGTGCAATTGGAGTTACCTTATGTGATTGTTTGACTTTTCATCATCAACCATTTGCCCGATTTGTTAACATGCAACTTTTCTCTGTTCGGAAAGCTGAAGTTCTGAATGAAGGACTGCGCTGTGCTGTTGTGGAGGCGTACAACGACTTCCTGAAAGTAATTCCGAGCAATGAACTATAACAATTCATTTCAAATGCTATTGGATCGAACACTTAAGTGGAGTCAGTCGAAGAGAGATTACTTTGGGATCTAGTTTACATTTTATGCCTTAAGCTCGGGATCTTTTGAGGCTCATCTTGTGTTTATCAAAATAAACGCAGAGCAAGCACATGCCTTGAGAGCAACCTAATGCCTAAAATCTCGCTAGAGAGATGCGTTTTATATTAGAGGTTAATTTACAATATTCGGCATTAAGATATTCACAGAGACTTCGCGATTTAAAGAATTTATTTGATGATTTATAGATGCTTTTAGAAAGATATGTAAGAATTATAGTTTTGAATTAAGCAGGAATATTAGCAACGATATTAAACTTTAAATTGGAATTCTAATATTCTATTAGTTGGCATTCGCTTATGTGAAAATGCTGTATGATGAATGTAAATTCAATGTGAATATTATTGTATCGATTGTTCATGATTTGTAGTAACTATTTTTAGAAAGACTGCAAAAGCACTGCCTATAATTGTCGGCTATAAACTTTAACTCTTTCTCCTACTGTTTGCCATTCGATTGCTCAAGAGGCTATGAAGATGTTGTTTAGCTGTTTAACCACTGTGCAGCGGTCATGTGATCAAATGATGATGATGATGATGACTCCAACTACAACTACAACTGCAATAACAACTCCGGCTACAGGTCTGCAGATGCGCTCCAGTACGATAGCAAGGCATTTGTTCGCTGCCATCGCGCAGCTGTTGCTTCAGCGACTTAAGTTGTTGTTGCCGTTGTTTAGCGCACGCGTCAAATGCGCCGCCGCAGCAGCGACAGCGGCAGTGGCAGCAACAGTCGTGCCTAAGCGTAGACGACAGATACAAATTGTCTGGTTGGGCCCAAAGCAAGGCGAAATGGCTAATGGCCAAATATAAAAGAAAAACCTTGGGTTCCTCGGGCTGATGAGATCTTTTTTTATAGTCGTCTGAACAGATAGCCGAAAATACAAGATACAAGGCGAAGAGGCGAAGAAAAGCCTTTTGCTTGCTGCTAACCATTCATTCATTCATTCATAAATATTTCATATAATTGACTCGCACGACTTGACGTCTCTGAAAACAAATAGCAGACGAGTGCTACTCACATGAGTCAAGTTGATGACACCTCAAGTTGGCAGTTTGGCGCGTCGGATTTTCAGTTTTTTTGTTCCAACATTGAACTTGACTTGGGCTAATTAACAACGAAGACAAACTGCTTTGTGCTTTGTAGGATAGTGTAGCGTTATGTGGCTTTGTTTTCTGCTCCACTGCACAAGTGGCAACACGCAGCCCAAGTAATTGCACGGAACAACTTGCTCTCTATGCCGAAGAACACTAGACAAAGTACATTACTTAACGGTTTACTCCAGCCTATGTGGAGGCCTATTCAAATTAATTCAATCGCGATGCCAGCGAGTAGATTGCAATCGTCTTATCTTAATTCTATTTACCTCAAAGTGTAGCCAAAACAATTCCAATTCAATTTGTACTCCCAAAAACCAGTTTAATGTGGTTACCACTAGCTACACCGACTTCGCTTTCAATTGCAGCTCTTGATCGATAGCTGACTAGTTTGGTAGTTAGCCTCAGGGTGAGGCGGCGGTCTAGTTAAAGTCCATTAAAACAGCGAGTTAACTTGCCCATTAATGGACAGAGAAAAACGCTCTCGCAACTTTGTGTGCTTGCTTGACGAAAAGTCGTTAAGATTGACAAGCACTTGCGATATATGTAAGAGAGTCAAGGAAACTCTTTGCGGGCTAAATTGCGATATCTATGCTCAGATAAAGTGGGCGGGAAATACTCATTTCATTGAAACTAAATTGCCATATATATGTTCAGTTAAAGTGGGAAGAAAATACTCATTTCATTGACATTCATTTAAGTTTTGACTATCTCAAATTATGAATACGATAGAAGAGCTCACAACAAAATATAATAGAGAATTGAAAGCATAAATTTATACTATATAAGAAATAGAAATACAATGAATAAACTCACAAAGAATGAAGAATTCAAAAAATAAAATAAACAGAAAATAATTGATGACTATATAAAAGTAGAAATGCAATCGAAGACTTCACAAAGGAATATAGAATTCACAAACTTTAATTTTAGCCATATCCGATATTGATACAATGACAGAGCTCACAAAAGAATAGAGAATTGCAAAGTAAAATATATTAAAAATATATTATGACTATATCAAAGTAGGAATGCGATAGAAGAGTTCACAAAATAATTCAGAATTCCACAAATAAGTTTTGACTATAGCAGAAATAGAATTGCAAAGGAAGTGCTCACAAAAGATTGCAGAATTCAAAAAATAAAATATATTGAAAATAAATATTTGGAATATATCAAAGTAGAAATGCGATAGAAGAGTTCACAATTCACAAAATTAATTTCGACTATATCACATATTGATACAATGGAAGAGCTTACAAAAGAATAGGCAATTGAAAAATTAAAATAAATAAAAAATTCATTTTGACTAAATCAAAATAGAATTATGATAGAAGAGCTCACAACAGAATAGAGAATTCACAAAATGAATTTTGACAATATCAGAAATGGAAGTACAAAATAACTGAAATACAAGTATAAATACTAAATAAAGAATAGAGAGTTCAAAGGATAAAAAAATTAAAAATTTATTTTTCATAGTTAAAGTAGAAATTCGATAAAAGTGCTCACAAAAAAATGTGGGATTCAAAAAATAAATGTTGATTATATCAGAAATGGAAATACAAAGGAAGTGAATATGGAATTCCAAGCTGTCGCCTAACACTTCGAACTATAGCTAGAAGCCTGTCCTTAAGTGGGTGTCCAAGGTCTTGAGTGCGCTGATATTCAAAAGTAACTCTTGAATAATGAAAATTATGCAGTGTTGCACTTCACTGTGATTGCACTTCACTGCGACTGCTGTTAGAGCAGAGATAGATGCAGCTACGCCCCGGATTGAATGAGTGGGTACAGAGAGTCATTAATGGAGTTTTTGTGGTGCGCAGTCGACACATGTAATGCAGTTCACCTTCAATGCGCTGGCGATTGCGAAGGCTGGCCATAACTCAACATAAGAATAGCAAAAACTAGATTCGCTTGCGACGACGAGGCTTAAACTGATCGGTGTGAGCTAAGCGGGTGCTTGGGAAACATGCAAGTAACCCAATTTCAAGACCACACAAAAAGTGGCGAGTGCTGTTGCAAAAGGCTTCTGCTTCTTCTGTGGCTTAGCCAGACCACAAAGTGTATTTCACATTGGTTCACTGACTCGAATTCGAATGTGACGTGCAATCTGAGCTGACAAACAAAAAAAAATCAGTAAGAAAATAAGCAAAACAACAGCAGAAGGAAACCAGTTAGACTTGGCCACTTTCATTCAGATTCAGATTTTTCAGCGAAACTGAGCAATGACCAAAAGCAAAGCACAACGTGTGCACACAACGAATCTGGTTTATGGCCAATGGATTTGGATTTCCAGTTCAGCCGCCAAACTCCAGCTTATGTCGACTTCCTTGTTCATCAGGCTGCAGCGGGCAAATTATGAAATGCTTAGCCGCAAGACAGCACACAAGACTCCAACTCCAACTACGACGACTACTACTACTACACTCTCCTACACTGCAGTGCACTTTACCACAAAGCAGCCGCAATCCGCAAGCACTCCAATCAACTCCACAGTCTCACCAAAAAAATCAAGATGTTTTCCGCCTGTCCGAAATGCTGAATTGCAGTCATTTAGTATGCAATTGTTAGCTTATAAAGTTGCAAGTGGCAGCCGATGCTGATGCTACCTACGCTCGGCCTACAGCCGTTTTAATTGCCCCGCCGCGGCGACACTTGCGGTGGCTTCCTTCCTTAGTAGGCCTAGTTTTTGGGCAACTTTCAAGTGAGATGCGACTTGATCCGCAAGATAGGGAGATGATCATCCTGAAAGTGAAAGGAAGCATCATGAGCTTGCATATTTATTGCTCTCACATTTACTATATTCACTTGTGAGCAGTACTTCGAAATGGAAATGGAAATGGAGTGGACTTCCCCAGCCAAACACATAAATATAGTTATGCTCTCTCGTATTGCATAAACACTTGCAGAAAAGTAAAAGTATTGACAGCCAGGCGGCTCTCCCAGGGGAGGAGTTGGCGCTGCCCTCTGCGAGTGTTAAGGTCGTCGATGAGGCACTCAAAACGAGCAAAACTCGCCAAATTGTCTGATAATAATAGCCACAAATCTATTTGTGTTGTTCGCCTTACGATAGCTGCAACTCTCTTTACTAGGGGTTTTCATTTTTACTCAATGACATCATTACATTTGTCTTGCATTCCATATAATATGCAAAAATAGTCACTCTCCCACTTAATTGACTATTAACAATAAACAATTTAAAAAAAATAGTCATTTTATGGCCAATAATTGAAGTTGTGTTTACAATCTATAAAATATAAATGAAAAATTTGCTGCTTTATCTAATAAATACCTTCAAAAATTGCATCATAGATCTTTAAACATATTTGCTTTGTGGAATTGAATGGCAATAATAAATAATAGTTGCTACTAAGCTGCGATAGTCGTTAATTCTAATTTGTAATGTCCAGTTATCGATTGAGTTTGCCATTAAGTTTATTGATTTCGGAGTGAAGTGCTCTTATTAGCAGAACGTGCAGCGAGCTTTAGCAATATTTGAAATTTTGATGTCTGGCTATAACATGTTTGATGAACTTTTCAGAACACGACGACATCAACACGCTGCACGGCACCTATCAATATCTGAAGAGCACCGGCCAGGTAAGAGAGACATTCACTTATATTCTTTTTACGATCTGCATTCGCCATCGGGGCCACATGTGTCATAGTCGTAAACATTATTGCATACATTCTGGTGGGCCATCAAAAACAACAACAACAACAACAGCAACTGCAAAAATCGTCGACAAACCATCAAAAAGCATACAGCAGGAAAGGCTTCAGCTCCTCGGTGTTTGATATTTACCAACGTCTGTGTGTCTTGCCTCTCGCTCGCTCGCCTCTACCTCTCTCGCTCGCTCGCTCATCTTTTGAATGGTAGTTCTAGCTGCTCATCGATCGTCAAAGCACTTGCATACACATACAACACAAACATCGCTACACAAAATCACAAACAAAATTCTCAAACTCTCTCGCTCGCCCTCTGGTATTATCTCTTGCAGTCTGTCTATCACTCCCTCTCTCTCTCTATCTCTGTGGACTCTTTGAAGTCTCCTGTACTTACACTAACACAACAACTACACTTCGACTCAGTCTTGAAATTTTGTCAGCGCAGTTAATTATTTGTTGCGAATATATGAAATGTGTAAATTGAGTGTCAGAGCTAGTTGCGACATAGAAGCGATAGAAATTCGATTAAAAGTGTGTGCCAAGAGGCGCGTCAAAGGTAAGTCGAATGGGAGGATTACTTGTACAATTTAGTCGCACGTCACTTGCGAAACGCGCGATGAGGTTGTACAAAAATTATGATTGTGGCCCGTGGCCAGTTAACTGTTGCCCCACAATCAATTGCTGCCCGTTGCTTCACCTCAAATCCGCTTAAAACTCTGCCTACTCGTATGTGTACCGCACACACACACACACACTGTCTCTCTCTCGCTCTCTCGCTCACACACTCTTCACACTCACACCCAACTGTCTGTATCTGTTGTGTCGGTGTCTCTCGTCTCTCGAATGTGATTGTTGCAACCACTTTTGCAATCCGGCAGCTACAACACCTGTCCAGCGCCCAGCTGAACAACACGCCGCGCGCTCAGCTGGCCACACTGTTCTTCAATCGCGTGCCCAAGACCGGCAGCGAGAAGCTGATGGAGCTGCTCAAGCTGCTCGCCCCACGCAACCACTTCCAGGCGCGTCGCGATCCCGAGCAGCTGCTCGAAACCATACTCATGGACAACGGCTTCGCACGCCGTCTGCTCGACGCCGAGATACTCAACTGCAGCACCCCCAACTCCTACACCAAGCACGTGGCCTTCGTGAACTTTGCGGCCCACCAGAGACCCTGGCCCATCTACATCAATCTCGTGCGCGATCCCATCGAACGCCTAGTCAGCTGGTTCTACTATGCACGGGCGCCGTGGTACCTGGCGGATCGGGTCAATGCCTTTGGAGCCGCGTATCGCATGCCGTCGATGCAGTGGCTGCAGAAGGACTTCAATCGCTGTGTCTTGGAGCGGGATCCGGAGTGTGTGTACGAGCAGCTGGAGATGGGCAATCTGGGCGACCATCGCCGGCAAACGCTCTTCTTTTGCGGCCAGCAGCCCGACATCTGTATGTGAGTAGTAGCTAGCCCCTGATCCACGGCTGCTCGACTCGTTGTCAGTGGAAAACCGCGACGGCTTAAAGCAGTTCAGTTTCAACAAACTGAAGCGCTCATCGTTGAATAAAATGCTCGGCGTTCTCCTAAGTTCGGCGGGAAAATTGAAATACTTAAATATGGATTTAGGAAGTCATTGGCAGACAAGTTAAAAATCTAAACGAGTCGAACTTTAAGACGTGAACACATATTGAGACAAGTTCTTCTAAACTCTATATACATGTTAATGAACTGTGATGTTTTGCTTAAACTATTCATTTAAATGCAATTGCTTGATTGTTCAATTCTAATATTGTTAAGATTAAATTTGAAAAAATACAAATATGGATTTAGGAATTCATTGCAAGAACAACTACAAATCAGACGTAATTTGAGTGTTAAACAAAGCAATATAAACACATGAAAAGATGTTGAAACAAGTTCTAAAGTCCACATAAATGACAATAGTCTAAGATGTGTCCCTAAACTATTAATTCTTATTTTAGCATTCACTTAAATGCAATTGTTTAATTACTCAATTCTAAAACTCAAACACACAATTTGAGTATGCAGTGAAAATGAAGAAATACGAATATTAGGACTTCATTGGCAGACAAATTGCGAATCTAAACGAGTCAAACTTTTAGACGTATTTTGAGTATTAAATTCAACAATACAAACACGTAAACAAATAGTAGACAAAGTATTCAAAACTCTACATAAAATACTATAATGTTTTTCTAAACTATTAAATATATTTATAGTATTCATTTAAACACAATTGATATTGTAATTTAGAATTAGGACTTTATTGGCAGACAAATTATTAATCTAAACGATTCAAACTTTAAACGCTTCAATCTTTGAATGGTAAATAAAACAATACGGACATGTAAAGACATATTGAGAAAATTTCTGCTTAACTACAATAGTCTGTGATGATTCCTTAAAGTATTGAAGTCAGTCATTTATATGTAAATGATTGATTACCCAATCACATCACTTGAAAAATTCAAATATGGAATTGGCAGACAAATTGCGAATATAAACGAATCAAGCTTCAAGAAGTATTTTGATAATGGTAAACAAAACAAAGCGAACATGTGAACAAATATTGGGACAAGTCAGACTACAAGTATTTGTTCAACTTTTGAGCGCAAAGTAAAGAGAAATATTCGACAAGTCGCTTCCACTGACGACCGTCGAGCAGCCGCATCGAAGGCGGCCAACCGAACCCGAGCCCACCAACAAGAACACCTCCCACCCCCCTGCAGGCCCTTCAACTCCCAGGAGGCCATGCAGCGCGCGAAACGGAACGTGGAGCAGCGGTACGCCGTCGTGGGCACGTGGGAGGACACGAACACCACGCTGAGCGTGCTGGAGACATACGTACCGCGCTTCTTCGCCGGCGCCAGGGAGGCGTACTATGCGATGCAGCGGCACATGGAGGACGTGAATCGGAATGCGCTGCGGCCGAGCATCAGCGAGGAGGCGCGACTGCTGCTCGGGAGGAATCTGACGCACGAGATTGAATTCTATCAGTTTGCCAGGCAGCGCCTGAATCGGCAGTATATAGCGCAGCAATTGGAGAGAGATCGCGCAGCTAGCGACTAAGAAATCGAGAATAAAATGCAAATAGAAACTGCCAACTTGCTACTCTACTCTTCACTTTCGCATGACTTCTTGAGCTTTTCCACTAACCGCGTAGTTCTGCTGGTGCTGGGGCACTGGGACTGACCACGACTAAACACCTCTATGCCCCACAGCGGGCGCACAATGTGCATGCACCTCGCCACTCCGAGGACTCGCACAATCATCTGCACAAGGCGGCGCACGATCACCAGCTGGCGATGCCCACGAACAGGCATCAGCTGGCTAGGGATGACTTAGACTACGAGGACGACGAGGACGAGGAGGAGGAGGAGGGCTATAATCTGGCGGCCGATGCGCTGAACAACACGAAGAACGCCGACGTCGACTTCGTGTTCTTCAATCGCGTGCCCAAGGTGGGCAGCCAGTCACTGATGGAGCTGATGCGGCGCCTGGGCAAGATCAATGGCTTCGTGCACGCCCGCAACCCGGGCAGCGTCAAGGAGACCGTCATGATGCCCAAGGAGGGCCAGAAGGAGCTCATCGCCGATCTGCTGACGCGCCCCAAGCCGCACGTCTACAGCCAGCACATTGCGTACATCAACTTCACGCGCTTCCACCTGCCGCGTCCCATCTACATCAATCTGGTGCGCGATCCCATCGAGCGCATCATCAGCTGGCACTACTATGTGCGTGCTCGCTGGTACTACAAGGACATGCAGGCGAAGCTGGGCATGAACTCCATTGCCATGCCGTCGGATGAGTTCCTCGACCTCGACTTGGACACGTGTGTGCGGAACGGCGATCCGCACTGCACGTTCGAGCAGATGCAGCTGAAGAACCCGGTGGGCGATCATCGCCGGCAAACCTTGTTCTTCTGCGGCATGAACAAGAAGCTGTGCATGTAAGTAGGCAGCCAACGAGGCCCAACTTGCTCACTCACCCCATACCCAATACTTGGCCCAGGCCCTTCAACTCCGAGATGGCCATGCAGAAGGCCAAGCACACCGTGGAGTCCGAGTACGCCGTTGTGGGCACCTGGGAGGACACGAATATCACGCTCACCGTGCTCGAGCACTACATACCGCGCTTCTTCCGCAACGCCAAGGTGGCCTACTATCGTAAGCATGCCCCCCACTCACGCCTCGCACGGGCTGTAAAACTCTCTACTCGACTTTGCAGTGGGCGAGGAGCGGCTCTCGAAAGTCAATCGCAACAACGTGACGCGCATCGTGAGCGAGGAGACGCGCCAGCTGCTCCGCAAGAACCTCACCAACGAGATCGAGTTCTACGAGTTCTGCAAGCAGCGACTCTACCTCCAGTACGCCGCCCTCGGCAACGGCAAGCGCTTCGGCGAGGACGACTATCTCCTGGTGCCGGAGCAGCACGGCGGCAAGCAGAGCGAGGACGAGTATTAAGCTGTGGTGCACTTAGCTTAAGCCAGCAATCGAATAAAAGTCCTAGAATTACTTCAATACGACCTCAATGCTGCTCTCTCCACTCTTTGGCTTTCACTTCTACTCGCACAACTTTGCAACGTTGCTTCGAACGTTGTGTGTAATGTCACTTCTTTGAGTTTGATCACAGAATGTTATGGGAAAAATTTGTTTGTTCATTTGCTCTCTTCAAAATACTTGTTTATAGATTGCACAATATTGCATAATTGCTCTTAGCTTGAATCTCTGATTTCTCACTTGTGTTCGCTGAGTTTGGGCTGCAAAATGGTATGGAAGAACTCTCTTGATGAGCTAGATATCTACATCTTGCTGGCTTATAAGTAGTCGCTAATATTCCGCCATTTCTCTTAGGTTAAAGCTGTGAATTCTCCCTTATGTTCTCTGAGTTTGAGCTGCAGGATGTTATCTGCATACTCTTATTGCTTTCTTATAAATAATCGTTTATGGATTGCAAACTATTCCACCATTTCTTTTAAGTTAAGCTGCGAATTCTCCCTTTTGTTCTCTGAGTTCGAGCTGCAGAATGTTATCTGCATATTGCTTATAAAGTCGCTTATAGATTTCAAAACATTCCACCATTGTTCTTAGGTTGAATCTCTGAGTTTTGGCTGCAGAATGGTATTGCAAAATTGTCTTAATAAACTTGATATTTGCAAACATATTCCATCATTGCTCTTACGTTGAATCAGTTCTCTAAGTTTGGGCTGCAGAATGGTGTCTCTAAATTCTCGTGATATACTTGATATGAGCATATTCTTTTTGCTGACTTCTAAATAACATAGTCCATCATCATAAGTATGCATATTCTTTTTGCTGGCTTACAAAAAGTCCAACAGAATAAATATCAAGTTTACATTTGAGTGCATTCAGAATATTGTGTGCTCATTTAGTATTGTGCTGGGATCGAATTTTGAACCCATAATACAATATGTCATTCAGTTTGTGTCGTTGACGAAAGCGTAAAGAAGCCAAAGGTTGAGTCGATCTTCACTGCTAATCTTCCTAACATAACGAGATTCTTAAGCAGCAGTCCATAAAAGGGGCTTAAAGAGTCTTCTAATTAGACGGGAAATCTAAACCGTTGCTGCATTTGCTTCTTGCACTAACTCGGTTTCTCCTCGATGCGTAATGGTCTGCACTTCTTTCTCTCTCTCTGTCGCTCGACTTCCTGCTCTGTCACTCTCATACGCGCTCAACTCGGCAGTGATGCTGCGAACTTTTGTCTCTCGTTTCAAGCTGGCTGCACTGACAGCAGCACAACTGAACAACACGCCCAAGGCGGAACGAGAGTTCATACTGTTCAATCGCATTGAGAAGGTCGGCAGCCAATCGATGACAAAGCTCTTGGGCCACCTGGGCGAACTGCACGGCTTCCAGACCTACCGCAACGAGATACCGCCCTCGAAGAAGCCGATCAATAGCTTCGAAGAGGAGGCCGAGGAGGCCGCCGATCTCATGGAGCTGTCCGAGCCCGGCGCCTACGTGGAGCACACGAACTGGATCAACTTCACGGCCCACGAGCTGCCGCGACCGATCTACATCAACCTGGTGCGTCATCCCATCCAGAAGGTGATGAGCGCCTACTACTATCAGCGGCATCCGGTGGTCTATGCCAACATGCTGCTGCGCAATCCCAACAAGCCCAAGCAGTCCAAGAACTACTTCGACAGGAGCTTCAACGATTGTGTGCGCCAACGGATCGGACCCGAGTGCGTCTTCGATGCGCACGCGAAGTACAACGGTGACTGGCGACGTTTCGCGCTCCACTTGTGCGGCAATCGTCCAGTGTGCCTGTAGGTAATGCCCAGTTGATCGCTCAGAGCGCCGCCGTAACTGTTCGCTGTTCTCTGCAGGAATCTGAACTCAGAGATTGCCGCGCAGATAGCCAAGCAGCACGTGGAGCAGGAGTATGCCGTCGTCGGCAGCTGGGAGGACACAAACATCACGCTGGCCGTGCTCGAGGCCTACATACCGCGCTTCTTTGCCCAGGCCACCGAACTCTACTACTGTAGGTGCCATCTCTCTACCACAGTCCTGTGATCCGCTCTACTACTACTTGTATTTCTCTTTGGGGGGTGCAGCCAAGAAGGACGCGTTCATGATCAATGCCACGCCGCACGACAAGCATCTGGACGCGGACGTGGAGGCGTATCTGAAGCAGCAGCTGGCCTACGAGCTGGAGCTGTACCACTTCTGCAAGCAGCGACTCTACAAGCAGTACATAGCCATCAGAAAGAATGAACTCGCCTCAGAGCAGCCACCAGCAGCAGCAGCAGCAGCAGTTGTAGTCAGCACTCAGAACTGAAAATACAGTGTACCTTCTTTGCAAGCAAATCGTCTACGAGTCTCTGTTTTCCACTTCCTCTTACGCTCGCTACTAATCTCAAGCTGGGTTCATGGTCACACGCTTCCATCGCAGCGCTCTATCAACGGCTCCACTCGCATTCCATTCGCAGATCCTTCAGCTGAATGCCAATGCGCTGAACAACACGAAGAACGCCGAGATCGATGTGCTGTTCTACAATCGCGTGCCCAAAACGGGCAGCATACAGATGATCGCGCTGATGCGGCAGCTGGGCAAGGTGCACGGCTACGAGGTGGAGAAGGATCCGCAAAACGGCGGCATTGTGCCCATCTTGGAGAGCGCCGACGAGAACGACTGGGTCGACAATATTGCCAGCTTTGAGGACGGCACCGTCTTCGCCAGCCACGTCAACTACCTGAACTTCACCAAATTCGAACAGCCCCGCCCCATCTACGTGAACATGGTGCGCGATCCAGTGGAGCGTGTGATCAGCTGGTACTACTACATACGTGCGCCGTGGGTGTTTGTGCCGGGACGGCGGCGCAACAATCGCCAGATGCCCAATCCGCACTGGGTCAACACCGAGTTCGATCAGTGTGTGCTGAGCGGCGAGAAGGTCTGCAGCTACATCGAGGGCTCGCTGCTGGAGCGCGTGGGCGATCATCGTAGGCAGACGCTCTTCTTCTGCGGCCACAACGAGTTCAAGTGCACGTGAGTGAGCGTCGTTCGCTTAGCTGCCTTCGATAGGTCGACCTCGCTTAGCGGCCACTCAGTGTGACCTAGTTGCTGACACGTCTCTGTTGTTCTATTGCCCCCTTGACGTGCTGCTTTGCAAGTTAAGCGAGGTTCAGGTTGATTTTGAGTTAAATTCTTTGACCACTCGATCGAGGCAGCTAAGCAAATTGAACTGCCGACTGTGTCTAGTTTGTCTGGCTCCTCTTGACACACCAGCTTCCTACTCCCTCCACCCTTGCAGACCCTTCAACTCGCGCCTGGCCCTGCAGCTGGCCAAGGAGAACGTGGAACGCGAGTACGCCGTAGTCGGCACCTGGGAGCACACCAACGAAACCCTCGCCGTGCTCGAGGCCTACATACCGCGCTACTTTGCGGACGCCTCCAGAATGTACTACTGTAAGTGGTGCAGCCAGTGCATTTGCTGATCTCCCCACTCACTGTCGTCGTTGTTTTCAGCTGGTCTGCACGCGAGCAAGTCGAATGACAACCCCATGAAGCCGCACATTAGGCAGGAGATCATTGACATGGTGCGTCGCAATTTCACGCGCGAAATCGAATTCTATCAATTCTGTCGCCAGCGCCTGCACAAGCAGTATCTGGCACTGAAACTGAACGATCTGATGCGCTTGGACACGAGCCTAGTTAGTTTGAAGGAGGGCAATGAGCTCGCCATACGAGATTAGTTAGTGTAGTCGAATCGAATAAATGAGAAATGCAATCTATTTAAATCAAAATTCAAATTGAGGTGCTCTTTAGTGATGATCTTGGGGAACAATTTATTCACTTCCAATTTCAAAGTGAGTCTTTGGTTTGCTTATTGTCTTCTTGAGGAACTTATCTGCTGGTTTGCTTCTAACCTGATCTAAGCGCTGTCTGTCGAATCGAATAAAGTTGAAGTGCAATCTATTTAAATCAAAATTCAAAGTGAGGTGCTCTTTAGTAATGATCTTGGGGAACAATTTACTCACTTCCAATTTCAAAGTGAGTCTTTAGGAACGGTTTGCTTATTGTCTTCTTGAGGAACTTATCTGCTGGTTTGCTTCTAACCTGATCTAAGCGCTGTCTGCTGCTATCCTACGCGAACTCTGCCCACTAACTTCCAACTCGCGACTAACAAACAAACTGTGCAACGCGAAAAGTGAATGCAAATCCGAATCCTGCCACAACTGCAGCTGCAACGGCTGAGCGCCGAGCGCTTGAACAACACGCGCAACGCCGAGATCGATGTGCTGTTCTTCAATCGCGCCGCCAAGGTGGGCAGCGAGGCGCTGCTGGAGCTCTTCAATGCGCTGGAGGAGTACAACGACGACCTGACCCTGGAGCGCAGCGGTTTGCACGAGAACTCGCAGCGCCAGATGACGAAGCCCGAGCGGCGAGAAGCCGCCGAGCTGGTGGCCGGCCTCGACGACGGCTCCGTGTACATACGGCACATCAACTGGATCGACTTTGACGAGTTCGATCTGCCGCAGCCCATCTACATCAACATGGTGCGCGATCCCGTGGAGCGTGTGATCAGCTGGTTCTACTACGCTCGCAGCTCGTACAAGAACGCCGTGGAGTACCGCAAGGCGCCGAACAAGAAGATCCGCCCCGAAGCCTGGTACAAGAAGAACTTCAACGAGTGCGTGCGCAGCGGCGATCCCGAGTGCCAGTACGTGCCGCACACGGTGAAGGACGTGGTGCCCAATTTCAAGCGGCAGTCGCTCTTCTACTGCGGCCACCACGACGATTGTCTGTAAGTAGCGGGGATCGGCTAACGGCTATCGGCACGAAGTCCAGGCTCCTCTAATGCCCGCTGAACACTTGCAGTCCCTTCAACTCGCCGGCCGCCGTGCAAATGGCCAAGGAGCACGTGGAACGCGATTATGCGGTGGTGGGCAGCTGGGAGGACACGAATATCACGCTGACCGTCTTCGAGCGCTACATACCGCGCTTCTTTCGCGGCGCGAAGCTTATGTATGAGAGTAGGTTGCACATTCCTCTATTTGTTTGCGCCCCGCGCTAATCTCCTCTGTCCCCCCAAAACACACAAACGCAGTGCACAATAACAAGATCACGAACCGGAACAAGAACAAGCGCAAGCCCTTCATTGAGCCGGAGGTCAAGGAGATGATTAGGCGCAACTTCACGCATGAGTACGAGTTCTATTACTTCTGCAAGCAGCGGCTGTACAAACAGTACCTGGCCCTCAACCTGCAAGAGCTGGACAAGCACGGACTCTTGAAATAGTTCACCTAGTAGGGGCTGTAACACAACCCAAAAACAAAATACTCGAATGCACGCAATTGATTTTAAATGTTTGTCTGTTAGTAGAATAAATACTCGCCCACTCCACATTTGTTTGTGTCTAATCCTCTGTGTGTCGGTCAAGTGCTCCTAATCCTAGCCTACTACTGCCTCTTCCTCTCCCTTCCTGTTCCAATTCCCGCCCCCCCGCAAAACAACAGTTGCACACGCTGACGCCGCAGCTGCTGAACAACACGGCCAAGGCGGAAATGGATCGCATCTTCTTCACGCGCTGCGCCAAAGTGGGCAGCGAATCGTTGCTCGAGTTCATGGAGTACCTGCAGGATGTCAACGACTTCGAGGTGGATCACACGGGCCTGAAGCAGGCGACGAAGCGCCAACTGTTGCCGCAGAGTCAAGCGAGAAAGGCGTTGTACATATTCAACCAGGAGCCGGGCACAGTGTACATTGAGCACACCTCGTGGATTGACTTCAATGGCTTCAATCTGCCCAAGCCCATCTACATCAATCTGGTGCGCGATCCCGTCGAGCGCGTGATCAGCTGGTACTACTACGTGCGCAACTCGTATCGCAACGCCATCTTCTATCGGAAGAATCCCGATGCGCCTATCCAGCCGACGGCGTGGTTCAAGAAGAGCTTCAACGATTGCGTGCGAAACGGCGATCCCGAGTGCCAATATATTCCGATGAGTGTCAAGGATGTGGTGGGTAACTATAAGCGGCAGTCGCTCTTCTTCTGCGGCCACAATCAGGACTGCCTGTGAGTAGCAGAGCTTTGCCCATTAGCGCTCGACCTCAGCCGGCGATCAGCAAGCAATTCGCAAGTCGGAGAAAGCGTTTTGCTACGTGACTAAATTGGCGTCACATTTCACTCCAGCTATCTTGGCAGCCTTATAGCAATCAGTTGATATACGACAAAGCAAATATTAATCAGTTGATGACTAAATGCTGCAGACTGTTGAACAACATCGAGCGCTGATGGGCAACATCGATAGAGTTGACAATGACTAAGGTCATGCGAATGCTTTGCAGGCCTTTTGACTCGCCTTTGGCCATACAAATAGCCAAGCGTAGGGTCGAAGAGGAGTACGCAGTCGTGGGCACCTGGGAGGAGACCAACATCACCTTGGCAGTGTTGGAGCACTACATACCGCGTTACTTCGCACGTGCCACAACGATCTATCCACGTAAGACCCTCTGCAAATGTGTTGCAAGTGCGCGAGTGCTCAACTTTGTAATTTTGCAGTGTTTGCCGAGAAATTAAAGAATCGCAACCGCAACAATCGCAAGCCACAGGTCGATGAGGAGGTTAAACAGATGGTGCGCAAGAATTTCACCCACGAATACGAGTTCTACTATTTCTGCAGGCAGCGTCTATATAAGCAGTATCTTGCTCTCAAGCGCACGCAACTGGAGCAACTGAATTTGTCCTAAAGTGTAGCATCCACAATCGCTTTTCCAGCGCCATCTCATTGTATCCAAAGTTAGTGAATAAAAATGATTAAAGTCCTTGTTGCAGTTAGAGTGGCAAGCGAAAGAGAAAGCGTTTCATCTAGCAACTCATTCGACTCCCTCATTATGTGTGTCTCACCTGTGCTGTGTCCCTCAATTCGCTTTGTGTTATCGTTGTCGTTGTCGTTCTCCTTATCGCTATCGATGCGCCCACTTTGCTACTTCTTAGCTGGGCAAAATAAAGACGGTGTTCTTGAACAACACTCGTCTGCCCCGTCAACCCATCGTCTTCTTCAATCGACCAACTCGCGTGGGCACCGACCACCTGATACACTTGTTGCGCCTGCTCTCCATCCACAACGACATCAACGTGGTGCTCAACGGCCCCGTGCAGAGCATCACGCGCATGCGCACGAGGAAGGAGCAAAGAACCGAGGTCGATTGGGTGAGTAAATTGCAGCACGAAACTCTCTATATCGCGCACGGCAACTGGATCGACTTTGCGGCGCACGGCAAACGCAAACCCATCTACATTTCGATGGTGCGCGATCCCGTGGAGCGCATGATCCACAACTACTACGACCAACGCACCCTCAAGAAGATGGTCATCAGTCGCAGCATCTATGCGGGCTATCCTCAGAAGACGGACGCCTGGTACAAGCAGAGCTTCGAGGAATGTGTGCGCAGTGGAAGTCCCGAGTGTCGTTATATACAGTACTCGGTTGTGGATGCCGTTGAGGATTTCAAGCGGCAATCGCTGTTCTTTTGCGGACACAACGACGATTGTCTGTGAGTAGCACTCGCATCGCTGTCTGAGATCCTGCGTTCATCCAACACCCGTTCCCCTGCAGTCCCTTCAACACTCCACGCGCTGTGCAAATGGCCAAGCGACGCGTGGAGTTGGAATATGCCGTTGTGGGCACCTGGGATCATCCGAATATAACGCTCACCGTGCTGGAGAAATACGTGCCTCGCTACTTCAATCATGCGCGCAAACTGTACAGCCGTAGGTGTCCTTTTGTTTGTTTAATACTGTCACACGCCCCAAACGTCCTCTCTTCACCTCTTTTGCAGTGAGCAGGCATAGTTTTCCGCGGCTTCATCGACATGCCGTGGATGCGGATGTTAGGGCTCTGGTGAGGCGTAATTTTACTCACGAGTATGACTTTTATTATTTCTGCAAGCAGCGGCTCTATAAGCAATATATTGCTCTGCAGCTCGAGCATAATCTCAACTAATTAAAGCTCATGAGCTGCAAGTCTAATTATAATTGAATAAATCGAATTTTGAAAACTCAAACTTGTTCCACTCTTCTTGCCCAAACTTTTCTTTTTTGCATTGTATACCTTTGTCTCGATAATACAGCTAGCAGAGTAAATATCAAACACCAAGGAACTTGAGGTAAATATGAAGTATGCGCTCTTAATCAATGGACACTCGTCTCTGCTTTGGCTTGTAATCTAATGTAATAAATGTACTTGGTGCTCCCTTAGATGTCCTCGCTGAATGTGCGTGATCTGAACAACACGCGCAAGGCACAGATGGAGCTGGTCTTCTTCAATCGGGTGCCCAAAGTGGGCAGTCAAACATTCATGGAGCTGCTGCGTCGCCTCTCGGAGCGCAACAATTTCCAGTTCCATCGCGACGCCGTCCAAAAGGTGGAGACCATACGGCTCGCCGAGGATCAGCAGCAGGAGATGGCCGAGGTGATCAGTGAGCTGCCAGAGCCGTCGGTGTTCATCAAGCACGTGTGCTTCACCAACTTCACCAAGTTCAATTTGCCCACTCCCATCTATCTGAATGTGGTGCGCGATCCCGTGGAGCGTGTGATCAGCTGGTTCTACTACGTGCGTGCCCCATGGTACTTTGTGGAGCGCAAGGCCGCCTTCCCCGACCTCCCGCTGCCGCACCCGGCCTGGCTGAAAAAGGACTTCGAGACGTGTGTGCTCAGCGGTGATCAGGAGTGTACCTACACTCAAGGCGTCACCGTCGAAGGCATTGGCGATCATCGCCGCCAGAGCTTGTTCTTCTGCGGCCACGACTACGAGTGCACGTGAGTCTAACTAGAGTGAAGCTAATGCAAGCAATTGTTGAAGAACATTAAATTCCTGCTTCCAGTCCCTTCAATACTGTGGGCGCCTTGGAGCGCGCCAAGTTTGCTGTGGAGCAGCAGTATGCCGTAGTTGGGGTCTTGGAAGACTTCAATACGACGCTCTCGGTGCTGGAGAAGTATGTGCCCCGCTTCTTCGATGGAGTGCGAGACATCTATGCAAGTAAGCATCAATTAAAATGTTGGAGATCAAAGTACTACAAATTTAAAAACATGTTCATTTTATCGTGAATAGATAGCGCCGAGTACCTCACCAAGATCAACAAGAACAACTTTAAGCCGCCGGTCAGCGAGCATGTGAAGAACATTGTGCGCCGCAACTTTACGAACGAGATCGAATTCTATCAGTTCTGTCGCCAGCGACTGCACAAACAATATTTGGCCGCCCATCTGCCCCAAAGGATTATCACAGCGCATCCAGCGCCGTTGGGGGGCAATTAGCTATCGATTCGCAAACGTTTTCTTGTATAGATTATATACATTTGCTCGATCCTGTAGTCAATTAAGTAATATGCGCTACCCTCCATTCTGTCCACATATCATAGAGTCTAGTTGTTTTCATTGTGTATATTTGAAATTGGTTACAAAACATATATTCATATTCTTATCAAATATATTTATATCGTTTAGTTAGTGTTAACGAACAAATACGCATTCGAATTGTGATGTCTTCAAGTGAACTGTTGAAATTTTTTGTTTTTAATATTTAGTCGTAATTAGCTGTACGTCTTCTAAGCTCACAAAACTGTAAAAATTAAATAAATGATATGCTAAGAACCATAATTTTATTTGTTACCCGTATTTCTTGAATTTCAACAATATGGCAGGGAATAAGGCAGACATAATTTATTATGCAATACTTTACTTTATTAATGTAATTGTAATATTGCAATTGGGCAGTGTAAAAAAGGATGTCAATTTATCGTCGTACTTTGATTAGTAGTCAGTGAGGCAGTTTCATTTTTTATAATGAAATATTGAAAGGGGTTTAAACTTGTTAAAGAGTGCTTGCCTCTGAAATTATAACATATAATATTAATGTAAGGATAATCGTGAATAGCCAGTTTAGAATGAAAAACGAAAACTATGAGTAGCACATACAATCTATAAAACAAATTAACAAATTCAATTGATAATATACTATATTCTTTAATTTTATTTGTTACCCGTATTTCTTGAATTTCCACTATATGGCAGGGAATAAGGCAGACATAATTTATTATGCAATACTTTACTTTATTAATGTAATTGTAATATTGCAATTGGGCAGTGAAAAAAGGATGTCAATTTATGGTTGTACTTCGATCAGTAGTCAGTGAGGTAGTTCAATTTTTTATAACTATATATAATGACATATTGAAAGGGGTTTAAACTCGTTAATAAGTGCTTGGCTCCGAAATTATAACATATAATATTAATGTAAGGATAATCGTGAATAACCAGTTTAGAATGAAAAACGAAAACTATGAGTTGCACATACAAATTATAAAACAAATCAACATATTCAATTGATACTGCATAAGTGGGTTGCACAACAATTCGTTGTGAATACAGGAAAATTAGAAGTGATCTCATGAGCTAGAAATTTCAATGGCTTTTAAATTGAGTGTCCCGGAAAAATGTACGAGTTACTTTAATTTGAAACAAGATCGGATAGTGGTGGGCTTCAGTTGGCGACTGATGCTGCGCATCTTTCTGCAACAAAAATTTAATTACAAATTGGTTGTGGAAATGTTGTAAGCGGTTATCTCACGTTTTGTCACCATACAATGCATAGAACTCATCGGCTTTCATGTCAACTCCAGGTCCCGTTTTATCCCACACAACGCATATATGATCGTCTTTTTGTTGCTCGCAAAATGTTACTATATGCCAACGGTCTGGTGAATTCAGATAGACGGCTTGCGGATCACTGGCTATCAACTGCAAGAGTCGATCATCATTGAAATTATGCCACTCACTGCTGTCGCCCCTAAGGTCTAATAGTTTCCTCTGGCTTCGGTGGACAATCTTCTTCAAGAGAATATCAAATGCCAAGCTCTTGGGCAGTCTATAGGCACGCACATGTAGGGTCCAACGTGCCACAAACAGCTTATATATGAGGTGATAATCCTCATAACGATACTCAATACGTTGACCATCCGGGGATATACGAGCATTGAGGAAGATCTCATCGAACTGCATTTGATCCTTGCTAAGAATGTTCAATTGTTGATTGTCACGCCGCAGATAATCCCATTTGTCTACGTCAAGGCCACAGCGACTGTTGTGCACAATATCAAAGATATAAGCATGTGCCATCATGGGGAAACTTAGCCTCTCACTTTCGCCCGCTATCAAAGCCTTAATCAGCTGCAATCCACGTCCATTGTAGTCATCACGTAGGGAAACCAATTCCTTGCTCTTGGCCTCCGAAAATATTTCATCCACACAGAGTATGCCATTGTTTTCATGCTGTCAAGAGAGTTCTTTCGATTCTAGTATTTGCATTGAAGTGCTTAGAGCATACTCACATCAAATTGCCCGCCGCAAACCGATTCCCAGTTATGGGAAAATGGACCATGGCCTATATCGTGCAGCAGCGCTGCAATCTCAACCGCCTGTCGACACCACTCCGGTAACTCCGGTTCGTAATTGGAATTACGTCTCAACGCATTCAGGTGAACTTGAGCGCTCTTGTAAGTGCTAGAAATGAAATCGAGTTGGATTTCCTGTTCCTATAGCGGGCAATCAAAACTTACCCAATGCAATGCTCATAGCGCGTATGATCAGCCTTACAGTCTTCAGCTAAACTCAGTAAGCCCAACTGCTTTATGGTCTTCAGGCGTTGGAAGAGCCGATGATTCACTAACTCTATAATAAATGTGGGCAGTGCGATGACTCCATGTACTGAATCTTCCACTAGCATCTAAAATTACAGATTATTTCTCAGTTAATTGTAATTAATAAAATTAAAAAAAAAAATTATAAAAAAATTAAATAATTTATCAATAATAAGTTCAAAATGAACAATAGACTCAATTTTTTGTTGTTTTTCAAGATAATGGGATAATCAGAACGGATGTTGCTAACTACAAATCCACTTTATAACTAAACGTACAAATGAATCAGCCACAGGAAGACTTAATCATCTATATTATAGGACTTGATCGCTGATAGAATTTTACCAAAACAAAGCGCATCAACGATAACTAAGTTATCTTGCTCATAAACAATCACAATATACCCGAAATGCACAATCAGCAAAGTGCAGAGAATAATCAGCTGTTATCACAGCTGATGTCACGCACTACACCTTGGTTGTCATTTAAACCAGGTGAGCCTTGGCTTATATTTCTATTGGACTTTGCACAGCATCTCATGGTCACATTCACTTACATTAGGAGCAGCGTCCACTTTGCTGAAGCGTTGATTTTGGCGCAGTTGAAGTTGCTGCTGCTGAATTGTCAGCTTGGACAGCTCCGAATCTTGTCCAACTGCAGAAATTAAACTGGTTAACATGTTGGAGTACTTTCGTGCTCGCGCCTGCTTTTGCTGATGAAAACAACGCTTCGGAAGCGCGCCACGACAATTGCGTAGCCAGGGTAACGCCTCGACTATTTTGCTTATCACAAATATTTGAGGTTTATACCATTTGTAAACAAGCAAAACGTTTTGTGGCGAACCAGTGAACAGCTGATTGCTAGACAAGCAGTCCAGAGTTGTCATGCAGAGCAACAGCTAAAACCAGGGATGCGATAAAATCACGCGCGCAATGCTTGCGACGTAAAGTATCGAAATGAATATTTAGTTTAGTTAATGCTAAATTATAACACAAAAATAAATAATAATTATAAAATTAAAAATAATAATTAATATAATAGTACAAAATATAATGAATTGTGCTAGAAATTATGGAAAAATAAGCGCATAAACAAAATAATGCGGCCTAAAAGTATGCTAAGCTTTTTAGCCAGCATTTAAAAGATTGCGCTCTACAAAAAATTCAAAAAAGTAACGTCAAACTTCTTTATTTTATAAATCAAAAGAAATTGTAAAAAAAATGTAATATGAGAAAGCTGTCAAATTAAATGTTTAGTGCAAATTTGATTCTTTGTCAAGAATATATAAAGACAAATATATTTCTGTATTAAATATTTTTAGTAATTACTATCAATTCAAAGACACATGCTAAACAAAGCCGCTTTAAAGCGACTTCGACTTAAATCGTTCTAAATATTCTCAGCCAGTTGAACTGCTAAAGAGTGTATGTATATATAACATTTAAAATATAATCACGTACGCAATCAGATGAGAGCGCCGTCGCATTGAATTGAAAACGAAAGTAGCTTTTGACCCAAAAATGAAAGTGGAACAGAAGAGTAAATTATCCAAAGAGAAATATGGAGAGAGACGGAGAGAGTTGACGAATTAAAGAGAAGATGCCACAGCATGGCGACCCGGTTTGCATGATTGCAAGCTGCAAATAAATGCAATGCTTACACACACACACATAAGGAATTTATAACAATTGCAGCGTAATTGAAAGATGCACACACATGTGGAATCCGACGCCAAGAGCATTTCAATTTGATTCGAAGCAGGCCAATTGCGGTCAACGCACCTTTAAGACAACAGAGAACAACAAACAATAATCGAATAATGGTCGCATAAATGGTATACAAACATGCGCAGCCTAGACGAGCGGGCAGCCAGATAAAAAACAATAAATACAAACACACATTGCAAATTAAAAACAAACTGTTCATTAAAAAAAAACAACTGCGAGTACATTAAACAAACAAGAACCTTACAAAAAAACGCCGGCTTCACAGTAGACTGAGTGGAGCGAAGCGAGCAGAGAGTGCGTGAGAGAGTTCGAGAGAGATTGAGGGAATGGGAGAGCAAAACACACCTTGTGACAGTGGAGCAAGATAAACAAACACATATCGCAAAGTAAAGATATGTTTCAAATTGTTTAAATTTCTGCAGTTGTCACACTGCTGCCCATGCCAAAAAAGCTTTAACTATTCGTGTTTGGAAATTAAAAAGTTAACTTAAACTTTTTAGTTAAGTTTTATTTAGAATGGTTTCGAGACCACTGTTCAGCAGTTAAGCATCATTCGCTCTCTGGTTCTCTCATTCTCCGCTCTCACGCAGAAGCACCACCCAGAGCAACCCACTAGGGCATAGTGAAAAGTGAGAGTTAATGGGCCAGGCACAGAGCTTGCAGCACGCTGAAGGCTGAAGTCAGTTGCCACACGACAGGACAGCTGCACGGGCAGGCAAGCAGACAAGCAGGCAGACAGGCCGAGCGAGAAAGGCGTAACGGAATGCAGAAGTCGTCGCGTTGAAGTTACAAAATAGTCTGTTAAACAGTTTGCGAGATAACAACTCGTAGTTGTGCCGTAGATGACAAATTAATACTAATTAAAGCGCAGCGTGCGGTCCACTGGGCAGCTGTTTCTCACACACTCTCTCTCCCTCTTTTTCTCTCGGTCGTTTCGTTCGTAGCATTCGCTCACACTCAATGTACGTATGAAATTCTCTTTTGCGAAAAGTGCTCGTATCTCTTGTTGTATGTCTGTATATCTGAATAAGGCCCATGCCATGCGTACTCTCAGCAGCGTATAGTAGCCCGCCCGCCAGTGGGCGAAAGACGCAACTGCCGACTGCCGACAGCCGACTGCGGACTGCGGACTGCTGGCTGCTCTGACTGCTGCGAGCTGGTGAGCTGCTACGACCTTGCAATGCCCTTGAATGACACTCTTATTGCGACCAAGTCGTCGTCGTTGCCACTACAACTGGCGGTGCTGCCACGGCTGCCACGACGAGCGCTAACAGAATCAGAATTCAAGAAATGAAACTCAATTGAAATTGAAATTTTTTATCCCGTATTTAGCGTGAACCGTTTGCGTGTCTCGTGTGCTTTTGCCTAAATCCGACGGAGCAGCTCCTTTACATCACCACTAATCCAACCGGACGTCGCGTGTGACCAAAATCAAAGAAAAAAATTCAAGCAAAATAAACGCAACGCAACGAGCATAAATAATTGCAAGTAAAGCAAAATCGGGCCTGCAAAGTGCACACAACTGCATCAAATAGTGTTATCTAAGCAGCCAGCGCCATCTGTGGGCCAGCGCCGAAAGTTGTGCATGCGAGTGCGTGCGCGTGTGTGTGTGTGTTTGTGTGTGTCTATGTTTGAAAAGTGAAAGTTCAGGCCAAGCATACTATATCCTAGCCCCAGTCGCTGGGTCACTTCCTTGGCACATTCACGAAGGCGGAGACGGAGAAGGAGGCGGAGCACATAACGACAACGAGACACGCAATACATAAGCCGTAGTATATGCACAGCATAGACGACTCTGGGCTAGCATATACAGCGATCTATACTCGCGCGTGTATATAGGCGCCGTTAGCTATATGTGTGTGCGATATTTATGCGACAACTTTGACAACTCATATTTTTTATTACTACGCGAACGGGCGAGCCAAGAACTTGGGCACAGCAACAACAACTACAGCAACAACAAGAAGAAGAAATAATACATAGAAGTCAACCCTTGGAACTCACAAACAATTATTACAGGCAGGTTAGTTAAATTAATAGCAATTACCATAACGACTGTTCGAAATGTTGAAATAAGTGCGCATAGAATTGGGCCAATAATAATTGCCAGCACAATGCTGTTTGAATAAATGTTATAATCGTGTATCCGTCAGATACACTTTGACATTGAACCGATTGATGGGCGGCAGAGTCCAAAGTGCTGTGCGTGCCAAGCTTGAATACTCGTCAGCCGACCATACATAATCCATGCGAGTTAGCATTAATAATACATACTCTTCATTGGCGATCTTATGAATGAACATCCGGCCAATTCAACCGCTAGTTAGAGCGACTCTATTTGCAGATCTTCATGCAAATGTGGCATGCAAATGTCACTGTCGTTGAATCGCGCACGTAATCGTATCAAAGCTTTCCACGAACATCCTTTGGCCGCAATTCCAATCAAAACAAAGGCGCAAGCGATAAAAATCAAGGCACGCGCTGTAAGCAGAGTCAACGGAAAGCGAAAGCATGTGAAAATCGAAAGTATCCGTGTAGCTGTGTATCTGTATCTGTATCTGTCTCTGGTGTGTGTCTGTGTGTGCTCCAAAACGGCGCAAGCGTTTTTCGCATTGTGTTGTAGTTGTTGTTGGCATTGTTATTATTGTGACGGTGCTCGGCTTTGTTTGCTTTTGACATTTCGCTGGGTAGCAATGTCATACAAATATAAATAAAATACACGCGTTGCCAAACCAAGCCAACCACCCACACCAAACACGCACTGACCGCGCCGCCACACACACAACCACACACACACACACGCAGTTGAGTGGGCACGAGTTCTACGCGTCGGAGGCGGCTACTTAGGTTGTCGCTTCAAGTGCCACCCTATTGATTGCCTTCGATGCCCCAGAAATCGATGTGGCACACCTCCCGAGTCCCGGCGACTCCTGGACGTTGCAATACTCGTAGAGCGCGCCGCGTGCTACGTGCTGCTGTCAATTTTGGCTAATTCGGCATATATAAAAAAATATGTATTAATAATACATATTCTGGCGTATTTATAAATTGAGAAAATCATTCAGCGTCAGCGCAGTCAGCTGTTGTGGCTCGTAGAATTCTGCGCTCGATTCTGAAAGTGGGTGGACCAGCAAATAGCAAGTAGTAGCTAAACTGTTAATAAGTATATAGTAAATATGTGTGTGTTTGTATTTCGAAATTATTTCAAAAGCAAATCATAATGTCAGGTTGATAAATGAGCTTAAGTGAGTTCAAGAATGTGCACAACTTTAGTTCGCCAAAGTTCAATTTCTCAAATGCTATTATTGTATAAAATATAGTGTCGTTAATTATTACAAATTACTGCCGTCTACTATATAATAAGCTGAAGGGCGCAGCTATTATTAGATTTATTGGCAGATTTCAAGATTTTTCCTAGCATATTTTTATATGACACATTTTCGAAGTATAAAAATGTAACAAAAACACGCCAATCACTCAACTTTGTGCTGCCAATTGTAACAGCAACACTCGACTTATGTAATAAAATACAACAAGTATTTACACTTTTTTGTAATAAATCAGTGCTGCAGAATCAGCATGCATCAAGTGGTATCTGGTTTATCTCATAAATTTGTTAAGGCCAATGTCAAAGCCAATTGCCGCACTTGTCCAAATCCGCGTAGCCCGTAAACTGATAACTGATAAGTGATAACTGATAACTGATAACCGATAACAGATAGCAGGCTATCCGCTTAGCACAGCCGTGGCTAATAACTGCAGCTCAAATAATCACGCTCCCAGCGGGCGGCCGATAAGCCAGTTGCCAGCGAGATAGTGCCAACTATTTGCTATGGGTAATACGGAGGATATCTGCAAATACCTCATAATTACAATGGACTAATGCCAATTGTTAGGCGGTGTTCAAGCGCAGCAAGTCGACGTGGAAATACCCTAGTGCAAGAATTGTTTGCGTGTGAAAATAAGTTCATCAAGTGAGGAAAGCTTTAAAGCTCTTTTATAGAAAACGACGTAAAAGATCCTAGTTGAAGAATTGTTTGAAAATGAGAAAATCATTATGTTGCTTGAAGTGGGGAAAGCTTAAAAACTCATTTATAGAAGACGACGTCAAAGATCCTAGTTGAAGAATTGTTTGAAAATGAGAAAATCATTATGTTGCTCGAAGTGGGGAAAGCTTAAAAACTGAAGACGACGTAAAATAGCCTAGTTGATGAATTGTTTGTAAATAATTTAATCATTATGTTGCTTGAAATGGGGAAAGCTTAAAAACTGATTTATAAAAGACGACGTAAGATATCCTAGTTGAAGAATTGTTTGAAAATAAGTTAATCATTAAGTTGCTTGAAGTGAGGAAAGCTTAAAAGCTCTTTTATAGAAGACGATTTGAAGAATGTTTGAAAATAATATACTCATTATGTTGCATGCAGTGGGGAAAGCTTAAAAACTGATTTATAGAAGACGACGTAAAATATCTTAGTTAAAGAATTGTTTTCATTCATTTATAGAAGACGACGTTGAAATTCCTTAGTGGAAGAATTCTTTGTATACAATATACAAAGTAGGAAAATAAGTAAAGGAATTTGCTTGAAGTGGGAATATATTAAAAAATAATTTACAGAATTTTGTTAAGACTTTTATCATTTGATATCAGTGCATTGAACTTCAGGCTGTGAATAGAACATAACTTGAAGATCAAACTTGATTGCGAAAATATTTTGTATAGTTACTCAACAATTTATAGACCTGCAACAGTAGTGAAGTTAATATAAAGCTTTGCCTTTTTAGTTAATGTGTTTAAAGCTAGTCTTTCTGTTTTGAAGTAAAGTTAGTCAAGCGCTTTTTAAGGTTTCCTTTAGTCGTTGCGTTTTAAGGCTTCGTTGAGATTTCAAGTTTATGGCGCTGCAAGTCTGAGGCTTCCACTGGTGCAAAGTGCTGGCATCAGAGAGACTTGCTGTCGAGCTTAAGCGGCTTCTTCGCGTGCACTCCGCCGTGTCGCAGAGGCAAGCAACTGGGCAATATGCCCTGACCTGAGTGGAGGGTAGCAGACATTCACACTCACGTCGAGCGACGTCGCTGATCACGAGCATTTCTCTATGCAAGCGGCTGTCAGCCCGGCGAGCGAGAGAGAGAGAGAGAGAGAGAGAGAGGGCTGCAGTAGTGCTGGCTACCTTTGGGATGCAGCGATTACGCTTGCAGTGGCACACACACAATGCCACACAGGGCATAGACACATCAGACTTGATCGGTGACAGGCCAGACGCTGGCGGTGCGATTTGCTGCGCTTCGATTTCGTCTTATCAATCAGCGCAAATTCGTTGAATGCCAAAAAAAAGCAAATAGAAAAAAACGGAAAAGAAAGAAGCAAATCGAAAGCTGAACGTAGTCAGTGCATGCTCGTCTCAGTGTCGCTGCAGACGTGCTGCAGTTCGAGTTCTTCGCGCCGAGCACCGCAATGCTCTTCTGATCGCAACTTCCAAAGTGCGTGTGTACCACAGAGAGGGAGGGAGAGAGACTGATTCGATCGATAGTGAGTGTGAGTTGGGGGCGAATTTGGGGTCGTGTCGGTTCAGTTCAAATCGGGTCATAAACCGTGCTTGTGCTCGTGAGTGTTTTTTTACAGGCTGCTAAAAATAACTGGCAAGTTCGTTTGTTATCAGCGCTCACAATCGAAACGCCGGCGCGGCATGATTGACTGACTTTTCACCGCCCCGATCGATGCTGAAATGTATCTGTGGCAAATGCGCGTAAATCAAGTGAATCGTAAATCACCAAATGGCGCATGTAGCCAGCACAATCAGTGCCCAGTTTCGGTTTGCCGCCCTTTGGGGCGACTCTTAGCCGCAGTCGTGACTAACTAACTGCTAATCGCAGTGTGGATGTCATCGATTTGCGTTCTGAGTTAGCTGGGCCCAAGACTGTCGTCGTCACTGTCATCGGTCGTGTAATCGCGCATATTTCAATTTACACATCGAACCGTAATTCTAGAAAGTTTTCAGCTGCCAGCTGTTTAACTTAAAACACACTAGTTAAGATTTAGAATGGGTGTGCGACTTAATTAGCTTGTCCAGAGCGCAGCGTAATGAGCTGGAATTATTAACCATTAACTTGTTTGAGCCTCTTGTTGAGCTGTCAGCGCCTCCATTTAGCTCACTTGACCCTCTGTCACATATATCAATATATTTGCCTGTCTTCCTTTTCTTTCCGTTGTTGAGTTAATGCGTTGCTTCTACTCGTATGCGAAAGTTGTGTTTGATTGTGTGCCACTTGACTGTGCACCTCAATTGACAAGCACACACATTTGGCCCAATTTAATTCAATTAAGCTACTTATGGGTGTCCAAGCTGGCTTGAGATACAATTCGCAGCGCAGAGTGCGTGTCTTTGCGTCGCAGATACACTTGGTGTTGCCACAGCGAGTCCGCGTGGATGCCGCAGACAGTGTCACAACAAAACATAAACATTTGATGGCCAGCATATTTCACTTTTTACTACGTTTCATGAATGGGGAAAGTGAAAAGCGCAAAACGGAAACTAACATTCGCATGCATTGCTCAATGTTTATTTATAGCGAAATTCTTAGCAGATCTCTCTACTTTTTTATATCGCTGTATTTATAAAACACTCGCCTAATATATGGACTCGATGACTTTTATTAATATGCCGTGTGTGGGGTGTTTTAATGCAGTAGAAAATAACATTTTCTGTATTTTTGGCACACGCAAATAATGCAAAATATTTCGCAATCGTTGTTTTTATAAGCATAACAATATAGAGATAGTTTTGCTAGCAGTGCATTGAACTTGAGTAGAACATAAAGGAGATTAACTTTCATATCGAACTTCAATTGTCTATGCATCTTTGCGAAACATTTTTGTACACTAACCGAACTGTTTGCAGAGCTCTCTTTTTGTATGTGCCACAGATCATTTAAGTTGTTGTGGCAACCTGCAAATGACAGCAATTCGTGTCTAGTTATTACACTAAATTAATTCAATTGTTTGCCATTCCTGCCGCATTCTCCCTCTCTCTCTCTGTCTCGCACTCTCGCAGATTTGCACAGACTCTGCGTCTTCTTCAGCTCTCGCTCGTACGTCATGTTCCGACAAGAGCCCAAAACGCATTTAGCCACTTGGCCGCCGTCCAACAGCAATTTTCATTTTTGGCTAAGCGACTTGAATATAAATCGCATGCGACACGCCTGCCACGGCAACTGGTTGCAACATGTTGCAATGATTCACGAAATTCACGCCATATGCTAAGTTTTTCGCTTAAGAATTCCAATATTTTTGCATTCAAATCGAGATCGCTTGTCAGGGGCAACTTTGTGCGCTGCTTTTGGCAGAATGCAATTTGATGTTTATTGTTTACTGCTTAATCAAGTTTCCTATGCGCACTGCCAACAAGACACACAAATAAAAAAGCGATCGCGCAAAAGGAAAAGGAAAAGAAATTCGTCTGCCGCGAGTTCAAGGCCAATCAACAACGCTGCGATTGGCGCATTGCAAAATCAGCTTATTTTGCACTTTGGGGAGCTGCAGCGGAAATCCGTCTCCCTTAATTGGTGGGCATTTTGTGGGCGTGTTTGTTGGGTTGCACCTGCGGCACGTGCAACCACGAGAGGCGCATTGAAATTCATTTAACTTGGCACTTGTGAAAACGATCTTGGGCCCACTTCATGTGATGTGGCAAATGTCACGCGTTCATCATATGATATAATCAATTTTCTTTTTATTTAGCTGTCTCGCATATACTCTTTTTTTACACTTTTAATGTGTTGACAGTTTCGGCAGACACTCGCAGCGCTGACAGATGCTCAAGCATTCAAAATTTGCACGATAAAAAGACTTTGCTCAACTAGCAGATGCCCTATAACTTAATTGAATCGAGCTAGAACTAGATTTGCATTTACATTTCATATATTTAATGTTTGCCAAAATTCTGGCTGTCAAAGTTAAGAAAGTAATTGAAATTTGACCAGTGCATGTTGTAAATGATTTATATAAGTCATCAAATGAATTTGTTAGCAACTTGAGCGAAAGTAAAAAGCGAGAACAGCTGTTAAAGTCGTGGGCAAATTTATTTGTTTACTTCGACTGCTTTCCCCGGCCTGAGTCAATAAACGAAAATAATAATTCGAGCCACGTCACCCGCTGTTTGTCTATTCCGCAGCATCGTTGCAGTAGCCACTGTTGTTGTTGTTGGCAGCCATCTCCAACGCCAACGCCACCGCCACCGCCACCGCCACCGCCATCGCCACCGCCATTGCCACCGCCCGGAGCAAGACCAAGAGCAGTCGCAGTGACGTGACGTAAATGAACGAGGCCGGCGATATACCATTGACACACACCAGCACGCCGGACAGCAGGCCGCCCTGCAGCATCATCTCAATCATACCCAACATAGGGATGTCATCATGCCGTGGCCGAGCCGAGGCATTCGCGCGCAGCTTGTCCTCCAAGCTGCGCACCCTGGGCACCCAGGTGAGTTCCCAGCCCCTTCAAAAACCTACAGAGTCTAGCAGCCTTTTCTCGACTCGCCGCACGCCAGCCCAGCTTTTCCAGTGCTCACAAACATACTCAGCTCCACAGCACACACACACAAGTATTACTCACAAACTTCAGAAAGCTAACATTATTTCGAGACGAACAAAATGACACACTTGCTACGCAAGGCGGCGCCGGACTTCAACACGATCGCAGTGACGTCCGCGAATGGATTTCGAGCGATGACGCTGCACGAGTTCAGGGGCAGATACGTGCTGCTGATCTTCTACCCGGCGGACTTCTCGTTCGTCTGTCCGACGGAGCTGCAGGCGTTCAGCGATCGCGCGCAGGAGTTCCGCAGCGTTGGCTGCGAGATCATCGCCTGCTCCACGGACAGTCAGTACGCGCACTGCGTCTGGATCATGCAGCCGCGCAAGGAGGGCGGCCTGGGCGACCTCGACATACCGCTGCTGGCGGACAAGTCGCTGCGCATTGCCGACTCCTACGGCATGCTGGACGAATCGACGGGCCTGGCCAATCGCGGCCTCTTCATCATCGATCGCGTTGGCCACGTGCGGCACGTGTCGGTGAACGATCAGGGCGTGGGACGCAGCGTCGATGAGTCGCTGCGCCTGGTGCAGGCCTTCCAGTTCACCGACGAGTTCGGCGAGGTCTGTCCGGCCAACTGGCGGCCCGGCGGCAAGACCTTCAAGACGACCAATGCCGACAAGAACGAGTACTTCAAGACCGCCAACTGAGCCAACGACACACAACACAGACAAGCCCAATAAACTTAGCATCATCATCTTTTGCCACTTGCAACTCACATTTGTTTGTTCTCTCTCTCTCTCTCTCTCTCTCTCTCTTGGTTAGGCGAACGAGGAGGGCGCCAACGCGGAGGATGAGCCGATCATAAATGGTAGCAACACGAACACCTGGGTGAATGCCCACGAATCGGAACAGACTGTCACAGATCTGCAGCCGCTGCGCCACGAGTCCGACTCCTTCTTCGACTTCGACTGCGAGCTGGAGTCGCCCGGCAGTCCGGTGGACGAGTGCGAGTACCTGCGTCTCATTGAAACCGCCTCGAATACGCCACACAACTCCACCGCCGAGTCGGGCTACGCCTGCGCCTCGGCCGCCTCCAGTCACAGCAGCACCGACGGGCCCTATTTCGACGCCGCCGCCGGCAGCAGCAGCAGCATCATCAGCAGCGTGCCCGACGAGCTGCTGGTCACCAGTCAGCCGCAGTCGTTAAACCGTAAAGCGCCGCCAGCGGCCGAGCTGAAGGAGTTCGCCAACGCACTGCAGCTGAACGGCGGCCACGAGCTGCTCACGAATGGCGAGGCAGAGGTAGAAGAGCAGAAGCAGCTGCAGCTGCAGTTGGAGGCGAAGCAGGAGGAGGATGAGACGCTGCTGCAGGCGCAAATACTCAGTGAGCTGCAGCAGCACTCGGACAGCGTGCAGCTGACAGCAAGCAGCACAGACCTGGAGCCCAACTGCGAGCAGCTGGCGGCCGAGGAGCCGACACTGCTCAACGGACACGTGGCAGTCGAGCAGCAGCCACAAGTGGAGGGGGAGGAGGAGCTGGTACAAGTGCCGGCGAATGGCGCCGACGAAGTGGACAAGTGCGAGAGCAAGCTGACTGTGGACATCGAGGCGGCGCAGCTGGAGCAGGCCAAGCAAATAGAACAGGACAAGGAGCAGCAGAAGGAGCAGGAAACCGAGCAAGAGCAGCAGCAGGAAAAGGAAAAAGAGAAGAGCAGCCACAGCCACGGCATGGACACCACGGACGACGAGGACGACTGCAGGCCGCAGCGCGTGCGCCGCTGCTCCTCGCTGAAGACGGGCAAAACACCGCCGGGCACGCCCGGACGCAAGAAGATCGTGCGGTTCGCCGACGTGCTCGGCCTGGACCTGGCCGACGTGAAGACGTTCCTGGACGAGATACCCACCATACCGAAGTCGGCGTTCGAGGACCTCGAGATACTGGAGTCGGAGCCGCCGCTGGTGCTGGGCCCCAAGTCGGACAAGCTGCTGATGCCGCTGTTCCAGCAGCCGGGCGGTCTGGCCACATTCCTCGATGCGGTGCGCGAGAAGCAGGTGTCGCTGGAGAACGCCGCGGTTAGCGACAGCATCAACCAGACGATCGCGGGCTCGGTGCGTGTGCGCAACCTGGACTTCCACAAATCGGTGCACATTCGCTATTCGCTGGACGGGTGGCGCAGCTACGCCGACCTGCAGGCCAACTACGTGGAGAACTCCTGCGACGGCTTCTCCGACAAGTTCACGTTCGTGCTGTTCGGCAACTCGCTGCACGTCGGCCAGCGTCTGGAGTTCGCCGTGCGCTTCCAGTGCAAGGGCCAGCAGTTCTGGGACAACAACTACGGCGCCAACTACTGCTTCCAGTGCTTGCCCAGCTCGAACCACACGGCATCGCCGGCGTCTGTGGCGAGTGGCGCCGTTGCCACGCATCATGCCAGCAGTCTGGTCGGCATGCTAAGCCCCGCAGCGGGCGATGCCTGGTGCAGTTCGTTCTACTAAACGCGCCACGCGCGGTTTAGTAGCGCTGTTTGTATGTATGTTTGCAGGCAGGCAGGCAGGCAGGCAGGCAAGCGGGCAGGCGCAGTAGGGGGAGCAGTAGGCAGTAGGCGACGCGGACGCGGGTCGTTGGGTCGTTGCAGTCAATGCCATGAGAGTCAAACGCCGTCAACGGCTGCCGATCGATCGCTACAGATCGGCGCCTTGACAGCGTCTGCTGTGGCATCTGCCACAACCGAAGATCGTGAGATCACGAGATCAGATCAATACCACATTAACATACGGCGTTAATCCCCCTATCACACACACACACACCCGACACACATCAGCAACCTTGTATGTATGAGAGTATGTAAGGCAGAAATTGTTTATATTTTTATAGAGCGAAGAGCAGGAGCAGGAGCAGGTCCAGCAGGCAAACACACATGAAAGTTATAAATGATTACCACAGATAAACCAATCAATGATCAAGAAATGCGCCAGCGCGAATCAATCCCAAAGATAGTTGTTAGTCTTTACGTTATAAGAAGAGCAAGTGATAACAAACTGATGATGATGAGACAATGTCCACGATGTAGCAGAGTCATGCCAATTATGTTATGCCTATAGATTCGTCTTCTCCACTGTCTTGATTTCCATATAGAGCAGCTTGTTCAGCCATGTGCGGGGCCCCCCAACAGTTCCTCGAATCAGATCCAACATATTCATATCTAGTCAATTCAGGTTTGCCCACAACGACTCTTTTACCTTAATCCTAACTATAGTCAAGTGGTAAATAGCCCAGCCGAATCTCTTGCCAAATCTCATCAACCGCAGACCAGCACAACACTTATCCCCCCCCCACTCAGCCCCCCCCCCACTCAGCCCTACCACATACTGAACACTCCTTTCTTTGATATGCCAAGAAGAATAATTCTATTTCTATTTCTATTTTGATTTCTTCATTGTTTTATTTTATGTTCGCTTAGTTGTTAATTTAAAACGATTTATTTTACGATTTCGGTGTTTTATGCATAATATATATACGATATACAATATAATATATTAAATATACAAAATAAACAGAATACAATCAATTTTAGTTCACTCTTATTCTTATTTATTTCCGTTTCCGCTCTTTTTGTTAACGTCTAAGTTAGGATCGCGTCGCATCGCTCATCAGTTCATTGGTCATCTAGAATTGGTGTTATCACTTCATAAATCAAATAATACCGCAACTAGCCAACACATTTGATCCACACCCATAGCATACATATACGCCCAATTAACCTGTGTATGTATGTATGTATATCAGGGATAACCATGAATCTAACAATAACGATTAATTGTTTTAAAATTGACGAAAGCAAAACGCAGCTACCTCAATGTTTTCAAAATGAAAACTTAGCAAAAGTTTAACAACAAAAGAATAATAATAATAAAATAAAATATTAATTATGTTATATATGTTTATTGCATAGCAAACATGTAAAGATACCAATCTAATAAAAAACTAACTTTAAAAGTTATAAACTATTTATACAATCGACTTGTATGACCGATCCCAAGAAGAACTCTTTGCATTATTGGTGAAATTGTAGAGCGCCCCAAAGCAAAGCCGCATTAAACGTTAGACTGAAGCCTGAGTAAATCAACAGCTTTGAATACCATATACATATACCTAAGTACCGCTAGCTTATGAGACTTGCCTATGACGTTCCATAGCACCGAAACTGCTGGTACAGATTGTTAAAGATTCTTTTTGTGCGGCGGGGCAATTAAGCAATAGTTGTGCAACTAATACTATTTAAATTGACATGTTAAAAGTCGAAACTGAGAACGTAATAACAAAATAAAATACATTTTCCCGAAACCAAATATCTGTTCTCATCATTTTGGGTTACTTTACTGTAGTAATTGGGCGCAATAAGAATGGTTCAGTAACAGCTGTCGCCATTTTGCTGGTTGCAGAGTTGCCATTTGTCAAGCATGCGCAGTTTTTGGCACAGCTGTTCATGCGCTTTCGAAAGCTAACTGCTATAATGATAAACATTTTTACAATTTCACTTAAGCAGTTCAAACATTTTTTGTTTTATTAAATTGCAATTTTCATTACAATTGAAATTGCGCTAATGTGAATTTTACTCTTCTTACAATAAAATGCGTCAAAGGCGAATAAAAGCTATACACAGCCAGTCAACTACCAATGTCCAACGACGCTGTTATGATAGCGCCATCTTGCGACTACAAGTGTTGGCGACATCTCACGGGAATGTTTTGCAACAATGATTTTCAAACGCAATTAACATGTCTATGTTAAGTTACTTGTTTGAACAGGAATTCATTTGAAACATTTAAGATTCTTAAGAATATAAATTAATAATATAAAATAATGAATTACTATTTAATGAAAAGCTACTTTCCGAAACTACTGAAAAGCTTCAAATGCAGGCAAATCTACCACGGAGCTGATTACCCGGTAAAATATGCAAATTGAAAATTAGACACTATTAAATTAAATGCAAATTTACAAGTAATGCAATAATAGCGCTGTGTGCCTATCAAACTAATTTGGCACGTGACATTTAATAGTTTATTTAAAGACCTATAAGCACTCGTTAATTGAAACAAGAGAAGTAAATTTCGCAATTATAAAATTGACTTTGAGCGCATGCCGTGCGTTGATTTTCTTTTCAATGGGTTGGGTACATAGCGCTCATGGTGCCTGTATATCTATAATTTCTATAGAATGTAATATTTGTCGTTTTCTCGGTTTCGCTTGCAGAGGGGAAATCAAATAAAATGACTGGCAAATAGGCAAATGGAGAAGTCCCCAAAGAAAACTTGAAAACGAAACGGTTTATTATGCTTATGCGAATGCGATGACAACAAAAAGGCATAATAGTAAAATTAAATGTGTCTATTATGCCAGCAATACAATGCACACATAAAACCACACTCTCTCACACACACACACACACAGACATACACGGAGTCCCAGGACACACAATCGTATAGCCCATGGAAACATTTGGTAGACAAGAAACGTTTAAGGAAGGATGTGTTGCTTAGGACAGATGACAGAGGAGAGTGGCGGGCAGCGGGGCAGGCGGCAGGCGGCAAGGGAATGAGTGGCATGCCACACACATAAAAACAAATGCACACAATACAACAACAACAACAAGAAGAACGGCAGCAACGATAACTACAAGAGCATTGAAACATTGAAGCTCCGTTCTTGACAGAGAAAGAAAAGCGAAATCAAGTTGAAGGCGGGCCAGCCTGGGTCTGCGCCACGGCCTGGGTGCTTGGCCCGGGCGTGTTTGTTGTCAGATAAGCGCAATAATATGCACGTATTTTACGGCGACTCCCCCTCCCCAGCCCCCGTTTTGGATGCTCCCTAATTTCGCGCACATTTTGTAAGAATGCGCAAATTTAAATGCGAATTGTTTTCAGTTTTGTTTGCCCATCGTCGCTTTGCCTAATTGATTTTGCGTGAACCACGCAAACATCATCGCCTCACCTCCCCCCTCGACGTGTCCCGTCTCGTCGCAGGTCCAAAAACTTGCTAAGAATAGACGACAATCAGCGTTCATTTTTTGTTTGCCTCTTTTTTTGTATGCGTCTAATTTGTGTGCGGTTTATGAAAAGAATAACAGCTTCCACGCCGCCTCCCTCCACCTCCACCTCCGTCCCCATCTCCATCTCCATCTGCAGGCTGCGACCCAATGAAAGTACGTTGCTCGATTGCCTCAAAGTTGTTGCGCATTCCATGGCTTATTACTTTCGGATTGTTGGCATAAAAAAGCGGCTTAACCCTCGACAAATGAGCTGATCCTGGAAAAGGTTTTAAATTTCATTTTGGGTTCAACGCAAATTAATCGTGAATTATAATAGGGAAGACACAGTTCTTCTATAGAACGAGTAAACGTTTACAATATAGCGAGTGCCTCAAATATATATTAAAATGTTTCATATCAAAACGAAGCTTTAAAGCACTTGCAAGGTGGCCATCAACTTTTGCAAGAATTAACCTCAAGCAAGGCTACAGTGGAGTCAAGTAATCGACTGCTCTTCATTTTTGTATCTAAGAAATCAAAATTAATTTTATATATTCATTTATTTATTATTTATACATATATTATATATAACATTGTGTTACATTTTTAAAGTTTTTTCAGTCCTGCCATAATCAAGCGCTAAATTAATTATGTTGTTATTACAGCCTAATACAACGACAATATAAAGACTACAAATATTAATAGATTATTCAAAATAACTTACTTCTCTTGAAATATTTCCCAGCAACCTTAAACAAAGTTAATATATCTGTAGGTCTTAAGATTGAAGTAGTTAAAAGTAACATGCAAACTGTAATCGACTGCCAGTCATTTCTGCATCTAATAATACAAAATTCATTTTATATATTTTTTTTATCAATTATTTATATAAATTTTATACAAAATTGTGTCGTATTTTTTAAATTTTGCCAATATAGTATATATAAAAAGTGTCAGACAATTTCTTGTTATTAAACATAATAACCACAAATTTGAATTGATTATTGAATATGCTTTAGTTAATGGTATGAAATTTTCTCTAAATATTTTCCAGTAACCTTAAATGAAGTTAAATGAAAAGTAATATGCAAGCTGCAATTCAATGCTAGTTATCTAAGAATTCAAAATTCAATTTATAAATGTTTGTATTATTTTAATAGTATACACAAAATTCTGTTAAATTTTTAACTTTTTGCCAAAATTGACTTAAGCAAGCCCAATACTAATTATGTTGTTATTACAGCCTAATACATGAACAATATAAAAACTACAAATATGAATAGATTATTGAATATAATAGTATAAGCTTTTCTCTAAATATTTGCGAGTAGTCGTAAGTTAAGTTATTTAAAAGTAGCATGCAAACTGCATCAAATAATTTAAAATTCATTTCATATATTTATTTATTCATTATTTATTGTTATGTTATATTAAGAAGTCCAAATTTGAAAAGATTTTTCAAGACAATGTAGTTAATGGCATAAACTTTTCTCTAAATATTTTCGAGCAGTCGCAAGTAAAGTAAATGTATCTGTGAGTCTAGAGATTGAAGTACGTAAAAGTAACATGCAAACTGTAATTGAAGTCAGCTGCCTGCTGTCGTGGGTGGGCGAGAGTGAATTGGCACTGATTAGTGCATTGTCTCGAGTTAAGCGGACATCTGGGTGCCAGAGTGCATTCACTGAAGACGGCAATAAGGAAAGCGGCGAGATCTAAAGTGGCCATTGGGAACAAGAGCAAGAACTTGGCATCATTGATGCTATTCAGCATCTCTTCTGGCATTCGGCATTCCTGGGTATTGTATTTCATTTCCGTTTTCATTATTATTTGTGGCTGGAAGCTGGACGGTCGCTGAATGTGCTTTTGGCTTGACGGTCGCTCACGCCTTTGCCGCTCTCTCTCTCTCGCTCTCTCTCTCGCTCTCTCGCTCTGTCTATCTGGCGGAGTATTTTTTTATCGTGCCCGTCTTCCTTGTCGTCTTCGTCGTCAAGAACAACGCCAACGACGCTGCCAACTTCCTGCTATCGTGCTAATTTCCGTTGCTTTATCTTGACACAATGGTGCGCATTAAAAGCGAGATGGGCAAACTTCATAACTAAGGGCGCAGCGAGCGAGACGGCGGAGGCGGGGGGTGTGTTTCTGAGTGTGTCTGAGTGTGTGTGTGGCAGGGTTGACTGCTCCAATGCAACGCTGACCGCTGCGCTTTTATTTCCGCCCCACATTTTGTCGCCATATTAGACGCCATTTTTGTTTTCGCATTGTCAACACATTGTCATTGGATGCCAACTAGCTGGCGAGCGGAACAGAGACAGGGCGAGAGGGCGAGAGTGCGAGAGAGAGAGGGGTGGTCGCATTTGCATGCTGAGATTCTTATTTGAGTTTATTTTGGGGCTCTTTCAAAATATTGATAAATGCCGCCCATTAAACGCGATTAACAATTTGAATTATGTGGCAAAGCCAAATTTTATTGCCAACACAATTCTATGGGCAAACAAATGGCATCATTATTAAAATATATGTACCTCACTCAGTGTGTGCGTGTGTGCGTGTGTGCGTGTGTGTGTGATAATGCAAAGCGACCATAATTGGGGGCGGGGTCGGACTCAAAGTGAGCTTCCCGCGCGTATTTAAAAATTGTGCTTACAATTTGCGTCGCTTGAATTTCAATGCAACCGCGAAAATTATTGCCAATTGTTTGTGCTCGACCAGCAGCGACAACAGCAACAACAGCAACAACAACAGCAACAACAGCGCAACAACAGCAGCGACGAGACAACAATAAAAGCCTCAGAGACTAATGCAATTTTAGTCTAAACAGTCGGCAACAATTTCAATGAATTGCATCAATTGCCGGCCCATTGTTGACGCGCTCGGCGAGTACACGGATAAAAAAGCGAAACACTGTTACGCCCTATTGCCTGGGCGTCTGGGCGTGGCTGGTTGCACGTTGGCCAACTACGCTGCCGTTTGTTGCGCACTGCACTCGCGGGGGTAATAAAATAATTGCAGCGCACGTGTCAAAAATATTCAAAAGGATTAAGCTGCCACTCCGCAGCACTCCGCAACACTCGAGTGCGACGGGGGATGGACTGCAGATCCAGTGGCGTCCCTTCGCTGCACGCATTGTCCCACTGATTGCATAAATTGTTATGGAATGCCATAGACGAGCACTCATTTCGAAGAATCACAATTCCCGACAACAGACCGCTGCCTCCTGTGGGCGAGGCGCTGGCGAAAGGGTCTGAATCGAGGCTGAAGCGAGCGCCGGCCGAGGGATTGTTCTCTCACTCGGCCACTGACAACGCCTTTGGTTTTGATAACACTCGCTCTACTCTACAAAATAAGCTTGAGTTTGCTACACTTCCAGATGCAGTTTGTAAGCCATATTGTAACGAATTTTCATTTAACTATGAGAGAAGGAATTTGTAAACGATATGGCAAATAGTTGTTTAACTGATTATAACAAGATTATCTGTTTTTAATTGATTGCAATAATTTCCTTGTTTTCGACAATCTATTTAAATTTAATTCATGTTATAAATAAAGCAATTTTGTATACATACAAATTAATATTATTTATTTAAAGCAACGCATAACTAATATTTCACACATTTTACTTACTCCATCTTGCTAAAACAAATAGAGTTTTGCTTAATAGTTTTCAAGTTGATCATTAGCTTTTCACTGCTATCTACTTACGCCAAAGCATTAAACTGATTTCATATTACCATTAAACAGTGAGATCTTAATAGTTTATTTAAAATTTTAAGCAAAATACAGTAAACTTTCCCCACAATTAAACTAAATGAGCTACTTTTTAGCTACTTTTCTCTAAACTGAAACTAAATGAGCTGCTTTTAAAAGTCAAACTATTAGAGCTTTTAATAATCATGTACGACGATAAACTTTAGCTAAAACATCAATCTGATTTTAGATTAGCACTAAGAATAAATATCACAATAGTTTATTTGAAATTGAAATAAATATATGGTTAGTACTTTTCCCAAAATGAAACTAAATGAGTTACTTTTAAAAGTCAAACGAGAAGAGCATTTAATAATCATCCACGACGTTCAACATTTGATTTCTGATTAGGATTAAGCATGAAGATCGTAATAGTTTTTTTTTTAATTAAAATAAAAGTATGATGTGTAAATTTCACTCCAAACTGAAACTAACTAAATGAGTTACTTTTAAAAACCAATCGTGGAATTCATCTGATTTCAGATTAGCATTAAGTATAAATATCACAATAGTTTGCTTGAAATTAAAATAAAATTGTGGGTCATACTATCCCTTGAATGAAACTAAATAATTTACATTTAAAAGCCAAACGAGTATAGCTTCTAATATTCATCTGATTTCAGATTAGCATTAAGCATAAATATCATAATAGTTTGTTTACATTTAAGATAAAAATATGGCGTGTACTCCCCCTTAAATGAAACTAAATAATTTACATTTACGAGTAGAGCATTTAATATTCATCCACTTGAAAGTTCATGCCGTTCTCTGTTATGATTCGGGACTCTTTTCTTTTTTGCTGCTGCCAAGAATTTATTTTGATTTGCAACAAATTTGCTGGGGCATTGTGTGTGTGTGTGTGTGTGTGTGTGTGTGTGTTGGTGTATGCTTAACGTTTTATTGCTTTTCGCACTCGCCACTTGCCAATCGGCACTTGAGGGCATGCCGGGAGGGTTGTCGCACGCACACGAAAGCAGGAGGGGGGCAACGAGGAACAAGGAACAAGGAACCAGGAACAGGCGACTGAATGGCAACTGGGTGCTTTGTTTACTTTGTTTGTGGTGTGAATAGCAAATAAGCCGAGCCGAATGCGAATGCGAATGAGAAGAGAGAGGGGGAGGCGAGTGTAAATACGATTTAGAGAGATGGCATAGTTCTTTGTGGCATGCGTCGAGCAGACTTTTGAGCGCACGGAAGCGCGCACTTATTCTAATTACAAGGTATTCAGCAAGCGCAGCAAATATAATTTGCGACATTTTTCAGCCTCATTAGTGCCGACAAAATGCTTGTGATGAAAAATCGCAAATGAAATACAATTTATGTGCAATGCGAGTGTGGAGAGTAGAAAATGTAAAGTGGGAAATGTAAAATGCATTTTGCTGTAATCTCTGTGGCCACAAAATCAATTTGCGCTACAAATTTATATCGGCTAAAGCTGCCACAGACTCAATATCTCTGCATGTGTGTGCGAGGGGTGAGGGAGGGGAATTGAATGCAATTGCGTTTGTGGTGGCGAAATTGATGGATTTTGCTGTGACAGCAACAGTAATTGAAAATATTTGTTAACTATTAGTTTGGTGATATCCACTGGCGTTACCTCCCCCCTCCGCCACCTGCTTGCCGCTTACCTGCATCAGGCCGTCATCCCTTCCTGTGCACATTTCCGTAATACCCTCGAACAACTCCGCCTCGAGTTGTAATCCCACTTGAAGCGAAAGCCTCAAGAGGTTCCTCTGTCCTTCTTATCTAGCGATGCGCCAAAGCGTGTCAGCTGCTGGATGGCTGCCTCAGCTTCCACTTCCTCCACAGCCACGCCACAATGAAAAGCCTTTTCACAATGCACCCCACGCATTTCAATGTATTCGCTGCCACTTCCCATTTGATACCACGCAAATGATTTCAGAGAAGTAAATTTCTAGAAATGCCACCATTTGAACTCGCTCCAGTTGTGCCTAGGGTATGCTCTAGTCGTGCGTTACACTTTCAAATGTTTTCCTTTCTTTTCGGCTGTTTTCTACATGTATTTTTTTCTTTAATTCGCTGCAAATTGAATAGACGACGACTGTGACGATTGCCATGTAGCATTATCACCTACACGCCCAACCACTGTGAATGGCTTGTAAGCAATTGGTTCGATTCCTCGAACCCACCTCGAACCCACCTCGAACCCTCCTCGAACCCTCCTCGAACCCTCCTCTATTAGCCTTTGTGTTTCGGCTGCGTCGCGTATATCACATTTCCGTTTGTTAGCATTCTTTGCCACATTGTACATTCATATATTGCCAAGAAGTTTTCTGCTCAACTTGATAGCCACCCCCCTCCCCCCACCCCCCCAGCACGAAGCACACGAAACTCAATCACAACCTCTTTCTATTCCAACATGCAAAAACTCGCATTGTAAGTTCTTTGACTGGGGCAAGGGTTCGCTTCGTTTTTACACATTTTTGTGTGTTCCGTGTTGCGTGTTCCGTGTTGTGTGCTGCTGATTTGGAGGCAGCTCACGCCTTCCTCGGTTGCTTGCAGCATTCCGATTGTCAATATTTTCCACACGTCTACACAAAAGGTGTCAACTAAACTCGCTGCATTGATTTCTTCCTAGATCTCTGTGTGTGTGGCACATTATTGTCAGTTAAATGACAACGTTTGCTTTGGTCGATTTCAAAGTCGATTTCATCTCTGAATTTATCAACTGGCAAATGGTCTGGCATTATAATGTTATGCTCGGAACCTTAGTTTATGCCATTATAATGTGCGTTTGTTGAGCTAATGATAAACCTTAGTTCTCGTTCCAATTAATTTCCTTAGCCATTCAAGGCAGTTCCTCTACAAATGCGCCAACTCACTGCACTGCCAAATTGTTTGGCAACTATGCAAGCAACAATGCCACAACTATTCGATACCCTGCACTGTTCAAGCACTAATAACTAATGCTGTTTGACTTGCCAATTAGCACAGAGTTTCTTATTCCACTTGAGTTTCTGTTGCCTCAGTTACTTGCTTTGATCCAAATTAAATGCATTACATACATAAAAAGTGTCGAGTTTGTTGTGCTACTGATCAAGCAATTGCTATTATTATACAGGGTATAAATTGTGGAAGACACACAGGCAGTCGGTAGTCGGCACAGAGATAAGAAGACCAAGTTGTTTGCTTAATAAATAAACTTTATATTCATAACTGAAAAACTTTTGCGGCGGGTCGCACTGCATGCAGCAAGCATGTAGCATGCAGCTGCCTGGCAGTTTGCACTACTTGCCACTCGACAGTCAAGCAAAACAAATGTGGCCGCTAATTTGCGTGGCGAAAAGTTTTGCGCTACGCGCGGCCCTCGAATGTATGCTACGGCATTTGTGGCGCCTCGTGGAGTGTGCAGCGGCCTGTGGTGGCGCCGCGGCGTTTCCGTTAGCTGAGTTAACTGTTAGCTGACTGCAAGCCGCGCACAACATAAATTATGCGAGCATTTTCCGCATCAGCTGCTCTCTGTTTGCTATCTTCGCGTTGGCCGCTAATCACAAAAGTTTTTCAACGGCTGCAGAGGGGCGGAAGGGGCGGAAGGGGGGCGCTTGCATTTTGCTACCTTCAATTGCCACTCGAAGAAAGTTTTTGGCAAGCGCAAGGCGGCAACGGGGCCAGCAAAGGGTTCAAGAGACTTGCCGAAAGTCTCTCAAAGTTTTTCGCAGCGCTGATTAACGAGACATAATTATTTTTGCATTAAGCGCTTAGCTAATAGGCCGTGTAATGCTACAACTTTCTCACCCCCCCCAATCAGCTCACAGACGAGCAGTAGAGTGAGAGAGAGAGAGAGCAGTTTGCGGCGAGGAGCACTCGAAGATAATGAAAGTGCATTGAGGCGGCAAAAGTCGGAGTCGGGTCGAGTGCCAACATTTTTCCATTATGCGATGCGCCACATTCTTTGACAGCACAAAAGTGAGCGCACTGAAGTCGCAACGACTGCGCGATGCTCTGCAAATCGATGTTTAAAATATATAGTAAGAAAAGCTGTACAATTTATATCAAATATTTTGCTGCAGTCAACATCAATTCGTTGAAGCAACTTCTGCATTTTCTTGCGCTTTGCAGAGTATCAATAATTTAAAACTGTGGCAACCTGGAAAAATGCAACATTGTGTTGCCTGCAGCGAAATGTCTGGCTGCCTGGCCAACACTGACTGCGTCTGGGCTGATGAGAAAACGTTGCCGGAACGGCAGGGTTAAAAGCTCAATTCATTTCCAGCTAAGCCAGTGACAACGCTGTCGATGAAGAGAAAAGCGAATGCGACTGCGAGTGCGAGTGCGAGTGCGAGCGAGAGGCGGCGAGCGAGGAGAGAGCGAGAGCCAGCTTGACAACGGAAAGTGTGATTATATTTTCATTTTCAATTTTTTACGGCCAATTAATTTGGCAATTGACGCTTCGCTGGGCGTCTGCCAGACTGCCAGGCCAGATACTTCCTATATACATATATACTCGAGCGGAGGGCGATTCCGGACGATGGGTTGCAAATTGAGTTGTGTGTGTGCGCTGCAAGAATAAGATAAGTCTATTATAGTGGCGGGAATAGCTTTGCCTGCCAGCTATTTTGCCGCTACATGCATTGTCTGCCCTCAACATAATCGTTTTTGTTGTGGGCGGCCTTTGTTAGGTGGCACTCTAATCCTTGTTCTCTGTGCTCCCTCAGCGCCTCCACTCGTCTCCCTCGTCCTGCGTCCGCTCGTCAGCACGTCGGACTATCATGCAATTTGCATTAAAATTGTCTCTCGAAATTAGAAAACTCAGTCAGGTGTAGGAGTAGGCAAATCAATGAAGATCCTTAAAACAGACTAAAAGTAAATGCTCTGATGTATGATATTTAGTTTGTATGTAATGCTAAGTTGATTAACTTTATGTCAATCCGGAGTTTATCTAATTATTACATTCATTACGCTTCGGAAACATTTTAGCAAATATTTCAATACAAATAGAATTGATTGAGCCACAAATTAATTTGGTTTTGAACAACTACATATAAGTTTAAAATTATAGAATTGGCACAACATGTGTTATTATAATATTTCTTAAATGCGGATGAAACTTGATATTTTCCAAATTCTTTAAGTTACTACGCCTTGCCACAATTTATATTTTAAGAATTGAAAATGCTGCAAGTTTTAAGTATTCAAATGTATTCAAATTTGTTGAACAGCAAAAATTACTGCCTCTTGTCTTGTATAAAACATCAATTGAGACTAAAAGTAAATGATCTAATGTATGATATTCAGTTTGCATTTAGTATAAGTTAAATAATGTTATGATGGAGTTTCCTTCGGAAACATTTAAGCAAATATAACTATACCAATAAAACTGATTGAGCCGCCAATAATTAAGACAGCTGAAATCTTGATCCAATGAATTTGGTTTTAAGGAACTGCAGTTGCAAAATAAAAGTTATAGAATTGACTAAAGACATTAAATTGGTATGTTATATCTTTTAAGCAATTTGCACTTGCTATTTTCCATGATATTTAACATATGTTACAATTACGCGCTTTGCAGCAATTTATTCTTTAAAAATTGCAAATGCTGCAAGTTTTAAGTTTTTGAAATCAACAAATGTATTCAAATTTGTTAAACAGCAATAATTACTGCCTCTTGTCTTGTATAAAATAATAACAATTGAGACTAAGAGTATGCTGTAATGTATAATATTTAGTTTGTATTTAGTATAAGTTAAATAACGTTACGACGGAGTTTGCCATTTATTTGTTACATTGTTTGATTGAGCCGCAAATCACGAAGACATTTCAAATTGGTATGCAATAAATTTAATAAATTGGTTTTGAATTGGGATTGTAGTGGTTAAAAATTGTAGAATTGGCTAGATATATAAAATTGGTATAATATATCTTATTACACTTGCTTTTTTCCACATTATTTAAGTTTTGCTGCAATTTATATTTTAAGAATTTCAATTGCTGCAATTTTTAAGTTTATGAAAACAATAAATTTATTCAAATTTGCTGAAGCAAACATTTTTGCTTCCCGTTTTCAATAAAATAACATTAATTTTTCGATTTTATAAATGCAAATTTTTATTAAGATATTAAACATAATTATTAAAGTAGTACATGAACATGGTGTCAGCGAGTTAGAGCTAATAGTTGAAGAGTCGGTCGATCGGTCGGTTAGGCTAATAAGGCAGTGCTTGAGTTTAGTTCTCCTGAACAATAAGCACATCCTGCATGTAGACGTTGGGCAGACGCAGCAGCTGCTCCTCGTTGTCGATGCGACGGTCGAGCGGATAGCCCAAGGAACGTCCGTCCTCAACGGCAGCCACACTTATGCCCATCATGCCAGCCGTGTTCTGGGGCACAATCTGAGCGCGACGCTCGATGGGCGAGACGATGACCAGCAGCTGCATGGGCAGACCTTCGCGACGACCGCGTGGCAACAACAGACGCTGCGGGAAGCGTCCAGTCTCGCCCACCAGCTCGTCGATCAGCAGCTCCTCGCGCTGGCCACGCATCGTGGACATGACCCGGCGATAGATCTCGCTGATGGGCGTGACGTCGCGCGTGGTCCAGCCAATGTTGGTGGAGCGTTGCTGGATGCGATTGCGGCCCGCTTGCAGTGGCACATTGATGGCCTCCAGCAGCACAAACTGCTGGCGACGCTGCTCCAAGCTGCCCCCCTCACGCGGTCCCATCATCAGACGTATAATCACATTCTGCGCACGCTGCGAGCTGATCTCCAGGTCGATGGTGAAGGGACGATTGTTGAGGCGACGCTGACGCACGAGCATCTGCATTTGCTGCGGCTGCTCCAGCAGTTGGCTCACATCCATGTCGACGTCCTCGAGGCGAGTGCGCAACTCGCTGACACGCACATCATTGATGGCCACGTCCTGCAGCTCCAGCTGCTGTCTGTCGTAGACGCCCAATTGCTGCACACGCTGCTCGTCCACAATGCTGAGAATGCGCGTCAACGTGTATCGCAGCACGCGATCATTGAGATCGATGCCCAGATCCAGGGAATCAATTCGTCTGTCGCCGTCCTGCAGCTGTTCGCGCAGCAAGCGCAGTATGCCAGTGTCGCCCAGACGTCCAAGCACCACCTCGGCCAACGCGCGCTCCACGCGAATGGCTGTGTGCTCCATGGAGAGATTGTTGCGCTCGCGTCTGACTTGGTCAACTGCCAGCTGCAAAGTGTTTTCAATGGCATTCAGCTGTGTGATCAGAGCGCGATTGCGACGCGAGTCCAAGCGCATTTCGTTCAGTCGCAGCGCATAACGTTGCTCCTGATCCTGGCTGGGCATGGCGATGCGGCGCGAAGTGTCCATGCGTGGCAGCTCCTGCTCGCCGCTCAGTCGCAGTGCAATGCGTTCCTGGTTGAGGCGCGCCAGCAGCTGACGCAGCGTGTGCAGCAGCATTTCACTGCGGCGCATGCTCGACTCGTCGCTCACAATGTCCAAGCTGCGGCGGTAGCGCTGGCTGCGACCCGTCTCCCTGGCGCGGCTCTCGCGGCGTATCATCTCAACGATATCGTCCAAAGTCAGCGCGTCTGAGATATCAACTTCCGGCTGAATGCGGTTTCTGTACGTCGAATAGCGCGATCCCTCGTTCAAAGTGTCCTCGTCAGAGTCGTCGCGGCGCGACACGATATCCATAAGCGATTCGATTCTGTTGCCTGTGTCAAGTCGATCTTCATCGTTATTCATATTTATGCGATTCCTGTTCTGCTGGCGACGACGTCCCACACGCAGCAGACGAGCATCGTTGATGCTCACCGTGGGCAACTGATCGATGCTGTTGATGCCACGACGACTGCTCGACATGCGCTCGATGCCCCGGCCCATGTTGCGCTCTAGTTGCACGCGCCTCATTTGAATTTGTCGGCTCCTTGGCATATCATCATCATCATCATCGTCGTTGTCGTTGCGACGCTCGTATTGAACGCGATCCGTGTCCAGCTGCTCTTCATTCTGCTGCTGCTGACGACGTCGCTCCATCTGCTCCACGTAGTCGTTATTCAAATACGTCATGCGATTCTGCGTCACATCCTCAGTCATAGCGAGTTGCTGCACCAGCGTGTTGATGAAATTCCGCATACCAATGTCCTCAGTCAGCAGCGAAATATCGTCCTGATTTGCTGCACGTTGCGACAACACCACACGATTCGGAACTTGCGCCTGTTGACGCCAGGGCATAATAAGGTGACTCAGTGTACTTATGCCACGCACGCTCTGCCTTTGGCCAAGACCAAACAGATCCCCGAAGGAGCGACGTGGGCTCATCTCCAGCTCCCGTTGAGTGCGCTGCACACGCCCTATGATCTCCTCATCCAGGCACAGTTCGGGCAAAATCTCCAGCGTGGCTGGCATAATCAACTTTTGACTGTCCTGTCGCGACTGCAGCGCCCACGTCAGAGCGCTGACGAAGAGCACAGGGTTCACATTGCGCCGCAGATAGACGGCGTTGCGCTGCAGCGTCTCGAAGTCAATGGAGCGAGCCAGCAGACTGGAAATGCCGCGCAGTTGCTGCACGTGATCGATGTTGCGTATGTTGAAGATCTGGTTGCGCGTCACTAAGCTGCGCTGGCGGTCCATGTCGATGATTGTTTGTATCTGCTCATTTACTCCACCAGCGTAGCGATTCTCATCTGTGATCAGACCCTGATCCAGCTGCAGCAGATCCGTTTGTTGCAACGGCTCCTGCACATTGCGCACAATGTCCAGCAGAAACTTCTGACGCACCAAACTCTGCCATGGCATGCGCTCAATGCGCGGAGTAACTGAAAGTTGTGGAATGAAAGTTATTTATCTTAAGAATTATAATATAATAAAATATGCATATTTGTACTTATGGCAATCACAGACAATTGGGAGGGTCCTTTCAATATTTTACATTCCAATTCCGAACTTTATTTCGCTCTCTTACCAGTGTCAATGTTACGCCGATTGTCACTTGGGAAAATACGTCCAGCGCTCACTGTGCCCAGCACGCAGGCCACCAGCACCAGAAGTTTGTTCATCGTGGTTAGTGTAAAGCTCGTTCCTTGCAAGACCAGAAGCCAACTGCACTTTCGACAGCGCACAGTGCAGCATTTATACCCACAACTTATCACCTAGAAGGTCTACCCGAAATATATTCGTATATGTTTATCAGTCCCATGACGACAAATGTATATTATGCAATTCTTCCCGCAGAGCAGCCAGCAGATTGCGATCCACTCGCTTGGTTGTTGCTTTTGCGGTGATAACGGGTCACACAGAGATGCGGAGACTGCATTAATTAGTGCATTCGCCTGCACCTCAGTGGCTTTTGTTTGTTGCCCTTGTTTATGCATTGATTGGGTGTGTAACCAGAACTCTGCTGCCATGCAGACTGCAAATAATCAGAATAATAAAGTAAATGGACCGCACAAGCGTTGCATTCAGTATTGACTGATTGATGCATGCACCTGACAAATGCATTCACACTTTGCTCCTCTCGAATGTTCTGTTCACAATAATAAAATATTGAACTTGCAAAACTGACACACAATCGGATTTGATCGCACCACTTGTTAAGCTGTTGAGTCGATAAGCACTGTTATCGATATACTTGTGATCAAGTGTATTAGATACACGCCGATATAAAAATACCACCAGCAAGCAAAATACTGATTCTAAATATGCAATCACACTGTCGCGAAGCTAAAAGGAATAGGATCTCTCTCTTTCTCCTTCAGTGCTTTCTAGCATTGAGCGATTTCAAGCGGGAAAAGTGAAAAGTAAATGAGCGTTCGGTTCAAGCCATTTGAATTCTATTTTTTTGTGTGTGTCGTTGCCGCGAATAAGTGATTGCTTGAATTGTGCAAAGATCTGACAGTGGCATGCGTCGGGGGGTGTGTGCAAACGTGGGGTGAGTGTGCTTGCAATTTTTCTATTCACATTTAAATTGGCAATTCGTTTGGCCGTGGCTTTTGTATGCCAGGCGAGGCAGCAGCAGCGTTGCGACAATTTGCAACGTGCCTGGCATGCAACGGAAGTGAACGCGCTACGTGGGTGCCACATGCCTCAAAAGCAGAAAACTGTTGCCATTGTCGTTGTTGTTCGCCAGTTGCCAGTCGCCAGCCTTTTTCTAATGTAATTGCAATTGTTTGCCAGCGTGCCAAAATGGTCAGCAACTTTGATTTGCTTTTGCCATTTGCCGTGCCGTTGCATACACACTCCACACGCTGCAACTGTGTATTTTTTGTCGTTGTGTTGTGCGCCTTTTGCATTGCGCAAGCTGAGGAGCTCAGCATTTTTATGCATGCGAAGCGCATTTGTGCGGCATTAATTGCTTCTTTATGTCCAGCAGCTGCTCCAGCTGCATGTTCAGCAATTATGCAGCAACAATTTCGCATTAATTGCTCCTTTGTGCCCGCGACTGCTGTGCTCTGCTTCAATGCGTAGTTTGGGGCGGCAGGGTTGCCACTTTTTGCACTGCTGGCCTACAGAAAAAAGGCGCTTAAAAAACAGGCTGGCATTGTTTGCAAAATGCATTTGCTGCGCTCCGACTGCTCTTATTCTCTCTCTCTCTCTCTTTCCCGTTGCCGGTCAGTTCTCAGTTTAATTGCTGCATGGCCTCATTGGGGGTCAGGTCAATGCTTTATTATGTGTAGTAATGCCGTGCATGGGCAATTTCATTAATGCTGTATGGCCTTTCTTTGTGCCGCACATTTTAAGCTTTTATTATAAATGGTGCAACAAAATAAAATGCAGCAATTTCGTCATTTTGTCTCACTGAAAATCTGTGTGGAATTTGTGCTGAATCTTATTGAGCACACGAGCTTTGCAATGAATGACAACGAGTTATTCAAGTGAAATACTTCTTTATTCAAATTATTAAACATGCCATTTTTAACTAATATTACCTTGACTTTGTCTAACATTCATATACAGTATTTTCTTTGAAATTGTAGTACATACAATTGTTATCAAAACAATTTGTGGATTGACGTGCTGCGAGTTCATTTCTCCCATTCTTACGAAATGATTAACAAATTTACAGCATTTGCATTTGGCAAGTGAAAAATGTTTTCATATTTCCATGAGTTAGATGTATTTTGGTGTAACTCCAGCCAGCCCAAGCGACATCCACGTGATAAGCTGTGCGTATCGCCGCAGCTGGGAAGTGAAGTGGGATTGCCAAAACATCCACATCCTTGCCATCCTTGTGCTCATTCTGGCACGCAAATGAAGTATAAGCCGGGCACAGTGAAGCACAGTGCGGTGGTTGTTGGCAGCGCTTTCGCCTTGACTTAAATGCGATTTAATGCCTTTTTTGTTTGTCTTCCATGCGTCGGATATCCGTTGACGCAGTGGGCGTGATAAACCGCAGCGCAGCGTAGCGCAGCGTCTGTCTTATCCTCGACCCCACACCCCTGCAGTGCTATACCCTCCCCCTGTGTCGCTGCTAATTTGCTTGGTGTTCTCGTTTTTATGTCTCATCTTCGTCTTGGCGTCTTAATCTTATATCCTTTTTTTGGCTGGCTTGGCACTTAAAAAATGTAGTCCTTTGTTGGCCCGATAAAACTGCTTACAAATGCTTAAAAAATTAAAATTTATTACACGCGATTAGGGGGTCCTCGCTGGGTAAAAAGAGCTGGCTAGCAAAGTCAAGAGCTGGCATGCAAATGGAGTGCCATCTTTTGCGGTTCAACATATTTCCGGGCAATGGACATTGCCCAATTGATTCATGGCCACACAATATCCTCTGCGTAATGGCCAGTGGTCTAGGCCACCTTAAAGAGCCAACTTCAGCAAAATAATAATAATAATAATGGCGAACGAGGAGACGCAGCCGAAGAAAGCGCAAAAAATAAATATAAATATAGTACTACTAGTAATAATGAAGTGGCAGGGCAAAAGAAAAGTGCCACAGCCACAACGCATGGCAAAATGAAAATATTTCTTTTTATCGAAACGGATGTGAGTGTGCCAGGAATGAAATAGCAACAAAAAACCAAAAAAAAAAGCAGAAGAGAAGCTGGAGTGAAAGGGCAGGTTAAGGGCAGGACGAAAGGCGAGCACAGTGCGCAGTGTCGCAGCAAATAAATAAAACAAAAATTTGCGGAGTAGTGTGGGCAGCGGAACGGGAAGATCTGGATAGATGCTGCTGACTGCGGCGTGCTCATTGCCACTTTTGTTGCCTCCACTCGCCTCCTCCCTTCCCCTGAGCAGCTCTCCCACCCACCAAGCAAATCAAACAACTTTCATTTCACACGTTTTTCGTTTGTCGTCTCCCAGTTTGTTTTTTTCCTGTTGTTGTTTGCCCTGAAACAAGTGACTTGGCAGCGAGTCCACAACGAAATTGAAAGAGCTCCAAAAGTGTGAGCAATATTTGTCTCTCTCTCTCCCTCTCGTTCCCCGCTGTCGCTTTCTGGTGTGCGTTGGTATTAGTGTGGGCGCACGTGTCCTGCGCGTGTCGGTTAGTTTTGATGGCTATTGACTCTTGCTGAGTGAGGGGTGCGAGTAGTTGACCCGTTAAATTTTGATAATTGATTCGCAAGTCTGTTGTGTCTTCAAAGATAACTACGATCTGCACTGCGATAGATTTTTGGACTCAACCAAGTGTGAAAGCTGAATTACTTTATGAGAATTCAGTTATGTTAATTCTCAGAGCAACAATGCGAGTTAAATATAAATTTAGAGTTTAGATAAGTCCTTATGACGAATATGTTTGAGGTTTGCTCAGTATGAGATATTCCCGAAATGTTTAGTTATGCTACTATAGTGATTGTACTAGTTCCACTACTTAGTATATTAGTATATTAAGTAAATATATATACAAAAAAGGCTTTCGATTCCATTGAATTATACTATATTACTCCTATCTGCTAGACCACTAAGGCGTTTAAAGCGTCTAGGTTTCGCAAAAACGTTTACTCAAACGTGAACTAAAATTGATAAGTCCTTATGATATATTTGTTGAGGTTTGGTTGATATGAGATATTCCTAAAATGTGTTGTTATGGTGCTTTATTGCTGGTACTTATCTGATTAAATGTATATAAAGAATTGAAATATAATTAATATATTTGAAAAGTACTTTCATTAATTTATCTACTGAATTCTTATTTAATTTTTGTCTCAATTATAAGTTCCTTGGCGACAAATCTAAAATCATTTGAATTGCTTCTCTTATGATTTGCAAAGTTGTATTCAACTTTCACTTAAGTCGGTTCTTTTTATTGTAATTTAAAAGAGTGAAATGTTGGGTGATATTTAAATTATGTTTTTAGTCCATTCAGTTTATTGCCGAGCACATAAAAATGTTTTGTGTTATTGAACTTCAGAATTTGATGTGCATTTTGTATATTATTGTATGCGAAGCGATTTAAAGTGCCCCAGACATCGCATTGTCTAGAAAAGTCTTAGAGAAACGTAGCATACATTTGGGCCAACCCCAAGTAGACTGTGGGCTAATTGTTTTAGAGCATAGTTACGTACTTATCACATAATTACGTCTCTTTCTGGCGGTGCTCGCTGAATGCCAGCTTCATGCCTGGGAAGTCTCTTGAGCGTGAACTTGGTTGCGGGGTGGGAAAGTGTCGAAGTTTGGTGGCTCAGTGGCTTGACATCTTCATTGGGTAAATATTGTTGTAGCATTTCGTAGTGTTTCGCACAAGTGATTTGCACTGTGGCTGAGGTCAAACACAAACAACGAGGGGCTGGCTGTCTTTATTGTCGGGTCCCAAGTCTCAGTCTCGGACCAGGACACTATAAAAACGACCTTGCGGCAACAAAAGGCAGCCAGACGTGAGCTCTCATTCGCTGAGTATAACGCTCTGTCTCTCTGTCTGTCTGTCTGTCTTTGTGTGTGTGTGTGCAGACAATCAGCGCACGACTTTTGGCTGCCGGGTTGGAATTGTCAGAGTTGAAATGGTAGTTGTTCTCTTGGGGAGTGAGCGTGGCAACGGTGGAGGGGGAGGGGGAGGGGGCTGGGGAGAGACAGTTTTCTTGCTGGGCAGACGTCGCGCATTCGCTTTTCTTATCAGCACTTTGGCTGCGCTGCAGCGTGGCATTTGTGTGAGTTTTATGTGCGGCTTTTGAGCTGGTTATGATGCCGACGCGATTGCTACGCTTCTGCCCGTCCCCTCTGCCAGGCAACCCCTGCATAGCCACGCGCTCGGGGGGTGAGGGGTTGCCTCTTTGTTTTGGTCGTCGGCGCGTTGAAGGTGTCAATTGTTTTTTGCGCTTGTCTGCCACGCCTCATCGCCCTTCACAGTCGGTTGCTTAAACAAGTGGGCGTAGTGAATCCCATTAGCAGCAACAGTCGGCAGTCGGCAGTCGAGAGTCGATTGAGTTGTCCTTGCTGTACAGCTGCAACCCCCTGCAACTGTTTGGGCAGACAAACCCCCGAGCGGTCGGCAATTTAAACTAATAATCAACGCATCAGCAAACATTGTCGTTATTATTCACGCGCCTGTGGCGCCCCCTGTCGGTTGACTGCTGACAGATTGCCTGGTCCTGGTCCACAGCTCGGTCGCTGGATGGCGGGAGGGACGTTGACGGGGGAACGGGGGGACGCTGTCTTGAGTCTTACAAGTGTCATCATCAATCAAGTGGGGCGTGTACTATTTAAAAATCATTTATTCGTTTACACTTTTCATATTTTGTTTCTTTTCAATTTTAATATCACATTAAAATATAGATTTTGTTTTATATGTATACTTATATACGCATATATTACACAAGATCGGGTCTCAACAATTTAGATATAAAGCACTAAGAACTTAGAAGCGAATTAAGGCGCTGCGTCCGATCAATTGACTTCGATTGTGGCAAACTTGACGAGCAAATCAAATATAGGTTGCGCAAAATATAATCGAGTATCGTTATCTCTTGATTTTATAACTGTAGCTGGAATACTGTCGGTTTATAGTTGATTGGATTTGATGTGCGATTAGACCTATTGCCAAAGAAGACTGTTACTAATCATTGTAGTCTATTTTGCAATAGATTAAACTTAATTTAATACAACTAAATCATCTGTACTTCATTTAATAGTATTGTCCATATTATCGCCCAACTATCGCTGAAATAGTTGGAATAAAATCGCATGACAGGAAGTTCTATTACTAAACCTAATATGACAATAATTTGTTAACCCTGTGCCCATGAAAGGAACTTCAATCGGACTGTAGATTTGTAGACTTATATTGCAATAGATAATTGTACTCTCTTAAAATGAATTTGATATAACTAAATAAAATTGTTTGCTTCGTTTAAAAGTATTGCGATATTATCCCGCAACTATCGCTGGAATAGTTGGAATAAAATCGCTAAAATGGCAACAATTTGTTAACTCTTTGGAAGGAACTTCAATCGGACTGTTACTAATCATTATACATGTATATTGCAATAGGTGATTGTACTTTCTTAGCGTGATTAAACTTAATTGAAAAAAACTAAACCAAACTGTTTACTTCGTTTAAAGGTATTGCAATATTATCGCTAAACTATCGCTGGAATAGTTGGAGTAAAATCGCTAAAATGGCATAAATTTGATAACTTTATGTTGATGTAGAAGGAACTTCAATCGGACTATTACTAATTGTAGACTTCCAATAGGCGATTGTACTCTCTTAGCATGATTAAACTTGATTTGGTAAAAGTAAATCAAACTGTTTAAAATATTTTCGATGTTATCGCTCAAATATCGCTTAAATAGTTAGAATAAAATCGCTTGACAGGCAGTTCGTAAGTATTATGAAATGGTAAGCATAAAATGGCAACAATTTGTTAACTTTATGTTCATGTTGAAGGAACTTCTATCGTACTCTGTTCCTAACCATTGTAGATCTATTTTACAATAGACGATTGTACTCTCTGATTGTGATTCAACTTGATTTGATGCAACTAAATCAAACTGTTTACTTTGTCGATAACTATCGCTCAAATAGATCGCTAAAATGATAACAATTTATGCAAAAATGTTCATGTGGAAGGAACTTGAATCGAATTCGCTGAAACATGGGCAATAATGAGTTTCCTACAATGCATTCAAGTTGATAAAAGATTTGAACTCTCGATACAATCAAAGCCAATGGATCGTGCGCAGTCCAGAGGGGGTGGAGGGGAGGTGGGCTAATAGTAAACAGAAACATGCAACTGAGGGGAGAAACTCACACAAAGATTCAGCTAACACTAGGACACTACACTAGCAAGTGGGCAGGGCCAACGTTTGGGGCTGCCAGCAGTTTATTGGGTGGGGTTTTGCTTTCATTTCGTGTTGATAATCGTGTTGTTGTTGCTCTTGGAATGCGTCGCAGCCGTAGCCTCAGACCGCATGCTCGGCGGCAGCAGCGCCGAAGCGCAGCGGAGTTGGTCAAATGATGTTCGGCGGCGTGGTGGGCACCGCTGGCGATGGTGGCACGGCGACCGGCGACGACTTGGATGACTTCACACAGCCGTAGGACGAGATGCCTGTGCCGCTGCTGCTCGGCGGCGACGGCGGCGTTTCGGGACTGATCAGCGGCAGGTAGCGCCACGGATGGTAGATGCTGCCCGCATACATGGCCTGCAGCCGAGCCTGCAAATCAAGGGCCAGTGTGGGATCCAGCGGATAGTGGCCCAGCCCTGCAAAGCCGCCAGGCACGCGCGGCAGCGACAGCTCCAGCGGCGAGCCAAAGCCATACTTGGCGGCCAGCGAGGTGGGCGACTGCGAGTGCGAGTGCGAGTGGGAGACGGCGGCCGCTGCGGCGGCTGCCACGGCGCTCAGCTGGGCGTGATGGTGGTGCGCATGGGCGGCGGCGGCGTGGGCGGCATGCGTGTGGGCGTGTGTGTGGTGCGGATGATGGTGATGATGGTGGTGGGCCAGACCGTGCGCCGCAAGTGGCGACAGCTGCGCCTGACTCTGCTCCTTGACCAGCTGCCCCACTGCCGTCAGTCCGTTGCCCGCCACGCCGCCAGCGCCGTTGCCTGCGGCTGCTCCGCCTGCGCCGCCGCCGCCGCTGGAGCCGCCGCCCGGCACCGGCGACTTGTTGAGCGTCTTGGGCTTGCGACGCGGCCGGTATTTGTAGTCGGGGTGCTCTTTCATGTGCAGCGCGCTGTAAATTGAGTAAATGTTGAAACATTGATCAAAGATCGGGCCACGGCATCGATATTAAAGCGATTGATCCACCACACGATGATATCATTAAGTCAATCTCTTGCCTGTCGCCCGCTCACTTCTCTAAATCATAAACGCGTCTTCAGTTTGTTGGCGTTGCACGAATACCCTGTACAGTTTGAGGTGTTGTCCAACCATCTTAGCTGGGCTTACAATATTTTTTAACCCTTTGACTTAGTGAAATTATGTGATGCATATCACAAAGAAGGTATTGTAGTCAATGGCTTGGTAAGTATTTATACTGCTCATATATCTATATATCCTACACATAATTTTAAGATATTGTAGTAAATAAAGTATTCATGCTCCTGATATCTAACTAAACATACTTTTAAGGTATTGCAGTCAATGGTTTGCTAAATATAACTACAAATATATCTAAACATACTATTGTAAGTAAAATATTTACTATTGTACATAAGTTATTGGTGTTAATGCACTATTAAGTATTTATGCTCCTGATATCTAATTGTACTTCTAAGATATTGTAGTAAATCGATTGTGAAGTATTTATGCTCCTGATATCTATCTATACATACTTTTAAGGTATTGCAGTAAATAGCTTGTTGAATATTTATGCTCTTGATATCTATGTAAACATACTATTATACTTCTAAGATATTACAGTAAATGAATTGTTAAATATTTATGCTCCTGCTTTCTAATTATACTTCTAAGATATTGTAGTAAATGGCTTGTTAAATATGTCTGCTCCCATACTTTAAACTGTCGCTCTTTTGCGACAATCTTCAATTCATCGTGCAGACTATATCACTCAAAAATCTTAGTTATACCTTTGCTAAAGTATACAGCTAACTTGTGTTTTTTGTAAGACAACATTTCCTCTAATTCCTCTTTTCTTTCCTCTCATTGTGTCAAGAGAATCTAGAGTGAATGTCTGTCAAATCCAAAGACTTCTATATAACAATTTGTAATCTGTGAACAAGTGGTGGACAAGTTGCTTAAGCTCTGCTCGGTTTATTGAGAGGGTATTCGAAGCGCAGCCCAAACTCTTCCATAAAACCTCTCCCGCTGCTTATCTGGCCAGTTGGCAAAAGACGAGAGTGCGGCTCTGAAGTTCTGAGTTCGTGAGCTCAAAAGGTTCAGCTGCAACAATGCGCAATTGTTGACATTTGTTTGACGAACGATAAATGTTGATAAAGAGGTGTGTGTGTGTGTGTGTGTGTGTGTGTGTGTGTGTGTGTGTTCGGCGTATATCATTATAGATTCTCGTTCTTGCTGTTCGTGCCCGAAATAAACGCTTTTGGCTCTTTGTTGCAGTTCCCATGCACAAATTGGTCAGCCCCGCCTCTTATCTGACTGAACTGAAGCGACTTGCAGTCTCGTGTCGTGAAGAAAGGTAAAATGCTGTCGCCTTATCGAGGCCACAGCACATTGGCAAATATTTGAACAGTCTTCGCTCGTTCTTCTTCGAGTCGTTGTTGTACTTTGTTTCTTATTTTTATTGTCGAGTGTCGAATGGCCATTAGTCTAAGCCCGAACGGGGCTCATTAATAAATGTCAGGCAGCAAAATAAAGTGCACACAGTCATTTGGCAGTCAAATACAATCAATAAAAGGATTTAGACAGTCGCCAACGCAGCCGCGCCACAAAAATCGAGATTGAAATTGAAATTGAATTGTATTGAATTGTTTACCCAAGATATGCAGCGCACACGTTGCGCGCTGCTCCTCAATGCCACTTCAGAGCCCCACAATAGCTGGCCATTGTCTTAGCTAATCGCTTAAATTGTAACCAGCCGACAAACCCTCAACACACACAGGCACACCCAGTGGGCTACACTCACCGCAGTCGCTTGGCCTCGTCGATGAATGGACGCTTCTGTGATTCGGTGAGCAATTTCCACTCGGCACCCAGGCGCTTCGATATCTCCGAGTTGTGCATTTTCGGATTGTCCTGGGCCATTTTGCGTCGTTGTCCTCTCGACCAGACCATAAACGCGTTCATTGGTCGCTTAATGTGGTCATGGTGGCCGCTCGCATTCGAGTTCGAGCTGCTCTGCTGCTGCTGCTGCTGCTGCTGTTGCTGCTGTTGCTGGGGCAGCTTCACGGGCTGTGTGGGCGCTGGCGGTGGCGGGGAGCTTGTGCCACCGATTATCGTGGCTGGCGAGAGGCTGCTCCTGCTGTGATGACTGTGGTTGCTGCTGCCACTTCCACTGCTCATGTACCCGTTGCTATTGTGACTGTGACTGTGATTGTGACTGTGATTGTGACTGTGATTGTGGCTGTGACTGCGATGCAGCAGCGCCGCAATGCTCGTCATGGCTGCCGCTGCCCGGTGTCAGATGTGGCGTCAGCTGCAGCTCCTTTGTGGGCAACGGTCGCTGCAATTGCAAACGGTAATAGAGTTCAATAGACACGCTTTGTTTTGTTGCAAATCGAAAAGTGCAAATGTCGAGCTCACGGGTCACATTGTGCCGCGCAAAGGTGCAACTGTCGACTGAACTGTGCAGCTCGGGGATCTAGGGAATTGCTGATACTGATTGCCCTAATCCAAAAACTGAAAAACTCTGCTCCCTCCTTGGCTATATTTGCACACTGTGCAAGCTCAAACTTGGCAATGATTCACGGAAGTTATGAATCACAAATTCCACAGAACACACATCTGAATGCTCACAATTAGGCGCATTGTAATAACTGATGTTGCGACACAGATAGCGCATAATAACATTCAAAACAATTGTCGCTTTTGCTCCTTACTTTATGCTACACACAGTTTTCATAAGCGATTGTTCGAGTACTTAGCAAATTAGTCGATAAATAGTGGTTATGATTACTTTTTTATATACGTAATTAGTTGAACCACTACCAACAATAAAGCACCATAAGAAAACATATTAGAAAAGTTATGATTACTGATCAGTTTCTTTTTTAATTTAGATAAATTTATTAAGTTGTTGAACCATAGTTCCATAACTACTCATCAGTGATTAAACAAATCATTTTTCATGCTGAGTTATTCAAAATCAAATAAACTGCAATAGTTTATTATATTTATCTAATTATATATTTAGATTGTAATCTACAATAATTGTTGTTTTTATAAATTTCAATTTCGAAAGTCTAACAACAATTTGTAATAGATTAGTTGTAAAATAATGGAGTCCCCACATTTGTGGAAAATCTTTACTATTAAAACTCATCCTTTCCAACCCAGGAGTACCAAATATTTGCTTTCAACTGTTGAAGACTTAAAAAAACGTAAATTTTGAGCAAGTTTGTAATATTCAAAATATAATTTCCTAACAAACTGATAAACTGATTCAAATACTTATTTAAAAGAGCAATTGAAATGAAATTCAAGAGAATTGTTGTAATTTTTCCAATTGAAAAAGTATTAAATATGAACGAACTTTTAGCAAGTGAAGATTTGAGTTCAGGTTGTAAAATTCCTTCACATGAAAACGTGATCCAATATTTTGACAAATTTCCTCGCATGAGAAGACAAAAAAAGATGAATAAATATTTATTCAAAATCATCGATCAAATTCAAAGTAATGCTGTCAAGTGCATATCATTAGCAAGTTGAACTCAATCAATCAATTGTTGAGCAAATAGCGAGCCAATGATTCACAGAACACTTCAATTATAGACGCTACGATTGTTGATAGTATATTTTAATGAATGTGTGTTTACCTTGTGTAAAGTTGTGGATTTTATGCGTAATCCCGAATAATTAGTTCGATCGTAACTGGGAATTGAGTACAGAACACACCGATTTGTCGTCAACAATGCAGTTGCTTATTGTATTTAAATTGAAATATTATTTCGTTTGTATTTGTGATGAGTTGGCATTGTTTTTAATCGCTCGATCTGGTTTGTGGCACTTGACAAAACGCTTCGCTTTTGAGCTGCACTTGAGATGGAATGTTTCGCTTTCGCTTTGTGTGTTGTTGGCTTAAACAACTGAACCCGGAGAGTCGAGATTGCCGAGTACCGGAGCCGGAGCCGGTGCGTCCGTGTCGAGTGCGCGACAGTTTTGATTTGAAACACACACATTCTATGGTCTGTGCCACAATCTATGGACGGGCATTCGAAAACTTGCGACAGTTGGCGGAACACAAAACCAGAGGGAGAAACGGCAAACAACGCGACTGTTCGTGCGAGTGTGCGTGTGTTGTTATTGTAGTGGTTGCAAGTTGCTTGCGCCAAAGGAGCGAGCGAGCGAGTGAGTACGAGAGAGAGAGAGAGAGACTGTTGGCAAGGCAAGCGAGCGACGGAAAAAGAGACACCGATAGAGCGAGAGCGAGAGCGAGCGAGAGAGCGGACGACGGGTGTTTGTAGAGTTTTTATTTTTACACCTCTCGTAGGACGTCGACAACGTGGCGGCTAAGTGATAAAATTTGCTGCTGCTCCTCGCAACCCGCTACCCGCTACCCGCTGCCCGCTCTGGCTCTTACCTTTGGCGAGCACTGTTTGCGTGCAGTGTTTGTTTATGCTGTCGAAATGTTGTTGTCTTGTTATTATTGTGCGTTGTTGTTGCCATTCTTTCAGCAATTGTTTGTTGTCCTGCGTCCCTTTCTTCGAGCCACACAAGAGATAAAGTCGGCCTGATATTTTGTACGCTTTTCTTATTGTAAAATTTGAGCGCGTAATCTCGACTACAAAATATTCAGTTGCTTATCAATCTGATGGTCGCCTGACGCCTTGTTTGCTCCCACAATCGATCGACGATCGCACACACGTTTATGTCTGTGTGTGTTGTTGTTGTTGCTGTGCTTATGTTGTGACCCTTTCGTGGCTTTTTGTGAAGATTTGAGAGTTCAATTGCTGTCGTTGTTTGTTGCGCGTCGCACAGGAAATTCGTCATTGCGAAAGTTACAATTGAATTCCACATAATTGAAACCATAAATCTCCCAACTAGGGGTTGTCTTTAATCTTGAAGTGTAATTCCAGAAATTAGAGCACTCCACAAGAAACAACTAATCCCAATTATAGATCACTCCCTTCATGCGTTTGTTGAGTTAGCAGATAACAAAGCAAATGCCGCCATTGCAACAACTTTTTAATACTCATAATATTGATACACTGAGTCACCATGAGCAATAAAATAGACAGGCTATTCAATTTGCCAAGTAGATATGGCGCCACTTCCTCTGCTCACCGTGTTTGTTCTTCAAACACACATTTGGCAACTGCAGAACCTGCAACCACATCGAAAACCTAATCAATTTGGGGGTACAGACAGTATTTATATATCTCAGAATTTTACTTATCACTTTGGTGTCTTAAAAAGATTGAACTCTAGTGCGATTATATTCAATTTATATTATTATTTCTTACAATCGATAACAAATTAGTTAAGTAATTTAATTCTACTTAATTATGAATTATTAATATCTTTTCAATAAAATAGTTGAGCTATATATTTATATTTAATTATAATGTTCCCTAAATACATTTGATTTATATTGTAATATTATTAACAGACGCTTAAATTCTGCCAATTGATAATATTTCAGCAAAGTAGTTGAGTTATTTATTTATATTTCATTCTAATGTTCCCTGAATACAATTGATTTATATTATAATTTTATTAACGTACGCTTAAGTTCTGGCATCTTAAAGTTGTTGATTTTTTTTATTCTATTAAATTATAAATTACCCTCAATACATTTGAATTTTATAATAATTTTATTAACAGACGCTTAAGTTCTGTCAACTGATAACTTTTCAGCAAAATAGTTGAGTTATTTATTTATATTTAATTCGAATGTTCCCTAAACTCATTTGATTTATATTATAATTGTAACATATGCACAATTTCTGCCCATTAATAACATTTCAGCAAAGTAGTTCAGTTATTTAATTATATTTATTTATAAGTTACCCTAAATAAATTTGATTTATATTATAATTTTAACAGACGCTTAAGTTCTGCCAATCGATAACATTTTAGCAAAGTAGTTTAGTTATTTATTTATATTTAAATATAATGTTCCCTAAATACATTTTATTTATATCATAATTTTATTAACAGACGCAAAATTTCTGGCATCTTATATTTCAGTAAAGTAGTTGATTTTTTCAATGCTATCAAAATTATAAATTACGCTAAAAATATTTGATTTATACTATAACTTTATTAATGCACAATGTCTGTCAATCGCTAACATTTGAGCAAATTGCAGGAGTTGTTTAATTATATTTAATTCTAATGTTCACTGAATACATTTGATTTATATAATAATTTTAAAAGATGCATAATTTCTGTCAATCGCTAACATTTCAGCAAAGTGCAGGAGTTATTCAATTCTATTTAATTACCTGTATATAGTTACCTGTATAAATCTGATATGCCTGGCGATTCCTTTGTCAATCTTTCGCTCTTAAGACGCTGCGCCTCGAGACGCAATTTGAATTGTTTTTGGCGCCAAACGAAAGCAAGTGAACAACGCGCAGGCGTCGCTCTCCAAAGCCTCAGTTGTTTTGTAGAGTTTTGGTCCGTGAAATATAGTAGAGTGATGTGGGGGGATTGCAGAGTGAAGGAGGTGGCAGCTACCGCCTGCCGCTCGGGCTGTGGCAATAAAAATGGCAGCGCTATCAACGCTGTGCTGGTGTGGCGCCCCCCAACCCCGTCCCCGCGTGTGCGGCAGGCATTGTGTGGCAGCGTTGCGCGCATGTCGAGGGCTCGAGTGCTGGCTGGAGTGGCGCTTTTGGCCAATGGCATAGACAATGCTGGGGAGGAGTGGGAGCCGTGGATGGCGCTGCGGCTGCTTAGACGCGTTCTCAATGGTGACGGCTTTTTTATCGTTTTTGTTTTGCATGCGAGCTGAATGCATTTTATTGGCCAAGGCACACGGCCAAAACAATGGCCCAGCAACTGGTGGCTTTCACTGCCACTCTGCATCTCCTGCTCCTCACTGCTTGCCACTGTCGTTGCTGCTCCTGTGGAGTGTGGAGTGTTATCGTGTCCTGGCACACTATGCCAGCTGCCATTTGTTCTCGCATAATGGACATTACGGCTGCTCTATTATGGCCCGCATCGGGACAATGAGCGAGGCCTCGTTCAATTCCGTTGCGCTACTTATTATGGCCAGCTGAAGAGCGCAAGGAGCGGCGTCTCCTCGTCCGTCTCCTCGCCCCGCTCGGTGATTGCCATAATTTTGGGTATTTTCGTAGCACTTTTTATGGCTGCCAGTCTCTTGGGCTGCCATCGGCATCGCACTCCCAATCTCATTGTCCTGCAACTCGACGCATTGTTCGCCTGCAATAATTTATGGCGGAGTCAGAGCCATCATCGTCGCCGTGCCCCGAATGCGCCGCGCCGCCATTGCCATCCATGTGTGGGTGCTGCTGATTTTCGGTCGAGAATGGAAATGCGGCTCGCTAATCGTGATTTGTGTTTCAAATGAGCATCAAGAGTCGCCCAGAGGAAAAGCTTGACTATCGAGTTGGGCAGTGGAGAGCAGCGGGACGCGGCATTCGAGTGCGTAGCCCGAGCAGTAGAATGCGAATGAGTATTGAATGAGCAGAGCAGATTAGAAGCACAACTAAAGCACAGACTGTGCTTAGCGCAGTTTTAATTTGGGTTTACGATTCCATGATATATGATACTCGATAATGCAATCAGTCAGTTATATGGATTGATTCTTGTATGCGAAGTTCGACAAGTGTAATAGAATCTTCTTGTCTACAGCTATTATCTTCAACTAAACTTACTTCAGTCATAGATTGAATTAGTTTATATTATTGTTTATTGATTTAACTGCAACAACTTGCGATGTCTTTCCACACTTGGAGAGCGATTTCCAATATTAACTCTGAACAAGGTTTCATCATTAGATTTGCCAAATCATTAATTTCGAAATTAAGTAAATATTCTTTATGATTTCTTAAAAGAATTACAATTTGTATTTAAGCTAAATTTATTTGAATTAGTTTTACGCATACTAATTAATTAGAGAAAACAGCATTAAATTGCATTGCAGTGCAAAAATATTCAAATATTTTGAATTCAAATTTTAAAACCATCACAACAATCGAAACACGCGCTAGGTGGCGCAAGTGCACAATCACAGTGCTGCCTATAAGCAGTTCAATAAAAGTGCTGCCCATCACTCGTGCGCACAACATAACCGGTTCAAGGTGGCGCCATCTATGCGAACAATAACACAACTTAATTCAAGAGCGACTGCATTAACCGCTACGACTGGCGCCATCTATGAAAATCAATAGTAATAATAGCAGTGTATGCGCTGATGCGGGCAATTCTGGAAGCTATTTTTCTTAAATCAGTGCCATCTCTTGAATTTATGCGTGAACAATAGAGTTAGCGACATCTATTGTTCAAGCGTGATACACACCTTTGAAATGTATTTCGTTTTTGACTTTTATATGAGCTCGCCTCCACGAGTAATTTCTTTCGTTGCGCCCCCGCAACCCACCGCATATATATATCGCTAATTGCGGCTGCGGCTCAAAACAGCGTAAAATTAATTAAATTTGCGAAGATTTTTGCACCTTTCTGCACCTTGATTCGCACTAATTAGTGGCGGCCAACGGCAATTTCTTTGAGTTGTTGCCGCTGCTTGAGCAACTCAAATTCCGCCGTGTACGCGCCTGTGTGTGTGTGTGTGTGTGTGTGTGTGTGTCAACAGGCGCTCAAGTCGTGATTGGCCAGAAGGACTCTGTGGCAAGAAGTTGCCTTAATTAGGAAGCGTTTAGCGCTTTGCGCCTTCTTGACTTTTCTCGACTTCAGCAACCCCCGCAGCGCAATAAAACACGGCACTCGTTTGCAATTAATTAAAAATTAAACGGCGGGCAATCAAAGCCAAAGCAGGCCATTTTGTGGTCGAGGGCAGTTTGCTAAACTCGATTGTGAGTGGAAAGAGAAAGCTGTTGATAATGTCGCCAAGTTGTTCCCAAAGGGTTTAATACACTTTATAAATTACTTCTATCTACACTTGACTTTAGTTATTGTTAAGCAGAGGTTGTGGGATCAATACTGCTTTAACTATTTGGAGTCATTTCCTAACAGAAAAAGTTGCAAATGAAATAATAGAAGAACGAATAAATAAGCAAGGAAATTGTTTAATACGCAAATATGAAGTTTGAGTCTCAAAGAAAAGTCTCACATATTTATCAGCAGCTTGCATGTTAAATTCGCTTGATTCCGAATTCCTATGTTACATATTTAAGCTAACGATGAACATTATAGCAAATATGTTGACAATTTGAAGAAGTGCGTAAAATGAGTGAAAAGAAAAATAGAGCTGAGTTATATTGTCAAAGCTAAGCAATTTAGTAAACGTCTATCAAAAAGCTGTGATCGACTTTAAGCACCCTTCGACTGCATTCAAGAGAGCGCCATCAGCTGATAAGTAGCTTAATGTGGTAGTTAAAAGTCGAGCACACTCCCTTGCAGGCCTCTATAGTAAAATTGTCAAAGCTAATAAATTTAGTAAGCGTCTGTCAAAAAGCTGTGATCGACTTTAAGCACCCTTCGACTGCATTCAAGAGAGCGCCATCAGCTGATAAGTAGCTTAATGTGGTAGTTAAAAGTCGAGCACACTCCCTTGCAGGCCCCGACATAAGTCCACAAGCTGTTGGCACCTGCAACCCCATTTGCAGCTTAGGACAAAGCGCGTTTTCAATTTGCATTTATTGCATTTGTTTGTTTCGTATTTTGTATTTTGTAATTTGTATTTTGCTGTTGTGTTTTGAGTTGTTTGTGTTGTTGTATATTTTGTAGAATTTAAATACATTTAAATTTATGCTATGCACTTCGTTCAGCGTTTAAAACATAAAAAATTGCACCGCTCGTTGTTCTGCATGGATTCATCCCCCTCAAGCCGCTCCTCTCTCTCTCGCTCTCCCTCTCTCTGTGTGTCTCGTTCGTGGTCAGGACTGCGCTCCTTGTTGGTGGCAGCAGCTGCGCGTTTTAACAAAGCTTACGATTAGTTTACAACTCGAGGCTTAACTGTAAAGTTGGCTACATTTAACTTTAATCTCGCATTTCGCATTTCCTAAGTCATCGACAAGTTCAACTCCTCACTGCCATTGGACGATGGTGGTCAGAAGATGACCGTCAGCGGTCGTCGAAAATCAGCGGCGCCCCCTCCGCCGCCACCAGCGCCCCCAGCGGCACTGCCCCCTGCCACGCCCACGCCAACACCGACGCCGGCTGCTGCGCTGGCCGCCAACTGTCCGCCATACTGCTGGGCATACTGATGGGCGTAGTCGAGGCCGACGTCGCTGGGCGAGTGCAGATGCGGCTTGGCCTCCACTTGCCCCCCGCCCGCCTCCAGCTGGGGCGTGGCGTCGCGCTCGTCCAGCCCGCTGCTGCTGTTGTTGTTGTGCGAGCTGCCGCCCGCGCTGCCCCCTCCTCCTCCTCCTCCACCTCCACCGCTGGCCATGAGCAGCTGCTGCTGTTGCTGCTGTTGTTGCTGCTGCTGTTGTTGTTGTTGCTGCTGCTGCTGGTGGTGCGCCGCCGCGTGCTGCTGGGCGCCGTAGATCTTGGAGATATCGAAGGCATAGTTGGCACGATCCTGATACATCTTGGAGTCGAAGTAGGCCTTGGTCAGCACGCTGGGGTCCAGGTAGGCGCTGTAGGCGCTCGCCTGGCTGCCAGCGGCTGCGGCGGCGGCGTTGCTCAGATACGAGCTGCGCTCCAAGGCGGCAAACTTGTCCATCTGCCCCGAGAGAGTGGCCTGCGAAGAAGAAGCGCATTAGTTGCAAGTATTCTATGAATATATGTTGCAAAGTATCACACGGTCTGAGTCACACAGCTGCAGTTCCAAGAGAGGCACAGTGACTCAGTTTTGAGTTGCACAGACAGAGCAACAACAGCTTTCCCGAAGAGTTCAGGGAAACGACAATTGAGGATTGATTGTCTTATAGAAATATTACAAAGTTTTCTTCTTTGCTACTAACTATGCAAAGTTATTCGCAATTAACTAAAGGCACTGTCAAGAGTGTGCTTGGCATTCTGTAAAGTGTGGTAGACATAAGAAAGCTAGAAGTCAGCAGCAGAAGGCAACTTATTAAAGATTGCACTTGCTATCGCTTGACATCGATTAGGAAATAGAAAAGCCAAAAGCGAAGAGTCGAAACAATATTGAAAGTACTCACAAACATTTGAGCACGCTAGTTATTCTGCTTACTGCGATCTAGTAGCAGATATACAAAGACTGACTGACCCTGAAAGATAAGACTGACTTGCACTACTAGCTATGATATAGATCAGCACTGCTCTTCTTTCTATGAAAAATCAGTTAACTGAAGGCACTGGCTAGAGTGCGCCGAGTGTGCTAGACATAAACAAGCTAGAAGTCAGCAAACTTGCTTCAATTGCAAAAGTAATTTATTAAAGTTATTAAAGATTGCTCTGGCAATCGCTTTTCTTCGATAAAGGCAAGACCGAAAAGTTTAAACTAGATTTAAAGCACTTCCAAATTAGAATGTTGTTGTCACAAACACTTTAGCACGCAACTAATTCTGCTTACTACGATCTCGTAGCAGATATAGATAGATATATAGACTTGCAGTTCAACTTATAGATCAACACTGTTCTACTTTCTATGAGCAAGTTTAAACATTTAGGAAATAGAAAAGGCAAGAGCGAAGAGTTAAAGTACTTCGCAATTAGAATGTTCGCATCACAAACATTTTATCACGTTATTCTGCTTACTACGATCTAGACTGACAGACTTGAAGTCTTTGATCAGAACTGCTGTTTGTTCTATGAAAAACTGAAGGCACTGTCGCTCTTCATCGATTAGGAAATAGAAAATTGATGAATTGGGAAGTAGAAAAGGCAAGAGCGAAGAGAATTTAATGTACTTCGCAATTAGAATGTTCGCATCACAAACATTTTTGCACTCCAGCTCACTGAGATCTAGTAGCAGTTATAGAAGGATAAATAAAGTTGCAGTCCTAGATTAGCACTGTTGTTCTTTGCATAATGAGTTAATTGAGGGCACTGTCTAGAGTGTGCTAGAAATAAGCAAGTTATTGCACATATATTTTCAGCGTTTAAAAAATAGGAAAGTTAAGAACGAAGATTTAAAATACTTCTCATAAAAGTACTTTTCATTAAATACTTCTTATAAGCAATGAATAAGCTAGTTGCTTCAATTATAAAAGTGTTTTTAAGCAACAGATCGCTTTTCGTCGATTAGAAAATGTAAAAGGCAACAGCCAAGATACTAAACAAGATTTAAAGTGCTTATAAATAATAATCTTGTTGTTATAGATATTTTAGCACTACTAGCTGTAAGCATTATAGCTTAGTGAGATCTAGTAGCAGATATAGGATGACTGGCAGACTTGCAGTCCTACTTATAGATCAATAGTGCCTTACACTGACACATTTGCAGTCCAAGTTATAGATCAATACTGCTTGCTGTTCTTTCTATGAAATGAGGTCTACTTAACCAAGAGTGGGCCACCTGCTATGCTCACTAACTTGTTACAGCCGCGAGCACTTGAAGTGGCAGGTATAATAATTGAATAAGGGACTGCAGCTGGTTTGGCTTCAAGGCTGCCAGGATGGGCGAGAGGAAGCTAGCGAGTCACCCTTGGCTAGTGCAAATTGCTTAACACTTTTGCGGCTTTATTTGACCAACTAATTGTGGATGCAGCATGAGCACACAACCCCAACAGCAGCTCACCTCCTTCTCGTGCGACGCGTCTCAGTTTAATTTTATTTGATTTGCAATACGTTTTTCATTTGCGACACCAGTTTGCGGGATAAGCAAGGAGCTGGGACGGGGCGAGAGCCTGTTAAGGGTTGTTCTTGCTTCATTTCCGTTTTGTTTTGAGTGGTTGCTTGCGAGGGGTTGCGCCCCCGTTTCGCAGAGCACTTGGCTCAGGGCTATAATTATGTTGTTAACACATCATCATCATCATCATCGTCATCAGCAGCAGCGCCAACTGACAACCGTGTGTGTGTTTTGGCCCGAAAGCGTTTTGGATTACAATTTGATTTGATTTGATTTGCGCCCAATTGGGAATTAGTGTGGATTGGTAAATATTTTGATGCACGGCGATTTAAACGGAGTTCTGTGTTTGCACTTCACCGGGGTTCGCTTTCCCCTTTATTTCCCAGCTCAATTATATTATTATCTCAGCAGTTAATTGATTTAGCCGACTGCGGATCGGCTGAGCTCTGGGACAGGTGAAGCAAGTGTGGCAAGAGTTTGCTGCTTCAGCTGTGTCAACTGTGTACTTCTGTGGCTTCAGCATAAAAGGAAAACTGCAGTGCAAGTCGGGAAATCTCGACCAATGATGCTTGACTGCTTTGCGTTTTCTAAGGCTTCGCAAACAGCGCAAAGATCGTAGATATTTATTGCTAACTGTGCGTTTTTCTTGGGTTTCCCCAAACAAACGTTCAGTTCATTGCAGTCTTTAATTGTTTGTAGTTATTTTTATGCAGTCAGAGAGCTTCGAGACTCATGCTCATCAGCAGTTTGGTTTCTACTGATGAAGAGTCTGCAATAAAGTAGCGTGGAAAGTCAATGGAAGATTGACGAAATAAACACAAGTTGAGGCCCATTGTGAAGCGCAGTTTGAGCCATTGGAATGCCTTTGAATACGACTGCTGAAGGAGGAGGAGCAGCTGAGCCGGGGAAATTATAAACGCCGACTTCTAGTCCGCCCACTATGCAATTTTCCCATAGAGATTTCAATTTGAGTAACGCGCACGTTGGCTGCCTTTAAACAGGGACTATTATTATGGTCGCGTCTCGGTGGCAGAAGCATATTATTAAGCCAAGCGAAGACGAGCGCTTTCAACACCCGCAACACAGCAGGCAGACATCAATCAGAGTCTCAAATAGGCTTTTGAGGCAGCGCGGCGCAACAGTCATCTGATTTAATAGGTTGTTAATCAACAGCCAGGCAGAGGAACTGCGCAAGGGCGGCGCCCTGGCCACGCCCACCTCGTCCAGTTACCAGTTTTAATTGCCAATTCTTTCTGCCTGCTTGCTTGCCTGCTTGCTTGCCTCTGCAGCTGCTGGCTGGCTGTGAAGAGAGAGCTGTGTGTGAGAGCTGCGTAACATTTAAACACCTGTCCGGCGAGTACTAAATGTGTAATGACAAGTTTGGTGGCCACATCCGAATCCTTGGCGTGACGTGTCGCTTTGCTTAACTGGGCCAGGATCACGCCGATCGCCTGACTTGCTGAGTCATCGCCGCATGTTTTCCGCCTTTTAAAGTGGGCGTCTGTGCGGGGTGTGTGTAATTATGTTATTAAGCAGCGACCCCTACACTTGCCCCCGCCCCGCCCCCCTAACTGGCTGCCTGTCCTCGCCAACCCTGCACTCTACTCAATCGTAATTGGAAGCGCTACCGTGCCAGACCCTTGGCGGTCACTCACTCACTCACTCACTCACTCAGTCACTCACCTGCGTTGAGCTGGGCGTCGATGTCTGCGAGAGATGGCTGCCCAGGTGATAGGCGGCCGCTGTGGGCCCGGGGGCGAAGTAGCCGGGCGAGATGCCTGCAAGTGAAACAAGAAACAACAAGAGTACAATAGCGGAGAAAAAAACACGCACGTTGTTAAGCCGCAAGTTTTTCATAATTATGACAATGGTTTTTGGGTCTCTGTGTGTGCCTAAAATAATTGCCACTCGAAATATTTTGCGCCCTTCTTGCGGCGTTTAACTCTTCCACTGCCACTTGCCGCTTGCCACTTTAATTGTGCGCTGAATCAGCTATTTCAACGCTGCATCTGATAGATGGCCAGCAGCACACTGTTATTACCAATTGCCCTAAACGGTAGTCCTCTCTCAGCCGCCTTTCGATAATTACAAGCGCCGCTTATTCAAACATTTTAATCGGCCACAGAGTTTTGGAAATAACGATTACGTTTGCGTTTACGATTTCATTCATTGCTGGATGCTGTGGCAATTAAAATCGCTGAGACAACAACAAACTGCTGACTGACGCGCCACGAAAACGATGAAATGCCAGCTCAAGTGGCGACACTTCGAGATGGCATCATCTCTATTGTTGATCCCCATAATAGTGGATTAGGTACTGCCCCAGCCTTGTAACTCTGGTAGCTGGTAGCTGGCCATCTTTTCTTCGACAAATTAACATTACAATCGCATAAAAAACGACGTCGCGACATTTGTGGATTTTAACTGCGGATTAATGCGCCTTACAAACAGTTCTTCTCTGTTCTTCTCTAATCTTTGCATATTTTGCTGTCTTCTCTGCTTTATTAGCCCCCACAGCTTTCTAATGACTGTATTATTCTAATATTGGATTTGGCTTCAGACTTGTAATATTCTTTTAAAGAGTTGGCTCTAGCACTAATAATTATTCTAATATTGGTTTTGTTTCAGACTTGTAATATTCATTCAAAGCGTTGCCTCTAGCACTAATTTATTGGATTCGTCATGGCCTAAATTCTAATATTGGATTTGACAATTTCGAATCATTTTTTTTTATTATTAAGTTCTCATATTATATGCTAAATTTAAAGTAAATCTAGAAGTGCTTCTAGTGTTATTTATATTGCTAACCAATGCTAACATTTATTATAATATTGGATTTGAAGATTTCTAATTACTTATTTTACTACTAACTTCTCATATCATAGGCTAAATTTAAAGTAATTAAAAAAGTGCTTCAAGTGTAATTAATATTGCGAACCAATGATAAAATCCATTCTAATATTTGGATTTATTTTCACACTTGTAATATTAATTTAACGCGTTGACTCTACAACTATTGTTGTTCTAGTTTCATCATGGCTTTTATTAATAAGAAGATTTCTAATAATTTATTTTACTATTAAGCTCTCATATTATATGCTAACATTAAAATAATTAAAGAAAGAAGTGATGCTAGTATTAATATTAATGGGAACCAATAAAAACGTTTATTCTAATATTGCATTTATCTTAAAGACTTGTAATATTCATTTAAAGCGTTTACTCTAGCACTATTGTTTTACTGGATTTAACATGCCTTTTATTAATATGAATATTTCTAATCATCTATAAGTTTTCATATCATATGCTAAATTGAAAGTAATTAAAGAAATAAGTGCTTCTAGTATTATTAATTTTGCGAATTTGTTTTACTAGATTGCTATGATGATAGCATCATTTTAATATGAAGACTTTTAAGTTTGAAGGCTTTGTATTTAAAGAAAGAAGTGTTGCTAGTGTTATTATTAGTTCGAACCAATCATAACATTTATTTAGTTGCTGTTTTATTCTGTTAACTCAATAAAATGACTACAGCATACCATTGCCATGTTTGCCTCTCGATCCTATCAGTGTTGTTTAATTAAGCAAATGTAATCATTCAAATTAAAGTCTATCATCAACATGTAGTATTCTTCGCACTCTTCGATTTCTATTGGAAAAACTTATTTAATGTCTGGGAAACATAAAATAATTGTCTTCTATTCTAACACTGTTTATAATGTAGTATAATGTTTCCGCTTGTGATTATGGAATCATAGCAGTATTATCTGCAGGGATTGTCCTAAGAATGGTCCGCTTTAAGAGCTGTTGCATGCCTCATACGCGCATAGTGTTGTCCCGCTCTTGCCCTGCAAAGTGATGCGTGCATTGAAGCGCAAGTCGAAGCAGGCAGCAGGCGACAGGACTGAGGACTAATTCGTTTTATTTATTACGCATTTCCTAGTATTTTTATTATCATTTCCGTAGCGCATAAATCATCAGCAAGCTCGCCATTGTGCCTGTCTCGTCGACCCTGGTCCTGTGGGCCGCCTGATCCTTAAACCGGCGCAACACAAATAATTTGCTGGCACATCAGAAAGCCGAGAAACTAGCGTAAAATTCGCCCAAAAGTGAAGAGTGAGCGAGATGGCGAAACGTGACAAATGCTAATTTAAAACCTCCAACTACTGTCCATGTGACAGTGCCACCCCCTCGGAGAGGGCGGGGGAGGGGAGTAAATCATGAATGGTAACTTATGCTGCGGATCCTTGCAGCTGTCTGTCGCTCTGTCTGCTGAATGAGTTGTTAAGCCAGGATGATGACTTCACAGTTTGCCAGGACATACGAACGGTTGGTGGCACCAACAACATCAACAACATGAACAACATGAAGAAACCAACCACCCACCCACTCGACCCACTCATCCACTTACTACCCCAACGGGGCTGGGAGTGTCATAAACAAAGCAACAACCAGTCAAGCAGTCGAGTGTGCGGATAGTTTGTCATATTTTCATTCACTACTTCGTCTACTTCTACTACATCTACTTCTGCTGCGACTGCCATGCCACACATATCGTGCCACATTTGCATTTGTCTTGCGTGGAGCTCATAAAACTCGCTGCTTACTTTGCATAGTTTAACTATTCTCGATTGTTTCGCCTTTATTTATTGTTGTCGTTTCTACTGAGCCACTGAGCTGCTTTTATACTCTCTGCCGAGGGTTAACTCTCTTGCCCGCTCCCCAGTCGCGTTGTATTTCAAGGGATTTTAATTGATTTTCCTGCAGCGCCGCATTAAATTACTTCACAAAGTCTGGATTTAATTCGCACACCAAAATATACGTGTTTCACAGAGAGGATTTGCATAGATATACAATCATATTTAATTCACTTAAATCTTTTTTAGCTCAATCTTGTAATTATCATTCCTGTCTTTCTATGACGAGTTTGTTAATAAATGCCTTTAAAACCGTCTTCAAAATGTAATGATAAAATGTATCCACTATTGCCAAAATCTAGAAATCGTCTATTGCTATATTTATAAAAAGCTTTTTATGCTGTATGAATCTACAATTATATTCAGTTCAGTTAAATCTTTTTAAAATCAATCTATAATTACAAGATTGTAATTATCATTCCTGCCTTTCTATAACGAGTTTGTTAATAAATATCTTAATACCTACTACTTCCAAAATCTAGAAATTACACATTACTATGGCTTTTAATTCTTGCTTCGAATACATGCTCATATTTTTGAAACCTACATGAATGTAAAATTATACGTAGTTCCGTTAAGTATTTTTAAACCCAATCTTGTAGTTATTATTCCCGCCTTTCTACGACAAGTTTGTCAATAAATACTCTTAGACCCGTCTTCAAAAATTAAAATTTAAATATATCTACTACTTCCAAAATCTAGAAATTGTCTATTGCTATATTATTTGAATGGGTTTTATTGCTTTCTCCAAATACATACTCATGTTTTTGAGACCTGTATAAATAATACAATACAATACTATTTAATTCAGTTAAATCTTTCCTAAGAATTATTTTTTCCGCCTTTCTATGACGAATTTGTTAATAAATATCCTTAAGGCCTTCTTCGAAAATGAAAATATGTCGACTACTTTCGAAATCTATAAGTGATCTTTATGCTTTTTAAACTCAATCTTGTAATTATTTTTTCTGCCTTTCTATGACGAATTTGTTCATAGATAGGTAAACATTCTTCGAAAATTAATAAAAAAAATTGACCGACAACTTCCAAATTCCATATTATCTATTGCTATATATATAAATAGCTTTTTATGCTTGCTTTAAATACATGCTCATATTTTTGAGTCCTGTATGAATATACAATTTTATTGAATTCAGTTAAATCTTTTTTAACGCAATCTTGTAATTATATTCCAATCCTTTCTTTGACAAGTTTTTTAATAAATACCTTTAAAACCTTTAAATTTTAAGATAGAAATGTATCTACTACCTCTTAAATCTGAAAATTATCGATTTCATTAAAAGTCTTTGAATGCTTTCGTCATATTTCAAAGACCTTTAACATTCCTTTCAAAAGGCGCTTTAGTGATTAGCTCGTATTAAAAACACACTTAGTACTTCTAAATGTCCCATTCTATAGCATTGTTTAATGAATCTAAATGATGCAAATATAGTTGTGGCTTACCGGCTCGCAATGCTTCCACGGGCACCGATGGATATGGCATGGGATATGGGTAGCCGTCGCGTCGCAGGGCTTTTGGTTTGCGTCTGGGTCGATACTTGTAGTCGGGATGCTCCTTCATGTGCATGGCGCTGTTCAGATACAGATACAGATACAGATACAGATACAAATTGAGTAAGTGCAGTTGAGTGGGCGGGTGGGTTGGGGAGGGGGAGCGGGGCAGGGAGCCGAACTTACCGCAAGCGCTTGGCCTCATCGATGAAGGGACGCTTCTCCTCCTCGGTGAGCAGCTTCCACTCGGCACCTGCAATCGAGACAAGTTGGGTTTTGTAGATATTCAATGCGAGCGCAGTCGTTAATCCATTAGATACTTTCAGGTTGGGGCACTTGAAGTCGTTGTGCTAAATGTGACAGCACAATGGGCGACGCACTCATGGCAACCTGCCACAGAAGTGGACGCACATAAACATAATTTCCTAACAGGCAACACACACACACACACACACGCACACTTGTGAGTGGTAGAAACTTGTTTTGTGTGCACTAACAAGAAGGATTCCGAATAGCAAACAATGTTGTTGTCATCTCTTCCCTTCTATCGCTCTATCTCTGTCTCCGCTGCCATCGCCGTCTCACTCGGCTGGCAGTCTGTCCTTGTCTATTTGGCCACCATTGTTGCCAGTTTTGGCATTGTCATTTGTTGTTGTCTAGTTGCCTGTTTGTCAGTTCAGTCAGCTTGGCTCACACCACAGCTGGCAGTACAGCCAGCAAGCAGGCAGCGTCTCAGCGAGCAGCGAGTCCTTGCACGATAATGGCCCAAAACCAGCAGGTGGTTTGAGCCCATTTGGGGGCGTGCTTTTGTCCCGGCTTCCTGTTTCTCTCTCTCCCTCCTGGCTCAATAAGGGAGCGAGCGCATGATACACATTTCTGTTGCAAGCATGTTTTGAGTGTGTGTGTGTGTGTGCACGTGCCACATACTCATAAGTGGCAAGTGCCAGCCAGGCAGCCAGCCTGTCTGACGTCCTCTCGCATTGTGCACAGAAATTGCAAATGTTTTTAAGTTAATGTAAAATTCTATAATGACATGTGTCACAAGGCTGCTGATAAAGGCTCAAATGCGGCGCGGAAGAGGGGCGCCTGGTCTGGTCGAGTTGTTGCCACAAAGAGTCCTTCACTTATTTGCCCCAAATGAGTCGTACTCTATACGCCAACTTCCAGTTGAGGGAGTTATTAAACGGCCAAGTCAATGAGATGATGAAATGAAGACTTAAATTGGGGCTAAAGTTGGCAAAGAGTGAATTACTCTTTGGAGCAAGATCAAACTTCATGCCACATTTGTGTAATTTATATAGCGAATATTTGCTTGAAGTCTAGCTCAAAGTATTTAGCCACTAAACTGCTAATTTTTCATGCAAACAATGCAATCAGCAAAGTCCCTAGTAGTTGAAGCAAGTTCAAATTAAATAGGTAAACTAATAAAGCACACAAGATCTAAGTAGCTAAAGTTAATCTGTCGAAATCAAGAAAAGTTTATATCAACTAAAATCAAGTTATTTAATAATGCAAGTTTTTCGTGTGGCAAATTAAAATATTGGTATAGTTAATATCTTACTACTTCAATTAAAATATATAATTGCTGCTGATTTGAACAGAACAAATTAATAATTTAAAATGTAAAGGACTTGCTATTAACGAATTTCGAGAAACAACTAAAAATATAAGCATAAATTATGGAGAGCTGTCATTTTTAAAGTCTGTTAAGCGACACGATAAGCTTTAATTTCTTAATTCAATTGCCAAAATTAGAATTCAATAACTTGAGCTTTTGTTTTAGCTGAATTGATGTTGAAGCTAATCATGGCAATGAGTCGACGATTAGTTAAAGGAAGGAAGAGGGACTTGGGATACTTGTTACTCTAATTAGATGCGACGTGTAGTTTTAGTGGCTGTCGAGCGGCACAAAAGCAAACACACAAATTGCATTGTTGTGCCACAATGTGGCAACAATGGCAATGACAAGCCAGCAGCAGCAGCCAGGACATTGACAGGCAACGAATGTCGAGCCCACACACACCAAGCACACCCAAGCACACAATGCACAGCCAAAAACTATAACAACAAATGGCAAACAAAAGCACAATTGTGCCCCAAAGACTAGACAAGTGGCACGCCCCCAGAGCTAACTGGCAATAACTGGAGACCCACTCATAATGCAAGTAGCTGGTCTTAACTGGCAGCTGTTGCTGCTGCTGCTGCTAAAATACTAATTTATAGATACATTGACAGGCCGTCCAAGTGGCAAGTAGCAAGAGGCAAGCGGCAAGTGGCAGAGGCAGAGGCAACTGGCCATCAAATGCGCAACTCAGCTCCTGGGCACGACACCTTATAGACTCGAGAGAAAGACAGCTCCACATATAATAGCTGGGGGACAATTCACATAATAATAAACAAGACGAACGGACAATTGGATAAAGACAGAGTGCCAGCGAGTGAGTGCGATAGAGAACGATGCAGAGCGAGACAAAGACAGAGAGAGAGGGGGTGAGTGTGGGAGAGCGAGTGTCTGCAAGTTGTTCAGTTGAATAAACTAAGGAGGGCTAACTGTGCTGAGTTGACATGCCACAAAAGGATGACAATCGACAGTGTCTGGCGTCGGTCGTCGGTCGACGTTCGTCGGCTGCTTTCCTTGCTTAATAATTGATATGAAAAACAACAAGTACAAGAGTTGTTGCAACTGACAGTTGCAAGTTGTGCTGCAGCCCGGAGAAGCGCCTCTGGCCTCGAGCATAATTAACTAGTTTTTCCAGACCAGGAAAATGCTGAGCCGCCTGCTAACCACACAGCAAATATTTGACTGACGTCGGCTCCAGTTGCAGTTGCACTAGCAGTTGCACTTGCAGCTTGCAGCTTGTGGTTCACACAGCTACTGGCAAAGTATTCTAACGTATTCTAACTGAGATCGAACCCAGCCACAGTTTGTTTTTTGGACACTTCTCGAGTTCAACTTCAGGCATTGACGTTCACACATCCCCACAATTGGGCTACTCACAAGTGAGTGGGGGGGATTAGACTATTTGTTCTTGACAGTCTTTGGGTTCTTTTCCCCCGTCGCTTCTTCGCAGCCACTCAAGCTGAACTCATAACTTGACCAGCGATATGTCGTTTGTTTGCCACACAATTCAATGCTTTTGCTTAACCTTTGTGACCAGCTGAGCCTTCGACTTGTATCGAACACAATAATAACTTGTGTATATTTGGAAAAATAGATTAAAAGTAATTTCACCGAAGTTCATTTTTAGCTACATAGAAAAAGAATGTCTGCGAAGGGAAGTTTTGTTAAAAGGAATTAAGAATTGAGTTACTCAAGTTGCAACGAAGCAGCATTAAAGTCGAATAATATTAATATTATTTTAATTTTAACTCAAGTAATCCATCTGAAAGTTCAAATTATGCAAGCTGAGGTTTTTGTTGAAGAACAGAATATTTGACTGTGTTATAAAATGGTTTTAAATATTATTTGGTAGCGTAATAGCTAAATATATATTAATATTAATTTACGTTTAACTCAATTAATTTATCTAAATGTGCAAATTATGCAAGCTGAGGTTTTTGTTGAAGAGGAAATGAGTTGGCTATGTTATCAAATGCTTTTAAATAATATTTGGTAGTTTAACTCAAGTAATTAATCTGAAGATTTAAACTAAGCATGTTAGAGTTTGTATTGAAGAAGAAATGAATTGACTATATAATAAAATGTTTTTTAAGAAAATCTGGTAGCTTAGTAGCTAAATATATACTAATATTATTTTAAGTTTAACTCAAGTAATTAATCTGAATGTGCAAATTATGCAAGCTGAGGTTTTTGCTGAAGATGAAATGATATGGATATGTTATTACATGCTTTTGAATAATATTTGATTATGGTGGCTAAATATATATTAAGTTATAAGTTTGATTCAACTAATTCATCTGAATATTCGAACTATGCATGCTAAAGTTTTTATTGAAGAAGAAATGAGTTGACTATGTTATAAAATGTTTTTAAGAAAATTTGGCAGCTAAATATATATTAATATTATTTTAAGTTGAACCTAAGTAATTCTGAATATTCAAACTCTGCAAGCTAGTGTTTTTACTGAAGAAGAAATGAGTTGGCTATGTTATAAAATGCCTTTAAATAATATTTGGTAGCGTAGTAGCAGAATACATATTTGATGATAATAATCACCAAGTTCACTCCCCTGTGATATGTAATTAAGATCTCTTGCTCCGTGATAAATCTACGCCCATCTCAAGCACACACACACCTGTCAATTGCCGGTTGGAATTGCGAACCCCTTTTTGGAAGAGAAAAGGAGAAAAGCTCGCTTACTTTTTCCCCCGATTGCAAACTAATCAATTGTTTGCGCTTTATTGTGCAACAAAGGCGGCTTTATGAGTGGGGTGGAGCGTTGGGCAAAAAAGGCTTGAGAGAGCTCGACCTTTTGTGCCAAGTCGCAATCGAATCGAAGTCGATGCCGATGCCGATGTCTATGTTATGTCGAAGTCGAAGTCTTTGGCTATTGTGTTCAGCTGCCGTCTGTCAGTCAGTTAGACATACATCCATTGCTCGTGGGGCTGTGTTTAACATTATTTAATATTCCCGCAGGAGCTGCGCCGCTCACGAGTCCTTGATTAAAAAATAAAAAAAACAACAAGAAAAATGCTGGAGAAGAACAACAAGTGAAGGCGCTCGATTGCCGATTCGACAGGTTTTTCAATTATTTTCAAAAAGTTGAGTGAGAGGGAGGGAGGGAGGTGGAAGAATTGAAGCGAATGCCATTTTGCTGTTGTTGTTTGTAATTGTTGTTATTGTTGTTGTCGCCTATTGTTTGTTTTGTTGTTAATTCAAATTTCCAGACAGTAATTAATGACAGTTACAATTTCAATTAAGCTCGCGCGCAACAAAATTGTTTTCTATAACAAATTCCTCCCCCGCCTCGCACTCCCGCTCACTCTCTCTTTGGCTCTCTCTCTTTTTTATATTTTATTTTATTTTTGTTCGCCTTTTGTTTTGCATAATAAAATAAATGGCAACGCCGTCGGCGACGGCAGCGTCTGAAGAGCTCTCCACAGTTGCCAGTCGCCAGTCGCCAGTTACCGTTGCTCAACACTCGACACTCGCTCGCTCTCGCTCTCTCTCTTGCTTTGTCTCGCTCGCGTTCTTTCGCTGTGTGTTTGTGTTGCGTTGTGTTGTGTTGTGAAAAAGTAGCTTTCGCGCCGCCATTTTTTGTGGCGCCTTTGTTGATGCCACAGTATTTTTTTTTTGTGTGTGTGTTGTTTGCGCCTTTTCTCGGCGCAATTTTTCATAATGAGCCCTCTGTATTTCATTTTATTTGGGTTTTATGCCATTTTTCATATTATTCATTTAATTGAATGCCAGCGCAACTTTTTCAAGTGCAAAACTTTGTCATTTGTTCCAATGTGGCAAATGGTTAATGGCTTAATTCAGCCAAGTTGCCACTTCAATATGTTGCAACTTTCAACTTAACCTCAAAGCGCGAGAAAACAAGCTAATAATAGCAGTAAACATGGCTATCGAGTTTAAACCAGAATTGTCAACTTTTGCCACATTAAATGCTGAAATCGTTGCTTGAATTGTGCCACAACCGATTTCAATCGCTGCAAACTGTCAATTACAATCGAATCGAAAACTTGAGAACATATTTCTTTTTTCGATTTCCTTTCACGCATTACCCTACTTCGAGAGGCAAGTTGATGGGCCAAGGGCAAGTGACGTCTTCGTGCTGTGCAGCCCAACAAAAGCTGCAACTGACAGCAAATATTACACAGAACTGTCAATTGACATAATGGATTTGCCAAAATCCAGCAGCAACAAACAATAATATAACAAGAACAGCCAGCAAACAGGGCGAACAGGCGGGCAGCAGAAAAAGGTGAAATGAAAACATGAAAAGCGAACAAAAGCTCGCGCGCCTTCCTATAAAATTCAGCCCACAAACTGAATACTTCCAAACTGAAGTTTGTTGTGGAGTGTAGTACATTGTGTTGCGCCCATTGTTGTTGTTGTTGTTGTTGTTGTTGCGCATCGATTTTCATATATCGGTTTGGCTTGCTACTTGAACTTTGGCTGCTCTCGACAGAGAGGGGGGGGGGGAGAAGCGGGGCCCATTGCCTGATTAAGAAATCCTCTTTAATGGCTGTGAAAAAATGTAATCGCCATTTGGCCGTAGCAACCCTTATTGCCTCTTTATATACCCTGTTGCAAGCTTAAACGGGACGCTTTATTAGGAGTCCATTAAACTGCGTTTATGAAGCTTAACAGCAATAAGCTAAGCTATAACATAATAACACTTTTTAAGAAATGAATAGCTATAAAACTATGTTTATTGCTAGTATTCAGAGTGTTACTATCGATAAATATGTTGCATGCATTGTCGATCACAAAATAAGACCAAATCTATTGCGATCATTTGCCACAATAACACCACTATTGAGTTTGGCTTTTGACACAGATCTGCAACAATCTTGTAGAATTGTGAAAGTTGAAAGCTTGGCTCCAATATTAAGAATTATTATTAAGACGATATTGTGATGTTATTGTTAAGCTGTTATCATCACTCCAATCGAGAGCAGATTTTGTAATTGAAAAATCAATTGTTTTGGGTATTAAGAGCGTATAGTTAGATCTGAATATGTGTGCCCTGATTTCAGAGAAGTAGCATTAATAATTATAGATTGAAACCCGATTTACATGGTGAGCTCAAGTCAATCAGACTTTTCGCTTGCACTGCAATTTGTTTTGTACTTCTTTCGCGTGTGCCACGCCCACTGGCGTTATTGAAGCGGAGCGAAGAGTTTGCCTTTTGTTTTTGTTGTTGTTGCGCTCAACTGCACTGCAAGTGAGTCGCGTTTAATTTGCATTGTTGCTGCTTAAACAATGGTAAAATGAGGAGAACCCAAACATAAAGCGAGAAGAAAAAGTCATTTTACAAGTGCTAGAAGTGGCGACTGCAGACAGAGCGGAAGGAGACAGAACGAGTGAGTGAGAGAGAGGGGAAGTGGTTGCCCCGTCGAGTTTTATTAAAAAATTCGCACAAATTGCAAATGGCTGCGCCCAAAAGCTCTGGCACTGCCTGCTATCGATGATGGGCTTATTGTTATCGCTGTTATGACAGCATTGCGCCAGGGCTGATTAGTGGCAAGAAGCAGAAGAAGACGCTGCTGCGACTGCTCATCGAATATGCATGAGTTTCTTGGCCCAAAAGGTAGACGAAGCTTTGCCGGAGCCTTGGCCGCATTGTTATGCTAAGCGATCTCACTGCTGTCACTTGCCACGTGCCACTTTTCGGGCAGCGTGTGTGATTGAAATTGAATTTGAGGCGAATTGAAAATCCCCGCAGACAGAGCGAACCAGAGCGATAAGCAACAGCATTCCGGGATTAGTCGACGCTCCAGCTGAAATAAACTACTTAACTTTGCAACTAGCTAAGCGGCGAGACAATGATGTGGCAAGTAACAGTGCCACGGTCGGGGGTGGCAACCCTTCTCGACATTATCAACAGATCTGTGCGCTTCCCCCGCTTCTCTGCCACTGCCATTGTTTGACAGCCGCTTGTCAGTTTTGACAGTTGCGCTGAGAGCGTGTTTTTGGTTTGTCATTCTGCCTCATCGACTTTCGGCTGCGTCGGGTTGGGAGTGTGGCAGTGTGGGGGGTGGTGGCATCACGTTGATTAGTTTAACTTGCATAACTGCCAGCGAGTGTGGGCGCGAGTAGCCCTAGATTGGCAGGTCGTGTGCCGCCTCTTAATTTAGTTTTGTGTGAGATTTTCGTGCATTGTTCTCAGATTACCAACATGCCCCACGTACTCACAGCCAGTCCCGTCCCATCCCAGCCTCGACCACTCGAGTTGAGAAAAAAGTGCGAATAAGGCGCATGCTGGTAACAAGTTCGACTACCAGTTTATTGTCCGCTTCGATAGCGAGAACAAACCACACGCGCTTTTTTTGGGGGGGAAAACTCACCCAGTCGCTTGGATATCTCGGAGTTGTGCATTTTGGGATTATCCTGTGCTATCTTGCGTCGCTGCAAACGGGACCACACCATAAACGCATTCATTGGACGTTTTATGTGCTCCTCATTCTGGCGCTTCGTTGTGTTCTGTATCATCAGGCTGAAGAAGACGTCGCTGCAAGCAGAGAAGTTAATTTCATTAGGTGGCACTAAAGTTAAAGTTGCAAGTTTAAAGCGAAAAATATATGTATTAAAGCAGAAATGCACACGAATTTATTTATCCACAGATGCTTTATATATCAACTGAATTTTTAGTTTAGTTTGTGGCATAAAATCTTGTTTTCTCATTTGTTTAACATTTTAAAGTTATAATTGCATTTATTTCTGTCCTACGTGAGTCACTTTGAATGTATCTGAATCATGCAACCTGACAAACTGAGCTTCGGATTGATTAAACAATTGAATCACTCAAAATAAACACTTCAACAAATTGAAAGGCAGTCGTGAAGGATTTATTGAATGGATTTGAATTCGCATAAAATGGTTGAATATGCCGAGAGACACTTTACACAAGTTAAGCAAGGTTGATGATCACAAGTCGCCATTAAACGTCAACTTTTGAATCAAAAAGGAATTTATGGCGAACTAAATTATACATCATGAAATATGCAAAGATATCGGCACTACAGTAACTGTTCAAAGTAAATTGCAATAAATTAATGTTAACTGCTGAAATGCATAATAAGCGATTGAATTTGTTTAGATATGTAAAGCAGCTGCCAGCAATAGCTGATTTAAGCAATTTTTAAGCAATTTGTTGCATTTGATTAAAAAGAAATTTTTCAAGAATTAAATTTTGCTGCTGAAATGCATAAGTGATTAAATATGTCTAGATATATAAAACAATGGCTGCATTTCATTAAGAAAACTTCTTTCAAGAACTTTATTATAGCTGCTGAAATAGGTACAAATTTATTGAATTTGCTTAGAAAGTGTAGCAACTGCTTTCAATCGCTGAATGAAATCAATTTTTGAGCATTTTCATGCATTTCATTGAGTATTCTTTCCAACTATTCTATTATCTGCTGCAACGCAATAAGTGATGTAAAGTTAGTAGCAATTTTTGGGCAATTTGACGCTGTTGATTAAGAAGAAATTGTTCAAGAAATTTATTCTAGCTGTTGATATGCATAAGTGATATTTAATGTGATGTAATGCTAGCAGTTGCTTGCAATAGTTGAATTAGTATTTATTTACAATTTGATGTATTTGATGAAGAAGAAATCATTCAAGAAATTGATTTTAGCTTCTGGAATTATATTCCAAGTGAATAAATTTGCTTAGAAATGTATAGCAGCTGCTTGCAATAACTGAATTGAACAATTTTTAAGCAATGTGTATTAATAAGAATCCTTTTATTGAGTGATTAAATGTGAATAGATATGTAAACTTAACAGATGCTTACAATAGCGGAATGAAAGCAATTTTTGAGCATTTCATTAGGAGGAATTCTTTCAAGAAATTGATTTTAGCTGCTAAAATACATAATAAGTGATTAAATATCTTTAGATACATATGTATAGCTGATGCATTCTATGAAGAAGATCATTTCAGAAATTTGAAAGAAATTTGTTTTAGCGTAATAATTAATTGAATATATCTACTGCCTCGCAATTTAAGTGATTAAATAATATATATTTAAATATATTAAGTTAACAGCTGCTTGCAATAGCCGAATTATAGGAATTTTAAAGCAATTTGAAGGTGTTGATTAAGAAGAACTCTAACAAGAAATTAATTTCAGCTGTTGAAACGGAAAATAATTGAATAAAAATCTGTTTGGATATGCAAAGTTAGCAGCTGCTTGCAATAGCGGAATCAAATCAATTTCATGCATTGGATTAAGAAGAATGAATACAAGAAATTTATTTTAGCTGCTGAAATACGTAATGCTTGCAATAGCAATTATTCCCCATTCAATGCATTTGCTTATAAAATTTGTTCAGCAGAATCAAAAGCAAAAAGAACTCATACATAGACGACTTAGCTTGATAGAAATGCTCACTAGAGGCAGTCGTTGTTCACTCACCTGGCGCTGCTGCCGCTGTTCATGAGGCTGCCCATGTTCTGGTGCAGGTTGCTGATGGGCGACGCCTGCGAGTTGTGGTGCAGGTGAGCGGCGGCGGCGGCTGCCATCACGCTGCTCGTGGTGCTGGACGTGCTCGAGTGGTGCACCGACGCACTGGAGTTGGAGCTGGCAAGACTGTGGCCGCTGCCCGCGCCCAGATGCTGCCCGATGCCGTTGCTGTGCGTCTGATGCGACTGCGACTGGGATTGAGCGTGCAGCGAACTCGACGCTGGCTGGCTGTGATGTGAGGCTGAGGATTGTGATTGCTGTTGCTGCTGCTGTTGCTGCTGCTGCTGTTGCTGCTGGGCTGCTGCTGCGGCGGCGGCGGCCGTTGCTGCCGCCTGGTGGTGCTGATGCAGCTGCGAGTGCTGCGAGCTCAGATGGTGAGCGGCTGCTGCGGCTGCCGCCGAGTGGTGCAGATGTGGATGCAGTCCCAAGGCGCTGCTGCCGTTGCCGTTGGGCGAGCCGCCGCTGCTGTTGCTGTTGCACTGGTGGTGATGATGGTGCTGCTGCCCCAGCTGCCCCAGCGACAGTTGCTGGCTGTGATGATGGCCGTGACTGTGGCCGTGACTCTGTTCGCTACTGTGTTGCTGCTGTTGCTGCTGCTGTTGCTGTTGCTGCTGTTGTTGCTGCTGTTGTTGCTGCTGCTGCTGCTGCTGTTGGTGGTGCTGGATGAGTTGACCGAGGTGTGTGCCGCTGCTGGAGCTCACCGAGCTCAGATGACTCTGCAAGGGGTGTGCGAGCGATAGGCCAGAGAGCGACAGGTGCGTGGATAGACGTTCCATCATTTTGTAGACGGAACTGCAATCGAGGCGGCGCTCGTGGAATCCGCTGTGGCTGCTGCTGTTGTTGGTGTGGTGCTAAAGGTGTCGGTGCGGATCAAGCTGCTGTCGAAAGAGAGGCGATTTCACAGCATTAAAGATATGTATGCGTGAATATTTATATTGAAATGCACAGTAGAACTTGTAAACTCATTCGCCCACTCTAATTTACATTATATTTGATGTAAATGCATTATTTTAGTGGAGAACTTCGCACTATTCAAAGGTTGTGCCTGAGCAGCTCACAAATATAAAGCAAACCTCAGATTATATTTGAATTCGTGTGAGGAATGAGCTAGATCAATGAAATGAAAAATTACACTATTATCTGCAGTAATATTACTCAGATATTCAATGTGTTATGAAGGTAAAACAAGGAATAGAAAAAAAATATAGTTTTCTGCAGTAATATCATTCAGGTATTCAATCTGTTACAAAGATACCGCAAGGAATAAAAAAAACTACAGTTTTCTGCACTAATATCACTCAGCATTTCAATGTGTTAGAAATATATTTATATTACTGGCAAATTTGGAAAGATTTAAAGCTATTGCATTGCTTTTATTTACAAGCTAACTTATTTCTTACAAAATTTGTTTTTTCTGCATTTACTCAAAATTAAGCAAATACAAATTGCAGATAGATAAGTGACAGCTACAATTAATCAATCCTGCAATCTATTTTTGAGCGAGAAATTATAATTAAAAGCGATGTAATCAATTTTCGACTACAAGATATTCCCTATGCGCGATACAATTCATTTATTCAATTGTAAAGATTTGATGTGCATCTCGTTGGCTTTGAAATGAATCTGCAAGTTTAATAAATTATATTTTCTTCCATTTCGCAGTTCGAAAAGTTTGAATCGAATCGTCGTCGGCGCTAATGTGCGATTCCTTTGTTTTTCAAATCCGAACTTTTCGAATCATTTTAAAGTCGGCGACAACTGCAGCGCGCTGAGCTCTTGGGTCTTTGTTAATCAATTAACTAATTGATTTGAGCTCTTAAAAGTGTGTCGCCAGTCGCCTGTCGCGCTCTGCCCCAGCCCCCAGCGGCACAGGAAACAATGGACCTGCCCCAGAGCCGAGCAAGTGGCTCTGAAGCTGGCGCAAACCTTTTTCGCTGCGGCCCATTGTGTTGCCCGAATGTCAACCCTTATAAGGACGCTCTGCACACGTCGAGGCCGTGGCAGACGTCGTCCAGGAGCAGGAACCACACCGTAGCGTCCTGTTCATTATGCAGCGGGCCACTTGAAACCCATTTATTTTCACTCGCCCCCCAGCTCCCCTCACATAAGCTGGGTTATGTTATTTTACTTTTTAAATACGGTCGGTCAGGTCAGGTCATCGTCGGCGTTGATAGGTTTTCAAACTCTCGGCTTTCCAATTCACATGTGCGTGCATTATAATCGGGGTTTATGCCGTCCACTCGATGATGTCCCATGCCCCAGCGTCGCATTAATGCGTTAAACACACACACTCACACACAGACATATGTTGTTTGCTGGCAAAAAGGGTTCATGGGTCTGTGGTCAAGAAGCTGTTGCAGTTACCAGTGCTCTGCTAAACGCTTTCAATTTGCTTAATGGTCCAGCACGACGACAACGACGACGACGACGCTTCGATTTTGGAGTACAATTGAGTTGGGTGTGCGGAAGACATTCGAGTACACGCATTTGGAGTTCACAGGCTCATCGTCGTCCTCCTCGTCGTCGTCGTGGACGAGTGCGAGAGGGTTCTCTGCTCTTTAACGCACATAATGCTCGGCAAATGTGTCATCTGCACTGCATATTTGCATAGAAGAACGTTCTTCACAACTCGAGTGTGTGGCGGGGGTTAAATAGAGGAATGGAGAGGAGGACTGTAACTCCAACACACAATGAATCTATGCTATTGATAGTGCTAAGCAAATACTGAGATATACGAGAGATTTTGGATTTACATATTTTTAAAAATTATATTTTTTAAAAGGATTATCCGCTTTCGCAATTTGTATATTCAAATACTTTCTGAAATCATTTCAGCTTCAAGTTCTATCAGTAACAAAGTTAACTAGTTTTTAGTTAAAATCAGACCGTCCATTGACGCTTTCTTGGCTTAAACTTGAATCTAATTGAAATCCTATTGAGATGTGAACGAAATTTACTATTGGATGAATGTGTATAGCATAGTTGTGCTTTCAAATTTATTAAATACTTTTATTTTTACTTTTAGTTTTTGGTGTTTTAATATGCTTTTTTAAGTTGATTAATATTTTTGAACTTATTATGTAAGTTTTATACTCTGCCTTAACTTAAAACAGAATCAAATTAAAATTCTCTATGTGTTTATTTGTTATTATTCTAAGTCCTAATTTAGAATTTCTGAATTTGGAAATTGTCAGAACGTTTTGCGATTTGTGTTTCCAAATATTTTTAATAGTTTTAAAGTTTGGATTTTATTAATTTTTTGTTTTTTAACTTTTCTTGGCTTAGACGTGCATTAAATTAAAATAGAGCTGTGAATGTTTGTGATTATAATTTATAATTTAGAGACAAATACTTTCTGTATTTCTAAATTGTAAGAATGTTTTGAGTATTTGTGTTTCTAAATAATTTGAACATTTTCGAAGTTTGAGATTGCTTTAGTTTGTTTTTAGTTGATGCATATTTTAGAACTTATTTTATATAAAGTTGTTTTAATATTTCTTGGCTTAAACTTGCATCAAATTTAAATACTATATAAATGTGAATGATTGCTTCTAAACTAACGCTAGATCAAATTGATTCCTTTTTGTATTTTTAAATTGAAGGAAAGAAAAAAAATAATTGCGTATTTGTGCTTCCAAATAATTTGAACATTTTCGAAGTTTAAGTTTGGCTGAGTTTTTTCGATTTAAGAATAGTTTTGAACTAATTTTAGAGAAATAAAAGTTTGCTCTTATGCTATACTAGCTGTAGATATAATTTAGAGATGAATCCTTTCTAAATTAAAAACAGATTTTGTTTGTGCTTCGAAACAATTTGATTTTGAATTTGAAACTTGTTTTAATGACTTTATTTCTAGTTTTCCAATATTGTGAAACTTATTTTATGTTAAGTTTTCTATTTAACTATTTAAGTTTTCTATTTCCCTATAACGAACTGAAGTTTATGCTGGCGCTATACTTTAAAGAATGCATTTTTATATCGCTCGCATTTTACTTTATGCACTTTGAGCGAGCACATTCTTGTAGAAAAACCTTCAAGAACGCGTGGAGAGCAGATGCGACAATTCATTGCGACTTTATGGGCAATTCGCAGTGCGTTTATCTTAACTGAGAGATCAGTTAGTGCTATTGTTCTTGTTGCCACTTGCGGGAGCGCAGGGGCTTAATCCTTTTGGAGAGCTGTCCGTTATCCTGCGAGTGGCCGTTGCGTGTCCATAATTCTTGTATTCTACGACAACTGAGACATCTGCGACTGCTTCCGGGCATTATCCGCTTGGTGTTAAAATAAAAATTGCCCAGGCATGCGTATTAAGCATGAAATTTATATTAAGGAGAGACAACAACCTGCTGCACGTGAGCAGCAGCAGGAGAAGGGGCAGCAGGAGAGGGGGCTAAGGACACGCATATTTGTAATCTTTATGGAGTGCAAACAAATTTCTGTGTTGTCAACTTTGTCAGCCAAGGGAGCGTGAAGCTTCGCAGGGCGCGTCGCTGCGTTGTGGCAGCAACTGCTGCTGCCGCGGCTGCCGCTGCTGCTGCACCACAGGCAACCACCAGCACCGGTTGCACCACCAGCTGTGCACAAATTGCACTCCCGATATTTTTATTTGCTGTGAATATCAACGGCAACTGCTACCAGCAACCAATCCAGACCAATCCCCCCCAATCTCAAGTCAACTCCAACCCCCAAAAAAAGCATAGAGCTGCCCACTCGTCTAACGGCGAATAGTATCCATCAAAATAGACAGCGTGGGTTAGTTCCAGACACTCTCATCTTCAGAGTCGCAGTCTCTGTCTTTGGCGTTAATCCAGTAACACCAGTAAAAGCGTTAATAGATATCAGCCGGGTTATTTACGATCATTGCAACGACTGACTTCGTCTACGCGTCGCGCTTTGTTATGCAAAGCTGCGGCAACTGATGCTGCCACGCAGTAGGAGTAAATTACCCCCGGCTAGCCATGAGAGCAAATATGTATACCCTGCAAATGCAGTGCAGCAAGGGCATGATAGAGATAGTGTTCACAAGGAAGGGGCAGATGAAATTTGTAAACACAACTTGCTTGCATTTTGCCGAAACTTGATATTAGATATATCTGAATTATTTAGATAATATGACCAAACTTTAAAGGGAACAAACTCTGTTTGAATTCCTAATTAATGGTCTATAAACTTGTTGCACAGTATCTCGCGGTCGCTCAGTCTGCAACTTGTGGCACTCCGATCTGGAGCAGCGAAGGCGTTGCATTTGTAACTGGTAAGTGGCTACCCGTTGTCGTTGTCGCTGCCAGAGCACGCAGACTTGCAGACTGAATGACTGCGCCGTGAAGGGCGAGACGGGGGAAGGGGGAAGACGCTGCTCGTATGCAAGTGGTCGACTGGACAGTCAGAGACGCTGGCTTCTCGTTCATTTGTTCATCCGTTTGTTGCAGTGTCAAACAAGAATTATGATCGGCTTAGCCACATGCTGAGCCTGCCCCAGAGGCAAAGTCAGAGAGCTCGCTGGAGTGGCAGTTGGGCGCGAGACGCAAGAATCCGGAATCGAGAACTGTGAATCGAGAGGCGAGAGGCGAGCGTCGAGAATCTCAATTCAATACAGGTAGAGCTTTAAGTGTCTCCACTTTGTGTTGAAATGTATCGTTGTGCCTCCACTTATGCTCAGCGTCTCAGCGTCTTGAGTCTTGATCTGTCTCCGTCTCCATCTGCGTCTGCGTCTCTGGCTCGTTCCCAAATCCCTTTTTCATAACCATTGAAAAGTGTCTCTTGGGCACACGCTGTGATTGTGATCCGTGGCCCTAAGCCGCCGGGGCCCCCTAATGTTTGTAATTAAGAACTTTCACACTCGCAACAATCGCATCGTAAACGTATCTCCCGGTTTAGTGTCAAGTTCATGCCAAGGGCAAAGCTCCAAACCCAAGCCCAAACTCAAACCCAACCCCAACAACAGACCCCATATGAATATTAATTAGAATGCCAAGTTATTTCGTTTCTTCCTCTTTTTGTCTTTGTACACCTTTTTGTTGTCGACTTGTGCGAATATTTAGTTGATGCCAAAGTACAGCCTGACATTTGGTAGAACACATGTGCCTCTATTTGAGCTTCATTTGTAGACACACTTAGATTCCCCATTGTTGGGAATTTTGTTAACAACAAATACACACACACTCGCACTCGTGTTTGCACAATTGTGTTTGGTCTTTCGCAGTTTCACAGTTGGGCCACACGCTGCCACAGTTAGTTGCATGTTAGTGGGGAGTTGGCGGCTCGCCATCTCATTAGGAGGCACGTCACTAAATCGTTTGTTCTGTCCATTGTACGCTCAAGTATTTTGCGCAAATTGCGTCATTTCTAGTTAGACAATTTCACCCAAGAACTAACTGACATGCGAACGAAATGAGACAGTGGCTGTAGGAAGGAAAACTCTTGAAGAATGGCAGCTAAAGTTGACTGAATTATGCACAAAATGAAGCAGGCAATGACTAAGAACTTAGAGCAGACACTCTGAATAAAAATAGTATAAATTGGAGTTAATTTGAAATATGAAAATATGTTAATGTTAAAGAAAGTCGCAATTCTGTCTACCTAGCATTCATTGCTCAACTATCTTTATCTCTTCAGAAACACTATTCAACAATTAAAAGTTAAGTAAATATTGGCAGCCTAATCCGCCGAGCTGTTGCTTTCAAGCCAAACTTTTCGAATTCCACACAAATCGCCGAAGAAGGATGTAAGAAATGCTTTGAGAGCGAGATTGACACGAGCGAAGCGAACGCACAAAGATTCCGACAATGATGATTCTGCACAAACAGAATGATTATCCAAAAAATTTAAATGGATAAAACTATTTTGAGGCTTGAAAACGACTTTATTTTGTTTTGATTATTACTCGCTATTTTCGTTCGTTCAGCTCTGAGAGGGGAACGCGAACGATGGAGTATCTTTAATTCAAGTTGATTTCTTAATGGTTCGACTAACAGATCAATTAGTGTATGCTGAGTATTGTTTTTATTTTCTTGGCTTTTACATGATTTCGCGCATTGTTTAGCCAACTGAATACACATTATTTCAATTGAAATGCACATCTTAATCTCCAGCTGTTTACTGATTTCTTATTAATCTCGAGCTGTCTTCTGTTTTTAATTAATTCATACTGACTTTCTTCGCGTTTTAATTTGCTATCGAACTTACCTTGAATATCGCTGCATTGCCTTTGTATTTGCTGGTCCGCGATGGTAATCGAAGTATATGTATTATATTCTCTATAAGTAATACCTTATAACTATGGCTTGCGTGTGGTTGTGGTTATAGCTGCTGTGGCGATTTCTTCTTGTTGTTGTTGTTTAAATTCCATAAATCGTTGAGTTATGTATAATTTTGTTAAACAATTTATGTTTACGAGCGACTTTTATGAGCGCGTCTTAACTGAACCGAGCTGCGAGCTGCTTGAGTTGTATCTGTATGTGTGCAGTTGTTTTTGTTTTTGTTTTGTTGTGTTGTTTGTTTTACACATTACACATGTTGGGGCATATCACTAGTTTATGTTTATTTATTTTCTTTATTTGTTTATGATGGCTTTTATTTAAGCGCTTCTCGTATTCATGAATTCATTCACGAGGCTTGCTGCTGTTGTTGTTGAACATTGATTTAAGTAGCTTATGGTCAAGATTTCACGATTTTATGAGCAATATTAACACGTTCTCTTTTATTTTCTTGTTAGAGCATATCGTAACTCCAATTGGAATTTGAGCTGTTCACCGCACTGCACAACCCTGGCAAAGTAATTGCAATTGGAATTATTGTTGTTGGTCAGTTATGCGCTCTGTTGTGTTGTGTTGTGTTGGTTTAACCGTCGGTTGAGCGTTTCGTCAAGTTGATGCAATGGCCAATACTTGCAACTGGCAACTGCAACGCGACAAAACAACAAATTCGCTTATTGCCACAAACGTTTTTCCGGTCCGCTTGTTGTTGTTGTTATTATTATTTAACTATGGATTAAAACTAAGGCCGTCGCTGCTGCTGCGACTGCTGCTGCTGCTGCTGCTGTTGCTGCTGCGACTTCTAAGCGCTGCCTTTGGCTTTGCTCGGCGGATACGTTCCGACGCGTAACTAAAAACTTGGCGCGCGCTCTCACACGAGCCACACAGACGAGCGAGTCGCACGGACTTGTCACATTTTTGGGGGGTTGGCTGCAGCGACACCGACAGCAACAGCAAAGCCAGCAACGGCGACGGCGACGGCAACAAAAACAACGCAAAGGCACAAACAAACACACACACAAACACACACACACACGCTCAAGCTTTGCCCATGCAAACTTTTAGTTGCTCGCTCAGCGCAGTTTGCCTCTCTTTGGCTTAACACAGACACACACAGATAGACTCTCTCAACTGGTTGGCAGCAGCTTTTTATTGGTTTATTTGTTCGATTCTCTTGTTGATTAATAAGTTGTTTTTTCTCTGCGCCGATGACAATTTGTAACATGTGAAAAAACGCGCTGAAACATAAGGAAATTTTGTTGTTTGTTTCCATGCAAATGAGAGAGGCGTGCATATGTGCATAAGCGTCTCTGTATGAGTGTGTGCGAGCAGCGCAGTCAACGTCAGCTGCAGCGTCCAGGTGCAGGTGACACTTGCACGAAGAAAAAAACAGCAAAGAAATGCAACGCTTAAAAAGAAAAAAGAGCACAGCTCAGCTGAGAGCACAAACCAGCGAACACATGTATATGTATGTGCGAGCGAGCGAGCGAGTGAGAGAGTGCAGGCGAGAGCGCATTGAAAGAGCGCCAATTGAGCGCCAACGTCGAGCAGGTGCTGGCCGAGTGTGCAAGCGAGACGACGCTACTGTCACGACACGCCATCGTTGTTGTCGTCTATTGCTTCTAGTTGCCGGCTGGTGGGCGTTTCCAATTGGAAATGGCTCTGCCGACGCCGCTGCTTCTGGTTGGGGGACGCCGTTTACATGGAGCTTGGGCCTTGGGGAGTCGCTTGGCTCTATTTTCATGCTCTATGCCAGTGTGTGCGTGTGTTTTTTTTTCGACATGCTTTTTGTTTATTTAACGCATTTACTTAGCGCTTCACAACTATCGAAAGCAAAATCAACTAATCTTAATGGACACTTTTCAGACTGATGCTGGCATCTTTGGGCTGCTGCCCTTTTCCCCCATACAAATACTCTCCTCTTTTTTTTTGGCTAATTTACATGACGCGCTTTAAAATGCGTCGCTTAAATCCTGGACAGGACAGCAGCTGCTGTTGCTTTCCCCTTTCATATTCATGCAGCGTTTTGTTCTGTTAATTTCCTTGGTGTCCTGTTGCCCAGGACGACAGCGACGACGACGACTACGACTATGACGATGGCGGCGACGGTGGCGACTGCAACAGCGACAGCTCCATTTGTCGCCATTGTTCTACCAGCCTTTGTATGCGTGTGTGTGTGTGTGTGTGTGTATGTGTGCTATGCAGGTGTTTGCTTTTGTTTTATGGAGCGGTTTTTAGCGCTGATTCTGATTTTGTTCGACTGTCGCCTCGACAGGTACTTGGGATTCATTTTAATTAACAACAAACTAATGACAAATGCACACAAAACTCAACTCAACTCATCGAAACGAAACTTAACGCAATGCTCTAATTCAAATCTTCTTTCAATACTAATTCAATTTAGCTCTAATGACTTGAGCTGCTCTGCAGCCTGCATTAGCTACACAGACTAAGAGGGAGAGGGAATGGTAGAGGTAGAGGGATGCAGAGTGTGGTAGAGGGAGTGAGGCAACCTTCGGGAGGCTCATCGCTGTCTCTGTACTGTACTCGTTACCTTTTTTGCCAATTGTCAGTCAACAATTGCAAGTTCTGAACAATGGCGCACGTTTTTCCAGCTCTCTTTTCACTAACTAACTGACTGAGTGACGACTGCAACTGTGCCATGCATTATACGAGGGCAGTTTCAACACTAGCCTAGACTTCGAATTCACAAAGACTTCCTATAGGGATTTATTTAGTTAAGCAATAAATATAAGTCTAAAGAAAACAGTTTATGACCAGTTGTATAATAATAATAATTTACTAAACTTTTAGGGATGCTTGCAATTTATACAACAATATTGAATTGCATACTTTTGGATTTCAAAATTGAATAGCAAATTTTTCTGAGGATTTCTATTTAAAAGTTCTCAATAAAAGCTAAAAACTAACTACTAAAATATAATACAATTTTAGCTAGTCTTTTAAAATTCAAAGTTCTTGAACAGTTAAAACTTTTCATATAAGTAACTACGTTGATTAATTATGATATTCACATTTGTTATTCCCCTAATTTGACAACTTCTTGGGCCGCCTTCTAGAACGCATTTGGACCAGGCTTTTGGAGCTCTCTATGTACTTGGCTCTGGCCCCATTGTCTTTGGCAATGCCTCTGTCCCTATCTGCATCTCTTTTACTGTTAGCCAGCCATTGTTGTGACAGCATACCCTGCAATCCAGTGGAGCAGAGCAGAGGCTAAGTCAGACATTCATTCCAACGACATTTGCTACATCAACAATTGTAGATCATTCTATATAATTTGCTATACATCAATCGAGTGCTTAGCTTATTGACTACGCTATTGGGCAGGGCATTAGGCTAGTCGGTGTTTGGGAGAGTACAATTTTTGAGCATTCTTTGTTTGTTTTTCGCAATGCATTTGTTTGTTGTTCGTTGTGTGCGTTGTCTGTTTGTCTATTCGCCCGTTGTTGTTTCGTCCGTTTTGTTTGTTTGTCATATTTATCATGGCAGTTGCTTTTGCCATTGCATTCTCTTTGCACTTGCAAATAAATGTTAATGAGTAGTTGAACAAAAACCCGCTGACAATGCAATCTGAGGCCCGTCTTCAGTCTTCACTCGACTGAGTGACTGACTGACTGACTCGCTGTCTTTTCAAATGCAACTGAATATAATGAATAAAATGCGACTGCGAATGTGAATACGAATTCGAATACATTCACCAATATGAGTCCAAAGATTGGGGTCTTGAGACAGCTTTAAATGTGTGCAAGCAAATGCCACAAATCAGCGGCAATTCAATGGACTCTAATGCCTAAATCGCTGTTGTTGTTACCCATTGTTGTTGTTGTTGTTGTTGCTGTCTTTGGGGGGCAGGTGCTGCCTGCCACACATTGCTGGCAAGCCATTTCAATGGCGCTTTTCCAAAGAACCCACACAACAAAGAGCCCAAAAAGCGACGACGTCGTTGCCATGTAAATTTTGCACTTTTTGTTGCTCATTAATGTTAATCAAAATGGGGGAAGAAACGACCAAAGAGCCACACAACACATAACAAGCAACAAAATGCGAGCACGTTTTTTGCGCTACCCCTTAGATTTAAGCCAGCAAATTAAATACACACTTCTGCATATGTTTTCAAGTTCTTTTTCATTATTACTATTAAGAATAATCTGTATATTTGTTATTTATTGATGAATTCTTCAATTTTGTCTATAGTCTATAATATTTATAATAATATGCGCTACAAATTATTAATCTTATATATATTTTTTACAATAACAAAACATTTCGAAAATATCTCACACAGAATAAAACCTCAAACAAATATGTCATAAGGACTTATCAATTTTCGTGCACGTTTGTATAAACAAATTATTAATGAAAGTAACAACGAAGTGCTCAAAAAATATTTAATTTTAGGAGTAGAGAAAGTGTTCTTCAATAGGACAAGACAATGTCTCAGATTATGCTAAACTACTTGTCATTAAACAAACATTAAATATTCAGAATTTTTTTTTTTTTAATTTTATATACATTTATTTACATAAGTAGTCGAACCAATAGCAGCAATGCTAAACTATTTCCCATTAAATATGCAGAATATATCTGGAAATATTTTCAAAATGTCTTCAAAATAACAAGCATTCAAGTGACACCTAAAAAAACATTTCTTTGCTGCAACTAACTTAGAGAAAACTTATAGAAAAGAAAGTGTATTTTTAATCTACCTTCAAAGACTTTGTCTTCTATGTTCTTATTTCTGCTCTGCGCTTTAAAGAACCCAGAAGTATGCTACACAATTCCATAGCACACCAAGTATTTGTAGTTATTGATTTGTAAATAAATGTATATAAAAAAAGTTATTGATTTGAGCTAGACATTTATGATATTCTTCTCTGCGATTCCCCATTGCCCACTTTGTTGTTCGTGCGCCTTATGAAGACCTTTATTTTGCACATATGCCACAAATAAAACTTAGGCAGAGTTACCCCTGGCGGATTGTTGTCCCGATAAACATCGGCTACAATTACATAGGCCACAAAGCAAACAGTTAGGCAGAAGGCTCGAATCGATTGAGCCGCAATCGATAAGAATCAATCGAAGCGATTGACAACTTAAAAAAACACACACACGATCAGCAACCGAGATGCTCATCATTTGGCTGAATGCGTTTAATCCTTGCGAATTGCAAAAAGGACTAAACACACACACACACACAGCTATGCAGATTGCGCTGAACAATGCGGCTCAAACGTTGCACGGAGATTTGCAGCAAATTGATAAGGAAGTCTGGCGGAACCCAGAAAAGCAGTTATGACAACGGCGATTGATATGACCAGATACAGAGCCACATATGTGTTCTCTTTGATGTGTGCAAATCGAGGAAAAAGGACACTGCGCCATTGAGAAAATTGCAGCTGAAGGGAGAGCATTTTAGAGATTCCTTTTGACGCTAAAAAAATCTTGTTTTAAGAAGTAAGTGCTTTTCATTGATTCAATATTTTAATCAGGATTTTATAGATTCAATTTGAAGCTTAAACAATCGTCTTTCAAGAAGTAAGCACTGCAATTTCGTAATCGACAATGCTCTTTATTGATTCAACAATTTAGTCATGATTTTATAAATCGGTTTTGACGCTAAAACAATTTTGTTTTAAGAAGTCAACGCTGAAATTTCGTAATCAAAAGCGCGCTCTCTCTCTCTCTCTCCTTCTCTTTCTCTCTCTCTCTCTCTCTCTCTTCATTATTGATTCAATATTTTATTCATCATCTTATAGATTCGCTTTGACGCTAAAACAATTTTGTTTCAAAAAGCGCTGAAATTTCCTAATCGATTATAAATGCTCTTGTTGCACTATTGAGTGAATATTTCAGTCATAATTTTATATTTTCGGCTTGAAGCTAATACAGTCTTGTTTAAAGAAGTAAGCATTCTAATTTCATTATCGATTGAAAACGCTTTCGTTGCACTATTGATATTTGAATGATGGTTTTATAGATCTGTGTTGAAGTTGAAACAATTTTGTTTCAGAAGAAGTAAGTGCTACATTTCCGTAATCGATTAAAAGCGCATTTTATGCACAACTGAATCAATATTTTATTCATGATTTTATATTATATATTCTTGTTTATGGTGAAACAATCTTGTGTCAAGAGGAAAGCGCTGGAATTTGATAATCGAATACGCTCTCGTTGCACTATTGATACAATATTTTATTCATGAAGTTATAGAACCGTTTTGAAGTTGAAAGAAATATAGGTGTGTTTTGAAGTTAGGACACTTTTGTCTTAATTTTAAACCCTGTCAATGCACTTTTTATACTATTATACTCCATTTTAGTTACTTTTCTCTTGTTGAATATCTTTTACTGCGGTTTTGTGTTGTACTGCGAACAGGTTAAGCGTATTCCCACAGCAAGTTGCTCGTCAACGCCCACCTGACTCAGCTGAAAAGCGCAACAAGATACAAACACACACACAAAAAAAAAAGGAATGTAAGTGAAAAAATAGGATAATGCTAGGAATCGATTTCCATTGAGTCTGAAAAACGGCAGAAGACCGCATGTAATTGACTTTTGTCTGCGCATTTTTCGTGTTTCATTCATCGTTTTGTCCAGCCAGAAGAAAAAAAAGAAAAGGGCGGCGGCCGAAGACGACGAAGAGAGAGAAAGAGAAAGAGCTGCAGCACTGGCTGTGCGACAGTTCATTGAGACGGTCCCAGTTGTTGACCAAGTCAGACAGACTGGCGCGTCGGTGCCTAACGAATCGTCGCTCAATGGCCAAACGTCTCTCAATGGCGCAACGTGCGGTGCGAGACTCTCTCTCACACACACACACAGACACACACAAGCGCTAAGGATACGCCGAAAAAGTGTCAAAATTCGTATAATCCGCTTAAAGGTGTTTTAATGCCAGGCTCTGCTTGGCCCAGCCGGTCAAACAACTTCTCCTACTCCTACAACACCATCAACTTGGCCATCGTCTCGCTCCGCGCTCAGCGACTGCTTTGCCACCTTGTGCCTGAGCGCGTTTCACATGAATGAATTTTCAATTTGCTTCAGCGCATTGTCTTGGCAACGGGCTGCCGCCCGTGTCCTGCCACACTCAATGTGGCACGTAGGTGTGTTTTTTGTGCGCGTCATTGTCTCTGCCTCTGGCCAGAACAAAGCCACAGCGGGCATCGGGCAGCAGGCAGCAGGCCTCGCAACGGGCAGCGGGCAGTGAGCATTACGAATGGCCGACAGGATAATGCGTGTGCTGCTTCTTGCCGCCAGAATCGGCTACCAATAGCACAATAAAGCGAAACAAAAGCGCTGCACAAACGCTCGCCACAGACAAGGTCAAGTGGCCCCGTCTAGCACTTTTCCCATGACATCAGTCAGTTGCTCGTGCTTGCCGCACCATCACCATCATCGTCGTAATCTGAGTCTTCATCTGCATTTAAATCGATCGATCGATTCCCCTTTTATTGACTGCAGCTCGCCTCCATTAGTCGTCGTAGTCCAGCCCTGCCTTGGGACAGTGTCCAACTGTTTAATCTGCTGGCTGCAACCTCAGCATCTGTAAATGATTTGGCATTTTAGCTGCCAACGGCATACAGAAAAAAGAACATAAAACACCGTAGGAAATACAGAAAATGATAGCGATGCGAGGGCAGAAGGTAGCTCCACTCATCAATTGGTCGACGCGACAGGCTGTCTGGCTTGTCTGGACCGCCATGACTAAGGTCTAGTAGCCCAGGTTCTCAAGGAACTAGATTCCTGCTTGATATGCCCGCAACTTGCACAATTTCGATTGCAGCTGACAACTCAGGGAACGCACAAATAACTTGTTAGCAGTTGAGTAATTATACATTATTGATAATTAAAGTACAGCGAGAAACTTCGAACTTTCAATCACTATACAACAAGATAGCTTAGCTATAAACAGGACTATATAGAGATAAATATAAATAGTACTACTAATTCTATATGACGTTTTCTTTAAGTCATACTTCTATAAATGATATCGATTTATGTTTGATTTAAATACTCATTTGCTTGAGACGAAATTGTCATTCAAATAAATGTTTTCTTAAAGTCATATTTTTCTGTGACTGATTTTAATTTAAATTTGTTTCAAATTCCCATTTGCTTGAGACGAAACTGTCATATAAATAAATGTTTTCTTAAAGTAATGCTCTTCTGGAAATGATTTCAAATTAGGTTTGTTTTCAATTTATTTTTGTTTAGGTCGAAATTGTCTAGAAAATACTTTATAGTTGGAAGTTATATCTCAATATATGTTTGCCTAAAATCACACTCTTCTGCGAATGATTTCAAATTATGTTTGTTTTAAATTTCCAGTTACTTAATACGAAATTGTCTAAAAAGAATAGTTAGTAGCTGTAAGTTACATCTAAACATATGTTTTCTTAACGTCATATTATTCTTGGAATGATTTTAAATAATTGGCTTCAAATTCCCATTTGATTAAAACGAAAGAAATTGTCTGAAGAATACTTTATAGTTGTAAGTTACATCTCAATATATGTTTTCTTAAAGTCGTCTTGTTCTGTGAGTGCTTTCAAGTTAAATTTCTTTTTGCTTAAGACTAAATTTTCTAAAGACTACTTTATTATCGGAAGATAAAGCTCAATATAAGTTTTCTTAAACTCTTGTTTAATTTATATTTCTATTTGCTTAAGTCGAAACTATGAAAATAATAATTTATAGTTGTTAGTTACTTCCAAACATGTTACTTAGAAGACAACTTTAAATTGATATGTTGTTCTTCCTAAGATAGTAGAAAAATGTACCATTATATTTCCACGTAAATTTAAATAGAAATGAACTATAATATTTATGTTATTTTTGGAATTTAATAAGTATTCATGCTCGCTCTAATAATATAAATATGTATGTAATGCAATTAATATTAGAAGTATCCGTCGAACTAAAATGATCAACTTAGACTATATATATTCAATTAATCTACAATGCTCAATCAATATGTATATATTATATACTCGCTAATAACTTAAATCACTTCGAATTGGCTTGGATGACTCAATTAGCCGCCTGGAGTTACCGTAGAGTCGAAAACCTCGCATGTATTATTGAAATTACCCCGTAAACTGATTCTAATATGCATACCCCGTGCGACATATGGCGATCTGACAAAGGAGTTGTCCTTTTGGCTGCCCGAAATCGATCCGGAACCGCCAAACAAATGCCTACAAAGAGCGAGCAGAAGTCGCAAATTGAAAATGGCAAACGAAACGCATTCGATTTGATTTCACAGTGTTTCGAGATGCCTATCATAAATTCGCATAAATTATTCGGCCAGCCCGAAATCGATGCGCAGATTTTGAATATTATTTGGCCGACAGCCGGGGTGGGGAGGGGGAAACCGAGTTGCGAAAATTGTGAAAAGCAAAACGAGACGCGACGCATGCTGACAAATGGAAAACATTTGTAACGGCCATTAATCGATGTTGTTATTGTGGCACTAAATGCAAATCGTATACGCAGGAAGGGTTAATGGCGCACAGTGGCGAGGAGGGGTGAGCGCACAGGGGGCAAGGGGAAAGGGGCAGAACATTGCCTTTGGCCACTGTCATTTTAATGAAGCCATTAAAAATTGCTGGCATTTGTCGGTTTGTCGGGGCGTTGCCAATAAAATCGCACAATTGGCGAAATTGTAAAATTGGCAAATTTGCTGCCGCGCCACGCCCACTTTCTGTCCTGGGAAGTACAGATCTCGCCTCTTGGGGTGCCAAAGGGTTAATGTCTTGCCTCTGTTTTTTGTGGCAGCCCAAAGTCGCGTGTTGCCCGAGTTGATGAACAAAGTTTGGGCATTAAATTTGCCACACCCGAATTTTATAATTGCCAAATGTTGTACGCCCCATTCAGGTTTTTTGTGAGTTCGCTCAATGCGGCACAGTTACAACCGTTACAATGGCAGTGAGAACCGTTAAGGCGCTCACTTGTTGGCTGCAATAAAAGAAAAACTGGAAACCATGAGACAAAGTTGTCACTGCAAAATGGACGCGGAAACACAACGTATCAGCATTAATTTGAATTCAATCGAAAGGGTCGCGCATTCAGCGCATTCACAGCTCATTATTCAGTGTGCTGCATTCAGTGTTATTCACTCCCCATCGCTATTCACGATTCACGATTCACAATTCACGGTCACTTTCGCTGGCGCACAACAATCGACGCTCATCAGCGTCTTCGTGTCTGCTCTTGATCTTTGCTTACTCTTCAAGTCCGGCTGAGGCTGAGGCTGAGCAGCATCGACTTGAAAAGGGCGGCAAATTCGTGTCCTTTGATTTGCATACAACAACAGCAGCAGCAGCAACAACTAGAACAACAATCGGCACTCTGACCCTTCGGCTCCCCGGCAAAACAAACAAACTTGCTACATTTATGTCGCGCCTCGGAAGTTCATCATCGTCATCATCATCAACAGCAACTTGAACATCAGCAGCACGATCTGAAGATCATTCACATCGTCGATTTGCGTCGCGATCTTTGCGCGCTCGCAGCTGCCCTCGATTCGTGCGGTCCTTCAGTCGCTCAGTCCTTTTTTTGGTTCGAATCTTCCATATCATTCGGTGCTTCAGGTTAGTTTCGCGCGCTGTCAGAACCAATCAAGTCGACACTCCTGACACAAAACGATGCGTAACTCTTCGAGAGGTTGCATGCAGCCTTGCTTGCTGCTAGTAATTCATCAAAGGACCGTGACCAGTGCCCCTGGCTCTGCGTCTCTCAGGATCGCTAATTTGCCCACCTCTCTCGAGTGCCTCGCAGCTGTCCAGCCGAGCCTAAAACGCCGACAATAGTCGGCCCTAATTGCTGACTAGTCATTGCCTATAATTCAGGGACACAAAGCTTCGACGGCGCGAAGGAACTTTATTAATGATCAGAAGCAGTTATACGTACATAACTTATATTGAAACTACATCAAGCTAAACTAGTTAAAAGTTATATATTCTTAAAAAAAAACAAGAAAATTATTGCCAAACAGAATGAGAATATTTTCAACCAATAAATTTATTCAAATATTTCTTTTATTGAAGTTATATTTTCAACAGATATTTACTTTATTAATTATCAGCAGAAGCATATAAACGTATATGGCTGAACCTTCAACATGTATTTAAAACTCCAACAAGATGAAATAGTTAAATATTATATATTTTAAACGAGAAAATGTAACTTCTGCCAACCAGATTAATGATCAGCAGAAGCCTAACAGAACCTTTAACATGTATTTAACACTACATAGATAGATATGTTAGTTGAAAGTTATATATTCTTGAAAAGAGAAAATATAATTATTACCAAACAGAATAAAAATATTTTTAATCACTAAATAATTTAAGTATTCTTTTCGTCGTAACTTTTAATAATTATTTTTTTTTACTTTATCAATTTTATTGTTGACTATTTCTTACTATTTTGCTAAAATATATTTTAGAAAATAAATTAATAATTTAAAATATTCCTAAATTGTAGATGAGTTGATTATTTCTTATTATTTTCATATTATTTGACGTTTAATAAACGCTTGTAGTATTAATGTAAAATTAGCAATAACATAAATAAAAAAATACATAATTCAATAATTCTTTTTAACAGCTACTTTATTTATTCGTAATACTGCAAACTTACATATTACTTCCACAATTGTATTCACCATATACTCGTATTATTATTTTAAAGTAAATATTCTTTTGGAAGTAAATACGTAATTTAAGTATTCATTTCATCAAATATTTGCTTAATTTCCAATCTCACAAACTTAATTATTACTTGCTCGATTTTATTGTGGATTAGTTGAGTATTTCTAATTAGGTTTATATTACTATATTTCGCTCTTATAAAGTATACTTTAGAAACTTGTAAAACGACAAGCTTTTGCGTTCTTAAGTTAATACTTTGCCTTGCTGAGTCGCAGTTTATCTTGTTTATTTGAATCTCCCTTGCTTAATTTCTGTTTACACCAATGCCATATCAGGATCCTTTCTTGCTTGCCTGGTCACCTTTTGTTGAGATGCTTCCCAAGTAGCAAACAGGAGAAAACAAATGCCAGCTAATTGCAGACCAGCAGCATCTTGATTCATTATCTGGCGTGTACTTTTCGAGCAGTCGGGCCGAGTGGAGTGCTCAACTTTTGAACCCGTTTAAACCTATGAATTTAATTGAATTTAAACTTTAGCCCTTGCTGCACGGTATGCTGTCAATTGCGGCAGTTTGACCCTTGTTGCATTGTCTTTACCTGGCCGAGAGCAAGTTGCCAACCCTTTTTGTCACCTTTTAATTTGATGAACTCACTTCCGCTGCAGCCTCCCTCCGGCCCCGGTCCCGTCCCCGGCTCCGGCACAGCACAAGCCACAAGACACATCTTGGCAATCGTCATTGGCATCCGAATCGGACTGATGGAATCTAGATCAGTCTGGGGATTCGCATCAGTGCTGCGCTGATCTCTCGAGCCGGTCTGTCGCCCTGTCAGTCTTGATTAGTTGAACCACTTCAGGCTCGGAGCGTCTTTTCCTGTCCCGTGTGGGAATGCGCTGGGCGAGTCCTTTTACCTGATCGTAATACGAGCAGTGAGTGATGTTGCGATAAGGCAATCGGCTCACTCAGTGCTGTTGTTGTGCAATTCCATATTGCACGTCCGAGCGCAGTTCCATAATTTTCACATGACCAAAAGAGCTTAAGATCAAGTTAGCCGTCTAAGCTGACAGCCTGGCAGCCCCTTATGACAGCTCGCGAAACGCTAATCCCGTCATAAATAAGCTCTGCAGCAGCTCCTTGGGCAGCGTCTCCATTTCAAATTGAATTTCAATTTCGGTTTCTATTTGTTTGCTTTGTGTTGTTTGCTTAGAAAGTTTTCCAAACACTGCCAAGTTAATTCCACTAACCTGTTTCGCGCCCCGACCCGCTCGACTACTTACTTGGCCCTATCGCCACACAGCATTATGCAAATTGGCAAGCAATTTAAAAACTATTTCCAGCGTCGCGGTGGCAGCGCGGCTGAGGAAAGCCTCCTGCTCGGCTGGCTGATGATCAATAATAATCATAATGACAGTTTTAAGTGGGTTAGCCCGGCCCTACAAGCAACCATTCTGCCATTCTGCCAGTCTGCCGGTCTGTCATTCGGGCATTGTGCATTTGCATTTATGTAAATCCGACCCATGCAACCAACCGCCGTGATGGATAGCTGTCTGCTGTGCCTTCCAGCTCATCTCAACATCTCTTACATCATAGCCAGAGCACAATATGCAACCTTACATTCGCTGCTTTTCATGCTGAATTTCCATTCTTTTTGCGCTCAGCTCCTACGAAGCAATCAATCAGCTTAGCGCTCGGCTTCATTATGATTACGACGATTACGACGGTCTTTGGGCTTGTCCTTCACTCTCCTCACTCCAGCCGCATGGATTCTGCATATTCGCTTATTTAAATGCATTCAAATGCCAATTTTTATGCCAAGATTGTCAAGATGCTCAATGCCCTAATCCGACTGCCTCTAAGTTGCTTTGAGGTTTTCCCTTTGAACCAGCTCCATTCGCACAAAGAGCGGGCCAGAGTATGAGAAAAGGAATATCTGCCCATTGTTGGACCTTGCCTCTATTAATTCCTTTATAATTTGCGCCTGACTGACCAGCTTGCCACAAAGAACTGCCCACCTCTTGGACACTTCAACTCCCGCACACACACACACACACACACACTCGCCCATTGCTTGACGACGTCTTGTAAGAAAGTGCAGAAATTACGTATTGCTCGACTATACAATTACCCTGTAACTGTAGTTTACTATGCAAGTGGTTTCGGTTTAAATCAAAATACAACAAATATGCCAATATATTTCTTAAGGAAAAGTTAGAAGTAGAAAAACCATTATTGGAAGTATCCGAATAATAATAAATGTACTAAATACAATAAGAAAAACTTAATAATAATAAATACAGTAAATACAAAAGAAAGTACTTAATAATAATAAATACAGTAAATACATTGGAAAGAACTTAAAAAATATTTTGTGAAAAAAAAAAATAGAAAATGTTTTTTCTTGAAATTACAATTTCACGGTCATGATATCGAAATAGTTTTAAGATATATATTTTGATAGAAATAGTGATAGTAAGTGATAAACAAATAGTAAGACAAGATAATAATAGAAAACTAATTTTTAAATAGTATTTACTCTTAACTCAATCTACACAAAATTAAATTATCAGCCAAGAGAACTGTGATGTATATAGAAAAGTACTGATATTACATATTGTAAAACAAATACTGATAATAAGATACTAGTAAAAAAAGATAATAAATAATAAGAAAATCATTTTCAAGTAGTTTTATAAAGAACTAAATTTACACCAAATATTATATATTAAATATTACAAACCTCGTCGCTTTTGAGTATCTTAACTAATATACCCCACAGTCAGGCCTCAAGGGCGGACAAACAAAAATCTGAAGTTCCAATAAGAGCAAAAAAATTGTAAAATATGGAAAAAATGACAAGAGGCCGAGTCTGAGCATTGAGCGAGAGAAAAAAGGAAAACTCAAGTATTTGTCCTTTTTTTGTGGGCTAGACGAAAAGCCAAGATTTTGCGGGTGTCCAGTTTGGGGGCAGAGCCTTGAGCTGCAAAGTGGCCACTGATGCGTGTAACTAACTGAATGGCCAGCCACAAATCGGATTAGCACTCGTCCTCAATTCAATTAGGTGACAGTAAAGCTCTGACCAAAAGGTGCAAATTGCCTGGCCAAATGCGATTCGTATTTGGGGAGGAAGAAGGGAGACTGACATGTGGTGCCACTAATTGGCCGCATCCTTGCCAAGGACACTGCGTGCCTCCTTTTCTCAGCCACATAAATTACAAGTTTGCCAATGGGTTTGGCAGCACGGTTGTTCTTTATTTTTTTGTAGGAAAACTCAGTGGAAATTGGCGCAACCCATAAATTGTACCCTAATTTTCGACGCGAAAACCTAATGATGCCACAGTCCAGGCCCATAAAATGCGACTTACAAGCTGAGAAAATGCCGAGCTATAAAAGGGCCAAAGACAATCGGGGACTGACCCAAGGGCGGACGGCAGTTGCCTTCAAGAAATTGTCACCAGGCGGAAAAAAAGGATAATAAAAAATTTGTAACAATTGCAGCGCAATGACTGAGAACGGGTAGGCGAAGCAGGAAAAGGCTGTCGAGGGGATGGGAGGGAGTGGAATCGAATGAAAGCATAGCGAAATTTATGTGTTTATGCTGCATTTCCATGCTCGATCCGAAAGTTTTTCCCTTTGTCTGCCGCCGTTTGGAAAGCGTTTTCAGTTACAAGTTTCTGTGCGTTTTTTTCTCGATTCTCGATTCAGCTGCGCCGCAAGCGTTGGCGATGAGAAATTGCTCGAGCCAAATAGAACAATGAGAACTTAATAACAAGAGCAACACACAACAAATAATAATAACAAACAAACAACGGGCACGTTATGAAAAATGCAGTGCACACAACACAAGGCATTATGTTGTTGTTGTTGTTTTATTTTCGGGGCTTTTCTTTTCTTTCGCCTCTTTTATTCTGCATCTGTATCTGTCGGCTTAAAGGCGTGAAATACAACAATAACAATAAATATTTGTAGCTCGTTGTTGTTGCTGCTCCGCAGTTTCGGGCATATTTTCATATGCTCTTTAAGTAGTTGTGATTGATGCGCACAGCGCGCGTGTTGAAAGATGCGCGACGAGACGATTTGTATCTGTAAGATACTCGAGGGGGCAAGCTGCGCTGACGCTTGTTTGGCTCTGCTTAATATGCACGACTCGCACTTCCAGACGTCGCTGGGAGACCCAAATAGACGCTTAGAGCCAATTAAATATGCGTTATCGACAGCAATTTCCGAGCTAGAAATTGAATAAGTTGTAAGCAAAATTATCAAACACATAAGAGACTAAAATAGAAATTAGTCGAGAGAATAAATATTTAATGTTTACGCAAAGCAAAGCACTTAGCTGACTAATTTTTAACCAAAAATTGAGTAAGTTGTAAGCAAAATTATCAAACATGTTAGACTAAAATAGAAATTGCTTGGGAGCATACAATTAGCTGACTAATTTCTGAATTAGAAATTGAATAAGTTGTAAGCAAATTTGTGAAACTATAGAAGTTGGGTCGGATAAGATGTAAATTAGGTGCTCTCTAACTGACTAATGTCTAAACTAGAAATTGAATAAGTTGTAAGCAGAATTCTGAAACATTTAATATGTGGAAGTCACCACATCTAACTGACTAATTTTCAACTAGAAATTGAATAAGTTGTATGAAAAGTTGTGAAACATTTAATTTGAATAAAACTCAAATGGAATTTGCTAAGAATTTGCTTTAAAACTAAATAATATTTCAAAACTCTTTCGCAAAATTAGGAAATTGAGTCAGCACCTAGCTGATTAATTTCTGAGCTAGAAATTGAAAAAGTAGTAAGCAAAGTTGTGATACATTTAGTATGTGGAAACTCAAATAGAATTTGCCCAGGAACGTCTTGAAATATTTAGATTGAGTGGCTTTAAAAGTAAATAATATATTAAAACTCTTTCGCTTAGCTCTCAAAAATATAAATTAAGCCATTGCGTCACCACCTAGCTGTCTCATTTCTTAACTAGAAATTTAATAAGTTGTAAGCAAAATTCTGAAACATTTAACATCTGAATACTAAAGTAGAATTTGCTCAGAAGCCTCTTGAAGTATTAAGATTAAGTGGTTTAAAAAGTAAAAAATATTTCAAAACTCTTTCAGAAAATAAGGAAATTGAATCAACACCTAACTGCATAAATCATTTAATATATGTTTTGTGCTTGATCTCGATATGCTTTCCTTCTTTTGTTTATAAAGTGCAGCTTTCAGTCAGACGCAGTTAGACATTTCCCAAGCTCTTCTATATAGACAGCATACACACATTGGCTGTCATTGTTTTTCCACGCTTTTTCCACTCAGAACTGTCGCAGTGATAAATGAGCTTAGCTCGGGGGACAGTTACAATGACAATTGGCTTTTTGTGTAAGTTGCTTATAATTAAAATTTGGTGGCACAAACAAAAGGGGCAGCAGACAACAGCAAGCAACTACTTAGAGCCACCGAAAAAGAAACGGCCCGAAAAAGTAGCGAAACGAATGCCACAAAAGCACCAGCAACAAACGAGAGAAAGGCAGCAACAACAGCAACAAGCGACAACGAGGGACAACAACAACGACAGCAACAACGACGACAACTAACAGCGAAGCAATCGAATGACAAAAGCCCACAAATCGGATTGCGGCCTGGACCTTTTCATGCCGTTCAATAACTAAACAACAAACAAATATTTGTCATTTGGACGTGTAATATAGCCAACTGGCCGTCTAACTGATTGTATCTGTATCTGAATCTGTATCTGTATCTGTAGCGCATTTCTATTTCTAGTTGGCGTCGCGCAACGGTTTCGGCAGCGGTTCCGCAACTTTTGATTTCAATTGCTGCCAAGCCGTTCTATATAGCGGTCTCCCTGTGGAAGCTTGCGCAATTATCAATTGCCAGCGCGTTTCTAAAACGCTCTATAAATACAACTTTTCAAATACAGAGAGATTGGGAGAATGTAGCCTATATATTTTATCTTTCTTATGCTAATTTGTCTCAACTCCATTCATGCTTTTTATCCAATTAATTGGAGAATACTAAAAACATTAAGAATTCCATTTTTCGCATATAAATTGTGGCAAATCTTGCGCATAATAGATTCCAAATATTCTACTACTTGATTTCCCTTTCAAAAGAAACTTAATCCCATAATCTTTTCAAATTTTCAGCCATTCACTTAATGTTAGAGTGTGATGCAAATTCTAAATTCTTCTCTAGACAAATTATTCTCTTTTAGTCTAGATTCGATATCATTCATTAGTTTTTACATTTATTAAAATATCATTTTCTACACATTTTTGCGACTCTTGTAATGGTTGAGATAGAGCATTCATTGGTCGTTGTTAGTCGTTGCTTATTAGCGCCTTTGTATCTCTTGCTGACAATTTATTATAACAATTTATGTTCGTTTGTTGACTTTATTGAATTGTTTAATTATTAAGCAATATTTGATTGATTGCGAATTCCATTTCGTTTGTTGCTTTAAACTTATTTATTTTTTTAAGCTTTCTCGTGCTTCGCTGCTGCTGTTGGTTGTTAGAAAATGATCTTTGTATCTCGGTCTTTTTGTACAATTTTGTCGCTCACACTCATTATTGTTGCTTATTATTAAGCATTTCGATCGTTATTTCTTACTTCTTCTTATTTTCATAGTTGTACCTTTTGTTATTCCAAACGCTTATTGACCCAATTTCAGTCGCATATTCGCAATTTACCATTCAGCGGAAATTCATGGCACGCTGCTCCAAAGACAAAAGGGCGCAGGGGAAGTGGCGAGAGGGCAAGGGCAGAGCTCTGGCGAGGGGAGCGTAACCAACTGCAGCCATAAACGCTGCCATTTCCAACTGTGCACATAAATTTTAATCCGTGACAAAGTTGCCAACTGAATCGCGGAGCCGCCCAAGTTGCCAACCCGGTGAAATTGACTACAGTTGGATCAACATGCGATATGAACTACAAATGGACACGGTTAGTGCCCCGCACAGAGGGAGGGGGAATGGAGTCAGACGCACAGGATTGCGGCAGCACTACAATATGCATGCAGAAGGAAAAAAGGAGATAAAGCGAAACCATTTTTAACACATTTTTCTAGCTGTTTTTTTCCTTCCTTTTTTTCGCCCTTTTGCTGGGCGAATTGCGCATTTTTGCTGCACTTCGGATTCCCAGTGGAGCTGCCACTTGCTGCCCTAGAGGCGGGGGCACAGTGTACCACTTGAGACAGATAGGGAAAGATAAGTTATTTGTAAAGTGCAGCTTTAAGCACCTAAAGTGTTAATAAGTCACTTCGATATTGGAGGCATTTGAATGTAATTATAATGATAGGAAATCATTGAAGTTCATGGGTTAATAAATTAAATAGTCAATTTAAAGCACAATTATTTAGTTCAAATTACAAGAGTTTTAGAGCACTTTTTAATAAATTAGTTATTCTAAATGCATTTTGGTTATTCCTTTTTTACTTTTGTAGTTTTGCCAGATATTTGACAGTATACTAAATATAAATACGTGGATATAATAACAAAGCGATTCAAATTCAGTTAGTCTGACTAAATTTCTTCCCAAATAATAAATTTTAATGTAATTAAATAATATAAAAAACAAAAAAATAGTTACAATTAAATGAGTTTTAGTGAAATATTTACTACATTAGTTCTTTAGATATTTTAATTACACTTGATAATTTTGTAATTTTGCTGAATATTTAAAATACATATATTTGTGGATATTTTATCAGATACTTGATAAGATATTAAAAATAAATAAGTGGCTAAAATAATAATAAATTGCGATTCAAAGTCTATTAATCAGACGATTTAAGAAACTATTAATTAGGTAAAATGACATGATTTTTAGTGAAATATTAAATAAATCTAAGGTAATTAGATGAATTTTAGTTATGCGCTTTTTACTTCTGAAATTTTGCCAGATATTTGATTAGATATTTAAAATAAATATGTGGATGCAATCACATAATGTAATTATGATCTAATAAATTTCTTATTTTATTTAATTTAGATTTCATTGGTATAATTTTTGAGTGAAATATTTAATAAATTAGTTATTTTAAATACCATTTAGTTACCCTCAGTTTCCTTATTTAATTTTGCCAGATATTTGATATTTTCAAGAAATATGTAGATTCAATGACATAACGATTGAAATGCATTTAATTTGACTAAATTTCTTTCTTCTGAAGAATGTCAATAACAATTAATTAGTTTAAAGTAAATGATTTTTAATGAAATATTTAATAATACTAACATATAATAATATTTTTAAATGTCATTTAGCTATCTTTCATTCTCTCCTCCTCTCTCTCTCCCTCTCTCTCTCTCTCTACTTTTCTAATTTTGGTATTATATTACCAGAGATATGTCTGGCTTATTCCATGCTCCCAGTACGAGTACTCTCGGTTTCGTTCAGTTATTCACGGGAGTCGTCCCAGTATGCCAGGACAGAGTCATAATTCAGCTATTTCGCTTTCATTAGCTGATGGCTGGTCAGCCAAATGGACAGCAGAGCAGCCGCAGTTGTTGCTGCTTGGTGTTGTTTTGTTGTTGATGCTGAGCGGAGCATTATCCTTTTGGGCGCTGATAGGCGCAACATATTTGGTTTGGCTGGCTTTCATTCGGTTTTCCCCAGTTCGTTGTGGCTGGCGGGCGCATTGATAAAGTGTGCCATAGCTTGGGGTTAATGTCGTGCCAATGATTTAGCACCTTGTTACAGCGACGCCCCCGAATGCCGCCGCCGCCCCAGCCAAGCGATCGACCCGAGACCCCAGCGCTGGCTTAATTGCGCTGATCGCGTGGACAGCAACAGCAAAGCGGGGCCCACCATGGGCGCGTGTCGAATTGGTTTTGTGTGGGTGCGTGCGCTGATTTGTTGTGATAAATAAGTGGCAGCCTATATAAGTAGTTACAGTTGCCTGCCCAACTCCACGCAGAGAGAGAGAGCGAGAGCGAGAGAGAGAGCGAAGCGACGTCTGAGAGGCATCAACGAATTCGCATAAATTCCCAGCTCTTGTGGATTTTCATTAAAATTTTTTAGATTTCTTTTGTGGAGCCTTTTAATAAGAACAAACAGGCCGTTGAGTCGGCACAATCGCTTGGCGCCCCATGGTGCCACATCACATCCACACATACCCGCTATATACCATATATACCTATATATGTGTGCTGTTGCTGTTGCTGATGCGGCTGCTGTTAATCCCCCAAAGCCAGAAAGGCAGAAGAACGCAGCGCGCACATAAAATTTTATTATTTATGGATGGCAACCAGTGCCGTATCCTGTGGCATTTATGACACGGCCGAAATTCCAATTGTTTCTGCCGCTCCCGTTGCTGCCGTCTTCGCGCCCCCTCCCCGTCTATACCCCAACACACACGCACACTCTCTAGCATCTCTTTCTTCGCTTCATTCCGTGCTGTTGCTGCTGTTGTTGTTGTGGTCCTTTGACTGAGTCAAAAGAGTCTGCGTCCCATAGGTGTAAAGCATCGCGCGACCGCGCTTTGATTAACCTTAAGCGCATAAATAGTGGATTCAATCAGACCTGCAAGAGCTGCCATTCCATGCCCAATCGACAAGCAACCGGTTCGCGTACACTCCACAAAAAAATCGTCCTAAAATGGAATAACAATTACGTGCAAAACCTCACGATATATACCAAAGTATGCCAAAAGTTTCATTTCAAGTTGACAAATATTTGAATCTAGTTGATTTCTCTATCTAATTTAGGAATGTCAATTATCAACATATATTTGCTTCAATAATCTAAGTAGATCCTACTTTAATAAGCTAAAAATAGGTATTTATGTTGAAAACAATTCTAATTCACTTACAAATTGGTTCTTGATCAAAACGTAATAATGCTTATAGAAAATAGTCAAAGTTTAGTTGAAGATATAATATATATTCTTGCATTAGAACAACACGAAACTCAAGAATAGAATTTAACTTAATTATACATATATTTACTGATAATACATAAAAAAAAACAGAATAAACAACATACATTGAACAGTTCTTAGACATAGCGTCCTTGAATTAAAATTTTTGTAGTTTAGTTAACTTTAAGATATAGTTTTAGCTTTAGATAGAAACAGAAAAAAATATCTTTGCATACGTAATAATTAAATATGAAATCAAATACAATAATTAACATAAATTGGTCTTGTTAACTGACGTTGCATCTAAATATGAAATTGAATGAACAATCTACATTAAAGAGATCTAAGAAATAGCTTCCTTCTTTTAACCAGACTAGTAAAAGAATCCTCTTGATTGAAAAATGTCATACATTAGTTTAATCTTAAAATATATTTTAGCAAAGGAACAGCTAACAATATTTTTATGAAACTTAATAATTTAATGTGATTTACGACCAAATACAAGAATTAAACTAAATAGCATAAATTGACTTTACATACACATAGATTTTAAATAGAATAAACGGTATACGTAGAGCATAGCTCCCTTCTATCAACTTCTTCTCCTTCTATTAACTATATGAATCCTCTTGATTTCTCTCAGTGCATGCCTCATATATGGACTGGCATGTGCCCCGCCAGCAACTCATTAGGGTTCGATTCTTCTTTTGGGAGACTTCGTAAGAAACTTTTGCGGCAGCGTCATTGTTATTGTTGGACTGAGTTGCACTTTTGTTGCCGCTACAGTTGTTGCTACAGTTGTTGCTGCTACAGTTCCCATTGTTGTTGCAGCGTAGTGCAACAAGTTGTGGATGCGCTTTTGTCAGGGTCTTGGAAAAGTCGAAATGAAATGGAAATGCTGTTGCTCTATTGATTATTGCATATTGATTGCTGTGTGGCTCTTTTTTATTGAGGCGAGCAGCGACAAATAAACAAAATAAATGCATTTCCCCCGACTGCGCTGCACAGCTAAATTATTGATATGAAAACATTCCAAGACCATTCCCTCTCTCTCTCTTTCGCTCTCTCTCTGTCTTTCGCTCGGGCTGGAGTCGCATAGTCGCCGACTGGTCTGGCCAGGGCCAGACAGTGTGGAGACCAGACCGGCTCCACAGAGCCACCAGCTGTGTGTCGCGCTGTGAGTGTGTTTCAATGTGTCGCTGGGGGCACCTGGAGCTCTCCAGCCCCAGCTCTAACTCCAACTCCAACTCCAGCTCGAACTCCAACTCCAACTCCGACTCCACTCGAAACGCATTTCGTACAAAGTCATCGTCGTCGACGCAGTCACAGTCGAATGACAGTCGCCACTTTATAAGAGAGGCTGATCAATGGCTGGATCTTTAGCCGAGTCTGCTCTGGAGTTGGCCTGTCTCTTGTGCCTTGTCTTGTCTTGTCTTGTCGGAGCAATGCATTTTGGTATTGTTTTGATCTGAAATTCGTTGAATTTTGAACAGAATTTTGACAGTTGCCACTCGGTTGCATTTGAAATTCCGTGGAACTGTGTGTGTTTTTTTCCAGCGACGAGATCAAGTTAATTGAGTTATTTGCCCTGACAGCTGATTAGTTGAAGTTGGAGCTGCACGGGGACGTGTGGCATGCGCGGGTGGGGCAATTTCATGGTGCGTGGCAATGTGGCAAAGTGGAAAATTATTGTGCTGCCCCATTAAGTTGCCAGCCATTGTGTGGCATCGGCCCACGCAAAATGCAGCCGCTAGTTTGCATGGCACTCAAAATTTCATGCTGCATGCAAATTTTGCTTTGTGCCACTGCGCAGGCGTCGCATTGAGGCAGCCAGCAATTTTTTTTCCCAGCGATCCGCAGTCAGGATAAAAGATTCAATTACAAGATGCAACTCGTGATTCGTGTGACTTTTATTCGGCAGAAAGCAAAAAAAAACAAAATAGAGTCGGCGAGTGGGCCAGAGATGTAAACAAGAAGAGCGGAAGATGGGGAAGAAAACGTTGCCAGAAGCCATCAAAATGATGGATGACACTTTGATAGTCAACTTGGAAGTGCACTTCACGGCAACCGCAACAAAATTGCCAAACAACAAACAATGCACAACATAAAAGAGGCAGCTGGATTGCAAAACTAAAGAATAGCAATCTATGTATTGAGATGAGACATAGATCTTAGGAGAGCGCAAAAAATCAAAAATAAATTAAAAATCAACAAACAGCAGACGTCAATGAATTTGAAATGCATGCAAATGCCAAATTCGAAATGCCAAATGCGAAATGCGAATGGGCCAATTGTGCGCTCGGGGGGAGGAGGTCTGGCGACAGGACTGCGATCCGTGACAATCTTTGCTATACGAAGGCAATTCCAATGTCGCCGCTTCGATCTTTAGGGGTTTCTTTTTGGCATTGAGAGCAGTTGGGTTCGTTGCGAAACTTATGCGTCTTTTCGCCATGGTTGCAATTTTCCATTGTTGTGCAGTGAAATTGAATCTTATTTGGGGTATTCGTTTACAATTTGCATATAGATCGATCGAGCATTGCGAACGCACACACTCGATTGATTCTCAATCGCAAATCAAATGCATTTGATTTGCAAATTTCTTTCATTTTGCGTAAGTTGATACCTTGAAGGCAACCAAATGTTATTCAACGATTTCAAGTGACGCCTTTTGTGATTTCCTACTCTCTTCAAGATGCTCATTTTGCTGCTTCATTCCCAGATCGTTGCCAAGATACACTTATACGCATGCCTAATAGTTGGGAACTATTGCAAAAGTTGTGCAATCCACTCCGATTTCAGTTTGAATCTGATATTGTAATAAATTCCTCTTATTCCGTTTTGTTTTGTTGAAATTTTGTATAAAATTTTAGATCTTGCAGCTCAAATTTCATACCAAAATTTCTCATGCTCAATTTAGAAATATTTGTGCTATAAGTCAACTTCAACTGTTTTCTCAATCTTAAAATTTTCTTTATATGAAATCATTTTGTATATGCAAATTTTGCGTCTTTCAATTTGCATGCTTGTTAATTCAGTTGTTTGTCGTCGCCGTAATAATTTCATTTCTAATCCCGTTCCCATTTCAATTTCGCAATTTTTGGCGCGTTTTCTTAATTTTCCGTATTTTCTTTTGCATGTTATTGCAATCAGAGCAACATTGTTTGCCCTCCACTGCAAAACTCAAACCCCTTTCGTTATATCTCTTTTTTTTGCTAGTCAAATGTTCCGCTGATACCAATAAATAAACAACAAAAGAGTTAAATTCAATTGCAGCAACTCTGTCGCGACCTTTGTCAGTCCTCGATCTCCAGACAATTACATGCTTGCAAATTTTCATTTGCGCTGTGTTCAATTATTTTGCACCTTTTGAACCGATCGAAGGATCAGCCGCTGCGATCGCATAAACTCAATCAAGTCGAAGACCTACGAGAGGCGACCCCGTTTCCAATCCCCGCTCGACCTACGACCCACTTTTCAAATGCAAAAAACTAAATCAAATGTGCGTCACCCTTTTTTCACCAAGAGATGTCTTTCCTTGAATGCTCTTCGTTCTTATTTTCTGCTTCTTTTTTGTCAACCACGCAGGTGAGAGTTCGCAATTTGCGCTGATCTTTCACAGGGTCGCCCTTCGCAACGCATTGATTTCTTGACGGCATAAACAACAGCAATAACAACAACAGGGGCAAGGGGAGCAAAAGGGTTGCGTCCTTTGACAATCGATTGCCTAACGAATGCCTTGATTTTCTTTAATTTCGTATTCTTCTGCAGTTTTCGGCGTTTTTGCCATGGTTTTCACTGTGAACACGTATCCATAAATCATCTGTCATATGCGAACGTTGCTCGTGTGAAAATCGATCCGACTTTTGCTTGCAATTTCTACTTTTTTGTGCGAAATTCCTCCATATTAAATGTATATCAAATATTGTTTTCATTTTGCCACATATGGTATAGGATTTTAAAGAGAAAACTGCGTTTAATTAGTCAGTCATCCAAAATTATACTTTCTTTAGGATTTTAGAGAGAAAATAAAATTAAAGAAAATTTAACTAGTCAGTGATTATTATAAAAAAAAAAAAATATTTTCTTTATTAAGCCCATATGACATTTCGAAACGTGAAACTTTTGGAATTGAACACCTTTGCTTAAAATTATGTTTATTTGGTATTTAAATTAACTTTAATAGCCGATTAGTATACTTAAGATATGGTATTTTACCATTTCATGGTACTGGGTAGTTATATTAATTTTAGTAATGAAATTTGATTGGAAGCGCATGTTGTTTTCTTTTATTAAGATTTGCCTCTATTTTCTATTATATCTATCTTAATATAATATACATTTTTTTTTAACAAATTTGCCTCTATTCTCTGTATTTTAATGCTGAGTATTTAAATTCATTTTAGTAGCTAATTATTATACTAAAAGTATTATAATGCAAAAATCGTATATACATTTTCAATAACAAATTTGATTGGAAGTGCAGCTTATTTTATTTTTTTTTTTAAGATTTGCCTCTATTTTCTATATTTGAATTCATTTAAGTAGCTAGTATACTAAAAATATTGTAATACAAAGATTTAAACAAATGTTATTAAATGTGCGGGCTTTTTTTAAGATTTGTCTATATTTTCTAAATTTTAATTCCAAGTATTTCAATTCATTTTAGTAGCTAATTAGTATACTAAAAATAATATAATTAAAAAAAATCCTTATACATTTTATTAAACGGATTTGATTGAAAGTTCAAATTATTTTCGTTTTTTCTAAAATTAACTTAAAGTTTCTGCATTGCAATGCTGAGTAGAAATAAGAAGTATATAGCAGATATGGAGATTGATCTCTTAAATTGCTCATATGCATTTATGCTGCATACAATCGATTTTACTTTCAATACTTTATGAGAAATCCCCTCTCGCTTTCATTGATAATAATGGTTTGGTTAATTTGAGCATGTTAATGCATACGCCTCCAGCGAGATCTCAGATCGCGGTCGGATAACTGGGCTGAAATTTCCCACAATTTGCATGCGGATTTTAATTATACAAATCGCCGCTGAGCTGCGGTCATTTAAATCTGGCCGTGGCTAACTGGCTGAGTCCCGTTGCCTGATAAGTAGAAGCCGGCTTAGGCTTAAGCTTACTTACTCCTTCCTGTGTTTGTTTTTGCACCAGCTGCGCGAACAACGACATCGGAGCCTGGGAAACTCCGAGTTCGCCCAGTGCTCCGGCCCTGTCACAGGTGTTGTTGGTTGTCAATTGTCGGTTGTCGTTTGTCCGTCGTCCGTTGTCATCGTCATCCTCTCGCTGTCGTTGTGAATGCGATCTGTGGATCGGCTGACTGTACCTTCGGGTTATGCTTAACTACCTGTTTGTTGGCCATTGTCTGGCACTAACTACCTTTTATTTGGGAATTTCCCAAAACAAATGAAAATAAAGTGCAATGCACAACAAAAGTCAAATGCTCGGGGCACGGGTTCGATTCGTTTCTGGTTCTGTTTCTGTTTTTGGTTTTGCCTTAATGCTAGTATTCCCTTCATTCTCTTCTCTCCCTCTCTGTCTCTCTGTCTCTGCATGGCTCACTGATCACTTACCACTGTGTAGGAGGCCATTGTTTTTATACGCTCTCTCTCGCTCTTTGTGTAAGTGATCCTCTTCTGTCTTTTATTTACCTTTCTCTCAGTCTTCAGTCTTTACTTTTGTCTCGCTCTCATTGTGCGTGTTATTCTGACCGCTCAGCTACTTGTCTGTCTCCCTCTCTCACTCTCAGTCGCTGGCGACAGACTGTCTGGCGTGTCGGCGTCAGAGTTCAGCTCGCTTGTCGTTAAGTACCTTATATGCAGGGTATATGCATACTATACTCGTTTTTTTGTTTTTTTTTTTTTTGTTGTGCTTGCAGCGGGTTTCGAGTGTTGTTCTATAGCGGTATTCATTAATATTATGGGATTACCGCAATCGGTGTGAGATCTGCTTTTACTATTCCAATTACAACTAAAATATGTCACATTGTTTGCATTTCGCAAATATAAAAGCTGGACAGTCAGATGATTGCTTTAAGTCGACAGCAAAAGCGATTTATGGCACAATGTTTTGAAAGGACTATATTCTATAGACTAGTAAGCTCCTCCATCCAGCTGCTTCCTCAAATGTATCTAATATTATATTACTTTTTTGTGATCTGACATGTTTTTGAAAGTCATCTCTCGGCATTTCTTAAAGATCATCTTCCTTTGCCACGTTACGTTCTAAAATCGTTTGCTTACACATTAGTTTAATGTATTTCGAATTGTCCTTGAACAATATCGCTGGCTGCTGTCAAAATGCTGACAATTTCTAACCAATTCCTTGGGCATTCCATAATTTTCTTTATTTCGCTGGCATATCAAAACGATCTCAGCGGGAACACAAAGACAACGTCGAGCAGTTGTAATTTCTATTCGAACGAGTTTCCTTCACACATTTTGATGACTTTTTGTTAAACTTGCACCCTAACAATATTTTTTTGGCTGGGCATTCATTTCCTTTTGTCGGTTCGAACCCAAATGACACTCCAATTTGGAGAGGCATTTCCACATTAATAAGCAACAACACATTGGGCATAAAAGCCAACCAAATAAATGTCATAAAAAAAGCAGCAAAGAAACAGAAAACAAAAAAAGTAAAGATGAGGAAAATGCATTTGATGGTTGGGGCGCAGTCAAAAGGGAGTAGAAGTCGTTGTCTCTGTGCATTCTTGTTTGTCTCCTTCGTCTGTCTCTATGCAGCTCTCTTGTTCCACTGTTTTGTCACACACTGTTCTACGAAAAGCGTGGCCAACAATGGAAATGGATCGTGCATGGTCTCGGCAGCAGACACATAAACTATGCCGGACAATGGACGCACATAGAGCACTTCCTTTCGAGGAGCGGAGAGAGCTACCTGCTGGCACAGGGTCGCCAGCATGTCTGGCAAGAACAATGGTCAGAGACAGAGCCGAGAGCCGGAGAACTGGAGAGTCGCCCTGCTGTCTGCTAGATTAGTATAGAATTGCAGATCATTCTGAAATTTCATTTCGTTTCATTCATTGTAATAATCTATTTTCCTTTAAACGTCCAACAATCGGCCAAGAGGCGGCCCTGAAGTGCCAGCCAGAGCGGCGACAAACTGTCTGCCAGGATCTGTTATTCTTTCCACAAGTACTGCAGCCATTGTGCGACAGTGCACTAAACTGTTTTATATCGATACGTTCGCCTAGTTAGTAATATGCAGATTGTTGGATTTAGGGAGCAAGTGCTTGTGAGGCTGACCCTGGTCTCTTTGCTACCCCCTAGAAGGCGAACGAAAACAACCCCTCTAGAGCGTTAAACAATGCAAAAATTAAATCCAAGCTTAGCATAATAAAAATTCAAGCGAGCGTAAAACGCTAATCTCTGCCACAGAAAACGTATCTGTATCTGTATCTGTATCTGTGTCGCAATCGTCGTGCAACTTTCGAGGGTCCTGTGTACGAAATTTGTTTATTGGAAAATCTGTGCAGCGATGCATCGCTGTCCAACTGTCAGATTAGATCAACGTTGACAGCCCAGCCCATCGCCCAAAATGCAATCGAGAGTAGCCAGAGAGAGATACAAAAAGAGAAAGATACTTTTGGTACAGTTACGCTTAGTTGGGAGATCAATTAAGATGCTGTCATAATGCGCATTTAGTTGTTGTTAGTGCCGTGCTCCACATACATAAATTAATGCCCATTGTAGCCACTCCAGACAATCGCACCCTACCTCCTATTTCGCTCGTTTTTTTTTCGGGAATATCAGACGTAATAATGCCGGGGCATATAAAGCGCGAACAAAGCAAAACGATGCGATGACTGCGACTGCTGCGACTGCGACTGTTGATTCTCAATGAAAGCAGAAATAACAACAGCAACAACAGCACACAGGCACAGGCACAACAAAGGCGGCAACACATATTGCGCAGGATATAGATACAAGGACACTCGGTGTGCGTTGCAGGGGTGTGGGGTTGCCAATGGGCAATGGGTGGGGAGGGTAGGTGAGGGCAGGGGATTTATGTTTCAACAATTTCAATTGTTTCCTAATGTTTTTGTATTGCGTTTTCGCCATTGTGCTCGCTTGTATTTCGAATTGTCTAATATGTCAGACGGGGCGAGAGTTCAAAGATTACAAAGTACTACAAGGATTTGGTATCAAATTCGCTGCCGCTCGTTATCGATAGGCAGTTATCGAACAACACCGGGCCGTTCAGTCGTCCGTCTCTCCGCCCGTCCGCCCGTTAATGTGGCATTTCAGCATTAAAGTGTGAAATTTCAAGTGAATTTTGACAAGCAATCAGGCGAGAACGCTAATCGCTACTCGTTTTAGCCATTGCTTCTTTCTGGCTCCGTTTCTCGGAAGATTCGGGTTAAAATTTGGAATTTCCTGTACTTAATAAACCCACTAATGGGCTAAACAGGCTGGAACACTGCCGAGGCATTAGCATTAGGCCAAACAATGGGCTACGCTGGGCATTTAGCTTTTATGCAGGACACGCGTCCTTGCCGCAGGAAATACCCGAAAACGTCGTGCCAGCGAAATCTGTTTCTACTTAGCCTAGAGTGCTTTACGATCTGCGATCGACACGTCGATCGGCGACTGTGAGAAAAGGTCACTTTGCCTAATAACTTTAGGTCACAACTACGCCTCACAATCACTCCTACTCGAAGCACTGACTGCTGATCCGTATTCCTCTGTCGCTTCCTCTCCCACCCAGCCTCCGACACACTTTACAATGCCCTCGCCTCGAATGGGTGTTGTGTGTGAGTTTGTCATAAGGCGGGCAACACCCCGGCCCAAGTAAATCACCTCGGACTAACAAAGAGAGTGTGAGCACTTCAATGGAAGTAACTCCAGGAGGAAGTAGTGCTTAAGCAAATAAAGTTGTGTACTCGGCGGAAACTGAAGAGATTAATGAAAACAACGATTGACAAATATAAGGTTATGCATTTATGATGACAAATATGATAACAATAACTGGATTTATATATGTTTTTAGTTAAGACTCAACTTAGTCTTGGAGAAATATTAACAATTATTTAAATAGTCGTACTTAACAATATAGCGTATTGTAGCACAATATATGCTATACTTTTTTTACATTTACCAGCAGGACTCAAATCGACAGAATGTAATTTACTATTGCGTTAAAAAAGATTAAAGAAAAATAACGATTGATCAAAATATGGTTCAGCATATATGATAACAAATATGATAACAAAAATTTACCTTTATAAATTTGACAATATTATTATTGTCATTTATTAATTTTTTTGTTTTGTGTGGAGTTCTTAGAGAAATAGATCGAAATATATTAAATAAATAATACTATTTACTTTAAAATATTATATGGAAGCTAACAAATTTATTTAGTGTTACCGATTTTTTACTTATTTTACTATTACAAGCAGAATTCAGATCGACAAAATGTAATTTACTTAGTAAGAGTTCTTAGAGAAATATGAAGTATTATTTATATAATAATATTTACTTTAAAATATGCCAGCTAGTTAATAATATTTTAGTATTATAAGGAGAATTAAACTCGATGGATTGTAATTAACTTTTGTTTTTTTTTTTTGGTTCCTTCTTAATTCTAATTTTCTATAGTTTTAGTTGAAATTTGTGCATTAAACTGTTAAGAATAAATAGATTTAATGTTATTTAATGAAATAATTTAGAAATTTCATATAGTTTTGACGCAAATACTTGAAATTGCTAACAATTTTTAGTTTTACAAATAATTCCTTAACAAATTGTATATATTTCACAATATTACTTTGTTTCAAATATATAAACATATTTATTTTCAAATATAGCTCAATAGCCGAACAGAACGCAGAATTCAAGTCGACGGAATGTAATTTACTTGGCAATCCACTCTTTAACTTCTGTCATAATATTTGTCTTTAAGGCAGTTCAGTAAAAAGCCACTCAAGACGAGAATTCTAAAGATACAATAAAAAATCCGCGTATATGTATAATTAAAACGGCATGCAAACTATCCTGTTTATATTGCTGAAACTCTTTTCACCACAAATAACTCATTTTGCATCAAAAGAACATTGCCGAAGACAAAGCAATTTTAAAGCTAATTGTAAAGAAAGATCTCTTAAATAGTGAGAGAGAGAGGGAGAGAAATAATCAATCTCGTCACTTCGACTGGCACTTGCAGTGTTTAAGAACACCTTCGAGTGGAATTAAACAAAACTAATGAATGCGCCGCGGCGATTGCCACAATTCGAGGCGAGGCGAGGCGAGGCAAGCAATGCAGCTGAGGCTGTGCGTGGCAATAAAGCGACTTCTGTAATTTGGAGGTAAGTGACTTCCTGAACTGAACTGTTTCACGAGACGGCCCAAGGAAGCGAAACTGAAATTGAAATATTTTTATGTGGCACTTACTGCTGGCACCGAGAGGCATTAAACGCATGCAGCATGCAGCAAGCAACATGCAGCACGTGCAAATGCTGCAGTATTCAGCTCCTCAGAGTCTCCAGGCCCAAACAAAAGCGCCAACTGCCACAAACAAGCAAACAAGAAGTCAGGACAGACAGAGAGACAGAGAGAGAGATGAAGGGCGTTGCATCATTGGTATTGACCAGGTTCTGCTTCGCAGTTGGCCGTGGAACAAAAGCCAGAGAGTCGAAACGATGTTTTGGTATGCTAACAATATGAGAATTTATATGACAGACTTGTCATATTTTTACAAACGTTATAAATCACGGCTCGCCAAATGAGAGAGGTGTGAGTTTGAGTACAGATCCCTGCTGGATTGCGGATCGTTCGCTCCATTCGCTTCGTTCTCGCGCAGAATATGTAAATATTGCTGCAAGGCACGCGATTCCACACACGAATCCCCGATTCCCGACTCCACAGTCCGGCACAGCGTTTATTACCACTGCTGCGTCTGGTCTCTCGCCCAGTTTTATGGTGTTCTTTCGATGCCTCGCGGTGGGTCCTCACTTCACCTCACTTCACTGCACTACACTACAGTGCAGTGCAATGTGAAGCTGAGGTTTCCCTTGAAAAACGAAGAGAAAACTGAAAGCCGAAGAAACTAGTACGAAAAATGCAAATTTCGTTGTGCGCTGTGCGCTGTGCGGCACAATTGTCAATTGTTCTGTGGCATGCTTCAAAAGACGGGCCGCCGTTTGGGAGAGCGCAGAGACGAAGTTGGGATGGCTGTGTAAAAAGGACAATTGCGTATTTAAAAATGTAATAGTTAGCTGAAAGAAATTGTGAGTGCGGCCGCAACAATTGAGACAAATGTCGCATTGTCAACGGCTGCCGCATCAAAGTCATATTGGGAGGTCCTCCATTGTCCTGTCGCAGACAAAGGCGCTGCGTCTAAGACGCATTTAGTGGTAAGTGCTCATCAAAACAACAGCAGTCGCTTAACCAGCTGGCTCGCTCCTAGACCAGCTAGCTCCTTTTGGGTTAAATGCAGCGTACGCAAATCGAATCCTTGCTGGCTCGTCCACCTGGCAAACATTCAATTAGCACAGCGAGCGACGCGTAAAAATGAATCGCCACTCGACCAGACTAGCCTGGCTAGTTGCATGCCGCTTTTAATTACTGCCTCGGCATTATCCTTGCCGCTCGTCGCACATTGGCAAATGTTTCCACATGCTTTGGCATTTCCGCTTCCGTTCCGGCTTCCGCCTGGCGCCATCCACGCACTCCACAACTTGGGTTCATCGTGCCCCATTGTTGCAGCCAGAAGTCAAGTGGCGTAAATTAATTACAGCACATGAGCTCCATACACCAGCTGCTCCCCCGCTCTCTCCACCCCCCTCTCTCTCTCTCTCTCTGCGATATCTCTGCCCGCTTTTGGGTTTTGTTTTCGTTTGGCCTGTTCGTCTAATTGCTCCAAATCTCTGGCGATACACGCATATGAATGTTTATAACCCATGTGTTTGGGGCCATTGTGCGACTTTAAAGCGCAACAAATTAAAATGTTTGCATATTGAAAATCATGGCGCAATATTTTAATTGGATATCGCGTTAATGCGTGCTCCTAGTTCACAGTTAAGGTGTCGATTAGAGAAAAAGAAGCGCAACACATAAATATAGTTAGTAACATATAAAGCATTTCAAGCGATTCTGCTACTTTTCATTTTAAATATTATTAGATTATATACTCGTATATTAAGAGAACATACTCTTTTTCAATATTATATTTTCATTAGAATTAATGATTGTGTTCTACTTCCTATGAACACAGAAGTTTCACAAATTCGATTCATTAGATTTTGCTTATTGAATTAGTATATTTTGGGTAGGAATTTCTTGAAGCTAGACTCAGGCCATTTCGATGATCCTATAAAACACATTTACTACGTAATTATTTGAGTCATTTAGGGCTACTTCAATACGCTGTATTATCATTAGCATTAATTAGCCAACATCATTAGCAAAAGAACTGACCCGCTTTTGCAATTGCACTGCGATGGACTCGACTCCATTCACACAGATCATATCGAGTATCAACTAAATGCTGGTAGTCAGACTATCAATATATTGATTGAAACCATGCTAATGATGCGTTTCTTCATATCATTTGATTTTTTCGCCATTGATTTGGGTTTTGTTTGCCTACCAAATCCGAGTTTCTAGTTTTTTATGTGTGTGCGTGTGTGTGTGACAAAAGGCGAGCAGCATTGATGCGGGATCAGTTGAGGCTGAGAGATCGTTGATCGTCGATCGGGGATCGTCAATGGTCACTAGTGCCTGACCGTTACGCGTCACACGCTCCAAAAATTGAAGCAGCCTCAATGTTTTATATTTCGTGCCTTCATATACATATATAATTTGTTGTATTTTTTGTTCGATTTGTAACGTGTCTCGATTTTTACGACTCTTATGAGTTGGCGCGCCCCCTTCTGACAGTCGCTGCATAAATTGTGTGTGAGAGACTGAGAGAGGTAATGAGAGAGGTAGGGATCGACCTGAAAAGGTAGCCGTAGCTCCAATAAAATTAACATCTTTGACGCTAAGCTGTGATTTACTTTTGTTTTAATGTCGCCGTCTTTGTGCTCGCCACTTGATACAATGCAAATCGAACTCGATTTCGATATCGAACTCACGATGATAAAGATGCTGATGATGACGCCTACCTGTCTTGCCGCGCTGCCTTTTTAACTGAATCAAATTGGATTTGCATAAGGCACTAAACATTTTAAGTGGTTGAGGAATCTCGGCTAGTAATATGCTCAACCAACTGTGGGATACTCTGTAACAATCTGGCACTATTGGAACAGCAAAACATACTCTTATTTCTCTATATCTAAAGTTCTTGTGTGTTAAAAATTCTCTTAAATATTACGCATGCTTAAACAACCTATAGAACCTCCAAGAATACTCTTTAAAAGCATTTTCTCCTCAAGTGGTCTATCTGGCACATTTCCTAATAGGATTACTCAACTTTCGCTGGCGTCAAAACACCCTTTGCGCGCCTGCGCTGCAGGGTATCTAATAGTTTCACGCGTAGGCCAATCAGAGTGCCCTGAAGACTCGTTTCGCTGGCAAGTTGAGCTGCTTTCAGCGCGTAGTTAGCTGGCTAAGTTTGCACGTCTGGAGAAACATGGCAAATCCTTGTTTAACCTTTGAACCCAAGCGGCAGCTATTTAACTTTGGCAAACACATAACATGTCCAAATTTTCGCGCCGCCTCGGGCCACAGGGAGACGAAAGACAAACTTTTCGCACACCAGAACACAACACAGTCGTTCAGTCGTTGGTTGAGCAGCAGCAAATGGGCTTGAGAAGGGTTCAGGTTGCAAACGGGTTGAACTGGAATTCGGCAGGGATGCGGATGGGGCGCCGTAGGGGCAGGGAAGAGCAGAGCGACTGGGAAAAGGGGGCCAATGCGGACGTGTCGCGTATAATCTTCACGCAGAGCGAGGAGAGCGCTCGCCTCGCCTGCCGTTGAAAGGATAATGGAACATTGATTATTATTTTGATACCACCACTCAAAGTCTGCAAATTAAGTACGCATTTATCTCAAGTAATTTGGGTTCAAATGTGCGGCAACTGCGGTCAAATTGTTGCACATACTTTGCTACATGCTGCTTGCCATTGAGACTGGTTGCTTGAGAATGACATTAAATATATATCGCATATAAATGGACAGCCAAACTGGCTCCTTCAGCCTCCTGCCTCCTGCCTCCAGCCTCGCTGGATGGTCACTTTTGTCCACTTCCGTTTCGCGTAGCAAATGGCCCGTCATAGTTTCAATGATAAATGGCCATTCAGAGACAGAGAGAGGGAACAAACAAGTAAGAAAATAAAGAAAACTTTCTGCATGCTGGCTGAGGGCTGTCAGAAGTGGGCTGCGGGGGGAGAGGGAGGGAGACGGGCAGACGGACTGGCGCTGGGATTTGTTATAATTTGCGATTTGTGTTAATTACTTCTCCATTATTATGAGCCAGGGCAAGGCCAGACGAACCTGCAGCAGTGAGAAAATGCCAGAGCGAGTGAGAAACACTCGATGCTCGCTCTCATAGTTTGTATGAGTATTGGTGAGCACGGAAATAACAACAGCATCCCTGTGGATATTAAATTAGCAACGTCATAACTATGCACAATAATGTTCTTTATAAAGCTGACTAGATGCCAAAATAAACTCAATTTTTAATCAACTTATTTTCAAAATAATTAAAATTCTAAAATAGTTTTTAATGCGTTCATTTCATAAATTAAAGTCTGACAAGCTTAATATATTTTACTAACTTAATAATTATGTAAAATAATATTACATGTTCTTGATGAATTGATGCCAAAATAAACTCAATTTTTAATCAATTTATTTGGCAAATCATCAACAGTTTGTAATGCGTTAATTTCATAAATTATTATTTATTTTTAATATTACTAACTTATCTTGAGTATTTAAAGTCTGACAAGTTGAATATTCTCCAAAAGCTCTTGCAGCATCATTTATAATATTTAATGTTTTTCATGTTGCTCAGTTGCAGGCAAAATAAACTCAACTTTTAATCCACTTATTTTGAAAATAATTAAAGTACTAAAATAGTTTGTAATGTTTTTAATTCATAACTTAAAGTCTGGGAAGTTTAATATACTCCAAAAGCTCTTGAAGCATTCCTGTGTAAATTAAATGAAGAACGTAGTAATTATATACATTTTTTTCATGTTCTTGACGAAGAAAGTGCCAAAATAAACTCTATTTATAATCAATTTATTTTGAAAATAATGAAAAGTTTAAAAGTATTTCATGTTCTTCATGAAGTAGTTGCAAAATCAACTTAACTTTTAATCAATTTATTATTACTTAATATTTGCAATAGATTAAAATAGGTTATAATATTGTAATTTAAAGAACTATTTCTTTTTTAAAATATTTGTAACTTATCTTGAAAGATTTAAAGTCTGAGAAGCACTTGCAGCATCCATGTGGACATTAAATTGGGAACTTAAAAATTACGTATATTTTTCATGTTCTTGTGGAAACTGAGTTCATGCCACAATAAACTCAATTTTAATCAATTTATTTTGAGCATAATTCAAAGATTAAAATAGTTTGTAATGTGATCATTTTAACCTAACGTATATTTAAGGATATAAAATATAAACAAATGTGAGAGATCAAAAATATTGTATAGTATTGCACAACTTAATAGATAATAGATCTTTGACAGTCATCAAGCGAAAAAGTTCATTCTGAGCAACCATTCAAAAGCTGTTTAGTTTTAATAACAGATTTTTAATGCATTGAAATTGTTTGTCAAATGATGTTACAAATTTGTTATTACTTTTGCAAATTGTTTTGCTTAACTTTAAGGCAACTTCGCATGTTTTAGTGCAACTTGTTTTCTCCGCATGATTTCGAAAGCTTGTGCTATTGAGGCTACGGACTAATCTCGGCCAGACAATCACAACATTTACGTTCAATTTTTCAGATGTTAATAGATCCATCTTAATACCATTATAGTTACTATAGACTGTCGGCTACTTGAGTCGCCTACAAAATGGCGGCGCACAATCAATCTCTGGCATCTACGATCCATTGTGCGCAGCTTGTTATGCATAATGCTCGACACAGGTTTGGACAGTGGTGCAGTGGTGTATGTGTATAACTCAATAAGCACCTTTTGAACAGTCACTTTTCTCTAAATGAGACAAATGCCAATGGCGGAGACAAATGCCGAGCAACGGTTTCACCGTCGCCAAACAATAGCACGTGCCACTTGAGAGAGGCCCAAAGACATTGGGCCAAAGTCGAAGCCAAGCGCAAGCTCGCTGCCCAGCCCAAGCTCGAGTTCGAGCTCGAGCTCTAGTTATAGATCCGGACAGGGCACTTGGTTGGCCCGACTTTGTTGTTTCGCTCTTTATTTTTTATTTTAATTTGACGCAATTGTTATGGCATCGATTCGAAACGATTTGAATTGGGTGACCCTAAAGAATTTACACAATTAACGTCAGAAATGCGACTCAACTTGGCTTTAAAGCGCTTTCAAATGTCACTGGCCATGTCAAAAGACTGGCCGCCATTCATGCCAAATAGCCATGTCCAACACTTTGCATATGTCTTCGTTTTCTCCATGCGTCTGCGTGTGTGTGTGTGTGTGTGTGTGTGTGTGCGAGTGTGTGTTTTGTTCTCTATTGGCTACTGCAAATGGCTACCTGTTAAGATTATTACGGATTAAGACAAGAGATTTCAAGCTGATTCTGAAGCGAGCTTTGCTGGCTAGAGTAAATAACTTCAGCACATTGTATTTCTTAAATTAGAAACAAAATAATGAAAGATTAAACGAAAGATCAATAAATAACTCTCAAATTAGTTTATATATATCTATGCATATATATATATACTATGTAAATTTAAAAGTATAGAAACCAAACTTCAAGTGTATTGCAGTAAACAATGATAGAATTTAATTTTATTAGACTGAGTACTTAAAGTGTATTTCAATAAAGAATGATAAAAGTTAATTTATTCAGACCAATTACTTTAAATCAAGCTAAATATATTTAGTAATGAAATTATGTCATTATATCTCTAGACAAACTAATTATACTTATTTGGAAAACAATTGATAAAAGGAAATTTTATAAAATATGTGAATGAAATTAAATTATTTACAATGATACAATTTGAATTTATTCAAACTAATTACACTAAATCAAGCTAAATATATTTAGTAAAGAAATTATCTCATTATGTCTTTAGACAAACTAATTTTACTAATTTGAAAAATAATTGTTAAAAATAAATTTCACAAAAAATCTGAATGAAATGAAATTACTTAAATTGTATTTCAGTAAACAATGAAAAAATTTAATATATTCCAACTAATTACATTAAATCAAGCTAAATATATTTAGTAAAGAAATTATCTCATTATAACTTATATAAACTAATTATAGTTTGAAAGAAAAAAAAAGAAATTTCACAAAGTATCAGAAATGAAATTAAAATATTTTTGTAAGCTTCCAACGTATTTTGTGAAATTAAGAGCGATGCATAATTTGTAACACTCCATTTGGGTTAAACAAATTTGAAAAACGAAGAAAATTAAATTATGTAAAGCAAAGTCGAAAAATTTGAGGGAATTCGAGTTTCGTTGCAGTGACAAAGGCTTGAAAGTCTTAAGTTCGAATTAAGTTTATAATTGGCTTTTGTTGTCGATTCTTTCTTGACTAGAATGCTCTTTAGCCACTCTTTGCCGGAGGCAATTCATCATAATTCATTATAGATTTTTGACATTTTCCACGGTTTGGGAGCAGCGTTGTGGAAACTAATAAAGATGTCATTGGCAGACAATCGGCACGACATCGGAATACCCTCGGAGAGATATGTGTTTCGTGCCTCTCGATAAAAATGCTTTACGAGTATTTGTAACCAAAGCAATTCATAATTTTCATAATTTACGCTTTGTTTGCCAAACATTTTGGCGCCTGCATTCGAATTTTCCGGGGTGCGTCTGTGAGTCCGTCTTATCTGCTTCCCTAAGAACCAATGCGGTTCCTTACATAACTCAATTTTACGACTGGAGGTTACCTTCCCTATAAATCATACAAGACCTACACATCCACAGACTTACAGTGAGAGAGAGAGAGAGAGGGAGACTTTCATAATTAATTTTTAATGCTTGACTGGATCTGCACTTTTTACAGAATTTTGATTTATTGCACAATCGAAAAGAAAGAGTCTTAAGCATAAGTAAGTACATATTTTTTTGTTCATTTCATTGCGTTTTTTTATGCAGATTCACTTGAAATGTTTCGAGTGCATTTGGTGCAAGTTGAAGCCGTTTAATGCCCGCGCAATTTCATATTGTAATTGCAAAGTGAAATGTCATTACATGTGCATAATAATAATACTATTGCATTTTGTAGCCATTGAAGCAGCAGTCAAGTGGCTTCGACCTGGCTGAAAAGGGGCAGGCAACACAACGGCACAACAGCTGGCCGCACGCCAATTCAAGTGCGGCAACTTCAGATTTCAACTCAAAAATCACAACTCCGACTTCAACTCGATTGCCGTCGGCAACAGTCAGCTTTGACTCACTGTAAGCTCTCTGTGTGTGTGTATGTGTGTGTGTGCGAGTGTGTGTGTGTGGCACACCTTGTTTATGCTTTCTTTAGCTAACTGTCAGCTGTGGCTAATTAAATGAAAGCCGCACAAGTGCTGCAACTCTCGCTAGTTGCATGGCTGACTCGCCTCTCTCACTCTTACTCTCCCTGTCTTTCTCCCTCCACATCGCAGACGCAGTCTTAGCTACAGTCTCAGGAAGCAGTTCACGCTCCTGCGAGCGCATAATGCTCAAAGGCAACAATTGCCACGACTCCACGTGTGTGTAGGCGTATCACGTATGCGCCTTTGGACGCAGCTCCAGCTCGACAACACCTGCCTATAATGCTCCATGTGTTGGGGTAGGCACGTCTGGCCACTAGCCTCCGATTTTGAAAGCTCCTAAACACATAAAAACTAAGGGCAACATACACAGAGTCTGAAATTGCTAGTAAATGAAAACAAATATATGTATGTCTACTTAAACTAGTTGAAAATGATGTGCAATAATTGAGAGATGAACAAAGTAACATATTAAGTTAAACACTTCATTTACAGAGTAGTTAAATATGTGGCTCTAGCTGAAGAAAAGTCTAAAGCTGTATAATTGAATAGTAAAAGACAGCAGCGCAAGACTGAAGACTTTTTATTACTAAGCAACTTTTGTGATTTGATTAGAATGTTAATTAAGTTAGCTAGCAGTAGGTCAAAGATTTCGACAGTAAATCAATTATGTTGCACACTTTTTAAACACTTCCCTACATCATTGAGACGGCTCAAAGCAACACTTAGTTGTAGAGAGAAAACATTCATTGGCATTTATTTAACGCGCTGAAGTTTTGCTCATCGAAATCCTCTCATAAAATTGCTAGTTGTGTATTGTGTTTTGGTCTGCGCAAACTTTTAATTGTGTAGTTTTCATTTGACTGGACGAGCATAAAAGTGATTCGCTTAAAAGCAGCTCAATTACTTTCCCCGCAAAGTGATTGCACTGCCAGCCAGCATTTAAGCACATTCTTCAGCCAATTTTGCGGCTTGTTTGGGCTTAAATATAATACGAGAGCGTCTATTGAATGGTGTATTCTGTTCGTCTAAGGATAATACAGCTGCCCTTTTGCGCTGGCGAACTTCCTGCACTTTCCGCAGCCCACAACAGCTGCTGAGAAAGGCGAGATCCTAGCTGCCTCGCAAAATATATGTTCGTCCTTCGCGATTCAATGTGGCTGTGCTCTGAGTACACTCGTATTTTCATAGCGCGCGATGCCGCCACTCAATTATCGTTTTTTTTCAATTTTTTCATTTTTTACTTTGGTATTCGGGAAATCTGACCCCGCGCAACAAAATGCGTTTCGTTTCGTTTCGGTTTTTTGTTGCTTTTGTAATTGTTATTTTTCGCGCACACTTAAACCTAATGAATAAATAACATTAAACACGCTCTAATGGGCGCGCGATTTTGGTCGAGTGGACGGACGACCGTGCAGTGGAGTGGAGTGGAGTGGAGTGGAGTAGAGTGTGGCGGGCGGAGGGGTGGGAAAAGCGCCGCAAAACATTTTCATTGTGCGATCCCGTTAAGTGGGTGCAATTGAGCCCAAGTCGACGAGTTCGCGGAGCCAAGGCGTAGCCTTAAATTCTTTATTATCCTGTGAGAACATATTTTCGAATTGCAATCGAATGGAAACGCGCCAAAGCAGACGGAGATGAACGCGCAGATACCCTGTAAAGAACAATTCACAATAAAAAATCAAAAAATTAACGAATTTTCATTACATTTCTCAAATTTATTTACTTTACTGGAAGTTTACAAAATGCTTAAATTACATTGACATTTCGATATTTCGCGACGTCTAAGAGTTGCTCAAATGTCAATAACTCACACTAGTCTCGCTTTGCAAGGCATCAAGCGCTGTATTGAAATTTGTGCTGTAAAATTGATATTGAGTTTGCTGGCAATCAATGGCCATGTGAACAATTGCTGCCACAATGGCGAATTGTCGTTGCCAATGGAGCAAAGTGTAGCCAAACTGGGTAAAAATCGATGCTAATTGGCAACGCCAACTGTGATCTTCAAAGACGAATATAATGCGATTCATGGATCGCAACAATATGGAAAATTTTAAATGCAGTAATCAACATTTAACAAAACGCACAACAGCCAAATGATTGACGCACAATCACAACTCGACTTGCAGATACTCTGCGAAGCAGATCCCAAAATAGAGCCGATTTACTTCGTGTTTTTTCGCACTTTGTATTGAAGTCTATCATGCGGTCATGCTTGAGCATTATTGTGAGCAGAGATTTCATGACAATTAGCAGGTTTAGCACAAGGCACCGACCACAATGCGGCGAGAAAGAGAAGTCACGCTAAAGACCAGCTGACAAACAGCACAGATAGAAAAGGCCAATAAAAAGCTGTGTGAAGCTGGGCAAATTAGGCAAACGATGGTAATAAACATAAAGTCGAGATAACCGGGGCGATCGAGCGATAAAAGAACTTACAAATTGGCCCATAAACACCAGGGCCGAAATGAATTCGAAGAGTCACCCAGAGACTACAACAAAAACGAAAAGCTGCAAAGAATGGAAAACCAACCGCAAAACTAAAGCTAAGCAAACGCCCCTTTCCCGTCTCGCTGGTCTCAGTCTGGTCTGGTCTGGTTAATTTCGATGCCGCGATAAACATGAAATTAGCCCCTGCGACTGACAGACGCAAGGACACTGAAGGCAACTGTTTGCCGATTAGCCCCGACTGATAGTGGATAGTGGAGTGAATGAGAACTCAGCCAACTGATGGCTGACACAGATAAGTGCAGCTGAGCTCTGAGCTGCTCTCAAGTGGGCAGCAATTAGGGGTTGCAATCGCTGCCCGGAAATCGTCCTTGACAACAATCCGCACGACGCACGCCCCAAAATCAGAGCACAGCACATCAAATGTGCCACTAGAGCCGCACGAAGGCCATAAAAAGTAAGGCAACAAAGTGTAAATAAATTCATTAAATGCAGTCGGCGGCCTAACGAAAACAGACAATGCCGTTTTTTTTCGCACCATTTGAGAAAGGAAAACATAAACGGGAAATGGAAAATGCACTACAATTAAAGGGAAGCAAATACAACTATCTATTTGACAGAGTAACTATCTAGCAACAACTTGCTTAAATTATTACGAGATATTGCTGTCAAGTTTTTTATTTGGCGCAACTTATGCCCGAGTAAGTTTTATTAATCTGCCAGGGGTTGATTTGCAATAATTTGCTGCAATTTGTTCGATTGTCAATCACTCGGTCAGTCCATCAAAAGCCTTTCCATCACGTGTAATCTGGCGCATCGCTTCTTTTCTGCTTCTCTGCACAAATTCTTTTTTATGCTGCTGTCGAACAAAAAGCGAGAGCAAACACACAAAACCAACAACTGGAAGAGATCATAAATAGACAATGGCCACGTATTTTGTTAGGCCACGTTCGCATAATGGCTAATTGTTTCAATTTAATTGTATTGTTCCCTTCCTTCCCCACTCGCTCGCTCGCTCTAAATACCTGCGCGTTTCTGTCTCTATCAAAGCACACAAACTCTGTGACGTCGACATCCGATGGCCACATATCGTATACGTATTTATTGTATATACTCGTACTATATTTATGTAGGTAGCTAGCGACACACCTGTGCAATCGCCAATTGGAGCTGTAAGTGACGCAGTTTCAATTTGGATTGCCCCGCTTCATTGCGTAATTTGTGGAACTGCCGAAGTAACCGACTCGAACCGGTTTCCAACAGAGTTCAAATTTAAACACAAATTGAGTTTTCAAACACTGAGTTTCCGCTGCAGCTTCAACAGGAATTCTTTAGCACTGATATTAACATAAAAGTTTGATCAGAAACCAATTTTGTTATTATTATCTGAAGTCATAATGCTTCATAATGGTTTTGTTTTTTGCCCAATTCCTGCAAATATATGAAAAATTTTATTTTTTTCCTATCTAACCTTAATATTTGTAGAAACGTTAAATAGAAGTTTGTTAGTGTAAATTGATATTTTTAGTAAATTGAAATAAAATTGAATTTGAAATGAAATTGAGTTTTTTTGTTATTATCTCAAGTCATAATGGTTTATGTCCTCATATATGATAAATAAGTCGCAGATTGGTTTACTTTTTTTTCAATTTCTGCAAATATATGAAAAACTTTACTTTTTTGTCAATTTAAACTTTAATATTTGTGAAAACTTTAAATATTTGAAAAACTCTCCTGTCTTCAACCTAAACTTAATATTTCTGAAAACCTTAAATAGAAATTTCTTAGTTATTCACTTTAAAATTGTGCATAAGCTTAAAAAGATATTTTTAGAACATTTAAATGAAATTATCAAACAGTTAGTTTCCATTGCAGTTTCAAAATTCTTAAGTGATGATGTTTTGCCAGAAACCAATTGATAAGAATGTACAAATAAGTCGTAATGTGAATGGTTTTTTTTTTTAATTTGTATAAATATTTGAAAAACTCTACAAGTTCTCAAACTAAACAGTATTTGAGGAAACTTTAAATTGAAGCTTGTTAGTTATTCATGTATATAAAATTGTGCATACGTTCAAATAGATATTTTTAGTAAATTGAAATGAAATTGAGTTTTTAAAAAATGATTAGTTTCCGTTGTAGTTTTAACAGGCATTTTTTATTGCTGATGCTAAAATAAAAGTTTGAACAGAAACCAAATTTTTATTCTTATAATCTCAAGTTCCAATATTTTACTGCTTATATGTGTATAGTAAATAAAAAGCATAACGGGTTTCTTCTTTCAATTCGTGAAAATATTTAAAATACTTTACTTGGTTTCAAACTAAACTTAATATTTTAGACTTTTAACTTCAAATGCAAATTCCCTAATCAATCACGAATGCATCACTTAAAAATTGTGCATACATTTAAATATATATTTTCATTAAATTGTACCAACTTTAAAACGAGAATCGGCGCTATGAAAAAAGCATTTACAACAGGCTTTGCCGCGTTGCTTTTTGTTGCAATGCACATGTAATCTCGAAATTCAGCGAAAAATGTCTCGACGGTTTTTCTGCGTGGCACTTTTGGAGCGATGGCCCATTCAAATAGCACTGAGCACTCTCATACCCTGTGCTGAGAGTAGTCGGGCTGTCAGCGCCCAAAATGGGCCAAATGCTGGCGCGTCTGCTGCTCCTTTTTGTGACAGTTTCGAGTCCTTTTTGCTGCCGGTTTTTTTTTTTGCATTGTGCATCGGACGAGGCGTTGCGACGTCCAGACGAGTGAATGGGTACAGCAAAGTTGGCAATTTGCTGTTCACTTTTCGTGACGATCGTTAGTCGATTTCCGGTATCTGAATCTACCCAATATTCACACAATGTTTTGTCTAATAAATTCCAAAACACTAAACTTCCGTCACATCATAAATCAAGCCCAACAGAAAACAGAAGAGAAAAGGAAAGAAATCAAAGGCCGCCACATGATTTGATAAGGGCTGCGGCTGCAACGCACCAAAGTCAGAGCGAGAACGAGAGCGATGGAGAGAGAGGGAGAGGACTGGCTACCCTCATAACACAATGAATTAACGTAATTATGTTCGCATGTGTATAAATGACGAGGTTTTTGTATCAAAATTTGCAATGGTGTCGAGCGTAAACAAAAACAACAGAAAACAAGCGAAAAGAAATCAAACAATGAAGCGAAAATGAAACACAGCCAAACAGCAAAACACCTTTTGCGCTGGACATGGACACATCGATGCGCAAATAAAACATAATGAACCTTAATGATATAGCCGGAGCAGCGCCGAGCACCCCAGTCGGATATCGGGGTGGGGCACATTGAAATTCGTTCACTCGATCGATCGATCGATCCGTCGGTCCGTCGTCCGTTGATATACGAGCTTGTACTTCTATGATTGTGCTAAACAACAAAACCAATCGAGTGTTAAGCGGGCCAGCCAGCAACAACACAACGAGTGGAAAACTCGTTCGGCCCTATGAATTAATTGTTCAAACAGAGCAAAGTCTACAAATGGCCAAGACAAACAGTTGAGGCGACTCGAGGCTGCTGCTCTTGTTGTTACTGCTCATTTGCATGCTGCAGTTGGCCACAGCCGCGCATTCTGTGCCTCAGTTGCATTTAGCAGTTGCCACATCGCCACTGCGACAAGATCCAGTTGACGCCGCCACAGCTGATTAGAAGCCAATCGAGCCCAAAAGCGCAACTCGCGCTCTGTTTGCCATCGTTTAGTGGCAGCCAGTCAAGTCAAACAAGACGCGCTACGCTGGGGCAGCAACTAGAACCAGACTGTGATAGCAGCACACCTAATACCCTACCAGATATTTGTTGACTTCGGGATAACTGAAATGCCTTTTAAGGAGCAGAATAATACTTTTGCTTACGATAGTTTTTCATTTGATTTATAAAAGTTTGGCAATTAGCATTGAAGTAATTGAATTAGTTCTCCTCCTTTTCTTTTCAGCTCTCTAGATCTGAAACAAACAAACATATAAGCAACTGGCAAATAAAATTCATTTTTTGGAACAGAATACTATATTTTCTTACGATAGTATTGAAATAAACGTATTGCATTGAATCAGTTTTTATTGTTTCTTTGAGTAACACGATATAAGCAAATAGATAAATAAAACATTGTTTTTAGAAAATTATAATATATTTGCTTGGATTTCTTGTTGGTTTGATAGATAAATAAAATATAGTTTATAGAACAGAATGTATTATTTATTTGTAATTGTTTAGTTCTATTTATAAAAGCTTCACAATTAGCATTGAAATACAATTTAGGATGTTAAAGGAAACCTTTAACTTACTGCATTGAATCAGTTTTCCTCTAACTTTGAATACAGTTTTAGCTAGTAGATAAATAAATAATATAAAAGGTTTGCAATTTGCATTGAATAAAATGGGGAATCGGTTGCCTTCAACTTATTGCATTGAGTCAGTTCTCTTAATTTTTGGTATAAAGTTTTGGGTCTCCCGATTTGAAGCTAACAAGATGCAATTAACTAAATAAATAAAATACATTTTCAAGAACAGAATACTATATTTCATTACGATTGTTGTTCAGTAATCCTATTGCATTGAATCAGTTGAAGATGCAATCGGCTGGATAGATTTATCTAGCAGGCAAACCATCGAGGCGTTTGTTTGTTCTCCTCGTAGCAAACCTCGCAGCAAAGTCAACATGCTCTGGCCTTTCAGGGCACAATGCCTTGCTGCATTCTTTGCACAGTGAGCGAAGTAGTGAAGCGCCAGCCAGCTGCCTCCTACAAGCAGATGCAACTAGCGACGAGATATTACCAAACAGTAGTTGGACATTGTGCGATGGCGTTGCCGTCTCTTGTCTGTTGTCTGTTGTCGGTTGTCGTCTGTCTGGCAGCGTTTAGTTCGCTGTTAATTGATTGTTCACATTTTTGATGGTTTTAGGTATTTGATCTTTGCCTGATTCTATATGCTGTGCGCCGAACGAGCTGAACGAGCTCTATTACCCAGGAATTTGTCGCATCGTCGTGTTCGAGGCATTCTTTTAATTAACAGTCCAGGCGCAAGGATACTTCTCAATTGACTTTGTCGCGACAGATCAATGTTTGGCCACGGCCCGTCTGGACGACGGCACAATTCCTGGTAATCACATGCTTGGCTGACGGCACTAGAGTTCAACTGCCAAATAAACTTGGTGTGCACTTCAAATTATGCAACTTTTGTTTTACCAAATCGAAAAGAAATCAACAGCTAGTCAACTGAAATAACAGCAGAAGGATCAACAATAAAATAGTGAATTAAATGATTCACTCTTTGCCAAATATACTCAATAGATCACTGAATAGTTTACTAATAAATTGAGTACTAAAAGTTGATCAATTGTATTAGCATTTGAAAAACATTTTCTTATTTAGAAAGCCTGTTACAGTTAAGTGTAGAAAGGCATCTTCAAATACGTTGAATGTTTGCTAAAGACTTTCTTTAGATAACTGCTGTCTCAACCATTCTATTTGATTGCCAATATTACAGTTAATGCGCCTATAATTAGCTTTCTCTTAAGCACGCTTTGCAGTTTGCGCTATAAAAATCACAAATGGTATTATGTAAAATTTACATATGACTTCAATTTGGTCTCTAAATGCTCAACAGTTTATCGAGTTTCTACGCTTTTCAACAGGCCTAAAATGTTGCAAAATTGTTGGACTTCTGCCACACCCAGTGGATTTAGTCGTTGCCCTAACTAAAATTGGGTCGTCGATGGGGCTATTCAGCTCTATAGAATTATTGGAACGTAACATTTGTCACAGATGTGCGCGCTGGGAAGAGGAGCAAGCGAAAGTGACGCCCAGTTTTAGGTTCGGTTTCATTCCCAGCCCAGCTTGTGTGGTAATGTTGTAGTAGTTGTTTGTGTGTTGTTGCTAACGTGGCCCAGCCCATGGCGTGCCAGAGTGCAACTAGCGAATTTGTTGTGACAAAATGCAATTAATAGTCGTGATTCTGGCCGAGATCAGTTCGGTTAGATTAACGCTAATTGCTGGCTGGCTTTTGCGCTGTGCAGCTACAGTTACGCCGGCAACAGCTTGGTCCAAAAATGAAGAAAAAAAACACATAGTGAGTGTTGCTAATGAATGAACCTTGTGTGTGCCTCGAGGGGCATCGTCATCGTTGTTGTTATTACTTCATTAAAAGCGCATTAATAGCGATGCCGACTGCTCTTCACTTGTTCGCTCTTCGATTTGTTTAAATCAATAATGAAAACAAGCAACAACAACAACAACAACAAAAGTTCGACAACAATGAGCACTTTTTTCTGGTCAAGAAATGCCCGAGCTCACCGAGCAGCCGATCCCATCCCGTAGCACTCGCACAATGCCGATAAATTAGAAAATAATGCGAGTCCATTGTTCGATTGCTTTGTTTCATTTAAGCGCTTTTGTTGTTCATCGAGAGCTTCGAACTCGCCGGACCTGCGAGCTCCCTCCCCAGCCCTCCCCAGCTCCGAGCTTCTCCCCTTCAGCGCCCCTGGCTGCCCCGCCTAATCCCCGACCCTGACCACTGCCCCATTCACCTCCACTCTGCTGGCTGATGGGAAGCGCGAAGCTCACACAAGCATTGGACAACAGATCTGGGATCTGAGCTATTCTGATGCCCTTTCAATATGTGGGATTATTGCAATAAAAACTGATTTAAGCACCGGTTCCAAGTGGAAAACAATGTTTGTAACTAAATATTTATTAGATTAGCCTCTTTTCGAACAGCTTTCAATGTTTTGAATTGGGTATTTCCACAAAACAAACTCAAGAAATCAAAATACAACAGGTTGCAAGGCAGAAGACATAATTTGCAACATCAAATGATCAAGTTGAATTTGCAGCTCATTTAAACAATTAAATATTTATTTACTACACTAAAAACATAGATAAATCATCTAAACTTCAATGGCATAAAAAATATTGAGCAATTATTATTAAATTTAATATTTTGTGTGATCATTTAAAATACATTTTTGTTGAGTGCCAATTATTTTAATAATTATTTACTACAGAAATAAATTGTAGAAAATATTGAGCAATTGTAATTAAATTTAATATGCTTTACAATCATTTAGTAAATATTTCTTTTGTATACAAAAAAGAGTAAAATTTATGGAGCACTTGTAATTCAATTTAATATCTTGTTCATTTACTTAGCAAACATTTTAGTTCGATCTTAAATGACTAAATATTTATTTAGTATACAAAAAACAGTATTATATATTAAGAAATTGAATTTGAATTTAATTTTTCGAACATTCGTTAACATTATATTTTAGTAAGGTGTTGAAAAATTAAAAATGTTCTATTGGAAAAAAAGAGTAAAATATATTAAGCAATTGTAATTTAACTTAATATTTTGTACACTAATTTAGAATACATTTGAGTTGGGTGTCGAATAATTATATAATTATTTACTATAGAAAAAACTAAAATTTATTGAGCAGTTGTAATTAAAAGTATTATTTTGTAATTTGATTTAGCATTATTTTAGTTGGATTTTAAATAACAAAATAATTGTGTGGTTTACAAAAGATATTGTTCAATTATATTTACATTTGTCATTTCGAAGATTCATTAGAATACATTTCATTTAGGTGTCAAATAATAAAATAAAGAAAAAGTAAAATATATTGTACAATTATAATTACACTTAATATTTTCAACATTCATTTGAAATACATTTCATTTAGGTGTCAAATAATAAAATATTTATTTATAGTATACAAAAAAAGTAAAATATATTGTGCAATTATAATTATATTTAATAATTCGAACATTCATTTGGAATACATTTGAGATTCCAAAGTGGCTAATTAAAAATAACACATGACAACATTTGGGAATGTGAATCGAGCCTCTAGAGTATCTCCGTATTCGGCAGAGCGCATTATCATATTGTTTGTAGCTTGTAGCTTTTATTTAACTAGTCCCAGTGTCTTTGGGCTACACGTTTCTTGAATGAAGCTGATTACTCAAATTTTGCTTTGTTTACGATTCGTCAAGGCATTGATGAGGCATAGAGGCGAAGCAGAGACGGCGAGAGCAGCGAGGAGAGCGAAGAGAGCGAGGCGGTTCGCCAAGTTAACGCCAAAATGTTATTAAATATTATTAGTGATCAACAATGGGCAACAATTATGTGGGCACCTCGTCGCTGCTCGTCTCTCTTGTGCATCTAGCATAAAGCAGTATTGTGTCTGTTCTGTTGTCATTGTGCGCCGAGTTTTGCTCGGGTCCAGTTACAGTTATAATCCCTAAGCTATTGCCAGTTACAACAGTTACAACAGCTGTGGCGTTTAACCCATTGATGGGATCAAGCCAACGAGCCGGAGACGAGCACACAGCCAACAACCCAGTTATCAATAAAAAGTATTTCTATATCTGTTTCTGCTTCTGCTTCTGCTTCTATTTCTATTTTCGGATGCTGTTGCTGTTGCCATTGCTTTCTAACTGCTTTCTTTTTGGATTGTCGCAGCAGCTGGCGCTCAGCAGCCGAGACCGTTGTTGTCCATTGTCGAGTGTATTATCAGACCTAGCTCCTCTGCTCTGCTCTGCTCGATTCCCCTCTGTCCGCTGGCTGTACGCTGTACGGGTTATTTGTTTGGTAAGCAGTTTAGAGCCGGGCTGACTGTCTGACTGCCCCTCTCCTGCTCTCCCTCGCTGTTGTCTGCTTGCATTTCCGTTTGTGTGTTGCCAAAACGTAAAGCAAATGTAAACAGTTTGCATTGTGCGTAATCCCCGTCAGCTTTGAGGCTTAATTGCGTTATGTAATCCCCCAGTCGAGCAAACGAGGAGTTAATTATGTCATAATAGCACTGATCTCCCAACACGAGTACGCGCGTTCTCTTCTCTCCCATGCGAGAATCGCGCCAGTTGCTTTGATGGCCAGCACACGCCGTTCCATTGGAGCCGCAGCTGTACAGAGGCTGAGACTGAGACTGGCATAGAACTATAGGCTCTTTAGAGTGTGCGCCAACAATTAACTTCCTGCTTTATTTGCACAAACTACGAAATTTCGCCATTACTTAGTACCGATTCAACAGCGGATTTAGAAGCCTTGCTTTACAATTTATTGTAGTTGTGCAAATAGTGCATTGTATTCTATGGCCTGTGATATGAAACATACAACTGATCTGTACTTAAGCAATCTTTGTTTTGAGCATCATGCCAAAACATGAAAGGCAGTGAAACATTAGAGCGAATGCAGCAAAGATAGAGAATTTTGGACTTATTTTGTATATTATAAATTTAATTTATTGTGAATGTTAAGATAGTTTAACAGCATTAATGGGGAGCGGCCAATCTTCAGAGAGAACAAGATAGAACATTTTGACTTATTGAACATATATCATTAATATATATGCAGTATTGTAAATGTTGATAGAGCAATAGAAACATTAATAGGGAGTAGTCACACATTAAAGAGAAGTCAGCAAAGATTGAGAATTTTGGACTTATTTTGTATACTGTATGAGAATTATACGAGTATATTTTAAATGTTGATAGAAGCATTAATGGGGAACAGCCAAATATGAGAAAGAATGTAGCAAAAATAGAGAAATTTTGACTTATTTTGTATATTGTATGTATATTATATTGTAAATGTTGGTAGAGCAAAAGAAACATTTGTGAGGAGCAAACTTTAGAGAGAATGTAGCAAATATAGAGAAAAATATGTATTGTGAATGTAGATATAGCAATAGAAGTATTAATGGGAAGCAGTTACATATTAAAAAAAAATATAGTAAAGATAGAGAACTTTTGACTTTAATTGTATATTGTACATATATTGAATATTGAATATAGCTATAGCAGCATTAATTCGGATTAGTCAAACATTAGAGAGAATGTAGCAAAGATAGAGAGAGATAAGTGCAAACACTGATTATGTTTATAGCATCATTAATGTAATAAAGTTTCAATTTACTCTAAACAACGAAGTAATTTATATTTAAAAGTCAACCAAATATCATCTCTTTTTCGTAAATAAAAAGATTGTAAATACATAATTAGCAACTTGAATGTACGCTCTAAAATGCAATATTTCATAGTGAAATAGTATCATTTGTCTATATGATAATTCAGTGACAAATATCAGCCTCGCTAGATTCATGTTTTTGTCTCCTCCCTTGTGCTACACGCTCATCTCAATCATCTTTGCAACGCGGCGTGGTCGGCGCGAACAATGGCAAAGTGACAAATTTTTAACAAATTAATAAAATGAAATAGCTATGAATTAAGCGTCGTGTGGCGCACCCGCCACCAGCACCTCAAGCACCACCTCAGAGCAGATTAGCATTGGCCAGATGAGCACCACAAATCAAAGGCAGACATGAAAGATGAGGCTAGTCAGACAATGGGCGGTTAGCTGGAGGGGGAGGAATATGTGGTATATATGTTATACTCGTATACGCTGTTTTTTTGTGGAGTGGCTCGCAACATGCTAATAAAATACAAATTGACGATAAAATTATTACAAATTTATGCAAATATTTGCAGTGAGCCACCCCAACCAGCAAATCTAAATTAATGGGCAAACACTTCAGACAGTCTCCGGGCAGCCCGAGGGGGGGTATCGCCTAGACCGGATCACATGGCCTGGTGGTGGTGGTGCTGCTCCTGTCGCCGGCGGTGGTGGTGGGTTGGCTTATGATTCGGGCAATAATTTATACGCCACTGCGCACGCGGATGCGATGGATGTGAGATGTCCTGCTGCGCGTAAACAGGAAACAAATTACGCTCGAGAGCAGTTATGAAATTCCATATTGCAGGCCAGCAGCGTCTTGTGCCACAACGTCTCACTGGACAGGAACAATACTGCATTAGATGGCCGCATTTATTGCCGCACAGGATGCGCTCTAGGATGTGCCAGAGATGAGTCACCCTCGACGAGAGCGCTCGCGCACGTGGAGTCCTCCCGCCTGCAGGATGCGCCGCTCCGCGCCTCGCTCGACAATCCTCGACATTGTCCATTGTCATGCGAACACTGGCCGCCCACCGACAGCTTTAACCCCTTGCCCTCTGAAGCGCGCCGAGCTTTTCTGTTTCACTTGTCACACTTTGTAGCTTTGCAGCGTGTTTTTTCCCATGTTTGATGTAACTACTGTTAGCGAAAGTATTGTAATTACTTCGGCAAGCTGTCGATAATCACTTTAGACCCCTTTCAGAGTGCTTGTTAATTACTGCAAGTAGCCATCAACGAGTTTAATCACACAACAGAGTGTCTTTTTCGAAGCATTTCTTGCCAATCGAACTTCTTGGCAATCAAATTGCTAATCTCTTGATACGCATTTTCTTTTGATTCTTGCATAGTACTTAAAATCTAAAACTTATGTTTTGCACAAATTTGAATTTTAGGAGAATTTCTGGTTCTTAATAAATGTAACTTATTCTTTGAATTATTGTTTTATTGTTAATTACTGCAAGTAGCCATCAACGAGGTATTTGTTGCTGAACAATCTAACCACTTTGTGGTTATTTGCTGACATGCATATTATTTAAATTCAGCCACTACTTTCTAGGTTAATGTTTGAATTACAAATGTATTCTATTCTTAAATCAAAGCAGACTTCAAAACGGAAATACAAAAGTCTGTAATCCTAAAAATGTTAAAACGTTTTAAACGATGTTTAGTGTAAAATCCTAAAATAAAACAAGTGAGAATGTCTACAGTTTAGCTAAACCGACTGTGATATATGTATACCATGTACAATTTGACGAAATAAAATTTAAAACAAACATATGTAATATATATTTAATTTAATATATATTTAAAACAAACATAAACATAAACTTGATCTGCGTACGCGCATCTCACACCTAAATCCAAAGTTTGGTTACTCTAGCTCTTACCATCTCTGAAATCAAGATGTTTATATGGACAGATGGACGGGCAGAAGGACAGGGCTAAATCGATTTTATTTTCGATTCTGAACATTTTGGTTGTAACAACATATTCTACATACATTCGAACGAACTTAATATAACTTTGTACCTTTAGGTACATGGTATAAAAATAATACACAATAATATTAACGATTAAGATAGTTATGTATATGCTTTTATGCATAATAGTATTAACGATTTATACAGTTAAGCATACAATTTAATGCATAATAATATTAACGATTAATATAGTTAAGCGTATGCTTTAATGCATATTAGCATTTATAAGTTTGTTATGCACTTCAGTTAAAGCGATTGAGGACTGTAATGATTTTGGAATTATGAACGCTGCTTACATTTTATTGTATGTTTTTGTCAGTGCCACTTAGCGAATTACCATAGTGGCTAACAATGGCAATTACAGCGCTGTGTTGTGTGGCAGATCGGCAACCTGGCAAATTGAGTTGTTTGCTGCGCGCCATCAATCAGAACTCGTTTCAGCTGCCGTCAACTCATTTGAATGATCCTCGCACGGATCGTCAATCGGGCGTAAGTGTTGTGGCAGCAGCAGCGGCAGCGTCCAGTTTTTGGTGGCTCATCGTCATCAATCGACGTCAGGCGTCACAGAGGGTTGTGGCAGGCAGACAGAAACCGCAGTCGCAACGTGCCACACAGCGGTGGCCGCAATGTGTCGCTGACACAACTCGAGGCTGACGTTGACTCTGTGTTGTCGCTGCGTGCTCGAAGCTGACAAATGAAATGTCTCGCACCTAATCAAATTTTGTTCAACTGAATGCGCCTCACAGTTTCCGCTGCTTATTATGCAAATGCCAAGGAGGAGGCTCCTGTTGCCCCTGCCACCGCTGCCGCTACCGCTGCCACTGCTGTAGCTGCCACACGCAAATCAGTCGCGTCGAGTTGCAAATTTATCATCATTTAATTTCCATTTGGCGTCGTGCCATGTTAATGACGTTGTTGACAACACTCGAGCGCTCCGAGAGCGCGTCTCGAGACAGCGCACAGCACAACTCACGGCATCGCTGCTGTCCTTTCTGGCCGTGCACTTTCCGTGCAGTTTCCCACTGCACTGCACTTGCCACTCTACGATTCGAGCATTTGGCATTTGGCATTTGCCTTTTCGCATCTGGCATCAGGCTTCAGGCATTCTGCTGGCATTTTGCTTTGACGCGCCCTGACAAATTATGTCCCAGTTGGCAACGCTCATACGCCTCGTGGGCCCAGCTCGACTGCTCATTTGCCTAAGTGCGCTGAGTATGCGGCGAGGCTTTTAATTAATTGTTAGCAGCGACTTATTGACGGTCTGGTTGGTTAGCCCTGTTGCCCATAACAACAACAACAACGGCATCAGCAGCAGCAGCAGCAGCGGCAACGTTGGCAACAACCACTGCGACAAAAAAATGTCAAACTAGCACTTAAAAGCCGCCACGCTTTGCTACTTGTCAACCACGCGCCACCCCCAACAATATGCTTCACGTCCAGGCAGCCAAAGCAAGACCACAATTCACACTGTCCAACACAGCATTTAGGTCTGCAATTAAAAATAAATATATCTGAAATATACAATCGCTTAAAAAATAATACTTTATTATAAATTTTTAATATTTCATGCCAGAATTGATATTTTTATTGTAGGTTGGAGAATAATAATACGTAAATAGGTTTATTTTTGTATAGTTATTAAACGTATTTGAGGTTTAGCATTGATCGTTGTCTTTAACTGTGTTGTAAGTGCATTGTTTGCGTAGAGTATTCGTTATTCTTCGACAACGTATTGATTTGCACTCTCCTTCTTGCGGCTCTCCTGCAGCTCTTCTGCTACACCTTTTTCTGCGCTGCCACGGCGTTGTCATATATATATACCATATATATAATGTCAGACTATAACATATATATAAATTGACATAAAACGTCATTTGGTGTCTTAAAATTAAAAACTATTTTATAATATGTATTTTTGAAGTTTTTCTACAGATTCCCCATACAATTTTATGTCTCATATTTATTAGGGATCTGCATATTTTACACTTTACTCAAGAAACACAAACAACTGTTCTGAATTCTCCCAATCATATCAAATTTTTGTGACACTCTCAAATATTATAAAAGGTTTAATAGTCACCTGCAATTTAAACGTATTTGTGAATACTCTAAAACTCTTGTAATCTTGCGACATGTTGCATCAATTAACAAACAGTTTAAGTTAATAGATTATTTGCATATATTACTGCAACTCTAAGAGCCGCAACTAAATGGCTAAATGTGAATTTATGGTACTCCAGTGCTTTGTAGCGCAGTGCTTGGCGGGAAACACCCTTGTTTGCTGTGGAAAATGTGAAACAGTTTGACAAAAGCCACCACCCACAAATTAGGCTGTAAAACCAGACGCAGGACACTGGCCGGGCGACAGACACGCCGCTCCCTCGCCCCCGCCCTCGCCATCGTCCTCGCCCTTCCCCACTCTCTAACTCTGCGTCTCAGACAGCGTCGCCATGTTTAGCCACGGGGCTCGTTTTGAGAGCGCAGCGGCAACTGCGTCTTGACCCCTTTGCAGCCTGGGCTGCGATGTTGTTGTCTTTGTTGCTGTCATTGTTGTAGGCAGAGCTGTTGCTGTTGCTGTTGCTGCTGCTGTCGTCGCTGTAGCGGGTTTATGGCAGCCAGCCTTCCATGTAAAAACGATGTGTTGCCTTCGACCTCGCAGCAATAATTGTAGCGAATTGTATCACCTTTGTGCTAATCCGTTTCGCTAATCCGCCGGATTAGCGTTTCGCTTAAAAAAAAGACGCGAAAACAAAGCGAAAACAATTTGGGAAAACAGCGAAAATCAGACAGCAGACTACAACGATGACGTCGCGACACTCGACCCTGTCCACTCTGTGGTTAATCCGGGTGCTGCGGGGCAGGTAAAAAAGCGACTGCTGCTCGCGCAGTGTGTGCGAGCGAGAGCGATGGAGGGCGAGAGCGCATATAAGACACCTCAAATTGCACACTCCTTTTGCTTTACGGCGACGTCGGGACGCTAATCCGGCAATAAAGTCGTAAAAAAGAAAATATTATAGCCTGCGATTTTGTTGTTGTCACCGGCCTTTGTCTTCTGAAATTATTTTCGTACACATATCCCCGAATCGGGGCTGTATAACTTATATGGCCGTCGTAGGTGTACGGAGTGGGCAGGGATCGGGATTGAGCCGGGTCATAAAAGCGCACACTCTGCTCTCACAAACAGTTCAGCCGAAATTGCATATTGCAATGGAGCCAGGCGGAAGATGTCCTCGCTCTGTGAGGGATTGAGATGAGATTAAATTAGCTACAGAGATTAGCCGGGTGAGAGGGCTTCCCTTGACGGCTCTCAATGAAAACACACTGCATAATCGAACGAACAACCCGGAAGAACTTGTCATCCTACGAGGATTAAGATTAGATATTAAATGTTGTGACTCTGAATGAAAATCAGGGCATAATTAAACAAAATGCAAGGATTAAACGTTTTCAGCATTTACTTGGGATACAAATTCTGCAAAATATATCACAACATTTATAAGAACTGAATAAATAATACATTAAAGTTACACTACAACTTAAATAAAGTCTTGGTTATTAAGTGTGTCTTAAATATTTCGACTCTGAATGAAAATCTCTGCATAATGAAACGAAGAACAGTGAATAAATTGTCCCCCTATGAGAATAAAGGTTTTCAGCAATTATTTGAGATACAAATTATACAAAATATCTATATTTTATAAGAACTAAATAAATAATATATGGTACATAAGGTAGACTAGAACTTAACGCCTTAGATATTAAGTGAGTCTTAAACATTATGACTCCAAATGAAAACCTCTTCATAATCAAACAAATAACTGGCAACAACGTCTATTCTAATGCACTTCTACGAAGAAAAGGTTTTAAGTGGTTATTTGGGATAGAAATTCTACAAAATATAGCATAATATTTATAAGATAAATAATACTTTGCAGTCACACTACAACTTAAATAAAGTCTTAGATATTAAGTGAGTCTTTAATATTATGACTCTGAATGAAACTCTTTTTATAATGAAAACTGAGATCAACTGGTACTCTAATGCACTCCTAAGAGAATAAATGCTTTTATTAGTTATTTAGGATACAATTTCTTCAAAATTGACTAAAATTTATTTGAACTGAAAAAATAATATAAATAATGACTAGAACTTGAATAGAAAGTTGGATATATTATTACTCTAAGTGAAAAACTTTTAATAAGGCAACGTAACTGAGAATAACTTGTCCTCTAATGCACTCCTACGAGAATAAAGGCTTCGAGTAGTTATTTTAGGATACAAATTGTAGAAAATAACATACTATTTATAAGAACTGAATATATAATATATTAAAGTAACAATACATCGAAAATAACGACTCAGATATGTGACTTAAGCAGTTCAAATCATTCAAAGTAATTAAAAATGTTCCGCATTTTGAAAGTTGTTAATTACCCACCAATAAATCTATGATCTCCCTTTCTTTAACCTGTCTCCCTCTCTCTCCCTCTCTCTCTCTCTCTCTCTCTCTCTCTCTGTCTCTTGCTCTCTGTTAACCCAAATTGAGAGTTCATGCGCCTGCTACCCTCTCATTGAGTGGTGTATTAACAGCAGCTTAGCCCAAAACTCATTCTTTATATAATTATTCAATATCACGTCAATGAAAAGTAAATATTTGTGAAATTTATAACGCTCGTTGAATTGAGAATGGGGTATAAAGAATAGAGCAACAACAGCAAAACAAAAGTAAACAATATTTGATATTTTAACACATTTCAAACACACACACAAACACACACTCGCACACACACACAGTGGGAAGCGGCCGAAAGACAATGCAAGTGGATTTATTAATGACCGCAATTATTCTTATTATTATTACAAGTTAAGATCGATACAAAACACAGCAGAGGAAGAAACAAAATAATAACGAGTGAAGAAAACGCGTTGATTTCTACGCTGCGAGCAGCTTAGATTCATGGGATCAGTGTTTGCCGTCTAAGATTTCAATGGCCTAGGCCCCCGTTGCGCCCCAAACAAAGGCCCCACATAGCCAAAGAGATGCCCCTTACCCCAGGCGAATCTGGCGACCTTTGTTTGCCTATTTCTTATCCCCTATATCATTGTTGGCCAAGGCGTTAAATAAACAGCGCATTAATCAATAGAAATTAATACAGCGCCAAATAGTTGTATAATACCACAAGTGTCTCCCTCTCCTCCCTTTCCCTCTCTGTGTGCAAATCAAATTAAAGTTTAGCAAACAAGAAAAAAGTGAGCAACATTATTGCTACAATATTTACTTAGTTGTCTCTGAAGCACACGTGGGCTGAGTTTAATATTGATTGCGATGCAAAGTGTGCTATATTTAAAGTTCTCTTTTGAATAATATTGAAGACAATTTATGTTGACTATCTTCTGCAAATTAAAACATACTATTTCTTTATTAAGTTATTCCGTTTCTATCCCTTTAAGAAACAGTTTGTGGATAAATAAAGAGCATTAATTTTAATAGACCTGGAAAAGAAAAAGCAGCAATCAACAATTAGCTGATTAATAATAAAGTCTTTGTGTGTCTTAAGTCTCTAAGCAAAATAACTTCAATTGACATTGAATGATCATGCTATTAACGTTCCATTCTATTTCTAACAAATATTGTTTTGGTCTCATTCAGTTCGAGCCAGACATTATTGTTCGCAATAGAATAGTTGTGACTTTCTTTGAAAATACTTTCTGCTGTAAAGACCAAAACGAAAGTAAAAAGAATGAAAGTTTTTGTTTGCCATTTAAATAAATGTCGTTTTTTATTAATTTTTCGATATTCTGCAATTTTTCATCTTAAGTATTAACGCTTTTGTTTTTGCTTTTCATTAATTTTAATACAATTAATAATACATTTACGAATGTCTTTTGTTTCTTATGTTTTTTTTTTTCATTTTGTTGGTTTCTTATTCATTTTTGGGCTGTGTTTCGACTCTATAACGAATGGGACGTGATATTTACAATTTGTGTATGTGTGTGTGTGTGTTTAGGGAAAGGGGGGATGGGGTCACAGTACTCGTAACTAGGATATGAGAGTTTGGTGCTGGTAAAAACAACAAGGAGCACACGCTTAAAACTAAATAAAATTAATTTACAATTAGGTTTCGCTTTAGTGGCAAATAAATTATCGATGTTACGCCTAAATAATGTGTGTGTGTTTAGCATCATTATTGTTATCGTATTTATTTGCATCGAAGGTATTATGATAATCATTATTATTAGTAATATTATAAGTATTATTGGCTAGGAATGTTCTTTCTTGTGCAAAGATTGTACTACAGACTTTTGCGAGCGTTGCTTTGATAGGGCTTCTTTAGATACACATGTAGTATATAGAGTAAAGCGGAGACAGAGAGAGAGAAAGAGAGAGCAGTTAAGTAGAGTTTTAATCGAGACAACTACGCGTACTAGACTTGGCTTACTTAGAGCTTTTAAAGATTTAAAACCAATGGATCACTTTGGGAACGCTTCAACAATGCAAATTGTACTTTTACTCTGGGACAGTTGGACCTCCCCCGATCCGGGCCTAATAGAGCACCGGGACCGGCCGCCTCAACGCGCTGTCCATGGACCCGTCCATGCCGTTGGGCGTGATGGTGCCGGGCGAGGAGCCCGGCGACGATGTCGACGATGAGGTGTACAGGCCGGCGGCGGCAGCGTTCGCAGAGTGGGCGGCGTACAGCGAGGGCGCCGAGATGCCCGAGTAGATGCCGGAGTAGAAGCTGCTCAGCGTCGTCGGCGGCAGCTGGGGCGCCTGGGCCTGTGCCGCCGCCGCCTCCAGGTGCTTGTGCGTCTGTGCATTGTTCGCCGCCGCGCTCTGGTGCAGCTTGGACAGCGCCAGCGGATCGAAGCCCGTGAAGTACGGCACCGGGTACGGCTGGTCGAGGTGGTGCGAGGGCGCAAAGTACGGTGGCAGCTGGTGGAACGGATTGTAGCCGCCGCCCGCCGGTCCCGCGCCGCCGCCGCCCAGCTTCTGCTGTGCCATATTCATGTTCATATTCATGTTCATGTTCATGTTCATGTTCATGTTGCCCTGCATCTGGAGCGCGCCCTGCGGCCCACCAGCCAGCGGATTCTTGGGCTTGCGGCGTGGCCGATACTTGTAGTCCGGATGCTCCTTCATGTGCAACGCGCGCAGGCGTTTCGCCTCGTCGATGAACGGCCGCTTCTCGGACTCCGCCAGCAGCTTCCACTCGGCGCCCAGGCGCTTCGATATCTCCGAGTTGTGCATCTTCGGGTTGTCCTTGGCGATCTGGCGGCGCTGCAGGCGCGACCACACCATGAACGCGTTCATCGGCCGCTTGATGTGTCCCTCCTGGCCCGGCGAGGTGGCCAGACTGTGCATGGAGCCGCCGCTGGCGGCGCCGCTGCCCACCCCCAGGGTTGGGCCGTGTGTGCCGGGCATGCCGAGGCCGCCGCCGCCCATGCCGCTGCTGCCCAGGCTGCTCTGGCTGCCCAAGCTGCCCGCGGAGCCGATCGAGCTGTTCGGCGAGAGCGTCTGCTGCGCGGCGACCGCGTTGTGCATGTGATGGGCCATGTGGTGGCTCATGTTGCTCGCGGCAGACTGGCTGCCGACGACGCCCGATCCAGCGGCGCCCGGAGAGCCGCCCATGGCGGCGAGGCTGGCGGCGAGGCCGCCGCTCTGCGAGTAGTGGAGCACACGCTTAATATCCATGTCCATGCTGGGGCTGAGCTGAGCGTTGCCCAGGCCCTGGCTGGCGTAATCGCCGGGCGAGGGCAGCTCGAGGCCCTGGCCGGGACCCAAGTGGAAGCCGTAGTTGGGATGTGATGATAATGTGGCCATTATGTGCTCGATGTCGATGTCGTTATCGCTATCGTTATCGGTATCGTGTTTTGTCACTTGATATTGTTGCTTGTCTTGGCACTGTCTTGTTGTTCTCTTTTGTGTCACTTCACTGTATTCACAATGTTTCTCTTCTTTTTACTTCGTTTCTGTTTTTTTATTATTATTATTGTTTTTTTTTTTTTGATTTTTTGTATTTACTTGTGCTTGCGTCTGTCTCTCAGTTTCGGCAGTTGCTTTTGCATTTGCTATTGCTCTGGCTGCTGCTTCTGTTCGGCTCAACAGCTACACACTGACTGATTTGTCTGCGCAATAATTGAGACTGACACGACTACAGTCAAATCCAGTTTTTCTTCCGTCAACTCCACCACAGCCAGCCGCTCTCGCTAGCGCTCTCTCGTTCTCGTTCGCTCTCGCTTGGCGACCAGCCAGCGGCTGCGTTCAACCCTCGGCACAGGTAAGTGTATGCGTTGAAACGAGATGGCAACCACGTTCGGCCCGCATACCTGTGCTCATACGCACACACACAGTGTTAGCGCTTGCTCTGGCTCTTGCTCTCGCTCTCACTAACTCTCTGCTGCTGCTGTTGCTGCTTTGTTACGCTGTTTGTTGGCTTTGTTCCATTGGCTCCTTTATATCGGCCGCCTTGTTAGTTGTAGTTGTTGCCCATTGAGGGGTGTGTTCAATAGAATAACTGAATAGCAGCCAGCAACAACAACGACAACAACAACGACAACGACGACGATAATAACAACAGTTCGCTCACTGTTCGGTGTTCGGCTCGGCTCGTGTTTTTTGGTCGCCTTGCCTTGTTTGTAGTTTTTGGGCTGCGCTGCTCCCATTTTTTGCGGCAGCGACCTCATTTAGTAGTGCGCCCGAAACTCCTACACTCACGCTCGCACTCTGGCGCTCTCAGTCTCTGCCTCTCTTTCTCGCTGTCGCGCTCTCAGCATTGTTCCTGCGCTCTGTCCTGCTCTCTAAAATTGCATTGATTTTTGCGCACACAGTGGGCACACAATTTCCGTTATTGTTTTGCCTGGCGCTGCACTTCCGCGGCAAGTATTGTTATTTGTTCGAAGAGAGCTTCCAGAGTGTGAGAGAGACTATACACACACACACATGTGTGTGCGGCAGTGTGCGTGGCCCGTTGGCTTTGCCTTTTCAGCCAATCACAATGGCGCCTTGGTGTGAATTTTTGTATGCTCTGGCCATTGTGGGTGTCTGTGTGGCTCTCTGTGCTTCTGCTATGTACAAGCCGCATGTACATACACAATGTGCAAATGTACGCGTGTGTGTGTGTGTGAAAAGCACATTTTAGCTTGTGAAAGGAACATGGAAACACGCTTTCCATTCTCTGCTGTTGTTCGCTTCTTTCTTTTTTGCGCACGAAAGGATATTACTGCAATTATTTACTTATTTGGTAAAGAAAAGTGGAAAAGCAAAAGCTGCACAATGCGCCACACAACACACACAAAAAATACGAGAAATGGGAGACGAGAAAAACGCCCTGAATGGCTAGCCAAATTTATATACAAACACACACCTATGTACTTGTAAACTTTACCTATGTATGTATATGCATGACCATGCCAGTGTGTGTGTGTGTGTGTGTGTTTATGTGTGGGGGAGCGAGAGGGAGAGAGGCAGAGCCTTTGATTGCACAATGCACAACACACAACAGCAAAAAAGCTGAAAAGAAAACATACAAAATGAAGTGTGTGCTTGCTGAGGCAAGGAGCACAATATGCCCTGTCTCCTAATCAATTATAATGAGTAGCAACAACTGAAGTATCTTTATTATGCACATGCGATAACATTGCTCCAAGTGCCGTATAATGATAGCATATGTCTTAGGGCTAAGCGTAATATGAATGCAACTATTAAAGTGATAACAATACCATGTTCGTAGTGCGGCAAGTCTCACCTGCAAGCCGAACGTCCCTTTGGCGGGTAGAGCAGAAAAAGCTTTCAGCGCTTTCAACGTTTCCTTTGTGCTGCCCACCGAAAAAAGTATAAATACAGCAGGAAGAGGAAAAAAAAGAACTGTTGATGTGTTGTGTAATGGAAAAAGTTTTGTTCGGCTAGCGTTTTGCTTTCTAACCATTCTGCCATTCTACTTTTCACTTAGCGCACGAGCTCGAGGGGCGCGGGGGCAGCGCTGAAAGCAAGACAGACTTTTGCTTTTTGCCTTACGCATCTCGCATTTAGCATTCAGGTGGGGGGGGGGGGGTGGTTGTCATGGAATAGTTACCGTTTTGATATGTTTCTTTTTTCTACTCTCCTGCTCGCTGCTTCATTGCGTTGGTGTGACAAGGAGGCGGTCAGGTGTCGTGGGTGCTTATGAGCACTCAATTTCGAGACCAGTGTCCACGAGTGCTGACGAGAATCAACAGTGCTGTAATTATGAAGGGCATTATAACGCAATTGCTAGCTAACCCTAAAACCTGCAACGTAACCCTTTTCACGAGGATTTCGTTTGCCTTTCTCTGACTCTCTTTCATTCGCCTGCTCGCTCGCATTCCCAATTCATTCATTCTTCGCTCTTCGCTGCATTAAAATCCCGAGAGTCGCGCGCTCCATTGTTTGCCATCTGTTGTTGTTGCTGTTGCTGTTGTTGCTGTTGTTGCTGTTGCTGTTGCTGTTGTTGTTGCTGTTGTTGGCATTGTGAATTGTGAATTTCTCAATTGTGAATTGGGGCTGCGAGTCTGGTACAAATACAATTTCGGTTTTTTTATTTCCTTTTAAATTAAATTCACGAACAATGCGACAAATGTGATAATAACAATGATCATAAAGATAAACAATGTCAGAACAATCGCAGAAAAGTCTGCGGGTCTTTTGATTCAAAATTAAATGAGGTTAAATTGTGTTGACTTTCAGCATTAATTGAATCATTTGCAATCGGATTCAATTTCATAATTATTTATGTATGCATTAATTCGCATTACGCTCTCTCAACTCGCTGCTCGAACATTCGTCGCACCTGGCAAACACAACACACACACTCTCGCAACTATACTTAATCCAACTTGCATTTTCTCACGTAGTTGTGTCCTTTGTTCGCTTTGCAGTTTCCATTTACCATCTATGCCATTTACCATTTCTCACTGCCCATTTCCATTTTCCCAGCTCACACCCACACTCACACACGCATTTGATTACATTTTCCTAGGCATATGTACGTGTCCATTTGATTACTTAACAGATTTTGCGCTTTCCACATGTCATTCGAGTTAAGAGCATTTTGCATGCACACGAAATCCTCACCCACACACACACTCACACACATATTTTTTGCATTTTCCACCATTTTTATTTTCATTCGCTCGGAAAAATGAAAAATTATGCTGTTATAATGAGAATAGAGTGTAGCTCAAGCATTGAAAATCATTCGTTTTGAATAATGAACATGTTTCTGGACAGAAAACTTGCATTTAACACGTGTCTCCTTAGAAACGCTTTGCTTTCAAGGACTTGACGTGAACATTATCTAGGATGTAAATGACGAAGTTTATGATGGTTTAATTTGAAGCTACTTCTAGAAGCAATACAATCTAAAGTTTATAAGCATCACATTTAGTAAATCTATTAAAAATGATTGATTAACATAAACAGAAAAGCATACAAATACACATTTACAAACAAAGTTATCAATAGTTGTATATCATATATTTTATTAACAGGAAAGTTCAAATAAATGATATAAAGTTGACAACAATATTTGATTTATACCAAGTTTAAAATTAAAATATAGTACATAATTTTCAATTAAGTTGAACATGGATGGTTTTATTTTGAGCTATTTCTAATAGAATTAATACAAATTAATGATTTTATGAATCAAATGTAGTAAATTTATTAAAAGAGATGAATAACAAAAATAAGTTATTCAGAAAAAACATGAAAATACAACGTTATTAATAGTTGTAAATATATGATTTTTAATGTCGTTTAACAGGAAAATTGAATAAATTATAAAAATCTGAGAACAATATTTTAATTGAAATAAAAGAACAAAATTCAAAAATAGTAAATCATTTTAAATTAAGTTTAACATTGATGGTTTCATTTTGAGCTATTTCTAATAGAAGGAATACGAAATAAAGTTTTAAGAATGATATTCAGTAAATCTATTAAAAAGATGATTTAGAAAATGAATTTAATCAGAAGAACATTCAAATACATACTACAAAGTTATCAATAGTTGTAAAATATATGCTTTTATTATGTTTATTAACTGGATAATTCGAGCATATCTTTTATGTCTTCTAGCAGGAAAATTCTAAAAAAAATTGAATAAAGTTGACAACAATATCGCAATATCTTGATTTAAATCAAGGTACAAATTTAAAAAATAGTTAATCATTTTAAATGGAGTTTCCCATTGAAATCCTAGCCGTGGATATTACCAATTTTCAAATTAAAATTTTGCACAAACAAGCAGTTTTTTCATTAGGTGAATAAAATATAATAGTGCCGCCCATATCTCGTGTAAGGATAATGTCACTGTTGCAAATCTGTAGGGTTATGTAGCCGAACTGTTGTTTGGCTGTTTAGTTCTGGCGAAAAAAAGAACAAAAGTTGCAATAAGCAAGCAACTAGCTGCAGAGCTCATCCCATTAAGGCTAAACAGCCCACGTTCCAGACAAAGAGCAGTGACGAGAGGAGAGGAGAGTGCAGTAGAAGAATCGAGCACTGGGCGGTCGCATGTGGCAGTCAGTCGTTGGACTTCCGTTCGCTATTCACCTGTGATTCGACCTGGTCGAAACGAAGCTGGTCAATTGTGCTCTCTCAGCGCTCGGCATCTCCTGACGTCTCCTGGCTGCAGCCGAGTCCTTTTGTGCCCGAGCATTGTGTGCAATTCAACGGAACTCGAATTGTGTGTTTGTTGCCCAATGCCCGATGCTGCAAATTGTTTGCAGCAACACAAAAATTGAAACAATAATAAATAATAAATGCATTTTGTTTACATGCTGCAATGCACTGCAGCGTTTCCGTGTTGCCCGGAAATGCTTCGCCCGCCCAGACAATTAACCTTTTACACAATATATAAACGGGATCATAATTTGGGCGAAACATGTGTAAGCCCACGGCCAACCAAGTCCGAAGTCAGGCGGGAGATTAACGCCGAGAAGTGTGAGAATATGTGAGAAGTTCTCGCCCTGGGAAAAATGCAAATGCGAGCGGAATTGCGATTGCAATTGCTCAAGGAGCTGTCAGAGCTGTTAGAGCGTAGGATATCGATGGCACTCATAAGGCATGCTCGATTTGCGCTCATTAGAGACGCTGCCTAGCTGCCTAGCTCCCTCCCGCCTCCCGCCTCCCCCTCAGCAGCCGTCGTCTACTCAGATGTCATAACAGATTAACTAAGAAATGCTCGGGCTGGAAATCATTGCATGGATCGCAGCGCTTTTGTTCGCTGTTCGCGTTCTCGCAGACCACCTCACTTGGCCACTTGGCTAAACGACGTTAATTTCTCAATCAGCGCGATGGAATACAGCGAGAAAAGGGTTGCAGTCAGGAGCCGCACTTGAGGCGGCCGGAATTCATCTTAAGTTTCCGTCATGTAATCGAAACGGGCCACTTAAGAGTCGAGCTGGCTTTGTACAAATTTTCATTTGCATTTCTTTTCCTCCTCTTCTTCTTCATCTTGAGCTTTTTAGGGGTCACTTTTAGGGGTTGCTGCAGCATCGAGTGCTGCCTTCTAATTTTTGTTGTCGCTCCGCTCGCAAAACGTCGCCGCCGCAAAGTGGCCACTCGATGCGACTTCTGGAGTGCAGTTCCGACTTTTTTTTTGTGGCCCGGCCCGATGCGCGCTGCCCGAATCCCACGGTGTGTGTTTACGACCAACAAGCACAGTTGGAACGATGTCCGCTGAATTAGCTGCCCAAAAAAAAATCGGGGAAAAAGTGTAAAAGAAAATTCAAAAATAAATATTAAGTGTCAAAATGCAAAGCTGCTGCGGTTGGCCGCGGGGCCAGCCAGCCCAGCTCATCAAGGTCTCTCGTTGCTGGCGGCGGCAGGGGGCGTGGCGGCGTGGGCGTTGCCAGCTGGCAAATTGCGGCCGACACGTGGTGAGGCCTGTCAAAGTCAGAACAGCGCATTTTACACCACAAAGTGTTGACAACCGCTTTGACAAAAATGCATAATTATGTGAAGAGAAAGCGTGGAGGGAGGGAGGGAGGCGTGTATCTACCTATTTGCTGGGGCTTCTTGTAATTAATTTCACTCATTTGCCAAATGGGTTCGAAAGTCAAAGGGTTTTATTGCGCGTGTTTAATGCTGCTAAAGATCAAAGCGCAGTTTTCCGCTCTGAGCAAAATCGCTTCGACGCCCAACAACACAACCACAAGTCCAATCCCCCCGAGTGTGTGGGATGGGGGGGTGGTGGGTCCCCCATTTGCTTGGTCTGTTTGTGTGCGCTTTCTTTGGTTTGGCATTTTTAATGCAACTTTCATTGTGCCGCGCATTTTCACTCAAGTGATTTGATTTTTCCAATTGAATTTATTTCACGGCGCGCGCTCCTAAGTATGTGTGCACACCTACTATCGCCTTTCAATCTCCCACTCACTCACTCACCCAGTCACCCAGTCAGTCAGTCACCCAGTCAGTCAGTCAGTCAGTCCATCTGTCTGTCGATTGTTGATTTGTTTGTTTAGCGTCTCCCGCGAGACTCGAGTGCCACAACATGATTTTGTTCAGGAAATTCAATTAAAACTTTGCGGTTTTTGTGAGCACGCCCCCCGCAAATAAACGTCAAGTGGTTCCCAATCAAAGCGAGGCGTATTCTAAGCGTATGCCAAGCGAATCGCAGAAAGGGAAGGATAGAAAGTCGACTGGGCAGGAGGCGAAGGCTAGAGAGGCAAAGCTAGACAAGGTGTCACTGGAACTGCGCAGATCTTAAGGATAAATCATATTCTAATTCAAATAGTTACTAATATATAAGGTTGTCAAATATCTCCCTGCCGCTTTGTGGCTCTATATACCATTGCTTTATTAAAAGTGTTACAGTGATTGCATTTAGTTGAATGTGTTTCCATCTGTAGGGCAACTTCATAATACCCCCTCGTCGAAACCTTCACAAGTCACAAGCCTCTTTTGAGTCTAACTTTACACCACCAAGGACTTTCGCTATGAACTGGAACAGTAGTTAATCACTTGGCGCTATGTTTGGGGTATATGATGGATGCGATAAAAACTCCCATTCGAGCTCCCGTAGCAACTGACGAGTGATCAACGAAGTGTGTGTTGTCCTGGTGGCACACTACACCTTTCCTGTTGGCCAACTCTAGACGCTTCTGGTCGATCGCCTGTTTCAAGCGGCTCAGCAGATGGTAGAATTAAGTATCTGGTCATATGGATGATTGCCTTTCAAGCTAGTGAAGGTGACTTGGCCTGCGGAACCGACTAAAATGTCACTGGAACTTAGCAGAATAACTTATGGTTCTATTTTGCACAATTCTAAATCACTTTCTCATTCAAATAGTTACTAAAATAGTACTAGCTTCTCGTGGTTGTCCTGTAGGTAGCGTTAAAATTATGTTCAATTAGCAAACCGTTTTTTCAACTTTTAATCGAACTCTTAATGCAATACTCGTATTCTGTTAGCCAACTGTCTGGCACAGTCGTTGGGGCTCGAGCGTCGAAGGGTTTCCACTAAGCTCCCCAAATATTTATTGTGCAACTTTTCAAGGCTCTCAATAAACCAGTGGCACGTAATCGCTGAATGATTTCAGAACTGTTCCGCAAGTGCGAATGCAAATGACAGGCGCAGACATCACAGAAATTAAATCAAATCGATTTCAATTCTCCAATGCCAAAACAAGCAGAAAGTGCGCAAACAAATAGATGAAGTTATTTCAATTTTAAGCCATTTTAGAACAAATGTAATAAGTTCATTTTAGTAAACTCTATGAATAGATTATTTTTATGGAAATGTGCTGCAAAAGCTTGTAGTTTTATCAAGCTGACAGCCGAAATAAATCGTCAATCGGACTTAGTCCCACATCACAGTTTATTTCCTGCGCTTCGACGGCGTGAATCAATAGCCCAAAAGCTGAAATGCAAACAGAGTTAACAAAGGTCAAGCGAGGCGCGCAACCCTTGCCATTCACACCCACCCACACACACAGGCACACTCACACACTCACAGGCACACCCACACATCTCTTGAGCCTGTCGAAATAAATTGCAAGCATTTTTTACGCTTTGCTCGTATTTGCATAAATAATTTAGTTTAAATAAACTCGAGCAACGCTTCAAACTTTCCAGCAAAGATTTAAGAAACGCAGTTTTCCTGAGGGGGGGGGGTGTGGTACGTCCCAGGTGAGCTGGCACCCCGGCCATAATTCTTATTTAAATGTGCCATTGATTTGAATGCTTTCTGCATTTCTCTTTTTGGGCTCCCAGAGGACTTTCGTGCCGGGTTTTTTGTGCTCCCGAGATTTGTCAAGTGTTCGCCCGACGTGGGCAAAAGAACAAGTAGTTAGTTTAAAAGGAAAGCAAATAAATAAGAACACAAAAAATGCGAAAATCAAAGCAATCAAGGGCCCGCGACTGCCGCATTTAAAAGTCATTTGCAACGCCCCTCGCAAGCCGCTAAACGCGGCTCATAAACCGATTTTCCTCGGAAAACATGCGGACCCGCATTCGCCCTTCCACTCGCTGCGTCTTTATTGTTTTACAATGTTGTTGTGTGCGCGTAATTTAACAATTTCGCCAACTTTCTCGACCAGCTCGAACTTGAGTTTTTACTGAACAGACGAGTCACGACTTTACGACGCGTTTACAACACGAACACGAAGAGGAACACTAAGAAATTAACAAGCCGCGATCAGGATCTTTATGGACATGCCGAAACTCACACGGTTGTTTGTCGAGTAGAAAGCGCCCGAGGGAGGTCAACCTGAAGCCGAATCCTTGTGCATACGCAACGCAAAAGGAAGTGGGCGTCCTTAAGCACCCAGCAACGTCGCAACGTCGCAACGTCAGCCAGCTGCCCCACGAGCCGACACAATGGTGTGGCAACAAAGGTGCTGGCGTCGTTTGCTGGCAAAACATGTGATTAAATTGTCGCTCACAACGAACTCGACACCTCGCCAAGCAGGACTCTATAATTACGCTTAGCGTAGCGAGCTGAGCTGAGCTGCGAATCAACTGGGCGAACAATCGCAGTGAATTGCTTTTGGCAGCGCAGCACAAGGGCTAAAAGCCAATTCGGCGCTGGGAAAAAGCGAAACTGCGACAAATATTCAAATGCTGGCCATTGTTGTGATCGGCTAAAGGGTTGCCACCATATCATTAACGCCGCTAGCCGCGCTGTGGTGCCCATTGTGCAACCGCAGGCTCAAGGGTTGCTGTGCTCTCTGCTGCTGCTCTGGGAACCGTTAGAGAGCGAGTGACCAGCTGCACTGAGAGAAATCAGTGGCGAACAAGTGGGCGAGGTACTTGGTCGGGAGACGTGCGAGAGAAAAAGAGTAAAATACCACACTACAACAATATAATGGAGAAAATCACAGAGCTCAATCTGGACAACTGCAGGAGTACAAGCATTGTTGGCCTAACAGATGAATACACCGCCTTTATCATTCATCATCATTAAGTTTGATCAAGGTGACACTCAAAGGTTTACCCAAGTTATCCAATTCAAAGAAGTTGGAACTGTCCGACAATAGGGTTTCGAGTGGCCTCAACTATCTGACGATCAGCCCAAAGTTACAAAACTTGAATATGTCTGGAAAGAAAATCAAGCATCTTCAACCGTTGAAACTCTTGGTGGCATCCAAAACTCTGACTGTTTTAGATCTATTTAACAATGTCCAGCAAGAATTAAGTTATCTCATTCTATTCATACTTTCTATGTTAATATGCATTTCAGATATTTACTTGACAGACAGGCTAAAGAACATATTTGCAAAAAATCAAACTTGACCAAACTAAAAATCTTCTTTGAACCTCTTTAAACTCTTTTAAATCGCCAAAGAATTATAGTCAGAAATTATAGTATTTCCTTTATGACTCAAACTTGGCTAAATTGCAAATACTTTGTGAAACACTTTGAGATCTTTTAACTCGCTGACGAATTGTAGTATGAAATTACTTACTTTATGACTCAGACTTGGCTGAATTAAAAATACTTCAGCTCATTTAAATCGCATACAAATTATAGTCAGAAGTTATACTATTTCCATGTTGACTCAGATTTGCCTAAATTGTAAATACTTTTGGAAACACTTTGAACTCTTTTAAATCGCTGACGAATTATATAGTCTGAAATTATAGTATTTCTTTTAAGACTCAGACTAAACTGTAAATACTTTTGGAAACACTTTGGCTCCTTTAAGTCGTTTACTCACAATTGTCAGTAAGAGTTATTTCCTGCATGGCACTCAACTTTCCCACTGTCAACAGTAAGTCGACGATTTCTCGCAGTGCTTGCAAGTCCTGGCTGCTATCCGTGCTTGTCACAGCATGTCCTAAATTGCTCTATTCAGCCGCAATTAGAGTCAAGCTGCGCTGCTGAGCAGCAAGGATTGAGCGGATCCAAGTGCTAGATCGCTGCTTTTTAACACTTTCAATGCAGCCAGCAACAACAGAGCATTAGCGCAACAAGGCTCTATAGAGCTGGCAATGTTCCCAGTTCTATTTGTTGTCAGTGCTCAGCAGACAATAGAGCCTAAACGTTTCCGGTGCGAGATTCAGCTGAAAGCAGAAAGAATCCCACGCACCTAGGATCGCTGATCGTCGATCGGCGGATCAGCAGCGTCATATCGGTTTTCGGCCATCTCCAAAGAAGCCCATTGTGTTGCACTTGCACCCTCGTCGGCGGGACAATGAGAGGTGTCGTGATGCCTCACAACACAGACAGTTGCAATTACGTAATCAAGATGCAGAGGCGGCAGAAGATGAACTCGCCCCTCACCCGGACTCGGGCTGAATGGATTTATTGGCTAGACGTGCACAATAAAAACGCGTACTATCATCGCTCGAATGGCGCATTATTGGCACCCTCGAGCAGGACCTTGTTTGCCAGCGTCGTCAGGCGGCGTTTTACGATACGCAAACGAATAGCAATTAAGGACATGTGGGTGGTGGCTAAACTGCTTTATTGCACGCACGCAGCGACGGCGACAGCGACAGCGACAGCGACTCAATAAAACTTGAGCCGACGCTTAGAGATTGTTGTTGTCGAGGCTGTCGGACTTGGGCGCGGTGCCGAAGAACTTCTCGTACTCCTGCTGGCGACGTCGCTGGCGCAGCTCGCGCTCCATCTGGCGCTTCTTGGAGAAGCGCTGGTGTATGCGCTTCATCTCCTGCACCTCCTTCATCTCCTCCTTCTCCTCGTCGGTCATGTTCAGGCGCAGCACGAGCGCCCGCCGCCCGTCCGACATCGACTGGCTGTAGTGCATGAAGTTCTTCAGTCGCTCCGCGGGCGGCACGCTGCGCTCCACGACGAGCACGATGCGCGCCCACTGGCGCTGCCACTCGTTGCGTATCTCGGCGATCTTCTGGTACGTGTTGCCCATCATGGCGATCAGCATGTTCACCAGCAGCACGCTCACGATCACCATGAACAGGAAGAACAGTATCTTTGCCTCGTACTCGTGCTGCGTGGACACCATGGCGCCGTAGTAGTCCCCAAAGTTGGTCAGCGACATCAGGAACATGGCCACAATGGACTCCATCGGCGAGGGCATGGGATTCGACTCGGCGTCCTGGTCCTCGGGCGTCGACGGGTTGTCGAACGTCAGGAAGATGATGTAGAAGGCCTGCGAGAAGCCCAGCACGAACACCAAGTAGATCGACACGAATCGCAGCAGGTCTCCCATCACCATGCGGTAGATCATCACCACGAACGGACCCACGGTCTTGAAGCCACTGCAAGGGAGTCAAAACAGAGTCAAAGTAATCCAAGAGTTACGCTGTGGTTCCTGCTCACCGACAGAAGAAGAGAAAGTAGGGCGCCGTGGTCAGCATGATCACCACTGTCACGTGGTCGTCGATCTCCGTCAGGCAGGACACGCGCAGCCAGGGAATGGTCATCATCAGCGCACAGGAGAACAGAAACATCACCCGCGAGGGGGCTGTCATCTGAGCAGATAAAAATCATTAAATACATAACGAGTTGCGACATAATAAATTCGAAATTGCATCAATTAGTTTTGCTATTTCTATAAATTGATCAATAATTAGTATGCGGCAATCAAATGTCTTAATAAATAAACAACAATATTAAAGACTTTATGCAGCAATCCAATGTCTTAATAAATAAACAACAATATTAAAGACAATCCAATGTCTTCTTTCCTGTGCCATCAAACATACTTTTGTAATGTTTCTTATAATATTTTTTTGTTTTAAAACTTCATCGTGTTTGCGAGCTGCTTGTGTTGCTTTTCTTTCCTGCTTTCATGTTGCTGCTGAGCAATTTATTGTTATAAGAAGATTTAAGTTAATGTTGTCTACTTAAATGAAATCAGCACTGTGACAGTGAGAAAGAGTTATGTGGGTTTCTTAAATATTATTTCCTTAAATCACTTTTGCAAGATAACATTGAAATAATTGTACAATAAAGCAGAGGAATTCTGACTCCCCAATTTATTGCATTTATTTCTGTTCTGTTCCCATATTCTTGATATATAGATAGGTCTATAAACGTTTGCACAAATTCTATTTTTCGTAGTCTAAAATCCCTGAATATTTTTCAACAAATTATTCTCATATTAAATTCATTTTCTATCAAATAACATATTCTATCACTGATTCCCAAAGTTAGTTAGTTGTTAGCAGTGGCTTTAGCAATATTTTGCAGATTTTGTATTTATAATTTTTAAGATAATCCCTCCCATTTGTTCGTCATTTGTAACTTACCAGATTCTCGATAAACATTTTGTAGCCCAAGAAACGCGCTTCTCTGAGGGCCACAAGCAGATAGAGGATGGCGCCCACAAAGTTAATAAGCTCGGCTATAATGCGCAGTTTGGCCAAGTCCGATTCCAGATTCATAAGTGGACACTGGGCGTAAGTCTGCCACCAGGCGGGCAGGGTTTCCACCTCGTTGGGATCGTAGTACTCAGTGAAGTTCAGCCAAAAGGTTTCTGCGATAGACAATTGCGTATTTTTAGGACGTTCTTCGGGGTAAATACAAATGGCACTCACTGTACTCGGTGCTGGAGGTGCCACGCTTGGTGTGCTGATTGCCCAGCAGACTGCCGTTGACATAGAGATCGTTGCGCGCACTGCCGTTGGATGCGGGCAAGGAGGCACCATCCTGCTCCTCGTCGTCCTCATCTTTGGCCTCGGGACCCGGTCGCAGGATGAAGCTGAAGAGCGAGATGAGAAAGTAGAAGGCGAACATGTAGAACTGCTTGTAGAAGCGTGACTTGCAGAACGTGTCCCATTTGGTCTTGAGCAGGTCAATGACAACGCCATCGAGCAGCTCCAAGTGCTCCAGCTTGTCGCCGAACACCACAAAGTTGAGCACCGAATCCTTGTTGATGTTGCCCGTCTCCTCGTTGATGGTGTCGATCATGAGCAGCGGATACGCGGCGCACGTGATGCTGCCCAGCTGCCAGTAGATCTCACGCTCGATGCTCATCACATGGAAGAACATCTCGACGCGTCCCAGCTTGGCGGCCAGCGTCAGAGGCGTCAGGTTCTGTATGTTCTTCACGTGTATGTTCGAGCCGACCTCGTAGCCCACATCGAACATTTCCATCTTCTCGTAGATCACCAGCATGTGCAGCACCGTGTTGCCATTCGTGTCCTGGAAGTCGGGATCCGCGCCCCGAGCGAGCACCAGGCGAAAGCACTCCTCCTGTGGGAAAACAGAAATTGTGTTAGCTATTAATTCAGATTAGCTTAGATTTCCTATATTATTCTTGGTATTTTTATTATGTGAAAACTCTTTTAAATTACCATCCGCTGCTTGATAATTTCGATCATGTAAATAACTTAAATAAAGATGTTACTACTTTCTTTATGATTAGTGAACTAATAACTACCATCAAATAATAACTAAACAATCATAGTTTAAAGATATTTGAAGCAAATAACTAAATAATCCTAGTTGAAAGATTTAGGACTTTTCTATAATATATAAATATCTAAATATATAAATATCTTAATAAACTACTTAGTTCATTACTTTGAAACAAATAAAAACTAATAATCCTAGTTGAAAGATTTAGGACTTTTCTGTGAATAGCTAACTTAATAACTAAGGTGCTGCATTTGGTCGAATTTGTTCTATTTTTCTTTTTCTAAATTCCAGTTGAAATTGCTGTTGTTCTTGAAATCAATTTGCGTTGAACGACTCGCCACATGTAATTGAGCTTAGATTAAAATAATGAATGTTAATGCAGTATTCTCTTAGCTCTTCACTCACCTGAGAGAGGCAGGCGGCGAAACTGAGAGGATACTCGCCCCAGTAGACGTAGCCGTCGTAGTTGGTCATTGGCGCCAATGCCACATACTCGTGGTCCGGCGAATCCGTGCGCGAGGCTTTCGTGTCCTCGGCAGACATAAAGGCGCCGCAGCAGCTGCACAAGTAAACAACACAAATTAATAGCTGAAGACAAGTCTAAGGGAGCTGCTTTGACGCACCGCTCCTGCACATCGGCGTTGGCGTCGAGCAAATACTTGACCATGGCTGGATCCTCGTTGACGATGGCAATGTGGAGCACGCTCTCGCCGTAGTACTCGTCACTCATGTAGATGTCCAGTATGAGCTTGGGATAGAACTTGAGCAGTCGCTTGGCCAGATCCGCATGCAGCGAGGAGGCGTTGAGCAGGCACAGATGCAATATAGTCTCGCCCACAGCCCCGCGCATCTGCAAGCAAGTTTATCTTATGAGAGAAAGAGGAATATATTCGAATGCTCTGACTCACGTTGAGATCCCAGCAGACAAAGCGATAGGCGCTGGGATTGGAGATGTACTCGGCCTCGGATACCTCGGGACAATAGTCGTGTATGTTGAAATCATCATCGGGATTCTCCAGAGCGCGTATCTCGGGCAACTGTCTGGTGCGAGGCCTGTCCCGATTGCGCAGCAGCACGAGCTTCGATATGGGAAAATAGCGGCCAGCGCCCTTGTTATATAAGAAGGGCTCCACCTTCGTTTTGATCGCATGATCAATCTCGGCAAACTGTTTGGTCTGGCAGGCGCGTTTCATCATGTCCACCAGCAGGCCGCCGCCCTTGAGATTCACAAATTTGTAGAGGGCTTGGGTGGAGACGCCCGCCTGTTTTTTGACTCCGCTGGTCACATTGCTCTCCGTATTTCCCATGCTGCAGTTTCCACCTGTTTATCCGATTCAATTCGATCTTCAATCACTGCTACAGTTTGCAGTGCTTTTGAATGGTTTTTATTTAATTTTTATAGCGCGACATTGTGGAATTTTCACTTATCATTTGCGTTTTTTCCCCGTTTCGTTGTGCACTTGCTTCTTGTCTGTTTTTATCCTTCGAGTGGGCATCGATTAAACATTCCATTGAATCGCGCGTTGCCAATGCAACAGCTGAACTTGAGCTCAATTTATTGTTTACAAGCAGTTGCTAGGACATCAAACTTGTTGCATTTGCTCAACAAGTCTCTTGTCCTTATCCTCAATCAGCGGCAAACTTGTGGATTGCCAAACAACAACTTGAACTTATCGTGTTTGTTTTGGCCTTGCGCTTTCGTGCTGAACTACTTGGTTAAGGAAGGCCAATTGAAGGCTGATTGTTCTTTTCTTTTATGTGATGTTTAGTATGAGAATTACTTTATGATATCCATTTCTTTTATTTCGTTAATATACATTAAATATTATATATATATATAATTTGTTCAATAATTATGCTTTGTGTTAATCCAAAATAGATTTAACTTGAAAACATTTCGAATTTTGAATTCAAATGCATTCAAAAATGTTTATCATTGCTGCGCAACTCCAAATATAGCATGGTCACCTTAATGGAGTTAACGCAAAAATGCTTGCGCAGCCAACTTCACGCAGCTTCATCGTCTGCGCAGAATGCGTTAACAGCCGCAATTTGGTGTTAACAGTGAACCGTTAACATTAACAGTTATGTTAAATTGGCGCCAAGATTTAGAGTTTGCATTTGTTTTTCTTACTTCTGTACTTTCCTCTGGCTAGACAAAATGTTCGATAGCGATAACATTTTGCTTTATCGATGGACCCCGTAATAATAGAATCCGTAATAATAGAATTGTATATTGCTTCCCAGTTTGGCAGTTTGAATCAAGATTTTAAGGTGGTTATATAAATAATAATACCGAATATTTGAATTAAAATGTTGTTTTCAACTAGTTTATTGCTTCAAGCTTGCTTATTGTACTTTGTAAACAATTTTTGGTTTCTATTTATAATTATTATCGTCTGCAAAGGATTCGAGCACGATATAATATTCGAATGCTCACATAATATTCAAATGTTCAAATAATATTCGAATGCTTATATAATATTCGAATGCTTACATACGTAATAAATATGAAAGTGTTGCTTGTGAGTGTGTATGTGTGAGATTGTGCAAGTGTGTGTGATGATAAAGTGTGCAGCTTAATCTTAGACTTATAACAAATATCTTTTTGTTTTGTTGTAAAAAGCAAAATATCAGCACAAAGAATGCAGTTAGGAGGTGGTGTGCATCAATATCAGCGGCACCTCGTTGCCATATTTGGAACGTTCCTGACTGAGTAGCGTCGTATCGCTGGAATCCCGCAGTAGGGCAATGGAATTGTTGCGCTGTTCCCGCTGACGTAGACGACTGTGCCGGATGCCGTAGGACAGAAAGATCGCCAGTCCAATGGTGATCCATATGCTAAAGCGCACCCACGTCAAAATATCCAGTTTGATCATCAGATAGATGTTGATCAGTATGGAAATGCCGGGCAGCCACGGCACCAGCGGCACCTTGAAGGACAGCTGAACACCCGAGGTGGGCTGACGCGAGATGATGAACAGCATGAGTATCAGAGGTATGCCAGCGAGTATCAGGAGCAGCACGTCGAACTGTGTGGTGTGCTCGAAGTCCTCCTCAAATTTGGTGAGTACTTGCGAAAAGACCAAACTCCAGATTGCTGCAACAAGCAAAATTGTCAGTCAACATTGTAAAATGCTAAGAATCAACTTCAGCTTGACTCACAGAACAAGGTGACCATGGCAGTGACAATGCGCGCCGTCTGCCTGGTGGAGATCGTCTGGCCATTGAGATTGAAGAGACGTCGCCAGAGCGAGCAGGACTGCTCCTGGCCCATGCTCAGGCGACCGTTGCCCAGAATACGGCTGTCGCGACGATCGTCGACCTCGTAGCGCAGCATTAGCACACAACTGGCCACCATGGAGTAGGCGAGCAGTGTGCCAATGGACATCATGTTGACCAACTGGCTCAGATTAAAGATGGCAGCCAGAATGCCGCACAACAGACCCGTCAGCATGGTGCCCTTGAAGGGCGTCTTGTACTTGGTGCTAATCTCGCCCAGACACTTGAACAGCAGGCCGTCGTTGGACATGGCGAACACGATGCGCGGCAGCGGAAACATGGCGCCCATCAGACTGGCGCACAGTCCAAACATCGCACCAATGGTCACCACGTACTCGGCCACGTGCCAGCCATAGATGCGAAAGACGTGCGGCAGTGGAGCACTCTCGTCCTGTGCATAGTAGGGTAACATCATGGTGAGCACGGTGGAGACACCGAAGTAGGCCAGAAATATCATCGCCAGCGACACGATCACGGCAAATGGAATTGATTTCTTGGGGTTCTTGGCTTCCTCGCCGGCGGTGGCAATGCAGTCGAAGCCAATGAAGCCGTAGAAACAAACAGCGGCGCCCTTGATGATGCCAGAGACGCCGTATGGCATGAAACCGCCATCGCCATAACCCTCCGGCACTTGCGACTTCGGTATGCTCCAGTTGCTGCTGGAAACTGTGAAGAAAAGTTACGGATTAAGTGCGAAAATTGGTTGGCAATTGAAAGTACGCAAAACAAAACAGCAAAGTCCAGTTTACAGCAAACTAGTGCGCCATCTACTGTAATGTATCGATACGTTGAGCGCTTATCGATAACTTAACAGCGCTCTGTTATGTGAATGTTAGCCGCTTATCGGCCTAACAGCACTCTGCTATGTTGTGTGATTATAAATAAGCGCAGTCAGCTTACCCTTGAAGAGTCCTGCGATGATGACGAACAGCACAACACCCAAATTCAGCATAGTGAAGATATTGTTTACTCTGGTCGACTCCTTGGCGCCCGACGCAATCGCCCACGAGAACAGAATGGTGACAATGAAGGCAAAGAGATCTGGATACGCGCTCAAGCCTTGCACGTTGATGGGCAGATGCTCGGCAAGAAAGTCGCGCATGGCATAACCACAGAGCGAGTCCAGATATGTGCTCAGCCCTTTGACGACACTGGCGGAACCTACGAGTTGAATGTGAATTCAATATTCAATTTTTTTGTGCGAAATGCGAACCAATTAATTGGATCAATTAGACGGCGGCGCCGTCAATAAAACTTACCGATGGCGTACTCTAATATGAGATTCCAGCCGATGAGAAAAGCAATGAACTCGCCAATGGTCACATAGCTGTAAATGTACGCTGAGCCCGCCTTGGGCACACGTGCGCCAAACTCGGCGTAGCACAGGCCCGCAAAGATCGAGGCGACGGCGGCGATCAGGAAGCTGATGACCACAGCAGGACCCGCATGACTCTTGGACACCTCACCCGCCAGGACATAGACACCCACGCCCAGCGTGCTGCCAATGCCCAGGGCGGTCAAATCGAAGGCGGATAGCACCTTGGCCAGCTTGGATTCCGTGGAATCCTCCAGTGGCTTGCGGCGTGTGAGCACGCGAAAAGCATTGGTCACGCTCCAATTGGGCATACTGGAAGAAATGATGACAAGACACAACAACGCTTGAGCTCAGGTACTTTCTGCTTAGCCAATCGAAATATGAGTGCATGTGTGTTATGAACCCGTCTGTAATTATTTGTATACCCATGTTAATCGAATCGACATATTAACACGTTCCCCAATTGTATGTCAAACTTATGTACACACCACAATACACCGTTTTGAAAGCGGGTCGCGGTGGGTGGTTCCGAGATCGCAGCGATGGCACCCGGCCCTGACATCGGCCATTTATAACTTCTAGCAACAGCGAAAAGCTAATTAGTGCGCGGGTGTTAATGCGCGATTTGTGGAGCAGATTTTATAGTATAGTTTATCGATGAATTGCCACGCGAAAGCCACTTTAATCTGGGGTCTTGTGATCGTCTGGGAAAATTATACTGAAACATTATGACTCAGTGGCAAATGATCGCTGATTGATCGATGTCAACATCGGCAAAGATAAAGCAACAATATAATTCGGAAGTCTTCAGATCTTGAGGATGATATGCATCTCAACAGACAGCTGATCAAAATTGATCATCATTTTGTTTACAAAACTCTCGAACTCAGAAGTTCACATTTAAATTAGACTTATGAAATGAAGTAATCAGTGATTACGTTTGCAACATTCGAAAAAAGTTTTCGAATTTCGTTTATCAATTGATTATTAAAATATATTTCCCACTTTCTCACCTGGGTTTTTAAAAACTAATCCTTTCTATCAAAACTTTTATCAAATGCCGATCGCTGTTTTGTGCCGCACAAATTGTTTCTTTTTGCGAAGAATTCTTCGAATATCACAACAAATAGCCCATACTGGGTTTCGTTTGCAAGTGTACCGAATCAAATTCCGATATCAAACAAATAATAATAAATGGTTTCAGTTTCGTTCTAAATTGAATTTCGAGAACACGGTTGTTGCTAGCGCTCGAATTACGTCTGAGCCGTTGGCGTCGATGCGAACGCCGTTAAATACCGCTACGGGCTGGCAAGGCACAACGTAGACTTGAGTTCGTGGTGAATTTCCAGCATTGGAAGTCGAAAGTCGAAATGTCGAGCACGCTTTTGGGAGTACGCGGGTGGGGTGAATTCTCGCCAGAGATGCGATCTTCGCATCACACGCTGACCCACCGCGAAACCGCAGAAAGATTTCGCTGGTAAACACAAGTGACGACTGCCCAGTTGGGGTTGTGTTGATGTTATTGTTGATTTTGCTAATTAACAGTCGGTCAGGCTGGCTAACTATAAAGCAAACCGGGGGTGACCTGTGGGGCTGCATGCACTGTCTCGATCGATTAGCGGTTTGTATTTTTAGACCAGCAGTAAAAAGTTGGGTCCCATGCACGAAATGTAAAAGAATGCTACTTCTAAAATCAATCATTATAATTAGTTTACAAAACCAAAGTTATCTCGGAATTCAGTTATCTCGTGAGCTTTAAGTACATTTGTTTTTTCTTATCTATGTTTTGACTTCTTTGCATTCGCAACTATTTGTCTTTTTTGCCTGCTCTTTCTACCGAGCATTTTTCGGTTGAGCACTCTGAGTGAGAGCAGCGGAGTTTTGCCGTTTATTTTATTACATTATTACTAATTAAATATTGTTTGGAAAATTAATTTGCAGCGCAGTGGGCTTTTTGTTTGTACGGTTACGCACCACATTTCGCGTGGTCGTCAGCTGGGTGTTAAATGTTGGCTAAAAATAAAACTTGCATGCATCCGACTCTAATTTTAGACACTTGTAGCATGCGTGTCAATGCCAGATTCACAGTCTACTTACTCTAAGAAGTCGGATATCTCTTCCATTTTGTGTTGTGAATATCTCAATGTTGATCACTTCCAATCAGTAGCAATTGTGTTGCCTGCTTTCTGTCATCAAATTCAAATCAAAATTTCTACACATAAATACTGGAACGCGGAGCACACAAGCGTGCCGAAGAAGCAGCTGCGAGGAGAGTGAACTTGGTACTGCAGAAAAAGACATGTGCTCGCTCTGCTTGAGCCAAATACAATACAATAACAAATACGGAGACGGCTGCCAGCTGCTCTATGCTCGCTCTTGTTTTTGGCGCGAGAGAGGCAGAGAGTAACTGGGTTGCAGTGCTGCCAACTTTTGGCCAGCAAAAAAAAGCTGTTTTTGTCGGGAAGAATGGAGAAAAAAGCTAAAAAAAATTACTAAAAAATAAAAAAAAAGCTAAAAACAAATGTATCAAAAAATCGAAAAAAATCTCAAAAAAAAAAAATAACAATTTATTAAGATTAGAAGATTTCCCTAATTTTATCAACATCTTCTTAGTCATCCTCATTTAGCAATCCGTATCTGTATATGAAAATAAAAATGAATACAGAACATATTTTTCTTGAAATTAACAATGCTGTTAATTGTGATGAGGCCTATTGAATTCCTTAATTTAAATTTTATAAGGTTAATCTGGCTAAAGACCTTTTCAATTTCTGCGTTTGACCAGGGCAAACACAATATTAGGATAGCCACCCTTGCCAACTCAAAAAATCTTTGGTTTCCACCAGCATCTTTAAACTGTAGCACCTCAAACCAAAATTTGCCACGCCACCACATTTTCTGGTTTTTACTATCGTAAAACTGACACTTTTTCATATTTTGTACTTAAGTGTTAACAACACAAAAAAAGCCGGAAAAAGCAAACTGAATTTCTAAAAAAGCCAGAATTCCCGCTTTTTACAATTCCCGCAATTTACAAATTTTTCCCTCAGTTAGCCTTGAAAAAAAGCCAGTTTTGACGGGAAAAAATTGGCAGCACTGCCTGACAACCCCAAAAAGCTTACAATTATGTTGGCAGCCGGCGCGCTCTCTTTTACTCTCTCTGTCGCTTTTTCAAACCTTTTTAAGCTTATTCAACACGCGCTAGTAATTGCATCAGTTTTATGGGCTCGCGAACGAACTCGCTCGCACAACAGTTATTTGCGAGCTCTGGTTTTAACCGAAGAACTATATTTTATGATGGCAGTTGTGTTTGGTGTGGTATGTTTGGTTGCCAGCGTGACGTCTTTAAGCTTTTTTAAGGCGTTTTTGCTGCATCGAATTAACCCTTATCTGCTAATTAAAATGTGTTTATCAACATCAGTTCACTGATTGATACTTTTCACTTTATAAACTCAAATTTTATTGTGACCATAATTCGATAGCATGTGAAGTTATTTAAATGATATGAATCATGTGCTTCGGCTTGCTGACGTTGGCTGAAATCAATAATTCAAAATAAATAAATAAATATGAGTAATTTCAAACTTCAAGTAAATAGATCTTTTGACGATTACAAAGGAAAGTCTATAAGTTAATAGTTCATTTATTCGTTGTTCAATATTGTTTTTTGTTCTAATATTTAGTTTATTCAATTTAACCATGTTATAAATATAATCTTCCAACTCACGTGCGAATTCTCCGCAAATGCTTTTCTTTTAAATGCATCCCCAAAAGTATGCCACAAAAATGTGCATGCAAACCGAATTTTATATTTGTTCTCGTCGTTCTCCGCTCCAATGATCAATGTTTATCACCCACATTGAGAGAATAAGCGAAAACAAATCAACCGGTCCCACTCGTGGAACGCCAGTACTAGATGCTCTCTCAACAAGTGCAGACGGGAACGCTGCTTCATATTGGATCGTAAGTGCGATTCTTTTGCTCTGCGTTTGCAACGCAAATACAAATAAACGGGCGTGCTTCGGCTTTGCAGTCGCCAAGCAGATAAGCTTAATTTTTATTGCAAATAAATCTATGTGAAAACAAAGGTACAAACAGTTTCTCGAGATACGAGTGATTCGACTATCAAATCGTCGTGATTTTATTAACAAACTGTTAATTATTTACTTACATTTCGAAAGTCAATTGGAATATACTTGTGATTATAGTGATAAGTTTGTGGCTGTCTATTTAACCCGCCAATTAATGTTCAATTGTTAATAATTCCATTGTTTGGTTTTGATTAATAATATAGAAAACATGGTTATGCCACAGATGGTTACCAACAAACGGATTTTGTTTATTAACTTTAATTGGATAACACCATACTGAATTTTGTGACTTTTAGTAAAGTTCGAATATGTAATATATACTTCAAAATAAATGCCTTAAATAATTTGCATAGCAAATTGTCACAGTTTTTATTATAACTTTGTGGATACCGTGTGTTGCTGAAAATAAAAGCAAGCGGAGAGTTTGTGAGAACGATCTGTCTAGAGTTATTAAAGTAATCATCATTTAGATATTGTTTTGTCAGTATCCATAACATAGGGTATCATTCCGCGAAATGCAGTTGAAAAAGAACGAGTCATGCTTGTTTTAATCTGTAAATTAATTGAGCAACAAGAACTTGTTGAGTTTGCGATGAGTAGTATTATTATTCAGCTGCGAAAGCAAATATAATTTAAAAAAATGTGCAAAAGATCGTAAAATATTTCCGAGCTGTCGTTAAATGCACTGTTTGAATTCAAGGGCCCAGTGAAAGCGAACTACAATAATATATGGTAAATTAAATATCGAAGTTTTACTTACTGTTCATAATAGCACAATTTTATGACCCATTGTTATATTTACAAATATTTGTTAGCTTACAAAGAAACGTCTAAATTGAATGTGAAATTTTTGGGATTAACCGCAGAGCAGAGTAGCGATTTTAAAATATATTGTAATTAAAGGCAAAGTGTGAGCTAACATATTTCCATTCATTATGCAAATTGCGAGCTATTGTTTCGTTGCTAATTTCCTCGTTTTTAGTTACACGACCCCGTTCTGAGCTCTGAGGCGCCGCGATGCAAACTCACGTTCTACTGTTCGCTCTCGCATTGGGCCTAACGCTGGCAGCGGGCCAAGACGTCGACGATGAGGGCCGCAAGCCGCATATTATTATCATAATGGCGGATGATCTGGTAACTCTCGACACTGCTAGTGTGGCATACATAAGTAAGGACATTGCTATTTCCCCTGCCAGGGCTTCGACGACGTGAGCTTTCGGGGATCGAACAGATTCCTCACACCCAACATCGATGCGCTGGCCTACAACGGCGTCATCATCAACGAACTCTACACCCCCGCCATGTGCACGCCGAGTCGAGCCGCCCTGCTCACCGGCAAGTATCCGATCAACACAGGTAGGTGAATCAGCGGATCAGCGGATCAGCGGCAAGAGTTCATTCAACCTGGCCGCATTACGTATTAACCAGTTTGAACTTCGCAGGCATGCAGCACTATGTGATTGTCAACGATCAGCCCTGGGGCCTGCCTTTGAACGAGACGACCATGGCGCAGATCTTTCGGGCGAACGGCTATCGCACCAATCTGCTGGGCAAATGGCACCTCGGCATGTCCCAGCGCAACTTCACGCCCACCGCACGCGGCTTCGACCACCACCTGGGCTACCTGGGCGCCTATGTGGACTACTACGACCAGACCTACAAGCAGAATGTACGTTGAAGCAGTCATCACCAGCCAATCACTAATTGCAGTTCTTGCAAACGCCAGGGCAAACCTTATGCACGTGGTCACGACTTCCGCCACGATCTGAAGGTGTCGCGCGCCGAAGTGGGCCACTATGTCACCGATGTGCTCACCGACGCTGCCGTCCAGCTGATCACGGCACACAACGCGACTGCGCAGCCACTGTTCCTGCTGCTCAGTCACTTGGCGCCGCATGCCGCCAATGTGGACGATCCCATGCAGGCGCCCATGGAGGAGCTGGCGCAGTTCGAGTATCTCACGAATCTCACGGAGCGCTACTATGCAGCGATGGTCTCGCGGCTGGACAGGAGCGTTGGGCGCGTCGTCGAGGCTCTGGCGCGACAGCAGCTACTGGAGCACAGCATTGTGCTGTTCCTCTCGGACAACGGGGGTCCGACGCTGGGCGATCACGCGACCACCGCATCCAACTATCCGCTGAGAGGCGTGAGTAGACACCTCTTTCGAATACGTTTTATAAAGTCGCTCTAATTGCGAGTTGTCTTATTTAAACTTGTACTAGCTTTGTCAGCAGTACTTAATAAGTTAGTTAACTAGTCTTTCGCGTGCTTGCAATTTTGCTATGAAGTACTGATTAATAACGATAGTTTATTGCTTTTTACACTCTTACACTCTTATCTGCTTCACTTAGTATTTACTATTTTTCGTGCTTGCAGCAAAAGCACTCGCCTTGGGAGGGCGGCATACGTTCCTCGGCTGCTATTTGGAGCAAGCGTTTCTCGCGTCTCGGGCGCGTCTGGCGCCAGCGTTTCTACATTGGCGATGTGCTGCCCACGCTGGCAGCAGCGGCGGGCATCCAGCTGAACAGCTCGCTGCAACTGGATGGCCTGAATCTGTGGCCAGCTCTCATGTACGACTACGGCGCGGTGGAGCGTGAGATCGTGCACAACATTGACGACTCGGTGCCATACGTGTCCTACGTGCACGGAAGATGGAAGTTCGTGAACGGCACCACGTCCGACGGCCAGTACGACGGCTGGTTGTCGCAGCGCCACAATGAATCCGATCCTCGTGCCGCGCACTACGAGGAGACGATACGCAACACGAGCGTGTGGCAGCAGTTGCAGCTGCTGCGCGACGATTTGGCCTCCATCAACATCTCCGCGCTGCGCGAGGAGGCGGCTGTGAAGTGTCGCGCGCCAAAGCCCGACGACGCACCTTGCCTGCCGCTCGAGGGCCTCTGTGTGTTCGACATGGACGAGGATCCGTGTGAGCAGAACAATCTGTACGAGAAGATGCGCGACGGCCGCTTGATCAACGAGTACCTGCAGCGCATCGAGGAATTTCGCCGCAAAGCACGACCGCCGGCCAATAAACCCGCAGATCCTGAGTGCGATCCACGTTATTACAACAAAGAGTGGACCTGGTGGCAGGACGAACGCAGTGCCGGCGACTCCAGGTGGCCAATGCGTCTCGCTTATCTTCTAGTAGCTTCAATTGGCCTCTGGTGGGCCTACTGAAAGTATTTGCGCTGTGTGTTTGAATGCTGTAAATATGTCTGTATTCTTGTCGTGTTTTATTGTTATTGCATTGTAAAAAGCAGCACAGAAATTAGTTCCACACGTTAACCGATTAAGTATAAGTATGATATCAAATGACCGTGTTTTATTTCAATTTGAGTCTTTCAAGAAAAATATGTGTATAAAAGAATGCACAAATCTGCATACTTGTATTCGAATAAGTCGGAAAATAACGTTAAATTTAGCTGCTGAATATTCATGCTTTCAGCCTCATTTTGTGTTTTGTATAATATTAAAGGGATCCACAAATCTGCGTATTGAAATAGGTTAAAAAATGATATTAAACTAAGTTGCGAAATGCGCACGCTTTCAGCCTGATATTCTGTGGAACCCCCTAAAAATAATGTTTATTGCCACTCGACTTTGGCGATAAGCTGTTAGCCACAAAGACACTTGATTGCGCCAATTAAAACAGCTCGAATCTTATCACATTTTATATATATTTACATTCTAGTCTAGTTTGATGTAGACAATTTCAGACACTCTTTCGAGTTATCAGACATTTTTCCTTCCAATAAGCGTTTCGTACTTATCGAACTGGCGCAGAGGCAAGTCTCCGCTCTTGATGATGCAGCTCTGCGTCGATCTGAAGAGTGTGCCGATGAGCAAGCCTCCATCGGCCTTGGCGCGGCAGATGTAGACTGGCTCGTTCCAGTGGGTCGTACCCACGGAAACGGCGTTCTTCTCCTGGAAGCCGTCGAAACTGCGAATCCACTCGAAGGTAGTGTTTGCCTGGCTGACCAGCAGTTGGTAATTGACCAGCTTGTGGCTTATTTTGTCCGTGTTGAAATGGGCCAGACCCGTCTCGGCAACCACGCGGGCCGGCAATATGTTGGTGGCATAAGTGACGCGTCCAACATAAGTGTAGTAGCCGTAGGGATCGAATCCTCCGATCACGGCATTAGCGGGCACAGAAATTGACAGATTTCCAGTGACCCAAGTATATTGGGTATCTACAAATGCAAAGTTAGAGTAAGTCCCAGATAGAATCCATTGCTGTCCAAGGATCCCTTACCATAGGTCGAGGGAACTGCCTGAACAGCAGCAAATAATCCAAGAGCCAAGAGGAGGATAGATTTGTACATCTTGCAGCGATTCGAAGAAACTACTGAAGAACCAAGTCCTCAAATAGTCGCTTATATACCAGATTGAACATATGTTATATATGCTTGCAGTAACAAAGTAACAAAGACGATTCCTATCAATGGGAATGATTAGATTAGATCGTTTAATTGAAGATTTATTAATATATTCTTGGAAACAAGATTATTGCAAATATGTTTTCCAGTAGATCCTGATATGAATAGTGTACATTTCCTAATATCATTTACTATAGTTAGTGGTATGACTGGTGCTAATGACTTCATAATGATTAAATTATGACGGGAAATTGATTGAAAGTTCACTTTCTTTATCTTTATAATCTCAATAGGCCGCTATGCGTTGGGCTCAGAAATTGAAACTTAATTAGTGACCCAATCCTAAACGTATGCAACACAAATAAATATGTTAAATAATTATAAAACGCATTAACGAACGTAATGTATACCATTGAACAGCCTAAACAGCAGCACAGTTTTGGATAACAATAAATTAAAGTGGAATTACGTAGGTACTCACAAATAAATCACCATAACAACACACATTAGGAATATCTCATATCAACAAAACCTCAGCATATATGTCATAAGAACTTATCAGTTTTCATTCACTTTTACGTTTGAGTAAACGTTTTTGATAAACCTACACGCTTTATACGCCTCAGTGGTCTTGCAGGTAGCAGTCTCCTTGCAAGTCTGCTTCGGTGTCTTAACAGCCTGTCGCTGTAGAGGTTCGTGTGTCTGCCTATCTGTTCCTCGACAGAGTGCAGATTTAGATCTAGATGTAATGTGGATCCTCTTACGTACCACGGACAGTCCGTCATATGTCGTAAAACTCGATTATGCAGTATCTGCAGACTTGACTGCAATTCCCCAAATCTGTCATATTGGAATTATGCAATGTACATATACAGCTCTCTTAGCTCCAAGAGACATAATAATAAATAATATAAATTAAAGTGAAATTACGTAGGTACTCACAAAGTAAAGGTCTTTCATATTTTAACAGCAAGTGCAATGAATAAATATTAGTAATTGAGCTAACGTATTAAAGTTACATACACACAGCAAAACGTTCACCAATACATACATACTCGAATAGCGGTGTACGGTGTTTGTGTGAGTTCTCGAGCTCTCCGTTTTCGACCTCTTCCTTAGAGCTTTCGAGCTTGCTTATACAACAAATACATACATTAGCATAGGTCTTATTGTTGTTGTTGCATCAATTTTCTTTTGATCTTATTTTCTAATTTCTCTCTTGAAATGCAGGGTGTGGACATGTTGTTGCTTTGGGCACATGTAACATAATGCACATGCATTTGCAAGCTGTATAGGGTGCAATTTCTGTTGTTAAAAATAGTGATGAGAATTGAGCAAAGCTAAGAATAAACAATATACCAATATTATTAATTAATCTTTTTATACCATGTACCTCTAGGTACAAAGGTATATTAAGTTTGTTCGAATGTATGTAACAGGGTGAAGGAGACGTCGCAGACCACATGTTGTTACAACCAAAATGATCAGAATCGAAAATAAAATCGATTTAGCCATGTCCGTCTGTCTGTCTGTCCGTCCGTCCGTCCGTCCGTCTGTCCGTATGAACACCTAGATCTCAGAGATGGTAAGAGCTAGAGTAACCAAACTTTGGATTTAGGTGTAATATGCCGCTACGCAGATCAAGTTTATGTTTTTTTCTCCCCCGCCCTTCCCTTTGCCCACAAACCGCAAGCTACTCTGGAATCCTTTGAGCTAGAAAGTTAATTTAAAGTGCAGTATGTAGATATTTATGATATTCACCGAAATCCAAAATATGGCTCAAATCGGATAAAATCTAGCTTTGGTATAAGCGAAAGAAGTTTGACATACGCAAAGCAAGCGCAAGACGCGGGCGCAACAACAACAACAACAACAAGATCAAGCATTAGTCTTCTAGCGTATTCGTACGCATGCATTCACACATATAGGTTTGCTTGTATGTGTGTGTATGCATGCGAATTTCAACGAAAGAGCTGGACTGCTGCTTTTCCAATGAAATGATATGAATAATGTCATTTGATGTGGTTTCATTTGCATTGGCTGAATTTTAGTATTCGCTGGGTTTCATGTATTATTATTTTAATTATAAGTAAATTTAGGCGATTACAATTTTACATATGTTTGCTTTAAATTTTATTTTGTCAAATGGTACATGGTATACTACAGTCGGGTTAGGTCGACTGTAGACGTTCTCACTTGTTTTTTTTTTGATTTAGTCAATTAAAGTCACTGCTGTTCGGAACAGCGGAGCAGAGAATATTTTCCCCCGCTCTAATGCTCCCCGCAAGCACATTAGCTCAAGTGCCTTCTCTTCGATAGTAATTGTTCCTTTCCAGAGAATATTATACACCGCTCTTAGGATCCACATACATTAACTCAAGAGCTTTCGCTTCGAGAGTAATTCATCTTCTAAAGAGAATATTATCAACACTCTTATAATCCACACGCAAAAGTAACTGTTTCCAGAGATTATAATCACCCGCTCATAGGATCTACAGAGATCAGCTGATGTGTGTTTTTTGTCAGCAGATATGCTGATTTAAATCCACTTGCTGCTTTCTTTTGTTTGCCTGGTATTTCAGATGCTCGACATGGTACTTTTCAAACATTTCGGTGACATTTCTCGACACATTCGCAATAAAATAAACGTTGCCTATCATAAAGGCTAAATTATTTTTAAATTAAGGCTTTTAAGATGTGCCCATACTTACCATACTTACCTTGAGATTATATTTCTCAATTGTTTCTAATTGTCCTTACCTCGCTTCTGTTTTTATTAACACACATTCCCTTTATTGCCGAGTAAACCTTTTTTGATTGCAACATCTTGATTTATTGCATTTTTATCATAATAACAGTTTCATAACATAAGCTTTATAGCGTTATTTATATTGGGATTCGAATTTAGACCGATATCAAATCAGTTGCAAAATAATGAAGCTTATAGAAGTGCTTTACTTTAGACGGGTATCAGATAAAGCACTTCTATAAGTAATTTGTATACCTACTTTTCTAATCACACATATTTATACAATCTAGATTCGAGTGTATGTGTAATTATAGAAACACGTTTTGTTTTCTTTGGCTTTTTATAGCATATCAAACAAACAAGAAAGTACAATAATTTGATAAATACTCTTTAAATCAAGAGCTTAAGAAGCTATTCAAATAAGTCTTGACTCTTTTAAAATGTGAAATATTTAAAACAAAAAAATACTTTAAAATATCAGTTAATTAATTTTAGCGTAATAGAGCAATTCATTCGTATTCTTACTTGAAGTTATCAGTTGAGTCCCTATACAGCCAGACTAGTTATCCGTCAGCGAATCGTATAAGAAATCAAAAGTCATTTGGCATATCTAATCAACATATATATATATACATTCCCCTCCCCTTAACCCCTCAGCAGTCAAAAATGTACAACGCTGACTCTTATCTGATAGGGTTCTGCTATATAAACCTCAAAGGCAACCACACGATAGTCAGAATAAACTTCGATCCACTACCGAGCAGTATTCGCAATGTACTCAGTCAAGAAGCTCTTACTCGTGGCCCTCGTGCTCGCCCAGCTCCTGGCTGGCATCCAGTGCGGCGTCTACGACAACACGGATATCTTGGTGCTCGGCGACAAGCCGAAGAACTTCCCGGAGAACGCGGTTCTGAGTAGATTCGATCCCCACGAACGCAATGCCGGCGACTCCAGGTGGCCAACGCCTCTCGCTTATCTTCTAGTAGCTTCAATTGGCCTCTGGTGGGCCTACTGAAAGTATTTGCGCTGTGTGTTTGAATGCTGTAAATATGTCTGTATTCTTGTCGTGTTTTATTGTTATTGCATTGTAAAAAGCAGCACAGAAATTAGATCCACGCGTTAACCGATTAAGTATAAGTATGATATCAAATGACCGTGTTTTATTTCAATTTGAGTCTTTCAAGAAAAATATGTGTATAAAAGAATGCACAAATCTGCATACTTGTATTCGAATAAGTCGGAAAATAACGTTAAATTTAGCTGCTGAATATTCATGCTTTCAGCCTCATTCTGTGTTTTCTATAATATTAAAAGGACGCAGAAATCTTCATATTGAAATAGGTCGGAAAATAGCGTCAAATTAAACTGCTAAATATTCGTGTTTTCAGTCTCATTTTATAATATATAGTATAGTATAATATTAAAAGGATGCACAAATCTGCATATTGAAATAGATCGGAAAATAACGTTGAATTTAGCTGTTGAATATTGACGTTTTCAGCCTCATTCTGTGTTTTGGTATAATATTCAAAGGATGCACAAATCTGCATATTAAAAGAGGTCGTAAAATAGCGTCAAATTAAGCTGCTGAATATTCACGCTTTCTGCCTAATTCTATAATATATAGTATAGTATAATATTAAAGGGATCCAATAATCTGCGTATTGAAATAGGTCAGAAAATGATATTAAATTAAGTTGCGAAATGCGCACGCTTTCAGCCTGATATTCTGTGGAACCCCCTAAAAATAATGTTTATTGCCACTCGACTTTGGCGATAAGCTGTTAGCCACAAAGCGACTAGAGTGCGCCAATTAAAACAACTCGAATCTTATCACATTTTATATATATTTACATTTAGTCTAGTTTAATGTAGACCATTTCAGACACTCTTTCGAGTTATCAGACATTTTTCCTTCCAATAAGCGTTTCGTACTTATCGAACTGGCGCAGAGGCAAGTCTCCGCTCTTGATGATGCAGCTCTGAGTCGATCTGAAGAGTGTGCCGATGAGCAAGCCTCCATCGGCCTTGGCGCGGCAGATGTAGACTGGCTCGTTCCAGTGGGTCGTACCCACGGAAACGGCGTTCTTCTCCTGGAAGCCGTCGAAACTGCGAATCCACTCGAAGGTAGTGTTTGCCTGGCTGACCAGCAGTTGGTAATTGACCAGCTTGTGGCTTATTTTGTCCGTGTTGAAATGGGCCAGACCCGTCTCGGCAACCACGCGGGCCGGCAATATGTTGGTGGCATAAGTGACGCGTCCAACATAAGTGTAGTAGCCGTAGGGATCGAATCCTCCGATCACGGCATTAGCGGGCACAGAAATTGACAGATTTCCAGTGACCCAAGTATATTGGGTATCTACAAATGCAAAGTTAGAGTAAGTCCCAGATAGAATCCATTGCTGTCCAAGGATCTCTTACCATAGGTCGAGGGAACTGCCTGAACAGCAGCAAATAATCCAAGAGCCAAGAGGAGGATAGATTTGTACATCTTGCAGCGATTCGAAGAAACTACTGAAGAACCAACTCCTCAAACAGTCGCTTATATACCAGATTGAACATATGTTATATATGTTTGCAGTAACAAAGTAACAAAGACGATTCCTATCAATGGGAATGATTAGATTAGATCGTTTAATTGAAGATTTATTAATATATTCTTGGAAACAAGATTATTGCAAATATGTTTTCCGGTAGATCCTGATATGAATAGTGTACATTTCCTAATATCATTTACTATAGTTAGTGGTATGACTGGTGCTAATGACTTCATAATGATTAAATTATGACGGGAAATTGATTGAAAGTTCACTTTCTTTATCTTTATAATCTCAATGGGCCGCTATGCGTTGTGCTCAGAAATTGAAACTTAATTAATGACGCAATCCTAAAAGTATGAAACACAAGTAAATATGTTTAATTATAAAAAGCAGTAACGAATCGTATACGATTCAACAGCCTAAACCGCAGCACCGTTTTGGATAACAATAGATTAAAGTGGAATTACGTAGGTACTCACAAAGTAAAGGTTTTTCATAATTTCAACAGCAAGTGCAATGAATAAATATTAGTAATTGAGCTAACGTATTACATACACACAGCAAAACGTTCACCAATACATATGCACCAATACATACTCTCCGTTTTCGACCTCATCCTTAGAGCTTTCGAGCTTGATTATACAACAAATACATACATTAGCATAGGTCTTATTGTTGTTGTTGCATCAATTTTCTTTTCAACTTATTTTCTAATTTCTCTCTTGAAATGCAGGGTGTGGACATGTTGTTGCTTTGGAAATATGCAAATTAAACCCAATTCCCAAGGTAGGTGCAATTGCAAGCTGTGTAGGCTGCAGTTTCTGTTGTTAATAACAGAGATGAGAATTGAGCAAAGCTAAGAATATACAATATACTAATATAACTAATTAATACTTTTTTTTAATTTAGTCAATTAAAGCAACTGCTGTTCGGAGGAGCGTAGCAGAGAATATTATCCCCCGCTCTAATGATCCCCGCAAGCACATTAGATCAAGTGCCTTCTCTTCGAGAGGAATCTCCAGAGAATATTATGCACCGCTCTTAGTATCCACACAAATTAACTCAAGTGCCTTCATTTCGAGAGTAATTCTTTTTTTCACACTCTTATAATCCACACGCGAAAGTAACTGTTTGTTTCCATAGATTATTATGTCCCGTTCATAGGATCTACCGAAATCAGCTGATGTGTGCTCTCAGGGGAATAACTGTTTTTTGCTGCTTTCTTATGTTCGCCTGGTATTTCATATGCTCGACTTGGTATTTTTCAAGGCGTTTTGGTGACATTTCTCGACACAATCGAGGTGCTAGGCAATAAAATAAATGTTGCTCATCATAAAGGCTAAATTATATTTAAATTAGAGCAGTTCAATCATGCTAATACTTACCATTCTTTCCTTTATATTATATTCTCAATTGTTTTAAATTGTGCTTACCTCGCTTCTGTTTTTATTAACACACTTTCCCTTTATTGCCGAGTAAACCTTTTTTGATTGCAACGTCTTGATTCATTGCATTCTTATCATAATAACAGTTTCATAATATATGGTGTTATATATATTGGGATTCGAATTTGGACGGGTTTGAGATAAAACACTTCTATAAGCTTCCTTATTTCGCAACTAAGTTTAATTTGTATACCTACTTTTCTAATCACACATATTTATACAATCTAGATTCGAGTGTATGAGTAATTATAGAAACACGTTTTGTTTTCTTTGGCTTTTTATAGCATATCAACTATTACCACGAATCTTATCAAAAAGTGATTCCCTCTGAGGGGTCTAATAACACTGACCACCGCATTAAAGTCACAATGAACTAACAAGAAAGTACAATAATTAGATAAATACTCTTTAATTCAAGATCTTAAAGAAGCTGTACAATTAAGTCTTGACTCTTTTAAAATGTGAAATATTTAAAACAAAATACTTTAAGATATCAGTTAATTAATTTTCGCGATATACGTAATAGAGCAATTCATTCGTATTCAGTACTTGAAGTTATCAGTTGATAACATTGTCCACATTCAGCCAGGCGATTAGTCATCCGTCAGCGAATCGTATAAGAAATCAAAAGTCATTTTGGCTATCTAATCAACATATATATACATTCTAGCTAGTAGTGCCAATAGTTACCCGCAGCACTCCAAAATTTACAACGCTGACTCTTATCTGATAGGGTTCTGCTATATAAACCTCAAAGGCAACCACACGATAGTCAGAATAAACTTCGATCCACTACCGAGCAGTATTCGCAATGTACTCAGCCAAGCAGCTCTCACTCGTGGCCCTCGTGGTCGCCCAGCTCCTGGCTGGCATCCAGTGCGGCGTCTACGACAACACGGATAACTGGGTGCTCGGCGACAAGACGAAGAACTTCCCGGAGAACGCGGTTCTGGGTGGATTCGATCCCACTGGCTACAATCTCTACGTGGCCCGTACAGTTTCCGGCTCCAACATCCTGCCCGCTCGTGTTGTGGCCGAGACCAGAGTCGGTACCTTCAACACCGACACTGCAGTCAACACTGCCACCTCCTACGAGCTGCTGGTGTCCAATGCGACCCTCTCTTACCAATGGGTGCGCAGCTACGATGGCTACAGGGAGAAGAATGCCGTCTCCGTCGGCACAAACGCCACCAACGATCAGGTCTTCATTTGCCGAGCGAGATCCGACAGCGGACAGATCATCGGCACTCTCTATTTGGCTCAGAAGAAGTGCTACGTTCGCTATGGAACTCTGTCGCTGAAGACTTTCGATAAATACGAGGTGTTGGTTCGTGAGCAAAAAATAGTTAACTGGATTCCCTATGATAATTAAACTCTCTTATACAACTGCAAAATAAAGTTTGATACATTCTGCGGACGTCTGTCGAAAGTGATCAATGTTATTTATTATTATAAGCATTCATATGAGCTCCGTTTGTAGAGCTTATTGCAGAGAAAGCCTTTACCGTCAAGGAAAGAAAGTTAACTTCAAAGATTCAGAGGAAGCAAAGAAATCAATCATCCAAAAAAATACGATTGCCAGGATCATCACAATGCAGATTCCAATGATTACCTAGATCGATTCATAAACAAAGCAGATCTATTGAAGAACACGCTTGCTACCAATTTATACTTCTGCAAAAGTTGCAGGAACAGTTGTCCAAAAGTTATCTAAAGATTGACATTTTAGCTCATGGCGAATCTGTCGATAAAATCAATGATATATCCTATTAAGAGTTTAGAGGGTGGATCGAATAGTAAAATGAATACATAAATAATTTCAAATATTAAACAAAACACATTGACATTCCAAATTTATAGTTTTATTATAGATATGCAGAAAATTAAAGCATAATTATGCAGGTGTGATTGGGGGAGGATAAGCGAAGTCAAACAGAAAAACTTCATAAATATCGTTCGTGCCAGTATTTCTCATAGACTGCTTTTGATAATCAGATGAAATGGAAGCTTGCCTGTCGACAACCAAAAGTAAATGTTAACACTACGGTATGCACTTTTCTTTCGAAGATCATTAAGATCATTAACAACAAGTTGTTAAATTGAATATAATATCTTAAGTCTCTAATTTATTACTGAAGGAATAGTTTTGTAAATATTGTGATGCAACTTTATTTTGAATAAGTGAACACATTTAATTAAGAAGTGGCAACCACTGCGCTGGTTTCCATTTGCGCACCAGCACCTCGTACTTCTCTATTTGCCTCAGGGGAAGGTTGCCAAAGCGGACGATGCAAGTCCTCTGCGCTGGATAAAGAGTTCCGATGAAGAGCGCCCCATCAGTGCGACAGCGGCAGACGAAGACGCGATCGTTGGTGCTGCTCGTTCCCACCGAGACGGCATTCTTCTCCCTGTAGCCATCGTAGCTGCGCACCCAGTGATAGGTTGTTGTCTCATTGTACACCAGCACTTCGTAGGAGGTTGCAGTATTCGCCACGCTTTCCGTGTTGTACGTTGCACTTCCGGTCTCTGCCACAATCCTAGCTGGCAGAATGGAGGAACTGTATGCCACACGCCCCACGAAGTTGTCGTATCCGTTGGGATCGAATCCACCCAGAACTGCGTTGTCCGGGAAGTTCTTCGACTTGTCCGTCAGAACCCAGTTATCCGTGTTGTCGTAGACGCCGCACTGGATGCCAGCCAGGAGCTGGGCGAGCACGAGGGCCACGAGTGAGAGCTGCTTGGCTGAGTACATTGCGAATACTGCTCGGTTTTTGATCGAAGTGTGTTCTGAGGACTTTGGGGTTGCTTATGATGCTTATATATGCTGTCGGAGGGAACCTTTTGCCGATAAGAAACCAGTAAATTACCGCTTAAAGGGGGTTAACTTCGTCGATCTATTCATTGATTAGATACGCCTGTTTTAGTTTTGATTTCGTGATACCTGAAAACATGGCAACTAAACGATTTTTTGATAAGTTGAGTAACTAAAGACTCATTTTCATAATATGATTAGAAATTAATTATTGTTGGAATCAATTTGAATGATCTTTGTGCTTATAAGTTGATTGCCACAGTTGAATAATATATATATCCGTTCCACTTCATTAATCAGGGAACCACTTTTGATAACAATCTCCACTTGAGTCCTTCAATGTAATTTACGTTCTTATAAATAGTGGGTGACGACCTAAGCTACCTCAATAAAATTGAATCAGTTTCGTAGAATTTCGCCATCAATTGATGGAGACAATCTAAGTTGATAAGTTCAATATCATGTTGCGACTTTCCAATTTGGGAGAGGCGAGATTATGTTTGAAAAGTAAAATACCCAAATCAACATCAAAATCAATTCGATTATGAATAATCGTGAGTCCCCTATCAGCTCCTTATCAATGTCCACTGCTAGCAGATAAACGGCAACTATATAAGAAGTAGCCTTCACAACAAATCAATCAGTATTCCCAGAACTCTCTAAAATGTACAAGGCTGCCTGTCTGCTACTCGTCGCCCTCTTCGGAGTGGTTCTCTGTGTGCCCTCCGAGTATGGTAAGACCTCCTAACCAAACATTGAGTTCAATATTTGAGCCATTTACTCAATCTTCAGATGTGAGCCAAAAGTGGGTGGCAGGAAATCTGTCGTATACGCTTCCCACGAATGCTCTGGTGGGTGGACTCGATCCATATGGTTACAGGATCTACGTGGGCCGTGTGAACTTCACTGCATCAATTGTGCCAATGAACGTGGTTGCTGAAACAGGCGTCGCAAGCGGCAACACCAACAACATACCCTTCACTACCAGGAACTATCAGTTGTTGGCCACCAAGGACACGCTGGACTACCAGTGGGTTCGCAGCTATGACGGGCATTTGGAGGACTATGCGGTGGCAGTGGGCACTTCTTCCTGGAACGAGAAAGTTTTTATTTGCCGCGCCAAGTCCGAAGGAGGAATCATCATCGGATCGCTGTTCCTGACCACAAAGAGATGTCTCGTAACAGCTATTGGATACGAGTATATCCACTCCTTCGAAAAGTACGAGGTGTTGGTGGCTGTGCCTAACACAATTTGAACATAATACTAGGCATAGAAGAATGCTAAAATATAGAGAATTAGACCTATAAAATGAACTTTAATTTATTTAAGACTTTGTAGCGATTTGTAATCAAACACACAAAGTATGAGTTTGGAAATTGAACAGTGAAATTGAAACAACTAAAATCAATGACAGCAATTTGGGAACAGCTAGATGTGATCATAATTGTTCAAAACTCCAACTAAAATCTGATTGTAATGAGGAATATTTATGGCTTATATTTATTTCATTAAAATATAAACTTTTTACTTTTGCACTTTTATAATATTCGCCAATTGCATTATCTAAATTAAAGTCCGTTTAATACAATTGTATATTGATTTGTCTATGCAGTCGCACACAATCGAATGACCCCTCATATTATTACTACGAGCATCTTTAATCAGAAACAAATCATTTTCCAACGCAAGTCAGCATTTTGCTTGAAATTTCTTAATTTCTGAACCACATTTTGCAGTAATTTTTAATAATTAATGTCTGCAGAAGTACACAAAATCATTTTCGATTTAATGTAATTGCAATCAAATGCATACATTCTAGTCCTATTTTAAAATCCGTGAACATATAGATAGATCCTTTATATGTTATGTTGTACCCTACTTTTTAAATTTATAATTTGTGCAATTTCCTCTGTAATTATAGATGCAAAGTCGAGCATAAACGTTAGATCCCTTGTTCTTTTAATATTGGTAATTAAAAATCAAATATTTTTCAATGTTAGATAGTATAGATTTTGTTTATTTTAGAACTACATTTCTAGCAATTGTGTTGCGATCGTTGCCTAGAAATTTGTTCCATTAGCTTTAGGCATGGCCACAAGCAATTCATACCTATCGGAGGAGTAGTTGTAATCGAAACCAGGCGGTGGCACGTAACATCTCTTTTTAGATGTGAGCATCGTTCCGACTATAATGCCTCCTTCCCTCTGTAAACGGCAGATGTAGACTCTTTCGTTCCAGTTTGAAGTGCCCACGGAAATAGCGTTCTCCTCCAGATAACCATCATAGCTGCGAATCCACTCGTAGTCCATGTTGTCCTTGGTGGTCAGCAATTGATAATTCCTAAAGTTGGATTTTGTATTATGAGTATTGCAACTCGCGACTCCTGTTTCCGCCACCACGCTTGCGGGCAAAATTGATGCGGTGTAGTTCACACGGCCCACGTAGATCTTGTAACCAAAAGAATCGATTCCGCCAACCAAGGCATTTTTAGGTAGTGGGTACGACAGATTGCCAGCCACCCACACTTGCTCTGTGTCTATATATAGAGTAACTTCTGTTAGTTAGAAAATTAACTTTTCATTTAGCTTGCTTACCATACTGGGAGGGCACACAGAGCACCACTCCGCAGAAGACAGCGAACAGCAGACAGACAGGTTTGTACATCTTGGAGAGTTGTGGGAATACTGATTGATTCGATGTCAGCTCGATACCTTATATACTGATATTTGTAATCTAGTTAGAAGCGTGTGTGATAAGAATTTTATAGAGAGCAAGGCGTAAAAAAGCAAAAGGCTCAAAACATTACTTAAGTCGTTAACTTTGCGAATTCTATGATGACAATTTCTTGAGGAATCTTTGCCCGTCACAATCTAATAATAGCGTTTTATTTACTGCTAGTGCTTTCTAGATTAAGAGCAGATGGTTATCATCAAGTGATTCCCTGCCAAAGACCCTAAGTATCGTAAACGATTATAAAATTGCCAGCACTTTAATCAGTTTTGAATAGCTTTTGCGAGATAATTGTTTACGGAAGTGATATAACATTTACACCAATCAGTTTTGATCGAATAAACATTCAGTTGCCAGATGTCACGATATCAAAAGTTAAACAGACGTATCTAATCAAAGATTAGTTGAAAGTGTGCTTATTTACAACACTGCCTGCTTATCAGCAAGTGGTTCCCTACGCTGGCGTATAAAAGCTTCACAGGCACCTCGACATCCTCAGAACACTTCGATCCACTACCGAGCAGTATTCGCAATGCACTCAGCCAAGCAGCTCTCACTCCTGGCCCTCGTGCTCGCCCAGCTCCTGGCTGGCATCCAGTGCGGCGTCTACGACAACACGGATAACTGGGTTCTTACGGACAAGTCGAAAAACTTCCCGGACAACGCAGTTCTGGGTGGATTCGATCCCAGCGGACGCAACAACTTCGTGGGGCGTGTGGCATACAGTTCTTCCATACTGCCTGCTCGGATTGTGGTCGAGACCGGAACTGCGTCTTACACTACTGATACCGTGGCGAATGCTGCAACCTCCTACGAAGTTCTGGTGGCCAATGAGACGGTCAGCTACCACTGGGTGCGCAGTTTCGGTGGCTACAGGGAGAAGAATGCCGTCTCGGTGGGAACGAGCAGCACCAACGATCGTGTCTTTGTCTGCCGCTGCCGCACTGATGGAGGGTTCTCCATCGGAACTCTTTATTCTGATCAGAAGACCTGCATCATCAACTTTGACTACCTTCCCCAGAGACAAATCGAGAAGTACGAGGTGCTGGTGCGCAAATGGAATGTATAAGAGATTGACTGAAAGTGATTTTGAAATATAAGACAAACTAATTTTATGCAAACTGCTCTTAATGTGGTCACAGTTGTCTTATCTGCTACAAACGCTTAATTAGGCGAACAGCGATTCCGAAACTGGATTCGCTGTTATCAGCCTCAAGAAGATGGCCCAAAGCGAGTCACTTCCGCGATGCTGAAAGCCCTGACCATTGCCAACATTAAGCCACTTGGCGTATACGTGATAAACAAGAGGGCAATGGCTAGCCGCTTGTCGCTCTCAGTCGACTCTCTTTTGCTCCAATTCACTCTCTTTCTCTCTCTCTCTCTCTCTCTCACTGCTGTGTTTATCTGCACACTTGTGCTGCGCTGGCGTTTCTGCCAGTGTATTTTATGGGCCAGCGTCGTGCACGAGTCACGATTCGTATCAACCGTTTAACTCAGCGCTCGTCGCTTGTCGTTCGCCGTGTGACGTCACAGTCGCAGCTCATAAACAGCGCCCATTAAAATGGCAAGTGGCAGCAAGTAGCGGGCTTAGTCGCGTGTAGCAGACGCAGCTGTAAGGATCACCAGAGTTCAGACCACACATTATTGTCTTGCCCTGTGCTTAAATTATTGTTGTCGTTGTTGCTGTCGCTGTTGTTGTCGCGTGTGTCGATCGCCGATCGTTGATTGTTTGTGTCTGCTGTGGGTGGAGTTCGCAAATGGCAAGTCAGCTGAGAAAGCAAAAAAGAGACGCTCGAAACGAGACGTTTACGATCAAGTGATGCAATGTTTAGTCAAGGGAAAAACTGATCGCTGCAGCATTTCCCAATCTAACTAGTCAAGCAAATCCCAAACGCTTAGGCAATGCTGCAGTCGAATCGCTGAGAATGAAAGTGGAAGTTTCGCAAAGAAAGTGAACAGTGAAAGAAATTACGATTATTTCATAAAAGTAACAAGAAATTAATTCAGAGTGTTGTCGACTGGAAAAACACTTTATTGAACCACAATGCTTTATCAAGTCTAGAATTTCAACAAAATACGTTAATTTATAACAAATACTTGAATTTGTCTTGATTGAAATATGTTTGCAGTGCAACGTCAAAGTGAGTTCTGCAACAATTGCAACACTCTCTATCGCTTCGAAAGTGAGTGAGGCCTAAAGACTGGCTCGTCACATTGTTAACACGATCTGTTGCCCAATGCTGGCCGCAGTGTTGGCCTCGTGCAACGTACTCAAATCCTCGCTGAGCTAATAAAATGAAACACAGAGAATTACAAGCGGCGACGCGTCGTGTTGAAATTCCCCCACAAACCTAAGTTAAACCAGACTCAATTGGCATTGCCGGCGATCGTGTTGCTAATCAGCAATTAACTTAGTATACATTTAAATATATTACTGTGTTGTGTGCCGTCCAGAACCCCGATTAAAACCCGATCAATGGCGCTGACAACACAACAACTCCTTTGGCATGACTCACAGCGCCGACCTTCATCAATGGCAACACCTGTTCCCAGTCTTTTGTTAGTTCACTGATCAGACAAGGTCGACTCCGACTCAGATCGCGTCTCAAATGGAAGCTTTAGCATTTCTTGCATTCATTTCCCAACACCTGACTGCACACATCACTTCGTATTTATGCAACTGCGAGCATACTTTGCAAAATCAGCCTCGCATCTATAGCCATATGAAAAGCCAGACATAATAGCAGACCAGCTATAATGGGTCCAAAGACAATTCCGGCGCTATTTTCACAATAAACGAAAACAAAACAGGCTCGTAAAGCAAGTGGAGTCATAACCAGCGACTAGATCATATATAGTTATGGTAATTGCGGCTTTGCCTGTCTGCCGTGCAAGAGAAGTTGAAGTTCAGCTTCACGGAGTTCACGTGCTCAGAACGTTTTGACGTACGGCCATAATTTGTGTTGTTTACAGTGACTTTAAAAAAATTGATTTGGCAGAAAATGGAATTACCTCGTGAACATTTTGGCGCAATCACTTTTCACGGCTTTCGACGGAATTCAATCGTGGCCGACGCTCGCTCGAAGACGAAGGTCGTGAAGGTCGTCCAAAAACAGTCGTTGTTCCAGAGAACATTGACGCCGTGCATGAACTGATAATGCATAGGATAGGATAGGATCGTCACAGGTGACGAATCATGGATCTATACTTATGAGCCCGAAACAAAAGAGCAATCGACCGTGTGGGTCTTCGAAGACGAGCCAAATCCAACGAAAGTTGTTCGTGGAAGAAGCACTTCGAAGCAAATGGTGGCCTGTTTCTTCGGTAAAACAGCTCATGTGGCGACTTGCGCTTGAGCAACGGTCAATTCTGAGTGGTATACCACAATTTGTTTGCCTGAAATCTTCGGAGAAATTCGAAAAACGAACAAGAGAAGACGGATCATTCTGCACCATGACAATGCGAGCTCTCACACATCAGCTCAAACCAGCGCCTTTTTGACCGGCCAAAATATCGAATTGATGGGTCATCCGCCATACAGCCCTGACTTGGCACCCAATGACTTCTTTTTATTCCCGCACATCAAGAGAATAATGCGTGGTCCACGATTTTCGACGCCAGAAGATGCTGTTGAAGCGTTCAAAAACCATGTTTTGGAGGTGTCTCAATCGGAGTGGACAAAGTGCTTCGAGAATTAGTTTGAGCGCATGCAAAAGTGTTATAACTCATGCTGGAGAATACCTTGAAAAACAATAAAACCATTTTTAATCATAAATATTCGCATTTTCATTATTAGGTGAGAAATATATATAGCAACCCTCGTAAAGAAAGTTCCGATGTACTCGTATAGCATGTGAATGAGTAAGTATTTCTCCTAGACTACTTTTGATAATCAGATGAAATTAAAGCTGTTATTAATTTTGCAACAAGTACTAAATTAGATATTTTATCTAAAGTCTCTAATTTATTACTGAAGGATTGATTAGTTTTGTAAATATTATGATGCAACTTTATTTTGAATAAGTGAACACATTTAATTAAGAAGTGGCAACCACTGCGCTGGTTTCCATTTGCGCACCAGCACCTCGTACTTCTCGATTTGCCTCAGGGGAAGGTCGCCAAAGCGGACGATGCAGGTCCTCTGCGCAGGATAAAGAGTTCCGATGAAGAGAGCTCCATCAGTGCGACAGCGGCAGACGAAGACGCGGTCGTTGGTGCTGCTCGTTCCCACCGAGACGGCATTCTTCTCCCTGTAGCCATCGTAGCTGCGCACCCAGTGATAGGTTGTTGTCTCATTGTACACCAGCACTTCGTAGGAGGTTGCAGTATTCGCCACGCTTTCAGTATTGTAGGATGCACTTCCGGTCTCTGCCACAATCCTAGCTGGCAAAATGGAGGAACTGTAAGTCACGCGTCCCACGAAGTTGTCGTATCCGTTGGGATCGAATCCACCCAGAACTGCGTTGTCCGGGAAGTTCTTCGACTTGTCCGTCAGAACCCAGTTATCCGTGTTGTCGTAGACGCCGCACTGGATGCCAGCCAGGAGCTGGGCGAGCACGAGGGCCACGAGTGAGAGCTGCTTGGCTGAGTACATTGCGAATACTGCTCGGTTTTTGTTCTGAGGACTTTGGGGTTGCCTATGATGCTTATATATGCTGTCGGAGGGAACCTTTTGCCGATAAGAAACCAGTAAATTACCGCTTAAAGGGGGTTAACTTCGTCGATCTATTCATTGATTAGATACGCCTGTTTTAGTTTTGATTTCGTGATACCTGAAAACATGGCAACTAAACGATTTTTTGATAAGTTGAGTAACTAAAGACTCATTTTCATAATATGATTAGAAATTAATTATTGTTGGAATCAATTTGAATGATCTTTGTGCTTATAAGTTGATTGCCACAGTTGAATAATATATATATCCGTTCCACTTCATTAATCAGGGAACCACTTTTGATAACAATCTCCACTTGAGTCCTTCAATGTAATTTACGTTCTTATAAATAGTGGGTGACGACCTAAGCTACCTCAATAAAATTGAATCAGTTTCGTAGAATTTCGCCATCAATTGATGGAGACAATCTAAGTTGATAAGTTCAATATCATGTTGCGACTTTCCAATTTGGGAGAGGCGAGATTATGTTTGAAAAGTAAAATACCCAAATCAACATCAAAATCAATTCGATTATGAATAATCGTGAGTCCCCTATCAGCTCCTTATCAATGTCCACTGCTAGCAGATAAACGGCAACTATATAAGAAGTAGCCTTCACAACAAATCAATCAGTATTCCCAGAACTCTCTAAAATGTACAAGGCTGCCTGTCTGCTACTCGTCGCCCTCTTCGGAGTGGTTCTCTGTGTGCCCTCCGAGTATGGTAAGACCTCCTAACCAAACATTGAGTTCAATATTTGAGCCATTTACTCAATCTTCAGATGTGAGCCAAAAGTGGGTGGCAGGAAATCTATCGTATACGCTTCCTACCAATGCTCTGGTGGGTGGACTCGATCCATATGGTTACAGGATCTACGTGGGCCGTGTGAACTTCACTGCTTCAATTGTGCCTATGAATGTGGTTGCTGAAACAGGCGTCGCAAGCGGCAACACCAACAACATTCCTTTCACTACCAGGAACTATCAGTTGTTGGCCACCAAGGACACGCTGGACTACCAGTGGGTTCGCAGCTATGACGGGCATTTGGAGGACTATGCGGTGGCAGTGGGCACTTCTTCCTGGAACGAGAAAGTTTTTATTTGCCGCGCCAAGTCCGAAGGAGGAATCATCATCGGATCGCTGTTCCTGACCACAAAGAGATGTCTCGTAACAGCTATTGGATACGAGTATATCCACTCCTTCGAAAAGTACGAGGTGTTGGTGGCTGTGCCTAACACAATTTGAACATAATACTAGGCATAGAAGAATGCTAAAATATAGAGAATTAGACCTATAAAATGAACTTTAATTTATTTAAGACTTTGTAGCGATTTGTAATCAAACACACAAAGTATGAGTTTGGAAATTGAACAGTGAAATTGAAACAACTAAAATCAATGACAGCAATTTGGGAACAGCTAGATGTGATCATAATTGTTCAAAACTCCAACTAAAATCTGATTGTAATGAGGAATATTTATGGCTTATATTTATTTCATTAAAATATAAACTTTTTACTTTTGCACTTTTATAATATTCGCCAATTGCATTATCTAAATTAAAGTCCGTTTAATACAATTGTATATTGATTTGTCTATGCAGTCGCACACAATCGAATGACCCCTCATATTATTACTACGAGCATCTTTAATCAGAAACAAATCATTTTCCAACGCAAGTCAGCATTTTGCTTGAAATTTCTTAATTTCTGAACCACATTTTGCAGTAATTTTTAATAATTAATGTCTGCAGAAGTACACAAAATCATTTTCGATTTAATGTAATTGCAATCAAATGCATACATTCTAGTCCTATTTTAAAATCCGTGAACATATAGATAGATCCTTTATATGTTATGTTGTACCCTACTTTTTAAATTTATAATTTGTGCAATTTCCTCTGTAATTATAGATGCAAAGTCGAGCATAAACGTTAGATCCCTTGTTCTTTTAATATTGGTAATTAAAAATCAAATATTTTTCAATGTTAGATAGTATAGATTTTGTTTATTTTAGAACTACATTTCTAGCAATTGTGTTGCGATCGTTGCCTAGAAATTTGTTCCATTAGCTTTAGGCATGGCCACAAGCAATTCATACCTATCGGAGGAGTAGTTGTAATCGAAACCAGGCGGTGGCACGTAACATCTCTTTTTAGATGTGAGCATCGTTCCGACTATAATGCCTCCTTCCCTCTGTAAACGGCAGATGTAGACTCTTTCGTTCCAGTTTGAAGTGCCCACGGAAATAGCGTTCTCCTCCAGATAACCATCATAGCTGCGAATCCACTCGTAGTCCATGTTGTCCTTGGTGGTCAGCAATTGATAATTCCTAAAGTTGGATTTTGTATTATGAGTATTGCAACTCGCGACTCCTGTTTCCGCCACCACGCTTGCGGGCAAAATTGATGCGGTGTAGTTCACACGGCCCACGTAGATCTTGTAACCAAAAGAATCGATTCCGCCAACCAAGGCATTTTTAGGTAGTGGGTACGACAGATTGCCAGCCACCCACACTTGCTCTGTGTCTATATATAGAGTAACTTCTGTTAGTTAGAAAATTAACTTTTCATTTAGCTTGCTTACCATACTGGGAGGGCACACAGAGCACCACTCCGCAGAAGACAGCGAACAGCAGACAGACAGGTTTGTACATCTTGGAGAGTTGTGGGAATACTGATTGATTCGATGTCAGCTCGATACCTTATATACTGATATTTGTAATCTAGTTAGAAGCGTGTGTGATAAGAATTTTATAGAGAGCAAGGCGTAAAAAAGCAAAAGGCTCAAAACATTACTTAAGTCGTTAACTTTGCGAATTCTATGATGACAATTTCTTGAGGAATCTTTGCCCGTCACAATCTAATAATAGCGTTTTATTTACTGCTAGTGCTTTCTAGATTAAGAGCAGATGGTTATCATCAAGTGATTCCCTGCCAAAGACCCTAAGTATCGTAAACGATTATAAAATTGCCAGCACTTTAATCAGTTTTGAATAGCTTTTGCGAGATAATTGTTTACGGAAGTGATATAACATTTACACCAATCAGTTTTGATCGAATAAACATTCAGTTGCCAGATGTCACGATATCAAAAGTTAAACAGACGTATCTAATCAAAGATTAGTTGAAAGTGTGCTTATTTACAACACTGCCTGCTTATCAGCAAGTGGTTCCCTACGCTGGCGTATAAAAGCTTCACAGGCACCTCGACATCCTCAGAACACTTCGATCCACTACCGAGCAGTATTCGCAATGCACTCAGCCAAGCAGCTCTCACTCCTGGCCCTCGTGCTCGCCCAGCTCCTGGCTGGCATCCAGTGCGGCGTCTACGACAACACGGATAACTGGGTTCTTACGGACAAGTCGAAAAACTTCCCGGACAACGCAGTTCTGGGTGGATTCGATCCCAGCGGACGCAACAACTTCGTGGGGCGTGTGGCATACAGTTCTTCCATACTGCCTGCTCGGATTGTGGTCGAGACCGGAACTGCGTCTTACACTACTGATACCGTGGCGAATGCTGCAACCTCCTACGAAGTTCTGGTGGCCAATGAGACGGTCAGCTACCACTGGGTGCGCAGTTTCGGTGGCTACAGGGAGAAGAATGCCGTCTCGGTGGGAACGAGCAGCACCAACGATCGTGTCTTTGTCTGCCGCTGCCGCACTGATGGAGGGTTCTCCATCGGAACTCTTTATTCTGATCAGAAGACCTGCATCATCAACTTTGACTACCTTCCCCAGAGACAAATCGAGAAGTACGAGGTGCTGGTGCGCAAATGGAATGTATAAGAGATTGACTGAAAGTGATTTTGAAATATAAGACAAACTAATTTTATGCAAACTGCTCTTAATGTGGTCACAGTTGTCTTATCTGCTACAAACGCTTAATTAGGCGAACAGCGATTCCGAAACTGGATTCGCTGTTATCAGCCTCAAGAAGATGGCCCAAAGCGAGTCACTTCCGCGATGCTGAAAGCCCTGACCATTGCCAACATTAAGCCACTTGGCGTATACGTGATAAACAAGAGGGCAATGGCTAGCCGCTTGTCGCTCTCAGTCGACTCTCTTTTGCTCCAATTCACTCTCTTTCTCTCTCTCTCTCTCTCTCTCACTGCTGTGTTTATCTGCACACTTGTGCTGCGCTGGCGTTTCTGCCAGTGTATTTTATGGGCCAGCGTCGTGCACGAGTCACGATTCGTATCAACCGTTTAACTCAGCGCTCGTCGCTTGTCGTTCGCCGTGTGACGTCACAGTCGCAGCTCATAAACAGCGCCCATTAAAATGGCAAGTGGCAGCAAGTAGCGGGCTTAGTCGCGTGTAGCAGACGCAGCTGTAAGGATCACCAGAGTTCAGACCACACATTATTGTCTTGCCCTGTGCTTAAATTATTGTTGTCGTTGTTGCTGTCGCTGTTGTTGTCGCGTGTGTCGATCGCCGATCGTTGATTGTTTGTGTCTGCTGTGGGTGGAGTTCGCAAATGGCAAGTCAGCTGAGAAAGCAAAAAAGAGACGCTCGAAACGAGACGTTTACGATCAAGTGATGCAATGTTTAGTCAAGGGAAAAACTGATCGCTGCAGCATTTCCCAATCTAACTAGTCAAGCAAATCCCAAACGCTTAGGCAATGCTGCAGTCGAATCGCTGAGAATGAAAGTGGAAGTTTCGCAAAGAAAGTGAACAGTGAAAGAAATTACGATTATTTCATAAAAGTAACAAGAAATTAATTCAGAGTGTTGTCGACTGGAAAAACACTTTATTGAACCACAATGCTTTATCAAGTCTAGAATTTCAACAAAATACGTTAATTTATAACAAATACTTGAATTTGTCTTGATTGAAATATGTTTGCAGTGCAACGTCAAAGTGAGTTCTGCAACAATTGCAACACTCTCTATCGCTTCGAAAGTGAGTGAGGCCTAAAGACTGGCTCGTCACATTGTTAACACGATCTGTTGCCCAATGCTGGCCGCAGTGTTGGCCTCGTGCAACGTACTCAAATCCTCGCTGAGCTAATAAAATGAAACACAGAGAATTACAAGCGGCGACGCGTCGTGTTGAAATTCCCCCACAAACCTAAGTTAAACCAGACTCAATTGGCATTGCCGGCGATCGTGTTGCTAATCAGCAATTAACTTTGTATACATTTAAATATATTACTGTGCTGTGTGCCGTCCAGAACCCCGATTAAAACCCGATCAATGGCGCTGACAACACAACAACTCCTTTGGCATGACTCACAGCGCCGACCTTCATCAATGGCAACACCTGTTCCCAGTCTTTTGTTAGTTCACTGATCAGACAAGGTCGACTCCGACTCGGATCGCGTCTCAAATGGAAGCTTTAGCATTTCTTGCATTCATTTCCCAACACCTGACTGCACACATCACTTCGTATTTATGCAACTGCGAGCATACTTTGCAAAATCAGCCTCGCATCTATAGCCATATGAAAAGCCAGACATAATAGCAGACCAGCTATAATGGGTCCAAAGACAATTCCGGCGCTATTTTCACAATAAACGAAAACAAAACAGGCTCGTAAAGCAAGTGGAGTCATAACCAGCGACTAGATCATATATAGTTATGGTAATTGCGGCTTTGCCTGTCTGCCGTGCAAGAGAAGTTGAAGTTCAGCTTCACGGAGTTCACGTGCTCAGAACGTTTTGACGTACGGCCATAATTTGTGTTGTTTACAGTGACTTTAAAAAAATTGATTTGGCAGAAAATGGAATTACCTCGTGAACATTTTGGCGCAATCACTTTTCACGGCTTTCGACGGAATTCAATCGTGGCCGACGCTCGCTCGAAGACGAAGGTCGTGAAGGTCGTCCAAAAACAGTCGTTGTTCCAGAGAACATTGACGCCGTGCATGAACTGATAATGCATAGGATAGGATAGGATCGTCACAGGTGACGAATCATGGATCTATACTTATGAGCCCGAAACAAAAGAGCAATCGACCGTGTGGGTCTTCGAAGACGAGCCAAATCCAACGAAAGTTGTTCGTGGAAGAAGCACTTCGAAGCAAATGGTGGCCTGTTTCTTCGGTAAAACAGCTCATGTGGCGACTTGCGCTTGAGCAACGGTCAATTCTGAGTGGTATACCACAATTTGTTTGCCTGAAATCTTCGGAGAAATTCGAAAAACGAACAAGAGAAGACGGATCATTCTGCACCATGACAATGCGAGCTCTCACACATCAGCTCAAACCACCGCCTTTTTGACCGGCCAAAATATCGAATTGATGGGTCATCCGCCATACAGCCCTGACTTGGCACCCAATGACTTCTTTTTATTCCCGCACATCAAGAGAATAATGCGTGGTCCACGATTTTCGACGCCAGAAGATGCTGTTGAAGCGTTCAAAAACCATGTTTTGGAGGTGTCTCAATCGGAGTGGACAAAGTGCTTCGAGAATTAGTTTGAGCGCATGCAAAAGTGTTATAACTCATGCTGGAGAATACCTTGAAAAACAATAAAACCATTTTTAATCATAAATATTCGCATTTTCATTATTAGGTGAGAAATATATATAGCAACCCTCGTAAAGAAAGTTCCGATGTACTCGTATAGCATGTGAATGAGTAAGTATTTCTCCTAGACTACTTTTGATAATCAGATGAAATTAAAGCTGTTATTAATTTTGCAACAAGTACTAAATTAGATATTTTATCTAAAGTCTCTAATTTATTACTGAAGGATTGATTAGTTTTGTAAATATTATGATGCAACTTTATTTTGAATAAGTGAACACATTTAATTAAGAAGTGGCAACCACTGCGCTGGTTTCCATTTGCGCACCAGCACCTCGTACTTCTCGATTTGCCTCAGGGGAAGGTCGCCAAAGCGGACGATGCAGGTCCTCTGCGCAGGATAAAGAGTTCCGATGAAGAGCGCTCCATCAGTGCGACAGCGGCAGACGAAGACGCGGTCGTTGGTGCTGCTCGTTCCCACCGAGACGGCATTCTTCTCCCTGTAGCCATCGTAGCTGCGCACCCAGTGATAGGTTGTTGTCTCATTGTACACCAGCACTTCGTAGGAGGTTGCAGTATTCGCCACGCTTTCAGTATTGTAGGATGCACTTCCGGTCTCTGCCACAATCCTAGCTGGCAAAATGGAGGAACTGTAAGTCACGCGTCCCACGAAGTTGTCGTATCCGTTGGGATCGAATCCACCCAGAACTGCGTTGTCCGGAAAGTTCTTCGACTTGTCCGTCAGAACCCAGTTATCCGTGTTGTCGTAGACGCCGCACTGGATGCCAGCCAGGAGCTGGGCGAGCACGAGGGCCACGAGTGAGAGCTGCTTGGCTGAGTACATTGCGAATACTGCTCGGTTTTTGTTCTGAGGACTTTGGGGTTGCCTATGATGCTTATATATGCTGTCGGAGGGAACCTTTTGCCGATAAGAAACCAGTAAATTACCGCTTAAAGGGGGTTAACTTCGTCGATCTATTCATTGATTAGATACGCCTGTTTTAGTTTTGATTTCGTGATACCTGAAAACATGGCAACTAAACGATTTTTTGATAAGTTGAGTAACAAAAGACTCATTTTCATAATATGATTAGAAATTAATTATTGTTGGAATCAATTTGAATGATCTTTGTGCTTATAAGTTGATTGCCACAGTTGAATAATATATATATCCGTTCCACTTCATTAATCAGGGAACCACTTTTGATAACAATCTCCACTTGAGTCCTTCAATGTAATTTACGTTCTTATAAATAGTGGGTGACGACCTAAGCTACCTCAATAAAATTGAATCAGTTTCGTAGAATTTCGCCATCAATTGATGGAGACAATCTAAGTTGATAAGTTCAATATCATGTTGCGACTTTCCAATTTGGGAGAGGCGAGATTATGTTTGAAAAGTAAAATACCCAAATCAACATCAAAATCAATTCGATTATGAATAATCGTGAGTCCCCTATCAGCTCCTTATCAATGTCCACTGCTAGTAGATAAACGGCAACTATATAAGAAGTAGCCTTCACAACAAATCAATCAGTATTCCCAGAACTCTCTAAAATGTACAAGGCTGCCTGTCTGCTACTCGTTGCCCTCTTCGGAGTGGTTCTCTGTGTGCCCTCCGAGTATGGTAAGACCTCCTAACCAAACATTGAGTTCAATATTTGAGCCATTTACTCAATCTTCAGATGTGAGCCAAAAGTGGGTGGCAGGAAATCTGTCGTATACGCTTCCCACGAATGCTCTGGTGGGTGGACTCGATCCATATGGATACAGGATCTACGTGGGCCGTGTGAACTTCACTGCATCAATCGTGCCAATAAACGTGGTTGCTGAAACAGGCGTTGCAAGCGGCAACACCAACAACATTCCCTTCACTACCAGGAACTATCAGTTGTTGGCCACCAAGGACACGCTGGACTACCAGTGGGTTCGCAGCTATGACGGGCATTTGGAGGACTATGCGGTGGCAGTGGGCACTTCTTCCTGGAACGAGAAAGTTTTTATTTGCCGCGCCAAGTCCGAAGGAGGAATCATCATCGGATCGCTGTTCCTGACCACAAAGAGATGTCTCGTAACAGCTATTGGATACGAGTATATCCACTCCTTCGAAAAGTACGAGGTGTTGGTGGCTGTGCCTAACACAATTTGAACATATTACTAGGCATAGAAGAATGAAAAAATATAGAGAATTAAACCAACAAAATAAACTTTAATTTATTCAAGATTTTGTAGCGATTTTTAATCGAATTAAGATTATAATTAAAATAACTGAAATTAAAGACAGCGATTGGAAACAAGATGTGAAAACTTCAACTAAAATCTGGTTGTACGGTGGAATATTTATGGAATATATTTATTTCATTTAAATACATATTTGTATACCATGTACCTCTAGGTACAAAGGTATATTAAGTTGGTTCGAATGTATGTAACAGGTTGAAGGAGACGTCGCAGACCATATGTTGTTACAACCAAAATGATCAGAATCGAAAATAAAATCGATTTAGTTATGTCCGTCTGTCTGTCTGTCCGTCCGTCTGTCCGTCTGTCCGTATGAACACCTAGATCTCAGAGATGGTAAAAGCTAGAGTAACCAAACTTTGGATTTATGTGTAATATGCAACTACGCAGATCAAGTTTATGTTTTTTCCTCCCGCGCCCTTCCCCTTGCCCACAAACCGCAAGCTAGTCTGGAATCCTTTAAGCTAGAAAGTTAATTTAAAGTGCAGTATGTAGATATTTATGATATTCACCGAAATCCAAAATATGGTTCAAATCGGATAAAATCTAGCTTTGGTATAAGCGAAAGAAGTTTGACATACGCAAAGCAAGCGCAAGAGGCGGGCGCAACAACAACAACAACAAGAACAAGCATTAGTCTTCTAGCGTATTCATACAGGTTTGCTTGTATGCGTGTGTATGCATGCGAATTTCAACGACAGAGCTGGACTGCTGCTTTTCCAATGAATATGAATGTCATTTGATGTGATCTCTTTTACATTGGCTGAATTTTAGTATTCACTGTGTTTCATGTATTATTATTTTAATTAGAAGTAAATTAAGGCGATTACAATTTTACATACGTTTGTTTTAAATTTTATTTTGTCAAATGGTACATGGTATATTACAGTCGGGCTAGCTCGACTGTAGCCGTTCTCACTTGTTTACTTTTGCGCTTTTGAAATATTCGCCAATTGTTTCCGTTTAATTTATTTGTATTTTCATTTGTCTATGAAATTACTTTTCATATATATAATATGGATTAGTTCCTCTGAGTTTTTAAATGTAAAGTCAAAGTCGCTCACTCCTAATATTATTGCTATCTTTAATCATAAACAAATTATTTTCCAATTGATTTATTTGTTTATTTTCGAACTCCATTTTGTTTGGTAGCCTTTAAGAACCTTTAAGGCCTTTGATATGGCTGATATATCGGTAGCTACGCCCCTGATTCTTATCCTATTTGAAAGCCCATGAACATATTTTATGTGGGTGAATTTCTCTAAGATTATAGATGCAAAGTGGAGGACCACAACCGTTTGATACCTGACTCTATTCATATCGGTAATTAATCAATTACAAAATCAATTATTTTTCAATGTAAGATAGTATAAAATAAACTTTATTTTTGATCTACATTTCTGGCAATTGTTTTGTGATCTTTACCTAAAAATTTGTTCCATTATTTTTAGGCACGGCCACAAGCACTTCATACTTATCGTACGAGTACATGTAATCAAAACCAGGTGGTGTCACATAACATCTCTTAAAGGAGGTAAGCAACGTTCCGACTATAATGCCCCCTTCCCTCTTGAAACGGCAGATGTAGACTCTTTCGTTCCAGGATGAAGTGCCTACGGAAATAGCGTTCTCCTCCAGATGACCATCATAGCTGCGAATCCACTCGTAGTCCATGTTGTGCTTGGTGGTCAGTAACTGATAATTCCTTGCGACAGTTTGAGTAACATGAGTATTGCAAGTCGCAATTCCTGTTTCCACCACCACGCTTGCGGGCAAAATTGATGCGGTGTAGTTCACACGGCCCACGTAGATCTTGTAACCAAAAGAATCGAGTCCGCCAACCAGGGCATTACTAGGTAGTGGATACGACAGATTGCCAGCCATCCACACTTGATTCGAGTCTATAGAATGAGGAGAAGTTAGTTAGAATTAACTTTTAACTTTTCATTCAGCTTCCTTACCATACTGGGAGGGCACACAGAACACCACTCCGCAGAGGGTGGCGAGCAGCAGACAGACAGGTTTGTACATTTTGGAGAGTTGTGGAAATACTGATTGATTCGATGTTAGCTCGATACCTTATATACTGATATATGCAATCTAGTTAGAACCGTGTGTGATAAGATTTTTATAGAGAGCAAGGAATAAGAAAGCACAAGAGTCAGAACATTATTTTAGTCTGTGACTTTTCCAATTCTATGAAATGGGATCTTTGCCCGTCACAATTTAATAAAAAATAGTATTTTATTTATTGCTAGTGCTTTCAAGATTAAGAACAGATTGTTATCATCAAGTGATTCCCTGCCAAAAACCCTAAGTATCGTAAACGATTAAAAAATTGGCAGCACTTTAATCAGTTTGGAATAACTTTTGCGAGATAATTGCTTTCAGTTTTGATCGAATAAACATTTAGTTTCCAGATGTCACGAAATCAAAAGTAAAACAGGCGTATCTAATCAAAGATTAGATCGAAAGTATGCTGATTTACAACATTGCCTGCTTATCAGCAAGTGGTTCCCTACGCTGGCGTATAAAAGCTTCACAAGCACCTCGACATCCTCATCGACATCAGAACACTTCGATCCACTACCGAGCAGTATTCGCAATGCACTCAGCCAAGCAGCTCTCATTCCTAGCCCTCGTGCTCGCCCAGCTCCTGGCTGGCATCCAGTGCGGCGTCTACGACAACACGGATAACTGGGTTCTGACGGACAAGTCCAAGAACTTCCCGGACAACGCAGTTCTGGGTGGATTCGATCCCAACGGATACGACAACTTCGTGGGACGCGTGACTTACAGTTCCTCCATTCTACCAGCTAGGATTGTGGCAGAGACCGGAAGTGCATCCTACAACACGGAAAGCGTGGCGAATACTGCAACCTCCTACGAAGTGCTGGTGTACAATGAGACAACAACCTATCACTGGGTGCGCAGCTACGATGGCTACAGGGAGAAGAATGCCGTCTCGGTGGGAACGAGCAGCACCAACGATCGTGTCTTCGTCTGCCGCTGCCGCACTGATGGGGCGCTCTTCATCGGAACTCTTTATCCTGCGCAGAGGACCTGCATCGTCCGCTTTGGCGACCTTCCCCTGAGACAAATCGAGAAGTACGAGGTGCTGGTGCGCAAATGGAAGCCAGCGCAGTGGTTGCCACTTAATGTATAAGAGATTTACTGAAAGTGATTTTGAAATATAAGAAACTAATTTTATGCAAACTGCTCTTAAAGTGGTCGCAGTTGTCTTATCTGCTACAAACGCTTAATTAGGTTCCGAAACTGGTTTCGCTGTTATCAGCCTCAAGAAGATTGCCCAAAGCGAGTCGCTTCCGCGATGCTGAAAGCCCTGACCATTGCCAACATTAAGCCACTTGGCGTATACGTGATAAACAAGAGGGCAATGGCTAGCCGCTTGTCGCTCTCAGTCGACTCTCTTTTGCTCCAATTGGCTCTCTCTCTCTCTCTATCTCTCTCTATCTGCACACTTGTGCTTCGCAGGCGTTTCTGCCAGTGTATTTTATGGGCCAGCGTCGTGCACGAGTCACGATTCGTATCAACCGTTTAACTCAGCGCTCGTCGCTTGTCGTTCGCCGTATGACGTCACAGTCGCAGCTCATAAACAGCGCCCATTAAAATGGCAAGTGGCAGCAAGTAGCGGGCTTAGTCGCGTGTAGCAGACGCAGCTGTAAGGATCACCAGAGTTCAGACCACACATTATTGTCTTGCCCTGTGCTTAAATTATTGTTGTCGTTGTTGCTGTCGCTGTTGTTGTCGCGTGTGTCGATGGCCGATCGTTGATTGTTTGTGTCTGCTGTGGGTGGAGTTCGCAAATGGCAAGTCAGCTGAGAAAGCAAAAAAGAGACGCTCGAAACGAGACGTTTACGATCAAGTGATGCAATGTTTAGCCAAGGGAAAAACTGATCGCTGCAGCATTTCCCAATCTAACTAGTCAAGCAAATCCCAAACGCTTAGGCAATCCTGCAGTCGAATCGCTGAGAATGAAAGTGGAAGTTTCGCAAAGAAAGTGAACAGTGAAAGAAATTACGATTATTTCAGAAAAGTAACAAGAAATTAATTCAGAGTGTTGCCGAGTGGAAAAACACTTTATTGAACAACAATGCTCTATCAAGTCTAGAATTTTAACAAAATACTTTAATTTATAACAAAAACTTGAATTTCTCTTGATTGAATTGTGTTAGCAGTGCAATCTAAGCCAAATGTCGAAGTGAATTCTGCAATCATTGCAACACTCTCCACCGTTTCGAAAGTGAGTGAGGCCTAAACACTGGCTCGTCACATTGTTAACACGATCTGTTGCCCAATGCTGGCCGCAGTGTTGCCCTCGTGCAACGTACTCAAATCCTCGCTGAGCTAATAAAATGAAACACAGAGAATTACAAGCGGCGACGCGTCGTGTTGAAATTCCCCCACAAACCTAAGTTAAACCAGTCTCAATTGACATTGCCGGCGATCGTGTTGCTAATCAGCAATTAACTTAGTATACATTTAAATATATTACTGTGCTGTGTGCCGTCCAGAACCCCGATTAAAACCCGATCAATGGCGCTGACAACACAACAACTCCTTTGGCATGACTCACAGCGCCGACCTTCATCAATGGCAACACCTGTTCCCAGTCTTTTGTTAGTTCACTGATCAGACAAGGTCGACTCCGACTCGGATCGCGTCTCAAATGGAAGCTTTAGCATTTCTTGCATTCATTTCCCAACACCTGACTGCACACATCACTTCGTATTTATGCAACTGCGAGCATACTTTGCAAAATCAGCCTCGCATCTATAGCCATATGAAAAGCCAGACATAATAGCAGACCAGCTTTAATGGGTCCAAAGACAATTCCGGCGCTATTTTCACAATAAACGAAAACAAAACAGGCTCGTAAAGCAAGTGGAGTCATAACCAGCGACTAGATCATATATAGTTATGGTAATTGCGGCTTTGCCTGTCTGCCGTGCAAGAGAAGTTGAAGTTCAGAACGTTTTGACGTACGGCCATAATTTGTGTTGTTTACAGTGACTTTAAAAAAATTGATTTGGCAGAAAATGGAATTACCTCGTGAACATTTTGGCGCAATCACTTTTCACGGCTTTCGACGGAATTCAATCGTGGCCGACGCTCGCTCGAAGACGAAGGTCGTGAAGGTCGTCCAAAAACAGTCGTTGTTCCAGAGAACATTGACGCCGTGCATGAACTGATAATGCATAGGATAGGATAGGATCGTCACAGGTGACGAATCATGGATCTATACTTATGAGCCCGAAACAAAAGAGCAATCGACCGTGTGGGTCTTCGAAGACGAGCCAAATCCAACGAAAGTTGTTCGTGGAAGAAGCACTTCGAAGCAAATGGTGGCCTGTATCTTCGGTAAAACAGCTCATGTGGCGACTGCTGCGCTTGAACAACGGTCAATTCTGAGTGGTATACCACAATTTGTTTGCCTGAAATCTTCGGAGAAATTCGAAAAACGAACAAGAGAAGACGGATCATTCTGCACCATGACAATGCGAGCTCTCACACATCAGCTCAAACCAGCGCCTTTTTGACCGGCCAAAATATCGAATTGATGGGTCATCCGCCATACAGCCCTGACTTGGCACCCAATGACTTCTTTTTATTCCCGCACATCAAGAGAATAATGCGTGGTCCACGATTTTCGACGCCAGAAGATGCTGTTGAAGCGTTCAAAAACCATGTTTTGGAGGTGTCTCAATCGGAGTGGACAAAGTGCTTCGAGAATTAGTTTGAGCGCATGCAAAAGTGTTATAACTCATGCTGGAGAATACCTTGAAAAACAATAAAACCATTTTTAATCATAAATATTCGCATTTTCATTATTAGGTGAGAAATATATATAGCAACCCTCGTAAAGAAAGTTCCGATGTACTCGTATAGCATGTGAATGAGTAAGTATTTCTCCTAGACTACTTTTGATAATCAGATGAAATTAAAGCTGTTATTAATTTTGCAACAAGTACTAAATTAGATATTTTATCTAAAGTCTCTAATTTATTACTGAAGGATTGATTAGTTTTGTAAATATTATGATGCAACTTTATTTTGAATAAGTGAACACATTTAATTAAGAAGTGGCAACCACTGCGCTGGTTTCCATTTGCGCACCAGCACCTCGTACTTCTCGATTTGCCTCAGGGGAAGGTCGCCAAAGCGGACGATGCAGGTCCTCTGCGCAGGATAAAGAGTTCCGATGAAGAGCGCCCCATCAGTGCGACAGCGGCAGACGAAGACACGATCGTTGGTGCTGCTCGTTCCCACCGACACAGCATTCTTCTCCCTGTAGCCATCATAGCTGCGCACCCAGTGATAGGTTGTTGTCTCATTGTACACCAGCACTTCGTAGGAGGTTGCAGTATTCGCCACGCTTTCAGTATTGTAGGATGCACTTCCGGTCTCTGCCACAATCCTAGCTGGCAGAATGGAGGCACTGTATGTCACGCGTCCCACGAAGTTGTCGTATCCGTTGGGATCGAATCCACCCAGAACTGCGTTGTCCGGGAAGTTCTTCGACTTGTCCGTCAGAACCCAGTTATCCGTGTTGTCGTAGACGCCGCACTGGATGCCAGCCAGGAGCTGGGCGAGCACGAGGGCCACGAGTGAGAGCTGCTTGGCTGAGTACATTGCGAATACTGCTCGGTTTTTGTTCTGAGGACTTTGGGGTTGCCTATGATGCTTATATATGCTGTCGGAGGGAACCTTTTGCCGATAAGAAACCAGTAAATTACCGCTTAAAGGGGGTTAACTTCGTCGATCTATTCATTGATTAGATACGCCTGTTTTAGTTTTGATTTCGTGATACCTGAAAACATGGCAACTAAACGATTTTTTGATAAGTTGAGTAACTAAAGACTCATTTTCATAATATGATTAGAAATTAATTATTGTTGGAATCAATTTGAATGATCTTTGTGCTTATAAGTTGATTGCCACAGTTGAATAATATATATATCCGTTCCACTTCATTAATCAGGGAACCACTTTTGATAACAATCTCCACTTGAGTCCTTCAATGTAATTTACGTTCTTATAAATAGTGGGTGACGACCTAAGCTACCTCAATAAAATTGAATCAGTTTCGTAGAATTTCGCCATCAATTGATGGAGACAATCTAAGTTGATAAGTTCAATATCATGTTGCGACTTGCCTATTTGGGAAATAGAGAGAGATTATGTTTGAAAAGTAAAATACCCAAATCAACATCAAAATCAATTCGATTATGAATAATCGTGAGTCCCCTATCAGCTCCTTATCAATGTCCACTGCTAGCAGGTAAACGGCAACTATATAAGAAGTAGTCTTCACAACAAATCAATCAGTATTCCCAGAACTCTCTAAAATGTACAAGGCTGCCTGTCTGCTACTCGTTGCCCTCTTCGGAGTGGTTCTCTGTGTGCCCTCCGAGTATGGTAAGACCTCCTAACCAAACATTGAGTTCAATATTTGAGCCATTTACTCAATCTTCAGATGTGAGCCAAAAGTGGGTGGCAGGAAATCTGTCGTATACGCTTCCCACGAATGCTCTGGTGGGTGGACTCGATCCATATGGTTACAGGATATACGTGGGCCGTGTGAACTTCACTGCAACAATTGTGCCAATGAACGTGGTTGCTGAAACAGGCGTTGCAAGCGGCAACACCAACAACATTCCTTTCACTACCAGGAACTATCAGTTGTTGGCCACCAAGGACACGCTGGACTACCAGTGGGTTCGCAGCTATGACGGGCATTTGGAGGACTATGCGGTGGCAGTGGGCACTTCTTCCTGGAACGAGAAAGTTTTTATTTGCCGCGCCAAATCCGAAGGAGGAATCATCATCGGATCGCTGTTCCTGACCACAAAGAGATGTCTCGTAACAGCTATTGGATACGAGTATATCCACTCCTTCGAAAAGTACGAGGTGTTGGTGGCTGTGCCTAACACAATTTGACCATATTACTAGGCATAGAAGAATGAAAAAATATAGAGAATTAAACCAACAAAATAAACTTTAATTTATTCAAGATTTTGTAGCGATTTTTAATCGAATTAAGATTATAATTAAAATAACTGAAATTAAAGACAGCGATTGGAAACAAGATGTGAAAACTTCAACTAAAATCTGGTTGTACGGTGGAATATTTATGGAATATATTTATTTCATTTAAATACATATTTGTATACCATGTACCTCTAGGTACAAAGGTATATTAAGTTGGTTCGAATATATGTAACAGATTGAAGGAGACGTCGCAGACCATATGTTGTTACAACCAAAATGTTCAGAATCGAAAATAAAATCGATTTAGCCATGTCCGTCTGTCCGTCTGTCCGTATGAACACATAGATCTCAGAGATAGTAAGAGCTAGAGTAACCAAACTTTGGATTTAGGTGTAATATGCCGCTACGCAGATCAAGTTTATGTTTTTTCCACCCCCGCCCTTCCCCTTGCCTACAAACCGCAAGCTACTCTGGAATCCTTTGAGCTAGAAAGTTAATTTAAAGTGCAGTATGTAGATATTTATGATATTCACCGAAATCCAAAATATGGTTCAAATCGGATAAAATCTAGCTTTGGTATAAGCGAAAGAAGTTTGACATACGCAAAGCAAGCGCAAGAGGCGGGCGCAACAACAACAACAACAACAAGATCAAGCATTAGTCTTCTAGCGTAGTCGTACGCATGCATACACACATACAGGTTTGCTTGTATAATTATAAGTAAATTAAGGCGATAACAATTTTACATATGTTTGTTTTAAATTTTATTTTGTCAAATGGTACATGGTATATTACAGTCGGGCTAGCTCGATTGTAGCCGTTCTCACTTGTTTTCTTTTTAATGCAATTGTAATAAAATGCATACATTCTTATCAGAAGCGCATCGTGCCTCGTATAAAATTTGTTTGGTGACCTTTAAGAACGGTAAAGATTTCTCTTTGATATGGCTGATATATCGGTAGCTACACCCCTAAATCTTATCCTATTTGAAAGCCCATAAACATATTTTATATGGGTGAATTTCTTTAAGATTATAGATGCAAAGTGGAGGACCACAACCGTTTGATACCTGACTCTATTCATATCGGTAATTAATCAATCAAAAAATTAGATAGTATAGAATTATTTTATTTTCGATCTACATTTCTGGCAATTGTTTTGTGATCTTTACTTAGAAATTTGTTCCATTATTTTTAGGCACGGCCACAAGCACTTCATACTTATCGTACGAGTACATGTAATCAAAACCAGGTGGTGTCACATAACATCTCTTAAAGGAGGTAAGCAACGTTCCGACTATAATGCCTCCTTCCCTCTTGAAACGGCAGATGTAGACTCTTTCGTTCCAGGATGAAGTGCCTACGGAAATGGCGTTCTCCTCCAGATGACCATCATAGCTGCGAATCCACTCGTAGTCCATGTTGTGCTTGGTGGTCAGTAACTGATAATTCCTTGCGACAGTTTGAGTAACATGAGTATTGCAAGTCGCAATTCCTGTTTCCACCACCACGCTTGCGGGCAAAATAGATCCGGTGAAGTTCACACGGCCCACGTAGATCTTGTAACCAAAAGAATCGAGTCCGCCAACCAGGGCATTACTAGGTAGTGGATACGACAGATTGCCAGCCATCCACACTTGATTCGAGTCTATAGAATGAGTAGAAGTTTGTTAGAATTAACTTTTTACTTTTCATTCAGCTTGCTTATCATACTGGGAGGGCACACAGAACACCACTCCGCAGAGGGTGGCGAGCAGCAGACAGACAGGTTTGTACATTTTGGAGAGTTGTGGGAATACTGATTGATTCGATGTTAGCTCGATACCTTATATACTGATATATGCAATCTAGTTAGAACCGTGTGTGATAAGATTTTTATAGAGAGCTAGGAATAAAAAAGCACAAGAGTCAGAACATTATTTAAGTCTGTGACTTTGCGAATTCTATGAAATGGGATCTTTGCCCGTCACAATTTAATAAAAAATAGTATTTTATTTATTGCTAGTGCTTTCAAGATTAAGAACAGATTGTTATCATCAAGTGATTCCCTGCCAAAAACCCTAAGTATCGCAAACGATTAAAAAATTGGCAGCACTTTAATCAGTTTGGAATAACTTTTGCGAGATAATTGCTTTCAGTTTTGATCGAATAAACATTTAGTTTCCAGATGTCACGAAATCAAAAGTAAAACAGGCGTATCTAATCAAAGATTAGATCGAAAGTATGCTGATTTACAACATTGCCTGCTTATCAGCAAGTGGTTCCCTACGCTGGCGTATAAAAGCTTCACAAGCACCTCGACATCCTCACAACACTTCGATCCACTACCGAGCAGTATTCGCAATGTACTCAGCCAAGCAGCTCTCACTCCTGGCTCTCGTGCTCGCCCAGCTCCTGGCTGGCATCCAGTGCGGCGTCTACGACAACACGGATAACTGGGTTCTGACGGACAAGTCGAAGAACTTCCCGGACAACGCAGTTCTGGGTGGATTCGATCCCAACGGATACGACAACTTCGTGGGACGCGTGACATACAGTGCCTCCATTCTGCCAGCTAGGATTGTGGCCGAGACCGGAAGTGCATCCTACAACACGGAGAGCGTGGCGAATACTGCAACCTCCTACGAAGTGCTGGTGTACAATGAGACAACAACCTATCACTGGGTGCGCAGCTACGATGGCTACAGGGAGAAGAATGCCGTCTCGGTGGGAACGAGCAGCACCAACGATCGCGTCTTCGTCTGCCGCTGTCGCACTGATGGGGCGCTCTTCATCGGAACTCTTTATCCTGCGCAGAGGACTTGCATCGTCCGCTTTGGCGACCTTCCCCTGAGGCAAATCGAGAAGTACGAGGTGCTGGTGCGCAAATGGAAGCCAGCGCAGTGGTTGCCACTTAATGTATAAGAGATTTACTGAAAGTGATTTTGAAATATAAGACAAACTAATTTTATGCAAACTGCTCTTAAAGTGGTCGCAGTTGTCTTATCTGCTTAAACGCTTAATTAGGCGAATAGCGGTTCCGAAACTGGTTTCGCTGTTATCAGCCTCAAGAAGATGGCCCAAAGCGATTCGCTTCCGCGATGCTGAAAGCCCTGACCATTGCCAACATTAAGCCACTTGGCGTATACGTGATAAACAAGAGGGCAATGGCTAGCCGCTTGTCGCTCTCAGTCGACTCTCTTTTGCTCCAATTGGCTCTCTCTCTCTCTCTCTCTATCTCTCTTTCACTGCTGTGTTTATCTGCACACTTGTGCTTTGCTGGCGTTTCTGCCAGTGTATTTTATGGGCCAGCGTCGTGCACGAGTCACGATTCGTATCAACCGTTTAACTCAGCGCTCGTCGCTTGTCGTTCGCCGTGTGACGTCACAGTCGCAGCTCATAAACAGCGCCCATTAAAATGGCAAGTGGCAGCAAGTAGCGGGCTTAGTCGCGTGTAGCAGACGCAGCTGTAAGGATCACCAGAGTTCAGACCACACATTATTGTCTTGCCCTGTGCTTAAATTATTGTTGTCGTTGTTGCTGTCGCTGTTGTTGTCGCGTGTGTCGATCGCCGATCGTTGATTGTTTGTGTCTGCTGTGGGTGGAGTTCGCAAATGGCAAGTCAGCTGAGAAAGCAAAAAAGAGACGCTCGAAACGAGACGTTTACGATCAAGTGATGCAATGTTTAGTCAAGGGAAAAACTGATCGCTGCAGCATTTCCCAATCTAACTAGTCAAGCAAATCCCAAACGCTTAGGCAATGCTGCAGTCGAATCGCTGAGAATGAAAGTGGAAGTTTCGCAAAGAAAGTGAACAGTGAAAGAAATTACGATTATTTCATAAAAGTAACAAGAAATTAATTCAGAGTGTTGCCGAGTGGAAAAACACTTTATTGAACAACAATGCTTTATCAAGTCTAGAATTTTAACAAAATACTTTAATTTATAACAAAAACTTGAATTTCTCTTGATTGAATTGTGTTAGCAGTGCAATCTAAGCCAAATGTCGAAGTGAATTCTGCAATCATTGCAACACTCTCCACCGTTTCGAAAGTGAGTGAGGCCTAAACACTGGCTCGTCACATTGTTAACACGATCTGTTGCCCAATGCTGGCCGCAGTGTTGCCCTCGTGCAACGTACTCAAATCCTCGCTGAGCTAATAAAATGAAACACAGAGAATTACAAGCGGCAACGCGTCGTGTTGAAATTCCGCCACAAACCTAAGTTAAACCAGTCTCAATTGGCATTGCCGGCGATCGTGTTGCTAATCAGCAATTAACTTAGTATACATTTAAATATATTACTGTGTTGTGTACCGTCCAGAACCCCGATTAAAACCCGATCAATGGCGCTGACAACACAACAACTCCTTTGGCATGACTCAGAGCGCCGACCTTCATCAATGGCAACACCTGTTCCCAGTCTTTTGTTAGTTCACTGATCAGACAAGGTCGACTCCGACTCAGATCGCGTCTCAAATGGAAATGGAAGATTTTGTAGCGATTTTTAATCGAATTAAGATTATAATTAAAATAACTGAAATTAAAGACAGCGATTGGAAACAAGATGTGAAAACTTCAACTAAAATCTGGTTGTACGGTGGAATATTTATGGAATATATTTATTTCATTTAAATACATATTTGTATACCATGTACCTCTAGGTACAAAGGTATATTAAGTTGGTTCGAATATATGTAACAGATTGAAGGAGACGTCGCAGACCATATGTTGTTACAACCAAAATGTTCAGAATCGAAAATAAAATCGATTTAGCCATGTCCGTCTGTCCGTCTGTCCGTATGAACACATAGATCTCAGAGATAGTAAGAGCTAGAGTAACCAAACTTTGGATTTAGGTGTAATATGCCGCTACGCAGATCAAGTTTATGTTTTTTCCACCCCCGCCCTTCCCCTTGCCTACAAACCGCAAGCTACTCTGGAATCCTTTGAGCTAGAAAGTTAATTTAAAGTGCAGTATGTAGATATTTATGATATTCACCGAAATCCAAAATATGGTTCAAATCGGATAAAATCTAGCTTTGGTATAAGCGAAAGAAGTTTGACATACGCAAAGCAAGCGCAAGAGGCGGGCGCAACAACAACAACAACAACAAGATCAAGCATTAGTCTTCTAGCGTAGTCGTACGCATGCATACACACATACAGGTTTGCTTGTATAATTATAAGTAAATTAAGGCGATAACAATTTTACATATGTTTGTTTTAAATTTTATTTTGTCAAATGGTACATGGTATATTACAGTCGGGCTAGCTCGATTGTAGCCGTTCTCACTTGTTTTCTTTTTAATGCAATTGTAATAAAATGCATACATTCTTATCAGAAGCGCATCGTGCCTCGTATAAAATTTGTTTGGTGACCTTTAAGAACGGTAAAGATTTCTCTTTGATATGGCTGATATATCGGTAGCTACACCCCTAAATCTTATCCTATTTGAAAGCCCATAAACATATTTTATATGGGTGAATTTCTTTAAGATTATAGATGCAAAGTGGAGGACCACAACCGTTTGATACCTGACTCTATTCATATCGGTAATTAATCAATCAAAAAATTAGATAGTATAGAATTATTTTATTTTCGATCTACATTTCTGGCAATTGTTTTGTGATCTTTACTTAGAAATTTGTTCCATTATTTTTAGGCACGGCCACAAGCACTTCATACTTATCGTACGAGTACATGTAATCAAAACCAGGTGGTGTCACATAACATCTCTTAAAGGAGGTAAGCAACGTTCCGACTATAATGCCTCCTTCCCTCTTGAAACGGCAGATGTAGACTCTTTCGTTCCAGGATGAAGTGCCTACGGAAATGGCGTTCTCCTCCAGATGACCATCATAGCTGCGAATCCACTCGTAGTCCATGTTGTGCTTGGTGGTCAGTAACTGATAATTCCTTGCGACAGTTTGAGTAACATGAGTATTGCAAGTCGCAATTCCTGTTTCCACCACCACGCTTGCGGGCAAAATAGATCCGGTGAAGTTCACACGGCCCACGTAGATCTTGTAACCAAAAGAATCGAGTCCGCCAACCAGGGCATTACTAGGTAGTGGATACGACAGATTGCCAGCCATCCACACTTGATTCGAGTCTATAGAATGAGTAGAAGTTTGTTAGAATTAACTTTTTACTTTTCATTCAGCTTGCTTATCATACTGGGAGGGCACACAGAACACCACTCCGCAGAGGGTGGCGAGCAGCAGACAGACAGGTTTGTACATTTTGGAGAGTTGTGGAAATACTGATTGATTCGATGTTAGCTCGATACCTTATATACTGATATATGCAATCTAGTTAGAACCGTGTGTGATAAGATTTTTATAGAGAGCAAGGAATAAGAAAGCACAAGAGTCAGAACATTATTTTAGTCTGTGACTTTTCCAATTCTATGAAATGGGATCTTTGCCCGTCACAATTTAATAAAAAATAGTATTTTATTTATTGCTAGTGCTTTCAAGATTAAGAACAGATTGTTATCATCAAGTGATTCCCTGCCAAAAACCCTAAGTATCGCAAACGATTAAAAAATTGGCAGCACTTTAATCAGTTTGGAATAACTTTTGCGAGATAATTGCTTTCAGTTTTGATCGAATAAACATTTAGTTTCCAGATGTCACGAAATCAAAAGTAAAACAGGCGTATCTAATCAAAGATTAGATCGAAAGTATGCTGATTTACAACATTGCCTGCTTATCAGCAAGTGGTTCCCTACGCTGGCGTATAAAAGCTTCACAAGCACCTCGACATCCTCACAACACTTCGATCCACTACCGAGCAGTATTCGCAATGTACTCAGCCAAGCAGCTCTCACTCCTGGCTCTCGTGCTCGCCTAGCTCCTGGCTGGCATCCAGTGCGGCGTCTACGACAACACGGATAACTGGGTTCTGACGGACAAGTCGACGAACTTCCCGGACAACGCAGTTCTGGGTGGATTCGATCCCAACGGATACGACAACTTCGTGGGACGCGTGACATACAGTGCCTCCATTCTGCCAGCTAGGATTGTGGCCGAGACCGGAAGTGCATCCTACAACACGGAGAGCGTGGCGAATACTGCAACCTCCTACGAAGTGCTGGTGTACAATGAGACAACAACCTATCACTGGGTGCGCAGCTACGATGGCTACAGGGAGAAGAATGCCGTCTCGGTGGGAACGAGCAGCACCAACGATCGTGTCTTCGTCTGCCGCTGTCGCACTGATGGGGCGCTCTTCATCGGAACTCTTTATCCTGCGCAGAGGACCTGCATCGTCCGCTTTGGCGACCTTCCCCTGAGGCAAATCGAGAAGTACGAGGTGCTGGTGCGCAAATGGAAGCCAGCGCAGTGGTTGCCACTTAATGTATAAGAGATTTACTGAAAGTGATTTTGAAATATAAGACAAACTAATTTTATGCAAACTGCTCTTAAAGTGGTCGCAGTTGTCTTATCTGCTTAAACGCTTAATTAGGCGAATAGCGGTTCCGAAACTGGTTTCGCTGTTATCAGCCTCAAGAAGATGGCCCAAAGCGATTCGCTTCCGCGATGCTGAAAGCCCTGACCATTGCCAACATTAAGCCACTTGGCGTATACGTGATAAACAAGAGGGCAATGGCTAGCCGCTTGTCGCTCTCAGTCGACTCTCTTTTGCTCCAATTGGCTCTCTCTCTCTCTCTCTCTATCTCTCTTTCACTGCTGTGTTTATCTGCACACTTGTGCTTTGCTGGCGTTTCTGCCAGTGTATTTTATGGGCCAGCGTCGTGCACGAGTCACGATTCGTATCAACCGTTTAACTCAGCGCTCGTCGCTTGTCGTTCGCCGTGTGACGTCACAGTCGCAGCTCATAAACAGCGCCCATTAAAATGGCAAGTGGCAGCAAGTAGCGGGCTTAGTCGCGTGTAGCAGACGCAGCTGTAAGGATCACCAGAGTTCAGACCACACATTATTGTCTTGCCCTGTGCTTAAATTATTGTTGTCGTTGTTGCTGTCGCTGTTGTTGTCGCGTGTGTCGATCGCCGATCGTTGATTGTTTGTGTCTGCTGTGGGTGGAGTTCGCAAATGGCAAGTCAGCTGAGAAAGCAAAAAAGAGACGCTCGAAACGAGACGTTTACGATCAAGTGATGCAATGTTTAGTCAAGGGAAAAACTGATCGCTGCAGCATTTCCCAATCTAACTAGTCAAGCAAATCCCAAACGCTTAGGCAATGCTGCAGTCGAATCGCTGAGAATGAAAGTGGAAGTTTCGCAAAGAAAGTGAACAGTGAAAGAAATTACGATTATTTCATAAAAGTAACAAGAAATTAATTCAGAGTGTTGCCGAGTGGAAAAACACTTTATTGAACAACAATGCTTTATCAAGTCTAGAATTTTAACAAAATACTTTAATTTATAACAAAAACTTGAATTTCTCTTGATTGAATTGTGTTAGCAGTGCAATCTAAGCCAAATGTCGAAGTGAATTCTGCAATCATTGCAACACTCTCCACCGTTTCGAAAGTGAGTGAGGCCTAAACACTGGCTCGTCACATTGTTAACACGATCTGTTGCCCAATGCTGGCCGCAGTGTTGCCCTCGTGCAACGTACTCAAATCCTCGCTGAGCTAATAAAATGAAACACAGAGAATTACAAGCGGCAACGCGTCGTGTTGAAATTCCGCCACAAACCTAAGTTAAACCAGTCTCAATTGGCATTGCCGGCGATCGTGTTGCTAATCAGCAATTAACTTAGTATACATTTAAATATATTACTGTGTTGTGTACCGTCCAGAACCCCGATTAAAACCCGATCAATGGCGCTGACAACACAACAACTCCTTTGGCATGACTCAGAGCGCCGACCTTCATCAATGGCAACACCTGTTCCCAGTCTTTTGTTAGTTCACTGATCAGACAAGGTCGACTCCGACTCGGATCGCGTCTCAAATGGAAGCTTTAGCATTTCTTGCATTCATTTCCCAACACCTGACTGCACACATCACTTCGTATTTATGCAACTGCGAGCATACTTTGCAAAATCAGCCTCGCATCTATAGCCATATGAAAAGCCAGACATAATAGCAGACCAGCTTTAATGGGTCCAAAGACAATTCCGGCGCTATTTTCACAATAAACGAAAACAAAAAAAAAACAGGCTCGTAAAGCAAGTGGAGTCATAACCAGCGACTAGATCATATATAGTTATGGTAATTGCGGCTTTGCCTGTCTGCCGTGCAAGAGAAGTTGAAGTTCAGCTTCACGGAGTTCACGTGCTCAGAACGTTTTGACGTACGGCCATAGTTTGTGTTGTTTACAGTGACTTGAAAAAATCGATTTGGCAGAAAATGGAATTATCTCGTGAACATTTTGGCGCAATCACTTTTCACGGCTTTCGACGGAATTCAATCGTGGCCGACGCTCGCTCGAAGACGAAGGTCGTCCAAAAACAGTCGTTGTTGCAGAGAACATTGACGCCGTGCATGAACTGATAATGCATAGGATAGGATAGGATCGTCACAGGTGACGAATCATGGATCTATACTTATGAGCCCGAAACAAAAGAGCAATCGACCGTGTGGGTCTTCGAAGACGAGCCAAATCCAACGAAAGTTGTTCGTGGAAGAAGCACTTCGAAGCAAATGGTGGCCTGTATCTTCGGTAAAACAGCTCATGTGGCGACTGCTGCGCTTGAACAACGGTCAATTCTGAGTGGTATACCACAATTTGTTTGCCTGAAATCTTCGGAGAAATTCGAAAAACGAACAAGAGAAGACGGATCATTCTGCACCATGACAATGCGAGCTCTCACACATCAGCTTAAACCAGCTTCTTTTTGACCGGCCAAAATGTCGATTTGATTTGATCCGCCATACAGCCCTGTCTTGGCACCCAATGACTTCTTTTTATTCCCGCGCATCAAGAGAATAATGCGTGGTCAACGATTTTCGACGCCAGAAGATGCTGTTGAAGCGTTTAAAAACCGTGTTTTAGAGGTGTCTTAATCGGAGTGGACAAAGTGCTTCGACAATTGGTTTGAGCGCATGCAAAAGTGTATAAGTCTTGCTGGAGAATACTTTGAAAAACAATAAAACCATTTTTAATCATAAATATTCGCATTTTCATTATTAGGTGAGAAATATATATAGCAACCCTCGTAAAGATAGTTCCGACGTATAGCATGTGAATGAGTAAGTATTTCTCCTAGACTACTTTTGATAATCAGATGAAATTAAAGCTGTTATTAATTTTGCAACAAGTACTAAATTAGATATTTTATCTAAAGTCTCTAATTTATTACTGAAGGATTGATTAGTTTTGTAAATATTATGATCCAACTTTATTTTGAATTAGTGAACACATTTAATTAAGAGGTGGCAACCACTGCGCTGGTTTCCATTTGCGCACCAGCACCTCGTACTTCTCGATTTGCCTCAGGGGAAGATCGCCAAAGCGAACGATGCAAGTCCTCTGCGCTGGATAAAGAGTTCCGATGAAGAGCGCTCCATCAGTGCGACAGCGGCAGACGAAGACGCGATCGTTGGTGCTGCTCGTTCCCACCGAGACGGCATTCTTCTCCCTGTAGCCATCGTAGCTGCGCACCCAGTGATAGGTTGTTGTCTCATTGTACACCAGCACTTCGTAGGAGGTTGCAGTATTCGCCACGCTTTCAGTATTGTAGGATGCACTTCCGGTCTCGGCCACAATCCTAGCTGGCAGAATGGAGGCACTGTATGTCACGCGTCCCACGAAGTTGTCGTATCCGTTGGGATCGAATCCACCCAGAACTGCGTTGTCCGGGAAGTTCTTCGACTTGTCCGTCAGAACCCAGTTATCCGTGTTGTCGTAGACGCCGCACTGGATGCCAGCCAGGAGCTGGGCGAGCACGAGGGCCACGAGTGAGAGCTGCTTGGCTGAGTACATTGCGAATACTGCTCGGTTTTTGATCGAAGTGTGTTCTGAGGACTTTGGGGTTGCCTATGATGCTTATATATGCTGTCTGAGGGAATCATTTGCCGATAAGAAACCAGTAAATTACCGCTTAAAGGGGGTTAACTTCTTCGATCTATTCATTGATTAGATACGCCTGTTTTACTTTTGATTTCGTGACACTTGTAAACATGGCAACTAAACGATTTTTTGATAAGTTGAGTAGCCAAGACTCATTTTCATAATATGATTAGAAATTAATTGTTGTTGGAATCAATTTGAATGATCGTTGTGCTTATAAGGTGATTAGCACAGTTAAATAATAATTGTATCCGTTCCACTTCATTGATCAGGGAATCACTTTTGATAACAATCTCCACTTGAGTCCTTCAATTTAATTTCCGTTCCTATAAATAGTAGGTGACGACGTAAGCTACCTCAATAAAATTGAATCAGTTTCGTAGAATTTCGCCATCAATTGATGGAGACAAACTAAGTTGATAAGTTCAATATCATGTTGCGACTTGCCTATTTGGGAAAGTCGAGATTATGTTTGAAAAGTAAAATACCCAAATCAACATCAAAATCAATTCGATTATGAATAATCGTGAATCCCCTATCAGTTCCTTATCAATGTCCACTGCTAGCAGATAAACGGCAACTATATAAGAAGTAGTCTTCACAACAAATCAATCAGTATTCCCAGAACTCTCTAAAATGTACAAGGCTGCCTGTCTGCTACTCGTCGCCCTCTTCGGAGTGGTTCTCTGTGTGCCCTCCGAGTATGGTAAGACCTCCTAACCAAACATTGAGTTCAATATTTGAGCCATTTACTCAATCTTCAGATGTGAGCCAAAAGTGGGTGGCAGGAAATCTATCGTATACGCTTCCTACCAATGCTCTGGTTGGTGGACTCGATCCATATGGATACAGGATCTACGTGGGCCGTGTGAACTTCACTGCAACAATTGTGCCAATGAACGTGGTTGCTGAAACAGGCGTCGCAAGCGGCAACACCAACAACATTCCCTTCACTACCAGGAACTATCAGTTGTTGGCCACCAAGGATACGCTGGACTACCAGTGGGTTCGCAGCTATGACGGGCATTTGGAGGACTATGCGGTGGCAGTGGGCACTTCTTCCTGGAACGAGAAAGTTTTTATTTGCCGCGCCAAGTCCGAAGGAGGAATCATCATCGGATCGCTGTTGCTGACCACAAAGAGATGTCTCGTAACAGCTATTGGATACGAGTATATCCACTCCTTCGAAAAGTACGAGGTTTTAGTGGCAGTGCCTAACACAATTTGAACATAATACTAGGCATAGAAGAATGCTAAAATATAGAGAATTAGACCTATAAAATGAACTTTAATTTATTCAAGATTTTGTAGCGATTTGTAATCGAATTAAGATTATAATTAAAATAACTAAAATTAAAGACAGCGATTGGAAACAAGATGTGAAAACTTCAACTAAAACCTGGTTGTACGGTGGAATATTTATGGAATATATTTATTTAATTTAAATATATATTTTTATACCATGTACCTCTAGGTACAAAGGTATATTAAGTTGGTTCGAATGTATGTAACAGGTTGAAGGAGACGTCGCAGACCATATGTTGTTACAACCAAAATGATCAGAATCGAAAATAAAATCGATTTAGTCATGTCCGTCTGTCTGTCTGTCCGTCCGTCTGTCCGTCTGTCCGTATGAACACCTAGATCTCAGAGATGGTAAAAGCTAGAGTAACCAAACTTTGGATTTATGTATAATATGCAACTACGCAGATCAAGTTTATGTTTTTTTCCTCCCCCGCCCTTCCCCTTGCCCACAAACCGCAAGCTAGTCTGGAATCCTTTAAGCTAGAAAGTTAATTTAAAGTGCAGTATGTAGATATTTATGATATTCACCGAAATCCAAAATATGGTTCAAATCGGATAAAATCTAGCTTTGGTATAAGCGAAAGAAGTTTGACATACGCAAAGCAAGCGCAAGAGGCGGGCGCAACAACAACAACAACAAGAACAAGCATTAGTCTTCTAGCGTATTCGTACGCATGCATACACACATACAGGTTGGCTTGTATGTGTGCGTGTGCATGCGTATTCCAACAACAGAGCTGGACTGCTGCTTTTCCAATGAAATGAAATTGAATGTCATTTGATGTGATCTCTTTTACATTGGCTGAATTTTAGTATTCGCTGTGTTTCATGTATTATTATTTTAATTATAAGTAAATTATGGCGATTAGAATTTTACATATCTTTGTTTTGAATTTTATTTTGTCAAATGGTACATGGTATATTACAGCCGGGCTAGCTCGACTGTAGCCGTTCTCACTTGTTTACTTTTGCACTTGTTTCCGTTTAATTTAATTGTATTTTCATTTGTCTATGAAATTACTTTTCATATATATAATATGGATTAGTTCCTCTGAGTTTTTAAATGTAAAGTCAAAGTCGCTCACAATCGATTGACTCCTAATATTATTGATATCTTTAATCATAAACAAATTATTTTCCAATTTATTTATTTGTTTATTTTCGAACTCCATTTGATAGTAATTTCTGATATTTAATATCTGAAGAACTATTTCAATTTTGCACTTTTAAAATATTCACCATTTGCATAATTTATTTTAAAATCGTTTTCTTTTTAATGTAATTGCAATAAAATGCATACATTCTTATCAGAAGCGCAGCGTGCCTCGTTTAAAATTTGTTTGGTGGCCTTTAAGAACCTTTAAGGCCTTTGATATGGCTGATATATCGGTAGCTACGCCCCTGATTCTTATCCTATTTGAAAGCCCATGCACATATTTTATATGGGTGAATTTCTCTAAGATTATAGATGCAAAGTGGAGGACCACAACCGTTTGATACTTGATACTATTCATATCGGTAATTAATCAATCACAAAATCAATTATTTTTCAATGTTAGAAAGTATAGAATTATTTTATTTTCGATCTACATTTCTGGCAATTGTTTTGTGATCTTTACCTAGAAATTTGTTCCATTATTTTTAGGCACGGCCACAAGCACTTCATACTTATCGTACGAGTACATGTAATCAAAACCAGGTGGTGTCACATAACATCTCTTGAAGGAGGTAAGCAACGTTCCGACTATAATGCCCCCTTCCCTCTTGAAACGGCAGATGTAGACTCTTTCGTTCCAGGATGAAGTGCCTACGGAAATAGCGTTCTCCTCCAGATGACCATCATAGCTGCGAATCCACTTGTAGTCCATGTTGTGCTTGGTGGTCAGTAACTGATAATTCCTTGCGACAGTTTGAGTAACATGAGTATTGCAAGTCGCAATTCCTGTTTCCACCACCACGCTTGCGGGCAAAATTGACCCGGTGAAGTTCACACGGCCCACGTAGATCTTGTAACCAAAAGAATCGAGTCCGCCAACCAGGGCATTACTAGGTAGTGGATACGACAGATTGCCAGCCATCCACACTTGATTCGAGTCTATAGTAGTAATGAGTAGAAGTTAGTTAGAATTAACTTTTAACTTTTCATTCAGCTTGCTTACCATACTGCGAGGGCACACAGAACACCACTCCGCAGAGGGCGGCGAGCAGCAGACAGACAGGTTTGTACATTTTGGAGAGTTGTGGGAATACTGATTGATTCGATGTTAGCTCGATACCTTATATACTGATATATGCAATCTAGTTGGAACAGTGTGAGATAAGATTTTTATAGGGAGCAAGGAATAAAAAAGCACAAGAGTCAGAACATTATTTAAGTCTGTGACTTTGCGAATTCTATGAAATGGGATCTTTGCCCGTCACAATTTAATAATAAATAGTATTTAATTTATTGCTAGTGCTTTCAAGATTAAGAACAGATTGTTATCATCAAGTGATTCCCTGCCAAAAACCCTAAGTATCGCAAACGATTAAAAAATTGGCAGCACTTTAATCAGCTTGGAATAACTTTTGCGAGATAATTGCTTTCAGTTTTGATCGAATAAACATTTAGTTTCCAGATGTCACGAAATCAAAAGTAAAACAGGCGTATCTAATCAAAGATTAGATCGAAAGTTTGCTGATTTACAACATTGCCTGCTTATCAGCAAGTGGTTCCCTGCGACGGCGTATAAAAGCTTCACAGGCAAGCTCAACATCCTCAGAACACTTCGATCCACTACCGCGCAGTATGCACTCAGCCAAGCAACTCTCACTCGTGGCCCTCGTGCTCGCCCAGCTCCTGGCTGGCATCCAGTGCGGCGTCTACGACAACACGGATAGCTGGGTTCTGACGGACAAGTCGAAGAACTTCCCGGACAACGCAGTTCTGGGTGGATTCGATCCCAACGGATACGACAACTTCGTGGGACGCGTGACGTACAGTGCCTCCATTCTGCCAGCTAGGATTGTGGCCGAGACCGGAAGTGCATCCTACAATACTGAAAGCGTGGCGAATACTGCAACCTCCTACGAAGTGCTGGTGTACAATGAGACAACAACCTATCACTGGGTGCGCAGCTACGATGGCTACAGGGAGAAGAATGCTGTGTCGGTGGGAACGAGCAGCACCAACGATCGTGTCTTCGTCTGCCGCTGCCGCACTGATGGAGCTCTCTTCATCGGAACTCTTTATCCTGCGCAGAGGACCTGCATCGTCCGCTTTGGCGATCTTCCCCTGAGACAAATCGAGAAGTACGAGGTGCTGGTGCGCAAATGGAAGCCAGCGCAGTGGTTGCCACTTAATGTATAAGAGATTTACTGAAAGTGATTTTGAAATATAACCCAAACTAATTTTATGCAAACTGCTCTTAAAATGATCGCAGTTATCTGCTACAAACGCTTAATTAGGCGAATAGCGGTTCCGAAACTGGTTTCGCTGTTATCAGCCTCAAGAAGATGGCACAAAGCGTGTCACTTCCGCGATGCTGAAAGCCCTGACCATTGCCAACATTAAGCCACTTGGCGTATACGTGATAAACAAGAGGGCAATGGCTAACTGCTTGTCGCTCTCAGTCGACTCTCTTTTGCTCCAATTCACTCTCTTTCTCTCTCTCTCTCTTTCACTGCTGTGTTTATCTGCGCACTTGTGCTTCGCTGGCGTTTCTGCCAGTGTATTTTATGGGCCAGCGTCGTGCACGAGTCACGATTCGTATCAACCGTTTAACTCAGCGCTCGTCGCTTGTCGTTCGCCGTGTGACGTCACAGTCGCAGCTCATAAACAGCGCCCATTAAAATGGCAAGTGGCAGCAAGTAGCGGGCTTAGTCGCGTGTAGCAGACGCAGCTGTAAGGATCACCAGAGTTCAGACCACACATTATTGTCTTGCCCTGTGCTTAAATTATTGTTGTCGTTGTTGCTGTCGCTGTTGTTGTCGCGTGTGTCGATGGCCGATCGTTGATTGTTTGTGTCTGCTGTGGGTGGAGTTCGCAAATGGCAAGTCAGCTGAGAAAGCAAAAAAGAGACGCTCGAAACGAGACGTTTACGATCAAGTGATGCAATGTTTAGTCAAGGGAAAAACTGATCGCTGCAGCATTTCCCAATCTAACTAGTCAAGCAAATCCCAAACGCTTAGGCAATGCTGCAGTCGAATCGCTGAGAATGAAAGTGGAAGTTTCGCAAAGAAAGTGAACAGTGAAAGAAATTATGATTATTTAAGAAAAGTACCAAGAAAGTATTTCAGAGTGTTGCCGAGTGGAAAAATACTTTATTGAACAACAATGCTTTATCAAGTCTAGAATTTCAACAAAATACTTTAATTTATAACAAATACTTGAATTTCTCTTGATTGAAATGTGTAAGTAGTGCAATCTAAGCCAAATGTCGAAGTGAGTTCTGCAATCATTGCAACACTCTCCACCGCTTCGAAAGTGAGTGAGGCCTAAAGACTGGCTCGTCACATTGTTAACATGATCTGTTGCCCAATGCTGTCCGCAGTGTTGCCCTCGCTGAGCTAATAAAATGAAACACAGAGAATTACAAGCGGCGACGCGTCGTGTTGAAATTCCCCCACAAACCTAAGTTAAACCAGTCTCAATTGGCATTGCCGGCGATCGTGTTGCTAATCAGCAATTATCTTAGTATACATTTAAATATATTACTGTGTTGTGTGCCGTCCAGAACCCCGATTAAAACCCGATCAATGGCGCTGACAACACAACAACTCCTTTGGCATGACTCAGAGCGCCGACCTTCATCAATGGCAACACCTGTTCCCAGTCTTTTGTTAGTTCACTGATCAGACAAGGTCGACTCCGACTCAGATCGCGTCTAAAATGGAAGCTTTAGCATTTCTTACATTCATTTCCCAACACCTGACTGCACACATCACTTCGTATTTATGCAACTGCGAGCATACTTTGCAAAATCAGCCTCGCATCTATAGCCATATGAAAAGCCAGACATAATAGCAGACCAGCTTTAATGGGTCCAAAGACAATTCCGGCGCTATTTTCACAATAAACGAAAACAAAAAAAAAACAGGCTCGTAAAGCAAGTGGAGTCATAACCAGCGACTAGATCATATATAGTTATGGTAATTGCGGCTTTGCCTGTCTGCCGTGCACGAGAGGTTGAAGTTCAGCATAATTTGCGAAACTGCAGACTTTATAACCCGGCATTAACACAACTTAATTCCGTATTGCACAAAACCCATTTCGGTTTCGGTTTCATTCGCATTTTGTTTAAATCGTTATTCTTATACACAACTGGTTTTTCATCAACTATCTGACTTATTGTTGTGGTTGATAGAAATTTGAAGTGCATTTTGTTAGCGAGGAAATTAAGAAATGATTTGAATTAATATGTTTTCCTCGTCTTTCCGCATTGCAGCATTTCGCAACCGATTGTTGAGTTATGGATGTGTTTAAGCCACAATTACCGACTTTATCAGGCCTATAAAAGAGCATTGACTGTATACAACTGAAGGCCCGCCAAGTAATTGTAGATAAGCGTAAAGCGCGAGAACAAATAAATCTCGACAAGTGCAATAAAATTCAGTTTAACTCAAAATTGTGCCAATTAAATCGTAAAAGCTGTCAAGACGCTCTACACGAAATGAGGTCACTGAGACAGCTGGGTCTAGTGCTGAGTGTGATCCTTTGGCTGGTCGAGTGCCAAGGAGCAGCACAGACGTCGAAGCCAAATATCATCATCATACTCATAGACGACATGGTGAGTGATCAACCAATGCACTGTCCAATGCTTATTTTGCAGTTGCATCTGCACTTTCTTGCAGGGCTTCAATGATGTGAGCTTCCATGGCTCCAATCAAATCCTGACGCCCAACATCGATGCCTTGGCCTACAATGGCGTCATACTGAATCGACACTACGTGCCCAATCTCTGCACTCCCTCGCGCGCCACGCTGCTCACCGGAAAGTATCCCATACACACAGGTAAGAGCTCAAGGAAATCCCAACTGATATATTTATTTACTACCTATGCCCATCTGATTGATTAATCCATACATTCTTGCTCTAGGACTGCAGCAATTTATTTATTTTTTACCCTCAACAGAAATCTGTTAATAATTTAAGCTATCAACCCATTCATTATTTACTCTGGGAGTGCAGCAATTTCTTTATTTATTAACCTCAAATTACACTTGCTATTCTAAGCAATTAATCTATTTACTATCAAGCCTTCTGCTCTCTAGCCATGCTGCAATTTCCTTAATTATTACACCCAAGCACCTGTGATAATCTAATTGATTCATTTTCCCTTAATAATGCAGCCATTTCTTTTTTAATTAACCTTATTTACAAACCTTCTGTTCCTCTAGAAATGCTGCTGTTTATAATTTCTTAAGCTCAAAATACGTGCCAAAATCTAAACTATTACCCTATTTATTGATCCTCTAGCAATGCAGAAATTTCATTGGTTATTATAATTATTATCAATCTATTAATTAACCTACCTTCCAGGCATAAAGCAATCTCCAATGCGAATGCAGCAATTTAGTTATTTTCTAAACTCAACATACCTGCCCTAATTTTAACAATTAGACTATTAATTGATTCTGTGACTATACAGAAATTTCTTACATTATTGCTGATATTATCAAGCTATTCATTATCCAACCTTCTGATCTACAAGGATTGCAGCAGTTTGTATATTTATTAGCGTCAAAATACCTGTGATAATCTAAATGATTAGCATATTCATTCTTGCTTTAGGAAGCAGCATTTTACTTATTTACTGACCTCAATATACCTGTGACAATCTAAGAGATTAAACTATTAATTTATCCCCTATGATTGCAGCATTTTACTTATTTAGTGACCTCAAATAGCTGTGCTAATCTAAACGATTAACCTTTTCATTCATTCTGCAGCAATTTATTTATATATATTCATTTATCCTCTAATAATGCAGTATTTTACTTATTTATTGACCTCAAATAGCTGCGCTAATTTAAACGATTAACCTGTTTATTTTGTTGTCAATATCAACCTACTCATTAACATTCCTTCTGCTCCTCCAGGAATGCAGCAATCTACTTATTTATTAGCCTAAACATACCTATGCTAATCTAGAAGATTAACTTATGCTTTAACCTATCCTGTAGGCATGCAGCACTTTGTGCAGATCCCCGACGAGCCTTGGGGCCTGCCGCTGAGCGAGCGCCTGATGCCGCAGTTCTTCCGGGAGGCGGGCTACGCGACGGAGCTGATCGGCAAGTGGCACTTGGGCTTCTGGCGGCAGGACCTGACGCCGACGATGCGCGGCTTCGACCACCACTACGGGTACTACAACGGGTACATCGACTACTACGACCACACGCACCACATGCGCGACAAGAACTACACGGCTGGCGTCGATTTCCGGCGCGACCTGCAGCGCTGGCAGCAGGACAACGGCACCTATGCCACGGAGGCGTTCACCACGGAGGCGCGACGCGTCATCGAGCAGCACGATCGCAGCCGGCCGCTGTTCATGGTGCTCAGCCACCTGGCCGTGCACACGGGCAACGAGGACCAACCGATGCAGGCGCCGCCCGAGGAGGTGGCCAAGTTTGCGCACATCGCGGACGCCAAGCGGCGCACCTACGCAGGTGAGACACTTGATGCCTTGTGGCAACACTGAGTGTGCTTGATGCAAGCTTGCACCCCTCTTTGGCAGGCATGGTCTCCAGCCTGGACAGAAGCGTGGGCGAGACGGTGCGCGCGCTGTCCGACCGCGGCATGCTCAACAACAGCATCGTGCTGCTCTACTCGGACAACGGCGCGCCCACGGTGGGCATCCACTCGAACTCCGGCTCCAACTATCCCTATCGCGGCGTGAGTAACAACTGTCTTCAAGGCGTACGCCAGCCACTCACACTGACTTTCTCGTTGCGCAGCAAAAGGAGTCGCCGTGGGAGGGCGGCATACGGTCGGCGGGCGCCATCTGGAGTCCGCTGCTGCAGCAGCGCGGCTACGTGTCCAACCAGGTGATACACGCCATCGACTGGCTGCCCACGCTGGCGGCCGCGGCTGGCGTCCGGCTGCCCGCCGACCTGCAGCTGGATGGAGTTAATGTGTGGCCCTCGCTGAGCGGCAACCTGGAGCCGCAGTCGCGCCGCCTGCTGCACGTGCTGGACGACATCTTCGGCTACGCCTCGTACATGCGCGACCAGCTGAAGTACGTGAACGGCAGCAGCTTCCAGGGGCGCTACGACACCTGGCTGGGCGAGCTGCCCGCTGACGAGGCGGACCCGCTCAGCGCCTACTACGTGCAGCAGGTGCTCTCCTCCCAAGTGCAGCAGGTGCTGGGCACACGCGCTCTGACCAACGAGCGCATCGAGCAGCTGCGTGCGGCGGCCACGCTGCGCTGCCCCGCCAACGAGCAGAACCACACGCAGCCGCTCTACGTCTGCCAGCCGCTGGAGGCGCCCTGTTTCTTCAACCTGGCCAAGGATCCCTGCGAGCGCTACAACCTGGCCAAGCTGTATCCGCTGCAGCTGCAGCTGCTCGAGCAGGAGCTGCAGCAGTTCCGCCTCAACGCTGTTCCCAGCGCACGCGTGGCTACGCCCGATGCTCGTGCCAATCCCGCGCTCCACGGCGGCTACTGGGAGTGGTGGAACGGCACGACGACCACGGGGGGATCCTCCAGCTCCAAGTGGAGCATCTTCAACTGGGTATGGCTCTCTTGTCTGTCTTGCTTACTCGTCGCTCTATAGTAATTAATTCCCTAACTTCAATTGTAATTGCTTTTATTGTTCACTAATTTCGTGTGTCACCCGAAAGTGTTTTGTTTGCAGTGCACACTCTTGTATTATACTATAGATTTCTTAGTCTTAATGTTTTACTGTTCCAATTGCATTCTGTTTCTCTATGTCCCCAGTCTTCAGTTTAACTTGCTGCTCCAAATTTATGTATCGTCTACTCAAACTATTTTAATTAATTTCGTCTAGTAATTTCTAATTCAAAATTTTTGTTTGCTGCTTTAATTTTCACCTGTTGCTAAGAACCTATATAACATATATTCATTTAATTTGCAGTTGATAAGTCTTAAGTTTTTTTTACTTTAGTGTTTCAATTGTGTTTTGTTTTCTTTTAGTCGCCAATCACCAGTCTAACTTTCAATTCCAAATTTATGTACATATTTGTTCCGACATCTTCAGCTCAAGCCTATTTCTCAAATTTATTTCGTCAAGCAATTAATTGAAAATTTATTTTTGGTGCTTTCATTTTCACCTGTTGCAAAGAACCTATATTATTCTAAGGCGCCGTTGATGATCAGTCTTAAGTTTTTTTTAAATAGTATACTTTAGTGTTTAGCTTTCAATTCAATTCATATTTGTTCGGAATGCACATCGCCAACTTTGTCTTTAATTTCCACCTAATGAACACATATTACCTTAGCTCTAAATACGTGGATCAGATGATATGATCGTTTTAAGTTGTTCATTAATTGTGTAACTTTGTCTATCAATCGCATTCTGTTTCTTTTTTGCGCCAAAGATCAGTTTTACCTTTCAATTTCATGCATTTTCGTTTCAATAGCAAATCGTCAACTACTATAATTTCTTCTCTCTTGAAATTTATTTTCACTGCTTTAATTTCCACTTTGTCTCTAAATTCAAGCATTTTTCAAGTGGCTAAGTTGAGATGATATGATCAGCTTTATGCTTAATTGCATTTCGATAAGTTCAGCAAAAACAATAATAATAAGAACTTCATTTCTTCAGCTTTTCTTATATCCTGCCAATATATTGAACTTTGTGCTGCAATTTCATTCCATTTTGTACAAATTTGCTTTTTAAATATTTAATAATTATGAATGAATGTGCTTTATTGAATTAAGAGCATTTGTGCTAATAGCGGCAGCTGTTTAACTTACAAAACCAAACAAAAACATATTGAAATTGAGTCAACTTTGCATTGTTTCTAGCTTCCGTGGAGACGACAATAGACGACTCGCGTTGCAATGTAAATTAAATCAATAAACATCTCTTGATAAGTAGATCAACTTGTGTTTGTGGGCCAGGGTTACAAGGTGTACAATACAAATATTACAATAAAAAGACACGTTCATGAATATTTCTGCCAATTTCAGCTATTATTGAGGTTTTAACTTAAATGATTGAACGATTTTGAAACGTTGTGCAGACGCTTCAGCTTCGATTCTTTGCGGACAATGGAGAGAGAACACTTAAAAGTTAACAAATAACGTATGTGGTCTATAATAGATGGATGTTGGGGGAATCGCTTACACTCGAATGATAACAAAACGTATAAAAAGTTAATACAAAATTATGTAACAGACGATAAACACTATACAAGTATACGGTCTACATGCAGAGCGAAAGTATAGATATTTTTAAAATTACATAATACGAACGGAGCGACTTAACACTAATGGGGATCTAACATATCATACACATTCGGATAATACTCTTAGCATAACACTACAAATGGGTTTCCCTCGGAGCGTCGCCAGCTGCTTTCCTCGCGCCCCCAATGTGGCGCTATTCTATCATGTTGAATAGCAGACAGGAGAATATCATGCCAAAGATCTGTCGAGTAAACAAAATGATCAATAAGATACGCATTTTAAGCGCTGTCAATGACGTCACACTTGCCATTAGTATGGCCACCGCAATGGACGTGCCGCCAATGACGGCCGCATGGTCCCGGATGAAGTTGGTCGCCACGTAGAGACAGCCCTGGTTGTGCAGGTTCGTGATGGTGGGAAAGATGGTGCACTCCTTGCGCTGGCCGCCGAACAGCTCCTGGCAGCACGACTCCGGCACCGGGCCGTAGCGATTCCAGTCGTGCCACGTGTCCACGCCGCAGCACTGCAGCCGCTCCTGGGTGAGGTCCCAGGCCTGCGTGATCTCCCGGCGACTGCCGTACAAGGCCATGGTGGATCGCATTTCCTGGTGGTGATTCGCATGCGAGTGGTTAACAGCTGAGCTGTGATATTGAGTTGAGCGTTGCCTTACCTGCCGCATGGTCTGCTGCACTCGCTCGCGAAACACGTAGCCCAAGACACCGCCAATTAGCATGGTCACGAAAACCAAAGCCACGATTATGAAATACTGTGGATGCCATGTAAATAGATGTTAAACATTTCGACTCTCCAATAAGTGAAGATAAAGCGCAACAACGAATGTCCGAAAAAGCGCCAAAAAGCACTCGAAGATTTCTACGCCCTTGCACATCGATTAAAATTGCGTTTTTGCTTAGTCAGTGGCGAAGAGTGGCGCAAGGCTTTGGCTCTCTCGCGCTCTGCTGCATTCTATTGTCGCTTTACTCACCGTTAAGAGCAGACACTTGACTTCCTTGCCGGCGCCCACGCAGCCCAGGAAAGAGACCAGGCAAATGATGATGGAGGTGACGAGCAGCACATAAACGGCGCCAGAGAATAAGTTGGTGCCCAAAAGCTCATTCACAAAGCTGCGATCCACCAGCGTCCACAGCGTCAGACAGAAGACAATGGCGCCGCCCACCTGAGCGTTGAATGTAAGAGTTAATCAATCGAAAGCATAACAAATGCTAATTTAATGTGCGCAACTTACGAACATCACAAAGTTTGCTATAAACAAACTGTATTTGACAAACTGCCCGCAGCAGTCCATGCGTGAACTGAACCCCATGTCGTCCTGTTTGCCCAAAGAGAAAGAGAGAGTGAGTGTGAGTGTGAGAGTGTGGAATGCAAGTCGAAGTGTTTGCGAGAGCGATGTAACTGTTGAAGACGCTGTCGCTCGAACGACAGCTGAGCGCGTAATGCGTAGACAGCGAATGAACGGCGCATGCGCAGCTCGCAGCCGCAGCTCGCAGCTGAGGCTGAAGTACACTTAACCCTGACCCACTTTAATACGGCAACTGTGACGGCGACGTCGTGCTGCCGCCGCTGCTGCGGTAGTTGCCGTTGCCACTGTCGCTGCTAGCGTCGACGCCAACGTAGCCGAGGCGAAGCATTAGACGAACGCACGCGCTATTGTTGTGCTATTGCTGTGGAGCTTATTTTGTGGATGGCAGCTGCTACACTGCATGCCTTGAGCTTTTACTTGCGCTACTATCGGGAATGTATTGCGTGGTGCTACTAAGGCAAACTGGGTGTTCGACTCGAGCCAAAATGAAGCAACAAAAACAGCAAACTGTTCCAAATGCTTGTCATTAACAAATAAAAGTACTTTAAGTGCTTCAAAAATAAGCAGATAATTGTGTTATTCTAAACCAAAGCACACACAACTTTCAATCAGTCAAGTGTTCGCTCGGGTTCTATACATATATTATAAATAATTACATTGGATGAGTAATCGTAATGCTCCCCACTCTCTAGCAATATCGTATCTAAACGACATCGCGGCACAAGCTGGGTTTTGAAATTTAAATGAGCCCCTTGAGATTCGTCAGTTAATTGCGGTTATTAAAAAAATGTTCTCACACTGTTTATTTTTGTTTTGGTTTATCGAGTACATATAGCTAAACAACTATGTAGTTAAGGTACATTGTGAAAATCGTGTCGGAGTTGACAGTAAGTCATCTGAAAGTCGTCATTAATTACGGGGCGTTGTCAGACGTGTGTTCTATGAGCGTGTTTTCGCAAATGCAAAACTTAAGCCAATTAGCTATGTTATCTGATCTTTTGATAATTGCCTATTGCTGCTACACATAATAATGATGTTACTCCAGCAGGTTAAGTAAAAGTACTTAGCTAATCTGCGTAATATAGTGATCTATAATTAATGTTATAGCTTTTTGCTCGCTTTTGATATTCGATCTGAGTTATATAGTCGCATATCAGCAAATAATTTCTCTCTCGTATTTCTTCAGCAGTTATGATCGCAAGTCGTTGCCCTCTATGAATCCACGAGTCGACATTATTGACAGATGAGCTTTAAAATGATTGGATTGCTATAATTGATTTATTTACTTACTCTGTTGCCTTCGTGTAGCACAAACGATGTTTTCGTTAAGTAACCAATTTTGACGCTTTTTTCTTGGACTCGACCAAGTTAATTAACTATAAATAATTTGCTACTTGCCTTTGACTGGGCACAAGGGTATAATGACAAGAGATTCGGCAGGAACTACAAAGAAAAGTTAGAAATCATTTGTTTATTATTCTTGTACTTTCGATCAAATCAATTGTCGTATTTGTTTAGTTCATAAAATCTCTTAACTTTTATGAGTTGACTAATTTGCGCTGTTATTCTTGCTGCCTGTCACAGTAGCTACAATTTCCTGTTCGGTTTACGAGTTGTTCTTCAGGTACTTCTGAGTTTTATAATCTTAGTTTTACGGCGCATGTTTAAGTGATGCGCTGTCGTCGTATTTACTTAGCCTATTATTAATATTGGCTTTTGTCTCGTGACATTGCTTCTTGCTCGAAATACCCTCTAACCAATAAAGGATTGCAAAAGGTATTCCAGGAATTTATAGCTTTCATCAATGCTCTCTAACTCTATTTTCTACAAATTGACTTCATTTGTTTAGCCTAATTTGTCATACTTCGTTGTTGATGTAAATATTTTGTTTTTAGTTTTTTTTTTTCGCAATTAATTAGTCGGCTGCGAAATGGTTACAGGGTATTTTCGGATCGTGCACTCGCGCTTAGCGCTTTCTTATGACATTTTTTGCAATTTCGTTTTGTTGTTTTTATTGAGCTTTTAAGTTTATTGTTGAAGCTGTAATTTTTGGTACATACTTATATAAGTCTCGACACGCACCACACACACACACACACACACACGTATATATGATATTGTTAACTGATTGCGAATAATTTGTGAACTTAATACAAATAATAATTATTTCAGCTACTTAAGTCCCGTTTTTTTTTCATTATAATTGTTACATTCATTTTTCTGTCGGCCTTTTGCAGCTGATAATTGTTAATGAATTATGTGCAGGTTGTTGTTGTGGTTGTTGTTGTTGCTCGCGAGTTGTTATTGTTATTTGTTGTTGTCCATGGCAAACAACTTTTTCATTTGATTTTGTGTGCTCGCAACAAGCTCTCTATCGGTTTATCCTTACATTCATTGTATTGCAACTATTTCCCATTGGGTGCAGTGTTACTTTGCATACTTGTATTGCATTTCAACTAGAGATTAACTCACTTTAACGTTTTCTATAATTTCGCTGTATGAATTTTGCACAAAACAATTATCGTATAGCGTCGGCAGCCGTCAGCAGCAGTCAGCAGGGCAGCAGCACAACAGCGGCAGCGGCAGCGACTGTAGAAGTCTTTCCAAAATGTGTATTATTCGACGCCGTCTCCACCGCACGAGTGTTCGCTTGGAACTGGTTGTGGGAACAGATTGCAAGCTTGGTTTTTTATTAGTTTCGCTCACAAAGAGTTTCGTTGTGCTTCTGCTGCGCGGCTCAGTCTCTGTCTCTGTGTCTGCGCTGAGCCGCGCTGAGCTGAGCGAAATTACAACAATGCACACAGACAGCACAATGTCGATCGATGCAGGTGCAAAAGAGACGCACACGCCGCGAAGCGAGAGACAGAGCGGGAGAGAGAGAGAGAGTGGGAGAGGAGCTTTGAGTTTGGCTTACAAACCGCAAATACTTCTCAGTACCTTTTAGTATTTGTTTTTGTTTTCATTTACCTCTTTTTTCCTTCGTCTCTTTTTTTTTTGGTTTTGCTTTTTGATTGCCCGCTGTTGTTGCTGTTGTTGTTGGTATTGTTGTTCATATCTGCTCAGCATGTGAAAATGTATTGAGTAAACAAAACATGTTTTAAGTACGGCGTTTTTCTCCATAGCCACAGCCTTTGTTTCAATTCGTGCAATTTTTGCACAGCGCGCTCTTGAAATATTAGATGTAAATGGATATTTTCAAAACTTCATGTTATTCATTTTGTTATTGTTTTTTGATGACTTGACAGCTCATATCGTATGCGCAATAATTCCTGACACTTGAAGTATAGTTAACAATTTTACAAATTTCAGAATATTTATGTTTTGTAAAATATTTAAAATGTATACAATGAAAGTCCTACAAATGAAATTCTTCAAAATGAATTGAAATACCTGTAGGAAGTCAATCCATTGCAGAGTTTTATGTATAAAGTAATCGCACATCATATTAAGTTCCCCATTAGTGCTTTAATTTTGTTCTCATTCCTGTTCTTTCCACTTAGACGACTTCTAAATGTTTTCATGTTGGAAGCACTTGAAATAAATGCAGCAATTTAACGCCTTTGGAGCTTGTCACCTTCGGAAAACTCAACGAGCCTCGCACTTGCTCACATTAATCATAAAAACACACATGAGTTAGAAGCGAGTATCTATTTTTAATATAGAACCTCGTGTGTGAATTAATTGACTTGTTTAAAATCATATAAACATCGCTCGTAAATATGACTGATAGTTGCAGCACTTTAAGAGGCTCTCAACTGAATGCAAAGTGATTTCCCAATGAATCTGAAGCTATTGCTTGACCATTTTGAGAAATTTTCGAAAAGCGCGACTGAAGAATCGACTGAAAATACCCTATGAAAACATTGATATACTAACCATACACATTACACAATTACTGGTTCCGCCATCAATATATAATTTGTTAAAATGTTTAATTTCCTCAGCTAAGTGACATATTCTAATGAGAAATAGTTGGAAAATGTAGTTCGACGAGAATGAGCTTGGTATTATAATTAATATTGTTACAAAGCCTTTTATTTTTTCCATAAATTAAAAACCCCCTTTTGGGCCCCCAACTAGTGAGTATAAAAAATGTGCATATTTACAGATATAAAAAACTTTATAGCGACTGTAAAAATGAAAAAGGTTCCCACAGCGTGTGTCAGATGCAAAATGTTTGGCAGCAACAAAAACAACAGCAGCAACCACGACGACGACAACGACGACGACGACGTGAGCAACAGCGAAAATAACAACAATATTATTAACAGGCACTGTAATTGTTTTTCTATTTCTTGCCGTGCAGGCTGAACCGTACCGAGAGTATTGAGATGAGTCGGGCCACTTGGTGTTAACAGAGCCATAAAAGTGCTAAACAAGCCAACAATTTTGTGAAGTTAACAATTAACGAATTAGGCATTCGCTAGACTCCACTGAGAGGCGCTACAAGTACGACTCTGGGTTATTTCATTTTCATACTTTTGTTATCGGCGCGAGCAGACGACTAACTGACTCGCTTTGACCTTAGCATGGAAATTGCTTACGAAATTGTCGTGGCCAAATGTTTGGGCAACCAATTTATTTGGCCAACTAAATAGTGTCGCTAATTGTTGAAGGTTTTTTGCTTTTCCGAGTTAGTTTTCAATGAACTTTTGACGTAACCAAAAATATGGGAATATTGTAGTTGGCATTGGGAAGTTCGTAATTTTAGTCAACAGATCTTTAGAGTTTTAAAGATTTGAAATGTACAATTGATAACGAAATTTATATGTTTATGCAATTTGATTCAATTTTAAATTAAATAAGTTAGTTCAATAATAAAGCTTACATATTAACTATGCCTGATTTTGTTCCCAGCAAGTCAACTCAGTCCTTCTGTACTTTCCCATAAAAAGCCTAGTATTTGCCCTCGCATGCTCGATTTACTAGCCACATCGACATTGCCATCGGCGTAGAGAACTTAGGTTAAACTTGAGCTGGACAACCGCAAAACGCAATAAAGTCCCATTCTAATCGACTTGAATCGGAATCAAGTTAATCGTTTTCATATGCGACTAATAAATTTCGGTTAATTTCCCAAGCTCTAGTAACGACTTCTGGACTTGACCTTATCCGCCTGACACTGACGACCGTTTGATAACCCATCAGCTCTTTATGTGCCTTTTGTGACTATTTGCTGTAGACAGAAGTCTACAGAAGTTGGCTTCCTCCCACACGTACCGTATTATACGCTTAGCTACAGCTCAGCTTTTAGACAAACAAATTAACGCAAATACCCAAAATTGTTGAAAATTGACTTTACTTAGTCATGTTACTTGCTAATTGCTCGGTGTCAGCTTTACGATTGTACGTGACGATGACAGGGACTGAAGGCTTGTGTTCTCGCTCCATCTCGCTCGCTCGTGCGGCATTTCCGTTCAGCGGCGATTGCTTGTGGAACGTAAGTTGAGCATCAAAATGTGTAGCATACTTTTAGGCTGAACATGCGAATTGTGAACTATTCGTATTTTATGTATTTCTAATTCTGCATCGCAGAGTAAAATTAAGTGAAATGAATGCAGACAAACTGTATTTAAAAATGCATGAATTGCATGTAAATACAAACTTCTTACTTTAATCTTTATGTACTTATTATGACTTTACATGAGCTTAGGTTCTATCTCTAAATCATTTCTTGGTACAAATTGCACAAAATACATTCTTACAGTTTCAGTTTATTTCTGTTTAGTTTTTTTTTATTATTGTTGCTCGGCGGTGCATAGTTCTAGGTACTAAACGCCACGCACCCCCATCCACTAGGGAATTGATGGGAGCTGAGGCCCCAATTGTTTGTTTGCTTTAAGTACAAAATATTATTGTATCTGGCGTTTTGGTAATAGGTAACAATCCGACGATCTGACGATCTGATCCATCGTAGTGTAGGGCACTTAAACGAACTTAGCCTAAATCTCAAAGGATTGCAAGACGGCAACAAACTTGAAAAGGAAACTTAAAGCTTAGTTGGCTAACGTTATAAGTTGGGTGTTACAATCCACAAGTTGCTGCTATCACATGTTGCGAACCTCACGCCGTGCGATACGCGTTCGCGTACTCCACGGCATCGTGCAGGGTCGGAAAGATGTCGAAGGGACCCTCACTGAGGGCCGTGCTGTGCATCAGAGTGTCGTACACGCGATCCACAGGATTGGCCAGGAGCAGACGAGCCCCGCGCGCCTTCATCTCCTTGCTGATGTCGGTCAGCGTACTGCAGCCGGCCACATCGATGTGGCCCAGCATCGTGAAGTCCAGTATGAGAAACTGGAACGAGTTGGCCGCCTCCACGAATTGTCCTTGGAAGGCCTTGCCACCATTTTGCGCTACCTGGGCATAGGTGGTCTTCGTTTTGACCGGCCTACTGCGACCTTTCTTGTTCAGCCCAACAGTCTCGTTGAGCGCGCGACGGAAGAAGAGACTAGTGGCGAAATTGAGCGAGCCACAATACCGAAAGATGCGCGTCTCCGGCACTTGCATCACATTGCGATGCTGCGTCATGTCCATGTAGATGCCGGGCGCCTCGGGCATGTAGCCCAGCAGGCAGGAGTAGGGCTTCAGGCCCTTAATGTACAGCGCCAAGAGCGATATGCAGACGCCAATTAGCAGACTGCAAGCAAATTAATCGACGGTTGATTAGACTGAACATTATGAAGTATTTCAAGCCGAACTCTACCCAATGTCAATGTCGATGAGCACCACACAAAGGAACGTGGATATCCAGGTGAACATCTCCAGCTTGCCCTGCTTGGAGAACTTCTTCAGCTCCTTCACCTGCATAAACATGGGCTTCAGCGCCACAATAATAACGCCGGCCAGCACGCACTGCAAATGAAGCGAACATTAAACAGTATTCTAGTGAATGCATTTGTTATAGACATACCCTTGGCAGGTCACTGAAGAAGGGTCCCACCCACATGATGGTGGCCACCACCAACGAGGCGGACACCAGCGAGGCAATCTGCGAGACGCCGCCCGTTTGATCCTGTATGACCGAGCGGGACAGCGAGCACGCCATGGGAATGCAGGAGAAACAGCCGCCCACCATATTGCCGACGCCCATGGCGAAGAGCTCCTGGTTGGCGCGCACCTCGTAGTTGTGCTTCTTGGCGAACGTCAGGCCCATGGACATGATGATCGAGTACGTGACAATGGCGATCGCAATGGCGTCGACAGCCAGCACCGGCACCAGATCCATGCGCGGGAATTCGGGCGTGGGCAGACTATTGGGTATCACGCCCACCGGCCTGATGTGAAAGTTCTCCTCCAAGTCAAAGCATTTGGAGATCAAAGTGCCACCAATGATGGCGATCAGTTCGGCGGGCAGTGGGAAGCGACAGCGTTTGCTCAGACAGGGCTTGAGGCACTCGTTGCAGATGCTCATGAAGACAATGATGGTGATGCAGAAGCCAAAGTTGATCAGGTTCGTTTTCGGCAGCAATCCAATCACTTCGACGATAGTTAGCACGATTTTGAAGGTGGGTGCCTTGGGTGACACCTGCACTCCCAGCACGTCCTTCAACTGGGCGGTGACCACGTGACAGGCGGCGGCCGTGGTGAAGCCATTCACCAGTGGCTCGCTCAGCAGCGAGGCCAGTGTGCCCAGCCTGAAGAAGGACATGAGCAGCTGCGAGAAACAGAAATAGAATCGATTAGTTTTGCTGCTTGAACTTCGAAGTAAAGCAAGTTGTCAGAGCATCTGCTTAAATGCATTCTTGAGCTGAATTCAATAATTGTTAAGCCTACGAAAGGATATTTAATTATGTATTTAAGCGATTGTTTCAACAACTAGGCAAACAAATTCCAACGTCATTCGAGTTGGAGTCATTAAAGTTATAGTTGTAATTATGAGCTCGTCATGATCTGTTGCTATTAATGATGATGTGATGTAAATCAGATTAGATATTCACTTCGACAATTGCTCGAATAAAACTTGACTCTAAGATAATCAAACTGTTGCCTCTATCTCAGATCTTGAGCATAAACTGATAGTGAATTCAGACGCAAGGTTTTAAGCAGTCTCGCACTTACATTGATGATGCCGACAGTAAACGCAAGTGCGGTGACCACCTCCACGGTGGTGATGACGTTCGCGGGATGCGGCAGCATTGTTGAGGTTGCATTCTGCAGCAGCAACGTTGCCGCTGTCGTTGCACCTTCGGCTGTCGTCTCCACAATCAGCGACAATGGCGATGCCGTCGACGTCGACGTTGTCGTTGTTGTGGCAAGCAATGCAAGTGGCGAAGCGGTTGCTGCCTTTATGGTGCCATTGACTGCATTGGGATCGAAGTTGGCGTAGGATTGCACCACCTTCTGGGTCATCATGCTGGCCACGGCGAACGTGCCAATGGATATGTGCTTGGAGGTGCCCAGCAGCATGTAGACGAGCACCGGAAACACAGCCATGTAGAGGCCGTTGCCAGCCGCCACGCCCGCCAAAATGCCGTACGCAATGCCATGCGGTATGTTCATGATGGCCACCGTGAAGCCGGCTATGACATCGCCGATGAGGTCCCGTCGCAGCGAATACTGTGGCAGCCACTGTAGAATGGGTATGATGCCCGTGAAGAGCGAGAAGAAGTTCCAGCCACGCCAGCAGTTGCGCAGCGAGGAGGGAATACTCTTGTCTCGGGCCGCATAGCCCGTCTCCTTGATGACCAGCTCGTGCGTGAGCACATCCCGATGGATGCGATACTTTGGCTGTATTTTTGGTTTGCTTTGTGCGCTCTTGCCACTCCCAGTGCCACTTCCATTGCTGCCATTATTGTTGTTGTTGTTAAGCGGTTTGGTTCTGCAAATCAAGCGCAACTTTAGCAACCAGTTGAATGTGGTTCAAGAGTCGACGACGAGTACTCACTCTGGATTCTCCTGTTCGTTGGGCATTGTGTGCTTGGCCTCTTCCTCGGCCAGTTGCTCGTTGTCTTCGGCTGCTTCGACTATAATGTCCACATGAGTGTCTGTATCTGTGTCTGTGTAGCGATGGCGTTGCAGCTCCCTCAGATATTGCACGCTCCTCCAACGCGCTATGCGTTGCTCTGCTCTTGCTTGACTCGAGCAGGCGGCAGCGTCTGCTTGAAGAGGTATCAACAAAGTGCCAGCTTCGTTATAAGTTTCGGGATCCTCTGATAGTCGTCGTCGCAGTGGCTGACGTCTGTTCAAGTCTTGCCAATGCTTCCAGGCACATTTACGCGCGGATTTCAGATAATGTTTGGGTTTCTGCAAAGGTGTTGTTGATATAGATTAGTGTAATCTATGGCAAGCAAAGTATTTGTCCAATATTGTTTGGCAAAGATAGATTTACGAGTGCAGCTGTCTAATGGACATAGATTAGACTAGACTTTTATGGAGTTGACACAAACTAAGCCATAATCACATTGCTTTCCAGTTACAATTGCCCAGTTATCTAACTGCAATTAGCACCACTTTGTCAGGCATCGGAGCACCACTTGAACCACCATCCACCATCCAACACTCACCACTCACGCTCAATGCACGACTGAAACCGAAATGGCCACACGGGAGGGTATAAATACAAGCCTCCGTTTGTTCCTCCAAATAAATTAACACCAATATCTAATTGGTCGAATCATTGGATCCGCATGCGTTCGGCAGCTGACCACTGTGGTTTGCTGTGCTTACAAAAACTCACAGCACGCACTGTTGTCAGTGAGTATTGGGGAGAACAAATTCAACTCTGACGACACTGACGAAATCAAGCAGCGTTTATTTGCTTATCTATGGCATTGATTACGCATACGCAGCATTGCCCTCGTCTGCTCGGAATTGTCTATTGACGTCGAGTCGAGTGAAATTTTAGTGTTCTGCTTGCCTCGCGTCGATTATTAATTCGCACTCGCAAAACCATATTGTCCGATTATGTCTGGCAATTCAATTCCAGCCAAATTTCGTGAATAACTTTTGCCCACCATCTGATTTGCTAATTGCCAAAAAAAGTCCGGCAAAAGTAACATTTAATGCTGTGTGCTCTGCGTATAAGCACCTGTTTTCTAAAGTCAACACAGTTAGGCTCGTTTCGTTTCAGGCCATAAACTATTATTTCCTATTTAGCGGATATATCACTGAAATGCCTCTTAACGGATGAGTTGAGTACTTTTTTGCTTGAGTTGAGATTCTGTAAAATTGATCATTTGATTTTCTTGTAATACATCTTTTCACAGATACGCAAACAAATGCGAAATACGAGTAAAAATTGCAAATAATATTTGCTCCTGAAATTAGCATAATTAACAGAGTTTATTTTTAAAGATTATAGCACATTCTTAATGCAGTATGGGTTTCATTCAAAGCGTGCGACAAATATTAAAGGTTTTCTATTCACTTTGAAGCAATAATCATATTCTTAAGGTTTGTTAATTTGTTAGATTGTAAACAACAAATTGTGTTGCATTTATTTGACGAAACCATTTCATTTGTTTGGAAAGTCGTATCGTCATGGCATAGAAGTCGCGTCTGACTCAATGCCGGCTAAAACTTTTGAAATTAAACACTTTTTTTATGCATTGTTTCGCAGAAATGTATTTAAATATTTGGGAAACCGGTTTGCCAGTGAAATACTCAACACAATACTTTTGGCTTGGCGCTATAGCTGGTGGTCTTAGGAAATGTGTTTAGTAGACACAACCGTTATGGGATATAATTATATTGGGTTGCTGTTACCACCGGACACAGGCTATGCTAAGTGACAACAATAAGTGAGCTAAACCGAAGTAAATAAACCGGTTAGACGCGACACTGACTCAGCGAAAAAAGGCGATTAAATTGTACTTAAGACATTGCCTTGCTGACCCCTTGCAAAGAGAGCAGCGTTCTCGTCTGGCAGCCTCATCAATGTCAAGTTCAGTGGCTTTAATGGGTCAACCGAGTGGTATCTATATAAGACGACTATACTGTGTGCAGCTGTGTTTAACGGCTTGTAAGATCAATCACGCGACGCTCGCTCTAATTACAGTCAGTGCGAGCAGTTCTCGAATTGATTGCTGCTGCCTGGGTTCAAGCGAGTCAATTGATTTGGCATGATCAATTATGCAGAGAATTAAAGCACATGTTCGCACAGATCAGGCGACAAAGAGAGTTCGCGAGTATCCAGAAAGATCCCGACTTTTCTTCTGTTTGTGGCATGTGACTCCCAAGATTGCATTTGTTCAATTAGAAGTTGAATTTTGTCAATATTAAATAGGAAAATTATATATTTTTAATAAACATTAAAACTATTATCAGCTACAGGAAACAAATAAGTGCTAAGACACTCATGAAATCATTCGAGCTTCATTTTGCAGTTTCATATTTTCTTGTGAGCATTGCAAAATTCCTAGAGATTTTTTTACGGAAACTGGAAACCATGCGAGATAGGCAACTTAAGTGCAAGGGCCACAAACAGCGCACAGTGCTGTCTAAAAGTGTGCATGCCAAGACGTATATTGTCTGATGCAATTTTAAATCTTTTTGAACGATTCGTTGCTTCGGGTTTCTTTTCTATTTGGGATATTAATTGTAATAACTTCCGCTCAGACTCGACTTGAAACGAATGTTGTTATAATCATTGCTCCCTAATAGTTACAGTCGTTCGCATTCACATCTGGTGAGAGCTGTTAATCAACTCACGTCGCACTCGCAAACAGTTATACACAGCTTTATAAGCAAACAGCTTTGATAATAATTTCGTATTTGTTAACTCAAAATTAATGAGTAATAAAGGCATAAAAACAGTAAACTGCGAGGCAGGGTCGACTGCCAAATACCCTAGGTCTACGCTGGTAACTTCTTTTAACGAAATAAGCATTTAAAATGGTAAGAAATAATTAAAGTTTCTTTTATATATACATGTATAAAATATATAAAAAGTATCGAAATGAATAAGCATATAAAATGGTAAGAAAGATTAAAAGTTTTATAATATATATATAGGTATATAAAAATTACATTTTTCTAACGAAATGAATAGGCATATAAAATGGTAAGATTGTAAGTTTCATTCATATATGCACATATAATATAATATATATATATATATATATATATATATAAAGTACCCTTTTTAACGAAATGAAAAAGTATATAAAATGGTAAGCAAGATTCAAAGTCTCATTCATACGATATATACACTTATAATATTACATAGCGCATATAATATAATATATATACATATATATATATGGTAAGAAGGACTAACAGTTCCATTCATTTATGCACATATAATATGATATAGCGCATAAGCTCGTCTGCTGTCTAGATTAGTACAGGGCATTTATCGCAGCTGAATACTCGTACTGTACACCGGCTTAATTGGGATGCCCCTGGGTCGTGTTCAATGCCGTCGTCGCACCGTCCCCACTTAGTTCTACTAGCCAAATACTTAGCAACCGGTTATTTGCTGTTGTTTGTATTTTCCATACAGAACGGAAAAGTGCTTGGCTTAAATGGATTTGTGGAGGGCGGCCGTTCACAACTATAACGAGCTGCATAACTATTGAACCGGGCAATGCGGGGAAAGCTGTGAAATTGTAAAATTGTGTAACGTCCCTCTGCGAAAAGTAAAAGCGCAAAAAAAGGCGTATTGATGTCACTTCTGGGTGGCGTCTCAGCCTCTGCTTATCAGACAGTTGCCCACTTTTGCCGGCGAATCGAAGTCGTTAATCAACAACAATTTTGAACAACACAGGCGAGAAATCATTTGTGAAATCTGAAGCAGAATGGTAGAATTTTCCATTAAAGGTTGTCCACTTGTTGCCAGTGGAGCAGATAGCCGGATCTGTGGAGTCCTTATCAGTGATTCAGTGCTGGTTTGTTTTTGGAGGGCCTTGATACAGTTGTAGCAAGCTTTTACCTGCTCAATCACATGCCATACGCCCCACTATCGCGATGACAAACCGATGATAATGGAGCATATATGCAGATAGATAATTTCGAATATTTATTGATGTTCATTACGTGCCGTACTTCAATCATACTGACTGCACTTTGCTCCGAGAGTCGAGAAGTCGTAACAGCTTTGTCGCACTATTTTAGTAGAACTAATACTGAAAAGTGTTTCAGCCACTGCAGCATCTTAAATAGATCTATATTACATCACGAAAGGCTGTATATTTGTCGGATCTCTTTGTTTTACATAAAACACTTCCCCAACCGCCTCGACGATGATAATAATGATGATGACAACGATGAGAGCGACGCTGATAAGCGGCTTGCCAAGTTATGGGGAAGTATATAAAAAGTAAAACGCTTGCCCGTCATTCAAATTTATGGCACGCAATACTAAGTAAGCCTTTTTGTAAACGTCACATTCGCGCATAAATTACAAATTTTGTTTATTTTCGTTTTGCCAAATTCCATTTTTTTTAATAGTTTGCGACACTGCATTGCTTTTACATTTTTCAGTTATGTTTTCAAGACTCGATTAATTCACTAGAAGCTACAGGCAAGTACAGCCACTATCTCTACATTCGCATTATACAAGTATCATTGCGATTGCATTCGTAAGCGAAAAACATAAATTCTGAGAAAAGCGAAAGGCAGATGGTTTTTGCAAATCTCAAAAGCTATTTATAATAGATGGTTTCTGAAATACGCAAGATTAATGTACGACAATCCATCAAGGAAACAATCCATACGAAAAGTAAAGACAAATATAGGTGGACTAGCTGCTTGCTGATATCATGATATACCCCTTCCATTCGATTGGTTCCGGGTGTATCGATGAGCTGACAACATAGCGACCTTCGAACTTTAAGAGTCCACACTATCGCAGACGCCTAGCAAACGCCCAAGTTCAAAGCAGCCAAAAGCAATTGTTCATAATGAAAGCCTTAAGGTCGCTTACCAAAAAATATGACTAATCAGCCAGACAGCAACAGCAACAAAGAGCAGTAAGAAACAGCAAAACAGTCTGTAGAACAACAGGAACCATAACTGAACGTGATAATGTCGAACCCATTAAAACAAAAAAAGTGAAGAAAATAGAAACACACAGTTGCTGTTGCTGTTCCGAATGGGATTAATAGGGTTGCGGACTGGACTGGAACTCGAACTCTGGGGTCTGTTAGCTTATCAAATAAAGCTTCGCAAGCAGTTGCTCGACACGACCATGCAACAGTTGCATGCGAGCTCATCGATTTCAGATATGCACGCCATAAAAATAATGCGAGTGCATTCTACTCGCACACGACTGTGTCAGGGGTTCAGTTACTTTTTATGGAAATGCATCTGATAGATACTTGAGCAGTTACGCAGAGGCGGCAGTTCGCTTTGATTCGGCTGCAATTGTTTCCGTACAGTCAGATTTATCGATTATTTATCGCGTTTATTATTTCGAGTGGTCAACAATTTTGTTTTCACTTGCCAAACAAAAACCAGTTTCCACTTGGGCACGCATCACAGTTATGACAGTCGCATAGAGACCGAAGTAAATAAATCAATTGGGGCATCATTCAATTGACATACTTGGATGCCCACACGGTCTCTCCCTCTCTCTCTCTCTCTCGTACTCTCTCTGTCGCCGCTCTTTTCCTTCTACAAATCTCGGCTCAATTGTGTATACTCTGAGTTATGATATTCTGGTAAATATTTACTGAAGCAACACTTTTGCTCGGATATATTACAAAACTTAATTAGAACTGAGTAGCACATCTCATTTTAATATAGTCGCATATTGCATAGGCTTATCTTGCAACAAAGACCCGTAATACATTCGTATTCGTACAAATCTTGTGTAAGCACCATAATTATAATATGGGAATTATTGTACTCAAAGAGAGAATTCAGTAAGAACAATGATTGCTTTTACATTAGACTCTTCGTATTTACAATAGAATTATCTATGAGGTTTCCAATGTAAATTGTTTATTCCTAGAGCTTAGCACTAATAGCGAAGAAAAGAGAAGCACGGCAATTGAAATTAGAAATTCAAATCCTTGTTAATATAACATACATAAGTTCGTTTAATATTGTCACTTGATATAGAGTATACACAGTTTTTGAGTTTTTGCTCAACTTTTTCACGGTTGTAAATTTTCGCTGTTTGAGTTTATATACAACATGTTAGCAGTTGCTAACTGTTTTCATTCAAGCGAAATTCTCGATAATGTTCAAGTGTTATAGCCAGAGAAATAAAGTTTTTAAGCCAGCCCCAGTCGCTTTGGCCGGTACGTGGTACGGCAAACAGCTGACCGACTGGTTATGCGACGCGGTTCAGTTTGCAGCGGAAAACCCCCTTTTGAAATTTGGGTTGTCAACACGCAAGGTAATTGACCAGACGAAATGTGTGTACAAGCACAAAGCGAAATCATTGCGAATGTCAAGATTGCGAGCTGCACTATGGCATACCCTGTAAGCCGCACATTGACTTTGCGTGTGCTTGTTGCGGGTCGTCTGCATATGTTAAAAGCTCGTTGACAACTGTGTAACCCATAAAACAATAGACAGCTGTGAAGCTTTATATACAGGGTATGCAAGTGATGCGACAGGTTGGAAGCAAAAGCAAAAAGAATGAAAGAAGAAATAAGCACTGTATAAATCAGGTGCAGTTGCACTTGACTGATGGCGATGGTCAAGGCGAAAAGAGAACAAGAGAGCGGACAAGAGCGACAGTGCTAGAATGAGAGAGTGAGAGAGAGAGTATGTGGGGGAGAGCTTCCGAATAGCGGCAACTAAAACGCAAGGCAAAAACAAAAACTTGACAATTAATTTGATTGCCACAAATTGAGACCGAAGAGGGCGAAATAGATCGAAAACGAATTGGGAAGCATTGAAAATTTTTATGAGGCATACATAATATGTACACTCATTAGCCAAAAATACTTAAAAGGTGTTTAAGTCCAAAATAGCCAAGTGTAGAACTTTGCATTTGGCATTTGATTTAGTTGCTAACTAAAAGTTTTCATTGTTGCTGCCGTTGTTGTTGTTATTAGGTATTATCGTTTGCCGTCGTCACCTTCAGCTCTTGATAGCGTCTACTGTGTGCAGTCGATGTTGTTCTTGTTGTTGTCACACTTGTTGCCAATAAAACTGTGATTAACACTTATTGTGGTGTGCGTGCATTGAGCTGTTTAAACTTTCAATATGTACAATACACAATACTTTTGTATCTATATATGCATACTTTTATTTGAATTTTTAGAATTGAAACTCACAAATTAATGCTAATCAATAGCTATATTTATGGTTAAAACAATTTCCGCTGGACGGGGGGAATATTTGTTAGTTTTCGGTTTTTTGTTATTCAACCGCCTTCAATTCGCTTAGTGTTTGATACGAACGATACGACGCTTGCGACATGCTACGTAAAACGTTTGTTGCTGCCAAAAAAACGCTCGCGCCAAAAACAAACACACGCACGCACAAAAGCACGTAGCAGTGAACAGCGACACGGAGAGCGAGAGCAACCAGCGCGACAGCGACAACAACGTCTTTCGAGTGACCCACTGAAACTGAAAGCACACAACACACAACGGCTACGCCAAGTACGTAGCACGTGAAAGCTTTTCAAAGCTGCTCAAATTCGATGCTATATTATTGCCGACGCTATTATTGCCATTGCGTTGTTGTTGCTGCTGATAAGTAACTTTACCAATTGCACTGAATTTAAACTTTTTTCACTTGCATTTTAAATATTTCAGCATGTTTCCAATCGGTTAATGCAAAAAAAATATGTTTATTTTTAGGCACGATTTCCATATTTCCATTTTTTTCATTTATTGTTTGGACAATAAGTTTTCAGTCGCGCAGCTGGTCGAACCTACTGGCGTTGCCACCTTGATTGCAAATTTCAGAGCGCCACTACAAACAGCTGATTATTGCGAATAGAGATGAAACAAAGTTAAGGTAAGCATCAGCTGTTTAATATTTTGGTATTTATGGTATTCTGGTATTTTTATACTAAATGTAAATATTAGGCATATTACTCTGTATTCGATTTATTTTTAATTATTATTAACACCTCTATAAATAAATAAATTTCGTAAAGCATCTTTTATATGGCTTATGATGTTGCCACCTCAAATTATTTGAAAAGTTGCCAGCTTTATTCAAAGCAGCTGATTACCACAGTGGTTTTAAGACCTATTTGATATTGATTCAGAAATATATTTTACTTTAAAGATTTTTCGAAAATATCTTTAAACGGAAACTGTGTAAGAATATAAAAAGGTATTTTTTAACATTGGATATTAAACATTTTTGAGAATAACAAAAAAAAAAGGATTGTTCTTGATTTGTCAATGTAAGTTTAATCAAATTTCATGTTGAAACTATGTATGTACCATCTCGTAATAAACTAAGTTGGCCAACCAAAAGAATTTTATTTTATTTTTACTTATTTCTAAAAGTTTTATAAGTATTTAAATTTTTTCAGTTTTTGGTAACACAAAAATCACGCCGATTGGCAGCACTTGTGCCACAACAGCGGCGCTTTTTCAAATTGAGTCAAATGAAGCAGTCTGGCAGCTCTATAAGTTACTATTCTACAGTAAAGTTGATTGAAATGATGAGAAAGTTTAGCGGTGGTTTAAATAAATGGCTGTACAAGTTCGTGTGCTTGCTACGCCAATGGCCTGCAAGTAAGTAGTGAGCATGTAGTTGGGCGTATCCGACCAAGCGCAGAAAATATAAAATGTCATGTGTGTGTAATTTGCAGCAACACTTCGGCGACGCATTGCCCATTTGAGGAGGACGCCATCTTTGAAAGGTGAGTGCTCTCCTTGTCCTTGCCCTTGACAGCTGGTGCAGCAGCAGAAGCAGCAGTAGCACCTGCTAATTTGCATACAAGTTGCACGCGTGGCAACATATAAAATGCGGAACCGAATTAACAGTTATGCGCGCACAGTACATCAGCTAGCTGCTAGAGCAGAGGCGTCGTCGGCTTGTTCCACAGCAGCGTTGTAAATGAGGCACTTGCACGCAGATGCCTGACCTTGTCACGGTTTATTACAACAGCCAACAAAATCAGCGTATAAACATGCACAGTGTTTAGAAGGCGTTTGCCATTTGCCTCCACTTGTAGTTAACACTGCCTGGCCCAATCCCAATCCCATTTCCATTTCCATTCCCAAATCCATGCCCAGTCGCAATGTGTGTAAGGCAAACAAACAAGGCAAATCCAAATTTCAACAGCACGCAACAAAGCCCAAAAATATTGTTAATAGCAGGGGAGGCGCTAAAATCACGCAGCCGCCTTGTCTACTCAAAACAAACAGCAGCAGCAGCAGCAGCTGAGCGCCAGGCAAGTGGGGCAGGTGCAGGTGCAGGTGCCACCACAGTCAGGTGATTGCCGATGCCGTTGCCCATGTTGATATTGCTGATGAGCCAAGACCAGCGAGTCCAGGGGCCGCTTTTACTTACACTTTTCCTCTGTGGCGCAGAGTGATCCTGCAACTGTGGCTGCCACTTCATGTGAGAGTATGTCTACGTCATGTGGCAGACACTCCAAAGGCGCTCGTACACACGCACGCACGCACGCACACAGACGCATGTTAAACACTACACTACGCATCACGTATGGCGTCGTAAATGCGGCTAAGAGCAAACACAAACATACAGCCAAAGCATCTCGCCAAGCAGCCAAACACATCATCATCATCATCATCAACAGCTTCATTATCATAATCAGCAAGCTCATCATCATCAACATCCACCAGTCACACTCAACGTAGCGTGTGTGTGCATCAGCAGCAGCAACAACAACAACAACGACAACAACAACAATTGCCAGCGACGTCGACGCCGTCGTTTGACGGCAACATCGAGAGCTGTTGCTGCTGCTGCTGCTGCTGGTGGCAGCCAATTCGCAGATTTTACGTTTCAGTTTCGTGCAAAACGTGGAAGCGGCTGGTCAGCTAAACAGCACCAAGAAAAACTACAAGGAAAACTCACAAATTCGAGCGGCTAGAAAAATCGCAAAAAGCAAAACAAACCTTATAAATCACACTGAAAACAAAAACGAAAGCAAATGTCTAGCTTAAATTGAAATTTGAATAATTGTAAACGAGTTAAAAATTTGCATATTGCAATTGTTAAATGCAGTCAAGAGACTCCGGCTAAGCGCGGGCCTAGTGTGTTTGGCAATAAACCGGATATTCTAGATCTCCAGATCGCCGTTGTCATCCCAAGTCGACGTCGAAGCCAAGCCGAATCGAAACTGAAACAAAAAGCCAAGCCAAAGAGTTGTTAATCAAAGCGGTACAATTGTCCACAGCCAGAGACAAATAACAATAACAAACGGGCAAAAAGTGACACAATTAAACGCTGTAAAAATATCTCCGTTGGATTGTCTTCAATCTGTAGCAAATCGTAGCTATATCCACACACAACCACACCACACCACACACCTATATACACCTACCTAGCTATCTACCTATCTCTGTAGCCAGCTGAGCAGCGCTGAGTGTTAAGTTTATTTCTGTTTGCGGGCAAAGCAAAAAAAAAAAACAGCGAAACAACAACAAAAAGTCGGCGGAAAAGCGAAGAAAAGATCGTGCACGCTAAAGTAACATATTTATTTTTAACAATTTCGCAAGCGTTCAAATTTTGCTCCAGCGAAAAAAAAATCATATATGTATCCATATATATGAGACTGAACTGTATCGTCAGACAGACAGACAGATAGACACAAAAAAAGCGATCGTTAGGAGAACCAATCCAATACCAACAAAAAAAAGCGTCCAAAACAACAGCAGAAAAAAGCGGCGGCAGCAACAGTCGGCGTAGAACGGCGAGGGGAACGTGGGGCACCAGAAGCTGTTAAAAAATTAGTTGAGTGAGTAATCATTATACACTAGACCACTTCCAAGTACTAACAGAAAAACAAAACTATAACTATATATATTAATGTTTTGCTTTCCAAAATCTGTTCTGGTAATCGTATAACTAAATGCATTTCGCCCATTAAGTTTTTTTTTTTTTTTGTGCAAAATGCATAAGCTGAAAAGTCTTAGTTAAATTGACTGCCGAATTAGCTTTTAAAATTTTCTATTTTCAATGAGTGAGTCAGTCAATTGATAAGCTAAATTCTCTAACTTGATAGCTCCAAATTTTAAACAAGTTCCACAATTTGATCTGTTGTGTGTACAAGTATTTAATTGTAGATCGTTTGATAACCTTATTTAGAAAGTTGTCTAATATTTTAAAGCATTAAGAAGCTTGCTCAAATTGCGCTAAATTGTTCAGTTTGAGTAGTATGTGTTTGAGAGGTTTTGAAATAAATTATTGTTGAAAGTACCCAAAATATTGCCAGCTGAAGTTTCAGATTCCTTTCTACTTAGAATTCTCGATATATATAAAGAAAAACGTATATTTAAGATATGCTTTGAAAATATTAATGTGAATCTTAATTAAATAATTAAGTGAGAGGCTTTGAAATAAATTAATGTTAGTAGTACCCAAAATATTGCCAACTGAAGTTTCAGATTCCATTCTAATTGGAATCATCAACGAAACGAATATTTAAGATATTTTTTGAAATATTAATGGCAATCTTAATTGCATATTTAAGTGCACTGTTGAGAATCTCAGAGAATTTGATGCTTCCCAAATGAATGTCTTATTGTTTTCAGAGTTAGATGTCAAGTTAGACAGTTTGTGTACTTAGTTTCAGTATGAGATCTCTTACATTCACTTCAATTCAAATTGAAATAGACGAAATCGTTGACTTCCCGTAGAGACAATTATGTTTCTCACAGTTCTGAGCACTTCTATATCCTAGTTATACAACAAATTGAGGTCACTTCAGAAACTTCATTTACGTATTGAAAGTTTCTGTTGTCGCACAACTGGCACAAGGACACCGGAAATATTTGCTCTATAAATATAAAACAAACCCATAAATCTTTCGCCCTTTTCGCTGGCACATTCAGTGCAAGTACCCCAACAATATTACAATAACAACAACAACAACTGAAATGAAAATGTTGCGCGTCGTGAGTTTTATGGTTATATTTGGTGGCATTATTTTTGATTATTATGGCCAGCCAGAGTGCGTTTACGATTATAATGGCACAGAGTCACCTTCGGCAAAAAAAAATCTCAGTGTGTGTATTTTTGTTTTCGTTTTGTTTCGCTTCGTTTTGTTTTGTTTTTTGTCGCAGTCGCAATGTGCAATAATATTTCATGCTGCGTCATTAATTAATATGGGCACACTTATTCATAATTTGCCGCTTCCTCGCTTTGTTTTTTTGCCACCATCGCTTAATGATAAACCAAAAATTTCGGTACATTAATAATCGCCTACGGCACTTTTGGAAATTCTGAGCAAAAAATACAGAAATGACGATAATATGACGCGAATGCTCGGACTGCTGTTGTTGTTGTGGTTGCTCCACTCGTCGATAGGGGGCGCATAAGCATGCAACGATTTATAACAAATCGCCTCGCATAGCTCTTAATTAATTCAACATAATAATTTAACACCCTACAGTGGGAGGCGCAGCAAATTAATAAATGTTGCAAGGCTCGTTATAAATTTCATTGGATTTTCTCGATTCGAGTAGCAAAGTTCAAGTGCCTGCAGTCGCAATTAAGCAATAAGTCTCCAGCTTTGTGTGTGTGTGTGTGCGTTTAAAAGTTATTCGATTATGTTCTATATAAATCAGGGCCAACGATCTAGCGCGTTGCTGAGGTGTGCTCCGCTGCTGGCACAAGTCCCACGGGGACAGTTTCATAATCCGATAGGAAATTTTTCAAGCATCAAGAAAACGCGAGAAGACATATAAACAAAATTGAGCAATAAATAAGCTGGGGATCTGTGACAAGTGGTCGGGTTTTTCTTTCTATTTCACCGCATACTGCGATAGCCAATTTAATCTTCAAAGTGCACAGTGTTAATGGACAAAATTGTATATTTCTGATATTATTAAGCAAATGTAAGGAAATTGTATTTTAAGCTAATTTGTACTCATCAAATTCGATTAACTAAACGCTGAAGATTTCTAAAAAGAAAAGAAGCTTAAGATACAGTTTCCTTCGGAAGAAATCGTTGTTGTTTTTTTTTGCCAGAGTGTGTTTTTAATTTGTTCTACCTAATAGCTTGTCGTTTATAATCATCAGCAAATTTTCGCGAACTATTGTTGTTTTGACCAATTCTTTGTTTGGCACGTTACCTGACTGTTTTTTTTCTGGTTTTTTGTTTTGTATTTATTTTATTTGTACCTCTTAATTTTTATGGTGTTTTCCCATTCACAAAAAAACACCAATAAAATACGAAAAGAGTGCGAGCCACCGGAAGATTAAGCAACATTCAACAATTCGCTTGCCAACAGGCCAACGACGACCCCAATTTCGATTTCCATTTTGATTTTTCCATTTTGGCAGCAGCCGCCCAAGGTGAATGCGGGGGAGGGCAGGCAGGCAGGGAAGACAGCTGAGGTAGCAGCGGCTACGGCGAGTACGCTGTGTGCGGCGGGATCTCCAACATCTGACTGACGTTGGTTCTTCCTACTCTCTAGACGCATATAGCTGCGTGCATATACGTAGATCGCTCTTCGAGTATTTCTCGATATTTGTGGCCGTTGCGCTAATTTACAGGCGGTCGAGTGATTGTCTACAATAATTTTGAAAGATTGTTCTCAAAACTTTGCACTTTGCCTCCAACAACAACCAAGATCTATTTGTTTATATGGCTAGATACTCAACTCTAAGTTATATTTCCGCACTTTTAGTTGCGTTTTTAAGCTCGTACATAAATAATTTTGACTGACAGCCCGCCGTTCATAAAATAAATATAAACCTATGCACATGGCACAGCATTGTACAGCATTCGTGTGTATGTAATTGCATTTTCAGCATTTTCAGCAACAGTCGTAAACATTCAAAATAATTGAACATTCAATGCTGCTGTCTTACAATAATAATAATAATTAAGTTAAGTTAAAAAAGAAAAAGATTCCTTTGTTTTCGTTTTGCATCTAAGAGCCAAAACAACAACAAAGTCGCAAAAATTTTAATTATCATTTGTAAAAACAAACCTACATATAGAGATATATGCATTTTGTTTGTTTGTTCAGTTGGCAATATGAATAATACGAGCTATGGCAGACTGTCTGGAGACCTAGCTGATTGATTTCTTTGTTATGCGCTTTTTTTCCGAGAATCCAAAAAGTGATATTGCTTATGGATGGCTCTCATTGTTTCCCATATCTTTTGTGATGTTTCAGTTAATGCATTTCCATTTGTCGAGGCAAATGCTCTCTTTATGCTGATTTCAAGACTTAAGAGCGCCCTCTGGCGTCAGCAAGAAGTAGAAGTCGCTAAGTAAGCGAGGGAAAAACCTTCATTAGCTGCAAGTTCAAACAAAGCAGCTGGCTATCCATTATCCTTTGTCCAAATTTTGTATGCCCAGCCTTGATTTGTTGACTAATCATTCACACACCCACACACACACACACGCAAACACACTCACACAATTGGGAGACGCAAGCACAGCCTCCAGTTGAGCATTTTGGGGGCAGCCCCCAGCGGCAATATGACGATTTCTTTAGTGCTCGCCGCTTCGTGGCTCATAGTATATTTTATTACGGGTACAAACAATTGAATGCATTTGCTATTACATGGCTGTAGCACATGCCCCAGATACGACTACGAGTTGTAGTAGTAGGTAGTGCTTAAACAATAAAAGCCACTCAGGCCTGTCCTATAGCGATGGCTATTGATTTTCATACCCTGCACAGCACTAACAAAACGGGTAATATGAACTTGCTGCACATTGATGAATCAAGAAACCATTTCTAACTCATGCAAAGTTCTCTTTTGATTGGATTATGTTTAGTAATGTTCTGAAATGTTTGAGCAGTATGCCGCAGTCGAGCACGCTCGGTTGGCGTGCTACGTGCTGCTCGTGTTATTCATCAACATTTTGCATATGCGGCCCGCATTTGTGCTTCTATGCACGATTGCCGTTTGATGACTTGGACTCGGGGCCGCTGGGCAAACTTTTCAATTAAATGCATCTGCATTAAGGCCAGAGCCAGACGCTGCCAGCGAAGCAGATGGTGCAAGGTCGAGGAGGAGCATCAAACTAGTCGATAAAGCGACTCAACTCGACGCGGGCCAAAGAACATCTATCTTCGACTCCGCTTTGTGTCTTCGTTGTGTCATCAAATTGAATCAGAAATGCGTTTATTGTTATTAATAAAATTACAATCATAATAGAGCCGTACTTAGTACACATATTATGTGTTTGCATTGTGTGTGTGTGTGCTCCATTGTTGTCTACCCTTTGGCCTGTAAGTCAATTTTCCCCATCAGACATTGATGCCAGTCGCGTTTGTCGCAGTTGCTCAAGACGTTGGCTAAGAATTTCAACTTGCACTTGCTTGAATTTTTCATCATTTTCAAATTACTCGTCTGCATTTCATTTGGTTTTTCTCACATTTTCCATACGCCATTTTGACAGCTCCGGCTTCCGTCGTCTGTTTGAATTAGGACTATAGGACACTTGTTGATTGCCGCTGTAGGTTCTCGCATCCGTTCACTTGCCTCCTTGTGTCGCCTCTGCACGTTGTCTGTGTGCGCCTTGCGGCAATTTCATTTCGCTTTCAATTTACGCGCACGACCGGCGCTCTGTCAGTCTGGCAGTACAAAAGACGCTGCCCATTCCAACGTTTGGTTAATTAAACGACCATGCAAAGTGGCACAAAAATAGCACCAAAGCAGCGCAGACAATGCCTCAGTGTCACTTGTACCCTTCCCGTGGAAGGGGATGCGACGAAAGGGCCCTTCAAATGCACTTGAAACAGATTGATGTAATGGGAATTCATGCACATTGAAGAGATAATCCAAACGAGCGCAGAGAGTTGAATGGCTGCAAGAAAATGAGGAAGTTAATCAGTTGTCTTTGTTTAATTAAACACGAGTAATCTAGAGTTTGTTTTTACATAATCAATTTCCAAGAGATAGATTGATAGCCTTTGTAGTTGGCTAGTTGAATTGAATAATCTAGAATTTTATCAATAATTTTCAAACGCAAATATGTTGAAACTAGACAGAATATATTTTGCATTGTTTGATTGAAAAAATGCCTGAGTTTCAATTAAAAAGTCGTGTAGCTTGTAATCGTGACAGCGTCAGCTACCGCACGATAGATGGCGCCACAGAACGGGTATTTGTAGAGCCTTAGTTTGTTTGATTACATTGCTGTCAAATGCCAGCTAACCGGTGTCAATCCATTTATTTTCAGCAACAAGAGCAAAAAGAGTCGCCACAACAACAGCGATAGTTGCAACAGCAAGGTTCGCAGTGGCAGCAGCAGTGACAACAATTGCAACAATGTCGACGGCAACATGCGCGCGTTTCTGCTCACCGCTGACAGGCGGCAAAGGCAGCTCCACATCAAAATTGACATCAGGAACCGGAAGCAACATGACGTCATCCCCGTTGCACAAGAAACAGATTCCAGCGGCACCAGCAACAACAACAGCAGCGGCAGCAACAAATGACAACACAGAGGCAACATTCACATTTAAATTGAGTCGCGCCACAACCAGCAGCAATGTAAACGGTGGCAGTCACAGTGTCGCGTCGAGTGAGTCATCAGATCCCTTGGAGTCCGATTATAGCGAGGAAACCGAGGAAGAAGAGCAGCAACCACAGCAACAGCAACAGCAGCCTCAGAAGAAACAGCCACAATCCAAACACGTCAGCGTCAGCAGTCGCAGCAGCAGCAGTGCCACAACAACGTCCGTGGACAATGACGGGGACGAGGATGTGGACGATGAGGAGGATGGCGACGAGGGCGACGGTCACGACACGGATGATGTGACCAACAACGATGATTCCGATGAGAGCGAACAGGACGACGGCAATGAGACGGACGACGAGGAGACCGACGACGACTCCGAGGAGAGCAGCAGCGTTCAGACCGCAAAGGGCGTCCGCAAATATCATCTGGACGACTACCAGATCATCAAGACAGTGGGTGAGTAGGCAAACAGCATATGCATATAGAGTAATGATTGATACGGCAGCAACGTGGCAACAACCTTCAACCTGCCAGCAACGTTAGTTCTGATCTCTCGCGTCTGTCGGGGGACCTTCAACTTGAGTTATCGTTGTGTTTTCAGTGCGATTAACAGAAGCAGCCACAGTCGAACACAAGACACGTTCCTGTTTGTTTGTGTTTTTGGCTTGTTTAAATTGCAGATATCAAAACAAATCGGTAGCTAGGTCAGTCGTCGAGTCAAGGCTTATGACAAAGCATAAGAAATCACAGCAGACTAGGCCTTACCATATGTGAAATTGATATTTTCCGAATGCAAATGCCAGAAATGTTTTGTTTAAACTGTCGATCTGAAAGAATAGGTGAGATAATATTCAAATATTGTGGAACTATAAACTTGATGGGTTTTAAAACGCATATTTATAAAAACAAAGACCAGGATCAAGATCACGATCACGATCAAGTGCACAACAAGTTCAAATCGATAAAAAGCATAAAAAGGGCAATAAATTGAGAGTGATTTTCAGATCTATTTAAAAATAAGAGTGAAAAACGTAGTTAATGGGTAGACACGCCACACTTGCCGCTACTTTGTGCATAAATATTTATATTTGAAAACCGTAATACGCTATTGGCAAACAAGCATTAAAATGTGTACTAAATTTAGAGCACACGTTTTTGTGAATTAAATAACAAAGAGCAACAAATAAATACTTGCCGAAGCACGTCAAAATAATGGAAAACCCATAAAAAATACTTATATGCTGGACAGTAATTGCCGCCGACTACGTAGGCTCTCATTCATGATCCCAATAGCTGGTCTAAATTTGGAAATCGTGTGTATACGTAATATAGTACGTATACGAGACGTATGCGTATTAAATGGATGCTTAAACTAAATTGAGCGCTTTGTGAAAATACGCAAGCAGCTTCATAAAACAACGAGAACAATTATCTTGGACGTCTGCGGTGCGAAATGTTCATAATAATCATAAGACGAGCACGGTACGCTGCTCATCGGCTCGCCTTCAATTTGCGTAATCAATGTGAAATTTATTTGCGTATAAAAACAATAAAAACTAATACAAGACGCGATGCGAATCAAGGCGAAACAAGCGCCTGCTCGAAAGCAGATTAAAGCGCCAAGATATGCGTAAAAAAAGCGAGCTAATAAATATTTGGAATCAAATTCAAGAATCGATACAAAATTCTAGGAGGTAAACCGGCAATAAATTCGCTTAATTTAAACTATTGCGGCAATTCACAGCGCCATTAAAACTATTATCAAACGAAGGCGATACTAAAATAGTTATAGCATACATCTAAGGGTGAAATCGTATACAAGAATCGATCGGAAGGCAAGCCAATTATATCATATATTTCGACTGTCGGGCTGTGCTGAATTCTGCTCTCATCGGATTGAATGTTATAGAACGAATCAATTTTGATTACAGAAAGTGCGAAAAATACTTTGCATATACGTGGATGGCTTGGTACAGTTTCCCCATCGAGAATTCTGGCTGTATTCTGTCGTTACCTAATCAAAAAGTGATCCGACCAATTTGCAGTAGAAAAAGCTTTAGCTCAGCTGTTCAGCTGTTTTTCCGGTGCAAATCCATTGGGCAAATGCCTCAATCAGCGACTGCTACCCTACGGCGTATGAGTAATCCCTCCTCTTCCGCCCCAATGTCTCACCATGCAGCGGATGAGTAATCTCGCATTAATTTCAAACAATTGCCAGACAACAATATCACACACACATTCCCATTTCGATTCCCATTCCCCAGCACTATTGAGCGCACGAGAATATCCAGAAATATTCGTAAAAAGTAAATAAACTCAAACGGATACCCGATTCACCTTTGTATAAGTATTCACGGCATGCCCAGGTACGCAATTAATGCCGCTGAGTCACGCGTCTATTAGGGGCAAGTGGCAATAGGGCGAATCTCGGTAAGAAGATGCCCAAGATGCCCTCTCAATTTACAACAACTTCGCTGCCCCAGTTGAACAATTAAGAGAGAGAAGGAAGACAGTGAAACTAGTCGAACTAGTTGAACTGTTCGACATTCGGTTTTGTGGGGAATTCTTTATAAATATTTGAAGTTCATGTTTGTTTAAAAATTCATTGATTAGCTGAAGCTAGCTAAGCTGAAAGCATGGCAGCCCAGTCTCCACCCACAAGCAACAGAACACAAAGTAAAGGCAAAACCACAGCCACAAAACATGGCCCAATCGATGGCTGTTGATGCCTTTACGACTCTATTGTGAAATGTGCAGCAGGTGATAAAATGTTGGCGGTAATTTTTCCGGAAATTTCGCTGGAATTGTTTTCCGAATCCCACCAATTTTGATAAACATTTTTGCTAACCTTTCGCATCGACTGTTGCCATCCAAATAACAAATATGTTTTTGTTTGTACACCTTCGGGACGCGTGACTGCTCGATGATGAATCTTGGCTGCAGCACAACAGTGCCATAAAAGAGTCCAATAAAACTGCTCTATTAATTGATAGAACGCAATTTTAATCGGGGATCAACACAACTGAGTAATCATTTAACGATCGCCCAATGCAAACATTCTATGTTAGCATAAAGCATTTGGTTTACACTAAATTTAATCTAATCTAATCTAAAAGTTAAACTTGCTCAAGGTTTGATCAAAAAGAATGTTACATTTATAGTTAATATTTAAAATGTGAGTACACCCCATAAAAATTGCATCAACGAGTCTTGACAGCAACGTAGTATCTACAATGTGATCTAAAACGTACTAAATCATCGCAAATTGGCGAAATAATCAACAGAATCATCAAACAGACAAATTGGGAATGAGTACATTAAAATGTACAATTGCCGCGTTCTACTTTCGAGCCTCACCAGAGCGACAACTTGACAGCCGCATTGCGGAAATCTCTGACAATGTGGACAGACCTAACCAAGCCAAGAGCCGCCGAGCATTTTAACAGCTAATATATTAGATTGACAAATTTATGTGTGATCGGCGGTCTTGACTGCAAGAGGAGCAAGTGCAAAGACCTTGCCAAAGCCAGGCAGGCAAAAACAATTGAGCAAGTGAAAAAGCCAAACAACAAAGCGAAGAATGAACAACAGCCACACAATCCTTTTACTGCTCGTGGCCCAGTGATTGATAGATGTGTGGGAGATAAATATTTACGCACAGTTCTGGGGAAATACAATTCATTTTGGGGCATAAAAGTGTCCAAAACAACAGCAACAACAATAGCCAGAGAAAGTTAGCTGGGGGCCCTTGAAGAGAAATCTTTTGGCGCTTTTAGCATAAATGGATTCTAAAATAATGGAATCCAATCAAATTTCAAGCGGCAACACATGTCGCAGTTCTCGTTTTTCTTTTTTTCTTGGAAGACATCAAGAAGAAGAAGCAGAAGAAGAAGCAGAAGCGGCAACCGTGTGTCGTCGGCGTGTCTGCAAAATATAATTCATAGTTCAATTTTATTTTGAGATCAACTCGCCTTTTTCATTTTCTTTTTTCGCATTTTCTTTTTGTGGCCTGTTAAGTGCGGTCGTCTTTATAAGTATGTTCGCTATATGTACTCTATAATATAATAATATTATTGGCCATAGTTAAAGAAAAGGGGCTAAATAAAATAAAGCAAAGAAGACAAAATCATTCAACGCGAAATTAATGATCGTGTGGAAAATTTGAGCGTCTCGCGATCAGTGTAAACTTTGAGCCAGAAATCCAAAAGCTGAAAAGCAGAAATCAGAAATTTGAAAAGAACGACAACGCAACGAGAGCAACAAAAATGAAATAAAATTTGGGAAAATGTGCTTTTTATTTCAACAAAATCGAGAAAACGTATAAGCAAATTTTATAGAAATTATTATTTGGCAAGCTGCCCAAAATTTGACCACACCAAATTGGCTGCCCCAACACAGAGGCGTCTGTCTCTGGCTTCTAGATTCGGAGGGGAGTGAGGATGGATTTAGAGGGGATGTGCCACATTTGCATGCTTGTCTCGTCGCTTTTTCCCAAACACTAAATGAGCATATTAAAATTGCGTTATAAACATTTTCCGTGCGTCTTGAGGTTTGCTCTACATGCTGCCGTTGTTGTTGTTAGTGTTGTTGTTGTTGCCGATCCAATTATTTATAAATATGACCTAAAAATGCATTTTGCATGTGACAAAATTAGACAAGACTCAAAGCGGAATGAGCAGCCGCCCACTCGATTACACCTTGCAACAGACTCGAGGACGGGTTGCTCCAGCGTTGCACAAAGCTATAAATAATGCAGAGGAGTGGCGCTCTTTTGGCGTTCTAGGGTGCCTTGCAGTCGACTCGAAGTGATGTTGTGGCAGCGTACAGTTTTCGACATTTGATTTATGGTGTGTTCGCTGTTTTAGCTGATGTGTAAATTGCATTGGGGGGAGGGGCGGGTGGACTGTAAAAGCTTGTCAAGCCCATTGAAATTGTGTGAGCCGTGCGGTCAACTGGCGTATTACACGATAGTTTCGTTTCATTGCTTGATGATGATGATGATAAACATATGTTTCCACATCTCGTAAATCGCACAAATTATGAACCAAATGACAAGATGTTCATGTTTAGTTCGAAATTAACCCCACACGTTGTAGATCATTGTAGATCACTAGGTCGTCTTGACACAGCCATTAAGGTCTCGTCTTTGTAGGCGGAAATGGAAATAGAAAATGAGGAAATCATCAGCAAGGATAACCTAATTTTTAAACTCCTTTTATTGTCGCGAACTTAAGCGAAACAACATTTGCTGTTAAACCCGTTGCTATAATAAAGTTATAGCTTATGGTAAAGTTTCTCCACAATCTTTATGTTTTCAACTTAATGGCGAAAACGCTAAGATCGCAAAGCGTAAGAGATCCGTTCTTTCGTGTGTGGCTTTTTATTGTTGATGGGATTGAAAACAAACTTTTTATTTGGAAGTGCATAAAACGCAATTAACTTTATTTAGCCAGCGGTCAGAGCAGCTGCCAAATTTGTGCGAATTGTGCCAAGTTTATATGCAGTGCGGCAGTCGACTGGTCGAGTAGTCGACTGGTGTCTGGCCGAATGCGTCGTTTATTTTCATTTACATTGCGCGATTTACAAAAACTTTGTACAGTATTTTGACTTTTGGCACACATAATTTATGGGAATCTGCTGGCTGGGGGAGCCTGCAACTGCCAATAAAACGGCACAAAGAATTGCATTGCATTTCGCTAAAGCAAATAAACAGCATCAATCAGCGTCGAGGCGTCTCGGAGACAGACGCAACCAACCATGATATTGGTCGCTTTTAGCGCAAGCTGGAGGGGCACGGCGACGGGCCTTGCAACGGGAATGTGCCGCACTGCAATTGCGACTGCGAATGGAAATGAGACGGGTGTTGCAACTGAGACGGCGACTGGCACCGGGAACTGAACCTGTTCAGGGCCAGTTGCAGCACATGAAACTGTCGCATCATTAAATAGAAAGTTGCTGCAAGTATGATGTAAAGTCTTTGCACTACCCTCTACTCGCGAAACTTTCGCACTGGTTGTGATCAATTTAGAGCTGGCTTGTCTTCAGAGTGAGTTTGCTCCTCTTAGCTAGTAAACAAGTTGTGTTTAAGATTTATGCTAACAATAATAATAGTGATAAAACATTAACAACAGCATGAAGACAACACGTTGTCTTTATGATTTATGCTAACAATAGTAAGACCAATCATAAGTAATGTCATAAATGTATATCATTAACAGTGATACATAATTAAACATTTGCATAGTATTATTCATTGACAGTTTTCTGCTAGAAACTTATAGTAATCACAACAATCTTTAGTCGAGACTAACTTTGGCTACTTAATAGGCAAATGTATGCTTTAATTTACTCAACTGTTAACAAAGTTGTAAGTTTACGGAGTATCTCTCTGTCGACTGCTATTTAAAAGGTGCTTTCTCACTTGCTTGGTTTGGTTTTGTTTGCGATTCGCAACTTTTACGCGTACGCAAGGAGTTGCCAACTGGTTTTCACTCGGATCTCTGCTCTTAGCCGACTTTAATTGCTGGCGGCTGCTTTTGGCCGCCGTCTGCAACTGCAACTGAGTCTGCTGTCTGCTGTCTGGCAACTGGCGTTCGCGTTTGCGTTTGCGCCTTTTAACGCGTCGCTTTTGTTTGCCGTCTGCTCCAAAGCTGTCACAATTTCACTTGGCCACGACGCCTCTCCAGAGGCCCGCCAGACGCACAGAGATGAACGGCAGGAAAATGACGCGCCGCTTTTGGCTTAAACAACACTAACAGCACTTTCCAATTTCGCTGCAAACCACAAATACACACAGGTGCGAATAAGTTGCTGTTGCAAGCCAGAAAATGCCATCAAAATGCGACATTGATAAACATTTAACAGCCGATTAATTTGTGCTCAACAATAACCACTTTCAAAGCAGCTGGCTACAAGTTTGTATCCTTATACAAATACTTTTTACCAGTTGCAGTTAAAAAAGCGTATTTTTAATCTATGTTTATCGAACCTGGCATTGGACAACTTTGAGATGTTGGCTTCTAAATATATAGTCTACGCGAGCTAATAATAAGCTCGCCTGTTGTCTATTGTTCATTCACTGCATTTCTGAATTAAAATTCCAGAAATTCCCCAAATTTCTACACCACTTTGAGAACTACCAATACTTTTTTTACTGCACACCTTTTGCTGCTGCTTTTGTTTCGGCTAAAAGAATGTTAACAATTTGCTTGCGAGGTTTGTTAGCCATTTGCCGCCTGGCTACACATTTTGTTCGCTCCTCTTGTTTTTGCTGCTTTTGCTGCCACAGCAAAATTACTTTCGATTCGATTCGTGTGCCCCTCGTGGTGCCTTCCGTCCGCTTTCTTCGGCACATTTTGTGTTTTGATAATAAATTTCGGAAGAAAGAAAAATAATAATAAAAATATTTAAAAGCATTTTGAGGTATGTGGGAGGAGTAGCCAGATAAGTAGTAATAGCCGTTTGATTTATTTCTCTTTCGATCTCACATCTTGCCGATTATTTATTTATTATTCGCTAATTTCAAATGCCAGCAGAACCATGCAAAAAGCCAATTTTCAAAATATCGCCGCTCAGCTTGATCTGTTGAAAAAATTCGCATATTTTATTGGCTGCTTTACGAGTACGAGTATTTATGTTTGTATAATTCCAACTTTATAGCTTACTTTAACTACGGCATTCTGTTTGTATTCTTGATAACGCGCCTATTTCCCAGATATGGAACTTTTTCGCAAAACATTAAATCATTTTGCGGAAAATTTACGAAATGCCAATTCAATGATGTGTATATAAAAACAAAACAATGTGCAACATTCTTGAGGAAATTCCACTGTTTCTCCAACTAACTCTGTTTAATCTGAGCGCTGATTGTGCGAGTTCTGCAGTATCTTAGCTGAGTCATTGCGTTGTGTAATCAAAATAGAAATTGCAATGCGACTGCGAATCATTAATTATAATGTCTGGTCATTAGATGGAAATAAGTAGTTTAGCGATTTTGTTTGATTTGCACGTGTAATGTCGGCCCACTTTGGTGGCACGACAGGTGCCAACATGTGGGCCAGTTGCCAGCTGGGCTCGACGCCCCCAAAAACAGCCCAACGCCCACCCATTGTAAATCATTTGTTTAGCTTTCGGCGTTGCGGACGCACGTGTCGAGTCATGTAGCTGTTGTTCTTGGTGTTGCTGTTGTTATTGGCAGCTTTTGTGCGGTTCAATAATCTCTCACTTTTGCTTTATTACATTCAAAATCGTGGCTAATTATTGTGGGGCCAAATGAAAAGCCGCAAACGTGATGAAAAACTGGAAACATGCAGCAAAAGCGCCCAAATCAAAAGTTTTCCTTCCCCATTGCTTGCGTTTTCACAAGCAAAAGGCAGTTAGTTTTGATTTATAAGACAAATCAATTTGCAAGCAGTTTTGTTATGGTAAATGCCAAACAAATGGCCAAAAGCACGATACACTGACGCACCGTGGACTCACGTGACGTTGTGCGCCACAAGCAACCCGATAGTCTACTTTTGCTGCTTTGCTCCACTGTGCAACGTCAAATCAAACTTTTTACCGCCCGCTTTGACTTTCGTTTTGGCTTCGAGTGCTATAGTTGTTGGTAATCCGAGCTACTTGCACGTTCCAACTGACTTGCTTTCCCCCTCCCCCCCCCTCTCTCTCTGTCTGTCTTGTGTCTGCTGGTCGTTAGCCCAATTACAAATTCAAGGTTGAGAAAATCTTATGGGTGTCGGCTTACACACAACCAACTAACCTCAAAACGTGTTCAAAAGTGAAAAAAAAACCATGTGTAATTATGCATGTTTAGCTCCCCCTTATGTCCAAGCGGGGGTGCGGGGAGCGTAGCTCGGCGGCAGCCCACCTTGTTTTTGAACGCCCACGTTTAGCCAGCTGCCAATCACTCAATTGGGGCGTGCTGGGACACCCAAGACATTTGCGGTTAGCTACACAACCTGATCACACTGTATCGCCAAGTCAATCGTAGTATTATTAAACCATAATGAGAGTCTTTAATTCACATTTACCTTTGTTCGCGATGTTGCTTGCAGGCACTGGCACCTTTGGACGCGTTTGTCTCTGCCGCGATCGCATTTCCGAAAAGTACTGCGCCATGAAGATCTTGGCCATGACCGAAGTCATCCGCCTCAAGCAGATCGAGCACGTGAAGAACGAGCGGAACATATTGCGAGAAATCCGACAGCCATTCGTGATCAGCCTGTAAGTAAACCTAAAGTTAAGCCTAAGCCTAAAGTTAAGCAGAATTGCATAAATCATAAGAAAGATTCATGATGCAAGAACTGATTAGAAGTATCTTTAATAAGTTTCTGTATGTGATATAGAATAGTAATAATGCACTTTTGTAATAAATAAGTCACTCAAAATAATGCCTCTTGCATCGACTATATACAATGCAAAATAGTTTTAGGTTTTCACATACTCATTTACTAAAATTTACCTTTCAACTTCACCCCGCAGTGAATGGTCCACGAAGGATGAAAGCAATCTCTATATGATCTTTGATTATGTTTGCGGCGGCGAGCTGTTCACATATCTGCGCAATGCGGGCAAATTTACTAGTCAAACTTGTGAGTTGAGCAAATCTGCAGCAAATGCTAAGATCACGAACTAACGAAACACTCCCTTACTTTGTTTTAGCCAATTTTTATGCGGCTGAAATTGTCAGTGCTTTGGAGTATCTGCACTCCCTGCAAATTGTGTACAGGGATCTGAAGCCTGAGAATTTGTTAATCAATCGCGATGGGCACCTAAAGATAACAGACTTCGGATTTGCCAAAAAGCTGCGCGATCGCACCTGGACACTCTGCGGCACACCCGAGTACATTGCACCTGAGATCATACAGTCCAAAGGACACAACAAAGCCGTCGACTGGTGGGCATTGGGTTAGTGTGACTAAGCATTGTATATAGCCAGGCACTTTGCTAACGATCTCGTTTTGCAGGTGTGCTGATCTATGAGATGCTTGTGGGCTATCCGCCCTTCTATGACGAGCAGCCCTTCGGCATCTACGAGAAGATACTGAGCGGAAAGATTGAGTGGGAGCGTCACATGGATCCCATTGCTAAAGACTTGATCAAGAAGTTGCTGGTGAATGATAGAACCAAGCGACTGGGCAACATGAAGGTGAGTTCAAGTGAAATCACAGTGAAATTAACAAGTTAGATAAGATACATTAAAATATATATTTACGACTTGAGCTGAAGGTCAAGCAGTGATATAATTAGTCTTGATTTACATGGCGAATTAAATGCGATTTTATAAATAACAATTTCTTGCGAACCCGGCAACTAATGGTCTGCCTAATTTGCTCATTATTTAATTAAATGTTTGTGGGCTCTAGGCTCTTTGCCCCTGCACCTTTGAGCTGGGCCATTGAACACCTGTTCAGTGGAGTGAAGTGTGCATTTAATTTGGCAGCTTTTTATGGCGTTTACGGTTATAAAGCATATTTATAGACAATTGTTTACACTTGTCATAACCGTATCGTAATCTTGCCTTGGCCATTAAAAATTGCGCTGCATATATCAAAAATTAATTGTAGAATCCCACGTCCACGTCGGAATTCTGGCGTTGATCCCCTATGCACATGGCTGCTGTCAGTTTCGCTGGCGACAATAAATGCAAAACAAATTTTTCAAAATAGAAATCAAACAGAGCAAAATCGAAAGAGTTTGGGGTTGACTTACGGATACCCTCTAGATAGCTTATCTATTTCATGAGCAGAGTAAATGCTAAGACAGCCCATTGGGTGACTTTGTGGGCAGTGGGTATATGTTAGATTTTTAATAGCATGTCGCGCGTTTTCGCAACACGAGCCAACAAATGCAGAATTATTTAAGTTAATTTCCCATTTCATCTTTCGAATGCCCACAGAACGGCGCCGATGACGTTAAAAGGCACCGCTGGTTCAAGCACTTGAATTGGAATGACGTCTACAACAAGAAACTAAAGGTAAGCAATGGATTTGCACTCTCTAAACTCTATCGAACCCGTCGTCGTCGTGTCCATGCTCAACCAACGACGTCACACGTGTGGCCCATTTAATGATTGGGTGTGCTATTCGGAATCGATTCGATTTTGGATAAAATGTATTTTTATACATGCACGTAATTAAAAGCAAATAAACAAATCAATTTTGGAAATTAGCAATGCCGTTAATTAATGACCACAGCGATTCAGTCGCGTCTGGTGGGCGGGCACCATAAATCTCTGCACGCTCTAAATGCGTTAATAGCGCCCACCCCCCAATTCCCCAGGTCCCCTGGTTGGTGTTTTATGATAGCTTCCACTAGCGCAAATGTAGCTAATCCATCTATTAATTTGTATCTACTCTCTGTATCAATTGCAGCCACCAATTATGCCGGACGTGCATCACGATGGAGATACGAAAAATTTTGATGATTATCCCGAGAAGGATTGGAAACCCGCCAAGGCTGTAGACCAAAGAGATTTGCAGTTGTTTAATGATTTCTAAAAAGGGAACTAAGCAAAGCAATTTAAATAAATATACATCTTAATATATAGTATACGTATTTCACATACACGTATGTATTATGTGTGTGCATTGAAACTAGTATGATTTGCTGCGGCAAATACTACATGCATTATTCATTATTTATTATTTATACTGGCAATTAGTGTTTAAAAGTGCTGTGCAAAACACAAAAGCAATGATATCTATCATATACATACACATACATATAATAAACCTCTGTCTAATATACGATTCTATTTATAATAAGCCTAAGTTTATGCCCGTAATGTTATGTCTAGCGTGAGACGTCTATAATTATCATTATCATTATTATTATTATTAATATTATTATGTTTAATTGTTTAATGTAGCTGGCTGCAAATTGCAAGCAAATCGCACATTAATTATTGTTAACTTAAAACCGAAACAACAGAAACCAACCATAAAGAAAATTAACGTAAAACGTTGAATAAAGTGATAGAAATTCAATATAGCACGTGTGCTGCGTTTCCCAACATTTCCTATAGATACCACTTCTATATAATTGTGTATAATTATTGCGTATATCTATACTGAGCTGTGGCTCGTTTGTCTTCCATTGTTCTGGCGGGATTAGTTGGACGAAAATGTGTCAGTTAATGGACACGATCCTCTGCGCTGATGGCCGTTTCTTTTATGTGATCTTGTCAGTTTTTTCTTTTGTTTTGTATTTCCATGCCGTATACTAGATTTCTATATATTGGGTTTTTTATGCTTGTCATTTGTTAATACCCTCTGCTTATCAAATGATTTGACGGGGCATATTTAGCAAAGCTATTTTACACTTCATTTCATTTTGCTAAAAATTTACCATTTTGTTTATTAATTGATAAACTACTACAATTATTTTCAAACTCCGCTAGCCGTTAATGTGAACTTTAAATTGTGCACTGTTAAAAGCTCGTTGCTTTGATTCACCAAAAAAGTGTAGCACACTTTGCGGCTGCTGACGTAATTGACTGAGAGGCATACTTTTGAGCGCAATCCGCGCTTCGTCTTCAGCACATGCGCATAGCAAGACAGCCACCGGGTGACCCAGTACTGCGAGCAGTGCACACCCTGTGAACAACCCCCAAAAGTGTGATTGATAAGACGCACACCACCTTGCGGACAGCCCCTTAGCCACAGCGACAACAACAATAACAAGTACAACAACAAACTACAACTACAACCACTGACGCAAAAGCACTACACAAAGCAAAGCCAAATTAAATGTCAATGCGAAGAGCAAACACTCACACTCTCTCCCACTGTGGCGCTCTCTCGCGCGCTCGCTCTCGCGCTGGCACAGGACATGAAAGCCAGTGCTTGGCGAGTTGCGAGTATACAGAGGGTCCACTGCTCAGTTAGTCGACGACGTTCGCCTCTGTCGTGTGTGCGTCACTTTGGCAGACGGACAAGCAGCGAGCCCGCAAGCAGACGTAACGACCGTTTAGCAGCAATAGAAAAGGAAAAAAGAAGCAAGAAAGAAAATCACACACACACACAACACACACTTGTGTATATAGAGTAGAAAACGGTAACGCGAATGAGCAGCAAAATATAATAAGCAAGAAAGTGTTGCCACTCTCAAAGTGTTACTTCTCTCAGTGCGTGCCGAATCCGTGTCCGTGTCTGTGTCCGTGTCTGTGTGCGAGTGCGACTGCTGTGTGTGTGAGTGAGTGTGTGTGCTTGTGTGCGTGAAAAAATAATCAGTAAAATGTTTATGCAAATGCTGCGAGAATTATGCGCCAATTGCGTAAATGCATACGAATTGCAAATCTAATTATATAATAATAATAATTAAACGAAGCGCAGAGCACCAACAATTTTGCCAAGTGTCTGCCTGCCTCGCGACGACGTGTGTTTTGTGTGCGCTGCCCGAAAGTAGGCAACACAAAAGCAGCAGCGTATTTCACTAGTAGTCGTGTGAGTGCACGCGTTCCCCTCTGTCGCTGTCTCTGTTTCTGTGTGTGTGCGTGTGTGGCGTGTTTTATTTATTGGTCAGCTGCATTGTGTGTGGGTGCAACGGCAACATTCACCCGGAAGTGATTTGTATAAAGCAAAAGTCGCTGAAATTTCACACCGCCACCAGCACACACTCGACGACGACCCGCCAGCTCTCCCGCCTTCCCGCTTTCCCTGACTCTGGCTCTGGTTGGCAAAGAGGACGAGCGGAAATTGTTGCCACTTGGGTAAGTAGCAATGTGTACTACTACTTCTGCTGCGTCCTCCTCTCACTCTTACTCCATGTCGCTCCTACTATTTGTGTTGTTGCTGTTGTCTGCTTTATAGATTTTTGTATTTATCGATTTTCAGCCAGTCGAAATTACGTGCAACAATAACAAAATACAACAACAGCAAACACAAAAAAATGAAATAAAACATGGCACGTTATGTGCTCAAGCATTCAGGCAGCGTTTCAGGGTGCTGTCGAGGCGGCTGTGGGCAGCGGGGGCGAGGGGCAAGGGGTGCGGGGCCACCACACACGTACCAACCGCAGCCACAGAAATTCGCAGCGAGGCACAAACACACACACATTTAACTGTATTTATAGACAGTTTTATGGTACGAAGCGAAGTTCAACGCCTGAATTTAATATGTCGGATGTCGGTTGTGGCTTTTGAGTTTTACGAGCAGCCTAAAAAATAAAAACTAACTCGAAACTTCATTGTGTTCTACTCGCAGTCAGTGCACAGTTGAGCTATTAATCAAGCTGCACCTGGCAGCATTTTGCTGCAACTCTCGAGACGCGCATTCAAGGAGACTTCGCTCTGCTCTGGCGGCGTGACGTCATTGTGTTTTCCCACTGACTATCCAATAATATGCCAATAATGTTTCCATTGACGGACGACAACCCCACGAAATGAGGCGAGGCATAAGGGAAAACGAAAACACAGCAAGTTTGTTATTCAGCGCTGCCACATTGCCACTGTCATTGCAGCAATTGTACGAGTATGCTACGAATTGTTTGTCCTTATTCAAAGTCTTTATCAGGCTTATTCTGCATGCCAACTTCGCAATCAATTCGCCTGAATTATGCATAGCCTACTTTGGCCATCAGGTTTTCTTTTAGTTAAGGCCCGACTGACTATGACTCGAACTATGTGTTTGGGCTCTGGAATTCAGCTTCTTGTTTAAGTTTTCTCTTTCTTTGCTTCGTAGTTCTTTGAATTGCTCAATTATTCCAGCGATTTGACTAATCTCCTTGAACTATGCAACAGCATTTTTGCTTCTTCTGGAATTCCTTGAAAAGGCTTTGGCTTATTGGAATTCGCCAATGAGGCTACTTTAAGGTGCAGCATATTGGTATTTCCCAGCGAATCAGCTTTAAAAACACCCAATTGAAAAGATTGCTGTAAAATGATTGTATTGATTAGGAAGCTAGAGAGTTGGTCATTTGTTTATTTATGTTTGAACTCTGCGGCAGAGTTTTAATTTGGCTGAGACACAAATTCCCCACAGCACTGAGCAATTTTGTCTACTTTTAAGGCGATGCTTATCTTATTCAAAGCAAGCTAGACGTAGGCTGGCTTTCTTTTTCAAGTTGTGCTGCTTCATCTGCAGCTGTAATCTGCGCAAACATCGCAAACTTGATTGGAATTTCCATAAATCCCTTAGATAAACGCAATCATAGTTTAGGCAAAACTTGCAGAGCAGACTGTAATTCAAGTTGCTGTCAGCCAGGCTTGATGTAAACAGTTTTTAAGTAAATTTCGGAGCCAGCTATCGACAAGGCAAAGCCGCATCTATCTCTCTTGAAGGCGAGGGGGGAACCCTTGTCAAAACTGTAGTGGCTGGGTGCAAAACAATTAAGGTGCCGTCTTCAGCAAAAGTTAAGCTCGAGGTCCTTTTGACGTCTTGCCCAATCGTCGTTGAACGTCGCGTCACATCAAAAATGCAGCTCACAGCGAAGGAAATATGAACAGTTTCTAGCTTCCATCTCGTTGTTGTTGTTCTGCGATATTTACAAGCTGGCTGCAGGGCAGCTGAAGGACAACGGACGAGGGACGAAGCAGGGAGCGCGATGAGCGGTGCGCGGTAATGCCAAACTGAATAAAACATGCGACAATCAGGAGACGAAGGCGGCGATGGCAAACCTTGTCTTCATCCAGTCCGACTGCAGCAGACACGTAGACGCCTTAATGACCCAGGGGATTACCGGTAGACGACAACGACAACGACGACGACGACGACGGCGACGAGAACGATGTTGTGCTGTTGCAACTGCCGCTGCTGCTGCACCTTCGGCCAACATTTGGGGGCGTTGATAACTGCCTGGTTTTTGGCAGCTGGCCCCAAGAGCCGCGCGTGCACTTAGTTTAATAAACAAAGAAATAGAATGCTGCAATTAAAAGGCAATAAGCTGCAACTATTTGCCTAATATGTGTCGCGAAGGGTTGCCTCTGATAATGGGCTAGCACGAAGGGATTGCCGGGCGGGCAGCTTGGGCAGCTTGGGCAGTGGGGCACATGGCGTTACAAATGTCAAAAGCAACCCCCCAGCAGCACACTGAGCGCGCTGTCAAACAACAACCACCCATTGGGCGTGTACAAGAGAGAGAGAGAGCGAGCGCACGGAGAGAGAGTGTGAGTGTGGTTGTGCTAGTGCTTGTGCTCTCTCGATTGCCGTCTCTTCAACCCTTGCGCCTGCGTGGACTCTTGTCAACTTCTGCGTTGGCACCCGCGTGGCTTTGTCAACAGTTTTGCGTGCGCTTCCGTTTCATCCTTCTCCCCCCTCAACCACATCCCCCCCCCCCCCTAGTGGGGCACTCGCTCGTTTTTGCTCTCTACGTTTTTAAGAATGAATTGAAATGGTCGCCACATTCCCGTACGTCATGTCCTTTGATTAAAGCATATGCAAAAGTTTCTTTCATTTTTTCTCTTTTCAGCATTTCTCATTTCTCTTTGCCGTTTTCAGTTTTCATTGCAACTGCATTCATATTGCTGTTGTTGTTGTTCTTGTTGTTGTTGCTTGGCTTGCATTTCTTTTTTTCGGGGGGCACATCGAATTGCTTTCTATTCACTGGCGGTTTGCTTGGTCCCTGTGCACTGCCAGCTGGTGTCCTTTTCCATGTCTTTCCTGCCATTTGGCTGCCAGGATGCCCTTCTTTATGCCTGCTTGCCACTGCAGTTTAGCTTAAAGTCCAATTTGGTTATGCGACCGCATCAATTTTGCATACGCTAAGCGTCGTCCTTGTACCTTCTGCCTTCTGTCCTGTGCCTTGAGCCTCGGAATGCCTTTGGACCGTCAAGTATACGTTTACGTACCGATATGCCACTTAGCTTCCGCTCACAGTTGCAGCAAACTGTGTGTGTGTGTGTGTCTGTGTGTGTGCACAACCTACACAAATACTTTTTAGCATAAGATGTCTGGCGAAATGGCAGCGCAAAGGATAAAGTCGCAACTGGAGTCCTTAGAGCCAAAGCTTTCTGCGAACGCTTTGAAAGATGATTTTTGCAAATTGTTTATCAAAACCATTAAATTCGTTCGTGATTCGTGGCTAATGAAACTTAGCAACTCTTCCAGACATTCATTTAAGGTTTAAGACAAATCTATTCCTCCACAGAATCCTAAAAACATTTATTCTGATAAAGGAAGCTCCAGAAGAATTAAACTTAAGTGCCACCATTCAATCGATCTAGCAAAATATATTTTGTAAGTTACTCAAATATCAGCACTTATACATTATTCCCCTTCCCTAATTATTATTATCCCAGCAGTATTTAGTATATTTAAATGATAACTTTCCAAAGCTCTTGAAAGATAAAGAATCTTTGCTAGCAACATTTTCATTCAGCATAAAAACAACAATTTTAACGTGAGCATAAAAAGTGCTCGACAAAACATCAAAAATTTTCATCTTTCGATTTTCATTTAAATAGTTAATTCTCACTTAATTCCCAATTAATAGATAGATTCCCAATTAGTTAAGATTTAAATTCAACTTTTATCTCAACAATGTAACTTTGCAAAGTTTATATATAAATGCTATCTTTATATCGAAGTCTGCAGCAAAAAAATATTGTTTTATTACAATAAATTAAAAAAATATATATATAAAAATATAAAAAAAAGCGAAGAAATGCTTTACTTAAAATATTTTGCTTTGGAATTATACTTAATATCAAATTAATAGTTATTTAGACTTTCGATGTAAATAGTTAAGTTTTACCATAAATTCAACTTCAATCTCAGCAATAGAACTTTGCGAATTTTGTATCTAAATATCATATTAATATCGGAGTCTGTAGCTAAAATATTTTTCAATTAAACCAAACTTAAAAAAGAGTTGATAATTGTGATAGCATTGCAGCGACAGCTAATTAAAAACATTTTCCACTGGGATTACACATTTAAATGTGCACTTCGGGCATAATTATGTTTGTGAGCGAGAAATGCCTGCAAGGCTGGTTTAAGCAGAGCTCAAATGAAATGCAACAGCGAATGCATAAATGTTATTTTCCACATTTGTGTGTGTGCTGGCCACAGGGTGTTTCTGTCTGTTACTTTTTCTGTCATCCCGAAAGTATGCAACGAATTATTTATGGCCACTTGCTTGTCCAGCAACAACAGTTACAGCTACAGCTACAGCTACAGTTGCACTCCACTGCAATAACGCTGCACTCAATTCTTGCCGGTGGCAATTTTTGAGCCATAAATTAAATTCGCATATTTTCTGTTTTGCCGTCCCTCCAGGCACGCCGACGCAACTCGATTCGACCCGCCCCGCCCCGCGGCAGCGTTGTGGCAAATGCATAAAAAATTGCAGTTATAATTGGCGTAATAATTGCCAGAGTACCGCGTTTTGCGGCAGGTTTGTTTGCCCCTTGCACGCTGCACTGGCGACGGCAACTTTGCAAATCTCATTTGCAGTCTTTGCTGTGCTGCCTGCGTCTTGCGCTGGTCTAACATAATTAATTCTAATTGAAAAGTTTTGTTCGCTGTCGCACTAACGACAGCCAATTAAACATATTTCCCGTTGCAAGTGGCAAGGCGCGTGGCGAGGTGGCAGCAACGGCAGCTCAATTGCATTACACGTGAAGCGCAAAAATAAATTAAAATGCCAGCGCTAGCTGCTGAAATGCATTCGCAGCGTGAGACAGACAGCGAGTCAGAGACGCGGACAGTGTCAAGGCAGCTCGCAGCATCAATTGTAGCAGTGTGAGGGCGTAAAGGGGATGGGGGGCAGGTGCATAGCACACTGTCAAAGTAGCCGCCATTAAAAAAACACACGTGTGCATACATAGTAAATGAAAATTGAATTAAGCGCGCTTGCAACGTTGCCCCTCCCCGGCACCTCTAGCTACTGACTTTGACAGTGACGCCCCGTGGGCCCCGCCTCCCCGGCGACGCCCATAGCTATGCCACGTAGCGCCGCCCTTAATTGAATTCAAAGGCAAATATACACGAAACGTTTCAGATGGAAAACGAGAGAAAATGGAGCTCGCTTTCCTTTGGCAAACAAAAATGCGGGACTCTGGCGACGGCCCAGCTCGTTTCGGCCCTGGCATAGAGCCCAGTTTGCCGCTCAACCCCCTGCCTACGTCTCCCCCTCGACATACTGTTGTTGTTCAGTTGCTGGCCAGGGGCAACACACCTACTACGCGTATAATTGAATGCGAACAGCACAAAAAAAAACAAAAAATAGAAGAAAAAACCGAAATGAACAGGAAAAAATATAAAGAGAGAACTCGCTATTTTTTATATCTGTTTGTTTGTTTGTTTTTATTGACGTCGTAGTTGTTGCAGTTGTTGTTGTTGCGGTTGCCGCTGTTATTTATCTAGCTTGTCTTTGTTTTTCAACTTCGACTATTGTTATTGTTGCTATTTTATTTCCATACGCGCTGCGGATTATTTGTACAACTAAACTTCAATTTCGCGCTAGCCCAGGAAAATAGGAAATTGCAAAAACAAAAAAAAAAAAGGGCCAACATGCGGGATCGAAATGAGATGCACGCTTTTTATCTGCTCTTTATGCCATGCAGCAATTCAGAATACGAAACAAATGGAAGCCAGTTGTTTTCTTCGCTCGATATGCGTAAAAAGTTGAGCGTTTGTTAGCCTTGAGCTGCGCCAACTTGTGCGCTCGCCTATCTCAATTTGTTGCAAGCAACTTTCGCACAGATATGCGCTTGTGCCACATAACTAATGGTGCACTTCGTTCGCCAGTTCTCTTAAGCAATTTATTCCTTCCGTTCGAAGGCGATATTAATGAGGGCTTTCCCGCTATCTACAGCTTTAAGCCAAATAACAAAAAGACTTTAAGCCGCCTACTTGATACAGAGCTTTAGATAAATGCACTTTGGCATATATTTTATAAATTAGCTAAATTATCTATCAAATTGCAGTAATTAAAAACTACGTTTCAAAATAATTTGCCACTGAAGTTTAAACTTGTCTACTTAAATGTACAAGACAGTTAGAAACATAATATTAATATATTTCAAATGGTATTTAATAATTGCACAAATACGAAAAAAGTATCGCACATTTTATTATACAAATGTATTATTCTCTTGGTTTTTAAGGCAATATTTCATAATAATTACAAAAGTCTAACAAAGTTCTCACAAATTTTCTTATAGGCATGTCTACATTTATTTCTTCATACTTTTGCAATATCTAGAATTCGGGACTCTCCGAATCTAATGTAATCTATATGTCCTAGTATACGAGAGTCTTAGCAAGTTCTCACAAGTTTCATTACACAATTGTCTTTAGAATGTTATCAAAAATTCTGGCATTCAATTGTCTACACTTATTTCTTATTACCTTTATAATACCCAGAATGCACAAGTCCCCCAGCGAACTTAATATACTCTAAACGTGAAGCTTTGTTATATGCCTGTTTCCAGTTTCCTTATTCAAAATGTATCGTTTCCTCCCTTAAAGTCTCCACAGCGAATTTGATAGTTAAGAACTACGTGCATTATAGATGCGAAGCCTCAATCATTCATTCAGTAATGATAACAGTTATGATACTATATGTGCAGCTTAGGTATATTACTGTTTTCAGTTTCCTTATTCAAAATGTTTAGTTTCCTAAAACAAACGCTCTCCCAATGTTTCTTATAGCGTCTTAAAGTCTCCCCAGCGAATTTGATAGTTAAGAACTGTGTGCATTATAGATGCGCAGCCTCAATCATTCATTCAGTTATGATATCAGCGCATTAGTGGGCGCAATAAAGCTACTCGTATTACCCCAGCAAGTACAAGTGGCATCATCGACTCCTGCCATGCATTCTGCGTCCCCATCCTTGGCATCCTTGCAGCATCGTGTTCATATTTCTAACTGTTGCGCCATTGTTTGGTTTTTCCAGTCAATTCATCGGCTTTGCTCTGCATTGAACTGTTATTTATGCTTCTCCAGCTTTCGCTTCCCTTACTTTTCCGTGTGCTCCACTCATATTTCTCGTCTTATACTTCCCCCTACCACCCCCGTTTGTGTTTCGTCCTGGCTTTTTCTGACCATCTGCTTTGTGTGTTAATTGAATTTTTCTTTGGCGCGTCGTGGCCGACTGCAGGAGCGGCGGGGATTGCGTTGCGACGGCATCTAATTGCGGGCCCAAATCATTTCATCTTTTTAGCTTCCGGTCACGTTAGTCATTTGCCGTCACTCGTCAACCATTCGACAGGCAGCCAGGCAGCAGTCGAGGGATCAGGCAAATAACATCCAAATGCTGCCGTTTGCATAATCCAAAGTGTGCCACCGAAGCAGGGAGGACTTAACATGGGCAAACACAAGTTGATTCGGGGCCCGGCATCAGCATCTACTACACAACATGGCCCAGCTGCTGCGGGCCTTTTGGCCATATCGACTGAAGCCAATTTGCTGGCCGAGATGGTGGCGAGCGAACTCAAGTGAAGCCAGTGAACGGCAGCAGCTTCTGCTCCTTCGCTCTCCGCCTACTCCTTGCCGGGCTTGTTAGTTCGGGCGCTTTTAATCGAATTTTTTGTCAGCCAGCTGGCAATGTTGTTGCCCCTCCCCCCTCCCCCCTCAAGCAGACGTCGACGTCGGTGTTGGGTCGAGATGTTTGCACTCGCTTTGCTGTTTTTGCATTTTGCGTGTTGGCTTAAGCGGTTTATTAGCCGATTTCAAACTTAGCGACCATGGTAACTAACGCTCTTCGTTTACCATTCGCTGTATCCTTATTTAATAATGAGGCGGCTCCCCGTCGCTGCTCGCAGTTGGCTGTTGGTGACCGACTCGACTGCGGCTTTGCTTTATTTTGTGTCATGGCACGTGGCTTTGGCCAACTAGTTTGTTTTTCTTTGCTGGCCGGGCTAATAACCGAAACAGTGCGCCGCAAATTTGTAGAAAGTTTTGCCCCTCTTTTTTAACATCGCGGGATTGTGTTAAAAAAAAATGAGAGCGGTTTCGCAACTTTTATGTGACGGATAAAAGGCTTAGCATTAGCATGACATAATTGCTTTATGCTAATGTGCAGAAATTTGGCAATTTATTCGATTGTCTTTGGGAGCTTAACAACTGCAAATGACTGATGTTAATGTGCTTTGAGCTGGGCTTAAACGCAAAACATTAAAGCCGCTTTGAAGTGTAAATTGTTGACAGTCGATCAATAATGCCGCAAAGCCAGAAAGTATGTTGTTGTAGCTTTAAACAAATTCACTCGAAATTGTCGCGAAACTTAAAGCTCGGCGCCGTAATCAACTTTGCGCCAACTTTGCTCGGCAAGTGGTTAGAAATGGCGCCTGTAGCGTAAATAATTGCGTATTCGTGCCACTTGAACTTCCATTTATTGTTTGCTCTCGTTCTCATGCCACTCATCTATTTCATCTTTCATCATTTGTTTTCGCTTTCGCTCACAATGTAAGTGCCCCGAGCACTTTTATCTTCCTGTGTCGTATTCATAAATAATTCCCTTTCCTAGCCTCCACTAGCACGTCTCGCAAACGTGTTCGTACTTCCCGTACTCGGTCCCTTCCCCAGGAGAGCGCTTTAAATATTTAACATTTGCAATTCCCCGGGAGCACGAAGCGGCAGCGGCAGCGGCAGCGGCAGCGGCAGCGGCAGCGGCAGCAGCAGCGAAAGGGGGGACAAACAAACAAAGTGCTGCTGCTGACAAATGCATTCAAATCCAATTGTAATTGAAATCAAAACTAAATTGGCAAATGGCAACAGCAACACGTTCAAACAGCAGCAGCAGCAGCAAGAGCAGCAACGGCGCGAACAACTCGACGAAATGCTAGTTAAATATTGATTTTAATTTTCCACATAATTGCAATTAGTTGATGAACTGTCAGCAGCTGTGTCTGCCAATGTTGTCGTCGTTGTCGCTGTCGTTGTCCCTGTCGTTGTCATTGACATTGACGCTGTCGTTCCTGCTGCTGACGCGTGTTTAATCAAGCACAGCAACAACAGCAGCCAAATCATCTTACGACTAGCTGGGAACGAGTCGAGTTTATCGGCTGTGAATGGCGTTCAGTTATGCTGTAATGTGAGCTCAAGCAGTGGATTAATCTTGTCCTGTTCGTTCAAAGTGTGGGCAATGAATAATTGCCCATTGGAGTTATCTTGTCAAGCTTGCAAGTTAAGCTCTCGAATTTAGTCCCCTTAAAGCTAGCTACAAATGCTGCTGTCTGTTTTGCGTTCTTATTCTCAAAGATTAGACTGAAAGCTTGCTTTAGTTTAAATTTAAATAAATGCATACTCAGGTTTAACAATTATGCTGTAGTAAATGCAAGTGAATATAGTGCGTGTATTTCAGCTTACCTCTAGTAGTTCATCAGCAACTTCTGCTGCCCGAGTACAGGATATGACGAGCAGCCATCAGTGCTTGTTATGAAAGCCTCTTCGCTCTGCTATCCTGCCTTCAGCAACGCCCATTTGCTGTACCTTTTTCGCTTGCAGGGCGGCGATGAGTGCGCAGTCAATTATGCCTGTATTTGTGCACTGTCCCTGTGTAGGTGTTGCTCCCCTGTGTGTGTGTGTGTGTGTGTGTTGGTTAGCTCTGTTATGGCACTTACGCACAATTTTCACAACTCAAAAGGCATTTATTGATTGCACTTTAAAAGCCGGCTGCCTTTGCTGGCACAGCTGCCAGGGCAACATACCAAAACACTCATACGCCACGTACGCCCAGCATATCTGCGACAAGCAGCCGTGTTCACTCCTGTGCCTGGCACACATTTCCTCGCCCCCTCTTTGTGTGGTGTGCGTTTATTGACTGCCGCTTTTCGTTTTCCATTTTTTGTGTCAGATTTTTTTTTGATTTTTTTTTTTGTAAATTGAGTTTTTCTGCCATTTGCTCAACACCCCGGCCACAGAGCCACAGCGTCGACTTTGCTTGCCACACTTCTGTTCACCTCTGTGCACAGTTTGCGTTTGCCCTGCAGCCACTTAGTTCAACTTTTCTCTCCTTTGTCTGCCCCGTGTTGTTGCTGTTGTTTTCCCAGCTTTTTTCATTTCGCTTCTCGTTTTTGGGGAAAAGCCAATTTGGTGCCCAACTTCTGGGCACATGTAAATTTGTGTAGCATACTTTCGGGCGGGTGGAGAAGCATGGCGGTGGGGTGAAATCAAAGTAACTTGCGCTTTTCCCAGCTAGAAATTGTTCCGCCTTGTGGCCGCTATCTAGGCTTGAAGTTCATGCCCCTGGGGTAATGCCAGCCAGCCAGCCAGCCATGATTCGCCTAATGAAGAGCACTTGACAATGAGCTGAAAAAGCCGAGAGAGTGTCGCACATAAATATATGCAGGAAACTTTGCAGATAGCTTCTTAATTATTTTTGTTGCTGTATTAAATTCTCATATTGTGGTGGCGCACACCAAATTCCTCTATATGCATATATGCAAATCGTAATTAGGCATCAAGGGGGCTCAAAGCTGCCTGCCTGCTGTCATAATATGTTACGCAGAGAAAATGTGCTCTTAAATTATGCATAACCTGGCCGCACTGCTAATTGAAATTGTTCATCAAAGAATCTCGCATCTTGATAACGCACGCACAGCATGTGGCAAGTGCAGCTTAACACTCAATTTGCTGTCCAATCGAAATCAAACGAAACCAATTATGAAAATGTGCAATTTATGGCTTGTTAATGCGCAAATTGCAGTGATCACCAAGGCGATTGACCAAACAATAATTGTGCACAACAATTCCGAATACCTCAACGAGTTATTCAAATTACGCATAAAATAATTTGCAGTTTGTGGAATTGTCGATTGAAAGACAACAAATTTAATTTGTGCATATTTCAAAGCATTGTAATCAACTCTGATGCCGTTATAACTAAAATGCGTCTATGTGCTTTTTAATATATTTTGTTATATACATGCTATATATATAATATATATAGTTTTATTTTCACCTCAAGTTATTTGGAATCCGCTGAACTTTATATTTAAACTTATGTAGTTGTATATGAAATATTAATAAGCGAACAACTTTTTAAATCAACTTAATTAGTTTAATATCTGAGCTATTCAAAATTTGGAAGTAATAAAATGGTTTGAGAATTTATCAAATGAAAAACAACAAATGTATTTTGCGCATATTTTAAAGCATTTTAATTAACTGTGATTTTCTGTCAAAATAACTAAAATGTTTATATATAGCATTATATACAATTATTTTTACGCCAACTTATTTTCAATTCACTGAACTTTATATTTAATTGTATCTATGTTATATAATAATAAGCAATTTAATTGGGTTGACGAATAAAAGGCAACAAATGTATTTTGTGCCGAATTTGTTCAGTTGAATTAACTCTGAGTGCATGCCAAAATAACTAAAATGCTTTTATTTGTTTTTCAACATATTCCATTATTTTCACGTCAACCTATTTTGAATTCGCTGAGCTTAATATTTAATACGTATCTATATAATAATAGGCAATTTAATTGGGTTGACGAATAAAAGACAGCAAATGTATTTTAGGCCGGATTTATTGCATATTTGAAAGCAGTTTAATGAACTCTGACTGCATGCCAAAATAACTAAAATAATTTAAATTATTTTTTACTATATTCCATTATTTCTACGTCAAACTGTTTTGAACTCGCTGAACTTAATATTTAAAATGTATCTATATAATAATTAGTTATAGAGCGAACAACTTATTATTTCAATTTAATTAGTTTAAGGTCTGAGGTATTCAGATCATGCAATAAATAATATGTAGATGGCGTATAAAAGACAACAAATGAATATCGTGCTGAGTTTATTTTTATTTTTAAGTGTTTTTTTAAACTTTGACATCTACTTATTTTAAATTCGCTGAGCTAAATATTTAAACGCTTAAACGTAATTTGCAGTTGACGTATAAAAGACAACAAATGTATTTAGTATCAAAATAATAATAAGTTATAGAGCGCACAACTTTGTGATTCAATGTAATTAGGTTAATATGGGAAACCATCAAGCAAAATGAAACCGTTTCGAAGCCCTTCAAATTGGATCGATATTTAATTATTCAGGCATCGTTTTAATTCCCGCACTTAATAAGCTCGTTAAAGCTGGGCGTAACAACTATATTTAAAGACTTGAACTTAATTACACTTGAAGTTAGATTTAATGGTATTTGTTTAGGACATTCGAGCACTATTTGGGCATTGTTTTGTCGCATGGAAAATCGTTCAATTACTCGTGCGGGGCTTTTATGTGCATCCATCACAAAAGCCAGTCAAGGACTTTCGTTTTTCTCGAGCGCTGCCATCCTTCCCTTCCGCGTCCCTCTGCAGTTGTTTGTCACATTTTCCCTGCAGACGTCGCACGACCCAAAAACATAAATTTCTATGGAGTCGCGACCAAATCAACGCCAAGTGCTAAACGCTTTGCTTATGATTTTTATTGCTCTACACACACACACATGTGTGAGTGTGCGTGTGTGAGTGCGAGTGTGTGTGAAGAGGTCTTACGTCTTTTGGCATATTTTTAGACATTTCTGCCGCAGCGTTAAGTGCGCCGCAGCAGCGGAAATGCCAACTATGACATGAATGAGCACGAATTGTTTATGCTCTCCACTGGCCACGCCCCTTTCTGTCAGCCATACGTATGAGTGAGGTCTTAATTTCCCTTCTGATGAGCAATTTTTCAGTCTGTAAATTCACATTTCTCGTGTCAGTTTGCCACTTTAAGCGCATTCTTCAAATTGGGTTAGCGGAGCGCACCCGAAAGCGAGAAGCTGGCCGGAAAATTGCTGCCGTTGTTGACGGAAAGTTTTCGTATTACGCCTGGCATTGTTTTCTTGTAAAAACCGAGTGGCTTCCTTCCTGCCATGTCCTGTTTTACATTTTCCACAGCTTTCGGCTGCCAGCTGATGCGCTTCCCCATCTTCCTCTGCTGTCCCCCCCCCACAGTGTTACACATTTTGATGCGCATTTATTTTTCAATTTCGTGTGCGTGAGACACCCTTAACCCTCGACGCCCACAACCCCATCAGCGACAGGCGCTGCCGCAGCTCCAACTAGGCAGTTACAAATTATATATGTATATGTTCTCGTCTGCCACCTGAAAGAGGTCCGATTTCTTTCGCCGTTGGCCACGTTTTATGGGCCGCTTTTATGCCTTCAAGCATCGTTGGGTTTCACAGTTTTTTAGTGCGCTTCTGATGAAATTTTTAAGTCGTTGTGAGCCTAATTCGTACAGTCATTTCCAATGCGACTATTATATTACGGGATTTGGCAACGCATCTTAACGTAATTGAGTTGACAGCTCTGGGAGCTGGTCATAACAACAACGAAATGCGGAATAATAGCGCTCGAATTAGACACAAATTAGCATGGACTCCCAATGTATCCTATTTAATTTAGCGTAAATAATAAAATCACGTTCGGGGAGAATTTAAAGCCGAAGTGTTGAAGTAATTTCAACATTAATGTGACAAACTTTCGATATATAGAGAAGTTAATTGCTAGCTCTAGTTCACATTTCATTAAAGAAGTATATTTTAAATATTTGCCAACTTAATTCTTAAGCAAAATGTTGCACAGTTTTACAAATTTAATAATGTTTTCCTAATAACTTATACCCACTAAAAGTTAGTAATTTTGCGCTTAAATTTTGCAGTGTTTACGGTCCACATTATTTGCTTTATACTTGAGTACTTGATTATTCGCATCCTAGCATTTTATGCTACGGCTGCCTATAAATCTCGAGGAAATTGCACACTTCCTGCAAAGACAAAGTAATTAAATTGAAAACACTTTAAAGTCAATTGATTATTCGCAATATCAATAAACACGCACACGAGCAAGCTGAATACATTATACATATAGTATACTCCTGCTCCTCCTGTTCCCCCCTTGCACATCATATTATAGCTAGTTTGCCACCTAGACGTGTTTGTGTGTTTGTGCTTCTTGTGCTGCACCGAGAGATTGCCTCATAAATTTGCGAGTGAATTTTTAAGAGGACTGGGATAAGCGACAGACTGTAATGGACTCTGTCTGTGTGTGTGTGGCACAGCTTGAGGTGTTTTTAATTAGATAGAAGCCGGCAGCAGATTGTGTGTGTGTGTGTGTGTGTGTGTGTGTGTGTGTGTGTGACAAATAAACTTGGCTGTTAATATGGCCAGCTTCCATTTATTTCAATTAAAAATGCAATGCAGTTGTCCTCTTGCACTTTGGGGCATAAATATTCATTGCTAATAACAGCCCATTTATGGATTTATTTTCCGCTCTCTCTCTCTCTCTCTCTCTCTCTCTCTCTCTGTGTGTTTTATGTAACGTTTTTTCTCTGTACTTACAGGCGCAACACAGTTGCCGTTTATTGGCGAAAAGTTAATGCATGTTGCAGGCGAATTTGCATGTGCAACAAATTGCGGCAGCGCTGCAGCCTCAACAATTGCAATAAAACTTTGAACAAAAGTAATTAAAAGCGCTGCGAAGTTCATTTTGGGGCGCTATGCGACAACTCAATTGCTGAAACGACAGCAGCTGAAGCGGAAGCGGCAGACGAGAAGCGAAGGGAGCTGCGGGAGTGTGAATGGCCAGACGACAGCTGACGCTGCCTGCGAGAAACAGCTAACAGCTGACAGTGCTTACAGCCACGAGGACACGCTCCAGCCACGGCCATAAAATGCAAAAGGAGAACAATGTGACGGCAGAGAACTGCCAATTCGTTGGCCCCTATCGCCTCGAGAAGACCCTGGGCAAGGGTCAAACGGGTGAGTCAAATGGGCAAGTCATCTAGCCCATCTAGCCAATCGAGCCAATCTAACCAATCAACTCGTCAACCCATCAACCAATTTCCATGTTTCTTCGTTCCCAGGACTTGTCAAGCTGGGCGTGCATTGTGTGATTGGCAAGAAGGTGGCTATTAAAATAATCAATCGCGAGAAACTCAGCGAATCGGTGCTAATGAAGGTAAGCAGCAGCAACTCTCCACTTACCAAGCTTCTCTACACATTTCGCCACTCTGGCTCTACCAATTACCCGCTCCTCTCCCCCTGTTGGGCCACAATCCGCAGTGGCTTATGACTTTGCGAAAGTTTTGTAGCCAATTTTTTATTGTTCTGTTGTTTGTCTTTTGGCGCTAGTCATAAAACCGTAGAGCGAGCGGGACGCAAAGAGCGAAATGGCAATAAAATTTCGTCGCTCTGTTTTCGCCTTGAAACTCAAAAAGACAAGACAACTTTAAGCTCTCGGCTAAAGCCAGGGATTGTCCGGATCAGGGCGGAGGCGGGGGCGGTGCCGAGTGCTGGCATGTTTTGCTGACGAAGGGTAAAACCCAAAAAAAAAGAAGAGACCGAGGGGAAAAAAATTAGTTTTTATGGATTTTTAAGAACTGTGCAGGATATCTATCAAAAAGTTGGTTATGGCGCAAGTTTAGCGGGTCAACTTGTAATTAAGCTTTGAGCTGCGTTAAAGCGAACTAGAAACTGAATTGTGTTGACAATCGCATGCAACGCAGATATGAGATAGGATTACGCTTAAGTGTTTAATACTCATAGTGGAAGTAGCTGCGAAGCTTCGCGAACGGAGTGAAAACTTTGCTGATATATTACTCTACTGCCTGGAGTTGTTTACGAGGTCGTTATTAATACTTGAAAATATATAAATGTTATTTTGCAAGAGATAAAAAGATTCTTAGAGAATGTCTACTTAAAGCATACATATTCTTTGCGAGTGTTTACGAATAAGTTGCGTAATAAGATCATAACGAAATGCATTTAAAACTCTGTTTAGTACTCATGCAAGGAGTTATGAAATTTGTTAGCATTTTCTTAATGAATGAATAGATGGATATATATGATTATTCACTAGGAATTAATAACTCATTAGCGGCTGTCAAATTCAAAAACAAATAGTCGCACTTAAACACGACTGGGAAGCAGCTGCGAATAATGTTATTAATTAGAACTTAATCGCAGCGAAATGAAAGTTAGTCGCATGGAAAGAGTTTTATCAGATTGTGTCAGAACGAAGGCGCCCAGTAAATTATTGCCCCCCAAAAATGTGGTGCACTTTTGTAGGACACTGAAAGGACATGCGACAAATTAGTGCGTGCGTCGACAAAGTAAACCAAAAATACAAAAGGAAAATCACCAAACTAGAACTGTCAATTGGGGCATGGGCAGCTATAGACGACAAGAGATAGAGCGAGGGGCAGCAGGGGAGGGAGTGAGCACAAAGTAGAGTGGCGAGCAAAGCAAAGCTTTGCGATGACTACAATGCTATATAAGCGATGTGCGACGCATATATGTGCGGCTTATATACAAGCCGTAGACGTATATGGGACGAATTGAGTGCAAGGTGAACGCGCTGGCCTCTATAAATAGCTTGGGGGCGATTGCGTGTCCTGGCAGGTCAGCTGATTGCTGGCAGCTGGTTGAGACACGCAATGACACGTCCAGAGCAGGACATTTACATTTTGAAAACATAAACACGCCGAGCGAACGCATTGTAAATGCGAGATCTTATCGGCGCAAAGTGGGAAAAAGTGTACAAAAAATACTGGTCGAGTGTGGTGGGGGCAAAGAAGCAACATTATCGATAATCGCTTGCTAAACATTTTAAGGATAATTACTTTGTCTGTTTGCTGGATACCAGGACGCATATGTGCTTTGGTGTGTCGCTCTGCACGCGTGTGTGTGTGTGTGTGTTGGTTTAACAAGTGCTCAAGTCTGGCATTGTCATTGTCATTCAAGGTTGAACGTGAAATTGCCATCATGAAACTAATCGATCATCCGCACGTGCTCGGTCTGAGCGATGTGTATGAGAACAAGAAATATTTGTATCTAATATTGGAGCACGTATCTGGCGGTGAGCTCTTCGATTATCTGGTTAAGAAGGGACGCCTCACGCCCAAGGAGGCGCGCAAGTTCTTCAGGCAAATCATCTCAGCGCTGGACTTCTGTCATTCGCACTCCATATGGTAGGCACACCAAATCTAACTGTCTCGAGATATCTATCTATATAATCTTAATGCCCACTTGCAGTCATCGCGACTTGAAGCCCGAGAACCTGCTGCTGGATGAGAAGAACAACATCAAGATTGCGGACTTCGGCATGGCTTCGCTGCAGCCAGCTGGCAGCATGTTGGAAACGTCGTGCGGTTCACCACATTACGCCTGTCCAGAGGTCATTCGGGTGAGTTTCCCATACGAAAAGGTCGACAACGATATTTGTGTTACGCAAACGTAGCAGACTATATTTATAATTAAGCGGAGTGGAGTGAAGTTGCTATAAATAGAGAAGTTATGACGTGTAACTATTGCGTATATGCATAGTCGAACTTTTGTTTGTTTGAGTGCATGAATTATTGAGTATACGCACAGTTTTACTTCTAATTTAAGCAGCGCATTCATTACACTTATTATTGTTGCGTATACGCAGAGTTGCCATAATGAAGTCATTCTATTAAATCGCACATAAATACAACGTCGCTGAATTGCTAATTAATGAATATTTAATCAACAAGCCCGGCCCGTGCGTCTAATTTCGCAGAACACAGCGAAAAAGTAAATTACAAAAGCAATCCGCTCACAAAAGTATGCTACATGAATTTCCGTGGAATTCATTTGAAAGCAGAATCCGCATTGTGGCCACAAAATGTTAAGCATACTCGTACGTGTATTTTAAATCCGGCTGCGAATCGCACAATTCTTGGGAATATGCGAGTTCAACAGAACTTTAAAGTTAAGCGAAGAATTCGCTGCCTGTTTCGCTGGGTAAGTTTCAATGCAGCACTTCGATGCTTTGTCCGGCGCCTGCTGCCGTCAATCAAGTCAAAGTTTTAGCGCATTTTCGCCAGCCTCGACTGCTGCTGTTCTTGTATGCCATGCAAATGTCGCCAGATATGCAAATTGCGTATCCCTTGCAACGTCGTCGTTGTCATGTGCGCATATGATTTGCCGGTAGGGAGCGGAGCGCTGAGGCTGCTGATGTCGTGCGGCATGTGGCCTGACAGACGGCACTCAGTTGTTGGCTTTGCCAAGCAAGTTGCATGCATCATTTCACTCACGCAGCAGCATCAGCCAAGCTGCTGTCTGGCAAACCGAAGCCGACAGAGAGCTGCGTGTAATAAATTCATAAGCGGAATTTTAAAATATATATCCTTGCCTGCAGCTATAAATCCCTTGGACCGTTACGTGATCTCCTGTATGTGTTGTTTTTCTTTTTTTTTTATAAATATTCAAAGCCCAAAGTGCTGTCTCACCAGCTGCAGTTGTTCTTGCCACGTCTTGATTTCCCCCATAATTGATGGGTGGCAAGCAAGGCAACATCCACCGCAGGCGAATGATAACTGGCAGCAGGATAAGAGCCGTCTAACATCAGTTGTAATTGATTTGGCTCGCTTTTTCAACACAAACGCCCCACAGCAGCACAGCTTGCTGCAGGTAACCTTAGGAAACCTCAGTCAATCAATCACTTGAGTGGTCGTCAAAGGATACAAAGCTGCGATACTTAATCGTGGCTAGGAGTCTAGATAAGAGCCGCTTTCAGTTGCACAAAAATCAAATTTAAAGGTAATCTTTTGTGCTGAGATTCTCGGGCGGAAAATAAGCTGTGATTCATAGCAGCAGTCGTGAAAAGCATATTACAGACATCTAGCGAAGATAATTTGCAGTATTTGATTGAACAAGCAGAGATTTGCTAATATTCTATTCAACAGCAGCTTGAATTGACGCCTTATGTTAATAACTTTCCTTTAAAGGGATTTAGATTAGAATATTAAATGTGTAAATTGAGCAGCTTTTTAGCTTCACTTTAAGTTTAAATCGTCAGCAGTTGAAGTGTTGGTTTAGCTTGAAATAGAAATACATTAATTGGCATTGCTTGCATTTGCAATAAAAAGTTTTTACCTGCCCCCCCCGGGCGTAATTGCAATGGGCATTACACATCGCTGACTGTTGCAGCAATTATTGTGCGCAACTCGAAGTCGTTGTGCCACTTAGCGGACAAGTCAATAACCGAAGGCCTGCAGCAACTCGGCCCGCTCGGCATTTGACGGACACGTCAATGGACGTCAAAATGGGAATTGCAGCAGCTCGTCGTGGCCGTTGCTGTTGCCGTTGCAGTTGTTTCGTTGTCGCTGCTGGGTTCAATGACTGTCTGTGGCTTGTGTAATAGTTGCGCTTAATTGCGGCACATAGAAATTAATAAAGAGGCAGCCAAGCCAGCCTGCGAATGGACATTCTCTGGGGGCCAAGGGGCAAAGGGTTTCGCCGGCGCCCAGCCACGAGCGCACAATAGCCAATTTTCTTAATCGAATTTCGCAAATAGCGAAAATGGGAGGAAAGACAATAAAACTAAATCACACACAAGCAAAGGAAACTAATAAAAATTAATAATGCACGAGGGTCGTGACCGACAAATACCCTGTATGAATTGTGTAAGTAAGTTTGGAAGCAAGTTTGTAGTAATAATGCCAAGATATATACCATGAAACACACTTGAAAGCAAGGTAAACATTTAGATAGCATACCCAGTCGGGCTGTGATATGCTGGGTATTTGGAATGTCTCAATTTCTGATTTGCTTGTTTTGTTTTTCTTTCTCGCAATTTCCTTTCGCTCCACTCGTTCGCCACCACCGCCCGCCCCACTTCCGTGCCATTTGGGTTGGCGGCGCGCAGGGCGAGAAATACGATGGACGGAAGGCGGATGTGTGGTCATGTGGTGTCATACTGTATGCACTGCTGGTGGGTGCGTTGCCCTTCGACGACGACAACTTGCGACAGCTGCTGGAGAAAGTCAAGCGCGGCGTCTTTCACATACCGCACTTTGTGCCGCCCGACTGCCAGAGTCTGTTGCGCGGCATGATTGAAGTGAATCCGGACAGGCGTCTAACGGTGAGTCATCCACGAAATGCCAAATGCAGCCCAAGCCCCAGACCGCCTAAACAGCCATTCAAAGTGCGTGTTGGGTCGCTGTGGCATGCAGCAACCCCCGAAACTAACGAGTCTGCTGGGGCCCAGCGCACTGTTTGCCTTTGTTTTCTTTATTCATTTGAGTATTTTGGGTCAGAGCGCGCTGCAGGATGTGTTGGAGCTTTGTTGGGTAATGTGTTTGTTGTCGCTTTCAGTTGGCCGAAATAAATCGCCATCCCTGGGTCACGGCCGGGGGCAAAGGTGAGCTCGAGCTGGAGCTGCCCATGATGGAGGTGGTGCAGACACATGTCATACCCACGGCCAACGCCGTCGATCCCGACGTGCTCAACGCCATCTGCTCGCTGGGCTGCTTCAAGGAGAAGGACAAGCTCATACAGGAGCTGCTGAGCGCCAGGTAGGTGGTCCCCAATCATCTGTGGCCAAGCTCATCAGTTTTCCATTTTATATCGGGCAGCCACAACACCGAGAAGGTCATCTACTTTCTGCTGCTGGAGCGCAAGCGACGCCGACCCGCGCTGGAGGATGACGAGGAGATTGCACAGAAGTCGCGCAGCGAACTGGACGCCGTCGATCCCCCGCGCAAGCGACTCGACAAGTGCCGCATCAACGGCACCAATGCGCCCAGCTACGGCCAGATCTCCGAGGGTTCACCGCTCACGCCGCGCCGCCAGGCCTTCAAGTGAGTGTCGCGCAACTAACTCTAATCTAACTCTGTCTAATATGTGTCTCTCTCTCTTTTTCTCTCGCTGCAGCTTCCGCTCGTACAGCAGCACACGCAACCACCAGCGACGCTCGCCCACCACGGTGTCGTCGTCGGTGCGCAGCTCCTCATATCACAGCCCGACGCGCTGCAACTCGCCGATGAGCTCGGCCCAGCAGCAGGCGAACGCCATCTCGCGCCCCTCCTCGCCGGCGGCGGGCACTCGCCACTCCACCTACGGGGATCGTGAGCGTTCGGGCTCGGTGCATCATCCGTCGGTCAGTCGCACGCCCTCGCACAGCTCGCAGAAGAGCATCGAGGGCGACGTGGTGGTCGTGCGCGAACCGCGCTTGGAGCGACGCGATTCGTCGCGTCAGGCGCAGGATCGAAGTGGCGGCGGCTCGATGCGGGACAGGGATCGAGATCGGGATCGTGGCGATCGCGGAGAGCGCAGCGATCGGGGCGATTGCATCGGCCCGCCGCCTGGCAGTCCTGGCGGCAATTCGGGCAGCAACTCAGCGGCCGCCTCGCCGTCGGTGCATCATCGCGCCAACTCAGGTCCGACCATTGCCATTAGTATGTTCCACGATCCAGACTCGAATAGTGGTGTGTGCATGCCCCGTAGACCCTTTGTGGTGTCCCCCCCTATCGCATGTCTTGCTCAATACTAATCGACACTTGTCTTCTATTCCCCGCTCGACACAGTTGTGAATCCCAATGGCTCGCCGATGATGAATAACAGCAATCCCGGCATGCCGGGCTCGCCCTGCAACACGCCTGGCGGCCAGCTCTGGAAGACGCGACTCACGAACATCAAGAACAGCTTCCTGGGCAGTCCCCGTTTCCATCGCAGAAAAATGCAGGGTATGTCAACGAGTGTGTCACTCATACAATCAATTAGCACTGCCTTTTGTTTCAGTCTCCGCCGACGAGGTGCATTTAACGCCGGAATCGTCGCCAGAGTTGACCAAGCGCTCCTGGTTTGGCAACTTGATAACCACGGAGAAAGACGAAACCTTCACCATATTGGTCAAGGGCAAACCCATTGCCACAGTCAAAGCGCATTTGATACACGCATTTTTATCCGTAAGTCTCGAAATCAAAACGACAACTTGCTGAATCTAGATCTGTGTCTCAAATATACAAATGAATGACGACAATGAGCTGAATCAAAATATGATGAAGTTAAGCAGTTGAAAGATGAAAGAAAAGTTTAATTACATGGAAAGAGCTATTGGCAGATGCAATTTATCAGAATAGATAGTTGTCTGATTAGCTACACTTTCGCTATATCATAGTTAGTTGAGTGATTGGCTAAATACTACACATTCTCTAACTATATTCAATATTATGCAATACAATAAAAATTATTTAATTATTAGCACTAGTTCATCTAATGCAATCGTAATAAAATATAAGTTTCTTAATTTATTATATGAATATTATTCACAATCGTTGAAGGAAGACCTTAAAGCCTTGCATATTTGATAGTCTCTTCAATTTGAATATCATTGTTCTTATAAATTTATTACAAAAACCATAATCTAACGAAAATAATCCTTCTCTTCGAGCGCTGAAATTAACACTTCATAACCAAGTGAATATTTTAGGATAATCAGGGAACTGAACATCCCTAGATAATATCGAAAGTATTTGACAAGCAACGCAATTTACTTTTACAACAGAATATCTAATAAGTTCACTAATCCAAGCTCATGCTCCATTTACAGATGGCTGAACTATCGCATAGTGTAGTTTCACCCACCTCGTTCCGTGTGGAATACAAACGCAACGGCAATGGACCAGTGATGTTTCAGCGTCATGTCAAGTTTCAGGTAAGTGTTGAAAGTCTCTCACACGATATGGTATATATATAATGATATATTTTACGTGCAGGTCGACATTAGCGCCATTTGCAAACAAGGTGATATTGCGGATATGCTATTCGCTCTAACGTTTACACTGCTATCAGGTCAGCTATACCCTGGAAATTTTCTATGCAGTTGAAATTATCTAGCTTCTATCCTACTTGCAGGCAACATACGCCGTTTTCGTCGTATTTGCGAGCACATACAGTCGCAGGTGTGCTCGAAGCGCTTTCCGGGTCCTAGCAGTCCGCCAACAGTAACCTCAGTCACCCAGGCGGTCTCCGAGAGCTCCTCGTGTGGTTCGGTATCCAGCGAACGTTTGTCCTACAAGCGGCAGGTGGTAAGTCGCCAAAGTTAAGTTTCTAGTTCACAATTGAATTTGCTGGTTTGCAGATTGAAAACGATTTGGAAAACGATTCCATATTCTCGTACAAGTCGGGCAATGGACGTCGCGCATCGACGACGAACAACAATAATGCCAATCCCGTGGATATACCAGGCAGTCCCATTGCAGTGCGTTCAAAGTGAGTAATAGCGAGTACTATCGCATGGAACTATCGATTAATTGCCATCACTTTCACAGCAGCGAAACAGCTGAGCACGAACGCAACCGCGAGCTGCAGAGTGAGCGACAGGCGACAACGATGTCCGGTAGTGCAATCGCATGAGAATTATTTCTCTGATTTAGTTACATTTTTCCCAAGGATATTTGTTTTCTACTAACACTACAAAACACAACCAAATACTTCAACTAAGCGAACTCAAACCCAGTAACTGATACAGTATTTTCCCCACTTAAGAACCAAAACAAAAAGTAAACAATAAACGCGATTTGAAAGCAATAACAGTGGACCTCCACTTACAGTTTAAACAGTATAAAAACACAACACGAAACAGTTTATAAGCTAAAATTAATCTGACACTTTTTGAAACTTCGAGAGCTGAAAACGATTGAAGAATAACTTTTGCTAGCTGCTGCAGCTTTTCACACATATTTTGTTATACTTATCTGAGTCTATATTTCGACATTGTTTTTTCTGATCATTTCTTTGATATAGTGTGTTCTTTTGTATGGACATTGTTGCCGCCGCGCCTAAAAAAGCTTACAACATAAAAATAACTAAATAACACCGTGTAAAAATACAAAAAGAAGAAGGAAATTAAATTATATGACGATTAGAAGGAATGATGAAATAAAGGAATATTTAAAAATAAAAGTAAATACGAAATGAATTCGTTTTTGAATACGCTCTAGCTTAAGCCACCATGTTATATTAGAGTTTTTTCATAATCTAGTCTAGGCTTGATATTAGCTATGCAAATTAAATGCTACTCAAGTAAACGCCAGCAATTTGTAAATTGTGTAAAAAAAAAAAAAACAAAACAGAAACAAGAAAAAATGCACTGAACATTGACTAAAAATACCAAAAAAAAAAAATAGAATTCCCTAATATGCTATGCGTTGCTGTTTTTCTATGCAAGTCAAATGGAAATGGGGATAAACACGAAATACAACTATTTTGCTATTCACAAAAAAATACTCGATAATACAAACTATTTTTCCTAATAAAGAACAAAAATTGAGACAGATACTAAAGGAACAGCGACATCTTTCAGACTTCTAAGCTTGCAAGCAGGACGATCATAACAGTGTTGTGTGTTGTGTTACAGTAAGAACTTGGATACGAAGTGCACAGTGTATAAAGTACAGTTAAAACGAACTATAATAGCCGCAAGGCAAGCATCAGTATGTATTATGCAAAGTTAGACTAAAAACATAGAAATTGTATAAATGAAATAACGATATTCGAATGGAAATTGTTCAAGTTGCTGAGCTGCACGAGAGCAAAGGAAAACCCAATAAACACATTGACTTGACAAATTTTCTATTTATTACAAATAAAAAGGAAGAACATCTTAAAGAGCACACGCTTGGGTTATATCAAGCCAGCTGTCCGCAAATGCACAAATCTCGATATATGTAATACTGATAGTTATTGTTATCGATTATTATAATAATAACCATTAACCGAGTTTTTCGTATGGTAATCCAACAATCACTTTCCCATTTTCAATCTAATTTTCTAGTAATTTTGCGTATTTTTATATTTTCTATCATGCATTATATGATATTTTGAAACTAAAAGACTTATGAAAAATGAACATAAAGCAAATCCAAACAAAAACCGTCCATTTATCCAGATTTAAACTATAACGTAGGCAGCTCAGCAATTTTAACAATTTGAACAGGTTGAAGCGGAGTTGATGAGAACGGAAGAAAACTAAAAATATTTAACTAAATACTGCATACAAGTATGTATAAAAGGAATATACTAAATAGATGAACAACTGTAAGACAGCAATTTAAAAAAACAAAAAACAAAAATGAAGAAAAACACTTAAAAACGTGATTAGTTTAAATAATATATGCAGATATTTAACAAGTTAACGGACAAAGTATATATACGAGTATATGACAAATACTAAAATGCATGGAAGACAGCAAAAGAAAATATTCAAATCAAATTTGTATAGTTTAATAATTAAACTGACTTTAATAAGAACTCGAATGCGACAAAGAACACATGCAATAATGTTGAAATTGAATTACTTTTTAACATAAACTATATTATGATAGTAATACGATGAATAATTCCAATAATCATTCGAGTACATTATTTATCAATCATTCCAGAACTCATTCAACCAGACAGATGACATACATTCAAAATTAAGCTCACCGAATCGAACAAATAGCATTGCATATACATATATATATTTATTATACACATATATACATATACATACATATACATATACATGCATATATCATATACCATTATTTAACTAAATCTTTATATACATACATACTATATTCTGTACTTATATGTACATATGATTATGCATTTACTTTCATTATCGAGAATTCCCAAGTTTTCCGCATACAAACATATGTACATCAACAATTCATGCATACGTGTACTTCATACATATACTATATCCCATTTACATCACTTACACACACACATATATATAAAATATATATATTTACAAAAAAAAGGAAGAAAAAACGAAATGAAACTCAAATATTCGTCGATGAAGACCGGAAATTGTTGATTTTGTATCACAAGAAGAGACATACAAAATGTAAAGAAAAATAAGATCATATTTTTGACAAGACGAACGAAAAGAATATATATATATATAGTAAGGAAAATACCAAAAATTGCTCTGCATACTAACACAACAAAACACAAGGAAAAGAAAAACATAATAAATGCTTTACAAATAAATATAAATACAATCTAATACTCAATGCTGCATAATGCCACGCCTACCTTTTACCTTATCTGAAGCCTAAACCAAAAAATCGAAACATTTTTGCGCTGACTCGAATTAACAAGGACGAGAGCACTCGACTAGCAGATACCCTGCACACAGTTCTAATCTTCACTCCGATTGTTATTCAATTTGCAATATAGAATGAAATCTGTAATTTTTACTGGGTGCAAGGTATCGTCGAGAGCTAACTAACAAATCGAAATAATTTTCTTAAAAACATAATCAGCCACGAACCTACCTAACTCATTTTAACAGCTTTTTGCGACTCACACGATGGGGAGCGAATTTTTGTGTTTCAGTTTCGCTATAAAGCTGAAATTTGATAATTTGATATGCAACGTATACATATTTCGAAATATAGTATATATAATGATATACAAATCTGAGCAAGCGCTTACTTCAATCGCGAATGTTTAAATTTATATTACAAATACAACAAATTTAATATTTATTAAAGAAAATGAAAAAAAAAAAACACAAAAAGGAAAAACAAAAATTTAGACTATAACGTTGTGTAATGTATGTACTACGCTTTATATGATAATTTTTTCATTTCCAGATATCTAAAATACTTTAAAATGAAATATTTTTGCAAGTGTTTAAAGCTTGAGTTCGATGCATCGTGCGCTTTGTTTACATATTTAAATAAGTTGAAATTGTATTGTAAATTTAATTTAAGCTTGGGATAAACGTGTCTAATGTGAGTGTCTGAGAAGCAGGCCGTAAGAACCACAAAAGAAGAACAACAACAAACAAATAAGAGAAACAAAACAAAAACATAAAAACAAAAGAAAAACCAAATAAGTGCATCTGTTATTAGGTTAAAAGAATTATTGATATTGTTTGCAACAAAACGTGTGAAATATATATAAAATAATTATAAAACCTAGCATAAAACAAAACAAAAACAAAAACCGAAAAAAACATACAACAAACGTGAACATGAAGCGAACAAAAATTGTAATTGCAATTTAAAAATAAAATTATAAATATTTCAAGTAATGAAATCTCGGCTTTCAAATGGATATACAAACGAAAAACAAAAATTGAGTCCCTTTGCCCTAAACTTTGTCCCACGGTGCCTTGTCCATGATGCACCACATGAAAATTACGTCATTTGCCGCCACATGTCATTGTAGCGTAACAGCCAAACATCGGGGGAGGCAGCTCGTAAAACAATCAGCTGTTTTTGACAGAGAGCAACTCGGAGAGTCAGAGAGAGAGGAGAGAGAGAGAGCCATGACAGCGAGAGCATATGCATTTTAAGGTAATGAAACGGCAAGCTCTGCAGGAAAAGCTTCGCGAGAGGACCTGCTGCTTAGAGCTTTTAGTACGAAAAAGCTTCACACAATGCAAGTCCGAAAAGCAAGCGGCGCACCAGAGTCTTGCCCGAGTCGTGCTGCTGTCTCTGTGTAGTTGTGTGTGTGTGTTGTCAATACCGAAAGAAAATGCGTGCCAGCTGCGCTGCATGAAAAGGAAAACTTGGTCATTTCAACAGTTCAGTTCAGTTCAGTTCAGTTCGGGTCGGGTTTGCAATTCAACAGCACTGCGAAAACGGATCAAATAAAATCAAAATATTCGAACGAATAATTTACACTCACAACAATAAGTTACAAAACGGAGTAATATCGACTATAGCATTCTCTCTACACGTCGCCTATATATTATAGACCGTATATATATGCCATCTATGGGAGAGTTGGCCGAAAGCAAGGCATTAAAACGGTAGCCAAAGCAAATAGAGAATATATGGTATATGCACCTATATATATTGCTATATCTGAAATTATATTATACTCGTATCATAATGAAAGTGCGGAGTGTTCGGCATGAGAAATGATTGAAAATGCATCATAAATTAAATGATATTTGTGTTTTGAATTTTTAACGTGCGCTCTTGTTCGTTGTTGTGTTCGTTTCTATTTTTTGTTCTTCTTGCTTGTCTATTATATTGAGCGTCTTGTTGGGTTGCTTGGTTTTGTTGCCACGTTCGGGAACTTCATGCAGCTGCCGTGAGTGAGTTATGTAAAGCGTGTGTTGGTGTGTGGCACGGTGAAGCAGTTTGGGGCGAGCAGTAAGTGGCAAGAACTGCGGCAGCAACATGCAACAACAACACTAACCACTGCAACACTGATGTGCGTGTGAAACAACAATGAGCCCACCAAATAATAGAGGCGAATTTTCAAAAATAAATATTACGAAATGTTTGTGAAGTTAAACAACAACTAAACCCTCAACGCAAATGAATAATGCAAATTTCTAAAAGGACATTAACAATTGCAAGTGGATTAAAAGAACAAATACTCGCAAAAGTCTACAAAATAAAAAGAACAATCTACAAATTATTATTTTACAAACTTGAGAAAGAGTTTACGGCAATTATTCAACACACTTATAACGAAATTAATCACAATCCAACTTCGTCCAGCTCGCATAACTTTCAAGTAAATAAGCAAGAATAGCACAAACTTCAGCTTACCACATTGTTTGCACGACTTGCCGCGATGGTAATCAAGTCATATATCAAGTGAAAGTCGAGGATTAAGTAGTTAGCATAAGGTGGAAGGGGGGAGAACACGTTGAGCACTCAATTCATGCGCTCAATCAATATGAGTAACATTTAAGCAGCAGCGCCTCGAACGCTTATTCGACAAATGACTATAAAAACGCCAAGTGGCTGTTGAGGTGGGTTGTGGGCCCAACCGCAGGGAAGGGGAACGTTGCGAGGGGGGTGGAGTTCCCACACCCCATGCGAATCAATTTGCTTTGGCGGTCTCTCACTATATATTTATTTTTAGTTGCACTTTTCTTTCAATATTAGTGTCAAGGTGCAGCCTGTGCACTGAGAGGCAGACAAGCGACCAGGCAAAGACCAGCGACAACGACAACGACAACGACCACGACAACTAGTGACAACAACAACAAGAACAGCCCAACAACTACTTGCAAACGAAGACATCGCGCGGCAGCCGCGAAAATGACACGAAAATAGTTAGGGCGAGTGTGAATGTAGCGAGCTGAGCGAAAACAAAAAAAAAAAAGAACGAGACGCAACCAAAGCTAAAACTAAAACCAAAACCAAAACCAACACCGAAACCGAAGCAAGCCAAAAGGTGGCAATCAAAACTAATAACAGCAACAACGACAACGTATGAGCAATAGAACAACAGCAACAAAGGCAACAACAATAACGAGAACAAGAACGACGACGACAACAAACAGAAGTCTTGTCACATCGAACAAAAAGAAATTGAATTTATGTGTTTCGGTCTGGCTCAATGACAATTAGGCGGATATAACCACAGCGATAGGCACCAACAAGGGGCCGAGGCGTAGAGGGGGTAGCGGTGGCGTCAGGGGCAAGGAATAGGTAGGTGCTCGCACGTGTTTTACTTAAAAGTAAATCGCGTTAGCAACAGCACACGGCCAAGTAACAGCCAGCATACAGTGTTGTAGCCACTGACTAATACCCTGTAAAAGTTGTAAGAGACGAAGATAAGCTAAGCAGTATAAGAGTGACTTGAAGTGCATTTTAATTCACTTATATAAGGAAAGAATACTTGGCAAAAGTGTGCCAAAAACTTCAATAAATTTAGAGAGTTTAAAAAGAGTTTTTACTCTTAAGATGAAGATAGCTTATTGACGATCAACTAGCTGCTGTTGTTCCCAAAAATATGAAGCATATTTTACAGGGTATGGGCAGAAAAAGCTTAGCAAGGATACGCAGCGCGCGCAAGGCTCAACTTACAGGCGACCCACATTACTTAAATTACGAGCTACACGCAAAGGCAGCGAACTGAAAGCCACACACATTCGGTTTCGAGACCGGCCAGGCGCCAGTCAGTCACTCAGTCAGTCCATCAGTCAGTCAGTCAGTCAGTCAGTCAATCATTAGGCAAAGGCTTTGTCTGATGGACAGCCTTATGAGTCAGCGCCGTGTCGCTTACATTGCGTGTCGAGTTGGGTGGAGCCTACAGCCGAACACTAAATTCAGAGACCAGCGGCAGAGTGAAGGGGTGCAGAGAGAGAGCGGGAGAGGGAGAGGGAGCGGGAGGTGGTGGGCGCTACACGCGCTGTAGGTATGTTGCATATTTCGGGGCTTGTTGTTGGCGCTGAGACAAGAATGCGCTGCATTCCAATGAATCGGTAGACTCAATGTTAAGGATAGAGACCCAGCAGCAGACAGTGCACTAGCTCAAGTAATACCCGTAAAATGCTAAACAGACAATAAAACTGATGTTTACAGTATTCAACAAATACTATATATACATATATATCTGCGATTGGATGTGCACTTAAAACGTATTACATTAGATTAAAATTAGTGGCTCTGGCCACGCCCCGTTGTGGCCACTTAATTTTGACCAACAGCCAGCGAAGCAACGACAATTTCCTTCATTTTTTGCGGGTTTTCTATTTTCCTTTTGCACCCGCTGCTCTGTGAACACCAAGCATAGTAGACTACACTGCTTTCTAAAGTCTTTTGATTTAGTAGGAATTTGTTAAACGTTGTGTCCATTGCAAAATCAATTAAGTTCTTGCCAAGTTACTACCCTAAATTGTTAACAGCTTTTTAAAGTAGGGTATATGGTCGTTGATCATTTGAATAACACTCCTTGTTTGCCCTTCCCATTTAAGCTTACATTATTTATACTCTAAAGTTAACAGATTTTCAAAGTAGGGTAAAAACTAGTAGTGATCATTTTAGTCACACTCCTTGTTTGAATAGTTAACTAATTTTTGTCGTGGGGTATTATGTAGTTTATAATTGTACCCACACTACTTGTTTGCTCATTCCAATTAAGCTCACATTAATACTACCCTGAGCAGTTGACATATATTTAAAGTGGCATATAAAGTAGTCGATAATTTTAGTCACACTCCTTTTGTCCTTCCCAATTAAGCTTACATTATTACTATTTTGAATAGTTGACAGATTTAAAAATCTAAATTTACTTTAAAAAGAGTATTGAGTAGTCGATAATTTATCCTGAAAAGTTAACCGAATTTGGCGTAGGATATCAAGTTAATAAATTTTCAAAGTAGTGTATTGAGTAGTCGATAAGTTTAGCCACACTTCTTGTTTGCTTTGCTCTGGTGTTTCGTGTTTTGCTTTGGTTTATTTTTAACATTCGTACACATTTGAGAAGCGTGCGAAAATTTGATGTTGCACATCGTGAATTCTGCTCAACGGGTTTTCCTTTTGATTGCCGTTGTCGCTGCCGTTGCCAGGCAGCCAATTCTTTGTTTGTTTATAAGCACTCACAGCATCCACCCAAGACGACAACGTAATTTTTAGAGTCACTGTTATTATTTTCTTTACACTTTTATCATTGCTCATGGAGGCCATTTCGTGAATTTCCGCAGCTCAATAAATTTGCAAAATTGCGCTGTAAATGCGAGGCGTAAAAATAATTTTACATTTGATGCGCCGCCGTTAATTACTTAGAAATGTAAATTGAATTGAAATTATGCAGCCGAGTTATTTTTGTTAAGTTTATTTAGCGCAAATTGGCAGCCAGTGAGCAAACGAACGAACGAACGAACTGGCAGCAAACGGGCCAATAATCTAGTGCATAAATAAATATAAATATAGTTCATTGAGACAATGTTATTGCAGCTCTATAGACATTCATTAATGAAAGCGGCCCGTTTGCCCCCCAAAAAGGGACGAGCCAGCTGAACAAGTGTCAATCTGCGATGATGTACGATGTGGCCACAAATAGATATAGATACAATGTCAAAAGCAATTATAATATTCACACCGTTTGCCAGCTATGGAAATGAGCAAGGTTTTCCAACCCGGTCGGATTTGCAATCGATGTGGGTTTATTGATAAATAGACGCGATAGGCAAAGAGAAACGAATGGGAATTTCCCACAGATTTTAGCAAAGGATCTGATCTATTTTAAAACGCAATCAATGCGAGTTTATATGATTACAATTATAAGCTACTGTGGGAAATGCTTTTCTAATTTTGCCAAAGAATTTAAATGAATTATTGTACGACAATTTCAAAATGGGAATTTCAAATCAAGCAGTTTTTCCTTAACTTGTTGACATTTCATTTACTTTAAATGGTTCCACATAATTCCTTTAAGAATCTTTCTATGATAATCCAGATAATATTCAAAATGTTCAACAATTCTTTCTTTTCTAATGACTTCATCAATTCCAAATATATTTTCACTCCATTGTGAGGCATAAATGAGATTTAGAATCTTCTAGCAGATTTTTGCAAACTTTTTGACTGTCTACTATTTCTTATATTCTTCAAGAGTTTTTTAAGATAGTCGAGCCAGTTTTTATATTTTTAACAGTTCACTCTGCTCATGATTTATGCCAATGACTTTATTAATTCCAAATATAGTTCACACTCCATTGTAAAACAATTTCATAGAAAAAATTTCTATTCTGCTACCAGCTTTTTGTTAACTTGTTTACTCTCTTTTATTTATTAATATTTCAAGAGTTTTCTAAAATATGCCAATATTTTATATTTTTAGCAATGAGTTCTTGTCTTAATCAAATGCTAAAGACTTTAAATATTCCAAATATAGTTCACACTTCATTATTGCCAAAAGCGTCGCTTTATTTTAATTAGAATTTAAATGAATTTTTAAACGGGGATTTGTAATCTGTCATCTGGTATTATTTATAATTCCTTCAATACATTTTTAAGGTAAACAAGCCAATATCCGAAATGTTCAACTATTAATTCTTCTATAATGACTTTATTTGTTATATATATACTAGAGTTCACAGTCCATTCTTGCCGAAAGCATCGCAACTTGCTAATTAGAATTTCAATTTGTTTTTGTGTGACAATTTCTGCTCGTCTTGTTGACTCTATTTTATTAATATTTCCTTCAAGAGTTTCTTAGCATAGGCCAACAATTAAGTCTCTGTAGTGTCTTTATTTATGCCAAATACAGTTCTCACTCCACTGTTGCAGAATGTGTCGCATTATTTTAATTAGTTTTTGATTTTGTGCTGTCGTAAACAGCGGAGCAACGCTAATTGTCCGCTCAACTTTGTGTCACTTACATAACAACAGCTCGGCAAGTTTTTGGGCGCATCCTTCCCAGCTTAGCCACCTGCCTGGCAGCCGCAGCTGATGCTGATGCTGATGCTGATGCTGTTGCCAGTTGCCAAATTGCTTGGCACTTACATAAGTTTTAGAGGTCTGCGAGCGAGAACTGTGGCCAAAGTGTAGGGGAAACGATTTAGCGAAAGTTGCTCGACCAAAAAGTAGCTCCGAATGGCCCCAAAATGATCGTCGTAGAGCTCCCGACAAAACAAGAGTGTAAACTTCAAAGCAAGACCATAAAATAACACAAGCATGCGACCATAAAGGAAAATAAAAGAAAAGCGTAAAGTAAAAGACCAGCAACAACAACAAACATAATAAACATAATAATAATACAAAAAAAAGCAAAACAACAAAAACGAAAAAGAAAAACAAGCAGCCACAAACAAAAGCTGAAAAACGGGGAGCAGAGAAGTAAAAGCAGAGCAAATGACGAAACATAAAAAACGTCAAAAGTTGCGCGAATAAATAAGTATAAAAAACACACACACACACACACACACACAACAACGCACAAAATAAAATAAAATACAAAAAATGTGGCCGTGTCGCGCCCCGGGCGTCCGACACCCCGTTGTTGGCCACATCAAATGCCTGCCACGCCTTGACGCCCCGTTGCCGTTGTTGCTGTTGTTGTTGCCGCAGTTGTTGCTGTTGTGCGTCGTGTGTGCGGCAATTTCGAACGCACCAACACCAACACCAGCCCCAGCACCGACAAAGGCGGCAACAACAACAACCACATTTCAAAGTGTCGCACAACGTGTAGTGAGTGTCCTGCGTGCGTGTGTGTGTGTGGCACTCGTCAGAGGCGCCGACGTCGCGTGTCCTTGCAACTTTCGGTTAAGCCTCCCACCCAGCCAAGTAACCAACTCTCCCTCTCTCTCTCACTCATTCTCCTTCTCTCTCTTGCACTCGCTGTTGCTTTAGTTGCACAGTTAGCCAGCGGCAAGTGCAGCACGTAAGTCGCAACAATTTCGGGGCACAAGTAGCAGACATTGTAAGTGCGAGCGCAGCGTTGCCACATTGCCAACAACAATAGACCCCAACAACAACAAGTAGAACGAGAAAGGGCAGCCGACCATCGTCCAACTGACAGACGCCAGGTGGCGCTGCTGTGGCGCTGTTAGCATGCACATCGACATCGGCTACGTCGCGAGCCAGCAGTGAAAGCGAGCGCGTCAAGCAGCAACAGCAGCAGCAGCAGCAGCAGCAGCAGCAGCAGCAGCAGAAGCACAATCAGCCGAAAGAGTTCGTGCCGCTGGAAATCCTGTCGCTAATTAGGTAAGTCCTAGGCACCACTCTCTGTGTGTGTGTATGCGTGCTTTACACATTATTCCATTTTGGTTTTTAATTATGGCAATTTGCGCCTTGGCCGCCACTTGGCGCAAAAAATTGCAAATATCGCGCATACGTCACGTTGTACATTCATAAGACCGGCCACACACACGCACACACACACGCGGGAATAAAAAGTGTGGCAGCTTTTTGGGTGCTGCCTTGCGGCACATGTGCGCAGCTGACGCCACGCCACCGGGGCGGAGAAGCAAAAAGTGTAGCCCACTTTTTGGGGTCGTCGAGTGAAATCAGCGATTTTGATTTTCGCTATATTTTTTTGTTCGATTTACATCAAATTTCTTTTAGCCGCGTTGTCAGCGGCTAATCAATGATTCAGCTTGCTGGCGACAGCTGCAAGCGATTTCTCTTCATTTCAAATTGCCATGAAAATTGAATTTCCCCCCCAGTTATTGCGGTGGATTCGAAACACACACAGATCCATAAAGCCACGTGAGCCACACTCACAGGTGAAATGTGCAATGAGATTGCAAGTTTCGGCTTGCATATCAATTGGATATTATGCCAGACCTCATTGCATAATGCCTGCCTGATACATAAATAATGCTCAATGATTGTCGATTTTCATATTTTCATTTGCGTTCATCTGTCTTTTATTTTTCTGCGTTTAAGTACCTTAAAAACATTTGCATAATTTATGGTCGATTGCCGCTGACAAATTGATGGTCAATTTGATCCTGGCAAATGCGTAACGAGTTCTTCAATCGAAAAGGCTTCGCGTATTTATAGATATGCAATGAATAATGTTTACAAACGACATTGCGCATTAATGTAAATGCAATATATTGAAATGCCAAACAAATTAGATAAATAGCTAAAATAGAAATTCATTTACATTACGCTCGACAAGTTAAACAATTACTGAAGTTTTGTGCCACACTTTGGGCAATTTTGCGCTTTTAAACGCCAGGAGAAATGCATTAAATTATGCATGTATTTATTTGATATTATTTATTCATTTATTTCATGCTCGCTACGAGAAGAGCTATCTTGTTGAACACACGACGTATGCGTAATATGCAGAGCCACAGCTAGCACGAAGGCAGCAGAGCACAAAAATATGCAATTCCCTTTGAGCAAGCGCCTCAATGTGCATTTGTGACCCACATACCTGAAGCCAAAATGTTAGTCAATATTAAATTCAAAGCATATGGCCACAGGACAGCTGCAACGACAGAGTCCTTACAAAAACGGCAGCACAGAGCGAACGGAGAGCGAGTAAAGCAACAAAGAACTAAATGACCAACGGCCAAATACGAGAGCTGTGCGACACTCTGACTGGCGACAGGTTTTATAAAGACACTGAGCGAGATAGTGGAGGTTACTTTGCCAGATGGAACTGAACCGGGATCAAGCAAACAATTGAATGACCGTCGACCGTCGCCCGTCGGCTGTTGGCTGCTGGCTGTTGGGTCAGCTGGGCACTAGGCAATCTGCAGCCCGATTGCAGAGCAGTGCCAGTCGCTGCCCGAGGGGAGCTGGAGCTGAACTAGCGTCGTCGGATGCCGTTTGCTTGTACGCTTTTGTTGTCATAACTGCGCCTAGGCATTGCCCCAGCCAGCCCAGTCATTTCGACACAATTCAACAAAAAATATCCTGTTGCTGGCAGCGCACTAAAGCCAGCATTGGCCTGACGGACAGACGGACGGACGGAGGGGTGGACGGAGCATAAGCCATATGAGCGGCGAGCAAGCAACGAACCGACAGAGTTGGCGATTCGCTTTGTTTGCCTTGCGCGTCTAAGGATTTTCTGTGTGTGCGCTCCTTTTATGTTTGGCCAGCAGGAAAAGTGCATTTAGAGCAACGCGAACGCTGCCTTGCCTTGCTTTTCGTTGCGTTGTGTATGCACTCAATTTAGCCATTTCTTGCGCATTCAGCGCTCGCTGTTTGCTGCCAGCTAATTCAGGGAATTTAATGCATCTCCGGCAGTTTCCGTTTTTCGGTGCAACTTTCGCGCGCTCCCGACTAATTAGCTTCAGTGGGAACACACGCCTCAACGCCTGCTGACAGCCGTCAGCGACACGAAGTCAACAGCTGCGACTGTCGACTGCCGCTTGCATTTGATGCAAACCACTTCCGACACACTGCGTCTGCCAACAGAGACCTCGATCTGTGGTTGCTGAAACCCCACGAATATCGCTTACAAAGCGGCTCAGTGTCAAGTCAGCTGGCGTTGCGCTCCCCGCTTATGATTCTTATTAGATTACGCATACGCCACGTGGCCCCCATGGGCACCCACATCAAATGTCAGCTGTGCGCATTGTTAGCGCTACTTACATAGAGGCAGCTCGAAGACAGCGCAGACAAAGCCTGCCAAATAGCGCCAAATGTGCGCCAATTTAGTTGTCATTTAATTTGATGGCTCCGACGCTTTGGCAGGCAAAGCAAAGCCAGCTGAAAAATACACGAATAAGTGCGGCGAACAAACCAAACCAAAGAAAAAGAATAACAGTGACCAGCACATAAAATGCAAAGCGAGGCAAAGTGCAGAGCAGCAAACAGCAAACAGCAAACGGAAGTGCTGACGAAAACAAAAAAAGCGAAAACTTTGCGACTATTTCACTTATGATTTTCACATTCGAAAACACACACAGTGTCGTTATCGAATTGTTAACAACTTGCACTGTGTGCTCTTTGCGTGCCATTCCCAAATTTATTCTCTATGTTTGCTGGAGACAGAGAATAAAAGTGAGAGTGTGCGCGCGGACAAAACTGGACACTCATTCATACGCTGATGTTTGCAAATAATGCAGACCATTACATTAATGACTGCGGCAAAAGGTTCACAGCGAAATAAAACAGTTCGCAGAGCTGAGAGCTCTGCCTGGATATAAAATCGAAACATTATGAGGTCATTTTAATTATTTATGCCAGTGTGTGTGTGTGTGTGTTTGAGTGTGGCCCGCCCAAAAGCATGCTACGCTTTTTATATTATATGCTCGGTTGGGTGTTGTGAGTCAAGGTTAAGCGAAGACATTGCCTTGATAAGCGCCGAAGAAGTCCAACAATTTTTGTGATTTCATTTGGCAGCTTGTTTGCGCAACGCTTTAAGCAGCTTACAAAATATGGTAACGTCGCCACATTTCATAAGTTTCATTTGGGGCGCTCGCCTGACCCAGTTACAGCAACGGATTTAAAAGTATCTGCAAGATGCGCGCACATGCCTGCTAAATAGAATGCTGCTCAGCACTTGCTGGTCAGCTCCCTTTCATTCACTCATTCATTCGGCACTCTGTGCCTGATTTTTGGCGCTGACTTGCCGACTTTATTTCCTTGCTGGCCTTGGCAAGTGCGTGGTTTGATTGCCCCGCATTTGGCTAGCTTTTCATTGGTCGTTAGTCGGGGCAGGGCGAGCCACCCACACAAAATAAAAATCAAATAAAATTGCTGTAGACTAGACTGCCCGACTAGCAGCACCAGATGCCTGTCACTAGTCAACAAACAGTTCTCCCTCTGAAATTGATACACTGCTAACTGACGTCATAAATGGAAGACGTTGTCCTTGTCTGATTTATGCGCCGATGATGAATCAGTTAAACCGATGACTCAGTTCAACTCACATGCACAGTCGAGTGTGTAAAACGAAGTTCACACATAATTGTATTGCAAGTAATTAGCTGTGATTTCGTTGCGCTTGGAGGACATCAAATTCTTTCGCCAGCTAAGTCGCCGTTAAGTGCGTGCTCGCAAATTTTAATATCGATTTAAGTGTCTTTGTGGAGTCGAGAGTCGCAATCTTATCGCGCTTGTTTGCCTAGCCAAAAAGCAGCACATAAAAACGAAAATAATTGGCTTGCCATCGGCCGCCCACATTATAATAAAACTGACAGCAAATTGGAGTTTATAAAGTTCTTGGCAAGCCCATTCAAATTGAGAACGCAGCTCGCTTTAATGGTTTCGTTCCACAATAGAAAAGGGCCCAATTTGCATTACAAAAGGACACTGAGTTGGATTTCATTGGTAAATGAATTTAAAACACAAAATTCAATTGAATTTGCCAGCAAAATGAAGAAATATTATTTGTTTCGCAGTTTTTCCATATGAATTTCATTTAGAAACTTTAATTAAATAAAAACATTCGAAATTTATGCCAGTTAGCCCAACCGTAAATTGCAACTCCACCCCCCAAATATGCGCAATGATTTATAGCTGAATTTTGAAAAAAAGAAAAAGAAAATGAATACTAAAAACATTGTGGGACTATTCGTCATATGTGTCACTGTGTCAGCCCCTCAGACTGAAACTGTTTCAATATGCAGAACTTTATTGCACCACGAGCAACGACAACGGCGACGGCGACGAAAAAATATCTTGCTGCTATTTTGGGCTGCCTCACGAATTGACTGTGACATTGGCCAATTTGTTGACGTTGTTGGCCCCGTACACGGCAACAACAACAGCAACAACAACGTTGCCGTGCACAATTTCTGCGTGCTGAACACATCAAGAGTAACAACAAAAATTCCTAGACAATGGCAGTGCCTTCAAGGCTAGCAGACGAGACGCAGCGACGACAAAATCGTCTATGCTGAATCTGATTATTGCCTCAAAATGTAGATGCAAATTTATTTGTATGCGACATTTGTATTCTTACTACTTTTCTTTACTTGCCACCAACTTCGTCTGGCGTCGCTCTTGCTTCCGCTTCTGTGATTAGCATGACAAACTAACAAAGCGGGCAGCAATAAAAAATGAATCTACAAATTTGACAGTCAATTGAAGCTGCTGCAAAACAACACAACTAACAAAATAAGACGTAGCTTGCGAAATGGCAAAAAGAAAAGATTAAAATTGCAATTTATTTGCACTTTTCAGTGAGACGAAATTCAACTACTATTTCAATTCAAAGTGAAAATAGTTTTTAGTCTTAAAGTTCACTGCAACATGCGTTGGGGGTAGCAACTAAGTTGGCTGGTGGAAGAGCAGACTTATGTCGATAGGAGTAGTGCGAAATAGAGACACATCGCAGTGGTGACTTTTGTTTTTGTGCTGCTTTCTGTGCAGCTCGTTCGGCGAATATTTCGTTGCTAATGAAGCTGAATTTATTGCCAAAACATTATGAACATAAACACAGTTTGCACATACTCAGTTTATGGCCAGCAATAACAACAAAAAAGAGAGCGGCAAACAACCAGGCCGACGCTGACGATGCTAGTCAAAATGAGACTAATGTATGCAAATGTGTAGCCAGTGGAATAGACGGAGACGGAGATGGAGACGGAGACAGAGACAGATGCGAAACAGACAGAGAATGATAGCACAGAGAGCAGGACGGGGGGAGGCGCTGAAGTATGTTCCTCTGGCGTTGCCAAAAAAAAGTTTGTTATATTTTGTCCAAGTGGGTGTAAGAATGAATAAGTGTGCGTCTTGGCTTGAGCATGTGCTCCAGCCACTCGAAATTGCCTCTTACTCAACTCCGTCTCTCTCTTGCTCTTTGTCTATCCCGCTCTCTCACTTAGCTGTGTTTTACCTTCTCTCGCTGTGCAGCTAGCAAAGGATTTTCGCTGGCAGTCAGGACATTCCAGGCAGCTTGCATTAAAATGACTTTTAGATAAAGTGTGAAAATTGCTTTTGAATACATTTTTGATGGATTTTCTTGGTGTTGTTGCTGTTGTTGCTGTTTGTCCTGCCGCTAGACGTTGTCTCTGCATAAAATTGAGACATATTTCGGCATTTTGAAGTCGTTAAACCGACGCGCTTAATGCGAATTTCGGCCCACTTGAGCACCACGGCGCGTATACGCAATATGCCGCCATCTTACACGAACCGCAAAATGCCTAAGCAAACGCTTTTAAAACGGATTTGCTGGCAACGCTGTCAAGTGGCCTCGTCTACGCGTGTCTTCGTCTGCCGAGATTATAAAATGTAAGCAGCAAATTGCCGGCATCATGAACTAAGCTAAAAAAAGTCGCCTTGGGATGTGCACAAATCCAAAACAATAAGCAAACAATCAAAATGGGCGATTAAAGATGAGAACGTGTTAAGGGCTTCGAGTTAATAGAGTGCATATCTAGCTCGGCTATTGTACAAAAATTTGAATTCGCATCATTTGGACTACAATTAATTGTATTATTAATTACGATGAATGGAGCTTATCTGGGCACAATGAATTGCATAAATCATTTAACAATTACACTGGCTATTCAAAATATATTCACTCCGCTGTCGTTTACTTGACCTCACTGCGCGTATCCGCTGCTAAAATAATCAATTATGATTAGCAAGCTAATGATAAGCCGCTCCCAGCAAGCTCTATGCGTTTGTTTCGTTTGTTTCCGATATTTGCGCCTTCGCTGAAATCCATTCGTCTTGCTCAACGCATAAGAAATTAACCTCGATACGAGTTTAACCTAATTTGGTGCCCGCCATGCTGCGAGACAGGTGAAGGGCGCGGGTTTCCCCTAATAGATTACGCTCTAAATGGCTGGCAGGCACGTGTAAAGTCGCCATCATTAATGAGCCAAAAAATCTTGCAAAACTCAACTGGGAACGCACAGCAAAATGCGACTGCGGGGGCAGGCATAATGTGCGTAACAAAGGAAAAACGCCAAAACAAATGGCGAAAAACAGAAAGTTTTCCCAATTGTTATGGTTGCTCTTGCTCTTGCTGTTGTTCGGTTAAGTTAAGCAACTGTACTGGGGTTATGTAACATAATTGACGACATTATTGCCCCCATTGGGGGCCGCAGCGACAAAGCCGAGCAAATGCTAATGAAAAACTGGCCGCAACTCCAAAACAGAACAACTCTAATAACAATGGCGGCCATGGCTGACTCATGACGCCATATTAGCTGGCGGAAATGCCAGGACTTCCGGCGCGCTGGCCAAATCCGCCGAACTGACCGCAAACACACAACCGCACACACACACAAGCAGCAAGAAGCAGAAGCAGATCAAGCTGCAAGTTGAAGTCTTGGACTTGCGCTTGGTCTTGAGCCGAGTGCAGCTGAATAATGGCCGTCGTCACTGCAGTCAAGTGAGGCGTATTCCTCGGCTAGCTGGGCTCACAGGCAATCAGTGTCAGTGCCAGGGGCAGCACATAAAAACCAAACTTTATTTGCAGGTAGCAGAAAAAAACATAAACAGATACCGACAGCGCACAGTGGCGCAAGGCTGCCAAATAATACAAATGGAACTCCACTTACTGCAGTGCTTTGCAGAAAAGTTGTGACCTATATAATTTGAGAGACTTCACGCTAAAAGAGAAAAACATTCAATGCAAATAGTGCACAACAATGCCACGCAAATACTTCAACAATTTCAACTGCAAGTGAATTAAAGCTTCAGCAAAAAGTGTTGAGGGCTCAGTGCTTTTTTGTGCCACTGTGGCTTCAGGTAGGCGAGCTAGGTTGTTGATATTGAGGATTCCATAGATTGCTGCCGCTTGCATTTAGTTCACGGTGCGGTTCAGTGAAGCGTTAGGTCAAACAGAAATTGATTTCTTCTGTTTGGATTTTGCTGCATATATTTATCCAATTTTGCCAAAGGCCAACGAGGCGGACGGAGGACGAGAGAGCGGCTGAAATTTGTTACCATTCCACACAGCGAAGGGGAGTTGCAGATGCTTGGATTGACAGTGAATTCAAATCATATGCGACTATGTGACGTGCATTTGATATGCAGCCATATCACGGCGCCTTTGACGGCTTGTCAGTTGCACAGCTAATGGAAGAGGCAGGAAGTAAAAACGTGCAGTTGTGGCAAACAAATAATGCATTAAATTCAATTATAAGGCGTAGAATACACAGCTGATGTAATTGCTGGAAATTTGCATAGAATGCTGGTTGAGGTTGAGCGGAAGACGGCCCTTAAATTGTTTGACGTCTGCTTCAGTTTTGCACTTCTAATTATAATCTACAGCAAACTTACGTGCCAACAATGGCGAGCACACAAATCATTTGCAGGAAGACAGCAAGTACTCCTCCAAGTGTTAGCCGTAATAACTTTAATTAATGTGGCTGCAACAACATCTACATGCAGATGCCATAGAGAACTCGTGCCGCCACGACCCCAAACGAGCGAGGGCAATGGCAAAAAAATAAGAGAGAACTTTCTCACATTTCGCGCGCTCGCTCATCGTAAATTATGCAAAACTTTCACCCTGGCTATTCCAGTAACACGTCAGACATATTTGATGCAGCGCAGTCGACTGCGACGTCGACGGCGACGACGACAGTGACTGCGACAGCGACGTCACATGTCAGAAGTTAAATGAGTCGATGTTACCAACTACCAAACTACTGGCAAACCATGGCAGGCTTATGAGGTGTCCTCGCCGCTTCAAAGGAATCCAAAATGGATGGAAAAAACTGTGGAAAATATGGAAAAATAACAAGAGCAAATTTGTTCAGAGTGCATGATGGAAAAAAAACATGTGCTCTTAAGTGTGGATCGGGAGCATGGTTTGTCATTTTACGGCCAATTTGGCTGGCGACACGCTGACAAAGTGACAAAGTGACAAAGGGGTCGACGTTTATTGAAATATTGCATCACATGCGATATGCGGCCCACTGTACGCCGCGCAGGGGGGGGGGGTGGTGAGGGGGATGGATATCTTTGAAGATTGGCGATGGTAAAGCAACAGTCGCTGAACTCATTGCACATGCAAATCACAGACAGCTGCTGTTCTCACAAAATGCGGGGTCGGGGGCAGGGTCAGGTGTCCTGTCGTGTGCAGAATTTTGTGCTTAAGAACGAAAAGAATCCAGGGGAGAAATATGGAAATTCACGCGCTGCTTTCAATACAACAGAGTTTGGTTTTTGCTGACACCCTTTGCCAGAAACACGCAGATTCATCCACATGCATAATACACAAGCACTAGTGTGAGTGTGTGTATTAGATTATTCAGCAGTTTTTTTCTTTTTTTTTTGCTGTGCTGAAGCAAGCAACTCAAATATGCTGTCTGTGTGGCGCGCGCAGGACACCTGCTGTGCAACAATTTCAGCATTTTCAGCTGCAAACATACGCTGTTGAGCTTCAGATAAATTATATGATAATAAGTTGCTGCATGCACATCGGAGATGTTAGCTCAAGGCACAAAAAAACAATGTTCTCGCCCGAGCTCTGCCTTAAAGTTCAGCCAGCTCAACAACACATTTCATGGAATACAGCGAAATTCCACTTGCAGTTTTCGCTTTAGCATTTCAATGCGATGATGCAAGAAATCGATGTAGAATTCGGCTCGTACATCGATGCGTTTCAGTCGTTTTAATTTAACACAATTACTTTTGATTATAGCGCATATTATGTAACGTGCAAACGTGTTCAATTGACGTGCACATTGTATTTTAATTGTTTTAATGGCGCACACGGCGTTTTCATGGTAATGAACCGTTTGACTTTATTACCAACTCAACCAACCTCCGCCCCCACTGACAACACGCATTCAATTCGGACATTGCGTGTGTTTTAATTTAAATTCAATCAGCCCGGCGACAGTTACAGATTACTCAGCACCCAGCACAGCTCACAGGGATTGGCCACTGATAATGGCAAACAATAACACAGCTATCGTGTTTGATGGCGAAGGGAATTAAATGAAATTGGCTGTGGACACTTGAAGCTGCGGCTATATATAGAAATATACAATATATACTCGTATCTTCAGTATGTGTGTGTCTTTTCAATTTTACGGTCGAGTGTGCGACCTTTATTTCAATGCTTTATGGCACTTGATAATTTTGAAAACACAACGCGACTCGGCAAATTATTGAAGTAGTCTCGGGGAGCACAAAGCATTTGTGCAGCTCACAAATTCCGTGGAATAACGTGCGTGCAAATATAGTCAAGTTAATTAGTTTTATGCACACCAAGAGCCAAAGAAGAATGTGCCACATACGGCGTAGCAGGCGAAAGTAAAATAAAATACAGAAAAAAACACACACCAAAATATAGAGTAGAAAGTTTGTGTGTTTCTGTGCAAGGACATGCGTGACGTCGCCATTGTCGTTTCGGGTCGCCTTCACACTTGAAACTCCGATTCTGGCAGCGTCGAGTGAGCAACAAAAAGCAACTGAGATTCTTGAAATTTAACACGAACAATGCGCAAAGCAATACGAAAATCACAAAGGACATGCCATGATTAGCATTTTAATGCGCCGTCCTTGTTTGCCTCCCCAAAAACAAAAAAAAAAAACGAAAGAAATATACAGAAATTTAAGCAGTGTTTATTATGCATTGAAAGTGATCAAAACACTATAATTAGTTGGCTAAAAATTGAAATTTCCACTGCAGTCAATTTGCAATAAAATAAAACGTAACGTGACGCATACGTAATCTCTCCGCCTGCTCTCCACGACCACGGCCTCTCGCAACGTGCACGTGTCATCCTAACGATTAGCTTTGCGTGTGCTCGGATTAACTTTAATTGTTAAATGACGCACCACATTGACCAGAGTGCAAAATTGAGGACGTGAAACCAGGGGAAGGCAAGCAAGAGCGCGTGGTGTGTAAAGTGAATGGAAAGTGGGTCATATGTTGCCATATAGTTCTCGATCACGATATGTCCGTGCACGCCAACAGCCAGCGATCCAGTTGGCAGCCACTGCCAGTGATCCAAGCATACATTAGCTCACCTCTATATATAATTCGATGTCTAAGTACACTTGTGTGCCTCGCTCGCAGCTGCTAATTTGACATAGATATTGATCCCATAATTGTCAGAAAATGTGTCAACAAAGCCAAAGCTGCTGGCAGCTTTGAGCCAATTAAAAGTGGGCCAAAAGGGCCGCGCTCTAACGCTTTAACAATGGCATTAAATTGGCAAAACTCTGTGCGCAATTAGTTGGAATTTGAATTGCAATAAAATCAGGTACAAAACACACGTCAGGGAATTCGGCTGTTGTTTGAAGAATAACCTCAGCTCGTGCTAGCCAAAATCGATAACGGCTAAAACCAATAGCAGGCAGTGTGAGTATATACACGGACCAACTAAAATGCCAGTTGGCCGCGATCTCATCAGGTATACGCAGGCTTTCCTCGGCCACAGTTATTTGTATTGCTTGATTAAACCATGTCCGTTAGCGATATCCCTTTCCCCCCACACACACATACATATACCTATATATAGATGTATTTGTTTGACTGGCAGTGTGTGTGTGTGTGCGGCGCTTTTGTAGACTTTATCGCGCGCATTTCCGGCTCCCGGCGCTCTCATAAACACCCAGACAACGCCATCAATATTTCAGTGTGGCGCAACTTTTGCACTTAGCACACATAAAACTGGAATATTGTTTAACAATTTAACGAGTTTAATTAGCTTTCGCCAAACGCAATTGGCCGCTATTCTCATATTTATAAACCATTTGCATAAACTACTTTTATCAAATTTTCGCTGTTTATTATTGCAGACGAATTGGCAAAAGCGACCATAAAAATTACGAAAAATAATCATTCAATGAACTGCAGGAAGTGTAAACTTAAATTGAACATTTCCAAAAATCAACAACATCAAACTGGGTGCATTAATAACAGTCGATTTTTGTGTATACGAAAATCAATATCGAACTCACAAAATATTCGCAATTAGAGCTAATATTATTGAGTAAGAAAATTCTAAATAAATTGACAAAGACTCATAAATATAGCTTCTAATAATTCCTTCTACACTGTTGACAATTAAAACTCGTCTTTGAGCTCAAGTCTGGGGGCAAGCTTAATTTGAAGAGCTGTTGAAAAGCATGGCATGAATAATTCAAATGATTTGCGCGACTCTGCGAGCCATTTGCTTTATTAAATGCAGTACAGCTGCGAATTGTAGCAACTGCGAGTGAATTGAATGGTGGAACAAGCACAATGAATGTTTGTTGGCCTGCATTTGACATTAATTGTAATTGTAGTGCGAGTATGTACTACACACAGCATGGTCTTTATGGCCTTTATGTGGCCTACAATATAGCGGCGACTGGCTAATTATATAATCGATATGCGGCCATAAATACTGCAAAGCAGCCGACTGCGATTCGAAAGTGTTGAGTCGCAGCACAACTCAGAGGCGGAGAGCGTGTGTAACAAAAGTTCTAGTTCCCACAGCGCTAAACTGGCTGAAGGACTTGGAGGACAATAACTATCATACAAAGTAATTTGTATACCAGTCATTTTGCTCCATGACGTTGCCCCGCTCACACCGCCATAAACGGTTAACAAATGAGCTCGGCTATCAGCGTTGCTCCCACTGCCATCTCAGATTTGTGCTTTAGAGAAATTCTCACGCAAACACAAAGGCGACCTTTGCAGCGCCTTCCTCGAAGTCGAACTCGAACTTGGACTCGCACTCGCTCTTGCACTCGGACTTGGACTCGAAGCAATCCGTTGCGTTGCGATCCGATCCGACTCGAAACTGGCACTAAAAATGTGTGCGTGCCATGGGTTTTATCGATTCGCATATCTAAATTTAGTTGGGGCGACATATAATACCGAGCCGAGGACGGGGACGGGGACGGGGCCGGGACTGAGGATTAGGGCAGCAAGGCGTACGCGTCTATTTACATATGTGCAGGTCACATGGGGCACCAGGACACGCATTGTGCCAGCCTACGTCTGCGTTACCCCCCATTCCGCTAATAAATATTGCATTGTGATACACAAAATGCCCATCGGTGGCTCGCAAGTTGAACGTATAATTAAAGTTTTCTGCGTCGTCGTCGGCGTCGTCGTTTGCCTGGCGGCTACAATTAGATCCTGGACAAGGTGAAACGACCGCACAATGGCTGGCAACTGGCTGGCTACCCTTGGAACCTTGAACCACCACAAGCACAGCCATAACCATAACCAGCGCACACAAAAAAAGAACATGGAAACAAACAAAAAATAGAGCAGTGCGGGAGCCGGAGTCGTCACTCAGCCAGTCACCCAGTCAGCCAACCAGTCAGTCAGTCAGTCGGGCTGGTCACCTGGCCAGGAGGCAGCTCCTCATGATAAATGAGCTACGCCAACTCATGTGGCAAATGTGACATGTGCTCCGAGCATTTTTCGTGTGTGTGCTGATTGTAGTTCGTGTGTCCTGCGTGCTCTGTGTATACTGTGTGTGTGTGTGTGTGGATACCCGGGAGAGATAAGCGCTAAAATTACCATATTACCCAACCAGCAAACTCCCCACGCTCTCTCTCCAACTCTCTCATCGCCAACTGTCTCACAACTCACGTCGCTTGCTGCGGCGTCCAGCTTTGACCCATTGAAGCGCATAAACCAAATCGCCAAGGGGAGCAGCTAAAACTTGTGCGGCCAGAGGTGCAGGGACTGAGGGAGGAGGAGTGAAGGCAGCAGCGTAATGGGTCAGTTTAGTGTGCTGGCAGCAGAAAATTATGGTTAATTTTGGGCCACATTGCGGAAGTTATTAACTCGTTTGATTGAACTTTGAGGAAGCGTTTCGCCGACGTCTCCGCAGTGTTAAAGTGATTTGTGGATTATATAGCTCGACCCCGAGGTCCTGTATCTCTCCCTCTCTCCATCTGTGCCAATATAAATCAAGCTGCCGATATTGAGCAAGCTCTGCGACACGCAAAGCAAGCTGCAGTCCCACTTAATCGATAGCATCTACAGCGAGAAGAGCTCGAAGGCTAATATCACACATACGCCGGGTAGGCGGCGAACGTCTTGGGTAACTCAATTAAATTCACAGCATATTTAAGGGCGCTATTTAATAAACATATTACAAATATTACGCATACGCAGGGTAAGCAGGGCAGCCAACGTCTTGGGTAATTCAATTATATGCATAGCATATTTAATAAATATACTGCAAATATTACGCATACGCAGGGTAAGCAAATGACAGCCAATGTGTTGTAATAAATATACCACTTTTTTAATAAATATACTACAAATATTACGTATACGCAGGGTAAGCAAATGACAATGTCTTTGGAAATTCAATTATTTGCATAGCATATTTAAGGGAGACTTTAATGAACATATCACAAATATTACGCATACGTAGGGTAAGCCAATAGCAAGTTAACGTCTCGGGGAATGTAGTTTAATTCATTATCAATAAAAATATTACAATTTATGTCTAATTTGCAAACTCTTTTTCGCTATTTCACACCACAAATTATAAACAAATCGCTGCATTTATTTTCACATTCAAAACACATTTCGCTCAATTTAAAACTCATTGAACGCTGCACTTAATTAGTGAAATAAATCAGAAATTTGCAATTGGCAATTATACAGATTAAAACGCCAACAAAGCCATCTGCAATCCATAAATAGTTAGTAATAAAAGTTGCAAAACAAAGCATTATCAGCAGCAATCTGATTAGTTGACTCTGCTTTGTCGTTGGCAAGGCCTAAAAAGCCTCGCCAAAGCCCACATGACAGATATTCAACAGCTCATTAAGAAGCCAGACACATACGCACAACAAAGCCAAAGATACACAGAGACAGTCACAGGCAGACAGACAGACAGACAGTCAGTCAGACAGCTGGAGAGTCTGCCTGCCTGTTGCTTGGGCCATATGATCCGCCATTGTCGACAGGCATTTTGTTAAGTGATTTGCAGGCAGCGAAAAGGCAGAAACAGAAACAGAGACGTAGGCACATGCTGGGGAATTCCATTCCCAGGGCCATCATCGCAGCTGCCTTCTCGCCGCTCGCACCAATTTTTGTCTAAGAGCCGACGCCTCACGTGATGCCCCAAGTGGCATGCGTCTGTGTGTGTGTGTGTGCGTCTGTGTTCCCGTATACACCAAGGGATTAATGGGGTTGTCGACAATTTTCGAGTGGCCACAGCAAAAGAAAAAACTCTGCTGGTAGACATATACTCATTGGGCGTTTTGGAGCTTCAGAGGGCACAATTTAATTTGAGGCCTTAATTAGTTTTGCTTTCTGGGCTTATCTGCACCTTCCAACTAAAGCACAGACCCCAAATGCTATGGGTTTGATCTGCAAAATTATGTCGAAATCCCTTCTCATAAATTCTATTAACTCTAAGCTGCAAAGATTAAATTAAATGCAGTGCAATAAGTGTTTTTAAATTAATTATTAATGTACTTTCATGAAGTAAATTGCAGCAATATTCACTGATGCAGTTAGAATGTAAGCCTCAATTCTTTGGGCTCTTGTTGCTTACTTATTCAAACTACGCCACTGTTGCTTAGCGTTTTCTGCTGCTTTACACAATTGACATGCAAATTTTCAGGCTCACACACGAACCACGAAATTTGAAAGCGCGCACTTGAAATGCATAGAAAAGCGGACGCAGCTTTGATAAAGTTTTGCCCTCTGCCAAAAACACTTCCTCCCCCAGCCCCCCACAAAGCAAGGCAACCACAAAAATGCAAAGCACTAACAAGCGCACGCACACAGTCTACGTGTGTGTGTGTGGCCAAGTCTTAGGAAACTTTTGTGTGTTTAATTTCCGGTTGCTTCAATACACATCCAGTCAGGCATGCAGCTCTGGCTGTCGCGTCGTCGTTGCGGCTTTATGACCCGCAGATTTGTGGCCATTGGCAAAATATTTATACTGAAATTAAATAGCCTCAAATGGGGAATTACTTAGGCAAAGCCAACTCAAGCATGCTCTCGCCCCAGCTATTGAATCGCACCACACACACACACAGTAAGTCAGCCCAAGTGGGGTCAGAAAGTAGAGGCGGCTCTAAGTATGCCACGCTTGATGCATTAACAAAGGTGCTTACAGTGCTCGGCGCAAGGAAAGCGAGAGAGGAAAAGGAAAATTAAACAGTTGAGCTGGGGAAATGCTCAATAAAATTGTAAAATACTACAGGAAGCGTGCGAGATAGCGGAGCACACACACGGCAAAATGTAGTCTTAAAATATATCATAACGATTCACTGTATTTCACTTTTATAATTTCTTGTAAAATTCAGGTATATATCTGCATATTTTGTATGGCAATTTGTTGCCTACTCGAATTTTTTAAAGCGGTTAAAAGCAGCAACCCTTCTGCAGGCGCGCTTTGCTGGGAGACCTTGTTGCGGCTTTGGCCAAATCCCCCTCATGGAAGATAGCCTAATTCTGCAGTTTACCTGGGCTTAGCCACATGTCATCCTATATATCTATGTATCTATGTGTATGCTGCCCAAGGATGCCATTGTTAGCGGGAGCGACCCTCGAGATATATAAATAAACTGCCTCAAGATTAGTTTAAATGGTTGGCGACGTGCGTCTGCCCTCGTTTCATGTGCGCGCCCAGCGAGTTGTGTTGCAACTTGTTTGAGGGCAACGCCAGTTGCATCGAGGGTCGCCCCAACACACACACACACGGAGAGGGAGGCGTGTCTGTGTGCATGTAAAGTGGCGCTTATTTTAACACACACACAGACAGTGAAACACAGACTAACAACAAGTATGTAGAGTGCTGCTGAGTGTGTGCTTCACTAGCACATACCCTGCAAATGATATAATTTATGCAAGAGCTATTGCGCTTTGACAAACTGCAACTTTTGCGCGCATTAAAACAATGCACGGAAATGCAACTGAAATACAGAAAAATGTGTGTTGTGTGGAATTTAACAAAAAGTAGATTGTAGCAATAGTTTGCAGTGCGTGTTCAACTGCTTAGCTCAGCCTCTGCTACCCGCCTTGTCTCAGTTTTAATGGGCACTTGTTAAAGAAAGCTCTTTGGCACTCTCATATGAACACGACGTTCTATTCTGCCACCACCAAGCACCGCAGTTCACCCCTTTGGCCCGCCGGCAACCCTAACACAGCTATTATGCTCATTATGTTCTTGCCACTCGGCTCGTTTTGTCGTCTTCTCGTCGTCGCCGTCGTCGTCGTCGTCGCAGTCTTCGCCGTCTTCTGTTTGTTGTCGTCTCACGTTTTGGTTGTCGTCGTCATCATTCTTGCTATTTGTTTTCGCTGCTGCTGCTGCTGTTGTTCGTGCTGCCTTCTGTAGTATTCTTTCAGTTCTCTGTCTGCTCTCCTTCTATCTGAGAGTGTTTGTTTGCTTATCTTGTTTATTTGCTTTTGTGCCAAATTATTTGTCGTTGCTTCTCGTCTGTTCTTTTGCTACTTGTTATTTCAATGTTTATTGCCGCACATCCTTGCGTTGCCTCTGCTTTTGCTGTTTGTGTTCTTGTTGCTATTTCTATTGCTCTTGGGCAACCAAGCGATTTTATGGCTTATGCTAAATTGCTGCACCGGTTTCGTATTGCTCAAGTTATCAGCAGTAGCAAAGCAATTGCCAATAATTTTATCATATTTTCCACTTTCCCAAGAAACTAGTGCTAAATTAATTTATAACCATCGTATTTCTCTTGAAGTGGCTTATTATGTTAACTTGGAAAAGATACTATCTGCAAATCGGTATAGCTGAGTTCATTTTAAGATCGTTCATTGTATTTATTAAGTCCACTTTGCTATTAATAGAACACATATCCTTTGTGTGGAACTGAACATAGATCAGGACATGTCGAGGCTATAAATCACTCAATATTTATTTGATACAGATTTTGCGCACTCCCTTTTTTTTGGACTCTCCCCAATATAAGCAGCTTTTGCTATGAACTTTCAGTTCACCCAAAATCTGGGCACGTCGAAACTGAAGCGAAGGGGCGCAAACAAAATAAACAAACAGCAGTAAAAATAAAGCGAAATGACAGACAGATAGACAATGCCAGTTCCCGACGGCGTCGCAACTTCTCTGTAACATTGTTCAGTCCAAAAAATGTCAATTTATTATGGCGAAATCAGCGCTGGCCACACTGGACACAAACTCATGCACACACAGGCGCGTGACCAGCGATACATGTCTCGCCCACCCTCCAATTCGAGCATTCCCCTCTCTCTCTCTCTCTCTCCCTCTCTCTCTTTCGTGCTCTCTCTGTCGCTGTCATGTGAATAAATACTTTTTAATCTGAATTATTACAATGTGCCAGGTTTTATTGTAATTTATTCACATAAATTTCCCATGATGCATGGAATTTAAGTGGCGGTGACAGACGCTAAGGGCTGCGAATGCTGAAGAGCGCAAAAAAAAACAATTACGAACGCTACAGTCGAGATTTAACGACTATGAAATACCCTGTACCACTGTTGTATGTAAAAAAAAAGTCAACTTATTTCTTATATAAACTTTTTTTGCTTATATCTTTTGACTAACAACATCATATCATGGTACAGATTAAAAAAAAAACAGTTCTAAGAAGAATTTTTGTGTGTGAAAGGGACCAAAATCGATTGAATTTCAATTACTTTAAAACTAATTAACCGATCCTGATGAAATTTGGCAGAAACATATATATTTAGACACCAAATCATTCTGCCAATTTAAAAAAAAAATCGTTTCAAAAATATGGCAGTTATTTTAGCTCTATCTAAAGTTGTGCTCAGGGGGAAATAAAGAAAACTAAAATAAACTCGTATAGAAACATAACTACAAGAATCTGTATACCCAGTTTGATTATTCTAGCTCTTTCAGTCTCTAAGAAGTAAGCGCTCCTGCAGACGGACGGACAGACGGACATGTCTAAATCGATATAGAATTCGATTGTAAGCTTATTGGTTGCAACAACATGTGGTCTACGACGTTTAATTCTCCCTGCACACACTTAATATACCCTTTTTACTATTTCATCGTGCAGGGTGTAAAAAGACGAAGGGAGCTGAGAGTGAAGAGCTCACATAACATGTTAAATAATTTAGGCTCACAAAAACTGTCGCAAATGTGACACACAATATGAATCAAGGGATGCCGAAAATACGCCCCTAAGTGATTAAAGCGATTACAACTTTAACAGCGCAGAAATTTGAACTGATTTGCCGGGGTTCCTTTCAATCGGCTCAGGCTAAAAGTTTTTTAATTACTTAACCTAATCGATAAATGAAGCGCGACCTCTTTGCGCCGCGTGTTATGCGAGCATGTGGATATTCAAAATATTATTGCAGCATTATCAATTTATGTGCACTTTACTTTTGGACTGCGGTTTCGTCGGCAACCGCAATTTAATTATTTAAAACAATTAGTTGACTCAATGCACCAGCTACAGTGAGCACTGGCTAGGCGCTATCTAACTGTTTTTTGAGCGTTTTAAAGCCTCACTCGAGTTGCATTCACTGTGGCTGGTGACAATGGCAAAATCGCTTTACAAGAAGTGCTGCATGCCACACAGGCGACGCCTGCTGCTGCCCAGTTTGCAACCAAAACCAGCAACATGAACATCAATTGACTTTGCTGATGTTGCACAGTTGGCGTTGCAGTCAACGTTGCAGCTGTGCTTACATTTCTTAAATACCTCGCCCAACACAACCCGGCTCTAGCTTCGCTCCAATGCTGCCCCATGCTGCAGCATGTAACAGTAAACAGCTGCATTCACGTACGAAACGTACCACATGCTACAGAGCGCCAGAGATAGGGACGGGGACGGCGTTTTTGTTGTTTGGTCGTTGGCCAAGTGGCAAGTTGCAACAACGTCACCAGCTCAATGACTGTGCCAATTAAGTGTAAACAGTGTAAGCCCCACGCACTGTGTGTTGCACTGAGAGAAACGCAACAATCAATACAATCAATTCAGTATTCAGAGTGGTAAGATTCAATTGGGTTTGCAATTCATTTTATGCCGCGAATGTAATATTAAAACATTGTTCTAATTTCGGCACCACGATTAAATTATTCATATTCTGCTTCTTTTTGAGAATGTTAAATTAAATAGTTATTCTTATTTCGCCACTCAAATTATCTTACTTATATTGTCTATCATTTTTAGAACAAAGTTTTAGCTTGACTTAAGCTTGACAACTCAATAAATAACTATATTTATATTTCGCCACTCAAATTATCTTACTTATATTGTCTATCATTTTTAGAGCAAAGTTTTAGCTTGACTTAAGCTTGACAACTCAATAAATAACTATATTTATATTTGAAAATATTAACATTCGTCTTGGTTATTCTCAAGACAACATTTATAACATTTTAAAATGTTTGCATTTTTACAAATAAATTTTGTTATCTTAGACATTGTTGCTTAGCAAATAACTCAATTTATATTTGAAAATATTAACATTCATCATGGGAACAGCTTCAAAGACATTTACTACATTTTAACAACGCTTGAAATTACTTGAAAATGTACATATAGTAAACGTTGATATCTTAGACATTTGTTGTTTGCATTTTAACAAATAAATTTTCTTATCTTAGGCATTGTTGCAAATAACTCAATTTATAATTGAAAATATGAAAATGTTCAAATGTAATTAATCTTGAGAATAACTTCAAAGACATTTATTAAATTTGAATTATTTGCATTTTGCTTGTATTAATTGCAAAATATAAAGTAAAGTATCTGAGACATTTTTGCTTAGCCAATAATTCAAATTCTATATCAAAATACTACAATTTTCAATCTTGAGAATAACTTCAAAGAATATATTTTAAATTATTTCCATTTGAGCAATGCAAGAATTAATAGCGAATTTTATAGCAAATTTAGCTATCGCAGACATTGTAGTTCTATAAATAACTCATTATATTTAAAGATAAATGAAATGAATTTGAAATAAATTTAACTGCTGTTAATATTCTATATATTATATGAATTTGAACAGTAAATGTAGTTATGTCAGACATTGTGGTTCAACAAATAACTCAATTTATAAATGAAAAATATTGAAATGAATTGATAGTCAGAATAAATTCAACTGGTATTAATTTTCTTTATATTATTTGAGTTTGAACAATGCAAGAGTAAGTGTAGTTATCTCAGACTTGGTTCAACAAATAACTCAATTTATATTTGTACATAATTGAAATTAATAAATATTTAGAATAAATTCAACTACTTTGTATTAATTGAATTTGAACTATGTAAATGTAGTCATCTCAGACATTGTTGCTGAGATGGTGTTTAAGTGTTTGCTTGCTTATTCGCTTTGGTTTCTCTCAGTGTGCTGTTAAGTTGGCGCAAATGTTTGCACCGCAAACTGTCAAATGTGTTGTGGTGCTGTTTAATTTACGTGCAATTAGCCAGGGCGATTCACGCATTCGTCGAGTGAGGAAGGCGTAAGGCTGGCACACTCATATCATCATTCATGTCACTCGCTGGATTCACTTTTAGCTCGAACATGGCAACGAATAGTTGTGAGTTTTCCGCCGTCTTTTGTCGCGCTGGCGGTCTGGTATTTCAATTAATACAATGCGACTTCGATTGCATTGGCATTCTCTCCCAACAGGTCGCCATAGTTGTCGTTGTGTCGTTGTCATTGTCGGTGTGCTAGTTTTCCGCTGTTACCTAAGCTTCGACTTAAAGGGCTTAACGTCTCTGTGGAGTGTGTGTTATGTGGGAGGCGCCGTCAAACGGGCGGGGGGTGGGGAGTGGCTATTATCGAGAGTGCAGTGCACTAATTGAAATGCGAATGAACTCGTTGAGCCAACTGTCGACATCGACAACGAGACACAGAGTTATTTAATTAGGCGCAGGAGTTGCAGCTGCAGCTCGAAGTGCTTTCCAAGTGCGTCAGAGGCAAGTGCAACGGAGCGTATGCGCAATTTGCCAATTGCCAACTGTCAATTGTTTAGCAGTGCCTCGAATGTGTCACTCTAGTCACACAAACGCACATAGAATGTGGGTCAAGCACTCGCCTCAATTATCCGGGCATTGCATAACCAGTTCCGCATATAATAATAATCCCATCACCATCTCAATGAGCTCAATTACCGTTGCCGTTGACAAGCACTCTCATCCATAATGCATTCTGTGGCGACACTCGCAAGTCAAAAGTGACGGCACTAAAAAAAAAAACATCAACAAAAAACCGCCGAAAAACAACTTGATGGGAATATTGAAAAATTGATTACACTCTCTCGCATAAACATCAACATTTTAGCGCTTAATTGGGTTTAATCAAAGTTACCCCACGTCCTGTTTGCCGCCTTTGTTGCTTTTGGCGCGTGTCCGCAACTGGCTGGAAAATCGATAAAATAGTTGTTTTCACGAGCAAAAAGCAATCTCTTTGTTGTTGCCGACATTTTTTTAATGGCAAATTAAAATATTTTCAAAGTTTCTCGCTTTCATTTTGCCGCTAGAAACATGGCAAAGGGCGTGAAATCAATATGAGTATCGAAAGGTCAGCGCTTTTAATGAAGCAGCGCATAATTACGCGGCCACTAATGCAGCAGCAGCAGCTGCAGCTGCAGCTTAGCGACTACACATGCTGACCTTGATTAGGGCTGCTTGGCATATCAAATTACAGAGCAAAGAAATTATTAATTATCAGACGCAACAAAAGGCAATTTGAGGCGTCGCCAGCCAACAAAATGCCAATTAGTCAGTTCAGAACACTTGCAACTTAATGGAAATTTCAATTAAATCCAACCAACTATCTCCCACTGCTCGGTCGACTAATTGGATTGAATTTTGGCAAATTTCGCATTAGTTCATGTTGTCATTAAGCTTGTCACACACACTGCAGAATATTAAGCATACGCAGCGTACGCTGTGAGACAAAGTGAGTGAACCACACACAACTCAATTAAACTATAGGCAAGCAAAATAATGTACGACAACTAACTTCGAGTTGTGCAATAAACCAGCAACAAATTATTAAATTGACTGCAAATGCAGCAAAGAGAGAGAGAGGGGGGGGAGAAGGGAGCGAAGCTGATAAAGTTGCCAACAATAAAATATGAAAAGTTGCCCCAGGCGGGAAATGAAATGCACAGCGAACTGGAGACAAGTCCGACAACAAAAGCGGCGGCGAAAAAATAACAAAAAAAAAAACAAAAAGGACGGCACGGCAAGGACATTGCGCGTTGGCTTTTCGGTTAGTTTTGTTGGTTGGCTGTCAGTGGCGCCGCTTCCTGCCAGCTGGCGACGGATTAGCTTTGACCAACTTGCAGTTGGCCCCCCGCCGCGTCGAGTGGCGCGTGGTTTGTGTAAATTTATGCGCCTCGACCAGAACGAGCTCCGGATGGCATAAAGGATATCAGCAGCGGCAATGGCAACAGTAGGCCAATCGCAGGGCTGGACTGGAAGGATGCTTGCAGCCACAAGCGATGTCTAGTCAACTTTGCCAGCTATCTTTATTTAGTGTTGTTGTTGTTGTTGTTCTCGTTGCCGCTTCCCTAAGCAGAGGCCCGAAAGTTGTTCAACTTTTTTAAAAGGAGGCGCTGGGCGTGACAGTCAAGTGAATTGACATTTACGGTGCAAACAACAACAGCAACAAGCGCTCTGTCTGTGTCTGTGTCTATGTGTGTGTGTTGTTTTTTTTATGCCTTGTTACAACCGCTTAAAATAGATTGAGGTCAATAATTGTTGAGGCGCATAGAAACACACACACATACAGGAGAGGACTGTGGAAGACGACGGGAAACTAGCAATTTACATATATTTTCAGAGAGCAAGTGAATCCTTGATGTTCGAGCTAATACGGAGTATATATTAAAATTTGCCAGCTCCTGCTGCTCACGAGTCGTTGGTTTATTTTCGTGCTTTATGAGTAGAGTCACGTCAGAATCAAATAAATGTATAATGAAGCCGAGCCGAGCCGAGCCGAGTCGAGCGCACGGCGGACTACGAATTTGCCACATTCCAAAAGCCACTGAGCAGCCATCGAGTGTGGCTTGAATGGCTTTCACAGGATGTGTGTGTTTCTTATCCTTACATGCGTCCGTCTAGTCTGCGGGTTTAGCTATCCGTGTTTTCTCATCGTTGTGGCTTGTAGTCTAGTGAGTTCAAACAACAATAAAATGCAGGGCAAAACAACCCATTTTATGGGGAGACTTACTTCTTTGCAAGCATTCCCATTTCATTCAAATGATCGCTGTAAATAATTTAACAAAATATGGCAAGCATAATTCTAGTTTCTTAGTTGCCAAAATCGTTGCTAACTCGTTTGTCATTCCTCACAAGTAATTGCCTTTCGAATTGGGATAGTTGCAATCTAAATTCCATTACAGCTCTCTTTGCACACTCTTGACTCTAATCTACTCTCTGATAAATCCACTGTCAACAGCCACTTGTGCCAGTTTGACTAGTTCGTTGAAAAGGTCGAGCTGCAGCAGTTGCAACGCCCACGCTTAAGCCACGCCCCGCTGCGTGGCAAGTTGGAAATACAAGTTGCAAATACACAACTAAGCACACAAGTGCATAAAATGATTTATATAAACTCTGCAGAAAACGAGTCAATATGCGAAAGCGGCAAACAAAATGTCGTCAGCCAGTCAATGGGGCAAAGCATTTTTATAATGATTTTACTTGTTGTTTTCTGATCGCATGTTGTGGCATGTTTTCGGCCACTTGTTGTAGTTCCTGCTCTTGTTGTTGCTGTTGCTGTTGCTGTTCTTGGTGGTTGTCGTTTGTGGCCATGGCAAACACAAACTGTTCACAGACAATGCAATTTTCATGCCCTGCACAGAGCAGAAAATAGAATTCTGCTCGCTTTTTTTTCTCTGCCGCGTCCTTTTTTGACATGCACCAAAATGGCACAGAAATAAGAACCTTCAGACCCACCGCAAGATACTAACCGCAAAAATTCAATTTCCTTATTGGCTCACACAGACAAACACACAGACATTTACACGTGATGCAAGTATTGTTTGTGCTCGATTAGAGATAAGTTCCGCTTACAAATTAATCGGCTTACGTAGTGCTGTGTAGCTTTAATCTTTTTAAACGATTTCCAAATAGTTTAAATTGAGTTTTGGCAACAATTGCTGAAAACTCTATTGATTCTTTTAATTGTGCTGCGAAGGTAAGGATTTTGTTTCATTAATTAAGCAGACATATTTTTACTTTACTTCTTGAACGAAAAATACTCTTTTCAAGCTTATAATTCAAGAAAAATATTTCAATAATACTAATAAAAGTTTCTGTAGAAAATACATGTTCACCTTAAAGCAACTGTTGGCAATAGTATTAGATGCAAAGTGATTGTAATTCGACTTTCTTAAGCGCAATGAGAAGTTTATTTGTTAAAAAAAAGATTTGTACTTAGCTACAGCGACAAATTCTTTAACTAAAAATTCTCTACGCCAGCTTACAATTGTAAGAAAAGATTGCATTAATACTAAGAACAGTTTCTAAACTTTAATGTAACTATTATCTGCAGTATTCGATTTGAAAAGAAGGAGAATAAATATTTCTTAAGCTAAAAGTTAAATTTAAATGTTAAAGAAACATTTGTATTTAGCTACTACAACAAATTCTTGAAAGCAAAATACTCTACCCAATTAAAGATTGCCTTAATACGACTAGCAATTTGCAGTTTCAGTATTAGCTACAGTATTTGATGGACAAAGATTGTAATATGACCATTAAACTTGCACATTTCTTGAGCTTAATGTTGAGTTTAAATGTTAAGGAAAGACTTGTATTTTAGCTACTGCGAAAAATTCTTGACTATTTAGAAAACATTACATAAATACGACTAGCAATTTGAAGTTTCTGTATTAGCTACAGTATTTAATGCAAAATAAATTGCAATTTAAACATAAAACATACACATTGCTTAAGGTAAATGTTGGGGTTAAAGGTTAAGGAAAGGTTCGCACTTAGGTACTACGACAAATACTAGAAGAAGAAAAACTCTATCAAAGAAAAGACTGCTTTAATATGACCAGCAATTTACAGTTTCTGTGCAAAACACATGCGTACTTTAATGCAACTATTAGCTGCAGTATTGGATGAAAAAAGATTGCAATTTGACTATAAAACTTACACATTTCTTGATCTTAATGTTGAATTTAAATGCTAAAGATTTGTACAAAGGCAAATTCTTGACTCTATCAAAGAAAAAACTGCTTTAATACGACAAGCAATTTGCAGTTTCTGTGCGTACAAAAAGATTGTAATATGAGCATAAAACATGCACATTTCTTGAGCGTAATGTTGGGTTTAAATGTTAATGGCGCACAGAAGTATGCTACATTTAGTTGTATTTGCTTTCTACTTGCAGTTGTCGGAACATGGGCTGCGCCTTTGAAGCAGCCAGAGAGCAGCCCCAGCAGAGAACAAAACAACCAAATAGTAGAAATCAATGCGCTGCCCCAGTCATAACAGCAACAACTACAACCACCGCACGAGCAGCAGCAGCAGCAGCAGCAGCGGCGGCAATAGGAAGCAGCACAACTACAACTACTGCAAGCATAGCAGCGAGCAGCGAAGCAGAGGACATACAAATCAAGGATAACTATCAACAAAATCATAAAACGCAAACAGCAACAGCAACGGCAACGGCAACGGCAAAAGCGAACGGCAAACATCAAAAAGCGACAGCTCAAGTGCTTTTAGCGACACAGCAGCAAGAACAGTTTTGTCAAGTGGCGTTGGATAACAAGGACGCGTTGGCGACGACACACGAAACAATCGAAGCAGCAGCAACAGCGGCGGCGGCAGCAACAATCGATATTGAGGCTACAAACGATTTGCAAATAACTTGCGCCAATTGCTACAGTCGCAGCCCAGAGATTAACACAGATGAGCAGCTTCAGCAGCAGCTTCAGCTACAGCGGCGACGACGTCGTCGGCATTCAAGGCGGCAAGATCATGGACGTCGCAGCAAGGGACTGGCCACAGCGGCAGCAGCGACGCCAGCGCTGGCAGCGGGCGCCACAACAGCGGCAACATTGGCTGGCATACCCTGTCTGCGGCTGCACGAGATGCTGCTGCATGCGCGAGCTGCCTTAGCGTCGTCGCCACCGCGTGACGAGGGGCAGCAGAAGGGGCAGCAGGTCGTGGTGCAGCAGCAGCAGCAGCGGCAACGGCAGCGGCAGCAACCATTAGCGTATCGGCCGTGGCAGTGTCTGTCGGACAATGTCGCCAGCGCCGTCGTACCCGCCACCATGTCAGCCGCTATTCTGGCCAATCTGAGCGCCACATCGGCCGCCGCTTATCAGTATCTGGGGCAGCATTATAAGCACTATAGCCAATCGTTCAGCTTCTATGCGGCATCCAGTGTCATACTGATGCTCTGCTATCTGACCACCACATCCACGGCCGCTGCCACACAATCGGAGACGGGTGCCCTTGACAAGCATCCCATGTAAGTGCGACACACTCTCGACCCTCTGCCCACCCTTCCACATGCCCACCCTCCCCCCAGCTCCTTGTCACAAAAGCTGAGCTCAGCCTAAAAGCAGACAATACATTTTTTATTTCATTTACACTTCCACACACGGTATCTCAGATCTGTCGCTCTCTCCCACCACTATCTCTCTATCTGAGTCCCTATCGAAACCTGTATATTATCTGTATCTGTATCTGTATCTCAATATGTAAACGTATCTGTATCTGTAACTATACCTGTACCTTTGTATTGCCTGTAACCCTTATACACAAAAATTTCTATTTATTTTCTTTTGAAATTCTTTCAGTCATGGCATCGATTGGTCGAAGTAAGTTTTTGCACCCACACCAGCACATACAACAAATTACTAAACATGGCACAAACACACACACACCTAATTTGTGTAATGAATTTGCCTTTCAGTTTGCTGATAATTGCATGACTTTTTAGTTAAAGGCTTAATATCAAAATTAAGAAGTATAATTGTGTTTTACTCTTTATAATTTGAGGGATTCGCCTCTACATTTTTAGGTTGCAATTAGCTAATTTGATTTCAAGTACAGTTACACAAAACTAACTCAAGACTTGATCAAACACGTTTGCTCCAGCTGTGTAAATAACCCAAAATCCACAATAGAAACGAAAACTATTTCATTTGAGTTGTTTACATTTTACCAGCATTTAAATTTTCGTTTGGTTTTATCATGAATTCTTTCTCGTATGCAGAAGATAATAAAGTATCGTTGAAACACACTCTGTTGTCCTGAGAATTTCATAAATTATTGTGTTGATCTGTACTAACCATGCGTGAGTTGTGCAACAAGCCATTCGTTACAATGAAATCTTTACTCTTTGCCACACACAGATTCGATGAATCCAGTTCAGATAAGGAGATATTAGATTTATTACTCGAGAAAAAACGCTATGATAAACGATTACTGCCGCCTGTAAATGGTAAGTGCAACACTGCAAGTATTTTCCATCTTTAACCTCCTGTTTCTCTCTCTGAAGCTTCAATTTTCAATTTAACTAAGTGTCTGCAATGCGACTACTACAACTGCAATAAGAATAACGTTAACTCTCTCTCCACTTATTGTTTTGTTTATCTTTTGTGTATTCTCTGTACTTTTTTTGTTGTGTTTTTGTGTCTCTGACGTCATTAAAAATGACGTTGCCAGAGCAACGGGGGGGGTCATCACAAGACATTTTCAATGTTTCGAATGTGCCCAATGCTCCCAAAGTGCCACGACGACAAAGACAACGCATGGCCACTATAAAATCAATTAAACTTAATGGCCAGTCTGCCTCCGAGTGCACAAAGAGCGCTTGCAATTCTCTTAGAAACGGGCGGAGAGGAAACTGAGAGCATGACTCGAGTGTTCCACTGTTCTTCTGCAGAGCTGGCCACTGCACTGGCCGGGCCATAAGTGTAACGTAATTACATTTCGGGCTGTGTGTTTATGTGCTTCGCAATAATTGCGAATGACTATTCTTTCGAGCTATAATATTTAAGAGCTCAATACTGTTGTTATGTACAACTGATGAAATGGCAGCTGCTTAAAACAGCGCTCAACTTGAAGGCGAAGAGAGATTACTTTTAAGCGAACTTTCTGCCAAATCAAGCTAGACAAAGATTATAAAGTAAAATCAAAGTGTCGATAGTAATCTAATAGATATTGTTAAAATTGTATATTCTATACACAAATTAAATGTATTTGTTTCTTTAAACTTGGTGTCAAACTTGCAGAGCAGCAGTAAAGCTTCAGGTTTATATATTTGTTTTTTTAAACCACAAGACTTGAAGTTGAAGTAAGGTGTCTAATTAATCTTAATCTATATATTGTCTTAATGTTTTTTGAGTTAAAACTAAACTAAATATGTGTTGACTTGGTGCAAAGAGAGCTTTGTTTAAAAAGGAATACTTAAAAAGTAACTGCAATAAAAAATATAAAAACATTATTTACTAAAGCCTTAAGTGAATTTCAGTTTACTTTTGATCAATTTAATAATTTTTGCTAATAACTAATAAACAGCTAATGTGGATTTAACAGCCCATTTTGTATAGCCCCATCTCCATTAAATTTTACAGATGAAGACTTTTGCTGTGGTTTACAATCGCCCGATATGGCTACAAATCAAAATGCGCGGAGACCACACAATCGCGGTTGGTGAAATGTCCTCAACAAATCACAGAAACTATCCACAATATATATTTCCACCGATCAGCTGAACTTACAGTTGATGCTTTAGTTTGTACATCTATATTTTGGCCAGCACAGTTTGCGACTCAGTTTGATTTCTGTAGTGTTTCTTACAATCACTTTACCATTTGACGTTGCGTATACTTAATTTCTCTAATTTTAGCACTCAAGAATTGCCAATGCGCCAAGATATGTTGTACTAACAACTTCCAACAATCATTTTACAGGCACGCTGACGGTAAATGTTAATGTCTTGCTGCTAAGCTTAGCATCACCCGACGAGAGCAGCCTGGTGAGTGGCAGTCGATTGGAGGATTCGAAGAGTAACGAACAAGTCTTGATTGATTTAATTGCAGAAATATGAGGTGGAATTCCTGTTGAACCAGCAGTGGAACGATCCACGGCTGCAATATGGCAATAAGTCGCACTATGATTTCTTAAATGCTTTGCATCACCATGACAGCATCTGGACGCCCGACACGTACTTCATTATGCATGGCGATTTCAAGGATCCCATCATACCAATGCATTTCGCTTTAAGAATATTTCGGAACGGGACCATTACGTACGCAATGAGGTGTGTATGCCGCTTGCGTCTCTGGAATATGCATAAATTTATTCGCCATGTCTACGTTTAATGCGATTTGTCGCATAACTTAAAAACACACACACAAACAACAATTACACTTGAGCGAGGCGGTGGGCGTAAAAGCAAATGCAAATATTACAAAGTTCATATTCATTAGATGAGCTCCAGGGCGGCGCTGTACAATCTCTCGCTGCGAGTGTGTGTGTGTGTGTGTGTGGGCAGTGTGAAATATTAAAAAGGCAAGAAGCAATGTGAGCCAGCTGGCAAACAGACGGCCGTAATGAAAAATAGCACAAGAACAATATCACGGTGTTGCCCAAGGAGCCGAATGTGAATTGCTCTTCAAGTCAAACTACGCTGCACGATTCTTTAGAGTTGTAGTATTCTTTCGGCTAATCTATATTACGGCAAAGTACTTAGATCAGTTTGGTTTAAAGAGTTAAAGCGAATGCAGAGTCGCTGGTTATAGCCGGAGAAATGCAAAAATAAGTGCAAATATTTGGGCAAGCTGGCGGGCTATCAACGATCCATGTGTGCACTCAACTCCTGGCCAGGTAAAACTAAAACTCTTGCACACTGTTTGCGCACAGGATACACACAAAGCCTTGGATACAAAGTTTGCACATGGAACAATATGGCAACGGGTTGCTGTTGGTCTCGTTCTGCGCATTCCTGTTGCCATTTCTTGCCCGGATGCCAACAAAAGCGGCAGGAGGAAGGGGAAAGGGAAGCTGCCTTTGCTTGTCTGTTTTTTAATTCAACAGAACTTTTCCAATTGACTGCATAGCGTAAAAGTGTCGTCCAGCAATTAAAATAAGTTGCCGTTGCCATTTACTTACTTTCGCTTTTCTTTCTCGCTCCCCCTCTATCTCTCTCTCTCTCTCGCTCTCTGTGTCTGTCTCGCTCTTGTGACGTTCTGCTGTTTGCATTGCCAAACGGAACGGAGCGAGGACAACTGAGAGTCAAGCTGTCAGAGCAGCTAAACTTGGACTAACTTCTAGCAGGGCGGGGGCGAATGACAGCGAGAAAATAAATTATGAAACGCCAGAGAACAACATGATGCATTATTAAGTGGCCCAGAACATCTTCAATTGATAAAGCGCTAAACTAAATGCACAATTTGAGCAATTTAAGAACTACTTTGTGACTTGCTTACCACATATTTTTACTACTTTTACAGGCGCCACCTGATATTGTCCTGTCAGGGCAGCCTGCACATATTTCCATTCGATGATCCGAAGTGCTCGTTCTCTATGGAAAGCAGTAAGTACCCAGCAAGTATTGTCAATAATCAAATAATCACATGAAATTAAAGAACAAAACAAATAGCTGTCAGTCCATAAAGCAATTAGCAAGGAAACACAAACAAGAAAAGCAAATAACGCAAAAAGACAAGATTACCAAGACTGTAAACAATATGAGTATTATGCTAAAGTGTTGAAAATGGAGAGGAAGATGTGAAAAATGTTACTGATGATGGACCAGATGATGACAAGAACGAGGCGGCACAACGCTCTTGACTGCCACTCGAGGGAAATTGTTGTGTAACTGCAGATGTGTGCCTCTGTGTGTGTGTGTGTGTGCTGCTGACACACCGACAAAGCTGACAAAGTGACTAACAAGGCTGCCTGACTGCCTGGCAGGCGTGTTGGCTGAATGCCTTGTTTTGTGCTCGCACACTGAAACACGGCCGAAGGTCCTGCGATGAAATTCGTGCACTTCAAATCTTGGCAAGTCATGGATACTTGTAACTATTGCTGATCGAACAACAATAATCAACTGAAATTAATTACATATATTTCGCTCTAAATTCTCTTGATGTTGCCCCACTGTGCGTGCTGCTCGCCTTTTGTCTTTGGCATTAGAGTCGAAAAGTTGCTGCCGCCATAGAGCCGTACATTGGCGCGTCATGTCTATTAACCCAACCAGCCCAGGCAGCGACACAACAATCAGAGCGGCAACAACAATGGGGCTAACACAACATCATAAATTACTTTGTTGAAATGAAGGAAAAGTCACCGTTATATGACGTGCGCTGTCGTTGAGATTTTCATCTTTGATGGGGGCCTCAAAGTGTTTTGGCCCGTTCGCGTCGCCACTCGCCTGCCGCCTGCCGCCTGTCGCCTGTTCGCCTGTCGCTCTTGGTTTTTATCAAAAAATATGATTTGATTCAATTTCCGACAAATGGCGCTTTGTAATTTCGAAACAAATAAGGTCGACAAACTGCCAGCACACCAAGCAGCGCACACACGACGTATACGTGTTTACGTATTTACATATTCTATCGCAACCTACATAAAACAAAATTAATTAATTGCCCAAATTGACTTATCAAGCGATGTGGGTGGCAGAACTTCTGAGTGTTTTGTCAGCACAGATGAATGCCAAGTGATTTATAGAAGCCCGCATTACAAAGGCCACAGATTTATGCAAGGTGTGGTCAAGTCGAATGAAGTGTGAATTAAAGTACTTGCACTTATATCAATTAACAAGCATAATACTATATAAAGTATTTATAGCAGCCCGCATTAAAAAGCGCAGAGATTCCAGGGCGTGGAAAAGGGATAAAGTTTGAATGAATAGTAGTTGATTGAATAAACTGTTTCTCATATTTTAATTAATAATCATAATACTCTGTAAATTATTTTAAGAAGCCAGCATTAAAAAGGGCTCGTTAAGAAGGAATAAAGTGTGAGAGAATTTTCATAGTTGATTTAAGAAATCATTTCTTATATTAATTAACAAAAAATATACTATGTAAAGTAACTATAGAAGGCCAGAGATTCATTCAAGGTGTGGTCAAGTCGAATTAAAGAACTTACACAGCAGATTTCTTATATCAATTAATAAACATAATACTCTGTAAATTATTTATAGAAGCCTGCATTACAAAAGGCAGCGATTTTTCAGGGCGCGGTCAAAAGGAATAAAGTGTTCAAGAATTTAAATAGAAGATATAATAAATCGTTACTTATATTAAATAATAATCATAATACTATATAAAGTATTTACAGAATTATTAAGAGGTTTTTAAGTCGCGGTTAAAAGGAATAAAGTATGAAAGAATTCAAATAGTTTATTTAATAAATAGTTGCTAATATTAATTAACAAACATAATACTATAAAAAGTATTTATATAAACCTGCAATACAAAGAGCAGCGGTTTGGTAAGGAATAAAGTGTAATAGAAAGAATTTGGATAAGTTAGTCAATAAATCGTTTCTTCTGTTAGTTAATAGTCACAATACTAAATAACATAACATTACTAATAACATAATAATAATGAATGAATATAAGTGGGTGATTAAGCGAATCCATTTCTATATTAATTTATAAACATAATTCTGTCAATAAAGTAAAGGCAAAATAACAACAACAAAAATGGCAAATCCTTAAACATGATTGCAACAATAAATGAAAAATAATAACATAAATGGCAAACCTTTCATATCAAACTGAACTGACAACAAATACTTGAGTAACTTTTGACCATTCAAATGGTCTGCAAAATACTCAGCATAAAGAACAGAAAATGCAATTAAAACTCGCTAATGAATATCGATCTGTCAGCAAAGTAATTAATTGCTGAAAGAATAGTCAAAGTTAATGAAGTGCGACTGCCAACAGACGACATATTCTCAAATTAAAAACACGAATTCAACTCACATTAATGTAATGGGAATCTTAAAGCTATCCAGTTTGTTTCAAATGCTGTTGCATCAACATTCCCGACATTTTCTTGCGGTTGCGCTAAGCTCAATACCTGCAAAGGGTCGCGTCCGTGCGCCGTGTGCCGAGTACGTGAGCTTGTTTACGACAAAACTGATTTAAGTCCAAGATTTAATGGCTGTAACTTAAGCGTGCGCTCTCTCACTCTCTCACTCTCTCTCTGTCTCCGTCTCTGTCTTTGTAGTTTCGTACGAGGAAGCGCAAATCAAGTACGTTTGGAAGAATGATGAGGATACGCTGCGCAAAAGTCCCTCGTTGACGACACTGAATGCGTATTTGATTAAGAATCAAACGACGGCCTGTGATCAGAACAGTTGGCGAGGTAAGTTAAGCACCACTTGCCATTGCCTTCATTGCGATGTGGATGTCTCTATGATTTTTGTGTAATGCTTTTTTAGGTTTATTTTCTTAAGTGTTTTTACCGTACATTTTAAGGATATTAACTTTCGTTTTAAAAGCCCATAATTAGCAGTAGAGGCTAAAACCTTAATTATGCTATCCCAATCAAACAAAAAAAACAAATATTTATGATCAAATTGCAGCTACGATTTCGTTTTCTAAGTTCCTCAGTTTAGAGTGCAGTTTTTAGTTGGCTTGATTTACGGTATTTTCAGTACATTTGATATTTGACTTGTAGTCTGGAGCGTAGCTTGGTTTATTGGCTTCATTTTTAAACAAATTGAATATATTACGCCTATCTAATAGTCTAATCTTTGTCTACCCCTAACCAACAAAAAAATACAAAAATGTTAAAACGATTGAAATGCAACGAACAACAAACAATACAACAACTTGGTCAACTCCTAATCTCTACTCTGTGCACAAAATCAATCCGAACGAAAAACAAAAACCAAAAAAACTGCCTAAAAATCGATTCCATAGGGAACTACAGCTGTCTTAGGGTCGATTTAATCTTTACCAGAGATCGTGCATTCTATTTCACCACCGTTTTTATACCTGGCATTATATTGGTGACGTCATCCTTTATAACATTCTGGCTAGAATGGAATGCCGTGCCAGCTAGATCGATGATAGGTAACAAACAACAAATAACCAACAAAACCAAATATAAAAAACAAACCCGACAACCAACAAAAAATCAAATAAAACCAATACAAATACCAAACGATATCATTAACCAAATATCTGTTTCAATATCAAATTTATCCTCTCTCGCTCTCTCACACTAAAAAAACAAAAAAATAAACAAAATATACCTTAAACCAAATCAAATATAAATAAATCAATTTTGTATACGCCATCGAGAATTGATTTCTATCGCCTCTATTGTAGCAATTGCCTTAAAAAATGATACGATATATTTTTGATTGCCCTTTCATACGTAATTTGTAATACTTATTTCACCTTTCGATTGCGTAATAATTTATATTTTCCCAATTTCCGCCTTTTCAAGTAGTTTGACACATGTTTACAACCAACAAAACCAAAAATGAAACCACAATGCGAATTCCATTTTGCAGACTTTGTTTTAAATGCCTTAACACTGCCCAGCAAAAGTATGCGACACGAGCTCCTGAACAGTTTTATCGTTTCCTCGTAAGGTTTGCTGCATGAATACTGTTTCCGTTTCCACTTTTAGTATGTCAATGCCCCCCCTAAAAACAACCAAAAATGTTAGAGAACCCATCTCCAAGACACCTTTTAGTTTGCGACTGTTTAGACTAGGCCATACACTTGCTAAATAGCGAAAAGATTAGGTTAGGTTAAGCTAGGCTAGACTAGGTTTAAGTCTCTATCTCTCTCTGTCTATCTCTCTCTCTGTGTGTGTTTCTGTCACTGTCTCTATATAAAGATTGTGCTGCGTCCTTCGCCGTTTACAGTTGTGTGTGTGTGTTTAAGAGATTTTTAATTTGTGTTGCCAAACTCAACGCTTTTGGCCTTGTACTTTAAGGTAATTACAGTTGCCTACAGGTCGAGTTGACATTTACCCGTGATCGTGCGTATTATTTTACAACCGTTTTCATACCTGGCATTATATTGGTCACCTCGTCGTTTATCACATTTTGGCTGGAGTGGAATGCAGTGCCAGCCCGGGTTATGATCGGTACGTAAAACAAAATCCAAAAAAATTAAAAAAATTAAAAAAAAAACAACAAACCAAAAACAAACCAAAATTTTAACAGCCAAAAATACAGAAATTAAGTTATGTCTTGTGGAAAACCAAACCAACAAAAAAATCGTAGTCTTCCAATCACTAATGTAGCGGCATTTTTGGCGCAGCTTAGCTAGTGAAAGCCTAGCGAGTCCATGTCTAAATTCAACTCTCAATCCTCCTGCAGCAGGCTAATGAAACTCACAATTGGCAGTAAATTGAAATTCAAGTTGATACAGTTTAGTTTCTAGCCGAGGTCTTCTTTCATGTTCATGCTATACCCATTTAACTAAGCTAAACCATATGTGTGTAAATATGTGTAGTCGGGGCTAGACATACGTAGATTTTGAAACACTTACTAACTATTTATGTTTCTTTTCCTCCCTTAGTGTCCCAAGCTCGAACTACTTTCCACATTGTATAACATTTATTTACTCCAAGTTTTGCACTACTTGTTCTACTACTTAACCTCATGAATCCTTCAAACTTTCCATTGCATGTTTCTATTTACTACTTTCTTTACTTTCATTTCACATTCGAGGCTTATTTTATAAGCTTTTGTTTGACAATCAGCGAATACCAACCGAAAACCGCTTAAGCTAAATATTTCGAATATTCGCAAAGCAAAGCAAATAATATACAAAATGCTAAGTTAAAGTTTATTATAAATATCAAAAGCATTAAAAAAACTAAAGAAAAACTTTAAACAACAACAAACCAGGTTTAAATTTTATACAAAATGCTAAGTTAAGGTTTCAAATGAATCAAAAACACTAAAAAAAAAACAAAATAAAAACTTTAAGCTTTAAAAAGATTGTTAGTTGAAACTACATAGTTACGTACTGTCGGTATTTTTTGAACTGGTGATGAATCAATAGATCAAACTGCATAGAAAGCAAATGTAATTATGGATTATGCTCCACTTTTGTAAGGGAATAACTGCAGAATGAAACGGATACCAAAAAAGACCCAGAACGACAACCGAATGTCAACTCAAAATCATCAAAAGTGTCACTGGCAGACAGTGCAACTGACATACAAGCACACACACACACACACACACACACACACACTGGCACACTCTACAACAACAATTGCAGCTAAGGAACTGAGCTTAAGGGATAGCAAAAAAGGGAAAGCGAATGAGTGAGGAGGGGGGAACAGCACTCGGACATGGACACGAACTGTGGTCTGATATTTGCTTTGAGTTGTGCTACGTTCCTTTACTGCTGTTGATGACGACGAGGATGATGATGATGACGTCAAGCGGGGCATGTAGTAGTAGTAGATGATGATTTATGCATAAGAAGCCATGTGTGCAAATAGGCAAGCTCTCGCGCTCTGTGCGTGGACTGTCAACGGCAGCTGAGTAGCAGCTGATGGCGTAAGTTAGCCACGTTAAGAGCAACAGCAGCACCGCCTTATGAATATTTGAGTTAAATTGCGAGCCAGCGCAACTGGACAGCTTTCTGGCTCAAGTGCGAGCTGCCTTAAATTGTTAAAGGACGAGTTGCGATTGCATATCATTGCGTTGGCCCAATCGCTGGCTGCAGATGGATTTTGGTTTAGCACAACAATTTGCCGTCACGTCGAAATGCGCAGCTTGTGAATGCAACCCCAAGCAATTTGCGTCTTTTTCCACTTCTGCCACGTCTTTGCCAACTTTGTGCCTCATTTGGGAGCTGCTTAGCTCTTGAGCTCTCTCCTGCTGCCGTTGCCGTTGCTGCCTCTATTGCTGCCACATTTCGCTTGAGTGCAACGTCGAGATTTTGACTTCGTTCGCAGCGCTGGCAAATTGAAAATCGATGAGAGTGCTGAGTTCCATGCCCTGCGTCCTGCGTCCTGCGACCTGCGACCTGCGAACTGAGTGCTCTGAGCACTGCTCGCATGCTGCCAAAATAGTTAAATTTGTTGCTGGCAAATGCAGGCAGGCAGCACATTGTTGACACAACTAATTAGACAGCCCAGATTGATTATGCTCAACTGCAAATTGCATTGGCAGGTCGAGGGAAATGCGCAGAATTTCCAATTAGATAAATGACTTTCGGGCGACCAAAAAACTTATTTAGCTCGACTTATTAATGACTCCAATGAAATGCATATTTAATATAATCAATGCACTTAGCAATCACAAACTAATTAAATAACTAATTTGATAATTTCATTCATTATTTCGATTCTCAAATGGAAAATAATATGATTTTTAGTAGATCTTCTTGCACACACAAAGAAACCCTTTCCTTTCTTAATATGCAACAACAAACTGAATAATGCAAGTGCATCTTGCAAGTGCATCTCTGGAACTTTTAACTGATTTGAATCCCATCAATTTTTGTAGTCGTAGTTGATGACTTAAGCTTTGCACAGAACAACAACAACAACTCCAACTTGGCCCCAGCGCAACACAAATACGAATGCCAAAGCAGCCACACAAAGCTGGCCATAAAACTGAAATTACTAACTTCTCTGTAAATACATTACACACAAAGAAAATACTCTGACAAAACTAATTATAAACTAAACAAAACACACACACACACATGCTTCGAAATGAAACATGCCCGTCAATCCCAAACATTACCCTACTCCCCCCGTCCCCGTCACCCGAAAAAAACGTATGCAACTTTAGTGTGCAATTTGTGAACGGCTAATGACAAACAACTCTCTGTTCTCTCTCATGTGCAACGTCGTGTTATGCAACGATTTAGGCGTGACAACCATGTTGAATTTCTTCACTACCTCGAACGGTTTCCGCAGCACGCTGCCCGTCGTCTCCAACCTAACGGCGATGAATGTGTGGGACGGCGTCTGCATGTGCTTCATTTATGCCTCATTGCTGGAGTTCGTTTGCGTCAATTATGTGGGCCGTAAGCGTCCGCTGCACAACGTCGTCTACAGGCCAGGCGAGAATCCCGTCACACAGGTAAATTCAATTTGCAAGCGAAACAAAACCAAATTCAAAACAAAACAAAATAAAAACCAACTCAAGAATATGCAAGAGATGAGCCGGGCCAAGCGAGAGAGGCCTGTGGCTGATTTATTATGCATTTGAAGCAATTAAATATGAATTTTACATAAGCGTACAGCCAAACAAAACCAAAACCAAAACACACACACACACACCCACTCAAAGAACAAGCAGCAAACAAGAACAATAAACAGCAACAACATCAACAAATTTGATGCTTTCCTGTAATTTTTTTCAACACCAACAAAACGAAACGATATCAAAACACCCGAGCAAAAGTCATACAGATAATAAAAATATAACAAACAAAATTACATCCAACAACTCCAGTCATTATGTTGCGTCTCTATCTCTCTCTCTGTATCTTTCTCTATCTGTCTCTCTCTCAACCTTATTATGTGTATACTTCAAATGCTGTCTGTATTCTCTTACTGTCTCTTTCTATCTATCGTCTCTGCCTCTCTCTCTCTCTCTCTCTCTCCCTACCATATCTCTGTACTGTCCACTGTATTTTCAACTTAATCTCTTTACGTTTTTTCTCAACATAAACATAAAGTACATAAACAAAGTCCAACAACAACAAATGCCCGCTATTAATTCACCTTGTGTTTATGCTCCCCCAAACCCCCGTACCCGTCCCCGTGAAAGTGAACCCTTCCTATTTAGCATTTTGTATAACAACTTTTTAATATACTAAACGTTAACTTGTGTGTCCTCCATAACAAGAACCAAAAACCAAAATCAATCGATTATATAAGATGTCCCCCAAGTAAACCAATGTTATCCATTTTGATTTTTGTTCAACTAATTTTTTGTGTTTACTCAACATACTTTTGAGTATGATGTGAGCAGTATTCTATCTATGTATGTGTATTTATTGTGCCGATGCTCAGTTCTTTAATTTGCTTGCATTTCTTTCAATGAAACAACAACAAAAATAAAACTTACAAATTTCTCTAATTCCCTACCAAACAAAATTCACATATTTGACGTATTGCTTTTTTGATTTGTTTATCTGTTCTTTTCGATTTTGGTTATTTTCTTTAATAAATGTTGTATAATACAAATGTTGATTATGTCAAACAAATGCGTTTTATTCCTCTAAAATTAGTTCACATGTTGAAACGAAACGAACAAAATTTATTAAAACATTAGTTGTTAATTGAAGAGTTGTACATGCCATTAGGTAGGTATATTTATTTCTTCATTTGATTTCTTTACCATTTACGATTAACCATTCTAGCTAACACCTAAATTCGGTTGAGCATGTTAAGCATTTTCCTCGATGTTGTGACGAAGACATTAAGAAAATATTTAACATACCTATATGTATATTAGTCGATAAAGTGGCATATAGCTAACTATATAGTCTTCTCGAAATTGAAAGCATGCCTCAAAAGACGATTAAATATGATTCAATTTTGCGTATATCTTTACACTTGTTCCATATGCGCTCTATATGCTCGCTTTCTCATTATATTCATGGTCGAATGGAATTCAAATCGCAGTTGACGTCAAGTTCTCATGACTTTGAAATGCAAATAGACAAAGAACATTGACTAACCGACAGTCATATGCCACTTGATACATTTTACACTTCAATAAATGTTGTTAGTTTTAACTGAAATTGTTTAATTTGAATACAGCCCAAATACAGAACCAAGAATGGGTTCGACCAGAAAATTGCGTAAGCCGAATGAAACAAATCGAACATTGTTCCCAATTTTTGTGATATGTGATATAATAAGTAACTATTATATATTCGAGAATTTCTTACTTAATAGCAATTAAGTCGCAAATAACGCAGAATCAAACAACTACAACAACAACAACAACAACAAGTACTACTACTACAAAAAGACAACAGCTAGCAAATCCTTCTTAAACTCAAAAATCAACAAACAATCGAAACTTAAAGTGTGTTTTCGAGTATGAACATTATTTTGTGTACATTTTTGCAGCGTCTTCCAGCGGTACTAAGCAGGATCGGAGTAATTCTTGCAAGTCCTTTGGTAAGCTATCAACCACAACTCATGCACCAACCCACCCACCAACCGACCCGCCCACAACCAGCTCTCTCCCCTCAGTGAAACATTCTTCAACAGCCAACAACAACAAGAAAGAACCCAACTGAATACACACACACACTCACACACCCACACAGTACTTTAACCCCACACAATATCTCTGCCCTGTCGCCCCCCACGCCCCCCCAAAAAAGAAAATAAAGGTGTTCTCCCCCCTTCGCTCACCCAAAAACAAAAAACAAAACTAGCAAATCAGATAATGAGAAAAACAATTCTAACAAATGGCATGTGAATTTCGCTTTTAAAATGCATTTGAGAAATTGAACTTTTCGTTTTCGAATTATTTGTGTTCGAACATGTTTTTTGATTTGATTTCGAAGCCTCTAATTCAAATTAAAGAGATATTCAAATTAATAACAAATAACTTTAATTCAAATTTACATAATGTAGACGCACGCTTTAAGTGTTTTCGGTTTGTCATTTCTTTTCCGTTCATTTCGGTTACCTAATTTTTCCTTCAATTTCTGTTGTTTCTTTTCATCATAACGAAAATGTACTACTACACAGCAGCCCGTACAACAACAAACAAACTATGCAAACAATTCAATTGAAAATATGACAACAACTACTTCAACAACAACAACAGCAAATAACAAAACCTACATGAGCAGCAACAATAACAACTACCACAACATTTATTATCAAATTTGCGTATGAGAAAAAAACAATGGAAAAAAGTAAAAAAAAAAAAAACTAAATATAAATCAAATAAAACACACTTTAAGATCACTTACAATTGGGAAAAATGTTACGAGCGAAACTCGAACAAATGCGAAAATATGGAAAATTTTTTTTATTATATAGCAATTATGTGAAAACAAAAACTGAACTAAGCTATAAATCAAATTTGAAATTCCGCCTATAATTTCAATTATTTGTTCTTATTAATGATAATTGCCTTATTGCGTTAATCTCAGTTGATGTTTCGTTCTATTGTTAATGACATAACCACACGCCATATAAACAACAACTAGCAAATACGCTTCCCTTTGTTTTTTGAGACAACAAGCTATCCACGGGTATGGCCGCAGATTTAATACGCTTGCAGAACAACATCACACGGGCCACCTTAGAATTCTAATTATTATATTACTTCTTGAAACATCCCAGAAGTAATTGAATTTGAGAACGGCCGCAGAAACTGCAAAGTCTGCAAGTGTATCAAAGAGAATGCCTGCGTTTGTTTTTGAAAGACTTAGAAATTGTATTGCGCATTTATGGTTTCTATTTTAAGGTATGTTGTAGTACTAACCAAATCGAGTAGAGTATTTATTATTTATGGTTTTCAGTTTGCCCCCCGCTTGAAAGCTTTTTCTTTAGGCCAACAATTTTTCTGTTGTTTTACAATCTAGTGCATTTTGTGCATTCCAGCGTTTTATCCAACTACCATATATTTCTATGCATAACTCCTGACTATATTGAGTGTTTGTGTATGTGTTAGTTGTAGTGTAGCATATTTATTATTGCTTTACGATGGACCACTAAATAGCAAATGTCAAGCACATGGCTCTGGGCATTCGACAATCTCGATTTGAATACATATTTATTTATTGTTTGACCAGCAAATAGTAATCTGCAATAATTGCAATTTATTGCAGTTTCGAGTCGAAATTGAATGGTGTAAATTAAAGATTGTGATCACGAATAAAAACAATTTCTTGAGGTCGTCGCTGTGAATGTGAAGTGTCTCTGTTTGCCCACAACAATTGCATAATAGCACGTTTAACAGTCGTGGGTGTAACCATAATATTAACAGCCTCTCTCTAGCTATGTAAGACTAAGGTATCTGAACAGTCCTCATGAATGTCCTTCATCCTTCGAATGATCTGTGTCTGCTTTCGTGGATCGAAAAGAAAGAAAAAGAGAAGATACAGCGAACGTTATGGCGACTAACCGTAAATTCGAATCGATCGCTCATCCAAACTAAAAGCAAAACTCCACCAACCAAATCTCTCTCCAAACTCAAACATCAACATATGTCTTTCTCTCTCTCTCTCTCTCTCACTCTCTGTCTCTCAATGTGCAACATGCAAAAAAACGAAAAACAAAATGAAATCGAAACCAAAAACCAAAAACCAAAAACCGATAAAGTACAATACTATACCACCCAACTGTCCCATCCACACATCCAATATAGGAAATAATCGAAAGAGAATTTCACGCTGCTTTGTCGTCCTACTCCCACTCCAAAAAAGGCAAGCGCCAACGCCACCCCGGCCATGGCTAATACGCCTCTCTCCATGGGCACGGCCGCATCGACGGCGACGCCGGGCACACCTCGACACGCCGCCGACGAGGACTTCTTTGGCGGCGGCATGCGGTGGCAGGAGGCGCACGGTGGCATCATCGGTGCAGCCGTGCAAAATTTGCGGGCACGTTCGATTAAGCGCAAGAGCGGTCGCGAAGCCGCCGCCGCCGCCGCCTCCGTCGCCGCCGCCAGAAGCCCGTCATCGACATCCACCTCGCCAGCTGTGAAATCCGTCCCGCTGCCAGCCGAACACATCTATGAGGAGCCAGCGCCCGTCCCAGTGCCAGCCGCGCTTGCCACGCGTGTCAAGTTTAAGGATGAGCAGGAGGACGATGCCTCCACCACGTCGTCGACGCTGCGACGCTCGGTTGCCACCAGCACGCCAGCTTTAGTGGTGCGCATCGAGCAGGAGGAGGAAACGCTCAAGTCCGAGGCCGAGAAGGGAGAGGCAGAATCGCAGCCGGCATTGCAGTCCATCGAAATGGCCGAACATCAACGTCAATTGGCAATGCCATTAAAGCCGCCACGCAGGAAATCTTCGCGCTCCAATTCGCCGAGCAACGTGTACAACACGGCGGATGAGGAGTCAATGATGACGACGCTGACGATGACGACGACGACGACGATGACGTCGGGGGCCAGAACAAGGGAAACTGTGAGTAGTTGCGACAGCACAGAACGGCAGACCCAACCAACCAAACTAAAAAACATAAGAAAGTCTAACCGAACTAACCCCAAACCCAACCATTGTCTTGGTGTTCTTGGTGTTGTTGTTACTATTGCCCCTGCACAACTAATAACTAACCATAACCATGTTAAAAACGTTCGGAAATAGCGAAATCAGAGTACAGAGCATGGGCCAGGGTCAGGGCCAGGACTAACGGCAAATCCTCTCGATTCTCAGCTCTCGCCTCACAGTTCCTTGTGCGTTTGGCTTTGTCGCAGAGCCACCAAACCACTTTGCCCACTAAACTTTATTGCTTGCGGTTATTTTGATTGCAATTTGCTCACACACACAATCACACACACACACCGACACACACTCCGTCTCAAGCAGTTTCTTATACAACAAGTTGAAATGGAAAACCAACAGTAAATAAAAGGCTTTTGAAGGCTGGGAAACGCCTAAGGTTGCTTTGAATGCAAAAGAGCTAAAAGTGCAATAATTAACATAGCTAACAGTTGATTGCAATTGTGAAATAGTTGAATGGTTAAACGAAGAGCAAATCTCACAATTTAAATATATTCATTAATGCGAAATGTGATACTTCTTTTGACATTGCTGCGCAGCGAAATACTCGTTTAGGCGAAACACAAAAACTATTTTATACAGCATTTTCAAGTGCAACTCATACATGCAGAAATGATTGTAAATGCTGAGGGAAATCTTCTGAAAAGCGTCGGCCAACAAACAATACTAATGAAAGGAAACCGCAAGAGGACTCTATCAAGAAAGGAAATCATCAGCGGAAATTCAAATAAATAAAAGTCAAAAAGAAAACCCCGAACAATTACTGAACGTGATGGAAAAGCATATCGCAAAATGCAGCCATTTGAAGAGCACGCCACGACGAGTTCCGCCACTCAACAACAACAACAACAACAACAACAACAACGCAGAGACCGAGGCAGCAGCAGAGCGACAACAACAATTACAAGAGTGAAAGGACAACAACAGCAAGAAGGTGGCTGGAGAAATGTTTTCGGCCATTAACATGTAAATTAAAAATGGTGTACGCGTTTAAACTGACGCAGGGCAGCGCAGATAGGCGACTGGTTGCAGGTTCCCGCTTCCAGGTGGCATGTGGCAAACACGATACTCAACACTCGCCAGCTGCCAGTTGCCAGTTGGCAGCTGAAAGTTGGCTGAGCCGCTTCGAACCAGGGCAACATAATTATTCATGAGTGCCCAAAGTGGAAAATACCGTAATGAGCCTGAGAGCAACACTGCAGAACAAGAAGCAGCGAAAAACAGCGACAAAATGGAACACAAACACAAACACAAATGAAGGCAGCGAAGAAAGTGCTTGATGAAGGCAACAGATACACGCAGTCTCCTATATATGCATCATAATTGTGGGTAGCCAAAAAAAAAAACAAAAACATGGCAAAAAATAGAAAAGGATGTACGCAATTTAAGAGAAAAATGTTGAGCAGCTCGCAGAGCATTTTAAAGCGAAACGACGAAAAGTTGGCCACAAGTTTCCATGGGCATGCAGCATCTTTGGGGAATTGAGCCGACAGCAAACATTCTTGAATGTAGGCTCCGCTACCACAACATCCTATCTCCTCCCCCCACCACCACCCCTCGGCCCCCTTGACTCCACACACAGTTATGTTGTCAGTGCTAATTGCGCTGTGCAAAAAGTCACCACTTGGCATACATTTTTCAAGTGTTACCAGGCATTGTGTTAATAAAATTAAATTGTTGTTTAAGTTTCCGGCGGTGTGAAAAGTGTCACGAAAATCCCCAGCGATTCGATGGCCTGTTTTCTGAAACTTCCATTCCGCAGAACTTGTAACTCATTTCAATAAATGGACCTAAAAGCAGGCACTCCAAAATCTCTTCGCAAAACTTGCATGTAATTTAGAATAATGTGTACAGCGCACTTTCCAGCAGACACTTTAAACTTGTGCCTCAATGTTGCGACGCCTTTAACGTGAATTCGGAGAAAGTATATGGGATCGCAATATCATTTGAAACAACCGCAATTCATGGCGAAATAAATCATTGCAGTGTTCAAGCAGCTTTCCACAAGTAGTGAAAGCGAGTTTTCGGCAGCACGTCGCAGCTAATGAGGTCAGGTCAGCCGAGCGCAGTTACGTTCTTAAGCCCCTCAACAAAGACAAATCAGCCAAGCACACCCACTGCAATCCAATTCTATTCCTTCCCCCTCTCGCTCTCTCAATCCTGTGTGCATTATTTAAGTCGGGGAAACTGCAACGTTTTTCCATTTAAAATCATGTCCAAACAGCGTACGTGCCACAGAAGTTGCAATAGATTTGCAGCAACCTCACTGCTGTGCAGTTAATTTGTGCAACTGCTGCCACCTACGACTTCGCCAGATCATTTATAAAACACAAATTCTAAAGTTAATTATGCGCAGTATGAACACAAAATTATTATGCAATTCCATGCAAAAGAATGCAAATAAACAACAGAGTTTTTCCAACTCTTGGGAATTATTTTTATAAGCCAAATTCATGCTATGCACAAAGAAATGATAGCATTACAAATTTGTGTAAATAAGAACAAAAAAGAGAGTAATCCTCGCGACTGGAAGTTAGTTTGATTCATTTAGTTTCTCGTCGGACATTGCTTGGTTTTATTTATTACATTTGTATGTTTGTGTATGTTTATGTTTTAGATTGCAAGTTAAGTATTCAATGTGCAATCGTGTTAACGAGAACTTTCAACTCTATCTCCTAGCTTGTGTACCGTACTCGTTTCTATGTACATTTGTTAAGCACGCTTGATAAGTCGAAATAACCGTTGCTTAGTGTAAACAGCACATCCTGAAAGCCAAAACAAATTCCCACAGACATTCAATCAGTTACATTTCATTGTGAAACAACAACATTACCACAAGATGCCCATTGACAATTAACTATTTTATTCAAATACAACATTTTGTTTGATTAACGTTTGATTTGTGAACTTTCATTAACTAAAACACACAGCAAAATTCTCATGCCATTAATATCCATGTCAGCCATAACATAAATAAATTTTACAAAATTGCCAAAGCTTATCTAAAAAAGAAAACAATCAATACTAACAGTTATATACGAGCAAAAAAGCAATCTAAGCCTAATTTTGAGACAACAATTTAATCGATTTGTTCAACAATTTGATCAGCCTTATTAAACGAGTCTCCACTCTTCCAATTTTTTTCAAATGCTGCTCCCAAAAAAAACCCGATTATGTAAATTTAAATATATTGACAGCCCGTAAGTATGCAGCAATGATTTACAAAATACTTGAATCTATATTTTTTTGTAGTTGAAAGTAACAAGCAAAATTGAAGCTGAAAAGTTAAAAACAATTTGGCAACGCTTCTATCGTAAACAAACGTCGTAGTTCAAGTTGATTTTGCTTTATTTGACCTTTTCACATGTTCAATAATACGTTAATGAAAATATGTTCTTTTTCTATTTTTTATATATATACACAACTCGTACTTAAATAAACAATGCTTTTTGCTGTGTTTTTATAACGAAATACAAACAACCAAATGCAACCAAACTGCAAACTGCAACTGCAACTGCAAACTGCAAAAACAATTTTCGTTTTCCAACTTTTTGTTGTTCAACCGAATGCGTATGCGTATGTGTGTGTGTCCGTGTGTAAATACAATAATATAATGTTCAATTGTTATTTTTCCACATACTCGTTTTTCAATTTTTCAACATTTTTGCAATCGCAACTCTTCTGTGTGCGTGTGTGTGTGTGTGTGGCGAAAACAATTAACGCATTAGTTTTTTAAATTTACCGCCATCTATCAGGGCGAGAAGCGACGCGATGCCGGCGCACCAAACGAGATTGTGGCATGCACCACATGCGGTGGCAGCAACAGCCCGTGCACCCATTCGGCCAACAACGGCTGCGCCACGGAGGTGAGCCTACAAACCACAGCGATGACACATCAAACTCAATCTTACACTTTGACCAACAATTCTAATATTCGATTATCTTATTGCAGACCTGCTTCGTTCAAGTGCGCAAAAAAGAGCCACCGCATCCGATTCGTGTGGCGAAGACGATCGACGTCATTGCTCGAATAACATTTCCAACAGCTTATGCCATATTTCTGATATTCTTTTTTGTACACTACAAAGGATTTTCGTAAAACTAAGCTAAAAGCAACCAATAAATGCAAACCAAACAACCAAAGAGCATGCGCTTTAGGAAACCAATTCAAATGATGAAACAAACGCAGCATAAAGAATTATTAAGTAATATTAAACTGTAGAGAAAATCACGCAAACCACAAAAAAAAAACACACACACACACACAAAACAAAGGAAAAAAGTATGATGCAAAAGCAGTTTTCTAAGTTCTTAAGGCCTTGCAAAAGTCATTTAACTTTAATGTAACAAAGGGAAACACAAAGTAATTTAATTAACAATTAAATACACTATGAAAATAAAATGGCAAACCAAGTGATAAGAAAGAAATTAGTTAAAAATAATAATAATAATTATATGAATGAGTTGTTAAACGATTTAAATTACATACACACATTTACACACGAATTATTTAAAATAAGTTGTTAATATTTAAATAGTAACGGAAATTAAATTTATGCGAAATTGCAAAATACGAAAACATTTTCGACTGCCTTTTTTAACAACTAAAAACAAAAAAAAAATAAAGAATAAAGAATAGAACTAAATGACAACATTTGCAAATTGCTCGACAAATGCATAGATAAATTCAATTGCATCGCAAACGTTTAGTATTAGTTAATAATACTAAAAACAGTTTATTAAGAAGTTATGCTGAAAGTATGTACCAAAATGAAACACCATCTACAACAAAAGACCTAGCCTACTTATAAACATGAAAAACAAAACAAAAGCAAGTCAAGAATCAGCTTTAACGCTTTATCTATGCGTAGTTAAAAATGAACAAAATAAATGCCGAAACTCATATTTATACAATACATGCATACATATATAGATGTTATATACATACATACATATATTTACAACAATTCTAGTCAAATATTATAAACTATTTAGTTGAAATGCCTCCGAGTATGTCAAAATGTTAAAATAATTTTATGTTGCTCAAAGAGAATTATATATAGATCTGTTCCGAACGAAATTTGTTTTAAAAACAGCACGCAAAATGTCGGACTAGATCTCGCTTTAGCGTATTTGAGTATAATTAAATGTTTAATTTGGTTATAAATTTAAATAAATGTTTTTGATATTACTCAAGCATTCGAGATGCTAGCGCAAATACTTTATTACATCCTACGTTATATTTTATGATTGTTTCAAATAGAAATTCACATTTTATCTGCTTTGAAAGGGAAAGCAAACTTTTGCTGAAGGAAATTGATTCAATTTGTAAAGTAAAAACGTTAAACTAATTGGCATACAAATTTAGTAAAATTATTTGTAAATTGTTTTACATTTGAGTTTTTAGCACTAGTAATCTTTCAAAACCTTTGTAGCAGCAGGAATTGGATAAACAATTTAATTGAGAAACATATCAATGCTAATAACAAAAACTAATGTATTAAAACTGAACATGAAAAAAGAGAAAAACACAAAAATGGAAACTCAAGAAGCTATGCCAACCCAACTATGAAAAACGCCCAAGTATTTTAGATACAATTTATGCCGAAGCAACTAATGCCCTGCGAACTTTGCAAATAGAAGACCAAAACTTAACAAAAATACATCTAAAAATATATTTAAAATAAATTTAAACAAAACCAAATCAAACCTTAAAATCTTGTGATAAACACAAATTCAAAAACCAAAAAAAAAAAACAAAAACAAATAAGTAAAATGGAAAAAATTAACAAAAATATATATTAAACATTTGCATACAAATTTATTCAAGTTAATTAATTGAGCAGGTTAATGAGGGCCACCGTTATAAATTATTTAAAAAATATTTATTATATGAAAGAAATACAGAACGCATATATAAAGCTTTTTGCAATTTTTATATTTATAGAATCGTAGATTTGTTGAACATTAGGCTCCACTTTTGAATTTCGTATTCAGATCAATTCGACGAAAAATGTGTTGCATACTTTTTGGTGCTGATTGTAATTCTTACTCCAGTCTGACACATTCTTCAATTTCATTTACTGATAATCCAAAATGTATGCTTGATATTTCATTGTTGCTTTGCTTCGAAACCGAAATTCAAAAGAAAGCTTTATAAGTGCATATAAATCATTTTGCAAGCAACTATATTTGAAGCTATGCAGATTTCTCTCTTGTTTAAAAAGCGATTACAAAATACCAGGAATATAAATTATAAAATATAAACAAAGACATGGACAATCTTTTTGCAATTAAAAAAAATATATAACTAAAAATACATTTTTTAAAATTGCAAATGAAATTAATTGAACTTGTTTCATCGCTTCTTTAATAGATAATCAAACTATTCTTCTCACTTGCACACATAAGTTAAATCTTATTTGAAATGATCATTTTAGTTTAATGTATTTTTGGAGGGGAACAAAGAAAAAGTGGCACTAGAAGTAAATCTGTCGAATGTAGTGCCAAGTAATGCAAGGAATGTACAAAATGAATGAAAGACATCACTGTAAATGTACTTTAAACTACATTACAAATTTAATGTTCTGTTTTAATGTTAAAATGCCAACAATTTAATTGTGCCTTCTTTAAATGATATTATTACACCAAATTGTTACATTGGCTTAACTGGTTTCATGCGGTAAAGATACTCAGCCATTTAAATGTATTCTTTTCTTTAATCTTTATAAAACTCAAATAATGCACATTTCAAAGACCATTAAAGTATATGCTAAACAAAAGTTAATATAAATCGATCGAAAAAAACTATAAAGCACACTTTTTGAAGTTGCAGAAAATAAATATATTTTCAATTTGTTGCAAACCAAAGAGAATGCGATTATTAATTCTTATAGAATTAATTCAAAAGTAGACGGCAAGTTCGCCGATAATATCAAATGCAAAATAATAAATTTAAGAATAAGTAATAATTAATTTGTAATTTGTGTTTACTCTGCGCCCATTTTAAAATTACGATTCGCATTCATTCATAATTCAGTAGCTCTTACATTCAAATAATTTTGAAAGAATCGAATTGCAAAGAATTCATGATAGATATCAATAGATTTAAAGAAAGTAACAAAAATGGTACAATACTTTTCGAACTAGTGTTCTCAGAGATTATCTCTTCAATCCAATTCATATGGTGCCAAACATTCGTATACACCGAAGGTTTGTCATAGTTACCACAACCAATAGCGTAACTGACAACTCCGTAGATCGTCAGATTTTCAAAAAATGGATCGCCGGTATCGCCAGGACACGGATCTTCGTCACTTTTTCCAAAATTTCCAGCGCACAACATTTCATCCGAGAAAGACTTAATATATGATTTACATAAACTTCGATTTTGCAATTCCACATCAACATAAACTATTCTTGAAGCCAGAGCTCCACCCTAAAACCAACACATAGATCAACAAAGGTCAATTATCAATAACATTGTGACGGAATAACCTCAAAAACACGCCCCCAACCCATCACTCGGTACCTGCTGCCTATACTTGGAGGCTTCGTTGGTAACTTCATGATGCCCACATGTTCATTGTTCGATGGCAACTCCTCTGCCAACTTGATGAGCGCAAGATTGTTCGTATTATACATAGTAAAGTTTGTGTGGACGAAGATATTCTTAACTGGCACATTAAGAGTGGCACCCAGAATATGCTTCAGTCGATTCGGAGTTCCAGCCACAACTAATATCTCTCGGCTTGAATGCATAATTTTGCGTTTGCTTCAAGAAATGGGAGCGATAAGCACAAAATTGGATATAATAATACCAACTAAGACCCACTCCATCACGCAGTGTCCGGCTGTTATCACAAATATGGAGGAGATGATGGTGCCGGCACAAAAATGATTATCGCCAAAATATGTGTGCGGTGTACGCGATCTTATGGAAACAATGTATTTGGCGACTTTTTTATAAATCTCTTCATTGTAGTTTGGAGTGGCGATTCGCTTTACGCGCTCTGATCCAGCCTCAAGCTCCTCACTTAGGGCTAAGGACAATACAGTTAGTAAAAAGTATAGCAACTTACAAAAGAGCATGATAAAATTTAAAAATGTAAATTACTGACAGAGAAATACTGGGTGATTGTCTATAAAATGTCAGAAAAGAATGCGAACAAAATATTTAAATTTATTGTAAACCGATTGTTAATTCCAATCGATTTCATTCAATATTATATGACAAGTTCACCGATAATACCAAACTATCAAATGCAATGTGTAATTTAAGTAATATAATTTGTTTTTACTGTTCGCACATTTAAAAATGATAATTCGTAATTTATTCATTTACAATTGGTGTATTGTTAAAGGGCAGATTACAAACAATTCATGATAGCTATCAATAGATTTAGGAAAAGTAATGCAAATTGTACAACACTTTTTGAACCAGATATTGTCTCTTCAATCCAATCCATATGGTGCCACACATTCGTATAGACCGAAGGCATGTAATAGGTACCACAGCCAAAAGCATAAGTAACAACTCCATAGATTGTAATATCTTCAAGAAATGGATCGCCAGAATCACCAGCACACGGATGTTCGTCGTTTCCATAATTGCCAGCGCACAACATTTCATCCGAAAAAGGCTGAATACGTGATTCGCAAAAACTGCGATTTTGCAATTCCACATCAACATAAACTATTCTTGAAGCCAGAGCACCACCCTAAAACCGACACATAGATCACTCAAAGTTAAATATTCAAGCAGAACGAATAACCTGAAAAACACGCCCCCAACCCATCACTCGGTAGAAGGTGCCTATACTTGGAGGTTTCGATGGTAAATTGATGATGCCCACATGTTCATTGTTCGATGGCAAATCTACTGCCAACTTCATGAGTGCTATATTATTCGTATTATACACGGTATAGTTTGGGTGCACAAATATCTCTTTGACAGGCACATTAAGTGTGGCATCCTGTATATGCTTCAGTCGATTCGGAGTTCCAGCCACAACTAGTAACAGTCGACTACGATGCTGTATTTTGCGATAGCTTTAAAATGATCGATGCGTAAAGCATAATTTTATGTTATAGTCATTAACTAATATACCCACTCCATCACACAGTGTGCGGCCGTTATCACGAATGTGGGGGAGATGATGGTGCCGCCACAAAAATGATTATCGCCGAAATATTTATGCGGTATTCGCGATCTGAGGGAGACAACATACTTGGATAGTTTTTTATAAATCTCTTCATTGAAGTTTGGAGTTGCGACTCGCTTAAAGCGCTCCGACCCATCCTCAAGCTCCTCACTTAGGGCTAAGGGCAATACAATTAGTAAAATGTGTGTGAACTTACAAAAGAGCATGATATTTCAAAATGTCAATTACTGACAGAGAAATGCTGGGAATACTCTGCTGAGAAACAAATTTAATACATTTTTTATTGGGTGCAGAGTAAAAGATATTGAAGACAACGCGGGTATTTAACATATATTTAATATTAACTTTTGTTGACACAAAATTGTTTCAATTGAATATAATGATAAAAGAAAATACCTTTAAAGAACCTTGCAAAATGATTGCATATAAATAAACCACAATTATAATCAAAATCTGAAGATGACTTTATAAATTCGAAAAACGATTAATTCTTAAAGCATAATCTTGAGAAATAACAATAATACACATTGAATTCCACAAAACTGTAAATAAAATCTTAATGAAATGCAAGATAAATAAAATATTTAACTAATTCCAAGCAAAGGTTAGAAGCAGGTGGCTTTATAACACGACAAAGGCATTCATAAATGATCTACACACATAACAACTTAAAGAACAAGCTTTATAAGCTGTAGCAACAGCAGATTTGCAAAAGCGAAATGTAAATAAAATAAATTAATATTAATATTCGTTAATTCATTTTATTAGCTAACACTAAAATAATTTCCTAAGTATTTATAATAAAAAATAGAAAAAATAACAAAAATCTTTGCTAATACTAAGTAATCTAAATATTCAAAAGAAAAAAAAGGTGAGAAGAATACAACACGTTTGCTAACTTAAATAAGAATGTCACGAGATCATTAGATATATTTTAGGTTCCTCACTTCATCACGAAATAGAGTAGTTTTCGAATAGATCAATTACAAATCTGACACCATTTAAAGATCGGCGCAAAGCAAGCAAAGTACATTTTTTTAACTCTTAAAAACAAAAGCGAAAGATTATGTAACTACACAACTTGAGAAACTTATAAACATTAACGAAATATGAAACACGCTGTAAATACACGAAATTGACAAAGAAGAACAACAACTAGTTATAACTAAATAAGAATAATGAAACGACAAGATACAAGAAACCAGCAAGAACAGCTTCGCATTAATAAAGATCGTCCCAAAACAGAAAATGAACAAAAAAAATACTAATATTCGTGCAATGTCTTTGACTTCTTTTTTATTTCTTTGTGAGGTTTGCTAATCATTAAAGGGCGCGCCACATTTTCAGGTCAATGCACACGCGCCACAGCCGGCGGCATCTTGGCGGGGAGCAACCCCTAAACAAGAAATATGTTATGTTAACCTGCCAACAGGCTGCGATCGAGAACAGCTTGCAAGATCCGCGCGCCTCTCGGTTCGAAAACAGGTTCCTCGGCCTGCGCTCTTGGCCTCTGTTTTGCGGGAACAAGTGTTTTGGCCCGCGCAACAGCTTCCTTCCGCTGCCTCCTTTGCCTTGGGCCAACTGCACTCTACGCGGGCTCTGCGTTGCGAGGATGTTTCGCTTCGTTGCGCTCGTTGATTTCTGCACCTGCAGCTGCAACGCGATTGTGGCAGCGGCAGCCGCATCGCAGTTGGCACGAGGTAAAGTGCAGGCAGCGGCAACTATTTAGAGTCCGTTGTGCAGCCTGTGACCCCCGAGTCTCGTAATTATTTACTACCTCTATAATCGTCACAAGAGCATGCCCTCTCGCTCTCGCTATCGCGTCCCTTTTGCCCCTAAATGATGCATGAATGAATGTGGCCGGTGACCGGCGAGAGTATGCCGCCAAAAAGACGTTACTTTTGACCCGCCGCACATGTGGAATGATCTGCTGAAATTCTGTGTCAGGGTCAGCAATCGAACATGTGTGCGATCGACATCGACATCGAGATCGACATCGAGATCGAGTGTTTAGCAAGTCGAAAGCAGAACGGCAACTTGCACCCACAACATTCCTGAAATATGCCGACTACGTTCGTGAAAGCACTTTCGTGTGTGCATGGATCAACACAATCAACGCTGGACAATCAGCGTGCATAATAAAAACTCAATCATTACCCAAGCATAGAGCACAAAATTCTGTTTAACTGCAGCGCAATTAAGCTGTGCAGGTAACTCCCCTATCATTACAAAATTTCCATATGCGACACATGCAAACCGATTCGAGTGGCGCCTCTCAACTGCATTAAGCCAAGAGTGGGGCTGGGGCGTACGTGGGTAAATAACAGGGCTAAAGTTAGCTAAGAAAGTCGTTAACACCCCCACTTGCCGGCTTTAACAAATATTATAAATTAAAGTGCTCAAAGGGGAACACTAATGGAATCAAGCAAACTATTTGATATGCAAATACATATATCGAGAGTCGCAACGTGCTACCAAACATGCAACATGATTGCAACAGCTAACCAACGAATTGAAGATTTCTTTTCGTCAGCATTCTGCGAGTTATTGATTTTATAGAAAAAATAAGGACATAAATAAAATTGGCATTTTAATATTGAAAAATACCTTAATTTTCGCATTAAAATAGTGAGTAATGATGAGTAGTATACTATATATATGCTATATACACTATATTTTCAACAGCTTGTAAATTAGAATCCCATCTATTTAGGGCGAAATTGCAGTTGAAGTTAATTGTAGCCAGACCAGCAAATTGATCAAATTATCCGAAGCAAACAATTCTTTTGGGGACCTGTGAGTTGCGACACAAAAATGGGCTTAGTGTCAGCTCGTAGGGGGCGTGGCAATTAGTTGTTGTTCATGTGTGCGCATTAATTGCCTTTCTGTCCGAAATCCAAATAAAAATTAATAAGCACGCATTCGCCAGCCGTAAAACTCGAGGCACAACACACCGTCCCAGGGCAATTGTGGGTCCGTGTACTTTCCCACACTAAGACGCCGAACATACGCGTATAAATACATGGATGGCATACTATATAGAGAGGTGTACAAAAAACGCAAACGACAAAGTCCTGTTTCCATTATTACCAAACATTATGTTTGTTTATTACGAGCCGACGTCGCCGGTCGAGGCGGTGCCATATCGTGAAATCGCTGAACCGCAACGACGCAGCGACGCAACGGAGCAACGGCAGGTACGACCTTTTGGAGTCGAGTAGATGTTTTTCCAGTCACCCCGACCGATAACCCTGACCAGCATGCATATAGTTTCAGCAAATTAGTACAGGCTGCCCCGTAACCTGCTGCCGAATCAATCATTTACATAATCGCAGCTCGGCAAAGCGTCAAAATTTCACGCGCTCTGGCGAAATTGTTCTCCCCAAAATTGACAACTTGCGTGCTTTTAATTGTTATTCAGCGAGGGGGGAACTAGGAATAGCAGGACTAGCCAGGACTTGGGGTTGTGCCAAGGCAACTCAAGAGCAACGAGTGTGGTAAAGAAATTGTTTAGTACATTATGTTAATCGACTTGGATTCAAACTTTATTGTGTTAATTACGCAAACTTCAAACATTTGACCAAAGCTTTATATATGATTTTAGCTATGAACCGGATCAATATATTCTAACAAAATAAGTGTTTTTTGTAGTATTGATTTGTAATAAAAATAATGTACATGTATAATATATGTTCGTATGTCGTGGCGAGCAAGTGCTCCACTAGATTAGTATATAATTAACAATTGCCCACACTGCCTTGCTTAGTGATATGATGATATATCATTAGGCTAATAAAAGCTGTTCGTAATTACAACTAATTTCCCTTGGATTTACAGCAGTGTTCAATTAGGTTTAGCCAGCTGTCAACACAATTCAGCAGGGACACAACGATTTAGAGTTTGCTCCCTAGATCCCTAGAGTTAGTCACCACTAATCGAACAAATCAAAATATGGCTTACAACCAAAATTATTTGGGGAATATGTGAAACAACTTGTAAAATTACTATTCAAATGAGCTCGGAATTAAATTATCGAATTCTTGTTTTCCCTCTGTTTGGCTGAAGTGTCCTGCAGCTAAGTTAATCCCTTGGCCTAGCCAACATTGCAGTGCTTGCTTCTAAAAATATATAAATTAATTAAAATAGAATTGAGTTTTACTTTCTTAGCTGCAAGCGCCTCATGCTGCTTTTTGGCCATATATCAAAGTGTTTTTGAGCCAGCCCAAAAATGGCGTTGGCAACAAAAGTACAACAATTTCGTGTCATGAATAGGCTAAAGCTACAACACGAAAAATCGAATCGAAAGGTGAATGCTGCCCATTAACAATAAAATATACAATACACCGCGGAGCCACAAACTCGATGTCGGAGTCGAGTCCTGGCGGCAGCAAGAATTTTATGTACCGCGAGTTCGTTTTTGTTTTTTTTGTTATAGTTGTTGTTGTTGTGGCACGTTATCAACAATCTCGTTTTACCAAATAACACAAAGTGCGCCGCGGCATTGGTATTGGTAAGAGACCAGCAACAACAGCACGCACATGGAGTGTGGAACAGGGCTCGGGGTTAGCCGAGACACGCTATGAAAAAATAGCGAGGGGGGAAAAAATGAGAAAAACTGCAATGTGGATGAGGGAGTGGTCGCTTGCTCGCTCGGTCGCATGTGGATCTGGCTGTCAGTGTGTGTGTGTGTAGTGGGAAATTGGTAGCACCGTTGGTGGTTGCTGCTGGTTGGCCAAAAGACGACGGCAACGGGCCGCGGCAGTTGTTGTTAGCAGCTACTACCAACAACAAGAGCAGTTGCTGATGACGGCAGCAACGGCACCTAACAACCCCTAGGCGCTAGCTCTCTCACTCCCTCTCACTCTCTCGCTCGCTCTGTCGCACTATGTGCATGCAAAGGTGTGTGTGTGTGTGTGTGTGTGTGTGTGCGTGCGTTGGTAGCTGCCTGGTTTTGCTTTAAAGTTTTGTGTGGTAGCAAATAAAATTTTAGTTAGTCACATGCCGTCGTCAAGGATACGCCGTCGTCGCCAGTCCTGTTTGTTGTGCATTAAACGCGCCTTCACCAAGTTGTCACTGGCAACCAGCTAAAGGACTAAAGGACTCACACACACACACACACAAACGCGGACACACTCTCTATCGCTGTGTGCGTGTTGTTTGCTAGCCTAGCCACTATTTGAATACCGAGCCGAACATTGCACTGGCTGAACAAGGACGACAGCTTAGCACCTTAGCCACCTGTCTAGATCTAGAAACAAAAATATTAGCAGTTTCCGGCTGCGCTGCCTCGTCCTGCGACGCTGGCGTCGAGCAGCACGTTACATAGCTGCAAATTCAAATTTGAACTTCAGTCAAGTGTCAAAGCTCAAAGGATTAACATGTCCTGCGGCTCTAGCATGGCAGCTGGCCAACAGTTTAGTGATCAACTGTAAGCCAGCCAACACCCCACATGCAAATCAAGCCACAACAGCAACGCAACAAGAACATTGCCAAACAATTCACAAACCAACAAACACAAAAACAGACTTCAGCAAGCAAGCAAAACTCGCCACGATCGAGCTATAATTTAGCAACTAGAAAACCTTAGCAAGGACATCCTGTTAGAACGGTAAGTGAAGGGAAAAATTAGAGTTCACGAGTGCTTTTGATGGCAGATCGCTGCTGATGGTGTTGCTGCCATTGCATCTTGGCACTGGGAGAATTCACAGTTGATTTTTGAATATTCTGTGGTTCTGCGGGTGCCAAAATCTAATGAGTGGATATAAGAACGACCACAAAACGATCACAAATAGATAAAATGAATACACAGTAAAAACATTACTGAAACATATTACGTAAACTTTAGTTTAGTATCAAAATAATCTAACCACAAAGATATCTTTTAAACAAAATGAAATATCATTGTAATGACAACGAGAACAAGAAATGAAATTCGAAGAAGAGACAACGAGAAAAAGGCTCAAAAGAATTTCCGACACGGGGAATACAATTTTAACAAAATAGAGTACGAATAAATGAGTCCTTGGAACAAAATTAATATTTTTGTCAAAAATGAAAACAATTTAGAGAAAATTAAGTATGAAAGTCGCAACCTAGGAACAAAATATATTGACAAAAAGCTCGCAGAAAATGTTATAAAAGCAATGCAATAAGAGAGAGCTTGTAAATGACATAGGTTTAAAGCATTTTTATTACTAGAGTTCCATTTGATTCTTTGCAATGTAAACGACTTCCATATGGATTCAAAAAATAACTTTCTTATACGTATTTTTAGTACTCCTCCCTTTTCGTTGCGCTACCTATGATATAATTAATGTAACCGCCTTGACTCATGCAACATGAGATAAAATTAACTCCATATTAGCTAAGCTTCACCATAATTGAAAGTTACGTGCCTAAAATGTTTAAAAATAAACGTAAAACGTCATGGTTAGCTCGGAAGCAAGTGAAGAACGTCATAGCAGGAGAGACATTGAACTTTGATAGACAGTTAGCCGGCTTAGTTTAGACGCCAAGGTCTAGAGAATTTCTTGGCAAGTCTGAAAAGCCGGAACGCGGTTTCCATTAATTAATCATATGATTGCTTGTGCACAACCCGGCCAAGCAGCCACATGCGGCAATTAGTTGCACTTAAAACGTCAGCGCTGGGCGTCCAGATAATTGTCCTGTGTGGAGTGTGCTGTCCGAAGGACCTTCTGCCAGCACAACATCGAATTAAATTTTCATTTGAACTTATCTTGATTGGAAATTACATTTTTCCTGCGAATGTTTGCATGCTCCCCGTTTTGCCAACTCCGAGCAATCAAAGGCTGCATTGACAACTGCGCGAGCGAGGGGCACTCGAGAAGTGTGGGGGGAAGTGGGGAAGCAGGGAAGCCCATTGTCAGTCAGTGGCCCCGCTACGATTCGGTCCGACCCGTGGGCGTGTTCAGTGCATACGAAATCCCTTGCAGCAAAGCCGCTCTATAACTCATTTGCCTAATAGCTTTGAAGAGCTAAAGCGGGCGTGGATTGTTATGCAGTGGTCTGTCAATATGCAAGTGGAATGGGCGTTCGCCATTAAATATTTACTAAATTTACATATTTATTAACAATTAAGGCAGAAGGCAGAGCTAGGAGAACCCCCAAAGAGTCTAATGATCAAATGCCAGAAGAAACCAGTAAAAGTAATTATTGAAAAGAAAGTACTATAGCATGATATAGAAGAAATGAATTGTAATTCATTGATTTCGCATTTATTCAACTTTAGCTAAACAATATCAAAGCAGTGCGTAATATGATCAGCGAAGAGAGTATATAAATAAAGTATTCAATCGAAATGCAATGATTGAAACTTCTAAGAAGATGAAGTAATAATAAATAGCAAAGCAGTGCGTAGTATGATTAGCAAAGAGAGTATATAAATAAAGTATTCAATCTAAATGCAATGATTGAAACTTAGAGAAGATGAAGTAATAATAAACAAGATATCAAAGCATTGCATAGTATGATCAGCAAAAAGAGTATTAGAATCGAAAAAGAATAGAAAAGTATTAAATAGAAATGCAATGATTGAAACTTAAAGAATATGAGGTAATAACACATATCAAAGCGTAATATGATCAGCAAAGAGTGTATATAGATAAAGTAATAAATCTAAATGCAATAATTGAAACTTTAAGCAGATGAAGTAATAATAAACATCAACGCATTGCGTTAAATGATTATTAAAGTATAAAGATTAAAATCGAATGCAATGATGAAAACTTTAAGAAGATGAAGCAATGAAAAACAGCAAAGCATTGCGTAATATGATCATAAAAGTATAAAGAATATAATCGAAATGCAATGATTGAAACTTTAAGGAAATGGCTGCCAGTTATGAAATATATTCAATTATACAAACTTGGCAAGACTTGAAAGAACTCTCGCTTACTGCAACACCTGACAGGAGTTTTTTGCTGTAGTTTTTACGGCATTTTTTACTGCCACGATATATAATTTGCGCTATTTGGCACGCTGCAGTTTACGCCGGCATAAATTTGCATTAATTCATAAGTCAAAACACAGGCTGCCTCTCGCCTCACTACGCTTGTTTTTTTTTTCGGCAAATAAAATTTGCATACAAAATGCAAGTCAACAACTACAATTTATGCGGCCAGAATGGCCGAAAGAAAACCTCGCGTAGCAGACGGGGCTAAAATAATGATAGAAACTGAGTTTTGTGGGTAATTTTCTAGGAATCCGCGTACGGCAATTGGCCGCCGGACGGACAGGTGTGTGTACCATTGGGCGGGGGAGGAACGGAATGAGGGAGTGAGGGAGGGTATATGTGTGTGTGTGGGCAGCTGGTGTCCATTGCACCACCAGGCAGGCAATGACTATGCACTGTGAAAGTTCGTGCATAATTTATTTAATCGCCGGCAACAAATCTAAATTGATCGCCAGACGTAGGCGAGCAAACAACCACCGACATCAGCAACGAAATTTCTAACAGCCTTTTTGCGTGTTTCGAAACAGAAATCGAATCGCACATAGCTTTATATGTATAGGTATATAGGAACCATTTACCACAAGTGCCCATAGTAACAATTTTGAAACGCCTTTCATTGCAGTGCCAATTAGTGCCACAACTGAGGCAACATGGCGCCACAACAGCAACAAAACTCCACTTTCATCGATGATAATCTTGACACCTGTCCATCGCTATTGAATTTACCTGAAAGCCCCATACTGCCGACCAAACATCAGCATTATCAGCACCGCCAAAATCAAGACAATAATAACAACAACAACCACAATCATAATAATCACGAGCACGGGAATGGAAATGGGAATGGGAACGGGAAGGAGAACGACAAAGGCAATAAGCCAAGTGGCGAACGTCTAGTAGATGCAAAAGTGGCAACAGCCACAACTGCAGGCCACGTTGCCGCCCCACAACCACAGCCAGGCCAAAATCAACAGCACGGCAGCAAGGCAAACGGAAATGGCCAACACACGGCCGCCAGTCGACGGCATCGCCATCGCTCCATTTCCCTGTACGGCGTTAATAGCACTGTGGTAAGTGCCTCACACGTAACTTGCCCCATCCATGCCACATCCCACTCCACCTGCCCCCTGCCAAGCGGCCCGTGGACTTCCAGTGAAATCAAACAAATCACCTAATTGGGTAGCTAGCTGAAGCAAAATATTGTGTGTGTTGTGCTTAAGAACGTTTGCCTTTGCCTAGCTGGGTTAGTCATCCACATAAGGCAAATGCTATGGGAGGATCCGTGTACAGTAGGGCCGCATACCCGGGGCTGTTATTACAGGCTGTAAATCAAATTGATTATCTTGAATCTCAGTTGAATTGCAACAACGCTTTGAACTAAGAAGACTTTATGAAGATTAGCAACATCCTTAAAATTAGTTCACACTGCAATTTGACAACTTGACATGAAGTTTAGCAACAGAAAAGTGCTCTTTTTTTAAACTTTAAGACCAGTTTTAGTGATCCTAACGTCAAAGTTGAAGTTCCCTGAAGTAGTCTCGTAAAAATATGTAATAACCGTAGTTATGTACAATGTCATAAAAACCGTTGGACTAATAAACCAATGCATTTGCCTCCCCCCACTTCCGGCGCAATCAGGAACAGGGTCATAAGGAAATACCCATTTGGCTGGACGATGATGAGCCGCGCTATGTATCGGGCGTAACAAATAAAACGACATGCAATGACATAATCAAGGCGCTGATTGATGACGAGCTGAGTAATGGCAATGCCCACTACTGCAACAACAACAACAACAACAATCAAGGTGAGTCAATATATATAGAAGATATGCCGCCTATAATTAGCACTTTTAGTGTTTGCTTTACGCTGTTATTATCGACCAAAACTTTTATTTATTTATGTGTTTACAATTATTTGTATTTTTTCGTTTTCGTTTCATTTTCGTTTCGTTTCCCAAATACCAAAAAAAAAAAAAAACAAAATACTGAAAAACAAGATGGCGGCCATGGCACAGCAGCATCGCGTGACTACAGCGATTACGTTATAACGGAACGTTGGCGTGGTATCGAGCGCAGCTACGACGGCAACATGGCCATTTTACCTGTTTGGCGCGCTTGGAGTCGTGTGCACAATGAGGTAATATGCGGCAAGCACTACCACACAGCTAACCTCTCCCCCTCTCCCCAGCCCCGGCCCCAGCCCCAGCCCACCTGCCGTGCAAAAACTGGGCCCAAGGCAACAACAAAAGTCGACACTGATTGCATAATAAGCGTTTGTTTCTATTTTTTTGTTTTTGTGTCCTATTCGTCCGACTGGCGCCGCACGCAAGTCAAGAAATGTGAAATTCATGTTCAGCGGCGACCTCCCCGACCCCTTTCTACCCCAGCTCACGCCTCCTACACACACATATATATTATATATATATATATATATATATGTGTTAGGTATAGCATACACCATCGAGCGTATGCTCGATTTGACTTGATTATGCCTTTTCCATTACTTTGGCTCAGCTTTTCATGACGCACGAAATGAAATCAATTTGCCTATTGATTTTTATATTAAAGTTAATGTTTTGTTTTTGTTTTCCGTTTCGACTGTTTTCCCTTTTGGACTAATTTGTTATTGCGTGCACTACTTTTTATCTGTATTCCCAGCGATCATTAATTTCCTTGTGCTTTTTTCCACTTGATAGCATTTTAATTGTCCCCGTTGTCACGATAAGGAGTTGCGTAATAATGATCAAATATTTGCGTCTCCCTTAGGACAACTTTAGATATCATAAATCATTTTTATATTTCTTTTACAAATATTAAACCTAGTATTTCATTTCTTTACAGCTGCGTCTCTCGCTCAAGCATCGCCGAGAACTCACAGAGCCGCCAGAGCTGCAACTTATGCAACTCGTGCCAAACGTTCCTACGCATAATTTCTCCCTACTCAAGTGGTTTAAAAAACTATTACATCGAGGCGGCAAAAAGCAAAAGACGAAGAACAAAGCCTCAAATACGCCAGCCAAGACGACGAAAGTGAAGTGCTTGCAGGACCCAGGACCTGATGAACTGCTCTTGATTTTGCTGCCCGATCAGCATTACGATGCAACCACGGAAGTCAATCGCCATGCCAAGGCGAAGCTTTACAAATTGGCAGAGACGCGAACGACGCAACGAAAACGTCAACGACGGCGCAGCCGCCTCGAGCCGATTGTTGCAACGGAAACAATTGTGAACAACAATTGCATACGTAGACGTCGCAAGGATGCACCTCTGCGCAATAGCGTGCGCAACAAGTTGGCAGCACTGCACTCCGACATGAATGTGATGTATGAGAGAGAATACAATTTGACGCGTCAGCTCACTGAAAAGTGCAAGCAATATAAGCTGCACAACGAGCGGTATATATCCCCTGAAATGGAACTATCGGTGGGTCAATTGCAGCGTAATATCGAAGCGTATGCGGAGGATATTATAAAAACGGAACACGAGCTGCTCGAGCTGAAAATCGAAATCAAACATGACATTTCGCTTATCAATAATCTCAAGCGGATGACCCTCGATAACGAGTCGCCAGCGCCAGTAAAAACGAAAGTGGAAGAAGTAAAGATGACGACGAATGAGACTCCTCAAGTTGCTAAAAATGTACACGAAATGCAATTCGTAGATAATATTTATGAGTTTTGCGACAATAATGCAAGCATGTTAGTTTAGTTGTAATCCACTTTGTTAAGTTTTAAGCAATAAAGCCATATTTTAATGTAAATTCCCCATTCTTTCACTTTTATCTATTCTTCAAATTCGTCAATGACCGGCCAAAGTGTCTCAGCGACAATTGTAAACTTGTATGTGACTTACTGCGAATTTGCAGGTTATTGAATATGGGTCAAAGAAACTCGCATTTATACATTATTTTACGACAGGCACTTCTGATAACACCATAATAATAGCACATTTAATACAAGAAAAAAAAACAAAAAAATTATTTGAAAATATCGCGGTCATACGTATATTTTGGCGCTGCTTTAGAACAGCGTGACCGTAACTACGAAATAAAATTGTGCAGCCCTGAACACTATACCTATTTGAATACATGTTAGTATATTTTGCAAACTCAGCTTACGGTCGCACTCGAAATAGCCCGATAAGTCGATAATTTTATTTGATATTTTTTGGCTTCGAATTGATTTTTTATTTATTTTATAGCGTGGCTTTATGTGATAGTTTAATTTAAACGTAACTTGTGTAAAAACTTTTGGATACTATGAAAAAAAATCTATTGATTTGCTTCAATAAAAATCGACTAGTATCGATTGAAATCGAATAATTTTTAGCTCTACCTACAACACTTAACACAACAAAGGCAAAAAAGGCCACACAGAATTCGTAATAATAAAAAAAAACAGAAACTACGCCACGGAAATTCAACTCTAAACAAAAAGTCAACAATTTCGGGTATCAAAAAAAGGAATCACATTTCGTCAACTAACCGCAAAACAAATCTTCAACTTTGGCAGCAGTAGCGTTTTTGTAAATTAGGTAAGGCTGAAATAGAACGTGGTCGCTGAATTGGCAAGCAGAAAAACGTGCTAAAAAGTGCTTTAGGGGTTGGAGGTGGGGGTGGACGATGGTTTCATCAACCAAGTAGTTGTGTGCGCGGCAACATTTGTGTCTGAATGATGGCCACTTTAACCTGCTGCTGCTATCAACAATTAGAGAGGCAGCAAAAGGTCGTATCTGATGCGCTTCCATTTCCTGTATCTTTTTTTGCAAGAGAGAAAGAGAAAGTGCAGACGTCGCTACTAATAATGGCTGCTGCAGCTGTCAAACGACTTTGTGCTGTTTGCTCGTTGTGCTGGTGGTTGTGTGCTGTGAAATACCGTTTAACCAGTAGCAGCAGCAACAACAAACGCCAACACATAGGCAAATTAATAAATGAAAAATAAATCTAAGATTAAAGTGCTGTGGGTTATTGTTGTTGCGCGGACGTGCCGTTCAATTGATAAGTGGAGTTCTTAAGTGCCAACAAATTTATTGTATTCATATTCTAACAGCCCAACAGCAAATCGAAATGGCACGCGGACATCAGAAAATTCAGTCGCAAGCGAAGGCGGCCGAGAAGCAGGCAAAGATGAAGAAGCAGCAGGGTCACAGTGCCAACGATCAAAAGAAGGCGGCCCAGAAGGCGCTTGTGCATGTGTGCGTGCTGTGCAAGGTAAATTAACCGTTCTCCGTTACAATGTAAACTCAATGAATAATTCAAAATTTCCCGTTTCCATATAGTCGCAAATGCCCGATCCCAAGACTTATAAGCAGCATTTCGAGAACAAGCATCCGAAGAATGACATGCCCGAGGAGCTGAAAGACTTGTAACTTGTGCCGGAGGCAATAATAAATAAATACATTACATACATATATATATATACATAGAGGAAATGCAGCATAATTGAATTAAAATTAATGAAGGAAATATCAACTATATGACGAGTTGCCTACCACTACGATATAATAACTCTTACAACAATAAAAATTTAAACAATCAACAACACATTTTTTGCGGACTCAAAGCGAAATGAACGAACACAAGCTGAACTTTTATAATACAAAAGATCATTTTTTTGCATTCTTTTTGCATTGCCAACCGTAATTTGTTTATAATGTGGCAAAATAACAACACAACACAATAATAACAATAGCAATAACTTTACTATATAAATGTTTAATCTGGTATTTTACTTTTCCTGCCGCCACGAAACATTATTACATTTTACGCTCATGTTGCGTTTATAAACAATTCATATATTTTATAGTTTTTATACATTTCATGCATGAGGAAAAAAACAAACAAAAAAAATGAGAAAAATGCGTTTTTTGTACTATACAAAATCTAATGTAAATGAGAATTTATAAATACAATAAAAAAAAATTGAAAAATTGTTAAGAAACTGCGTCAAGTGGTAAAAGAAAAAATATCTTGTAATTAAATCAAATGCTGACGTCTTCCGTTAGCTCCATAAAAACCAAATCCTCGCGCGCTGGGAAGTCAGTTAAGACCGTGATGCCAATATTATTATCTAGCAAGTTGGGCGTATCCTCGTGGTAGCCAAACCAATAGATGATAATGCCAGGTCCAAAGCTGCAAATCAATAATTAGAATTGTTAAATTTGGACTTCAATATGTTGAAATTGAAACCCACCGATTGCAATAGCTTTGCAGCTGCTGTTGTATGTTCTTTTTGTGGCCCTTGGGATCCCCGAAATTAGCCTTGCTCTCGATCCAGTTGACCACCGAACCCTTGTAGAGAAACGGAAATATCATTTTGATGTCCGGCGTCTTGTCGTAGCCCATGCGTCGCAGATCGTGCTCGTCATAGAAATGTATGCCGGCCTCCTTGGAGAGCTGTTTTAGTTTCACTTCGTATTCCTCGCCCACAATGCGTCGTCGCAGATCTGTGAGCGGTCCCTCCTGGTTATCACTATAGAGGCATTGCTGGACGTTGGCTGCTAGGCGGGGATCGCTGATGTGGTGTGGATGCTTTAGCAGGCGGTAGACTTGAGATCGTTTCGTCAGTTCGTATTTCTCTTGTAGTATAATGCGGCAGAGAGCAATGGGACTAATATTCTCCATCGTAGCCATGTGAATCAGAAGCGCGCTATCATTGTACTGATGACACTGTTCCTCATAGCTTAAATATAAGGGAAATACATTATGAAGATAGATTAACAGGATGCCGCCCACTTACGCCTGGAGCAGCTTCTTGGAACGCTGCTCAAGTCGCCAGTGCTGTCCCCGATTCTTATTGAAGAGCTCGGATTGCAAAATACATGCCAAGGCAAGAGGCTCGACGTCAACGAAGAAGCGATTCACCATTTCCAGTTCGCAGTCAATGGCCAAGCCGCCATGGTAGCCATTGATGAATTGACAAATACGCGTATACTCCACGTTGGTTAGAATCTTCTTTTTCGCCGCATTGTGGCTGCCGGCTGTTGTGTTTTTGGCCATTATTCGAGAAATTTAAATTTAAACTTAGTCTAATCAGCTGGCAGTGTTGTTGTCCATGGGCAGTGTGACCGTGTATCAAATAACCAAAAAATCTTAAATGTATTACAATAATCAGAACGTTTTCGAACACTGCAAATATCCCGCCAATTTTTCTTATAAGCATTTATAAGATTAAAATTTAGGACTGTTTTAAAGGCAATATTGCCAACGCGACTAACTTCTGCCAAAGTGGAGTTTTAAAAACTCAATAATCGATAATCGGCTATATTATCGATGAGTCATTAACATATGTTCTGCCTATCGAGTGCGGTGATCTGGCAGCTCGGCCAGTTGCTAAACAAAACCAAGGTAGAAAACTAGTAGACACGTCAGAATCCCATTAATTTTTGAACGAAACTTATTTACACAACTGTCTTATTGTCATTATAAATCAATCAGAAGTGAGAACTCATCACAGACACGTGCAACAATGAAGTGTAAGTTGGCGAATGTCGTGCTGGCGTTTGCCCTGCTGGTGACTCTGTCAACAGCTTTGCCCGTAACGCAAAACAAAAAAGAGGAAAAGGCAGCCGAACAAAGCAGCACACCCGCCCCCGCCGACGTTGAAACAGCGCTCGAGTACGAGAGGTATCTGCGTGAAGTGGTCGAAGCCCTAGAGGCTGATCCCGAGTTCCGCAAGAAGCTAGACAAGGCACCCGAGGCAGACATACGTGTAAGTTTAGTTGGTGGTAATTCCCCCTTACGTCCCACAGTAGACTTAGAGATAACTATGTATTAACTTGGACAATCTAGAGTGGCAAAATCGCGCAAGAGCTGGACTATGTGAATCATCATGTGCGCACGAAGTTGGACGAGATAAAGCGCCGCGAACTGGAGCGATTGCGTGAGTTGGCCAACAAGGCCTTCGAACTGAGCAATGACATCGATCGCGACCATTTGAAAGTACCTCAACATTTGGACCATGGCAATGAGCACACATTCGAAATCGACGATTTGCGCAAGCTCATACAGAAAACGTCTGATGACTTGGCTGAGGCGGATCGCAAGCGACGTGGCGAATTCAAGGAGTACGAAATGCAAAAGGAATTCGAACGCGAGGCCCAGAAAAAGGAAATGGACGAGGAGTCGCGCAAGAAATTTGAGGCGGAGATCAAGGAAAACGAAAGCAAGCACAAGAAGCACGAGAAGGTGCATCATCCGGGCAACAAGGCACAGCTGGAGGAGGTCTGGGAGAAGCAGGATCACATGGAGAAAGAGGACTTTAATCCGAAAACGTTCTTCTCCATTCACGACGTGGACAGCAACGGCTACTGGGACGAGGCTGAGGTAAAGGCGCTGTTCGTCAAGGAGCTGGACAAGGTGTACAACAGCAATCTGCCCGAGGACGATATGCGCGAGCGTGCCGAGGAAATGGAGCGCATGCGTGAGCACTACTTCCAGGTAAAAACGAGCAATCAATCTGTCTGGAAAGTAGACATTTTACCAACACGATTTTATCTTAGGAAACGGACACCAACCACGATGGCCTCATCAGCATCGATGAGTTTATGCAGCAGACGGCCAAGGAGGAGTTCCAGCGCGATCCCGAATGGGAGACCATCGATCAGCAGCAGCAATACACGCACGAGGAGTACCTCGAGTTTGAGCGTCGTCGCCAGGAGGAAGTGCAGCGCATGATTGCCCAGGGTCAATTGCCGCCACATCCGAACATGCCGCAAGGCTACTACGCTGCAGCGCCACCAGGTGGCGTCGCCTACCAACAACAGCCGCCACCAGGTGCTCAGTTGCACTACCAGCAGCCCGATCAGTTGCATCTGCAGCAGCAGCAACAGTACGCACACCAGCAGCAGCAATACGCACAACATCAGCAGCAGCAACAGTTTGCTCAGCAGTATCAGCAGCAGCAATACGGACAGCCGCAGCCCGTGCAGCTGAACCCCAATCAGATGTATCAGCATGCAGGACAGATTCCAGCCCAGCAGCAGCAACCCGTCTATCAGCAACAGCCTGTATACCAGCAGCCCATACAGCAGCAGCAACCACAGCCCGTGCAGCAGCAACCACATCCTGTGCAACAGCAGCAGCAGCACCCACAGCCTGTGCAACAGCAGCAGCAGCAACCACAGCCTGTGCAACAACCACAGCAACCTGTGCAACAGCAGCAACCCCAGCCTGTGCAGCAGCAGCAACAACCTGTGCAACAACTACAGCAACCTGTGCAACAGCTCAACAACCAATCGCCGCCTCCTGTGCAAAACCAGCCGTTGCCCGTGCAGCAGCAACAACAGCAGCAGCAGCAACCACAACCTGTGCCACAACAACAACCACAAGCTCAACAACAACCGCAAAAACATTAAACGGAACATTCCTTCACTGTCGTCGCATTTTGTGCTAGGCAAACACAAACAAAACAAATCTAAATTCTCGTTGACTGAAAAAGCGAACAGGAAATTTATCTAATCTCAATATATGTATATTTATTTATATATATATATATGTATTCTTACATACATATAAATTGATCAATGTTTAATAGCAAATAACGATTGGCTGTCGGTGATTGTCGCATTGTCTTTCCATTGCCGCATTTTTGATACTTTTCCCTTTATTCTGTATACTTACTTTCCGATCTTTTATACACACTTCATTTTTGTACATAAATCAAATTAATAGCAATTAATTGACGTAAATTGATCGCAGAAAATAAAATTTGTGTAGAAAATCGAATATGCACAGTTTAATTGACTCGACCTCGGCAATAGTTTGTTTTCAGTTATAAACACAACACAAGTTCATGGTTTATATTATTTTTATTTACTTGTTCAAAATTCACTCAAAAAGAATATTTATTTTCGAAAATAAATATCATAGCTCAATTTATAAATACTCAAGTCTGAGAATTCTGGAACGGTTAGAGTTAGTGTTATGTCATTTGTTTTCTTTTGGATAGATACTGCATATGGTTCTTACAAAAAAATCATATCGTTCTATATAATAACGATACAGTAGTAAAATTAGATTTGGGAGCAGGAGTATTATAATATATCAAGTCCAGAAAGGAAGCACTTAAAGCTAGCAATAAATCGTGTTAATTTAATCGTTTTAAATTCGTTTACAAAAGTTGCAAAATTAATTTCTACTTGGGTTAAAGCCGACTTACGGGAGAATATATATATATATATATATATATATTAGGCGTGTTATAGACTTAGCTTAGGCGAAGGCAAATCAGATGGTTAATATGTGGTATGCGACAAGTTGGCAAATATTAAACAATATGAATGTCTTAATTGTAGAGTGGATTAATGCAATGCAACTAACTTAATGTAGGATATGCATGACGATTAAATGGGAAAACCAATTTAGTTAAACTGATTAATATAATTTTATTTGGAAAAATTCGTTCGTTTGTAGTTCATGTTTTTTTTTTGGCAACTAAAAAACTAAATTACATATGTGGGATAGATAATATTTATTATAGCACAGTAATACAATGCACCAGACGACGAGTTAGATGCTTTCTTTATTAACTATATAGCAAAATCCATATAACAATTTTGATATAGTTGATAGTTATAGTTAATAGACATGAGCACAGTACACTGAATATTGCTGTAGTGTATATTGTTTATGTTGTACTGTTCCGATCTGTTCTATGCTATTCTGATCTGTTCTGTATTTCGAATTTGTAACATTTTGTGTTATAGTTAGGAGGCTTATCAGTTACATAATAGTGTGTGTATTATCAGTTATAGTAGTTTGGTTTCCTGTGGTCTGGCCACTGAGCAGTTGCTTATGCCTATAATGATTCTGTATACATACTAATATTATTATTTATTCGATTCGCTTACATATGCAGCACTTTCCTGTAACCACAACAAATAACGTTTATAGAATTTCGCTTTGTTTTCTGCTACTCGGTATGTTTTACAAAAATATACACCAATTGTTCTCGACCAATTAATACGGTTCTCAGTGATTATTATTATTGTTATTATTATAATGCATTTTAACATGGATTCATTGTTTTTCTTCGTTCGTTTAAGGCAAAGTGTGTTTTCTTCTTGTTTTCTTGTGAACTAAATGCAAAAATAGTTTTAGTGTTTAACATAAATGCTATTGTCTAAATCAACAGACAGAGCGACAGTAAATCTAGGAGACTACACAAAAGTATATCGACACAAAGAGAGAGCACAGAAACACAAAAATTAATTGTGACCGAAATTTGAAACAAATGGGGACAGACGTTTTCAATAAGTTCTATTATTTCTTTACTGTGGGGCGGGCGGGCGTTGGTTGTTTATCCTGTTAATTGTTGTCTTCGTTCAGCAGCTGCCCCTGTGGCTGTGGTCAACGCCTCACGATGCTGGAAGGTCGCGGCAAGCCGCTGCGTTTCATTTGCGTCGGTGGCCGCAGTCCCGATGGCTTTGGGATGCCCGTTGCTCCGGTTGTCACCTGCGTCAGCTTCGAGCTCAGCACCTGCGTGTCAAAGTTCTGATTCAGCTTGGTATCCTTACCATACAAACTGCCACGCGACGATGCCGACGAGAGGCTCTGCAAGCAGCATGATAAAAGATCGGTTAACATTGCAATTAAGATTTCCCCGCTACTCCAACGCACCTCGGGTGTTTCAGATTCTCCCGCTGCTCGCATGCTCAGGCTATAGTAACCGGACGAGGGGCGCGCCAGTCCATTGCCCATCGCACGCTTCGCACTCGCCGCTGACGGAGCACGCAACCCGCTCACCAGCTTCGGCACTTTAAATACCGATGTGTCATCCTGCTGCGAATGATTAATGCACATTCAGAACTGTGACTCACACATATACACACATGTATCACAAACTCACCTCTTGCTGCTGCGTTGTCCTTGGACCGCCCATCAATCTGTTCTGGCTTTGCGCGCTGGGTCGCCGCAGGGCGCCACCCAAACTGGGTCGTGGTGCGAGCGACGCGGCGCCGGGTCCAATGATGCCGCTAATGTTGGAGGACAAGTTGTGGAACGACTTGGATTTGATGCCCATGGGACTCTTGAGCTCCCCCGCCGCTGCTCCTCCCGCTGCTGTCGACGCTCCCGCAGCGCTCATGGCTCCGGCTCCAGTTGCTCCTGTTGTGGTGGCATTCAGACCTGCACCCGCCGACGTCGCCTTGCTGACCGTCGTGAACTTCTGCAGTCCACTAATGTAGCGTGGCCGGGAGAGCGAACGTGCTATTTGACTCCCAGTTTCGTTTGCAGGCTGCTCTAGTCCCTGATGCTGTTGCTGCTGCTGTTGTCGCTGGCGCATCAGCAGCGACTTCTCCTTGGGCTTCTTGTAGGTCAAATAGTTGTTGCTGGCGGAAGATGGGAAGGAGTTGCCCTCACTGAAGGCAGACTGATCGCGTCGAGACAGGCGGCCCGGTGGCGATGGCTGACGTTGCTGCTCAACTGGCTCAACTGACTCCAGCGCCGCCGTCTGCTGCGGTTCTAGCGTCTCTTCGTCGTCTATACAAGGCACTACAATGTTGTTGTCCAGCTGCTCGTCGCGTGCGCGCATTTCCTTCGTTATCTTGATGGTCTTGAAACGCTCACGATCTCGCTCCCGACGCTCGGCCAGCTTATAGCTGGACGCTTCAGTCTCAACAGCCGCTGCAGCGGCCAACGATTGCTGCTGCTGCTGCTGCTCCTCCTCCTGCTGTTCCCGCTCCCGCTCCAGCTCTGGTTCCTCCGATTCCTGCAGCGGCGTGCAGGCCTCCGATGTGTTGTTGGCCGCCGGCTCCTCTTCGCGGCGATGCACAATGAACGAGGTGGAATTGCAGCTGCTGTTGCCAGCGCTGACGTTGCTGTCGTGCATGGCGCTCAGATTGACGTCATCGTAGAGGCGACTCCGTCGACTGAGCAATCGCTCACCGCTGCCACTGCCACTGCCGCTCGACTGGCTCTGGCTGTGACTATGACTCAGCAACTGGGTTTGATGCATCGTTGGCGGCGTCACGTGCTGCACATGATCCTCCTCCTGCAGCGCTTCACTGTGCGTGCCATGGTGATGATGGTGCTGCGACGGCTGCTGCTGCTCCTCGTCCCTGTTGAAGCGCCGCTTGATGCTGTCCAGGGATTTCTGCATTTTGATCTGCTCCGCATTGAGCGAATTCATCTTGCCCAGCTCGGCCAGCATGTGCTCGAACTGCTCCTCATCGCCCTGCTGTGCCAACATCTCCACTTCGGCCTCGGCCAAGTCCAAAATGCATTGCATCTGCTTCTGCTCCTCGGACATGTTGTATGTGGTGTCAAGTGCGGGCTGCTCAATCTGATCCAGCAGCTCCAACGTGGTCGCCTCCAACTGCATACCCTGCACCGTCGACGCGGGCTGCTCGTAGGTGTGATTCAACTGTTGCTGCTGCTGCTGCTGATGTTGCCGACCTCGCTGTGGCGTGTTGCTCACAATGGGCGATATGTTGTTGATCTCGCCACGCCCCTTGAGCGTGGGCGTATAGCTCAACTGTTTGTTGTTGTTATTGTTAACATGGTTATTGTTGTTGTTGTTGTTAATGTTGTGGTTGTAGTGCTGGAAGCGCGAGCTTGCTGTCGTCGTCAACGGCGTCGATTCCATTTGCAGGGCCGACAGCGGCTTCTCAGCATTCTCGGGCGTCTCGCAGCGCAGAGCCTCGGGCGTATCACAGCCCTCGGTGTACGTGGTGTTCACCTGGCGTCCTGCTAGCAGCAGCGTCTCATTGAGATGCAGCGCCTGCGGTCGCTTAAACGTGGCATTCGCCTCCAGTTCGCACATCGAGTCCGCTGTCGTCGGCGTTGTCAAGCTGTCCACCAGACTGAATGTGGTGTCGCCAATCATGTCCTCGCTCAGCAGCAAACTGCTGCGCAGCTGTCGTTGCTGTAACAGCTGTGTCTGTTGTTGCAACTGCAGCTGCAGCTCGTTGCCTGTGGAGACGCTGTCCGTGCTGTTGTCCATGGTGCTGCAGCCTGAGGCCGTTTTGCTCAACGTCGTCAGCGATATGTCGTCGATCTGGCCAATGTGCGAATCCTTGATCAAGGTTCCGTCGCCGGACATGGTCAACGATTCGAGCGCCTTGCGATCTCGTATCATGTCGCTTAGCGTGTATACATCAGCATCATTGCCCAACGTTGTCGTCGCTGTCGTCATCGTCAGATTCAGTTGCGTTGCCCCCTCCGTCGCCTCGTTAGGCTCCAAGCTGTTGGTCGATTGCAGAAAATTGAGATTGGTAAAATCAGCGGAACTGATGAGCGAGTTGTTCATGTGCTCGTTGTTCATCGACGAGCAGATGGATGACGGCGGCGAGGTGTCCTGCAGAAACGACTTGTGCATCGTCGTGACAAGTCCGCCGATCTCCAAGCTGAGCATGCCCGATGTCGCGGCATTCTGCAAAAGGGGAATACAATTTAATCCTTCACGGTCATTGCTCTGTTGATTATGCGTTTACATTGCAGCCCTAGTATAAAATTTGCGACTATTGTGGAATAAACAATATAAAACTCGTCTGACCGCTTAAATGTTAACAATTCAGTTTACTTTAAGGTATTTTGAAAAGTTCCAAGAAAAGCTCCACATATGGCTAGACTTAGGTGGCAATGTAAACACTTATAAACATTTATTTACTCACGAATTGTGTCTCCAGATTTGTTGCCGCCTGTGATCTGCGCTTGGGTCTGGTGAAGGTCTTCGAATTGTGTTTGTAGGCTTTATAAACGAATACGAATATGGATTAAATAATTGCGTAACCAAAAAAATAAAAAAAATATAAATTAAATAACTTCAATAAAATCTATTTGAGTATGATTGTGTGTTTGTGGCTGGCGAGCTGCTCTTAAAACTCGTCTAGCAGATCATCCTCATTGATGGTCAGCATCATCTCATCTTCGGAGATCAGCACTGTATCATCCATATCGTTCTCCATCATGCTTTTGGGTATATTACTATTGACGGGCTGAGGTTGCACCTCGGGCAGCTTCAGTGGCTCAACCACTTGCTGAGACGTAGATGGTTCGGCTGGGGCAATTGGCTGCAGCGGCACCAGCGCTGGCATCTGCTGCAGCGGCACTAGCGCTGGCATCTGCTGCAGCGGCACCAGCGCTGGCATCTGCTCATCATCTACACACTGAAAATTCATCTTGGGCAAAATGCGGTTAAGCTCCTCCAGCTGCGCATCAATAAGTCCCGCTGGTGGCTGCTCATTCCCAGCTGCGCCGCTGAATCGTAGGTTGTCGCGCACAATCGACCAGTTATTTCGCTGTGCTCCCGGCTGCAGCACAAAGACACGCATATAGCTGCCCCATGGACAGCCGGAGTTGCTGCTGCGCGCAAGTTCATTGAGCTCGCCGCTCATGGCAAAGATGCGTTTCTCTTGAGTGAACACATAGACATAGAGTTGGGCAGCCTTCACATCGATCTGCAGCTCGGGCAGCCCACGGATCGCATTCAGCGTCGCCTGGCGGCCATAGAACAACTTGTCTTGATTGTTGCCATGCAGCTTGGGCAGCGACAGCGTCAGCATCGCGTTGACCACATAGTAATGCTCCAGCTTTGCGCGTCGCTCCTTCTCATTGAACATGGCATAATAACCGTTAGCGAACTGCAGACAGAAGTCGCGTCCGTTGCTGTTGGCGCCGCAGTAACTAGCACCCAACGAAGGTCGTTGGATCTGTGGTTGCAGCTTAGTCTGATGCACACCTGGATGGCAATGAATATGCGCCACTTGCGGCAGCAGTGCGCGCAGCTGCTGCAGCTCGGTCTTGGCCAGCGGATTGCCCGTAATGTCCAGCGTCTGAAGCGACATGTTGCGCAGATTCTCCAGCTCCATTAGTCCCTGGATATTGTTGACGCTGACGTCGAGCACTTGCAGCTGCGGCAACTGGGTGCGTGACAGTGTTGCAAAGGCGCGCAGCGAGCAGATGAAATTGTCGCGCAGCTGCAGCACCTGCAGCTGAGGGAACTCCTCGGAAATCAGAAGCAACAGTCGCTGCAGCATGGGCAGCAGATGCAACGCGCAGAACTGTGTCCCCAGCTCGGCGGCAGCATGGAAACGTGTCAAGTAGAGCGCTTGACTAGCGGCATCGTAGCGTGCCCGCAAGGCATTCCTCATGGCCTGCAGCAATGTGTCATCGAAGTGCTGCTCGTGGAATAGCTTCGTAATGCCCAGTTGAACATTGACGTTGATCTGTTGTGTCGTATACAGCACAATCACCTTGTCGCGCAGTCGCATCAAGCGATTGGCCAGCAATTTGTTGTCCACCAGAAAGTGCCCACATTCGCCGTTGTCGCCGATGCGCTTGAAATTGTAGAGTTCCACGGCAACCGGCAGCATTGCGTACTTGATGGCCAGCAGTATGGAGTCGTCGCTTAAGTGGCCGCAATTGGAAATGCACACGGTATACCAGCCAGTCACACTGGCCGTTGTGCTGGCCCGGCTCGATTCGTGCTCCGAAACGTGCCAATCGAGCACATTGCTCAAGTGAACGGGTGTCAATTCGCCCAGCCACATGTTGACGTAGTTCTTAAAGGATTCTTTGCCAAGCGCTGTTTGGCTTGTTTTTAATATATTTGCAGGAGAGCAATGCTTCATCGAGATGCAAAGCAATTGCTCGCTGGAGTTTTCTTTCGATCTGCGATTGGTATTCATCTTGAAATCCGCAATTTTTACAATTTATTTATTGCGCAGCGTAAAAGGAACATTTACAGTTACAGTTTACCGTTGATCAGAATTTCACAATGGGCCAGTGTTGGGCAAAATGCGAGAGGACCGACAATCGAATAATTGCTTCGATTAGTTATCAACCATTAGGATAATTGACATTGATGACCAATAGTAGTCAATTTATGAAATTATTTAAAAATTTGCCTCCTATTAATTATAGTTAGTTAGGATAGTTGCATTCAGTGAATGTTTAATAGAAATCACACATAGAGTTCATCGAATTAACGATAGCATTTGAAGTGTTGCGATATGCTCGATTCTTAGTTGTGATATCGATTCAAGCACACATTTTAAAGTCGCACATAAATCAACAAATCAGAATGTGAATGCATAATTATAATTGCGTTAGGAATCAAATGTGTTTATTATGCAGCAAATCAAGCGCATTTGCATAGCAAGTTTTACACTAGTTCCGTTTTGTTTTCTGCTGTGGCTTGAACCACGCACCAAACTGTTTCTTGACTTTACTGCTGTTTCTTGACTAATTAATAATTGTCGGCAATAACACAGTGGCCAAATATGGCGAAAACGAGCGATTGGTGACCAGGCATTGGTAAGTACCTTAAGTAAGCGGCTCGCCAGCCCACACACATATCACAAGAGCATTGTCAACGTCGTTGTCGTTGTCTCGTTGTTGCCGCCTGTTTAACCCACTTACGACGAATTCGCTTTTAGAAAGCGCCAAATGCACACACAGCATGCTCTGCACTTACAAACAGAAGTGTGTGTGTGTGTGTGTCCAATGTATGACATACATGTATGGTGTATGTACGTACCTTGTTCATGGTTGTTGTACTGCAACTGCAACGACGATTGCGGCTGCGGCTGCTGTTGATTATTTGTTTTCCATTGCTGAAGTATGTTTGAGATATCATCGTGCGTTTTATCTGCCAGAAATCTGCCAGATTTTTGTTGTTGTATAAAAATAGGGAGAAACAAACGCACAGATGGCATAAGTATTTTTAGCAGTCGAGCAAAAGACTACAGAAAAGCGACAATCGGCAATCGGAAATGCAAATGCGGACGTCACTTACATGTATGAATCATCCTTTAGTGCTTCATCAATATCCAAAATATCCATGTCCTGCTGTTCTGTTTGTCTTATTTATGCTTTAACTAAATCAATTGGCTTCACTGTGGGCAACGCTCGCTGTAAGCAATCAAATCAAACAAAAAAACAAATTCACTCTCCCCAATCTACATATTGACTTGAGGGCACACATAGAGAAAATTCCTTTGCTTCAGCTTCAGACAACGAAGCGAACACAAACAAATCAACGAACCAGCGAACAAAACTATTAGCGTTATTTGTTTACATTCGCGCTCAACAATTGCAAATTATGCAATGTGGCATAAGCGTATTTTCGTTCGGCTTCGAACACACTAGTGCATTATATTATTCACCGTTTTTATAAATAAATAAGACGACAGCACCACAGCGCAGCGCACGGACATTCTTTGACGAACAGCGTGACCGCTTAGATAACGATTAAAAATACCATACCATTAAATACCACAATATGCCTCCAATTTAATGAAATTCTACTAACTTTTTACCTTACTATAAAGAAGAAAAGTTGATATGCTTACAACCAGTTCAAATATACCACCACTTTAAACTACTAACTTTTTGCTTTACCAAAAGAAGAAAAGTTGACATGCTTAAATCCAGTTCGAAAAAATACCACTAAATACCTTTACATTTTTTGTGTATATTTTATCAGTATACACCATAATGTGAAAAGTACTCTCCGCAAAATGCTTGAGGTTTAATTATTTAATACGTTATTTTTCTTCAGACTACTCGGCAAAAAAAGACATAAATATATTTTAATTGAAGAAACATTTTCATTGTGTATATGCAATATATTTTTCAATCTTCCAAGTTGACCAATAAAAATGCTAGGCGAACAAGAAGCAAATGATATTATGACGTTTAAACAATTTATTAATGGTTAACAATAAAATATAATAATACGAATTCAAGCTACAGTCATTTAGTTGTATTATCTCTATATTTAGGTGTAACTAAACTAAACTGCATAAACGCGCACATAATCAATGATCATTGCACTATGTTTGCCCCATGTAGACGCCCAGGCATCACGTTGTTGCCAAAACGAAAGGGCAGCCCGAGGCTCCCGATTTTTGTACGGTTTAACATCTTTGGGTAGTATGCTGTCATCAAAGTTAAGGAATCCTCCGACGGTAACCCCGAAAATGATGAAACATCTCTCATTAAAGAAGGCCAAGCCATCATACATTTCCCCATAAATCTCATCGTCGACCATTAGCGTCAATTTCCCCCGCTGCCAGATCATTGTATAATTGTGAAATTCATCGCCATAATGCGTTTTACTCAGATGGTTCGACAGCAATTGCAGCGGAATTCCATGTTGCCAAACGATCATTCCGCCATATAAGCGATTGCCCGAAATGTCCTCCTGTTTATTACTGCGTAAATGAGCATTACCACGAGCAAATGCAATGCCTAAAATAAATGTGGACTAATTAGTGTAGTACTTTTAGATTAAAGTGATTCTTTGTGGCAGTTAGGTTTTAAAAAAAATATACTTGACAATATACCACAATATGTCACGATGGTCATCTTAATGCCGGGCAATTCAAATTGTTATCGTACTATCGAACTGTAATCGACTGTTACTTACGCATTTGTTTGGCATAATGCGTTTCCGCATGCGTTGAAACTGGCTGCAACATTATATCTATAGAATGTCAATAATTAATAATGATCTTGAACATTGCCATTCAACGACAATACTTGCATGGAAAAATCCAATCACCTCTCGGTAATTTGGCGCGCACTACAATTTTACCGTATTTAAAGCTAAATGAATTTCGCGTATGCAGCTGAGCCGAGTAGACCGGCGGCTTAATCTTGTAGAAGCTGCCCTGGGCAATGGTGCACTCCACGTCGGGACTGTCCACGGCAGTGCAACGATCGCCCAAACGAAAGGCGCCCGATGTCACATCGCTGGCTATCGTGGGTACGATGTAGAGACGTCCCTCCTTCACGTACGAGTTGCGTGTGGCATTGTCAAAGGCCACCAGCTCCTCATCGGCATGGTACAGACGCTGACGCACGTCGTGTGTCCAAACACTGCCATTCAAGGGTGTCGCATCAAAGTTATCCTCAAACAGCAGTTCATCCTGGCAGATACTTCGACTGCTGGCAACAATGCTCTGAGATGGCTTGCAAGCAGATTGATCTGCTGCCATAATAGCTTTGCACTGCTTCTGGCCAATCAGCTCATCAATATTGCGCGAAATGCTGTGGCGGGTGGACAGCAATAGCTTATTGAGTATAACCCGTGTCTCGCTCTTCTCGTAGATTACATCATTGTACTGCACCAGCATTGAGATTTGCAGTTTATCGTTGTTGTGCAGGACGGTCTTCTGGCTGCTGACCCAGCTGCCATTCTTGGCTTCAGTGATGTAGTCCATTAACGCCGGACAAATGTCGTCCACTTGCAGCATGTAGAAGACACGTTGCATGCCCGGCTCATCTGTAACAGTTGAACTGTATCCATAAACTGACCTTGTCACTTTTGTTAGCCACGCCCACTAACCTGGTATGGACACTTCAAAGCCGCGATCGCCCAACATGATCAGATCCACGTTTGGTATTCTGTAGGCCTCACTTTGTGGACACATCGCCAGTAGTAATCCCAGATTTACCAAGCACAGCCACTTATTCGTACACATGACGCAGTTGTATTTATTACAATATTAATGTATTACACGATTCTAACTTGCTCTGCTCATGCATTGATGTAGTTCTGGGAAACTTGGCGCCTCAACTATTGCAAACCTGTCGAGTTGCATTCATCAGAAGCTTAAAGCTCACAGAAAGCTTTACACAGCCAACTGATCTGAGACGTTTTAAGTTTATACAAGCATCGCTCACATTGAACAACAATCGAATTTGACTACATTTTATTTGAATCTCGACTAAATTTAATTGTGTTTTAAACTGTTTGCAAATATAGAAATTCACTTAAACAAAATTATTTGTATAAAACATAAAATTTACCTCGATATGAAACGTGCAGAACGTACTGATATCGATATATATATATATCGAGATCATCGATTTAAACTTTTTGTAAAATGATTCTTTAAATGATAAAAATGATCTTATTTCTATGTGAATTACAAAAATGTTATAAGCATAAATTATAAAGAAATATTTAGCAACTCGAGTAATAACAAAAAATTGCATAATTAGCTATGATATCGAATACGGTCGATAACCGTCGATATAAAGCAACCGTGAACTCGCAAATGCCGTTAGAAAAATAAATGTTAAAACTGCATGTGAAAACAGTAAATAGATTCAATTCATAAAATTAGAATAAATTGATCAATGTTCATTGAAAATGAAGATTGAGCAGAAACTCGTCGATACGCTGCTGATAAGTGCAATCAGATTGAGACAACAATGGCAACAACAACAACAACAGCCAGTCAGCAGAACTTAGTTAGAACCGGTCCGAGAGCAGTTCTCATGCCAAAAGTTTAGTCAGTGTCGAAGAGAACGCCAAGCAATGAGTGCGGCTTCAAGATTACGGCAGCCGCTGCTGCTGCTGATGCTGCTTGGCATCAGTATTATCAGTAGTAATGGCTACAAAGTGCCCCCCGTCACAATCGAGCCATTGGCCAAAGGCTTTCGTGTCTCCATTCCGGGTAAGCAGTCTTTGGCTACCAATTCCACATCGCATTTTAAATTCTTTTATGGTTTCATGTTTGACTGACCAGACGAGAGCGGCGTGAAGAGTGTGGCGTTCAATGTGAATCGCAATCGCAATTTCAAGGGGTTCGAACAGGGCGACTTCAGCGGACAGGTGCGCGAGGCGCAGAACGGTCGCTGGCAATATGATTTCGTGAAGGGAACACTGGCAGCATACGACACGCTCTACGTGTGGACCAATGTGCAGCACGGCACTGCCATGTATCGGGATCAGGGCAGCCCACTGGATGCCTGCGATTTACCAGGCAACTATCTGCCTCAGGGCTGCGCGGAAATCGCCACAGAAGTCAAGCACATGACAAGGCAGCCACCAGGCAGTGCTGCCTCCCAAACGCAGTCTCAGGCGTGCGAAGAGCTCAGCGAAACAGTGATGTCGCCAGCACCAGGCACGCCCCTGTGCAAGGGTCAATTGGTATTCGAGGAGAACTTCGAGCAGCTCAACGAGAGTCGCTGGCAGCACGAGGTGCGCGCCCCCTTGGACAGCATCGATGCCGAGTTTGTGCTGTACGATGGCAAGGCGATAGTGCGCGATGGCCAGCTGATCATTGAGCCTACGCTGTGGTCCAGCTATCGACCGGACTTGCCCATAACCCATGCCGAACTCGATTTGTCCGACCGCTGCACGGGCACACACAACCGGCAAAAGGAGTGTGTGCTGGTCACGAGCGGACCCATCATATTGCCCCCGGTTGTGGCGCCACGTGTGAGCACCAAGGAGTCGTTTCAATTCAAGTACGGGCGCGTAGAGATTCGCGCCAAGCTGCCCAAGGGCGATTGGTTGATACCACTGCTGCTGCTGGAACCGTACATGGAGTCATATGGACAATCTGGCTATGAATCGGGTATGTTCTACTATTATCTGTCAATGGCAATCTAGCATTGTAACGGAGACTATCACAGGTCAACTGCGCGTCGCAATGGCGCGCGGCAATGACCAGTTGCGTCTGCCGCATGGCAAACTGATCGATGGACGCACACTGTTTGCCGGTCCTGTCTTAACCACCGAGGCGTCGCAGCGGGAGGATTTCATGGTGCAATTGCGACGCAGTGTTCATTTTGGTAACGACTTTCATGTGTACGGCCTCGAATGGAGCAGTCGGAGTTTGCGGTTTACCGTCGATGGCATCGAGTTCGGTGAACTGATTAATTTTGCAGACTCCGGCTTAAATCCCAGCTGGCGACGTGGCGGTCCACTAGCGCCATTCGATCGCATGGTAAGCGCCCATCATGATTCAGTCAAAATACAAATATCACTAAAAAAAATCCCCCTTAAGTGGAAACAATTCCGTTTTGCGGGGACTTTTTGCGTGCCAATTCTTAAATTATTTGTCAAAATCTTGAAACCGGTTTGTGTGCGGTTAAAAATGGAAATAATGTTTTTGTTATTTATTGTTTTCGAGTTTTGCTGATGACTTGGATATTGCATTGCATATTATACCAGAGAGGACTACTTTTTTTTATGTACTTTGCAGTTCTACATATCGCTAGGTTTGTCCGTTGGCGGCTTTGGCGACTTTGTTGACAGGCTGAGAACTGCCACCTACGAGAAGCCCTGGCTCAACAAGCATCCCCAGGCGAAGCTAAATTTCTGGCAGAGCCAGGACGAATGGTTGCCATCGTGGAAGCAGCCAAAGTTGCTGGTCGACTACGTTCGTGTTTATGCGATTTAGCGAATGCATTTATAATTTATACAAGTAGAATTATAACCTAATGTTAGTTCATATATATGCAAAATTGTACGCTTCTGAATTGCTATTGTAAATGCTTTAGTTTTCATTTTGGTATGTTTCATAGACACGCACGTAATCGATGACTAATTTGGGATGTGTCCATGGATTGCTTTGGACATGTTCTTTTATAAGGTTAGCGGCATTTCCCGCATCGAGTTTAATTGGACCGCCAACCTTATCAAAGTTAACTTGATAACTTGGGAAATTGTGAATTCCACCCACCGTCAAGCCTAATACGAAGTAGTAGGACTGCAAATAAAAGTGTTTAAAGTGACGATGACAATTATGGGGCCAGTTAACGAGAATCAACTTACTTCGTGTTGGTCCAAGTGCTTAAGTGTCACCTTATCGGTTATGGTGCCATACGTTACCCCATCGACTTTGAATATGATGCGATCCTTGTGCCAAATCATTGTATAATTGTGGAAGCTATCGCCAAAGTGTGCACCCGGCGTTTTATGTGGCTGGCTACTCTTGACCTCAACGTACATGCCGTTATTGTAGTAAAACATGGCGCCGCCAAAAACCGTACTACCTGCCAAATCGTTGAAGGCAATGTCCGATAGCTTTGTGTTACCTCGAGCGTATGCGATGCGTATGTTTGTTTCGCCGACGCCGTCAATTTGTGTTCCTTTCGGCAGCAACATGATATCTACATGGATTTGCATTTGATTATGAAAGATATCGCGGACATTTATGTGATATTTGCAAACGAAGATTTGAAGGAATTGGCAAATGTGACGTTCCAAATATGCATTGTTTGTACTTACAGGGAAATAAATAATTGCCTTTCGGCATCTTTGCCCGAATCTCATACCGTCCGTACTTAAGTGTGTTCATCGTACTTTGAATTTTTGCGCTATAAAATGGAGGTGTTGGAGCTGAAGGGGAAAACCTATAAGGTCCACATTTATGCTTATTATTTTTATCCACCACATTACAATCCGGTAATTTAAATCGTGTTTTGCTATTACTCATGGTGGCCTCTATATGCATGTGGCCATCCTTGACGAAAATTCGGTCTTTCACGTATACCGTGAATTCTATAAGACTGCTTCGATAGCTTGCATAAATTGCATGGCGCCAATTCGCAAGTTTCGGATCATTAAAGTTCTCCTCAAATATTAGTTTTCCGCTGCATTCACCCGGCATGCAGTTCAATCGAGGTCTTGGCGCAGCTACTGCGCAAACAGGATTCGTTGGTTCGGTCTGTTTGACTGCCTGGCCAGCGGCATCAATTTGAAATTTATAGGCATGCGTTATCACTTGATCGGAGATTTCAAACACAGCAGAAACTCGCAGTACATCATTCGCATTTAGCTGCCGTTTAAGATCGTGCTTATAGCCCACCAAATTGGTGTCATTAAGGGTTTGAGCGAAGATGTAGCCAGCGGCGCATTCGTCCGACAATTCGGTGGAAAAGAACATGGATTTGACATCGGGATTCTCTGAGCAAGACAATTGATCAAACTGTTAGATATTCGTAATTGTGAATCACCATTAACGGCCACAAGGTTGGCCACAAACGTCTTACATACCGGGTATTGTGATTGTAACTGCAGTTCCAACAATTTTAACAGTAATGTCCGCCTTTTCTACATCAAAGGCAGCCAGGCAGCCAACAAAGCATCCAGTTAATAGCAAAAGTCTCCGATACATCTTTTTTCTTTTTGACAGAGAAGAAATTCTCAATACGAGCGCAAAGGTTATCAGTTAATCAAGAATCAACAATAGCTATAATCAACACTGCGCGACTAAATGCAAGCGCGACCGTCTTCTACGAATCAAAACTGCGGTCTAGAAGAGCGGCACTAGTGAATCTAGTGAATCGATTACAAAATATATGCTGCGTACACATATAGACTTATCGAATCATCGGTTTAGATCAAAATAGTTCAGAGCATTAACGATATCCTTTGTCGTCACTTGGTTTAGATTATCTAAATCTTCCAAAGGATATGTTCGATACATTGAACTATGATTTGTTATCGATATCGTCAAATGCGTTGTTGAACTGAGCTCTCAACCGATAGGCGAAGTGGCCCGCAGTTCAATTTGTGCTGAGCATAGGCACGGTTGGGGGATCGTTATTGTCGGCGATAGCAATTTCAAAATAATAACGCAGTTGAACTCGAGGAAGAAACCGATAACCTTTCAGCTGATAGACTTATGTGAATGCACCGACAATGAGAGAGCGAATGTTGCTGATTTTATTGATTTATTGGCTTAAATCGATTGGAGCTTTCGATATAAACAAAAATCCTTTGAAAGTCACAACGAAAGACTCTGAGATAACGGTAACCGTGCCTAGTAAGTATTTCAGATCCACTAAATATCCATAATTTAAGGGTCAATTAACACATCTAATACTGGCGACTTTGTTTTTCTCAGATGAAAAAGATCTGCAATCAGTATTTCTTTCCCTGGAACTCAGCGACTATTGCACCATAGGCTTCACGTTTCTGAATGAGGTCAACAATACCGGTACCTTAGTGTACAAGCAAAATATCGAAAACAAAGTGAAGCCAGACGATGTGGTGCGACTAATAGGCGTGTTCGAAACCAACGCGCAGGTTATTCGAAAAGCATTGGATTATAAATTTGACGGTCAAGGCAATGGCTTCCAGCAAGCTGAGATTCAGGAGACCAATGGAATTGAATGTGCGTGCCTTCCATCGCCTACAACGGTTTCTTATAGAAGACAGTCGTGCAGTGGTAAACTTCTATTTGAAGAGCACTTCGATGGCAATATGTCCAAGTGGGAGCACGAGGTACGAATACTTTGGAATGGTTGGGTACCACATCAAGAATTCGTAATCTATACGAATGAAGCCGACAATTCTAAGCTTCAGAATGGACAATTGGTATTGACAGCCAAGTGGATTGAAGATACACGTAAATTTGAGCTGAAAAACTGCACTACCAAGAAACAAAGCAATAGAGGGATTGAATGCGAAAGAAGAGCCAATATAAATGATGTATTTCCTATTATCAAATCGGCGAAGATTTTCAGCAAATCGTTTCACTTTCGATACGGTCGTATCGTGATGCGTGCCCGGTTTGCAATCGGTAACTGGTTACTATCATGTAAGTACAAATAAAATTCAGTAGGTATCTGAATACATTTTGAAGTTTGGTGAATACAGTTTATTCAACAATATTCACAAATTACATATGACAAAGGGGAGACTCGGTGCAACTGTCTTATGTCTTAAATAACTCCGAAGATTATTATGTGATATTAACAAAGTGATACATTCTAAAGCTTAAGAAGCTTCGATCTCATGCAATGATACAACGTGTGATACAATAATTTATTGTGGCCCTCATAGTCATAGAGCCCCTTTTCCATATATATCCGCCCCATTATTGGGATATCAATATTGAATTAATATGGATAACGGGTATTGTTATGCTAATAATATACCGCACACATTAGATCTACTCCTACAGCCCGTTGACAACGACAACGACAATCTGGGATCCCACATACGCGTGTATGCACGTGGTAATAAAGAACTGCAAGATAAACAAGCAATTGAAGTAGGAGCAAAAACCGTTTTTGGGAGCGCTATCCTACTCCAAAACCGAGACCCCACCGAGTTCAGGAACCCCCTTAACAATATTGATTTGTACAATTATCATGAATATACAATTATTTGGCGTCCGGATAAAATAATATTTAAATTCGATGGCTTCACTTACGGGACCATCACAAATAAGACGGTTCTGGATGAGATCAACAATAAGGAGGTATGCAAAAATTCTTAGATTACAACAGTCTATATTTGATCGATTCTTGTCAACTCTATTTCGGTAATTTATATGGATCCTGTGTTTTTATATTTGTATTATTTGTTACTGGTATTTTCTTTTTCACAAACTTAATTGCAGTGCACAATTGCATTGGGACTGACGGCAGGCGGCGCTATAAACTTTCCGGATAACTACATTTTATCAGACCAAAAGACGTTTAAGAACAGACAACCGAAGGTGCGCGCTCTATTCGCAGAGGAGATGGAGAGTGCTTCAAAAAGACAATGGGAAAGACCGAGCATGGAGATTGATTATGTGCATGTCTACAGCATTCATGCCCAAGAGGAGTAGAAACTTAAAATGTAACATTCGCAAGATTCATAAATAAAAACCACAACATAGGTAGAATTATATTCTTAAATTTAGAAAGTTTTTCCATTATTCTTTTTCGATCCATTGTTGCGTGAGTTTTGTGTGGATTTCTTTTTGCGCTTGTCGGATGACCAGTCCACATCGTCCTCGTCGTCAGTGCCCCCCGCATTGCCCGACTGCAAGTACGTGGATGATGAGCTGGAACTGGCACTTGTGCCCTCTTTGGTGGCCAATCGTCGGCTGGCGATGCGCGACGAGTTGCGTCCCATGCCCATGCATTTCTCCAGGTGCGGTGCAAATCTGGCCGCAGCCACTAATCTATCACAATTGGGGCAAGTGCAATCCATCGGTTTTTTGGCCGTCGATATGCCAAAGATGTCCAAATTGGGCATCTCGCAAATTCGATATGTCGACTCAGCGTTCTCCTCGCAGACGCCGTCAAGTGCCGTCAAATTGTTAGTTTTGCGCAAATGATGTGTCTCGATGAATATGCCAGCCACGGCATCGTCCACCAGAGTTTGATACAAGTAATTGGCTGCCTCGTCCAAACCCTTGGGCTCCTTGATGAGCTCCTGGAAATTGCTTGTAATCGCTGCGGCTGTCATTGGCACTTGAGCAGCCGTCGCTGCAGTTGTTGTTGTAGAGCCCAATGGTTGCATTTGATTCGAATTCGAATTGGCCATATTACATTCGCAATATGTTCGCTGTTATTTGTTAACTAAAGTGCCGCTATTATTTTGTATTTGCAATAAAAATGCTGCCGGTCGACGTTTACTGAGTGACCGGTTGTGTGAAAATCGATTTGTTTTTCTTTTGCCCGATGACAATACGATGAGTATTCGGTATTTCAACTCTAGATTTATGCGGTCACATTGACCATAAAATTGTTTACTTGTTTTTATCAAATATTGAGATTTTTTGTAATTACATATATTAAATTGAGATGACGCTCATAAATAAATTGCAACAATACAAACTGCTTGTGGAGAAAATGTACAACAGATGCCAACAAATACAGGCGGAAAATGAGCGAAGTGTAATGAGGTATGAATTAATAACAAAAACATCGAGTCCATGCTGAATGCTATTGGTTCATTCCCAGAGTAAATGGTATAAAGAAAATATTGCGACGCAGAACTTACGATGTGGAGTTGCTCAAAAGGCGGCTAGACAAGCATGGCGACAACTGGCGGTCAGTGCCAATGGTAGCGCCTCAACCCAAAGGGAAACCCGAGCAAAAGCGACGCGGACCGAAGCCAAAGAACAAGCAGGCAAATCCAGATGGGATACAAGACGGTGGCGGCCCACAACAAATTGCAGGGCGCAAGCCCAGAAAACAGCGTGTAAAAAAACAAGTGGCAGATGTGAATGTAACATCCAATGTGATGCCACAACAACAAATATTTCAATAGTAGTTAAATTACATGTATTTTATTTTTTAGAATTTACTTATATAAAGCTAAAAACAAAGAAATTCAACGGCATCGGGTAATCTTAGATGGAGATGTTGTTCAGAGTGGAATTGCAGCTCCTATTTCTATTCTGCCTGACGCAGACGTGCCAAGCGCTGTGTCAACTCGTCCTGCTCCTGTGACACTTGTGTGGAGGCGCCAATTGTTGTGCTCTGCACACCGCTGGGCAGCTCCATATTGAGCTCGAGGCCAGCCTCGTCGGCCACCTGCTGCAAGAGGTTATCGACATCACCTTGCGGCACCGAAGTGGTCACCGTGTCCGACATGGTGCCCTCCATCACCGAGCTTTGCACATCCAAGTCCTCGAATTGCGATTCGAATTTCTCCATAAGCGATGAGATTTTCTCCAGATTCATACCCTTCATGGCTGCATCCATGGCTTTGACCACGCCGGCCATGGAACCAGTCACCTTGCGTGTGGTCAGCGCCGATTGCACACGACTGGCGACGGCATCCACACGAGCACTCATTCGCAAATAATTAACTGCCTGATTCTTTTGTCGTATGGCATTCTCGGCGTGAATGCGGGCCACGTCCATATTGCCCTTTTGTATTGCCTTCTTGGCCTTGGCCTTCTCCAGTTTTTCCTCTTTCTCGCATTTCTTGGAGTTGCGTTCCAGCTCTTTGACCGCAAACTTTAGATTGAAAAGATGCTCTATTGGATGGGTTGGGTGTTAGTTGTTAGTGTATTTGTATTTGTGGGCGTCTGTGAAATGGCGTCATCGCATGCATACTTACTTTCCATTGAAGATGTTGACATGTCGTTACCCAGTTTGAAGCTTTTTACTACGAATTGAAATGAAAAATTATGCTTGGCAGTTGCTTGGGCTAAAGAAGTTAGCTCGGGTCGTTATCTATTTTACTGCGTTTTTTCCTTGTGTATGAATCACTTTTGTGTTTGCTCACACAGCTGTTTTCTTGTCTGCCTATCGATATTAATGCATAAATATCACGATTTCGATATTTCACCCTGCAGTGTTGCTAATAAATATCGAAATGATTTTAAATTGATGTTGTTGTCATTTCCAGTACAAGTAAAACTAATTTTGGTTTGTTTTCTCTTTGCGCTGCGTCAATTTAATATTTAATATCGGTAAATTTGAATTTCAGCGGTACGACTGGAGTATTGATGAATGTGCTGCGGAATACCTTCTCTGTGGGATATTTGTATTCAACGTTAAAATTTCTGACCAAATTGGACACTGTAATTTCCATTTCCATATCCACAATGCGCTTGCCCACACACATCCTTGGCCCAAAGCCAAAAGGCAGATAGATGAATGGACTTGGATTGCCAGCAACTAGTTTCTCACTCTCGCCGGACTGTTCACGCAGCCAGCGCTCCGGTAGAAACTCTTTGGCTTGCGGATAATAACGCTCCTCGTCCAGCAGCAGATTGGAGTTCATGAGGACACGAGTGCCCTTTGGAATGCGATAACCTTCCAGCACAATGTCTGCACCCGCCGCGCGTAAGTTACCAAAGATCACTGGGTAGCGCCGCATCGATTCCTTGATGAAGGCACGCAAATATGGCAACGACTTCATGTCATTAAATGCGAACTCATCCGTGGGCTGCGGCAATTTGGCAAGAATTTCAGCGCGCAGTTTGGCCTGCTTCTCGGGAAACTGGGCCAGACACAGCATGATGCCAGTCAGCGCCGAACTAGTGGTGTCCACACCGCCCATCAACATGTCCATGCTCATCACGGTGGCAAACTTGCGATCTACGCGCAATAGCTGCTCCAGCACACTTTGATTGCCAGAGTCATCTGCCGGTTTCTGTTCGATGCGTTCGATGGCCTCGTTCACGTAGAACGAGCACACGTCGAAGATCTCGTCCATGGCAGTGCTGAAACGCTTGTATGTTGGCGTCGGCACGTACTTGTAGATGGATGGCATGATGGTCAGTTCGTAGAAGGCTTGCATGAATACCTGCAGGTTGTTGAAAAGCTTCTGGGCCTTGGGTGCCTGTTCAGCATGCCGAAGCAGCCCCAGCTCGCGATCTAGGGCCACAACCGCAATGGACTCGAACGTCAAATGATTGATATCCCTGAGAAAATTGCCAGGCACCTCCTGGGTTTGCTCGTCACGAATGTCGCGTATGCGTTGAATAAACTGCTGATTGACGCGCTGCATAGGCTGCAAATATAATGCTGAATTGCGCTGCTGCATCAACACCGGATTCGCCTTGGAGCGCAGGTTTCCCCAATCCTCGCCACTGTAAAATGTGTATCATATATTGCTCGCTGCATGAAAGTGGATAGTGACGACACTGAACCGGAACTTACGTGGAGAACAGACCAATGCAATCCTTAAAGAAGCCATCGGGACGATTCTGTCGGTAGTGCACGACGGCATCGGAGCCAGGACGCTCGGGCCATATGCCTTCGGTGCGAAAAGCCCTCTCGAAGTTCTCCACATTAAAGGTCACCACATTGTCGGCCATGCCAAAGAAACCGGGCATCAGAAAGGTGTCGCCGTATTGTTTCCTCAGCAGCAACATCAACTCGCGCATATCCAGATTCGTGTACTGGCCGCCCTTCAGGAACCCACGCAAGACTTGCCAGCGCGACGGACCCGGAAGATCCGTGAAGGATTTGGCAGTCTGCCATTCCGACTTTATTTGCTGCATATACGAGTTTTCTCCTGCATTCATTTTTACGGCTGCGGCAGTGGAGCGGCATCTATATGCGACGCTCTGCGCCAATTTCATTGGCCGACGATACATTTCAAGGTTGATTATCTTTGCTTATACGTCCAACGCAACTCGCTCTTAAAGCTCTCGACACAAACTGATCAGCTTCGATTGCCTTTGTTGACTTTTTAATATAAGTTATAGAATCACATACAGCTGATTGCATTAAGCTCTTGATATCATTAATTGGGAGCTTTTTTATATTACGTTGTTATGATCGTTCTGGAGGAAAGCTTACACAATAAAGCTTTTAGCAGATGTATACATAAACGGTTTTCGAAATACTGGAGCTTGGATCGCAGTTCCTTGTTGGGGCAGTCTGCTGGTTTTTGCTTTCGCGCAATGACTTTTCAATACAATTTCAAAGAGCTCAAGTTATCTGTAACTTTTCTTATCATATCTATACATTTTACTTGTGCTTAACGATTTAGTGCGTTTTTCGCGTTTGCTATTAGTACAATTAATACTCTTTTTAATGTGAAAAGTTAATATCTTTAACAATATAAATGACAATAACATTAATTATTTTCATTAGTTACTCCTCCACTTTTTTATTATGCAGAGTGTGCATTGTGCAGCAATATCGCGAATCAAATTTGTTGGTGGTTTTTTTAAGTTTTTGTATTAAAATTGGGAAAATATGTAAAACAGCCGAAGTGCTAGACTCTTGGCCCATAAATCATAACAATGAGCTCGGAAAACTTAAATTCAGGAGAAGTAATGCACAAAGCCAAAGAATTTATGGAGAGTTCATTCTTTGCCACAGGATGACTGCCATAAGAATTAGATTTTTTTTTATTTCTATTATTTTTTATAATGTTGGTTAGCTCGGACTCATATATCTGAAACTTTCTGGCCAGAAACTTAGTCATAACAATATTTATAATAATTTGCGAAATTTATGTAGAAACTTTGGCGTACATCGCAGTCAGAGTTAATTGGCCAAAGTTTTGTGGCTTGTTTGGCGGTCAATTGTGTCAGTTGTGCGAGTAAATAAAGCGTACCAAGTAGACCCCCACTAATACCACAGAAATAAGCCAAAATGCACTCACTTGACGGCCAATAAGTTGGCAAATTGGCTGTGAAAGCAACCGCTAGTTGCAGCTGCCACTTATACCCTGTGTGCACACGAAACGTTGATGGGTGTAACAGGTAAGGTTCGGGCATTACACGAGGTCCACAGCCAACAAAAGTGTACCCACTATTTGGTTAACAACATTTCTAAAGGCTGTTTGACCAGTTGGGGGCGCTTTGCAAAAATGTGTTGCATACTTTTGTGTGCTGTAGAAAATCCTCCTAGGCTGGCTTTTGTAACGCACTGTTGACCTCGCTATTTTCACTGTGGCTCGTAATTTAAATGGAATATTATCAGTGGGCGTGGCGTGGCAGTGGCAATGGCTCAACCATGGCCACAGCCATTATTTAGGCTCTCGACCATGTTATCAGCCATAATATGTAATACATTCCGCTGGTCAGTGCCTGATTGGCGGCGGCTAAAGTTGCGGCTGCGGCGACGACAGCCTCCAAACTCGTGCAGCAAAACAATGGAACGCTTTTGCCCCCGGTGGCCCATTAGAGTTTCTGGTGTTTTGAGCTGGGACTTCGGGGGTGCGGGGTTGCGGGGTTGCGGGGGTTGTCTGCAATTTCTGCAGCCCGGGGCCATTGTATGAATGTGCAGTGTGTGTATGTAGAATTTGGCCTTTTGTTTTGGTTTATTGTTTTTGAAATGCACATAAAATGCGTTTTGTGCTCTTTGGCCTTTTGTTACCGCAAGCATTTTAAGCTCATATTTTATTGATAGCATTCAGATAACGTTTGCTCAACCACAGAATTGGAATCGCTTGGACCCAGCATATAGGGTGGAACAAAAGGCATTCAGCCATGGCGCGCTTCTCATGCATGATTCGCATCGATTAAGACAGAGAGCAGCATAAGAAAAAACATGCCGAATTGCAGCTGATTCCGATTATCGTTCAGACTGTTCAGATGGCTGACAGTTGGCCATCATAATTGACAAATGACGCCTCGAGTTTGTTTGCCGTCATCGAAATTGAATGCAGCTGGAATCAGCAGAAATCCCCTGACATTATCATAAATGCATCAAATTTGATACTTGCTTGCTGCTAGTCTTTTCGCTCCTTGTCTCTGTTATTACTCCACTGACACTATTAACAGCGACTCGACTTCAAACCAGACTGCAAGCGGTAATCTCTCTTCTATATACATATATATATTTTTTTTTTTTACTTTCCTGCTCTTTATCACGCGCCAAAGTTGACGCCACGTAACATTGCTAGTCGTGAACGAGACGGGCAGACGGGGCGAAGGGGGTGACAATCGCAAACCCCAGGATATAAAAAGCGAGCACACCCCGAATAAAACCCAGAGCCAACGACAGACACTCGGCCGGGGGCAACGAAAAGATTAAATCAGCGTAAAGTGCAAACACTGTGTCAAGTGTAGCCAGCCAAGGGACAGAGTCGGACAGACATGGCTAAGGACTCGCAGGCACCAGGAGTCCATTGATATAGCCAGTCAAGCTGAGGTGGGCGTGGTTCGTGCACTCCATCCCTACCACACTCCACACTCCACACTCCGTTTTGGACGACACAAAAAACGGATAAATGTCAATCAATTTAACTGCTGGCAATGCGATATGCAGCCCAGCAGCAAGCAGCGCGGTGTCTGTGCGACATTGTTTGAGGTGTGTGGAGTGTACGGGTGTGCAGGGTACACGTATGGGACGTGGCAATTGCAGCGGCATTTGCAAGCAGCAAAAAGTTCAGCGCAAAGATCTGCTGCCAGTGTTACAAGATAAAACTCCAACTGGTTTATTCAAAGTGGCTTCAAAGCAGATCGTCTATCGCAACTTGCACTGTGGGCACACTTTCGATAGCAGCATGGAGTTGTATCGATATGACAGCTGTGTTGCCAATTACCGATAACATTTTCATGGAGCAAAAGTGTGCTCTACGAAAATGTATCTTAAGTTTATTAGGCGAAAATAGGTAGAGAAACCTTTTGGTGGGTGTAAAACTTTATGATGTTAACGAAAATTTGGACTACGATTTAATAGAAAACTGCAAATTTTGTACACTTCAGATCTGCATTCCAGAGATCTTCCAAGTCGTCTAATTTAGCATACAACTTTATCTTGTTGAAGCTTACCAAAATGATGTTGCAAAATGATATAAGCAGTGCCCTTCTGCTTTACTGTTTGCGGGTATAAAACTCGCCAGTTGCTATTAAAGTTTTGTTGGCGCTGACCAAATTGCAATAAGCATCTGCAATACTGGTCGAAATGTGTGAATTTTAGCTGACTTGGCCAACAACGTTCGCTGAAGTAGCCGCTTGAAGGCCGCACACATTGATGTGTGTGGCTCGTGTTGGCCGCAATTCGATATTTGGGCTTCTGGACATTTCAGGTTTATGGCACCCTGCGGATATGACGGCACCCGAGGGATCCGATACCACAATCATGTCATCAAATGTCAGGGCATTGCCGTTCGATTGATGGCTGGCATTCAGCGCTCACAATGATGATGTTGCTGCGTTAGTTATCTGCTGCTGCGACAAACACAACTGTCGCATGGGCTAGGCCACAATGTTGTCCATCTTCCAACTGTCGGCAATTAACTGAGGTATTTCGAATCTCACTCTCAACGTGGCTCGCAGCTCACTGCATTTAATGTGTGTTAAATTGTTGCTTGCGAAACACGGTCCCACACACACACACGGGCACATTAAACTGTTGTTGGAATTCAGTTATACCCTGTAACCATAAAAATGGGCGAGCTGACATTTCAGCGCGTCTTTGTTACGAGTGTAAAGTTAGATCTAGCAGTGAAGTTGTGAAGCACACAATTCGAGAAACTAACTAAAATGAGCTATGAAGTAAATGATTGAAAACTGCACAGTCTGCTAACTTCAATGCGAGATTTTTGATAGTTTGAGCAGGAATTTTCAACCACAAGCAATTGCAAAGCATATTTTGATATTGAAATTACATAAAATGACTTAGTGGGCATCAAGTGGTCGTTCATTTACAGTCATATTAAATCAGTTTGCTAGCACAGCTGTTTTGCATAGTTGGCGCGTTCTTCCTTCCGATTTTTTCTTAACTCCGTTGCGTGTTGTTTACAGACATTTAGCAAGTTTTTGCCGCTGCTTGTGATGTGCAACTTAATTACTGTGTTTGCCAGCCGCTGCATTGTGTAAATAGGAAGAATAATAATTAATGCTTGCCCAGCCAGCGTTTCTTCTACTCTTTTTTTTGTGGGTTTTGTTTCTCCCTCCTCTTCGTAGTCTACTTTCAGGCGTTGCATGCCTGCAGCGCAGTCTAGTCTGGGCTTCTCCTGGCGATTTATGGTCGCTTAATGGCAGTTTATGTAACTTTACGAGATAATGACTGTTTATTTGGCTTATGTTTATGCTTGTTCAAATGCATACTGTGCAACTGCGTCTGGAATCTGCCGCATTATAAACTTGTTAACTTGTTATTGGACGCCCAGCAGCGATTACGGGCCGCACATAAGGATATAGTTTAGTGCAAGCTGGTTGGACGTGAATGATTATGAAAATGATTGAAGGATGTGCAGCTGACTATACCAAAACGTTTGAGAAAGCAGCCAGCATTAAGAAGAGAGAAAGGAGGGATGGAAGAGAGCTATTGAGGTAGAAGAAATTGGTTAAGAGAAATAATATTTGATAGAAAATTCAAGCATCAATAAATGCTTTTGTGGAGTTCGCCTAAATTACTAAAAACTGGTTTGATGTACTTTCTTTAACAATAGAGTGTTCTAAGTCAATATTTTCACTCCTTTTTGCTCGTTTCGGGACTGAGCTGTGCCTTATTTATTTTCCCATTTGCACCTTGAACTCAACTAAGCCTATCTAAGTTTCAATTATATATAAATATTCAAGAAATCCGAAATATTTAGCACGCTGCTCGTCGGGCCAATCAAGAGGCCAACAGCGGCGTGGAGCCACATGAAAGTTTTGCCGCCCAATTGCGTTGCCCCGACCGAGAAATGGATCAGAGTCTGAGATTGAGTATGCGCTGCACTGCACGACATAGTTCCATTAAAGTTTCGACGATAACGCGCCAAACTTTGCGCCCAGCGGTGCCTGCAGCAATTTGCAGGCAGGCACAGCACAAAACACAGCACAGCACAGCACAGCACAGAACAACAGCACTGCTGCCTGGTCATAACTTAGGCGCTGCACTAATCAAGGACTGCATACCGCCAGCTGGCGAGGGAGAGGGAAAGGCATTTATTAATAACGCGATGGCGTCGCGAACTTTAAATAACCCCGCACAACTTCAGCCAAGTCGCAGACGAAGTCGACTTCACGTCAGAGTGTGCTCAACGCGTCGTCAACTCTTTATGGGCCAAAAAGTGCATTGTGGCTGCCCGATAATTGCGCATACGCCGCGTTGCGCCTGCCATATACCCTTCCACCCGGTCGGTCGCTATTTTGAATGAAATATGAGGACTAGAAGCAACTGTTAGTGCATGCTGACTTCGGTGTGGCACGTTTGGTGCCACCTTGTGGGGCAAACAGGCAACTGCAGCGTTGCTGACAGTTGTTGTTTATGTTGGCACTTGTTTGGCCATTACTTTTATTATTATTATTACGAGTATTGCTGTTAGTATTATTATTATTACTATTGTTATTATTACAGCATATGTTGGTGGGCAAACGGCGAATGGTTTTTGTTTTCGGCTCACTTTATTCGACAGTTTATTTTTGTTGGCCGCTCGCCAAGCTGCATTATAATCAAATGCAATGTTCAAGCACTTTTCCGACAGCTTTTCACGCCGCTTTTAAATGACTTTTTCGTGACAGTTTTGTAGCGAGTTTTGCACCTGCGGCCCCCAAGTCACACCTGTCGTATACTTGATCCCAGTTACGCCTGTCTGCAGTTGTTCAATGCGCTGCACTCTTGATATTTTGACCAAACATTTGCCAGAAACTTCAACACACGCACACACCAAATTGGCCGACACACACACACACACAGACAGCAAAACAGCAGAAAAAGTATGCAAGAAAAAGTTGCAAGAACTTCTGTGCCCCCGAGTTGTTGTCGTTGCTGTCGTTGCTGTCGTTGTTGCTGCTGTTGCTGGTTGTGTTTTTGGCAAGTTTGTCGACTTGGCGCTGCATTACATGTGGTTACAGCGAAGGCATCGACAGCCGTTGCAAGCAGCCGTTTATGGCTTGTTTTCCAGCCGCACTCATTGTTGTTGCCGCACGTGGCCAAGAAAGTTGGCCCAAAGGCGTAACGTGGCACAACACACCACAGGCTGCCAGTCTATTTGGCCGGCTCAGACAGACTGTTGCATGCGCTCTGCATCCCAGGCTCCCAATAACAGCTAGACTATCTATCTGATAGCTGACAATTTGAGAGATGTTACTGATATTACTTAAATAAGAAGTAATTCTTTCAATGCATATGTAGTAGAGTAGTTGTAAAGTATTGGCAACTCTTGTTGCCTTCAAAAATAATTACATTTATAAATAAGTAAAGCTGTAAGTTGAGTTAATTTTAATGCATATTTTGTAAGTATTATTATTATTCTTATTCTTGGCAGAATTTCAGCATTTATACTATGATAATAAAGTCTTTATAATCTGAATTCACTTTGAATTGAGTTCAACTTATTGAAGTGCCAAAGTTGTAAATTGAAATTTACTACAAATTAATTCATTTCACTACCATGAAGAAGAATTAAATTGTTCTTCTTAGCTCGGTAATTAAATAATAAATCTTAATTTAGGTTAAGTGGTTTTTATTTTACTGATGTGTCTAAATTATACATTACTATTTACTCTAAAAATATTCATTTAAGTATAAAGAAGAACTGTTTAAGTAAGTTAAATAAATAATCTTAATTTGCTCTCAATTGAGTTTAACTTATTGACGTGTTTTAATTATATATTCAAATTTACTACAAAAATATTAATTTCTGAATTTGCTTTCAATTGAATTCAATTTACTGATGTTTTTAACTTATAAACTGAAATTTATTAGAGTAATATTATTTCCGGTACTATAAAGAACTGTTTAAGTAAATTAAATAATGTTATGTTTCTCTCAATTGAGTTCAATTTATTGATGTGCCTAAATTATAAACTGTAATGAACTATAAAAATATTTATTAAGTATTTATTTTATCAGTGGAATCCCAACTGAACTTTTCATTGGTGCCAAACAACATTATTTTCATCTACCGCGAAAACACTTTTTATAGTGAACCTTAATGTGATTATACATTTCTTTGGAATTGCATTCGCATTCAGTTGTTGGTAACCGAAATGCCGCAAGAAAACAGCCTTTCGAAGAGCCAGAAACTTTTCTAATAACCCAAGAAGTTGCTGCTACCCTTTCACTCACACACACACACAGTCCGTCTCTGTCTGAGGAGAGGTCGCATAGCAGTAATAACATTGTCAATGTGCTTCAAAAGAGAAATGTGTGTAAAAAAATAGTTGGTACTCGATACACATGCATATCAAATTGATGTGTTGGTTCTCGCTAAAGTTTCAAAGCAAACACAGCAGAGCATTAAATTTGCAAAAGTAAATTTGCGAAAGTGGGACAGCAGATGGCAGGACACAGTAAGCGGCGAGGAGATGAGACGAATTTGCGCTGTTTGGCGTACGTGATATATTATTTTACATTACTGGCAAATTGAAAAACTATGCGAGTGCCAGACGCAGTAGGAAAATTGAATTGAACTGAACTGAACTGGTAATAAAATAACCCACAACAAAAACAGAGACAATGAAGCAGTAAATTCGCTTGCACAGTGAAATGCGAATAAATTGAAGCTCTACGCATCGTCAAACTTCAACCTCAATATCAAATCTACTGCTGCACTGCAATCGTTGAAATCTTGCAACGTGTAAACACTTTAAATATTTCTTATGTTTAGCGAACTGCAATCGATTAAAATGCGCAATTGAATTGTTTCAGAAGTGAGCAGAGCATTCGATCTTCAGCTAGAAGTTGGTTTTCAGTGTAGCTGCTTTGGCCATTTCTGTTTGATAGTCGCAGTGCAATTGAAATAATTCAGCGCTAAACTAAGTTGAAGGAGAAACTTTTAAATTGATTGATTGAAGGACTGATTGATTGTGTGCTGGCGAACTGAACCGAAACTGCTCGACCATGGCATAAAATGCACTGCAGAGTGCTTGAAATGAATGAACGTTACGCTAGCAGCTCGCCCCTCCAGCCCGGCATTTAGTTGTCAAAAAAAATAGTAGTTAATCTTTTGTACAAAATCAATTGGAGTTATGGATAAATTCTAGTGCATATTACCGTTCAGATTATAACAGTTCATGAGCAAACCAGCAGGCATCCGTTTCTATTACATTTTGAGTTTCAAGCCGCGTCAATTCAGGATTTCTGTTCATCTGCCTACCATTCACATTCACGAAGACCGACTGGACTAAACTATGAAACCACATTTCGGAGCACCTGCAGCCGAGGTTTTTTTCAAAAACTGGTGAGATCTGGCTGCCACGAGCACATTCAACTTGTTGAATGTTCGCACTTGGAGCAAAACGCACACACAGACGAATAGAAGCAGTTTAAGAGTAAGAGGGATAGAGAGAAATATAGAGAGAGAGAGAGATAGAGAGCGGAGAGCCTTCTGCTAATGGCCGGAAACTGAGCTGAAAAGTTTCGTCAACCTGTGTTACGCGCATTCTGGAATAAGGCAATTTATGTAAATATTTAGACATTTATCCAATTGTGATCCAAAAACCGACCGAGCAAACTGGCGCAGCTAGATCTCACCTACAATGCCTCATCCGAGGAGAAAAAGTAAGTCCTAATGCCAGTCGTATATATATTTGTTGAGTGCTGCCTCCTACGGCAGACTGCACCCACGCTTGTGGAGTGGAGGCTTGGCCGGTTCAATTGCTTATATGGTTGTAACTCCCTTCGACGTGCTCGAGTCCCATATGATGACGCTCCGGAAAGACAGAACCACGTGGCAAACTGCAAAACGATCGATACGGAAAAATGGTAGGTTTCGCGCCACTGTCGATTCCAATTGCAGCGTTACGTAAGTCCGCATCTCCGCAGGATTTCTTTCGTTGTATGACGGTCTGAGTGCCCAGCTGTTCAGGCAATTCACATACTGCCTGTTGCGTTTTCATCTGTATGACAAGGGCAAGGAGTACGTCAATCCCAACATCTTCCTGCACAAGGTCTTTGTGGCGACAGTGTCCGGTCTGGTGGCCGCCAGCATTGGCATACCCAGCGAAATGATAAACACTCGAATGCAAGTGGATCGCATGCTCGACCCGTCGATCCGTCGCAACTACAAGCACGTCTTCGACGGCATCTATAAGGTCATTCGCTACGAGGGCACGCGGGCGCTCTACACGGGCGGAATGTATACTTGCATCCGCGGCGCTATTGTCACCATTGGCCAATGTGCGATGTATGATCAGGTTAGCATACCATTCTCATAATCTCACTGGTTCTTGTTATTGATTGATTGATTGACTGTCGCAATCGCAGAGCAAAACTTTGTTCTTGCGGCACACGGACTTGGAGGACGATAGCACTAATCTGCATCTGCTAAGTTCCCTGACGGCGGGCATTCTCTGTGCTCCTTTAGTGCAGCCCATAGAGATCCTAAAGACATTGAAAATGGTCGCCGTGGCGAACTCCGATTCGGCGTCAGCCCGGACCGCATATATGATGCGTTTTGGCATTCGAGGACTTTTTCGCGGCTTCACCGCCACTCTGTGTCGCATGGTGTGCAGTACAATTATCACAATGATTGTTTATGAAGAGTTACGACTTCGATTTGGATACTACAAACCCGCCTCTTTGGTATAAACTTCTATTCGTATTTCGTCAATCGCCTCCCTTCATTTGGCCCCCCCAGCTGCGGCAAGTCGCCTTGTCACTCAAACGGTTTCTCGCAAACCTCGCAGTGCGCTGCGACTCACTTAAGTATTGTTGTTCCCAATTGCAGGTACTTGCAGGTGCCTCCTCAAGCCAATGTATTACACTTTAGACGAGGTATCCCAGCGGTTCAGCAGTGATGCCAGTTGGCGGCTTCCTGCGCCAATGCGACAGCCTGATGGCTTTTTAATGCTGCTTTGTTTTGGCCAACTGTCTGTCGCCAACGACGCGTCGTCGAGTTGTGCTTAGGAGGCTGCAGCAGTGTCCGACTTCGTCGTGCTGTCAGCTTGTCGTGCCTATTGCACTGCTGAACGCAGCTTTCACAGCTGTCATCCTGTCAGCTACGGCGGCCCAATTTCGAAACTTCTTCCTTTTTTTTTCCTAGGCTTGTCCGCCCGCCCGCACACGATTTTCTCGTGCCGCCTTAAGCACCGTGTTGCAGTGCGTGCCAAACTGTTGCCACTGCGAGAGTGTGTGTGTGTGTGGCATGTTTCCGGCTCTGACAGCTTCCGGCCGTGGAAGCAAATAGCGGCGTAAAATCAATTCCAGTACTTGGGCCTTTTGCTCGGCTAACATTTGCCGCCCAATTCGATTGCTCCCAAATGCAGAGCCCGACTTCAACAACTTCTGCACTCAGTTAATTTACATTGTAATTTCCAAATTATGTCGTCAGCACAATACAAAAAAAGAACGACACTGAAGCTCGTACAGCAAGTCGAAGAGTTGATGCTCTTATTTTATTTATTTAGAATATATTCATTTCCCTAACTTCCAAACTCATTGGAGCTTTATAATATTATATTAGAATACATTATTTCAAAGCTCCACTTCAACCAATTCTGCACTCAGTTAATCTACATTGTTCAGCACGTCGAAGAGTTGATGTTCTTATTTTGTTCATTAAGAAAATAGAATATTTAAAATTTCGCAACTGTTCTCAACTTATTGGAGCTCTATAATATTATATTGGAATACAATATTTCAAAGCACGACTTCAACAACTTCTGCACTCAGTTAATGTAGATTGTTCAACAGATCGAAGAGTTGATGCTCATATTTTATTTAGTTGGAATATATTAATTTAATATTTAAAATTTCACAACTGTTCCACACTTATTGGAGCTCCATAATACATTATTGCAAAGCACGACTTCAACAAATGTACTCAGTTAATTAGCATTGTACAGGAGGTCGAAGAGGAGTTAATGCTCTTGCAAAAACATTATTTTACAATATTTTAATTTCCCTAATTTAACATAATAATAATATAATATTTTAGAATACTTTATTTCAAAGCAAGATTTCAACAACTTCTGCACTCAGGTAATTTACATTGTAGAGCAGATGGAAGAGTTGATGCTCTTGCATATATATAATTTAAAAATATATTTTAAACCCTAATTTCATATTTTAAATGTAATCCTCCAAATTTATTGAAGCTCCATAATATTATATTAACAATTTCGACACTTAGTTAATTTACATTGTAATTTTCTAAATTATGTCTTTAAAAGTTGGTTTAGTAGATCAAGAGTTGATTCTCTTGCATAGATATTATTTCACAATATATTAAATTATTTATTTAGTTGTTTAATTGATCACTAATCCTCCAAATTTATTGCAGCTCCACCATATTCTATTAGAACATATTATTTCCCCCTTTGTTCTTCACCTAATTCTTCACTAATTATAAGAACTTTCAATTTTATAGGCATTAAATCATATTTAGTAAATAAAATGAAACGTAAGCATAGAGTATAAAGCCGTTTAGAAGTGGTATTGAAACAATTCTCGAGTATTGAATTGTGTGCAATACAGAGAAATTGCAATTTGCATTAATTATGCAAAATTATGCGGGCACTTTTATTTGTTCTTTTAGCAGCCCCTTCGAGTGCCCCCCGCACCCACTCCACTCCTGTCTTCCGCTACTTCCGCTACTTTCGCTCTCCCATTGCCAAGTTGGACCCTTTGCGATTTTTATAAATTTTATGCGTCGTTAAATGTTTGCCACAGATGCCCTGATTGAAGTTGGAGCTGGAGTCATAGAAGTTTAGCTCTTGAGCTCGTTTTGTGACTATTCAACTGCAAATTATGCAGAAAAAATGAAAATTTGTAGCCGTAATAAAAAACGGGAGAGTGGAAATAACTTTGTCCACGGCTTTTGTTCATAAAATTCGAAATCGTTTTGTGTTGTTCTTTTGTTTTATGACGGATCGATAGCCGGAACGGAACCTATTCAAATTGCCTCTCAGCTTTAAGTACTCCACTCAATTTGCTAGCTGCCATCTCCACAGTTCATAAGCCTTTCCAACTAATTGTATTCAAGACAATTGCCGTTCACTTCAAATAGGTTTAATAGGTTTAAATAGGTTTAATAGATCTACAACATGTTGTCTATTATTTGATAATGTGTCCTTTAAGCATAACTTATGTCACTTAATCTTAAGTTATTTTAAGTATAAATAAGCTTTACTCTTCCTTAAATTTATAATAAATATTCTAAGACATAATATATTTGAATTCTATTGGTTTACTTTTTGTGCTACAATCAATCGACTATTTTGACTATATTCAACAGCTCTATAAAAAGTTGTCTATAAATTGATATGTCGTTTGACCACAACTTAAATTATTTTTCTGAGAATTTATAGTAAATATTTTAAGCGCATCAACATTTCAATCCTAGTAATTCACTTCTTGTATACGTCAATCAATCGAATAGTCTTGTCTATAAATTTATGTGTCGTTTAAACACACCTTTAGTTATTTTAAGTATATATCTACAATAGATATTCTAAGCGCATTAACAATCCTATCACTTCTTGTACACATCGATTATTCTTACTACATTTAACAGGCCTGGAAAAAGTTGTCCATACATTGATAATTTGTCCTTCAAACATAACTTATGCCACTTAATCTTAAGTTATTTTAAGTATATATAAGCTCTACTTTTTCTTATGTTTATAATAAATATTCTAAGAGACATTTCAAATTAGTTTCATTAACATGGTAATCAATTATTTGCAGTACATTGAAAACATTCTATACAAAGTTGTCTATAAATTGATGAGTCGTTTGGACACCTTTCGTGTTGAATTGAATATTCTTTGGGCAGCGGGCATGTGTGCAACCGGGTGAACAAACACTGCATTATATCATTAACAAATCAAATATTTAGGCACGCCAAAACCTCATCAAGCTGCCGCTCATGCCAAGCTGTGATTACGTGAGGGACGGATGGGGAGGGGGAAGGGGGGCGCTGTTAGTTGAAGTACCTTGCATGCTCTTCAATTTCCGCTTGGAGTGCATTCGCAAAATTAATTGGTTTACACTTGAGCATACGCAATCGTGTTCGCGCACACAGTCAAGTAGTAATCGCATTTGTATTTGTCGTATTTGTTGTGCGACTTTCTCGCTCGCTCTGCGCTCCGTTTGACATTAATCAATGACAATTTGGCAGGGTCAGGCGCGTCTTCGAGTGGCTTCAACCGACACTCGAGAGTGTCAATATCAAATGAATTGCAATTAAGCTGATTTCATCAAGTATGTGTGATAAACTGCCGTGCAGCGTTAGAGCGCTCTCCCCACAACAACAGCGATCGCCTCTCGTGTTGCCAATTAACGTTTACAGTCGCATTGTCTCGGCCACTTAAACTAACTGCCAGCCGTTGACAATTAAAATGTTCCAACGCCCGCCGCTGCTCCCATCCGGCGTCCTGCGGTTGTGAGTGCAAGCGGCTGCCGGAAACGGAAATGATAAGCGACTGTCAAGTTGCCAACTGTTTTTTATGACTGTTTGCCAACTCGTTCGTGTTTCGCCGCGACTGCGACTACGACTGCGAGTGTGACTGCGAGTGTGAGTGTGTGTAAAATTTAATTAGAAAACTTGTTAACTGCAGCCGTGAAGTGGGCGTGGTCAGGTGTCCAAAGATGCGCATTTACTTTGACAACGGAGCAGCCAAAGTCGAAGCACTTTTGATAAGTGCGTGCTGCTGGCACAAGTTGCAATTTCAACGCCCAAAACGTGACAAAAACTTGCCAGGCACTCTCCCTCTCATATGTCCGCCCACACACACTCTCTCTCTCTCTCTCTCTCTCTCTCTCCTGCACTTTGAGAGTGCGTGTGTGTTTGTGGGAACGCGCGAAACAGAGTTGAAAGTTGAGAGACCAACGAAGCGTGTCGAGTATGCAAAACAGGTGTAGGATGCGGCATACAGCAGCTCAGCACAGTGGGGCAAACAGGCAAGCAAATGTGTGCGATAACTGCGCAATGTTTCTATTCAAAGCAGCTAAGAAATAGCCGACTTTTTTATATGAATATTGATAGCTGATTAAAGCAATTTACAGACTGGAATTTCAGCAAATTACATTTCTGTGGTAGCATCTAAGTTGTCAACCTTTTCATGCGAATTTCGATAACTGATTTAAGCAGCAGTTGCGAACATTTTCATATGAATTTCGATACCTGATTTAAGCAGTTTGCAGACTGGAATTTTGGCAAACTACACTTTGGTGTAGACATGTAAGTTGCAAACATTTTCATACGAACTTCGACAACTGATTTAAGCAGTCTGCAGTGTGGAATTGTAGGAAATACTATTTTATCCTCAGCTAGCTTTGGTTAAGTTGAAGTCAGCGTAAAGTAGTTGCTTTATAGCCACTGTGCTCGGCACTCCAGTGCCGTTCCCGGGGACAGCGACAAATGTCCGACATTAGCTGGTGCGAGAAAAAAGCAAAAAGAAACTGGCACGAGCAGCACTACAAAGTACTGAACAAGCTGCAATCCCTCGCCTCGGCTCGTCGCTGCCTGTGGGGTAACCTCGTTTATTATGTCATCGTTGCCGGGCACGGCGAATGGCATTTCGTGCATGTCCGCAGCACGCAGCAGCTGTGGGAGGTATCCGGGAGTCGCCGTCTGGACAGCGCGCTGCCTACGTGCCTAGGACGCAGGACATCAGGTAGCGAGCACTATGCGCACGACCTGCCGCGTGGCCTGCAACTTTTTGCAGCGGCAAACAGTGCTGCAGCTGCAGCTGCAACTGCACTGAGTTCGCAGCGCGCTTCAAGATTCACAAACGTTGCTCAAATTTTGTAATTGGACAGTTTTGGGGCAGCCTCTGGCAGCATTAATGGATTAAAGCGCACTTAAATTACAAAGAGCGACTGTTAAATGGCAATTTCAGACTGAATTTAGGCACAAATTGAATGAGAATTGATCCAGAAATGCAACAGTTGCATGTGGTCGTTTAAAGCCAAGGAAGGCGCAACGCTTTGGGGGTCCTATTTAATGTGCATCTATGGCATCAATGTAGTTTGAAATAAGTTAATTTAAATCGAAAAATATTTGTGCATTATTTTGATTTAGTTGGCAAAAATTTGTAAATTATGTTGCTTTAGGAAAAATTGTAGAAAAGTAGCATCGAAAATATTAGTTTTCCGGCAGCATTTTACTCTTTCATTTGACTGTGTTTTTAACAATATAACACAAAAATTATATAGTTTTGTAAATATTTCGGACTAGTTATAATTTCGTTATTGTTGGATTCCCATAGCAGGCATTCCTGAAATTCATTGACACGCTAGACAAAGCAATTAATCATTCAAAGCTAGCAAAAAAAATTATATAATGATGAAATTTCTTGTGTTATATAGAGTAAATTAACGATACTAGGAGGTACTGGCTACTCTCGAAGATAACGACTCGCGGCGGCCACGATGGTGGTTTGGCGGAGCCTCGTCCACCATCGTGGCCTCTATAGTAGCGCCGTTCGACTTGATCAAGACTCACATGCAGACGCAAACCAATAAAAAGAACATGTTGCAAACCGCGCAGAAGGTCATTCGATTGAGAGGTGAGTGAGTGAGTGAGCAGAGACTTCAGACTGCGTGCCGCATCGAACCCCTTTTGCCCGTCGTTTGTGTGCAGGACTCATTGGGTTTTACGATGGTTTTCCCGCGGCCGCATTGCGCCAAATGACTGCCACAAGCCTGCGTTTCACGCTCTATGACCTGGGCAAGAAGTTCGAGCTGATGGACAACACGCTGGCGGTCAAGATTTGTCTGGCTATCATTGCGGGCAGCGCGGGCTCAACGATCGCCATTCCCCTGGACGTCATCAATGTTCGCATGCAGACGGACATGAAGAGCACTGAGCTGGAGGGACGCAAGTAAGCGCTGCATCTAGCACATCAACGCAGTTGGTTCAACGCACAACCCGTAATAGATATAGATGCCTGTCGGACGCCTTGGTGCGCATTCCGCGGGAAGAGGGCTGGCGGGCATTGTACAATGGCGGCTATGCTTGTGTGCTAAAGTCGGCCATCGGCACGATCGGTCAGATTGCTGTTTACGACCACGTAACTACACGCGCATGCGCTTTACACGACTCCCCGACTTCTGTTCTGTGCCCCCTCTTTCGAGCAGGTTAAGTGCAAGATACAGAAGCAATTCCAAATGACCGACGACATCAGATTACATGTGACGAGCTCGGTGATCTCATCGGTCATCGATTCATTCATTACACAGCCGTTCGATGTACTCAAGACAATTATGATGAATGCACGACCCGGCGAATTCCCCAGCATGTTGCATGCGGTCAACTACATGATGCGCTTCGGTGTCCTCAGTCCCTATCGAGGCTTGGTGCCGACCCTAGTGCGTAAGGTGCCGGCAACGATTATGATGTATGTGATCTACGAACAGATGCGCTTGAAACTGGGACTTCCGGGTGTTCACAAGTGAATAATATACACTTTTAATTTGTTGATAATAAATCCACTTTAATTTTAACCCCTACTTCAAGCTTTCACTGACGGTTCGATTGCGCCACAGTGGTCAGATGGCAAACGCAAACGCGAACGTGAAACTCAGCGGTGCTGCAAAATGCATCAGAGCGGTTGCGAGCGGGGCCGAGTTAAGCAGCGTTTCCTATAGACAAAGTTATTAACTGTTCTCTTGGCAGTTTGGAGCATAACTAACATCAACCGCAGCCGGTCTCTGTCACATTATAAATTGATTACACCCGCGACGTGACTAATGAACATTAATTTGGCCAACTTGACAGCAGAAGGTGGTTGAGACGACGATAAAGACGCCGTGGCCGGGGCACTGGCAGAAGGGCTGCTCACGAGCCAGGCTTGTGCTGCGTGTTAAAGGCGCCAAGCGTAACGAAACTTGAGCTAAATGCCGGCACGTTTCGCCGAGCCGAGCCGAGCACAGAGCACAGAGCGCAGAGCACATCCAATAGTTTCGAGCAGATGCCAACTAGACGGGACGCGACGCGGGAGCGACGGCGTCCTTCGACTCATCTACGGCGATGGGACGAGACAGCCGCGCATCATTTGCCTGGTAGCATCACGTAAGCAAACGGTAAATGTTGCACGTATGTTGCTCTTATCTACAACTTGTTGAGGCCTCGACTCGTTGAGCGCCCGCCCCCATTGTGCTGACATATGTGCTCCCCTTTTTCGCTATAGTGATTGCAATCATTGTGGAAATTGAATTTGTAAGTAGGCAATTTCAGGCAGTGTGCAAAATAAGAATAATGCTCGCAATGAAACTAAATTAGGACACTGTTCAGACTCCTGTTCCGTTCCTGTGGTTAGTTCGCATTGTTTTTCTACGCACTCTAGCTCAGGGTATAACCGAGGACATTGCACTACGTGATAGCGACACTATTGAAACACTTTCCTCACTGCCAAATAAATAAATAGACTTCTACTAGTTCAATTTCTAGACAATTACTCTCTTCTATTTAATATATATTTAATGACTTTAATTCTAATTATTGTATTCTATTCAAACATTCATACAATTCATTTATTTTACTTAATATATATTTAATAAATTATATGCTAATTCGTTTCTATTCGTACAATTTCCAGACTCTTCTCTAATTAATGTATATTTAATAAATTCACTTCTAATTTCTATTAGTCAAAAATTCATACATACAATTAATATTTTTTATTTAATATATGTTTAATAAATTAATTGCTGTTAGTAAAATTTCTAGACATTACTATTTTGTATTTAATACGTATTTAATAAATTCTATGCTAATTAATAAACTCTATTAATTGCTATAATTCAAATATGCCTACAATTAATGTGTTCTACTTAATGTATAGTTAATAAATTCTATATTCTATAAATTTTAAGCGAACTTAGTGTAAATGTAACTAACTAATAAATTCTATATTCTATCAATTTTAAGGGAACTTAGTGTAAATGTATCTAACTTATTGTAACATAAAGGTAACAATCAATTTATATGCCTAGCTTTACTTTTGCCCTTAAAAGTATGCTTTACTTTTTGCGTATGCAGTTTTGCAGTTAGCGTCTAAGTTATTCGGCGTAGTTTAGATTAGTTTACATTCTAGTGGCTGTTGTAGCGCTCTGCTATGACACATTTCGAAATGCGTTAGTGCGTTGCAAATACACACACAGCCAACTAGCGAGAGCGAGAGAGAGAGAGAGAGAGCGAGAGCGGCACACACACTTAAGCGTGCGCTATGTGTGAGCTATTTGCATAAATGCTCAGAGTTAACTTTATGACTGACTTGTGGCTCGAAAACAGAATGGAACTGAGGTTTGTCGCAACACTGCGCGCGTGTGTGTGTGTGTGTGTGTTTGTGTGTGTATTATAAACTGGGCACTAAAGTCGGCGGGGCACATAACGTAGGCTGTTTGTTTGCCTATTTGGCTGTGGCTCTGTCGCTCTCCCTCCCACTCTCTCGCTCGCTTGCTCGCTCGCTCGCTCGCTGGTCGTCAGTGGCTGTGGTTCGGCTGGGTTATTAGTCGGTTGCTCTCGAGGCCTTGTGGTTGCATTTTGTTTGCCATTAAAATAATTTGCATAGTTTGCATTTATGCAGGATAAGCACAACAACAACTAGAACAACAACGACTGCAACTACGAACACAACTACAACTACAGCAACAACAACAACAACAACAACAACAAGTGGCGCCTGCATTGATTTGCATTATTAAATGTTACGTATACGCAGCGATGACCTCATTTGACTGCAGGTTATGCAAACTGCGAATGCGTTAATGGTTAGCCTATACATCTTGTTATCTCGTTAACTGGTTAGCATTCTAATTTATGTATAGATAACAAAGAGCACATGTGCCCACCTGACTGACGCCAACCGACTGTGAAATGTGTCTGAAAGCTGCAGCATTCAAATGTATCGAAGCTGCCCTAATTGAATTGCGCAACGAGTCTCCTGGATTACTTGGGGCAATTGTTTCGTCTTTGGCAGACACTTGGAGTGAGCAACAGCTTAAGTGCATATTCGTGGATGGACATAAATCAAACAGTGCTTTAAGGCAAGCAACTTTACTGATTTTGTAAACTGCACAAGAAATCATAATTCTATTTGGACAACTCAAAACTGGCTTCCTGCAGTGTTTAAATGCTTGTTACGCTGAGCTTTGATTAAGTTGTAGTTGTGCTCTTAAAGCCTCTTAGCGTCAAGCTGTCAAATCTGTGCCGCTGCTTAATGTAATTTCCTGTGTGCCATGTTTATAAATTGTTGCTGTTGCTGTTGCTGTAGCTGTGTTCGTATTACCATTACCATTACCCGAGCGGAGTCTGGTAAAAAACAAACACAGCTGCGTCACCGTGGACAAAACGAGTTAGAAATGTGCCACTGGCACAGGACAACGTCGAGTTGTGTTCGCTGCCTGGCATGTTGTGTGCCCGCCGCCAACGCCCCCGTCCCGGCCCCCGCCCCCGACACCAGCAAGATGAAGTATGAAATATGATGTAAAATGATGTGATTACAGTTGAAAATGTACAAAGAAAATATGAAATAAAAAAGGCAGCACACAAAACAACGACAGACACACGAGACACATGCCACATTGTAGAGCTAGAGGTAGTTGGTAGTTGGAGGAGGAGAGCGAGAGCGAGAGGTGTAGCCGGAGAATAACGATGACGATGACAACGAACTTGCCCAACAGCGCAAAAACATGCCAAGCCATAAAAATGAGCGCAATGCTGCACAAAAAAACTCAGCTGCCAGAGAGCGAGTGTGTCTGTGTGTGTGTGTGTGTGTGTTTGGTACAGAGATTGACAGTTTGTGAAATGGTTTGAGTAATTCATATGATGAATTATCTGCGAGCCAAGCGGGCGAAAGGACGAAGGAACGAAGGAACGAAGCGACAACAACGGCGTCGAGTTAATAATTACACATTTTTAATACACTCTTATTAAACACGTTCACGCTGCAAGCAGCTTTAAAGGGCTTTAAGCTAACTGCTGCAAATATATTTGTGTTTAATTTATAAATGTAACTGGCTGCTTTAATGTGCTTTCAGCGAGTGTCGCAAGCATTTCATTAACTCACACGGCATTCGGCGTCCTTTGCGCATTCCGCTGCCCGCTGTCCGCTGATGAAGCGATTTTAAAGTGGTGTGTGCGGATTTTAAAATTAATTTCTTGGCTGAGTCCAGCGGCATGCACAACGTGCTGGCTAATTAATTGCACAACATTTTGGTCGATTGGTCAGGCTGATTGCTAATGGACACACCCACGTACCACCTTCCCGCTCCCCCGCAGCGTCTGGCAGTCGCTTGTCGGTTGTCAAATGAAAAATGGTCGATTTAAATGGTTGACTCGCAGTCGAATGGGTTGCGCTCGCCACTCCCGTTCTCTAACTGCCGCTCGTTTGTCTGCTTAATGCCAGCCAGCCAAGCCAACTTGGCCTGGCCCCGAACGCAGCTACCTGACTGCCCAGCAGCAGTCGCACCGCCTCGCCGACTGACTGAGTGCGCCACATGCTGATGAACACGTCTTGTCAGCGGGCTAACGAGCGCCACTTACACGCTCAACAATCACTTAACCTCAATTGTTGCTTCCAAAAGGAAGAAGTGCAAAAGGCAATGCCAATGGCTGACGTTTGGTTTGCCTTCCCTACGACCACCCCCCCCCCTTCCCTTTGCCAGCTGACTGGCTCTTTTTCTCTCAGTGTGTGTTTGCTGTGTGTAAATACTTAATTAATTAACTGTTTTTTGCTTATTCTCTTTGCATGCGTGTGTCCAACTCGGCGTATTCGTAATATTTGTGTGTGCGTCCTTCACAATGGACAGCACGATTTTTAAATGCAAACTTCAAGTGCCAGCGAACTCGTGAAGCCAAATAAAGAATCTGTGTATTTGCATTTTTTGCTTCAGAGCATCGTGAGCGTGGGTAATTAATGTATTCGTCCAATATTAGACATTTCAATGTACTTTTCTTTTATTGCCAAAACAGAGGAAAGGCACAAATATTTACTGAGTTTTACTTTTAATTGATTTAAGAGATTGCGCAGCAGACAAATAATATGCACAATTAATGTTATTAAATATTTAAGTTGACGAAAATATTTGGCAATATTTTACATTTTTGAGCTATTATTATTAGCCACAATTGCGTCACAGTTTTATTAAATATTTTTACTAGAATTATTGCATTTCTTTTAATATTAGAGATTTCTTTTGTTCTATTACGAATAGCACAAACATTTGCTGAGTTTTACTTTTAATATAAGAGTTTGCTCAGCAGACAAAATTCGAAATTCTTTACTAAATATTCCAGTTGATCAACGGATATATTTGACAATATTTTAAATTTGTTGAGCTATTTTAGCCACAATTCCTTCACACAGTTTAAAATAAATATTTGTATCAGAATTTTCTTTTATTGTTAGATATTTCATTGTGCTTTTGTTTTATTGCCAAAAGGTCCTAAATTTCTCAAATTTTTCTTTCAATTGATTTAAGAGATTTCGTAGCAGACAAATACTATTCAAGGATAATGAAAACCTTTCTTAGAATTCGTTATTTAATATTCAAGTTTTCCATATAATAAATTTGGTACTTGTTAAAATATTTTGAGCTATTATTAAACCTCACTTTAGCAATGTCATCACACAGTTGAGCATAAATATTTTTGCAAAAATAAATTTATAAGTCTTATGTTAGACATTTCATTGTGATTTTGTTTTTATTGCTTAAACGTTGCAGAGGGAATGTGAGATGAATTTTAGTTTCAATTGGGTTGAGGGATTTCCTAACAGACAAATGAGAGACACAATTCTTGGAATTCCTTATTTAATATGCAAATTGTCCACTTAGTATATTTGTTGGTTATTAAGAAATCACAATGTAACATTTCAATAATGCTATCTCATAGTTTGGAATAAATATTTTAGCATATTCTGAGACATTTCATAGTTCCTTTGATTTATTGTCAAAACAAAAAAATTTGTTTAGTTTCACTTGTAATTGATTTCATAGAATTTCTAATTTGCAAAAATAATGAATACCACTTGAATTCGTTATTTAGTATTCGAAGTGTGCATAAAATATATTTGGTATTATTTAAAATATTGTGAGTTATTATGAAAACACGCTTTAACACTTCAATAATACCAATGTCTACTTTAGAATAAATATTTTTGCTTGTGCACTGCAATTCTCGACTAATCTGAGCTGCATGCTGTCAATTTATTAGATGCAATGAAAACACCATTCAGTGCCTTGTTCATTCCAGCAGTAGTTACAACTGACACGCGTCTATATTGTAGCTATATATATATATATATATATATATATATATATATATAAGAGAGAGAGAGAGGGCTCTGGAACTGTTTGGCTGTGTTGCAGAACTGCGAATCCAGCTGCCAATGGCTTTCCAGGCCATGGCACGCCACTTGCTAGCAAATTGACAATGACGTTATGCAGCGGCGACTGGAGGAAGCGAGGGCGACTGACTGAGAGAATACCAGAGAGAGAGAGAGAGAGGGAGGGAAGGGCGAGGCGAGGCGAGGAGTGGCGCTTCACGGCTGCATGGGATTGTGAGCTAGTTTGCCGTGTAATAAGCAATTATAGCGTCAAGCAAAACTTGGCAATTAGTTAGTTAGATTTGTGCCAGCTGACTCAGTTGAGTGCTGCGCTTAATCGAGTGGCGGTTGCTGGCGCCACGGCAGCATAGCTGTAGCTGCAGCTGCAGCTGCAACTGCAACAGGCTGCACTCTGGCATGTGGCGTCACTCGACAGTGCGACGAAGGCCGCCGCACAATTTGCCTATGGCCTCAAGTGTCCTTAAAGGCGCCTTCAGCCAAGTTTTAGTTCGGTTCAACGTGGCACTAATGCAAAATTCAATTACGTATACGCAGCGAGCACGTTTTGCCTAATGGAATTTAAAAATATTCACCCCGCAAGAAGTTCACACACACTTGGGCAACACACCGACAGCAATCAGCGAGAGAGCGAGAGCGAGAGAAATTACAAAAAATTAGCAATTAAATTGTGAGGGAAGCTGGCATCGCGTTGCGTTGCTCTCATCACCTGCTGCGTTATGATTTCATTAATTTAAGGCAGCAGCAGGTACTGCAAAGTTGTCGTGTCCTTGCCCAAGTTGCTGTTTCCCCCGACTTGTTGGCAATTAGCCAAATGCGTTGCCGCGAGTTGCGAGTAGTTTAAGAGCCCAACCAACTTTCCTACACAAAAAAAAAGTATTTCTAGTTCAAGCACTGCCAAAAAAAAAGAGGGGAAGTGGCATTGGCACAATACTAGGAACTGAACTCGACGAGCGAGCTTGGCCTTAGATTGAATTTAATTAAACTCTGTGCAAATTGACAGCTATTGATAAGATAGACACAAAGCGCAAAGATAAACAAAATTCCCTCGAAATATGAATTATGACCGAGGAGACAATTTTGTTTGCTCACAATTGAGTTGCCTCGTAATTAAAATGATCAAAAGCTGTTTGCATAAATACGACACAGCTTCGAAAAGTTTTTCGCAAAAAGACTTGAAAGCACGTTGAAGTATTTGAGTTGATGTGATTTGATGCCCAACTCGCAGCCTGTTGCGTGTCTCGAAAAATGGGTCACAGACTTTAAATTAACTTGTGTCGAATGTTGTTGCATGCTGCATGAATGCGCAGCTAATGAATAGAACAAATTTGCCACTTGCACAACATTTTTCCAGTTGACAATGCACAGCACTTAACAATTACTCGCATTTGAATATTACGAGCGCTCAAGGAAATAGGCAAAAAGAACGTAGAATTTGTATAATCTAGTCGCAAATTGTTTGATGCTATTTGTGCGCTTGATTCGATGTCGATGTTGGGTAGCTGCTGCCCAAAAATCTCGGCAGCTGAGAGCGAGCGATCTGATTCGGAATCTGAGTCTGAATCTGTCCCTGGCCTGTTGCCATTTCAGTCAGTTAGCTGGCGACTTGCTGTTGCTTTATTTGCATTCATGCCAAACGCAATTTGCTTTTATTGAGTGCAAATATTTGTTGAATATTTTGCAATTTAATTTACAGCCATTCAGTCAGTCAGTCAGTCAATTGGTTGGTTCGCTTGCCATCGGTTTGGTTTCCTCTCCCGCTTCGCTCTTTTGGGTTCAATTTGGGCTTTGGCCATGGCCAGAACTGTGCTGTGCAGGGCTTGTGCGCTCTTTTTCACTGGCAAAGCATATTTTATGAAATTAAATTATTTGATTTTTTATTATTATTATTTGTTTAACGGGTTCAATGGCTTTCGCATAACTTTTAATCAGTTTAAGGCCTTGATGTGCCGCATCGCTGCACTCGCAGCACATCAAAGTCGATATTTTTATGCGCTTTTTAATGCACTTAAAATGGGCCGCCCTCAAAAAAGTCAATACATGCGCTCTGTGTGGCTTGGCAATTATTTTGCACAAATATTTTACACAAATATGCACATTTTTTAAAGAGCACATTACTGCAGAAACGGCTCGTAATTAAATTATTGTTCAGTTCTCAGAGCAATTTCAATTTGCTCAAATTACTTAAATTACCGCAACTGTGAAAAATGAGTGCCAAGCTTACAATCACAAATTGCAGCCCAACTGCTTTTCTTACTCATTTCAATGTGCGATTTAAGATAGTTAAAGTAGGAATTTCAAAGAATGTTGAATTGCACAATTATTTTGCACAAATATTTTACACAAATATAAAGACTTTTAAAGATAACACTACTGCAGAAACAGCCCGTAATGAAATTAAGGTTCAGTGCAAATGAAAATTTACTTTAAGCATTTGCTTAATCATTAGCTAACTTTACTCACATCTATGAACATTGACTGGCAAGCATATAAGCAGAAATTCCAGACTAACCGCTTTTCTTACTAATTTCAATGGGTGATTTAAGATAGTTAAAGTAGGAATTTTAAAGAATACAGAGTGCCTATCTAACAAGCAGAAATTACAGCCTAACCGCTTTTCTTACTAATTTCAATGGGTGATTTGAGATAGTTAAAGTAACAATTTCAAAGAACAGCTAATTGCGCGATCAAATAGATGTTAAAGTCATAGTGTTTGCAACGACGAATGTTTTCAATTGCCACACTTTGGACTAATCTACTGTCATTTCCTATACCCTTCAACCAGCTGTCTGCTGGCTGTTCTAAAGTTAGTCGCCTTCTCTTGTTAGTCTGTGCAAAGTGTGTGACTAATGCGTTTAAGTAACAGCATCAGCAAACAGTGGAAGCTGCAAGTGCTGAGCCAGCCGTATCGAGGAATCGCCCACAAACACAATTCAATTTGGTCAATCAACTGCAACACTTGTGAGGCAAGTTAACTGCCCCATGTCCAGCACATCCCGTTCATCCGTCTTCGCAGGCCATTGTGGCGTGCGTCGGCATTTGCCTGCGTTGCCTTTGCCTATTGAACACGATGAATTTATCGCTTAACATTTTAGTTGATGATTGATGTGTTCCCAAGCAATCTGCATATGATAAGCCCGCCCTCCCGCTCCATCCATCGTTTGCTGCGTTGCTGCAGTGCTGAGTCCTAATGAATTCATATACATACGTATCTAGAACTTGAAAAGTCATAAATACTCCGGTTTGGCTGCTTCATGCAACGTTAACTGTGTGCGCCGCTCTCTCTTTCTCTGGCTGCCGCTGTTGAAAAGAGGGTTAGGGGTTTATCATCCAAAATGGCAAACTCATTTCCGTCACTGACACAGTCACTGACTTCATTTAATTTTCAAATTTTCAACTCAAGAGTCCAAAACGAGGTTTCGGCGTCGCCTTTTGTTTTAGTGTAACAAACTGAGACGAACGAGGGAGCAAGCGCAGGACAGACAGGCAGACGGACAGACCAGCTGAAATTTATAGCAGCACGCACATACACAGACACACGTAGGTGGGCACGGTGGCAATCGCGGGGGCGTGGTTGTTTTACATTTTTGCATTTTTCATGTCTGCCGTGGCATGAAGTTGCTGCCACATCCCCCGGCTGCCCGCGCGCCGCACACCTACCCAGAAATGAGAAGCAGCAGCAACATAAAAAGCATGATATATTAACATATTACGCATACGCCGTGTACCCCCGTTTATGTCTGTTTGTATCTCCTCCACGAGTGTGCCACTGCGAATGCGACTGTGTGTGTGTGTGCTGGCTGCATAATTATGTGCTTTAAACAATTAGCACGGCACGCCAGCAGTCCAGCATCCAAATGCTGTGTGTACACAGCAATATGATGTATACGACACGTGAGCTGGCGACGCATTTGAGCAGCCAAATTGGGTAATTTGTGGACGCCATAGAACGTGCATTACTTCAGCATATGTACGGAAAATAAACTCCCGATTTGGCCAGCAGCAATGCTTAAATTTCTCTAAAACAATTGAGTTTGCAATACAATTTACAATGGAAGCGGATTCCCGACATAGTTGCCACGAATATTTGTAATAATTAAAAATGGCTGCGAAATGTACTTTCGCTTTTGAAGCAGCCGCTGAAAATCAATGCTGCAGTGTTTTCTGTGGTGTGACAGCACGAAGGCAGATACATACTTTAAAATGCCATTATTGAGTTAATTGAAAACGAAAAGTCCAAAAGGAAAGTTTGAACCGCAGGCAACGGCAGCGAAGCCATTTGCCATTTGCCATTCTCCGATTTGTGGACGAAATGGAAATTCACGCTCCCACACAAACAATTTAATTCAACTTCAAATGGTTTACGCATCATTTTCCCCCAACGCAAATGACTTTTGGCCAAACTGACAACTGCCAAACCGACGTGAAGCACAACTTTTTCAGCATAATACGCATACGACAGCGAGCTCAACTCACGGACAGTGTGGACAATGCTGCGCTTCATTTATCATCGATTGCAGTTGCCAGAGATATCAATAGCGTTTGACTCATTGTTTCATTAATTAATCAGCTTGACAGGCTTTCGGTATTAAATCGAATTGCCGTGTAGAAATGATTTGGCATTATGTCAACGGCTTCACTCGATGTACTCGCCCATCCACTCTAATCACAGTCTTGCGACTCGCTGTCTTCTGTCAATGGAGCCACGCACGCATCAGGCATTTGTCTAAGCTGCCAGCTTACGCATATTGTCAATCAATCAGTCAGATGAAATCCCCCCAGGTGAATGCTAGAGAAACAACGCCAAGCTATCCACAATTCAATAGGTTTTGACATCGCTTTTGAATCAGCTTTCACAGAGCCACCGCACATTGTGCTTGCCACGCCACAGAAAAAACGCACACACACCAAATTTGGCTCGTTATTTGCGTCGCCCGAAAATGGGTAGCGCTGAAAAATGGCGCGTGCCACAAGTGGCACTCATGTGGCACCAAACCAAATTCACCAAATAAACAACTACTCCTAAATATATGCACACATGCTCTGCCTCCCCCGCCACCGCTCTATCTAGCGCCTATGCTATTCCTCCGACTCTCTGCCAAATCGTTTCGTGCTCAAATTGAACACACTAATGGTCTGCACAATGGGCTCGATTGGCATAAATGGCGTAACAATAAAAGAGCCCATCACACTTAGCTGAGGTGCATCTTTATATCTACAAATACGAGCAGTGTAAAGATGCTGAATGAAATTGTAGTTTACAGAGAAAAGTAATAAAAATTGGGTAAGATCTTTGCTAATCTCTAAAATCTCTTTCACCAATCTTTCACTAATCTCTAATTCCCCATAAAATTCTCTTCCTTTAATTGTATTTAGGTCATAATGTAGTAAAGAAAGGTAAGAAAAGAATAATAATGTATACTAATTTAAAATAAAATTATATTTATTTAATTGTATTAATAGTAGTAGTAATAATAATACTACTCACACTTTTTGGAATTCTGAATTACTTTACTTAATTCTAAAGAAAAGTTGCATATAATAAATACGAACTCACTTTCAATTCATCTTTCTTTCGTTGTATTTAGGTAATAATAAAAAGTTGGTAAGAGAGTCACGCTTTTTTTTTGGTACTGATCTCTAAAGAAAAATTGCATATAAAAAATACTAATTCATAATAAATTCATCTTTCTTTAATTGTATTTAACCAATAATAAAAAGTTGGTAGGAAATTCACATGTTTGGCACTGATCTCTAAAGAAAATTTTGCGTATAATATATACTAATTTAAAATAAAATTCTCTTTCTTTGTTTGTATTTAAGTAATAATAACAAGTTGATAAGAGAGTTTTGCTTTTTTTGTGCACAAAAAAATTGCATACCATAAATACTAATTCGTAATAAATTCTTTTTTGTTTAATTATATTTAAGTATCAATTAGAAGTAGGTGAGAAAGTCACACTGTATGGCTACTGATACCTAACGAATATGAAATTCCAATAAGTAATAATAAAAAGTAGGTAAGAAAGTCAAACTTGATTGGTACTGACCAACAACGGAAAAGTGCGTATAATAAATACTAATTTAAAATAAATTGCTCGTTCTTTAATTGAATATTAGTAATAATACAAAGTTGGTAAGAATGTGTTATTTTTTCAGCACTGATCTCTAAAAGAAAATAAATTATAAATACAAATTTAAAATAAATATCTTTTTACTTGTACTCAATTGACAGTGTGTTGTACTTTTATTTAGGGTTCTTCTGTATGAAAGTGAAATCGTTTTTGGTTGCAGCCAAAGACTGCAAGCTGCGACCACAGTAACTGGCATTGGCTCTTACATTTAATGAACTAAAAATTCAAAGGCCTTTTGAGAAATTCATATCCCTAAAAGATATTTCCAGCCAGCCAGGAGAACGCCACCAAGTTCGCTGGTAACCAATGCTAACGAGCAGGACAGAACTTCCGCTAAGCATTGCGCTGGCTTTTGGTGGCGTCCAGGCAGCAGGAACCCAAAAAGGACTATTTGCCAGAACGGCTGCTGAGGCTGGTGTGCTGCTCGGGTGTGTCTTTTCGTCGTGTCCCTCGAATGTCACACAAGTGCACTTTAGTTTTCAATTTTTGTCGTCTCATAATGCGACTCTCTGGATTTATATTTTCTGCTTTTTTTGCGCATCTCCCCCGCTCAAGATGCAGCCTGAGCAGTAGCTATTGAGCAAATATCTTGAAAATGGATTTTAAAATCCAGTCGCAAGGCGAGCACATTGACTCGAGGCCAGAGGCCAAGGGACAAAGGACAGAGGGCGGAGGGTAGGATAGGGGGAGACAGGAAAGCAAATAGAAATACGAGCAGAGGTTACCTTGGGGATGCATTCAACAAAAATATTTGCACTAATGGAAAAGTAAAAGCTGCTGCTGCAAATATTTTTTAACTCTCATCCGAAATGAGTAACGACCACAAATACTATTCAGTGTTGTACATAATATTTTGCAGCATCAGGGGAATTGTGAGTAGGTGAGTGTGAAGAGTCTAGTCTGTGTTGTGTGACTACTGAAATCACTTAACCATATTTCAGCTTGGCTAGAACCGACCGACTGCCGCAAACGAAGAGGAAGGAAATGCCAAATGTGCTGCCTGTGTTGACTTAGGACCCGAAAATCTTGCTTGCCAGCTGCCACTGATTATTAGCCTTGGCAAATTGTCTGTGTAAAAGCCACAAAACAACTGAGCAACAACTTCGACAGTCCAACAACAACAGACTCTAACCGACTGAGTGAGTGAGTGAGTGAGTGAGTGAGTGACGAACTTACTGGCTTAGCCACTGCTACGAGCCAAGACAATTTCGAGTGAGTGTGTGGCTTCCAAGTACTGCCAACTATTTTAAAATTTTCCACTCGTTTTTACACGGCACGTGCTTGGTGGCACTTTCCCCTTTTATTCGCCATTCTGCAGCATTGTCGCCGTTTTTGTCTGTGTGTGTGTGTGTGTGTGGGGCTTAGCCTAAGTAGACGATTTGTTGGCGGTCTGGTTGACTTTTTAATGAGCTGGCTAACAAGCACTTGGGCAGCAAATTACAAAAGATACGAATCTATCTAACTCCATTATGCTGGCCGGGTCCTCAATGCTTTAGTCAGCCAGCAAATGAGCAGAGCAAAGAAAGCATTAAGTATGTCACTCTGCAATTCACCGCTCGACTAAATGCCTCGCTGTTTACACAGTCCCAAAAGTATGCTAAACAACCGACTACCGACTCTAATACGAATGGACTCCAAGTGATTTATTGACGGCAACCAGGCACCCCGACGAGCGGCGCATTCATTTTATTACACTTTTATGCGTTTCCAGCTGAATTAGTCAGCACACATCTCAGATAAATTGGCCGAGCAACAAGTCAGAGCAACTAATTAGCCACGCGTAGGCCATCATTAGCCAGCCAACGTCATGGGCAGCTGCATAATTTCAATTTAAAGTGCAGACTTAAGGCATTCCTGAAGAGCTAAAGCCTTTCAAACTAATAAATTAATGAGTGGCAAAAAGGCAGTAATTTGTGCTACTATTTGATGCAATAACTATGGTTTAAAGTGATGTATTTTATAGTTTTGAAAAGCAATCCGAGCAGCACTCAATTGAAATGACTCAGCGCAGTTGTTGCGAACGCTTGGCTGGCTGCTGGTCAATAACGAAAGTGAATTTGAACCATGGCAAACTTTACGCTGAATTCCAACTGCGCTCTACTTTTTTCTGTGTTTTTGTAGGCCCAAAGTTTGTCTAACCAAAGTTGCTAACTGCCCAAGTAAAAAGTGCGCGCAAAGAGCAAAAAAAAATGCGAATTGTCGAGGAGGCGCAAAAGAGTCGCGAGCGTCGAGCGCTGCTCCATTGTTAAGCTGCAATAAATTTTACATGGCGGTCGTGAAAACACTTGAAGAATATTAAAACAAATGAAGCAGCCTTAGCTTAGCAGTTACTTGAGGTTTCCGCCACGGCCAAACAAGCGCCTTTTTATTTTTTTTGGTCCCTTTCGACGACACGAGCAGCTTAAGCAATTTCTGCCAGCTGGACGAGGGCTAATGAAGCTGCCCCCGCGGAATGCAGCAGCAGGCGGAGGGGGCAATGCATGGAGCAGGGAGCTGGGAGCAGGGAGCCAGCATAAAATGTATTTATATTATGCGAATACGAAAGCACGGGTGTGTGCTGCGTCTGTGAGCAGTGAGAGCTGCCTTTATGCAAACACGTACGACCCATTTAATTTGGCGAGGGGCGACCGAGTGTATGGCCTGCCAGAAAAATACGTGATAAGCAAATTCATAAACCATTAAGAAGGTTGCGCCTTGCCACAAACGTCAGCGAATTTCTGAAATTCTGCCACAAAAATACAGAGCAAACTAGGAGAACCTTCGGATGCTCTAACAGCAGTTAGTCTGCTAGCAGTTTGCTATTTCACAAATACGTGGCAAGCGAGTCGAGAAAGTGCTGCGATCCTTGCTAGTGCCATAAAAGCTGCTAGCAAAAGGAATGTGCGATGCTCGCGTCGTGTGCGGTTTCATTAAATTTTATAACAAGCATTTTATGTACATTTTTTTTCTGCTTTTGCTACAAGTCAGCGGAGCCACTCTTGGCTTAGGTGATATGCTAAGGGAAATACTATGCATGAGTGTGCTCGTGGTGGCAGGGGGCGGCGGGGAGGGCGAGTGAAGACGCCTAATTGACGCGGTGGAAAATTGAAAAAAGCGGCACACGCCAGCGCGCACTTTGTGGCAGCCCGCAAAGTGGTTGCCGCACATGGGGCGCCGAGGCTTTGCTCCTCTACTCGTCTTCTGGCGTCTGAATAGAGTCGGACGGACGCGTGGCGAGTAATTCATTAGGTTGCTAGAGAAGTCAATGCATTTAAAGCGACGACGACGACGACGACGACGACGACGACATCAATGCCACAAAACGCTGATGGGTTTTTATCTCTCTTTGCTGCGCATTCCAATTATCATATTAAATCAGTTGTAAATCATTGCAGTGCGCGTATATATTTGCACAAATTTATGCGAGTGCCCCGAGGCGGTGTGTGGCAGGTGGAGCACAAGTCGCAATCCTTCCACCAAATAAACTGACGGCGCACGTAAGCCAAAAGGGACAACATCAACATCAACAACAGCACACTGCAGTCGACAGTCGACGGTCGACAGTCGACAGTCGGCACAAGGACAAGCAGAGGCATGAGTGTGCGAGCAAACTGTGCCAGATGGCAACTCGCAGCGTGTTGACGTTCAACCGGAATGCAGTTAATGGCCAGCATGCGAATCGAGGGTAATACGCTGAATAAACCTAATGAGCAGCAAGGCGACGAAAGCGAATACTTATGCGCACTAAGTAAATGAGTCGACACGAAATCAATAGCTAGCAACAAATGGATCCGCAGCTGTAGGGTGCGAATTGATACCCAAGGCGCCCCCAAGAACTCCCAAGGTGAGCGCTAATTATTTGCAGGAACAACTCGCAATTATCGTTACTTTCGATGGACTGAGTGTAGCCACTTTGGCTGCAAATGCTAATAATTACTCGTACAATGTTTAAAGCACACACACGATTGTCAGTTGAGGAATTCCACTTGGTTAATTAAAAGCACAATGCGATTGTGCAAATATTTGCATAAAGACTACCTCTACTTTCTATGGGCTGCAGTTAACAACACGAACGAGCTTGTTCTCTGTTCTGTGCACACACATAAGCTGCTTACAATATCAACAACAATAATATCAATCAAAATAAAATCAAACGCCGCACAGAGTAACAAACCATGAGAGAATTACACACACATGCGAGTACGAGTACACGTTGCTGCCATAATATAAAATACAATTTGATTGCAGCAGCAAGACAGAGCCAGCGAGCGAGAGAGCGCGCGCAAGTGGCAGCGAAGCGCGAAATAAGCTGCCTGATGGACTCAGGTAAATGAACTGATGCCGTCTGCTGGCTGTTGCTGTTGCTGTTGCTGTTGCTGCTGCCGGCGGTTGCCAGTTGAGTGCCATGTCATGCAGCACACAATGGCGGCTCAGCCTCATAACGACACCGACACCAACAACAACAAGAACAACAACAACGATAACGTTAACGTTGACGTTAAGAGGGGGCAAGGCAACTGCTTACGCGAAGCCACCTGCAAATCCATGGCGTCTGTTAATGTGACATTTTGTCATTAAAATTTCAAGAGGCGCGACACGAAACTCTGCCAGCTGAGTCATAATATTGTTATTATTATTTGCTGCTGTTGCGACTGCTTTTTAAGCGCAACTGCGCTCACGCGGCAACAGTTGCCAGCAGCAGCTGCCACTTCACTCGCGCCCCCGACTGACGGCGGCCCAAGCGGCGTACGCGTCGTATGCGTAATGCGCGCGAGCGACTCGCAGTCAAATTAAATATGCTTTGGGTCATATGCGACCGCGCTCGTTCGCCGCTGCCGTTTGCCAAATAAAACAGCGCCAGCAAATTGGCAAATAAAAATTTTAGACGTTGACTGAGCACAAACAGCAACTTCATGCAAATAAATAAATACGAAAAGAAAGGTAAAAGCTGAAGGCATGCTGAACTGAACTTGTGTAGTGCGTATACGTAATTAATTTTACTTGTTGCACTGAAGAAGTCTGTCTGCCCCGGAGCTGCCCCAACTGAAGTGACACTAATTAAAACTCTGTGCCATGTGGATGTGCATATGAGACAGCAGGCGACGCAGCTGTGCAGGAGTGTGTGCACTGCACTATGCAGATGAGACCGAGAGAACTTTGTAGCCAGGAAGTGTCACAAGGTCCTACTACACTCACATACAATTAACTTGATTTGTTGCTTGCGGTCAAAGCCAACGAATGACACAAATGGACGTCAGCTGCACTTTAGCTCAGCTCCGACTCTGAATTGCAAAAAGCGACAGACAGAGACGAGTGAAGATATAGAGAGAGGGAGAGAGCACAAAGGATATGCACAGTGTAAGCGGAAGCGTTTATTATGTTCAATAGGAAATGGGCAAACACAAGGAGCAAAAAATATATATATAAACTGGAAATGAATGTGGAGAGCCAGAAATGTATATGGGAAATGCGTTGACAACGAGCACAAATAAAGCACACACAGTTAACAACCGACAATCTATGCAGCGCAGAGCACAAAACAATGTCCAGATTGAGCTCAAAACACTAGCCTCTGTTTCCAATCAGCAGCTAAGCCTGCAAGCCATCAAACAGACGACAGCATTTTGTGCTCTGCTTGCCCATTTGGCAACGAAGTCTTTTGCATGGCAAAGACATTCATCTTATAGTCCCAATAACTCTTCAGCAATGTTAGCAAAAAAAAGCCAAATGAAATGAGTAGGTTTCGTTGTATTAAAGAGCAACTAAAGTGCAAGTTGCTCGCACTCGCACTCGCTTGAAGCGAAGCAGAATGCTAACAGCCTGTGGTTGTGCCCCATTAGCAAAAGTTTAGCTCTGGCAATATGGAAGCAGCTGAAGAAATAGCTTGCAATAATAAGTATACGAGTAGTGTGCGCGCAAAGCTGACTGACGGCTAAAAGTTCTTGTTTTCGTGCTCGTTCCCTTTGCTCTTTGCGGCAAGCATTGCATTTGTGTACGTACTCGCATCAAATCATTTTTCTTGCCAGTTTCTGCATTCAGTCGCTGTTGATTTTATTTTACCAAGTTAATATTTGTTAGCTAGCTGCTCCAGTTGCCAGTTGCCAGTTGCTTCGTCGAGCGGGCAACAAGCAACAACAAACATTAAGCAAACAATTGGGCAAAACATAATATGAACGTGCATGTAACTTTCTGTATTTGCGGCCAGCAAAGAAATGAAGTATACGAAGTGAAAGTAACGCAAAGACTCTTTGAATATTTCATGAGTTAAGTTCAGCCATTCCATTGTTGGCCACTTCACGACTTCCTCGAGCATTGGGCCACTAAAAGAGATCTCTTCTATGCCACACTGCCACTCTGCCTCGCTGCTGCCGTCCCTCCACTCCACTCCACTCCGCAACCCGCCAAGCGAAGCAGCCTTGTAAAAATATTACAGCAATTTTCAATGCAATTTGCTGCAGTTTTAAGATGCTTGTCTGTGGCAACCTTCAACACGTTATCTGCATCTCTATCGCACACTCCTGCCCCTCGCTGCTGCATTTCATTGTTTGTTTTGCCACTGCAGACACGTCCCAGCAGAACTTCAATGCACAACTTCAATAAACTTGAAGTTGGCGTCGCAGTTGCAGTTGCAGTTGCAGTTGCAGTTGCCTTTGCCATTTTTCATTTCATTTTATTCTTGCACTTATTGCGATATAAATTGTTTCCTTTCGCATTACCGACATTGCCCATAAATATTTTAATGCGCACTGTTAGGAAAACAACTGCATTTATGCTTTCAAATATACACAGTAAATCAAGGCAGGCAGCAGCAATTAGTCTGAGCTCATTACAAAAGTCAAGTCAATTTTAGTGGCATAATGAACCACTTAACAGCTGAAGCGGATTCTTAACTCGCTCTTCATCTGCGAGCATCTGTCGAGCCTCTTATCGTGCATCTTTATGGCCACTTTCAATCAATGCAACGACCTTAAAGTCGTAATTACTAGAGCGATTCGTTGGGCAATTAAAACCGCATAAAATGCTGTAGGTCACAGCCGCCCCAAAAAACTCGACAATAATCTCAGCTATTTTGAGCTCTGATTGAATACTAACTACAGCATTTTCTACTGCGCTGATGGCAATTTGCTTTCTGATTCTGTCCTCATGCTCGTCATTGTCGTTGTCGACGTCACCGTCGATGGCGATGGCGATGCCGATGATGATGGTGATGGTGCTAGTGATGGCATAACAATAAACATGAAAAGCGTGTAAAAACAAGCGCTCAGTGCCTGCAGTTCAGAGTTTTCCGCACAGCATCGGCAACAGACTAAGTATTTTATGGCTGCCACTAAAGCCCAAGACTCAGGCATCAAATGAAACTTTGTCACTCAGCGCAATTACAAAAAAACAAAAACAAAACACAAAGAATTACAACTGGATAACTGCGGTTGCTGCCACTCCAAAATACCCTTTTAGAAACTAAACAAATACAGAAATATCAGTTCGATATTGAATAAATTTCAAATCCGCTTAAAAGTATGCTACATTTTAGTAGGCATTACAAATATTCTGATTTTCCTAAGTCTAGGTAGAGAACACGCAATTCATCGAATTAAGATTCCACCATTTCTTTATAAAAATATATTTATGTTATGCGCTGAGCATTAAATTAAGTCTTTCCTTGACATTTTCCTCTACATGCTACATCTTTGTAGACATTGCCAAAATTTGTACTTACTCTACATAAACAATAGCCAATTAATTACAGTAATAACAAACCTTCTCTTTATAAAAATTTATTACAATTATGCAGTGAGCAGTAAATAGAGTGTTTCCCTGAAATTTGCCTCATAAAAAATACGTTTAGAAGTATTCTACATTTGTTGTAGACATTCTCAAAAAATTTACTTTGGTTATGTAGACGACTTTAGCCAAAATGCAACTATTTCTTAATAAAAATATGTTAATCTTATGCAGTGAGCATTAAATAGGACTTCATTTAATTCTCACTAATATAAATACATATATCCCATTTTTCATTTAAACATACGCTTAAAAGTATGCTACACTTTTGTAGACGTTCTCAAAATGTTTATTTATGTTATGTAGACGACTTTAACCAATTATTTTAATGAAAATACAACTATTTCTTTATAAAAATGTATTGATGTTATACAGTTAGAATTAAATGAAATGTTTCCATGACTTTTCCTTACAAGTAGACAGATTTTCCTCGCACAGATATGCCCGCTGTTGCCTTAACCGATAGAGGGTATAAGACACACACTCTGCTGGAAGGGAAATAAAAGGAGAGAGAGAAAAAACTATAGAGGACAGAGACATCAACGGCTCGTGTGCCATATAAATGAACGAAATGCCCATTCAAGTTTGACACCAAATACGCAGGGAGTTGGGGCTATGGGCTAGACCAGAGGCTGGAGGAGACTAGCGACTGTCGAAGTGGCAACTGATGACTGCCTGCAGTTCTTGGCAAAGCTATTAAAACTTATGCGTAGCTCATATAACACTTTTAATGCCAATCAAAGACTCAACACAAACACAAACACAAGCACAAAACAAAAAGCAAGACGAGGAAACAACGTAACTGAGACGCCAGCAAAGTTTTACCTATTGTTTCAAAAATATAACAAAACTGATGGAAACGTGAACCTGAACCTGAACCGAACCAACCTGAACCGCAGTAATGCACGCAGCTGAGAGCAGCTAAGGACTCCGAGTAAGTCACAAAGTCAAACAAAAGCTCATTGTGAATGTCGACAGAGGAGGGGGGAGGAGCAGGAGCAGGAGCAGGAGGAGGCGGCGCACAACAGTGAAAGAAAAAGCGAAGAAAAGGCAATAAAGCCAAGGAAACGGCGCAAAGCGAAAAGAAATTGTCAAAATACAAATAGGAAATTGACGCGCTGCAAGAAAAATATGAACGGAAAAGTTGCCAAGAACTCAAAGTGAAAACGAAAGCGGCAAGTGGGCGTGGCAAAGCCCGCTGTACTCACAGTCGCACTCGCACACGCTTCACCCGATTTTTGCTATAACGACTTTAATCTTTTTCGTTAACGCGTGCCGCCACAAAGCAAAGAGAGAGAGTTGGAGAGGAGAAAGCACGCTGGGGACCAAGTTGGAGCTTGTGTTTTGAGTGCGGCTATTGTGGCTTTATTTATAGACATCAAATGGCTGCCAGGAGCACGCTGTGCCCCTCCTGAAAACACACACACACACAAGTGTGCATAAAGATGACATGTAGCACAAAGCGGCCGCTGCTGCGGCAGCCTAAAAGGCAAAGTAAACAAAAGAGTTGTTGCCTGCCACACACGACGTGTACTCGGGTCCGATAAAAGCGGGTTAGCAAAGCCTTTCAGTACAGCGAGGCGTGCCTTAAAGTGCTGCGAGCGGCGGCGGATTACGTGATCTGCTCGGGGTGAAGACCTATAATTAGCGGCATATCAAATTATTTTTGCCTTTCTCGGGTAATTTAAGCCGCGCCACTAATTAACCGTTAGTGAGCAGGCAATTAGCAAATGGCAAATGTTTATGGCGCTTATTTCGCTCTTTAGTCGCCCATCAATCGGCTGTCCAATAAATCTTATGCAACTCCAATAGCAATAGCGAAGAACTATGGCCAGCATTTATTTAGGGGAATCAGTTTGCCAGCTAAATTGTCACAATAAATGTATTTGTAGTGTTGCCAATACTTCACCTTGACCCTGACTGAGTGCGCTGGCATTTGGAGTGCCAGACGAGCTAGTCTTTCTTGTGGCCGCAATTTCCCAGAAGTCGGGCTCGACAACACAATAGTGGAATGGCCGTGTGACAAATGTGAGCGCGTGAGGCACACAGTGTCAAGTGGCAGGCTGCCAGGACAACAGCAGCAGGCAGCAAGGGCCGAAAAGCAAGAGCTGGACGAAGTGCCACGAAATATTTGCAGTGAACCGCAAGTTGAGCGCCACTTGGCGGCTTTAAGGCGACGTTTAAGGTGGCCCAAGCGTGGGCGAGCGTGGTACACGTGCATTACGCATACGCCCCAACGCACAACATGAACAATGCTCACGCCCTGCAACACAAAAGCGCATGTAGTGCTTGTACAAGTGCCAATGTGGAGCACTGCCTGGATCGCGGCAGACAAAAAAGCAAGAAATTAATAACAGAACTTGTAAAGGGACGCTCGGCAAATAGCAGGCCACATGCCATAAGTGCGTATGCAAAGCGCACAGCATATTGATAAATTTCTCGCCTGCAACAACTGCAGAGAGATAGAGAGCGAGTGCGAGAGAGTCGAACAATGTCCTGAAATGCGCATGCCAATGCACTGAGAGCTGGCGCACAAAACTATGCGGCATAGAAAGCGCTTGCCCCATAGATCATGAATGCAATGCCCCAGGGCGGCAGGCGGCAGGCGGCAGGCAGCTGGCGAAGAAGCAGCGACTCAGGAGCAGGCGGCTGCCATATGATTGCGACTGCAGCTCGCTTTGTGCATATTGATTGAACGCAATGCAACTGTCATACATACCAATGTCATAAACAAGCTGCAGAAATTCAAGTCGCCCCCCTTGTCTCGCTTTTTTCCAACGTCCGCCTCTCAGCCAGCAGCTGCCAGCCTCAGCAGCCATTATCCTCCCGCCACCCGCCACCCGCCACGCGCCCCGCTCCAGTCACACATTCCCTGCATATCCCAGCAGCAGCAGCAGCAAGTCGAAATTCGATGCAGAAATACCAATATGCGACGAGGCAAGTCAAGTCAAGTCGAGGCGAGTCGAGTCGAGTCGAGTCGAGTTCAGCTCGGATGAGTTGCATTTAGAGCTGCTCTCGATACGCTGCCTTGGCGCACAATGCAATTCAGGGTATCTGGCGAGTCTATCTACCTAAATCTGCACTCTGCGCGCACTTGCAATGCTTTTTAAGTTAGAACAACAAGCAAACTACTTTGTAGCTAATTGAACAACGTTCTTTATACATTTGTCACTTCACAGTGTGCGCGAGAAACTTATCAAAAATTATTAAACGTGGCATTAGATTGTTTCAATATAAAACATAATTAGCCAGATATTGTGTGTTTCTGGAATTTTGTAAACTTTGTTTCTACTTAAAATAAATAATATTAATTAAGCTATTGTTTCTAAATCAGCAAATTGTATTTTGCACAACAGTTTAGTAGACTGCAAGTTACATTTACTTAAAATAAATAATATTAATTAACCATTGATTTCTACATCAACTATAGTAAAGTTTTGTTATAAAGATGAGAGTGAAACTATGGTGTTTAACACAACAAGTTAGTAGACTGCAAATTGAATTTGCGCCCATATTGTGTACTTTGTTTCTAATTAAAATAAATAATATTACGAGTAATTATGCATTGGTTTCTACATGAACAAGAGTATAGTAAAGCGCCTTGCAATAAATCTTAAAACCTTGTTTAAACCCTTGTTTGTTTAAAACCTTTTTGTTTTACATAATAAATTAGTAGAATGTATATTAATTTGCCCCAAAATTGAGAATTTTAAAATAAATAAAATGAATTTAGCATTGGTTTCTAATTTGTTTCTACTGAAAATAAATAATATTATTGCATTCTTTTCTTCAAACAATATTATAAAGTACAGCCTTGCAATAAATTTGAATTTTTATTTAAGACTATTTTATTTTAAACAAATAGAAACAGTAAACTGTTAGTTGAATTCGCGTTAATCTGTTGTACTTATTTTCTAAATTAAATAATTCTAATTAAGCATTGGTTTCTATATTAATGAAAGTAAAGTTTTACTATAAAATAGACCGCTTTGCCATAGGTCTTATTATTTGTTTAAAACTGTTGTGTCTTACATAATAAGTTATTAGACTGCAAGTTGAATTGTTGCTCCCATATTGTGTACTCTATTTTCTCTTTCTATTTCAAACAAATAATTTCAACTGTGCATTTGTTTCTGAAGACAACAAAAGTAAAGAGTGCCTTGCAATAAGTCTTAAGTCTTAAAAAATATGCTATTGTATGGGGAAACGAAGCGACTTTGAGATGCGTGGCATTTGTTGGGGAGAAAGAGCGTGTCTGGCAGTCGGCTGCTGGTTATTTGCGCCTTCTGGCGACGACGTTGCCTTTTGCCTTTATGTATTTGCTACGATTGTGAAATATGCCACCGCCAAAATGCTCAGAGTACCGTTACGCGAGGAGACAAGAAAGCACAAAAACGCGAACAGCATTCTCCCGTTCCCGTCCCCGTCTCCGTCCCCCTTCCGATAAGAATGTCCCAGTGCATGTGTGTGTGTAAGGAATATACATTTGTGTGTGTGTGTGAGGATGCATACTTTGTATGCCAAACAATGCAGCTGCAGATGAACTATGCACATACAGCATAGACATCTATGCCACAAACACAGCGAAGGAGAGTGAAAGGGAGACGGCAAGCGAGTGAGCGAGACGGGCGATTTGCATATGCGCTGCGTGTTTTGCAGTTCAAGCGATTTTTGCCAAATTATTTGCAAACAGTTGAACTCTGACGTTGATTTCTGCCTGTCATACAATGCACTGCAGATGTCGACTGTCGCTCGTCGTGTTATAGTGTTTGTTGTCGCCATGCTGGTAATTGCTGCTACTTGCAGGGGCGTGGGCGTGGGTGTGGGCGTGGCAGGTTGGCATTGGGGAATTGAGGTTGGCAGTGGCAAATATGTCGGCAGCTTATCGCTTCATTACGCCATCCGAGCGTCGCTCGCAGCAGTCGTTGACTTAATGAATATCTCGAATTGTTCGAGGCATGCAACTTGCATAAATGAGTGTCTAGCTCAACTGGCAGCCACACAAAGCCAACTCACAGCAAAAGGCGACAAAAATCCTCAGTCTTCGCCTGGCAACGGTGCCCAGACGCCGTCTGAGTAGTTTGTCGGATTAATACATGCGGCAGGGGCTGAAAGGATTGCGCTGCTGTCTGCGGCAATTTGAAGTGAGTGCGCGACAACTGGCATCAAAGGACATATTGACAAGCAGCTGGAAACAAAGGCCAAACGAGTGCAACATTTATGAGCTGCACTCCAGCAGGTAGCCAGCCAACACACACACAGAGAACTGGAGACTTTAATAAGTTGCCAGCGACGTATACGCAATTTTCTTGAAGTGAACCCGAAATCCTAATCGCTGCTGCCACTAATTGTGGCACACGGCTGCGAACACAGCGTCCCGCCAATTGAGAGCCACTGAATCGCAGCAAACCTACGTCACCTTTCGGGGCATGACTTATGGCCAGCACTTTGGGCGGCAGCTTTTAAGCCACCTTAATCATGGGCCAAAACTTTTACCCTGACCCAAAAGCCGACGGCGACTACTCGTAGTTCCAGCTAAACTGAGAACTGAGAATGCGGATGTGGATGCGGCTGCGGATGTGTTTTGTTGTTGTTGTAGTTGCTCATACGGTGAGCGGCGCGAACCTTTTAGCTTTTGTTTGTAATGAAAATTGACATGTCCTTCGCCGAATTGCTGCACTGACAGCCGTCAGCCAGCAGCCAGCAGCTAGCAGGCAACGCTGCTCCTTCGCCTGCGACGTCTTGTGTTTGGTCTTTTGTTTGGATCGCTGCTTTGTCTCCCGGCTGTTCATTTGCCTGCCCATAAAGGTAGTCCAAATGGGCTCCGAGCCCACGTAGGCGCCATTGTGACGAAGATGTATCGGCTTCACCCCTCCCCCCTCTCGGACCGCCTCGCAAATGTTGATGAATTAAAAATCAGCAGCTGCCGGGTGGCGGAGCAAGGCAGACAGCCATCTCACAAAAAGCAGCAACAACAGCAATGTGAATGTGGATGTTTCTGCCTGCGAATAAAGCTGTAAAATATTTACTTCGCAGGCCGACCTTGGTGTGCTTTGCAGCAAACAGATTCCAGAGATTGCCACCTTTTTTTTGCGTATGACTTCGCTGCGATTAAAAGAGTGTGACATTCAAGAACTCTCTCTGACAGTCTTCTTGTGGAGAGTTGAGCTTCAAGCAGCGTCTTTCGCAATCAATCAGAGAGTAGCAATGACAACTTTTCTTGTAGTGAATATGCACGCATTGAAGTTAGCTGGCAGTTCATTGTGCTGCAGTCTGGGCATTTTTCTTGGAACTTCTTTGGCGTTATTCATTATCACGTCTCCCTTCAGTTTAGTTTCTGCTTTTAGCACTATTAACTATTATCTCTCGGATAAAGCGAACTTGTCGTCGACTCTGCTGGGGACAGTTTTCCTAATTGCTTGGCCATGTAATTAATTTAATTAACAAAACTTAAAACTGGAACCGGCTACAGACGCTGCTGCTCCGTCTACTGCTTCGCTTCCAGCTTCTTCGTTGCATAATTAAAACAAAGCAGCGGTGCCAGCAAACTTTGCGAAATCGCAGCTCTGCAAAGGCGGCTAAGAAATGAAAGAACGAAATTAATATGCCAATTTTTGTTAGCGTTCGTTTTTGCTCTCTCTCTCTCTCTCTCTCTCTCGACAATCTCGCTGCTGAAAAGTTTTATTACACGCCTCAGTTAACACGGCCAATCTATTGATTTGCCTGCTAAGGTAGCTAAACGCAGGAAAGCGCAAAACATAAAAAGGTTCAGCTCATCTCTAATAAGAATTAATTGAAATGGAAATATTGCTAAGTTCCCCCCCCAATGGGTGCAGTCTGCAAAGTTTGATTTGGGCTGCAAACTTAACTTGATTTATTGCCAATATTTGCCAGCTAATGGAATTTCAGCAAGCTCCAGCAGTCCTAATTAAATAGCACGTGCAGCCAGCCAGAGGCCAGGCCGGGATCAAAGACAGCGGGAGATTTGCAAAGTCAACACTAGCAGTGTAATACTAATGCCTTCAAGTGTCAACGTGACGTATGTGTGATATGCTCGGCATGCATTGAATATGCACGGCAGCGAATGCACGACCTTATTACAGAAGACGAGAAGCAGTTGCGAGTCCAATTTAACAACTCTCTGGCGACATTTTCAAGTCAACCAGAAGCGAATCATCAAAGAAACAAGCTGCTGACAGCCTTGGCAAGGGGTTGCTTGCCACAGCCAGCACAATTCCCAGCCAGATGGACTGCCACACACACACACACACAATCGCAGTTGTGTGTGCCCCGCATTGTATTGTTGGAACGCCCAACTGTTTAACAAACTTCAGAGTGAACTTTTGCCAGCTACTCAAAGTCAACAACTGCGGGGTGTCCCGTCTCCCTGCCACTTCTACTTCGCCTCGCATATCGAGAGTAAAAAGTGAAAACAAGCCAAAAACTGTGCCAACAGCTGCACGGGAGCTGAGTCCGGGCATGGCTGACGGGGTTTGCATCCATGTCACTAAATTGTCAACAAAATGCAACAAATTGGCAAAAAACTTTTCGTATGACTAGCAAAATTAGAACCCCGCAAGCAAATAAATGGATACAATAACGAAAGCACCTCTCTACCCCTTCGGTACCCCGACCCAACAACACTAAACAAAACGAGGCACAAAAAGGCGAACACCAAATACGACAACAAGAAAATACCCAAAAAAACTGGCAGTTCAACAAAAATATGTAAACGTTTGGGATTTTATGCAACGTGCAATAGACACAAAAAACCAAATGCCAATTGCTCCACAACAAAATGCTTTACACGACGATACCCTGCACTGTTAAAGACACGTCAGTTGTAAAGTGCAAACAAATTGAATACTTTTACATTAAGGAGTTTAAATGATTTTAAAAGCTTGAATCACCTGCTTGAATTTTCAGTTTATATATATATGCTTAGTTTAGTTTAATTTAGTTTGCAAATGAAACTTTGCGACTCTTTTTTTCGGAAGTTTCCCAACTGAATACTTTAATTAATATTTTCCTTCATTTGTGCGATTCAATTAAATGAAATTGGTTTTTTAATTTGTACGCCTTACTTAGTTGTTCTCACAAGTGATTAATGTATTATATTTAACAACTTTGCCGTCACTTTTACACAATATTCACAATCTATAAAAGAAGCCGAATGTTAATTTAGTTTTTACAGCAAACAAAACTTAATAACTCATTCATTGAAAGTTTCCCAATATCTTTAATATCTTCCTTCATTTGTGTCATTCAATAGAGTAAGAAATTAGTGATAACAAATTGTTAATGCATGATTTAATTTTAGGTGAAATATTGAAAGATTTAATTTAAGTTTAAGCTGCAATTAAAATTGTTATTAATGTATTAGATTTAGTAACTTTGCCATCACTTTTACATTACATTGGATTGAAAACTGAAAGACAGATAATCTAAGAAATATATCGAATAGCTTAAATTGCTTTCCTGAATTTTCAGATTATAACTATATTTGTTTAATTTAGTTGGAACTGCAAATGAAACTTTACAACTCACTATTCAAAAGTTTCCCAATATCTTTAATATCTTTCTTCATTTCCGTAATTTAATTGAGTGAAATGGTTTCAAATCTATTAAATAATTTGTTTAATTTCAATTTACTCTGAACTGCAAACGAAACTCACTCTTTGCAAGTTTTCCAATATCTTTAATATCTTCCTTCATTTGTGTGATTCAATAGAGAGAAATGCTTTCCAAATTAGTGATAAAAACATATTGTTGTTGCAAAGATTTCATTTCAGTTTAAGTTTATAAAAATATATTGAAAGATTCCAATTAAGTTTAAGCTGCATTCAAAGTTGTGTCCACAAGTGATTAATGATTGAGTTTAACAACTTTGCCATCACTTTTACATTAAGCAGTTTTAAACACTAAGACAATCTAAGAAATAATTTCAAGAGCTTAAATCACTTTCTTGAATTTTCAGATTACATATTTGTTTAATTGAGTTTGAACCGCAATTGAAGCTTCACAACTCGCACTCTTCGAAAGTTTCCCAACTAAATAATACTTTATTTAATATATTTCTTCATTTGCGTGATCAAATTGACCGAAATGGGTTCCAACAAATTATTGTTGCAAAGATTTAGTTTAAGTTTAAACTTTTTGAAGTTGTGCATTAGATTTAGCAACTTTGACATCTCTCCCTCTCATTAGGAGAACCAGGAAGCCCTTTGAACAGTGTCCATCAAGTGCTGGGTATCCTAAATCCCCCTCAACTGGTTCGCAACCTGGCAAACAAATTTAATGCTGCTGTTTTTTGTTTTTGTTGATCTAATGCGACAAACGACAAGGTAGAAATGCAAACAAAATGCAAAGCAAGCCTGGGACCAGTCGGCTCCCAGCTCCCAGCTCGCAGCACTCAGCGCCCAGCTCGCAGCTGGAAGTGCTCACTATGGACATGTATAGTATATATATATTTGTATATATATCGCATATAGATGGGCCGCCGATTTGTTTGTTTATTGATTGGAAAAAGCGGCACAGCTGAAAAAGGATTTCTGGCACAACATAAGAGGACATAAGGACAACAGCAGCAAGGCTTTCGGCAGCGAATTGCAGCCACAAAAAAATGGTACAATAAAACTGCAAAAAAAAAAGAGGAAAACGAGACAAAACGAAATATATTGAAAAGGGAAAAGAAAGCGAAATGCACTTGCTGAATTTTAAACTAGAAAATGGAAAATTGTTTATACAATGATCGATATAACCATTTATATTGCACGCTTGTTGAGCAGCAACAGAAACAGAAACAGAAGCAGCAAGGAGCAAGCGTGTTACTCCTGTTGTTCTTGCTCCTGTTTCGGCAGTTGTTGCTCCCTAGTTTTTGTTGCTGCTCCAGTTGTTGTGTTGTGCACTTAAAAACAAAATGCCAAACACATGCCGCACAAATCAAATGCGTTTACCCAGAAAATATCTATGCAAAATATTCAGGTGGAAAAGTTGCATGCATGCGAAAGCGAGGGCAAAAAGTAGAAAAACGCTGCAGTTGCACAAATGGATTAAACGCAAACGCTGATTGAAGTAGTATTCTCCTAATTGGCCAAATTGATTTGATTATAATTCCATTTGTTTGTCAAATCCCTGTAGCTACTCTCCACTTACTTTAAGTGAGTTTGTTTAGACAGTTCGAACTGCGAATACGTTCCGAAATGTTTTTAACCGATTTAAACCTGTTGGATGTTGAACTCAGTTACCGATTTGCAAACACAACAAATTATGGATGAAAATTTCATAATTCTAAACTAAAATGAACTACGACAAATGCACAATTTTAGCGAAAGTAATTGATTTACATATATCTTAGTGAACTAAATCGGAAGGGAAGCAATAAATTGATTTATTTTCTAGATCAAACTTACTTACTTACAATTTTGAAACAGAATTTTATAATTCTGAAAGAAAAATAACTACAACAAATTTTAGTGAAGCTAATTGATGTCTATTACATATATTTTAGTGAAATTAATTGAAGTAAATTTTACCTGTTTTGTTCTCTAGTGTAGCCTTAAACTATATTATGAAACAGAATTCTATAATTCTGAACTCAAATGAAGTACAACTTATGCACAATTTTACCGAAGGTAATTGATTTACTTATAGTTTAGTGAACTAAATTAAAAGAGAAGAAATAAATTGCTTTGTTTTCTAGTTTAAGCTTAAACTAAATTGTGGAACGGAATTTTATAATTCTTAAAGAAAAAATGAACTACACAACAAATACACAATTTTAATTGAATTACACATACGAACTAAATTATGGAATCGGATTCACCATTTTAGTGAAAATAATTGATTTAGCTTACATAAATTTTAGTGAAACAAATTGAGATGAACTAAACTGCTTTGTTTTCTATATGAACCTTAAACTATATTAACTAAACAAGTTATAACTTTAAGTTAAAAAATTCTTATAATAAATTCTATAATTAGCTAAACAATTTGTAACTCTAAGTTAAGAAATGCTTATAATATATGCTGTATTAAAATGAAGAAATTTCAGTACTCTTTAAATCGCACAAATTGAATTCAAGCAAAATGACTTCACGACTTGCACCCGCAGTGGTTTTTTACAACTTTTGAATCGCACCTCGGCGCTGCTAAAATATGCGAGAATCTGAGAAATGCATCAAGCAAGCAACAAGCATAAAAAGCGATGCAGCTGCACTTAAAATATTACCACAGGCTTGCCCCTTTATTAACAATCTACGAGCAGCAGCAGCTGGCAGACGACGCAAGTAAAAAGGATAAAGAAACACTCAGCAAACCAAGGTGGAGGGAGGGAGGAGTGCGTGGAGGGAGGGCAGCAACATGTTAGGCAAAAACTGTCATAGTTGGAAATCAAATAAATAATATAAATGGCAATTGTCAGCAGAATTATTGCACACAATACAACGTACACAATGCAAGTTTTTGTCAATTATTGGGAATTGTAGAGTTGCTGGCCAAAACTAATGTAAATAATTGCCATTGAACTGGCCACAATCGAAGCGTCCCGAAGCGTCCCGAAGCGCCCCGGAGCTGGCAACGACGCTCTCTGCTCTGCTCGCCGCACTTTGTGGCCAAAAACAATTGATGATGCAAATGCAATAAAAGCTGCAGCTGCAAAACGATACGAAAATGCCCATTGTAATTAAAATGATGACCAGATCAGTCTGCCGAACTCCCCCGCCCCTCCAGAGCATGGGAAACCCATTCAAATATATTTCATTGCAAATGCCAGCAAACTGCTGACCAAATCAATTTCCCATTTACCATTTCCCCACCTTCCACTTCCCATTTCCAAAAATGCAGCAAAATGTTCTAACAAAATGCGCGCGTTCTGCCAACAGAGTTTCGGCCAACAAGCTCTTGGCTCCCAAACGAGTGAGGGAGGAGCGATGGGAGAATTTGTTGCCGTTGCTTACGTGGCCGTAAAATTGCATGTGGCAAGGCGACAACAACTGCAACAAGAGGCGGCAAGCTGACAGACGAATTGCGAGCGGAAAATGCATTGGCTCGCATATTGCTGGATCTGGCGATATATATGTGTATGTATATGCAACATATATGTTGCTTTTACATGCCTCTGCCAGGTGCTTAGCAGTCAGCACATTGTGCTGCAAATTGTGGCAGCATTGATGGCATATTAGGTGCCCCATTCAACGCGCCGCTCGCTTCGTGTGCCACACAATCAACTCGACCATATGGACAAAGTTGTGCTCTGTATGCTGCAACGATGCAACAAGTTGTGCCACAATTTTCGTAGGGGAAAGTACAATTTTAATTTGATTCGCACTCGAAAAATGCTAATTCTTACCAGGGGAAAACTCTAACTTGAGATTATGCACCCCAGTCGGAAAACTAATTTCAGTGAACTGCCTTTTTGAGGAATATAAAGTTGGGCCAATGTAGTGCCTCGCAAAGCACACGTAAATTAATTAGCAACAAAGTATTTAACATTTACTGTAACAACTAAAGTTCAGTGGGAAAGTTCAACTGATTGCTTTCCCAATAATAACTATTTGAGCACACATTTTATAATAACATTTTACTAGTCGCAGGAAGCGAAATAATTTGAGCATCAATTCAAATCAATTGCTCGGCATTTGCCCATTTTCCGATGCATTTCCTCGCTGTATCCTTGATCTGCAATTAATGCACTCAATTTGCTGCATTTTGGATTAATACAGAACTGCTGTAAGCCTGTCGCCAGTCATGCTAATTGTTATTAAAGACAATTTCCACAGACGGCGAGAACAAAGGGCGCTGCCCGAGGGGCATTAGAATGTGCATTATAAGCACAATAAACACTTGCACACTCTACAAAATCACAGTGGCCATAATAGTAATAACAATAGCAATAATAATAATAATAATGATGATAATGCTGATAGCACATAATTAACTATCAAGCCGTGCAAACGTCAAAACTGTGTAAAATGCAAACTGCAAAATGCGAAATGAGAAATGCAGAATGCCAAATGCCAAATGCAAACAAATTGCAATTTGCAATTGTTCCATGGAGCGTGCTATTGTTGCTCGTCATGACAACACAAATATTGCACACATGGGCATCGCAGGACAACACGCCGACGCTTCGATACTCTAACTACACTACAGGAAATCTTGCTATCTATATATAAATGACGAGCTAAAGTTACAGTTCAAGTTCTTCTGTCATTTAGCAGCACTTAAAGAATGCCTATAAAATAAGGAAAAGAAGAAAAGGAACTTAAGAGATTTTAGAATGGCTTTTGAATATTTGGCGAAAAGAAAAAAGTAAAGGAACTGAAAAGAGAAACTGAAATATTTTAGAATGGCATTTGACTATTTAGCAAAACGAAAAGGAAAAGGAACTTAATACAGTAACATAAATATTTTAGAATGAAATTTGATTATGTAGAGAAAACATATTAGATCATTAGAAACACATAAGATCACTCTTTGTTTTAGAAAAACAATTTCTTTTAGTCTCTTTGCAACTTGAAGTTAATGTTTCAAAAGATTCTACTAGTCTTTCCTTCTCTTTGTTGAATTCTAATCACAGAGTCACAGAGACTTTCTCACATTACCTTTGTTTGCATTTGCATTGGAATATTTATTTTGATTTGTTGCCCTTATTATTTCACTTGTGCACATTAAAATACATACAACGAGCAACAACAATACAATGCTCAACCAGGTTTGGTGACAAATGGAAAATGTGCAAAATGCTAAAATTGGCAGAGCGAATGCTGAAGTCGAGCGAGAGAATTGATTTAAACAACTGCCGATATAATAACACTCGCAACATACGACTGTTCAGGCACATACTATACTATACTATATATATATTGGCTTGAAGTGTCTCCTCGAGAGGAGCTGCCGCTTGTTGCCGAGCTGCAAGTGGAAATGTTGACGTCGATGCGTGGCTTTTGTTTGCAAATCTAAGCAAATGTCTGTCGAGGTGTGAGTGTGAGTGCGAGTATGTGTGTGAGAGTGTGTCTGAGTGTGCAAGTGTGTGTGTGAGTGTGTGGGCTGCATGCAAGTTGAATGGCCAAGCCAAGCCGAGCACTCGGCTGCCTGGCAGCTTCGAATGATAAATATGCAATCGGGCCAAAGGTGCGCAATTTTTATATGCATTTCTCAGTTGCTCTGCTGGCGTTTTGCTGTCTCTCCCCCTCCACCCCCGCTGCCGCCCACCTACAAGCGTCTGTGTCGCCTGCACTAGTTTTTCAACTAGGAATTTTTATGCAAAAACAATTTATTACACTGCTGCCCGAGATCTGGATGCGGATGCGGATGCGGATCCATAAGCATAAAAGTAGGGGTATTGTTGCAACTGCTGCTGCCACGCCGATAGAACGAACGGCTGCTAGCAGTTATCGCCTTGTGCACATCGCCTTTGCCAGCCATGGCAACCTGGGCGCGCATCCTTTGGCCGGCGCTGAAGATGTGTGCGATTGCGTATGATATGCTTAAATTATTGCATTTCTTTCGGCTCCCGCCTGCATGCCCTAGCCTTTATCGTCAAAGATTGATAGCATTGCCAAAGTGCAAGGCGCACTCCTCGGCTCTAAGGCCATACACGCAATTCCATCTTGCTCGGCAGCTCAGCTTATGATGAAGCACACGCTCCACGTGGCGACAATGGCGACGGGCTCAAGAACAAGAGCAGAGCAGAGCAGAGCGATTGTGATTTTATCTTTGGCAGCACTAAGCTACTTAGGTAAATGTATATTTCACTTGAATAGCGATACAAAAGGCGCGCATTGAACGGCTTAAACTGCCACAAAGAAATTGCCCGTAAAATTGTCAATTAGCCGAGGCTCATTAAATTATCAATGACATCGATAAAAGGAATCGTTTTCACTCAGTTTCAATAAAGCTGTGTTGAATAGGAAACGCCCCAGTAAGCATTACATTCACTTTAATATTTCTAGTCTATAGACAATGATGTACTTCAGTTTGTGGCAAACAAGTTGCAGCTGAAGTAGTTGTTTATCCCCAGTGATATTTGCGAGTTGCTTTGATTTGAATACGCAATCCTCGTGCTGTTTTCATTGGTGCACCGAAATCCTTGAATCCTTCACACTTCAAACGACTGTTGACTGCTCGGCCAAGCACTGCACGCCTCATCTGCCAGACGAGTTTTAACCAGGCAAGAGCTCTCGCTTCCGCTTCCCCCACTCCTCCCGCTCCCGCTCTCTGCCTTCGCTGTGCTGCAGTCATGTTCGTTGCGAGAGTCTAGCAGCCGTTTGAGCTGGAGTCGAAAACAAAAAGTTTTTTGCAAGAAGCGCCTCGGGGGTCGAAGTTGTCGGCTTTGCAGGCAGTTTAAAGCGACGCCTGCATGCGGACAGCAAGCAGGACATGCACACACATGTGTCCCAGCAAACACACACACACACACGCACGCATATAATTTTATAGTGTGTGTGTGTGTACACTTGGCATTAACATAATTCATATTTTGTTGTATTTGCATAATAATAAAGCTGCTGATGCTGGCACATCAACGGCAACCAGCAGAGCAGCACTTGGCAGGGGGGAATGGGGGGCAAGGGGGGCACTGGTCTTTTAGCTAGCTGCTGCCAGCACTTTGGCTGCCGTTGCCGTTGCTGCTGCTGCTGTTGACAAATGGAACACATTTGGCTACACCCAAAACAGCGCAAACAAACCGAGCTGAGATTTATATAAGAAAGAACGGACATCCAACCAGTATGAAGATGAGCCCGAGAATCCGAGGGAATAAGCCGGGGGAGCAGCGGCGCAGCGGAGTCACGAGGGGGTGTGGCAGCCCGCATAAATGCATGAATACTTATGGGGGATCGGGGGACGCCAGTGCATGCCAAACTGTGCGCCATGTGGGCGTGTGTCCTGCTAGTTTTAGCCAAGTTGAGAGCCTTGTACTGTGACTGTGCGGCAGTGTGGGTAAGCGGCATTGTCATGTTTTTGCGTTGTATTGCACTGACATCTGGGCAACATAATTCGTTGACACAGACAACAGTTATGTATACATTATGTATATATATCTTGTTTTGTGGATCCCAACAGATTTCGCTGCTGCCATTGCTCTTCCCCTCTCTCTCTCTCTCTCGCCAACGCGCTGTCGTTTTCGTTTTCATTTTCGTTTTGTTTATGTCAAATGTGCATTAGGTTTTTTATAAATAACAACTGAAAAAATGAACTCGCTCCACGCGCATTGTATGGTTTATGGAAGCGCTCCTCGTATTTACACACAACTAGCGACATTTTAAAAGCAATGTGCCTAGCATTTTCCCCTTGGGTGCTATCAATTTTCCAGGGGACCAAATCTGCCGCCTGATCCCAGCGCCCAACCGACCCAACTCAGTGCAACAACAAAAAAATTAATCACTGAAAAGTTCGGCGCGCTTTCACCTGACAATTTGCACGTGCTTCGAACGGACCGAGGATGGGGCGGGAAAGACGCTCTCAGGTGAACGTGGACGCTCGGTGTGTGTGCTCGGCGAGGCGTTAAAATGCCATCATTAAAAATCAATGTTTAAAGATTTATGAGCTTAACAAAGTGTTAATTACACGGGGCCAACAACAAAATGTAGTCAAGCGACACAGCGACAGACAGGTAGACAGACAGTCCAAAAATATAAGAGAAGCGAAGGCGAAGGCAAAAAAATGGCAAACGCGTAGCCATAGAGAATTGAAAACAAAGCAAGTTGCACAAAAATTGAAGAAGAACGACGGTGAAAAGGTAGCCGAGTTATATTTAAGACCCGCAAAGTTAAGCAAAAGCAAATTACAAAAGTTTATGTCTGTACGTGTTTGAAAATGAGGTTGAGCTCGTGTGAGTGTGTGTGTGTGTGTTTATGGCAGCTGTATGCGCTTTTACTTAATTGACTTTTAGGCTCGTCTCGTAACCATAACCTAAATTAATAAATAATTACTTCAACGATATTTTAATAACAATTAGCTACGCATCAAAATTTGTTGTTTTAAGCGCAAAAGTGTGTATGTGTGCGCATTAATAATTCAATAAATTTGCATGTGATGTAGCCAGTTATTACGTACGCCATTTTTTAATTCACCTATTTCATACAAGTACTACGTTAATTGCTTAAATTGCACATTCAACAATTACAACTCATTTTAATTGCGCACTTGACTTATTTGGCCACCGATAATAGAGCATAAAAATGCCTGCCAAAAGCTCAGTTATCGACATGCAATAATCGGCAATCGATAGCTGCCGATCATTGCGAATTAATTCAAGCTTAGCCAACACTGCTAATCAGCTTTAAACTTAAATTTGAATTTATGCATTGAGAGTCCTGTGTTTGCTAATTAGCTTAAAATACTCGACTTAACATAGTCTAAGCGCTAATAGTCGCAGCTTTAGGGCCTCTGGCACTCTGAATAAATACTTAAATAAATGAAGCCAAGGCCAAAAATTAAGGTTGCTGAAGGTTGCTGATTATAAATTAAAGCAGAATGGCGTAGGCGGACCCAATGCGAACCCTCGAAATTTAATCAGGCCAGAACAAAAGCCAAAGACAAAAAAACACAGCACAACATAAAATAACGAAATGCAAAAACAGAGAGAAACAAGGCGTTACAAAAAATAACAGAGAAATGCCTTTCATTTTGACCAAAACAGCCAAGCGCGAAGCATAGGAGACGCGGCAAGAAGGATAACCCAAACAACTTTCGTTGACGACGTTTTCATAATTCTAGCAAAGGCGGGACAAGATATGAACGGCAAGGCACAAGCAAAGCAAAGCGAACGAGGAAAATCCAACACGTTAAAATAGCAAAAATCAACAACCGAAAAACGTAAAAGATGCCAGGCAGCAGTTTTTGCTTCAGCATAAGCTCTTCGTATGGGTGCGAATGAGGTGGGTGTGAGTATGGGTGCGGGTACAGAAAAGACAAGAGAAAAATGGGCGGGGGGTGGAGTGGGAATGCAGATGGTGAAGGAGGAGGGGGGCCTGGGGAGGGCGAGACCGACAACGATGACGATGACACACGTGAGGTTTCGCAGCAACAAAAATACAATATACGTATTTATATACATTCCATATGCATATATAGCACAGTTCTCGCTGTATGCCGGTGTACGAGAGTGTCGGTGTGTCGGTGTGTGTGCGTGTGAAGGACGAACCACACAGACGCACGCAAAAGCCTTAAATATGCTTGAACTACTAAAGAAGCCATAAAGCAACCCAATGGGCCAACGACTACAACAATCGTTTACCTACGGAAAGGCGTTGAAAATTTCTTTGCACACATTCGCATTCCCTTAATACTCGAAGCCACTTTTCGGCCAAGTCCCGACATGTCCTGCCAACGCCAAAGCGTTCGTTCGCAACGGCAAACATGTCGTTCGAAACTTATTCGAGTTGCAGGGGAAATGTCCTGAGTTAACAGAGCAACAGAAATGTTACAACCCCTGCTAGTCAAATATGGGGATGGAAAAAGAGCAGATTTTGGATTGTAACGGTTTCTTTTTGCTGGCTAACAAACAAGTTTCAAATTCTTTTGCGTGAGTTTTAGAGATGAAATAAAGTATATATTATTTATTTGTATACGTGAAGAAAAAGGAACCATGAACCATTTCGAACTATTTCATAGTAGTTCAATTTTAAGAGTCTAAAGTATATTCGTATACTAATGCGAATCAGCTCATTTACAAATTATTATATTATAAATATATATGTGCTTATTTATAAATAAGATATTATAATAGCTAATACTAAAGCAATATAGAAGTCATACTAATTATAAATTTATACAGTTAAGCTGCATTTACTTCGGACTTAATGTTCATTACTATTATGTTGAGTGTTATAATAATACTATTGTTCTTAAAGTATTGTTCAATAAAAGGCAAGTTAATATTAAATCATAATTTTAAAAAGGTGGTTTTTATGTGTTGGGGACTATTAGAGGGTTGTTTGCAATGCGCGAGTTTGTGCTTTGGGGAGAACCGTATTGTATAAGTTTATAGCGGGAACTTCCATTGGAATAACCACAGTACAGTTATCCGGTATAAGTATGTTTGAGAAAAAATGGGAAAGTAAAAACGGGAAAGATTGCATTGCCCTGGTTTGGAGAATATTACCATATGTCAATTCAACTTAAATTATGTTCGCAGATTTTGAAACGAAAAATGGAAAATTAAATACCTGAAAACATTTTATAATTTTCGCGTGAAAAGTAAAAACCCAATGCAAAAATTAGAAAGGGACGGAATGCCCAGCTCGCATGAAGAGTATAAGGATATTAGGTAGCTGGTAATATTCCGTTATTTAGCCGCGACACATTTTATTTCGCTGGTAAGTTTTATATTACCTGCTTAATCCCGGTACACGCGGAAAATTCTAATGAAGGGCTTTAGGTGCGACTTTACCTGCACAGCTGTTGCAGATTTAGGAAGGACAACAATTTAGGTACGAAATGGGCTTAACTTACGTTGACAGGTAGTTCTGATGCTGATCTGAATTCGTATAAATTGTGGCTCGCAACGAGAGTGGTCATCAGTCAGCATTCAAAATGACGATGTTCTACACGTCACGTCTGCACCAGTCGCGCTTCATATTCCAGACGATCAGAGATGTACGCACCTTCCGGCATCAACCGAACTTCAACGATCCGAGTATTGAGTGCGGCAGTTGTTACAACGTAGTTGCAGCCAATGAGCCATACAATCATCATTGGTTAACGAGCGAAGATGCCCAGCACATCAAGATGGATATGGACCACAAACTGCTGCTTCAGCGAATCCACGTAGAGCACATCGTGACCTTTATGCTGTGCGACGAGACCCCCGGAAATCGTACCCGGGCCTTCGTAGTAGAGGCCGGAACGGAAGCAGTGCCGCACCTACTGCGCTTCTTGAACTACGAGGCCACCGGGTTGGAGGTCACCATTGGCTTCTTTGTGAAGGTGTGCCAGCAAAACTTCTACTGCGAAAGCCATCCCGTCAAAATTAAGCATTTCCTGGACATTGATCTAACCGTTGACATGATGTTCACTCGCCTGGTGGAGAAGATCGCCAACTACGCGTTTATTACGTTTAATGTTACCCTCGAGGCAATTTGCATCAAGCGCATGAAGGTGGTAGTTCAACGGCTTTGGAATGGACAACAGCAGCTGCCACTGCAGTACCGCGTAAAGAACGATGATCGCTTCAAGCCCGCAGAAAATAAGCATTCCGTTGATTTGTCGCTGCTCCACGAGAGCTTTGTCAACTATCATGGCAAACGATTTGGCGATTTTCCCGACTCTCTACAAGTGAATCTCTACTGCTTCCGTGTCTGTGCGCGCACCAAGGAATTATTTGCTGCGCCATATCTGATCAGAAACGAAGATACCAAAAACACGCCGACGTTCCTCGTTCAAACCGATGTGGCGGGAGAATTTCGCGGCATGCACGAAGTATACAATATTAGAAAATTTCTGCGCTCGGATCCCATCGATCTCATATTCGATTGTCGCGATTGTGAGGGGCACTTTACTAACCGTGTAGAGTTTGTGATGCATAAAGAAATGGACTGTGGGGGTGGCATTACGATGCTACAGTTGGACGGCGAGTTGCCTGAAATATACGAAAACTGCTTTACACTTCCAAAGGAGATCTTTAAACACGCCTGGTATGCCATTGGACCGACATTTTAATATATTTTATAATGATGAGTAATGATGATTTAGTAATGATGAGTAGTTAATGTAATAGCACTGCATGAATACAAATAAATAGTTAAAAAAAAATAAAATAAAATCAGCTTTTAATTCCAATTGGCGGGAAAAGTTATTCGAACGCGTGAATGAAAAACAACATACGAAAACAGGTGATTGGCAAAAGCAAATCATAAATTGAGTGGCCATAGTACGTTACAAACATAATGGTGGCTGAAATCCAGTATATTAGCGATACCTAATTTGTGGTGACACTCTTCATGAAAATTGAAACAAATTATATAAAAAAAGGTTCTCTATAGGTAAAGGTACTCTTTATGAACTGAAATCAACTTTTAATTTCCATTGACGGAAAAGTTAGTTATACGCGTGAATCGTAAGAAGCATTTAGAAGATACTGACAAGCGAAAAAAAGAGTGGCCCACCACTTTAGTGGTATATTTGCGCTAGTAAACTTGCGGCCACACTCGCAGTAGAAAACAAAAAACGCCGCATTTAAAATCTGCAAAAGGATGAATCCCTTAGATAAAATACACGCACTCGATGAAATCGAGAAGGATATTCTGCTCTGCATGCAGAGTGCAGGTAACTTGCCAGAAATGTTTGGCTTTGCACATTTACTAAACAATTAACTCACTAATCTAAAAGGTCTGGCGCTGCAAGAACTGGGCAAGGAGAAGTCTTCGCAGAAGAGCGCCGAAACTCAGTCGCAACAGTTCCTAAAGAGCTTATCCAGCGTGGAATCGAAGCTGTCGGAGCAAATTAACTACCTCACTCAGGTGTCCACCGGTCAGCCACACGAGGGTTCGGGCTATGCCTCAGCCAAGGTGCTGCAAATGGCCTGGCATCGCATTCACCACGCACGCTCTCGCGTTCGTGAGCTGGAAGAGACAAAGGCGAAGCACTCGCATGCCGCCCGTCAGCAACAGAAACGCCAACAGGAGCATGCTGCTGCCCAGCAACAGCAGCAGGCAGCCGCTGCTGCAGCCCAGCAACAACAGCAGCAGGCAGCTGGAGCCGGCGTTGGCGTTGGCGGCGGATCTGGATCGGGATCTGCTGATGGCGGAGCAACCGGGGGCAGCAGCTCCACTTCCGGCAGCGGTGGTGGTGTTGGCGGCATGGGCTCTGATACTGGCGGAGGTGTTGGTGGAATGCCCTCAAATTAAAAACATCTCATTATAATCAACATATTTTTTTTTATTAAAAACTAAGTTAAATCTACTGTGGCATGCTTTGAGTTGTGTCGGTGGAAGAAGACGTACTGCTACCGATGCCAAAGAAATTCTGTTCGCACACATAACGCACACACTGCAACAGCACATTGCGCTCGTGTCTGATATCCGACTCGAGTAACTTAGACAGCATTGTGTTTTGTTTAGTCATCAGGCGAGCTCGCTTGTAATTTAAGCCACGCACCTTTTTATTGGCTGCAACACGCTTGACACTCGTCCTTTGCTCCTGCTGTGGAGCAACTGCTACTAGTTTACTGTCAATAGGCAGTACAGCTGTAGTTGATTCTGACTTAGATTCAACAGTTAATTCGGGCGGTTTTTCAACTTCTGTTTTGCGTTCAATGGGCGCTTCATCAGGCGCCTCGTCATCGGAGCTCTGGGGCAGCGTATCATCTACTTCTAGCTGGACATCCTGTCGAACTGAATTATCTGCAGACTTCATCTCATTTTGGAAAACTTCTGGTTCTACAGGAGCATCCAACGACGCATCAGCCACTTTCTTATCTGGTGTGGCATCCTCCTCTTTATCTTCAGTTCGGCAGACTTTTTCCCAAGGCATTGGTTCGACATCAGCTTGAAGTGAGGCATCTGTCACTTCCTCATCCGTTGTGGCATCTTCCTCGTCATCCTCAGAGTCTGTGCCATACATGCCCAACATGTTGCTCAGCGCATTCTCTGATTTGGATTTTGCCTTGACATGCTTGTAATCTTTCATCTGGCTGGTACCACGAAATTTTCGTGCTTCTTCAGCACTTACAACATTTTGCTCAGGTGGGAGTGGTTTGTTCTCTGGTTGCTCCTCTTTCTTGTCTGTTATTTTATTTTCAATCTTTTTTCGTCTTTTGTTTAGCTTGGCACGCTCTTTGTTATTGTTTTCTGGTCGCGTTCGACGACGATCTTCAGGTTTCCCGAAACGTGATTTAGACGCCTCCAAGCGCTCGCCGCGTTTCAGACGCTGCTCCTTCGCCCGTTTAGCCAATTCCACATTGGCCGTTGTTGGAAATCTACAACAGTGAATCATAAGTATTTGACTTGGAACCTGGTTTTTAAACGCACCTTTTACGTCGCTCCGCTCGCCAAGCGGCAATGTCCTCTGGCGTCCATACTCGCTTTACGGTTTTGTACAAGCCAGTGATGTGATTGGCTTCAATGTGACGCTCCAAAACGTTTGCCAATGCCGCGAATTCACAATCCTCAGCCGGGCACGTCTCGTGTTGTTCCAAATGCCGCCGCATGTCCTGCTCATTTGCCAGGCCCATGTTGCAATTGTCACAGAACTCAACATGCGACGACGCTTCATATTTTGTTGGCGGATCAGTTCTTACTGAGACTATGTTTGTGGTGTGGTTGCTGTTCTGCAATTATGGATTGTTTGTTAACTAGTTTCGAAAAGTAATTCTATTGTAAACACACTTGAGGCTGCTCTGGTTTCAAGTACTTGGCGGGCACAGTGCTGCCGCGTGCTCCATACATGGGAGGCGGCTGTTTGCTACGCGGCAACAGTGTCATGCCGCATGGTGTCAGGTAATGTAAATTGCTTTTGCTTGGTTCTTTGCTGTTTTTGTTGAAATTTGGAGAGGGCAACACAAACTTTGGCTCCATCTCGATTTAAATCGCGACAACATGTGCGCTAGCGATGCGCGAGTAATCGTGACATGTTCGATATAAATAAAAGTATCCAGTCACGGTTCCCAGCAAATAACAAGAAACACAAGAAATAAGCAGCAGTACATTCCAACAAATTGTTTATATCTGGCAAGTAATGAAATGGACAATTAATTAAACAATTTAATTTATTATTTATTTAATTAAATAATATAATTATTTTCGATATCTGCACCCGTGAACACATTTGTTTTTATCACTGTTACGGGAAATATCGATAGACTGTTCGATATGCTAATCAGCTGTTCGCGAGCATAGACCAGTGTTAGACAGCGAACACGCATAGAAAACCAAAAGAAAGTGGCGAGTGTGCAATTCAACTATAAAGTGTCATAGTTACAACGCATTTGCGTTTACCGTAGCATTAGAACAAAGCAAATACTCAAATCGGCAACAATGCAAAGTGTGCTAAATACCGTAAAAGGCACAGCCCTTAATGTGGCCGAATATCTAACGCCAGTGCTAAAGGCAAGTACACTGTGTCGATATGCACCAAAGGAGATGAGCTACCCTCGGGTCACAGTGATAGCGTTTTGAAACAAAAGCCAAGTTCTAGGTGCCTTTGTTAAATGTAATTAACAATAACACACATGCAATTATAAAAACTTACGTAAGCAGCTGCTGTTTGTGTGTATATACGATTTATAGAGATTATTATTGTATTACTGCGAATGCAGTGACTCGTGACTTCACAACTTAAACTCTGCTCATCACTGTTTTGGGCGCTGTCGCCTGGGCGGCGGCGTCGGCGTCTGACTGGCGACTCTAAAGCTATTAAGTCGAGACTAATCAATTTTTTTTTACATATTAGGAGTCCAAGTTTCGTGAAACTGGTGTGCTGACGCCAGAGGAATTTGTAGCAGCTGGCGATCATTTGGTGCATCACTGTCCCACCTGGCAGTGGGCGGCGGGCGACGAGAGCAAAACAAAGCCATACTTACCCAAGGGTAAACAGCATACTATATTTAATCGCTTTTACACTGAAGCAGCGCACTCACATTAGACTAATTAAATTGCAGATAAACAATTCCTGATAACACGCAATGTGCCATGCTATCGACGCTGCAAACAAATGGAGTATGTGGGCGAGGAGACGCTGGTGGAGGAGGAGTCCGGTGACGGCGGCTGGGTGGAGACACATCAATTGAACGATGACGGCACCAACCAGCTCGATGACAAAATATGCGAATTGACGCTGGACGAGACCAAGGTTCGACTGCCATAATTAATGATTTCCTCTATTAATTATATTTGAATTCTATTTGTTTAGGATGAAATGCATACGCCGGATAGCGAGAAGTCGTCGGGCGTTGCCGGTTTGGGCAACGAGGAGGATGAGGACGACGATGAGGCCATTGACATGGACGCATTTGAGGAGAGCGGCATGCTGGAGCTGGTGGATCCCGCTGTCGCGACCACAACGCGCAAACAAGAGGCAGACACACAGTCGAGCAGCGCAGCAGCTGCAGGAGGAGCAGTCGGAGCTGCTGCTGCTTCAGCTGGCGATGCCGCCGCTGGCGGCGACTCCGTGTTGCATACGCGCACCTACGATCTGCACATCACATACGATAAGTACTACCAGACGCCACGGCTCTGGGTTGTTGGCTACGACGAGCAGCGCAAGCCGCTGACCGTCGAGCAAATGTACGAGGATGTGTCGCAGGATCATGCCAAAAAGACTGTTACGATGGAATCGCACCCGCATTTGCCGGGCCCCAATATGGCATCGGTGCACCCCTGCCGACATGCTGATATTATGAAGAAAATCATCCAAACCGTGGAGGAGGGCGGCGGCCAGTTGGGCGTGCATTTATATCTAATCATCTTCTTGAAGTTCGTGCAGACCGTAATACCAACCATTGAATATGATTTTACGCAAAACTTTAACATGTCCTAAGCGAAGAAGCATCTGAATCACATTTGACAGCAATATGAAAACATAAATTATGCATTACTTATAAACAAAAACAAAAAAACGAACATTTAGACATTACAATAAACACAAAAGCTGCGCTACGGCGCAGCACAAAAACCAAAAAAAATTGGATTCTATAGACTTTGTTGTTGTTCTTTTTATAATTACTTTTTATTACATTTTTGTTTGTTTGTTGGTTGGTTGGTTGGTTGCTTGTTTTGAAACATCTCTGAGATGACATTTATATGTTAACATAATAATAATAAACATAATAATTATTCATTTAGTTTTTAGGTAGTTTTGTTTTTACTTGTTGTTTTTTTTCACTTTCTCTTCAAGTTAAATGATTTTCTTTACGCTGTTTTGCTTCAACAATTTTAAAACATAAAACAGGTGTATGTGTGTGTGTGTGTTTTGCATTATACTTATTAAACTTTAATGTATATATTTCTTGCATTTACTTGTTAATCCTTTTTTTGTGTTTAATATTTTTTTGTTTTTCATATATATATATATAGATTTTCTTAATAATTAAAATCACTTTTCATTTGCAATAACAGGTTCACATCGTAATCAATTTTACAATAAACATACCTAACGCCTTTTGCCTATATAATAAGACCCATTACACATTTTTTACTTCCTGCAGAACCCCATACTTTAAAGATATTAGATATTAGTTGTACATATACATACATATATAGATATATACACATACATGTGTGTCCTTCAATTGTTTTCAACAATATGCCGCCACTTACGTTAGACGTCGCAGCACTTGCGTCCCGAAATATATATCCATATATATAGATATATATATGTATGTGTAGCATATCCATTTAACGTATCTTAAACCTTGGCCTAAAGCTAACTTTGCTCTTTGCATTTTCCGTTTTTAACTCATTTGAAATGATTTCCGTTTTAGTTGTAGTTAATATTATCATATATTTTACAATACATACAGAAGTTATATGCCATCTAGAAATCTAAATACATACATTTACATATGCATAGACGATCTACAGGATTTTCTCGTACTTTTCTTCACTTCTCTTACTCGCTCCGTCCACAATTCTTGCGTCTAACAATAATTTCCATAACATGCATAAATTTTGCGTTTTTCTTTTGTTTTTACATTTTTAACAATTTTCATTTTTACACGCTGCCGCCTTTGCTCGTCTATTTGCAATTTTACTGTGTTCGTCGTGTGTGTTTTCTAATTATTTTAATTAATTTAATTTTATAAGGTACATTTTGTTTAAGCGCAATGCAGAGCCAAAAACGAAGGGCGAAATAAAATACATTAAATTGTAGTTAATAAGCAAAATTTTGTTTTTAAACTAATTATTATGTACAATAAAAAAAAATGTATACGTAAAATATTCGAACCAAAAACCAACAAGCAATCGAATTAATGCCCAAATATAAAATAAAAATCTTATCTTTGATTTGTACAATTTGTTGTAACTCGCCAGCGCGCTTCCCTCCAATTTTTGGCTGTGCATCCAGTTTATCTTTAATTATTCCTTGAATTCTTTTTCAATTTTATTTATTAGTATTAATAAACATTTGCTTTAAACACTTTAAATAAACTTGCAGAACATTGAAGACTAAATTGCGATCTCAAAGATCGGCAAAAAAGGAAAAACATATCTCAAAGATAATCGAATCACAAGTTTTTCAATATTTCATTTTCTTGACTATCTCAAGCTGCCTTTTAGGTGCTTTCGGGTAAAACAAACAAGACGGAGATCTTAAAGATCGAACATAAACGGATCACAATGTTTTACAATAAGATTACTAATAATTGCGTATATTGAACAAAAAATTCAATAATAATGAATATTAACTGCAAGTATATTTAACTATTCGACATGCCGAAGATGATTTAGTTTTGAACTTGAAATTTGCTTGGTTGCACATAAAAAATAAAATATATATTTATATGTATTTATGAATGGTTCTTTCTCTTATTTTGTGTTTACAATTAAGCAGCTTTACACGATTTAACATTTAAACAATAAAATTACAAACATTTTAAACTTGTTGCAGCTAAAGTTAATTAAATATACATACATGTAGATAATGTGTATATATGTATAACTATGCTATAATTATTCATAATATTTAAACATTTTTAAGAGAATTTCTTTTGTTTTCTTTCTTAATTGTTGCTCTTGTTGTTGTTGTTGTTGTTGTTTTGCTTTGTTGTAGTTGTAGGTAGTTGTTTGCATTGTTTCATAAACGTTAGACTTAAACAGAACATTAATAATAATTCATTTACATACATGTTTAATAACACACCTATCTGCGCTTGTGTGTGTGAGTGTGTGTATATTTATATATATATATATATTAATTATTCATAATGAACACCTAAAATTTGCTTTGTTTTCTTTCTTTTTTCGTTTTGTATTCATACTTTGTTTTAGTTATTTCCTTTTAGAGTAGACGCAAATACTATGCAAGACACTTGGCGCGAATAAAATGACAGAGAAAACAATAAAATTTGAAAATTTGCTTAGAATTGAATTGTTTTTGTAAAAGGAGCGCGGGAGGTGAGGGCATGTGTTTGTTTTGACGAGGGGGAAGGGGGAGAGAGGACGCTTAAAATTACGCCAATTTCGTCACGTAAAAATAGATACATATATATATACCGTTTATATATGTATATATAAGTGTGTATAGTAGATTTATATAAAAATAAAATTTGTTATGCTCTTTTTTTTTTGTTATTTTCTAAAGAAAGTTATTCTTGCACTTTCCACAATTTTCTTGGGTAGTTTAGTTGTTTCGTTTTTTTTGCGTTTTTTTTTTATGTTTGTTGTTTTTGTTGAATTGCTTTATCGGGGCACACGACTAAAAATTAACACGAATTAATTTAAGACAAATTACGCAATTAGTTAAACATAAGCTAAAGCTAGTCATTAACATAATAATAATTAACATTGAATCAACAAATGTGGGTGTAGTAGGTATGTGTGTGTGTGTGTGTGTATGTGTGTTTGTAGTTGGTTTTGTTGGTGGTAGTGATGATCTTTCTGCCTTATATGCATTTCCATTGCATAATTCATATTCTTCGCATAGCAAATAGTGTTTGTTTCTTTCTTGATTTCTTTTGTCCCGTTCATTTGCTCTTTGCTATTGTTTTTCGCCTTTTTGTTATTTACACATTTTCCATAAATTGTTTTAAGTATTTCCCTCGGCTTCTGCACTTATTGCTGCGCCCCAAAAACGCTTACACCTTCCGCTTGGCGTGCAGCATCTCCATCAGCAGCGTCTGCGTTGGCGCACTGCCCGCACAATGCTTTGTGTACAGATATTCCTCGCCACGTGAGGCCATGGCGTGGATCTCTGGTAGTATGTTCAATAGCCTCCTGAATTTGTCCTGCAAACACAAACAACGACCAAAACATTAGAGAACTGTGCAGAGATAGGTTTCTACTTCTACATCGAAATAAACTGCGTTATGTCCCTTAAGTGAAGTCACTAAAGTGAAATCACATTCTTCAAAATTTGATGAAATAGTTTCAGTGATTAGTATTGGAAAACTCGTTGCTTTAAATATAGTTTTCTATAAAAAGATTTTAATAGAATTTCATCTTTATCAACTTCTCTACAATGTATGTTTTGTACATATAGAAGCAATGTACAAATAACTAAACCTTTTCCATATTATCAATCTACGAGTATTTACTAATGCTCATGAAAATTTGATAAAATAAACATCTCGACAATTTCAGTTTTTAGTTTTGGAAAACTCTTTGCTTTCAACATTGTTTTCTATAAACTGATTTTGATAGAATTGTATCTTTATCTAATTCATTACAATGTATGATTGTGTAGAAACAGTAAAACTTTTTCATATTATCAATCTACTAATGGTCATGAAAATTTGATAAAATAAACATCTCGACAATTTCGGTGTTTAGTATTGGAAAACTCCTCGCTTTTAACATTGTTTTCAGTAAACTGATTCTGATAGAATTGATCTTTATCTACAACAATATATGTTATGCAGCAAATAGAAATAACTAAAAATTTTGTATATTATCCCTAATGCGCTTGAGAATTTGATGAAAAACACAAGTAGAACATTTCAGTGTTTAGTATTGGAAAACTCTTTGCTTTAAATATGGTATTCTATAAACTGGATTCTGTTAAAATTGTATTTTTATCTACTTCTCAGCAATATATATAATATGGTTTGCTATAAACTGATTCGGATAAAATTATATCTTTATCTACTTCTCTGCAATGTATGTTTTGAACCTATAAAAGCAATATACATACAACTCACTAAAGCTTTTGTATATTGTCAATATTCTAATGCTCATGACAATTTAATGAAACAAACATGTAGAAATATTCAGAAAATTCTGATTAAATTGTAACTTTATCTACTTGTCTACAATGTTAGTTATGCACTTTTAGAAGCAATATACAAATAACTAAAACGTTTATTTATTATCAATCTAATAATGCTGTTGAAAATTGGATTGGAAAACTCGTCGCTTTAAATATGGTATTCTATAAACTGATTGGGTTAAAATTGCATCTTTATCTACTAAAAATAACTAAAACTTTTGTATATTTTATCAACTGTAACCAACAATGGTGCAAGTCCCAAGTTTTGTATGTCCTTAGAATTCGCTCTTTACTCACATTGACTGAGGGATAACACGTGAGCGTGTAATCCAGCAGCGCTGCCTGCACACTCTCGTGCCCCTCCAAGACGGTCTTCCGGTTGACAATGCCGCGCACATCTGCAAAGCCGGAGGTTAGAGGTTAGTGCACCATTTTGTGGCAAGTGCAGAGATGGAATACTCACCTGGATTTAACAGTATTAGGAATTTCATGCACACATAATCGCCCATATCGAACTTGAGGTCCTGCAACTTGTTCTGCAGCTCGTTGAAGTAATCGCCCAGCTGGGGCACGCCCAGCAAGCCGAGGCTCATCAAGTCGAATACCTGGCCATTGTTCAGCTGCGTCTCGTCGGGCAGGCCGTTGTGTATGCGATGATGCAGATGGTCCAGCACAAGCATGTCCGACCACGAGTGCTGCAGCAGCTTCATCTGATCGTCGACCTGCAAGCAGTGCATTGGGAAAGACACCAAATTAGCAAGAGGGTATGGCAAATGTTACAGGGTATGTACACTGAGAAAAATGACGTAGTCTTAGTTAATGCGAATATAAATATTTTGACATTTATGCTTTTCAAATTGATTAATCAGCGCTTTTTCTCACTGTCATGTTCGGCTTACAAATATGAATTTGATGTGATGAAGATTTGCTGTTGTTTTCTAATAGAGCAGGGGGCGGGGGAGTCTGCCTCTTTGCATTCGCTGTGTGTGTGTAACAAGTGTGGTAAAGCCTAGCTTGATTTCAACACGCGCTCACGCTGTAGCTCTAGCTGAAGCTCTTGCTCTCACTCTCTTTGGCTCTCTGAATCGTTAGTTTCGCTCAGTTGCGTCACTGACGACATCGCAGTCGCAGCCACAGTCGACGTCGGAGTCGGCGTCGGCGTCGTCGTTGTGCGCTGTCGTTGTCATCGTCGTCGTTGCGTTGCGTCGCTGCTTGGTCTGACTGGTTCAGCTTTGCTTGCTAAGTAGGTCAGACGCCAAATGAAATCGAAATTCAATGCAGATTTAAGTAGCCGTCATCGCAGTCGCAGTCAACAGCGCTGTCGCTGCGTTTAGTTATAGTTGTTGTTGCCTTTGTTTCGTATTTCGGATTTAGGTTTTACATAACACGTCGCAGACTTGGCCCCTAGCTTGAAAACTGGTTGTGGTACATTTTATGCTTTTTTTTTTTGGCGAATTACTCTGCTGTTCGATGTAGTTTTTGTTGGGTGTTTGATTTGAGGTTTTGTCGCATATGGCATACCTTCAGATCCTTAAAGAAGACCGTGTTCCTGGCCCAATCGACCTGCGAGAACAGATTCTGATCGAGCACCTTGCACATCAGCTCAAAGAGATCCACGGTTACTTGATTGTACGTCTGCTTCTGCAGCAGCGCAAACAGCTGCGTCTGCCATTCCCGATCGTCGATCGATTGCACAAATTCACGTATCATTGGCGATACCCTGCAAAAAACAACAACAACAACAACAGCGCAATTACAGTTAAAGTTTTCGCCTCCTCTGCGCCAGCTTCTTCGTTGCGTCAACTCACCTCAGTGGCTCGATGAGCGCATCGGCTGTGCTCGATGGATGTGTGCCAGAATCGAAGCTTTATTGTTGACAAAGGATGGAAAGAGAGAGAAAGAGAGAGAGCATGGTAAAAAGCTGTATTTCGTTCTTAGTCGTAATTGTTGTAGTCGGACGAAGCTGTTGGTTGGGCGCATCATTCTCCAATGTAGCAAAGTTCACTGCGACGCATTCGTAACAATCGTTATCGCAAATTTCGATAGGCTGTGACCGATATTGATATTCTTGATTATTCAATCGACTGCTCTGTGATTTGCAGCTTATCAGCTTACATGTTGTAATCGCTAACATATTATTCACCATTTAGATAAATATCAAGGAAAACTATAAAATTGTGGGATTGTTAAAATCTAGTCATCTTCTAAAATTATGACTATGACTATGAAATTATCTAAATAATCTTGGATTTACCATAAGCTTAGCACAAAAATAATTTAAGAAGTAGTATCGAAGTATCGAAGTACTATCATTTGACATTATTCGAGCAACGTTATTCCTTCAAATCTAAAAAATTATAGATTATTATTTAAAAATAGCTTGAACACTGTGTATTCTTTATAAATTTATCTTATGAAATTTTCTAAATAATTGAAAATTGAAAACTGTGTATTATTTATATTCAAAGTATTCTGTACTATCGTTTGATACTACTTGAGCAACATTATTCCTTCAAATCTAAATAATTATTCTTATTTGTATTCTTATCAAATTATCTAAATAATTGAAAATTGTGTATTCTTTTTATTCAAAGTATTCTGTATTATCGCTTGACATTATTTGAGCAAGAAGAGACCTAAAGTTTGTGGAGTTTATTCCTCCAAAGAAACCTAAATTTGTGGAATTTATTCCTCCAGAGAGACCTAAAGTTCATAGACGTTATTACTCCAAAGAGAAACCTAAAGTGTGCTCCACACATAACTCTTAGTTTCTTAAACGCACAATCGATCAATAAGCTTCTTAGAGCTTCTGTGTATTTTTCTACACTTTGTTTTCGGCAATCTCAATCGACTAAAGATCCTCACTTTACCCGACTTTCGTTTAGAATTGTCAACTACATTCCTCGATGCATTCCGTTGAAGCTTTGCAGCTCATCGCTCGCATATGGATCACAGCATTATCAGCGGACTTTGCATACACACTTTGACTTTGCTGCACATTGAGAGACACTTGTTAGGCAAATGAAATGTTCTTGTTTGGTACGTTGGTAACTGAAATTTTGAGCTGTTGACTTGGATAGTTCTTGATTGTGGTTGCTGTTGTTGTTCGGGGGCTTGTTTTGCTTGTCTTGGGTTCTTTGTACTGGGCACAAATAAATACCACAATTTCGATTCGGCTGTGTTCTGCAGAGATCCAGTGCCGGTTTCGTGGCAGCTGCTGTTGCTGTTGCCATTGCCGCCGTTGCCGTTGCGTTGCAGGCCATCGGTGCTGTTGTTGCCACCACCTCCGCCACCGCCGCCGCCGCCGGCGCTGCCGCCGCCAGCGTTGTTGCCACCGCCGCCTCCGGCGCTGCCGCCGCTGCCTGTGCTGCTGCTGCTGTTGTTGTTGTTGTTGCTGTTGCCGCCACTGTTGTTGCTGCCGTGGCTGTGGCTGTTGCCGCCGCCCAGGGAGGAGCTGCCGTTGCCGCCGCCACTCACGTTCATGGGCGTGGCTATCACGCCGCCGCCCCCGCTCGCATTCACCTGCCCCAGGGCAATGGCAATGGGACTGGGCGACGAGTCCGGCGACTGTGTGAGTGAGGATACCTGAAAAAAAGAAACACCAAGAGCAACAATAAGCATCTGGCACAACGTGTGTCAGTGTTGCATGCTACTCACCTGAGGTATTTGTATTTCTTGCTTAATATTCATATTTGGATATGCTTGCTGATAGCCCGGCGAGAGCGGCGTCGGCTTGATCTCCGACCCGATTGAACTGCGCAGCGCCTGGAGCGCCAACTGACGCTGCCGCATCACCTGCAGCTTCCGCGCCCGATCCCTTTTGTACATCGGCCCAAACTTGTTGCGACCCCCACGCATGCGATCCGCTCGCACCGCTAAAAAACAGAGAGAGAGAACAGTCCAAATGAATACGAGTTTCAGGCATAATAAAGTCTGCGATCTATCTATGAGCTTCACAATCTTTAACTTAGTGTAATGATAATACAATTCTTAGTGCTAAACTTAGGAAAAGGGAATTGAAACTATATATATAAATAGGAAAAATAAATAAACATATATATTAGCAAACTCTTGCATCAAACTACCTATCAATTTAGCTACCATGAAAAGTTGAAGCTTACTCCAAAAGTACTAAACAATCTTCATCACATTTATCAAATTGAAATGCACTCTACACCTTTGAAGAACTACATTCATCTCGTGAATAAAATGTAACTATTTGATTGAACTAAACTTTGTACAATATTTTCCTGCACTGCATTTGCATGAGCTCTTCTAATTGATTAGATAAGGAAAACAGTTCCAACAATTCTAATCGATTATAGTAATATGCTTTATGTGCAACCCTTTATTTGAGTTTGCTGTGCTGCATGCCAAAGTAGAGCATTCTATTTGCTTAAGATTAGTCGTATCAAGTGGCATATTGGCAACTAAAGCGCATCGATTCAGTTTTGTAAATATTATGTTATTTTCTATAGCTTTGTTGATTCAAAATCGGCTTTCTATCAATAATATTCTATTAAGACCGTCTATATATGGATTTATTTTTAGCCAAAAAAAACATTATCATTAAAAGACTGGGACATATAATGAATTTCTGCATTTAATTGAATGTTCTGTTATTTTAGTTTATAGTTGTTTATATTGGATAGATATTGTTCAATGTCCATAATAATTCTTCAATGTGTGTTTTTATAAACCTATAATTTTGTTGAGAAATAGAGTCTATTGTTATATTATTTCGTATTCTATAACTTTATAACTTTAACTTATAGTAAATAATTGCTAATAATACTAATACAATAATTGTACTATAAAATTGTGTTTTTGCTGGAATAATTGTATTTTACTCGCAAAGAAATGTAAATTGAAGGAAATAAATTGTCAGCTTGAGTAAAGGATTCATAAAATATTGAAGCTCATGTCTGCGGCAGCATAAATACCGCGAGAATAATAGATGGCTATATCTCGGCGGAATATCTAAGCTGAGACAACGTCATCCTGTTAGCAGCAACCCCAAACCACGCCCATCGCACACAACAGCAACAGCAACAACTACAAGAACAATAACAAAGCACAGCAAAAAACTGCACAAAACAAAATTGTTGCACACACACACACGCACACTAATACACTCACACACATGTGCATAGACAACGCACACGTAAATGGTAAGTGCGCATGTAAGTGTGTTCGTGTGTGTGTGTGCGCGCTATAACAAACTGAAACGCAATAAAAATGCGATTCTTATGGCAACAGCAGAAATGTGCGAATGACAGCATGGCGGGTGTGAGTTGTGTGGGGAGGTGAGCAAAAGGCAAAAGGGGGTTTGCCTGCATTGCGGGTGCTGGCTGCTGAGCTAAACCAAAAGCGCGCCACAGAAACAAGCACACACAGACACACACACACACATACACGCACAATAAGCGCAAGAGAGGCCGACATAAATACAGAGACGCCGGCATCAACTGCCGACGACGGATGAAGAGGGAGAGGCGGAGAGCGAGAGACAGCGAGAGGACAGAATCCGCAGCAGCGCCGCGTAGTTGATTAGAAGACGCAATGGCTGCACAAGGCGACGACGTTGTTCTACGCGCCGCTTGGGCCGGCAGGTGGCGCTGTTGCCGAAACAAGCACACACACATACATAGGCACGCATGCACACGAACACGGGCTGGCACATAAAATATGCATTTGAAATGCACACGAAAAATTGCAAAGTCGTTTTTGTTTCTGTACGAAACAAGTAACTGTAATTTAGGTCAAGCGTATTGTTTACAAATAATCAACGCGTCTGTATGCAAATACAACTTACACACTGCGGTTTCTCTGTGTGTGTGTGTGCGCTTGCTTGCTAGGCAAATTGACGCGCGCTCTCAAACGCTGCGTCGTCGTCGCCACAATGCCGACGTCGCAGCCGACGCCAACGCCAACGCAACGTTAGCGCCGCAACGTCACGTGAAGAGAGAGCAGAGCGAAGGCCTGCTCTTTCGCTCATTATGCGTTCGCTGGCATGGCAACTCGAAAAGCTTTCTATTACGACATTTCGCGTCGTTTCGTTCGCTCAGCAACTCTTTTACACTCACTCACTCACTCACACACACACACAGCGAGAGTCAGGGCACATGGACACGACTCTGCCGCGCGCATTAGACAACTTTGTTGAGTGGAGTAGGTCAAGGACAGTTTGTGAAAACTGGGACAACATGCGCGTTGTTGTTGCCATCGCTTCAGAGTGAGAGCTGCTCTCATTCGCTGTAAATAATAGAGTGGCAACAAAAAACTCTTACTCTCACTCTCACTCTCGGTTTGTTTGTTTGCTTACAACGTTTTTCCGGCCGCACCAGCATTAGGCCAAGCCAATTTATGTTGAGTTTATGCGGGCAGCGCATGCACATATCTCTGTCTCTCTATGTGTGCCTGTGTGCGTGCGATGGGCTATTATTTTTATAATATTTATAGGCATTTTATTAGCGCATAAATCGCCGCCTAATGCCGCTGGACCCGAGCTTAAGGTGAGCGTATTATTTCATCCCATACACTTACTTGTTGTTTGCCCTCCCACTTACATAATTTCCACGCAGCTCTCTGATGTTTATTTACACTTTCGTTTTTAAACAAATATTCACATGTAAAGTGCTTCAATTTGTTGTGCACAAACAAAGCGCGAAAGGCAAAAAAATCAAGCAGTCAAAGCAGTTGTTGAGTTTTCCATTTTCCATGCCATTTGCTCCACTCTCTGCTTAACTGCCGGGAAATCAATAAAGGCCCAGTGTCAGTTCGCCTACTGTTATTATTTTGAAGCTCGTGCCCCCAAAAAAGGAAGAACTAAATTTAGGTCAATGGTGCGTATGAGTAATTTTATACTTTTATTTCTATTGCCTTCCTTGCTTGGTTTTTCTTCAACGTTGCTGCCGCCGTGTGTGGCTAATTAAAAGAATCAAATTCGTGGGTGGGCAGGGCACAATTGTTAGTAGCAGTAGAATAAGTAGACAACCATAAAGGGCAACGCTCATTAGACTGATGTAATGACACAATCAATTGATTGCTCGAGAGCACAACTGCGACCGAAGAGGAAAGCGGTGGGGAGGGGAGGCAATTGTCAGGCAAGCTATAAACGATACTTGACAACGCTGAAAAATCCATTTAGCTCTTGGGCACCCCGGGTCGTATGATTGATTTTAAGTAGCTACACATTGCGTATACGTCACATGGTCCAAGTAAGCAGCGCACACACGATTATTTACCCGACTTCTATAAACAGCACAATTCATTTCCATTTTAATATCTTTTATAGGCGACTCAGATTTCAACGAAATTATTGAATTGAATTCCAGAAAAGAATAGTTGTAAAATAATACTTTTTTTGTAGTCCTTAGTAATCCTTTTCTTGATTATTAATATAATATTATTTTTAAATTTTATATTATATTATTTTATTTAGATAATACTTTTTATTCAGTAATTTGTAGAATTGAACTTCCTTGATTTAGATATATTTAATATTTAATTTTTATACATTGTAAGCCATTGAAAATTAAGCAAAAATTCGATTTTATTTTTGTAAAAAAAAGAAATTTAATAAAATGTCTTATATAAAAGTAAGAAAGAGTTCGGATATATGCTCAGTAAATGTGTCCTTTAGTATAACTTGCCTATCGTATTCATCCTGTAAATCACAAATCTATTTCAACATAATAGTTATAAGTTGAAAGTTGTACAAAAATACTAAAGGATATTCCTTCATTTTACTCTTTTCCTTCTTCCTCTTATCTTACTTTTTTGCCGCTTCTCTTTCTTCTCTTCCTTTTATTCTACCTCTTCTCATTCTTCTTTCTCTTCTCCTTTTTTAATGACTACTTTTTTAGGCTTAGCTAGTAAATCTATTTAAAAAAAACAAAAAGCAGGACACGATAATCACATTCATTGCTCTACGACTTCTCCATATAAAAGTTTAGTTTTTTGTGAATTTGTGTACAGGGTATCATTGCGTCTGTATCGCAGTTGTGCAACTGCGCTACTGTCATCGTGCGCTGCATCATGGCTGACTCATTTCTCCCTTTGCTAGAGCACAAGTCCAACAATTTGTATGGCTAACAAGTATTTCAACACATATCGTGTGCAGTTGCCCTCCCCCTCCACTCGCCCTGCTCCCCCTGCCCGACCACCAGTCGCAACCACTCGAAGTTAACACTCGCACACAATGGTTGTCATCTCATTTGTAATACGCTTAACGTAATTTAACATTTTGTTCAAATCCCAATTGTTCCACGTTGCACATTGTTGCAAAGCAACAACAACAAAAAATAAAAGAGGCACGTAATCCACAAATCCAAATCTCAAATACAAAACAGAGAGAGAGAGAGGGAGAAGGCAGTAGAGACAGAGACAGTAAGAAGCATATGTGAGTCATTCAGTCGCATTCGATTTCAGCAGCTGATTTCCAAAGCTTGAATTTGACAAAAAGGCAGCACAACAACCATCGAAGTTAAAGTCAAAGCTGCTCTAAGCAGCCAAAAGGCGTCCGCAATTATAAAAGCGTTGCGCTTTGCCAGAGAGCGCCGCTGCCGCTGCTGCTGCTGCTGTTCGCTGACGAAAGCGTCAAGAGATTACGACAGAGTTGACATGGCAGCGACGACGGCGACGACGACGGCGGCAGCAGCAACAAAAACGGAAGGACGGAACGAGCGACACAGCGCTGGCAAAACGTTCGAAATAATTCACTGAGTATTAAAAATAAAAGCAAACAGCGACGGCAGCAACAACCACAAAAGCAGCGAGCGCTCTCTACATGTTGCATTGATTACACACACACACACACACACACACACACACACAGAGACACAACACAGACGAACGCACGCTTGTATTTATATATCACGTGCACGCACACTCTGACGCTGCGGAATCTAGGTCATGAGCGCAAGAGATGGCACTATGGGCCAAGTGCGCCAAGGCGGAAATGAGATGGCAATACGACTAACTACACACACACAAACACATACGTACGCGCGTTACAAATAAACTTATCTGCCTGTGAGTGCGTGTGTGTGTGTTGCGAGAGAGCGAGAGACTGGGAGAGCAACAACGCTCTGCGCTCTCTGTGTATTTGCGTTGGCAGCGGCTGCGGCTGAGGCGGCGGCAGAGGCAGAGGCAGCAGCAAAGGCAAAGGCTAAGCCAACAAAACAAAGGCAAAACCAATTTTTGACTGCGTTTTTTTTTCATATTTCGTTTTTTCTGTGTGTGTTTTGTGGGTGGCAGGGGGGTGGTCATGCTGTATGCGAATAAGAACCGCTTTTGGCGGAAGCACAATAATGTGCATTAGAAATTGATTTTAGCATGCAAATGACGGCGCCAGTATTGGATAACAACCGAAAACATATAAAGCGTGTGTTGCGAAATGTTTGACAAGCAAATAAACACAGCTTAGCGGCTGCCGAGTGATCGAATAGGTTACGATAAATACTGAAATACTGCAAATTGGAAACTAATAATATGTGCTATACAGAAAAATAATAATAGAGTTCCTTAGCATTTGCTTTGCATTTCCTTTCGACAGTTTACAACACTTGCAACAGCAGCAGCAGCATTCACCCACATAAGTATTACACATGCGATTGTTATCGTTAATCTTTCATTGCGCTCCACTCAGATTTCACCAACTCCACTTACACACACACACACACACATTTACACGTTCGAAGTACATGTGTTTCTTGCTTGTACTCCCATGGCACATTAGTCCCGTTCACCCGCATATAATTTTCACACTTTTCCACACTCGATATTAACAGCACTTTGCATAATAATTTACGGCTGTTTGTTGTCAATGCTTCCCCTCGCCACGCTAGACCGCCCCTCCCCCCGCCCTCAGCTGGTCTTATGGCCCATTTAGGCCGCACACTATGAGCAAGTGAGCGTGCAAATGATAAAGCACAAAAAATTGCGCGCAGCATATGAACAAACACTGAAGCCGAAGAAGACGGCGACGGCGGCGGCGACGACGAAGAAGGCAGAAGGCAGAAAAAAATTATTACAAAATTCAAACAATGTTAAGAGCGCACGTAGTCACACACAGAGGCAAACGCATGCATACACACAGACACGACTTACGCTGAGAGTCGGACTCACACACTCATACTCTCTCGCAGCGCCGTTTGAAAAGCTTGAGTAAAGTGAACACTCGCAGCAGAGACGCAGCAGCTCAGTCGGAATTCGGCACAGCATGCGGCCCTTTTGTGTGTTGTTTTGAAGCTTTGCTTCGCGGCGACTGCAGCGCTGTCGCTGTCGCTGTTGCTGCTGTTACCGTTTTTTTTCTCCTTCTTCTTCTTATTTTAGAGCGCGGTCTAAGCGGTCGCTGGTGGGTGAGCGAGCGAGAGGGCGACTGAGAGCACCGGTGCATGCTGCACTGCATTTATGTACGAGAATTGTATGTACATAAGTTGGCACATATGCATATCACACATACACATGCACACTTCTCGCATGCATGTGCGTGTGTGAGTGGGCGCGTGCAGCGAAAGCAAAAGTTTTATTTTTACTGGTTTTTTTTGTGTGCTTATGGACCTCTGTTTAAGCCTAGAGCGAAGCGATTCTCGAGAAGGGGCAAAAAATATGGGAAGTATTTTGTAACAAAAAGTTTTCACAAGTATTTTTTGTTGTTGTTGTTGACCAAAAGTTGCATTTCATATTTGTGCTAAAAACTCGCTTTCATTATTAAACGCATTTGATGTTGTTGGACAAGTATTTTACTTAATTATGTTTAATAATTCATTTGGCAGCCAGCGCAAACAATCAAAGCTCTGAATCGCCACAATAACATTAAATATCCTCAAAAAGCAGATGAAGGCAATACGACAACAAAGAAATACACTTTGTTGTGCCACAAGCACAAAGCGGCATCAAGAATGGGAAAGAGCGAACGAGACTGAACGTAAAATCAACAATTCGGGCTCATTCCACAAAGAAATGCAAAGAGGCAGCGAGCTGGACGACACAATACCCTGCACCGAATAAAAAGGAAACCCAACAATCAATATAAAAGCTGTATAATGTATCAATATATTTGTATAATTACAAAGCAGCGAGTTGCACTAAAGAAAAAGTGAACTAATTATGGTACTTATAAGAATAGTTTAATTAAAAAGTTGTTTCAACATCTTCTCCCTACAATTCTCCGCAATTTACTTCAATTTTTAGGGCTATCATTCCCATAAATATTAAAATTCTTCATTGAAGTCTTTGTTTCCTCAGTTAACTTTGAACTTCCATCAGCTGCATATACCCGCTTGCTTGCTGCCTTTATGTGCAGGGTATGCACAGCACAGCGCAGTCAGCAGTTTACAAATATTTTTGTTTATTTTTGGAGAAACTTGGGATAGGTCTGGAATACGCGTACGCTAATCCAATTTATAAATAATTGTGACTATGTGTCACAAGCGTCGTGAAATGAGGCGAGAATCGAACGAACAAACGAACGAACGAAGAGCGAGCGAAAGAAACGATAGCTGTCGACTCTTTTTAATTATTTAGGAATACATTTACATAATTTGCGTTTAATTGTTGAGCCCTTTTTGATAAGCAGCCGCTTTGGGGCCACTCAAAGTTTCGTATTACGAAAGAAAAACAATTTCCCCAGAGCTAAACAGAGAGTTTTTCTTCTATGCTCTGTTGGTGTTTGCTTGAGTTTCAGTTTGCTGTTTTCAGCTCTTGTTGTTTTTGTGCATTTATAAATAATAAAGAATATCGATTTAATTTTTGTTGCCTGCCTGCCTGCCTGCCTGGCTGTCATTCTGCCTACAGTTAGTATATATACACTAGACGACGACGACGACGACGACTCTAGCAGAAAGGCAAAGGCAACAACAAGAATGCAACATATCCGAGTTGACAGGAGGAGCGGGCAGGAAACTGGCGTGCAGAAGGAAGCCGAGTGAACGGAATAATTGCATTGCATTAATCATTCAATGTTAACAGACTGTGAAAACACCGAAAGGAAGCCACAACCTAGCGAATATATTATAAAGCCGAACAAAGTAAATGTCGAATCTAATCGAGTGTGTAAAAATAGCAGCAGAGATCGATTGAATGCCAACAACCAAATACCCAAGCAGTTAGTATCATCTTACACTTGCTACCTGCGAGCCCAAGCGGAAATGCAGCCGAGCTCCAGCACAATGGCTTGAAATCCAATATTACTCATACGCAGCGTGAAACTCACAACGTTTAACTAATTAAATGATTCACGCGCATATTGGCAGGAAAACGGTTTCCACGAATCGCCGAAATAGTTGTCAACAACAACTGTCGAGCTGCATATTAAAATGCCTGCGCAGCCAGCCACAGGGTCACAGCATATCGCTCATACGCAGTGTATGTCAACAGTCTGAGGGTCACTGGGGAATACAGGTACGTGCACCAAGGTTGCTTCGCACGAGCTCGAGCAGCTATCGAAAAGACCAGAAGACAGTCGAGAAGATAGAGAATTGCTTAGAGCAGACAGCAGGGAAATGAATGAGACGAAAAGTCAAATTAAAGTAGAGCAACAAACTAGCAAAGGAAAGCAACAGAACATAACTTTTCAGACAGACACATAGTTGAAGTAGTTCGACAAATGTGTGTAAACTGCGTTTAGCAATTTGCAACTTGTTTTTTATTATTTGCAATTTGTGTACTTGATAGATATAGATTTGATAAAATTAGAAGAGATAGCAGGAAGATGTAAAGGTAAAATAATGTAAGGAAACTATCAAAAGCGAGCAGAAAAATATAACTTTTTAGACAGAGAAATACTTTAAGTAATTCGACAAAAATATGCAAGCTGCAGTTAACAATTTGCAACCTGTTCTTTATTATTTGTTTACTTAATATATAAAGTAATGGAAAGACAAAATAAACTCAAGAAACTATCAAAAAGCGAGAACAGAACATAACGTTTTAGATAGACAAATACTTGAAGTAGTTCGTCAAAAAAGTGCAAACTGCAGTTAGAAATTTGTAACTTTCTTTATGAATTGTAATTCGTATATTTCATAGCTATAGATTTGCTTACTTAGTAGATAAAGATTTGCCTAGAACAAACAACAGGGAAATGAAAATACAAATTCAAGTAAAGAATCTATCGAAAGCAGAAGAATATATATAACTTTTAAGACAGCCAAATAGTTAAAGCGAGCAAGAGAATATAACTTTTTAAACAGACAAATAGTTAAAGTAGTTCAACAAAAATGTGTAAGCTGCAATTGACAATTTGTTGTTTATTATTTGTAATTCTTGGTATAGTTTTGGTAGACTTAGAACAGATAGCAGGGAGATGAGAAGACAAAATAAGGTAAAGAATCTATCAAAAGAAAGCCACAGAATACAACTTTTTAGACTTTACTTTAAGTAGGTCAAAACAAAGGTATAAACTGCAATTAGCAATTTGCAACTTGTTCTTTCTGATTTGTAATTCGAATACTTGTTGGAAAGAGAAACTCTGACCTTCAGACTGCAACGAGAAATGCTTGCAATGAAATCTAAAAGGGTTCAATTTCCAGAAATTTTAAGAGTTAGTTTAGTTAATGGTAATCTTTACTCTTTAATCATTAATCAATTTCAGTTACTTAGCTAGCCAAGCAACTTGTGGCCTCAACTCTAAACTATTGGCCGATTTAAATGTAGTCTAAAACAAGTTAGTGTTGGTTGACTCACCCTCGAGCTTCATGCCCACCTCGAGGCACTTCTGGAAGCGGCAGTAGGGACAGCGCTTGCGCTGCGTCTTGTCGATGTGGCAGGATCGCTCCGCGACGCACGTGTACACCTTCTTGTTCTGCACGGTGCGCTTGAAGAAGCCCTTGCACGACTCGCACGTGAGCAGGCCGTAGTGGTAGCCGCTCACCTTGTCGCCGCACACGGGGCACAGCTCCTCGAACAGGTGCTTGAAGTCGATGGCCTCGCCGCCGCCGGAGCTGGCGCTGGTGCCGCCATGATGGCCGCCGCCCGTCGACGTGCCGCTGCCGCCGCCGCCGCCAGCCGAGCCAGCGCCCACGTTGCCGGACATGTGGCCCGCTGCAGACGTGCCGCCCGCTGGTGGCAGCAACATGTAGCCATTGCCGCCGCCGCCGCCGCCGCCGCCAGAGCTGCCTGCGTTGCCGTTCAGCAGCTGGGCGGCCGTGGCGCCGGCGGAGGCGTTGCCGTTGCCGCTCTGCTGCGAGTGCGAGGAGTTGGTCTCCTGGTAGCCTGTCGGGAATATGTACTGTGAATCGAAATTGTATATATACGAGTAGGAGGAGGCATTGAATTGGTTCGCTGCATTCGCATTGTTGTTGGCAATATTCTGTTGTTGGTAATGTTGTTGTTGCTGCTGCTGCTGTTGCTGCTGCTGCTGTTGTTGTTGCTGGTGATGCGTGTGATGTTGCTGCTGTTGTTGATGGTTGCTCAACTGCAGCGTGTAGGCGCTGTAATCGTTATCAGAGTTGCTCAATGCATTTGTATCGTTATCGTTGTTGTTGTTGTTGTTGCTGCTGCTGTTGTTGCTGCTGCTGTTGTTGTTGTTGTTGTTGGTGTTGTTGTTGGTGTTGCTGTGCGCCGGACTCGCTGGCTGCTGCTGCTCGAGCTGCATGCTAAACGGCGACAGATTCAGCGACGATATAAACTGTACAGTCGCCTGTTGTTGATCCATTTCTAATAACATCTCATGGAATTTTTTCTTCAAAACTTTACTACGATTTTTTTGTTGTTTGTTTGTTGTTTGTTGTGGACGGTTTCTGCTCAAGCAACAATTGTATTGCTTTTCTTTCAATTAACTTTGTTTTTTGTTTTTTTTTTGGTTGTCTTTAGAGATTTATTTAAGCTTTTGCTGCTGCTTGTTGTTATTGTTGTTAACATACGGTGGTCTAGCTTTTGCACTTAATTGTTGTTTGGCTTTTGTTAGCAACATTTTCGGTGCAACAGTGAAACATTTAACGCAATTGTTACTGCAACTGTTTGAAACGAGTGTTTATATAAATTTGTGTTTTAAATTTAGTTTGCAGCACTTTATGTGGAAACTGTTTCGATTAACTTTGAAGATTTGAAGAGTGTTTGGTTTGAAATTCGTTGAACCGAGTTGGAATTATATGTTTCGTATAACTTTCTGATCTTTGTGTTTTGCAGGTACTTTGACGAGGTGAGTGAGAAGATATATGCGATTCGAATATATTTAGATTTGTATATATATATATTGATATTTATATTTATATTTGTTTGCGTGTATTTGTTGCCTGGTTAGGAGGTAGGGCTTTAACTTGTAATTCTATATAAAGAACTTTTCGCATTGATTGTGTGCGTTTTGAAACAACTTGAATTGTAATTGTAATCGTAATTGTAATTGATTTGCATTTGTTTGCCGATTCGCGGGATTTGGTAACTATTTGACTTTGTTATTGCACTTTCGGTTGGACAACAAATAAGAATGCATTGCTCTCAAACCGCTGTTTCTCTCTCGCTGTCGCACTCGCAGACAAAATGACACCAAAGCAGAGAGAACATAATCCTTGGGCTGTTCCTGCAGTGGGTGCAAATTGCATGCAATCGGAGTGCGGAGGGGGGCGGGACGTAGCGAAGAGCAGGAGGAGTGCGTGAAGAAGCGAATGCGATTTGTTGTTTTGCCGTTATTCCGTGGTATTATTATTGCTGGCTGCTTTCAATGCATTTGTTATCTTTATTTTGTATTTCGCTATTTAGGCCAAAAGCGAGCGCAATTTTGATACACACACACACACACACACACACAGAGGCACGCACATACACAATTGGATTGGTTAGCACTTTTCTACTTCTTGGCGGGCGTTGTTGTGCTTGTTAATTTGTTACGATGTGCACTGTGTCGAATTATAAATTTATTTTATTTTTAATTTGTTGCTGCTGTGCTGTTGTTGTTGCATTTGAATTTGTATTTGTAGTTGTATTTATATGTGAAGCTTAATTTGCTATGCGAAAAACACGACCAACATCAACCACGTATCTCGATTGACTAAACCCAAGCAAACGGCGAGGATACCCGCCATACAGTAAAGCGCTGCGCTGTCGCTGTCGCGGTCGCAGTCGCCAGCGCCGTCGACGCTGGCAGCGTTTTTACTCTCGCTCTCAACAGCAGCAGCAGCAGCAGCCGAACGTTGCGTTATTACGTATGCGCCAGTCGTGCGTGTGTGTGTGTGCGACTGAGTGGGAGCCAGTTTCACTTTCAATGCGCGCGCTCACTCGTTCACTCTCGCTCGCTCACTCTCTCTCTCGCGTCGTTTGCGCTCTCTTCGTGAAGCTTGCGCTCTTGGCTCTGCTTGGCTTGACTTAGTGCCCCCCTTTTGATGTCGTCGCTGGTGTGTTGTCGTGTTGCTGCATTGAAATTCAAACTGCGCTGAAAGCGAAAGTGAAACTTTTTTGCCGTAGCTTTTGAGCCACTGTACACACAGTGGGCACAAACGACTGCGACAGCGAGCAACGACAACGACGACGACTCATTCTACTCGGATGTAGCTAGCTGGCTACCTAGCACCATTAAACCTACCAGCATTATGAAAGCGTTAAGCTTTGCTTTCAAGCTCCTGTTGTCGTTGTTGTTGCTGCTATTTTGTAATGCTTACTCACTTTTTACTTCATTTACCCAAGTGGGAATTTTTCAACAGTTTTTTTGTCGCTTTTTTTGTTGGTTTTTTCTTCGACTTCTTCTTGTTGCCAAGTTGGCGGCTGCGCTTGGTACAATTTTTGTTATTGTTTTGTGTTGTTGTTGCTTGCGCGTCTCTTTGGTCTCAATTAGTTGTGGGTTTCTGTTGTTGCTGTTGTTGCATTTGTTCATGACACGGTTTTCATGTGGCGTGTTTTCGTTTCCTATTTCTGTTGCCGTTGCCGTTGCCATTGCTATTGTTGTTGTTGCTTTTTTCGCTTTGCCTCTCAATTTAAGCTTATTGTCTTTCGTTTTTTTTTGGCCTTTTTCAGCAGCATCGACTCTTATTTTATGGTCGCTTTTTTAGCGTTTTTGTTTTAGTTTTATGCTTGATTTGCTTTTTATACCACATTTAACATTTTGGGCATATATTAGGCATTAGATTGTGGTGGCATACATTAACTCGATGCGATAATTAGTTGTTGTTACTTTAATTAATCACTCTCTCCCCCCCTCTCTCTCTCTCTCACTCGCATTTAAATCAGTTCATTTATCATTCCGTTGTATTGTTATGCACTTTACCTGCGCTTGCTATTTCACAACGTTATCAAAGCCTTTTTATCAATCACTTTCAAGTTTTCTTCAACAGTTTACATTTTGCTGCCATTATGATGTATATTATAGTTTAGTTCATTTAGCTTATATTGTAATCTAGTTCAACAAATTAAATGAATAATATTGCCCACTTTTACTTGAGGCTTTAGTTTTTAATGATCATATTGATGGGCATGTGTTTCTGCAGTCATCTTTTACATAAGTCCGCCCTTTTTATGCGTTTGCCGTCAATAGTCTGTTACATTTTATTGCATCGCCGCATTCTGACCCCATTACCAACGCTGCGTATACGTAACTAGCAACAGGCACCAAAAAACACAATTTCCAGCCTGCAGCCCAAAACGAAACGAAACGAAAAGAAGGATGCGCCCTGCCCATAAACACAACGGCAATTATATAAGTTCAGCTGCGTCGAAAGGAGCATTAAAGCAACAACGCAACTTTCACTCGAAACAAAAACGAAGAAAACGAGAAAAAAATGTTCAATTCCTTAACTAAGCGAACGGAACTAAAAGACGACCCATTAAAATGCAACGTCTGGTGGGCAGTTATAAAAAAGAGACCGCAAAATATTGCCACATATCGTGCAGAGGAGGCAGCTGAGAGATGGCGGGGAAAAACCCGGCGCAACGGAATAAAATGCAGTTGAAATATTGAAAACTTAAAACTGGATGCGCTACAAGGGAGAGAGAGAGAGAGAGAGACGCAGAAGACAAGCTGCACGTGAATATGTAGCTCAAAATGAAAACACGTTTTGTTTTCTGTAGATTACAAAATGTTCGGTGTGTGGCGCCTCAAGCCTCGCGTCGGTTACGAAACTGCAACGCACTGAAGATTCAGCATTCAAAGGTAATTTTCATTTCCTTCCAAACCAAATTTGTTCGTGACCGTAGCCAAAAAAAACAACAAAAAGACGACGACGGCTAAAATATGTACGAGAGTCTTTAGGGTCGCGTCTTCCATATGGCCAAGGCAGGTAATGACAAAGCACAATGCGTTTCGTGTGTGTGGCAATCACCCAACACACTCACACAGACACATTTCACTCTCACTCTCATGCCGAAAAATAAAACAGGTTTGCACGCGAGCCACAAGATACTCGTACTACAAGATACTTCGCCGACGAGAGACCTACTTCTGGCCGAAGTCGAGTCTGCGGCGCAGCTTCCAGTTCGCTACTCCATTTAAATGGCTGTATAACTGTTGCCTGCTGCTGGCTGCCTTTTTGCCCGCTTTACCTGCGACTAACCAGCAACTGCCCCTCGCCCCTCGCCCCACCGCGCATTGTCTTCTTGAAGAGATCTGTTAACTTCAAAGTCCGTTCGTTGTATGTTCTCGTTTTTGTTTCAGTTTCGGTTTCAGTTTCGGCTTCGCTACATTCATATATATCTATATATATATATATGTGTGTGTGTGTAGTTAGTTGTTGCCTTTGACTTGTGCGCGCGCATGCGCAATGACTTTTTCGACAGTTGTTTGTCAATCGCGAGTTGGCAGCTCCGCTTCAGCAGCACAACAACAGCAACACAGCGCTGCCCCTGCACAGGCGATCAACTTTAAACAGCACAACATTGTTTCTCGGGGGGGCAAAATGTTTCAGTAATTTGCAAAGTATTTCAAGTAGTCGCTAGCCTCGTGTTTCTACTGCTCTCAGTGCATACATTGCGTATGCTTAATGTCTGCAATGTAACTACGTATGCGTAATAAAACATATTTTGCCCCAGCAGTTCTTTGGCTTTGCTCAGGTTATAATATCAATTAATTGCACGCCATTTTATTAGAAATATTTTATAAATCTGCTCATTGCCTTTCATATTTTATAATTCCTTACTTATTCGTTACTTATTTATTGATTTTACATCTATTTGATATTTCAATGAGACTTTTGCCTAAGTGGATTTCCCTTATAGTACTTTTTGCTGATAAAACAATATTCAGAAAAAAAAAAAACAAAAAAAATCATTCATTTTTGTTGTTTCTTGATTTTTGATTTTATTTAGTTATTTATTTACTTGTCAACTTTGTTGTCTCTTTTTTACTTATTTATATTAATATTTACCTATCAATCATTTTCGTGATTTAATGATTGTTACCTTTATTTTTCTTTTACTTTACTTTTCAATCATTCTTGTTACTTTTGTTTTCATTTATTCATTTAATTTTTTGTCTCTATTTTTCTTTACTTATTTTTTTTTATTTTACCTTTCAATCATTCTTGCAGTTTTGTTTTTACTTTTTTCTTTTTACTCTATTTTTTACTCATTTATTTTTATTTTTCCCATTCAATCATTAAATTTTTTATTGTATTATTAATTTTCAGATTAAATTGTATTAAATACTTTTTTATATTTTATTTTTGTTCCCCCAAATTATTGTATTAATTACTCTTTTATATTTTATTTATTTGTTGTCTATTTTAATTTATTTATTTTTATTTTTTTTTTTGGTTTCTTTTGCTTTCGAACATTTTTATCTTCTATTCTTTGTTCATTTCATTTATTAATTTTTTTATATTATTTATTGTTGTTTTCTTTTGCTTTCCATTTTTTATTTTTGTCTTCTATTTGTTAATTTTGTATGTATTGCTTTCTGTTCATTTTTATTGTTATTATTTTAGAATTTATTTTATTATATTATTATTTGTTTATTCAGTTTGATTTTTTTCGTTCATTTTATTTCGAGTTTCTTCATATTTATTTCTTATTTTATATATTCTTATTTTATTATCATTAGTCTATTCCATCCATTATTTCCAGTCTATTCTATTATTCTGTTATTCCGCTATTCACTTAATAATTGAAACTAAAGCAATTACGATTTGCCCACAGCGATTTCGACATTTTTGTTGGTTGACTGCCAAAAAGCAAGCTAAATAAATGAGCAGTGCTTTTCCCGCGCCCACTTCCCTCCCCCTCTGCCCCTTCGCTGCGTTAGGCTGCTGTTGTTGTTGCTGCTGCATGCGTTTCGTCGGCGCTGGTGGCACAAATGTTAATGTCGTGTGGTACCAAACGGACAGGCAACAATTATTTCTGATTTTGTTGTTGTTGTTGTTGTTGCCGTTGCTGCTGCCTATTTTGGGATCTGTCGGTGCAGCGATGACGCGACCTGCGACTTTGGCGTCCACTTTGACTTCGGCTTCGACTTCCAACTTGAAACTTTGGACTCTGGCGCCGTGTGGAGCGACTTGACGTGCGGACGGACGGCGGACGGACGGATCTGCCAGGTCTGTTTTGTTGTTGTCTCGCTGCTGCCTTCGCTTAATTTCATAATAAAACATTAAACGTATAAAATTTACTTGGAACGTGCGCAGAATTCAACTCGCAAATCTCAGACGTTGTTGTTGTTTGCCTGCATTTTGTTTTCGTTGCCCGACAACAGATAGGACAGCAGGGTAATATAGGTTACTCAACATTGGAGACAGCAACTTATAATATTCTTGATCTATGAATCGCATGTAAAGACTATAAGATCTGAAGATATGACTCACAATACTGTTGAATGTTTTTCATTCATTTCAGATTCATTTTAATAGTTGTAATAATAGAAACTCAATTTCAAAGCTCTCTTTGCAATTCGCGAAATTCAATTAGAAGTTAGAAATTGTTGCTTTTGTTAAATAAATTCCTTTGCTTTCTGGTATTTCACAGTCGTGTACACTTTACACTTAATCTGATTATTCATTTTAATAGTTGTAATAATAGAAATCAAATTTACAAAGATCTGTTTACAATTGCGAAATGCATTTAGAAGTTAGAAACTATTGATTCTGTTAAATAAATTCCTTTGCTTTGTGATATTTCACAGTCGAGCACACTTTACACAGTTTGCTTTACAATCTGCATATTCAGTTTAATAGTTGTAATAATAGAAATCCCATTTTCAAAGCTTTGATTGCAATTGTGAAATTCATTTAGAAGTTAGAAACTGTTGATTCTGTTGAATCAATTCCTTTGCTTTCTGGTACTTTACACTTCAACTGATTATTCATTTTAATAGTTGTAATAAATATCCCATTTTCAAATATCTGTTTACAATTTATCCAAAATTAATCTAGAAGTTAGAAACTCTTGCATATGTTAAATAAATTCCTTTGCTTTCGGGTATTTCGCTGTCGAGCACACTCCAGTTTTCTTAGTGCTTGGTTTTTGTTTTTTTTTGGTTTGGTTCAGTTTGGTTTCTGTTTCTGTTTCGGTTTCGGTTTTGGGGTTTTAGTTTCAGATTCGTATTTCGGGCTGTGGTCATTTTTGGCCTAAGGTTTTGTTTATTTATTTTTGTTTAAATTTTTACGCTGCTCGTTTGCCAGTTGCCGTTTTATTCGCCGCTTTACGCAATCTACAGTTAACTCTGCTGTTGCTGTTGTTGTTGTTGTGATTTCTGTTGGCGATTTAATTCTGGAAACTTTTTTGAATGCCTTTTGTAGGTGGCTCAGTCCAGAGCGGGGCGGGGGAGGTGACAAACCGGAGGTAAGCTAAGTGTGCTTGATTTTAATTTATGTGTGGATTGCCAAATGTTACGGGACTTTTAGGTACACAAGCGACAAGCGACAAAGCGACACAACAACATTTCGTAAGCCACAATTTTTGGGCATATGTTTCTTATTATTGTTGCTAGTTATTTGTCGCTGTTGCTTGGGTTTTTGGGTCAATTGCTTGGGCTGTTTTTTCTGGGGTACCGATGCCATGTGGTTAACGCTCTGCGCGCGTAAATTAGGCGTAACATTGTAAACATATTCTCAGAAGGCTTAAGGCGCCCAAAAGCTGCCTCCAATTAGCTGGAACCCAGCTTCGATTTGAACTAGATTTTGTAAAAAAATGCATAGAAAGACGAAAGGTAGATAGATGTTCGACTTCTAGTTTCTTGACTTCTTATCTGAGATAAAGCAAATTTTGTAAATATTTTTTTTGAGTTGCTGTTAAAGTTATAAAAATTACATAGTTTAAGTTTTTAATTAAATTTAATTTCATTTGAAATGCATTTTGTATCTAGTTTAAAATATAGATACTATTAATATAATACCTAATTCTTTCCTATAGAAAATACATAGTTTAAGTAAGTTTTGAATTACATTTAATTCCATTTGAAATATATTTCAGATCTAGTTTAATCCTATTAAAACAATACTTAACTATTCCCTACAAAAAATACATAGTTTAAATAAGTTTTGAATTGCATTTAATTTCATTTGAAATATATTTTAGTTCTAGCTTAAAATGTTCATTCTATTAAAACAATTCCTAACTCTTCCCTATAAAAAGTACATTCTTACATTACATTATATTACACTTAATTCCATTTCAAATATATCTTAGATCTACTTTAAAATGTTCAGCATATTAAAACACGTTTTAAATCTTCTTAACTCTTCCCTCAAGCCAAACTGTTCTCACTTTGTTCTCATCTGTGATTGTTCCACTCTTCCTATTCCTATTTCGTCTACTTGCGCAACTCTTCGCTGCAATCAAACTGTTCCCAGTGCACTTCACGCCTGCCAAACCATTCTCATTTCGTCTATCTGCGCACACTGTTCCCATTGCACTTCATTCACAGCTGCTCTTCATCCGCTCGCCTGGTCACATTTTTCAGCAATTAAAGCTGTCATTATCGGTCGCATTCCAGCTGCGCTCGCCCGATATTCCAGTGCATCCCGTTTGCAGTCGCCGCCCGCAAACAATTTTCAAATGAGGCAGGTCACTTATTCGACGACGGACGCACGTCATCGTCATCGTCGTCGTCATCATCATCATCGTCAGCACAACATCATTATCAACGTTGTTAAAGTAGCCGCGGCGAAACGAAGCAAAACAAAAAAAACACACACACACACATAGACAGACAGACAACCGAGAGCGGCAACAACAAGAAATATAAGCGGCAGCTAAATTTAGAAAACGAAAAATGTTTTCATACATACAAGCGCACTTTACATACAGACATATCTACACTTTGTGCTCAAAACTCAAACCACAAATATAACAAAAACACCAACAACTGGCAGCAGCAACAAATGGCAACAAGAAACCCAAAAACACAAAAATTATAAAAAACCAAAAAACAAAAAAAAATAACAAAAAACTCGTCTTAACCTGAAACGAAACCTTGTAACATTTTTCCCCAGCTTGGCGACGCCGCTGCTGCGCTGCTTCTCAAGCTTAATTGACGTGCCGGTTTACACACGCTGGTCGGCAACGCAGCGGGCGGGCAGCAGGGAAGCAGTTTGAAGTGTGCAACGACAACGAATGCAAGCGGCAGCAGCTCACGCACACCAGCGCAAACCGAGAGAGCGCCAAATTGTACTTGCTCTCTCTCGCTCAAACCGCGCTGATCACTTTTGCTTTCAATATGAAATAATCGACAGCGACGCCGACAGCAGCCGCAGCAGCAGCCGCGACGGCGGCAGCGAATTTGCTGAGCGGCGAAACAAAACGAGAGCGCACGAACAAGTTTTCGCCCACATGCGCTTCGCCGTCGTCGTCGTTGTCGTCGGAAATGGAGCGCGGCGAGAGGCAGCAGCGCGTTTGTTCGCTCTTTCGTGCTCGCTCTCGCTTGCTCTCTCGCTGTCGCCGCAGTCGCTCTGCTGGCTGGGTGCGCTTTTTGGGGCTGGCATCATTGAATAATGTAATAAGTGAAAGTGTGACGCTGTATGTGTGTCGGCGTGTGCGTGTGTGTGTGTGTCGCAGTCGACGCTGCTGCTGGCGCTCGTTGCGCTGCCTCGGCTGACCTACTTTGCTGTTGTACAGATTCAGGTCTATGTTAGAGAGATTAATTTCGATTTCGTTTCGTTACGTTTCGTTTTCATGCCTATGCGAGCGACAGCGACAGCGACAACTACAACGTATAGCTCCGAGCGTGTGCGTGTCTGTGTGTGCTAATAAAGTGGGCCGCTGTGGGCGGGGTCGGAGGGGCTGGCGGCCTATGCTGTGCATTGTAATGGAAAACTGTTGCCATGTTGGTGTAGGTTGACGACAGAACTCCAACTGTGTGTGTGTTTGTGTGTGTTGTCTTTCCAACAACAAATGCCTTAGGATAGGTTCGACTTCGACTCTATTTTTATGTGTTGGGTTTTTCTTCTTTTTTCTCTCTCTCCCTCTTGTTAGCCTTTGCCTCTGCTTTTAATGTTAATAGGTCAATGGGAAATTTAGTGGGGCGCGTGTGTCGCTTGCCGCTTGTGGGCTGGGGTGGGGGTTGAGGCTTGCCGCATCTCTTAACATGCGTACATCTGTTCCTAACTACATACGAAATACACCCATATACGTGCATATGTGTGTGGGTGCTTTAGCTGCTGCTTCTTCTTGTGCTTTGGTTAGTTGCAAACTGGCGAAAATTGGCGCCCATAAATAATCAAGTTAAGTAAGCAGCTGGCAAGTTTTGGCACTTGCCAGTTCTACAAGTTACAAATAAACTATTGCTCGACTTCTAAATACTCTATAAAGCAAGCCCGCTTGAAAGTATGCTACAATATTGTTAACTTTATTTATTTGTCACTTGTATTGGAAATCGATAGCTAAACTAATTTCGTACAAATTAAAGCAACGCTCAAGTCATCAAAGCGCTTTTCACCTCGCTTCCTTAAGCGCCCCTCAACTCACCTCAATCGGTGTACACGAACCTACCTCACTCAATTGCAACTCCTGCTTTTGTGCTACGCTTAATTTGCAACCCATTAACACAATTCTCGCTTATCAGAGACGACAATAGCAATAAAGCAGTGTGTAAGAATCGCATGATCGACAAATGTCGCTATAAACCCATTTAAATGTAAGCGAAAAAATTCAATTAAATTCATCACAAAAGCACAAAAGTCAACAATAAATAAATATAAGCTTACAATGCACAATTAAATCAAAATAAATACGAGCAAAATGAAACGAAACTAAAAAAAAACGCAGTAAGTAAGGCGATGGGCAACGCAAAATGAGCAGCGGGCAGACGGCGCACAAATGCAAAGAGCAGAGCGCGGAGAGAGAGCAGCACAAAAGAGAGCGCAGCGTCGATTACAACAGCAACAAATCAAAAGCTTGAAATGCGCGCTAAAGGGGTGAGAGATGGGGCGGAGGAGCGAGCAGGCTGGCGCTGCTCGCGTCGCTTCTGTACGTAAACGTTAACGCTGCACAAAATATTATTCAAAAAACCTTGACACACTTTTGTGCGCGCGTCGCACACACACACACAGAAACACACAAACACGTAGAGAAGCACACAAATACATACGTACAGGCAAGCAAACACACTACAGCGAGAGATACTCGCCCAGGGACGGTTTCGACCGCAATTCGCCGTCGCCGTCCCTGTTGCTGTTAGCGAGGAGGTCAGTTCAACGTGTAGATTTGTATTACGTATGCGTGTCTGTGTGTGTGTGTGTTTGTGTGTCTATGTATATGGAGTGCAATTCTGAGCGATGCGCAATAAATTGCATTTGACTCACAACAACAACAACAAGAACACAACGAGGCGTCTCAATGCATTCGCTTGCATTTTGTTGTGGCTAATTAAATTAATTAACGCATATAAATTATACAATATTTATAATATGTATTTACATACGCACACACAGCAGTTTGCTTCTTTATTTATTAGCACTCATTGCAATTGAGGTCAGCTACAGCAACAACAACAGCAACAGCCAACAAAAGCTCTGTAAATGGGCACAGACCACACAAAAATCACTCAGTATTTTTTCTGCTTCGTTTTTCGCTTTGTTTTTGTTGATCGCGCGAACGCGTTGACGCTGACGTTTTCGATATGTCGATATGTCTGTTGATATGTCTGTCGGTTGTTGTCAATATCGATATCGTAACAGGTGCGGCCTCTGTTCGCTGCACCGCTTGCAGTTTTAATTGTCGCGTGCTGCTTCGGCTGCTTCTTCATCTTCGTTTTCGCTACTTCTCAACTTTTTTCTTTTTGGCGCTTCATTGTCTTCTATGCAGTATAAAGAGTTTCGGCTCGAAGTCTGATATTTAACAGCTGCAGTTGCTGTTGATAATTTCGACTTTTTTTTTGATAACATTTATGAATTGCAAAACTATCGATAATGCCGCCGTGAACAACTTAGTGCAAAGTCCATGCCACAAATATAAAACAAATATGCAAATCATGTTCAACACTTAAAAATATTCATTTTATTGAATGCACTCATTTTACAAATATAACGCAATTCTGCGGAACGTATTAAGCTTAATCAACGCATTGTCCCCTTTTCTGCTTCACTGCAAGCGAAAATACTTTCATTCAATTCTTGTTGCTTTATGCAAACTTCCCTTTTTCATATGATCTTGACACATTTCCAAGTAATTTCTATATATTCACTTTCTTTCTCGATTACACAGCGCGCAAAGTGTCCGCTTTCGCCCTTTGTGCTTATCTTGCACCCTTTATATTCCTCGATATGCTAATTGATGACTAATCCCCTGCAATCGCACTAAAAATGTCACATTCCACGCTCGCCCTCTCGCATGCCTTTCCCTCCCTCTTTCTCTCTCTCCTTTTTGCAATCTCTCAGCTGGCTTCTTGTTGTTATTTTGCTCGATTTTATACTACTTTATTATTATGGCATGCATTTTGTATATTTATTTTCGTATTATTTTCCTCCTTTTTTGCACACTCACACACACACACACACACACACACACAGTGCAATTCATTTAAACGTCAGCAGCAGCGACGACAACGACAGCGACAGCGTCGACATCGACGTCGCGTCGCTGCCCCGTCATCGGCATCGTTGCAGTTGACGAAGCTCGAAACTAGGTCACGAGGCCACAAAAACAATTGCAGCAGCGACAGCGACAGCGAAGACGGCGTCGTTGCTGGCTTGACTACAGCGGTGGGTGAGGGGGGAGGGGGGATGGACTGAGCTTGGAACTGGGGTTAGCATTGCAATGCGCGCTTTAGTTGGGTGCTTGGGTGGTCGAGTGGGCGTCTCCCGCGTGCGTAGCGACAAACGTGTAGAATAAATGGATACACAGCGCTGCAGCCAAGGGGAGGGGGTGGGGAATTTGTTTTGTGGATTTCACGCTGGCCAGGATGTGGGTCGCCTCGACGCCCCGTCCCGCACCGCTCCAGCCGTCAAATGCGCTTCGCGCTGCTTAATTAAAAATAGTGTTTTGCCGCTTTGTTTAGAGACGCCTTTTTTCATTTTAATTAAAAACATAGAATACTTTGGCTTTATCTGTGCCATAACTTAAAGCGCAGCTGTCGATTTACATATGAACTGGTATCAAATTAGCAAAATTTTGTTAGCCCATCGAGCTTCAATATCAAATTTCAAAAACTTAAGACGCAAACAAATCTCAGTCAACTAATTTGAAAGCTTTTCAAGTTAACTTGATAAATTGCCCAAAGAAAGAAATTAGTATTCTTCGTTAAAATAGTTTTGTATTTACAGTTTGATTTAATTTTTAATGGATTGCATCTTTTGAAGATTTGCTAACTCAATTCATAAATTTAACGAAATTAATTTTTCTGCTCTTTTGCTGAGCTATCATTGGAATTTTAACAATTTGCAGCTGTGCCAAAAACCCACAAATGAATAACGAAACGCAAAACAAGAATGAATAACTCTTTGCTGCGGCAAGCCGATGGCTTAATACGCTTTCAAAGAATGCAATTTTTATAAATTTCATCAAATAAATAAAATCATCTATGCAAATCATTCAATGAAAAGAAATAATGTTGTATATTATCTTATCTTATTACTAACTTGTTACATCTTCCACACTCTATTGAGCATACCCTTATTCTGTGCAACTGAGTGCTGGGTATAGCAATCGCAGCAAAAAACTAATTCAAACACAGACAAACATTAAGATCTGCATAAAAACATAAAAATTGTGTTGTTTCTTTAATTATTGTTTCAGGCCCAAGGCAACTGCAGTCCAGCAGCAACAACAACTACAACAACATTAACAATAGCAACAAATTCCAAAAATCGCTTGTCAGTCTAATTAGGCATATTTTACTCTTGTGTTTCTTGTTGTTGCTTTTTACATTTAAATAATCAGCATTATGCATATGAATAATAGCCAGACGTGTGTGAGTTTGTCAGTGTGTTTGCCTCTTTTTTAAATGTTAAATTTATGAACATTATTAATACAATGTACAATGGAAATGAAATACGATAAAAGAGATAAGAAATGACAAAGATTTTCCATGTATTCAATTTGCCAACATATTCAGACATTGCTTATTCATATGCGCTTTGTGAATACTCGTTATTCATTCGCACTTGCTATACGCCGTAAACGGGTTTCTCTCTGCCCCAAAGAGGGCAGCAAAAAAGGCGAAGAATTTATTTTCGTTTGATAAGGTCTTATCGATGACAAGCATCCTGAATATATCTAATCGAGCATAAAACCAACTGAAATTACTGAATGAATAATCTTAATTTCAACTGTAAACAAATAGTGAGGAGAAGAAACATAGTTTAAATTTAGCAAACATTTTCATTAAAAAAGACAGCATATCTTCAAAAGCTATTAGAAATAAACTCACAAAAACATAGTTTATAAAAAGTAATAAAGTTGTAAAGTTTATTAAAAACAAAGAAATGAAATAAAACTATTTTTGTACATATAATTTTCGCATTTTTAGAATCCCCTAGTTGTATACTCAAAAGTTTTATTTGCGTTTAGCAATTTAAATATCAACATTTTGAAATATATTTTTTAATTTTGCGGATTTCAAATTTGCGCGTATTAACAAATTTAAAAATAAGCATCTTTAATGCACAAGAGCACAATTGTAAACTTTATAAATTTATGCAACCCAAAACATAATTTGTAAACAATTTCTTTTGTAGCAATGCCAAAAAAGTAACCACAGACTGCTTAAAAGTTGCCACAAATCCATGAAATGGTAAACAAACAGAATTTTTACATCCCCAAAAGAATGAAAATAAACGTTTTAAATGCCAAAAACTATTTATAAACAACATTTTGCACTAAAAGCTAAATGGAATCAGAACAAACAGGCGAAAGAAGACTACGGGAAAACGAGACCAGACAAATCAAATCAAAATGGATACAACTTGAAATCTCAAAAGAAGCAGCAGCAAAATTGTAAAAAAAAGAAACAGAAATAAAAAGAAATATATATAAAAGAGAAATAAATAAAAAATTTGCTTCGTCTGGCTGCTGACAACGCTGACGCTGACGTCGCTGTCGCAGTTGTTGTAGTTGCTGCTGCTGCTGCTGCCCGTTGTTAGATATGGTGACCCACTAACCTACTTTATTCAAAACGTTGAAGCTTTTTACGTACACACACACACACAGAGGCAGACAAACACACTCGCACACATAGACAGACACATTCATACACAAACATACAAATGCTTTACTGCTTCTTTTTTGATTAAAATTATATAAACAAAGTGGAAATATTCAACAACGCAATCGACACAGAAACAAAAAAAAACCAACACGAAATAATGAAAATGAAAACGAAAAAGCTAAAGAAGAGACTTACAAATGTCTCACTAGTTATCGCCCTCTCGCTCTGGCGCTGCGTTAGTTGCGTAGCGCGCGCTGCGTAGAGCGGGTTGAGGTGCGAACGGCAAAGCACATGAAGCTTTTTTTTTTGTCTTCGTTGTGTTTTGCGTTTTGCCTTGAGCAATGAGCAAACCGCAACGAGAGATTCCCACACGACGACGCTTCAGTGAACACACATACACACTCGCACACGCACGTAGCAGCAGCAATAGGCAAAAACAAAGCAAACACAAATATAAAGCAAAAGCAACAAAAACAATTCACGCCTCGCACGCACCTCGCACACCCATACAGTCACAATATTGAACCTAACCCAACAAAAAATGCTGAAAATGTTACACACACACTCGCGCACACACAGAATTACGCACTCTGGCGTCGCCGCTGCCTTCGCCGCTCTCCACTCTCCCACACACGCTGCCGCTCTCGCTCTGTCGCATTGCCGCCTTTGGAACTTTATTGTGCGTGATATTTTTGGCAGCTTTTTATGCGTAAAAAGCAATAACAACAACAACAACGAATACGTGAATGCGACGATCGTTTGCGCAATTTTGCTCATTCATCGCACGCACTTTCGTTTTTTTTTTTCATTTTGTATTGTTGCTGGGCGTTTTACCCTTTCCACACTGTCCTACAATTTTGTCAGTCGACAAGTAATGGCAGCGCGTGCTTTACAACACTGCCACTGCTAATGCTGATAAACAGACTAATTGTATGCTAATGCTTATGCAATTTGTAAATTAGCACGTTCAATACCCTGTGCTAATTGTAATGCCAATATCGATTACATGTTCTCATTGAAAGCGTATCGGAACTTCGTTGCATTGTAACGAAAACGTTTTGTTAATGTTTCATTTTGAAACACATTCATTTCTTTTGTATACTTTGTTGTTGTATCTTTTATTCGGCTTTATCTTTTGTTTTATTCCCTCCGTCTCGATCGCTGACTAAATTTGTACATTTTTCCAATCAATTTCATCAATTTGACGTGAAATTTCAATTTTTACGTCATGTTTCGACTTCGGGTTCGGGTTTTGTTTGACATTTTTTTGGTCTTACTGGCGACGCGAGATCCCCGTTTTCCTTTTTGGGGAAAGTACATTTTTGAGTGGCAACGCGACGCCATATGGTCGCAGCAAAATGTGACAATGATGCGGCGACCTAAATTGTCGAGAGCCTTAACGAGCGCTGCTTTATCAGAAAAGCACGAAAGTGAAGATAAGCTGCGACTGCGACGCTGTTCTCAAGTAACTCAGTGAAATACTTGTCGATTCTTACGAAACTTGCAGGATATCTGAGAAAAAGTGTGGGCTATAAGTGGGGAATGTAACATAACTGCAAGTTTAGCATTAACGAGCTGAACGGCAAACAGTTGCAACCTTCTGGCGTTTGTTTAATTAGTTGGCATAAGTGTAGAGTCAAAAGCTAAAAGACTGTCCCCCTGACATCGTCGACAATAATGAGTAGCAGCAAACATGAGCAGCAATAATACAAACAACTTGAACAACGTCATCCAACTACAAGTATATGAAGTGCATTTGTCATTGCAGCTTTAGTCAATTGTCCTTCACTTAAAACATTCCACGTACACAAACGGCAACGACGATGACAACAACAACACTGGCAGCATTTCAATTGTTTATCAAGTTGTTATTGTTGTTGTTGCCTGCCGCTTTTATGACTTGGCTTATTTTAATATGAAAAACTTCAAACTCGCAGCCATTAAACAAGTCTCGAGTTGCTTGCATAAATTGCGCGTGCGGCTAATTTCAAATTGTGTACACACACACACACACACACACACACACACGCCCCCTCGCCTTTAATATTTATACACAACTAAGTGTTGCAGTTGCCGTTGCCCTTGTTGCTGTTGTTGTTGTTGTTGCAAATTTGATCTCAAAGGACGCGCACGCTTGCACTTAGTACGAAATGCGAGCGCAAGTTGTTGCTGCTGTTGTTGTTGCTGTGTGCTGTGGGGGGTTGCGGTGGGGTGGCTCGAGTGGCTGCCTTGTAAACTGGGTCAATGCAATTTGGGTCACCTAGATTTGATTACCAAACACCACAGCAGCGTGTCAGCCAGCCAAAAGCTGTGAGTCAAGCCAAACGAGACACAAACTCGAGGGCAAGACGAGCAAAAGCTGATGATGAGCTCTTTGCTCTGTGCTGTCTGATGCCTGACACTCCACACATTTCCAAACTAAATAATACTTACAACTAAATAGACATTTTTGTAGTTATCATACTTCTTTTGCATCAAAACTCTTCTGCTTTAAAAACTCTTATTCTTATAAATTGCAGAAATATATGTAAAAAGTATAGAGCTCAAATACTATTTCCTTTTGCTACCAATACAAAGCTAAACTTTTGAAAATTCAGCAACAATTTGTTTACGGAACAAGTAACAACTTAATAAATATATATAATTTGAATTTAATATTTCAATAATAATATATATAATAATTTAATATAATATATGTATGTGTGTACTTAAAACAAAAATTCTAGGCACACTATAAAACACTTCAAAAACTCTTATTTGTATAATAATCTTTAAAAATATTTGTAAAAAGTATAGAGCTCAAATACTATTTCATTTAGTTACAAATACAAAGCTAAACTTTTGAAAATTCAGCAACAATTCGTACAAGAAACAACTAACAGCTGAGCATTTAATAAAATATTGCAAATATATATAGAATTTGAATTTAATATTTCAATAATAAAATAATAGAATATGTTGACTATATGTGTATACTTAAAACAAAAGTTCGGGGAATACTATAAAACACTTCAAATTTGTATAATAATCTTCACGAAAAAATTGAATAAAACGTTGAGCTTAAATACTATTTCATTTAGTTACAAATACAAAGGTAAACTTTTGAAATCTAGCAACAAGTCGTTTACAAAACAATTAACAGCTGAATATTTAATAGAATATTTTGATAATATGGCTTTGCTTACAACTAAAAGTCTAGGAATTTAAATTAAGTTTTTAATAAATGTATCAAAATATTTAATAGAATATTTCAAATATATGCGTATGCTTAAAATAAAAATTCGAAGCATACTATAAAACACATTTGTATAAATTTCTTCAGAATTATTCGTAAAAAAGCATAGAGCTTAAATACTATATCATTCTGTTACGCATACAAAGCACAACATTAGAAAACCTTGAAACAATTAGTTTACAAAACAATTAACACTTGTTGAATTGAATATTTCAATAATAGTATAATATTACATAATATTTTAAATATATGTGTATGTTTAAGACAAAAGTTCTATGAGTTTGATTTTCATATTTCAATAATAGCATAATATTTAATAGAATATTTTTAATCTTTGCTTATGCTTAAAACGAATTCTAGGCACACTATAAAACACTTCAAATTTTATATATAAAATATTAAACAGCTAAGAACTGTTGCTTTTCTTCAAAAACAATACAATTAGTATGAGTTAATCGATTTCAGTTAAGCTCAAGCATTATTTTATCCTATGATTTAATCAACTTCAGTCAATCTTATGAATTGTTTAATAATTTATTTTAATTGTGCAGCCACTTGACAATTTCGTAAACACTTCACACCCCGAAAAAATCGTAGAAAATCCATAAATCAGACAATTTGCCAGCTAAATTCATAAATGCAATCAATTTCGACAATCAATTAGCCGCAATCCAAGCACAGAAACGCATTTGCACAATAAACAAATTCGAGTGCCAAAAAATCATTTACAAATAGGCCCCAAAAATCGAAAAACCAACAACAACAACAGCAGAAGCAGAAAAAATCGAAATAAATTCATTTATTTTTTTCGTTTCAAAATTGAAATGCGAAGCAGAGAGAAAAATTGAACAAAAATTTACGCAATTTTTTGTGTGTGCGTCGACGACGATGATGTAAGTGCACGTGAAAAGCAACAATGGCAATAACAATAACAAAACAAAAGAAAAAACAAAAAATAACAATAATAAACAAGCTAGAAGAGAAGCAAACGAAGAGAGAGAGAGGCGAAGAGAGCAGCGGCTGCTGCAGGGAGAGCAAAGTAAAAAGAGTTTCAATGTCTGTTTCGAATTTTCAGTTGTTGAGTTTGTTGTGTGTTTTGTTGTTTGTTTAGCTGTCGCTGGTGTTTGCAATTATTATTACAATGTTTTAATGGCTGCCATGATCTAAATTTCCCAACTAATTACATATTATTGTGCAAAATAATTCGTTTTATAGCACTCATATCACCACTATCGCCGCCACGCTGCGTATGAGTAATTTTTTGACATTCGCTTATCAAGCAACCAAAAAAAACAACAAAACAACAAAAACGAAAAGCAAACAAACCCAAACGAAACGAAACGTAACGAAACGCGACGCTCGCTGTCTTAAAAAAAAATTGTTTTATAAATTAAATATTTTTATTTCGTATTTGCTTTGGCGCTTCGTGTCGTGCCTCTCGCTCGCACCACGGCCCCGAAGCTGAGGCGCGAGCGAGACAAAAACTTGGCCAAGTGCAGTAGGCCATGCAAATGGCAAAGTGGGTCAGCTATCAACTACGCACGCGTATTTTAATACTCTGCCGACTACGACGACGTTGTCGACTATCAGCAGCAATGGCTGACACACACACACACACACACACGCACACACGCACACTCACACATGTGCGCGCACGCACAGCACGAAACATCAGCTCGGCAATCTGCGCGACTCGTCGCTGAGCAGCAACAACTGTCGTATCAGCAATGAGCAGCAACAATAACAGCGACAACGGCAACAACAACAAACAACTTTGTAAGCAAAATTTTAAAAATAATTTACAAAAAATACACTAAAAATAATTTAAATATGAAGCCAAAAAAAACTAGCAGCATTGTGACAAAGTTACTTAAGAGCTGCGCTATTCACAACGAATTGAAGTTGCTCTAAAGTAATTGTAACAATGTGAACTAATATGAAATTATGCAAGACAATAAAGAATAGAACGTAATATAGAAAATATTAAATACAAATAAAATGTCTATAATGTAAAATAAAGAATAAAACAAAATATAGACAATATTAAATAAGAAATTATATACAAGCATAATTTAAATATTTGAATTGTCTTAAATATGCAATTTTGCATAACATACAGTAAAGAATAGAACAAAAGATAGAAAATATTACATAAAAACAAAATATAAATATATAAATAGCCTTAAATATGAAATTATGCAAGACATACAATAAAGTATAAAAAAAATATGAAAATATTAAGCAAAACATACAATAAAAAAGTAAAATACATCCAAAATATAAATATATAAACTGCCTTAAATATGAAATTATAACATTAAAGAATGGAACAAAATAAAGAAAATATTAAATATGAAATTATTTACTAACAACATATACATTAATGACTTTAATATGAAATTATGCATAACATAAAGAATTATGCAAACATATAAAGAATAGAACAAAATATAAAAAAATCATTAAACAAATGAAATGAAGAAAAATATAAATTTATCAGCTTATCCGGCGAACTCTGCTCCATCTTAAGCGCAATAATAAGTAAACAGATTATGCAATTTATTAAGCTAAATTGTTTATTGGAACATACAAATAATAAAGTAAAGTACATTAATTAAGTACATTAAACATTCATGCAGATTTTGGAGTTCATTAGGTTAACTTAAGTCCCTATGACATATATGTATGAGGTTTTTTCAGTATGCGATCTTCCCGAAATGTGTTGTTATGGAACTAAAATAAATTTATATAAATCTAATAAATTAAAATTAGGTCATTATTGTAAAATACAAATAACGAAAATGAAGAGTTTATTAGGTTAACTTGTTTATTGGGAAATAAAAATAAAGAAAATTAAGTACTCTAATCCTTTGCTACAGTTGCTTTGTGCGTCTCCTACGACTCTAAGCTACAGTCCTACAAATTTTCGACAACAGTGCAGCTGTTCTTCAGTTAGAAATAGAGTAGCTAACACGACTTTCTTTTATATATACATATATGTTAGATTTGCGAATACTTCATTGATTTCCAATACACTCTTTGAGTGCCCAGACTTTGTCTTAATTTTAAAGCATTTTAATGAGCATAAACATAATTTCAGCACACCTCCTAAGTGAGATCCTCTAATTTGTAATTCCACAACTTTATTTTCCCTGAACTGATGCAAACAAAACATGCAGTTTCACCTTGTTGATTTGATCAACAGTTGAATAGTTCTGCTCTAATTGAAGCATGCTTCATGAGGCAGCGAATGTAGCCGTCGTTAGAGAGTATGAGCAACCAAAGTTACATCATAGCAGACTGGCAAACACAGATAATCAAACAGACAGCCAGACGGTGCGACCGACGGAGGCACAACAGAGGTGGCGACTCACGCATTGGGCAGCACATGGTGTAAATTATTTTTTCGTTTTTTTCGTTTTTTTTTTTATTATTTGTCGTAATAATTTCGGTTTTGGTTAAGGTCTTTCGGTAGCTCGTTTCAGAGTACGTATATGTATTTAATTATGAAATATGCACATGATTTTATTTAAATAAATGACACATAATATTTCATATACACTTTTTATTACTATTGTATTAGCTTGCTGTGACCTCGAGTGCTTCGAGTGAAAAGATTAAAAGAAGCCAAGCGGCTAATCACGTGACTCTTGAGACATCAATTCAAACACAGATCGGATCGAGGAGTGACAAATTGTTACCTTTGCGTTGCGATAGATCAAAGAGGGCAATCAACAGACTCAAGCATGTAAAGCACGCAGAATGGTGTCAATGCAATGTTGTTGTAGGCGAAGAGTCAATAAAACATTCGACAAATCGAAGCTGAGAATCCAAAATCATATCAACTGCCTACAACATGTGTTTTAACACACTATTTTCATAGAACTGGAAAAAGTCAATAATAAATTGACATCAAGTTGTATAAAATCATTGAAAACAAACTATTTTTAAGCAAAGATTTCGAAATAATTGTATATAGAATAATTAGTTAGATGAAAGGCAAAATGTATACAAATAAGGTTCATATATATACATATAAAAATCCTTTAAAATAGTAAAAGAGTAAGCTTAAAAATAAAAACAATTTGTTCTACAAATGAACAAATAATACAATATAAACAAAAATATTTCAAAAGCTGAAAATCGATAAAAAAAAAAACATCTTTAACATAGCAAGAGAGAAAGCTTAAAAATAACAGCAATTTGTCCTACAAATAAATAAAAGTAAAAAATATTTTTCGTTAAAAAAGGCCTTTAAAATAGTAAGATAGAAAGCTTAAAAAACAATTTGTTTTATAAATGAACAAAAAACTATATTTGAAAAACTGAAACTCGATAAAAAAAACACCTTTAAAAAAGGAACAGAAATACAACTCGTTCTACAAATAAACAAAATAAATATATTTTAAAATCTGAAACTCGCAGAAACAAAGTCCATTAAAATAGTAAGATAGAAAGTTTAAAAATAACAACAATTGTTTCTACAAATAAATAAAAAAAATTATATTTTGTTAAAAGGCCTTTAAAATAGTTAAGTAGAAAGCTTAAAAATAACAATTTGTTCTAAAAATAAACAAAAAATATTTTAAATACTGAAAGTCGATAGGAAAAATATTTATTTATGACATTTTTAAGACTCTGCAGCTTACTTATAATAATATTCATTAAAATGCTCTACAACATAAAATTAAATTATTATTAAGAAATCAATTGTCTTCGCTTTGAATTCAAAATGTTCTCCAATCTATAAAGGAAACAGCTTAATTGGTCTGTCAACCTTTTCGCTTGCAGCCAATAATAATAATAATTTTGCAGCTCGTGGATACCCAGTGAGCAGTTAGGTAAGACACAACACACACAACATTCTCCATATCTTTGGGTTCCGCTCTTTGTGGCAGCAACAACAACATTGCCAATTTTGCAGGCCCATTGGAAAATTGCAGTTGAGCGACAAAAGCAAAGTAATTGCAAAATTGGAAAGGGTTTAAATTTACAACTACAAGGGGCATAAATAAACATAATTGCTGCATAAATAATGTGCACGCTGACATAGAAGCAGTGAGCAGGGAGAGAGCAGGAAGAAAGGTGCGATGCAAACAAAACAAAAACAAAAAGGAAACATCAAAAGAAACAGCAAACAGGTAAATAAATAAATAAATATTAAGACCTGCCGCAACAATTTTACAAAGCAAACAAGAGGAAAGTACTTGCGGCAGTATGACGCAGACGCAATACCCTAGAATGCACAAATACTTGATGTAAGCGTTTATCGATAAATACACTATGCATCAGCTATTTATCGATAACATTTGCAAGGTTGTAAATGATCGAAAATTTGTGCAGCAGCAAAATAATAATGCCATCATTTATTAGTTGTCAGTTTAAGTCGGCGCAAAGAATAACAACAATAAGGCAATTTGCATGTATAAGTAAAATTTATGATAAGGCGTCGAGCCCCCTCCCCTCCCTCTCGCTCTAGCTCTACGTCGGCAGCGCTGCTTATCAATGCGCATTGCGTTGACGTCGCAGTCGACAGCGTCGCAGAGCATCGCAGTCGCTGTCGACCCATTTTACCTAAACTGCAAGTTTTGTATTGCTGGCTGCGAGCTTTTTTTTTAAACAAAAGCTCACACATGCGTTTGTTTCGCGTAGTTTGCACTGGGCATGCATATGCTTATACATACATACACACGTTCATACGGCAACAATGTAGAAACGTGTGTGTATAAATAGCTTTCAAGCTGTTTTGTATCTGTATCATTGTATTTCGCTATCACTCTGTTGATTGCGTTGTTCTTGCTGCTTCGCCTGAGGATCGCCATAGTTTGTGCCGAAGCTATCGTCGGCGTTGTTGTTGTCGTTGTTGTTGCTGTTGTGCTTGCTGCTGGCGCTGCTTTGCAGCGACGCCCAACTATGCACACAGACTGAGCGCACACACATGCTCAGGCAGCTCACACGCACGCACAGTAGAACGCACACGCATGCAGCGCCGAAAGCTCACCAAAAGCTCTGCTTGTCTGTTCGTTTTCGCTGAGTCGCTCGTGTTTCTATGTGTGTGTGAGTGTGTGTGTGTGGCCCGCCTGCAAAGCATTTAAACGTTGTTTTTTTTCTTCTTTGCTTCTCGGTTGAAGCAAAAAGACTACAAACATTTCTGTTGCTGCGAATGCTAAGACGAAATAGCAGCCATGACGATTACTAGATGCGCTACAGTTAGAACTCACTTAATGTAAATCTAGTTAATGAAATTGAGATGTAAATTGATAAACAATATACTAAATATTTCTGCTTTATTGCGTACGTCAACCTAAGTATTTCTCTAGCCGCTTAAGATTAATAATTTAATCGCATTTTGAGTTACTTAGTTTTCTTGGACAGCCGGCAAGTTTGTATTTGGGCTCGTTGAGTGCTTGGCGAGTTATCAGTGCACTGCGCTTGAAAACACATGACGTATACGTAATAAACATTTCGCAAATTGTGCATTACGTATACGCCACGATAGCCAGCAGATAAGACGGCAAAGACCAGCATCGTGCGAGCTGCAAAAATGTTCTATTACAACGCAGTTAGAGCCCACCATAAAGATATAAGAAGCAGTCTGAATGTTTCTAATGCGTGTAACACACACAGATATCGAGACAAACTTGGAGAATGCGGAAAGTTGCCGTCTCCCGGAAGGCGACAGTTCAATCAGAGCAAAACTGGACAATGGACAGCAAAAAGCCGAGTTGCTGGCACTGCAGATATACTCAGCAAATTGAGCAATTAGAAAAGCGGCAGCAACAACTTGTTTAGAACGACAGTCGGAGTGGAATTGTTTAATTAAATTAAGTGCTTAATAAGAACTGCAAATAAATGACTAAACTATACTTTTACAATAGTAAAGTAGAGTAAGTAATCAATAGCAAGAATTTAATTTAGTAGTAAAACTAGAGTTCATCATTTAGAGCGAAGATCTGCAGCAATAAATCAGAGTTGGTTTTATAAACGAGGCATCTAAAATGCAAAAGTGCATTTGTAATTATTTAGAATTTGTTGTGTGCTCATTGTTGTTGTTATTTAGACGCATTCGTGGAATGCGCAAAATAATATTTAAGAAAAAATGTATGCAAGAAATATAATGCATGCGAATGTAACTAGGTCAGGGTGCAGGCCCCCAACACAAACACACACACACGCTTACTAGTGAATGCAAGAGAGTGAGAGAGGGAGAGAGAGAGAGAGAGCGCACGCTGCAAAATGAGGCGCAGCGAGCAGCAGACGAAAAACAAAACAAGGAAAATCAATGCAATTAAAGCTCGCATTCTCCACTTTGCACTCTCTCTCTCGCTCTCGCTCTCTTTGAGTCTGTCTGTCTCTGTTTATCGCCCGCTCGCTTGGCTGCAAAGCAACACCCCGCTGCAGATGCTCTGCTCCCACACGCTGGCAAATTGCAATTGCCAATGCAAAATTAGTGCAGGCAGCGCAGCTGGCATCGGCGTCGCTGTCGACGTCGCAGCTGGTTGCGAATGTGGCACAGGGTCAACTGGCGACCCATTAGCACACTTTTCCATAGAGACGGAGACGCAAACACTCCTGCACTCCCCCCCCCCCCCCTCTCCCAGCCTCTCGAGACGGCCGGCCACTCAGCCAAAACTCTCAATGGCAGTTTTTCAATTTGCGAGTTAAGGTCAACAACAAATGCGAGAACACGACGGCGTGGGGGACAGACAGACAACGATAGAAACGGCAATAGAAAGAAAGCAACGAGCATGAGTATTTACAAATCATTTGCCCACAACACAACGTACGACAAAGCAAAGGGAGAGGGGCACATGAAAGAGCAGCAAAGCAAATAAATAAAAACGTTGCGATGCGATGCGATGCGTTGATGCTGTCGAATTTTCCCATCTGGCAGCGCTTATGCAAAAATCCAATGTGTATCTTGAAAACAAGCAAAGTGCTAGAAAACATATGCATAATTCTTGAACAGCTTCGACTTCACTCGATTCCGATTGAAATTTGTTTAAATTATTGAAAAAACTTGCTAAAAACTTTGCACGTTGAGCGATTTACAGATTTAAGTGTCAATTAATTGCAAATCAAATGTGTACTAAGTATTATCTAATCTCCAATTTCATTTATTTAATAATTGAGTATAAGTACCATATACGGTATTTCATTTATATAACAATTAAGCATAATTATTATATTTTGTATTTAGTCCGAGGAGAAAATTTGTTCAATTTATTGAAAAAAACTTGCAAAAAACTTTGCACGATGAGCGATTTACAGATTTAAGTGTCAATTAATTGCAAATCAAATGTGTACTAAATATTATCAAATCTTCAATTTCATTTATATAATAATTCAGTATAAGTATTATCTATGGTATTTCATTTATATAACTATTAAGTATAATTATTATATTTTGTATTTAGTCCGAGGAGAAAAAACTGCATGATGAGCGATTTATAGATTTAAGTATCAATTAATTGCAAATGAAATGTGTACTAAGTATTATCTAGTCTTTAAATTCATTTATTATAATTATACTTAATTAGTATATTTTGTATTTAGTCTGAGGAGAAAATTTGTTCAATTTATTAGAAATATTTGGACAAAACTGTATACTTTATAAGCAATAAATGTCAATTAATTATAAAATATAATTACGTTTATTTATAATATTTTGTATTTAGACAAAGGAATAAAATTGCTCAATTTATTGAAAAAACGTACAATGTTGAGATTATAAAATTAAGTGTCAATTAATTTAAAATAAATTGTGTACTAATTATTATCTGTCTTCAATTTCAATTATAAAATTTTGTATTGTATTTGTATAAATATTTTGTATTTATTCAAAGGAGGAATTTGCAAAAAACTTAATACTTTACAGCAATAAGTGATTAAGTGATTAATTGCAAATCTTCTTTAATTTCAATTTTACTAATTAATTCAGTCTGATTAATATTTTTGTATTTATTCAATGTTGGAAATTTGTTTAATTTAATGGAAAGAAAAAAAACCTTGCTCGTTGAGCAATTTATGGATATGGAGTGTCAATTAATTTGAAGTAAATTTTGCACTTTAATTTGTGTGTCTTTAATTTCAATTAATATTTTAGTATTTAGTCAAAGTAGCAAATTTGTTCAATTTATTAGAAAGATTTGCAAACAATTCATGATGATCGATTTATAGATTTAAGTGTCAAATTAGTTTACAAAATAGGTAAACTAATTATCTAGTTTTTTTATTTAAATTATATAATAAATATGTTTAACATATATTGCAAATATGTAGACATGTTAAAAACAAAATAGTTAGCTAGAGTGAAAAATCATTAATTAAAGTATTTATAATCGTGAGTTACTTCTTCCCAAACGTTTTTCTGTTCTCAAACTAAATTGCTTTAACAAATCTGTGTAAGCACCTCAAATAAATTGCAAATTCACCTTTCTAACCCAGTTGTAATTGCATTTTATTAGCGTTAATTTCATTAAATTGTTTCGTTTGAACGCGCTTCGCGCTGACCACTTTGGAGGGCGCTGAAACTTTATCTAAATTGCATATTAATACGCTTTAAACAATGGCACTCCAATATATATATATGGAGTGTGTGTAGATTGTATAGTTTCAATGTTGCATCCTTGATAGCATTTACAAGATTTCTGATCGCTTGACTAACGCCAAGCCAATTGTATTACAATTACAAACTGCGGTTTGCATTTGAGGTTGAATAATACACAAGACACATTAACCCATAGTGCGAACAATAATGTGAATGACCATTCTGGAGGATATAGCCATAATATAGTCGAACTCAGCGACCATTTAACGCTCGCTAATTGCTTTGGAATATTTTCAAAAATTATGCAAAAACTCAATCAAGCGTGCACATAACTCTAACTGCGAGTGTCTGTCTAATGTGGGAACCATTTCGATTCAGTCGATATGTATTTCGAGTCCATTGTGTAATTATTACCTTATGCCAAAGGATTATATCATATGACCGCACAGGAAATGTTTGTCTATTAATAAAGCAGCAAATTGTAAACTGCAAAACTGCAAAACTGAATTTAAGCCATTATTAGACATTTGAAATGCACTAAAATAAATAGGCATTGCTCAAAGCACTCAAAAGCTGCTTAAAGCTTAAAGATATTGCAAGTTGATATTATACATTTCATTGAAAAACTCACTGTGTTAGAAACTTGTCAATTAATAATGCAGCAAATTGTAAAATTGAATTTAAGCCATTATTAGACATTTGTACTAAAGTGAATAAGCATTTTATTCAAGCACTCAAAAGTTGCTTAATGCTTAAAGACATGGATGGCTTGTTAATATTATACATTTCATTAAAACAGTCAAAGTGTCTTTAGAATTAAAAGTTGTCAATTAATAACAAAGCAGCAAATTGTGAACTGCACAACTGCTGAACATTGAATTGAAACCTTTATTAGACAACTGAATTGTACTAAAGTGAATTGCAGTGATTAAAGCACTCAAAAGGTGATTAAAGCTTAAAGGTATGGCTAGTTGATATTATATATTTCATTTTAAAATTCAATGTGTCTTTAGAGTTCAAACTTGTCAAATGGAATTCAAGCCATTATTAGACATTTTAATTGCATTAAAATAAATAAGCTTTGCTTAAAGCACTCGAAAGTTGCTTAAAGCTTCAAGACATGGCTTATTAATATTATGCATTTCATTGTAGCACTCAGTGTCTTTAAAGTTTAAAGATAGTTTATACTTATGTCACTTTCTCAACAATCAATAGAAAAACATTGCTTATTAGTGCACTTTCGCTTTAAAGCTGCTTAAAGTGGAAGGTCCTTCAAGGTGAGCGTGGGCCAATCCTGTTTCAAAGTCAAATCAAAGCCGCAGCCACAAATTTTAAAGCAAACAACGCGGCAGACACACTTTGCATACACACGCTTTGCTGCAAGCGTCTATATGAGGTATGTGTGTGCTGACCTTGCCACACGGCGAGCGAGCAGCAGCAAGGACATGCAGCATGGTCCTTGGCGCGGCGACGGCGTCGCAGTCGCAACCTTCGGCATAAATTAGAACCTTGTAATGCATTTACAGCGTATTGGAGAAGCAACAACAACTATGCACTGGCCCCAGCAATGTCATGCCCCAATTTGCGTCGTCGGCGACCTCGTTAGCTATTTCCAAACTGCAGCAGCGATAGAAGCAACAGCAACAACCAGACTCGGCAGCGACAGCAACAAGCGGCTGACTTTGACCCATTTAAATCCTTTGAGGTATGCAATAGACGACAGCGCTGCCGCCGTCAGCGTCGACGTCGCAAACATTGCAATAATCTGTGTCAATGTCAGCCGGCGTTGCAGTGGGCGGCGACGCGGCGTTAAATCAACTGAGGCAGAACATAAGCGCAAGCCAAAGCTCGCCGACTGCAAAAAGCACAGACGGCAGACGAAGAGCGAGAGAGAGCGAGAGAGACGGAGAGCGCACGCGATGCGATGCGACGCACACAAACGTAACCTTCAATTTCTATGCAATTTCGCTGCGTGTGTGTGTGTGTGTGTGTGTGTGTGTGGACATCCTTGTGCTCAATCTCCAATATTAGAAAACAACAAAAGCAAATGCAAAAAAGAAACGCGACGTGCGCTTGACCCAAATTCTAATGCGCGGCGACCTTGCTCCATTTTCGGGATTACAGCGACGCCCCTGCACTTGCGGGTATTCAAATGCAACGCACACAAGCACGCAGAGAGCAACGAGTATACATATTTATCTATGTGCAACTGCATAAAGTGCGTTGAAGGTCGCCAAAGTGGGCGACGCGACGCGACGCGACGCCTGACATTGCTGAATGTCAGCCACAAGCAGCCACAACAACTAGTTGCAGCTGCGTGACGCAGCAGCAGCAACAACAACAACAACAACGACTACTGCCTCTCGCTCACTTAACGGCGGCGGCGTCTCCGCCTAACGTCTGCGTTGCGTGCTCTACGCATTGTCGGATAAACGGATGCCGATTGACGGAATGCTGACATTGCCTCAACATTTGCATGCGCTGCTTGTCGAATACCCTGCAATTGACTCTCAATGGACATTCCCTAATTGCAGCTCTAAAAACGAAATTAACACAAAGTACAAAAGTAAGCTAGAGAGTTCTATTCGTCTAGAAACAAAATTAATAACTAAAATAACTAGAGAGTTCTATTCGTCTAAAAACGATCTTAAGACAAATTACAAAAATAATTTGAAAATAATAACAAATAATGTAAATATGAATTAAGTATAAATTACAAAAGTAGTAACTAGAGATTTATATTCGTCTAAAAATGAAATTAATATAAATAACTAAAATAAATAGAGAGTTCTGTTTGTTTAAAGTCGAAATTTATATAAATTACTAAAGTAACTAGAGAGTTCTATTAGTCTAAAAGCGAAATTTATATAAATTACAAAAATAACTAGAGAGTACTATTCGTCTACAATCGAAATTAATATAAATAATTAGAGATTTCAATTAAAAAATTCTATCTAAAAACGAAATTAACACAAATTTCATATATAACTAAAAGAGTTACATTCGTCTAAAAACGAATTTCTATATGTCTAAAAACGAAATTTATACAAATTACAAAAGTAACTAGGGTGTTGTATTCGCTTGTCGTCATTTCCACTTTTATGCATTCCCTTTTTTAATCGAACTCTTTGTTTTAAGGATCTAAAAACAAAAAGGCACATACTTCTCTTATTTTATTGATTGACATATGCTGTACACATATTATATAGTCTATATAGCCTAACTTAATAGATTCCATGCAAACATATTTATTCTTCTATCAACTTTTAGTATTAACGTTCTAAAAACAAAAATGCATCTACTTCTCTTTTGTTTGTCTTGACTAACTAGATTCGATGAAGAAATATTTGTTCTTTTATCAATCTAAATCGATCTTTATGGTTCCAAAAACAAAACTACTTCTATTTAATGACTGCTTGACAAATGCTATATATTGTTTGTCTTGACCAACTCAACAGATTCCATGCAAACATATTTATTCTTCTAGTGGAAACCATATTGATTCTAAACCGTGGTTTAGCGTCCATATAAGTTTAAGCGCGTTGCAATCGACATGCCAATTATTTGATCTTGCAATGCCAAAACTAACTAACTAACTGAAGCCAACATAACTGCAGACATAAATGCAGTTCAATTGCACAGCTGTAATTTTGCAGCACAAGCAATTATTAAAGACATAAATATCAAAATCAATACATGGCGCTTTAAGATTAGATAATTCAACTATAACTTGAGATACCCTGCTTTGAGCACTGCAATTGCGCTAATCACAAAAAGGCTTTTACGTGGTAGCCTCTAGTCGTGTCATGTTGCAACTAGATTAGCGGGTAGTTGGCTGCCTGTGCATTTGCATGCAGCTTGCGCCATAAAAGTGGGTTAGTTGCGTTGCAATGGACTTTTTATGGCTGCGGCTGCGGCTGCTGCAAGTTGCAAGCAGCATGTGTGATTTTATGGTCGCTCCATGTGGCACAAATATGTGCTGTGGCGTGGCGTGGCGTGGAGCTATCAAATTTAACATTGCACTTGGCAAACAGTTGACGGCAATCAAGAAATCCAAAACTCAAACCAAAACCAAGTGCCAAGGCTGCCACTGCAACTGCAACTCTGCCACACTGCCACAATCAAAGTGCAAATTGACGGATGATGGGCACGAATCGTAAACGAATAATGCAAATAACTGAAGGACTGTGAAAAGCACATAAATCACTGACAATTATTATCAGCAACTGCTTGTAGATATGTGAATTGCTTAATGGCATTGACTTGGCTACAGATCCATAAAAAAATCAACTACTAACTCGGCAAATAATAAAGATTAAATTGAGTATTGCCCCAAGAACAAATTCAGCGCTATTCAAAGTGTTCAGATGCCATTTCGAATTAGAGATATGCATACTCTCGAACTTGATGCGATGCCAAATATTATGCAATCCATTTGCATAAAAGCATAGCGTAAGGAACTTGTTTCGCACTCAAACAATTCGCTTTCATTTGGGGACTTTGTTTAGCAACAAAGACTGAGCTTGGACCTATGATGAGTATTTCTATTATTATATTTTATTTCCATTTATCGTAAACTCTTTACGTCAATTGTTATTCAAATTACTTTCATTTTATTTCTACAACAGTCTACCCATATAGTTTATATTAAGATTTATAAACGTATTAGTTAATTTTCATTACTAGAATTCAATACTTGTTTGAATTTTATACATTTTCAGTTTATTGTTATGTTGTTTAAATTTTTGTACCATTTTTTCATATTACATTATATATTATTCATATTCGACTGATTGTCTTTCTTTCATTGCCCCTTTTTATTACTTTATATTTGTATTATATAGTTGCAGAATTTATTTAGTTTCTTATTTATTTAACTTATTTTTGTTTTAGATACTGTTGTTTTTTAAACAAAAAAAAAAAAAACTTATTTTATGCCCTGTTTCAATATTTTTTTAATTTTCGTTTCTTGCATTAGTTTTGTTTTGTTTATATATTGTTATATTTGCTCAGTTTTGTTAATAAAAATCCTTAATTTTCTTTTAAGTCAACTTATTTTATGCCGAGTTTCATTACTTTTTTAAGATGCGTTTTTCACGTGAAATTAATATCCCGAAATGTTTCTTTTCTTGCATTAGTTTTTCGTTTCGTTTTAGATATTGCCATTTTGTATATTCTTTTAATTGTGCTCAGTTTTGTTAATAAAAATCCATCCATAAATCCATAATTTTTCTAAAGAAATCTTTTATTTTATGCCGAATTTCAGATAAGTTTTTTTGTGCAAAATTATTGTTATAAAATGTTGGTTTCGATATATTGCTTGCATTAGTTTTCCGTAATTTTTCCGCTGTTTGATTTTCGCGGCTTTTCCACTGCGATTTCCAGTTGCAACAGAATATTGCCAACACACTTTGGAACTTATTTCGCGCGTCACCAATCAACAGGAATAGGAAAGGTTAAGTAAAATGGATGCCACTTACCCCCTTGATCGTCAATCTCCAGACCGAACTCATCCTCCGAGTTGGACTCATCCTCCGAGCTGAGATTGGAGCCGCTTAAATTGCCAGCATGTTGCTGATGTTGTTGTTGCTGTTGGTGTTGTGATGTGACACAGGAACTGGCGGCTAGCTCCTCGATGCTGTGCAGCGATCGACGATTGGCAGTGCTCGTTGTGGTTGTGGCTGCAACAGCCGCAGCAGCAGCAGCAGCTGGCGATGTTGTTGTGCTTGCTGTTGTTGTGTCGGCCAGAACATTGGCAACGGCGGCAACCGCAGCTGCATCCTTGCTGGCGACCACCTCAAAGTCCAACAACTGTGCGGTCGATGAGCTGAGAAAACTCGAGGTGCTCACTGCCGAACTTGCACCATTTTCCAGTGGTTTCAGCTGATGATACTCCACCGTGTTGTTGACAGTTGTCTGATTGTTTTTGTTGTTGCTGCTGCTGCTATTGTTGTTGTTGTTGCTGCTGCCGTTGCGGTTGCTGCTGAACAATAAATTGGCAAATGATGGCATTGTGACTGATTCAATTATAACTGCGCCGCTAGATGGCGCTGCTGACTTCTCCACGTTGTTGTTGTTATTATTGTGGTTGCTATTGCTGTTGTTGTTGTTATTGTTGTTGTTGGTGTTGGGATTGCTGTGGTTACTGTGCGGATTGGGGCTGGCGAAGATGCGATCACAGAGGCCACTCAGCGAGACGCCGCCATCCAGCTGGCTGGCATCGATGGCCTGCAATGTGCTGAAGCTATCGACGGGTGGATTCGAGTTGGAATTCTGCTGCACATCCTTCTGCAACTGTGTGTAGTTGATGAACGGTATCAGCGGTGTACTGCCAGCCGCTAGCATTTGATCCTTATGATGATGCGGCAGCAACTGTTGCTGTTGTTGTTGTTGTTGTTGCTGCTGCTGTTGGTGATGGTGTTGCAGGTGCTGTGTTTGCTGTTGCTGGTGGTGATGGTGGCTGCTGGCGTCGTTGTTGCTAGCTGTCGCATAGCTGACGATGTTGCTGCTGCTGCTGTGCTCGGCCAGCAAAGGTACATTGAAGGTATCCATATTGTTGCTTTGTACGTTGCGTGATGTTGTTGTGTGGGTGATGTTCTAGTTGCTCTTGTTGTTCCAGGTAACGATAGTAGTGTTTCTATTTACTATACGACTGCAAAAAAGCACACCGAAACAAAAAACAAATAAATTAGACAAGTTCTGTGTAGGCGCAAGTGAGATAGCAACACAAAGGGCAAGCCGGAAGCTCTGGCATGTAAAAAGCTTTTGCATGAAAGTCAATAAGAAGGCGCTTGTATGTAGGTCAAGGTCAAATTACACATTGTATCAGATGTCTCAGGGAGCTTTCGCTGCTTAAGCTATGCAGCTTTTAAAGCTGAGCTTAGACATTTTGTGACAAAACTACTTTAAGAAGAGGCCATTTAAGTGACTCTTAAAATGCACATAAATTATAGTTAAAACTACACGATTTATATCCGCTAAACAATGGAAATTATTATTGACAAAAGGAAATAGACTAATCTTTAATATTAAATACAAATTTCTTGAGGTAGTCTTAAGGTATCCAAGCTAATTTATCTATCAAAGTATTATACCATATAATAATAATTTATCTATTAAATAATTACACTTGCGCTGCAACTTTTAGGGTAATTCTCAGACCATAATTATCAAATTCATCGATCATTACAAATTTCCAGTATTACGAGCTCGAAACCCAAGTAAATTGCAAGTTCTAACTTTGATCATTGGCTTCTTAAGATCTACAGAGGGTTGATTGCCCCTATTTAATTCCAGTTTCCATTTAATCCAATTAGACCCTTCACTTTCAGTCTTTTCCTACGGCCTCTCTCAGCTAACAACACTATAGCTTCGTCAACATAATTAACTTTAATGTGTCTGCACGAACGAGACGGCAGCTTCTTCTTCCAGTTCCAATGGCTGCCAAACCAACTGGAAAGCCCTCTAGTAACTTCCACACAGAAACACAAACGTACACACACACACACACATAACAGAACTTAATTAACTTCATTCAACTTCTGGCTTGCCATTCTCCTTTTGCGTCTCGCTCGCTCTCTCACAACTCTCTCGCTCGCAATGGCAGCCGAAAAAGCTCACCCCAACTAGACAAAAGAGACTTGGGACAGCTTCTGACGGGGCAAAAGATAGTGTGTGGACACAAGGGGCTTGTCAGGGGAGGGCGGAGATGAAACATGAACTTACCTTTTCATGCACAAAAAAAAATAAAGAAGGAAAAGAATTAAAAGCAGCTGCTGCTGTTGTTGCTGGTGCTGTTGCTTCTGTTGACTGTGACGTCGCCAGCGACGCTTTAGCGCATGCGCCGCTACCCCAACAGCGATCACGACAAAGAAGAAGACGCTGTTGAAGTTGTTGTCGGTGTTGCGGCTGCTGTTGCTGCTGCTGCTTTTGGGGCGCTCCGTTTACTTTGCTTTTGCTCTTTGTCGTTCTTAAAACCAGTTGGGACCGAAAGCAAAAGTGCTATTATTGTTGTTGTTGACGCTGTGGTTGCTGCTGTGGCCCGTTCGCCTTCTCTATTTGTTTGTACACTTCACACAGCAGAAGAACTTGCGTGATTCATGTAGCCCCTGCCCTGCGGCCGCGGCCCCGCAACGATCAGCACTGATGCAGTTTCCGCCTGCGCCAGCAGCAGCTGCGACGACGTCGTCGACGTCGAAAGCTTTTTCAGCATATTTTTTTTGCGCCGCTCACACACATTTATTTGCGCTCACACAATATACACGCACACACGTACACGCTGTTATTGTTGTTGCTTCTTTTTTTTGTCGTTGCCGTTGCCGCTGTTGTTGTTGCTGTTGTGCTCTCGCTAGTGTATGTTCTTATTATTTGCGCTGCGCCAATTCTCTTGCTATTTCGTTCTTTTTTTTGTGTTTCGTTTTCGTTTTGCGTTTTGCGCTTTTGCCTATTCGCTATTCGCTTTTAATGTTGTCTTTCGCGCATGGAATTTGTTTTTGCATGACGACGGCGTCGGCGTTTGCTGCTTCCTTTTATGTATTAAAAACAGCAAATTTATTGCAATTATGCCGAACCAGACGACGACAACTTCTTGCACAACGACGACGACAGTGAGACGACGACGACGACGGCGATGATGACGATGGCGACGACGACGACGACGGCGAAGAGGAAGACGAGCACGCGCAACAAGCGAAAAGCTCTTCCTACAAAAACAACAAATTGCAATTCCCTATTACATACACAGACACAACGCAGCGACACACCGACACGCACACACACTAGCACGCGCGCGAACAACACATGAGAACAGCGCGCACTTATATTCACGCATACACACTCATATGCACAAACATTTACTCGTTGTAGTTGTTGTTTCTGTTGCTGCGGCTGGCTGGCAGGGGGCGCTCTGCTAATTTTTGTTGTTTTTGTTCTAGGTGCTGTGCTCCAATTCTATGACACAACAACAATGCACACGCTGTATACACATACATTTGCACTTAAATTTGCACACTCGCACTCATATACAATATAGGTTTGTATGTGATAATTTTACAAAAATTGCACTACCATTATTAGCACTGGTTGTCGCTGCTGTTGCTGCCGCTCACGCATATTAACATTAATACACATTTTCATTTTGCTCGCAAAATATTTAGTGGCTTCTGTTGTCGTTGTTGTTGCTGCGCTGCTACTGCTGCTGCCGTTGCTATTGCGAATTCTAAAAAGTTGCAGCACCGCGGGCCCCGCTTTTTAGTGTTTTTAATTTCACTTTCCACGCCACGCTGTTGTGAATTGAGTTTTTTATATGCTTTTACTTTCAGCCCATGTATTTGTTTATTCTGTATTCCCGTTTTTGCTTTTTCGGGAAAAACTATGCACGGCACACGGGACAGACACACAACACACGCAAAAATTAGGTCTGTAGGCCAACACGAACGGGAACACAGTAAGAAGAGTAGCAAAGTTGTTGGCGTAGGTAGAAGAAGAAGAGGAAAGCACACACGCATACACACAGTCGCGCGCACACACAGACGCAGCGAGATGGACAGATCGAGTGCGGCGCGGGGCCAAGGACGTGTAAAGCAAGCAGGCAGGCGGCAGTAGCAGCAGCGCGACAGCGTCGAAAATATTCTTGGCCTTTAAACGCGCATTTGAAGAACAAGGACGGCAATCATATGGCAAGCAGCGTTCAAAAGCTTTTAGCTAAAAGCACGCACACAACGAAATAACTGTGGCGCAGCTTTTGCGTAGCGCAACAGCGACAACTGGCGGAATTAAGCGGAACTACGCGGCGACAGCGTAGCGAGCTTTCGGCCCGTTGAGCATTTGAATGCGGCGGACTGCATAAATTATTGCCGCAGGTCAAAAGTAAATATAAACGTATGAGGTCAATAGAAAGTGTAAAATTTATTTTATTTGCCGACACTCAACACATTAATTAAATTTGATTCTGCTGTTCTCATTTATTGTTGTTAAGAAAATAGTTTGCATTTCCGTTTATTTTACTTGTTACAAATTACGTTTCGGGGTTTCCTCTTGTTTCTCCATAAATTACATACAATCATTGAACGTTGTTGCTGTTTCTCATGTACAATACGTTACGCCTATTATTTTTAAATGTATGTATACATATATATTTATATATATATATATATATATATATATATATATATAAATTGCCAAAAAGTAATTTCAATTATCTTTTTTTTAGTTGCACAAAACCTTAGAGCCTAGGCATATTTATAATATTACATCGAAAATTACAAACCTATATATATATATGCAAAATTGATTTATGTTAATTACAATAAACATTTTAATTACTAAGCTTCACATAATATATATTGTATATATATTTCGTAATTTGTTTCGTTTATGTGTAATAATTTCATTTAAAAATACATAATACATAAATACGCCTTTGTTGCTTTACTTACACTCGAGATGGTACAATATCATTATTACATATCGTTAATATTATCGTTATTATTACATTACTAATTCATTTCTTTGCTAAAACCATAGATTACAGTTACACAATTAGGCCTATATCGCTAGCTATATATCTCAATTAGCTGTGGGTGCTATCTCTGGCTATCAAAACTAGATCTTAACCGAATTCGCGTTGCTCTTTTCCCATTACATAATTACATTTATTTCTTTTGTTTTCTTTTTTTTTGAGTGTATGTGTGTATGTGTATGTGTGTGTGTGTATAGCACCTTTGTATCACTTTGCGCTTAGCTCTAAATGTTCTGTTTTGTTTTCTGTTCGATTTTATATAAAAGACTGCCTTCCGAAGACAACGACGTCAAACTGACCACTAAAATTACTAGCTAAAATATATATATATATATGTATGTATATATAATTTGTCATACTAATCATATCTATAGTTTACTTGCTAAATATAACATATATACTAAATATTCTTGACGTTTCGTTTTAAAATTCCATTAAAATGGTTTTAACTCCTAACAAATTGCGGACGCTCTCGTTGTATCTGATGAGCACAACCTTCGAGGAGCTAAACATGTTCAGCTTCTCGCCGGCGCACAGCAACTGCAGGCAGGTCGCCTGCTCCAGGAAGTCGTCGATCTTGAACTCCCTCAGCAATTGCTTCTGTGTGCTCGCCAGCGTGTTGCTATTTGGACAGATCTGCGAAAAGTAAAAAATACATTAATAATCTGAATTGCGAAACGAATTTATTATTCAAATCCCCAGCAAATGCTCAAGTTATCGAAGTTTAAAGAGTTTTAGTTCAAATAAGAGTTAGCTTGTCAAACTATTAATGTTTGACTTTAAATAATTAGCACTTATCCAACAAGTTATTTCTATCTTTAAACAACAATGATATAATATTTGAATACTTATAACATTTTAAAAAATGCTTGCAAAGCTTATGAAATTCTATCTAAAACAATATTAATTAGAGAAAATTCTGTTTGTCATTAATATATTTGCATAAAATATCCTATCTTTAAATTATAATGATATAATATTTCAATGCTTCTTCATTTTTTTTTTAAATTCGCTCAAAATGTATGAAATTCTATCTAAAACAATATCAATTATAGAAAATTCAGTTTGTCATTAATATATTTGCATTAATGTATCCTATCTTGAAATAATAATGATATAATATGTCAATGCTTCTTAAATACTATCTAAAACAACATCAATTATAGAAAATTCTGTTTCTCATTAATATATTTGCATTTTTTCGTTCAAATTCCAATGAATTTCTAAGTTAAATATAGTTCAAGTTATTCTGTGACAACTCTATGTAGTTAAACTTCGATACTTTGAGTTTAGAGGTTTCAGATGCTTGTTTGCTGGGAATACTCACCTTGTTCAGCAGCGTATCCTTCGATTTGACTTTAAGTAAATTGCACAAATCATTTAAGAGTACCCATTTATCACTGCCCTCATCTTTGAGCAAGTACAGTGGTGGCAAGGGCACATCGGCCTCTTCAAATTCAAAAATATCACCATTCAATTCGTCCGTCAACGTCTCTCGTTCGTTCTCCACATCCCCATCTCCATCTCGATCCCCGTCCCCATCTCCGTCCACATCGTCGTCATCGTCCTCATCATCGTCGTGATCGTGATCGAGATGATTGTGATTGGCGTGCAGATAATGCAGAGTATTATCATTGTCATCGTTGATATTGTTTGCATTCATCTGGGGCTCCTCATCGTCCTGGGGTTCCAGTTTAACCTCATTCTTCACATTCACAACACTAGTTACGTTTTGCCCAACACTGACGTCGTTATTGTGTTCGTTGTTGCCGTTGTTCTTGTTGTTATTGCTATCCTCAGTGCCCGGCTCCAGTTTGACCAACGTCATCGTTAAAGTCTTTGCACTCGTCTCCCCATTTTGTTTAATCATTTCTTTGCTCTCCTTCTCCTTCTCGTTCTGCTTCTCCTTCGGTTCCTTTCCCTTCTCCTTGTGCAGCTCTTCCTTAGCCGTTAGCAGCAATCCGTTGCCGTTGCTGTTGTTGCCCTGGCTGCGATTGCGTTGCCTCCTCCTCCTTTCTCTACGTAGAGCTCTGCTCATATCACATGCTGTATTCGGTACATTATCGAATATATCAAAACCATTTTCCTTCTCATCTGCAAATGCAAATGCGTCACGATTAAATTGTATCGATCTATAATTAGTAGTGTGCACTTACCAAATATCTCCCAGGGTCCCTGAAATCTCATCGGTTTGATGTCAGCGGCCGCACTTTGTGCATCGCTGAGGTGAGAGCGCAAAATGCCGCACATCAATTTGCTTGAAGCTAACATGAGGGGCGTTTGACCTGCGGAGACGAGGAAGGAGACGGAGACGAGAGAAGCCATGATTAACAACTCTTCGAGTGATAAGAATAGTCTGAATAGCGGCAATTAAAATCAAAGTGGAACTTGGCCTAGCTGCATTATTTGCGATGCTTAACAAACCAGTTTTAAACAAAATGAAATTAATTCAATAAGTAACGGAATTTCGAACTATAGAGAAGATATGCGGAAACGGAATACGTTGCAATTTTTCAAACTGAATCATTTGAGTCTGAACTAACTCGATAAAATGCGTAATTGGATGTCTGATGAAGAGAATCTACTCCTACTACAAGTTGTGCTGGAATATAAATAAATTTTAAGGAAGACTTATAATTCTCATACATTCACTAACTGGAAGTAACATTGCTTATAACTGAGATAATCGACAGTATTAAGAGAATCTACTCTCTAAAGCTGTTGCGGAAGGACTTCTAATTCTCATTTATTGTAAAGAACTTCCAGTTAATTGACTTGACCTTAGAACTGAGATAAAATAAATAATCGGTTGAGTAATGAACACAATCTATTCCTTCAATATATATACCCTACTCATATCATATCAAAAACATCACATTGATGAAAAGACAGCAGAATAAGATAGACGTGCAAGTTTTCCAAATGAAATCAGAGAGAATTTCAGAAAATCGGTTGACTTGTGAACAGAATGAATCTACTCCCTCTTTCTACGATCTGTTGTGGCGTATACTATGAATAAAGTTTAAGGATTTCATTAGCAAAACAAAGAAAGTTAAGGGTCTTAATTCTTATTTGAATTTATTCTAAATAATAACCAGATTTAACTTGCATTTACAAATGAGTAAAGATGAGTACGATCCTACGATCTGTTGTTGACTATAAATAAGGACCAGAATTAACTTGACTTTAGAACTCAGATAAAATGAGTAATCTGTTGTCCAATTCTCATTTAAATTGATTCTAAGTAATTAACCAGATTTAACTTGATTTTAGAGTTGAGATAAAATAAGTACGATCCCCCAATCTGTTCTTGAGTATAAATAACTATGCTACAGATTTAAATGGAATTCAGAGAGACTGAGATAATTTGAGTGGTCTGTTGTTCAATGAGTAGCAATAGATAATCTACCCCTACGCTGCGTTCTTGTCTCACCTGAATACGTTGCCAGCAACGGATCGGCGCCGTAGGAGAGCAGCAGGCGGACGACCTCCTCGTGGTCGTTCTCGATGGCGCCGTGGAGGGGCCGGATGCCCGACTGGGCGGCCTCCGAGTGGTTGGCGCCGAACTGCAGCAGGAGGCGGGCGATCTCGAGCCAGCCCTGGGTGCAGGCCTCGTGGAGGGGCGTGTAGCCGGCGTTGTCCTTCTGGTCGGGATTCATGCCCATGCGGTCGAGGCAGTAGACGACCACATCGATCAGTCCCTGGCGCGCCGCCTTGTGCATCGTGCTCTGGCCGACGCCCTTGTTGAGCACCCACTTCTGGATCTCGCGGTAGATGTCCAGCTCCGTCTTCAGCTTCGGCGGCAGGTGCGAGCTGCTGCCCGCTATCGTGCTGTCCGTGTCCTCCAGCCGCTCGTCCGCCTCCGCCAACGTCGCGCCCTGCTCCAGCGAATCGTTCACTTGACTGACGACGGCGGCGTTGGCGGCGGGTGGATGCGGCGTGGGCCGCTTCTTCTTGCGTATGTAGTCGAAGCCGGAGCTGCCCTTGCGACGCAGATACTTGCGCTTGTGCGCACACTGCGTCGTCCGCCCCTCGCTGGCGGCAGGCGTCGGGGGCGTGGCGCTGGCGGGCTCCACGTGCGCGTGGCGGGCCAGACGATTGTTGTTGGCGGCACCGATGCGATTCATCTGCTCGAGGAACTCCTCGTAGCGCGTGTAGCTCAGCGTCGGCGTCGTCGCCTCGTCCTGCGCGTCCTGGGCGCACTCGGGCGGCGCCGACGCCGGCCGCTCGCTGCCCACGAAGATCTCGCGTATGTTTTCGCGATGCTGCTGCAGCTTCGACTCCGTGCGCGTCTTGCTCTGCAGCACCTTCGTGTCGAAGATGCTGAAGTGCCGCTTGCCCGTGTCCCCGCCACCGCCACCGCCCCCCGGCGTCTCCGTCTGCGGCTGCTCGTACAGCGAGTTGGAGGCGGACGTCTGTGAGGTCTCGCTGCACGTGTGCAGACTGGCCGCGCAGTTCAGCGCCTGCCCGCACTTCCCCCCGCCACCGTTCGAAGTGACGCGCAGATGCAGCACATCGATGATGGACTGCGGCGTCGTCAGACGCTGCTGCGCGGCCTGATCCTTGGCGGGCGCCGTCTTGCCGCGCGGCTTGCGACCGCGCGCCGTCTTGAAGCAGGCCAGCTCCTGGCGCAGATCGCGACCGCGCTCCAGGTCGGGCAGCGAGGCGGCCGCGGTGGGCGGCAGCTTGTTCAGCTTGTTGATGGAGATGAGGCGCTGCGGTATCTTGAGCGCCAGCTTGTAGCGGTACTCCTCGAGGAACAGCTGCTGCTGCGGCGTCGTCGTCTTGGCCTTCGCCTTGCCAGCGTTGGCGACGGCGGCGTTGGGCTGCGGCTTGAGCTTGCGGCCGTTGAGCTGCTGCTTGTTGCGCAGGCGCGTGACCATCATCTCCTTCTTGGCGTCGGGCACCAGCTTGCGCACGTACTTGCGCTTGATCTTGGTGGTGGAGTTGCGTATGATCTTGTCGTTGCGCAGCACCTTCGAGTTGGCCAGCTGCTGCTCCAGCTCCTGCTTGCGCTTCGATCGCGTCATCGTGTTCAGCGCTATGCGGTGTGGTTGACTCGCTCGCGCTCTGCTGCTGCGCTTGCCCGTCGACGGCTTCTCGTCTGAGTCGGAGTCGTCTTCTGGGTCTGCCTCTTCCTCCTCCCCCTCCTCCTCCTCTTCGTCGTCGTCGTCGTCCTCCTCCTCCTTTTGCTGCGCCTCCTCGCTGCTGCCGCTGCTGCTGCTCGTGCCGCTCTCCTGCTGCTGCTCCTCCGCCTGCTGCTCCTGCTTCTGACTTGACTTCTCCTTGACCCGCTCCCGCTCCTTCTCGCGCTGCTTCAGCTGTGCCTTGGTCTTGCTCTTGCCGTCTGCAAACTGCAGCTTGTTCTTCGCCGGCCGCTTGCTCTTCTTCGCCTCACTCGTGCTGTTCTCCTCGTCCTCCGCCTGCTGCTCCTCCTCCTCCTGCTCCTCCTCGTCGCTGCTCTGCTCCGCCTTCTTGCTGTTGTCATTCCCCTGCTCCCTCTCCCTCTCCTTCTCGTTGGCGACGCGCCGTCCCTTGCTCTTGCGCATCATCAGCGGCTTCTTCTGGCGCGCCGTCTTGCGCTTGTGCAGCTCCGTGGTGTCGCTCTCCGAGCTGCTGCTCTGCCCGGCCGCCGGCGCCAGGCGCGCCGCAATGCGCTGCTCCTGCACCAGTCGCTTCTTCTCGCGCTCCGTCTTGCTCAGCTTCTTCTGCGTGCCGTTCCCAGTCGTGTTCGTGCTCGTCAGCTGCGTCGTCGTCGTCGCCGCCGACTCCGCGTCCGCGGCCAGCGTCGGCTGGCGCTTCAGTATGCGCGCCACAGGCAGATCGTCCTCGCTCAGCTCCAGCTTGATGGGCGTCGTCATGGTCGTCTTGGCGGGCAGCACCTTGCTGAGCAGCTGCTCGACCAGACTGTTGCACGTGCTGCCCCAGTCGCCCAGCAGACTGTGGCAGGAGGACGTGGGCGTCTCCTCAAGCGGCGTCTCCACAACGCTTGGCATAGTTGGCGCTGTTGCTGTGACTGCGACTGTGGCTGGCTCCAGCTTGATCTGTATGTGATTGGTGAGCTGGGCGGGCGAGGGCGTGGGCGTGGCGGCGTCGCAGGCGGAGCTCGTCGTGGAGCTCGCCGGCGCCAGCACGGGCGGCGTGAACGTGAAGCCCTTCAGCTCCGCCTTGGTGCGTATGCGCGGCTCCGGCTTCGGCGTCGACGTCGACGTCGGCAGCGACTGCGGCTCCGGCTTGGGCGCACACACAATGATGCTGCTGCCCTCGAGCCGCTGCTTGGCGGCTGCCAGCGCCTGCTCGTTGACCGCAATCACAGGCACGCTGGCCGCCAGCGGCGTCGTCGTGGGCGTGGTCGCGGGCGCCGCCTGCAGACGCGTCTGCTTGGCCAGCGCGGCCGCCGCCTGCTGGTTGTACTCCTGCAGGTGCCGCTTGCGTCCCAGGTAGTTGGGATTGCTGCTGTTGTGCAGGTTGCTGCTGCTGGCGGAGGTCGCTGTCGGATTCACGCTGCTGCTGCTGCTGCTGCTGGTGACGCTGGCTGCTGGGGGCGTGGCGGGCGCGGGGGGCGTGGGCAGCGGGCGTATGCTCGTCTCGGGCGGCAGCTGCGGCCGCTTGGCAAACGGATTCGTCTCCAGCACGCTGGGCCGCTGCTGCTGCGCCGCCTTGATCAGCAGCGGCGACTCCGTCGTGGCGACTGCCGCAGCGGGCGCCTGGCGTATCACAGCCGTAGCAGCCGCCGCCCCACTGCCCACGCTCCCTCCCCCGCTGCTGCTGCGTGCAAAGTTGGGCGTGATGTCGAAGCGCGGCAGTCCGAGGCCGGTGGCCGGGCTGGGCGCCGTCTGCGGCTTGTACTTGTACTCCGTGGAGTCCGCCGTCTGCTTCACCGTGCGCATCGACAGGTCGAGCGGCGAGTGTGGCAGAGGCACGGGCAGCGGTGGGGGCGGCAGCGACTGTTGTATCACGCCTGTGGGAGTGGGAGCCGGAGCGGGAGCGGGGACTTGTCGCGCGCCGAGCGTCTTCTCGATGATCTTGAGGTTGCGCTCCTTCTCGCTGATGTTCTGCTTGAGCATGTCGTCGATCAGCGCCTTGTAGTTGGGCTTCGCGCTCGCCGCGCCGCTCTTCTTCGCCACCAGCGACGTTCCCTTCGGCTGGCAGCAGATGTCCGGCCCGTGCGCGTAAACCTGCAGCGTCGACGACGATGACGATGACGACTGCGGCGGGGGAGGCGTGTGATTGTAGAGTTGCTGAGGGGGCGTGGGCGAGGCCACCTGCGCAGCGGCGGGCGAGGGCGCGCCGTGATGATACTGGTACTGCTGTGCATAGGAGGCGCTCCCACTCGACGTGGACACGGAGCGCGGCTGGCTGGCGAGCAGCTTGCCGTACTTGGTGGGATAGCCGTGGGGGGCGGCGGGCGAGGCGTCGCGCGAGCTGCCCGTTGCCGCCGTCGCCTCGGGAGCCTCGACGAGCGCAGCGGTCGCGTTGTAGGGATTGTGGTAGAGCGAGGCGCGCGTCAGCCCCGCGCTGGAGGACTCCGCGGGTGTCGTCTTGCCGTAGTAGCTGGTGGCGCCACGCCTGTAGTCGAGGCTGGGCGCTGGCGCCGACTCGCGCACGTACTTCTCGATGGCGTTGTGCACGGTGTTCTGGAAGTTCTCCGTGCTGAACTGCGGCATCGGCATGTACAGACTCTGATGTTGAGCGGGGGCGGGCGCGGGCGCTGCAGCGGGGGCAGGGGCGGCGGCGCCGCGCTGCTCGGTGGGCGGCTCGTAGTGCTGGGGGCACTTGCGCGCATAGTTGGGACTCGGCTGCTGCTCGCTGGCGCTGCCGAGCAGCGCATTGCTGGGGTTCACCACGTGCTCCAGCAGCTCGTAGCGCGTCGCCGTCGCCGTCGACGTCGCTGTGGCGCTGACGCTGGCGGCGGGCGCGTACTTCAGGTTGTCCTCGTAGTAGCGCTGCTGGCTGCCGGCACGTGGCACGCCTGCAGCTGCCGCTCTTGCCACGACGCCACCACTGTTGCCAGCAATGTTGCCAGCACTGTTGCCACCACTGTTGCCACTACTGTTGCTGCTGATGGCTGTTGTGCGTGGTGGCGCCACCTTCGCGTAGCCGTAGCGCGCCATGTGCTGCTCCTCCGGCGGCCAGTAGCTGTTGCTGCCGTAGTGCTGCTGTGGTTGCGGTGGTTGCGTCTGCTGGCGCGCCTTGTAGGGCTGCCAGCTGGCGAGCGGCAGCTGCGGCTCTGTTGGCTTCTTGGCCACGCTCAGCTCGCGGTTGGAGGTGTAGTACTGCATGTGCGGATCGCCGCCAGCTGCACCACTTGCACCGCCGGCCGCAGCACCTGTCGCTGGCATTACAGATGCTGCCGCCGCACCGCCGCGCGCCCCCCCGCCCAGCACGTAGGCGGCGTGCGACTGATGGTAGCTCGACTGCTGTGCTGGCTGCTGCTGCTGCTGGTGGTGCGAGTGGTGCTGCAGGTGCTGCGACTGTTGCTGCTGTTGCTGGTGGTGCAGTGGCATGGACATGGGCAGGTGGTGCTGATGCGCCGCTGCCCCGCTCCCTGCTGCCTGCTGCGGCGCTGCTGCAACTGCGTTGCTGCTCGCTGTTGCGTGCTGTGGCGGTGGTGGTGGTTGCTGTGGTGGTGGTGGTGCGGCTGGTGGCTGGTGGTGATGTTGCAGGTGGTGATGTACGGCATGCGGATGCCCGTGACTGTGGCCATGGCTCAGACCGTGACCGTGACTGTGACTGTTACTGTGACCGAGACTGTGACCGTGGCCGTGTGCATGCTGCTGCAGATGCGGTGGCTGCAGCTGGTGGTGGGTTGGCGGATGATGATGCGTCTGATATTCGTGATGTCTGTTTGGTTCCATGTTGCCTGCAACAGATCGAACAGAAGAAACTTGTAAGTGACATTTGCGATAAGTTTTTAAGTTATTCGCAACAGATCGAAAGGAAGAAACTTGTAAGTGATATTTGCGAAAAGTAGTTAAAGCAAATTAAAAATAAATAGATGGAACAAAAAAACAATTGCAAGTGATTTTTGAGTAGAATAGTTGAAGAAGTTAAATTAAAATTAAATTCAAAAGGGTTTTCATTTTATCGCAAGAGATCCAACAGAAATCAAGTGATTTTTGGGTAAAATATTTGAAATAGTAGTTAAATTAATTTCAAGAAGTTTTCAGTTTATTCGCAACAGATCGAAAAGAAGAAACTTGTAAGTGACATTTAAGTAAAATAGTTCAAGAAGTTAAATTCAATTGAAGCAATTGTAATAATATTTGAGTAATATATTAGAAGAATAAGTTAAATTGAAAGTAAATTCAAAAAGTTTTTAAGTTATTTGCAAAAGATGGAATAATACAAATAGTTCAAGAAGTTCAATTTAAATTAAATTCAAAAAGTTTTTAGTTTATTCGCAGCAGATCGAAAAGAGGAGAAATTGTAAGTGATATTTAAGTAAAATAGTTTAAATAGTTAGTCAAGAAGTTTTCAAGTTAAGTAAGTGATATTTGAGTTATATAGTTGAAATAAATTAAAAGTAATTTCAAGAAGTTTTTAGTTTATTCGCAACGGATCGAACAGAAAGCAATTGTAAGTGATATTTACAATTTACAAAAGTAAATTCAGGAAGTTTTTAATTTATTCGCAATGGATCAAACATTGTAGGTAATATTTGACTCAAATAGTTGGAGAAGTCAAATTGAAAGTAAATTCAAGAAGGTTGCAATTTATTCGCATTTATTTAGGTAAAGAATCTACAGTATTCAGTAGTGCCTTAAGATATTGAATATCAGCCCTTTGTATGGTGTACATCCACGATGGCTTAAGAAGTAACCCACAAAAATCTAGTAGATACTAAAAATTTCAGTGATCTTTGATCTTCTCTTAACGCACTTATGAGTTTGCATTTTAAAGTGACACTTTGATAACCATGAATGACGAAACTATTTGTAGATGAGCCAAATGATAAGCGCACTACAAAAAAGTAGTTGAGAGCGAAAACTTTAAGATATTCCCAAGCATTTCGAAAGTTATTAGTAAAATAATAAAAGAAAACTTTAAAATATTCCCAAGCATTTCGAAAGTATTTTGTTAAATGATAATAGATAAAATTTAAAAACTAGAAAAAGAGTAAAATTAGACAACTTTAATACCAAATCAAAGTTTTAAATGTATTCCATTCCCTTGGCAACTTATCACATTTAATCTTTAAACACATAAATCAATAGCGTTCAACAAACTTTAAGACAAAATTCTGCCGACAAAACTTCACTAAAAATGAACGTACTAAAATCCAAAATATAGTCTGGCTAATCTGCCAGTAATTTGAAGAATTTGCACTCAGCAACTTGAGTATTGTTGTGCCTCCTTCAAAAACACTCAAGAATCCAAACAGATTTAACCTCAAAAAGTTAAACATAACCTCAATAGAAGTGCATATCTTGAATATCAATTTAGCTGCAGGCACATTTGTGCTATAATCACACAAATGAACAGCAGGCAGCCGCAAAACAAGTTTTCCGACTGCAAGCCGAAGTGAGACTATAATTAGTCGCACAGTTAGCACATTATATAATCGAAATTTAATTTATTCCGCACTCGAATAACGCATTTCTAATGACGAATCAAAGTGATCAGCTCTTGAGCATTGATACTTGATTTGATAACTTGATATCTTATCGCAAATTAAATAAAACACAATTTGATGAAATGCAAGTGACAAAGAAACGTGCTGGGGAAAAAAGCCGCTAAATTGCTTTCGCTCAGTTCAATGGCTTGCTCTATAGAACATTACCCCTAAAAAAGTGACGTGACTCATTTGGTATTTTAAGCAACTTATATAACGCGACAGAGATGCCTACAAAATTGAATTTTAATCACCTCAGTCTACATTTTATATGCACACTAGGAACCCCTATGAAAAGTTTTAGAGCGTTTTATGATTCAAAAAACCAGCAGAATATTTTCAATTGCTGTAATATTTATAAAAAATTTGTCCCACGTTCTTTGTTGCGACTTGTGTTCGGTTTGGGATTACAGCAGGCTGAGAGATAAGCGCAAATACGAACCATTTTAGTTCCAGGGCCTTTCGAGTTACAGGTAGAAGCACAACACAGAAATAAAAGCTCAAAATGGGAACAGTTCCCCTCGCAGTGGGCAACTCACGTGTCGCTGATAAAACTATCAAAAAAAATGTAAACAAAACTTGAAAAGAATACACACACACAGACAGATAGAAAACGCTTTCATTGCACACACACACAGACAGATAGAAAACGCTTTCAATACACACACAGTTATGTAGATAAACACACAATCGCACACACCCTCGCGACCTCGCAATCATTTCGCAATATAAACAAAAATAAATACGAGGGAAACAAAAAACTAGAGAGCTCAACTGAAAATATTTCTGTTGAAATTTGCCATTTTGTTTATAAACTTTCTGATGATTTGTTATACATCTGAAATGCTTCCCTCTTGTTGCCGAGTTGTTGTTGTTGTTGTTGTTGTTGCTGCTGTTATTTGTCATTTTATTTATGCCAACTATTTTTAACATTTTTATTTGCTGTCCCCGTTGTAGTTGTTGTTGTCATTGTTGTTGCTGGTCTTGTGTGGGCGTGTTCGACATGGTTAATTGCCATTTGTTTATATCTGCCAGTTGAAAACTTGACGTTCTCATTCATTGCTGCAATCTATCAATATTTATAAACAAAACACAAAAAAAAAACCTGAAATATTGCGAAGGTTCTCTCGATGCTAATCGCTTATAAGTTGTTTGATTTGCCCAATTAAACACTCTTCTCTTGTTTATTATAAAAGAATCGAATAATGTTGCTTCCCTGTAACTGAGAAGCATTTAAATGATGTTTGCACTCTTTTATCTTGCTTCTAATTTGCACTATTTTAGCTTGCTTCTAATTTGCACTATTTTAGCTTGCTTCTAATTTGCACTATTTTAGCTTGTTTCTAATTTATTCCAATTTTAATTGGGTTTCTTAGAACTTATTTTGAGAATTTGAAAGCTACATTCTTGACATTCGTTGCATGTTTATTTCTGCTTGCAAGCATCATCTCTGTGTTTTGAAATTTTCAGAGAATTCGTTTGATAAACACAGACAACAAATATAAAGCGGCAATCTGTTTTAAATATTAACTAGGCAAGCAAAATATTTATTAGCTTTTAGTTATCTATCGTCAAGTGATTTACTTTTAATTCCGCCTGCAAAACTTTCCCTACAAGATTTCAACAAATTAGCATTTTGATTAGAATATTTATAACAGTATAAGTGTTCCTTTTAAATCGAAAAATACTTAAATATTCATTTATTTGCCTTAATTATTGATTGATTAATGGAGAAATAATTACAAGGCGGCAACACAGTCAGTTGTCTAATATTTTTTATATAATAATCTTCATTTGCTATAATTTTGTGTTATGTCGTTTTTTTATAACTATTTATTTATTTTTGTTGTTTTTTATATTTTCATGCCTTATTCATTCTTATGCAAGATTATTCAATATCATTCAATTTCGTATAAATATTAATAAATTTTTATTTAGAAACAATTGCTTCATTAACATGAACAACATAAAACTTTCTTTCTAGTAATTGATCCACTATTAGCTATTTTGAGTCGCGTCACTGAAATACCACCTACAGGTTTTCTATTATTATTGAGTTTTATCGCAAATAAAATCTATGCAAATTTGCCGCATTTTATTTGCGTATAATGCCGTTAACTGGCTGAACACTAATTCCTTATTTGACCAAGTCTTCCTCTATTCATTCAGGCAAGAGATAAAACTTGTTAAATACATTTGATAATGACTGTTGTTGTTGTACGCCGACATTTCAATTGACTCTCAGAAAAAAACAAATATTTAATTTATAATCAAAGAGAAATAAGTAAATGAAGGTGATGAAGAAACAGCACAAAATTCGTTGGCCCCAAAAACAAAAAAACGCTTAAGCGCTGCAGTCGGAGATGAAGACGAAGAAGGCGGCAGAGGCAGAGGTAGACGCAGCAGCGGCGATGGCTGCGGTGGGCAGTAGATTGTAGAGGTCAAGGCTAAATATATTTATGTGCACACGTGTGTGTACATTTGCGCGCGCGTGTGTGTGTGTGTGTGCTGCTAGTGAAAAAGTGCAAATAAATTGTGACGCATTTTTATTTGTTATTGCAAATGATATAAAAGTATGTGCAAACATGCTCTAAACACACACACACACACAGAGGCATAGGGGAATGTGCGAAAGAGGCGGCGCGACGCATCGTGAAATGCAAACGAAACGAAGTGAAATGAAACGGAACGAGACGATACGAAACGAAGCCGCACAACAACAATGCACAATACAAAGCGACGACGTAAGAGCACAACGAACTTTTGCGAAATGTGAAATTATAAAACAAAAGCGACGGCGGCAGCGGCAACAACAATAACAACTGCGAAATTAAAATGCTAAATAAACGCCATAAAAATATATAAAATTTTAACAAGCGCCAATCACTGCCAACTATCAATTTGCCCGTTTGTTTGTTTGTTGTTTCTGCCATTTGTTTTTCTCTTTCCTTTTCTCTCTCTCCATCTCCCTCTCTTTCGCGCTTTTGCCTTTATAAACTCCAGCTGGCATTCCAACTGGCAAAAAAAGGCGAAGGCCATTTGGAATGAATGCACATGTTTAATGCAACTGCAAATGCGAATTGTAAATGCATAAAACCAAATTCAAATTCAATTACGCGTATAAAAGTGAAATTTCGCTTTTAATGCAACCGTAGCGACCTTGACAAAGCGTAAATAAAAAAGCTGTTCCCACGATAAGCGCTGATGATGACAGAGCCTTTTACAGATTGTTTATCGATTAATTCTAATCGTGACATTTCGTTTGTCGTCTAAGCATAAAGCTTGTCAACTCAAGATAGTAGTAGTAATTATAATAAGATAACACGCTTTGCATATGGTAATTTGTGTGTTTAAATTTGATTTGAAAATATGAATGTGATAACGAGAAAAGCAAACACTGAGATTAGTCCAATCTTTTCAAGATGCCTTGACTATTATGATCTAGATAAAAAGAAGCCATGTACATTTAACACTAAAAAGCTGATCAAATCCACTATTATGAAAGAAACGTGATTTATAAATGTATAAAAATGGTTTGTGTAATGAACTTTTATCTTAACGGGTACTTCTTAGATTATTAATAATATTTCCTGCAAATTCTAATCTTAATTGCTTCCACGACGATTATAAAATACCAATCAGGGTTGAGTTCAATGAAACATTACCATTTTCCTATAATATTTTTAACCACAGAGAAATATATTTGAATTCCATATTTCTTTTGGTTCAAGAGCGCATTAAAATAAAAATAATTCTCATAGTTGTTATTTTTCTGCATAAAGACACAAAACCTTACTGACTTTAATTAGCAACAAATTAGATTTCACAATTCCTAAAAACTTAAATTATGAATTTGCTGCCTCGAGAACAATATGAATTTACATATCTGTATAAGTTTGTGCGTACAATTTATATTTATTACTTCTTCACTTTGTTGAACTTGTTATTCACGACCAGGAAACAATCGAAGACTATAATTCATTTCATAAATTGATGGTGGAATCCAAAAGAAAGAAGCACACAAAAAAGGCCTTTCCTTTGTTTAAACGTTAACTCGCAAATGCTCGAATCAGCTGAAATGAGCTTAAAATAAATCCGTGGGCGTTTTTATAATGCAGGAAGAACGCATAACATAGATTCGAGAATTTGGGAAATTATTGATGACGTGTTGGGAAAGTGAAAGCTAATATAAGTTGGCAACAAGTTTATCAGATTATCTTGCAGTACGTACTTTGGAATCTAAACTAGAACATTGCCCAAGAACTACTTATGTATAACAACAATTGATAAGAACATTCGCTTACAATAGATAAGAAAAAGAAGCTACCAAGGATAGTTGCTATCTAATCGGTGACTTCTGAACACTTGAGAGAGATAAATTCATTTAAAAAATTGATTGATTATTAAGACGAACATTTGTATTGTAACTGCGATAGCTATTGATGGTACTATACGCGATGACAGCGATAAGTAGTTAAGTTGTTCCAATGACTAAGCGATATTTGCGCCATTCGAATGGAAATTTACAATTTACATACATTAAGCATGTTTGCATAGCGTAGTGTTCGTGTATTGGCATACACATGTGTAAACATATTTCATTTATAAATAGACCTCCAAAAGAAAATGCGTGCAAATTGTTTGATAAAAAAGTTTCTTAAAAGCCCAAAGCAGCAACAACAAGAATAAGAGCGAGCAACTCTGGCAAACAGCGCACTTTTGTAATGCCGAACACGACAACGAAATCGAGGCGAACCGAACCGATCCGAGCCGAACCGAAACCAAGTCAATGACGACGACGACGACGAGGAGGAGGAGGATGAGGAGGCTAACGATCGCCAGCCGTAGCTACATTTGTTTTTGTTTTTCTTCTTTTTTTGCTGCTTATTCGCCTTTGGGGGCCAACGGCACATGAACGGAACAAAACGAAACGTTAGCGCAGTCGACGTCGACGCCGACGACAACGTTGCCACTGCCGTGCCGTTCGCTGATGTCGCAGCAGTAGCTGTAGAATTTATGTCGCCGTCGTTGAGGCGCGCAAAATGTTGTAATACACAAAGTTGACGAGCGAGAGACAGAAAGAGCGGAAGAGAGAGGGAGGTAAAGAGCTGCAGACACACATACAGACTCGAAATGTTTTTGCTCTTTATCTCTTCTTCTCTCACTTTTTCTGTTTGTCTTATTAACTTCTTAGCACTTCAACGCTTTGTATACCCTTGCCCACTTAAAAGTTGCATAATTATGGCATATCGCGCATAACAAGCTTAATCTTGCGCCACATAAACATTGAATTGTAGAATAATGTATTCCAATGCTTAAAGAGAACAATATATGTTTGATTATATTTATAATCAGTCATTAACATGAATTTGACAAATACCGAAATCGTCAAAATATGAAATATTCTTTTGAGATTAGAGATCAGCGGATAATAAAAGACTTTATCTCGATGAAACTGGAAAGAGTATCAACTCAGAGACTTTTCTGCATCTGCCTGTGTTGTTTGTGCTAAGCGCGTAAAGATGATGACAAAATCAAATAGCTTTAGCAAGAACAACAACAACCAGAACGGGGCAATTTAAGATAACAATGTCAACGACTGTGTTGTTGTGACGCCGCCCCTCTCTCTGCGATCCAAAAGCTCAACACTTGCGCACGACTGCGACGCTGGCAGCGACGCAACGTGCACACACGTTTTGATTTCGTTCAATATGCAAGAATGAGAGAGCATGAGGGAGCGAGCGAGATCAACGAATTTGTCGTTTTGTGTTGTTGTTAATTTTATTTCAATTTATTAGCATTTGTTGTAGTTGTTGTTGTTGTTGGTTTTTCATTGCCGCCTCATGCAAACTTTTCTGGCATTTTGCTTTGAAGTAATTTGTCATAAAATGATTTAATTGCTCAAATTATGAGTTGTGAAATTGTATAGAAAAGGGATGACAAGCAAAAGATGCAAAGGCAAAGTGTGGAATGCGCAACACAGACAACAAAAGATGGCCCAACTGAGTTGCGAAACTTATCAATAAAAAAAAGTAACAGCATGAACTGATTATGCGATATCTCTAAGCAGAGCTTATATAAAGATAACGTCTAAAGTGAAGGTAATGCAATTGCAGAAGAAACATTTTAACAATGGAAGAGAAAGTAAGAGAACGATACGCGCTTCTTTCCTTTTAAATCAAAAGAAATCAGATTATAACAGAATCGTGTTTTATGTTTAAAAAGCTATAAAGATAAGCTAAAGATTTGAGAACGAGATTTCATATGGACTAAAGTGAAAGTTGAAATTTGGGGAAACATCTAATATACAAACTTTCCTTTAATAAAACGAACAGAAGTGAGCAGTTAAATGCGTCGGCACTTAGTTGACGGAACGTTTAACTTTATAGTTCTGTAAAATCCTATAAGGAAAGTCTGAGCAATAAATCTATTGCAGAAATAAGCAATAAATGTTGCAATTGTTGAAAAAGCAATAAACGTTTGATATTGTCATAAGGAAGACATTAATCAAATGGCCAAGAAAACGTTTAGAGTAACTACCTGTTACAACCGAATAGAATTAGCTTTAGCCATTTCTACAACAGAACCCATTAAATTAGCCATGAAATATTAAATAATACTCTTCTGAACAAAACATTTTCGCGCATTGTATCGCCTGATATTTCACACTTGCACACAAACAAACAGACAAAGAATGATATTCCATTTACATGGCATACACACAATTGAAGCCCAAGTCCGGTGTTACAACATTAATAAGAGCAACGCATGTGACACAAATTCCATTTGCATTTAGCATTCACTCCATTTTTTGTCCACATTATTTCAAGTATACACATTTCCCGTGTTTTCTGCTCTGTATTATTACCGTGCTCATTTTCCGCTCTGCTTTATACATACATACGACGACGTCGGCTAATCACGGAAAATTATAAAAATTGTTGGTACACATTCTATTGAAATGAAGAAAAACTAAATGACCTGATGAGAATTTGTTCTTGTGGAACGGATAATGGCCAGAGCCGAGAATTATAATATTGTGGGCGTAACGAGACAAATTGCTCGTGGAGTAGAACATTTTTTAGATTCGAAAGCAGATATCATGTCAAGTGGAAGAGCAAGAAATTTAACTGCAAGTGAATGGATTACAACATGAACAAAAGAAAGCAAGCGAAAAGACAAAGAATCAAAGCTTCAATTCAACTTTTTGTATTTTGTAAGAATTTCATAAGCTCACGAATTCTTTTTTGCTGAGAACCAAAAGATAAACGTAGTTTTTCTAGTTAAAGCTTTTTATTTTAGAGAATCAAAGTTTCGTATGTGTTTTCGCAGAAGTATCATTTACGAATTTAATTAATTTAGTCAAGAGTTCATTGCCATTGACGATCGAAATGCGGAGCTGTAATTGCCACAACTCTAATTCTCTTCGCCTCGTCACGTGTTGCAAAAACAAAAAAAACAAAACAGCCTTAACTTTTAGCTCAAATGCCATGACAAATTCGAATGGTTTTTCCTTTTTTTTTCGTGTTCAATTATGAATGATTCATTGAGAATGTTTGTAAATATTATAATATTGAAAACCCGAAGTTGTCAAGTCAGCAAGCAACACAGTTACAAATTGAAGGGTGTAATAAACACAAACACACACACACACACACACACACACGTGTGTGTATGGATAATGCTCTAAAAATAAACGTTGGTAAATAAAAGTTGCAAAAAGTCTAAAACGGGCCAAGACTAATGTGAGCATGTGTTGGTGAAAAAGTAAATTTGAAATGATTGTTATTGTTGCTGTGTAGAAACCTTTTCTTGAACTGCTCGCGACAGTTGAAATGAGGCAGCAAAATTACTAAGTAACAAAATAACAGAGAAAGACATTTCCAATGGGGGGGAATGTTGCTAGACCGTAACTTTGCTTGCAGTACACATAATATAATGAAAAGGTCAATCTATAAATAAATAATGACTTCAAGTGATTGTATCTGCTATTCAGCTTTTGTAATGAGAAATACTAAAGGGGTTCACCACTAAATGCAATTGGGAATAAATTAATAATTGTATAGTTATAGTTATTTGTTTTCAAACTGCTTGAAATGTATTAAAAGAAGTTCTTTTACAAAGCAAAAGTTGGAAAGTGTAACTTGTATTAGCTTTTCATTAAAAGTTTCTTCATTTTCCCACGTTTCTTTTAGCCAACTTAAAAGAGTAACTGAAGTAAAGTTATTTCTTTGAAAAACACCAATACCATTAATATTTGTCTTAATTAAAGGAAAAGGTCTTCTTAGTTGCCAATAAGTCCCTCTAAAAGGTTACTCAAGTTTACTTAAAAGCGAATGGAAATTGATAAGCTACCGCTATTAAGTTTGAGAGCTTAATAAGCAACATTTAACCAGAAATGAAGAGCTCAAACAAAAGTTGAAATAATCGGCTTATAAGTGATTGAAAAAGCAGCTTTAATACTATGAAATTAAATGAAATTCATGCCCACAACTCGACAACGACCCCATGCTGGGAGTTCAGCATAACAACCCTTTATTATAGCAGCTGAATTGTGGTCTCTCTCAACAGGTATTTCAACCCCAAGTTGCACTCTAAGTGAACTTAACCTGCATATACCAGCACACATGTCGTTTATAGCTGTGTGTCTGTGTGTGTGTGTATAAGCGTTAAAGTTTGTTGCCAACTCATGATATAGGCAAACAGTTCTTCGGTTCTATTTTGTTTCGAAATAAACCGGTTGCCGGAACGTTGTGAGCGCTTTAACAAGGCAGCAGCAGCAACAACAACTAAACAACTGAAGAAACCGTTTAAGCGCACACAATAGCTACAGATACAAACTCAGATACCGATACACAGATATAGCTACAGCAACAGCTAGAGATACATTTGTATAAGTATAACTAAAGTAAAATACAAAAAAAAAAGAGCTCACTAATTATCAACCTCAACGAATCGCGCACAGCTGTACAACAAAATCTACAACAATTCTCCATTCTGAGTTCTCACTTCTCACTTTTTGTGGACAGCAAACAAACAACAAATCACACACACACACACACACACACACACACACACATGCAACACACTTTCACGCACACACACACAAATAGCTTGAGCAAACACTGTCAGCAGTTTGTGTTATTGTTTTTTGTTATCAGCTCTTTAAAGTGTTGGCTGATTTCAAATTACAGATGAAAAATAACAAAAAATAACACACAACTAATGTGGCATTTGCTCTCTATCGTTCCTTGTCTGGCATTGAGTAATTTATGAGTAGAGAATAAAAGTAAAAAATGTGATAAGCAATTGGAAACTAAAACGTGACTTCGACTTTAGTAAATAACAAAAAAAATAAAGGAAAGCAAATGAATAGATATTGAGGTGAAATTCTTGCTTAATTAGCCATGAAATTTTCAGCTGTTGCCGGGCTACGATATAAACAATGAGCTTAACATTTAGATAGAGCATAACAAAGGATTTACTTATGAAATCTATAATTATTTGTGAGCACTGAAGAATAAATGGTTGAAATAATATAGTTTCTTTCACAGAGAATGAGTATGAGAATATGATATTAAATGTAGTATAAACAAGAAATTTAGTTAATGAACATAGATTCAATAGTTTCAGTAATTAAAGTTAGATATCCATTCCGACAAATTGAACTCTTTTATGACTTACAAAAACCGTAAATCAAAGGCAATTGGAAACCACTTAAATCGCTCAAAATGAATTGATTTACTATATATTTATCTGCTCGAATTTAGTGATTTAAGAGCTCCAACCCATTAAGAACGAAAATTGGAAAACAACAAAGCGTAAAGGTGTTTATGCTGATGCTATACATAAAAAAAAAAAAAAACAAGAAACAAAAGGAACTGTGAAACTTCACTAGAAAACCAGAAACAAAGCCCAAAGTTGTGTGCTGATGTTGAGCATTTTTATTGGGCGTGAATCACATGTGATGAATCAGTTCAACATTTAGGGTTACTAAAAACCCAACGAAAGAGAAAATAAATTTAGAGTAAGTGGACTCCAATTTGCTTGCAAATTAAATTGTATCTACTAATTAATTGATCTCAAAAAGACGTTTCTTCATAAGAAGTCTGCCAAATAAAAGTACTATCTGATTGATCCAATTTGAATTGTATGTTTCAATTGTGTAAAAAGTCGTGAAATCTTTTTGCAAGCTACAAAAATAAAATTGTTGCTAATCTAACTTACAAATTTTTAAGCTGCAAAATTCTTCAATACACACGTTCAGGCTGTGCAAAGCTTTCAAGATGGTTCCCACGATTATGTTTATGTAATCTTGAAATTGCAACGTTTATCATGCATTATGTAAGCGGGAAAGATTCATATTTATTTACGTTTATACGTGCACGACTGGTTAAATAAATTTAAGAGCATTCGAATTTGAAAAAAATGCAAGCCATGCTGAGTAAGATTATTATTTTTATAAATTTGTATTATGACAACTTTCACAGTTTCGTTGTCTCTTATTTTTTGTTATGGGTTCTCGAAGAGTTGCTGCAACATGTGTTGGATAGTCTGATTTAAAAACGAAAAAGAGCAGCCAAAAAATATTAAGCTCAAGTAACGGTAAATAAAGCCACCTGTGGCCATATACAGCATACGCACACACACACATACACACGCAGTCAAAAACTGACAGTCACAAGCTTACGCTCTTTCCATTTCGCTTCTCTCGTCGTGCTTTTCTGTCTCTTTCGCTCGCCTTTTGAGTCGACAATAGGCAAACAGCTTTAATTAAAGCGCGCCCTCATTAGATTTGCACAAAACATTTTTATGTTTGCATAATTTAAAGTGAAACGTGTTCAAAATTCATTTAAAAGCAAATTAAAAGCACATGGAGTGAAGGAAGAAAAAATATAATGAAGCAACAATAACAACTCACCTCCAATAATTTAAATAAAAAACGCAGCAGCGCGCGCGCTTTGGCGAGAGCCCTTGAAAAATGTATGTTCAATTGTTGTGCCGGACGACGATGCTGTCTGTTGCTGCCTTTTGTTCCCTCTGCTTGTCTGCCTCCCCTCCTTTAAATTGGGGCTGCTGTTGCTGCTGCTGCGCTGCTGTCGCGTGTGTGCGTGTGACGTTGACACCTACACGCGTGTGTTGCCTTTTGTTGCGGTCTTTGGAGCTTTTTTCGACACTAGACTTTTACTATTATTTCACGTTGTATTTTTGCCGGGGTCTTCCAACTATTTGTGTTGTTGTAATTCCTTTAAGCATTGCTTTTCACTTTACGTTACATTACTTTTTTCTTTCCAGCTCGCACAGACATATGCACAGTTTGCAGAGCAAAGACCACAAATACATAGAGGCAAACACGCACACACTCGCAGCACACACATACACACACACACACACACACGTACACAAATTTCTCGCGCAGCAACTTTTTAGTTGTTTTTGTTGTTTCTTTCTACATTCATATGTATGTATGTATGAAAACCAGTATTTGCCTTCTTCTTTCACTTATTTCAAGAAATTGTTGAATAACGGTTTCGAATTGGTATTGCGTGCTTTTCTCGTTGTTGTTGTTGTTACTGCTGCTCTTTTATTAAATTTCACTTTGCTGCTTTCTCGCGCTGCTGCTGCGTTCGTATTTGCCGCTGTTGTTGTTACCGCTGCACACATAGTTGTTGTTACACTCGCACACACAGAGGCACTGGACTTGGCACACGCACTGTGCAAAATACAGGCTGTGTTTAGTATTTTTTGTGTTGTATTTTGTATTTTTTGTTGTTGGTTTGGTGTGTGTGTGTGAAATTTTAGCCCTGATAAACCTGTCCTGCTGCTGCTGCAGCAGCGTCAACGTCGCCGCGCGGCGTCTGCTGCTTCTTGCACATTATTTGCCTCACTTTACAGCACACACAGCTATTGAGAAATAAACGGGGAGGGGAGAGAGAATATTAAACACACTTTTGAATTTATTAAATTTTATATTTGTTTTGCACGAAATTCAGTTTGCATTTTATTCACTTATATATATAAAAGCAGGCAAACAGCCAGACAGCAACAACATCACAATAATCATCGCCATCATCATGATCATCATCAGCTGCAGGCGTGTGTATAGTATAATTAACGACGACGCAAATATTCCAAAAAGTATGTTGTTTTGCTGTTGTTGTTTTAAGCAACGTTCATTGCCATATATACGCACACACTGATACAGACACACTCAGACAGCAAACACACACAGACACACACATAGACACTGTGGCAACGCTGCTGCTTCTTCTGCTTCAGGCCGTTATGTAGGGACGTCGACTGCGCTGTCGCCGTTGTCGTCGATGTCTAGCGGGGGGGACAACGACAACGTTTCGTTTCGTTTCAAGGGAACTTCATTTCTATACTTTAAGCGCCCCCGCAGCAGCAGCGGCAGAAGAAGCAGAAGCGTCTTGCAAACGAAACAAAGAAAATTTCACTTGTCTCGCGCCACAACAACAATAAATACACGCACGCACACAGACGCAGACACAGACACTCACACACACACACACGCGCTGCGCTTTTGAATGTCAAAATTCCAATTTGTTCAAGACATTTCATTTAAATCATTTACACACACGCGCAAATAGGCTGACACAATTACAGAAATTTTCTACTCTTCTGAGACTTCTTTTTATTTTGCAGCTACATTGAAACATTATTATTATAATACACTTCACTACACACTACGCCTAGTTGTTGTTGCTGCTGTTGCTTGCTTGCTTTGCTGTTTCTTGTTGTTGTTGGCCTACTTTGTGTGTGGGGAATTTTGTTGTTGTAGCTGTGGTTGTTGTTGTTGTTGCTCAGCTTCTCCTTTTGCAGCCAAGAGACGCAGCAGAGAAGAGACTGAGACGGCTTCTGCTGCTACGTCGTTGTTGAAAAATTTCACACGCGCCGTTTTTTGTGTCTCTTTTTTACGTAAAAAAAGAAACTTTTTACGAAATTGCCATTGAATTTCGATTGCACTTGTACACTCTTAAAATTGGTTACTAATTATTTATGTATATTTATATGTTGCATTAGATTATGTGTATTTGTGTGTATATATAATCGTTTTTGCTTATATATATTATGTATATATTTGATTTTGTTATAAAAAGAAATCACTACTACTTCAAAAACGAGAGAGACGAAGACGAACGAACGTATGAAGAATGAATGACTGAGAAAGTGACTACAAAAATACGCCGAACTGCCAACTGACTTGCGTTTAATGCGTGCTGCTACCACAAGCAAACACAATGAACTAAAAATGACCTGGCTGTCAAAACGGAAAATATCGCATCTCCTATCGCACGACAACATTACAGTGTTATCGATACTACTTAACAGAGCTGTTGCCTTGCGGCCGTACATGACATGCGATATTTTTGCTGTTAAGGGGGCTGCTGTAACGGTCAGATGTTAAATGCAGGAAAATTGTTTACATTTGACACTTGGTATTTGAGTGTTGGGCTGCGTACGGTCTCACTAAATAGTAATACTTGTGAGAGCGCCTATAAAAGCAATGAGCACTGCGTTGTACGTGTTTTAGTTAAAAAAAATTAGTCGGATCAGTAGCGACAGCGCGTGAAATATTCTAGTGCTTACAGAGATTCCTTTTCGACAAATTCTGGTTATCACAAAGCAATCAAATAAAATATAAAGGCAATAAAATGGCTACACGCGATGCCGCATCGAATCAACTCATCGAGTACAAGAACAATCAGAAGGTAAGTGCCACAAATTATGCGGGGCCCTAAACCAAAATTGGAAAACATTTCAAACGTGCAATATATTCGCTTTTGAATTCAAAATTAGAATTAATTTATACAAATGCGCCACAACAATAATGAAGCGGCGACAATATGCCAAAATAGCCGCTTGCAAAACAAAAATGCAGCAGCAACAGCAGCGCCGTCGACGCCGGATAACACCAAAGAAGAAGAGTGAAGATAGAGGCAAAGTTCAACAACGATTGCATGGTTGGTTGTTGTTGCTTTTGTGTTGAGTAAGGCAGCGCTCTATTGTGCTCTTTCTCTCTAGTGCTCTCGCAAACAGACAACACACATACACACACACACTTAACCTTTCACTGGACGTTGGTTCTCTTTTTCATTTGGCTTAAATCGCCGAATCACCTAATCGTTATCGTTATCATTTTAATAGTTGATAGCGCTTATCACGCTTGACTTTGTTAGATTTTGCCCCTAATCCAGAGGGCCGAATTTCATATTTATATTTATACAATATTGACTCTTCACGCCTGAGTGCAAAATATGTTATTTATTTTCATTAATTTTTTTTTTTTTATTTCATTTTGTGCTGCTTCGAGAGAAATTTACGGGTTTCTTGCGCTTATTCATTAGCATATATTTCACATTAAATATATGGCACTTGTTCTGTATGAGCATTTAGTCATTTCCCCTTTGGGGTATTATCTTTGTATCTCGTTCCATTTCCGTATCTCGCAGTGTTGTCAGTTAATCTGCAGATAAGAGAAATTAATTTAACAAGTGCACTTTGTGAAATGAAACTTGCCACCCTTTGTGGCGTGGGGTTAATCAGCCATTTAGATATAGATTTCTAATGACTTTGCCAGAACCTTGAGCAACTGCACTTAGGATATTAAATAAACAATTCAAATACATTAAATATTTCTGCTTGATTTCACACGCCATAGTTTTGCAGTAAATTACTAAATGCATAATTGTTGTTAAACAATAATAAACAAAGACGTGCTAAAGTCGGCTTTCGAGCGGGGCCTAGTGTTTTTTTTTTTGTCTTTTAAATACCCCGCATCTTTTGGTAAGGGTGTTATCTCTGTAGCTAATATAAGATATACAACAGGATGTGAATTTCTTTAAGAGACAAATAAGTTTTAGAAACTAATTTTTAATTTAAATGGTATACTTATATTTAACTTTTTATTAGGAATTGATTTTAGAAAGTCTTAAAAAAGTTTGCCTTAATTTTAGAGCAATATTTTAATAGATATACTTGTTTTTAATCTTTTCTGTTGAATCTTTTCTACTTTATTATACATATTTTTATTGCGTTTGAATGTTTTGAAAGTAATAACGAAAGTAATTAGCGGGTATCTGGCGGTGTAACACAATCGGCTTTGCTTTGTTGCTTATACAATTTATTTGTTTGCTATTTAGCTGGATGTCAATGCACCTTGGAGTTGCATAAACTGGTTGCAAGCACTCATGGCGTCGATCGATGCCGTTGAACTCGCCACGCATGCGCCCCAAACAAGTTCAATCGGCGGGTTGCAAGTAAGGGGAACTGACTGACTGACTGTGTTAAGTTATTGTGTCTGCGTGGCACGATCGCTTTTGCTGGTTGCACATTTGGTTATGCAATTCTGTTGGCACTCGCCTGCTAAACTAGGTACGATTTGGCTTTCTGTTGTACTCGTATGTGAGAATATGTTTCGCAAATCGCATTGGAAGTGACCCAGAAAAAAGTGTTCGTTCGTGTTGTTCCGTTGCATGACCTTCTATAGCAACCCAGTAGCCAACTCGAAACTGCATTTTGTCAGGCATCAATGCGGTCTTGCCTTTGTTTCTAGACCCCCCCTCTCTCTCTGTCTCTCTCTCTCTCTCTCTATACTGTATTCGTTTGCGGCTAGCCCAGTTCTTTGTGCATTGGAATGCCCAAAATACGCAATATATTTAAGTGTAGTATGTACACGATAAACATATGCAGACCAACACATAATTCCCGAGCTTTTCTGAATTCTCAAGGAATGACAAAAGTCGTCATCGCTTTAGACTACATTCAGGGAATAAACAGAAAAGCTTAAATAAGGCATTTCAAATTGCAAAAGTCCGCTAAAAAATGTAGCATATATATATTAAAATGATTTAGAGTCAAGTCATTTTTTAAAGCATTTTATAACGGCGTAAGGAAATTAGTATAAACTGTATTTAATGTAGGTTTTTTTTTAACTTTTACTTCATAAAAATGTCTAAAATGGTTTTGAAATTGTTACAACATAAAATGAAATTAGGAAATTGAGCACTTAATGTCTAACACAGTTTTCAGCTCTAAATCGCACTCTTTACTTTAGATATTTCATAAATTAAATGCATTACTTTGTGGCTTGCATTAAGGCCTATTGGTTTATTTATAGAAAACTATATGAAAAGTAACATACTTTAAATGCAACACTCTTTTTGTTACGCTTCGCGATTCTAAAACTAGAGCCTTTATATGTTTACATTCATTGTTTGCAAAAAGTATTGTTTTTTTTATTAATTTTTGATGGCTGTAATTATTTCCAGTCAAAGTAATGTGATGAATAATGATAATAATACTGAAAAGTGCTCTACAATATTGTAAGAGTTATTAAATTTGCTTGGATACCATTTAAGTGTTTCATTGGCTCTCTTCACTTTAAAGTAATCACATACATATACCATATGTTTTCCGATCTATCTTGGCGACAATGTGCAGCTTTATCGCTGACAGGCAATCGGTGGGCTTCATTAACTTGTTGCTGCGCAACCGAAACAAGTTGCAATTAAAACTTCACTCAGCTAGGCTTGTTTTTTGTTCTATTTGCATTCAGGTCCCATCGATACATACGAGTCTTATCAATATGCTGCGCACACACACTGAAATCGCGAATACTCGTATATATATAGAGAGTGTTTATATTACCCGTCGTTTGCTTCTTATTATCTATCCAATTGCGCCCTCTGGAGTGGCCCCATATTCAAAGTATTCAAAGTGCAAACAATGCTGATTGCAAATCGCAGCAAAACAAAATGTATAAATCGCTAAACATAGTGCAGAACTCAACAACAGATATAGTATAGATATATATATACCATATACAATCACAGTGTGCAGTAAATTGGCGAGTTTGAGAGCAGTTAATTTCATTTTGCTTAATATGCCGGAGTCATCGTCAGGCTGATGTATATATATATACCTATATCTGTATAATTACAACAAAGTATATAGACAGTAGCTGTGTGCGCAAAATGCTTGAGTTATTGCATTGTTAGTCAGTTGTGTATCTTAAAGATACGACACTAGAGCTCGACAGCTTTTTACAATGTGGAATTGCTGATAAGCTCCTCTTGGGAGCGGCAACTGCTGCTGCACCTAGGTTCACAATCGTAAACATCTACATATAGCGCAAAGAGTTCGCATTATCATGAAATTCGCATCTCTACTTGTAGTGCTAACTATAATGTATATATTGTTCAAATAGAAATAGAAATTCTTGTTAGAATAGGCCCCCCTCGGAGATGTGTGATAAGCCTGGACAATGTCTGCCAATCTTTATGTTGATGTTTTCTTTTCACTTGCACCGATTAGATAAGATAATGTCTGCTCATACTTTGAACTCGATTATATAACAGCACAAAAAACTGCAGCTAAACTGAGTCCTAAAAAACATTAAAATATGGCTGAGCCAAAGTGAATCGTAAATTCCAAAAATAGTTCAAGTATTTCGTGACATTGACAGTGCGCTAAAGTCAATAAGTGGCGACTACTTTCAGTAGCTGCGAAAACTTTAAAGACCGAAGCTATTATACAAAGATTAGTCAACTTTTCGTTTCGTTTCGTTTTGAAGGGCGTGGCTTATTAACTTAAATGTATTGATACTTGTGTACTTTAATTTATTGCAAATTTATCGTTATCGTTAACGATCATATTAGAGACTCAACTCTTTGGGAATGCGATACTATCTATCTATAACATTTGATAAGCTATTCAACTTCAACTGATCTGTCTTTCTCCTCTTTTCAGGAGTGCCCGGGCACGATTACAACTGGCGCCGGCGCACCGATTGGCATTAAGGATGCCACGCAATCGGTGGGTCCGCGTGGCCCGCTGCTGCTTCAGGACGTGAACTTCCTGGACGAGATGGCGCACTTCGATCGCGAGCGCATTCCCGAGCGTGTGGTGCACGCCAAGGGCGGCGGCGCCTTCGGCTACTTCGAGGTGACCCACGACATCACCCAGTACTGTGCCGCCAAGGTGTTCGAGAAAGTGAAGAAGCGCACTCCACTCGCCGTCCGCTTCTCCACGGTGGGTGGCGAGAGTGGCTCGGCGGACACGGCGCGTGATCCGCGTGGCTTTGCCATCAAGTTCTATACGGATGATGGTGTTTGGGACTTGGTGGGCAACAATACGCCCATCTTCTTCATTCGTGATCCCATCCTGTTCCCCAGCTTCATTCATACCCAGAAGCGTAATCCGGCTACACACTTGAAGGACGCTGACATGTTCTGGGACTTTTTGACGCTGCGTCCGGAGACAACGCATCAGGTGTCGTTCCTGTTCGGCGATCGTGGCACGCCCGATGGCTTCTGCCACATGAATGGCTACGGTTCGCACACCTTCAAGCTGATTAATGCCAAGGGCGAGCCGATCTATGCCAAGTTCCACTTAAAGACGGATCAGGGCATCAAGAATTTGGATGTGAAGACCGCTGCGGATTTGGCCTCATCGGATCCCGACTACAGCATCAGGGATCTGTACAATCGCATCAAGAACTGTCACTTCCCCACCTGGACGATGAAAATTCAGGTCATGACCTTTGAACAGGCCAAGAAGTTCAAGTTCAATCCATTCGATGTGACCAAGGTGTGGTCCCAAAAGGAATACCCCTTGATACCCGTTGGCAAAATGGTGCTCGATCGCAATCCCAAGAACTACTTTGCCGAGGTCGAACAGATTGCGTTCAGTCCGGCGCACATGGTGCCCGGCATTGAGGCATCGCCCGACAAGATGTTGCAGGGTCGTCTCTTCTCCTACTCGGACACGCATCGTCATCGCCTGGGACCCAACTATCTGCAGATTCCCGTCAATTGTCCGTATCGCGTCAAGGTGGCCAATTTCCAACGCGATGCGAACATGAATGTCACCGACAATCAGGACGGTGCACCCAACTATTTCCCCAACTCCTTCAACGGACCCCAAGAGTGCCCACGCGCTCGCGCCTTGTCGTCCTGTTGTCCGGTGACCGGCGATGTCTATCGCTATAGCAGCGGCGACACGGAGGATAACTATGCCCAGGTCACCGATTTCTGGGTGCAGGTGCTCGACAATTGCGCCAAGAAGCGACTCGTTCAGAACATTGCCGATAATCTGAGCAATGCCAGTCAATTCTTGCAGGAGCGTGCCGTCAAGAACTTTACGCTGGTTCATGCCGATTTTGGACGCATGCTTACCGAGGCTCTCAATCTGATCAAATCGTCCAAATTTTAATTGTTTGTCACCCAGTGGGTTTCACCTAACTCATTGCTGAGGAGTACAGCCAAGCTTATTGCACTTTATAATCCAAACTCCCACTGAACCTCTTTTGGTTACGGGCAATTTTTTGTGGTACTTTAATGCTCTTTTCCCTTATGCGTGTGCCTTGTTTTACAAATGCTAAATTTTGGTAGCTCTAAAAAAACACATTCATATTATATGTGATTGATTTGTAATAAATCTTAATCTTTTTGATATATGACGAAACCAGTTTGTTTCAATTGCAATGGAAATATTTACACACATTTGAATTAGGCGGGACAAATGTCGATATGCATATGTTATCGGCGAGTGCACTGTGGACGTTTTTCAATACTCACAGACGAACGTTATCGATAGAATATGTTTGGTATTTTAATACTGCTGCTATCGATCCGTAAGCTTTTGGAGCTGCCAGACTGTTATTTTAGAGTATATTTAAATTAGCAACTGAATTCAAATTTGCAAGTTAATGAATCGTAATTCAATATTTTAGTGAATGATGTAAGTTAATATATAATAGATACATTCCAGGCGCTGTGTCAATTCAAACGAGAAATCACGTCCACTATAAATATAGTGGTAATTAAAAATAAAATACATTGTGTATTGAGCTTTTTGTTTTTATTGGATTTTTACAACTATATAAAACATAAATGGTTTTCAAATTTACACATTATCATTTAAGCTTAAAACTAATGCTATTTGTGTGCTCATTTCGATACGCGTTTCAAATATTGAGTAATTGTTTCAATTTGACATTTTTACAAGATTTCATCAATTTACATTTAACAAGATGCGAAATAAAAATATTAAAGAAAAAACATACACATGATGTCAGTCTAGTTGATGGTATATCAAAAAAGAGAGTATAGAAAATACATTTCAAAGCCTGTTTTTTTTTTGTTTTCTTGTATAACATTAAATATAAATTTTTATTATTACGCTAAATGCAACAATTAAGTAACATTATGTATGAAATCTGAGTTTGTTGTTTGAATTGTTGAAATGTATTTATGGTGTTTGTAAATTTAAAGGCTGTTAGTAAATGCGTTAGGCTGCTAGACGGACGCCCCCGTTCCTAGTGTTAACTTTGACATAATCTATACACAAGTCGCTATAACAAATGTAAACTGTTCACTCACTTAGAAATCAGTCATCGTGGGGTTAATGTATTATTTTGCGTTGACTTTAGCTAAATTCGTCAATAATTATAACTCTTGGTGATGGTTCCTTTTTGTTTGCCAACTCCTTGCGTCCCGTGTAGTAGACCTAATAAACATTTCAGCAAAGGCACTTTTTCCTAGTTCATCTTTCTCTTTGTACAGTTCCCGCACGCCGTTGTGTTGTTGTGTTCTCAATTTTAGACTAGACAACTAACTAATTAATTAGACTGTTGCATTTGCAGCCAGATTAGACATCACTTGGGTGCCATTGGCGGCCAGCTGGGCCAGAGCCTGTGTGCCATTGACCAGCACTTTGCTCACCAATTGCGAGTTATTCTTTGCCAAATCGTGCAGCAGCTCAGTATTGTTGGCCAGCACACGCGACGCATTGGCTGCAATTTCTGCCAGCAGACGTGACTTATTTGCTGCCTCTTCGGCGGCAATTTGCGCCCACTCGGGGAACGTGTCGAGATTGGGATAGATGACCATGGCCCAGGTTTGACAGAAGATGAACAGCACAATGATGGTGATGATTGTCGGTCCAATGCCGGCAATTGCCATATCCTTGCTACGAATGTGCGCGTAGCCAGCGACGAGCGCATTGGGCGGTGTGCTCACCGGCAGATGGAATGCCATGCTGCAGGCCAAGCCAGCTGGGAACACCAAATACAAGGGATGTATTTTCAACGCCAGCGACTGCAAGAAATAAATTCAAATTAGCACTTATACCAAACAGGTTTTAGGCGTAATTTTCGCACCATTTCGTTGAGCACCGGAATCAGAATGTTGGCCACAGCCACATTGGAGCTGAAGGCTGTGAGGAAGACGGCGACCAGGATAACGACAAGCAGCAGCGCCGAGTTGGGCAGCACCTTCAAGCCGCTCATCGATTTGCCAATCAAGGTGGCCATGCCGCTCTCCTTGCTGCCAGCAGCGAGCGCAAAGCCACCGCCGAGCAGAAAGACGAGACCCCAGGGCACACGTGACTGAATGAACTTCCAGGTGATGAGCGAAGGCGTCGGTCCCGAGGGCACAGGGCCATTGCGTGAGCAGTAGCGCAGGAATGCATAGTTGGCGGGCAGCATGAAGCACATAATTACCACAAAGATAGTCGGCATAGAGTTCTTAATGACCCTGCAAACAAAGCGTTTACATTATCGACATTCGAAATTTGTGGTCAGTTGATTGCAACTCACTTGGCTGGCAGCAGTTCCGCCCAGCCGGTGAAGATGCCCGGCTTGCGTGTGAAGTACATGAGCACCATGATGATGAAGAGGATCATCACTTGGATCTCGTGCATGTTGATGGGTCCCAGCTCCTTGTAGCGCTGATCGATCACCTTCTTGGCCACATGCGCATTGTCCTTGCCCACCTGCACCTCCTGGGCCTCCTTGCTCTTGGGACGCCACAGGCCCATGAAGTGCCATTGCAGGAACACGTACGTTAACAGCGTGTAGACCAACATCGAGGGCACCGAGTAGAACATAAACGTGGGGAAATCCATTTTCTCAGTGGCATTGGGGAAGGCGGTATCGTAGATGCCCTTGAACGTCAGATTTGTGGCAGTGCCAATGATGGTGCCACAACCGCCCAGCGAGGAAGCGTAGGCAATGCCCAGATAGTAGCACTGTGTGACTTTGGTGGGGTAGGGCAGTCTGTAAAGCACAAAATATACGTTTAAATTGACGGCTCCAGTTGACCAGCCAATTAACTTACTCATCCTCGTTCTTCTTTTTGTTCTTGTCGCCAACCATTTGGTACTCGGGCTCGTGGTAAATTTTGCAGACGCCTTGCTGCAAATTGAAGCAATTGTATTATTAAATTGTTGAAGTTGTGAATTGTGTATGGGGTGAAGGCATATTGAGAGTGTTTGCTCTAAGTGGAACACATGAGTATGACATTGAAAGTAATATTGCGATGGCAAATAGCCTATTTTTGTAAATAAATACAACCATAAAATCAGTCACATAAGTTAAACATATAAACAATTGTTATGGCTAGAAATACCCGGCGTAAAACTTTATAGAACTCACCGCTTGCAGCTCCTCCAGCACAGCTTGTATAATGGGGCACATCATGGCAGTGCAGGCAGCATTGGAGATCCACATGGAGATGAACATGGTGACCATAATCAAGCCAAAATGTAATCTAAAATGTACATCAAACAGTTAGCAAAGCTTTGCTATAAAATTAACGTTCTGCTCACCTTCTGGGACTGCAGCCCACCATTTGGATGACTCTGAGGGCGAGACGCTTATGGAGACCGCTGTATTCCACAGCGAGTGCAACCATAATGCCGCCCATAAACATCACCAGCGTGTCTTTAAAGTACGTCATACAAGTCTCCTCAGATCCCTGGGAAAGTTTGAAATTGCGATCAGTATTTGCTTGATAACTGAAAAGTATGTAAACTTACCATTATACCCATCGTAGGAAACGCTATTATAGGTATCATGGAGGTGACATAAAGTGGCAGAGCTTCAGTGACCCAAAAGACGGCCATAATCAGCAGAATGTACATGCAGCGATATTCCTAAAAGGCAATCCAAATATAAATTAATTGTACTTGTACTTTACAGATTTAACTCACAAGTTTATTGTTGGTCAGCAGCAGGGGAAGGCAGATGATGGGCATTAGGAAGACCACCAATCCCTTCCAGTGGTTCGAAAAGAACGAGCCGCATTTGACTTCCGGCTCCACGGGTTCGACCACTTCACTGGAAATAATGAAATCGAAAATGGTTAAGAATATTCAAAATGCAAAAGGTATATCTACGAGTATACTTACAGTTCCATTTTAAACTCGGGGTAGATCTGTAATGAAGCAGAGGAAGAAGAGAAACAAATAAATTAATATAAAATTCAGCTAGTTGGATGCGAGCGAGCCCCCAAAGACTTGCTTGCGTTCACTTGTTGCTTTATTATTTGTTGTCATGTTCTCAATTTCCCTTCAAATGGTTCTATTATAATCGTTTACAGTTCGTTAAAAACACATTCATCAATATTGAGCGAAAGAGCGAAAATGGGACCAAAAGCAATTGAAAATCAAGCAAATTGACACGTAAATTGGTGTATACACGTCAACACAAACTAATAAAAAAAGTAAAGGGGGATTATACGAGAAGCCATTAAGCTGTTCCATACCCTAGACAAACAGCAGAAAACTTGCGACGATAATTGAGCTTTACTTTTAAGATAAAACGCTGTAGAACTCTGTACTTGCTTTAGAGTAAGTTTGAATAAATAGGTATTTTATATTAAACTTTATGTAAACTATGCGCACTATAGGGGCATCCATATTTTACAGGGTATAACAGCAATAAGCCGTAGGCGCAAGCGAAAAAATTCCTTTGCGAAAATTGTGCAGGCGAAATTGAATGGAATTCGAATTTGATTGTGTGTCTGTGTTCTAAGAAAAATTGTCCACATCAATTTGTGTATTCGGTGCGTTCAGTAAAGTTCTATATGTGGGTATATACATATTCTTATAAGCGCATATTCATGACGACGTCGTTGGCCTCCATTCGATGTATACTATGTACGTCATCGGGCCGCCGTCGATAGTTAGGTAATCAATGTGCGAATTCTCCAAGCAAAACACGGCACAGACACACAAACAAATCTCTTTTTATATACGCAGATAGTTGGGTTTACACATATATGTTTTGTGTATATTTAGCCCTAAGTTTGTTTCCATGGGCGACGGAGGCACGTCCAGTCTGTGGCTATCGCGCACAATCAATCAATGGGCTGGTGAGCCAGTCATAAATAATCAAAAGAGTTGGCTTTTTGTAAGCTTACACGTGTGTGTTGTCATTGGCGTTTACAACCATTGTGTCCCATAAGTTAGATATGTATATTTAGCTTAGTCGCCCATAAGATACAAAACGACACCCACTAATTATAGCCCAGCGACGACGCCAATGTCAATGTCGATACTATAAAAACCAAACACAATCACATATATAGTTTGTGTATCGTATATATGTTGCTGTATGGACTGTAAAAGGAAGAGTGAAAAAGGCGTTGAAATTGAAACAATTGCGTGCCACATGCAATACGCGTAGGACGTTGACAGTAATTGAGAGAGTGCAACGTTCAGATGAGCTTTTAAAGTACGAGTACCAACACATGGTTCAGATTTAATTGAAAACTAACGACTTATGAAATATCTACAGCTAGGGAAAAGGAACAGGCGGAAGTAAAGTAATTCGACACATTAGAAAATTAAAAACAAGGGCAAAACAATTAAAAACAGCAGCGCTCATATTTCAGCTCTACAGATGTTACAGAACTTCCGTTAATATTCAATTATCACTGCAATTATTAGACTAATGTTTTGTGAATAACAATTATTAGGACCTCCAAGACTTTTACGCTGATTGAACACAGCCAACAAACAACAGTTTTCACATTAGCTGCAATAATTTGCAATGCTGCTAGTTAAACGTTTACGAATAGCAAACACAACAGAATCGATAATAAGTGCTGAAGATCTGGTCCGAGAACTTATTTCATAGCCAAGATCTTATCAAGCTCACTTAAAGTAGCGCATCTATTGCAAATAATTCTGTCTGAATCAGACAACAATTGGCGGCTGACTTTTTCAGCAATTTGTAATTTACTTTAATCAACTCTTTATGAACTTAATAATGCTCAGTTTAACACAATTTCCGAACAATTGCTTATTGTTTTAATGTCGGCACTTTTTCAGGCGTGTTGTGTTCTTTTATTGTTTACAATGTAATTGTTTGTATAACTTGCTGTTGTTGTAGTGTGCTTACCGAACCATAACTCAATCTATAGGCGACAAAATTTGCATTTAATTTTCACACCAGAAACGTCGCGCAATTTAGAACGTGAAACGAGAGGAGCAGTTCCCCCATATATAACAGTCAGTTTAAAGAGTTGTGTTGCATACACCCATTTAAATGATGCCTGCTTTTTTAAAATATTTATTTGACTGCCTTTCAAACCACGAGGATTGTAAAATATTTGAGTTATGTAAAATGTTGTGAAGGTCAGGGAGTCGTCGTCGTAGTTGTTCAGATATGCATCTCTCTAGAGGGTCGTCACCCATGCTTGTTGATTTTCTGAAAATACTGGTAATGCTGAACATAGGGAGAATTTCATTACCACACACGCTCCATACTGCTAGCTATGAGCTAAGCTGATTCTACCAGACTATAGACTATAGAGTTTCGACATATTTGTATTTGTGAGGCGCGTGCGAATTGTTGAAACTGTGGCTTGTGTCAAAAGTCATTTGTTATAATTGAAAATATAATTAAAAAAAAAAAAACTGACATAATAACAAATTCTAGCACGTGCCAATGCCCAAGAGGAGCACATTCGAATTGAAGTGTGACCGCATTCTGTAAGTCATTCCTGAAATATTGTATTACGACACAGATGTGTTCATTCTTATGCTCTTGAGTATGTGCTTGATTGATTACAAAATTGATAGAGAGGGAGAGCGTACGAATTGATAAAGTCGAGCATCTAGAATGTAGAATCTATTTAGTATATTTTAGATGTTATTTACTATCAATTGACTGCTGGGTGCCTACGTCAAATCGCACCCTGACTATCAATCAAAATTCATTATGTACAAGAGAACATTACATGTCGATAGATACTTATCAACTATCTGTTTGTGGTAAATATTTACCATCAACTTAAGAGCATAAAGCGTGTTGAACTGATATTAAATGGAGTATATGAAGTGAAAATAAATAATTTATTAATGTCTCCGAATACTCAATGCAATAATTCAATAATTTTTTAAAAGAAATGAAAATAATAGATTGCTGGGAAGCTTTTTCAGATAGGGAGGCTTTACATAATTAAGAATAAAGACCAATGACAATTTTCAAGATAAGATTAAATCGTATAACTTTTCCACACTGTGAAATCATTTTTATATTATATATACGTAAGTATATTATGCAAATATTTGCAATGAATATATAATTTTATATAAAACTCTACTGACATTCACACAGTTTTAATTAATGATAAATTCATAAATATTATTCTAACTGATACTATATATAACTCTATACATATGCTGAAGCTGATTATCAAAATTACAAGTTTGCTTACTGTTTAATTCATATTCTAAAAATATGTAGAAATTAAGTATAGTCTTTGTTATTGTTTGCCGTGACGTTTGACGAGATCTATTGAGCTGTTGCTCGAGACGTCAATCACAAACAGAATCTAATAATACACTGCCTTTGCAACCTACTCACTTGCTGGATAGTAATCATAGTTATGTATATAGTGTAATTACAGCGAATTCCTAGAGAGTGATGCTGTTTAATTAAAGTGACTAAAACAATTGAAAAGGCATTCGTTTTCTTTGTGTTTTACTTTACAGATGGAGTTGTTTCGATATTGGGGTGAATTGTCACCGAGTTTCGATAAGTGAAGTATTTACAAGTTAATTAATATAATGGGGTTACAACGAAACAAAGCATTGCAAGGTTTGTCATGAAACATAAATAACCCTCAAACTGATCACGTGCCCAAGTAATTCTTGAATATTAACAATTTTTACGAAGATTAATGGGGGAACTTATGTGTTTATTTAGTATATTTGTTTTTGGGGTGCGTTTAACCAAAGTTGACGGTTGCAAACTGGTTTGAAGCTAACACAACTGGCCAAAAGCGGAATTTACAGCGAAAATTGTAATTACTTATTGGATTTTGAGTCAGACGTAAATAACATTAAAGACTCACATAAGTGGGACAAGTCGACAGTCAAATGTGACATAAAGTTGCAATAAGCTGAAAGTTATGCATGATAGTCACCAACAAAAAGTGCTGTCTCTGAACAGGTCTCAAAACAGCACAAAGAAGTTTGCATGCTTGCTGTTCTTTTTTGAAACTATGAGAATGCTGAAAAAGGCTAAAGTATTTAACTTGTAGCGCCTGCAATTCATAACATACTGTATTATCCTCTTATTTTATTTAGTATATCTTTAAAAACTAAATAATAAAATATATTTTGTACTCTTCTTGCTCTTGATATTTCTTTGGTTTAACTTTATTTAGGGAATTCCCTTGGATTGTGTGATTGCCCTTCTTACTTTTGAATTGCAAATTATTTTACACACACTTTTAAAATCTCTGCTTTACAACTTGTTAACTCCACAAATTTATCATATAGTGAATATATATTTCTTACTTAAAATCCCCTTTAAAACTCGTTTCGTCGATTAAAATTTGTCTGACCGTTGTAAGTAGTCACTTTCACTTTACAAAAACCTTTGTAATATATGTTTATATTTATTAGGTCAGCACGTGTAATTATCTTTATGCCAAAATACATTCGAATAAGTTGCCAAAATGGCGAGATAAACAACCTTAATGTATATAACGTATAACCAAAAATACTGTATATTTATTACCAAATCGTATTTGCAGCAATTCTTTGTATACTATAGATAAGAAATGCGAGGTAATTATGCAGTTAGTTCTCCCGAATATCGTAAGAAGAAAATAACACGTCAAGGCAATAAAGATCATTTTAATAGCAATAAATAGTAAAGTAATACATTGCAATCTATCAACAATAGTTACATCAAAATGTTCTAAGTGTAAACTTGAAGTTCAACAATAAACTATGTATTTTGAATTATTTTACAGGGTATATGCTGAGCAGCCCGTTCGCTGCTGAACTACATGGCGATAAGCAATTGTGTGTTGTGAAACCCACTCGAAATGTTGCCTATATACTTGAGTCTAAAAAAAACTAAGCAAGCTTCGCACTTTACCCCTTTAATACTCATTTAATCTGTTTTTGGTTTTTAGGCGCAACAAATACCGATTAATAAACTCAAAGTACACAAAATCCAGCAATAACTAAGGGAGAGAAGAATCCGAGTGCAATTTCGAAAGGCAAGAGACTGTACGCAACGCATAGGTAAGTTTGTGGGCTCATTAACGTGCTAGGTCTATCGACTTGAACTGAAAAATCACCTTTGTGACATCGACAATCAGCAAGCCGCATAAATTTGGTATGGAAATCGCAATTGTGGTGAACGCACTTGACAACAGCGCATGGTAGAAGTGAAATCGAAACTGAAATTGAAATTGGAACTGGGGACTGAGAACCTATAGCTTAATAATATACAAGCAACTATAGCTTTAGCTTGAGTTAACTTGTTTTTCTGCAGCTTGGCATTATATAAATGTGCGCTGATTTATTATGGGATAAATATTTGCAGTTTGAATTATCAGCCATGCACCTTCTATTTCGTGACAAGACTAATAAGAAATATTTGTATAAATAATAATAATACTGACTATATACACACTCTTTTTTCTGTGTTAGAATTCAAAAGGCATAATTCTTAAGAAATCAATAAACAAAGTGGATATATCAATTTCTATTTACGTTTCGGCTGTAAACGACGTAAACATTATAGTTTATGAATACCATTCATACAAGAAATACTAGCAATTGTTTACAAACATATATTGCATTACGATGACTCGAGACTTCAGAGGTTATTGCACTGCTGGAAGTTTTTCAATAACTGAGTATTTCCATAAATTTCAGCATAACCGCGAATAGCCTCTGATATTCATTGATAAATTTGCATTATTAATTATTTTTATCATATCAAACGTTGCCTTCAACAAACGTTTCCCGCCTGACTAGCATACGAAATTAAAATTAACCCTGTGACACATACAACTGTGAGTACAAAAACTACTCGGATATTGAAGCTGCCATATATGGCAGAGAACAGAGGAAAGTATCTAAATAATTGTGCCAATTAACATGTCATGTGAATGAACTTGAAATTAACATAGTCAGTTTCAATTTCTGTGGAAACTATGAAACCATTTGCATAATAATATTGTTTACAGGTGCTAATAAAAATAGTGAAATAGCAATCAATCAAAAGCTTGAAGAAGTCGAGGACTTAATTGTGATGTAAAGTGTTTTCAAGTGGAAACTAAAAGTTTACAAATAATTGAAAAAAAAACATTTGCAAAAACTTCTAAAGTAACCCCAAGTTTAATATATTGGCAGTCCATATTATTGATTTGCTAGTGAGTAATATTTATAATTGTGTCTTATCATGGTTGTGACTATATTTACGTCTATCTGTCTAGATATTCGGCTTGATTCACTTGATGTTCGTTCAATGACCACACACAACAATTGATATCGCAGCATATCGTATTAGATATAGAGCTGTCTTTGTAGCAGACAGAGGAGAGAGATACGTCAATATCGATGGGTGTGTTGTGCTGTTTACTATATTTGATTAGCGACCTCATTAGGTGCGAATCAATTGCCAAATAAAATCACGTTATCTGCCCGCACAGAGAGAAAGAGGTGTTAATTCAATTTGAGCGAAAAGGTAAACGTGCATTTCATATATTTTGTACATCTCATTTGGCTAATAAGAGTGGAAAGGTTTTTAGAAAAGGTCAATCAATTCTACAGTAATTGCAAGCTACTCCACACTGCACATTCCGAGATTGTGCTTTATGGAATGTCTGAGATGCTTTACAGATACTTACTACATTGATCATAAAGAGTTAAGTTTAAACAGGTGTCTTGAATCAACACCTAATGTGATATTTCCTGTTTTTCTCTATATAAGAGAAAGGTAACTAAACTAGGCAATTATATATTAATATTAAAATCTCTAAATATAAATTTCATTTACAGTTTTACTTAAGACGATTGCTGGCATTTAGGCAATTATATATTTATATTAAACTCTATAAATATATATTTCATTTACAGTTATAGCTAGGACGGTTACTGACATTTCAGCAACGAATGTAAAGAAAAGTCAGTAATGAAATATATAAAAAAGGTTGTTGAATTTACTTCGGAAAGAATCAGATTAAACCATAATATTATTGATTATTTAAACATCTGGATATTGAACTCTGAAGAGAATGTCAAATATTACAGCATACGAGTACAAGTGGAAGTTTCAACGACCCAAAGAATTTTTGAATGTATAAAAGTTAAAATGGAACTTGGGGAGACAGTTTTTAAGATTTCATTGTTCTTTTTTCATGAACGAGAGCTCACCCCAACTTCAACTACAAAAGAAAAGTATTTAAAATAAAAAATATTCATTATAAGAAAAGAAACATTTGTCGTCATGGCTTATCAGCCGAGCAGAGCAGACTAGAGGCCTTGAGAATGCAGTTGACAACACTTCTAGAACCATCAGCAGCGTTTCTATACGCTTCACAGCATTGATAACACGCTGTCTAGATTTCTTTTTGTGTGTCAATAAAAAAAAATGTCAAACTGGCTTACATAACAAAAGTCGTTGGCACAGCTGGACTCGTTTTGTGTTTCGTTTGTTTTTATTTTTAGGAAATGCATGGACAGGTTCACGAGCTGTTGCTTTCAAAACAGTTCAAAGCACGACTAACAATCATAACAACCAGTAAAAGACCCTTTGAACAGTATCTCACGTCTGGGAGTTCAATGACACTTTTTAAACTCGAAACACAACTTTAAGTCATTTGTATTATTGCTAATTGCTGTTTTGGATGCAATGCACATAAAGCAAAATACAAAATGCAAACTGACGACAAATACAGATAAAAGTTAAACAGTTGCGTTCAATGTTTTGTGTTTTGTTTAAACAAAAAATCACCTGATCAGTTGCGTCTTTTTATGCTACAAACCTCATAGACTTAGTTCTATTAAGACTCGTAGATAGGCTGGCTTAGCTGTAGATACGTTCGATGATTAGAGATTGTTTGGGAATTCGTGGACAGTTCATGCTCTTGTTATACAATGGCCTGATCACTAGAAAATACCATTGAATTCGGTAGGAATTTTGTCATAGGTATGGGGGAAAATTATTGAGCTAGTAGTTATCTGACAATAATAAATAAATCACTTGCCACTTAAAGTGGGAAAAACAAATACGTAAGTGACTAATTTAAGTAAATTGTTCAACTTAGTTAAGCAATTAATAAATTTTGGAATAATTACACAAAATCGTTGCCAATTAGATTATTAAAAACATTCAAGTCTTGTCTAGATGTCAACCAGATCATTCAATCGATATTTTATTTTCCATTGAAGAATTTCTATTTTTCTAGGACAGGGAATATTTCTGATTATGAATGAATAGCTTTGTTCGAATATCTGGCGATCTGGGAGCGTAAATAATTCATGTCAGCACAATGTGGCCCAGTCAACTATTGTTCTTAGAAACACAAGGAAATCTAGTAATGTAGATACTATATTTTAAAAGATCAGCAGTTTAAGTTGAATGCTTTTTCTCATGACAGAAGTTTACTTGATGAACATGGCAAGTAAGTGATATATGTATATTCAATTTAGGGGACATAGTGACTTGAGAACCCTTGGCAATTCTCAAGTCAATGTTAAAGCAATCTCAACTTAAGAATACAACTGTTAAGTTCCACACAATGCATGTAAATATACTCTGTTTACAGGTAAACAAATTGTGATTAAACTTAATGGCGTACACACACACACCTACATCAACACCAGCACAACACTCAGACAGTCACAGTAAAACAGGCAATGAGAGCGAGCGAGTGGTCTCGGTCAAGTCAACAAATGTGCTAGGCAGCTGCTTGCTTTGGTTCTGTGGTTCCGTCTGAGTAGAATTGGTGGATGGAATCGAATAATATAGGAAACACGCAAGAAAGAAAGAATCACACTCGCACACGGACACTCACATGCAGAGTAGAGTATCGAACTGCTTGTGTGTGTGTGTGCGTGTGTGTGTGGGGGGAAATGCAAGGCGTAAAACACAAGTAGAAAGAACAGAAACACTAAAATAAACTGGCCAGTTTACCATACAAAAGACAAAGAAAGCATGTAATGTATGTGGCCACAGTATACGATCTGGATAAAATTGGTTGAATTTTTCCAACACTCACTCACTTATTTGGAATAAGCAAACGTCAGTAGTTCTTCAACTTGTAGCGGCACATTTTTTTCTAACCAAAAATTGAAAATAACACAGCGCGGTATTTTTATCGCCGTTACAATACACACATACGCCTCTAAAGTACATACATATACAAAAGCATATGTACGTCCATTTGTTTTTGTTTTAATTACTATGCTCTTTGATTTCACATGTGCTATGTTATCTCTATATATAGTTATTTAATTTATAATTTGACGTTGTTTTTGCTATTTACTTTTTGAGAACTTGCAGCGTGTCAGAAGAGGCAGCGGTCAATTTTTGTTGGTTTCCAAGAGACGACAACGAAGAACGGTAGACGAAGGACTAGGCGATGACCAGAACACGCCCGTTTCGCATACGTTACAATGCGCGACTGACTGAAACTGAAACTCACTCGAGAAATCGCTCGCTTGGTCTGAACGACCGAGTCCGATTCAGTGCCTGTGTGTGCGTGAGTCTGTCTGTCTGTGTGCCTCTGGCCGGCAAAACAACAACAACACACATACCAAAACACAGCGCAGCGCTTGTGTGAGTGTGTACATGTGCGCAGCGCACAGTGGTCGCACGCCCAGCATTTTGTATTGAAGCAATGTAAATTACATTTATTTTAAAATGTAAGTTTAATGAATAAATTGCATGCTCAAAAGCTACTTATACTTTCATATTCATATATATATTTGCATATATTTAACAATCGTTCATCCTTCATTATTTGTCAATAGAACTTTTTAAAATATATGTATAATTTACAATTGGATGCATATTATTGCTGTTGCAGTTTACTTCCATATTTAAATGCAATTCAGCTAACCCAATAAGAATTGATTCGTTAGAACATTGTTTTGTTGACTTGCGACCACTGTACGACGCAACAAGTTGAGCATAGTGGGAAATGCAATGTAAAGAGTTTGGCTGCCATGTGCGCGAGAGCCTGAACGAGAGATTCGATTGGTAATTAGAGATGACAGCGTGAGCATGCTAATTGAGCTAATTACTGCTAGAGTGGAAATATTTTATTGTTATCATTATTAATGGCGTAAACAAAATGGGGTATTTGCTGAAAATGCGTCTGCGAAGTTGAGCGTAAACTAAAGAATTTATCATTTGCTTAAAAATAAATTATTATTTATTATTGCAAATAAATTTGCCTTTCTGACATAAAAATTGATTTGTTCTGTGGCGTATTAGGTGTAAACACTGCAACACTCACACACACATCACTAAACAAGCAGAGAAGCCTGAACGTAATAGGCGCAAACCAAATAGTGGCAACGCCACAAGCTTCTAATACGGCATCTCAGTCGCGACTCGCCACTTGATGGAATATGAATGGAGGCGGGGCAGAGAAGGCTGGTAAAACGTGAGAGCATGCACATACACGCACACACAAGCACAAGCGCATGCCAAGGCAACGCATAGCAGCGGCAGCAGCAGTAGAAGTAGAAGGAGATGCAAAAGGAGAAAGGTTGCTAAGAGCAAAAGAGCTGACAGATCGAGCACATAAATTGGAACACGTTACCAGAAAATACCAGTAACAAACGATTAGACGACAACAGAAATGGAAAACAACAGCGAAAAATGTTGACAAACTGCATTTACTAGACACACTTGTTGCATTGCAGGAAATGTTGTCGAAGTATCTCGTATCTGCACCCAGCAACAAATTGCAGACCCCGCCCGACCCCACACAACCAGTTACCTATCCAAACAGGGGGATGCGTTGAGGGGGCTGGGCAGGGATTCGTATGCATAAAGATTATGCATGCTCGCCGCAATAACAATGTCTTATCAGCGATCCAAAATGCGCATTGTCAGCAGCAGCAGCCTATAACTGTAACTGTAAACATGTGTAACGACTTCTACAATCGATGGCTGTACCTCAACAGTTGTTCCCCCCAGGAAAGAGAGAAGGAGACAGCCAATTACAGTGAAAGCGCAACAGGTTGTTGCCTCAACAAGTTTGCAACGAAAACTGATAATTTAAAGCATTTCTTAGGCAACAGAAAGTATCACTCCCGAAAAATCCCTTTTTACTTGCAGTTGACTTATTGCATTTAACTCTAAAAAAACCCTCTATAATTATAATTATAGGTTAGTATACATATGTATTAACTATCTACAGCTAGAATGTAGAACATTGCTTAAGCTAAAACCTGTCAGATGATTTAATATCATGAAAATAGCTTGTGGGGACTGGTATAGAACTTAAATTGGCATTGAATTAAGCTCAGCCCTGCAACTAAAAGTGAATTTCAAATATACTGAATGTGTTTTGAAATCGATTTTATTGCCATCTGTTGTTTTCACTTGGCGATTTGAATATCGCAGAAATACATCAGTACAACAGACATTGAGGCAATTAAAAACAAGGACAATTTGTGCACAAATATCAAATATTTATAGCAAACAATCGATACAAGAAAGCAATTGAATACGTCTACAACAGACATACAAACGTCGGACCTATGGGCATTATTCAAGAGACTCATATTCACACACACACATACACATATCAAATTTCAGAAGTAAAGTATTAATTGGATCACAAAGCCACCGCAAGGCGAGATAAACTTTTTCCTCGATGCGCCTCAGTAAGCAATTAAATATACGTATATGGTTATAATATATAGCTTTACTATACTACACACTCTTAGAATTGAGAACGAAGGAAAGTGTAATTCAACGAATTAATACAAATAATGATAAATAACATTCATGTTTTGCCGCAGCAGTAATATTCTATCTACACTCCATAAAATTGTTTTAGATTACATTGTAAAGATATTTACAAATTTGGTTATAATGGTTTCTTCTTCCAAAATAATTCGGCAAGAAACAAAAATTGAATACACTCAGATAAGGTCCAGGCAATTTTCTTTTCTTTCATCGTAATAATAGTAAAGACCCCTGACATTGAAGGTAGCCAGTACTTTGCTGCAGATTCTCATTATCGTATTTTTAGAGCAGCCAGCTAACTGGTCCTTCAGCAAGTTTCTATATTGGTAACAAGCACTATTTACAGCCTTGCCAATCTTCGGCTATTTATAGACAAAAAATTTGTAAACAACATGACTTTAATGGAAGTTCTTCGAGTTGCGCGTAAAACCAGTTCCGGAAGACATGAGATGAACTTAACTTATGTCAAACAAAGTTATTTAGTTTGTGGTCAAAATAAGCAATACTAAAATCGGTTGGATTAACCCAGTTAGCAAGTCTTAATATACGAGGAAGTTGAAATCTATTTTGGCTAACAAAAAGTTCAAACGGCTAAAACTGTCCTAAAAAATAATGTCGCATTAGATAATAGATACAAAGATCAGCACGAAATTCAACATACAAAATGTGTTATGACTGAAAGATGCATATATTTCCTTACTATATATAAATTTTGGACTTTCGTCAATTGTTTTGGGTGGTATACAACAAGTGCGTCACTGCGTTTGGCACGTGAGATCGGAGGGGTTGAGGTTAGCTGGCAGATCATACGGAGAACTTTTAGGTACGATTATTTCATTTAAGACAAAATATTCAAATATACAAATGGAGGCAGCGAGTGCTTGAATATAGTCTCTATAAATAGTACAAGTTGTACTCTGAGTTATAATACAGATATTTTGGACTATCACCATATAGTACATTCCATCAGGTGTTGCTTTCTGTACTCGTATTATGAATGGATGTATGTACTAAAAGAACAAACACTTGAGAGACAATGTCTATAGATAGATTTGAAAACATAAAAAAGCTTTCTAAGTACTTCGCAATTCTTTTTATGTGGTCTAAAATTCAGCAATCGTTAAAATTTTCAAGTATTGCATTCAGCAAGTTGTAACTGCACGATCGCATGTTACTAACCTCTATCTCTGCCCATTGACCGATTAATTATCGGAAAGTTCTTGTGTGGAGTACTTAATTTCATTAATCATTTTATCAGTTCCATGCTTAAATTCATTTATATCAATTAACAGCAACGTAAACCATGCAACCTTGGGCGACAGCACATTATATTTATTGGCGTCGCTTTTTTCATTTTTTTTTTTTTTTGGTGGGTATTGCCATTAACATTGTGTCGGATATAGTCTGTATGTATATGATGTGGTCTCACGACTGATAAAATGAATGGGCGGCAATAATTTGAGTTCGTGCAGGCGCCTTGATTAGGGGTTAACAAAAATTACAGAAAATTAGTTAGAATCAACGGAGATTGTTGCAAAAATATTTACACTTTCATCAGATTCATCTTCATTCACAGAAAATGAACATAAACAAATTATATGGCTTTTTCCATTAAAGTTCCACATTTCTTAAGCCCTTTTATCAATTATTCTTAAAGACCTTGGCATGTTAATTATGGGGAAATGCTATTTTCTCAGAGCTTATCAGCACGGTGAATTACAAATTTTGTCTTTGGTCAGGTGGTTGGTGGGCTCAAATAAAAAACGACGCTCAGATTTTGCATGATAACGAGAGCGAAATTGGACTTCGAGATTTGAAAACGGAAGAAACGAAATACGTCATCAACAGAATTTTTCGTAACGAGTATTTACAATTAGATAATATAATTATATGATATTGGTAGTCATGGGATTCTCTAGTTACGCTATGGAGAGCTGATAACAAACAGTCAACTGATGAAATCACTCGTTGAGCTAAAGCAACTTGAAAGTCTGTGCTTCAGCATGAAATTTCAGATAGCAATTCAGCTGGAAGTATTTCCCTTACTGCAAATGCGGGAATGTCGGATAATATCGAGGGGATTTTCGACAGCGAACGGCCGAGGAGAAATATTGACAGAACTGCGAATTAAATGAGAATTGGAGCAGAATAACCTCATTTATGCGGAGACATTTCTTACTTTATTTTTGAGAGTCTACAATTTTACGCGACAATGTAGCCAACTTTTATGTGCAACTATACGCCATATTAGCCATCAAATCAGTTGGCTCAAAGGGGCTTGTCATTGCCTAATGACCCAACACGAAGCACCCACGCGCTACACACACTGACACGCGGACAACACTCACAGTTCGTTTTCAAGGTCGTGGAGGTAACGTCAAGTGAGCTATCTGCTCAAGTTATTGAATAATAATTACTTACCATTTTACTAGTTTCCTTAGCCATGGCTACTTTTTATTGTGTTCGATGTTGCCCTTTCTATCGAGTATATTTCTTTCTTTTTGTGGGATTATTTCATAATTTGGTTCACTTTCTATTTGCGGCCACTTTGGGAGAGCGACCAATTCTTCGGGCTGGTCTAGACAACGTTTTTTGTTGTCTGTTCTGCGACGCTCGATGACAAATTTGCGAATGAGCCCCATATCACAAATATTTTTCCACATTCTCCATCTTATACTTAGAGTCGTTGTCGTAGTCGCCGACGTCGTCGTCGTTAAAAAGGCAAAAGCAAATCTCCGATAAGCGCGTTTGCAGAGAGTGCTAAAAAAGTTTCGAATGATATGCTTTAGTGAGAGCGAGACAATAAGTCTAACAGTCACATGGTGTGAGTGAGTATAGTATTTGATCTGTGTGTGTTGCGTGAGTATGTGCGTGTGTGTGTGTAGGAGGGCTGACTGCTCTGCCACTGACCTTCTCTTTTACAACAGCTCGCATTGACCTTAACATATCCCTGCGCCTTTCGTGCACTCGACGTGACGTTGTTGTGATGAAAGCCCATTCATAAAAGGCCAAATAATTAACGATAGTTAGGTAGTTAGTGACGTCAGTGCAAGACATTCGCGCGCAGTCACGCGAGTTGTTATAAAATTTTATGAAAGGCAAAGGTGTAAAACACTTGTGCACACACGGCGCCAATTGGCTAAACTAATTTCCATTGACTACAAAGTTGTGGCCGATTATTGACTAATGTGAAATAGATAAATTACATAAGTTAACAACATGTAATTTGTAGTACTCTTGTGAAATACACAAATTTTCCAATAAACAAAGTATTTCCTTTAGGGAATTCAAAAACTCTTATATTTTTAGCGTTACTGCTGCATTTATAATATTTGTACTTGCATGAACCCCATTTTAAAGAGTTCACGCAAAAGTGCTTGGTTTGTGTCTTCGCTTTACTCTGCAGTGGCGCCATCTATGTGTCAACCGAGTGCACAAAATGCGCGTGTTTAAGATGTGCTACGCCAGATGGCGGCACAATGGCTATTTCAGAAATTATTATTATAAGATATTAAGAAGTAAATGATATTAACTATTTATAATTTATAAAATAGTTGAAGTTAAAATAAGAAAAACGTATATAAATAATATAAATAAGTCTTAAGCAATTATTTAGGAAAAGTAATCTAGTATATTTGGTCTTTAAACATTAAAAATGTATTAATATAGGAATTTTTAATTTGCATTGTTATGATGGTATATGCAAAATTTATCAAATCTTTTCAAATTCCTGGATAGGTCGTTGATCCTTTAAACTGTCTGCATAAATAATGCTGTTTAAAATTCATATTTCAAATCAAATTAAGCTTCTGTTAATTGCAGTGGGTTATAATCGAGTTAACACAACAGAAATACTTGTGAAATTACTTCCAGAATCCTTTTATCATTATGAAGTTATCTATTGCAGTGAATATCGCACACAATCTGAGCTGAGAAATCTGCTTACAAACTGGTTTTCAATGTCAAATGAAAAATGGAATATTTAATTTCCGCCGTCTGTTGTGCTAAGCGGAAGTGCGGAAACACATGAGCGAGATCAACGTACTGCAAAGTCATCATCATCATCATCATCATCATCATCATCTGCAGCAGCAGCAGTCGAAGCTGAAGCAGCATCAGCGTGGCAGGATCAAGAGCAGACTTCCCCCGTTAACACCCATTGCAGTTTGTTTTTTTGAAAAGCCGAACACAACCCTATGACTAGAACAAAACCTAATAATAAAAAACCGCTGCAGTTGCGCGTTGCTGTCACATGACGACGGCGATGATGGTGATGGTGATGATGATGCAAGAGCAGAGCGACGGCAGACGGCAGACGAGAGAGGAGTCCAGCAGCCTGCGCGGCTGTCTCATTGTTCAGCCGTCGATTGGGCAAGCAGGATAACGAACCCAGTCACTCAGTCAGCCCATTCACATTCGCAGACATTCTGATTCCCTCTCCACGTCGCAATCTCATTCCATTCATTCGGCCCATGCAATCAGTCGCCGCCGAGGTCGACTCGGGTCTCGCTCGGCCTCATCCTCATCCTCGTTCTCGTCCTCGTTCTCGTCCTCGTCCTAGTCTACCCTTTTCACGGCATTGAATTTCCCCCTTTTTGGCAGCGTCGCGCTTTGTTTTGTTGTTTCGCTCGTCTCGCTCAGATGCGAGGATTTTGCAGCGTCCTGCAGTTTTCTGCTACCCTACAAAATCTCTACTTAACGGGTATATTCACGGACATAGAAAAAAGTAGAATATTTTGATGAATGATGAAATCCAACGAAATTTACTATTAAATTCTAGGCAATTTACTTTATAACGCAAAGTTTCTGATCTTTCTCGACAACTTCAAAACGTTTTCAAAACAATTCTATAATAAGATATTACATCATTATAATTTGCATGTATCTCTTTATATTAACTACATTAATGCTGCATTTTTACAGGGTAGCAGCTAGTTGACTAACCGTTTGGGTTCTTAATTTTTCAATAATGTTTTTTAGTGCAGCTGCTTGAGTTCTTTGCAGTGATATTATTTGTTATGTTGTAAGTTGATCGGTACTTCACGATGCAGGCAGATTCTCAACAGATTCTTAACTTCAAAGTTATTAAACTTGTTGTAGGTGTTGATTGGGTTGGTTGATTCTCTAGCAGCTTTGCTGCGGGCAAGTCAAGAACTGCCTAAATGCCAATCTAAAGTTTCAGTTGTCTAGCCCTTAAAAGATACCGAGAGAGAGCGGGAAAGCGAGAGAGATCCTCCCCTTTGGCGGACCCATAGAAATGCGCACAAAACCGTAAGTAATTGCTGGGATATGCGTGCAAATATTTTCCGTTTTTGCCCGAAAAAAACCCAAAAAATAAAAGACCTCTCGAGGGGTAACCCCTCGCTGTTGTAATTAAAAAAATTTCAGGTTCAGTGTGCAAAGGGCTAGATGAGGAGCGTGATTGTGCAAATGTTAGCCGAGTGAAATAAACCCTATAGTTGAGCGTGTTTTTTTTTTCCAATGCACTTTCCCATTTATTTAGCTGAACACATGTTTTTATCAGCGTTTTTTTATAGCGCAATTGCTTGATTGACTGTTCTGTGATCTTTGCATCTTTAATATTCCAAAAATTTTTTATTCGTTTGCTGGGGATTGTCTGCAATTAGTTGCACCTCTTTCATCTTTTTTGTCATTTCCATTGCCGGCTGTTTCTAGATTGACAATAGTCAAAGGGAGTTCAGGGATGTTGTCTAGCATCTTTCTATTCTTTTTTTTAGGATCAGCTAAAGAATTCGTTTCCCTCTTTGCTCTGGCCTCATCTTTTACCTGGTTGTTAGTTTCTCATAGATTCATTCTCATTCTCTGCAGTTCATTCACCTTTAAGTTAAGTAAGAAATAACTCAAAGAACTATTGCTTATCGTTGAAGTCAAACGAAATAAGAACAATTATAGTAATTTCATTACTCGAGTTAATAACTAAAACTATACATGTTGTAATCCCACTTGCCGATTAAATAATTAAAAAACTTGACTATACAAATTACAGTTCTCCTAGTAATCATAGAAATTCAAATACAAATCAATCTTGCAACTCTTAGAAAATTTAATAGTCAATAAAGTGATCAATGTCTCAAGTTTCAATGGATTCTAACTTGGAAATTGAGAAAAAAAATTCAAATAGTCTTTTTTTTATATACTTTTATTTATATTAAGTAGTTGAACTAGTACCAACAATATAGTACCATAACAACACATTTCAGGAATATCTCATACTAACCAAACCTCAAACAAATATGTCATAAGAACTAATCAAATAAATAGTAAATAGATTTCAAGAGCCTTGATGTTTAATAAAGATCTCTTTTAGAATTTGTTTATATTATTAGATTATAGTATCTTGACATTTAATAAAGATGAATTTATTAATTTGGAAAACTTATTTAAAATTAAACTGTCTTTCTATTGAGTATAAACATTAATTTCACAGCATTCCGTGCTAATTTTTTTTAATAAAAATCTATTTTATATTTGTCGAAGTTTCGTCTTTATGAAGTTTTGTTAATCGATTATTTAACTACACAAATTCACAATAGAATTGTTGCTAAGTCATTAAGAAGTTGCAAAGTCTTAGAAACCGCTTTAAAATATATCAACAGTTAGAGGAGAGCAAAATATGCAAATGAGTTGGGCACTCACTAGACAGTCATGAGGATTACAGAAGTATGAAAAAACGCATTCCATTAGGCAGACAAATGTCCTTTTCGAAAAGGGAAAACAGGAAAGCAGAAGGAATAGATTTCTTATGCAAAAAGCGCGCCAAACGCATAAAAAAGCAAACGAGAACTCTGCGCAGGCAAACAAAAGGTGAAGCAGATCAATCTGCAAGATACTTCTGCGACCAAGTGTGTGTGAGAGAGAGACTGTGTGTGTGTGTGTGAGTGTGTGTGCAACTGCCTCTAAAGGTGTGTCAACAAAGCGGCGCACAAGAATCTCGGCCTGAGCCTGGCGAAGTCTGACGGATTATTGTGCAAGGACAACCTCATGATCGCTTTGCCTACGTCATAATGAAGACGATTGCATATGTGTGTGTGTGTGTGTGTGTGTGTGTGAGCACACAATAGGGAGCGAAACCAAAAACCTCGTCGCGCTGCGCTGGCAACCCGTTTTTTAGGGTTTCTTTTTTTTATTTAGGGTTGTCCAGGGGGATGTTGTTCCCTTTTTGCCGCGCAAATTACGTTTCACCCCTTTGTAAAAAAACGCACGTCGACTGAGCTATAATAAAGGCGAGAGGCGATCTTCTCTCGCCTCAAACTTTTTTGCGCGCTCGATGCGACGACGAGAATTTTTTAAAAAATTTTCAAACGCAATCAGCGATTTTAGTCGTCGAAAGTGCGTGGCAGGACGAGCACCGGGCGCCAAAAGAAGCCGCAAAATTTACTCAAAATATGGAAACTTTTTTGATGAAAACCTCTCAAAATTATTACAAGTTTTTCGCATCGATTTCAACTGAAGTGCGCGTTAAATTCGATTTAAAAGCACAAAATTGAATAAAGTAGTAAAATATGTTTGAATCACAATCGCAAAATTATTCGCATTCGAAGCACGTGTTTTGTGCGCATTTCTGGATTTTGCGCATTTGAAACTTTAAAGTGTAAACCGGAGAGATAAATAGAGAGAGAGCGCGAGCGTGAAAGAGCGAGCGAAAGCGGAGAGTAAAAAGTGTAAAACGCCGACAAAAAAGAAAAAGGAAAATAACGACATCAAGAAAACGCAACGCAAAGCAAAAGCAAAGTCAAAATTTCAATACGCAAAATTCAACAAATCAAATACATTTTCCCAACGAAATTGCGTTTTTTGTGCGCCAGCATTGAAAAAGTGCAATTTGTTTACGAAAAAGTACACAAAAAACTGGTCAAAAGTTTACCAAGAAATCAAACCGAATCCGAAAGCAAAAACAATTGGCAAACAAAGTTCAAAATCAAAGTAAAAATTGTGTAATTAAATTGGTAACTTTTGCGGCAACAAAGAAACGCAAAATCACACAATCATTGGCAATAGTTAACAACAATTGATGAGGTCTGTTAAATGCGCAACTTTTTCACGTGTGTATGTATGTGTGCGTGTGTGTGTGCGACTTAAAAAATGGCCGCTATGCGAGCGAGCGAGACAGCATCAAGGACATGTCCTTCGCACGGGCTGTTGCTTACTTTGTTGCATTTATTTAGTTAATTCATAAGTGCAACAAATATAAGCACACTAAAAACAAAAGCTCTTATTCACAACTATTTCCTTTCATATTTTCCATATGCTCATTTGCTCTCTGCATGTAAAAAACAATCCAACATTATATAAGACAGTCCATTGAATTTGCACTTCTGATGAAATACTAATCTTCACGTTTATGCAATTGGTTAACAAATCTGATAATATCTAAATTGCAGTCTTGCGAATCTTTTAAGTATTCTTTTCTTTAATTACTCACAATTTCTAATTCTTAATAAAATAAGAAAGTTTCTCAAAGCTACCATATTTTATTTAACCATGATAACAATATAATTAATAGAACTTCATAAACAACTAGATAACGTTCTAATTTAGAAGAAGCAATAAAATTAATAAACACATTTAATAATTAAATGAAATAGCGACTAATTAAAAAGAAGAATATTATACGTATATCGAAACTATTTGACTTAAAACAACAAAATCGGTTTACGTTTCTAGGTGGAAACACAATACTTAATATATACTTAAAACAAGAATCCCTACAACAAAATCGGATTACGTTTCTGAAATTTTAAAAGTAATAACACAATTCTTCATATATACCTAAAACAAGAATCCTAAGAAACTGACAGATATTTATTTGGCTTTTACAAATTATTTGTCGAATTAAATATTTAAATACTTTCAATATAGATACTTTAAATACTTTCAATTCAGGTCTGTCTTAAATTCCATTTAACGATATTCTTACGCTGTAATGAAATTTGGAACACATCTAATAATTTAAAAATTAAAGTTCAGCTAATTTGAACCCGCCATTAACACAGCATCACAATATTCAAAATGTCGTCAGAAATTTCAAAAATTTCAGCAACCAGTTAATTTGAATTTTACAAAATTAATGGCAAGTGAATTCTTTTACAAAAGGTTCAAGACATCCTTTACTTTTTACGACATTTTCAACTTAACTGATTAATAATGAAAACATGAAAGTTTTAACACAACTGATTACTAAGAAAAATAGTAAATTTTGAACACAACTGTTTACGAATGAAAACATTAAAAGGCATTCTAATACTTCGATTTAAACATTAACATTTAAAACTCATCTCACAATCCAGCATTTCTGTAGAATTATCAACAGTTTGAAATACAAATTTTAATTGACTCTGAAGATTTTCTCAATAAAGAAAGAATGTCTTTAAATGAAAAGTAATTTGGGCTTCCAAAATCTACAATTTATAGAAAATAATGAATCAACTAAAATGGATTATGAAAAATGTGTTTAATTTAACGAATAGTTTTCGTGGCATACATTTATTGCAAGCAGTTTTCTTATCTGGAGTACTTCATTACAAAAATCCAATACTAAACATATCTTTAGGTTTTCGTCTATTAACTGTAATAGCATAAATTCATAATCGATATTATTACAGTGCGTAATATTTGGCTTTATAAAGTATTTCTGAAGCTATGCCAAAAATACAGATGCTATGTTTTATGTACGCCATTTTAGAGCAGTAAAATACTGTGCAACCCCTCGCAAGTAACTCGATCAAAGACTGACCATACCACCAACCCACAGCGACAGAGACAGAGCGAGCTAGTGGGGGAGAGAGAAAGAGCGCGACTCGACCTCTAACCAACCCCTGGCACACACACAACACAACACCGTTACTACCACCAAGAATCGAATGGTCAAGCCAAAGCTAGAACAAAAACAAAGAGTGCAGAGAGGGAGAGAGCGTGAGGGTGAGAGGGAGAGCGAGTGGCAGATGGGGCAGGCCTTGAGCTGGTCAGTGAAGTGGCCAATGGTCGCTGCTGCCAAGTGCCATCATGCAACATGCAACATGCAGAAATCGCAAAGTTGAGGCCAGGCAATTCTTGTAGGCCTAAGTGCAAAATAATGCTCGAAAAGATTGCAATTAAAAATAACGCAACATTCAAAAATTTATGGAAATTAAATGCGATTGACATTTAACAATAGCCAAAATAAAATAGCAACGTCGAAATATGCATAAATCGAATGGCATTTTAATTCTTCGCACACTAAACAAAATTAGAATTGTGATAAATAATTCAACTCATATTATACAAATTAAATCAAAAGTGTCAATATGCAAAGTTATTAATCCAATTTCATAGGAAATATTTTAACCAATTGTAGAAACAATTAAATTCCATGAAATCAAATAATACTCGTAGATATACAGAGAAACTAATTTATTCTTCATTTAGAAACATTTCAATTTGTAAAATCAATTAGATTCCACAAAATTGTTTAACATATATGCAGAGAAACTAATTTCACCTTCATTAAGTTTCGAAATTCAATAATTTCTTTAGCTCAAAATTATAGAATCAATTCAAATTCATGAAATCAAATAACAGAAAAACTAATTTACCCTTCATTTAGTAAAGAAATACAATAATTTATATAGCTCAAAATTGTAGAAACAATAAAATTTCTCGAAATTAAATAGTAAATATATTGAGACACTAATTTATGTTTCATTTAGTTACAAAATTCACAAATTTCTATAGCGACAAAATTGTAGAAATAATTAAATTTCATGAAATTCAAGAAAATATATACAGAGAAACCAATTTATCCCCCATTTAGTTACGAAATTCAATCATTTCTATAGATGGAAACAATAAAAATTTATGAAATTAAATAATAGATATGCAAAAAAACTAATTAATCCTTAACTAAATTACAAAATTCAATAATTTCTATAGCTGAAAATTGTATAAATAATTGAATTCTATGAAATTTAAGATTATATACAGATAAACTAATTTATCCTTTATTAAGTTACGAAATTCAATAGTTTATATAACCGAAAATTATAGAAAAAATTAAATTTCTTGAAATTAAACAATAGATATACAGTGATACTAATTTATTCTTTATTTAGTTACGAAATTCAACCATTTCTATAGCTGAAAATTGTATTAATAATTGAAATTTAAGAATATATAAGCATATAAACTAATTTATTCTTCATTTAGTTACGAAATTTAATAATTTCTAAAGAAACAATTAAACACAGAAAAATTAGTTTATCATTCATTTCCAATTAAATTCCATGAAATTAATTAATAGATTTACAGAGAAACTGATTTCTTCTTCATTTACAAAATTCAATAATTTCTATAGTTGCAATGCCCCTTGAAATGAATAGATTACATTATGTCATTATTATTATTTATGTGGCATACAATTTAAAGAAATTCTTCTCTTAGGTAATAGTCGAATAATTAACATAGTTACCATAAAATAACCAAATTAACACTTTGAAATAATTATAAGAAATTGTCATTTTATTCCCACATCTAGTTCAAACTTCACTCCTTAGTTAAACAGTCCAATTAAGGAACAAAATTAGATGAATAACTTTACTCCATAGTTAAACAGTCCAATTAAGAATGTAATTTATATACCGAGCATTTAAAACAATTGACCGGCTTAAATTATCTCGAGTTTGCTCGTGGGAGTCAAAGCTAACGAAAGCTATAAATAAGCTTTTGCTTCGCCAGCGATTTGCAGCAATTAAAAGCAATGTCTTCGTGCCTGGAGATGGACACAGTTCAGTTAGCTATAGTGAAGAGCAAGCCAAGAAGGAGGTGGAGGGGGTGGGAGAGGGGGTGACGGGAACTTTTTGATGTTGTGCCTGACACGTCCATGCGGGCAACAATTGAAAAGCGTGAAAATGCATTTTCCATGTTAGCTGCTATTCAAATTGCTTAATTGCGTATTAAATATGCAGAAAAGTAGGCAAAAAGTGTAAAACACACAAGCACACACACATGACTCTGCCTGTGTGTGTGTGTGTGTGTGTGTAGAGCTGACCAGATTGTCCTGCGGCAAGCGTGTGCTGAGTGTGGAAATATTTGTATCAACAAACATTAACTCGCTTGACAGTTTTCTCGCAACGCGCCGCAAAAGCCTTGCCTCCGCCTCCCTCCGCCCCCGTCTCCTTCTTCTCCTCCTCCTCCCGCCTTGCGACCGGCTGCCCAACCCTGTCAAGTGACACCTGATTTGACACACACACACACACACTCGAAGAGTATTCCTCTCACACATAATACGCTTGAATTTACGTAACCAAACCCAAAAAGAAAGCTACAGTCGAGTGTATTCGACTGTTAGATATCCCTTACTCAATGAGAAGCAAGTGCTTAAAATTGCAAAATTGTTAACTGAATAATTTTCGAGAAATCATGCAAACTATAACTTTTCTTTGATGCTCAAAATTCAAGTCAAGATGCAGACTTGGCAAATTAGTAATCAGCAAAAATAACATTCATAAATTTCCCATTTACTGCACTTTAAATTTGTATACCTTAACTTTTAAACAAGCTACACAAATTCAATTCTTATTCAATGCTAAACAATCTCAAATTGCAAGCGAATCTCACGAGTTTTGTTCTCGAAATTTGATATAGCTTTATTATATAATTAAATAGTCAGACAGATCAACAGACATTTAAACAAATCAACAACAAACGCTATTACTTTATGTAATCCCAGATACTTTCTTCATATAAATTTTGCAAATTCACTAATATGCCCATCTACAATATGTGCAGTTACTGGGTATGAAAAGGTTAAAAGTCAACAGCAGCAGCTCCTGCAGGCAGCAGAGGGAGGGAGCTATCTGTAGGCTGGCTGCCGGATGCTTTTTTGTGTTTAATTGACGAGTCGAGTTGAGAACTACGGCGGAATGTCAAATGCGGTGAATCAAGTACGTATTGCCTTAATAGAATTTCCATTTGTGTCCATTAGTCGCACGAAAGGCGGAAAGACAGTCTCTCGTTAGTCTCTCGCTGGGTCTGCAGGTAAGCGACGATTCCGCCATATATTATAAGCCCGCATTGAAGGACAGCATTAATATTCCATTTTATGAATATTGACAGTTTGTAATACAATCATATAATAGGTAATATTTTCATATATGTGAGAGCAAGCTAAATTAAGGCAAATTTTGGAGCAGCCAAAATTGAATTCTCTTCGGCAAATTAAACTCATATTTAAATAAACGTAAAAAATACTATTTTCATCTATTCATAACTTTTTCACATACCTGCCACATTTTCCATTGCTCTGCCTTTTCATCAAGCGATTTCAACTGCAACAAGCGACAAATTTTGCAAAAGTAAAATTCAAATTCTGTCTTACTAATTTTCAAATAATTCAATTGCAATAAAATAAAAAATTTGCATTGAAAGGTATAGAATTCATTTTTCTCCTTTTAAATTTTCTGATAATTCTATTGCAACAAATTACAAAACTCAAATTTTCCACAAATTTGCATTGAAATCTACAAAACTAAAAAGTATCTTTTTAACTTTTCTGATAATTCTATTGCAACAAATTACAACATTCAAATTTAACCTTACTAATTTTCTAATAATTTAATTGCAATAAAGTAAAATATTTCCTTTAAAAAGTACACAATTAAAATTCATTCTTTTAAATTTTCTAACAATTCAATTGCAACAAATTACAAAACTCAAATTTTTCTCATAATTTACATTCAAAAATATCAAATTCAAATTTTACCTTACTAATTTTCCAATAATTTAATAGCAATAAAGTACATTCAAATTGTATCTTACTAATTTTCTAATAATTCAATTGCAATGAAGCACAAAATTTGCATTGAAAGGTATAAAATTGAAATTTTACCTTTTTAATTTGCTAATAATTCAATTGCAACAAAGTACAAAATTATAATTTATCCTTTTAAATTTACTTAACTTAATTGCAACAAAGCATACAATTAAAATTTTCCTGTTTTTAATTTACTAAAAACTTAATTGCAATAAACTACAAAATTCAAATTTTCCCTTTTTAGTTTTTTAACAATTATTTTGACGCAATATTCTTGCAGTTAACACCGATATAAAAAATAACGATTTATGCAAATATAGCAACCAATTAAAAGCGTAACTCAAATTGTGTATAACATGAAATTTTAGTTAATATCAAACATTTCTTAAATTGTAGAATGTTCCAAAACCAACATTATTCAATTGTAGAAATGTGCAATAATAAAATGGCAACAATTGTTTACTTATTACCTCGAAAAAATTAAACTATTCCCCCTTAAATCAAAGAATTGCCAGAAAACTTGGCGACATTGAAGCTGATTATACAACCGCGTACTTAGCCTTGATCAGCATTCAACACATGGGGAAGTATCTATAGTCGGATGCAAGAACTCTACTCAATTAACAAGTTACGTGTCTCCGCGTCTGGATGGTTGGATGTCAGCCAACTTTGGCCCGAAAGCAAAAGTTCACGAGTTGGCGGCGAAAAGAAGCAACAAATTTTTCTGGCAAATCAATTAGAAATATTTGGCAAAGTTTTCACGCGTCGAAATGTTGAACGTAGACAAAACATAGAACAGCCGCAGGAGGTGGAAAACATGTCCTGAAGGTAAACGGATAACGGGTAACAGGTAACGGGTAACGGGTAATGGGGAATGGGGAACGGAAAGCGAACTGACTGACTGCCTGTCAGTTGTATTGTGCTGTGACTTTTTAACCTAATGAATAATAAATTGGGCCAATTGTCACGCAAAAACAAACGGCAGCAGAAGTCGAGCGCTTGCCTAAGGATAAGGATAAGGATAAGGGTAAGCGGTAAGCGGTAAGCACAACAAGGATGTGGCTGAGACCAAGGCATTGCTCTCGCCTGGCTGCCATATCCAAATAGTAGACACATTTTGCAGCGTTGTTTGCCGTGTTTGTTATTTTGCTCAAATGTCGCCTTCGATAGATTTTGGCATTTGTTAAGTTTGCGCCAACTCGCTGGGGAAATTGCAGCGAAATGCGGCAAGCAGCGTAGCAGGTGGCATGTGGCAGCTAGGCAGCCAGGCAGCCAGGCAGCCAGGCAGGCAACATCATTAGCTCTAGGTGGCAGCTTGCATTTGTTTTCCCATTCCCATTTCCGTTGCCATAACAAAAGTAATTAGCATATTGAAATGTTTCCGTGGCTCATCAATAATTTAGCCGCCTACACTTCAGGTTGCACGTTGCACGTTGCACGCTGCTGGTCCCTCCTACTTTTTGCAGCATGTTACTCGCCTCTGCTTGTTCGATTAAATATTTAATTGCAAAAATCGGAATCCTTTGCCCCGCCCAGGGGCCAGCAAGGGGGGTGAGCAGCATCTTAAAAGCGTGTCAACATCTTGTCAATCACAATTTACCAAATAAAATGTAAATGTCATTCACATATTTAGTTCGCCATGTGTTGATGTCTGTGTGTAGTTTGCTTTGATTGAAGGCTTGGGGCCTCTGTGGCTTAAGCGGGAAAAACAAATTAAAGGGTTGCTTCAACAACATTGTCGCATTAATGCCCCCAAAATTAACATAGCCAACACATTTCTCTAAAACTTACTACACTTTTTGGTAGCCAATAACTTTAAATCTATGTCTGTATTCTGCTAAAAAAAAAAAATTACAGAAATATCTAAAATTGTTTTAGTTTGTAACTATACCGGACTTCTATAATGAATTATTTGTATACAAATTTCATTCATCGGAACATTTAACCAAATAAAATTAGATTTTAGTTTAGTAGCAGTTGCATCAATTAATATCACCATACCATACTACACAAATCATGAACTTTTCTGCGAGTCTCATTGAAATTCAACAAAAGTTGAGATTAACTTAAACTTAAATGAACTCATTTATCAAAATTTTGGATAACTAATACTCAAAAATCTCTAACTTAGAACTTGATAACATTACTCCACATTATTCATAGAGCATTAACCTAATCTGACACTTGGATTGATTCCATCTAATGAACTTCAATTGAAACATCTAAAAAAAAAATAAATCAAATAATTATAGTAAAATAATTACCCAATTATAAACTCAACTCTCAGCAAACAAAAGGAAAAATTGACTTAAACTTAAACTTAAAAGGATTCAATTATGAAAACTTCAGCTAACAACTCAAAAATCTCTAGAACTTATTAACATTACTCCACATTATCCATAGCATTTACTTAATCCGACACTTAAACATTTGTCAAATGTAATTAAAAGAAACACTCGAATAATTAGATATAATGAACTTTAATTAAAACATAACAAGTTTAACGTCAGCAACAAATAAACAGCAGTGGGAAGAACAAAAAATGCAACTAAACCAATCAACTTGAAAAGCACATGAAAAGTTTAAACAGAATTGCATAAAAGCACTCGATGTTTACCAAATATTAAAACTCCAAACATAAATCAAAAATTGTATAAAAACCCAACTGCAAATTTTGTATCATTTAAAAATAAATCAATAAGTATCAAATAATATCATCACATCTTACCAAATTAATAAAATCAACTCTCAGCAATCAAATTCAACAAAAGGAAAAACAAACTTAAACGTATGCTTAAATAAGCTCAATTATCAAAACTTTAGCTAACCACTACTCAATAATCTTAAGCCTATAACTTGATAAAATTACTCTACTTTACTCATAGCACTCACCTAATCAGACAAGTGAAGATTTGCCAAATTAAAAGCAACACTTGGATTGATTCGATCTAATGAATTCAATAACTGCAATTGAGACATCACAAGTTTGACTTCAGCAACAAATAAACAACAGCTAAAAGGTTCAAAAATGCAACTAAACCAATCAACTTGAAAGCACATGAAAAGTTTGCGCAGAATTGCTTAAAAGCACTCGATTTTCACTCCAAGCTGAAACCTAAAAGTTTACGACAACTCAAAAGCAAGGCAAACTTTAATAAAAAATCTAAAAAATGCTGGCAATTAGTCTCTGAGCAACGTCTAAAGCACTTAAAAACATCATTAAAGCAATCAGTTCAATAGAAGTAAACTAAATAGTCGACAATTGAGATGCGGAGCAGTTTCCAATCAAATCCCCCGAAATAAACTCCATTAATTCGTCGATGCCTCGCACTTCAATCAAAGGAACATATTTCACGTGTCTGAGCTCATCAAGGGATGTCGGTCATCGGATTGCATCACAGCTATTTTGATGGCGCATTAATAGACCTAACGAAACCATTTAAAACAATTAGCAAAGTTTCAGAGCTGCTGCTTTTAGGCAGAAATATCACAACACATCGCACTTTTGGGGGCGTTACAATGAACATAAATGAAAATGAGGAAGTGCTGCAGGTAAAAAGAGCTACAATTTACAACTGCCGTAATTTACGCTTGCGCAGTGCGACCAAGGACAATAACAAGAACAAAGGCCAACGCTCATTGGCCAGCGATTACAATGGCCAGAGCCGAAGTCGACGATTACACATCGTCCATCACGTATACGCCGCATTGCCGAGGGTTCGCTGTTACGAGCGAAGTCATCTCGTTGCTCGTATCGCAGATGGTAAATCGTGTTTGGCATCGCACACCAAGGATCACAGGATGTAGGATACAACGTTACAGCACTCGCAACGCAATTGCAGTTCAAGTGCAGCACTCACACCGTGCAGACGTCTTCGCTCCGACTGAAAAAGCAAACTGAAGCAAACCTGAATATAATTGTAACAAGTGCTGAATATAATTGCCAACTCAATCGACTGCTGCTTGGAGAAGGCGGGCTGCTGCTAGACGACGCCTATATCCTTTTGATTGTTGCTCAGAAAGCCTGTCATTTGATACCTGGCTTTCGAGTAATAATCGAAACCAAATAGACGCTCCAAACAACTCTTAAAAAGCAGTAAAGTGTTTGGTAAGTTCTGCATTCAGATGCGCTTTATAAGGTAACTTATACAGAAGTTTAAAAACATCTCTCTAAATTTGTATAATTTGTACCTTGATTTATGTTGATTTATTGTACACATTTATGTTAAGATCCGCGTACCTGCTTTATTTTGAGGCTTTCTGCTAATAAAGTTCTCATTGAATTTGTATTAACAACAATTATTAATAATTTTCGATTGAAGATTGTATTACTCAGCAAGAAATATGCATATACTTTGTTAAAGTTATATAATTTGTATTTAAAACATATTTGACAATAAAATTTATGTAATTATTTTATTATTATTTCAAATTTTACTCTTTTAAAATTGAGAGAACATAACTTTGTTTTTCAGTATGACATTTAAAAGAAAATTCTTCAAATTAATAAATATATACATATCTGATTTATTTACATAAAGCTTAAAGTCTTGTTTTTAGTTTGGAACATGTATTATATGAAAATATGAAATAACATCGTTAACTATGAAACTTAAAATGTGAAAAACTATAATTGGCAATCATTTTAATCTGCTGTTAAATCAAGCAATCCCTTCTAAACACTTTGACTTAGGTCTGTTGTAATAATAGAGCTGAAATTGAATTGGGTTCAATGTATGACTTTCAGTACTTCCAATTGTAATTCCCACAAGCCACCCGCATTCGTGCCCAGCTATTAAAGACTTCCTCGAATGCAATTAGTCATCAACGAAGTGTTGTCGTTGAACTTTTTGGCCAAAACAACGAGAATTGCGACGAAGGCGAAAAGCGACCTTCGCATTGAATGCGTCCAAAACGGCAAAACGGCAAAACGAGCAGTTGAAGTGTTGGAGGCGGGAGTCAATGCACTTGAACTTGTTGTTTCTGAGCCAACAATTCGGTTAAAACTATTATGTATATTTATTTTGGTTAAGTTGTCATCAGACAACAGTTTTTATAGTGAACTTACGGCGAATTAGCATTTCGCGCACAAAAGGCGAGACATAGAGAACACGTCAAAAAAAAAAAAACAAAAAAAAACTGGCTGAGATCAATGAACCTGGCTATGAGCACTTGTCGGATGGGCGATACGTTTCTGGGTTTGTGGTTTGAAGTTTTTGTTTTTTTTTTTTCTTGGATTTCTGGTTTTCGGTTTCATTTGAACTAATTTCGAGATAAGCGTCACATGTCTCGCTTGTCAAACGAGTTGCAAAAAATCGATTAATATTCAATCTATTGAACTGATTTCTATTTGTCATTTAACTGTTCCTGTTTCCAGCCATAATTCAATTCCTGATTGCCGCTCGGCGTGGCATTCAATTAATTATTATCGAATTGCATTCAATGCGCTTCCACCTGCATTTGACTTTATTGCCATTGAGGATTGTCTACTACTCGGTTGTTTTAAGGGCAATGTTAATGCCAAAGCAGCAATTAGCATCTCCAGTATTATTGCATTGGTGGACTTGGCGGCGCGACAACATTGAAAATCGTCGTAGGCACGTCGCATCATTATTATGCACAACTGCAGTCTCGATTTGCATAATAGCGACGATTGGCCAAGTCCAATTTCTGATGGAAATATGACGTTTAAGGTTATTTACACACACCCATAACGGAGCTTTCAAATACAATTGCGATTATGCTTATTTCAAATTGAGGGAAATATCTTGTTCCGTATGACCAAAATTAAAAATTATTTAATTAAATTCGACTGTGAGTGTGTGAACACTGCATTATTTCATAATTCTAGCACTACTTTTAACACTATAAGCTGAGTATGTGATATTGATTATGCATGACAATAAAATGTTAAATAAGGATAATGGGCCAATAAACTCATCGCCACTTATACAATTGAAAGTAAATACATGCGTACTATTAACACAACTATTTGTCATCCATTCAATGTCATGAACTTCAGTGGGTCATAAAACGCAAAACACAAAAAGTTTTTGTTGCTTTTGTTTACGTTTTCAGTTTCGTTTTCATTTTCGGCATCTCCTTAATTGTGTACACACTGACACCGCATGAGTGGGTGCGCGCAAGTGAGACGGAAAGTTTGAGGGGCTGATGAACAGACGAACCAATTGAAATGCCAAAACGTGTGCGCTTTGCATAAGCATGTGTGTGTGCGTGTGTAGTGCAGCACATGGGCGACACCGAGCTGCAGTCGTAAGGTAAAGCTCACCAAAAACAAAAAAAGCTTAACGGCAACAGGTGGCTGTGAGACTTCCGCTCGTTATCAGAAAGCTCGACGACCCGAACGGCTTTTTGCTAATCCGCATAGAACAAACAGCAGCACAGTAAATAAGTCAGTGGAACAAACGTTGTGCGACCCATATATAAATTAATTGGCACACAGAATATTTGTGACAGTTCGTTGTATGCTTTCGCAACGGCAAAAGCTTCCAAACAAATATGTGGAAATTAATCAACGTTGTTGTTGCGCTATTTATAATAGTACAATATGCGCAGGCGCAAATTGCATGTAAGTAATGAAGGGAAAATATAATTTTATGGCAAGTTCGACTCACTCAATATCGGTTCAGTTACTGGCTTGCCGTGCACGGCGCGTAATCCGAAGATCGTAGGCGGCAACGAGGCCGAGCGCAATGAAATGCCCTTTATGGTGAGTCTAATGCGACGCGGTGGCCACTTTTGTGGCGGCACCATTTTGCACGAACGCTGGATTCTGACCGCCGGTCACTGCATTTGCAACGGGCTGCAAAAGTTCATGAAACCGGCACAGATCCAGGGCGTTGTCGGACTGCACAGCATACGGGAGTATCTCAATGGCATTGGCAACGGGCCGGATGCGCTGCGCGTGGATTTCAAGAGCATTGTGCCGCATCCGCAGTACGACTGCACCAAAGTGCAGCATGATATTGGTAAATAGTGGAGCCATGCGTCTCAGCTTAAATTGTAATTGCATTTGTCTGCTTAGCACTGCTGGAGCTGGTGCAGCCCATTAGCTTTACGGCGCACATTCAACCCAGTTGCGTGAGTTCGGGACACGAGCAGCGCAGCCTGGAACAGGAGTTCGCCACCGTTTCCGGTTGGGGCTGGACGCATGAAAATCAGGCGGAGGGTGATCGTGCCGATGTGTTGCGCAAGGCCACGGTTAAGATTTGGAACAATGCAGAGTGCGAGCGTTCCTATCGCGCGCTGGGCAAATCAAACAGCATTAGCGACACTCAACTGTGTGCAGGTTATGAAAATGGTCAAATTGATTCGTGCTGGGTGAGTGTGTACAATACGACATAGAGCTGCAAATTATTGTATTTTGTATTGACTATTTGCTAGGCCGACTCCGGTGGCCCGCTGATGTCCAAGGAGCATCATCTGCTGGGCGTTGTCTCCACTGGCATTGGATGTGCTCGTCCTGGTTTACCAGGTATTTATACGCGTGTAAGCAAATATGTGGACTGGCTGCAGCACGTTATAAATAAGCACCAATAACCAACAGCTTTGTTTTTAACAATATGTGATTTTACTGTGATATGTAGCTTTTTAAAATTGCAATTAAATGTTTTACCAGCATCACGAAAACTTTTTTCTTTGGCGCCAAATTTACCGATTTTGCATTAGCGTTGCCAGATGGTTTTAGCATACGCAAGCTGCCACTTGGTGTGTCCAATTGGGCGCTGTGTTGGCAACGCTAATGACTATCAGCTGTTCATAAACAACACCAAAATGGACGATTCAGCACTTACGAGGTAAATTGTTAAACAAACCAGTTTTTTAATTAAATAATTCAACGAGTCTTCTTTACAATGCACCACACGCAGCCAGGCGATCGCCGAGCTGATGCGCGGAATGCCCATAAATGGCCAGGCATTTCTAGGACCACAAGAGCGTAAAATAAATCCACTGGGCAAACCAAACAAACGATTTCTAGGCCGCACCATAAACACTGCACTGCGACACAACAAGCGCGAAACTGAGCGCACCTATGCAAGTTGTCAACAAAAGTTGCAGGAACTTGATGAACGGCATCATAAACGCATGGGAAATGACTGCTATACGCGTCACACAAGCAGAGAGGGCTTGCGTAAAAGTCGCAGCCGAAAGAAAAGCAGGAACCGACAAAGAAGCAGTAGCGAAAGCTCAGAGCAAAGATCCCGCAGTCGCAGCCGAAGGCGGAAGAAGAAACGCACCAACAAGCACAAGAAAGAAAAAAAGAAAAAACGCCATCGCAGCAGAAACAGCAGCAGCAGCAACAAATCGATCAGCGAGGAAGAACAGCAAAAGCCAGAAAATAATGAAACATCCGCTTACTTTATGCCAGCCAACAACTTGGCACTGGCTGTTGCCATGGCCTACAGTCAAGCGCTGACCGCACAACAAACTCAAGCCAAAGCCGAAGTCAAAGCTGAAGAAGAGGCCTTGCCCCCGCCTGCCTCGCCAATAAGTGATATTATCAATGAACTGATGTCGGATGAGGACGTAGAACGCAGAGCATTGTCCGTTGCATCTTCCAGTGATGATGTCCAGGAAGTGCTGACCATTAATCTCAGCTCCCAGGAGGAAAATCACTCTACGGACTCTGACACTGACTCCACAAGTGAGAGTGAAAGCGAGAGCAGCTGCATAGAGTTAGACGACAGTTCATCAGAGCAGGATCAACTGCAGCCCCACAGTGGCAGTGATATAGAAATAATTGAAATTGAGTCCACTGCAGTGGATTCAACAGTGTCACAGACGCATCCAGCACGGTCGGCTGCTGATGATGCCGTGGCAACCACTGTGGATTTGACTGAAGATTAGGTAATTAGTTAAACAGGGTCCTAAAGCTGTACAAAAAAAAACATGTTTATACAAACGTTGAAAATTTATGACAAAAAAGCAGAGTACAATCTTTATTTACAAAAATATAGACAATTGTTGTTACCAAAAATAAAAACGAAACGAAAGCCAACTAAATCAATACAAATATAGAATATGAAAGTGCAATCTCTACCACAATTCTTTTATTGTTAGCAAATAATTACAAAATGGGTAATTTGAGCCGAGCATTATTATACATTTTTGTATTTTTCAATAATACTGCTTTCTGTTAAATGTAAAAAATATTATTAACATTAACTGCTAATGGCAAATAGCATAGATAGATTGAGGTAACATCGTCAACAGGTTTTTCTCCCGCTTCATACTCAAACTTTCGCTCTCTCACTCTCTTTGGGAGCGATCTGTCAAACTGCGCTATCTTGTCACTTTGTGCACAGCTGATTTTTTATTTACAACAACAAGAGCATAGTAGTTCAATTAGCAACTTTAATTGCAGTTATAAAAAGGAGGTAGACGACGTAGTTTATGTAATGTTTGGCAATCTGAAGAAAAAGCTTAGCCATGCCATACAGGAGGGCATTGTAATCTCCGAGAGTCTGCAGCAACACTATCGTCAACGTGTCAGTAGCAGCAGCAGCAACAACAACAGCAGCAATCAAACAAGTGCAGCCACAACACCAACGACACCATTGGGTCTCAACGAGAGTTTCACTTCGAGTCGCAGCAGTTCGCACTCTTTAGCGGATGGGGTGCCAACACATCTCAATGTGGCAGCCGGTTGTAATTTGTTGTCCAAATACGAGGATGACTGGCAACAAATTCATGCATCGAACGAGCAGAATGCGGAGCAAGCGGCTGCGATTGCCACACAAATCACAAGTATACAGCAGCGTGCCAGCGGACAGCAGGCCACCATCTCGGAGCTGAACAGTTGTCTGGCGGCTTTGCCTGCCTTGGTTGTCAAGCTGCGAGCCAGCGCAGAAACTTTAAAATCGTTGGAAGAGATGGGAGCACAGCTGGAAATTGAATTGGAGAAGCTACAGGATCTGTGTGAGGAATGTGAAATGCAGGAATTTGTGCTGGATCAACAGTTTCTGCTGTCTCAGCACAAGCAACGCAAGCTCAACGAGCTGGAGCAGTACAGACAAAAGATTGCCGCAGAGCATCAGCAAAAGATTCGCGCCCACGAACAACAATTGCGGCAGCTGCAGAAGGAACGTCAGGCTGTGTTTGACGACGCATTTCGTAGTGACCTCGAGGAATACAAGCAACGTGGTCAACTGACAAGTACACTAATTCATATCTGCTGCCAATAGCTAAATTATTAATTTAATTGTTTTAAAATTGCAGAAATACCAACGAAAGTGAGCAAACAAACATCTTTGGATGAAGTTGTGTTGGAACAGAACGATGTGGAGGCCAAGGATGCTCTGGAGCAATTTCTAAATGGCTGATAATAAGCCCAACAATTTTATTAACTCATTAGTGCCTTTAGTGCAATGTATGCATCATCATTGTATAAATATAGATGTAATTATAAGAAAATAAGGGGATGTTTTTTTAAACTATGCCAAACAGTTTGAAACTAGGAAAATACCTAAAAAACACTTCTGGTACTTTAAGTATTTTTATACTAAAAAGTAAATATTACAGCGTTCACGGTCTCACTATGCTATTATGCCTTATTTGAATTTTTAATTATTTTCGATTCTGTGAAAGTAACATTAATTTTCGCTATAAAAAGAAGAATTCACCACTTCTCTCAGTAAATTTATGTACTTTGCGAAGTATATGTTCGTTACCAGTGATTTAAACTGCAGTTAACAGATGCTAATAACAGCAATCCAACATAACAAATGTGTTCGATATTTGTCGACTACGTAAATTAAATATGAGTTCCTCAGCACCCCTTATTCATTTAAAATACGTCTTATGTTAATTATAACCAGCTAAAAGTAGTTCGGCTCGCATATTCTTATTGGAAAATTTAATAACAAACATCGCTGTGAAGTAGTATATTATTATATACTAAAAAACATCGCCGCAGCTGCTTTAATATATTTTCGGTATATTTTTAGCGTCAACTAGCTGTCTTTCAACAAATTGAATTTCACCTTTGCATTAAATGTGCTAATATTCATTTATGCTTTGCTAACATAATAAATAAAAAAAATCACTTAAAAATAAAAAGTGCTTTGCTAGCGATAATAAAAAGAAAACTAGAGAAAGCCGTAACCGTTTAAACATTAGCGCCTATTTACCTCAGCAAGATAGTAATTGTGGCAGTGGTATATTTTGTGAAGCCAAAGAGTACAAATGAAAATTCAACCTTTGGTCACGCTGGCCAAGACCTGTCCTGTGGATTTATAATTTTGTTTTAATAACATAAATGGTAAATATTTCACTGCTTTGGACGCATTGCTCATGCAAAATCTGCAGCAATCGATGCCGAATCAATGATGAGTATGTTTAACGCTCTGCATGCTAAGCATCATCGGCAATTGGCGACGTAAAAAAACGAGCACGCGCAGGCTGCTTGCCGTCTGCTGCCGTCATATCAGCTGCTGCTGGCTTGCCTATGGTTGTGTCGTCGACGGGGAAGCGTACTACGCGATACCGATACCAAATCCAAGCCCAGTTCTTGTTGCCCAATACGACGACGTTGAAGCCGGTGTTATTAATTAAAAACTCAAATGCAACGCAATAGAAATAGTGAAGTGGCCAAATAACTGCAAGCAATGAACGCATTAAATTGCGATTTGTATAGCAGTATAATTAATAATATGCATACAGTTGCATTAAAAACTGTGTGAGTGTGGTGGTGGTCCGCAAATGTGTAATATGTGCCTGTGTATGTGTGTGCGTGAGTATCTTGAGTGTCCTGTGTGCATCCCGTGTAATTTTTGAGCTCTTGGAAAAATCATTCGAGGGGGAAAGAGACCGCAGCTCGCTGCCGGGCGCTAGGTGGCGCTCCTGTCACTGCATTTAACATGGAGAATCCTTTCTGAATAATAAATGCGATCATTTATAGAGTATTTTTTATACATTGTTTGCTTTGAATATAATAACATCGTGTGAAATTGTTTAATTAATCGAACTTTGTTTTGCAGTTAATGTTTTCGTGATATAATGATGATGTTTCAATGACTGTTCTGCGCTGAACTACAGTGGTAAGTGTTAATTATTCACATACTGAACTTTGATTAATTCAATTACAACTACAATGCGTCTTATTCTTCCAACTGTGCAGCTGAAATTCTTCGTGTAATATTAGCCACATCAATTAGAGCCAAAGCATTTAAGCCGCTTTTACGTTTTGGGTAAAACAGGGCCGAACCCTTCTCGCAATCAGATCACACAAGTCATGCCACGGGGTAAACGTCGCGCTCCAGAAATCGGTGACAATATGGATGGTCAATCAAAACGAGCACGCACCAGCTACACAAGCATTTCAACACAGCAAACCAGCAGGTAAGTTCGAGCAGCATAGAACATACATTAGATCTGGAATATAGACATATAAATTTCGTAGTGTCCGAAGTTAAATATTTACACAAGCCCATTCATGATTCACCTTTGCCTATGCATACGTTATTAATAACAACTTAGGCTATCTATGATTCAGCAGTAAAGCCAGCATTTGTATCCAATCTCAGATACTTGGGAGGCTCTATAAAAAGTCAGCTCTTTATGTTTATGTATTAATATCATAAATAAGTTTTCTTCGCATTTCTTACGCTTCAATTACGTGACTCTCTTCTCATTTCAACAGTATTTCATATTCGTCATATATGTTGTTGTATTCTAGTAGAGCTTCGTACTCAAAATGCATTTAAGTTGTTTCTTATTGTCAAGTTAAATCGAATTAGATTTAATATTTAGCACACTGGGAAATGACTTGCGCACTGGGTAAACAAAAATCTATATAAAAAGTATGCATTCTAGGCTAACTAAATTACTAACTAAACCCCTCAAAATAATTTCAGCTCGTAAATTGTAATGTCTAACAATTATTAGTTTAGCAGTCCCTATCAAACCCGTTCAAATGTTTTGCCTTGTTCAACGAATTACGAAATTGCGATTTTACATTCATATTTAGAATTGATTTATTAACTTGGCTTGAATGTTAGTGTGTTCTTAAATTAAAAGGAGGTGCAGATAAATTGAAATGATTAAATGTGTAGTATGCGCTCAATTGACATAATAATAGAAATATATAGTTTTTATGAAACTTAAAATCTAACATTTGATTTTCATATGAAAATTGCCAGAATTTTAAAGTTAGATATACCTGCATTTACTAGAGGACCAAAAGTAACTCAAGAGATATGTTTGTATTGCTTTTGAAACAATTTCAAAAGACTGTAAATTGAATAGTTCCAACTATTGGATGTTCCTCTAATAAACACAGCAAATTATTCGCTCATAATTTGTTGGTTAACTGTGTAAATATATAAACGTATGTATATATATATATATTATATATATGTGTGTTAATATATACATATTAATGTATTTTGTAATATGTATATTAGTTAGTATTTTCATAATATTAACTATATGGAAGACATTTCGCAATTCTCATATATATATCGCTTCATTTATAAGATAACATTAGTATTTCGTACTGGACGATGCCTCACAAAACTTTCGTCTAGGTTTCGAAACATGATTACAATAGTTGTTTTACATGTTTTAGTTTTTAAATACAAGATAAATACTGATAAGCAACAAATAACGGTACAAAGAGATACTCAATTAGTTGAACAGAAATGCGACAGAAAGTTTCCTCCAATTTACTCCATAGAGCCGTATTGCACCTTCTTGACTTTGAAATATCTGCAAGCAAGCGAAGTGGGCAAAGCATTAGTGACTGTCTGGCAACGCCACGCATAGTTAAGTTGGTTGCGCTTGTGCGCCTACTTACCGCCAGCCGCTGTAGCCGGAAATGGTCAGGAGCACAGCGATGGCCAGCGCAGTGCCAACTGTCAAGGGAGCCGTCTCATCGCGATAGGATCCGGTGGCGCTACAATGGAACGATGGTCCCCACTTGCCGCTCTCCTTGAACATGAAGCTCTGCATGTGCAAGTCGCGCAAATAGATGCGTGCAATGTGCCCCGATTGGTCGCCCGAGTCGTGTGGGGCATAGAGAATGACGGTCTGCTCCTTGTCGCACACATACGACTTGCCCACGGGGGTCGGGAAATACATGGGCGTGTGGGCGGGCGAGGTCAGCTTCACGTCCAGATTGGGGCGATCGGGATGCTCGAAGAGGGGATTCGATGATGAGTAGCTTAGTTCGAACAGATTGATGTACCACCCCTCGCCGCCCGATGACTGCGCATACATAGAGTGAACTTGGGATTAACCTTTGACCTTTATGGGGAAAATCAATAGAGGCTACCTTTTTGAATGTCATGGACACCGTGAAACCCTTGAACTCCATGGTCATTATCTCCAAATTGGACTCGTCACACTGGCCACTCAGCACCGGATGATCAGGCATATACAAATCAGCCTCGACGTCCTCGTTCAACTTGTTGCGATACCGCACACTAATCAAGCCATCCACCTGCATCAGAATGCAGGTGATGCCGTTGGTGGCATTCAGGCGATACAAGGATGTGATCGCATCGTGATTCTGCGACGAGGCCTGTGGACAAGACGTTAGGAAATCATAGCTCGATAGGGAAGGGAAGGAATCAACGGTCAGGCACTTACTGATGGCGATTTGGTCGTGTATTTGGATACCCTCGGGCTTTTGGTTGTAAATACGCCTACTTTGAGTCCTTGAGCGCTGGTCACTGTTTCGAAAAAAAAGTGCGTGCGAAATGTATGCACACACACACACACACGCACACAGAGAAGACGCAATTGCACAATTTCAGTTTCAGCTTGCTATTTCGAGTCACTGTGTCAGGAGGCGACTATTGATTTTTTTACTCCTGCCCCCTAACTCCTGTCGCTGGCGTTCCTCTTGACTAATTTGTTGGTGGCACTTACCGAATAAAGCGAGCAGCATGCAACAAACGACATTGCACTCAAATCCATTTGTCAACTTCTTGCCAAATAATTGCAACATTTTCGATATTGCAAATTTTACAAAAGTGAATGTTGAAATGTAAGAATTTTGGCGTAGCGTAATCCCTTCGTCCCAAATTGGCCAACAACGACGTGTGTCTCGCTTTGGGTTCTGCGCACAACTGTGCCCTATCGCAGTATGTGCTTCCTTATCCAGTTCGTTTCGGTTCGTTTCGTTTCGGCTCTCGACTCGACTCTCCACTTTAACACAAGTCAACTGTCGCTTTCAGTTGATATTCTAGCGCGCAGTCGCTCAAATTCTCTTCCAAAAAAGCGACTATTTTGTATGTCTTTACAGTGTGTGCCAGAAATGTTTCTCCACTTTAATAAAAACGTGTTTACATTTTTATGCAAAATTATAAAAATATTAAATTTTATTTTTAAAGGAAGTGAATATTTAAGTAGTTTTTTATGCAGATACACGAATTAAACTTAAGTAATTCACTGAAGAATACAAATATTATTCTATTAAACGTAATAACAAATTATTAAAGTATTTGGGTATCTTAATATAAGATAAATAACAGCTTCACAAGGAAGTATTTCTCTAATGAATACAAACTTAATTTATTTAAACTTAACAATAAATTATTGAAGTATTCCGGTATTGTTATTAGGATAAATAAGGAAGTATTTCACTGAAGAATACAAAGTTAATTTATTTAAACTTAACATTTAATTTCTAAAGTATTTGGGTATTGTAATTAAGATAAATTACAAATTAATTATAAACAGGGAATTATTTCACTTAAAAATACAAACTTAATTTATTTAAACTTAACAATAAATTATTAAAGTATTTGGCTATTTTAATTAAGATAAATAATACAAGGAAGATAACCAACAGTCTAAAAATTAGGTAAAGCATTTCACAGAACAATTAGAAAAAACTATATATTGAAAAAAGACTTATAAAATAGATAAGCACTTATAAATTTAAGTTTATAAGTTAATGTAAGAAGAGAAATATCTGTTTTAAAAACAATGTACATAGATATAAATTAATATTGGGCAAGAATATAATTTATGAGAACGAAGGGAGCTCTTTTAGTTGGCGCCTAGATAAAATATGTAGCTTCCCCCGTTAAATATTGAATTCCTAAATTAGTACAATTCGCTTCTAGAATTAATACTGTGTCAGCACACATAGAATCCACAACACCCTCACATGCTTGCATGCAGTTCACTGCAGCCTTGCGCTCTCCTCTACTTAGCATCCACAGCCACACATGGTGTATATATATATATATATTCTCTCTCCGCATCAGCTGTCATGAGTCGATCAATAGATCAGCAGCTGTGCGAGACGAAGATAGCGCAACCCAGAGAGAGCGCGAGAGAGAGAGAAAAAGCACGGAAATATAAAAACCTTTCACTTTCTGTCCCAGCATTTGTTAATATTAGTTTGTCATAAAGATGCTAAAGATAGAATCTTTAAATTATCAATTGTAAACAAATGTTCATTAATTGCAAGTCTTTAGCGTGCGCTGCTTCTATTCAAATTTATCATCAGGCCATTTTCGATTGTCACTTCATTGTTGTGTTGATTTGTTTTGTGCTCTTGGCATTGGCATCCCCGACGACAAAGTTTACTATCGCTATTTTTAGAGGCGGAGCAGAGAAAACTGAGCAAAGAATAAAAACAAAAACATTTTGCAAAACACGTCAACAAGAAACGAATGCTTAGGCAATACAAATCAAATAGTTAAATCGAATTTAAACAAATATTAGTCACATACATTTATTATGGCCAAGTAAGAAATGAACTATAAAGTGTAACTACAAATCTAAACTTCTATTGCTTGCAGGCGCCATATCAGAGCGGAAGATGGCTTCAGCCAGAAGCGTTGTCTGGCCTGGTTCCATGAATACACCACTCCCGACGAGCCAGACACGCTGGGTAAGTCATCTACTTCGGGGTTCTTCTACTGAATATCATGAACTTACTCTATTGGCTTCCCAGGGCCCGATGGCATGGAGAAGTTCTGTGAAGATATTGGCGTGGAGCCGGAGAATATTGTGATGCTGGTGCTCGCTTACAAAATGGGCGCCACCCAGATGGGATTCTTCAGTCAGCAGGAGTGGTTAAAAGGTCTCACAGATCTCGAGTGTGATACGACAGCGAAAATGGTTGTGAAACTGGATTATCTGCGCAGCATACTCAACGATCCCAACTCCTTCAAGAGCATTTATCGATATGCCTACGATTTTGCCAAGGTTCGCCAACATTTAACTCCAACTTGAGTCGAATGAAATGCTATATATATGTATATGTTTTGTTTTGCAGGACTCGGATCAGCGCAGCATGGATATTGCGACGGCCAAGGCGATGCTGCAATTGTTGCTGGGCAAGCATTGGCCACTCTATCCACAATTTGCGCAATTCCTAGAGCAGTCCAAGTACAAGGTGATCAATAAGGATCAATGGTGCAACATACTCGAGTTCTCGCGCACCATCTGCATTGATTTATCCAATTACGATATTGATGGCGCATGTAAGCATCCAAAGTGCTTAATATTCTCGGAATTGTTTAAACAATTTATCGTTTGTGCATTGCAGGGCCGGTTATGTTGGATGAGTTTGTGGAGTGGCTGCGTTTGCAACGTGGCTTAGTCATTGTCAGTTCAGGATCCAGCTGAGAGTTCCTGGACCGTGTACTTCTAGTTAAACTTTAGAAATTCGGTAGTGTCCATGATGATGATGATGATGATGATGATGATGATAATGAGACCAGCGAGAGTTCGACAGACACACTCACACACACTCTCACACACAGCTCTCTCATTACACGCGCTAACTCACACACTAACACACATACACACACGCACACATACACAAACACGAAACACAAAAACAAATACAAACCAACCCACACACAACCATACAAGCGACACACAAGGCACTTGAGACTGCGTAAAAACTGGCAAAGCAAAACCAACTATGAAACTACACTATTGATATATATAAATAATATATTTAATGTAATAATTTAATTGTAAACATCATTCAAAGCAACAAAACTACATAAAGTGTTACTTTTAAGGCAAAACATTTACTGCAACAACAAACAAATGGGCAACAGAAAACTCATCCAATGATGGCAACAAGCAGCAAAGCAATAATCGAAAAAAATGGATAACAACAATTACGAAAGAGAGAAAAGGAAAAAACAATAACAATTATTTATATTAAACAATACTGCATACGAGTATATCAATCGCATAGTCAAACAAACAAATTAGCAAAAGAAAAGTAAATGAATTAACATTTGTTTAAGCGTGTGAGCAGGCATGGAACTAAGGGCAACTCGAAAAGTCTAAAGACTATTTAATAAACTTATTAAGTAAGAGATCGTTTGTGTTTTTCTTATAATACATTTATATGCAACTTGCGGAGAAAATTCTGTTGTTAAAAGATGTTAAACTTAAATCTTAACGGACTCATAAAAAGAACCAGTTCCGTATAATTTCAGCGCTTGTCAAGTGTCAGGCGTTGCCGGACTACGAAATGTAATTGCATTTCAGTCCTTATGCCATATTTATAATTATTAACGAATGTATCAATTAAATGCTATAAATAAAAGACATTTTCTCCAAAAAATATTTATTTAATTAAATTAGTTTTGTTTAAAATTCAAAATGTTAACGGCTTTTTTCCAGCATTGCGTGCAGGGCTGCAATGAAAGTGGAATCATCTATCACTTTGGGGTAAAGTGCGCGCATTTCCTGTTTGTTATTTTATTGTAGTTAGACTACTATATTACAAATAAAATTTGTAATATTTTATTTTATTTGCAAAATAAAGAGAAGACCAAGGTAATCGATGATTAAATAAGTGCTTAAAAACATTGGTGGAGCGTTGAGAGCGATAGCTACGAGGTTATGAAAAACATCGATTGTTGTAAAAATAATTTACATTTTAAATAACGTCATAGCTTAGTGAACTGTCAACGGAGGAACAAATGTATCAATTCTCGGGGCTCATAAAATCGATGTTTTAAAAAATTGTAAAAATCGATATATCGATATCAAAGCTAGCTAGTGACGCTGACGAACTACTCCAAAACTGGCATTCAAAAAAATAAACTGTTTCGGCGCGTTCTCTGCTTTGTGCCTGTGTTCGTTCGTGCTGTTTGCGGCTCCTCCGTTGTACATTGTGTTCAGCCAAGTGTTCTTGGAACATATTTTGTTTAAAATAAAGCACATAGTAATAAGTGCATTTTGGTGGCGCGCACGGTGAATATATTGTACAAAACGAGCAACCCATAAAAAGGAAGAAACAAAGGGTAGCCCAGAGCAATTAATTGAGGAACGAGAAAAATTTAAGTGCAGCAGTCAAGTTCACCTTCCAATAAAAATGGCCGCAAAACCAGAGGACAAAAGTACGGATATACCAGATCGCCTGTTTGATTCGAATCTTCGCAAGACATACAAGCGTATGCGCTTCTTCGGCAAGGTAAGAATGAAGAGTTGGTCAAGTTGTTGATGGCACGTAAAGCAAGCTGATGCTGTTCCGCCTGCGCAGATTTGTGCAGCTGCAGCCGCAACAGCCTTGTCTCTTGTCTGTCACTTCCTTGCTCATTTTATTCCTGTTGTTGTTTTCGCGCTACGTGTGACTGTGTGCGTGTATAGTAAGTGTATGCGTTTGCATGAATGCTATGTGTGTGAGAGTGTGAGTGAGAGGCAGTGTTGTCAAAGACGCGACAGCAACCAGTTGGTTCTTTTGGCGCGTACTAAAACACACATGTGTGTAACCATGTGCACATACACACACAACTACTTGCATTTATATGCATGTGTTTAATTTTTTGAATAAATTCGTTATGTGTAGGGCGGCTTCGCAAAATGCTACGAGATCATCGATGTGGAGACGGACGATGTCTTTGCCGGCAAAATTGTGTCCAAGAAACTGATGATCAAGCACAACCAAAAGGAGAAGACTGCCCAGGAGATCACAATACATCGCAGCCTAAATCATCCGAATATCGTGAAATTTCACAGCTATTTCGAAGATGTGCAAAACATTTACATTGTGCTCGAGTTGTGCAAGAAGCGCGTAAGTAATTCTTTTGCAGCCTTTAATAATTTTTGTCATGCTTTAAATATAAATTGCTGATCTTCTATCCTTAGTCGATGATGGAGTTGCACAAGCGTCGCAAAAGTATTACGGAGTTCGAGACACGCTATTACATCTATCAGATCATACAGGGCGTTAAGTATCTGCACGACAAACGCATCATTCACCGCGATCTGAAGCTGGGCAATCTCTTTCTCAACGACATGCTGCACGTGAAGATCGGTGACTTTGGCTTGGCCACGCGCATCGAGTTCGAGGGCGAACGCAAGAAGACGTTGTGTGGTACACCGAACTACATAGCACCCGAGATCCTCACCAAGAAAGGACATTCGTTTGAGGTCGACATCTGGTCCATTGGCTGTGTGATGTACACGCTGCTCGTGGGCCAGCCGCCATTCGAGACAAAGACACTGAAGGACACCTACTCGAAGATCAAGAAGTGCGAGTATCGTGTGCCGAGTTATTTACGGAAGCCAGCAGCTGACATGGTGATAGCCATGCTGCAACCGAATCCCGAGAGTCGGCCCACAATCGGTCAGCTGTTGAATTTTGAGTTCCTTAAGGCATCGCAGGTGCCGATGTTCCTGCCCAGCTCGTGTCTGACGATGGCGCCGCGTATTGGCATCAATGATGTGCTCGAGGATCCCGCTCAACGCAAGCCGTTGACGGAGATGAATGGCCTGCGCGATGATACGCGTTTGGAGTCAACATTCCTCAAGAATAACTTGCACGATGCCATCACAGCCTCGGCGCAGATGTGTCGCCACAACGAGGACTATCGCAGCGATATTGAGAGCTTGCACCAACAGCTGACCGCGCTCATCAACAACAAGGTCAGTCAGAAGTCTTTACTTTTAACAAGTTTGAGCTAAATTTGCTTTCTTTTTGCTGATAGCCACGTTTATTGCAAGGCAATCTGGGCGATGAGAACACCGATCCTGCTGCCCAGCCGCTGTTCTGGATATCTAAGTGGGTGGACTATAGCGACAAGTATGGCTTTGGCTATCAGCTGTGCGATGAGGGCATCGGAGTCATGTTCAATGACACCACAAAGCTCATACTGTTGCCGAACCAAATCAATGTGCATTTTATAGACAAGGAGGGCAAAGAGACTTACATGACCACAACGGATTACTGCAAGACGCTCGATAAAAAGATGAAGCTGCTGTCGTATTTTAAGCGTTATATGACCGAGCATTTGGTCAAGGCTGGTGCCAATAACGTGACGGTCGAGAGCGATCAAATCTCGCGTATGCCACATCTGCATTCCTGGTTCCGCACAACATGCGCCGTTGTCATGCACTTAACCAATGGTTCTGTTCAGGTAACTTGCAAATTACATTGTCTTCATCAATGAGCTAATCTTAACGCATATCCCTTGATATTTAGCTGAATTTCTCGGATCATATGAAAATCATTCTGTGTCCACGCATGAGTGCTATCACCTACATGGATCATGAGAAGAACTTCCGCACATATCGCTTCTCAACTATTGCCCAGAGCGGTGTCTCGAAGGATCTATATCAAAAGATACGCTATGCTCACGAAAAACTGCGAAAAATGCTCGAGAAAATGTTTGTTTGAGCATTATTTATGTGGCGATACCGCACAGCAGCAGGCTGACTTCATTATCTTTATGTTTATAATTTAGTTTAAGCGCATTTATGAACCACCAATCTGCAAAACATTCTCGCCGACGCTATTTTAACCTAAATCTTAGTTTGATGTTCAATCTCAATATCTCGTTCTATGTTCAAGTTAAATTATTCATCATTGTTTTCGTTTATTCCATATCATTTTGAAATCGTAAAAAGTTTCGTCATTTTCAAAGCATGCCCACTTTCAAATCGGTTTAAATGTTTTTGTCTGAATATTAAACGAATTAAATTTTAAAGAAAAATAGATTGTAATCTAATGCTATTTTAACGTTTGTCGTCTAGTGTAATATTTTATTGGGAATAAATAAACCTGTTCAAGTATCAACGGTCCGATGTCATTTATCGATGATCACATTGGTTAAATGTGTTATCGAATCACGATAAGTCAATGCCCACAGCTGATCGCACTGTTCAAATTAATTTACATAACTCAGAAAAAATTTAAATACATGAATGTTGCTAAATTAGCATTCTTTGAGAGTCACGTCATTAAAAATGTCGACCAATTTAAATATGCTTATGAATTTAGTATATTAAGTAACACGACGCAAATTAGTTAAATACTCATTGCGAATTTGGTCACACTATTACACATTTTCGTATTGATTTTATTTGCTGAAAAGTCCAAGACGAAAGTTGCGGAATACACAATAAAAGGGTCGCTAAAAACGTCTGGTATTTGTTGCATCTAAATGCAATTTAGTGTACAAAAGAGCCACACTTGCAAACATGGGCGACAATGAGCAAAAGGCCCTTCAGCTGATGGCTGAGGCGGAGAAGAAGCTGACACAACAGAAGGGTTTTCTCGGCTCACTTTTTGGGTGAGTAATAATTTCAATATTATTGTAATGTCATTGTTTCGGACAATACTCTAAAGCTAGTAATGGATGTAAAGTGTATACAATGTATTATTGTGTTATTGTTAAGTATAATGTATGCTCTGAGTTCAAGTTCTTATTTACGTGGTCTCTATAGAGAAAGCTGTAACATCCCCTTTACATCAACGCATGGGTTGTTGTTATTGGTGTTGTTGGTATACCATTGTAGATGAAATGATATTTAATATTTAAGAAGTACGTGTGTCAGCTGTCGTCAAACTTTGAACCTCGCATTATGGTTTGTGAACTTGTGCAGTAATGCATAAATAAATTAGTTTTGGAATTGACTGGGTTGGACTTCAGCTCACTAATTTATTTAATCGTTTAGTCAATAATCAGCAGCCAAATTATTTAATCGTTCAATCAATAATCAGCAGTAGTTTTGATAACTAGTTTACGTCGGCCTTTGTCTAGTTCGATACATTCAATAATCGATAAGCTTTCTGTTGCATTTTATAACACTGCAGTGGATCGAACAAGATTGAAGATGCCATCGAGTGTTATCAGCGGGCTGGCAACATGTTCAAGATGTCCAAGAATTGGACAAAAGCCGGTGAGTGCTTCTGTGAGGCAGCCGCGCTCCATGCACGCGCAGGCAGCCGCCACGATGCGGGCACCTGCTATGTGGATGCCTCCAATTGCTATAAGAAGGTGGACATTGAGAGCGCCGTCAACTGCTTGACGAAGTCCATTGATATCTACACCGATATGGGACGCTTCACCATGGCTGCCAAGCATCATCAGAGCATTGCAGAAATGTACGAGAGCGACCCCAGCACACTGGTGAGTAATCATTGAATATGCTGTGAAATTGTCTTTTATTAATTTATGCATTTTGTTTAGGCGTTGTCGATTCAGCAGTACGAGAGGGCGGCTGATTATTTCAAGGGCGAGGAGTCCGTTAGTTCAGCCAACAAGTGCATGCTGAAGGTTGCTCAATACGCTGCACAGCTAGAGGATTATGAGAAAGCAATATCCATATACGAGCAGGTGGCTGCCTCCTCCCTGGAGAGCTCGTTGCTCAAGTACAGCGCCAAGGAGTACTTCTTTCGCGCTGCTCTCTGTCATCTGAGCGTTGATTTGTTGAATGCCCAGCACGCCATAGAGAAATATGCGCAACAGTATCCAGCATTCCAGGATTCCCGAGAGTTCAAGCTCATCAAGGTAGACGGCTCAAACATTAACGCAATTTTAAATGAGGATTAAAGCAATTTATCCGTGCTTTTTCAGGTCTTGTGCGAGCATCTTGAGGAGCAGAACATCGAGGGCTTCACAGAGGCAGTTAAGGATTATGATAGCATCTCACGCTTGGATCAGTGGTACACAACCATCTTGCTCCGAATTAAGAAGGCCGCCGATGAGGACCCAGACTTGCGATAAACAATTTAAACACTCTATTAACGCATATAAATACATACCTACCTATATAACTAATTAAATGCTTTTTTCAGTTCCAAAACAAACACAAAAAAAATCTATATATATATATTAAATATATCTACGTATATAAAACCACATAAACTCAATAACGAAAGTGAAGTGAAGAGCACTTTAATTCAACATACTACAACTATTTTAACGTACATAATTAAACATTTAATATGCTCAGCACCATTTTTGAAACTGAAATCGCAGATTTTGTTCACTCCTCAATTTTCCCTCCAAACTGCAATTAAACTAGCAATATTGGAATTGTTATTAAAATGTTATAATGTTTATATGATTTTGTTTGCAATATGTTATACTCTTAGAAACACAGAAAATTCAACATAAATATCTTAAAACGCAATAATCGTTTAATTATTTGCAATGCAAATTACGATACTATCTTTGTGTTTTGTTAAGTTTTTTTTTAACAATTAGCCAAATTGTCAATTGACAGCGAGTAGAGATCTGAATTTCGCATTTCTAAGATAAACAAATGAACTCAAAAACTCAACGATTGCACCTAATCAAGGAATACACACATTATGTAAATCTTCAAAAACATGAATTAAGTACATGATTATATTATCTAATAAACGGAAAGATTTGAATCGTACGTAGTTTTGGAATTTCAATTTCAATAACAAAAATTACAAAAAAAAAACACAAAATTATGAAAGATTGTTAGTAAAAAAGCATATGAATATTTAAAGCAAATGAGCAAACAAAAATATTTAAATTACATAAACGATTAACCAAGTAAATTCCTTAGCATATTTTGAGGGTCGCAGTTGAAATATTTGAAAATTCCATCTCAGAAAATATCCAAGTTGGGTTAGCCCAAGAGAATTATTAAATAACGCGTAAACAAAAATTTTAAAACGTTTCGGTGTGTAGTAGAGATTCAAAAGATCGTTTAATAAATAAAATAGTTTGGATTAAACGTTTAACATTTATGGTATATGGATTATCTAACGGAAATGCAGTAGTTCTTAATTGCAAACATGACATACTTACATACATACTATCTATATATAAAGCCGATTACACAATGTTATGAATACAAGATTAAACGAAGAAAGATTGGAAAGTAAAAGTGCTTTTTAAAAAATAAAAAACAAATGAAAACTAGATTTTTTTCATTGTTATTATGGCTGCTATATACATATGAACAAGTGGCCAGATCCTGCCAGATTTTCAAACGTATAATATGCTTAAAACATCTATGTATGTACAAACGATTGCAACTACATACTTGTTTATGATATAAGCACTTAAATAAAGATAATATATGAATACTTTATTCGCCTCTAATCAGCGAACTTCCAAAATGAATTTACTTTTATTTCAATTATTTTCCTATTCTATAGTATCTAGAGTATAATGCGTTACGATTTTTGACAAAAATAATAATATAGTCATAAAAATTATATTTTATTTTCTTTTTGTGGAAAACATTTTATTGATATCATAGGTTCATTTTGTTTAAATTGAAAAGTTTTGTACACTATTTTTCACGGTACTTTATGGAAAAATAATTTTTTGTAGCATTCTAAAAGACAAATCTTTTTGTAATTTCCCAAACCAATCAAAAGTTCTAATCAGATTGAGTAACAAGCACAAACTACTAATTAGTTGCCGTGATGGAAATTTATCGTTCTAATTCAAATCGAAATAAACATGTCTTCATTATAAATTATTAATCAATTCGCTGTGTGGTAACAAAGCGGCGTGACTAAGCGATCAGGATATGCAGCTGCTCTTTATTGATAAACGTAAACCGGTTTTCAATTCCATTCAAGTTTGCATTCAATAGTGGCTGAAGCGTCACAACTGAAGTTTATCAACTACAATATGTGGTTAGTAATTTCAACTAATCTAAGTACACATCTCAGACGACAGCGGAGCTTCGCTCAGCACTCTTACTCTCCCGTTCTCTTTCTCGCGCATGTTCTACACTGGCAGATTGTTGTACCAATATTGACATAAATGTACCATTTGTGTCGAAGTTGTACCAATTTGCATTCGTTGCATGCAAGAATATACGCAATTTTCCAAAAAAATCAAAATGTACCAATGCTTTCAACAATGTACCGCAGCAGTCATAAATGTACCAAGTGTGACAATCGCGTGTGTGCGTGCGTGTGTGTGAGCGAGCACTGGGCTTTTGTGTGCGTGTGCGTGAGTGTATTTATCAGCATGTGCCTGTGTCTGGTCTAAGGCCAATGCCAGTTGCTCCGTCGTTCTCTCCGAGTTAAGCACGGCTTGGCTCCCGACACTCCGACACTGAAGTAATAATAATAAGAGCTTTACCACTTCATACACATCAGCAGCAGCATCAAATCGAAGCAAATAATCGCATAAATACTTGGGATTATATAAACAAACGGAAAACCCAGCCAAGTATTGCAAATACTTGCATATACTATATACATACACTCGATATATTCAAGTCGCTGTACATATTTGTACATTATACGTAGTATATAGCTGTGAATTTCATTGCATTCCGGTTTTTGGATTAATCAACAAATCGACAAAATCAACAACAACAATCATATGTGCGACGTCAGTGCCTACTTTAAATTCAAAACATCACAAAAATCCCAAATCAAAAGAAAAATCCAATAAATAAATACGTTCTCTTTATTCCTTAATATTTGCAAAATTTATCATATGATAATTTACGCAAATTTCAAGAACGAAATAAATAATTAACGAACCTCTTTTTTGTAGAATTAGCGCGGTTACTCAATCCCAGTGAAAATAAACCGCAAAATGCGCATATCAGGTAAAACCCCAATTACTTTCTTCAACTGAAGGTTATCTCTTATATTTTTTCTTAGAATTTGATGCGAAAGGGAAAAAATATTAAGTGTAACGTTTTTTCTCACAATCTTCCTAAATTAAATTGAACTGTACGCTATCAATTTCTTTAAACCTGCAAAGTCTAGCTTTATTTCCTATCATCTTTTCTGATAGTGTTCATGCTCTATATGTACATAATATTGTCATTCTAACTAGCTCAATAAAAAAAATATATGTACACGCATATAAGGCTTTTGTGCATCTAGCACAGAGATTAACTCAGCACTTTCCTCAATAATGTAGAACATTTTTAATGTTCAATATAAAATAGAACAAAATGAGACACCATCTGAGGACGTCACTAACAAAGGAAATATTTTTTGTGTGATTCAAGTACGCGGGTGATTCAATTGTTGTTACAATGAACTGGTAAAATCAAGGAAGTGCCAGAGTTACGCGTTGCTTAAACTCGTGATTGCATTTGATGTCTTTAGCTCGCATATAATCAAAGATCAAAGACCGACCGAGGAAATAAATATAGCTTATACTTTTTGGGGGCGCGTAAGTTCATCACTGTGCGTAACGTTGATATTTACCATTTTAGATAGCATGGCTCGTCTGCTTGCTGGCTCGTTGTTGCTGGCCCTGATCTGCTTGACTCAACAGCAGGTGCCTCAGCTCTCTGTGGGCAATCCCCTCGAGGCATTGACGCCACAGACCGCCTTCAGCAAGAGCAACGATCCTACGCAGTCGCTGCGTAACAGCTTCGATGACGACACGCTGCGTAGTATTGCTCGAGGAGCACAGGAATTTGGTTTGGATTTGGTAAATCGCATCTCAATGGTCGTCGACAAGACACCCAGGGACTTCATGATATCACCGTTCTCAGTGTGGTCGCTGCTCGTTTTGTTGTTCGAGGCGGCCGATGGTCGATCATATGAGCAGCTTCGTCAAGGACTGCGCATCAATGTGAGTGCTGAGGAGCTGCGCTCCGTCTACCGCGTGTGGAGTTCTTACCTGAAGTAAGTGGCGGAGAATTATACAATTGGCAGCTATTTAAAATTTGCACCCTATTGCTCAGTCATTCATTCAAATTATTTTTATTTTTGTTAGTGTGAAGACCACCACCATTGAGGTGGCCTCGCTGCAAGTGCTGTACGTGGACACGGGGTCGCCGGTCAAGAGCAGCTACCGCGACGTGGTGCAGTCCTATGGCGTGCAGCCCGAGCAGGTGGATTTCTATGCGCGTGAAACGGTGGCGGCCATCAATGACGCAGCCAATCGCGCCACTCGCGGACTCATCCCTTACACGGTGCTGCCGCAACAGATATATGGCGCCAAGATGTTCATGATGTCCACGCTCTTCTTCAAGGGCCAATGGAAGGTGATGCCAACGCACAGCTCACGTTGAATGACAATGCATAACACACAATGTCTCTCAACAGTTTCCCTTCAATGACACACGCACGCGGACGGAGAACTTCCACGATGAGAACGGCGCCGTAATCGGCCAGGTGCCAATGATGGTGCAGGAGGGCGACTTTGCCTATGTCACCAACATTCAAGGCTTGGATGGGTATGTGTTGGAGCTGCCATATGGCACGCAGGATCGCCTATCCATGATCATTGTGTTGCCGAAGCGTGGCTTCAAGCTGAGCGACATCGTGATCAATCTGAAGACTTTGGGTCTATCGCCGCTGCTGGAGCGCATTGCCAAGTTTAGACGCGAGGCTAGCGAGGACAACGAGGTGGAGGTGCTGCTGCCCAAGTTTACAACAACGACGGACTTCAACTTTAGGCAAATTCTATCAGAGGTGCGTGGGTTGACATGTGAAACAGAAATGTGCATTAAGTGATTGTGATATTCCAGATGGGCATTCGCGACATCTTTGACCAGAAGGACTCGAATCTCAGTCGCATGGCCGAAGGTTTGTACACCTCATACTGTGTGCATGCCACCAAGATTATTGTAGATGAACAGGGCACCACGGCAGCTGCCGTGACCTCGGCCGTGCTGTCCAACAAATCGACGCCGCCGAAATTCCAACTGGATAGACCTTTCCAATACATGATCGTGGAGAAGTCGACGAGTCTGCTGCTCTTTGCCGGGCAAGTGAGGAACCCGACTAGGACTTAAGCGCGATTTATTAAATGTCATAACTTAAATAATAATTCAAAAATTATTGGAGCGGCGCCAGCTCATTTCTTGGCTCGGCCCGCTGCCTTTTTGCCACCGATTGGCTGTTGTTTGTCCTTGCTGGCTTTGCTGGAAATGAGCGGGTGAGTTTCTGCGAGGAGAAACAGAAACATTATCATATGCTTGTCAGTTGAAAGTTTAGTCCACTCACCATCGGTGGGCGCGTCAGGCAGGCTAACATCATAATGCTGCATGCGTCGGCGTTTGGAGGCCATTATGTCGTCTTCATAGTCGCGAGACTCGCCGCCCAGCAAAGTTGCATTCTGCTCGAGATTGTCCTGCGCCGACCAATCCTCGGGATCTTCCACCTCTGGCGCCATGGGCAGAAACTGCAAAGCATTCTCGTCCTCGCCCTCCTCGTCAGACGAACAAAATGCAGCAACTGGTTCCACTTTTTGTACATCAACTTCGATTTCCTCGTCCTGTTGCGCATCGGCATTCAGATCGACTGATTTATCCTCATCCGCTATATCGAATTCGGACTCGCGCTCCTCGTACTCCACGTTCTCGTCCAATTCCTTGAAGTCGGGCGCAAATGCCGACCAGTTTTCCACCTGGTTTTGTGCCCAAATGGAAACCAAGCCCGAACTAATGCTGGCAATAATTGGACGTACCGGATGCCAGACAACGTCCAGCAGCAGCTCGCCCTTTGTGCCGTGCAGTATTTTGACAAGATTGCCGATGGACTTTTCCCAAATGTACAGCGCATGTTGGCGCGCACTGCCAGCACAAATGTATTCGCCGTCTCCAGAAAAACAACACTTTTTCCACGTCGTTCTACGAAGAACAATTAACATAAGATGTTGAGGTACAGAAAACAAGTCTATAGACCTACTTGTTGACTAGATCCTGCAGCTTTTGTATGGGCTCCGGCTCGCCATCCTTGCCCAGCGCAATAATCTCCTTGGAATCATAGACGCGGATCACACGATCGGAGGTGTTAATGAGGAAGGCACTGATTGATAGAAGGATATGTTAGATTGATAAACAGAGTGATTGGTAAGTCACCTACTCGCCACGTCGCGCAAATTCTATGCTCTTGACCGCCGTCGCACTGGAGGTACCCACAATGATTCGAAAGCTGGCAACAACCTCGAAAGTCTCCACATCAAGCACCAGAATCTTGCCTTTGGCATTGCCTGTGTAAATGTGTTTGCCGCGCCGATCGAACGACGCCACTATATTCAGATCACCCTGTCAAGGAAACGACCGACAATAAATTTAAATTGCAAAAATCGAATTTTTAAAGTAGCTACATCAGAATCCAGGGGAAGGCAACGATGAGACCCGCCAATTTTGACCAGCACAGCGGCATAACGCATTGGGCAGACCAGCAGTCGACTGTCGTTTCGCGGATCGAACTGCACCTTGAGCACAGGCGACGGAAAACGGTATTTGTGCTCTAGTTCTCCGGTCAGCACATCCCAAATGCAAACATTATTGTCTGTTGATGCCGACAAAAGCTGCAATGAGAGAATTAGAATAGAGGCAAGATCGTCTTGAGCTCTGACTGCATTTAAGTTACCTTGTGGCCATTTCGTGTCCAGCTGAGACTGCACACAGGATGCACATGAGCTGATATGATTTTGGCAATGCCGCGCGTTAGGAAATCCCAAATAACAATCCGGCCATCGTTACAGCCGACGGCCAGCAAGGTGCCGTATTTGTTGAAAGCGCAGGTCACGGCGAGGGATATACAATCCAATGAGCCATCGAACTCCTCGGGATAGTTTTGACCAAAGGACTCTGTTTAAAACCCAATTTAAATAGTTTAATTCATAAGAAAACAAAAAACGCGCACACTTACCTAGCAGTTCCAAATTCATGTTTGGGTCTCTTCTTCTTCAATAACCATTCACTGGCACAAGCAAATAGTCGATAGCTATCAAAGTAATGTGAGCACCGATGATTCGATTATATTAAATAACCCCTATTTTCAAGTAAAGACAATTTAAAATTATTTAAAGTGGTAAGCTTATTTACGATTTTTATATTCACAATTCCTAAGCTTACCCAGATAATCAAATATTTGGAACTAGTCTATGTTATCAGAGTTTTTGGCATTAAGTAAATTATAGTCAACATTAACATTTTCATATTAAAATACTAAAAAGAATCAGATTCATATTTTTAAATTTTTAAATTGCCGTCTCTTACCCATCTTCACTTTATAGCTCATTTTGTTCGAAGAAATGACTCTGAATTTATCTACAATAACTAATTAAAGAACAGATTTATATTATTTTGCTAATAGTAACAGTATAGTAATAGCTGCAGTAACATCGATGTTAACAATTAAAAAATCGATGATTTATTACGTCGATAGTACCATCGATGATTCTACACCTTTAGTGATTTGTTCTTTTTAATATTCGGTCACACTAGATCCGAGTGGGTTTTGTGCGCACGTTGTACGTAAAAGTTTTATAAATCGATGAAAAGTGTTCAAAACTCATTAGAATATTGCAAATTAGTGCATCAAAATCATTGACAAATTGTACTCTATGAAATAATACATGAATTTTGTTATATTTTGCATTTTCGAAGTGCTTGCGAAATGATTTTTGTGTCGACGTCACCTTTGGAGCCCCGCTCCCGCTCGTCTTTCACTCTCGCTCGCGTACATGCTATAGCTCTCATTTACGCTCTCGCTCGCTCTTGCTTTTTGTGTGATGTGAAATAATAAGTTTGATTTTCAACTCAAGTTTTCAAAATATCCATTTCTCGAATCGAAAACACACATTGTAAACAGTTCGTGTTTCGTTGTGTGTACTCTGCCTAGAAAACCGTTTTCCAAAATTTACAATAGCACGACTATCTTTCCCATTTAATAGCCACGGTTGTTGCTATTGCTTTTTCGTCACAGCTTTCTTAAATTTTACTTACATACACAACATTTACATATACATATTTACGTTACGTTTTGTATGTAATTACTTTTTTGTAGTGTATTCATCGCCAACCACGTTTAAAAGGAAGAGCGTGAATGTGAATACAACAAAGACACACAAAATCAAAGAAAATAAAATATAACAAATCCAAATCGTAGAAATATATAACAAAACAACAACTAAACGTCGTTACATTTCCATTTCCCCCTCCTCCTCTGGCAGTGCATGTAAACGAGAGCTGCCGTCGTCGTCTCAGTGTCGTCGTACTACAAATCCCTAATTTGCACAAAGGGTCCCCCCTGTGAATAAATAGCAATAAATAAGAAGCAAATATGTCTGGCGAGGAAACGTCTGCCGATCGCAATGTCGAAATATGGAAAATAAAGAAGCTCATCAAAAGCCTGGAAATGGCACGTGGGTGAGTAATCTTGGAAATTATTTTTATATCGTAAAACGCATTTATGTTGTCAACTCTGCGTTAACATTTGTTTTCCTTGGTGAGGGAAAATTTCATTTCGTTTTCGTGTGCGTTTCGTTTGTACATACGAAACAATGGCAAGGGATGGGGGATTTTATTCAACGCGCCGTCGCCGTACAACACAAATTGTGTATGGCAGTGGAGTGGGTTGAAGGGTGTATTGCAGTCAGCCTTGTTTTTGCTGTATGTTGGCCATCAATTAGCACTTTGTGTGCCAAAGCATAATTGCATTTACTTCGAGCCAAAGATTACAGACTGCTTACATGCAAATGCTGTATGCCTTATGCTCTTAGCCTGTCATTTCTCGATTGAATTAGTTGTAAATGTCAGCCATTTGGTTTAAACCACTTTGATTCACTGTGCGTGGCTGCTGATGTCGTTGGTAACAAAACAAAAAGTACAAAGCACATCATGGTATCTGCTATGGCGTTGCCCCACACACTCTTTCTCTCTCACACACATACACTGGCATACACAGATAGTACAGACATACACACATGTACATGGCCATTCACTCTCAGCTGTGCGCGCAATCTCTCTCTTTTTTCTTTTTGCACAAATACACTATGTGAGAGCGCAACACGTTTTTGTCAGGTTTTTATCAGTTCAAACCAGACGCTACCAAACAGTAGAGCAGAGAGTGAGTAATGCGTGAAGCCAATGCTAATGCTTTGTTGGCAACACACACACACACATCTCCAAACTCACAAAGACGTTGCTGCAACTCTTAGCTACCTAACAATGGAACTCCTTTCCGCGCTGCTTGTTAATTGTAATAAATACAGCTGCATTTGCATACGTGTGTGCCTATTTCTCTCACTCTCTCTCAATGACTAGGCGCTCTCTCACCATTCCTGCATATCGTTATTTATCTCGCTCCTGTAAAAAGGTCAAATTTTGTATGTGTGTGAACCATAACAACCCGTACACACTGTGTGGTGTGCTGTAATTTGCCATTCTCAGCGATTCGTAGTTACTTGAGGCGGGTTGTGTGTCAGGTTGCGCGTTGTTTACAATTACAGCCGAACTCGATTTGTTTTGTTTATATATCGTATATCGGTATCGTTTATCGACGTACTCAAATTTTGTTTAGCCTGAACTGGCGACTATATGCGTTGTAATTATTTATATTAATTGAATGCCATTTATTTATGTTCGCAGCAATGGCACCAGCATGATTTCTTTGATTATTCCGCCTAAAGATCAAATTTCTCGCGTCAGCAAAATGTTGGCTGATGAATTTGGTACGGCCTCCAACATCAAGTCGCGTGTGAATCGCCTTTCCGTCCTGGGCGCAATCACGTCGGTGCAGCACAGACTAAAGTTATACACCAAAGGTACGCCTACAATCCCAAATCATTTAGAACTTTAAATTTACTCAACTTCATTGCTTTGCAGTGCCTCCCAATGGTTTGGTCATTTATTGCGGCACAATTGTCACAGAGGAGGGCAAGGAGAAGAAGGTCAACATTGATTTCGAACCCTTCAAGCCCATCAATACGTCTTTGTATCTGTGCGACAACAAGTTCCACACGGAGGCACTCACTGCCCTGCTGGCCGACGACAACAAGTTCGGCTTCATTGTGATGGACGGTAACGGCGCTCTCTTCGGCACCCTCCAGGGTAATACACGCGAGGTGCTGCACAAATTCACTGTGGATCTGCCGAAGAAGCACGGACGTGGTGGTCAGTCCGCGCTTCGTTTTGCTCGTCTGCGTATGGAGAAGCGTCACAATTATGTGCGCAAGGTGGCCGAGGTGGCCACACAGCTCTTCATCACGAACGACAAGCCCAACATCGCCGGTCTCATTTTGGCTGGTAGTGCGGACTTCAAAACTGAGCTCAGTCAATCGGACATGTTTGATCCAGTAAGTAGCACAGCAATCATTTCTACAAAAACTTAGCCCGATCATTTCGCTAACCGTTCCGTTTTACAATTGACAGCGTCTGCAAACGAAAGTGATCAAGCTGGTGGATGTATCTTATGGTGGAGAGAACGGTTTCAATCAGGCCATCGAATTAGCCGCCGAATCGTTGCAAAATGTCAAGTTCATACAGGAAAAGAAACTCATTGGTCGTTACTTTGATGAAATTTCTCAGGTATGGCGTTAACCTATTGTTTAGTTATCAAACTACTAATAGGTTTTATCTTGCAGGATACTGGCAAATATTGTTTCGGTGTGGAGGATACCCTGCGAGCCTTGGAGCTAGGCTCGGTGGAAACTTTAATTTGCTGGGAAAATCTGGACATTCAACGCTACGTACTGAAGAATCATGCCAACTCGACGTCAACGACAGTATTACATTTGACGCCCGAGCAGGAAAAAGATAAGTCTCACTTCACGGACAAGGAGGTACGAATTAGTAACGCAAATCAATCATAATTATGTTATTTATAATTGTTTTGTAATCGGGTTGCAGAGCGGAGTTGAAATGGAATTAATCGAGTCTCAACCGCTCTTGGAATGGCTGGCGAATAACTATAAAATGTTTGGCGCTACCCTGGAGATCATTACGGACAAATCTCAGGAGGGAAGCCAGTTTGTGCGAGGTTTCGGTGGCATTGGCGGTAAGCACATCTTGTTTCACAGTTATTATGAATATTTAACAACTAATTGTAAATATTAGTGCGAGTGTAAGCTAAAAAATTAATTACGTATCTACTGTTTACATTCCTCTTCCATCATGCTGCTTTTAAACGTAAACTCTAAATGTAACTTGGTCCACTTGACGTCGCTCCTTGTGCATAACCATCAAACTTACTTATAAATATAAATATTTTTATTAAATTCTATATGTATATAGGCATATTGCGCTATAAAGTAGATTTCCAATCGCTTCAAGCCGATGAGCCGCTGGAGGATGTTGATCTCGATGATTATTAAACAAAACCAAAAGAAATAACTGCAAACAAAAAATACAGAAAGCTAAGAAAAACTTAAAGAAAAGCATTCAAGCACTGCATAGATTTTCGGATCTCAATACAGAATTGTTCGTTTTGAGTTTCGTTATCATTTCATAAATTAATTTCTTGTGAATCGCCATAAACTGTTCAAAAATTGATAGGAACCAATTTACTTGCCGCATAGTTTTTAAAAATATTTCAACGTAGCAGTTTAATAATAGTTTAATAATATTCTGAAATAGATCTCCCTCACTCCAACTCGTTTCATATTTAAATGACTAGATTCGATTTAGGGCTGTTCCATTTTCCGTAACCCTTAGTAGTTATTTGGAATATAACCGAATTTTAAATTTACCTCAAATTTAGATTGACAACAAAATTGGGAACATATTGAATTTATTTTCTGTGTTTTTAAAGCGATTTTCTTAATAAGACACCACTCTAAGATTAACACAATACTTATTTTTAGTCACACAACATTCTCATTTGTGGTTGATTTCTAATTTGAAACCATTAAAATGAAACGATCTTAATCAGGCGTGTTCCTAATTCCCAATTGTCTTTTGAGAGTGTGAATGCGAAATTGAGAGCTGTTCCGGTTTTACGGAAATTGACTTTGTATTCAGTGTTCAGAAACCGTAGCTCACTTGAAACTAAAACAAATAGAAAACTATTAATAAAGTCACAGTATTCTGGACGGCAATCCATTTCGATTCCCACGGAATTGGAATTTAGAACAACCCTGTTGTGCATCCTTGAACAAAAAAAAAAAATAAAAAAAAAAAACTTGAATTAGATGTGTCCGAGAGAGTCATAGATAAGAAATCAAAGCCATATACATACACTTACGTTTAAATATACTCATGTATATATGCGTATAGCAGAAATGCTTTTAGATACAACAAACATAAAAATATATATTTACTGATATTTAAATATAATTCGCGTAACAAAAACTGCAAGTAAATTGAAGAGAACACAAATGTATTTACAACAAATTGATGAGACGACAGCAAAAAGTTTAAATAAAGATTTCAACTGTCGACCTGCTCTGCTGACCTTTATGATTCTCGTTAAAGTAATTAAAAAATAAATAAAATAATAGATCGAACCGAAACTGTGGCATTATACAGACACATATACTCGTATCTGACAGGCATTTAAAATATTTACATAGGCAATTTCTTTGTTTGCATTTCACACGAATTCAAAGCGAAACATTCTAAGTACACACAACCAAAGAAAAAGTAAAATACAAAAACCAATTAAAACCAAATGCGTAATAATAATAGATGAACAAACAAAACCTGAATAAAATGAATTAATAATATACACATCCCGATAACGTAAACTACAAAATGCCAATTATATTCGGGGGGTTTTGAATTTCGAGCTGTAGATTAGATAAGATGCACTGAAACTCCCCTATTGCTGCAGAACGACAATTCGGAATGGAAGGCTACAGAAAAAATTCGATTGATCCAGCTTCGACAAAGCCAGTAATATTCCACCAATTATAATTATCAATTTTTCTGTTTAGATCACTTTTAAATATATGTATCACTTATGTGTTGTGCTATTCGGTATCGTTTCATGTTTATTTCTTAATTATTTTATTAATGCCTTTTTGCTTTCTATATTTTATTATTATTTGTACAAGTTCTGTTTGTGATTATCGACAACTATTATATCTAATATTATCGTTTACTTTTCCCCAGGTATCTTGCGTTACAAGGTGGATTTCCAGAGTATGCAACTTGATGAGTTGGACAACGACTGCTTCGATTTAGATGACTACTAGATAATTTGCACAGTTGTAAAATCAGCAATCGAACGCAAAATTTCAAATCAAACTGTTCTGTTAAATCATATATAAATCGAAGAGAGCAAATAGAATATTTTAATAATATTATTAAAGCAAGAAAAAAGAGAAACTACTGCAAAAAGTGCACACAATCCTTCTTCCATTTTAACGTTGTTGGCGAATTAAATATAAATTGAAAATATTATAATTACACATTACCCCACATACAAGAGCATACTATATATCGTAAAAAAAGAAAGATACAAAAAAGAATATAAAAATGTTAAATCAAGAAAAAGCAACAAAATATACAACGGAAGCCGTTCTACGTGAAACAAAATCTCCACATTTTTATTGTATGACTAAAATTATATGCACATGTACTATTCTTATTTCCCCAATTAATATTCACAAAGTTCCCCCAGACGTTCGATTTCGTTCAATATAAAATCCAATTCGCCGGCTTCCAAGACGGGGAAGCACGTCAAGACCATGCGGAAGAAGTTGCCCAGCTTACGACTGCCTAAAGGAGTGTAGCCAATCATCAAGGTGCCACTGTACGCCATCTGCTCCTTGATCTTGGGCGCCACCTTTTGGACATATAATAATAATAGAGTTAAATAGAGATGTGCTGGAATAAATTACGCATTTACCGTATATAGGCGCGTCCACCACTCCTCAGTTTCCTCAGAGCTGGACACACGCAACGCTTTTGGAATGTACCAAAAGGACACGTTGGAGTACTCATGTTTATCCATCACCAACCTGAAGCGATCCGGACGCTCGCGCAGCTTCTGCTCCAGCAGGCGCGACATGTCGATGGCATGATCGACCAAATGTCCGTATTGCCCATAACCACGAGCCTTCAACATGAGCCAGAACTTGAAGGCATCTACTTTGCGGCCACATTGGACGCTCTTGTTGCCCGTGTCGTAGGATACGTCGTAGAATTTGTCCTGTTGAAACAGGTAGCTGGCCTCAATGCTGTTGCAGCGTGCCAGCAAATCGGAGTCCCGAGTGAGAAACAACGAGCACTGCAGGGGCACTCCGAGTGTCTTGTGCGGATTCCAGGCGAACGAATCAGCACGCTCCAGACCCGCCACCAACGAGCGATATTTGTGCGACAGCAGCGCCGCTCCACCCAGACAGGCATCCACATGCAGCCAGAGGTCGTGACGTTGTGCAACGTCGGCCAGGCCAGCAATGTCATCAAAGGCGCCCAGCACTGTGGTGCCAGCTGTAGCATTGATGAAGAATGGAATACAGTCGCGTCCCTTGGTTTCCTGGATCTTCAGCTCCAGGTCATCGAGTGACATTTGTCCCTTGTCATTGGTCAACACCGCAATGCAGTTGTCGGCGCCAATTCCGAGCCAATGAGCGGCTTTCTTCAAGCTGTAGTGCGAATCCTCGGATGTAAAGATGACCAGCGGACGCTGGCCAAACATTCCAGTACTCTTCACAGACGGACAGCGCTTGTAGCGTGCCAAGACCAGGCCATACATGTTGGAAGAGGAGCCACCAGCCGCAAAGATGCCATCACCCTTGGTGTAGCCAGCTAAGCGGCAGACTGTTGATATGATCTCAGTTTCAATCAGACTGAAGACAGGTGCCACCTCAAATGTGTAACTGTTGAGATGATTTAGCATTAGAATATAGTAAACTGGATGTGGAAAATGCGACATTACGTGCTGCAGTTCAAGGCCTCTGTGAGCCACGCGCCCGCCAGGCCAAAGGGATCCATTTGCCCAAAGAGCTGATTGTGAAAGCGGCCATGGCAAGTCTTTAAGGAGTACTGAATGATCTGTTGGCATATCCGCTCGATATCTGATAGACTGTGCGCTTCCTGTTCATTGATTGTCAGGTCGAGCAGTTGCTGCACATCAAATATAAATGGGTGAGCTTAACTAAATATTGTCGACATGTATCAATTGAGATGTTTTTTTTATGTAATAGCTTTCAATTTTTGTATACAACTGTGTTGAAATTCTTAAAAGTTTTTAAATTGTTATAAACAAAATTGTAGTTTCTAACTGTGAAATTAAATTACCAATATGTCGCGGAAAAAAAACTGGTTTACAATGTTCGATATTAATGTGGTTATTAAAAAGAACGCAGTCGACCAAGCAGGAATTTGTATGTATGACCCTTGTATGACCCTTTTACTTTTTAGAGCGGGTATAACAAACTATCTCTATGTATGCTGCAAAAACCAATTGGCATATTCGTCTAGAGATTACAGCAAACGGATCATGCAGCTGCATAATAAACTCTTCTAGTGCTGTCTTATCTGAAGCTGTCACGGAAGATTTGATGCGTTGTCTAGACTTTACCCGGGATGTAAATGCGGATGAGGAAAAAGGGGGACACTCACCTTCAGTTCATTGGGCTGCTTGAAGTCAACTATTTTTTCCTTCGACCACAAAGCAGGATCGGCACACAAAGTTTCCTTTTGCTGTACGAGCTTGAGGATGTGCTGCAGTATCTGCCAATCGTCCGTTAACCTCTCCCGCAGTCCATCGACGATCGATCTATTATCACTTTCCATGTCACGATATTTGTGGCCCAACCACTACGTCCAGCTGTTCGAATGGGAATGAAAAGTGGTTATGCTACGGAGCTGTGTGATGTGGTTAATAAATGAACGTTTAAGACTTGTAAATTGATTGAATTGTATATGTACTCACACACACAAAGACACGCGCTCACACTCGTATCTGCATGTCATGAGCGCTTCGTGCGGGTATGCCAGGCCTTTCTAGGGTGAACCTTATCAAAACTACTTAAAATTTATGATAAGGTCCATTAAGTTGTTTTCATTTCACACTCAATTGCTATTCAAAGTACATCTCATGTTTTCTTTTCTTGGAAACAGTTTGCCGTGACGGCGCCACCTTAATTCGATTACTCGAGTGTATCCTGAGCTTTATTACTTATATAACCCGATTTTAATTGAATTCAAAATTGAATTTACAATAGGCTTATCTCGCTTTAAATGGGCCGATCGTTAAGTCAGTCTGAACATGCTTGTAGATAAGATTACAGATTTGCAGAACTGCCCTTTCAGTTAAAACAATACTCGTGTGTATACTATGAGCACTTGACTAGATTAATGATGCTAATGATTTTCAGGTTTTGTAAAAAACTTGTACTTGAATAAATACTATATATATGTATATAAATTGTCATAAAGTATGGCAGACTTCATCCAGTATACAAGTAGCAAACTGAAATGAGTTAAATAAAATGTATCTACTTCTCGCAAATTAGCTATTTATACAGCGCTAGTCTGTAGAGGATATAGCTTAGTAAGAATTATTTTGTATATTTAATTATCAAGAAACTTATTATCATAAAAAGTTTAAATCGAGTTGCTAACGAATTGATTTTAAATTACCGTTTCCGTATCAGCGATACCATAGTCGATAGGCATATATGAATATCAGATAGGCGATATAACTACACCATCGATTAGCGGTCGATTAATTTATACTGTCAGACTTTCGATATTCGTGCATCGCGTACTTGTGAGAGTATCGATAAGATCGACAGCTGTTTATCATCAAGCCAAACAAACGTAAAATTCACAAAGTTCGCACAAAAATATAAACTTTAATCATGGGTCGCGCGGAAGTTGGTACTCCTAAGTACCTTGCCAACAAGATGAAGGCAAAGGGATTGCAGAAGTTGCGCTGGTATTGTCAGATGTGTGAAAAACAGTGCCGCGATGAAAATGGCTTCAAGTGTCACACAATGAGCGAGTCTCACCAGAGGCAACTGTTGCTATTTGCGGACTCACCGGGTAAATTTCTGCATAACTTTTCCAAGGAGTTCTCCGATGGCTATATGGAACTGCTGCGCCGCCGCTTTGGCACCAAGCGCACCAACGCTAACAAAATCTATCAGGAGTATATTGCGCACAAACAACATGTTCATATGAATGCCACACGATGGCTTACGCTCTCCGACTACGTAAAGTGGCTGGGACGCACAGGGCAAGTGGTGGCCGACGAAACGGAAAAGGGTTGGTTCGTCACGTACATTGATCGCAGCCCTGAGGCCATGGAACGCCAGGCGAAGGCCGAACGCAAAGAGAAGATGGAGAAGGATGATGAGGAACGCATGACGGAGTTTATTGAGAAGCAAATCAAGAAGGCCAAGAAAGATGATGAGGACGGCGAGCCCCAGGAGAAGTACACAGAGCTAAAACGCGAAGAAGAACAGCCCCTAAAGCTAGACATACGATTGGAGAAGAAATTCCAGCCTGACTCTATTCTAGGCAAATCAGCGCTAGTCACCAAACGCTCGAGTAACGATGTCGATGAGAAGGTGTTTAAGAAACCCAAACCACTGTCCGCGGAGAGCAACAGCAGATCGGCATTGGATGAGATCATAAAACTTGAGGAGAAGAAAAAGGAGCGTGCGAATCGCAAGGATTACTGGTTGCATCCGAATATTGTAGTTAAATTCATCTCCAGCTCAATGGGCGACAAGTTCTATAAGCAAAAGGCTGTCGTTCAAGAAGTCATTGATAAATACCGCGCCAAGATCAAGTTTTTGGATACGGGCGACAAGCTAAAAGTGGATCAGGTAGGTAGAAGCATTTAATTTTCCGATTCCATGTACTAATTGTTAACTATTTTTTTGTCAGGCGCACTTGGAAACAGTCATTCCCGCTTTGGATAAAGAAGTTCTGGTTGTGAATGGCGCCTATCGTGGATCTGAAGCATTGCTAAAAAAACTAGATGAACGCAAGTACTGTGTCAGCATAGAGATTCTGCATGGTCCACTGAAGGGACGCATTGTGGACAACGTGCAATATGAGGATATTTCAAAAATATACGGCACGTAAAAAGCTGCCGAAATGCCAACTTAATTAATGTAATCTATCACTGTACAATTAAAGTAAGTTTTTAAAGATAATGTCTGTCGATCTGCCCAAACTTAAGCTGGGATCGGCTATTATATATTAATAATTATCGTTACTACTTAAGATTCATTTTAAATATGTATGTTTACATATACGAAATTTTTGTAAACGTATTTTTTGTGGAATACGACTGCATTTAATTTAAAATAAAAATTAAATGTGTACCAAATAAGTAAAAAAAGGGGTTTACAAAATGAAGATCAATCAATAATGTATACAATTTGAATGATTACGATTGCTAATTAATAGCTACTATTTATATGAAATAAACTACTCGTTTATGTTTGGGCAGAACGTCGCTAAATATGACACATCTGGTGGCAATGACATTTACTAGATTTAGGTAAAATAAACTAAGCGCGCCGGAACATATGTGCTCATTATTTTTTTTTGCAACAATGCAAACAATGGTTTTTCAAAAATGTTCGGCACAACTGCAAAGTGCTAAATGTAGGCGTATAATTCGAGTAAAATTCGGAAACAGTTTGACTTCAACCACGGCGCCAACTCTTTCAAATATGCGCTTAAAACCTCAGCTTATAATTTTAACGGCTTTGGCTTTGTCTATAGATGCCAAAAATGCAAGTACGGATTGGTGGCAGGGTATGCCTTATGCCATTATGGATCTACTTACCATGAAGATGAATATATTCACCGCTTTGCCACTCGAAATAGCAGCCACAGCCATTGACACATTGTGTAAGAATATGCAGAGTTTGTTGAGAGACGAATTTGTGAAATTAACCATTTTATATTTTAGGTTCCTCCACTTTGTTTATGAGCGGAGTTCCGCCGCAAATAACCCCAGATATAACAAAAATGCACTTCCAGTACATGACGCCCTGTTTTAACTATACTGTGCCGTTGTTGGAGGCCGAAAAGCTATGGATGCATCCCAAATTCCGCAAGAATCGCAAATTGGTAATCCTTGCTACCGGCTGGACAAACACTATAAACGACTCCGGCACCATAGCAATGATTTCCAAGGCCTTTATGTGTCGACCTGGCGTTAACTTTGTGGTGCTCAACAAATTCTCTTAGTGGAAAATAGCAACTTTAACAATACTCTTTCAGATTGTCGATGCCGCCTACTATGTGGACACGCTGTACAAATGGTCCGCGTTAAACACAGATCTGATAGGTGAACACCTGGCCGTGGGGCTGCATCATTTGATCAAGGCGATGCCCTGGATGGACATACATTTGATAGGTGAATAATCCAAGCTTCGATTTACACCAAATATATTCTATGTTGTTTTTTTCAGGACATTCTCTTGGTGCTCATATTATGGGCACGGCAGGTCGCACTTTCAAGAAGATCTCCGGGAATTTGGTGCCACGAATTACAGGTCTTGATCCAGCCAAGCCTTGCTTCCGCTATGAGAAGGCATTGCCTGGCTTACAGCAGGGCGATGCTAGCTTAGTAGATGTGATACACACAAATATTGGCATTTTGGCCAAACGTGAACCGCTGGGAGATATTGATTTCTATCCGGGCGGAGCACATCCCATCAAGCCTGGTTGCCTCACCATTGGCTGCTCGCACACGCGTGCAGTCGAGTACTTTGCGGAGAGCGTGTATCCAGAGCACCAGCGCAGCTTTCTGGGCATGAAGTGCAACTCTTGGACAGCGCTCAAGCGGCGTAAATGCATCTCCGAGAAGACGTCCACAATGGGCTATTTAATTAATCGCAAGGCAAGCGGCATTTACTATGTGGAGGTCAATGGCTGGAGTCCGTTTGGCAAAGCTGGCGACGTCTTGAGATCCAGACATTTCTCCTGCGACAAGATTAAGTGCTAAGTTAGGTCGAAGTTACATTATATTATTATTATTATGATATATGTATTATAAAGCTATGTCTAATTTTATTCATCAATTTGCGTTAGATCCAAATCATCATCGAAAGCCTCGGCGATGCCCTTTTGACTGAGGTACGCCTTCTCCTGGGATTCGGCAATGCGCCAGAGCTCATCATCGTCATCACCCGTAAGCATAGATCTATTGGCTGCTCCTCGAATGGCAGCTCGCTTGTTACTCTGCTGAACAGCAGCTGGATTGCGATTTGTCTTCGATTGTCGGTTGCCCATAAGTATCTGGCTTTCCTCGAAGTAACTGTTGGGGTGATTAATGGTCGGCTCTACGTTGGAGTTGTGCGTGAGCATAAAGTATTTGCCGCAGGCAAATTGATAGTGTCCGCGTGTCACAAAGAACATGACCTCTTCGATGGCCCCTGGCGACAGACCATAGGCAGCGAGTTTTGCCTTAACCGCAGGCGGATCCATCGACTTGTAGGGACAGCCATGACAATCTCCCGGTGCAGCCATCTCCTTGATGATCTTCATGCAGGAATAGGGCGTGTAGTTAACCATTGAGCCCTTTTTGCCGTAATTGTGATGAATGTTGTACTCGTAGCTACGCGCAAATTTATCTACGTCAATTTTCTTGGTGAACTCCTCGCGCCAGAAGCGCAGCGAATCCTCCAGACTGACGCCGATGCCTTTCAGGAAGAGACCGTACTGCATGCGACCGCCATGCTTGATGTGATGCTGACTGCGTATGTGATCGTGGCACATGCGCATGCACAGTGGCATCGATGTCTTGGAGAGCTGATCCAGCGATTCGATGGGCACTGACACATCCTTGCAGACTGTGTAGTCCTTGCCCGTATACGAATTGTGTAGTGATCTAAGCATACGCGAGATACGGTCGTCGGCCTCCACATCATTGATGAAAGCCTTGGCTGCCTGCATACCACGCTCAATCTCCTCCATTTGCCGAGCGGCCACAATCGACACCAGGTCGTGTGTATTCACATAAGCAAAGCCTCCCTTCAGATAGCAGCGTCGCGTGCGCACCAAATCCAGTACTTGTGTGAAGGGCACCTTGTAGAATTCGAGCAACTCGATCTTGGACACACTCTGACCCACCGTGCTTTCGTAGAGCCCATCCTTCACTTCGTCCTTCTGGGTTTCGGTCAGCGGTTGTATGTGAAAATTGTTCTCCTCAAGAAATTGCTTAATCTCAGTGGTGCTCAGTGCTGAGAACTTGTACTTGAAGAACTCCATTTCGCGTAACACAAACCAGCGCAGCAAATCCTCTGATCGACAGTAGGCCAAGCGCAAAATGAAGTGCGAGAGATAATCGCGTCGACGCATTTGCAGATCCGATTCCTGTTTGTTACCGGTGCTGTGACTGCTGCACATACGCAAATAGCCACGTAGTCCATCTCTGGTCATTTCAGAGTTTACGTATTCCTTCCAGTCATCGGACAGCATTCGCAGTCCCTTCGTTGTAGCTCGATCGAAGACGCGAAGCAGACGCAGGCGCTCCAGGGCGAGATCTTCGAATTCATCTATGTGTACATCTTCGGTGGGTGGGAAGTGATAGATCATTACGTTGTGTGGAAATTTGGTTTCCAGACTAACGACTTCCACTTTGACATCGTGGCGTGCGCGTTTCTTTAAATTAAAATCCATATTCAATTTGAGCTCTTTGTTGTGGTACTCGCAATAATGGCGCCAAAAATACTTAGCAACAGCTGTCGTACATATCGAAGTTCGATTAATGCGATATCGGTGCAGTTGCATTGATCTCATTTTGTGCCGATACTAACTGTGTTCTGTTTAACCATCAGTTTTTGTACTATGCGTTAATTTAAATTTAAAACAAATTTGAATTGAATTTTTGTTGAAATTATAAGTTTTACGCTAATTTGTGTATATGTATATCGATGTAGAATTCCATCGAGTATTATGCGTTATCGATAGCTAATCGCGGTATAGACTATGTAAACACTTGTTTAGTTGCGTCTCCGTATTCATGAATTAACAAAAACAAAACTCGAATCTGTGAAATGGAGGAAGTTTGCCGATTTTGCACAACAACCTCTGCTACTCTTGAGCATATATTCGCTGAACGAATTCATAAGGATAACGAACCATCTCTTATTTGTATGCTGGAAAGCTGCACAGACTGTGAAATCAAACCCTTAGATGCATTGCCCCAAAATATATGTGCCAGCTGTACATCTGCTGTTAAAAGTGCATATCAATTTAAGCTGAAATGCGAGCAAAGCCAAAAATACTTTAAGGATCTTCTGTGTGCAAACGACCGCAAGCCCGATATTGCCGAACTAACCATAGGCAACTGGTGTGTGACGGAGAGTGCTATAGGCGAAGTGCACTTGAAAACTGATATCGAAGAAACAGTTCCTGTGGAAGTTCAGCTTCACTCGGAGCCCGATGACAGCATTAATAGTAGCGAGGAGGAAGAGAACTCATCAGAAAACAATTTCGAGCCAATGCGTCTATCCCGCCGGTTGGCAAATAAACAGAAAATCTGCCGCAGCTCTAGACCAAAAATTGCACCCACCCATATAAATCCTAACATTTGCTGTTCCGTCTGCTCAAAATTGTTTTCCTCAATGCGAGGTTTCCGTATACATTTGCGAACGCATGGCGAAGAGTTGCCACACAAATGTAACTCCTGCACACTTAAGTTCCAGACGGTGATACAGCTCAGGAAGCATCTGCTAACACACAATGGTGAGCGTTTGCACAAGTGTCCAGATTGCCCCAAAGCTTTTACGCATCCGAATCTGCTGAAGAAGCACAGTTATGCGCATATGAAGGATCGGCCGTTTAAGTGCCCGAACTGCCCCAAGACGTTTAAGCGGAATAATGATCTAAGCAAACACAATATCGTGCACACCGGGGATAAGCCATTCCAGTGTTCGGAGTGCCTCAGAAGCTTTGGAAGAATTTATGATTTGAGGGTCCATGCCGATCATCTGCACTCGGAAAAAATGGGGTACCAGTGTTCGAAGTGCAACAAAACATTTGTCAAGTCACGATTACTTTCGCGTCATGTGAAATGCTGTACGGAAACTGTAAAACCAGAAACCTAAGCAAAATCACCACGAGTAATATTTGAATTCCCTTGAAATTCCGATAGAATTATTAGCAGACTGCAAGCAATAACTCACATCACACAAAAACACAAATCGTTAGACCATTGTAGAATATATTGTAAGAACTATTTAAATATGCTATATCTTACGTGAACTTGTTTTATTTGTATACAAGGGTCATATATATGTATGTATATATATATATTTATAACATATATCAGGTACTATCTGACTAGGAAAGCTGTGTAGCCTTTGGGCTTTTCAGGCCTTAGAATCTTTTGCGCCAATACCTATATATTCCAGCGACTTTCTTAAGCGTTTCCAGAACAATTTCCGTTCCTCCATCGACGGCTGCTTACCTCCTCTGCTTGGCCATTTAATGTAAGTTTTTATGTCCATTAAATATTGTAATGTCTTCGGTCGCTTTCTACGCGGTATATCCTCCAGGAAGACGAGTATCAAGTGCTCCTTGCTCACCTCAAATATGCTGTATATAAATGATATTTTACATTTTGAGAATCATTTTTTAACCTGAAAACTTACCGATGTTGAGCCAAATACATTTCAAATTGACACCAATGGCTGAGCAGGAACTTGGATGATATCAGTAACATCAGCGAACGCGAGCGATCCATGCATGAGATAATATTATCCAGTATAGTGACGCCAATCTGTACAGATATGAAATTGTAACATTCATTTAATTTAAATTTATTTATATATATCAAACCTGAAAATCGCGTTCATGCAGGCAAATGGATATGTCGCCAGATTTTTCTACATTTGGCAGCAATTCTTCCAAAACCCAAGGACGATCGTTCTGACAGTAGCTAATGAAGATGTCATATACCATATTGGGATCCTGTTCGTTGAGATGATGGAACTTATCCAACGACTCTTTCGAGGCTCTCGATAACAGCGCTGCCGACTTGAGCGAGGCATAATAATAATGGATATGCCACCGCTTCAGATATATGATGAAACCGAGAATGCTGGCACCCAAAACACTGCCAATAACGGCTGTTACAATCTTAACGGTTTTTTGGATTTGTGTCTCTACATCTGACATTGATCGGGCCTGACAATTCAACTCATCCACCTGCATTCGATCTGTTTCATTAAAGCACCAATAATACTTGGCCTCATAATCCAATAACTGAAATTTCAGCGTAGTGTCATTGTAAGTTTTTATGGTTGATGATGGACATGTTCTAGTTTTCAGATCTGTGGTTAGAAAGTGCAATTTTCTAATCTTGTGCAGGTGCTTGAAATCCTTTATGTTTTTATAGCTCTCAATGAGCATCGGAATGAAGCGATTCTTCCAGAGATTGTGTTCAATCTGTTCGTAGAATAGTCTACTCAATTGGTTCAAGTTGCTGCGATTGGTGAAGATTAATTCTTTGACTGTCTGCTGAAGCACCTCATAGGAGCAGTTGGCTTGCTTATTATTATTGGCAGCCACCTCGACCACCTCGCGCAACATACAGTTGCAGAGGAAATTGTTCTCACCCAGGCTGAGATACTCGAGACTCTCGAAATCCTTGAGCATCTCGGTCGTTAGCATGTTGATGTTGTTGTTGCGCAAGTTGAGCACACGCAACGATGAGTTATTGCGGAACACACTCTTGTACCAGTTGCCAATGTGATTAGAGCTAAGATCCAGCACCTTGAGGCTAACCATAGACTCAAATACATCACTAGACAAGGCATTGATGTTGTTGCCAGCCAGTCCCAGCACTAGAAGATTTCTCAACGGTTTCGACCAGTTCAAATCCTTCAGATTGGAGTGCTCAAAGTACAAACACTTCAATGTATCCCCAATACCGTCGAAGGCATCGTCCACAATGTTGTACGACACAAAGGAATTGCCAGACAAATCAAGTCCTTCAAGTACTGTGTTCTTGAAGAGTCCATTGCTAATCACGGGAAACGATGTGTAACATAAACTTAGGTACTTAAGTTTATTTCCCAGATGAGTAAACGCCACTGCACTATTCCGAGTTATTTTCGAGTGGGATAAATCCAGATAGATAAGTTCTGGTAACATTTTAAATACAGTCTGATAAATCTTCAGGCCGTACACAAAGTTCAATATGACTTCTATTGTGGGCATTGAGAGTTGGTAATTATAGTTCAATACGTTTGTGAAGGCCAAGTCCAGATATTGCAATCTCTGTATATAGTAAAAGGTATCCGCCTCCAAGGTCATTATATTATTGTTGGAAATAAACAATTTCCTCAAGTTTGTCACATTGCGAAATGCTCGTTTGGTCACATACTCGATGCTACAGTTGCTGACGTCCAGCTCCAAGAGTTGCGGCAAGTACGGAAAATTAGCCCAAGCAATGCTTTCTTCTAAATAGGGATAAAATTTATATATATAGAACCAGTATATTAAAGCGAAACACTTTGCTCATGTTTTGTGTCTTACTTGAGGTGCCAAATAATTTGTGCATTATCTTTAGTTTGCTTATGTAATCCTCATAAATGAAATCTTGAGTGTTTGGTAATTCAGTGTTTTTTTTGTTTTGCAAGTGTAGAAAGCACTCCCGATCGTACAGATCAATATTACCCTTGGAAGCCAGGTCTAAGCATTTAGTGTATGTGTCATTGTTTGGTGTATTGTTAGTGTCTTGTAAGAATCGCTCAATAGCTGAAATTGGGCAAAGAGCCTGTAAATCAATCTGTGTGTGACCTAGCATCGTGTTTTTGTGCGAGATTGTAGAGAAATTCTTGTACTCACCTTCAGCATCCGCATTTATGACTGCAAACTGATTACCTTGTAGTGACAAATACTTCAGTGAACTTCTCATGGAGTACAAAGTGTGATAGGGCGCAGAAATGAGGTTATTATATGCAGCCGAGAAGGCCTGTACCCTCGAGAAGCTGAATCTGCCACCAAATTTCGTTTTGTACAACAAATCCAGATCTTCTGATATATTGCCATGTGAAAGATCCAAATATCTATTTGGGGCTGCAAACACAAATTAAACGTTTAAATCACACAGTTTAAATGTGCGGCAATCGATAATAGTAATCGGTGTCTGCTGCATGTTATAAATTGGCTATCGATACTTCAACACTTTCAGATTACATTGTCGATTGGACCAACATATGTTTATTTCGCATCTTCGTCTAAAAATACAAATCGAGAAATGAATAATGTTTGCCGGCTTTGCGCCATGAACAGCAGCACACTGGAGAATATATTTGCCAAACGAGACAAGCCGGCGGATGAGCCCCAGCTTATGGTTCTCCTGGATTATTGCACCGGCTGCAGTTTCAGGCCATTCGATGGGATGCCCCAAAACATTTGTGGAGCCTGCATTGCATCTGCCAAAGCTGCATTTCAATTCAAACTAAAAGTGGAGCAAAGCCAGCGCTATTTCAAGGAATTACGGACTGAAATCGAACGAAAGCCTGACATCGATGTGCTTTCCACTGGAGAATGGTGCATTTCAGAAAGTGCTTTTGTTGACGCGCATTTGCAACCAATTCGGACTGAGGCTGTGAATGAAGATGAAGTTGAAGACGAGGTGCTGCTACTAAAGGAAACGTTTGCAGCGAATGGGCCCTTGACAAAATCTGTGGAGGAGATTGCTGAGAGCACGCCGCTCATTTGCCACAATTGCAAATGGCCACTGGGCGCAGAAGCGTCTAACGATGAGCTTTCCATCAGATGCTCGTTATGTTCGAAAGTATTTGCAACAGTCAGAGGTTACAAGAAGCATTTGGACGTGCATAATGAAATCATACCATACCGATGCTATACATGTTCGAAGCAATACGAAAATGTCGCACAGCTAAAGGAGCATTTGTTGACACACAATGAGCGCGATCGACCATTCAAATGTCCACATTGCCCCAGATCGTTCTCCATGTATGGACCGTTTAACAATCACCGTCAGACGCATAGCGACAATCGACCATTCAAATGCCCTCACTGCTCCAAAACGTTTAAACGAAATGCGGAAGTTACCAAGCACATCATCGTACACACCGGAGAGAAGCCCTATCAATGTGCTGTGTGCCTCACGGGCTTCCCAAGACTTCAAAGCCTGCAAGTGCATGCCGACAGACACTCCAGCGAATTGTGCTACAAATGTGCCAAGTGCCCTCAAATCTTTGACCAACCGCGTTTACTTCTAATGCACGTCAAGTCCTGTCCTGAAGTTACAGCGTCCAAGCACAAAACGCATTGAATTGTTCAAGACTCAAAAGAACCAATAGTTGGTCTAACAGTGATAGTTCCAAATAAATCTTATTTAAGCAATACAACTTCGTGTTTAACACTAATTGCAAGCCACAAGAAGGATATTGTGAGTTATATAAATTGCGTGCGCATGTAACCCGATCGTCATAAACTATTCGAAATGCATTAATTATATACTTATTGGCAAGGTTGAGGTCAACAATTTAGAAGTTGATATTAACGGAGAAACCTACTTCACATTACAATTAAATGACTTTACTTACAGAATCGGGCATTGGTCATTTTCAGTGTACCATTGGGAAATGTCCACCATAAGATGTCCTGTTTTATGCTGTCCAATAGGCAGGTATTTCCATCGCTCTTGTCGTATTTAACGAACAGCGATTTTAGATCTGTTCCGCCTAAGGGATTTTCGGTATTATCCATTTCATCGTCATTATCCTGTGATAGACTCTGAATAGCCTCAGTTAAGCTCTCTCGCAAATGGGAGCTTACTTCCCGACGTTTTTCATTAACATCTGGTGAATCTTCAGATTCACTAGGAGTTATTTCAGTTGAATCCTTGTATTCCACGTCGAGAGTTTGTGCCGAAACTAAAACTTTTATCTGCGATTCGTGGAGAATCAGCGCGATTATTAAAATTTTTATTTGGATATACATTTTGCTTGCTAACTAATTGATGTTTCCGAAATAGGTGTTCGATTTCGCGATATTTTCGTTGCTATTATCAATATGTTGCCTTTCATTTATGTTTTTCTGTTTGCTGTAGTTTTTATTATTTGTACACAATTCTCACACTTTTGCTTTTATGGCTTTAAACCCATTAGTCAGCATATTCTACAGTAAATTGTCTTTGATTTGTTCGCAGCTCGTAGATTATACTCCAAAATATTGATCGATTTTAGCGGCATTAGCGTTAATGTATACCACACTTTGGAGAGCTGAAACAAGACTAATGGTCAGAAAACGGAAACTCGATGAGTATGAATAATTTTATGATACCAAGATAGGGCTTATCAATTTTGGCAATATTTTCTTTCGCTTTTCAATGGGTTTTAGTTATCAGTTTAGCGGCTTTATGGCTTTAGCTCGCCTTTTTCTCTTTCTCTCTCACTCTCATTGATTCTCTGCTTCGATATTCCCGCCCACGCCTTTAATAGCTCATCGCGATATGGTAATTAGAGTAGTATATCTCTCTTTGAGCCCAGAAGTCTCTTATCGCAGAAAGCTTAAGAGCGAATCGAGAGACCAAACCTCTTGCTGATTTGTAACTCATAAATTAACTATTTGACTTTAAATTGAGGTAAATAATGCCAAATAATTCAGATTATTTATTGTAGACCTGATATGCGATACGGCTCGATTGATAACGCTCCTTGTAGTTATAACAAATCTGAGATTAGAATTGGATTTTGTGGTTATTTCAGCAAGGTCCAAAATAGCTTTCAAATCACGCCGCACGCGTGACGTTTTAATCTAAATTTGCCAATTTTTACAGATGTTTTCATATAATATATAAAAACAATTAATCGATTTACTTGAGATATAAATATTTTCTAATGTAATCTATTTTTTTAGAAATATATTTTAAACTGACGGTCAGCAAGAAACCATTAACTTTTCAAAACCTTCATTAAAAGTATATTCCGTTCTTCATTTGTTAATAACAACATTAAAAATATATTTACATATATATCTTGGATAACCATTAATGTATCTGCATCCAGTGATGAAGATAAATATTCATGAGAATTTTATAAATTGAGTTTTATAAATGCGACTTAACTTTACATATATTAATAATATATAATAAAACATATATAATAATATATCATCATTTATAATCTAACTACTAAATGAATTTAATTTTATGTACAATAACAAGCTTATGAAAATAGATAATTATTTAAGTAATGAATTCAAATCCCCACATCCTGTTAATAATATGTTGTTGCTGATATCGATGATTTGCGCGATGCTTTGGTATAATTGTGATCGGTATTAATCGATTACTCATGCACATTATTATAATTCGATAAGATAAACATATGTTTTACGCATACTCGTATCACAAAAAATATTAACAAGAGAATGGACGAACTTTGCCGTTGTTGCGCTAAAAATTGCAGCACTCTGGAAAATATATTTGCCGAACGAGAGCTAAAGAATGATGAGCCACCTCTGATCGCTATGCTGGATGCTTTCACCAGCTGTGAAATTCGACAATACGATCCACTGCCACAAGCTATTTGTGGTCCATGCATTGCATCTGTTCAAAGCGCCTTTCGGTTCAAAGTGAGATGCGAGCAAAACCAGAAATATTTAACGGAGCTGCTCAAGGAAAATGATGTGAAGCCCTTCATCGATGAAGTCATCGCAGAGGATTATTGTGTTACAGCAAGTAATTTGGGAGAGGTTCATCCAAGATCTGAGCATCATTGTAAGGATGAAGATGCTTTAGGTGGCGTTGATGATCCGTGCTTAACAGAAAAATATTTAGTAACAATTGACGACGAAGCTAAGGACGAAGAAGAAAAGTATTTTGAGGACAATGAAGTTGTGAGCGACGAATATGTTGAGGAAAGTGAGGAACATTCCCTAACAGATGACTCTGAATCTGCTGAATATGAATCGGAAACAGAACTGAAATCAAAAATAACTCGTATCCGAAAGTCAACCGGAGATAAGAGCAAGGTAGAGAATGTTAAAGAGATGGATGAGAGCAACTCGAAAGATAATGAGGAGGACAATGAAGGTCCATTTCCATGCCCTCATTGCTCAAAGCAGATGAAAACGAAGACAACTTTAAAAATTCATCTGAGGCTTCATAGTAATGAGGAAAAGCCCTTCGCATGCCACCTTTGTTCAAACCGTTACTGGAAGAAGACGGATCTAAAGAATCACATACTGCGCCATACAGGCGAAAAACCGCATAAATGTCCACGATGTTCGCAAAGATTCTTACGTCGCGAAACTCTTAATAGGCACATCCGCAATAATCCACCTTCATGCACAACAGCACCTGCTCCATACAACTGTGCACAATGCTCCAAGGGATTCGGTCTTCGTAACGGTCTTAAAAGTCACATTCGAAATAACATATGTGGATTGTGGACTACGGCACAACCTAGCGCACGCGACCTTAAATGTCCACGATGCTCCAAGGAGTTCTTTCATCTTAGTAGTCTAAAGGGACACATTCGAAGTAATAATTGTGGTAGGGTATCGAAATTATTTCAATGTCCACATTGTCCGAAGCGTGTGAGGTCTACAGGTCATCTAGAAGACCACATTCGACTGCATACCGGCGAGCGATTCAAATGTTCTGATTGTCCGGCATCGTTTATATCTAAGCAAGGGTTTTTAATGCATCAACGATCTCATACGGGTGAAAAGCCTCTTAAGTGTACCGAATGTTCGGAATGCTTTATGCAATATTGGCAGTTGACGGCACATCTGCGTAGAGAGCACAAGATCCTTTCGAAATTGAAGCGCTGCACCATTTGTGCGAAGAATTTTAAAACAGAGGAGGCTCTCGAAAAGCATCTGATGACCCACAAGGAAGAATTCCCTTTTAAATGTGAACAGTGCTGGAAATTCTGTAAGACTTCATTTGGTCTAAGAAAACACACTTTAACACATACGCAAACGGAAGCTGAAAGCTCAAAATTAAGTAAATAATATCGACTGCCTTCGACAGTATCGAACCAATTTCAATTAAAGTCAACTGAAGTCGATGATAATTGAAAATAAAACAAATATTGAAAGTATTTGATAATTGAACTCAACTTAAAAGTTTCTTTCATTTTAAACTATAGATAATACCTTGAAATTGAAATTCGCACTTTGGTGAACTAAATCAAAATTTGGGAAATTCTTTCTATAAGTACGAATATTTTTTTTATTGTTTCGATAGGCCATTAAATCGTGATTTATGAGTTTTTTTATGCAGGTCCCAGAGAATAATTTTAATTAATGCAATTTTGTACACAAGTCAATAATTAAGTTGATATTTATCGTTTCTTTCCATATCGATGTTCTTTACTGCAGTGGTATGGTTAATATCGGTATCAATCGATAACATGTGCAGACTATTAGATTTCGATAAATTGAACATATATTGCGGGTCTTTACACAAATTGTAATATTATAGATGCGAAATGAATGAATTTGATAATCAGTTGCAGCTCAACGAAAATAATTTCGTCGTAGGATAGGAAAGAAATGATTATCATATTTCGATTTGAAAACACACACGCAACCGCAATTTTAAAGCTGGAAACTATTGAATTTTTGTTTGAGTTACACATAAAATTAGACTATTACCACTGTATGACTACTTTTTGCCTCGAAGTCCATGCTTAATCTATATTAATCATTTCAAATTGATATTAAATAACAAATCGCAGTCGCAATTTGGTTTTGCTAATAATTTGAAATTGAATTTTGTGCGGTCTTGTGTTACTCTGCAAACTTATACTTTTTCCAACACTAGGCGAAGACAGCCTTGCGTGACACGACTCAAGTCGACATGGGTTCGAAGTCACGAGCAGCAATCACCTTTAGTTTATGCTGATACCATGCCGCCCGTCACTAGCCGCCCGCCACCCACCCTCTCTGCTCCTGTTTTCTGAATTAAAACTCACAACAGACGGAGTCGCAATACTCGTTATACATGGCCTGCAAAATAAGTCCATCCACCCAAACCACCCCGCTGGGGTGAATCGCCCCGCCACCGATGAACTGGCTGGTTAAACAACCACCTTCTGTTTTCGCTCCCTCTCGCTCACGCTCCTGATCTCACTGCTTCCTGTCCTGTTCTGACTGCAACGATGACCGGCGCTTGTCGGGCGCGTAGTCGAAGGCAATCCTCGGCTGGACGTGCTGGTTCGTGTTGCGCTCGTCGTTTGTTTGTGCTTTGCTTGCAAGATTCGAGTCGCGTGGCGCGTTGCTTGTCAGTTTGCACGCGTCGCCCGACGTACGTGGGTGAAAGTCCATTTAGAATCGCAATGATTTAGCTTGCCTAACCACACTTTACTCAGTACCAACTACACTCGTATTTGCCATCGCACTCGTATAAAACGTGTTGTTACCAACGCATCCGTCGGTTCTTTGTGAGTCACCTCAGCAAAAAGCCGGGAAATATTAAGTATTGTTTATACCCGGCAAACTCGTTGTAGTGTCTGCGTTGTCTGCTCGAGCGCCACTTGAAAATTTTTGTGAATTCTGTGTGTGTGTCTGCGCGCGTGTGTTAGTGTGTTTTCGAAATCACTGCGAAAATGGCAAATGCCAAATGCAAACAATGGCCCTTCTGATTGCCATGCCGTCTTTTTCAGCGCCACAATTTGTATCCTCTCCAAGTGGCACTTTAGCCCACAACTGACTTTTTAGTGCACAACCAACTAATGGCTGCAACTTGGATTGCTGGACAGGTAAGCGATCTCAATTAACGGTATGCCAGACACTGACAACGAATGAGACAGGCCAGAGTGCGAGAGAGAAGCGTGTAATTTGGTGTTGCTCTTGTTGTTTTTGTTGCCGCTGCTGTTGCTGTTTGTTGGTGGTGTCTTAAAAATCACATGCAATTTTGGGGTGTTTTTAAGCGACGAACAGGTATGGGATAATCAATTGAAAGTGTACCAAAATAAAGCTCACTTAAAGTGAGCCGACAAAAATTTGATAAACATTTTCGATAACAATACATATGTTATTTGCGCGAAAAGAGTCTCCACCGATTCACAAATTGCAGTATATACATGCGTCTCTGTCTGTCTGACCAACCTTCTGAATGCACATATCTTCGAATTTACGTGAGTTTGGGCAACAAAACTCCTCTTGACTACGCTTATTGTAAATAAATGAGATAATGTGAAAAAGTAGAAACTAAATATATATAAGCTTCCGTGTAATACTTCAAATGACTTGGTCATACAATGTTGTTTTAACTTCGCCCTCCACAGTGTGGACAGTCAGGATATTGCATGCTACAGTCTGCCAGTCAGCACTGGGCAAGCAATTGTAATAACGTATATTGGTTTACACAACAAGAAAAATATCGCAAGATAATTAATACCTACGTGATATAGCATATTACGCGGCTGAACGACAGCCCAGACAGGCCAGACAGTCTAATCGACAGCGGGAACAAAGGGAAAATCCAAATAATTTGTTTGAAAGTAAGAAAAACACCATTTTGGTTTGTCGATTTCCTTTCGACTGAAACTGCACACAGCTGACCTTAGTGGGGGTTGTCCAAAAATGGAATAAAGGCGGCGAAGAACGCCACAAACTGCACACACATCGTGAGGTAGTAAAATAATGAATTACTGACATGCGATAGACAGCCAGAGCAAGAGCAGTTAAAGCGTGAGAGAGATGGAGAAAGAGCACTGAGTGAAATGGGTATTTTGTGTTAATATTTTAAATAAATGGCATGGGAAAAGTGAAAATTACGCATATGCCACGTTTAACACTCATAAAATGTAACAGCATTCTTTTTGTGATGGGTGATGAAAACGCAACGAACGGTAAAAGTATTTAAAACTGAAGCACACAAAACTTTTAGTGGTTTTCCAAATGAAAAACTATTAAAAAGTGCAGAAAATTCCTTGCTCAGGATGCCAGGCGAGCGAGGGACACAAGCATGCGAATCAGGGGACTTAACTACACAGCGAGCCAGAAGAGTTTACAGGAAAAAAATGCTGTATTTTACCACACTGGCAACTGGCAACTGGCAGGGAATGTACAATATTTAAAGTTAGTTTAACTTTCGCTTGTCATCTTGCAAAGTTGAGCATAACACAAAGTGTAAAACTTTTAGTTTGCTGTTCTTTAATTTAATTTGCAAATAGTTTTTTGCTGCCGTCCGAACAAAAGCCAACAGATTGTTTTAGTTGTTAGTGTCTTTCCTTGTACTAAATCTACAGCCATTGCACATTGCAGCTTAGAGTATCTACTAAGCTTGCCGGGGGTATTATCACGTTGGGGATGTTAAATGTAGTCTGGTAGTTCTCTATTACTTAATTGTCTATAATTTATGAGCTCCTTTAAATCTGCAGTTATTTAATTACAGTTTCGTAAAGCGTTTTTTAAGTTGCTGAAAGACAACTTTTTAGTTTGAGTCAAAGAAATACAGAAGTAGTACTATATATCCTATTAAACTTGTTTAAGAATGGCTTAAATATATTTTTCGCTTTCTTCAAATACATTTAACACTTGAGAAAGTGAGTGGTCACAAAAACAACATACAACATATTTGAACATTGCCTAAAAATGTTGATTATCTCGGAAGCAAAAGCTTATACCCCACAGCGTTCGCTTGAAAAGTATCGTTGGATTAGTAATTGGTTTAGCCAACAATTTACATTGACTCGCAGGGCTTCCGTACATGCTGCAAGTCCTGAATCCCCATACGCTGCAAGTCGTATCGCATAACATCGTCCGAGTATTGAGAGGGACGTTCTTTTCGATGGCTTCACTGTGCTTAATTGTAATTTAAACTTCAACTTCAACTAATGGCAGAATTTACGCACTGTTTGCTTGAGTTTGAGTTGAGGTCCACTTTGGTGCGTCGAGCCGACAGCTAAATACATAGTTTACGCGAGTGGATAATAGTCCTTGGACTGTTAGTGTTAGTGCCATTTTCTTCTTGGTGCGTATAATAATTTTCTCATTTAACTGAAATAAGTTGCTTGCTCGCTTTTCGCTCACTTTCCAAGAGTCATTCAATTTTGCTTGATGCGTTTCCAGGCGGTTCATTTCTCGTTTCTCATTTCTCGTTGCTCGTTTCTCGGATCTTGCATCTCGCTTTTCCTTTCCACTTGAAGAACTTGCAGTGTACTTAATTGCATAAGTTTCTAGTTTATTCTCAGTTGAAGTAAAAGTTTCAACGTTATGCTGAAAGCATTTGACATTTATTTGCATTTTTGTGGCTAAACACAACTACTGAAGCTCTATTTCCCCAGACAGATATCAAAGCAATTGACTCTGGCAACTTTTGCACGCTGCCAGTTGCTTGCTTTACATACCTGAGAGCTGAGGAAATCTAACGTTGTCATTTACAGTTCCAGGGCCCATTGTATTGGACAGCTGAGCTTTGGCCTAAACAAAAACCAAGGAATTGCTCTTTTGACTTTGATATGCCATTATGCAGGGGAAGTTCTTGAACTATCTGAAAAGGCAATCTGAGTGTCGCAAATAAATGGAATCGACTTGAGATTGTGGTAAGGTTGTAGAAACGGAAAGTTCTTTCAGCACAATGGCTTATTATTAAAGAAAGATACTCGGCAAACAAAATACTTTAAAGTGGAATCCTTGATGGAAGAACAGAGAGATCTTAATCTAACCCAATGGCCGTCCTTATCTTTATGGCGCGAAGGATGCCAAGAAATTGTTTTCATAATATAGAGAGTGTTCCCGGCCTGTACCCCTGGAAGCACCTGGCAGCAGTGCCCACTTGTGGGTAAATCAAGTCCTGTAATTTCCAGGACAATAGCTTATAAAATTAAACTGAATTGCCGCTTCCGCTCGCAGGATGACGACGAGATGCGCACACACGGCGAATTCCTTCGAACTCAAAATCCAATTTACATGTGTGCTATAAATTCGACAGCAATAAAATTCAATAAAATATTTCATTACCAGAGATACAAAAAAAATTTAATTTACTTGTGCTGGCAGTTGACGGCACACACATAAATCGCAGCCACTGTGCTGTGCCACCCAGCTCCTCCCTGCTGCTGTGGCTGCTTCCCCCTGCCAGGTGTTGAGTGGTTTGTTGCTGTTGCTTCCTGGTTCACCTTAGTCTCAATCTCACTTGACTGTTTCTTTTTCCGTTCCCCTCGTCGGCATCTTATTTATGAGTTTACTGCCAAGCAGGCATTCCTCTCGCTCTCTCTAAAGTGTGGGGCCACGATAAGGAGGTGCCGTCTATGATGTGTCTGTCGGCAGTCGCTTCAGACTGCCAGAAGGGGGGAAGGGACGCACATTGCTGCGCGTATTCAAATTAGATTTATCCGCCAGCCAAATTTGAAGGCCAGCTGACGACAGTCACCGTAGTTTGTATGCAGATTCCAGGACTCTCGGACCCCGGTCCGAGGCGAAATAGAAAAATTTAATGATCCCTGGGCTGATTACATTTTTGCTCGTTCCAAAATATTTTATAATTTTATTCATGAGTTTACACAAATTATGAGAAAAAATGCCAAACACGATATTGAAACTCATTTAGCGAGAGCCATATAATTAATTGGATGCTTGTACAAGTGCTTTTGGTAAGCACTGTAAGCATGCCACAAATACTTTCGCATACATTACATTTTCATTATTCAGAAGCGTGTTTAGTTATTAATTAAAACTACCAACCAAGAGCACGATTTTATATGGCAATTGCTGCGGCAACTGTTGCATATTTCAACTGAATGAAGCCAGCAAGCGAGCAATTTTGTGGCTTGCAAGGCTCTCAAGGGATAGTGGTGTTAATTCTATTATTCTATCTAACAGATCAGCTGCAGATTCAATATTCAGCTGAATAAAAGAATTTTTTTGTATGCGTCTCTTTTCAATTGAATTCCAGCAAACAAAAAAACTGCTGCATACTTATTTGGGACGCGCTTCATTTGAATTTCAAAAGTATAGCATACTTATTCGACCTCAATAACAGCGCTGCAATGTGCTAAATTGAATACAGAAGCATTGCGCTGCATGTTAAATGGCAAATAATTAAAAGTTGCTTTAAATTTTTAAAGTGTTTTAATGAAATTTAATAATGCAGACATAGTGCTCATGTTTATGTGGTAGTTGCTCATAAAATGCTTTCGCAAATGTGTTTTCAGGAAGGCAGCGCTTGAAGGATTGAAAGAACAGGGAGAGAGCGAAGAGAACACAGCAGAACTTAGTAACAAAATAGGATAACATTTTAATGAGCTTGTAATTAAATAACATACAAATGATGCTGCTGTTGTCAGTTGACTGAGAGCTTAAACGATTCAGAAGCACAGTGAAATGTCAGAAAATTAAATTGCTAGCAGAAATTAAAATGAAATGGCATACACCAATAATGACAGGGCTTTATTGAATGTCAGCCGTCGGCTTAGCTTCAAACAGCTTTAAGAATTAAAATATAATGCGGCATAATACATTCAAATTGTTTATTTCTGTTGTCTGTCAACATTGCGGCGTCTCCGGTTAACAGAAATCAATTCGGTGGCGCCACACAGTCGGCCTTAAAAATTCACAACTCAGCAAAAAAAAAAGAGCATAGAAAGGGGCGGAATGGAGGGAGCTATTGGGGAATGTATCCAGCTGTTTGGGACGTCAATGACATCTAATGAAGTCGCGCCGCAGCCCAGCATAAATCTAAATAAATATGTATGGCAAATCGAGCATAACAATCACTAAATGAGATGTGGCTGCACAACCACACAGCCACACAACCACCAAATAATATCCATGCCCTGAGCACCCGGGGGAGCTGTGGCGACGCTTGACGGGATTCGGTTCCTAAGACAAATATGAATCTCTGATTCTGCTGTTGTTGTTTTTCTGCTGTTTTCGTTTCCCTTTTTTTGTAGTTGTTGTAGTTGTGTGTGGTTTCCATATCGTGATTTCGCTTTGGCCTAGTTATTTCGCGTGGTTTCATCCCCTTCACAAGTGACCCACAATTCAATAAAATTCTCACCAAAATGAATTGACTTTTTTATCTGCGGTTTCAAAAATCGATTGCAATTTACTTAGCGATTGTGTGTGTATGGGTCTGTGCGTGTGTGCCTGATTGCTCACATTCTTTGTGGTCATAATTCATAATGTGCGTTTGAGTTTCCAATCCATATTAGCAGCTGCTCTCAAATCCAAATATTAAATTGTTTGCATGTCTCTCAATTAATTAATTGGCATCTCCTTTGTGCATGCCTCGAGCCAGTGCAACCGTGCATTGGCAATGGCAAGCACCACAGCCCCGAGTCTATGTGAGACACGGACAACGCACAGAGCACCGAGCACAGAGCACTGAGCACAGAGCACGGAGCAGCCACAGAATCCGGTCTAATATCAATTGACAACATGGCAAAGCGACTTCACATGCACATTCGAGTGATGCTTCTGCAGACGAAGCTACAGCACCAGAACATGTTAACACATGCACACCCACACACATATCTCTGAGTGTGTATGCGGGTGTGTAATGTGATAAATTGTTGTTGTCTGCTGTGTCTTAGTTTATGGTTGAGTCACTGCTTCTGCCACTCGCTCCGAAGCATCGTCAATTGAATTGCAGTGGCATTGCCAAAGAGGGGACTACAGAGGAAGCCACAAAAATATTTCGAAAATGTTCACTGAAAACTAAAATAATCTACTAGCTAAGATCGATCTTTGTTTTAATTACATTATGTACATTTGTGTTTGTGAATCTATCTCAGAGTTTCTGAATCCAAAACAGTTTTCCTAATCGATATTTTGCAACTATATTTACTTTGCTAAGAAGTGATTGTCTTTATGGTATACAAAATAATGTACGTACATCTGTCTCAGAGTTTCTGACTTCAAAGAGTTTCTGACTCCAAAGACAGTTTTTAAAATCGGTATTTTCACGAAGCCTGCAACGCTGTTTACTTTGCTAAGAAATGATTGTCTTTATGGTATACAAAATAATCATGTATGTACTACATATATCTCAGAGTTTCTGACTCCAAAAACAGTTTTCCTAATCGATATTTTGCAACTATATTTCGTTTGCTAAGAAGTGATTGTCTTTATGGTATGCAATATAATCATGTATGTACTACATATATCTCAGAGTTTCTGACTCCAAAAACAGTTTTCCTAATCGATATTTTCACGAAGCCTGCAACGCTGTTTACTTTGCTAATAAATGATTGTCTTTATGGTCTACAAAATAATCATTTACGCAAGTGTTTGTATAAATACTTTATACTTAGCATGCTATAATCCCAATTGCACAACTTAGCAGGTGCATTCCCCTGCGAAACTTGGCGTAAGCATAACTTGTAGCCAACCACACAGAGCTGCGCATGGTGAAGCTGCTGGTTGCATTGCATTGTGAGGTGAAAGTTTGTTAGTGAAAGTTGAGCCGAAAAAACTCAACTGGCAAATAGTTTAAGTAACAGTTTCCTGCCCCTCGAGGACGCCACTGTGCCGCGCTCATTGTTGGAGCTGCTTAGACGCTGCTGATACGCCCATAGACGAAGCTAGTCAAATATTGAGTAGTCGAGCGGCAAAACTCATAAAGCCTGAGCCAGCGGTAGCCCAAGGAGCTGACACTCCGGCCTCCTTCGCCGACACACGTTGCTCCCTCTCTCGTAAATTGGGGGTCGGGGTCCTTTCAGCGTTCGCTTGCATGCAATCCAAGCATTTGCCTCCGGCTGTCTGGCCATATGTGCATAGAACATTGTACATTATGCGAATGTGTATGCTACATATGTGTGTGTGTGTGTTTGTGCATATGTAAGTGGACGTACACTGCAAGAAAAAGTTGACACGGCTAGCTAACATCGAATCTGTGGATGAATGACATAGGGATAAACGAAAAACTTGATTTACAACACATGTATGTTTTTAATATTACTTTGAATGACTTTATGAATCCATTCTTTTATTATGAAACAGTTTCGCATCTTTTACTTATTAATGTTTTTTTGTTGATATCTACTTCATTGTAATTACTAGCTTTCGTCAGCTTTCAGAGCTCAAACATTCTTAAAATTCTTGGTTTTGTTCTGTGTACGTATGCTAGCATTTGTTGCTTTCTTCTTGGGCCTTTTTTATTTATAAGTATGCCGACGTATTTCCATATGGGCAGCCACCCCTTTCGCCAGTCTGAGTTGTTTTAAATGGACCTCAATGGGGGCGGCAATGAGAGTTAGCAGGCTTGGGGCAACTCACCTGGCGCCGAGATATGACGACAGCTACATAAAGTGGAGAGCACTAAGGATAAACTCAACCGCTGGTCTGGTGTGTGCAGTGTGTGTTGTGGGTGTCGTGTGAATGCGTGGGCGTGGCAGCTATTTTAATATTCCTTCAGACTAGACTTAGTTTAGATAAGGGAGTCACACTACGAGCGAACCGAGTGTGTGTGTGCACTTGCTTTAACTAAGCAGAAGCGGAAGTGCTTAACACTCTTTCACTTATTGCAACATCCATGCAGTCAATCCTCGTCCCGGTTGTGCTCGTTGTCATGGCTGCTGTTGTGGAAAATGGCGGGGAAAAGCGCTGAGCGCGTCTGTCACATAATTTGCCGATAATTTGTGTGGCACTCGTTTGTCGCTTGCATGTCGCATCAGCACACGACTCGTTGCACGTCAATTTCCCCCGACTCCCGGACTTTAAAGCCAACTGTGAAATTTGTAATTAATTGGTCTAGCTGAAGAAGTGCTCATAAACTACTACAGTGCAGCGCAAAACTGCGGGTCATTGCCATGGTTATGGCCGTAGCTATAAAGTTGACAACACGCCAATCCCACCCGTAATCTCTGTCCGCAGTCGGGCAATCATTTTTTCGCTTGTGTTGCCGGTCAAACGCAACAGCGCGTATACGTTATATTTTGTGCAGCTGTCAGTTTTTGCTCTTCACTCTACACACATTGCATATATATATTTATATTCTTTTTTTTGGGGGGTTTAGGGTCAAGTGCAGTTTTGTCATGACTAAAAGCAACACTTGCCCTCGTTCCTCCCGCTGCAGATGGCGCAGCAACAGCTGCTGTCAGCGTCGACTCACCTGGTTCTACTTATTGCACTCGGATTTAGTTTAAGGTAACACGAAATAAACAAGAGTGGAATAAAGCCAAAGATGCGCTGCTGTTTGTCATAAGTTGCAGCGATAAAAGAGAGCAGGAAAATTGCGGTTGCACTTTTTTGTCCAATAACATTTTCAGTTTACTTCATTCCATGCTTTGTTAACTAACATTTCATTTTATTCCGAGCCGTTCTTGCTTAATGAAATTCCACTGCAATGCAGCAACTTGAATTTGTTTCAAGTGACTCTCCAGCATTTCTCTCTTCTTTTGAGCGCTTTTCCGCAGCTGAGATTCCCTCAATTAAAATCACTGTTAGAGCATTGTGTTACGTTTAATTAATGGCAATGTTTTTGTAGCCCAAAAATAATATTTTTAAAGCCTTTATACAGCAATCAAATGCTGGAAATATTTTGTTGTGGCAATTAAAGTGCGTAACTATCAGAGTAAAGCATTTTCAATGTGTTGCCGCAGGAAATATTCAATTTGCTTGCTGTAGGCCGACAGAAAGCTATTAAATGTTGGGGCTATGAGCACACTAAAAGCGTTGCCATCTTAAGTATTAATAAACACTTGGATATTTGCTTGAATAAATCATTTTTAATGTGTGCTGGCAACTTTGTGCTCACATTTTTTGGCAAATCCCTAGAATAATATTAAATTTTGCGGTTTTGCGCACAGTCAACAAGTTTAAATTATGCATGCAACGCGCTGGCTTTGAGTCGACTTGCTAAACGCATCGAATGATAATCTTGTTTAATGCAGCGCTTAAATAAACTGCGGCCAAGTTGATGAAGTTCTGAGGCAATGTGTGAATTAAGAATGAATTTAATAAACACACATTGCCGTAAGCCCATTGATGACATAATAACGCTTTAAAATCCATTAGGGCTCTGCGTATTTTGTGGAATTATTTACATTTGGCAAGCGGAGGGATGCCGCATGGTGGGTGCGAGTAGTAAATATAATTCTCGCAGGCAGTGTGTGTGTGTGGTGAGCGTGTTCCCATGCTTATCTACTGATTAGAGGTAAACAGAGCGTGTAAATGTTTGAATGCGACGAGTATTCGAAGCGAGCCAAGCATTTCCCTTATATTTTGTATGCATTTCCTTTTTCATTCTGCTCTCCTTGTCGTTTTTATTTTTGTGCTTTCTGTTTTTCTTTTTTTCTGCTGCGCATTTCAGCACTCGGCTGAATTCCAACCCCCCGCAAATACACACAAATAGTAGAGAGGACACACAGCGAGGAGCTGCGGCATACATATACACAAAGTTAAAGTCTATAAAATGTGCATGCCGTGGAAAGCCGAGGCACAAAGTATAATCAAGTCAGGACAAGGGCGGAAATACGAGCCGCTGCTTGCCACACGCCACACGCCAACTGGTCATGCACGGGGCCAATGACATTTTGCCTATCAAACTGCCCTCGCAACACCAGCAGCAGCAGCAGCAGCAGCAGCAGCAGCAACAGCTACACGACACGAACCACCTCCGTCTCGTCGCCCACCATTCGAAATTCGCAATTCGCAATTTGCAGTCGCAATTGCTTTGATTTTCCACGCTGCGACAAGTCTGTGCCTGCCTCGTTGCCAGCATTAGGATGCAGATACAGCAGCACGGCACAGCAGAGAACAGGACACATCGGGCAATGGGCGGTCGCTTGGTGCAGTTAATAGTTTTCGGGGGACCCCCATGTGGCACATTAAAGGCAGATTTACGCACAGTCCGCTCCCCCCCACTCTCTGCACGCTCCAACGATATTTATGATGATGCTGGTGGCCAGATACCAGACAGAGACAGACGCAGGGAAAGCTGAGAAAGATTGAATGATTGCTAGTGTAAAATGTGCAATTGATTGTAAATTTACTAGCCTACGCTTGCCCATTTAGCACGCTCTGCTGTGTGTGTGTGTGCTGTGTGTGTATGCTGTGCGGCGTTGTGCCTCCCGCTTAGTGTTACCAAACACATTTGCCGTTTGCCATTCACCATGAGATTCCATATCAAGGGCTTTTAATTGGTTCAAATAGCCCGAATCGCAGCAGTGTGGACTGCTGAAATGTTTGCCCACCGTATACACAATTGATGGCAGATCAACAATTTAATAATATTTGAGAAACACATATGGAAATGAAATCAAATATTTAAAGCGTGGAAACTGTTATTAAAATAGAAGTTTATTTAGAAAGCACCAAATAAATATGCGTTATAGTTCGATACAAAAGTATATAAATTACACATTTATGTGTATCAAATATTTATGAGCGGTCCTAAGCTATACAAATGTTTCAATTTTATGACTATATTATGCCATTTTCGCTCGGTCCGCTAAAAGTGTTTATCGTTCTTTTTTGATTGTGCACAGAATATTTAAGCATTCTTCCTTTTGATGGTTTTCAATGTGCTTCAACATTTAACTGCTATGGCCATCCCCTGTTGCGAGCTAGTGAAATATCACCCTGTTGTGGCACGTGTGGTTTCTGTGGACTAACTCCCATTAGGTGGTTAGCGAAACCAAATTAGACCAACTGGAAGATCCACTGCACAGCTGACATAATGAACAGGCTCACGCAATAGTAATTAATGAGCAGACACGACCAAATGACAGTCGGATTTTACAAAAATACAAACAAACCTCCTGCAAATGGGTTGTTCCTGTTCCGGCAAACACCAAAAAATGTTTGGGGAACATTTCGTTTAAATTAATGCAGATCAGTTATCAAATTTGTTGCTTAATAAATTAGTTTGGCGCTCGAACACGCTCCCAGTGTGCATGTTTCATTAGCGAAAATAAACAAACAAGAGTCCGGCAAAGAAAATATTTATTTTAATATGATGAAAGATAAATGAATGCCTCTAAGCAGGTCGTTAAACAGGGGGGAGAACAGCGAATGAATTGCGTTAAAACAGCAATTCATGAGATTCTAGGATAATAAACGAAATTCTCCACTCTCGTTTCACAGCGATTTTGGGGAGTCGTGAAGTGTCCAGTTCGGATATCAAATAGCCATTTGTCGCAGGTCTTTGTATTTTAATCATTTTCGTGGAAAATTGAATTAATAATAGACAATTTATTAGCGTTTTTGCGCGGGGGGATCATAACTTAGGGCAACGTCTCGACTTTCGGACAAGTTATTGTTCAATTTGTTTTAACGATTTCTTCTGCTTTTTGTTATTTTCTTTTCAGCAATGCTGGCGCAAAAGGCAGCGACATTAATTTCTAATGGAGCATCTGAAAGCGTTCCGACCGCCGAGAACACAATACAAATAAATAACAGAAGTGAATTGCAAACCCAACTCGGTTGAGCGACCCCTTGCCAAGAATCCACCCCCCGTTGGGTATTGGGTACTGGGTATGCCTGGTAAGGCGCCGAGCTTGCCACAACAATAACGGCTCAATCCGTCTTGCCCCGTGACACCATCTACAACAACATCCACGGGCACAGCCACAGCCACATTCACATCAACATCTACATCCACATCGAGTGACGACTGCGCCAGAGATGAAGATGGCTCGAAGGAAGCGCACAAGAAGGAAAATGCCAACGAATCGAAAGCGGAAGAAGACAGTTGGCACGTCAGCGTCAGCGTCAGGCCTGAAATCAGTAGTCAAGTGGAAGATTATGATATCATCAATAATGTTTCTGCTATGCTGCTGCTGCTGCTCCACAAGTGAGTGACAGTCGCCCCCGGTGCGATGTAAATGGAAGAGCGTCTGAGTCTCCAATTTGTGTGTTGTCGTTTTACTTTTTTTTGCCTCCTTATTTGACTTCCCCTTGCCATAGCATCTATCATAAGCCAAGCGTTACTCGGTCGAGAATTAGTCTTTGTGCTTCATAAAAGTTATGCCAATTGCAAGTACTTCTATTCTATTCTATTTATCTAACCTTTAAGCCTGAGCCTGATTTATGTTTTGCTTCTCTCTGAGGTTGTGTTGGGAATTAAGCTCTTATAATAGGTAGCGATATTCTATTGAGGGCTGAGTTTATTTCTTAACTAGCACCCTTGGTGCTAAGACGAAAATGTCGTGACTCTTTGCTGTAAAGTACGGATAAATTACAAGGCAACACACAGTTAAGTAGGGGATAAAACAACCCCTCGGAGTAGTGTATTTTTGTCAATTTCAACGCCATGAAACGGATTTTGTTATTCTGTTAAAACGCAATCTCAATTCGATCAGTAACACTTGTTTACCAAATTGAATTCTACTCAATGATTGACTAGTTCATTCACATCAATACAAATAATGCCGCCTTCATTGACATTCCTTGTCAATCAGCGCAAAATAAAAAATTTCAAAAGGATGTGAGCAGCGTGTACACTTTTATCGATTAAATTTTAAGAGTATTCTATAAAGATATCTTTATTGTATTAAATTTCAATGTTAATGCACTCGTACTTCGAGTAAAACTGTAAATAGTAGTTATATTATTGGGAGAAAGTAGAGTGCCATCTATTTTGTTGGTACTTTCATCTAACACTTCATTTTCATTAATTATGAACAAATATTAATTTAGCAATCAATCAAACAGATAATCAGTCACTGCTTTCTTCCTAATCAATCAATCAGTTTGACATAAAGATGACGTTAAAACAGTTCTCCGGTTGCGACTATAACTTTCCTTTTACTTAAGCATCTGCTCAGTAGTATCTTCCATCTATTAAATGCTCATTAGCTATGAGTGGTTAACAATTTGTCAATCATTCACAATCGCAGCCCGTTAGTGATGGTACTTTGCCTAAAGATGTCACTAGTCGAACAGCAATCGTTTAGGCGCTGTCTGTTCGTGGCGAATGAGCCGCCATTAGAATGACATTAGGAATGTGAGAACATTCATCATTCGTTCTGACATTCGCATTCCCCATCGCCATCGCCATTGCCATGGCTTTCTCGGAAAGGCACTTAGCAACAACAAAGGAGGAGGCGGTGGGCAGGGGGCGTGACACGAGAGCAACTCCCGCCGCTGTCAGACAATAAGAAATAAATTACAAAGGCTTGTGCATAATTCTTATCTCTCTTCTTTGCATGTGGTGATTAATTTGTTCGTTTTGTTCGCTGCGACTCCGACTCTGCTTCTGGCTTGCGACTCGATTTCAACAAAAGGTCACGTGCTGGCGGTTCGAAGGGGTCGCCTGATGTCCCCCAGCACATTCACCGCCCTCAGCGGCGACCTGCATGTGCAGATCCAATTCAGCGAGGACGATGCACAAATTTCTGCAACCACAACAACACAGCAGGCTGTGCCAGCGTCGTCACGGTCACAGAATGCCAGCGACACCCACTTGAGCATGGATGCGGAGGGCAGCAGCAGTGGCAGCAGGCTGAACACCATAATGAGCACTTTAGTCATTAGCAAAATCATTAGTGATGCTGCCGCCAGCGGGCCGGGAGTGGGGCAGGAGAGCAACAGGACCGCTGCAGGAGCTGTGGTGCTGCAGCGGCGGCGCAAGGAGATTGTGCAGAATATACCGCTCTTTCCGGATCCGCGCCAGAACGTCACCCAGATCACGGTGCCCTGCCAGACCTTTGTGCGCGGCGGCCTCTACGAGATGCAGGTGGTGCGCAATCTCAAGACCACCACCCGCGATGCGAATGAGGTGAGCAGTGAGAGGGGCGGCGCAGTGACCACGACCACGCTGATGCCCGCGCAGGATGAGCGACTGCTGCAGACGCTGGACGTACGATGGCCCAGCGCCGAGATGATTGTCAGTCCGCTGACCCTGCGCACCTACCCCAAATCGCCGGTGAACGTCACGCTGCGCTTCCCCGAGGTCAACTGCGAGCGAGCGCTGCACGGCGAGCAGCCGGCGTTGCCGGAGTTCTGGCTGGAGCTGGTGTATTGTGGCAAGGATCGCAGCTGTGCGCACAGCCTCAGCAGCAATGTGTCCAAGGCGAGCGTGCTCTTCGCCGAGCAGGTGCGCGGCTTCCCCAAATTGAAGACACTGCATCTGGGCTGCGAGCTGTTCGGCCTGGCCGGCAACTATGCGGTGCAGCTGCGTCCCATGCTCACCTCGCTGAATGTGCCGACCACGCGGCGCCTGATCAGCGTCGACTGGAGCGATGAGTTCGTGTTCAACGTGTATGCGCGCAGTATCTTCCCCTGCGATCCGCACTCGGGCGTCGGCGTGCTCTACGAGTATCCGGGCTGCATTCTGGAGCAGGGCGATCGGGTGCGTCTCTATGCCAAGCTGCGTGCCGATGTCGCCTCGCTGAAGCCGCCCACGTCGCTGCACTACGTCGCCGAGCAGCGGGTCGTCAAGAGCCAGCACTCGCTCTACTTCAGCTGCGAGCTCTTCTCCGAGAAGTATGTCGAGTACTGCTTCGTCTACGTGAGCCAGGCGATATCCGGCGCTGTGGCGGATGTGCGCATGGACTGTGTGCCCACGTTGCCCGTGAGTGGTAAGTGCGCTCGTCCCGCTAAAGAGGCTTAGTTCTAGTTCCATTCGCCAGTTAATTCCACTACAGTTCCCTCATTGCTTATGAGCGTCAATCCTAATCTGCTTAACTGCTTGCTACTCCACAGATTCGGACACGGGCGGCTGGGGCAGCTGGAGCGAGTGGACACCTTGCTCGACCAATTGCTTGGGAGGCACGCGCAATCGTTATCGATTCTGTGATTCGCCGCCGCCGCGTTATGGCGCCAAATTCTGCGAGGTATGAATTGCTGGCGAGCACTTTATTTGAATGTAGTTAAGTCTTCTTTCCGCTAGTTAAGTCTTTTCGTTCTTTTTTCCGTATAAATCTCGAAAGTTAAGCCATTTATTTGCTATCCTAATTTTCGGCTACGTGCAGAACTTTCGCTTGTAACTTTTACTTTTGACTCTCCATCCCTCTCTCACTGGCGCAATAAATTGTGCTCGCACAACTTATTCACACCGATACGCACTCACACATGCACACACGGCCGTACATCCGCATGTGCGTGTGTGTGCTTGTCGCTTAGGCGGGTTAACATTCGAGTTCATGTTTTACTTTTGCTCTTTCTCCTCCTTTTTGCGCACTATTCGTATCAACAACTACGAGCACATAGTCTCTCCATATCTCATTGTTATGCCGACTATAAAAAAAATAGAGATAGAGGGCAGGACGGGGCGAGGCGGGGTGGCGCAGGGCCGGCAGTGTGTGCATGATTCTGTTTTGTTCGGCGGAGGAGGCGTGATGGCGGCATGCGGACGGGGGGAAGGGATAGGCTATTGCTGGCGGCCATGTTTGTTGTCTCGGGTGTCTGGCAGATTGTTACAACAATGCGACACTTGCTCCAGATTGCGTGGCAAATTTACAATGTTGCCACCCTTTTCAAGTTTTATACAGTCGCTTGCCATGTTTTGCGATTGGCGCCTCAAACTATGCTATGAAATAACTTAACGATTCACTAAACTTAATGTGCGCACTCTGCTGAGTAATTCAGTTAGATCTTAACTGTCTTCGGTTTCTTATGCACTTTTGATGATTTTTGTGTTTAGATTACATTGAAAACTTTTATATTTGTGAGTTTGAAGCAGAGCCATGGTAATTGTGAATTTAATTTTTCACTATACAAGTATTCTACTGGCGAACTAACTTCAGCGGGCAAGAATATGTTATTTAATTTTCAACGTGGAATTTCATTCATATGCTTTAAGTAGCGCAAAATGGCCAAATTTGAGTGCGAGAAAAGTTTACCCCATTTTCTAGCTAAACAATAAACCTAATTGCAACAAGTTTTTGCGTTATTAAAATATGAGAACAAAGTGTAAATACGAATGCAAATATGCTACACGTGCAAGGTGCAATTACATTTCCTGGCATATCACAATGGAGCATCCCGTCGAGCTTTGTGCTAGCCGTCCTCCATTGTTGGAGGAGCTCCACTTCATTATCGAAAAACTTCCGGCAGGAAAATTAAGCGATTGCAGCACACTTTTGTCTTTGCAGCAATTGTGAAAAACTATACTAGTTGCGCAGCTTTTTTACACGCTTATATTCGCTTTGTTTTGTGCTAGGATAGTGTGGAGCACTCTCGAGATGAAGCATAAGTAAGATTATAATACAGGAGCTGCATTACAAGTTGGTTAAACTACAAAAAGCTCTTCACGAGCATACTAACCGACTAGCTTTCGTAAAAAGCTTCGCCATATTGTCCTGACAACCGCGTTGGCTAATTTTTGTTTATCAGAATTTCTGGTAAGCAAACAAAATGTGGCAAAATGTCATGAGCTGACAAAATACATTTGAATTGAATTGTACACAAAATTACTTTCAAATTGAATTAAGAATTTAATTTTACTGACACAATGCCGCCGAAACGAAGGTCCACAAAGAGCAAGTCCAAGGATAAGGATCTCAATAAGATTTCGCAGGTGGACAAGACCTTCTATGAGCTGCAAATCACCGATTTGAATCAGAAGCTATCCCGCCTCCGGGCCCATCTGGCCAGCATCGATGAGGCGAACGTGGTGATGACTGCCAAGTTGCAGGACATTGATCATGATCGCACCGATGTTGCAGCACATCTGGAGCGCACTCTGGCTGAGCGCAACAACATGATAACAGAGCTGGAGGAACGTCTGGTGGAGGTGTCCAAGGTGCGCAACGAGGAGAATCGCGTGGCGCAGGAGAAAATCGGCGACTTGGAGGGCAAATACAAAGCTATGCACGATCAGTTGACATCGGAGATCAAGTTGCTCAATGGCAAACTGAATTCGCTGGACGAGTTTCGCATCCAGCGCGACGTGTTGCTGGCCAAGTTCGATGACCAGGAATCGGATACCAAGGAGAAGGAGAAATACCACAAGGAAGCGCTCTACAACATGGAACAGGCCGCTGTGGTTGAGAAGGACGCGCTGAAGAAGGAGGTGGAAGCGAAGTTGTTACAGGTCTCCGAGGACTTTACGCGCTCCAGCGAGATCCGCAATGCGGGCTACACGCGTCGCCTGATTCGCGAGAACATCGCGCTGCAGAAGGAGATCGACATGCTGGTGATGTCGCAGATCAAGATACAGCAGCAGTACAACAATCAGAAGGATAAGCACAAGGAGATCATGGAGCAGTACAGCGCCCTGGACCAGATCAAGAACGAGCTGGTGCGCAACTCCATCAACAAGATCAAGATCATCGAGGGGCTCACGCACAACTATGAGACGCTCAAATCCAAGTATGTGGAGGCGCTGCAATATCGTCGCGCCTACGAGGAGCAGCAGCGAACAGAGCAGGAGTTGGACGAGACGAACAAGAATGCAGCCGCGAAGGTTCGATCGCTGTGTCGCCGCGTTGAGAACATGATGCTGGAGAAGAAGCGTCTCGAGGCGGTGCACGACCAGCACGAGGGCGAGATTGTGCGACTGCGCGGAATCATCCAGCAGATCAAGGCAACTGTACGCGATGCCATCATCACACAGCAGGACATAACGCTCTTCCCCGATCGCCTGGAAGAGGCCAACATCGATGAACCGCATGTCATCCAGGAAGTGCGCGACGAGGCGATCTCCATGAACAAATTGGCACGCATCGATTTGCTCACGCAACTGATGAACATCGTCAGCTCGCATTCGGCTGAGCTGCCGAAGACGCCATCAATGGAGACCATTGACACTGTCACCTCCGAGTTGTACACGCCCGGCAAGATGGGCTTCATGCCACACAAGCCGCGGCCAGCCGTCTGTGATCTGTTCGAGACCGAGGTGCACAAGCAGTTGCCCGATCTCCACGTGACGCTGCCCGAATGTTTGCTCAAAGGTCAGGTGCAGGCTGGCGATATGGAGCGGCGCGGTGAGCGCGCCAACATCATCGACGTCGAGCTGGGCACCACGCTGTACGTGTCCTCATCCCGTGAGGACGATATTGTGGAGGCGGATGAGGAGCCACTCGAAGAGCCTGAAGGGTCCAGCACTTCCGTGTCGGTGAAGAAGGAGAGCAGCGAGGGCAGCGCACCAGCTCCAGCGTTGATGTCGCTGGCCAAGCCGGACGATAAGATAATCGAAACCAAGTCCATGATGAGCACGACCACCATGGGCACCACATCTGGCCTCATGGGCGAGGAGGAGGAGTTGGAAGAAGAGGATGATTTCGACATTCATCTATTCTATTAGCAAGTCAATTGCAAGTTACAAATGTATCAAAATAAAACATACTATAAAAATTCTAATGAACGAATTAATTACTCACTTAAAGACAAGAGAAAATTGAGGGACGATTGGAAAGCTTCTGATGAAACTGCTTGCTTTGAATATTTTAATCACTTTAAATATGAAATTTGAATGCATGTTTAATAATCTAATGTTCCATCTCAATCTTAATGCACTTTCAGGGGCCGTCGGTGCAAACGGAAAAGTGCAACAAGAGCATTGCGGACACCTGGGACTGCATATACGAGACGAGTGGCAACATGCTCACCAAGTCCAATGTGACGGAGCTGAATCAAGAGATCGGACCAGGTTGCCGCTGTGGCTGCATCGTGCATCTGGGCTCCTCGAAGCCCAAACGCATCATAGCTGGAGCCACGCAAAGCTGTCCGGGACGCAGTTTTTGGCTGATTCAGGTAAAAAAGAGAAACCCCGCTGAAGCCGTGTTTGTGAACATGAATATATAATTACATCAGGTGGATGGCGAGGAAACCATTTCCATGCAGCTCAGCTTCCTGCGGCTGCCATGTGGCACACAATACATCAAGGTGCGCGATGGTCCTTCGTTGTCTTCCACACTGTTGGTGGAGCTCAATGGCGACGGGGCAACCGGAGCAGCGGGCATGAGGCGTCCCACGGTGGATGGGTCGAGTCATATCGGTGTTCCGCTGACTGTCGAGTCCACGGGGGCACAACTTTTAGTGGAATTCTTTTCCGGCGACACCAGCGGAAATTCAACGTCAAGCGCAGGCTACGATGCAGCTTCCTGCACGGGCGGCTTCATGGCCAACGTCAAGCAATTGGGTGAGTTGAATTTGTGGTAAGAAATACTGCAGTACTTCCAGTTAGTTAACTGTTTCTGCTTTTACAGTTGCCAGAGGCATCAGCAACAACAGCACCACAATTCTGGCAGCCACAAGATTGTCTGTGAAGAGTCGCAGCAGCGGCGGCGTGCAAAAGAAGCCGCTGTCCAGGATGCGCTTTACATTGGTGCATCTCAGCGCCATGGTTTTCGCCAGCATTATAATTCTGATAAGTGCTCTACTGGGTGAGTAAAACGTGCAGTTGAAATGGCCATATTGAATTGCGAGTAACTGCAATTTTAAAGTTGGCGCCAGGGCTGCACTATCATACAATGTCTTGGCTGCACTCTGCAGAGTTTCATAGCAGCCAGCTTGTGATGTCATAAATTGAGCTTTGGCCATATGCCAGCATGACACTTGCAAGTTTGCTGACACTATTGTTGAGGTGTCGACCAGCGAGAACAGCAAATGTCACTGCAGCATAAATTACTTCCGTTTAACTTAAGCCGTTCTGTTGTTCAACAGGTGCTCAATATGTGGTGCGCTATCGCAAGTATCATCTGGCAGTGGCGCGCCGACAGGATGAGGGCTCCCATCTGCATACGCCCCGCGCGTCGCTCAGCTCGCTGCATGGGCCGCCCTCTCGCGCCATATCTACGACCACGCTGCTCTCCGAGGTGATTTATCTGGTGAAAATGCGACCGAAGCGACAACTGCGGCACTCCATCTTACGCGAAAGCGCCGATGTGGAGCATGCCACCGACGAGACGGAGTTCAAGGATGCCGACACACACGAACAAATAGCGCACAATGGGTAAGACGTTGCAGCAATTTGCAAAAAAGACAACTATCATTACAACTATGGCTTTTTTGCAGCGAGGACGCAGCTGGCTTCGGCAGCAGCACCTCAATGATGACGCTGCGTAATGAGCACGCCTCGTTGACATCCCTATCCCCAGGTGCCGAAAGTCTCAGTCCAGTTGGATCGCCGTCCTCAGGCGAAGCGGAGCTGGAGCGCATCAATGATACGGCCAAGATTGATTCCCCTCCCCATCCGCTGAGTTGCAAGGACAGTGCCAAGGACTCGGAATCGATCATTTCGTCGGGCATGAGTTCGCTGTGCAACAGTCCGCCACTCAACAGCAAGCGATTGAGCAAGTACTCGGATCGATACGATGCAGTAACACTCAAGCTGCTCAGCTCCCGCCTGGACGAGAGTCTGCGGGATGCAAAATCTCTGAACTCCGGCTCCGGCTCGCTGTGTCTAGGTCGCATGGGATCGCGCAGTGTAAGCGCTTCGCTGACCAACGTGAGTAGGGATTGACTTCAATTTGAAACTGATCAATTCAAATAACTCCTCGCTTCTTAGGGGTGTTATTCGCCGGCGGCGAGTGTGGTGAGCACAGCCACAATACGCACGACGAGCAATCCAAAGGAGTCCAAGGATCAACAGAACCGTAAGAAGCTGCTCACACGTCCCGGCTCCGAGTTCTCTCTAGGCAACCAGGAGGAACTGGAGATGGACTACTATGATTACAATGTAATCAATGCGGGCGCAGCGCCTGGTTCCTACCTGGGCATGGATCCCGCCTATTGCATATGGATACCGCCGTTCGAGGAGACGCCCGAGCGCGAGGACGAGGATAAAACGCCGGAGCCTGCTTCAGTGCCCGAAGAAACAAATCCACTGTACGAAGAAATAGAAATGCCCAAGTATGGTCATTATCTGTGCCCCGGCAGCAAGGGCACAACGGCTGACAACACACCCAGCTCTGAGGAGCGCTCGCTGCCCAGCAGCCAGCAGCAGTCGAAGGCCACCTCACCCTGCGAGACGCATCAGAAGAGCAGCACGTCGCCGAAAACGCCAAGCAAACAGCCCACGCCGTACATGTCGCGCAAGCAGCGTCGTCTAGCCCGGCAACAGCTGAAGCTGAGCAGCGATTTGGGTGCAGGACTGAGATCAGGATCGGAGACACTGCGTCCAAGTGCAGCCATAAAACACGTAACTGAAATTGCTGGTGTGCATCAGAACGTATCGAAGATGACGGACAGCGTGGATTCGAGTCAATCGATGACGGGATCCTACGTCGAAAAGGAAACACTTGTGGAGAAGGGGTCGAGTGATCTACAGGAGTACCTCGACCTGAATGACATACAGTTCGCCGATGAAAGCGGCAGCGATTATGAGGCAGCTACGCTCAAGCAAAAACATCACGTAATGGATGATGCCACAAGACCCAGGTCGAAAGAGGCTGCAGTATAAGTTGGACAGCAATTGAATAATCTGTATATAGAAGAGTACTTAATGTAGCTAAGAATAGTATGTGTTACGGGTAGCAGCATATATCAGCAGTACACGTATAAGACCACCAATAGGTTAGATTCAGAAAGATTTCAACATTTACCTTAAGTCGTTCAATTAGAGTCTTGAGCTGAAGCTCAAGCATTGGCTTAAGTTATATCCATGTGGTAATCATTTCAAACATGTATATAAGTAACTATTTTAAAGTAAACCCGATGCTAGTCAATAGATTAAGTTTATGCGTTCTATTCGTATTATCCGGTTGCCATATTCGACTTAAAAACCTTTTATTGCGGCCTTTTTGTGATTATTTATTATTCACTTGTCAAAATCTAGTCAAAATTCTTTACAAGCTTTGTTTTGATAAGCATAAAGCCTATTTAACTATCGGCAGTACTAACGACAATGAGTCTATTAATAGTTAATTGACGAACTACCGATGTAAAAAGATTTAATAACATTAAACATCCTGCAGAATCAGTATAATAAAACGAAGATGATAAAACCTTCAATACATGCATATGTTGAAGTATTCCAGTAATAGAATATGAATACAAGTTGATATTAAATCCATTTGACTGTAGATCTTAGCGCTCATATATTATTACATGTACGGTATATATACACAAACAAAGACACCAAAAATAAAGTCATTAAATCAATTGCATAAAAATCAATTCACGCGTGTCACAATGCACTCAAAAACGACAAGCCGCAATATTCTACAGAAACATTTCTTTGCTGTGCAGTTAAGAATTATTTCTATAGCACACCTTAGCCGTATTGTGTTTTTTTTTCGTTTGGACACTCCGAAGAGATGTTATTCCAAAGCTCGTCAAGAACAGATCGATAGACTTGTTTTTCTTTGATATATGCCTTCAGTTCTTGACGTTTCAGTTCTCGTTTCATCTTTGCAATCAATGGATCGTCCTTAGCTCTGTGATTTCGATTCATCGCACTACATACACAACAGCTCTCCTTCTTCGGGTGACCAATGGGTTCATCGCATTCAATAACAATTCTACTTGTTTCCAAAGCACTGCTGTCATTTTGTTCAATATCTTCTTCCTTGGCTATCTTCTCACGCTCCTTCTTTAATTGAGCTAGTCTTCTAATTTTTCGAACCTCTCGTTGCACTTTTTGCTTAAAATTGGTTGGATCATCTTTCGACTTTCGCGTTTCGCTCTTTGTTACTTCCGCACTTAACTTCGGCGGTGCATTATACGTATCATAAGTATACGAGTAGTATTTATCTTCATAGGGATAATGCAAAAAGTTTTCTATTTGAATAGCTCCAATAGGTACATCTTCCATCTCCGATACGTGTATATCATTTTCATTGAAATATCTCAAGATTTTATCTGGATTATAATTGGACATAAGAGAAATATTCGAGCTTATGGAACGTGGGGACTGATAGTTTGGTACTTGTTGCGCAGCCTTCTCAATATTCGCAAGGTTTAAAAATTGTTTCAATTCTTCCCGTCTATTGTTTGCCGCTTCTAATTGCGAAGCTGATTTTACATTTTTGTTTGTGGGATCAGAACGTGGCCAATCGAATATCTTCGTAGGTCTGACCACTAAGGGTTGGCCATAATTTTCCATTTTTTTCACCACTGTTTTATCTGCTTCTAGCGCTTTCCTCTTCTCTTCAAGTATTTTGTAAATACTCGTTTGCGATGGTCGCTGCACAGTCAATTCCAAAGGCGCGTAATGGTTCGAAGTAACCGTTGTACGACTTATACATTTGTCTGGTAAGTCGATTATACTTCCCCCGTCGGTATCAACTGTAGTGCGTGGTTTTTGTGAAGGAGATTTCTTCATATTTTTTAATATTTTGCGAGAGTCAGCTATGGTAATGCCCCTCGTTAGCATTCGCTCAATATTTGCCAGGTCCTGAGATATATCATCCCGTATGTTTCTTTTCGATCTCTTTCTCTCTAAAAATCGCTCATTATCAAGAGATTGCAGAGGCAAATAGTAATTCGCAGATGGTGATTTTAAGTTTTTTTTCAAGTTTTCCAAATACGCCGGTGTTGCCATATATTCCTTTATAGTTTGACTTATGCGCTCGGATTCTTTGTTTGCATCTTCTTCGACTTGATTTAATATTTTTTGTTTGCGTAGACTTGTTAGTGAAGTGTCGCGATGTGGTGATATTTTGGAAATAGTTGCTAAAAAAGAACTCATATCTTGACTTTTTGCAATTCTATTGGAAGTCCAAAATTCGTACTCAGATTTCGCAATCGAATTCCTACGATTTGTTTCCGTCTGCTGTAGTACAGGTACAGGTGTAAAATTAACCTTCGATTTATTTTTTCGACGACGTCGTTTAACAATTTTTGTTATTATTGTTTTAGGCTGGACAAGAACCGGAGCTGAATATTTTATCGGCGCCCCTTTATAATTTGACGAATTTGATGATAGTAAAGATACATTTTCGTTTATTGAGGGCATTTCCAAATGCGAAGTTTGACTTGGTTTCACCTTGAGCTTCGATTCAATCTTTTGAAATGAAATATCTTGCAGCATTTTTAAAATGGCGCTTTTGATATTTGGCGACTTGCTGGAACGTGCGTGGGTTAACGAGTGAATGCCTGGTACTTTATACAATATATTAGAACTAGTTTTCCTTCCAATTAGCCGATGTTTTGAGTGCGAGGATGGTGTGTGAGACTGAGAGCGTTGTGCTGTGTGGGGGCGATGTTCATTTGCCGACCTACTCGTATGTTTTTTCCCATGAAAATTGAGTAAATGGAAAAATTTTGATTTAACTGATGTTATTTTATTTACTGAATCTCCTTGACTAACTGGTTCATGAGGCCATTTACTTCTCTTGTCACTGGTCGGCCAAGCGAGGAGTCGGCTATCAGTTTTTCCCATTCTGTTCAAAAGATTTGCGACCGAAGTGAAGCCATCGTTGCCAGCAAATGAAGGCACAACTTTTATTGAGCCACTCATATTTCGTAATTTTGAATTTCGGCAAATCCGATTATCTCAAATATTTAAATATAATCAGGCAGTTTTATATTGACTAAAATTCCAAATGAATCAAATTGGAAAAAATCTGTACTTTTAGGAGTTTTTTTAGAATCCATATGCCTCTATGAACGGAAACCAATTCCTTTTTCTATGGTAACTCGATGCTGCCTCTATTATTGCCTCTGTTATTGCCACGTGGAAATGCAAAGATAATGCATGAAAATATCTATCGAGATGGATTGACAATTAGCAAATAATTTACCTTGGCCCCTTAAGTAGTTACACACATCTGAATAAACAATAAATAATATTATACTATATTATATGTGAGCGTCTGTACATACTTATTATATGGCAATAAACACAATTTTATAGTTAACGAAACTCTCCGGCAAATGTCGATTTTTTTAGAAATAGTTGTTAACTTTGCAGCTAAACGCCACTTCTAAAAAATACATTTGCCGGAGAGCTTTGATACTTGGGCAAATCCTTGTCACATTCCACAATAATGCTGGGTTTATCGGGTGTAAAAAACATGTTGGTCTGATCGAGTCTGGCTTGAAGAATTTGCTGCTTTCGCAGGTACGCTTTCAGTTCATTACGTTTGATTTGGTCTTTCATTTTAAGGATGAATGGTGGTGTATCCTGAATTGAGTCTGTGTGATGAATCGATTCGCAGATACAACAGCTGGGTTGATTATATCCATCAATTTTCTCGTCTGTCATCTCTAGCGGATTCCTTCGAATAATTTTTCCTTGATTAAATTTGTATTTCGGCAATTTCGAGCTTTTGTTTATTTGAGGGGATCTAATTGAATCATGATATTTATCGGCATATGGGAAATACAAAAAAGCAGACAAATCTATATCATCTATGCTTATGTCATCCATATCGGAAACTTTTGCAGTATCGTCATTTAAATAATTTTTTAATCGCTCTGTGCGGTATTTGAGAGTCAAAGCGGGACTCAATCTGAGGGCCGCATACAATTTGTGAAATTCATGATTTTTGACTTCGTTTTTAAAACCTTTAAATAACGAATTAAATTCATCCGGAGAAAGCTGTAAGATATCCATATATGAGATTGGTGGAACAAATGGCATTCTTTCTGGAAAATCCCTAGCAATCATTGCCAATTCGGTGCGTGTAATCCGATTTACTTTTAGCGGCTCCATGATGTCCTGCGTTTTGCTTAGGCTCGGTGCTATTCTTTGTCGTTCTTGTTCCTGTTTAATTTGCAGAGTTATGCTACTCACACTTCCAGAAGAACTCAGCAGTTGTTCTTCTTCCACTACGGATTTAACACGTGAACGTTTACTAATATGCTGTTTCAATGGTTCGTAAGGTGCCAACAGCTTATTCCTTATTTTCATTTGAAGCATCTGCGGGAAAACGGCTTCTTTTTTACGAGTAACATTGTCCATGGAAGGTATCCTATCTCTTGATTGTTTATTAGTTTTTCGAATCTTATCCAAGTCCTCTGAAGCATTACTTTTCATAGAAACGCTTCGCATTGATTTCGACGCTTTCAATTGTTTATTTTGTAATTGGATATTATTACTTAGCACACTTGAAGCCTTTTCTTTGTTGAAAGTTCGGCGTTGAAATAAGGGCTTAGTCGACAAAAGTCCCATTTTTTTTATGTATTCGGTTCTCATATTGGGATCCTCGAGTTTTCTAAAAACTGTTCCACCTCTTTTTTTCACATTTGCGGAGCTCGTACTTTTACGAGCCATCACGGATGACTTGCATGTTGTTGGTGTCCCTAATTTGCGTTTTATCCTTGAACATTCGGATGAGATTTGTGCATGCTGCGGCTTCGGCTTCGCCTTCGGACTCGGCCTCTTCGCAGTCTTTGAATGTCGTGGTGCTATATCTAAACGCGAAGACTTTTTCCTCCTTATTGTGGGGAAATCCAACTTAAAAGCGGACCATTTATGGGATTTATTTATTGAACTTTGACTTGAAGTCGCACTTCGTCTTAATTTTTCACTTTTTCGGTCACCTAAAATAGGAGGAGGTAGGTCTTTCAGCTGATTGAGTAGCGTTTTGCTATCAACATTCTGCGGATTTGTCATCATTTTTAACATTTTAAAGATGGCAGCTCTGACATCACCAATACGAGGATGCTCAGACACAGCAGGGGTGACGACTTTGCTTTTGCGTTTTTTTTCGGCGGCACTTATTTTCGACGATTTCTTCCTTATTGAAATTCGGCCACTTACGCTCTCTATAGGCATCTCAGTGGAAAATCGGCTATCAGTAGTGGTTCGTCTTTCAAATGTAATATTGTCAGTGTTTCTTTTATCCCATTCAAAAATTCTTGCCATATCTGCATCAGCTGAGAGCTTAAGAATTTTTTTCTTTTCTGCTTGTATACTATCTGAAATTTTTTGTAATCGTTGTAAATTCAATGACGTTCCCGTTGACCTTCTTTCAACTTTAGCTGGACGTTCATGATTTTTGGTCGGGTGCTTATTAACATTTAATATTTTGCTTCCCGGTTTCGAATGTTTTTTAGTTGACCTTTTGCTTAACTGCTGGCTCAACTTACCCTTTCCGGCGGAGTGTTTGCTAGTCTGAAGAGCAGTTGTCTCGTCAAAGTTTAACCCTGACTGCTGGCTAGGCTTATTATCATTTTCATTCTTCTCTCTTTTCGAAGTTCCAAGGCTAATAATGCTCTCCTGTTTTTTCTCCGATACAATTGTCGCTTCGCTAGCATTCGAGATCGATTCGGTCGATTCGATGGTACTCACGCTGCTTTTTTCGGGAATTTTACTTACTCGGCGGTTACCATCAGCCATTGCACTTGCCCATCGGATATCAATCGGCATGGGTTCCAAATCTATCTTCTCATATTTGTTACCATAACTGATTCTTTGCGGCAATGGTTTGTCAACAATGCTGCTTTTTCTCAGTTGCCCATCATCTTTCTGTCGACCTCTTTCATAAATTTTTTTAAGCTTTTCAAACTCATAGTCTTTTCCTCGGAGAAAGAACGACCTTCCATGCTTACCGTTGCCCACTAATTTATCCTGCAATATTGACTCGCAAGAAAAAATACTGCATAGCGGAACTTGTTCATGCTTAAGAACTGTCTTCAAGTTCTTCATAATGGCAGACTGCTCAAATTTTGAGTTATAAGGCATGACTTTAGTAAAATTTGGAATTTAGAATACACTACAAATGTGTAATTGTGAATTAAAGTTCGAATACATTTGTTTATATCTGGGTCGAGTAAAATCACAATAAATTTATAATTTATGTAATTATCAAGATGAGCAGGAAATTGTTGGTTTGACATTGGTTTTGTTATTTTGTTTGTTTGTATTTATATATGGCAAATTTAACAAATTTTATGATTTTAAAAATATACATACATACATAGATACAGCTAAAAAAAATCAGCTCAATTGCATAGTTGCCGCAATTGAGCTCACACTGTTTGATTTCTATCCTTTGTTTTATTCTCATTTAAAATAGCTAATAAAATTATACATGCACACACATACATATATATATATATATATGTATATATGTATATATGTATATGTATGTGTGTGGATGTACAGTACATACATAGTCGTAGTAGTATATGTATTTAGTTTAGGCTTAATTTTTACGTACAATCACACGCACTTAAAATTTACATACTTGCAAAAACACATTTGATTCCATTAGAAAATATATATAGAATACAACTATGATCTTTAAAATGTATCTTCGCTGATGGTTGCTTTTATTTGTTATTCATGATTTTGCGAATATAATTTAACTAGAGTTTCGTTTCCAATAATTTTTGTTTGTTGTTTCGATTTAGCTGCGCCTTGTGGAAAAGCAAATTGTTTTCTTTTCTTTTTGATATACTGCATATAAATATGTGTGTGTGTGTGTGTATGAGTGTGGTGTGTAGTGTGTGGGTGTGAAGGTATTATGCACATATATATGTGTATATATATATTCCATTTAATTATACATTTTACTTGTAGTGTATATAAAACAATAACTAGTCTGAAGACCTTGTGACTAGACGGTTCGTTTTCTCTTTTTGTTGTTGTTGTTGTTGTTGCTGTTAATCGTTTAATTACTCTAATATGTATATGCATTTCGTTATTTGTTTCAGATGGTCATATATATATATATATATAGTTTTAGAGAGTTGAAACACAGACACACAACAAATCGACACAAAACGACAATGAACATACAACAATGAAATAAGCCGAATGAAATTCTATTTATGTATGCATTTATATATATAAACATATATATATATATATATATATATATATATATATATATATATATATTTTTTTTTTGTTGAATTCATCGACGTTCCTTTTTTCCAGCTCGCACTGCTGTTCCTGAGTAACTTCCGATCTCTGATCTCCTCTCTATCGCTGACGTTGTCGCTCTTGCTCCTAATCCTTGGCCCGGCAACTACACAATACTCTCACGATCTCGCGCCGCAGCAGCTGCCGTCATATCGGTGAAGCCGCTGCGCACTGCTTGGACACCGGTGGGCAGGATGCCCACACGTCGCAGCGTTGACTCGTTGCCATTGCTGCTAGTGCTGGTGCTGTTGCGGATGCCGTTGCCCTTGAAGAAATTGGCCACCCAACTGCTCAGTTTACTGCTGCGCGCTCCACGCTGATTGAGGCCCACGTGGCCGTAGAAGACGCCGTCAACACCATCGCCAGCTGGATCATGGCGTCCGTCAATGTCGGCGGCATAGCTAACGCTGTTGCCGTGCCCGGTGACGCCCGGCTCCATGTGCTCGAGCGAATGCCAGCGCTTGGAGTGCGCCATCAGCTCCTCGGGCGGCGTTGTGAGCGACGCTTGTCGCTGCAGCAGCGGCGACTGCAAGTCCTCCTCGATGTTCATGCCGCCGTTGCAATTGTTGTTCAAGTGCTTGGCACAGCTGCTCGTGGACACGTTGCTAGTGCGTCGCCTGCTGCTGCTCATGCCGCTGGGCACAATGCTGGGGTGCGCATTCGCAAAGCTGCTCGAGTAGCGCAACGTGGGCAGCTGGCCGTTGTCGTGCCGCATCAGCAGACCCACCTCATCGTCGTTGGCATCCACTGGATTGGCGCCCAGCTCGTCCGCTTCGTCCTCGACGGCCGCATCGCCATTGGGATTGCCGCTAATCAACGAGACGCCAGTGTCCAGGGAGCGTGAGTTATTCTTGGACAGCTTCGACGGCGGCAACTTGCCGCGCTCGTGGCGCTTGCGCAGCTGCTGCTGCGGTATCATCGGGTCCAGCGAGCGTGACAGCATCTCCGCCATGTGATGGGCCGCTGCGGCTGATCGCGTGCTGCTCATGGCCTGGTCGAGCGGCAGCTGAGCGGCGCTGATGATGCGATGCGGTCGCACCATGGCCAGCGGTTTGTGCAGCGCATTCGGCTGTCGAATTAGGCCAGCGGCGGCGGCAGCAGCAGTAGCTGCATTGCAGGCGCCAATGCCGCCGTTTAGCTCCAGTTCGCCATCGAGAATGGCGGCTTCGTTAGTATCACAGTTCGTTTCATTTGTATCGGAATGATTCAGCGTGCTGAGCGAGGCTTGGGCGGACTCCAGCAGCGCGCCGCCCACGAAATGTCCGCCCAGTCCATTGAGCGAGGGTCGTTCTCGTTCTCGTTCCCGTTCCCGTTCCTTTTCCCTTTCCCGCTCTCTATCCCGCTTCGCTGGCAGTCGCGGCGATTCGCGTGCCACCTGATAGACAGAGCCCTGCAGACTGTACGTGGACTCCACATCCGTGGGTCGCGGCACGCTGCTCTGTCGCCGCGAGCCGGCGCCGCAATTGTGCATGGCCAGCAAGCTGGGCTGGCGCGAGTCCGGATTGAGTTTGGGACTCTTGCGTGGCCGGCTGAATAACGGCGGCGGCATATCCGTCATATCCACGAGCTTCTTCTGTATGGCATTCTCATTGGCACCCGTCAGCCACCACGTGACGACCTCGCCCTTGCCCTTCATGCTGACCAGACCGCGCTTCTCGGTGATATAGCCGCCGCCCAGTTTGTCCAGCGCCATCTTACACTTGTTCGATATGTGTATTTTGAGCGCCTCGCCGTTGCTCTCCATGCGCGACGCCGTGTTCACCGTGTCGCCAAAGAGGCAATAGCGTGGCATGGTGAGACCCACCACGCCCGCCACCACCGGACCCGTGTGCATGCCGATCCTCAGCTTCAGCGTCTCGTTGGGCCGATGGGCAATGCGATGCTGCTTCACCGCATGCAGCAGATCCAGCGCCATCGAAGCTATCTCGCCCGCATGGCGATCGCCGTTCTTAATGGGCAGACCAGAGACCTGTAAGCAAAACACGTGAATTAGCCGACTGGGCAGGACGATGGACGTGCTGTGCTGTCTGCTTACCACCATGTAGGCATCGCCTATGGTCTCCACTTTGTACACATCATAGCCACGTATGATGCGATCGAACACCGTGTAGAGATCATTCAAAAAGTTAACCACCTGCAACGGTGTGCTTTCCGCCGACATGGCCGTGAAACCTACAATGTCGCTGAAGTATATCGTCACCTGACCAAAGCAGAACGTGTTAATTATTGGCTGAACAGAGCGAGCGACATAGGGAGACATACCAGATCATAGGAGACGGGTTCGACGCCTTGGCCCATGGTCAGTTTCTCGGCCACGGATTGCGGCAGCATGCGATGCAGCAGGTCCTCTGTTTTCATCTTCTCCTCGCACAACAGACGCGTGCGCTCCGTAACAATATCCTCCAAATTGTTGGCATACTTCTCCATCATTTCCATCATTTGATCCATGATGTTCTTGGTCTTGCCGCCGCGCATCTTCTTCAGGCGATTGCTAAACGATTGCAAAACGAAATCAGCGATTGTTGTTAGCCTTTGAAAGGTGAGGCCTCAATTTACCGTATGGCACCGAATTCGGGCCGCTCGTCGGGATTCTCGGCCCAGCAGTCCTTGATGCAGGCAAGAACATAGTCTGGACACGATTCGGCCTCTATGATGGACTCGACCTCGGGTCGAAATGGGTCCACGCCCTTCATGGGCAGCTGCTTAACTAAGTCCACGATTTGCTTTGGTTCAAAGTTGGTTTGTCCAAATGGACCCTTACGACTAAATATCTCGTACATGATGATGGCGAACGCATAAATGTCGCCCTTCTGGCTGCCATGCAGATTATGATTACGCAGCAGCTCCGGTGCGCGCCAAAGTTGATCTAATTACAAGAGGAGAAACGTATTATAATTCCGTGAAAACAGATTGACAAACGAGTGCGCACTTCTATAGTGTTGATGCTCGCCAATGGACTCGCTTTCGGCGCACTGGCGCAGCTCGTGGAGGCCAAAGTCGGTGACCTGCAGCATCCAGCGGGAGGTAACCACACAATTCGAGGATTTGAGATTGCCATGGTAGATCAGCTGTGAACTGTGTATGTACATCATACCCTAAAAGCAAACACATTCGATTATTCTATTAGTATAAGCATGGCTTGCTTGACCGCTCACCTTGATGAGGTCATTGATGAGCGAGGCGATGAACAAATCGTCCAGTTTGATGTCCTCGTTCTCGATGATATCGTAGAGGCTGCCTTTGGCGCAGTAATCGGTGACTAGCAAAATGCGTGTGGGCTCCACACAGGCGCCAATGAAGCTGTTGATGTTATCGTGGCGCAGTTCGCGCAGCAAACGCATCTCCTTCATGATCTCACGCGAGATGTCGCGTTTGCGCGGAAACTTTAACTCCTTGATACGCACAACGGCGCCGCGCAGTCGCGCCGTCGAGGTGACAAACTGATGCGACCAACGCGAGCCATAGCTCTGCGCGCTCATCAGACTGACCTGCAGAACAAAACGGAAGAGCATTAATTTAAATGTGATAAAAATGGGCAAGACTGAAGCTTACTTTGCTGGGCGAGGCGACAATTTCGTTGCCAGAATACCCTTTGATTTCCGATATGTCGATCTTCCACAGCAGACCCTCGATCTCCAGCTCAATCTTCCACTTGCGATAGATGGACATGGTGACGACACCCGAGCAGAAGAGCAGCACACCCAACACCACCGCAGCCACGGTGGATGTGTAGTGTGTATCGTCCTTTTTGCACAGCTCATTGGCAAATCCGCACATGGGCTCATCCGTGGGTTTCTCACCACCCGATGGCCAGTCAATCGAACCATTGATCAGTTTATATTCCTGCAATGAAGAGGGTGGGAAGGGTGAGTGAATTTGCAGTAGAGCAATTTTGCGAGTTAAACGAGCCAAAATGCCGAAAATCAAATCAATTGCGCAAAACTAAATAATAACAAAAAGAAAAGACGACTCACTCACTGGAAGTTCTTCGCCTTGATGGAAATACGCCACGGGCACCATATGATAATTGCAACGTATATTCTCGGTGATATTCCATTTGTATGGCTTGTACGCCAGCACCGAGAAATTACCCTCCGAGTCGCCATACTGATCGATCTTGATTGTGGAACCGGTGACACCTTTTTTCGTAATAAGGAAAGCATATGATTAGCTTGATATGGCTGCGTGACATTGAAATGGTGCGAGATACTCACTCATATAAGTACGATTTTTGATGATGGTGTCGATAACGCGCGTGCCATTGCTGGCCACCTCGGAGATGACCTCATCGGTGAGCACGCGCTCCTCCATGCGCAGCATTTTGTCCAATGCCCAGGCGTAGAGCTTGACCGAATCGTACAAATACGCCGCATAGATTGACACAAACTGCAACGAGAAAAACCCATTACTAATATACACCATGTATAAACGTTTTGAGTTGATTTACCTTGCTAAATTTGCTCTGGGAGAAGAGCTCGGGCACGGTGAAATTGAAGGGCGGCATCGAGCTATAGTTGCGCACCTGAGCCGTGAACGCCTCGTAGCCCTTTGTGGGCGGCGTGGATGCCACAACCAGTAGACTGCGTGCCAATTGATTAAAGTTCTCGGTACTCTTGCAGTTCTTCATGCGCGTGATGTGATCCACTTTGCGCAAATACTTGGAGGCCTCACTGCAAAACAGAGAGAGACGGCAATGAAGTCGAGCAATTAATGATGTGATTTATGGTAATTTACCGCTCAGAATAGACCATCATGTCCACATAGATGACCATGTACTCGCCACGCGCAAACAAGCCCGCCGTCTCCATGGAGCTCATAAAGTCCGTCAGACTATTCGACGAGCCAAGGAACACATAGATTCGCGTGCGGTTCATTGTGTTTTGGACTACCTGCAAAAGTCAGCTTCCATTTAGTAGGGCATACAAGTGGGTTGCTCGGTTCGGGACTAACCTGATACCAATAGCCGGAACGACAACAGGGCATCATCATTTCACAGCACTTGCCATAGTCATCCATGAACGGATGCTTATGATTGATGGTCATGTTCTTTTTAATTGCCTGCTCCTTCAGCAGATCGGCCACGGTGCCCCACACCTCCTCGTACAGTATAGAGAACTTATTCCACGCATAATATCGCAGCAATGCAATCAGTGACTTGACAACCTGCAAATACAAATGCCAAACGCTTCAGTGCCATTCACAAATGTACAAATGCGTATACAACGAAAATGTGCAAGGCAACTGCAGTCGCAGTCGACTCTGTGTATCCGACTGCGCGGTATCCGCTCTTTCTTATTATGCATAACTTACAAGTTTGCAAGAGATGCTGAAGGCGAGGTCTAGATCTATTATTTATACAAACGGCAGACAGACGGACTTTAACTTTATCGTTTCAGTTCAGTTTATGCAAATTCGCAAAGGATATATTACATTTACGATTAGCAGAAACACATGCTACTTTTTTACACTTTGGACACCGGGTAACAATAAATACGCATATGATTTATGAGCCGTTGCACACTCACCTGCTTATCGGGCGGCTCGGTACGTGCAAATGTTGGTATTGAGGATGCACGATTCTCTGCGCATTTCTATGTGCCGGCAAGGAGGAAAAAGGGAACGTTGGCATTGTTAAATGTAGACAAATATGCTTGAATCACTTACATAGGAAATCATTGGAATGTTGCGACTCTGCGAGACAATGGCTTCCACATAGCAAGGTCCTTCAGGGCCGAATATGGTTGCAATGCCGTCGCATATCATCTCGGTAATGGCCTTGGTGGCCAGCACCGTATCACCCTTGGTATCATTCCAGCGCAGCGCTAACGTTACATTTGGCAGCAAATTGGGATCTGTGTTGATCTAACACAATATATAACAGAAAGTGAGAAAAACAAGCTAAGTTGGCTGCGCATAACTGCCGCTTCGATACTTAAGCTCGACAGCTACTTGGCATCGAAGTGAAGTTGGCTGCGCCTAATTAGAGCATCGATAGTTTAGGCCGCCATTACGCTGGCTGCACATAATTGCAGCATCGATTGTCGAACTCAATAACAACTTGTTATCGATACTAGTTTTGAATTTAAACGGTAGCTTACCTCATTCAGTGCCATTGTCAGCGCACCGGATATGGCCAGTCCCTGGCGGTCCTTGAGGTCGCCAGTGAGGGCCGTCAGATAGCCGACTGTGAGGATGGTATGATTGCTACAGTCGCGTACTGCCACCGAGAGCAATAGTAGTAAGTTAAAGGGCCAACGCGTCATGGCCCCTTAGGCCGGGGCCGTTCAGCGCGACGCCTATGGGTGCTAACGGATTTACACGCTGCAAGCAAAGCAAACGGAGTGGATAAAGGATATGAGTAACAATTGCCAGGTGACAATGAAATGTATAATATACAAAAATAAAGAGAAGGAAAAGGAAATTGCATGTTTGACAAAGTTAAACACACTCGCACAAGCAAACACGCTGCCAAACAGCTTGAAATTCATTTGGGGAGCAAAAAGGATAAAAATGAAATAGTATCGCTTTGTTGGCCGTGCTCGGGTATTTGTTGCAATATCCTGCTTGTTCGTCGTCCTCGTCCGGCTAGTTGACTAGCAAGCGTTAAAAGCTCGACACACACCCACACAAGGAGCAGTCGTCGACTTAAATTCGCTTCTTTGTCAGTCGAGCAAAATTGCTTGCTTAGCTTCATGCTGCATATCCTTGCGGTCATTTTCCGCATTGTCTTGCGTAGCTCTTAAGCTACAAAGCCACATTTGCGTATTTCCATAATCACACCCCCTACACACACACACACACACACCCCCTATCGGCAATTCCACGCTCCAGTGCACTCTTTTTGCATTGTTTGTTGATGTATTAATTATGCATGCTGATACTCTTCATTTTGTGATTATATAATTTCGTTTGTGGCATTATCCTCTTGCCAACAGTTGCATGTTGCTATCGTTATCATTGTTGTTGTTACTGTTGTTGTTTTCGCCTCTGCAGACATGTTTGGCGTGTGTTAATTGGCTTACGTTGGAGCTGCAAGCTTTCCTGGGTTATACATCCACCTGCTGTAGTCTTAAAGCAACAAATTAAGTGTGCTTATGAAATTAGCTGGCATATTTGCTTACAGCATGAATCGCGGCATAGTTAATGAATTCACTGTATAAATAAACACACATTAATGAGCTCAGTCGCAACGAAAAATTTAACAAAACGAGCACAGTTTGGGGAAGGACATTGCAAATAGAATTTGCATGAGAATGTGCATTAAATATTTGTAAAGCGTCGCAAAGGGAATACAAATATTGCATTCTGTTTGTGCGATGCATTAGGGAATTAATTAATCACAGCGACAGCAATTTGAAGCCGGATTGAAAGCATTTGCAAGAGTTCAAATTTACTAAAAGTTGTGAATTTAAAATTTATGTGGAAAGTAAGCTGTTTGAATGAAATTGCTTACGAATTAATGTCACAATTACATTTTTGCAAATGTTGGCCTTTGCTTTGACAGTTAGTACAAAATTGTTGAAATTAAGTATTTATAGACATTAGTTTATACACAGACGCTTCTAGAGATATATAGTTGTCCAGTCTTGCATTGAGTCTGACGATCTTTTCAAATCTGTTTTCTCTTGCCTTCCTCCATCGCTTGCTTCTCTCTCGCTCTGTCTCTATTTTCATCTTCTATGCCAGACCAGCGCTACAAATTAGCATTTGCGACACACTTCACGTTTCGCAATCGTTTGTTATTCTATTATTTGTTTTGCCAATGTTGCAATTTAAAATTAGAACCAGCCACAATGGATTGACGACTGCGAGGCAACCGGCGGGCGGCGAGGGGAGCCGGGGCGTAGCTACTTTTGGGCGCCATTTCGTTTGCCAATCTGTAATAAATATTTGCGCTGCTATTTGACACTTGGCGAAATGCGAAAATGCCTTTAACGACGCCATTTCGAGTGGCAGACACAGACACAAATTGCGTATACGCCGCGTGCCACGAGCGAGCATCGTGGCGATGAATGAGCGTGAATGAAGTTCATGAATAACTCGACGCGAGGTACAGCAAAACTGCTTGGAAATGTAGCACGACAAGATGTAGCAGGGCTTTTGCCTAGCTTCCCTTTATTATTTTGAACATTTTGAGACGAAAATTCTGGCATGAAAATTGAGAACGAAATTCGGAAGGAGGAGAAAAAATTTATTGTATTTGGTTGGGTAAGCTAATTGGTTACAATAGTTCATTCAGTTTTCTGTCTAGTCTCACACATGATGTTTGTTGTTTGTTAGTACCCCTTTTATTTTGTTGTTTTCTTATCAAAATTTCTTTTTGGTTTTTCGACACTCCTCCGGCAAAAAGACACCCAAAATTCAATGTTTAGCTAAGGCAAAAGAAGGCGATACTAAGAAGCTCGCTCTTGCAGTGCAGTGTATACGAAGGTGGGGCAACTTGCGTGAATTATGTGACTGCAGCAGTGGCAAGCAGGAAGGGACAGCGCACGGTAAAAATCATGCACCCATCACCGATCTCTAACTCGCTATACTCATCAAAATATACATGTACTCATAATGCAACCCTCCACAACGACCGCCAATGGGCAGACTTTAGCAACCGTTTCGAGCGCAGTACCCGACACTCCCCCCCATCCAACGATCGCCCAGCATGGCCATCCATGAGCAGATCGATAACCTGAACATCTGGTGGTTTCCACGCGATTTTTGCCAGTCGCGTTTCGGGGAGTTTCAACAGAGCGGCACCAATTCCTGCACTCTCATCTCGTTAATACTCGCCGACAAGGTGGCCAAGTCGGAGAGGTTCTATCATCGTGTGGCAGAGTTACCACCTCGCGGCTGGGAGTTGTTCGGCAATGCGATGAACGATGGCAACAGTGTCTATCACAATGTCATCACTGCGCACACGCCAATGGCGAGGAATCTGAACTTAAACATACCGGACGCAATATCGGCGATACGATCACAGCACAAAATGAACTTTCGGCTGGAGGAGTGGTTCTACACCCACATGGAGGCCGATCCCAGCAATCCCATGTACAATCGCAATGTGGCCATGCAGCTGTCGCGCATCTTTCAGATCACGCTGCAGGTGTTCCAGCAGGCGGGCACCAACAGTGGTCGGGAGATGGCATCGCACCTCTTTGCCGCCATCATCGCCGACAGTCGCACGGTGATGATGACCTTTGATTTTCGTGCCTCGATCGTCGCCCTCTTCGATTCCCACCAGCATGGCCGGGACGCGGGCGCCGTGTTCGCCCAGTGCACCATACAGAATATGGATGATCTACTGTTCTGGTTCATCAGCATGCTGCACAATGTCTACTCGAGCCGGCCGGCCCTCTTCGAGATCTCGTTCCTCAGCTCACAGCCAGGCGTGGCCAAACGTATTCCGCCGGCCATCAAGAAGGTTGCCAATGACGTGAAAAAGTCGCAGAAGGCGCATTCCTAATGATCACCTTGGTAGCACCAGCAGGCACTTTTTAGTCGAGTTTCGTATTTTTACAAATTTAAGTATTGGGTAAGCAAGAGTTTACAGTTGAGATTCAAAGCAAACAAACAACCAAATTTCAAGTCCAAATTAATAAATATCTAATCGCAAATTAGACAGAAATAACTGAACTTAGTTTTTAATATTACCAATAGCACGGCACAGAAATACTTCAATCACCTTTTAAATATTGTCATTTTAATGCATTTTTCAAACAGTTTCACTCTGAGCCACATTTCGTGTTGAAGTCGATTGTTTTCATTTGCATTGCAGTAAGATCGCTTATTTACATAATCGATTTCAAAGCATTTATCGATGAATTTTAAAGTAGCTGATTTACTGTTATCTGCTTCATTTCCGCGTACTTCATTTATTTGCTGACAACAGGGATTTTTAGTAGTTCTATCTCACTCTCAGCTTTGAAGGATGAGGCGAACTTTGTAACGGAGCTTGTGCTACGACTACAACGAGAACTACAAGTCCGACGACGACTAGAGCAGCGGCCACAACTCGTAAGCGTGTCTTTTGTTGTGCTTTTCTCAAAAGCTAATCAAAATGAGTTAAATAAACACATAACGTAACCTATTAAGAACTTGGTACGTGACAACAATTTGAATATTTTTAATGTAAACAGAGAGCGGAATATGCGCCAAACGGCGACCAATGTGTCTAAAAATAGAATTCACAATTCAAAGAAAATATGAGAGAAAAACAAATCGAGCAAAACAAGAAACACACAGACGAAGACTAACAAGAGGAAGGCAGTGACGGCGGCGGCGGTAGCGGTGGCGACGACGGCACCGACGACGACGAAGTAGCAGCGAAACAACTACAAAGTAAACTTTAAACCTAACGTCGGCTGCGACGTTAACGACGACGTGATAAAACGTTTAACGAAATCAAATACAAATACAAATGCAAATACAAATGCAAATGCACACAGAGCGCAAATGGCAGCGTTGCCAGATACGGAGAGCGGAGCAGAGAGCAGCTTAAGAGCGAGACCCCAACGTGCGAGAGAGCGAAGCGGGCCAGAGCCAGCCAACGTGCTAGAGCAGGAGACTGGAAGTTGTGTAACTGAACCAACAAAAACATCACGTAGCCACAACGTGCAGTGAACACTCTCTCGCTCTCTCCGCCCCGCCGCAGCCCGCCACCCAAAAGCCCACCCGCCAGCCGTCATCTCAGTCCCATGCACACACTCTCTTTATCTGTTGCTCTGCTCTTGGACGGGCGCAACAAGTTGCAAATGCATTGTGGTGTTCGCCTTTTGTTTTTTTTTTCCTTTGCTTTGCTTTACTTTGCTTGTACTTTGTGCAGTTAAAGTTGAAGTTGTTGTTGCTTGCCAGTCTAAAAATAAAGCTTGTGCACTAAAAATAGACACGACGGCACGCCATTGGATAAACTAACACGACATTACATATTTTTACAAACAAACATGATAAAACACACACACACATTCGACATGGGACATACAAAACAGCGGGGAGTGGGCGGCGACATTTCATGTGTTCGGGCGGACAAACACAAATACAAATACAAAAGCTGCGTGAGGCGTCGCGACAAATTCAACTGTTGACTGCCGGGTTGTCAGTCTGATTTCCTATTAATATGCATACGTATGCACAAACACACACGCACACACATGCTAAATAGTGTATGTGTGTGTGTGTGCGTGATTGAGTGCTTAAAAGCCCTAGCATAGCTAAAGCTCAACGTTTAAATGTTTTACACAGCGAACACTACTTCCGCATTTGAACTTGGCACAATTAAGCAAACATCTTATCGATAAGTCGGCTAATTATAGAAATCGATATGCCAGATCTCCAATGTATGCATATTATTAGCATACTAAACTTGTATTATTAACATTTGTACTATTTATTATAGATTAATTTATTTTTAGCTGTTACTCAGATATTTCAATTATAGCGCCGCAAGCTTAAAACTTCCCGTAGCGAATGTTTGCTAAGTGTTTACGGACAATATAAACGAACATTGCATTAAGGACAAAAAGATTCTCAGCCATATCTAAAAGGATTCATTGCTTCGGTGAATGAACAAATAGTTTTGGTCGCTCAAAAACCTTTTGAAATGTAGGTTAAAGTTCAATAAGCTGCCCGTCATCGCACATTGAAGTAGATTGGAAAATTTCCAGGGTTTCGCTTGATGTGTGAACGAGCTGAGGCCATTCAATGAATGTCATCAATCATCAGCAAGTAGACGACCATCAGCAAACAGTCACACCCAAGCAACCAGCTCTAAAGTGTTGTCAGGTCCCCTCTAATCTACAGAAGAAGGAAAAGGGTTCATAGGCCATTTGGTTAATGTTGCAAAATGTGGAAACTGCGTCGCCACTCGATGGGCTCGATGGGGCCCGAGAGTGCGATTTGCAAGCGATTTGCTGATTGAAACCAAAGGACCCAGGCACCAAGGGATAGTTGCTGAAACTCTCATCATAATTAACTGCCAAAGGACACGGTGTCAAATGGCGAGAGACAAATGAAACGCCTTCCAGCATACATACTATATGTTAATAATACATGCCAGGCTATTGTCAGTGAAGTGAAAGAATGCGGCACGCGCTTCTGTTAGCACGCCTTGATTGCTTGCCCAGTGTGAGTGACAGAGGTCGAGGCAGCAGACAGAGCGAGACGCACAGTAAAAAGAAAGGGAAAGCAGGAGAATGCCGCTCCTAATACATTTAGCATAATGCCTCGGCAGTCGGCAGTTGGTAGCGCCCATCCCAACGCCATTCAAATCAAATTACAAGGCAAACGAACTGTTCAACTGTTGCAAATGTGTCGTTGCCTCAATACTTGCCGCGTCCCTGCTCATGATGCAATCGATGTTACCCAATCCTTATGCTCCTTATCCCCATACTCCTTTACACGTTTTCTTTTTGCGCCCAATCTCCGCTCTCCATTTGCACAATCTGTTGATTAGAATATTGTTAACAGACGCCGCAAGTCCTCTCAGCTGTGAGCTGTGAGTTGCACGTTGCCTGCCTGCCTGCCTCAATAACATTTCTTGCTACAACTGATTGGGATCGATTTGCCAACTTGATATATGCTACAGAGAGTGCAAAATTGAGTAATTACATTTGGACTTTCAATGAGCTTTGAATTTTCAGAACTTGTTTCGCATTACACAATAAAGTAGCTGAGAATTGGAAATTTAAAAACAATTTCCCGTTCACCCAAAAAGCTAAGTAAGTTCCTATTTCTCGATTTAATTGGCGAAACATATTCGAAATATTTTCGTTTACTCCATGTTCGTTTTGGGAAATTATTTTTAGGCATTTGTAAACAATTTGCAGCATATTTATAAATTTTCGTTGCGGTTGTAAATATTTATAAAGTGTGTGGGAAGTGGCCGAATTCGGCGCGTCTGAATTGTTTACAAAACATTTTCCAAATTGGAAGCGTAATTTTAAGGAAAATAGCATTAATGAATTGCACTTTTGTTAATAATATGTATTAATACTATGAAAGTATTTCCGTTTAAAAATCAGGCAAACTACGAAATAAATATTGAAAGTAATATCAATATTGAATTAAATGTATATCAGTCTGCTGGTAAATAAGAAATGCAATTAAAACATACTTAAATGAAGCGATTTAACATTTTGTGGCTCCCCGGGGCATCGGTTGCATCAGCTATTTGTCGTCGTTGCATGTGTTGTGTTTGCGGCGACAACAAGCAATCTCAGCCAAACGAGCACAATGCCAAGGCTGCTAGGGGGTGGCAGAGAGGGAGGGGTGGCGGTGGCCACAAGACAACACATATGTTGCACGCAACAAAATTTCACTTTCAAGCCAACGACAACAATGAAGCAGGCGTCGTTGTGGCACGCCGCACTGCAACTGTTACAACTGC